>OX291542.1:14589575-19389575 GCA_946406115.1 Apoda limacodes
GGGAGAAAATTGCGGTATCTGTAAAGACAACGTAGAGCATTGGTAACTTTCCAACTTATTTAATTGACTTGAACCATCCAACTGAATGAGTTATCCAAATGTAACCCAAGGTTCTTTACATTGGCAGAGTATGGGACAGTAGTGTTGTTGAATACAATTGGTGGTACTGCTGACAAATCAACCTTAGACATTTGTCGAGAACTACCTACAATTATACTCTGGCATTTATTAGGGTTTACTGACACTCCAAAGCGTGTAGACCACTCAAAGATATTATTCAACTCAATGTTGATCTTATGTATAGCACCGTCGAGGTCTTCGAGTCTACTTTGCATATAGAGCTGCAAGTCGTCCGCATACTAATGGTAAGAACAGCCAAGACGAGGACAACTGAAATTCATGAAAATGAATGAAAATATTGTGTGTATATTACCCGATATCTTTGCCGATTGAGCCGATTTTATACGACTTAGTTGACAAACAATCAGACGGCCTGACTGTTTCGAATTTTTATAAGAGACTTTGTCTTTCTTTCTTTGTTATACCGCTTGTTTAAAATAGGAATTGTTTGAAATGATGCCTACGACTACTTTTTACCATCCGCTTGCCACCGGCCAGGGCGTTCATCTTTTTTTATTTGAAGCAACATAATTTTTAAACCTTAACTTAGTTAAAATAAATAAACTTACAATTGTGGCTGGTTTCAGATGCCCAGAATAAGTCTAGGTGGAGCTAGACCGCCGTTTATATGCGACGAGTGTGGCCGCGTGTACAACAGTACATCCAACTTTCTGAGGCACAAACACGTGAGTTAATTATTTTGTCATTTTATTAAAAAAAGTTATTTTTATGTAACCAACTATTAAGGGTAAACTTCACCAAATATTCTGAAATCGCCGCTTTACCGTGATCGTCTATCATAAATGCATTTAGCGCCGTTTTGATATCATCTAACAAAACAGGAGCAAACAAAACGACGACGTTTATGGAAACAGAGTTTACATAAGCACATCTTCGGATAACCCCAATGTACAGTGACAGTCAGTCAATGAAAATGTTGAGCGCCTTTAGAACTTTGTCATTTAGACAGCGATGTGACATTTCATCAGGATATCGTATTTTTTAACGGGCTTTGTATAAACTCTACTTAATTGTATTATACTAGCTTTTGGTTTGGTTACGGCATGTGTCATGTTTTCCGTTGTCACAGAATTCATAAATATACCGCACGCGCAGTGGTCACAATGGAAAGGAATTAAATTGTAATGTGACGAATTCCTAAAGTGCTCAACATTTTCAGTGACTTTTATACCACTAAGATGGCAAATAAGCTAATAGTCCGCCTGATGGTAACCAGTCACCACAGCCTATGGACGCTTGCAACACCTGGGGAAACAATCGCGCGTCGCCGACTTTTCAAAAATCTAAAAACTTCTTACTTGAAGAACCCCATAGTGTAGTCCTTAGAGAAAACCTTGTCAGGGAGCCTTACGGGACACCACCATTAACTTTCCTGCCGTTACAGCAACTAGCGTCAACTACAACTCGTATGCGTCTGCCGGGCGAAAATCTAGCCACCTATTTGTACAATCCCTTGAGCATTTAACTTGATAGAAGACCCTGGTGCCAGACCCCATCGAACGCCTTCCCTATGTCAAGGCTACATGCCAATGCCTCCCCCTAACTCAATGGCTATTGCCTACCGGTGTCTGAGATACACAAAAAGGTCACCAGTCGAGCAACCGTGGCGAAAGCCATATTCACGGTCGCTTACCAGGATGTGTTTTTCTAAATAGGTATCTTAGAATCTTTTTTAGATAGGCCTGAAATTTAATGGAAATGATCCATCACCCTTTTTGGACACCGGGTGCACATTCGCAACCTACCATGAAGACGGAAAATGTGGTAGGAAAGCGCGTGAGTACAGGATACAACTCAGCAGCACACTGCTTAAGCACCACTGCTGGTTTACCGTCTGGCCCACTTGACTTATGAACGTCTAGAGAAAGCATCGCCCGCCAAACGTCTCGCTGTGTTATGGAGATTTCCGGCATGGTCTAACCGCACCACGGTATAGAAGGTGGCAGAGCGCCTTCGTCGTTCATATTTGAGTTTGAGGCAAAGAGACTACCAAGTAGATTGGCTTTCTCTGTAGCACTATGGGAAAAGTCACCATCGGTCTTTTTTAGTGGTGGTCACGACTGGCAAAAGTTACATTTGACAGCTTCAGCAAGCAACTACAAAGCACGACTCCCACAGGGATTGCTCGCAAGTCGCCCACCTATGCTGGTAATGAATTGGAATTCAGCTTTGGCAGTTGCTTTCTTACTGAACCTCGAAACAGCATTTCATCTGTGTTTTAACTTAGAAATATTCAGATCCTTATTATTTCAAGCCGTTGTCCAAGCTTCATACGCAGATTGCTTCAGAATTTAAGCTTTTCTGCAAGACCGATTAAACCACGGTAGTTTTTTCACACCGGCAGCTACTTGCGGGTTAGAAATAAAACATTCCGTGACTGCGGCTTTGCAGACGTCATGATCTTCTGTGCTAAAGCAGTGTTGCCTCCACAGGTACTGTACATAAAATTTACGCTATCCGTCCCAATACGCTGTCTTATAATGCCACACACGACTCAAATTAGTTGGCCCAGATGGATTGGGTTATGTTACACACGAGTTCGAACAAGGCAGTAGGCCGAGGATCCAAGAGCCGCATCCACTGACACGGAATATCCGTCTGGACGTCAAGTCAGCAGAAGGTCCAATAAGGGGCTCATGTGGTCTTTTATATCTGGTAGTCACGTTGGAGAAAGTACTAGCTGAAAGAATCCATAGGTTAGAACAAATTTATAAGCAGATATCCCTGCGTAGTTATTGGTTCGAGAACTGAACCACTTACGATGGTTGGCGTTGAAATTTCCCAAAGTAACTAGTTCTACTGTAAGATATTGCTCTAGAACGTCGTTAAACTCAGGTGCGTGTATGCGGCGCAAGGCTATGTATGCAGCGACAGCAGATATCCTCCCGGACGAACATACATACACCGCCAAGAGTCACAAAATTATGCTCGAGTTAATGCCGGGAGTAGCCGGGATAAAGTAAAATGACTACATGAAATTGATCTAAACTGAGTTCAGCATGGGGCAGCTGGTGCACAGTATTAATATTACTACCTACCAGTATTCCGACTTATGTAGGTACCTAGGTAGGTAGGTAGGTAGGTAGGCACAGGCCAACGATGGGAGGCTTGCGGGGAAGCGAGCGGCAGAGTCGGCGAGCGCAATATCCGCTAGTTTGCGCTGTCTATTTGGAATGGGTGTTACGTGCTGATGACACCTCTTTGCTTTTTAAAGTTAAGAGACGACAGACATATTATAATGAATTAAATAATGCCCTTTCTAAAATTGTAAATTGGTTTAACGCTAATAATTTGTTACTTAATGAAAAAAAAACCAAATGTGTTAAATTTACATTACCAAATGTTAGTCAGAGACAGACATGTATTAATATTAATGGCGAGCAATTAGAACTTGTTAATTCAACAGTCTTTCTTGGCATAACGCTGGACTCCAAACTTCAATGGGGTCCTCATATTCATAACCTAGCCAAAAAACTTAGCTCTGCTGTGTATGCGATCAAGAAAATAAGACAATTGACCGATGTCGACACTGCAAAAATAGTATCTTTTAGCTATTTCCATAGTTTATTGACTTATGGTATCCTATTGTGGGGTAGCGCTGCTGATGTAAATACAATATTTTTGTTACAAAAAAGGGCAATTGGTGCTATTTATAAATTAGGATCTATGATATCTCTGAGGGATAGGTTTAGGGAAGTAAAAATTTTAACTTTAGTGTCGCAGTACATATATGAAAATCTTTTATATGTACATAAAAATATCAATAGTTTCAGCAAGAAAAGTGACGTTCAAAAAGTAAATACTAGAAGTAAAAATAAGCTGTTGGTGCATGATACACGTCTACACAAAATAAGTAACTCTTTTATGGGGCAATGTATACACTTTTACAACAAAGTTCCCAATAAAATTCAAAATCTATCAATAAGTAAATTTAAATCTTTTATCAAGCAGGTACTTTGTAAAAAGGCATACTACAATATTTCAGACTATGTAAACGATAAAAATCCTTGAGACTGATGATGCTCAATTACAGGGTGCATAGATAAACCAAATTAAAATGGAAATAACATAAAATTTTACGAATAATTTTTTTTTATTTAAAACATCAATTGTATTTTAGTTTATTTGTATTATTGATAGTGTTTTTAAAAGAGTAACTATCGAGTTTCTTGCCGGATTCTTCTCGGTAGAAATCAACAACATTGTGAACCGGCGGGAAGGTGGGAGGGTTCAAAAAATAATATTTTATAACTTTGACGATTCAAAAGTGATTGTAAAATCCTTATTTGAATAAACCATTTTGACTTTGACTTTGACTTTGACTACGTAGGTACGTGTGTGAGATTTGAATTTACCTAACTCTCGTAAATTCGCAATGGTTTACAGAATATGTTTTGTTTATAATATCATGCTGCTGGTTTTGTTAATTATTGTGAAGAACTGTAAGCAAATTTGCCTGACAACTCTCTTAATTCAGTTTTTGTGCTGATACGTACGCGGTGGCGGCATGGGTGTTATGACAAAAGAGTCGGAAGACTGGTAGGTAGTATTAATACTGTGTGTGGTGTTCTTGTTCAAGTGTTACAATTCACTGTTTGAGGGCATGCTTCAAGCCTTAAAATGTATTATATAGTATGTCCTGCCATCCAAAGTTTCTTGAAAACTACCTTGAGACAAGGTGTTCTCTTACTAATATCAGTCTATACTAATAATTGACTATACCTAAAATAGCCTACTCCCTCACCTACGCGTGTATTACTTTGCGACAGCGAATTCGTGGCGAATTCGCCCTTTCTTGACAACGCCTAAGGCAAAAACTTTTATAAGCGTATAACGTCTGGATGTCTTTGTCAGGGGCACACAGGAATAAAGCGGTTTAAGTGCGACATATGCGGTAGGGCGATGGTGATCAAGGCGAACCTTAAGGATCACATACAGACCGTGCACATGGGGTACCCGCACCGTCATCGCTCCAACAGAAAACGGAAGCAAGTAAATGGGAAGGTGAAATAAATGAAATATATTGTTTAACATGACCTGTTTTCTTTTAATCCTTTGGTTTCTTACACAGGCAAATTCATCATGTGAGCCGGAAGACACACGTCGCTCATGAAACGTAGGCTTCCCTTTATGTCTCCACAACGGCAAGTCTTAGGCCGCCTGCATACAGTGGCTTCCCGCGGCCTGTAACTACGTCATCCACCTCCTACCAGGAGGTTATCATCGCACAGCCTTATGGTACAATACTGCGATGACAGTGACGAATGGACCTAGTTACTCGATTTTCAAAACCAGTAACTGGCTTCCAATAAACAACAGGCCATCTTGCCAGTCCGTTGCGCGGTGTTTGTTAAGACAGCAGACAGAAAAGCTATAACCATGGGTTGGACACATTCACATTTATCCAGCGCAGTAGACACTGGTTCGTATTTAGACGTATATGTGCAAACTGGACTGACAAATGTGTCAAAATTTAAATAAATATGTCTCAAAATGTGCTTTCTGTCGACAATCAAAAAATTAGGTTAACAAAAATACCCAACGCCTTAAGTAGCAGTTATTGAATTCAATTCAAGGGTTTAGGTATATCATATGGTGACGAGTAAAACTAGGAATCTAAGTTATTTAAATATCACATGACCCCACGTAAAAATCGATCAATCTCAGTAGATCCATTGTCTAGATCGTTTGTATTTTCATTTTTCTAAACAGACCATGCTTTTTATGGATCTTTTTTTGCAAAATTAGATGGAACTAAAGTAAGTTGGCTGAACCCAAAATGGGTAAAATCTTAATAATAATAATAACCTTTATTTGTCGATTCAAAAGAATACAAGCAGGTTAATGTAATCATTGTTACCGGAGACGAAACCTGGGTTTGTCACTCCTACTCTGAGTGTTAGCAAACACGATCCAATGCTCCGAAGTTCAAATTCATGGCCACAGTATTCTGGAACTCGAAAGGGATTTTGCTTATTGAATATAACAAAAACGGCCTAAGTTTAACCGCAACAGCTTACGCAACCACTATGCGTGGAAAAGGAAAGGAAGCAATTAAACAAAAATAACCGGCCAGGTGCGAATCTGGCTTGCGCACCGAAGGTTCTTTACAAACTTATTATATGTAGATTGTTCTTCCATCATAAGTCTCAAGTCTCACAGGTTTATGCCTTAATTATCATTTATTTGTGATGTTATCTTATCAAATTTTATGATTCTAGGACAACGAGGTTTTGATTTAAATGTGAATGCCAAAATATGCGACAAAATGGCCGTATCTATGCCTATTATATTATTGCGTTGACTTAGAAGCTTGATTTTTTATAGCTTCGAGGATTGTAGATCTTAGTATTTGATATTAAATTTGTATCTACACCTTTAGACCTTTCTGAGATAAAGAGTCTTGACAAACAGACAGACGGACTACAAAGTGATCCTATAAGAGTCCCTTTTAAGACATTGAACCCTAAAAATAAAATTATTGCAGATTTTTGTGACTTTTTTAATATGCATACTATTTTATACCCAGTGTGTGGGACGCTACTTGTGCCAACACCTAAGCCCAATCACGTCTTCATGAAAAATCTAGGGAGGATGGCGCGACAACTCTATCTGCAGAAACTGCAAGCGGCGCAGCCTTGTTAAAGGACTATATATTTGTGCCGTTCGTTGTTAGACATTGGGCACCTAAAAAATATCTGAAATTTATAAAACTACGATTAGTGGCATCTGTAGGTGACAAGAAAGCTGGCCTCTTCTTTGCCCGAAGGATACGTTTTAATCTAAAGAGGAAATGCAGCCAGCGTTCTTTCCAGTGTACCACTTTATTTTTATACATATTTTTTTTTTGATATAGGTAAGTAGAATTTTATTTTAGATTATCTTAGTTTTATAATTTCTTTTGTAATTTGTTATAACTGTTAACTACTTAAATAAACATTTTATAGATATAAAATATTTTTAGTTCATTTACATGGATATCGTTAGTATAACAGAAATTAGCTTTCTGGCCTATATGGCCCTCTTAACACTTGCTAATTAAACATCAAGATTTTGTAGGTCTGCAGTGTGCCAGTTTTCTATTAAATTTTATAGTCTAAAAGTTATACATGATTCTAGTATTTCATACAAATGGTCTCAAATAACATTTTAAGGTTCAAATCTCTAATATTAATTACAATAATTAAAAACTAAAATAACCACAATAGTCTGGATATTACCATATTCTTTTTTGAAAATTTAAATTAATAAATTATTAATTCCTAGCCAGGTGGACCGATGACCTAAAGAAGGTAGTCGGAACAGGCTAGATGAGAAGTGCGAAGGACCGGGTGTGGTGGCGTTCCTAAGGAAAGGCTTACGTCCAGCAGTAGACTGATATTGGCCGATTAATTGATTGAATTAATGATAGTTTAGAAACATTTTCTCATGTAATAGGGCCAGTTTTCGGACTCTGTTTTCTACATTAAATTGGAATTATTTTTAACTAGTTGACCCCGCGAACGTTGTTTTTCTCTTTAAAAACAACTGACGCGCCACCTATTATGACAGGGGTAAACTAATTCAGGAACCTTAATTCATCGGGTGCACAACAACTTTCCAAAATTTCATTACAATCGGTTTACCCTTCTTGCGCACTTGACCCACCCCCTTTTTTCTTTCATAAAAACCTTGCCCTATCAATAGCGAACACAACAAAATAAGAATTTCCCATTTTGGTGCAGTCGTTCGAAAGTAAGGGCATGACCAAGATAAAAGGCGATTCATTTTTAGGCTTCCGTACCCAGAGGGGGATTATCGAACGAATAATAAAAAGTTAAAATTAAGGGAAGTTCCTATACAAGAAACACATTTCCGTTGTTTTGGCTCTATTGTAAAGACAGTAATACATACAAACTTCGAACTTGCAGTGAAAAATAGTGTGATCTCTAAAGTATAAGACCAAATAATAAAAATCGGCCAAGTGTGATACGGGCCGAACCCATTGCCATTTTGAATTACCGGTATAGCAATAGTAAAGAAAAATAGTTACACATTACATTTACGTAATTTACGAATACATAGAAACAAAAAGTTTGCCGCTAAGCGGTCACCCATCCAATCAATGACCAAGCCAGACGATGCTTAACTTTGAACATAAATTTACATGCGTGTTATCAACATCGGTCAATTGCAAGTTCGACTAGCGCACGGTGGGTTCCGAACCGCGATTTACTTACGTAATTTACGAACACAAACAAAAACAAAAAATGTGCCGCTAAGCGGTCACCCATCCAATCACTGGCCAAATCGACGTTGCTTAACTTTGAATATCTTTTCCGTTCCGTTCCGTTCCAGCGTCTTACCAGCCAGCGTTCCACTGCAAGGACTCAAGGAACGGGTCACATAGGAAAAGAACTGTCGATGAGAGGGTTCTGTAGAGTGCTCAAAGCTGCGGGCTGGAACAGCGCAAACGTTCAATAAGGTGGTAATTGAAGAAACGGAGGGTCCTCAACCACTGGAAGGTATGCGGCGTTTCCAGTCCGTATTAGTGAGTGATTCTAGTAGTATCCCGTCCATCTCATGGCATTCCTATGTGTGCCTATTACCTCTGCCCGAGACACCAGTAAGACGGAGTAGATAGGGCTGGTAGTGTAGGACTTCGCAGTCTAGGATGTGGAGTGGGAGGGATAGAGCCGACCGGTACCAGCACCCTTTAGCCAGCAGGATGATAAATATATACAAGTGTTAATATATAAAAGAAAGGAAAAATGACTGCTTTGCCGTTTGTGGTCTGCGTGCTGGCTTCTAGACTCTTCTGTGTTCTTATTCTTCTTTGATGGTATACGTTTGCACCGGCTTCTTCAGTTTATATCCTTGTAGCTTTTAGTAGTTTCCAATTAGCATTACACCTCCGGGTTTTTTTTGTTGCTTGACTGGCGTTTCAACTTATGCATTCTTTTGTCTTGTAATGGTATTCAGTTTACGTCGTTTATAAGGCATTTTCGATTTGTTTCCGTTATCAGTAGGTTAGGCATAAATTTAAATATTCAATGAATGAATGTTTTTCTGTAGCAGTGTTCCAACACTTGTGTTTTAGTTTGGGGGTCTGGTTCCCTAGGCTTCGGTTACTATTCTTAGATATACCTACCTTAGTACTCGTACTTCGTGAATGGACATAGCCAATGCAAGAAATGGTTTCCATCTTTTGTTTTCTTTACTTCAGCAGAGACCTAACAATTTCGTTTTATGATTTTTTGTTTGCAGTTTCCTTTATCTATTCTCCTATTTTTAGTTAGGTTGTGTCTAGAAAGTGTCTTTAGGCGTGAATAGTAGATTGACTCCGCAGAAGTGTCGAAGATTCGTAGGAGATTGTAGGCGGTTGCAGTAGCGGTGGATGAGCGTGATTGGCTTTTCTGTCCTCGGGATGAAAGGCTCGTCGGTGGTGACACGTCCTTGCTCGGATAGCTTGATTTAGCGTCTAGATTGCTAACACGCACACACATAAAATAAAACTCGTGAAGTGTATTCGAAAATTGGTGGAGCGGTGCGGTGGCGGAGGTACTGTATTTTACAGATATCTATATTATTATACGCGCGGAGTCGCGGTGCGTCTTGTGTCGCCTGTTGTCTTCAGCGAGCTCGGTAAGGTTGGTGATGTATGCAGCGGGCGGTGTGTCGGCGGTGAGCAGCCTTGGAAGGCATTTCCGTTGAAGGTGTCTTCAGTAGGGTCACATAGTCAGGTAAAGCACCGTTTAAATATGTCGGTTATTACGTACGGTCGGTGGTCGGGTGTAGGGGATTTATACATTTATATAGAAAATATTAATGAACACAGGTACTTTTCTCATGCGTACCGAAGTAAGTCATTGCCTGGGTTTTTATTAGGTTAAGCTTCAATTTAATAATTGAATGTAGTGATTTTTTCTTCTGTACCTGCTTACCATTGGGCGGACCGTTAGCTTGTTTGCCCCCTTCGTAAAAAAGGGTATGCCAACAATTGCTTTTTTTAAAAACTATTCGCGCTGTTTGGTTTCAGTGTTGTTGTAATAACTTGACTGATTTTAGGTATACCTAAGCAGTACATAAACTGAGATAGTAGTTTCATTCTTTTAAAGCAGAATTCCAGCGTTTGGGTTTTTTTAAAGATCCTTAATTGGCAGTTTTTCGTTTTTCTTGCCCTCTTCCCATAATCTCCGTTACCTTTTTAGGCGTTTCTAATTTTTAAGTAGATCATTGGATTGAATGGATGAGATCATTGTTTATTCGGTTTATTCGGTCAGGCGCCGGCCTTTCAACACTTACGTTTCAGATTATTATAGCAGTTTTCAGTTTTGGTGTCCTTTTTCGAAAGCTTCATTTATTATTTTCAGGCGTACTTGATTGGGTTAAAGAATAAAAAATTGTAGATCGCGTGGCTCAATTAAATTGTAGCCCATTGCAGCAATTGTTTTTGTTATTATTATTTATTGACTGTTTTCAGTTTCTTTATCCTCTTATCGTAGCTCCAGTTCCTTTTTAACTACCTATCTAAGTTTATGGTAAGAAGAGTTAATAAGTGAAGTTTAACGTCGACCTTTTGTGGGACTATCCAACACTTGCGTTTTGTTTGTTCATCGGTAATTTTCAGTTTTGTTGTATTGTCCCCGTAGCTTAAGTACCTTTTTAAGGCATACCTAATTAAATCATAAATTAACCAAGGAAAAATTTTTTAAGGAGTTGTTTTTAAGGAGTTATTCCAACAATTGAGTCTTTTGTTTCTTTGTGTTCAGCTTCAGCGTCCTATTTCCAAAGCTTCAGTTACAGTTTACAGGCATACCGAATTAAGTGATAAATGGTCATGATGTAGTTACATTTCTTTGTACCTAACTGTAGTAGGCGGAATTCCAACAGTTGCTTTTTTTATGTCGGTTGGTGATATGAGTGTTATGAGTTTAGTCAATAAAATAATTTCGTTGTTTTAAGGTAGTATTGCAGACATTTAAGTTTTGTTTCTTTATTGGCGACCTTCTATTTCAGTGTTCTTTTTTCATGGCTACAGTTATCTCTATTGTTACTTATTACTTATGAAGCGAACGTCAATCTCATACGTTTTTTGTTTTTTTTTGTTGGAAGTATTCTGTTATAGCTTCAGTTATTATTTTCGAACGTACTTAATTAAATGATGAATGGGGATGTTTATGCAGTTGTTTCATTTTTTTGTAGGTGGATGTAGGTGCTCAGTTTCAGTGTCCTGTTTTCATAGCTTTAGTTACAGTTTTCAGGCGTACCTAAGTAGATTGTAAATGGTAATGACCAATGGAGAGATTTAAATCATTTGAAGCGAACGTCCTTTTTGTTTCTTTATATGGCAGTATTCTATTCCCGTTCTCTCAGTTCCCGTAGCTTCAGTCACTATCTTTAGGCAAACCTAATTAAATAGTGCATAGAAATAAATACGTTTTATTCTCTTGTAGCTGAGTGAGATTACGATTTCGTTTTTATTTTTTGGTTTATTGGCACTTATTCATAGCTTTAATGACTTTTTTCAGGCGATATAATTAATAAATTATGCTCGGGCTTTTGTGTGAATATTCCAGCGCTTGCATTTTTGATTCTTTGTTGGCGTTGTTTGGTTTTAATGTCCATGATTTCAGTAACTTTTAAGGCATATTTAAGTAGGTGTCAGAAAGTAGAGTGATGGTAGTTTATTTATCTTATAGTAGAATTATTTACATTTCCTAATGTTCTTTATTAACTGATTTCTTCTCCTGTTACCAAAGCTTGAGTAACCTTTTTCAGGTGTACTCAAGTGGATCATAAATGAATATGAACCGAGAATTGATGTCATTCTTTTATGGGGTTATTTCAGCGCTTGTTGGGTAATTGAGCTAGTGCCTATACTATTGTTTTCTGTGATAGTTTTTTCTTCAGCAATATTAGAATGTTTGTCTCACTCCTGATTTTTCCAAATTGCAATATTTTGGTACCCATGGCCTAGAAATGGGGTTGTCCTCTGTTCCGTATAGCTATTATGTCAATTGTGATTTTTATTCGGTGTGGTTTGTAGTCGTGTTTTTTCAATTAGTTTAAGGGACCATTTTTCTTACTGAACGCGCTGTTTTGTTCTATTGGCATACTAAGAGTAATTTTTTTTTTTTTTTTTGGTTTTTTTTTATTATTTAAATTGATTTCGGCAACCTTCCGTTTAATATAACCATCTTTAGTTACCATAACGGCTGTCTGGAAACTACTGAAACTCGTGGGGATGCTTTTGTTGATGGGAATGGGACTTTAATTATGTCATTGGCGTATTTTAGCCATTGCGGTCTCGCTCTAAGTAACTGTACGGCATCTTACTCAATCCCACAAAATAGTGCTAATCAGAAGGGTTCGAGAGGGGGCGGTAGGTAGATAGACAGATGATGGTAAATGACTTACTGATATTAGTGACATGTTGCTGTTCGACTTTTTACATTGATGACAGATGATGATAAATGACTTACTGATATTAATGACATAGTAAGATTAGATTGATTGATTTAAGGTTGTTGTTCGACTTTTAACATTGGCCTAGGGCGCTTCTTGTTGAAGGAGGCTAGGGCTATCCATCGCACTTGACTTAGAAACTATATCTTTATATACGTAAATCTACTGTACGTGTGTATGTTACTGTACTCCTGCTAAACGGCTGGATCGATTTGAATGACATTTTATTAATGTATAAGTATTATTGTGTACTTACTCCTTATTGCTTCATTATACCCTTTGATGTATTCGGTGATTTTAACCCTCTGGATAGGTCGTTGCCAACTCGCTGGCTGCCTTCCGGAGATTCTGTGTTCAGGAGTCTCTGGCTCGCATGGACTGGCGTGTGCTCCGGCGGCTGAAACTCGTTCGCACATATTTCTATTAAGATAACTTGGTAGCATGGTATTTAGTTGCTGACGCTAGTTTGCTGAGGCTGATTTTTGCGAAATGATCTGGGTTGAGGTATAGAAATCAAGTTATGTATATATGTGGGTATGAGCGTTTCATTAACTTTAATTATGTCATGGGCGTATTTTAGCCATTGCGGTCTCGCTCTAAGTAACTGTGCGACATTTTACAAAATCCCACAAAATAGTACTAATCAGAAGAGCTCGAGAGAGGGCGGTAGATAGATTGACAGATGCTGGTAACTGATATTAGTGACATAATAAGATTAAATTCATTGATTTAAGGTTGTTGTTCGACTTTTACATTGGCCTAGGGCGCTTCTTGTTGAAGGAGGCTAGGGCTCTCCATCGGACTTGACTTAGAAACTATATCTTTATATATTTAAATCTACTGTACGTGTGTATGTCACTGCGCTCCTGCTAAATGGCTAGATCGATTTGAATTAATTTTATTAATGTATAAGTATTATTGTGTTCTTACTCCTGTTTGCTTCGTTATACCGTTTGATGTATTCGGTGATTTTAACCCTCTGGGTGGGTCGTTGCCAACTCGCTGGCTGGTCATGGGCGTATTTTGGCTATCGCGGTCTCGCTCTAAGTAACTGTACGGCATCTTACTCAATCCCACAGAATAGTGCTAATCAGAAGGGCTCGAGAGAGGGCGGTAGATAGATAGACAGATGATGATAAATGACTTACTGATATTAATGAAATAATAAGATTAGATTGATTGATTTAAGGTTGTTGTTCGACTTTTCACCTTAGCCTAGGGCGCTTCTTGTTGAAGGAGGCTAGGGCTATTCATCGCACTTGACTTAGAAACTATATCTTTATATATGTAAATCTACTGTACGTGTGTATGTTACTGTACTCCTGCTAAACGGCTGGATCGATTTGAATGACATTTTATTAATGTATAAGTATTATTGTGTACTTACTCCTGTTTGCTTCATTATACCCTTTAATGTATTCGGTGATTTTAACCCTCTGGATGGATCGTTGCCAACTCGCTGGCTGCCTGCTGGAGATTCTGTGTTCAGGAGTCTCTGGCTCGCGTGGACCGGCGTGTGCTCCGGTGGCTGAAACTCGTTCGCACATATGTCTATTAAGATAACTTAGGAGCGTGGTATTTAGTTCCTAACTCTAGTTTGCTGAGGCTAATTTTTGCGAAATGATCTGGGTTGAGGTATAGAAATCAAGTTATGTATATATGTGGGTATGAGCGTTTCATTAACTTTAATTATGTCATGGGCGTATTTTAGCCATTGCGGTCTCGCTCTAAGTAACTGTACGGCATCTTACTCAATCCCACAAAATAGTGTTTATCAGAAGAGCTCGAGAGAGGGCGGTAGATAGATAGACAGATGATGATAAATGACTTACTGATATTAATGACACCTTGTTGTTCGACTTTTTACATTGATGACAGATGATAGTAAGAGACTTACTGATATTAATGACATAATAAGATTAAATTGATTGATTTAAGGTTGATGTTCGACTTTTTACATTGGTCAAGGGCGCTTCTTGTTGAAGGAGGCTAAGGCTATCCATCGCACTTGACTTAGAAACTATATCTTTATATATGTAAATCTATTGTACGTGTATATGTCACTGTACTCCTGCTAAACGGCTGGGTCGATTTGAATGACATTTTATTAATGTATAAGTATTATTGTGTACTTACTCCTGATTGCTTCATTATACCCTTTGATGTATTCGGTAATTTTAGCCCTCTGGATGGGTCGTTGCCAACTCGCTGGCTGCCTTCCGGAGATTCTGTGTTCAGGAGTCTCTGGGCATGGACTGGCGTGTGCTCCGGCGGCTGAAACTCGTTTGCACATATTTCTATTAAGATAGCTTGGTAGCATGGTATTTAGTACCTGACGCTGGTTTGCTGAGGCTGATTTTCGCGAGATTATCTGGATTGAGGTAAAGGAATCTAGGTATGTATGTATGTGGGTATGTGCGTTTCATTAACTTTAATTATGTCATGGGCGTATTTTAGCCATTGCGGTCTCGCTCTAAGTAACTGTACGGCCTGTTACTGTGGCTAGGGCTATCCATCGCACTTGACTTAGAAACTATATCTTTATATATGTAAATCTACTGTACGTGTGTATGTCACTGTGCTCCTGCTAAACGACTGAATCGATTTGAATTAATTTTATTAATGTATAAGTATTATAGTGTTCTTACTCCTGTTTGCTTCGTTATACCCTTTGATGTATTCGGTAATTTTGACCCTCTGGATGGATCGTTGCCAACTCGCTGGCTGCCTGCTGGGGATTCTGTGTGCAGGAGTCTCTGGCTCGCGTGGACTGGCGTGTGCTCCGGTGGCTGAAATCCTGTTTGCTTCATTGGCTGAAACTCGTTCGCACATATTTCTATTAAGATAACATAGGAGCATGGTATTTAGTTCCTAACTCTAGTTTGCTGAGGCTAATTTTTGCGAAATTATCTGGGTTGAGGTATAGAAATCTAGGTATGTATGTATGTGGGTATGAGCGTTTCATTAACTTTAATTATGTCATGGTCGTATTTTAGCCATTGCGGTCTCGCTTTAAGTAACTGTACGACATCTTACTCAATCCCACAAAATAGTGTTTATCAGAAGAGCTCGAAAGAGGGCGGTAGATAGATAGAAATGACTTACTGATGTTAATGGCATAATAAGATTTAATTGATTGATTTAAGGTTGTTGTTCGGCTTTTTACATTGGCCTAGGGTGCCTCTTGTTAAAGGAGGCTGGGGCTATCCATCGCACTTGACTTAGAAACTATATCTTTATATATATAATTCTACTGTACGTGTTAATGTCACTGTACTCCTCCTAAACGACTGGACCTATTTCAATGACTTTCTGTATGCTTTTGGGTGGCGCCCTGGGTGGTTTAGATTCACAAAACAGCCCAGCGGATGGCGCTGCAGTCGCATCTTGCAGGACAATGTCTGCCCGGTTAGCTAGTACGATATAATATACAAAATAATAAGCTGCTGATAAGGGCGTCCTCTAGCGACTGTCCCTGATTATAGATGTCTAGGTTTATTAGGTATCTAGCCAATTTATCTTTGCGGCTATTCATTTGTAGAGTGAGTAAATGATATGGCTAGCTAAATAATATAAAAAAGATCTGGCCTATTGGCCTTTTACTTAACTTGTGCGGATTTGCCTGAGGTTAGCTGGGTTGCGTATAACATCGCAAATGTAGGGTTCTAGGGAGTCTACTGTAGAGTCTACTGTTGAGAGAGTAATACAATGTAGTGGATTATAATATATATAGAAAAGGAATACAATTTAATATAGTACATTTATCTAATGTACATGTAAGTACATCTATATATTATGTGTGTTTATGTATATGTATGTCTATGTATGCGTTTATATGGTTATCCCAAATTATCAGTACAAACATCATAGTATTTGTATTAGCATAGGTTTAATTTTTAACCATTTGTTCTTTTTTGTTTGTTTTTTTTTTTTTTTACCTGAGACCGATGTAGTCGTGGATAAAACAAAGTAGTCGAGTAGATGCGCTTTTAGCGAGAGGTATGCAACTGCCATCCATAAAAAGTTGTATAGATGTAAGGGGTCTGCAAAAAGGTTCCGCGGGTTGTAAAACGTCGAATCCTTCGGGCAATAACGGAGCGTTTGGTCTTTTAATGTGGCAGAACTTTTTGTGTGATTTTACTTTTGCTACGTTTGTCTAGGTTATCGGGCCTGGGGACGTTAAAGCCTGAGCCTTCATACGGTTTGGAGCACACCTGTGTTTTTTGCACATATCGGAAGATTAGGTTTGTAGGTTCATGAGTTATGCCACTGCGTTCAGAAGGGTGCTATACTCTACTTTCGAAGTAATAATTTGTGTGAGCAGAAATACTTTTAGTCCTTCAGAGTGTACTAAATACTTGTACTTATAATACCTGGTTTTGATTTTCGCAAGTACGACGCGTGCCTACTTAGACAAAGGAAATGTAGCATAACTAGTTACCTACGTACCTGCTTAGATAGCCAAGTTGGCGCGTTAATAGCCCTTTACTGCGTGGCGCTTCGCTGAAGCTTGAATCAATACTATTGGCTGGCGATTTGCAAACAGTACAGTATAGTAGGTAGGTATGTTTTGTAAGTGGTCGGTAGATTACAGGTGTATAATCCTAATCGAGAAATACATACAGTC
This sequence comes from Apoda limacodes, assembly GCA_946406115.1. Taxonomy (NCBI): domain Eukaryota; kingdom Metazoa; phylum Arthropoda; class Insecta; order Lepidoptera; family Limacodidae; genus Apoda; species Apoda limacodes. The sequence goes on from OX291542.1 coordinate 14,606,791, forward strand.
ACAATTTTTATACTAAGAAACGATAAGTATGCCAATGCAGCTATCTGAAAAGAAAGATTTGATTTAAAGATATTTGATTAATAATTAACCTACAAAGTAGGTAGTGAATGGCTTGAGGTTCATAAAGTAGGTAGTGAGTGGTGCGGTCTTTTGTTTTGCCCTGCCCACGTGTATTGCACGTGACGGCCGTGCCCTGTTCCTAGCCAAGATTTAACGTTAGCGAAAGGAACTCCTGCCGACTGCTTTACATTTTGGTTCTTTTTTCCGACATTTAAGGTCAGACACATGTGATGGATCCTGGACGTATGTACTTAGAAGGTATTAGTCTCTAGTTGAATGTCCAGCTAAGTTGATTACTTAGACACTGCGGGAGTTAGGTTAGTTTGAGTAGTACTTGTAGTTCGGTCCTGAAGACCTAAATAGTATTAATGATCGTCTATTTAGAAAGAGAGTGAGTATTTGGGCCTGGATCTGGGTATTTTCCGTAACTAGGTCGGTTCTCCTAGGTAGTTTTGGCAAAAATCGCTACTTATTGTTAAACCAACCAGTATAGTGATTAAGCTTTTATTATTGCAAGTTACTTTATGTTTACAGTTTCTATCATTTATGAACTCAGATAAGTGTATTCGGGGATAAGTTTAAATAGGACAATAGGTATTGACTAAGATTGTAGCATTTAAAAGCCAACGTTTGGTCTTTTAAGTTGACAGAACTCTTGTTTTGTTATAAATTTTGTTTCCTTACGTTTACCTAGATCCCTAGGTAGGTGCTGATGTAGTTATCGGGCCCGGGGACGTCAAAGCCTGAGCCTGCATACGGTTTGGAATTATCCGCGTATGTTTTGTGCCCCGAATATCAATAGATTAGGTTTAAGGGTTCATGAGTTATGCCAAGGGATAGGTCCTTACTTATTATACACCCTTGTGCTATACTCTACTTCCGTAGTAATAATCTCAGTGAGGCGAAATACTTTTTGGTCTTTCTAAGTGCGCTGAATACTCGTACTTATAATACCTGGTTTTGATATTTCGCAAGTACGACCCGTGCCTATTAGGACCAAGGAAATGTATTATTGCTAGGTACCTACGCGCCTATTTCAGACATGACCGAGTTGGCGTGCTAAAAGCCCTTTATTGTGTGGCGCTTCACTGACGCTTATGTCAGTACTAATGTGTGGCGATTTGCAAACTTATACAGTCGGTAGGTGTGTTTTGTAGGTAGTCAGTAGATTACAGGTGTATGATCCGATCGAGAAGACACATGCAGTCACCATTTTTATACTAAGGAACGATAATTATGCCAATACAGCTATAAGGGCATATATATAACATAAGGGCTATGAAGTCAGGCGTTTTGCTGGTGCGGTTCAGAAAAAACGTACACCAACCCTTGACGCCAATTCCTGGCGTATACCTACCGTATTGTCCGTATTCGGTTCGTGACCCAGCATGATTCATTATGAAGTGTCCACATCTGTTGCCTTTCCCTTAACGTTTTTACCTGGGTCGTAAGTGTCGCTGACAAGAGTTTTTATAAATTGTAAGTAAGTTATCCGTTTTTGGTCGTTTAAATATTCGATATATACGGAAAGCTAAGAAGGACACTTACTACTTATATGTATAACATACATAACTGAACTCCCGTCATACAGGATTTATTGGTTTTGCCAGATTAGCGCCCTCCGATTTGTTTTTAAAATTAAATGGGAGAATAATATGAAAGAGGTGAAATTAAACTAAGTTGAGGCACGGAGCTGTACAAATAACCGACCAATAGTGCTAAGCTTTTATACGAGCCAACATTTTTGTTTTTTTTTTTTTGTACTCTGAGCTACAGTATTTATATTTTTTTTTTATACCTACTTTATTTTTGCTACGCGCAACGCCGTGTGAAACAAAATGTAATATGCTCACATCGGATACTTTTATTGTATATTGTGTTCTTGCCACGATGTCAGTTACGTGACTACAGAGAGTTATGTGTTTAACACTTTTTGCCTGCTAGAGTGTTGTCTATGCGCTTGTGACTCCTAAATTCCGCGTCACATCCTGGTACCTAGGGTGTCGTTAAATGCGGTTGGGTACCTCCGTACTCATCATAGGAAACAAATATGTATAAAGAAAAGGGTTAGTGTATGGTGTGTCCAGGGTGTCATGTGGTGGGTATTGTTGGCCATAATCCTGATGTAGGTACGTTTAAAAAGTATCTATTTAAATCTCACTGGGCCACGGAGCCGACGCGGGTAACTTTCACGGTTCGCAAAAGGATAAAATAAAATAAAAAAGAAAAGAAGTATGGTATGGTATAGTATAATACCTGGGTGACTATGTATATGTTTTTAGGCTTATATGTTCATAAGCCCTCGTTATCGGTTTAGTTTTATGACCTAGCGTGCGGTTGCGATTGCAATAGCTTGGGATAGGTTAGGTTCCTTGTTGTATACAGTCGCCGGCTTTATATAAGTACGAATGCGTGTGTAAGTTTACAGAGTTGGTGGTTGTTAATTGTGTAAGGGCTCGAGTCGGACGAATGCGTTGCTTAGGCATCTGGTTTCTTGTATATGTGCCTACTGAGTACCTGGGTGCTAAAAGTTGCTTTAGCATTATGGTACGTCTTAGGTTAATTATACTATTTTAGGTGAGATTAGGAGGTCCTATGCTCGAAGGCCGTTGATGTAAACAAGTACCGAGCTTTCTCCGAACAGGCTATAACTGGCGGAGTCTGTTGACCATCTGTTCGTTTTGCCCTGCCCAAGTGTATTGTACGTGACGGCCGTGCCCTGTTCCAAGATTTAACGTTAACAAAGGGTACATGCCGACTGCTTTCCATTTTGGTTCTTTTTTCCAACATTTCAGGTTAGACACATGTGATGGATCCTAGACGTATGTACTTACTGCGGGAGTTAGGTTAATTTGGATAGTACTTGTAGTTCGACCCTGAAGACCTAAATAGTTTCCGTGGTCGTCTATATAGGAAGGGAGTGAGTATTTGGGCCTGGGTCTGGGTATTTTCCGTAACTAGGTCGGTTCTCCTAGGTATTTTTTGGCAGAAATCGCTACTTTTTGTTTAAACAACCAGTCATAGTGATTAAGCTTCTATTATTGCAAGTTACGTTATGTTTACGGTTTCTATCATTTATGAAACCAGATAAGTGTGTTCGGGGATAATTTAAATAGGACAATAGGTATTGACTAAGATTGTAGCATTTAAAAGCAGACGTTTGATCTTTTAAGTTGACAGAACTCTTGTTTTGTTATATATTTTTAGTTTCCTTACGTTTACCTAGATCCCTAGGTAGATGCTGATGTAGTTATCGGGCCCGGGGACGCCAAAGCCTGAGCCTTCATACGGTTTGGAATTATCTGCGTGTATTTTGTAATATCAACAGATTAGGTTTAATGGTTCATGAGTTATGCCAAGGGATAAGTCCTTACTTATTATACACTACACATTATTACTATGTGTAATAATCTCAGTGAGGAGAAATACTTTTTAGCCCTTCAAAGTCTGCTGAATACACGTACTTATAATACCTGGTTTTGATTTTTCGCAGGTACGACCCGTGCCTATTAGGACAAAGGAAATCTATTATTATTAGGTTCCTACGCGCCTATTTCAGACCTAACCAAGTTGGCATGTTAAAAGCCCTTTATTGTGTGGCGTTTCACTTACGCTTATGTCGGTACTAATGTGTGGCGATTTGCAAACTTATACAGTAGGTAGGTGTGTTTTGTAGGTAGTCAGTAGATTACAGGTGTATGATCCGATCGAGAAGACACATGCAGTCACCATTTTTATACTAAGGAACGATAATTATGCCAATACAGCTATCTGAAGGAAAGATTTGTGCCAAAACCCATAAAAATAACCTATTGTAATAACCCTATAAAATAAACTTAAACTACTGTGTACTTAGGAGCAACACGCGTTTGGTCAAATCAGTGACTCAGAGTACATACCAAGATGGTATATTGTTCAGACATACGAGATTGGTTTGATTTCAATCTACAAGAGGACATAAGGATTATGAAATCAGGCGTTTTGTTGGTGCAGTTAAGAAAGACCGTTATGTACACCATTGTTATATACGTACTTTATTTTTGCTACGCGTCAGCGCCGTGTGGAACATACTGTAATGTGCTCACGTCGGATACTTTTATTGTATATTGTGTTCTTGACACGATGTCAGTTACACGACTGCAGAGAGTTATGTGTTTAGCACTTTTTGCTTGCTAGAGTGTTGTCTATGCGCTTGTGACTCCTAAATTCCGCGTCACATCCTGGTACCTAGAGTGTCGTTAAATGCGGTTGGATACCTCCGTAATCATCATAGGAAACTTATGTATAGAGAAAAGGGTTAGTGTATGGTGTGTCCAGGGTGTCATGTGGTGGGTATTGTTGGCCATAATCCTGATGTAGGTACGTTTAAAAAGTATCTATTTAAATATTACTGGGCCACGGAGCCGACGCAGGTAACTTTCACGGTTCGCAGAAAAATAAAATAAAAAAATAAAAAGAAAAGAGGTATGGTATGGTATAGTATGGTACTTGGGTGACTGTGTATATGTTTTTAGGCTTATATGTTCCTAAGCCCTCGTTATCGGTTTAGTTTTATGACCTAGCGTGCGGTTGCAGTTGCGCGCAATAGATTAGACTTAACTTTGAATATCTTTTCCAACAAAAAAAAAAAAAAAAAAAATCATCATCAAAAGACAAAAAACTAGGCTGGCACCCATTTGCACAAACCCTCGGGCACTCCGTAAGATGGCAACTTCGATAGCAGACCCCGGTTCCAGACATCGAACGGCTTCGCTATGTCCAGGCTACATGCCAATGCCTACCCCTAACTCTCAATGACTAGTGCCCATCGGTGAGTGAGATGCACTAGAAGGTCACCAGTCCAGGTCGTGTTTTTCTAGGAATCTTAGAAGCTGTGTATTAATCACACGCTCCATCACCTTGGAGAGGAGAGAGGTAATAGCGATTGGCCTGTAATCTGATCTGTAGGATCTGATCTATAGCCATTTTTGGGCACCGGGTGCACATTCGTATTCTTCCATGAAGACAGAAATTGCCTAGGGAAGCGCGAAGAGGCGCGTGAGTACAGGAGACAACTCAGGAGCACACTGTTTAAGCACCACTGCTGAAATACCGGTTGGCACACTTGATTTATGAACATCTAGAGATAGCGACGACTGCCTGACCTCCCGCTGTGTTATGGAGATTTCCGGCAGGGTCTTACCGCACCATGGTATAGTAGGTAGTACAGCGCCTTCATCGTTCATATAATACGTACATTGGGATTCCAATAAAAGATTAAAGAGTAAGAAATAGTTTATTGTTTATATTAATTATTCAGGTTTGTATGGTGACATTATTAAATTCTATATGTATTGGTGGGCAGGCATTACAATTAGAGGTGCAGGTACTTGCTGTTGGGGCTATTGGCAAATTGATATTAATTTCGTTCTTTTTGTTTTCTATTGTGTTTAAAATAGAGTTTGAAATTAAAATTTTATTATTCATACAATCATCTATGTAACCTTCTGCCACGGCTTCACTTTTATAAGCTTTGGCCATACATGCCTTTTTGTAGTCATAGTGATTTACACAATATTTAGATGTAAACATATCTTTTTTTTGGCTTAAAATCTAAGGAGAGTCGGTTATTGGAATGTCATAACAACTATATCGATAGACATCTCACAAGTTTATGAAGGAAATGAGTCAATATAATAGCAAATCCTAGCAAAAAAACTTAACTACTAAATGGATTTCGCAATGAAATACGTATCTAGACTAACGAAAATTGTTTAAATTCTGATAAAATACGGGTTTCCTGTAATGACTGATAGTCATTTTATTATTTGCGTGAATACCCCTGATGTAGCAGAATTCCACATTAAATGAGGATGGAGCGGCCGCTGAAATAACTCTTTTCTTTTTACTTCTTAAGATTTCTTTTTTTTTATGTTATTAAGACTAAATATGAGGATTTACTTACCAGACAGCTTTAAGACAAAAGATTCTAGAAAAGCCCAAGCTCAGCAGATAATACGGTTGCTGGCACGGTGGGCAGAAGGACCCATGACCGCCACCGCCAATCCTTCGCTGTCCGCGCAGCGAATCCTCAAGAGCTCTGACAACCTTACTCACCGCCAGGAACACAACGCTACTCATTGTTAGCGTTATTGTGGCCACGGTTTTCTGTACTTCCCCAGTTCAGGCTGCTCATTCGAGCGAGTACTCGCTATGCTCTGCTTTTGTTGTTCGGGCGGCTTATTTGAGCGAGTAGTCGCTATGCCCTACCTCTCTAAATTATCCAATATTACGGGATTACGAAATCTCGAGATTTATGCCCTAGTATATACTTCAAATCTTAGTTTCATTGAAATCTGATGACTCTGTCGACGTATCATAAACTCTTTCTCAACTTACTTGTTGACGGTGTTGCAATACCGGGACTCATGTTTGGAAACTGGTGCGTTTTGTGGTGTTTAATCACATCGAAACTGAAATATTCAAAATTAATTAACACACGTTACTACTAATAGTTTGTCAGGTACCCTATTCTGTCCTTGGTATTTAATATTATCTTCAAAACTGGCTACAAACGACGTATGATACCGTGCCATATATATACATCACGTATATAAAATCACCGTAAGTTGATGTTGTACATAAGTAAAAACATATCATACATAGAAAGAAGAACAAAACACCCAGACATAAGACAATCACAATAAACACAACTTTTTTAAACTTCCGCAGTTATTAAAAATATTTCCGTTCCTCAAATTTATAACAAACACGATAGTATAAATGTTTGAATTGTACAGAGATCGTACCCGCTTCACTAGTACCACTGAGCTACAGGCTTAATAATAAATTAGTTAGTCTACAGTCTAAGCATTATAGCGTTTGATGTTGGCAAAACACCCCACAATGTTTAGACATGCTTAGCGACGTATGCCTTGACGGACAACTCCCGAACGACTGGTAATGTGAACTGGTAGTGTTTCGACCTCCGCACCTCACCGCCAGTACTTATAAATTTAAAAAAAGATTGCATGCAGATTTCATATGAATTTAATATTCATATGTCACATAATCAGTGAATGGTGAAGGTAGAGCTATTTTAGGCTAACTACCTTTTGTGCAGGCTTTAGTGTATTAATAGCAATATAGAAAAAACTAATAATTCTTTTAGCCATATAAAATAAGAAAAAAAAGATAAACTAGACTTTAGTATTATAAGTGAGTTACAGTATCTGCTTATACTGCTTGTGCGCTAGTTGAGGAGTATCAAAAACAGCTCTTACTACTCCAATCACTGGTCATAATCAAAGGGCAAAATCTGTCAAACCTTGGGATTGACTAGTCAAAGCCTCATACAAACTTTAATTTGACAAATATTAGTGCTTCCATGTAGATTAGGTTATGTTATTTTAATTTTTAGCAAACTAACTAAGGCGTACTTAACGTCTTTTCATACATATGCTTTCAACAATTAATAATTGTAGTATGTTTGCTTACAGCTTTCATACAAATAAGTGACACTCTGTCAACAAAGCGGCAAGTTCGGAACTAGAACATCTTTGTGATGAGTTAGATTGTATGAACCCCTTTGACTAATGAATCCTAAGGTTTCTGGGTTTCAACCTTTGAGTATAACACATATCAAGGCTATGTTCCAAAACCCGCCAAGTAATTACCGCCCAATAGAAAATTAATCTGTTTTGGGATGGAGATTAACACTTAATTTCTTACACATTTTAACTGTTAATTAAATTTCAACTGTACATATATGGCGATATAAATAATTTACCTTGACAGTTGGAAAATTACTCTACACCGGGCATTCCAAAATAACTTTTTTAACTTCCGCATTGGGATTAGGAACACAGTCTAAAAAAAATGTGTTAGATGTGGAAAAGCCAGACAGACCCCATTAAGCATGCCGATAGCGTGCAATATAAGTAGGTAATACACAGTTAACATTCTAAGCAGTTGGGTAAAAAAGAATTGAAAAAACTACATACTCGCCTCCATTTCTCGGGACTTTTAATGGTCCCCCCGCCAATGGCATTCAGTTTTTGGCCCAAGGCCTCCCACGCCTTGTTGGCCTCTTGCTGGCCAAGGGGACCTTTTCCCAGATTTCCCAATACAATCTTTTTGTTTGCCTCCGCAAACTCAACGAGAAGTTGTAGTTGGCGGTGGCAAACTTGGCGATTTGGCGGCATTTCTACAAAACAAGTTAACAAATTAGGTACAATTTGCTGATTTGTGCAGAATAGTTAAGGAATCCATAAATCTGAGTACTTACTTTTCGTCAATTCCTTCTTTAATGAGAAATATATAAATTTATTAAACACCGTTAGGTCGATTCCGTAAAAAGATTGCTAACCTTTTTTGTTTGAAATTTTCGAATTTGACAGTAATGCGATTCCGGATGCTCAAAATTTCAGCTTCAATTACAAACAAAGTTTGATTGCAGCTGAAATTTATCGATATATTTTTTTTGTATGAAAACAGTGATTCCGTAAAATCGTTGCAAACGTTTTTGCACTCAACTGACAGTTTGTGATAGCAGCTTTCCTCATGTTGATAGAAGCTAGTCCGACGGTGTTTCTTATCGATTTCATATATTCAAAAAATTAAAATGTAAGTATTTTAATTAGGTTTCTTTAATGATTTCAGTGTTTTGTACAATAAAATTACCCTAGTAAGTGTTATGTAGCTGTTCTTATTAAATATCTTTCATTTTAGTACCACAATGGCACGTGCGGTTTTATTGGCACACGCTGAGGAGGAACGGCGCAAAAATATATTAAAGTTGTGTCGTCGAGAGATGAGGGACGCCAGCAACCCTTTAGCACTCCCTGGCAACGAATTCGTGGCTCAGTTCCGCCTCACGAAAGCTGCTTTCGAAGAGTTGTGCAGGGAGGTGATCCCGTTGTTACGAACCCGCAAAAGGAATACAATGATTCGCGAAGAACTTAAAGTAAGTCAAGCCGATATTACGCGGATCAACAATTCTATTGACCATTGAGTTTATAACCAAACACGTCAATCATTTAAATTACATTCAATGTTTACTTAGCACATTGCAATGTTGCGCCATCTCGTACCTTTGGTAATTTCGTGAATCTGTGACTAATAAATACATGAGTAGAATAAATAAAAAGGGATCCTTAACAATTTTCACAGTTTAATTTAATCAGTTTAGTTTCAAAGATTGCCTGAAAATGACTGGTGGTGCTACCACTTAAATACCATTCTTGAAATAACACTTCTGCGGACCTGAAAGAGTATGCTTCGCTGCTGTGTGCGGAATGAGTTATTATTCAATTTTAATGTTTACACATTTAAATCACATTGAACAATGATTAATATTGTTACCATTGCAATAAAAGCTTCGGTGAATTTAGGCTTTCAATTAGATTGCACAATTGCATGGAATGTATATAATGTATTTAGATGCTTCAATGCAATTGAAGCGATCAAATTAAAAGCAATATTGAACCGAAATTAAACAATATAATATAATATCAGCTTTAGGTTGTGTTCAAGTTTCTATATCCAAATCATCTTTATCAGGTACTAACTTATTGTTTATTTTTGTTTGTAGGTTCTTGCAGCTTTATCTTTTTTTGCCTGTGGTTCATATCAGCGTGGTGTTGCTTCATCTTACCTCCACAATATGTCGCAGACCTGTTTGAGTAGGTGCTTGGAAGAAGTTACCAATGCCATTAATACGGAGGCAATTTTAAAAAAATATATCAAGTTTCCCTCTCAAAGACTCCAAAGAGAAACTATTATGGCAAAGTGAGTACCCACTAAACCATATAATATATAAACTTATTTATACTGTAGAAATATTTGTTTTCTATTAAGTCCCATATAAAAAACATTTTATCAGCAAGTTGATATCGTTAAAATGTAAAATATTAAATCAGAACAAAATCTTTATTGGGATAAACTGATAATATATGTAAAGTAACCAACCTGACCTATTAAGCCAAAAAAAACAAACAATTTAATTAATATTAGTAAATAATTTTAAGTTTTAATCTTTTCTAGTTTTATGAACATGAAAGGTATCCCGGGGATAATCAGATGCATTGATGGGACACATGTTTCTATTATCCGGCCGGTGGACCATGAGGATTTTAATCGCAAAGGATACCATTCCCTTAATGTATTAGTTGTAAGTTTTTTATAACATACATTTTTTTAAGACTAATACAACATATTTTAATCATTTTAGAATTATCAGTAGTACTAAAAAATCAATAAAGTACCTACCTGCTCAAATTAAATTAAATTTGCTATTTAAATTGTTTAATATTACAGATATGTGACCGCTATTTAAACATAACATATGTGGATGCATCTTATGGTGGGGCAGCTCATGATAGCTTTATTTGGGCTCAAAGCCCACTAAAGATGTATTTGGAGCAACTAAACTTAAATGGCGAGAGTTGCTGGCTTTTGGGTATGTAGACCTATTACTAGATTATAAGATACTAGTCCACTTAGTACTAATATTATAAATGCGAAAGAACCTGTGTCTGTCTGTCTGTTACTCTTTCATGTTGCAATAGAGCATCCGATTGAGCTGAAATTTGGCACAGGTATAGTTGGAAAGACAGAAGAACATAGGATACTTTTTATCCCAATTAAGAAATATATTTTCTTTCATCAAGAGTTAGGAATATATTTTTTGCAAATCCTGTCTGTCCTTCCTTTGCGTCGCAACGGAGCATCTTAACCGCTTAACATAAGGTGGGCCGCAAGCTTGTTTGCCACCTTGGTGGTATTAAAAAAAGAAATGAATAAATGAAGATGTAGAAGGGACTGCAACATCTATGAGATTAATGGTTTTTTGTTTGTTTTCAGGTGATTCTGGTTTTGCCCAAAGGGCCTACATGATGACACCGATATTACAAGCTGCAGAAGGTTCGGCAGAGGAACATTACACAAAGCTTCACTGCAGCACTCGTAATGTTGTTGAAAGATGTTTCGGCGTCCTTAAGTCGCGTTGGCGGTGTTTGTTGGGACACCGCGTGCTTCACTATAACCCTGCGAAAGCTGGGAAAATAGTGAATGCATGTGCTGTGTTGCATAATATCGCCAACACACATAAGGTTCCTGTACCCAGGCTAACTAATGTTGACCTTCAACTGATCCGGCGTGGTCAGCTTCAGCTAAGGTACGACATCAGTAACAATGCAGATGCAGATGTCAGGAGCATGCTTGTACAGACGTTATGGTCAGTAAGATCATAGTTACTGATTGACATAACATCATGGTTGAGCGAAGCGGTGGCTGATTCATGTGTCATACTCTAGAACGGGTGCCGCCTGTTGAGACTGGTCTGCTCTTGCAAACTTCTTTGTATCCCTGTATTTAGTTTTACTTTTTTGTTTTGTTTATCAATACTGTAAGATATTGATTATTTCTAAGTCATGAATAGGTACATAAACTGTCTTTTTTTAATATTTTGCAATTAGATACTTCTTTATGTTGTGCTTGTGCACTTTATGTTTTTTATGTTTGTAATGGAAAGTGTCCTTCTGTGATAGGAAGAGGATTTTCCAACATTTTAAGTGGACACTTTAAGAGAAAGGGAGAAAAGAAATGCCCTTGCTGAGTTTCTTGCCGGTTCTTCTCAGTACAAGGTCTCCCACCCTATAGACTTACGAACCGATGGCGTAGTGACATTCATAAGTGCTCAATTATTGTAGCCTAAATTGAATAAATGATTTTGATTCTGATTTTTTGATTTTCATTTATTGTTCTCCCTTCAGCCTTCTTTCTCAACTGGCAATGAGAGGATTGGACACTAAAATAATGGTACTACAACCAATTGTACTAATATCTTTTACCCGATTCAAATCGTGGTTAGGCGACAGAACCCTGTAACAACTCAATAACCAGTGGGCGGAACAGATGGACTGCAGACCAACTAAAAACTACTCTTACATCCCTGGACGAACACTTGTCGCATAAGCTACCACAACTCAGTAGGAAAAACCTACGCTATATAGTTGGCATAGGTCTACGGCCAACTAAACAAACATTTCATTAATGTCGGCGTCACCAACCAGCACAGGGGTGCAGGGGCTGCATGGAGGTCAAGAAGACACCTACTCACGTGATCCTGCGCTGCAAAAGCGTGAGCAACCCACGGGCAAAGTTCCCTAACGATCTACAAACCATGAAAGATTTCTGGACAGACCTAAAGTGGTATGAGTAACCAATGCGTATGAACTGGTTACTTACGTACAATGGCCTAAATATGAGGCTCCTTTAACCGGTAGTAGAATAATAATAACATTTGGCATGTCATCATGGTGCTATTTTGTTCATTTATTGTAAAATTTCGGTGTGATTAGTATAAAATTTTAAAATATTTTGTTAATAAAATAGATCATATATTTTATATTGTAATTTATTTTTTTTATTTATAGTTAACAGTAATTTGCTACCTTTATGGTACCTTGATAACAAGAGAGCCGTAACAATCGGTCAGCGACTTGTCTTAATAATATTGATTTTGTGGCATAAAAAAGTTATAAGTAGTTTATTTGTTGCCAAAATTACAGTGTCGAAAATTATTCCTATGTTCTTGTCATATGACAGCAGTCGTTAAGCCTCTATTGAGAACTTGCCTGCTGCTGCTCTACAAGCTGCTGCAGACGTCCGAACATAGTGGTTTATTTGATGCCAAAATTACAGTGTCGAAAGTTACCCCTATGTTCTTGTCATATGACAGCAGTCGTTAAGTCGTCGTCTCTATTGAGATCTTGTTTGCAGCAGCTCTACTATCTGCTGCAAACTTCCTAATATTGCCCCCCCCAAGGTCTCCTCCAGCGTGATGCGCCGCTCCTCTAGTGCAATGCGCCGCTCCTCCAGTCCAACCAGCACAGGGATGCAGGGGCTGCATGGAGGGATCATTCTCACTAGATCCATTGTCCAGATCCATAATGGATCTAGTGAGATATTATTTTCTTAATAGATCCATTTTTAAAAGTGTGTATCTACTGAGAAGTATTTGTCTCGCTAGTACCGTTAACCAGAACCAGATTTGAAAGTGTGGGTCTACTAAGGAATTTCTTTCTCACTAGATTCAGTTGTGGATCTGATAAAAAAATTTGGTAGGCTAGGCTTGTTGTACCCTGGGCTGGGGAGATAACGGAACTTGCTTTCTAATACTATTTCAGGTACTCATATTTCCCCTGCCATATTTTTATTTTTACCAACTTTAAAAAAGGAGGAAGTTCGCGAATGGTCTGTAGGTACCCATATAAGAGATATTATTAATTCAAAACTAAAAATTAACCGACTTTATAAAATGAGGATCCATACTAATACTATTACTAATACAGTATTATAAATTCAAAAGTGTCGGTATCTGTCTGTCTATTAATCCGTTAAATTTTACAGTTGGACCAATTGTGATGAATTTAATATGGAGATAGTTTGAACCGCAAAAGACAAGAAAAATACTGTTTTTCTTAATATATTTTTTATTTTATTTTATATATTAAAAAAAAATTAAACTATTGATCTTACACGTGTAGTTATTTTACAAAAGATCTCATCAAGATCTTTATTTCAAATGACAGCTGTCAAACTAGAAAGGTATATATCTCTGTAACTATTGATCGTAGACTAGTAGTTTCCCTAGTAGAAATCATAGATCTCATCAAGATCTTTATTTCAAATGACAGCTGTCAAACTAGAAAGGTCTATATCTCTAACTATTGATCGTAGACTAGTAGTTTCCCTAGTAGAAATCATAGATCTCATCAAGATCTTTATTTCAAATGACAGCTGTCAAACTAGAAAGGTTTATATCTCTGTAACTATTGATCGTAGACTAGTAGTTTCCCTAGTAGAAATCATAGATCTCATCAAGATCTTTATTTCAAATGACAGCTGTCAAACTAGAAAGGTCTATATCTCTGTAACTATTGATCGTAGACTAGTAGTTTCCCTAGTAGAAATCATAGATCTCATCAAGATCTCTATTTCAAATGACATCTGTCAAACTAGAAAGGGGTATATCTCCGTAACTATTGATCGTAGACCAGTAGTTTTCCTAGTAGAAATGATAGATCTTATCAAGAAAAAGTTACCCCTATGTTCTTGTCATATGACAGCAGTCGTTAAGTCGTCGTCTCTATTGAGATCTTGTTTGCAGCAGCTCTACTATCTGCTGCAAACTTCCTAATATTGCCCCCCCCAAGGTCTCCTCCAGCGTGATGCGCCGCTCCTCCAGTGCAATGCGCCGCTCCTCCAGTGCATTGCGCCGCTCCTCAGCTGCGATGCGCCGCTCCTCAATGTCGTACGCCCAGCCTGGCAAGTTGTTATCACGATCTAAACAAAAATTACTATTGATATTTGCGTAATCCGAGAGAGACTCATTCATCAGAATTTATGCAGATTTCGCGGGATTATAAGGCTGTTGGGATGGACGGAAGAGATAATGTTTAAGATCAAAAAAAAAAGTTTAGTATGTTTCTCCTTCGGCGATTTTACAAAATTTTCATTGTAATCCTAACAAACATGCTTCAAAGTTGTTGTAAACTAGTAGGTATAAAAGTTTAACATTTACTTCGCCTAGGTCTGGACCTCCTCACAGGAGCCACTGGGGAACGGCCGGGGAGCATCTCCCGTCGCTCTGAAAAACAAAATATATATTTATAATAATATTAAAATTTGTTATGTAAAACAAAGATTAGTAATTACTAGATCTTTTTAACCGACTTAAAAAAAAGGAGGTTATCAATACGAAAAGTATGTTTGTAATTTATATCTTGCAGTTCCTATGATGATAATCTAGTAGGGCTTCCAAACATATCTACAAAATTGAAACTAAAAATTAATCAATGTCCTGTCAGTACTTATATCAGCCTTATGAGGTTATTTTTTTCTTTTGAGTGCAATTGAAGTTTTGAAGAATTTGAGTACAGTTGAAGTCGGTTTATGAATGAATAAATTTTCTTTATTGCACAATTTAAATAGAAGTACAATAAAAAGCTAGAATTAAAAAAAAAAAGTACAAATAGGCGACCTTATCGCTAAAAAGCGATCTCTACCAGGCCAACCTTTTCGGTTTAATTTTTTGTTAAAATGTTATTTATGGTTCCGCAGCCACTTGGCAAAAAAAGATTATTAAACCTATTTATTTTCCTTTCTTCGCATTGATTCTGATGAAAATTTACAGGAAGCCTATGTAAACCGCCATAAATTTGTATTACGAAAAATTAAGCGTAGCTACATTAAATTGAGGGATAAATGATTTTTTTGACGCACGTTATTACGTAAGTCCAATACATTTCAAGTTTTTTTAGGCTATCCTTTTCAGGTCATGAGCCCATTTGGCTAGAGGGCGACCGACGCTGCGCTTACTGATCCGTGGTCTCCACTCTAGAACATGACATTGTCTGCCCCAACGGCCATCTTTCTGCACAAATGTGACCTGCCCATTGCCACTAGATTATTCTGAGGGCTATGTTGATGAATTTGGTTCTTTGTCGGATCTCGTTATTTCTGACCATATCCATCAGACAGTATAAACGACTTTTAACATATAGGTCGGCCAACTGTTAGTGTTTTTACGTGCCTGCGCCATAGGTCATGACAGGCAAGACCTATGTTAAAGACATTCGTCTATAAACATTGGGGTAACAAAAAAAACATACGCCCAACTCGCACTTGTTGGTTTTTTTTAAATAATAGCTCTTTGCGGACATTACCTTGCGCAGTAGGAGGTGCGGGTTCAGCGCTGGGAGCTGCACTTGCCTGTGATTGCTCAATCAGGATATCTGAAACATTAATATATTTTTTAAGTGAATTGCTGGGATGCCCTTAAGAGATCATTTATTTTTGTATCTTCACTAGTATAATTTTTCAGATTTTTCTATACGGAACCCTGACTTAGTGTAGTGCGGAAACCATCAATCAGCCTACAGCAGTCCACTGTTAGACATAGGCCTTTCCAAAGAACCGCTACCACACCTGCTCCTCCGCCTTTCTTATACAGCCACTTCCGGCTATCTCTTTCAGATCATCGGTCCATCTCGCTGGAGGGCGACCAACGCTGCGCTTGCCGATCTATTGCCACTTCAGCTTGCTTATTCTGAGAGTTATTATATATATATTCGATGACTTCGGTTCTTCGTCGGATCTCTTCATTTCTGATCATATCATTCAAAGAAACTCCGAGTATAGCCCTTTCCATAGCTCGCTCAGCTACTTTTGACTTGTAGATCAGACCAACTATCAGTTTTCACGTTTTTGCGCTATAGGTCATGACAGGCAAGACGCATTGTTGAAAGACCTTTGTTCTTAAACATTAGGGTAACAAAAAAAAACCTACGCCCATACTTTTCGTTTTTTTTTTTAATTTATATAATAACAAAAAGCTCTTTGCGGACATTACCTTGCGCAGTAGGAGGTGCGGGCTCAGCGCTGGGAGCTGCACTTGCCTGGGGTGCCTCAGTCAGAATCTCTGAAACATAAATATATTTTTTAAGCTTATTTAAAATAATGTTTAAATAAAGTCTGTTTCTGTGGCAGATAGACAAAACAATTCCGGTTGAGGACATCCCAGCGGTTCACTAGATTTTTTGATTTTCTCTTTGTAAAAACCGTAATTTAAAAATTTGTATAAACCGAAAATAAACCTAGTCATAAGCTTTTTTCAGAATGTTTTGTTTTGTTTCTAGAATATGTCTCAGAGTTTTAAAAGCGGCAACTTTTAGGGAATATTCTATTTACAACTCAGACATATTCTAGATTTCTTTCGTGTTCTCATTAAGCTGGAGCCTCCCTCAAAAAAAATATTTTTTGACAATTTGTATGGCTTTGAGTAAACAAGATGCTTATACTATGAAAATTTGAAGACTGTAGTTCTAACCGTTTGGCTGTAAACCCTTTGTGACGGACATGTGAGTGACAGCAATAGAGCTACGTTTGGATCCTTCAAGTACGGAACCCTAAAAAGCTTTCATGTTTATCAAAAGGTTTGTGCAACTAGTCTCAAACCCACAGCATTGCAGTCGGTTGTATAACTATGCGTATAATTTTTTTGGCAACTTGTAGCAGCTTACCTTGCACGGTGGAGGGAACCAGCTCTAGCTCCGGCTGCTCGGGCAAGGTGTCTAGAAAGTAATAATAGATAGTTAAAGAAGGAGTGAGAATCCAATTTGAGCGCTCTGAGCGTTCTGTATTAAATAGAAAATTTTATATTTCTCTGAGAAACCTTTACTAAAATATTGACACGTATTTTCACAGCTATTATTATAATTTAAATGTGTAAAAATTTTTAGAGCTGTAGCCTTAATCACTGCATAAATTGATTCTATTTTTCATTTATTTTTATACCACCAAAGTGGCAAACAAGCTTACGGCCTATCTGATGCTAAGCGGTTACCGTAGCCTATGAACGCTTACAACACGAGGGGAGTTACTCACGCATCGCCTTTCAAATTACTACCTTCTTCAAGAACCCGATACCGAAGTCCCTAGAGAAAATCTCGGTAGGCTTATACAGTCTTGGTTGACTATGGTTAGCTCTTGGATTATATAATTTTAAATATTTAGTTAATTAGTCTTTACTGAACCATAATTTATTTTTGAGAATCAAAAACTGTCCCTTTATATAACATATGTACATAAAATTCACAGAAACACATGTCATTTATTAACAATTTGCATGTTCAACTTAAAGGTTTGTGCCCTGTGCATCCTGCTGCATTGAATGAACACTGCATAACTTGCAATGCACAATCAAAATGTACTAAAGCTCCCTCTCCAGCGATGTTCAGTTCCGAGATCATTTGCTAGAGAAGGTAAAGCTGGCGTCCAAAAAACTTGGTGTACTCAACAGAGCGAAGCAGTACTTCACGTCGAGGCAAAGGTTGCTACTTTACAAGTCGCAAGTCCGGCCCCATATGGAGTACTGCTGCCATCTCTGGGCGGGTGCACCCGGATACCAGCTTGGCCCTTTTGACTCGGTTCAACGACGGGCTGTGAGAATTGTCGACGATCCCAAACTCACTTGCGGTATCGAGCCCTTAAGTCTGAGGAGAGACTTTGCCTCCCTGTGTGTGTTCTACCGCTTGTACAATGGATTGTGTTCTGAGGAATTGTTCGAAATGATGCCCACGGCTACTTTCTACCATCGCACCGCTCGCCATCGACAGGGAATTCATTCTCACACTTTGGAACCGAAATGGTCACGTACAGTGCGGTTTCAGAGAAACTTCCTCCCGCGAACGCTTGGGTTGTGGAATGAGCTCCCTGCCAAGGTTTTCTCTAAGGACTACAGTATGGGGTTCTTCAAAAAAGAAGTTATTAGATTTCTGAAGGGTCGGCAACGCGCGAGTGATGCCCCTGGTATTGCAAGCGTCCATAGGCTACGGTGACCGCTTACCATCAGGCGGACCGTAGGCTTGTTTGCCACCTTATTGGTATAAAAAAAAAAAAAATACTAACAAGTTTCGAAGTAATTGTGGTCTCCAAGACCTCCAAACTCCACCTCCACCTCGTAGTTCTCCACCTGCGCGTCGTTCTCCTCCATTTCTATGTCTCCTGTTAAGCAACAGAATATTAGAAATATATAATTATCAACAAATGTCATGTTCGTTCATATTCATTCATCCATCAAAATTACATATAAATAATATGTATTCTAAGCTTACATAAAGCGGAGTTGGTGGAAGTCCTTGGTGCGGGCGTCTGGTAGTTGGCTGCGGCTGTGGTAGTGGGTAGATGGTTTGGTAACTATAATGATTTAATTTTTTTAAATTTTATGAATTATCTATTTTATAAAGAGGCCTAAAAATATATAACATTAACTTGCCTTTTATAGATATATATCAAATTGTGTATTTGAATCGGTCCATATAAAAGGGACATCATCACTTTTTTAAGGTATACTTAAGAAACCACAATAATTAAAACATTATTTGAAGAACAATATGGTAATATGCATATAATTTCTTGGAATAATAGTTCTTTAAAATTGACCGTTTCATTTTCTTTATACAAATATTGTTGACTTGTGATTTCAAAATCAGTCAGTTGATGGCATATTACATGCATGATTCCCAGGATCAGGCACATCAGTCATTTAGGTATTACTTTTCTGCAGACCAATTTAGATGAGAGAAAAGCATTGGTTTACCCTAAAGAAGTTTAGAAAAAATGAGGATTAAAACTAAATTATCCGCACTAAAAAATTGCTTTAAATCAATAGGCTTCACCTCTGAGAGGCCCTGAACAGTATTCAATCATGTTGTTTTCCGGCGAAAAAAATTTAGAATAAAGATCATGTGTGACTGTGATCGGCATTTTTTTTACTGGGACAATATGGGGTAATCTGAAACCAAAGGAGATACAAGAAAACTGCCTTAGGAAACATTCGCTCTTTCTTAGTGATATTTATATTATTATATAGCGTGAGTTGTCCGTAAAAATGAATAAAATTGTTTTTTTTTTGTGTAATTTGTTTTTATTTTAACTTTTGTTTTTGCGGAAATGTTAGTTTTAATCCTTAAAACCATTTATTTAACTATTGTAAATCACATTGTTTGCAGCTACAGAAAAATTTTTAATAAGCAGAAATTAAGTGCAATGAGTGCAGTTTAATAGTTATTGTGAATATAGTTTTAGTAAGCAAAGTCAGAGCAAACATGTTATAAGACTTACTCTATTACAAAGCAATGTTATAATTAGGTTAGTACAGAATTATAATAAAATTATCACCATACTAGCCTACTGGTTTATATCATAATACCTACTCATAAAAAAAAGTTATCATACAGTGCTAAAATTATAAAATCATACAAAAGCATACTAACATCTACTGGTATCCTTACTCCAGGTGTACCCTCCACCGCTACCTTCCCAATAATGCAAACAATCCTCTCTTCTAAATCGGAGAGAGGAATTGTTTTGTTGGGTCCACCACCCGTGCCCACACGACGTCTTCTTATATCCGCCGCCTTAGCCTTAGTGCGGCATTTCAGCAAGTTCCAGTACTTATAAATTTAAAAAAAGATTGCATGCAGATTTCATATGAATTTAATATTCATATGTCACATAATCAGTGAATGGTGAAGGTAGAGCTATTTTAGGCTAACTACCTTTTGTGCAGGCTTTAGTGTATTAATAGCAATATAGAAAAAACTAATAATTCTTTTAGCCATATAAAATAAGAAAAAAAAGATAAACTAGACTTTAGTATTATAAGTGAGTTACAGTATCTGCTTATACTGCTTGTGCGCTAGTTGAGGAGTATCAAAAACAGCTCTTACTACTCCAATCACTGGTCATAATCAAAGGGCAAAATCTGTCAAACCTTGGGATTGACTAGTCAAAGCCTCATACAAACTTTAATTTGACAAATATTAGTGCTTCCATGTAGATTAGGTTATGTTATTTTAATTTTTAGCAAACTAACTAAGGCGTACTTAACGTCTTTTCATACATATGCTTTCAACAATTAATAATTGTAGTATGTTTGCTTACAGCTTTCATACAAATAAGTGACACTCTGTCAACAAAGCGGCAAGTTCGGAACTAGAACATCTTTGTGATGAGTTAGATTGTATGAACCCCTTTGACTAATGAATCCTAAGGTTTCTGGGTTTCAACCTTTGAGTATAACACATATCAAGGCTATGTTCCAAAACCCGCCAAGTAATTACCGCCCAATAGAAAATTAATCTGTTTTGGGATGGAGATTAACACTTAATTTCTTACACATTTTAACTGTTAATTAAATTTCAACTGTACATATATGGCGATATAAATAATTTACCTTGACAGTTGGAAAATTACTCTACACCGGGCATTCCAAAATAACTTTTTTAACTTCCGCATTGGGATTAGGAACACAGTCTAAAAAAAATGTGTTAGATGTGGAAAAGCCAGACAGACCCCATTAAGCATGCCGATAGCGTGCAATATAAGTAGGTAATACACAGTTAACATTCTAAGCAGTTGGGTAAAAAAGAATTGAAAAAACTACATACTCGCCTCCATTTCTCGGGACTTTTAATGGTCCCCCCGCCAATGGCATTCAGTTTTTGGCCCAAGGCCTCCCACGCCTTGTTGGCCTCTTGCTGGCCAAGGGGACCTTTTCCCAGATTTCCCAATACAATCTTTTTGTTTGCCTCCGCAAACTCAACGAGAAGTTGTAGTTGGCGGTGGCAAACTTGGCGATTTGGCGGCATTTCTACAAAACAAGTTAACAAATTAGGTACAATTTGCTGATTTGTGCAGAATAGTTAAGGAATCCATAAATCTGAGTACTTACTTTTCGTCAATTCCTTCTTTAATGAGAAATATATAAATTTATTAAACACCGTATGTACTTAAAAACTTTTTTACTATACATACCACAGATAATAGTATATTAGTTATATTCAAAATAATTTCAAAACAAACTTATGCCAACAAATTAGAATGTACTCTTTACACTCTATATAGCCGTGCTATAACTTTACTTTTTAAAGTAGTTGGATTAGCTTGATTTCGTACGAACTTCACGCGATACTTTATCGACTGAAATGCATCTCAACACACTGCCAAAATTTTACGGAATCGCAAAATATCGATTGAAGTTTTTGAAGGTTAGCAACGAAAATTCGTTTGAAGCTATTTCAATAGCTCATACGGAATCGACCCAGTAGGTCGATTCCGTAAAAAGATTGCTAACCTTTTTTGTTTGAAATTTTCGAATTTGACAGTAATGCGATTCCGGATGCTCAAAATTTCAGCTTCAATTACAAACAAAGTTTGATTGCAGCTGAAATTTATCGATATATTTTTTTTGTATGAAAACAGTGATTCCGTAAAATCGTTGCAAACGTTTTTGCACTCAACTGACAGTTTGTGATAGCAGCTTTCCTCATGTTGATAGAAGCTAGTCCGACGGTGTTTCTTATCGATTTCATATATTCAAAAAATTAAAATGTAAGTATTTTAATTAGGTTTCTTTAATGATTTCAGTGTTTTGTACAATAAAATTACCCTAGTAAGTGTTATGTAGCTGTTCTTATTAAATATCTTTCATTTTAGTACCACAATGGCACGTGCGGTTTTATTGGCACACGCTGAGGAGGAACGGCGCAAAAATATATTAAAGTTGTGTCGTCGAGAGATGAGGGACGCCAGCAACCCTTTAGCACTCCCTGGCAACGAATTCGTGGCTCAGTTCCGCCTCACGAAAGCTGCTTTCGAAGAGTTGTGCAGGGAGGTGATCCCGTTGTTACCAACCCGCAAAAGGAATACAATGATTCGCGAAGAACTTAAAGTAAGTCAAGCCGATATTACGCGGATCAACAATTCTATTGACCATTGAATTTATAACCAAACACGTCAATCATTTAAATTACATTCAATGTTTACTTAGCACATTGCAATGTTGCGCCATCTCGTACCTTTGGTAATTTCGTGAATCTGTGACTAATAAATACATGAGTAGAATAAATAAAAAGGGATCCTTAACAATTTTCACAGTTTAATTTAATCAGTTTAGTTTCAAAGATTGCCTGAAAATGACTGGTGGTGCTACCACTTAAATACCATTCTTGAAATAACACTTCTGCGGACCTGAAAGAGTATGCTTCGCTGCTGTGTGCGGAATGAGTTATTATTCAATTTTAATGTTTACACATTTAAATCACATTGAACAATGATTAAAATTGTTACCATTGCAATAAAAGCTTCGGTGAATTTAGGCTTTCAATTAGATTGCACAATTGCATGGAATGTATATAATGTATTTAGATGCTTCAATGCAATTGAAGCGATCAAATTAAAAGCAATATTGAACCGAAATTAAACAATATAATATAATATCAGCTTTAGGTTGTGTTCAAGTTTCTATATCCAAATCATCTTTATTAGGTACTAACTTATTGTTTATTTTTGTTTGTAGGTTCTTGCAGCTTTATCTTTTTTTGCCTGTGGTTCATATCAGCGTGGTGTTGCTTCATCTTACCTCCACAATATGTCGCAGACCTGTTTGAGTAGGTGCTTGGAAGAAGTTACCAATGCCATTAATACGGAGGCAATTTTAAAAAAATATATCAAGTTTCCCTCTCAAAGACTCCAAAGAGAAACTATTATGGCAAAGTGAGTACCCACTAAACCATATAATATATAAACTTATTTATACTGTAGAAATATTTGTTTTCTATTAAGTCCCATATAAAAAACATTTTATCAGCAAGTTGATATCGTTAAAATGTAAAATATTAAATCAGAACAAAATCTTTATTGGGATAAACTGATAATATATATAAAGTAACCAACCTGACCTATTAAGCCAAAAAAAACAAACAATTTAATTAATATTAGTAAATAATTTTAAGTTTTAATCTTTTCTAGTTTTATGAACATGAAAGGTATCCCGGGGATAATCGGATGCATTGATGGGACACATGTTTCTATTATCCGGCCGGTGGACCATGAGGAGGCATTTTTTAATCGCAAAGGATACCATTCCCTTAATGTATTAGTTGTAAGTTTTTTATAACATACATTTTTTTAAGACTAATACAACATATTTTAATCATTTTAGAATTATCAGTAGTACTAAAAAATCAATAAAGTACCTACCTGCTCAAATTAAATTAAATTTGCTATTTAAATTGTTTAATATTACAGATATGTGACCGCTATTTAAACATAACATATGTGGATGCATCTTATGGTGGGGCAGCTCATGATAGCTTTATTTGGGCTCAAAGCCCACTAAAGATGTATTTGGAGCAACTAAACTTAAATGGCGAGAGTTGCTGGCTTTTGGGTATGTAGACA
Organism: Apoda limacodes; assembly: GCA_946406115.1. NCBI lineage: Eukaryota > Metazoa > Arthropoda > Insecta > Lepidoptera > Limacodidae > Apoda > Apoda limacodes. The sequence continues at coordinate 14,630,641 of OX291542.1, forward strand.
TTCATACTAGTCCACTTAGTACTAATATTATAAATGCGAAAGAACCTGTGTCTGTCTGTCTGTTACTCTTTCATGTTGCAATAGAGCATCCGATTAAGCTGAAATTTGGCACAGGTATAGTTGGAATGACAGAAGAACATAGGATACTTTTTATCCCAATTAAGAAATATATTTTCTTTCATCAAGAGTTAGGAATATATTTTTTGCAAATCCTGTCTGTCCTTCCTTTGCGTCGCAACGGAGCATCTTAACCGCTTAACATAAGGTGGGCCGCAAGCTTGTTTGCCACCTTGGTGGTATTAAAAAAAGAAATGAATAAATGAAGATGTAGAAGTGACTGCAACATCTATGAGATTAATGGTTTTTTGTTTGTTTTCAGGTGATTCTGGTTTTGCCCAAAGGGCCTACATGATGACACCGATATTACAAGCTGCAGAAGGTTCGGCAGAGGAACATTACACAAAGCTTCACTGCAGCACTCGTAATGTTGTTGAAAGATGTTTCGGCGTCCTTAAGTCGCGTTGGCGGTGTTTGTTGGGACACCGCGTGCTTCACTATAACCCTGCGAAAGCTGGGAAAATAGTGAATGCATGTGCTGTGTTGCATAATATCGCCAACACACATAAGGTTCCTGTACCCAGGCTAACTAATGTTGACCTTCAACTGATCCGGCGTGGTCAGCTTCAGCTAAGGTACGACATCAGTAACAATGCAGATGCAGATGTCAGGAGCATGCTTGTACAGACGTTATGGTCAGTAAGATCATAGTTACTGATTGACATAACATCATGGTTGAGGGAAGCGGTGGCTGATTCATGTGTCATACTCTAGAACGGGTGCCGCCTGTTGAGACTGGTCTGCTCTTGCAAACTTCTTTGTATCCCTGTATTTAGTTTTACTTTTTTGTTTTGTTTATCAATACTGTAAGATATTGATTATTTCTAAGTCATGAATAGGTACATAAACTGTCTTTTTTTAATATTTTGCAATTAGATACTTCTTTATGTTGTGCTTGTGCACTTTATGTTTGTAATGGAAAGTGTCTTTCTGTGATAGGAAGAGGATTTTCCAACATTTTAAGTGGACACTTTAAGAGAAAGGGAGAAAAGAAATGCCCTTGCTGAGTTTCTTGCCGGTTCTTCTCAGTACAAGGTCTCCCACCCTATAGACTTACGAACCGATGGCGTAGTGACATTCATAAGTGCTCAATTATTGTAGCCTAAATTGAATAAATGATTTTGATTCTGATTTTTTGATTTTCATTTATTGTTCTCCCTTCAGCCTTCTTTCTCAACTGGCAATGAGAGGATTGGACACTAAAATAATGGTACTACAACCAATTGTACTAATATCTTTTACCCAATTCAAATCGTGGTTAGGCGACAGAACCCTGTAACAACTCAATAACCAGTGGGCGGAACAGATGGACTGCAGACCAACTAAAAACTACTCTTACATCCCTGGACGAACACTTGTCGCATAAGCTACCACAACTCAGTAGGAAAAACCTACGCTATATAGTTGGCATAGGTCTACGGCCAACTAAACAAACATTTCATTAATGTCGGCGTCACCAACCAGCACAGGGGTGCAGGGGCTGCATGGAGGTCAAGAAGACACCTACTCACGTGATCCTGCGCTGCAAAAGCGTGAGCAACCCACGGGCAAAGTTCCCTAACGATCTACAAACCATGAAAGATTTCTGGACAGACCTAAAGTGGTATGAGTAACCAATGCGTATGAGCTGGTTACTTACGTACAATGGTCTAAATATGAGGCTCCTTTAACCGGTAGTAGAATAATAATAACATTTGGCATGTCATCATGGTGCTATTTTGTTCATTTATTGTAAAATTTCGGTGTGATTAGTATAAAATTTTAAAATATTTTGTTAATAAAATAGATCATATATTTTATATTGTAATTTTTTTTTTTTATTTATAGTTAACAGTAATTTGCTACCTTTATGGTACCTTGATAACAAGAGAGCCGTAACAATCGGTCAGCGACTTGTCTTAATAATATTGATTTTGTGGCATAAAAAAGTTATAAGTAGTTTATTTGTTGCCAAAATTACAGTGTCGAAAATTATTCCTATGTTCTTGTCATATGACAGCAGTCGTTAAGCCTCTATTGAGAACTTGCCTGCTGCTGCTCTACAAGCTGCTGCAGACGTCCGAACATAGTGGTTTATTTGATGCCAAAATTACAGTGTCGAAAGTTACCCCTATGTTCTTGTCATATGACAGCAGTCGTTAAGTCGTCGTCTCTATTGAGATCTTGTTTGCAGCAGCTCTACTATCTGCTGCAAACTTCCTAATATTGCCCCCCCCAAGGTCTCCTCCAGCGTGATGCGCCGCTCCTCTAGTGCAATGCGCCGCTCCTCCAGTCCAACCAGCACAGGGATGCAGGGGCTGCATGGAGGGATCATTCTCACTAGATCCATTGTCCAGATCCATAATGGATCTAGTGAGATATTATTTTCTTAATAGATCCATTTTTAAAAGTGTGTATCTACTGCGAAGTATTTGTCTCGCTAGATCCGTTAACCAGAACCAGATTTGAAAGTGTGGGTCTACTAAGGAATTTCTTTCTCACTAGATTCAGTTGTGGATCTGATAAAAAAATTTGGTAGGCTAGGCTTGTTGTACCCTAGGCTGGGGAGATAACGGAACTTGCTTTCTAATACTATTTCAGGTACTCATATTTCCCCTGCCATATTTTTATTTTTACCAACTTTAAAAAAGGAGGAAGTTCGCGAATGGTCTGTAGGTACCCATATAAGAGATATTATTAATTCAAAACTAAAAATTAACCGACTTTATAAAATGAGGATCCATACTAATACTATTACTAATACAGTATTATAAATTCAAAAGTGTCGGTATCTGTCTGTCTATTAATCCGTTAAATTTTACAGTTGGACCAATTGTGATGAATTTAATATGGAGATAGTTTGAACCGCAAAAGACAAGAAAAATACTGTTTTTCTTAATATATTTTTTATTTTATTTTATATATAAAAAAAAAATTAAACTATTGATCTTACACGTGTAGTTATTTTACAAAAGATCTCATCAAGATCTTTATTTCAAATGACAGCTGTCAAACTAGAAAGGTCTATATCTCTGTAACTATTGATCGTAGACTAGTAGTTTCCCTAGTAGAAATCATAGATCTCATCAAGATCTTTATTTCAAATGACAGCTGTCAAACTAGAAAGGTCTATATCTCTGTAACTATTGATCGTAGACTAGTAGTTTCCCTAGTAGAAATCATAGATCTCATCAAGATCTTTATTTCAAATGACAGCTGTCAAACTAGAAAGGTTTATATCTCTGTAACTATTGATCGTAGACTAGTAGTTTCCCTAGTAGAAATCATAGATCTCATCAAGATCTTTATTTCAAATGACATCTGTCAAACTAGAAAGGGGTATATCTCCGTAACTATTGATCGTAGACCAGTAGTTTTCCTAGTAGAAATGATAGATCTTATCAAGAAAAAGTTACCCCTATGTTCTTGTCATATGACAGCAGTCGTTAAGTCGTCGTCTCTATTGAGATCTTGTTTGCAGCAGCTCTACTATCTGCTGCAAACTTCCTAATATTGCCCCCCCCAAGGTCTCCTCCAGCGTGATGCGCCGCTCCTCCAGTACAATGCGCCGCTCCTCCAGTGCATTGCGCCGCTCCTCAGCTGCGATGCGCCGCTCCTCAATGTCGTACGCCCAGCCTGGCAAGTTGTTATCACGATCTAAACAAAAATTACTATTGATATTTGCGTAATCCGAGAGAGACTCATTCATCAGAATTTATGCAGATTTCGCGGGATTATAAGGCTGTTGGGATGGACGGAAGAGATAATGTTTAAGATCAAAAAAAAAAGTTTAGTGTGTTTCTCCTTCGGCGATTTTACAAAATTTTCATTGTAATCCTAACAAACATGCTTCAAAGTTGTTGTAAACTAGTAGGTATAAAAGTTAAACATTTACTTCGCCTAGGTCTGGACCTCCTCGCAGGAGCCATTGGGGAACGGCCGGGGAGCATCTCCCGTCGCTCTGAAAAACAAAATATATATTTATAATAATATTAAAATTTGTTATGTAAAACAAAGATTAGTAATTACTAGATCTTTTTAACCGACTTAAAAAAAAGGAGGTTATCAATACGAAATGTATGTTTGTAATTTATATCTTGCAGTTCCTATGATGATAATCTAGTAGGGGCTTCCAAACATATCTACAAAATTGAAACTAAAAATTAATCAATGTCCTGTCAGTACTTATATCAGCCTTATGAGGTTATTTTTTTCTTTTGAGTGCAATTGAAGTTTTGAAGAATTTGAGTACAGTTGAAGTCGGTTTATGAATGAATAAATTTTCTTTATTGCACAATTTAAATAGAAGTACAATAAAAAGCTAGAATTAAAAAAAAAAAGTACAAATAGGCGACCTTATCGCTAAAAAGCGATCTCTACCAGGCAAACCTTTTCGGTTTAATTTTTTGTTAAAATGTTATTTATGGTTCCGCAGCCACATGGCAAAAAAAGATTATTAAACCTATTTATTTTCCTTTCTTCGCATTGATTCTGATGAAAATTTACAGGAAGCCTATGTAAACCGCCATAAATTTGTATTACGAAAAATTAAGCGGAGCTACATTAAATTGAGGGATAAATGATTTTTTTGACGCACGTTGTTACGTAAGTCCAATACATTTCAAGTTTTTTTAGGCTATCCTTTTCAGGTCATGAGCCCATTTGGCTAGAGGGCGACCGACGCTGCGCTTACTGATCCGTGGTCTCCACTCTAGAACATGACATTGTCTGCCCCAACGGCCATCTTTCTGCACAAATGTGACCTGCCCATTGCCACTAGATTATTCTGAGGGCTATGTTGATGAATTTGGTTCTTTGTCGGATCTCGTTATTTCTGACCATATCCATCAGACAGTATAAACGACTTTTAACATATAGGTCGGCCAACTGTTAGTGTTTTTACGTTCCTGCGCCATAGGTCATGACAGGCAAGACCTATGTTAAAGACATTCGTCTATAAACATTGGGGTAACAAAAAAAACATACGCCCAACTCGCACTTGTTGGTTTTTTTTAAATAATAGCTCTTTGCGGACATTACCTTGCGCAGTAGGAGGTGCGGGTTCAGCGCTGGGAGCTGCACTTGCCTGTGATTGCTCAATCAGGATATCTGAAACATTAATATATTTTTTAAGTGAATTGCTGGGATGCCCTTAAGAGATCATTTATTTTTGTATCTTCACTAGTATAATTTTTCAGATTTTTCTATACGGAACCCTGACTTAGTGTAGTGCGGAAACCATCAATCAGCCTACAGCAGTCCACTGTTAGACATAGGCCTTTCCAAAGAACCGCTACCACACCTGCTCCTCCGCCTTTCTTATACAGCCACTTCCGGCTATCTCTTTCAGATCATCGGTCCATCTCGCTGGAGGGCGACCAACGCTGCGCTTGCCGATCTATTGCCACTTCAGCTTGCTTATTCTGAGAGTTATTATATATATATTCGATGACTTCGGTTCTTCGTCGGATCTCTTCATTTCTGATCATATCATTCAAAGAAACTCCGAGTATAGCCCTTTCCATAGCTCGCTCAGCGACTTTTGACTTGTAGATCAGACCAACTATCAGTTTTCACGTTTTTGCGCTATAGGTCATGACAGGCAAGACGCATTGTTGAAAGACCTTTGTTCTTAAACATTAGGGTAACAAAAAAAAACCTACGCCCAACTAACGTACTTTTCGTTTTTTTTTTTAATTTACATAATAACAAAAAGCTCTTTGCGGACATTACCTTGCGCAGTAGGAGGTGCGGGCTCAGCGCTGGGAGCTGCACTTGCCTGGGGTGCCTCAGTCAGAATCTCTGAAACATAAATATATTTTTTAAGCTTATTTAAAATAATGTTTAAATAAAGTCTGTTTCTGTGGCAGATAGACAAAACAATTCCGGTTGAGGACATCCCAGCGGTTCACTAGATTTTTTGATTTTCTCTTTGTAAAAACCGTAATTTAAAAATTTGTATAAACCGAAAATAAACCTAGTCATAAGCTTTTTTCAGAATGTTTTGTTTTGTTTCTAGAATATGTCTCAGAGTTTTAAAAGCGGCAACTTTTAGGGAATATTCTATTTACAACTCAGACATATTCTAGATTTCTTTCGTGTTCTCATTAAGCTGGAGCCTCCCTCAAAAAAAATATTTTTTGACAATTTGTATGGCTTTGAGTAAACAAGATGCTTATACTATGAAAATTTGAAGACTGTAGTTCTAACCGTTTGGCTATAAACCCTTTGTGACGGACATGTGAGCGACAGCAATAGAGCTACGTTTGGATCCTTCAAGTACGGAACCCTAAAAAGCTTTCATGTTTATCAAAAGGTTTGTGCAACTAGTCTCAAACCCACAGCATTGCAGTCGGTTGTATAACTATGCGTATAATTTTTTTGGCAACTTGTAGCAGCTTACCTTGCACGGTGGAGGGAACCAGCTCTAGCTGCGGCTGCTCGGGCAAGGTGTCTAGAAAGTAATAATAGATAGTTAAAGAAGGAGTGAGAATCCAATTTGAGCGCTCTGAGCGTTCTGTATTAAATAGAAAATTTTATATTTCTCTGAGAAACCTTTACTAAAATATTGACACGTATTTTCACAGCTATTATTATAATTTAAATGTGTAAAAATTTTTAGAGCTGTAGCCTTAATCACTGCATAAATTGATTCTATTTTTCATTTATTTTTATACCACCAAGGTGGCAAACAAGCTTACGGCCTATCTGATGCTAAGCGGTTACCGTAGCCTATGAACGCTTACAACACGAGGGGAGTTACTCACGCATCGCCTTTCAAATTACTACCTTCTTCAAGAACCCGATACCGAAGTCCCTAGAGAAAATCTCGGTAGGCTTATACAGTCTTGGTTGACTATGGTTAGCTCTTGGATTATATAATTTTAAATATTTAGTTAATTAGTCTTTACTGAACCATAATTTATTTTTAAGAATCAAAAACTGTCCCTTTATATAACATATGTACATAAAATTCACAGAAACACATGTCATTTATTAACAATTTGCATGTTCAACTTAAAGGTTTGTGCCCTGTGCATCCTGCTGCATTGAATGAACACTGCATAACTTGCAATGCACAATCAAAATGTACTAAAGCTCCCTCTCCAGCGATGTTCAGTTCCGAGATCATTTGCTAGAGAAGGTAAAGCTGGCGTCCAAAAAACTTGGTGTACTCAACAGAGCGAAGCAGTACTTCACGTCGAGGCAAAGATTGCTACTTTACAAGTCGCAAGTCCGGCCCCATATGGAGTACTGCTGCCATCTCTGGGCGGGTGCACCCGGATACCAGCTTGGCCCTTTTGACTCGGTTCAACGACGGGCTGTGAGAATTGTCGACGATCCCAAACTCACTTGTGGTATCGAGCCCTTAAGTCTGAGGAGAGACTTTGCCTCCCTGTGTGTGTTCTACCGCTTGTACAATGGATTGTGTTCTGAGGAATTGTTCGAAATGATGCCCACGGCTACTTTCTACCATCGCACCGCTCGCCATCGACAGGGAATTCATTCTCACACTTTGGAACCGAAATGGTCACGTACAGTGCGGTTTCAGAGAAACTTCCTCCCGCGAACGCTTGGGTTGTGGAATGAGCTCCCTGCCAAGGTTTTCTCTAAGGACTACAGTATGGGGTTCTTCAAAAAAGAAGTTATTAGATTTCTGAAGGGTCGGCAACGCGCGAGTGATGCCCCTGGTATTGCAAGCGTCCATAGGCTACGGTGACCGCTTACCATCAGGCGGACCGTAGGCTTGTTTGCCACCTTATTGGTATAAAAAAAAAAAAAAAAATACTAACAAGTTTCGAAGTAATTGTGGTCTCCAAGACCTCCAAACTCCACCTCCACCTCGTAGTTCTCCACCTGCGCGTCGTTCTCCTCCATTTCTATGTCCCCTGTTAAGCAACAGAATATTAGAAATATATAATTATCAACAAATGTCATGTTCGTTCATATTCATTCATCCATCAAAATTACATATAAATAATATGTATTCTAAGCTTACATAAAGCGGAGTTGGTGGAAGTCCTTGGTGCGGGCGTCTGGTAGTTGGCTGCGGCTGTGGTAGTGGGTAGATGGTTTGGTATCTATAATGATTTAATTTTTTTTAATTTTATGAATTATCTATTTTATAAAGAGGCCTAAAAATATATAACATTAACTTGCCTTTTATAGATATATATCAAATTGTGTATTTGAATCGGTCCATATAAAAGGGACATCATCACTTTTTTAAGGTATACTTAAGAAACCACAATAATTAAAACATTATTTGAAGAACAATATGGTAATATGCATATAATTTCTTGGAATAATAGTTCTTTAAAATTGACCGTTTCATTTTCTTTATACAGATATTGTTGACTTGTGATTTCAAAATCAGTCAGTTGATGGCATATTACATGCATGATTCCCAGGATCAGGCACATCAGTCATTTAGGTATTACTTTTCTGCAGACCAATTTAGATGAGAGAAAAGCATTGGTTTACCCTAAAGAAGTTTAGAAAAAATGAGGATTAAAACTAAATTATCCGCACTAAAAAATTGCTTTAAATCAATAGGCTTCACCTCTGAGAGGCCCTGAACAGTATTCAATCATGTTGTTTTCCGGCGAAAAAAATTTAGAATAAAGATCATGTGTGACTGTGATCGGCATTTTTTTTACTGGGACAATATGGGGTAATCTGAAACCAAAGGAGATACAAGAAAACTGCCTTAGGAAACATTCGCTCTTTCTTAGTGATATTTATATTATTATATAGCGTGAGTTGTCCGTAAAAATGAATAAAATTGATTTTTTTTTGTGTAATTTGTTTTTATTTTAACTTTTGTTTTTGCGGAAATGTTAGTTTTAATCCTTAAAACCATTTATTTAACTATTGTAAATCACATTGTTTGCAGCTACAGAAAAATTTTTAATAAGCAGAAATTAAGTGCAATGAGTGCAGTTTAATAGTTATTGTGAATATAGTTTTAGTAAGCAAAGTCAGAGCAAACATGTTATAAGACTTACTCTATTACAAAGCAATGTTATAATTAGGTTAGTACAGAATTATAATAAAATTATCACCATACTAGCCTACTGGTTTATATCATAATACCTACTCATAAAAAAAAGTTATCATACAGTGCTAAAATTATAAAATCATACAAAAGCATACTAACATCTACTGGTATCCTTACTCCAGGTGTACCCTCCACCGCTACCTTCCCAATAATGCAAACAATCCTCTCTTCTAAATCGGAGAGAGGAATTGTTTTGTTGGGTCCACCACCCGTGCCCACACGACGTCTTCTTATATCCGCCGCCTTAGCCTTAGTGCGGCATTTCAGCAAGTTCCAGTACTTATAAATTTAAAAAAAGATTGCATGCAGATTTCATATGAATTTAATATTCATATGTCACATAATCAGTGAATGGTGAAGGTAGAGCTATTTTAGGCTAACTACCTTTTGTGCAGGCTTTAGTGTATTAATAGCAATATAGAAAAAACTAATAATTCTTTTAGCCATATAAAATAAGAAAAAAAGATAAACCAGACTTTAGTATTATAAGTGAGTTACAGTATCTGCTTATACTGCTTGTGCGCTAGTTGAGGAGTATCAAAAACAGCTCTTACTACTCCAATCACTGGTCATAATCAAAGGGCAAAATCTGTCAAACCTTGGGATTGACTAGTCAAAGCCTCATACAAACTTTAATTTGACAAATATTAGTGCTTCCATGTAGATTAGGTTATGTTATTTTAATTTTTAGCAACCTAACTAAGGCGTACTTAACGTCTTTTCATACATATGCTTTCAACAATTAATAATTGTAGTATGTTTGCTTACAGCTTTCATACAAATAAGTGACACTCTGTCAACAAAGCGGCAAGTTCGGAACTAGAACATCTTTGTGATGAGTTAGATTGTATGAACGCCTTTGACTAATGAATCCTAAGGTTTCTGGGTTTCAACCTTTGAGTATAACACATATCAAGGCTATGTTCCATAACCCGCCAAGTAATTACCGCCCAATAGAAAATTAATCTGTTTTGGGATGGAGATTAACACTTAATTTCTTACACATTTTAACTGTTAATTAAATTTCAACTGTACATATATGGCGATATAAATAATTTACCTTGACAGTTGGAAAATTACTCTACACCGGGCATTCCAAAATAACTTTTTTAACTTCCGCATTGGGATTAGGAACACAGTCTAAAAAAATGTGTTAGATGTGGAAAAGCCAGACAGACCCCATTAAGCATGCCGATAGCGTGCAATATAAGTAGGTAATACACAGTTAACATTCTAAGCAGTTGGGTAAAAAAGAATTGAAAAAACTACATACTCGCCTCCATTTCTCGGGACTTTTAATGGTCCCCCCGCCAATGGCATTCAGTTTATGGCCCAAGGCCTCCCACGCCTTGTTGGCCTCTTGCTGGCCAAGGGGACCTTTTCCCAGATTTCCCAATACAATCTTTTTGTTTGCCTCCGCAAACTCAACGAGAAGTTGTAGTTGGCGGTGGCAAACTTGGCGATTTGGCGGCATTTCTACAAAACAAGTTAACAAATTAGGTACAATTTGCTGATTTGTGCAGAGTAGTTAAGAAATCCATAAATCTGAGTACTTACTTTTCGTCAATTCCTTCTTTAATGAGAAATATATAAATTTATTAAACACCGTATGTACTTATAAACTTTTTTACTATACATACCACAGATAATAGTATATTAGTTATATTCAAAATAATTTCAAAACAAACTTATTCCAACAAATTAGAATGTACTCTTTACACTCTATATAGCCGTGCTATAACTTTACTTTTTAAAGTAGTTGGATTAGCTTGATTTCGTACGAACTTCACGCGATACTTTATCGACTGAAATGCATCTCAACACACTGCCAAAATTTTACGGAATCGCAAAATATCGATTGAAGTTTTTGAAGGTTAGCAACGAAAATTCGTTTGAAGCTATTTCAATAGCTCATACGGAATCGACCCACCGGGGGCTTAGACTACTCAAATTCTGCGTCACCAAAAAATAAAAAAAAAAATCGAACAAAATGAATGAACATAAAGTTTGTGATGTCACTTGCTATCGATCGAAAAAAAATTATAGCCTTTCTATGCTATCGGTTCCATCACCAAGCCACTGTGGAGCGCCGAAACGAAGTCGTCTGTACATTAGGTAGCCATATTGCAAATTTACAAACGCCATTCCTTTTTGATATTCGTTGAACTTGCGTTCGCCGAGACCCCGCGGATAAGCTAGGCGATTGCAAATGGCGGCTTGAAATCTATTGCGGATATTTATTATATTTTTAAAGGTTTTAAGTATTTTGTTAATTAGGTATTTAAATGTGGTGTTTGTATTAAATATTTGTATTATAGGTATCTATTTATCTTTGATATGAAGAAATATACCTACCTAAATAAAGATGCTAAGCATCTGATGCTTATTAGGTATATTAAATCTTTAATAATTGTTATATATTCACAACATCATAAGCAACTTTTTGTTATTAAATATGATGGTGTGATGATACAGCGTTTTCGATACAAGAGTAATAAGTCTACCGCGATTATTTCGAAAACGATCTCTTTTTAGCGATACTGCACGATTTTTCGATTGTAACTTGTCTAAGGCCCCTTTTTTTTATTTTGTGAATTATGTGTTCAAATAGATTAGATTGGGAGTCCGGCGGTTTGAGTTTTTAATAGATTACGTAAGTCAATATTTGATGTTTATTCCATTTTCTAGTGCAACCAAACTTGAATAGCTAGTTTCAAAAGAGCTAATCTCTGCTAAAACACAGAAGTACATTTATTCAGAAGGTTTTTATTGAGAACAATTTCAATATCATTATGTAGGTACCTATTTTACGCAAATGTAAATGTGTATTGTAAGCTGTTTTATAACGAGCTATCTTGAAATAAAACCCCCAAAAATATTTGGACGTAGTTTACCAGAAAGAACTCAACCCACAAACAGTCACTTTTGAGATATTAAGTTCAAACACTTTTAATATCTGAAAATTAATTTTCTGCTAAACTACCTAAGTCAAATTTTATCAGTATAGGTGTGCGTATACATATACACACGCGCACAAATATAAAAGTAAGTTCGTCGTACTGTCGATAGATGACGTTAGTTTTCATACTTACCATTTTAGGACGCAAAAGCTGCTTTTCTCTGGGCCACAACCCCATAAGAGCTTTTCATATTCTTTTTTTGTGGCTTTATGTGAGCCTGTGGACTCAGATATTTGCCAATTTCCCCCACGATGATGACTTGTGTTTTATTTAGGTTTCCAACTAGGCCATGAGACTCACTCAAGTCAACAATGCGAGAGTGGTCCTGATTAAGTACCGCAATAGCACTTGATAACCCATCGATGGAAGCTTGCGAGTATATTTGAAAATATTTTGTGTTTGGAAATTTCATGTTTGATGTGAAGAATATTCAAGTATCAATTTTATTTTTAATCATTGCTCGTATGATAGGTCATAACAGATTCATCACAAATTATATATATTAACATTTGACTTATTCTTATAGCGTAAATTTCTAATAAATAGATATTAAGAAAATAATGAACAAATTAAAATGTACACAATAATTACTCAAAATAACAATGTATTGTGTTACTTTATGTCGTATTTTTTAAATATATAAAGAAAATTATTACGTATTTTTTAAATATATAAAAAAAAAATATATTTAAAAAAAATTTGAAATATAATTTTAATATAATATAAAGAAACACATTTGACACGTACGGTCGTTTAGCTCGCCAGCATAATAATAAAATTAGACCAATAATAGATTCAGCCTCGTAGACTAAACGTCAGTCTTAAGTGCCAGTCTTTTTGAATAATGATTGAAAACATAGTATTTGTATTCTGTTCACTTTTATTAGTTGATGTGAACAAAATCAACGCACAACTGTCTGAAGAAGTGATATTTTTCTGCAAAATTATTTATGTTAGTCAGTCAGAATACATAACACTAAGAAGTACTGATTTTATTTTATAGTTTTGTACAAGTGATGTGTCACATTTAATCAATACTATTTTTAGGGTTCTATAGCCAAATGGCAAAACCAGAGCCCTTATGGATTCGTCATGTCTGTCTGTCTGTCCGTCCGTAGATATGTCATAGCCACTTTTTTCGGAAACTATAAGAACTATACTGTTGAAACATGGTAAGTCGATGTATTCTGTGAACCGCATTAAGATTTTCACACAAAAATAGAAAAAAAACAATAAATTTTGGGGGTTCCCCATACATAGAACTGAAACTCAAAAATTATTTTTCATCAAATCCATGCGTGTGGGGGGGGGTTATCTATGGATAGGTCTTCAAAAATAATATTAGAAACCTCAATATCATTTTTGAAGACCTATCCATAAATACCATAAATTTTTTCGGGACTACCGATCAAGACACGCCCCGCGCGAATTATAATTATTATTTACTTAGGCACCTACTACAGATTTATTATTAGAAAATAATGGTTCACGGTTTATGCATAAGGTTTATGTTTATGAAATTAAAGGTTTTTTTTTTATTTTTATATTTGAGTTGATTGAATGAACGGTAATGGAATAACTTTCCTGGCTTTCTTTTTGGTGGCGGTGCTTAGGCTCTGTTTTATGGCCGACTCTATTTTAAGATAAAATGTCTCTATGTTGTTACTGTTTTCCCACTGGATTTGATTTTTCTTGTAGAGTCCTTAGATATACCTATGCTTGTAGGTTTTTCTTGAAGGTTAGATCCGTATAAGCTTCGCTGTAGTTGGTTTTTTCAAAAGAACTGTGCCTCTCAGTAGTCTGTGGTCTGTGGGGAAATATCATTTTTTAAATTTGAGAAAATATTAGGGCAGGTGCTCATGATGTAATCGATTTGTTTTTTATATTGCTTGTCTGGTGTAGTCCAAGTCCACAGGTTTTTATTGTTTTTCTTAAATTTTGTATTCATTATAGTGAAACGCATATTTTAGTAGTTTATCTCCTCTGTTGTTTCTTATTCCGTAGCACTATGGCCCCATAATTGTGTTTTCAAGCAGTTAAATTTGTCCTAGTTTTGAATTAAATCTTCCGTTAGTACAATTTTTACTCTTGCTAGTTTTTGAGCCTCGATTTGGTCGTAGAAAATATCTATTTCCTCTTCTGAGGTTGGCGCGTAAACCTGTATTATTGCTATTTTTATTGGTTCGAACTTCATATTTAGAAGGCACACTCTGTCTGACCACGTAGTTTTCTATATTATTTTTATATTCCTTTTTAAATATAAATCCTACACCATGTTGTCCTTGAGTCTCTCCTGTATAGCAGAAAATACGGTTTGGTAAAATATTTTAAATGCGTTGAGTGTATGTGCATAGGCTTAGTTTTTTTTGTATTGATAGCTAGACCAATGTCGTGTGCTCATTTACATAAGCTGTTGTATATTTTTTACATTACAGCTAGTGCTTCCTCCACTTTAAAGTTGGGCCCTGTATTCCATTTTTTTTCTAAATTTAAAGATGGTTTCATAAATTAAATAATATATGTATAATGCCTTAGAAAAGTCTATGAAGATACTAAAAACATGGTTTTTATCACCTAAATATTTGTTTATATCATAACTAAACACTTTTAAAAGTTAAGAGGTCCAGGATATTGTTATCTATTAAATATTTATATTTCGTTAACGAAATACCTCTCAATTATTTTATCAATACATGACAGTATGGTTATTGGCCTGTAGTTATTTATGTTGTGTTACACATTGTGACTGTCACAAAAACAGAAAATAAAACATTAGGCTTTATCATGCGCCAAACATGCAAGTTCCAAGATTGCACACCGGCTATTATGTTATATAATGCCTACGTTCGTAGCCGCTTGGAATACAATGCCCTTATTTGGGACCCAAGTGAAGCCTAATATACAACCCTGATGAAAAAAGTGCATAAAAAGTTCTTGTTACTTGTACAAAAAGAAATATGGCTATTATCCATATTTATATCCATCGCTTTTTGTCACAGGCATGATGAGTCTCGACACTCTGGAGTTACGTCGGAGGGTACAGGCAGTTGTACACTTTTACCTTTTACTCCACAGTCAAGTAGACAACCCATCTACACTATCAAATATCAACCTGTACGCTCCTAGTAGAGCAACCCGTGGAGCAGGAGGAGAGTCTGGCCCGCGTCGCAGGCGACCTTTAATATCTCTGCCAGGCACGCTAGGAGCGCACCCACGTAGTGCACTCTCACGCTCCTAAACTCATTAATATCCACACATGATATAGATCTGTTCTCAAACAATGTGCAGCAAATCATATCTACAGCCCATGTCCACATTACATTTTTCCCGGACAATTGAGGTCTGTGAAACATAGCCATTAGATTGTTTTATTATTGTTTAATTATGACATTATTATTATTAACTTATTATTAATCTAAATCTTTCTCTATTTATTGACTTATAAATTCTAATCCTGACATTATGGCTTATTGAATAATCCTGTTATTATTATTATTTTGTATTATTAAAATGTTAAATTATTCTCCTTATAATTATTGACTTATTAAACTATTATATCACTGAAATTATGGAATTAGAGAATTTATGTGTTATTGTTCTGTAAATTATTATTATTGAATTGTTAACTTTTAAATTATTATAATGAATACTAAATGTTATATATGCTATCCACTGTAACCATTTAATGTTAAATTGTATATAAGTGATTAGTATTTTTAACTTGTTAGTAAACGTTTTGGGGCAAACCTGTTAGTTTACAAATGTTTGAATAAATTAATAAATAAATAAATGTCGCTGAGACTGCCGTTTTTATTAATGAGTTTTATTATTTCTAATTTTAGTTTGTCCGGGTAAGTTGATTTCGAAATACATATTTTAATTATGTGCGTGATGATAGGTTCAGTAGCTTAGTTATTAATTAGGGAAATTATCCGAAATGTTTGTAACCCACAACCCACTCAGAAAGGTCAAAAAGGTCAAAAAAAATTGGCTTTAACTATTTGTTCGTAGTGCAATCTCCAGTGACATCTATATATAAGCTACTTGCTATGTACACTACAAAAACAAAACAAAGAACTACTATCTATAAACAACATAGGTAGGATATATACCATAAGCGTGACCATAAGTAATATATTCATATGTTAGTAATATATTAAATGATATATGGGGGGGGGGGGTGTTTCGAAATTGACGTCTTATTTATTTATAGTTTATTTTTCACGTACAAAAAGATTATTTCTAAAAAGAAATTTCTTCCAGCACACCTATTAAAATACTAGCTGCCCGCCCCGGCTTCGCCCGTGGTACTTACATGTATTATACATATAAACCTTCTTTAAGAATCAGTCTATCTATTTAAAGCTCTAAGCATACATAGGGACAGACAGCGAAAGCGACTTTGTTTTATACTATGTATTGATAATAAACACAATACTTAAATAATAACTACAACATTACATAATTAATAAAAGTACATATTAATACTATACTTATACTTAAATACATGTCTCATACTAAGGAAAGATAATGTTCTTGTGATATTTTTCAAGTATGGGAGTAAGTATTCTTTAAGAAATGACGATAGGATGATTATAGGGGGGGGGGGGTCTAAAATCTGAAAAAATCGATGACGTAATTTATGGACGGCCCCATATCAGAATATCAAGTATATATTTTATTCTTAAGTACCATTTATGATTGTTAATTTAAATGCTATTTTTTTTACATGTACACAAAGTTTATGAAATAAACTATAATGTTGCCCTGTCCATATGCATTTCTAACTTTGATTGTGACTTGTGATGTATCTCGTTTTTATTAATTTAAAAATAATAAAACGGGATTAAACGCGTCATTCGGCAAAATACCTTTTTCCCGACGTTTTGGCTGGGTTACACCAGCGGCGTCGTCGGCTTCGAGTGGAGGCGTCCTGTTGAACTACCCTCACCTTGTCTTTATAATTTTCAAAGTCACTAACACACACAACACTAACGGTGTCCTCGGGTGCGTTCGTTGGTAAAACTCGAGAGCTGTATTTTCCTATGAATGGATTCCATGCAGGCGACAGTTTGTATCCATCCTCACGAATAAAGTTCTTATGCTTTTTTATTTCAATCACTTCGCGTACCAATCTACGGTAATATTGTCGATCGGTGAATAAAACCTTAGGCTGGTGGAGCTCAATCCAGTGGTTGGAATTTAAGTTAATTAAATGTTCTGCTATAGCTGATTTTGGCAATTCTTTACAGGAGCAATATGTTCTTTGACCCTGTCCGCAATTGTGCGTTTGGTCTGGCCAATATAAGAACTGCCGCAGCTACAGTCAATTTTGTAGACACCTGGTGTTTGGTACGGGATAACGTCCTTTGGCGTGCGTACCTGCTGTTCAATTTTGGAGTATGGAACATATACCGTCTTAATGGAGAATTTATTTAAAAGCGATCCAATTTTATCCGTTACTTCTTTGATATAGGGCATGAACGCTGGCTGTCTGCTCACCTCTGGGTTCTTCGTACGTGTGTTACGGCGACCTGAACTTCTTCTACTCGTTTTGTACCCGTTTTTCTTAAGTGCCTCCTGAACGTGTACCAGTTCAGGGTCACAAAGGTCATGAGCTCGGTTAGTCAAAGACGTCACAACTGATTGTAGGTGACGTGGGTGATGATGCGAGGAGGCGTTCAGGTATCTGTCCGTGTGTGTGGGCTTCCGATATACAGTATGCCCCAGAGAGCCATCTTCCCTTACATTCAATTTAACATCAAATAATGCCAGTGAACGTTCACTTTCTATTGCATATGTAAAACGTATTTCGTTATGAATGGAGTTAAGGTGATCTAGGTATTGTTCTACTTCCTGTCTGGTTCCTTTAATAAGGCAGAACACGTCATCAACATATCTCTTCCAAAGTCGAACGCTAAAAGGCCCTGAGCTCAAAGCTTTTTCCTCAAAATGTTCCATCCAGATGTTGGCTAACGTTGGTGCTTCCGGACTACTCATAGCTACTCCATCAATCTGAAGGTAGTGCTGACCTTGGTAAAGAAAATAGTTTCCTGCTAAACAGTGTTCAAGCAAAACTATATACCGATCAGGGATACCATTTGAAACTAGTTTATTTTTGATAACGTCAAGGCATTCTTTAAGTGGAACATTAGTGAACAACGATTCAACGTCAAAACTCACCATTATCTCATCGTCAAACCAGTCATAGGAAAATACAGCTCTCGAGTTTTACCAACGAACGCACCCGAGAACACCGTTAGTGTTGTGCGTAGTGAGTTTGACAATTATAAAGACAAGGTGAGGGTAGTTCAACAGGACGCCTCCACTCGAAGCCGACGACGCCGCGCACCGCCAGTCTACCCGTGACCAAAGCTGGTGTAATCCAGCCGAAACGTCGGGAAAAAGGTATATTGTCGAATTACGCGTTTAATCCCGTTTTATTATTTTTAAATTAAATTAGTAATGGAACGCGTAAATTTAAAAACATATTTCGTTTTTATTGTTTTCGACATTCAATAATATTATATATCGAATCAATCTATTGATAAGTGGGTAGCAGTAGAGGTCAGTGATTGATAACCAATTACAGATAACAAACAACCTCATTGGTTATACACAAGAAGTTTATATATTAGCTTCTTGATATATTCGCAGCTTTACAAATATACAAATCGTCATAGAATTATTAAATTTGAAAGTTTGAATCTCCCTGAAGGTAACAGCCTTCGAAGATGAAAATATTTATTTACTTTGATGATGCAGCCATAGAAATGGCTTTTATAATATATATTCATTAAAGACTCTGACCTTCAGAGCGTCTCAAACGAAAATAAAATATTTATATATATGTACATATTTTGTAATGTATTTTTAATTCTATGAAGTTTTCAGGTGGATTTCTGTCACGTTCGCGAAAAATAATCGTGTCCCATGAGTAAAAGATTATATTCTCTTTGCCACGAGTAATGCCACGAGTCTAATGCGTAAACTTGTATAAAACTCATCATAATTACATTTATAATAACTGTAAATATAAGTTTAAAAATAAACCTAAACAAAAATAAAAACCCTTATAGGTACACAATGTTTCAAGTAAAAAATGGTATTGTTATCGTACTCTTTGGTGCTGATTCGATGGTTTTATAATTCATATGATTTTTATATGTTAATAAATCATATGACCAAAATTTAAGATTAATTAAGTTAAATACAAGGCTCTTCAAGATCAAAAAAATATATAATTTCAGATGTTTTGCTGATTTAAAATACGTTTGTGTGAAAAATCCGCAACCCGTCACGGTATTTTTATCAAGTTTATAAGAAAAATGTACCATTGCATTAGTTTTATTTTGGTAAATGGCAACAGTGTTCCCAATCCTTTTTTTTTCTGAATAACTGTTGGCTGATGCAGCCATTACTGCTCCACCGGGCTTTTGGGGCGAGACTATGAAGGAGTCTCAGCCCATATAGCGCCCAACGCTCAAGGGCTCGGCTTGGGTTGTCTCTCGACAACCTTCCAACCTTCGACCAGCGTGAGCCTCGAATCCGAAAGTGAGTCAGCGCCAGGAGAGGAGTTCCCCGTTACACGGTTGCAATTGCGAGTGAAGCGCCCCGGCACTCTTTGATACCTCTTATATGAACCTGGGGACGTCGGTGACGTGTGAGAGGGGAGCCCTACTAGGGTTCTTCAAAAAAGCAGTTATTAGATTTCTGAAGGGTAGGCAACGCGCGAGTGATGCCCCTGGTGTTGCAAGCGTCCATAGGCTACGGTGACCGCTTACCATCAGGCGGACCATAGGCTTGTTGGCCACCTTAGTGGTATAAAAAAAAAAAAGACTAGTCTCGCTATCTGTATAGCGAGATCGTCGTCAGGGGCCGTTAGTACCTGCCGAGGCCGCCTATCAACGGTTTGTCGATCGTGGCGTGGTCGGTCGGAGGGATGGTAATTTGTGGATTGCAAAATTGGTTCGGGTGATTGGGTGTACGCGCGAAAAAGCGGACTACCAGGTCTTTGAGATATTGAGGAATCGTGGGCGAAGAGGGCTAGTTGGGTACCTAACGTTTTAGGGATGTCGTTGGTGTACAGAAGGCACAAGATAAGGAAGAGCACGGACTCTTGCGGGACTCCTGCTTGAATAGGACGAGGGGAAGAGAGGGTGCCTTCGACTCTATAGAGAAAGCTGTGGTTCGACAAATAGTCTCGTATGATGAGTACGAGGCGGTCTGGCAACTGATAGTTGTATAGTTTATAAATTAAACCGTTGTGCCAAACTTTGTCGAAGGGTCTACCAGTCTACTTAGGCTATCTTCCAATACCCTCCAAGTAACTATCGCCCGGTAAAGTAAAAAAAATCAGCCCGTTTTGTAACGGGAGTTTGACAGTTAATTTCCACTCTGACAGGGTGAACCTTTTCTATGGCAGTGTAAAGAATTTAAGTTGACCGTTGAAAAATTACTCTACCCCGGGCGTCTCTTTTTAACTTCCTCGTTGCGATTTGGAACACACCCTTAGCCACCATATTTTGTTTTAGACAGCAGTCTAGCCAGAAAACTGATCTGAAGTGATGTGAAGTGAAGTGCCACGCGTCGCAAAATTTACATTCCACAACGAACCGGCGTTTTTGAAGGCAATTTTTATTGTTTGACCTTTGTAGTTCAAAGTTAAAATGTATGTGTTGTAGAATATAGTAGTAGTTTTTGTTTATAATTTCTATTGATACACGTGTAATTTTGATTTGAATCATGACCGGCAGACATATGTCACATCCATTACGTAACGTATTGTACTGTACAATGTATTGTACAAGGGATCGCAAAACGTGACATAATGGAATTCTTAGGCAGAGTGTTCAACGTTTTGCATTTCAAGCTGTTTTTAATAAAAGAATGTCCTCTTTTTTGTTCGTCTATTGTCACCCTGCCTGTACTAGTCTTGTGTAGTACATGAATGATGAATAAATAGGAATTAATTCCCGGTACTGTACTAGAATGAACTATTCCCTAATCGTAATCGGTCTCGTTCTATTAAGACATGTGCGACAGCAAAGAAACAAACTATGGATGAAAGAGAATGAAACAAATGCTTGGTGTAATCGTTCGGTCACAGCGCTGCGTTCAGCGCTGAAAAGAATTGACTTCTATCTCAGTTCTGCGATAGACGCATAAGTGAAAGCGGGATGCGCGTCTGAACTATGACCGCGAAATCTAAGAAAAGAAATAAAAACCTTACCATTTCGTGCTTTGTATCAATTACAACTTTAAAGCCCAGAATATCAAATCTATTTTACGAAAGAACAGTATAAGTCAATCTAGTTCCTAAATTCATTCAGTCAGTTATGCTTCATAGTTCAATGATACTTGTCGCTTATTAGTTGTTGTCACTCAAGTTACTGTATGCGTAATTTGTATGTAGTGTCATGGTAATATGTATTTTAATTGTGAAGGTGCCTAAATAAATTAATAAATAATGTCATAGTTGATTGATAAGTGCTTTGGTGGCGGTAGGTTTAGGCTTAGTTACTTACTTAATTAATGAGTAGGTTTGGGCCTTTTTTAAAAAGATTTTTGCTTTTTATGTTTTAGGTTTAAATATTTAAAATAGCACCAAATAGGCCTTAACGAAGCAACATTTGGCTTAGAAAACACTAAAACGTTACTACAAAGTAAAATTTAGGTAATTTCGAAAATTATGGCAGATTAATTTTGTATGGTTCTATGCGCAAATGTATCGAATCCACATTTTTATACAATTTTATTTTTTACTGAGATTAATATAAAAAATTACTAGAGACACACATACAGAAACCGAAGTCGTACCAAGGTTCGTTTTTATCATTTTGGTTGGAAGCCTTAAAATAAGAAGCAAAATACGTACGACTCTGAAAAAATAGTCAAAATTAAAAAACCGCGGAATCGAGTCTTGTAACAGGAGTATACAGACTGATATGAAAATTCACCTGTTATAGCTCATCCGTACTACATAGTGTACTACTGGACTAATAGTACTATAATACTGTACTAATACAGGGTTAAGGCTGCGCTCTCCTCACACTACCACCGCCACTAGTTTTTCGTCTAGAATTTTAGAAATGTGCAGTCATGATTATTAAGCATGGTTAAATAAGTCAGTCGGTTTAAAAATACTGGTTGGTATAATAGTAATAGTTTTAATAAAAGCCGCTTTTGGCAATAATTATTACCTAAACTTATTATTTAAAAATACCCAAAAAAAATATTATTATAAGGGCAGTTAAAAGCTTGTTAGGAAAAAGCAGTCTTAATTGTTAAAAAGCGTATAAATGAACATCAAATTGAGTCACTGCACTGTACCTTAAGAGAATTGTACTGTAAAAGTTCAAATATTTTTTTTAAAGATTTTATAAATGAGATATTCCACGTTATATAAATAAATATTATAAGCGAAACCCATATTATACATAATATAGATATAAATTTAAATACGTTCTGACTCTAGTTTTTTACTTTTGTGAATCAAAAAATTGATTTAAACATCTTAATCAAATTGAAATAAATTAAATTTAGAATTGAGCTTATAATAAAAAAAATATATTACATAAATTACAACACAATCTTAAATTAATAATAAAATAAACTTCAATTTTCTAGGAATCGATCACCACAGAAATGTGTTTGCGTAGTATTGTAATTTGTTTATTTATGTTTGAATTCATTATTAAATGCAAACAGTGAATCGTTTGTATATATGTCGCAGGCAAATCGTATAATTCGCCGTTTTACAATATGCCTAGGCAGACTGTAAAGTATGGAAACGAAAGGAACAAAAATCGCACTGTATAAGTCATGTATGTTAGGTTAGGTTAAGTATCTCTTTTGTAAACGTAGATGCGGAGCGAGCGAAGTGAGTGGAGCGTTCTAGCCAAGCTTCATATAATAATCTGTTCAGTTATATGATAATTTCTATTCCATACTTTACGATCTGCCTAGGCATATTGTGAAACGGCAAATTATACGATTTGCCTGCGACATAAATATCACAAGCACTATAGCTTTTGACTCTCGGTGAATAATTCTGGAGCTTGAAATGTAAATTTTAAATTTAAAAACGATCATTTTAGCAAAATCGAGAAAAAACTTTTCTGACAATGTTAAGTTAATGTAGAATATCAACTATATATGTATACATCTACATCTAAAAGAATACTTGGGGTGTGATCTACAATCGATACCGAAGCCAAAAATATAGTTTTTAGATTTTTTTGTCTGTTTATCTGTTTGTCTGTATGTATGTCCGGGATAAACTCAAAAAGTACTGCATGGATTTACTTCAAATTTGGCACGAATATTATTAAGAAGTCGGGTCAACATATAGGCTACATATTATCACGCTATCACCAACGGGGAACGAGCAGTGAACCTTTATTTCTTCAACGCATTCTGTAACAACGTGTAATCTAACGACGCATATTTGATATGCTTATTAATTATTAATTTATTTTACTCACACATAGCCATTTATTTAATGTTAAAAATTGTGTAAAGTCATAACTTAGATGTGCTTTGCTAACTAGATGGCGTTGGCGTCGAATTAGATCGCGGTATGGTTTCGTTCACAAAAAGTGATTTTATAGTATAGCGTTCACGCAGACGACGTTGCGGGCAGCAGCTAGTATACATATAATTTCATATTTTAAAATAAAAAGAAGAAAAAAATGAAACAATTTAGCAAAGTTACAAAAAAAGATATATTTTTTTAATAAAATATTTTATTTTTACGAAAAAATAGGTGGCTTCAGTAAGTATATATATTTTAAGTAATGTCTTGTTACAAATGTATATCAGTTAATATATTTAGGTGCAGCGACTCATATACTATTGGGATAATTATTATATTGAAATCATTGTGTAATCGAGTGAAAGAGGTTATCTTAAAACTGTTATCTACAAAAATGAAGAAACAGACAGCAACCCAGCGAGAAAGGCGATTAGCTCAAAAGAGGGAATATTGGACTGAAAAGAATGCGAATGAAGATGATAAAGCTAAACGAGCTAGACTGGATTCAAAAAGCCAACGCGAAGCGTAACGAAGAGCTTCTGAAACACAAAATCAGCGTGCAACTCGATTAGCACGTCAAAGGCATCGTGATTCACAAAATCGTGCAGTGGAGTCATCTGAAGAGCGTTCAATTCGCTTGGAGATTCGCCAGCGATATTCTAAGCGTCGCGCAGCTGAGACGCCTGATGAACATGAAGCTCACTTGGAAAGTAAACGTCAGCGTTACTCTAAACGTCGGGCAGCTGAGCCCGATGAGCGTGAAGCTCGTATGCGTATCGAACACCAGCGATATTTAGAACGTCGGGCAGCTGAGACGCCCGATGAGCGTGAAGCTCGTATGCGTATCAAACACCAGCGCTATTTAGAACGTCGGGCAGCTGAGACGCCCCATGAGCGTGAAGCTCGTATGCTTATCACTAAAAAGTATAAATAAAATACATACAATCACTTGATAAACTCTAAATAAGAAAACTCCATTCACTGTGGTCCCACAATTCCAGAACACTCCCCTCTCCATCTCCAAGAGCATTGGGATCCTTGGTATCGACATCTCCAGCGATGTTCAGTTCCGAGATCATTTACAAGATAAGGTAAAGCTGGCGTCCAAAAAACTTGGTGTACTCAACAGAGCGAAGCAGTACTTCACGTCGGGGCAAAGGTTGTTACTTTACAAGTCGCAAGTTCGGCCCCATATGGAGTACTGCTGCCATCTCTGGGCAGGTGCACCCGGATACCAGCTTGACCCTTTTGACTCGGTTCAACGACGGGCTGTGAGAATTGTCGACGATCCCAAACTCACTTGCGGTATCGAGCCCTTAAGTCTGAGGAGAGACTTTGCCTCACTGTGTGTGTTCTACCGCTTGTACAATGGGTTGTGTTCTGAGGAATTGTTCGAAATGATGCCCACGGCTACTTTCTACCATCGCACCGCTCGCCATCGGCAGGGAATTCATTCTCACACTTTAGAACCAAAATGGTCGCGTACAGTGCGGTTTCAGAGAAACTTCCTCCCGCGAACGCTTAAGTTGTGGAATGAGCTCCCTGCCAAGGTTTTCTGCAAGGACTACAGTATGGAGTTCTTCAAGAAAGAAGTTATTAGATTTCTGAAGGGTCGGCAACGCGCAAGTGATACCCCTGGTGTTGCAAGCGTCCATAGGCTACGGTGACCGCTTACCATCAGGCGGGCCGTAAGCATGATTGCCACCTTAGTGGTATAAAAAAAAAAAAAAAAAAAAAAATAATTAATATCCACTAAAACTATAGCACGTCAAATATTCGTGTTGTGCGCACGCCTTGCTTTTCTTGCAGTCGTACGTGGATATAAAAAAAATTATATTCATTTTGAAAAAATGTTTTTTACTTTTTAATACAATTTTCGGTTAGATTGAATTTTTATATGATTCTAATGTTTTAAGAAAAGCAAGTTTTTTAAAAAAAAATTTTTACTTCATTTTTTATGTAATAAGTTTTTATGTTGTTGAATAATTATTAATAAAAACGAAAGTTCCCAATTATAGACTGATAGCTAATATCTACAATAGTGTGAATTATGCCTTGCTAGTTCCATTTAGTCACGCTGAATTCCACTGCGTCAGTGTCCTGTTATTTTTCGATATTTTTTTTTTATTTTGTTAGATAATTTAAGCAAAAGCTTTGTTGTTAAGTAAACGCATTAATCTAAAGATCTAATCTAATCTTAATCTAAAGATGAGTAACTAAAAATAATAATTGATGCGTCTACTCCTTAAATTTATACCATAAAAATGACTATTACTTTCTAACCTCGAAGTGACGATTATGACACAGATTTACTAAAATAAACATATAACTATTAGAATCATCTCTTTTGTAAAACTTTTTTATGTGTGTTTTTATTTATGTATCGCTGTATAAAAAGTGTTGGACTAAACTATTAGTAGTTTTAATTTTAATATAGGATTTACATCGTGACGAAATGTAACATTTTCTTTAATGTGCCTTTACAGAAACCAAAATATTGAATCTGAAGGTTTTCTTAATAAATTTGTTATAGAGCTTTATATAAAGATTTTCTGTCGTGAATTGTTTATTTGAAGTTATTTCAAGCAACTTTAAAAAAGCTATTCCATTTCGTCACATGTACACTTTTTTGAAAAATGCCCTTTTACCTTTTTAGTGTGTCTTTTTGAAGCCAGTTGTTTTTTTTGGTTAGAAAGTTTTTATTTTTTGTTTTTGAGTGACGAATCCCTTTGTTTTCCTACACTAAAAACATGCATACTAGTAACAAAATTTTATACAATGTTCCAAATTAACATCAATTATTTTTTTTCTCTCTAAAAGTTTAAATTTTATATCCACTTCATTAATATGGGACCTCTTGAGCAAGCTCTTTAGAATAAAAAAAGAACTTTTGAAAATCGGTGGACATACATAAAAAAAAAACGGTCGAACATAGAACCTCCTCCTTTTTTGAAGTCGGTTAAAAAACAAAATTTTACCATTGATTTGTGATTAAAAAAAAATGAACAAAATGGCTTCTATTGTAAACTACATTTTGAATTACAAGCCTATTGTATTGGTATTGGTTAAATAATTTGCAGGCATTTACTAAGTTCACATGTAGGTATTTTACTGTTTTTATATTATTCATTTGGTATCAGCTATAATCAGCTTTTCATCTGTAACATTGCAGATTAATGTCTCCACGAAATTTCATAGATCAATGAACAAAATGTCGACCACAAAAGATTACTCTCACACTACTGGAATAAATTATATGATCTGTGAGTGTGGCGTAGATTTTGAAGATGTTGAAGAACTCAGAGAACATTTGCAAAATAATCATATTGTAAAAGAAGAACTCGCAGAGTCGTGTGATGAAGATGATGGCTTCTACATACTGGATATAGAACAAAAGAATAATGACATTAAACAAGAAAATGATGAACCTTTTATAAAATCCGAGGTACTACTAGAACAGGATATAAGTTCCACGGCACTACTAGAACAGGACATAAGTTCCACTGAAAATATTAATGAAATAACCATTGCACCAGCCGATATTAAATATGAGGTAAAAAATGATCCTAATGATACAGGAATTGTTAGAAATTCTATGTCAGAATGCTGTGAAATTGAAACGGCCATAAATGAAATTCAGACACATGATGCCAGAAATGATAATGAACACATAGCGTTCAATAATTCCACCAATGAATATCGTGTGATACAATTGATACCAAACAACCAGGAGAGAGTGCAAGTGAGGATCAATGGGAAACTTGTTATTTGTCGAAGAGTAAATTCAGTAAATTTTGCTAATGAAATTGCAAGTGAGGTAGTGATTCCAGATGCCCTAAATTTTATAAATGCTGTCAATGAGGAAGAGGTGGTTACTGAAGAAATACCATTTAATGAGCTAATCCAAGAACATGCAAATACTGACTATGGCCACCTTAAGTTTTGTGAAATAGTGAGTAAAAGCTTTGAAATCACTTTGGTATAAAATTTGTTATATATGTCAAATGTACACTAAGATGGCTGACTATTTCTTATGTACATTTAATACTCGGGCATGTGCCGCTGATAGTTACATGAGCACTGAAAGTGCAGCCGTGTTTGTTATTCAGTGCATTTATCATATATTTATACAATATATTTTTGGTTAATAAAAGACATGAAGGACATTTAATGCATGTCGAATAACAAACTTAAATGTGAAAATTGTTTGCATGCATTACACAGTTGCATCTGCCAAAAATGAATGTGTTTATGTACCATTGCACTGTTTATGAACATCCATTGTATTAGCTGCACACAACTACTTACACTGAAAGTGTTGTTTGCTTGTATTAAATGACAGTCTAAACAGTTTAGATATCACTGCTTATCGTTCAGATACATTTTGAACCCAGATAGAAAAATAAATCCACTGTCATAGAAGTGATTAGCTATCTTGATTATTTACTTTCGGTT
Source organism: Apoda limacodes (assembly GCA_946406115.1). Lineage (NCBI taxonomy): Eukaryota > Metazoa > Arthropoda > Insecta > Lepidoptera > Limacodidae > Apoda > Apoda limacodes. Next base: position 14,658,749 of record OX291542.1, read on the forward strand.
TAGGTAAACAATACATTGCAATCACATTTTTTTTGAAAGCTCACAAGTGTCATCTTTATGATATATCATAACTTACGAATAGGTCTGAAAAGCTGAAATAAATGCTTTACAATTAATAACAGTTCTAATCCTATGTATTTAGATTTGTTGTTTTTTGTTTCCATGTATCCTTAAGTAAAGGGCTGCTAAGATCTTAGTCTATGCTGCCTATTAAACATCGTAATTTATTTTTCTAATTTGACAAGGAAACTACAAGTACTTGGACCTTAACAATTTGGAATCTTAATCAAATGGTAACATAAATAATAAGATTATGTTATTTGTTTTTTACCTAAGCCCGAATCCCAATTTTGGCATCACTTAAAAAATTACAGACTTTTATACTAATTTCTTACCCAATTTTCACCCCTTTTGGGAACAAAAGGTATCTATGGTCAACATTATACACTTCCAGCTTTAGTAGTTCTAACTCTGCAATGATGAATGTTATATTTGTTGACATATTGCAGGTCAAAGCCCATGGAGGCCACAACTAGGTTTAGCTGGCTAGAATTAGGTGTTAATTAGATAACACAACCTTAACCTAGGTCTAAATGCATTTCAGCTCTTAGCTGTTACATATACAGGGTGGAAACGCTAAGTGATCTCACTCAATTATTTCTAAACCATACATAATATTGAAATACTGATTATTGATTAATATCAGCTTCCGTACATTTGGGGAATTTGTGCATTTGTGGGGAATGGAAGAGGAGGGGTGGCAAAAAATTTACATTTTATTTTACTTTTTTTTCACCCATGATGAATTACAGCTTTCTAGTACTAAGAGGCTCTGAACTGAGCCACAAACAGACAGATAGACATAGCAAAACTATAAGTGCTCCTTGTTGTCAAGCAAACCCTAAAAAATTTGGGTTGGGTGTGTAATATGCACAAGCTAAAATAAGTTATTGATATGTTGTTGTAATTACTGAGTATCAATGGAGTAATAGAAAATAACAAAGTAAGGTAAGGTAATTGGTTTAATAACAGCAGTGTAAATGAGCAGTTTTTTGTTCAGTGACAATACAGATTGTTTTCCGAGGAGCCAAAGGAGATTCTTAAAACGAAGGTTGATTTCGTCGCGCTTCTTGTTTATGTGGTCTCTCTATGTGAGCCGTTGATCTAAGTGGAAACCCAAGTATTTAACACAATAGATTTATGGAAGTGTATCTTCTCCAAGTTTCACTGGTGGACATAATCCTTTCCGTAAGGTGAAGGTTATGTGATTGGATTTCGAAGCACTTGCCTTAATTCTCCACTTTTGTAAGTTTGTGTGATTTTGAGCTGGTTTAGCAGTTTGTGGCTTGCCTGGACAGAGCCCTTGTTACAGGAGAGAAAGTCTGTATCATCAGCAAAAGTGGAGATTTTCAAAACTAAGTTTGGAATATCAAGTTTTGTGATCCAGCAAGTAGTCAATTAATTGGCACTCTTTATGAATCAAATCCATTATGACAAATAAAACTAACCGCAATGAACATATACATGAGATTAAACGCAATTACACTTCTAATAAGAAACATTTGTACTTTGTTATTGAAATTTGAATCTATGTATTTTGTTTTTTAATTTTGCAATCTTATTTATCAATTACTTGTAGGCGACAGAGAGAACAAACGGTAAAATAAAAAAACATATAGGTAAAGTTTTCAGCCTACTGTTAGTAATATCACCCACCGCATGTCAGCAAAAGCCGTGGGAGTGAAAGAGACAGTAATAGCTTAACACTACATTGAATAAAATACATAAACACCAACTTGTTAACTAACAAGTTAACTTATTGGAGATAGCTTCTCTGTAGCAAAGTACTTGGAGCGCACCTCCCTCTATAGTAAGTACATTTTTGAAAGGTAGGCTGATGTAAATCAGCTTGTATATGTAGCAAAGTACATGGAGCGCAACTCACTCTGTAGTCAGTACATTTCTGAAAGGCATGCTGATGTAAATCGGCATGTATCGAGATGCCGCCACTGCAAAGTAGGTATATTAAATTTTTATTATTCCTATCATGGATTCCTACACCTATCTAAACCACTGTATTAAGCAACATGTGTTTCAACTTTACACTTACCAGGTTCAATCTTAAAGAAAAAATAGTTCTGTTTAAAAAAGTATTTTGACTGCAAGTTCTGTCTTAGAGTACACTTTGCACCTTTTATGACTCTTTATATGGTGCTCCATATGTTTAAGTTAAACAAGTTAAACGCCTAGTTGTATCAATTGTTTATTTATTTATTTTACAGTAAATGGTTAGTTCAGATTCTATGACCTAGGTAAATAGGTTAACTTTACCTAATAGATTTGATGAAGTTAAGGGGTTATGGGATGTGTACTAAGATTTAATTTGGTGTCTTTCCAGTGTCAAGAGGTATTTGTAGACGATAAACTATACAAGGCTCATTGCAAGAAGATTCATAACAAGAAAATCCTAAATGAAAGGCCAAAAAAGAAGTTATGTCCGAAGAAAAGCCAATGTGATGTCTGTGGGAGAGTATGTGCGGTAAGTAATGATCTTCTGCTAATAGACTAAGTGAACATCCACAAATTATGACACAATCTCAAACTCTGGCATCAGCTAATAAAAAATTAAATATTGTTTCAGTCTAAAGCTTCTTTGAGAACTCACATGAGCATCCACAATGGTCTGAAGCCATTTGAGTGCCTCACTTGTGGCAAGCATTTCGCATTCAAAATAAGACTGCAGGTAAATACATTGAAATAGTATTAAAAATATTATATTATTAGTAATAAATAAATGTATAAGGGCCTCAGCATACACAATGTTCTTAGCATCAGCACCCGGTGATGCAGTCGCTTTTCGGATGATTTATGCAACAACTTAACAATTTGACACCATATAAGGCAAATTCATCATTCAACAGTTTTTTCAGTATCGATGTAGACGCAAAATTGCCGGTCGCCGATGCCTAAAGTATCGTGTTTGCTACGGCACTTATGTAATTTAGCTTGAGGTTTGCGACAGCTGTCAAAGTAACAGGCCTAGTGCTGAGACGATGTTGGTAATTGATTATTAATACCAATTATTGTTGCTATTATTATATATTTTTAATTAAAAAATAAAATAACCTCTTCCCCTATTTCTCTTTTCTCTCTCTCTCCTTTCTGCTCTCAAATAACTTATTCAAAAAACTTCCCGGTGGCTGTGGGCATAAAAACTCACCAAATATTTAATGCAAGGCAACATGCATGCAATACCTATATACTATATACGTATATATATATGCGTAAATCCAATATTTAAATTTATAAAGTAACTATTTTTTCGATTGGTTTTATTTGCAAAATCGATAACTAATACTTTATAGTTAAGACAATCAGTGGAACATCTCTCTTTTTGTGCACGCAACAACAAAGTATGGCATTGTAACATATACATTTAACCGTCTGGTTAAATTTTATACAAAACTTGATAGACGTGACTCCAATGACAGCTGTAGCAGAGCTCATCCTATATTTTAAGATCTATAATAATTATTAAGTATTTGTAATACATAAATAATTTATAAAGCTTTTATAGCATAAGTACAAAAAAACATATTATAATATCCTGTAGAAATATTAATTCTTAATTCAAATGTAAGTAATGTTAAAGTAAATAAATAAGCAAATACAGCAAGTATTTACTAAAAAATAAATAAAAAAAAAACAAAAGTTAAATAAGCCATAATAATATGAAAACAAGCTAAACTGTATGTATGGATGAAATAAATGAAATACACTTTATTGCACATTAATACAAAGAGAAACCATTAAAATTAATGGTGTACTACAAAAGGCGGTCTTATCGCTATTAAGTGATCTCTTCCAGACAACCTTTGAGTAGAGGAAACATTCTAAAAGTTTACCAATTAAACCAATAAATCATTCATTAAGAAGAACCTTAACGAGATGATTATAGATAAATACATAACAATATAAATAACATAGTATTACATAAACTTAAATGATAATTACTACATACTTTTAGTTACAATTGTATTTTTACTTTTAAAAACTTAAGAAACAACACGAACTTGACGATTTAATGAACTCAATAATTTTTAATAATGACACAAGTCAACACGATAATCATCAAGAACAAAATAAAGCAGAGTTTCACTTTAATCACACGTATTATCACGACGACTAAAAATGCCCGCTAACAACCGGCGTGTACACTGACTTTTATACTTAAATAAGAGGCGGGGGTAAGGCGGGGTAGTCCGGATTCCTAACAATACAATATTTTATGCTATTACTAATAACAAATGTGATTTTACATCATTTTTAAAAATATTCAAGGATTGAGCACATTTAATTTTTGGAGGTAAGGCGTTCCATAGATAAATAGCTTGAACTGTCAAAGAACAGTCATAAAAATTTGTACTATGAGTAGGAGTTCTTAATAGTAAATAAGTGGGGTTTCTAAAACTAGAAACACTTAGCTCGGAATTCTGAGACGCGATTATATTTGCGCAATCCAAATATAAATCTTATGCATAGGTATTGAAGGTTTGTTTGTTTAGTTGGTTTTGTGTAAAACCTGTCATCAAGGTTGTAAAACCTGTCATGTCATGATGTCATTATAGTCCAGAATCGGGAAGAGATTGTGCTAGTGCAATTTGTGGGTATGGGTAGAAAATTCTGTAAACGCCTTAAAGAACCAGTAGCAGTGAACATCTTCTTGCTTATTGCATTAATTTGGGGCACCCAAGACAGCGTGTGGTTATGATACCTAAATTTTTAACTGTGTTGCTTAATTTGACTTGCACACCATTTAGCACTATATGTGGAAGAGTTTCGTAGTCGAACTTTGTAATCAAGCGAGAACTACAAATGACTATACCCTGTGATTTAAAGGATTAACTTTACGACAATAGTGTTCCCTTCATTTAGAAATATGGACAAGGTCATTGTTTAAAGCATTTGGAGATCGTCAGTATAAAAGTGGTAGGGAGAAGAAAGTTGAAGGGTTATTGTGTGTATAAAAATGGAGAAAAAGAGTGGAGACAACACGCCAGCTTGTGGCACGCCGACATTAGTTTCACACCAAGATCAAAATATGGCATCCAATTTGTTATGCACTGTGGACGCTCACACAAGTAGCTACGAAACCAATCAATTATCGTTGGAGATATGTAAAGAGAGTATTACAGTAAAGAAGAACAGTATATCGAAATCAACAGTATTAAAAGCATTACTAAAGTCTAGCAAAGTAAGAATGCGTAATTTGGTATAATCTCCTTGATGTAATAAATGGCTCCAACCCAAGATAATTTATAATCTAAGTTGATGGCAATATTTGTCTTAATTTTAACCATTTTACTGTGTAAGTGCAAGATTTACTTGTCTCCATATCCTAGTTTTTAATCCACGAAAATTTAATTCTACTTACAAGGGTTAGAAATAAATATAAAAACCATTTGGCTACATGTTTTAAAAAATGTCATAACAAGCGTGACTTGATCTGGGTCATGTTTTTTAGCTTAACAACTACTTTTCTGAGGTACTTTAGATTTTGCTTCAATGGCGATTTTTATGGTGACTGTCGTGTCTCGCAGGTTCACAACAGGATCCATACGGACGAGCGGCCGTACCAGTGCCAGCTGTGTCCAAAGGCGTTCCGCAACAAGGCAGCGATCAACAGGCACCACAGAGTAAGTTTCCATTACATAGTAAATTTTAATTGTATCCATATTTTCGACATTTCCCATAGGAATTTGTAACTACGGGATTTTAGCGTTCTGTACTTTGTTAGAACCTTCACTTAAACACTTTCATTAGGTATCTTACTCTAAATATGAATGAAATGAGTTGAATAGCATTTGACGCGGCAGGTGCTTGATATATTTCTTATCAGCTTCATACGTCCCCACCCACCACACGTGGGCCTAGTGCGGATTGTGGACTTCGCATATGTCTTTTTTTTAACATATGGTTTCCTCGCGATATTTTCCTTTACCAATATGCCAGTACTTACAGTTACAGACAGTAGTAATAACTGTACTTGTGAAATTGAGAAAACGACTCGTTGGTACACGTGGGGCTGGAATCTCCGTTTCCCAGGACGCAAGGTGAAATCGAAAGTCCTGGGCCACCCCGGATTATTTTTATCTTGAAATATCACGTTTGAATAATTTATAGATATTATTTGTTATTCAGATTAAAATTTTGTATTTATCAATTTTTGTATTATTAGATTCATAGTTAATTTTACGAAGACTTCAGTAATAATTAAACAAACGTAACCACAATAGTAAGGCAATAATTTCTATATTCTTTAACACTGTGTAAAATAAAATGAATTATGTTATTTCTTAAAAAATAGGACATAATATCACCTTTTTGAAGTCCTTTTGTAGCTACTACCGTTCGGAATCAATGAACGTATAACGCCACACAATGGCATTTTAAATACAACTCTGAATCGAATTATAAAGATGTAAAACTCGGAAATAATAGAATAGTTAGAAACAACTTAGTTCTGAACTTTTATTGTAATGTATTAAAACATAAGTCGGTCTTAGTGGGTCCTGACTGCTGAATCAAGAGGTGTGGGTTCGATTCTCGCACAATGTGGATGTTTTCTATAAATAATATGTATTTGTCTGGTGTACAAGCTTTGCTTAGTTTAAGACCAGATGGCGCTTTGTGTAATTTCCAAAAATATATATTAATAATTTTTGAGTTTAATAGAAACTTACCGGCAGCCACAACAAACTAAATCTAATCCACGGACAGACCAAAGTTCATAGAAACCGCCAATGATCTTTTCTCTGTTATTAAATTATGTAAAATAATTAATTGAACTTTTATATATCCAGGTTCACACCGGAGCTAGACCATACGGCTGTCCCGAATGCGGAAAGACATTTACTCAATCGAATTCGATGAAATGGCATGTGAGAACAGTCCATTTGAAGGAACCGTGGCCTTATAAGAGTAAAAAGCGAAGACAAGCAGAGATGGAAAGAAAAGCAAGGATTATGTATAAAAATAGTGGCATGGCGAGGTCTAGTGAGAGTGATTAGTCAAACAGGGGTCGGAAGGGGTAGGACCTTAAGTATTTTATGATATTTCGAAATCAACACATGGATACGCCCCTACGTCCCGGAATCTTGGGATTATAGGCACATTCATATATAAAACTGTTCCCGATTTTATTCCTTAAATGAATTTTAAGCATGTAAAAATAGGTTAGTTCTGAACACAGGGCTCTGCCAAGAAAGGGTTTTTTATTTCACTCCCTGTTATATTAAAATGTTGCATACTGAATAGTTTGATTTTATTATTGATTATCGTTTCGGAGCACTTAAATAGGGTAATAGAAACAAAATGACATTTTAGATGAATAATTGATAAACTATTTTACAAACTCATCCACAAGGTCATGCCTAGATAGTGACCAAAGATACTGGTAATCATTGGAACACACCATGTGTTTGGTGATCTAAAGACGAATGATACATTTTAATAACAAATTATTTGTGCTATTTTGTCAACTCTTATCAAGAAAACTATGGTTTGTGCTCAAAATATAAAAAAGGTGAAATGCACTATCAGATAAAAACAGAGATTGAACTATATTTTATGCTGGTACTAGTAGTAGTTTAGGAGCTCATCGCGGACAAACAACGTGACGACATTTTTATATATAGGATAGTGGCGTTTCTTATTTAAGGCTTTTTTTTTGGTTTGAGTTTGTAAAATAAGACAAAAAATTGGGTGTACATAAGTAAATTTATATTAAAACGCAAGAATATATATTTATATAAAAAGAATATAATTTAAACAATGAATTTATAAAAATACATAAATATATTTTTCTTAGATTACTTTAAAACTGTATTAGAGAATAAGAACAAATAACTAATGTAATATGTATGATAAAGTAAAGTAAGAATATATTATCATGGTTTTTAAATATGTTGCAATGTGTAGGTACTTGCATAGTTATTAATCCTGGATTTTAATGGGACATATCCATGTTGTGATTACATATCTACCTAAGATTCTGGCCGTTTTGACTGCTGCTGGTAGTTAGTAAAATTTTATGCCCTATTTTAATGGTTTGAATTTTTAACACTGTTAAATTAAATAATAATATAAGATGACTGTTTTATCTTTTTATTTGTTCTAAAAGTGCATCAATTGAATATTGCATATTGAAAAATAATACATAGCTATTTTTATAGCAACTTACTACATTAGCTGAGATGAAGTTATAATTTAATTTATGAAAGGTTTAAATTTAACAAAATATAGGTACCAATGACTCAAATGGTAGGTGTTTCAAAGTGAAATATAAAATTCTAGAACAAAATTGTTAGACGTAGACAGACCTCGAGTATATTTACGAATCTAAAACTTCAATGCAAAGTGTAGTCATCTAACTTCCGATTCGTTGATTCAGGCTCTAGGCAAAGTCGAGTTGAAGAATGAATGTTTTAAAATGAACTTTGAAGGTAGCTTTAGTGATATAAGGATGACGTCACACTCCTTATTCTATATATCTATATCTAACCTACACTTAAAATTTAGTTTTGTAACTTTTATCATCATTAAATTCACTTAAACTGTTTAGAAATCTAACATTTAAAGTTAAAACGAATTACAGTAAATGAGTAATATTTTTAATACTAACTGCCATATATATTTTGCATATTTTATTTCTTTGTCAATAAAGAACCAGTGATGCAAAACCTACACTTTGACGAATCTAATTTAAACCTAATAAAATTCTGCTTACTAAATTTGGGAAAGCGTGACAAAGGGTCTCAAATTACGGAAATTTGCGTGACGTATTCTGTGTTAGATTATTTTGAAAATAATTATTTAATACTAAAACATAATTATAATAAGCAAACTACTAGCCTACAATAATTTGTTACGGAGGAATAGCCCTTTCTAGTTTGACAGGCTGTCATCGGATATAAAGATCTTGATGAGATCTATCACTTCTGTAAATACTACAAAAACTAATAGTTTACAATAAATGGTTACGGAGGTATAGCCCTTTGGGGCCATCCATTTAATACGTCACGCAAATTTCCGTAATTTGAGACCCTTTGTCACGCTTTTTATCCCAAATTTAGTATGCAAAATTTCCCTTTGTCACAATGCATAACAGAGCGTGTCACGTATTAAATGGATGGCGCCTTTCTAGTTTGACAGGCTGTCATCGGAAATAAAGATCTTGATGAGATCTATCACTTCTGTAGAGAAACTACAGGTCTAAGATCAATATTAACGCAGATATAGCCCTTCCTAATTATACTAGTCTACAATCAATAATTTACGAGATATAGCCTATTCTAGTTTGACAATTGTCATCCGAAAAAAGGTCTTGGTGAGATGTGAGATCTATCATTCCTGCAAAGAAACTACCAGTCTACAATAAATGGTTACGGAGTAGTCAAGATGATATATGGATGTCACTGGAGAGTGCACTACGAACAAATAGTTGAAGTCAATTTCTTTTCACCTTTTTGACCTTTCTGTGTGGGTAACCAACATTCCGGATAATTTCTCTAATTAATAATAACGCTTACATAGGTATATAAAGTTGCAGTCTCAGCGACATACCTACATAACTACAGGCCAATAATCATACTGTCATGTATTGATAAATTAATTGACAGGTATTTTCGGTAACGAAATAAATAAATATTTAATAGATAACAATATTATCAATGAAAAACAGTACGGTTATAAGAAAAACCGGAGTACCTCTCAATTTTTATGCGTTTCCTATTACAGCCTGTAATTAGGGCAGGCGTACTCTTGACATTTTTGCCCCCCTCTTTTTTACCGACATGTAGGTAATGAATCCGACGAGCCTTGAGCTGGCCATGGGCGTAGCCAGCTATTTAGCTACGATGGGGCAGACCAGGCTTGAGTGGGGCAAATCTAATAGAAAATATTATTTTCATATGGCAAAAATGTACTGTAAAGGCAAAAATTCTCGAGGTTATACGCCTTTTGGGTAGTTTAGTAGTAGCAGTTGCCCCCCTCTTAGCCTGGCATGGCTCGGCATATTTTTGGGATAAATTATAAACAAAACACGTATTTTTTATATATATAGAGATTCGATTAATAAATCATTTAACTCCCGGTTTGGCATTTTATTTAACTTTCAATCAGAAACATTTTTTTTTTTTACTCGTTTGGGTCAGTAAAATTAGTGATGCATGAAATATTTTTTATAGCCCTAATTTTTTTGGGTCTATAAAAAGCCCAAAATACTTATTTCCGCCCTAAAGTTTAGGCTAAAAACCCTAAGTTGAAAAGTATGACTGGATGAAACAATATTAGAACAACGGCGAACGAGCGGAACGAGTGATTAATTGATTAGTGAAGTGAATTAAGGAAAGAATAGGAACTGAACTGTGAACGGAGAAACGATTTTGAGCTCAATGAATGCTTTGGAACTTACGGTTGAACTAGATGGCGTTGCCATAAATATGAGCTGTAAAGTGAGGTTTGAAATGGGTAATTTCTAAGATTTATTCGATAAGATACCTGTCAAAAAGTACTCATTGAGTAAAAGTATTGAACATAAAGTATCGAGTGCAAAAGCATCGGTATCGAAAGGCAAAGTATTCGATAACACAAAGTATCAATAACTTTTTCGTGTCCCTAACCTCGACGTATTGCCAGTCAACATTCTAATAGTTCACAGAGGCTTGACACATGGGCTGATGTCCGAGAATGTCTTCTGTATAGTCTGCCTCACTGTTTGGATGTGCTATGGTGCCGTACCCCCCCTATTTAGGTGGCTGAAGATTTCCAATCTATTTGTGAAAATGACCCTCGAAACAGCTTATAAACGTGGCCAGATCTGACAATAATTTTTCAGTTGAGGGTAATCTCCCGTATTGAAAAATAGATTCAATCAATATCAAGAGCAGTAGTAGCTCCACTCCTATGGAGTTTTACAATATGGATAAGTACTTGGCGGACTGTGCTTTGCTTGTTTTTTTAACAACGCCGTCTATTGTCAAGTAGCTTTAGTGTTGCTGTGTAGTACTACTACTCGCCAATAGATGTCAGGAAGAGACATTTTTCAGTTTATCATTGTCTGAAAACACGGATATAACAACGTTTTCGAAAAATGAAACCTAGCTAGGTCGATTTATCGCCCCCGAAACCCCATACTAAATTTCATGAAAATCATTGGAGCCGTTTCCTAGATTCAGATTATATACATATATTTATATATATTTTTGTGAGAGCCAAATTAAATTATCGTGTCTCATTTAAAAATAAATCTGCATCGAGAACATTTTCGTCCCTGATGAGTCATTTGATCGACTTCAAATGGCTTTTATGGATGAAGGACCTTCAAAAGCAACCATCTACGATCTTGCGAGCTATGTCGATAACTTAAGGTCCTTTCGAAAGTATTCATTTCAGATTCGACTCAGGAACTTTAAGCATGTGGACTAGCCCTGCTCTAGTCAAAGATCTTCGTCTTCAGACACTGCTGCAGGTGACGAGAAGACTTGACAAAGCTTGGCAAATGCCTTAACTAACTGGATCCTCCTACGGCTTTCTTCTTAAAGTATCTTCCGGCCGATTCGGGGGTATGAAGTCCCTCTCTCGCTTAGGACTGATATCGGTCGGTTTCGATAGTACGAAAGAAGGGGGGGTTGAGTCTCCCTTTATAAAGAATAATACCTCCACGCTTTCGTACTACATCTCCGGTGGTACTGCACTTACAGAAGAGCTATGCTAACTTTTGAAGCAATGAAACTCCACAAAATTTTAGAAGCCCAGTCGTCGTAATGCTGTCCTTGCCCGGACTTTGTTTTTCTAAGCTGTTCCAGAGTCACCCTAATCTTGCTTTGGTCATCGCCCTCGATGAATTGGTGCTTCAACTTAGATAAGCCCAAACCAATATACTGTATGGTTGAACAGTATGACAAACAAAAACTCATTTTGGCGTTCTATTTTTTAGAGTTCGCTAGACAATACCGATTTGTGACTAGCATCGTTATATCTATGCGTATGTATTTGTCAATTATTAGGGTTCCGTAGTCAAACGGCAAAAACGGATACCGTTCATGTTCATCTGTTCTTATTTTTGTCAATTTTGAGGCATAAAACGGTACGGTAGCCATTACACAGTTTCATCATATCTGTCAGTCTGTCCTTAACAAGTCCAAACGGCAAAAAGTATTTTTAACACTTATTGTTTTTTCATTTATTTTCAATCATTTGTTTTAAGGGTTCTGTAGATGTGTTGTTTTAACCGAACCATTGCAGTTTCCCGAGTGGTGACCAGTAGAGTAGAATAATCCCAACCTCTCACTTACCGAGGTGTCGTAAGAGGCGACTAAGGTTAAAAAAAAATAATTTTAACGTGCGGTATCCATCAAATTCAGTCACGTCTACCGACTAATGGCGGTATAACCATTATAACCAGCGTTGCTAATAAATAGGCAAGGCTGATCACGGCCAGCAGCGTCATCAGTTCAAATAACAACGCCCTGCGATCGCCAACCCGCATGCCCAGCGTGGCGATTACAGGCAAACCCCCCCCTTATGATAAGTAAAACCACACCAAGGCCCCCAGTCCCCGGCGGCCCCGCTATTTCTGGCCATGGTAGCAGCCATGGTAACGGCGGAGCAGGGGGTGTTAAGAGTCTCCGGCAGATGCACAGCTACCTTCCTTCTGTAAAAAGGCAACTGGCCCTGGTAACACACAACGTGCGCACAATAAGAACTGACGAAAAGATCGTTGAACTGGAAGAAGAAATGAGTAGGTTACGTTGGGATATTGTAGGATTATGTGAAGTCCGTAGAGAGGGTGAGGACACGATAACTCTGAAATCCGGTAAACTACTCTACTACCAGGAGGGCGACCAACAGTCCCAAGGTTTTGTCGGGTTTCTCGTCCACAATTCTGACCATTGACAGTGTTCAGAGCAGGGTGGTGTACCTTATACTCAGAGTATCTAAAAGATACTTACTAAAGGTCATTCAGATATACGCACCGACCTCGGCACACCCAGATAAAATGTATAAGGACATTATTAGGGCCATACATACCAATTAAACCTATTTCAATGTTGTTATGGGGGACTTCAACGCGAAGCTCAGCAAGAGGAGCGATGAAGAGATGAGAATGGGGCAATTTGGATATGGGCAACGGAACCCCAGGGGACAGAGGTTGGCCGAATTTCTGTAGAAAGAGGAACTCTTTATGATGAACTCTTTCTTCCAGAAGCTACCTCACAGGAAATGGACCTAATTGAGTCCCGATGGTGCCACGAGAAATGAGATAGACTTCATTTTTGATTTTTCACTCATGACCTCCAAGAGACGAATATTAAATGATGTCTCTGTGTTTCACAGGGTGAAAACTGGTAGTGATCACCGAATGGTAAGAGGCACATTGGATATCAATGTTAAACTTGAGAGTCTGATGAAGTCTACGCACCGACCTACTCGCGCACATATCCAAAAACCCCGAAACTTTTCCAACTCGAGGTTAGTAATCGCTTCGCTTGCCTAGAGAATGCAGCTTTGGTGGATGAGATTTGTAACGGTTTAGTAGAAACTGTCCAAACGGTGGGTTGTAAATTCTTTAGACCCCGCCGCACAGATAAACCTCAGAAACTCTCGAGCCAAACTCAAGACCTCATGGAGAAACGACGCTCTCTGCCACTGCAGTCTTCCGATGACGCTAAGTCATATGGGCAGCTCAATAAACAAATCTCAAAATCCTTGCGTCACGACATCCGCTCCTTTAATACCAAAAATATTAAGGAGACGATAGAGCGGAACCAAGGCTCCAAAGTGTCCGCAAGAGACATGTCTATTGGGCAAAGCCGGCTGACAAGGCTGAAGAGAGAAGACGGCAGTGTAGCGTCGACAAAACCAGAGGTGTTGAGGGAGGTGTAGAGATTCTATGGACAGCTCTATGAGTCGATCACTAAACCCGTTGCAAACTTGGTCAAAGACCCAAGAGCCAAGCTGACCCGACACTATACCGAAGATATCCCGGACATCAGCCTGTACGAGATAAGGATGGCCCTGAAACAGCTTAAAGACAACAAGGCGCCGGGATGACGGAATCACAGCTGAGCTTCTGAGAGCGGGGGGAACACCGGTACTCAAAGTCCTCCAGAAGCTCTTTAATTCCGTCCTGCTTAAAGGTACAACGCCAGAAGCATGGAGCAGAGACGTGGTGATGCTGTTTTTCAAGAAAGGCGATAACACGTTGCTGAAGAACTACAGACCCATCACGCTTTTGAGCCATGTTTATAAGCTGTTCTCCAGGGTCATCACGAACCGTCTCAGTCGCAGGTCTGATGACTTCCAGCCTCCCGAACAAGCCGGTTTCCGAAAAGGCTATAGTACCATAGACCACATTCATACGCTGCGGCAAGTTATACAAAAGACTGAGGAGTACAACTTGCCACTATGCTTAGCGTTTGTGGACTATGAAAAAGCCTTTGATTCGGTTGAAACATGGGCGGTGCTTGAGTCTCTCCAGCGATGCCGGATTGACTATCGGTATATCGAAGTGCTAAAGAGTTTGTACAATAAAGCCACCATATCGGTCCGAGTACAGGAGCAGAGTTCGAGGGTTATTCCATTACAACGAGGTGTGAGACAGGGAGACGTCATTTTTCCGAAACTGTTTACTGCTGTATTGGAAGATGCCTACAAAACTCTGGAGTGGAAAGGACACGGCATCAATATCAACGGCGAGTACATTACTCACCTTCGATTTGTCGACGATATTGTGGTCATGGCAGAATCGATGGAAGACCTCAACACAATACTCGAAGACCTCAATCGAGTTTCCCATCAGGTGGGCCTTAAAATGAACATGGACAAGACAAAGGTCATGTCATATGTCCACGCTGTCCCCACCCAAATATCAGTCGGGAACTCGAGGCTCGAAGTTGTTGACGAATACGTCTACTTAGGACAAACGGTCCAACTAGTTAGGTCCAACTTCGAGAAAGAGGTCAATCGTCGAATCCAACTCGGCTGGGCAGCGGTCGGAAAACTCCGCAACGTCTTTTCGTCCAAAATACCTCAGTGCCTCAATGACCAGTGTGTGTTACCAGTGATGACATATGGCACTGAAACGTGGCCTCTGTAAGCTCAAAGTAACACAACAAGCTATGGAGAGGGGTTTCTCTACGAGATAGAATTAGAAATGAGGAGATCCGTAGACGAACGATTGTCACCGACATAGCCCAGCGCATTAGTAAGTTGAAGTGGCAGTGGGCAGGGCACATAGTACGTAGAACTGATGGTCGATGGGGCCGAAAGGTTCTCGAAAGGAGGCCACGGACTGGCAAACGCAGCGTCGGCAGACCGCCCACAAGGTGGTCAGACGACATAGCGAAGGCCGCAGGAAGACACTGGACACTGGAACTGGCCAACCGTTTGCTTTGGAAATCTATGGGGGAGGCCTATGTTCAGCAGTGGACTTCTTGCGGCTGAGATGATGATGATGATGATGATGATTGCAGTTTCCTCATCTGTTTGACTAATTTAGGGCTTCGAAGAAATATATAAGAGATTAAAGTTCCTTTAGTTTGACGACCAACTGAAGTAGGTGTATAATAAAAAGTAACTAAAAATTAAAAAATAAACTATTTTGTAAGAAAACCATTATTAATCCGACTTCAAATCCACTAAAAAGTAAAATATGAGCTCCTACTTCTCTTCAGCAGACCTATTGACAGAACACTCAGCTACATTTTTATTCGACTTGAAGTCGATGCCAATCCCCCTCTAAAGTAGATATACCTACTGACAGAAAATCGCTACACTTTCTTTGCTGCCAACAGAACTTTTGCACCCGTATTTCAAGGCGAATAAAACATGTAGCTGAGTGTTCTGTTAATAGTTCTGCTGCTAAGGCTTATTTTTTACTTTTTAGTGGATTTAAAATCGAATCAATGTTTTTGTTAAAAAATCGTTTTGGTGCCTATTGGTCAGAACCACTTTTAACCGATATTTTTAAGTCAAAACGACTAATAACCATTAATTAACCACTATTTTTAGTTAAAACCACTTATTTAGACCTACGTACGTTAGGTACTTTTGACTGTTTTTTGTAGACAAAAGTATTTTTGACCGGTTAAAAATATAGAATGTAACATTAACTACGGGTAAGTAAAGTATATTTTCAGAATTAGGTACATTATTTGTGTTTATTTATTAAGTATTGTAGCTAAAGTATTTTTTTCATGTTAAGCTGCGCCATAATTAATTTTAAATATCTCAATACAATTTTCAACGAAAAGCAAACTTTCGCGTAGGTACCACTATGGTACTATGCTTAGGTATCAACTTACCTATATGTATTGGATAGGAGCAGATATTGAAGCCCGAAAGTTTTGATTTACATTTTAGATAGGCTTTGCATTGGAGAACTCCTATTTATGGGAGGAGATACAAGGTAGGAGGCGGACTTATTCCCGTCCAGCTTCTAAGTACGACCACGCCCTCTGGCGGCCGCCCACACCTCAGTAGATACTCGATTTCTGATCAATTCGTAGGTCGGGAAAAATATAGGCCAATGTTTAAATTGCGTTTTAATAAAAAAGGCAAATCAGTGTGTAGTTAAGTGTGTTTTGTGATAAATGTGATTCGTGTTTGGTTGGTTAAGTGTGACCGATAACTTAAAGGCGTTAAGTACGTCGGTGGGCTTAGGTTCAAGGTTAGTTCTATCACATTTTTCTACCTATTTTAAACTTTGCACTAATTCATCATATTCCAACGAAGGATCGATATGACTGGATTTTTAGCGCATTGTTACGGTGCATGCAATTGACTTGATAAAGAACCAAACAGGAACAAATACTTTATTCCCTTGATAGATAGACACCATGGTAATAGGGGTTTCTGTCGTCGTGATGCTGCTAAACTGACTAACAATGTCAACACACAGCCTAAATCAAGTCCAATGGTCACCTAGAACTTAATCCTGATCTTTTACTTATATTTAAATGCGACGATCTGTTTGTTTGTCTTTTACTGATTAACGTCGCAGACGCAACAGATTATCCAATTCACCTTTTCTTTCGGCACTAAAATAGTTGGAAGGACTAAGAACGACACTTGTCTCTGATATCAATGGAACTCGGGCAACAGGGTGACTAAATTTTTGGCCCCGGAAATGTTGGATAGACGAAGGAGGACAAACAATAACGTTGATTCCAATAGAGTTTCCAAAATAATGTATTTTCACCTCTCCACCATTAAAAGGGCGGTTTTGCTGTTCAAAAACAGTGGGTATAATCGATTTTTGCTGCGAGCGTAAGACAAAGTTATGCAACGTTATAATATTACCTTTGGAATTTTGCAATACTAAAAAAAGAAACAACGCGATGATTGGTTTAGAAACTGAAATAGGTAGATTTTTTTGAAGTTATACTGGGCACTTTTCCATCAATCGTCGCAATAGTTATACCTACGGGTCATTTGATTTTTCGCACAGGGGTAATTGGAGAGACAAAAAAAAAACAATATTTAACACTTTTATGTTAGAATGTGTTCACATTTACAAGAAAGTTCCCAATAATAAGTGCGTTCTGTTCACTGCTTCAATGCGTTTAATGTCATAATCCCGCCAAGTTAATAAAGGGGATAAATATTATGTTATAGACATACCTACATAATAATTAAATTATTAGAAACTTATATTTTTTTTTTAAAGAGTAACTGCTGAGTTTCTTGCCGGCTCTTCTCAAAAAATAACATTGAGAATCGGTTGTATGACATATGATGATAACATTTAACGATTTAAAAGAGCTCTATGGCCTGTATATATTTTTCATTCATTCATACACGTAGGTATCATTTCATTTTATTTTTTCTTTGATCTAAGCATTATTTACCTAACTACAATTTTATTCATTTAACCTACTTAAAACTATTGTGGGTCAAAACTGATTAAAGGGAAGAATATGTTAATTTATTATTGTTTCATTCATAATGAAGCGATTTATTTGAAATCTTTTATTGTTTAAGTACGAACTAAAAATATGAACTTATACCATACAATTAGTTTTATTTTCGATGATTCACTTAATTTTCACGAAATGTCTAAAATACCGTTATCACGGTATTGGTCTAGTTTAGACTTAATACCGAAAATACCGGTATGTATTAGGAAAAGGGTTCGCTATGATTTTTGATCGATCTCTATGATCCACATTCCAAATTGAAATCACTTTGCGTCCCTAAGAATTCAAAGTGCAACTTTAATCCGTGTTTACGAGGAACTAACCAGCTCTTATTGAATAGATGTGATAAAAATAACTTTTTATTTTAATCATGTTTTTCGAAGACCTCATCTTCTTCAAGTGGTGGGTGATTATTGCAGTCACTTCACTTCCATTTCAAACAATGCAGGCAGGTGAGCGATAAAGACCACTTCTTCAGTAGCTATAATACAACCGCATCCTGTTTTACAAGAGCAAAATATGATTTTCAAAATCTTGTCAGGTGCATTATCCTTTTGCCAACCCTATTCTTTAGGAGATATTGAAGAATTATTTTTCCATTGTTGAACTTGTGTAAGTAGACACCCTTAACATCTCGTTTTGGTGCATCTTCTGTCGGAGGTATAAATTACTGCAGCGGCCCAAATATGCAGTATGCTGCATCAGTTTATCGTGAGTATAGAGGCCGAGGCACGCATCAAAGAGTCCGGATATGCTCAGTTCTGGCCAAGGCTTGTATAGTGCTTTACTCAAACACGCATGTAAATTAAAACAATTGCATAATAACGTACATGTTTATTTAAAAAAATAATTATATTGTCAACTGTATTGACAATAGTAAAAATAGTTTAGGTAATTTTGCCGCCAATTGGCCTCGTTCAAATGTCGATTTTGTTTTTATTTTTTTTAAATTTATTTAATGGCGCATTCTAATTGTTGTGTCAGTCCGAAATTCAAATAAAACTTGATCTCTTCAGTTATCAATGTTTGGGTTTAAAAAAAATCCTTCCATTTTCAAATTACATATACGACCGCTGGAGCGGCCGGCTAAGTCATTGCGGGCCGCTCTCTGATGCTGTACTATACAAGTACGATTTATCCCAAAGCAGCTTGTGCAAGATATGGTCGCAATGTTTGAAAAAATCGGCCAAGTGCGAGTTGAACTCGCAAAAAGGGCACGAAGGGTTCCGTACAATTAGCAATAAAAATGGCAAAAAAATCACGTTTGTTGTTTAGGAGCCCCCCTTAAATATTTGTTTTATTTTAATTTAATTATATATTTTTAAAGTGACGATATACTAAATATTTTGTGTATATTTTACGCGTCTACCTGTTGCCGTTATCAATATCGAGCTAAATCGAGCAAAAAAATCACTTTTTTTGTATGGATATACTAACTCTCACGGTTCATGAGATACAGCCTGGTGACAGACGGACGGACGGACAGCGGAGTCAGTAATAGGGTTCCGTTAATTATCCTTTGGGTACCGAACTCTAAAAAGAATTATGTTGTATACGCGTATATATTTGTAGCTAATGCTATGAAACTTTATATCGTAGTTCGTTTAAGTTTCTGGAAGTTTTAGCACCATACTTTGTTAGAATACAATTAATACCTACCTTCATTAAAAATCACTTCTTCACATTGCTCTTCAACCATAAAAGTTTCAGCTGCTATCAAGCATCTGACGCTAGTCTTTGAATTTTTCTACCAGGTAGGCAGTACCTAAATAACAAAAGGTCCATTTGTATTGTGTTGTTTCTTATACAACGTAAAGCAGAAACAAACATAAGCTTGTAAAGTGTACATATTTTTGTGTAATGTAAACATTAAATCATTGTTCATACTAAACTAAGAAAATTGATTATTTCTCTTACTTAAATGTAAGATATAATTATTTGTTTTTTAAATAGAGACGAAACTGATTCCCGCTCCAAATGGTTTCTGATTATAATGAATACAAAAAAAAACAAAATTTGAATAAAAAAGAACAACAAATTCGAAGCTGTTCTTGGGTACTTTCGAAGATTACCGGTTATATGTATGTACCTATTCATTAACGCGACCTAAGCAGATGCGCCAAAATTAAAAAGTGTATACAATAATATATGTATGTTTGTCCACGTATATCTCACAAACTAGCGATTGGATTTTAATATTTCTCTTTTTATAACATAAGGTTCAAACCGTTCAACTTAGGTTAATGTGCAGGTTTCATTACCTAAATCGGTTAAGTAGTTTTCAAGATCGGTCGGATCGGTTTACTTATTGTGTGTATGTTTTCCGATATCATCACCAATTGCAAGCCGATTTTATACAACTAAGGTAGCAAACAAGCAAACGGCCCGCCTGATGTTAAGCACTCGGTAACCGTAGCCTATGGACGCTTGCAACGCTTGCGCCTTCCAGGGACATAACTTACGCATTGGCGACCCTTCTTGAAGAAATACTTTTCAATTTATCAGGCGTATCCCGTACCTACTGTAACCTATATGTATGTTCATAGTCCAACTACCTACCTACCACCAAAAAATTTAAAAATAAAAAATATCGAAAAAATTAGACCGCCAATTCGGAAGTTTAAAACTTTGTAGTCCATCTTCAGGCTGACGATTTGAAAGTTTCCGCAGCCAAATGGTAAAAACTGAGTCCTTGTACGTTAATTATACTCGCAGCTGTCTATTCTCCCGTTTTATGATGTTAGGGATCTGTTGTCAGACACCAGAAACAATTGCCATCATGTTTTGTTTCATTACGTCTGTTCGTTGTTTGTCAATTTATGTGGCAAATAAAAATGAAAAAAAATACTAAACCATTAGTCGTTTTTTGAAGTTGGTTTATATTTTTTAATTAAAATTTTATTGTATTTCCCAAGTTATAATTAAGCTCCAGAATTACAACAGACAAACTTTAAAAAAGTAGCAGGTAGGTAATGAATATTCTACAAAATTTCGATTACTTCTTCCCACAGATTTACCTTTCATAATCAGTTTAAACATCTCAAAAGTTTCGACAGTTCCATCTTAAACTGCGACAAACTTAATTTGCTCACGGTACACTTCAACGTTAACGATAATAAACCTTATCGTCAAAAACACAAGGTTTATAGAGTGCAAAAAAAGATCAAATAAGCGAAGCAATATGAACGCGTGTAGCTCTACAAGATTACATTTTTGATTCGCGCGCGGCGGGTGTCTCTAACCGCGCAAAGGGACCACGGTTAACGTAAAATGTGAGACAGTATTAAATTATTTTTTTAATCCTATAATGTATGCAGATAATTTTTTCCTAAACGTTGTTACCAAATATAATAACGTACTACAAAAACCATAGAATGGGAATTATTGCGGATATCTAATAAAATTATAAACCCATTTGCAACAAAATTATTTAAAGAAATCAAAGTTAGAGAGGGGACGGGGACACAAATGTTGAAACTCTGGAAGCCTCGCAAAATATAAATTTTAGGGAAAAGGTTAATTAAGCACCTCAACAAACCGTTTTTAATGACTTATCCAATGATACACATGATGGGTTGCGCGAAGAAAACATTTTAATTGGTTCAATGATATCCCTAAAATATGTATATAATCAGAATTAATGAACAGATTGAGGTATATTAAGGCTGAGACATACGGACAGACGGACATAAGGAAACTCTTATGAGTTAATTACTGCCATTTGGCTACAGATCTCCAAAATAAATTCAAATTAAGGTGATGGCATACCAAAACAGTTACAGTCCTGAGTGCACTGTTTGACGTGAATAAAATATATGTTATAGTTCAAACCTTAATTAGGTGAATGCTAATATTATTATATTCTTGATTCTTATATTTGTTAATTTTAATAGTTCTAAATAAATATTCGAATTTTATACCACCAAAAATTCAAGAAAATCGAGATTTTCAACTTGCGGTCACGTCCAAGCGCCTATCGTCCGTGGAACTGTCCCTTTGTATCCTTGAATATGTCTATGTATATTGGTCGAAACGGCACGTTTTTTTTGCCAGGGTATGCCATAACCTTCATAAGTAAGTATAAAGCTTGGTTTGTTTCACTTGTGTTACTGTTAGTAAATATTTGGAATAGATTCAATTTTTAGTATTGCAATGTTCTTTTTAAATGAATAAATGAGAAATATAAATTTGACAAGAAATACGTTTTTTTTAAAATTTAAACCGATGATAATCTCTATACCGGACTGCATTTACGAGCAGTCACCCTACAGTGTCGCGTGCCGGTGACACCGCTTCACCTTTGATCTCACCTGTCTCCCCTCCACCTCAGCCCACTCTTCCCCCCCGCTGTGACAGCTATTACAAACACATCGTTATCTTATAAAGGAGCCACAAAGAGGAAAGTTACGTCAATGGAATGACATGTCGCGTCAATTTAATTTTTGACAAGTTTCTATTCCCATTTCTATATATATGTCTATTGCTAAGTTAGTTTATTTTCCTTTCAATTCAATCCAATTTAAAGATCTATAAATCTAGTTTATCTTAATAAAACCCCCATTTAGTCTTTATATTATCTAGCTACAACTCGTAATTTTTATTTCTAATCTAAAATTTAACTATAAAATAAAAATATCTATAATGTTTTTTTTAAAACGAGTTTTTATTTATAAACTTTTGATAGCTTTTTGCGACGGGAGTGGTAGGATATGACTGTTTTCGATACACTTTTCTTTAATAGTTTTATTTCCTATTATGAAATTTGGTAGTATCTTGGTTGATCCCCTTAATTCCATCCTATCTACGCCACTGATACCACTACTTAATATGTGATGCATGAACTTAAATAGTAAAGCTACAGGAGAAAAAAGCCAATCCTTGAATACTCATCAAAGGCCAAACGCGATAATACTATGTCTTTTAGTTCAGTATATCAATATATATCAAGGGGTTCACGGGCTATTTCTATTAAGCGACATAGTTATAAACATATTTGAAATAGCCAGATTTTTCCGCGTCGTCTGAGTCCGGTTACGAAACACAGCGATCTGAACACTTTTTTACTGACTTAAAAAAAGGAGGAGGTTCACAATTCGGTTGTAATTTTTTTTTGATGTTTGTTACCTCAGAACTCCGTCAACCAATTTGGGAATTTTTTACGGTGTACCAGGGAAGGAATAACCCACAGATTAGTGCTATTTTAATTTAGTACGGATTTGTTGAAGAAACCCGGAGTTATGTGAGAGAATGTTTTCAATTTGTATCATTTTGATTATTTAGACGAGCTTCTACCGGTATCTACGTCTAAACTAGCCATTTAAGACTGCGGTAGGGTAGATCGCATAAATCGCCTTTTTTGTGCGTGAAAAAATATATGTTTTAAAACTTGTTTTTGTCTAGTGCATTGCCTAAATGAATGATTTTCATTTATTGTATTTAATGCAATATAAAATCTGGAAGTGACCATTGTTTCAACACTTGTGCAAATTTTTAAAGCGTGTATTGCATTTTATTGTAATGAAAGTTGATTAAATAATTAGAATAGCTTGTTATCTAGTGCATTGACTCTAAGTTGTAGCAAAAACTAAAAAAATGTGATTACAAACGGTACAAACGTTAAATCCCGTACAAAAAAAAAAATTTCAAGTGGTCATTATAGAATAATTTATTAAGGAAGAACGTAGCAAATACATCTAATAGTAATGTATATGCAACTGTGTAATGATTTTTAGTACATTTACATAAACAACGTTAGTATTACGAAAATTAGCTTTCTGGTCTATATCGCCCTCTTACGTTTCTGCGTGGCGCCTTCACTGAGAATGACATTTACGAAACTTTACGAAATATATAGTTACGATAGAATTATCGCTCCGCATTTTCATACGTGCAAACTTGCTCGTATATGACGCGCACTGTAGTTGTCAACTATGAACTTAAAGTCTAAGGCTGGGCGCACTGCTGCGCGGCATGTTTTGGTGCGTAGGTGTTCAAAATCGTTATTGGACCTTCTGCTGACTACACGTCCGGACGTATATTCCGTCTCAGTGGATGCGCCTCTTGGCTCCTTGTACCACTGTCTCGTTCGGACTCAAATGTCATGCACACAACCCGATCCATCTGGGCCAACTTATTGGCGTCGTATTTGGCACTATTAGTCGGCAGACTGGAATGGATTGCGAGAATTCTATGCATCGTATTCGTGAAGGAGAAGATACTGATGTCTGCGCCACCGCAGACACTAAGACAATCCTTCCTGGTATGGAATGTTTTAATCCTAATCTACGAGTAGAGTAGTATCAAAAAACGACCGTGGTTCAATAGGTCTTGCAGAGAAGCTAAAATTCTTAAGCAAACTGCGTATGAGGCTTGGTCCACGGCTCGTAATAATAAGGATCCTAATGTTTCTGAGTTAAAACGCAAATTAAGTGCTGCCTCGAGGTTGGAGCTAAATTCCAATTCATCGGCAAAATAGGTGGGCTACTTGCGAAATATCCCTCTGTGAGTCGTGCTTTCTGGTCGCTTGTTAAAGCTGCCGGGGGGAACTTCTGCTAGTCCTTGTTACTACCACTGCAACAGACCGATGGTGACTTGGCCAATAGTGCAAAAGAGCAAGCCGATCTATTGGGCAGTCTCTTTGCCTCCAACTCGACTATGAACGACGAAGGCGCTGTACCACCTACTATACCGTGGTGCGGTAAGACCATGCCGGAAATCTTTATAACACAGCGGGAGGTCCGGCGGGCGTTGCTTTCTCTAGACGTTCATAAGTCGAGTGAGCCAGACTGTATACCAGCAGTGGTGCTTAAACACTGTACTCCTAAGTTATTTCCTGTACTCACGCGCCTCTTCGGGCTTTCCTACCATACTAGGCAATTTCCGTCTTCATAGAAGACTGCGAATGTGCACCCGGTGCCCAAAAAGGGAGATAGATCAGATCCATTAAATTACAGGCCTATCGCTATTACCTCTCTTCTCTCCAAGGTGATGGAGCGTGTGATCAACACTCAGCTTCTTAGGTACCAAGAAAAACATGGCTTTCGCCACGGTCGCCACAATCGGTTGTGTATTGAGGAATTGTGCCAAATGATGGCCACGGCTACTTTCTACCATTGAATTTATTGCTATATTTCATTTCACATAGTCTGCATTCTGTATTTTTTCCTCTGAATACTGTACAAGCGGTAGAACACACACAGGGAGGCAAAGTCTCTCGTCAGACTTAAGGGCTCGATACCGCAGTGAGTTTGGAATCGTCGACAATTCTCACAGCCCGTCGTTGAACCTAGTCAAAAGGGCCAAGCTGGTATCCGGGTGCACCCAGAGATGGCAGCAGTACTCCATATGGGGCCGAACTTGCGACTTGTAAAGTAACAACCTTTACCCCGACGTGAAGTACTGCTTCGCTCCGTTGAGTACACCAAGTTTTTTGGACGCCAGCTTCACCTTATTTTGTAAATGCTCTCGGAACTGTAAAATCCCCCGTGGAAATGAATCAGGAAAGACTTTAATTGATTTTGATAAAATATAATTTGGAAGAAAAAAATTATAAGTATCCTAAATACTAGTGTTTATGACTTAGCTATATTTGTCTAAACTCGCTGTTGTGAAACCGGAGTATGCTCGTAGGTTCCCGCTTGTCGTTCATGCTCACACCACGCTGAGTTCGCTTATCCGCTCCTGGAATTCGAAAATAAAAGTGTATATATATTGGATTCATAATAATTAATAATATAGATTTTTGAATTTTAGTTTAAAAGAAAATAAAAATTAAAAAAAAATATGTAAATTATAAATCAACAAATAAAATTACAAATATCAAGTAAGAAGTTCAGAAGCATTTTTAATTGATTGGACCCTTTATCCTTATCTCCAAACAGATATAATTAATTCTGCTTTTTTGTAATCACCAAAATAAATATGATAATTTGACCAATCATATCTGTTGCCCTTTCCTCGAGATTTTTAAATAGAAAAACCGCAATCTATTTAAGATCTCTACACATAAAGGCTGTCCAGTGACTCTATTTACTACGTAACAAAAAATTAAAACACTCAAAAGAAAAAAAACAAGAGAAACAAGAAATACAAATTGAGTGTTTGGGATGCACTAATTTTAACTGTCAGCGAGTTTTGATGGGCCAATTATAAGCCATGAAAACAGGAAGCTGAAAGAAAATTAGATTAGCACACATTGAAATAAATTTACATTAAAGTACATAAGTGATTGAAAGAGTAAGCTAGATTAATTGAACTTTTCTCAAAGAAAACAAAGTAGCCTAAATCAATTTTTCAGTGAGTTCGTGTTTGGTTCTTGTATTTTAGAACTTCACTGAAATCGGGCATTACTTAAGTACAATAAAATACCTAATTATTTAATCAAAGTAATTAGAGTAAATAATCCCTTACGATATATTTATATGATAGAATAGAATTAAAGTAATGCCATGCAAGGTGAAAAACTACAATAGTAATTAATTATACTCAGCTTTTATGAATTTCAGCATTATAGTCCTGAAGTATCTCCAGTTCCACAGGTACATGACGTCTGCATAATTTCCGTAAACTCCCGTCGGACAGACAAGTTCGAGCACTCACGAAACATGACAAATAAAAATAAAATAATGAATAAAGATGACATATCATTTTAACATTTATAGCCGAAAGGAAAATTTAATTAGAAGTAAATAACAAAATTACTTTTCAAAATTACTTCTTACAAAATATAACCCATTCCTGTACACACTATTCATCATTCAAAGTCGTTTGTTGTTTTGTGATTAATAATTTGAACTGTTGATAAAAGGCTTTTACACGAAGATTTTATAAATACAAATAGTAGTTAGAATCTCGTCGAATTTACATAATCATTAGATCCCAGATCTATTTAACAGTAGAATACAGTAGATAGAGTAAATTAGCCTTCAGTTCATTGTATCACAATATATTTTCACTGCGTTGAGTTTGCAAAACATGAAGTAAGAGTTCTCTATGTCAAACTTTATATAGAAAGATATAAATAAGAGTGACTAAGATTTTGTCTTGCTCTAGTGTTATACTTATAAAAAATATCTCATACATCAACTCCCTTACATATCCCACACTTTTTGTTGTCAATAAAACATACATTCACCTTTAAAACATACATCTCATTCAACTGTCATAACCATTTAGCAACATAAGAAATTAACCAAAATCTGAATAAAACTTGTCAAAGACATAATTTAATAAAAAAAGGAAATATTATAAAAATTAATAATATGATACTACTTTACCGAACCGTTTTGTACAACACAAACCACTAATTAAAAAAATTAAAAATTTAAATATTCAAATATTGTAAAGTTTAATTATATACATCTGAACTTCCGTACACTCTCTGATTGACTCCGTTGTCTAAAAATAATATGAAACTCCACGACTGTACTCTAGAGAACTCTCTGGCAGACTCGTCGCAACTTCGTTTCCCGCAAACGCTTCCTAGAAAAAAAATCCTCTATATCGGTTATCGGTTCTGGGGCCCTTTTCTGTGCATTCACACGGTTCATGGATCTAATAAAACTGGCTATTCAACATCACAATCTGTATTCTTTGTTATACAAATTATGTGACAAAATGAAAATACACCGTATTTGTATATCTTTTAGAGATGAAAACAAAATACAGTTCGAGTACGTGACTTTTTATAGTTAAAGTTACCAAATTTTAGTTGAGCCCTTTTTAAAGATTAAGTAATTTTCTCACAGTGTTTAAAGTTGTTAAACACTCGACATTTCTGTCTATCATCATAGACAGAAATTGACTGTGTTAAATGAAAGCACCTATTCACTTAAGGAAACAATTCAAGTTTCTAAGAATTGAGCAAAGTTTCAGTTCTCTATATTGACTTGCATCTTTATTTTTAAAGTAGCATAAAACAATATGTTACAAAACTGAACATCGCTGGAGATATCGACATCAAGGATCCCAATGTTCTTGGAGATGGAGAGGGGAGTGTTCTGGAATTGTGGGACTACAGCGAATGGAGTTTTCTTAGCGGTGAACCCGCACACTTGTGTCTTTGTAGGGTTGAATCGGACCAAGTTTACCCGTCCCCAGTCAGAGACCTTGGACAGTGTGGTGTCGATCTAAGACACAAGTTCTCCGCGGTTTTCCTCCACAACGGAACGAGGGATGTTTGCACGACCCGTGTAAAAAGCGTCTCCAGTACTGTCATCTGCATAGCAATGTATGTTGTTGATGTCCAACATGTTATTGATATGCAGTAGAAACAGCGCAGAGACAGCACAGAGCCTTTCGGGACACCAGCATTAATGTCCAGGCTATCAGAGCAACTACCGTCAACTACGGTTCGTATGCGTCTGCCGGACAAAAAGCTAGCCACCCATTTGCACAAACCCTCGGGCACTCCGTAAGATTGCAACTTCGATAGAAGACTCCGGTGCCAGACCCGATCGAACGCCTTCGCTATGTCCAGGCTACATGCCAATGCCTCCCCCTGACTCTCAATGGCTAGTGCCCATCGGTGTGTGAGATACACTAGAAGGCACCAGTCGAGCAACCGTGGCGAAAGCCATATTGACGGTCACTGACCAGGTCGTGTACTTCTAGGTATCTTAGAAGCTGTGTGTTGATCACACGCTCCATCACCTTGGAGAGGAGAGAGGTAATAGCGATAGGCCTGTAATTCGATGGATCTGATCTATCGCCCTTTTTGGGCACCGGGTGCACATTCGCAGTCTTCCATGAAGACGGAAATAGCCTAGTGTGGTAGGAAAGCGCGAAGAGGCGCGTGAGTACAGGACATAACTCAGGAGCACACTGCTTAAGCACCACTGCTGGTATACCGTCTGGCCCACTCGACTTATAAACGTCTAGAGAAAGCAGATCTGCCTCCACGGGTACGATGCGTAAAATTCTCGCAATCCATCCCAGTCTGCCGACTTATAGTGCCACACACGACGCCAATTAGTTGGCCCAGATGGACCGGGTAGTGAGCATGACATTTGAGTCCGAATGAGACAGTCCGAGGAGCCAAGAGGCGCATCCACTGAGACGGAGTATCCGCCCGGACGAGTAGTCAGCAGAAGGTCCAGTAAGGAGCTCGTATGTTCTTCTATATCTGGTATTCTCGTTGGAGAAAGTACCAGCTGAGAGAATCCATAGGTCAGAGCAAATTCATGAGCAGATATCCCAGCATAGTTATTGGTTCGGGAACTGAGCCACTCACGATGGTGGGCGTTAAAGTCTCCCAAAATAACTAGTTCTGCTGTGGGAAATTGCTCTAGAACTTTGTCAGTCGTCAAACTCAGGTGTGTGAAGAGTCGAGTTACGTCCGTGTCACCGCTATGAGACCCGTATAGGCACGCATAGATACGAGTGTGGCCATCGTAATCTACGCGCACCCACAATATCGACAGGTCCCTGGCTATGGAGGCGGCGACAGCAGATATCCTCCCGGACGAACATACATACACCGGCACGACTCATAAAATTGTGTTCGAGATTTGGATGTTTGGTTGTTAGTTTATCAATCACACTAAATGGATCAGAATGAAAATCGGCACACATATAGGCTAGGTCAGGATCTAGGAATAGGACATAGGTTACTTTTCATACCCGAAAATTCAAAAGTTCCCGCGGGAATAACTATAACGTTTGTTACTCAATCCTGCAGCAACGGAGCATTCAATTAAGCTAAAATTTTGGACGGAGATTGCTACTTTTATCCCTGCGGGTGTGACTATAAGTTATAACTAAATTCCATGAAATAAACGAACTGTAGCTACAACTATAGCTTGCTATAACAAACTTGTTTAGTACCTATAATCAAGGAGTTGCCGTAAGAATCCCACCCCGATAACCAAATTTAGGGCGGGTGGACCTGCTGGCAAATGCTAGTAGAATATAATTGTATAATTATATACATTCTAGTATTACAAATGCGAAATTAACTCTGTCGTCTGTCTGTCTATATGTTACCTCTTCACGCTGAAACTGCTGTATCGATAAAGATGAAATTAGGCACGACGATAGTTTGAGTCCCAGTAAGGATATAGTCTACTTGAAAGCGTCAAGTGTGAGTCGTTTCTTTTTCTTTGTGGAGTTGCTGTTGAAATCCTTCATCGAGAACCGAATTAAGGGCGGGTGGAACCGCGGGAAAAAGCTAGTAAATCATGAATTATAAATAAAATAAAAAATAATAATAAAGATATGATGTGTATCTTCAAAACTACATACTTATTTACATCATTGCGACCAAGGGCTGTAATTTAGTGAAAACTCTTGTATCTCAGGTACCATGCTATGTAAAATGGAGTATAGTACTTATAAAGTCAATTATCGTGATTTTTTGGAATTATCAAATAACGCGGTTTAAAGCCTAGAGGGGGGATATAAACTCGCAAAAAAATCTCAGAGAGAGAAGCTTTCTTAAGAAACTCAAATGCCCTGAATATTCTTTTTTATATTACATTTCAAACTGTTCCCACTGAACATTAATGTCTTAATTTATTATTGTTTACAAAATACGTGTCTCACAAAACTACATGTGGTCTGTACCGTGGCTGACGTCACGCACGACTGACCGTGTGTCCCCCAGATTCTTCGCACGTGACAGCCCTTTCACTTGATGTTCCTTTTTAAACCTATTCAGTGATAATTTGATAACAGATAATAAGCAGTCTATCTTATTTGAAGTGTCTTAATTTTAGTGTAGGTATTGGTACTGCGAGAGGGAATTTTCGAAGAATTTCTGATTTCTGAATGTAAATTGAAAATGATCGAAATTTTTAAAATATAAATTTGACAAACGTAAATGAAACAATTTTAGTGGCGTTTTGTTTACCCACATAATGCACATTATGCTTTTAATGTCAATAATACAACTTAAGTGAATGAGCCAAGATTTGTAGTGTGTGTGCCACACAGAATTCATGTCTCCATAACTTGGCTCGATTATGACATTAAACGCATTGAAGCAGTGAACAGAACGCACCTATAAATCTGTTTCAATTTTATAGATTACAAGCTTTTGCCTGCGGCTCCGCCAGCACTGAATTTAATTCACTGACAGCGTGGGATATTTACGGCAAGTCCTTGATTATATTAAAAAAGTGTGCAATTGCTGTGGCTAGGCTTGTCAACGTGGAATTCGTGGAATCTTTTTTCCAGGATAAAAAGAAGCATATATCCTTCTCCGTCTTTAAGAAATAACAAACACAAACACACTTACAAAAATATATTAATATGGATCGTGCATGGTATTATCACAAAAAGGGTTAAAAATGTTGAGAACAAAAACAACTAGTAAAAGCTACTTAATTATAGAAGACCCGAGAGTCTGCTCGCTGTCTCCTCCCCCTCATTTAACATTTATGCCGCGCTCGGGCGCTCCGCACAAACATACTTAGGTACCTACATATATTACAGTGCTTTGTACGTACCTACTAAATATACTAAATTTTTTACAAGGATATACGTAAATATTTTTTCACCATCAAGCTTTCACCAGACCCTGGTTATCGTTGATGATCAGAGTACTCGTCAAGACAAATCAAACAAGGCCAACCTCGACGGGGCAGCGTCATTTCATTACAGAGGTCTCGTAATGTCATAACATCAATATATTGTATTGTCATACGATTTACGTGTGAACGCATAATTTCAAATGATCGAACACCGGGAAGTGGGTGAAACTTAACTTACAAGATTTGATTACAGACACGGGACAGGTGAAACTAAATAAAAGGTTGTAATAATACTTTTGGTTTTACTTGCTAAAAAACCGGTGAAGTGCGAGTCGGCCTCGCGCACCAAGGGTTCCGTAACTACCACCATTTATGTTATTTACAAACTCAAACAAAAACAAAGAGTGCGGTGCTAAGTGGTCGCCAATCCAATTACTGACCATGCCCGACGTTGCTAACTTTGAATATCGTTTCCAACAAACAAATATGTTACTGTTTCGCTTTATAATAGCTAAATGGCGCTGTAACGGTGATTTAAGATGAGTGGCATTTTGTTTACCGACATAATGTACATTATGCGCTTAATGTCAGTATTACAACTAAAGTGAATTAGGCCAAGATTTGTAGTGCCACACATAATTTGTCTCCTTAAAAATTGAAGCAGTGAACAAAACGCACCTATGGTAAGTGACTTGGGCCGTCTCACACTTGGCTGGTTTTTATTTATACTTTAGAGTTCACACACACTATGGTCACTGCTAGATTTAAGTTTCTATGTGTTACTATTTTAACGATAGAGCAACTGTTTGTAGTGTTACTATTTTTTCCATTGCGTTATTCGAACGTAAATATTGTTTTTTTATTTAGTGAGTACTAGCTTTTGCCCGCGGTTCCACCCGCCCTGAATTCGGTTATCGGTTTAGGATTTCTACGGTAACT
Source organism: Apoda limacodes (assembly GCA_946406115.1). Classification (NCBI taxonomy): domain Eukaryota; kingdom Metazoa; phylum Arthropoda; class Insecta; order Lepidoptera; family Limacodidae; genus Apoda; species Apoda limacodes. The sequence continues at coordinate 14,691,138 of OX291542.1, forward strand.
CCTCTATTATTGGAAAAAAAATCGACTCACACTTGACTTTAAAATAGTCTATGTCCATCACCTGGACTCAACTATCTCCATACCAAATTAGCCCGCGGTTCCACCTGCCCTAAATTCGGTTATCGGTGTAAACACGCCAGATGTTCGACTGAATCTAACATATATATTGTAGTCTTTAAATCTAACTCTGTGATTGGTTTTTGCTGCGTCGTTCAACAGAAAACCTTTATTTGGGCAAATCTTAAGTACTTAAAATCGTGTGACCAACGCATATTGTGTTTTCAATCCTAAATAATGATTAAAAGTTTTCTTTAGACTATTGTGTGTAAAGTATATTTAATTACGATGATTTCAGTATATGCAGCATACAAATACGCTGTAATTTAGTAAAGCAGTAACCAAATGATTGACTGCAACGGGAAGTGTGACGCGATGAGAATGCGAAAAATGGCCCCGTTTTTGACCGTTTCGTGTAATTTTTGGTAAATATATTATTACAAGCATTATTTATTTAGTAGTATTAATAGATATTTTACCCTCTAATTCACAATTTCTGTTTCTAACTTATACCGTTTAGAAAATATATTTGTGTGATTTGAGCTACGATGAGAAGTACCCAACTACGTGCGTAAAATGAAAAATAAAATTTCAAAACATAATGTTAAGCGTTTCTTGTTATTTGCCAGGGATCGCAAGCTAGTGGCTGCTAGTCGAAGTTAAATGCTATTAAAGGCACCAAGAATTTGCCAAACAATTATTATCGATCTTTGTGTCAAAGTACCACTAATTCAACTTCGTCACTTATAGTCCAAGATCCCAGAGCGATCTGACATAACTTATTTTCTATATGAAACCTTATAGGTTCTCAGTAGCGTCTCATGTACTTTGAATACCAAACATAAAATTAATCCCTCATAATAAATTAATTTACACAGATTAATCGCTACGGTATATCGTAAACGATAATTACGTGTGTAGCAGGCACTGTCTTTAAAGCATTTCTTTGGTATTCAACTTTAAAACGAAAAAAAAGGCAGGTAGATGTCTTAATCTATTCTTTGGGGGATTATTTTTTACTTTTTTCTTTAAAAATGAGTTTTTGTTAAGGTTTTTCAAATATTAAGGTTGATATATCGCTGTCAATATTTACTTCGTACATTGACTTTATTACGCCATTAACTTGTACTGCTTGCCCCCACCAAGTCATTTACAGGTAAAGAAATTACACTACTTTATTTTTGAACAGTATTGATTATTTAATATTTGTTTAGAATGTAAAGTCAAACACGTCGATTCGTGTACAAAGCAAACACGCGTAATCCGTAACACAACGTCGATACTTGGGGCGAAACCGTTTAAGCTAGGAGGGCGCGTTTTGTCTCATTGGGTTACAACATGAATTGCGTGGAAGTAGAAATAATAAAATTAAACACTTGCCGTTATTTCTTATATCTATGTTTCAAAAAAAAAAGATTTACGTTATCTCTTGATGATACCTTCTTATCACTGATTCATAAATCGCAAATAGGGCTCTGGCTTGGCTTTACGACTGCTGTCATTATACAACAACCAGGACCCAGATAGGCCGAAAGTTTATCTTGCCTTCCGAAGCATAGAGGAGCTCAGAAAAATGTGCCACTAAATAGCTATGTCGGTGGCCACCCATCCAATGACCACGCCTGACGTTGCCTAACTTTGCCAATCTGATCTGATAAAAGAATGTCACTGAACTACGAGCTTCTCACTCAACAGTACTCCACAAAGAGTATTCTTTTTGTATTATTTTATTGATTTTTAGTGAAAGAGGCGGTGTTTTTAGGACTCCATACCAAAAGGGTGCCAAAACAGAGCCCTATTACTAAGGTTACACGGAGCACTATTACTTAGACTTATGATGGGGGAATATCTCTTGTTATCTCCGTGGCTGAGTGGGTAATCCGACTGCTGATTTCAGGGGCATGGGATCGATTCCCGCACAAGACAAACATTTATTATTTGTGTTTGTCACGAGACTGGGTGTTTTCTATGTATGATATGTATGTATATACAAAAAAAAGTATATATATATGTATTTGTATCCGTTGCCTGGTATTCATAGCACAAGCTTTGCTTAGTGTGGGACCAAACGGCGCTTTGTGTAATTTTCAAAAATATTTTTTATATATATATATTTTTATAGAACAAATAATAAAAATTTAAAATTTAGGGAGGGTCCCCATATAAGAAACACATTTTTGCTGTTTTTGTGCTATCGAAAAACTGCAATAAATACAAACTTTAAACTTGTAGTGAAAAATAGTGTAATCTCTAAAGTATAACAACAAATAATAAAAACCGACTAAGTGTAAGACGGGCCCGAGTCATTTACTATTTTAAATTACCGGTACAGCACCATCTAGCTTATTATAAAGATAAACATGTGTTGTGGAACGAGCTCCCTGCCAAGGATTTCTCTAAGGACTACAGTATAGGTTTCTTCATAGAAAGAAGTTATTGAATTTTTGAAGGGTCAAATAATGCAGTTGCGCTAACTTGTCTACTCTGTGATCAAAACAAGGTAAACGTGGCAACAGCAGGACTCATTAGCTAATAGTTCGAGGTGTCCGCGCTTTGTGTGCTCTACCCGACCCTACTCGCTGATGACGACGCCACTATTATACCTGTTACCTTATTTGTTTTGGGGTCGATGTGAAAAGACGAACTTTTACTTCTATTGTTATGTTTTTTTAATGATATTAATTTGTTGTCAGTATGTATAGTAAAAATATCTTTAAAATGTCGTGTTTCATACTTAATACAATTTTTGATTGTGCTAAGTACTTACAGTGTCACTAACTTATCTCTTCAGTAGATGGCGTTGCTAGTGGAGCATTTGGTTTTGTATTTTTAAGAATTTCACCAAGAAAAAGGTCTTTTTACTGAATAGATAAGTTGTTGGCTCTGTTATTGAAATCTCCTTAGTCCCGAGCAATACAGTAACCAGTTAATTTATTTCACGGTTGTTTCGGAGGGGATCACAACTCGTTAGTCGAAAAGTGAACAATTCATCTTTATCTAAAATGTTTACAAAACAGATAATCTTTGAAGGCATTTTGCGCTTCATATACGATGCACCCTTCATTCCAAAACATTATTGTCTGACATAATAGGAGTAGAGATGGGATTTACAGTCGGTACTAGAATATGGGTATCGGTATTTGTATCCATCCATGTGTATGTATCCATTTAAGCATCAATCTATTTGTCAGCAAAGATTATTAACTAGGTACCACGGATGCCGCGCAATTGAAATAAAGACCTGCCCTTTGTTACCGCCTCCCTCTGTAAGTTCGTGGGCTCGATTCTAGAGGCGCGTAAAAAAGAAGAAATAGAATTTAAAATGGTTGTATTAAAATGGAAGAAGTATTAAAAAAAATGTCTTTGTTGATGGTAGCTGGACCATTTATCTAGTTATGCGTTCTATAGAGGAACTGCAGGGAACTCTGATTGGGTCTCAGTTAATAAAATCCAACTAGCGCTAGTGGTACTTGTAGTTGAGTTCGGCGTTTCCTCGTGGACCCATTGAATTGACCCATTAATGGGTCCACGAGGAGAACCTATTCCTCGTGGTACCAGTGGCGTCTACTTTCATATTATATACCCCCTGTATATTGCATTTCTATTTTATCTAGGTCTTGAATAGTGATGTGCTAATCGTATTTAAAGTGACTTCAATATAGTTGCCGTTTCTTAATTCACCGGTTCTCAACTGTCAACCAAAAGTTTTTTTTTGTCCGGCTATGAAACCGTTTTTGATCAGGAACGTGCACAATAAGTAATTCTGCTGTATATTACTATAGAGGATAAAAAATATATACGGTAAGTGGTAGCCAACTAGCTCTAAGAAAAAAGGGCCCCACCGTGGTGTGACGTTTCTTTTATATTGACTGGTCACTGCCGGACCAGTGAAATGTCAAAACACTGCCACTGTCATATTCGTAGGCTGTCATTAGTAACTTAAGTTATTTAGCGTCTCTATTAACTGATATATTACAATTTTTTTACAGAATCTTATTAATAACTCAATAAAAAAAGAATAAAAATATTACAACGCAATAATGTTACTATGTATATATCGATTTTTTAATTACTCTTACGAGTTTTATTTTTGTGGAGGTAAATATTGCACAAATTTCTAAGTTAAGAATACTTAGTATTGAGTTACGTTTTGGAACGAAATGGAATTTAGGAATTATAGCCAATATACGCTTTACTTTGCAATTGATTGGGCTGCATTGTTTTACTGTTGACCGCGTTCTTGATTCCGAAATAAAAAAATATCCGGTATCCGTGACTTGGCCATCCCTTACTTCGGGCGGCCGCTGTACTTGATGTTCCTCAATGTTTAATCACTCTGATCTCTCGGCTGGGGATTCCCCGGGGACCGTGGGATCTGATTCAGTTAATAGCCGCGTTCATTTGTAAGTAGCTGTAGCGAGGGCCAGAGAGAATTAAGCTATTTTAGTTATCGTGTTAAATCTACATAAATAAAAATCAATTGCCACATGTTTGTATGACGGAGTATCTTGAGAACTACTCGACCGGTTTGACTGATAGCCTTATATTATCAGTACTTGTACAAACCTCGGTTTGTATGAAAGATTTTCGTTGGGAAATTGATGCAAAAAATTTGCCCTTGCGACACCGGGCAAAAACAGCTAGTTTATTATGCAGGTTCACACACACGCGTTAGCTAAACAAGTAGAGTGTATTAAAATGACAATTTTATTAATTTTTGTATAAACCCAACGCTAGGAGGAAAAGGTTCTAAACTTTTGAATGTCTGTGATTGATTCGTAGCAAGCACTACGACATATTTCTCTCTACGTACAAATCGTGACAACTTTTGCTAAAATTGACTACAAGCGTGTAGATACTACTATGGTTCGTAGCAAGCACTACGACATATTTCTCTCTACATACAAATCGTGACAACTTTTGCTAAAATTGACTACATGCGTGTAGTTACTACTACGGTTCGTAACATGCACTACGACACATTCCCTTGCTACGCACAAAGCGTAACAACTTTTGCTAAAATTGACTACATGCGTGTAGATACTACTACGGTTTGTAGCAAGCACTACGACACATTTCCTTGCTACGCACAAAGCGTAGCAACTTTTGCAGATTGTTACAACTCTGCTTTTCTAGAATTGGCTGCAGTTAAAAAACAAAATTTAACACATTATAAATATTCACATTCAACTAATTAAAGGACTTAACTAAGCGTTAAACGTTAAATGATTATAACAATTGCATACAGAATAGACATGAATGACAAATTACGGAGATAATGCCGTATGCCGTTGTTCATAGTCAACCAGAGCTCACCAGCCAGCCATTATAAAAGAGACCTTTTTGGGTGTTACGTAACATACTTTTTTTGAATAAAACTCACTTTTACTCACTGCGTGAATAAAACATAACAGTGAATAACACTCACTTTTACTCACTTAGTGAATAAAAACATAACAGTGAATAAAACTCACTTTTACTCACTGAGTGAATAAAACTCTCTTTTACTCACTGAGTGAATATAAACATAACAGTGAATAAAACCCACTTTTACTCACTGAGTGAATAAAAACATAACATTGTATAAAATTCACTTTTACTCACTGAGTTAATAAAAACATAACAGTGAATAAAATTCACTTTTACTCACTGAGTTAATAAAAACATAACAGTGAATAAAACTCACTTTTAATCAATAGTGAATAAAAACATTTTAAATTCGGAACAATTGTTAAATTGTTTAAATTGTTAATGTGGATATTTTATGTCATTGTTTTCTTATTAACCGGTAATAATTACCGAATATATACTAAAATGAGAAAAATATTAATATAGTTACTGAAAAGTAGGTTAAATATAGTACTTTTTATTTATTTGAAGTCAATGATAAACATTAGTGTATAGAGTACAACAAGTGAAAAAAAAATCATTTCGGTCCTTTGCAACCCTCGCTCCGCTCAGAGTTCTTCTCTAGCATCCTTCGCTGCGCTCGGGGTCGAACTTAGTCCCTCGAATAAAATTTCCTTTTTTTTTTCACTTGGTGTATAATCTACTATTATCTTGTTAAGAGTATTGCTCTTTATTGGAGCAATGAGAAATAACATTGAATGTTTGACTCAAGTTTATATGAAATAAAAACTTTATCTTTTTAGCTACTGTAATTAAGAAAAAACAACTTTTATTTATAGCAATTAAGTACTTTATTCATTTGGTAAACTTAATGTTCTTATAAGGGAAATTATTATTTAAAATAACGATTAATGTAACACGTCGTTTATTTTCAACATTAATTTTCAACAGTTACTTTTTTTAAACTGTTGACCGCAACTCTTGAGTGCCTAGATACCACTACGGTTTGTAGTGAGTACTACGCCATATTTCGACGCTATACACAAATTATGACATCTTTTGTGCGCGTAGATACTACTACGATTCGCAGTAAGAATGAAATAACCTACTCAAACTCAAAACTCAAACTCAAATCAAACTTTATTCAATTAGGTTTCTTAGAACACTTTTGAATCGTCAATACAATGTAAACAATGTTTATTTCTGCCAAAAAGAGCTGGCAAGAAGTTCCATCTAGAGTAGTAATACAATACTTTGATAATTAGTTAAAGAGTATACAATATGTACCAATACAATAGGTAATAAAAAATAAGTAAGTAAGCTACCAAAAACAAAGTTTTTTTTGTTTTTATGTAGCATAGAGGGCGCACCATGTGAATGTCAAATATCGGTAATCGAGTGAAGGAATTTAGATATTTAAGAAAATTCCGATATTGAATAGTACTAGTGGCATACCGAATACTAAGAATACAAAGAAGTTTGCAAGAGCAGACCAGCCTCCACAGCGGCACCTGTTCACAAGTATGACACATGAATCAGCCATCGTTTTGCTCAACCATGTTTTAGGGAACGTAACGACCCGACGCACACGCTACCACCGCAGAGACTTTGAGAGAGTATGACACACTCAAGCAACTCCAATAAAACTTCGATTGTTTTAGTTACAATGTGTGTAGTAAAGGAACAAAATATAAATCCGATTCATATGGAGATTTACACACACAAGTTAACATTTAACATTACAGGGCGAACACACGTACTCTGAACTTAAAACTGATTTATATTAAAACACGGTGTATCAAAATTGATACTACTAGAAAAAATATACATATATGTATAATCTTACATAGGTACAAGTATAATAATATAATAAATATAATATTAATAACCCGCTGCAATCGACCATCGGCGTTTCCTGTACTCGTAGTTCGCCGTAGCAGTTGCTACACCACAGAAACTACGACGTATATTTTTTATGGTTTCCTTCAAACATACTAATAAGTTCTATAAATCATATGGTGCATGGTCACATATAGGACAGGATAGGGGGAGGATCAAACTGCCGACTCCAAGGCCCGCCAAAACTATTCTTTAAGGTTATTACATGCAAAAAATCGTTAGGATTATGTAATTAATATTAATATAGTTAGGATTTTGTAATTAATATACCTCCAAACTATAATATGATCAATATAAACAAATACTTTCATATCAAAGATGCAATTAAAAGATTAACCTTGAGCCAGGACTTGAACCTGCGACCCTTACATTTTCTTACAAACTATAATATGAATATAGTAAGGATTTTGTTATTAATATTCCTCCTAACTATATTATTCGTAGAGTTATGATTATGTAGTTAATATTTCTCCTAACTGTAATATAAATATAGTTAGGATTGTGTTAATAATATTCCTCCTAACTATAATATAAATACAGTTAGGACTAGATTTTGCCAGCAGCTCCGCCCGCTCTTAATCGGTTATCGGCGTGGAACTCTTTAATTAACTTATCAATGATTATACTCATGACGTTTGCTATAGCAAGCTGTAAATATAACTATAGTAGTATCTTTTAAGCTCGGTTATAGTTATTCCCGCGGGAACTTTTGAAATTTTCGGGATAAAAGTAGCCTATGTGCTATTTCAGGACTTAATCTATAGGTGTGCCAAGTTTCATCCCGATCCGTCCAGTGGTTGAAGCCCGCCCTAAATTATTTTATCGGCGAGGAACTCTCTAATTAGGTATACTAATTTGCCAGCGGCTCCGCCAGCCCTAAATTCGGTTATCGGCGACTGTGATTTACTCATTAATTACACTAATGAAGTTTGCTATATCAAGCTGTAGCTATAGCTATAGTTCGTTTAAGCTCGATTATAGTTATTGCCGCGGGAATTTCAGGATTAAAAGTAGCCTATATGCTATTCCAGGACCAAACATATATGTATGCCAAGTTTCATCCCGATCCGTACAGTGGTTGAAGCGTGAAAGAGTAACAAACATCCAAACAAACTTTCACATTTATAATATTAGTAGGATAATGTAATTAATATTCCTCCTAACTATAATGTAAATATAGTTAGGGTTATGTAATTAATATTCCCCCTTACTATAATATTAATATAGTTAGGATTATGTAATTATTATTCCCCCTAACTATAATGTTATTATAGTTAGGACTTTGTAATTAAATCCGAAAGCTGCGTAAGTTCATGCTGTGATCTTTTTAAATACTCATTGTAGTAGGGATATTTTTAATAATTGCGGTCTAAAACTGGCATCTAGTTAAACTTTAAGAAAATAATTTCTCCGTGAAACGTTCATATTACACAATCAATAACATTCAGTAAGGATTCGTAATTTGAAGAAAAGTTTTAAAAAACTATATTTAGTAACGACTGATAATCCGAAATGGGTGCTCTTTTAAAGGTTTAATTAACTGACAAATTTTAGAGCAAACAGTAGCGAGGGCGCTTCCGGTTCCGGCCCCGCCCCGGGGCGTCAGGGGGAGGGGGAGAGATGGAAGGAGTGGGAGAGGATGGGTAATATTTAATGTAAACTGAAAACGATCAGATAAATATTTATATTTCTTTGTTATTGAACTATACAGGGGTTTAAGTGAAGGGTGATCCTTAAGGCTAAGATATAGGCTGGATTGCCGTAAATACGTAGTTTTTGTGCAAAATTTGTAGCAAAACTATTGCATCTAAAGGATTGAAAGAAATACAATATGATATAAAACTTTTTGTCTGGTGCATTACTGTATTGAGTGATTTCCATTATTGTATTAAATGCTAAAAAATTTGAAAGTTACTTTTATTTTAAAACTTTTGCAGAATACTATGTTATTTAAACAATTAATACTTAAAAATCGGCCAAGTGCGAGTCGGACTCGCGCACGAAGGGTTCCGTACCATTATCTATAAAAACGGCAACAAAATCACGTTTGTTGTATGGGAGCCCCCCTTAAATATTTGTTTAATTTTTATTAAATTATTTATTTTATTTAATTATTTAGTTTTAAACAAAATATTCTGCGAATTTTTCTAGCGTCTACCTGTTTCCGTTATATTCCATATCGAGCAAAAAATCACGTTTGTTGTAAACTAAATATTTATTTATTTATATATTTACTTTATATTTTATATTATTTTATTCTGTTTAAATAAATCATCTGCGAATATTTCAACTAGATTACTATTACGGTTCATGAGATACAAACTGGAGACAGACGGGTGGGACAGACGGATGGACGGACTGCGGAGTCTTAGAATAGGGTCCCGCTTTTTACCCTTACGGTACTAAAACCTAAAAATGACCCTTTCCACAGACGTCATAAAATAAAGGTTGTTTTTATATTCTACAGGTTCGATTCCTGACTCAAACACGTGATTTATCTAGAAATCTACATGTAGTTATGTTTGAAAATTAAGGAATATTTGTTTTCAGTGAAATACGCCATCATTAATATTTATAGTACTTTACCACCCTCCAACCACGGCCTTTATTTTCCACCCTGTTATGCAAAAATTATACTGACTGATATATCAACGCACATCCCAAACTAAATAGGCCTAAAGACTTGAAACTTTCCTCTTAGGTTGTTGTTATAACGCAGGTTAGCATCAGAAAAAGAGTTGAAAAATAAAATAGAAATCCGTCATTTTCCGTCCGTTCCGTTCCGTCATTCTTCAAATGCATAAAAATTAGTATTTGGTCTACTTAGTATTTTAGGTTAAAAATTAAGATTCCTACTACTCGTATTTTTGGAAAATCATGCCCGAGGGAGGTCATAAAAATTTGTATGAGAATATTGATATTTTATTGCAGGCAAAACAGTGAATATCTTTATTCATTTTTGTTAACTCCACGCGGTCGAAGTCGCGGGAATAAGCTAGTTTTGGTATTTTTAGTATTCTTTATTGCATATCAAAAAGAAATAACTTAAAACTATACTTACTTTACCACTCTTACATTTTATTGAAAAGCATACGATAAGGCGGCCTTATTGCTTAAAAGCGATCTCTGCCAGGCGACCTTTGGCTAGACGTTGGGAAAACATTATTTTTTAGGGTTTCGTGAAAAACGGGACATACATTTTTCATATTCATTGATCACATTTATATAGAGTCCAAATATATATAAAACGTATACATAAGTTCTGAAGACGCTAAAGTTTAATTAGTTGGTCCTCCGTGAGAAAGTAGCTGGCGTCAGCATAGTCGAGAATAGGATGAAGCAATGATTGTGTCAGTATAATTTTAGTGGATATTGGAAGAAAATTACGTAATCGCCTTAGCGACAAGACAGACAGAAGCATATAGTTTTCGGCTTAAATCTTGTAAATGTGGCAACCAAGAAAAAGTACGATCAATAATGCTGCCAAGGTATTTGACATTTTCGCTGTAAGGGGTATTTACACCATCTAGTTAAATTAGAGGTAGTTTTGTGAAGTCGCTAATAGATATTAACTTTGAACTTCCAATAATTACTACCTATGTTTTAAATGGATTTATTTTAAGACCGTGTAATTTACTCCAATGTCTGTCATTAGCTATGTCAGCATTTATAGTATCGATACCTTTATGAAGATCGTGAAACAAAGTTAAGGTGTAAATTTGAAGATCGTCTGCATACATGTGGTAGGGATAAGAAATGCTTTGAGGAATTGCATTGATCAAAATTGAAAACAGAAGAGGAGAGAGCACGCCGCCTTGTGGAACGCTAGCCAAAATATCACACCAAGTAGAGAACAAGTCCTCTACTTGAATCCGTTGCCAGCGTCCTTGCAAGTAAACCTTGCGATTCCATTCAATTGCCTGTGGAGAAATGTTAATCGAGTAAGGACAGAACTGTGAGCTCAGTGCGGTCCATGCCTAGACAATCGGAAATTCTTGCAAGAGCAGTAACCGTACTATGCCCTGGACGAAAACCGGATTAAAATGAATTAAGAAGAGATTTTTTTGTAAGAAAGTGACCAAGTTGCTGGTGTACGAGACGTTCTAGGTCTTTAGACAGGAAAGGTAGTATGGATATTGGACGGTCGTTGGATTTTTTTTTTTTTAGAGATGAAATTGTTAAATCAGGAAATTTACCTAATGAGACGTGTGGACAGGGATGTGTGTTATAGTTGGGGAGACAATATCAAGGATTGGAATTAACATACTACGGCTAATGCTATCGATTCCGACTGCATTTGATGCAACTGACTGCATTTTTTTTAACATCGCAGACGACAAATTGATTGAAATTAAAAGCGGAATAATCAGGCGTTAGGATCATTTAAATATAATTAATAGTCTGGATTGTTACGCTAGCTTCAATGTTAGCTGAAGCAGGGAAGTGGTAATTAAGTAGATTCATATCAAAGTTATTTAGAATGGCCTCGGACCGAGGTTTCCCAACCCAAGGTATATAGTCATCAGCCTCATACGTCCCCACTGTTCCGGCACGGCCTACCCTCACCGAGGGTAATTTGGGCAATAGTCCCCACGCGGGCCAAGTGCGGATTGTGGACTTCACATACGTTTTTTTTGACGTATGCAAGTTTCCTCAATTAAATCCAAAATCTAATTATCCAACATATATTTTATTCGTCTATTCTATACATGGATAAAACAAAGTCGCTTCCCGCTGTCTGTAGCGATGTACGCTTAGATCTTTTAAACTACGCAGCGGGTTGTTAATGTAGCTTTTATCAATGGATATAGTGAATCAAGAGGATGATTTATACGTATAGTTTAATATTGTTTTGTGTTAATTTGTTGAAATATGACTATATTTGTTTAAGATGTCGGAAAATCATGGCGACAGGGAGCTCTACATGTCGTGTGCTGGTTGAGTTCCATACATTTCTAACAGATGGCGGTGTTAGTTAATTTATCGACATAAACGTGTCTGCATTGGGTAATAATAACTAATAGAAATCCGCGTGGTTGGTGCTGTGGGTAATAGCCACCCCTTTGTTGTAACAGATGGCGCTACAGCATATTAACTTTAAGGGCAGAACAACGTGTATATGTATGTAGGTTAGTATTTTTCACCCCTCGATATCTCAAGAACCAATGGACCAGTTGCTATCGTGACCATATCAACGCCACGTCATGACTTAGGTTTGAAAAGAGTGTAAGCAAAATCGGTCCAGCGGTTTGCTTTTTATCTTTAAACTGTTTTTGTTATCTTTAAACTGTTTTTAAAAACGCAATAATAATCTTTATGTATAAATTCTCAAATCGTATAAAAAAATATTCTCAAGAAAAGCTCGTGCGGTACTTGCTATTTGCTATTTTTATTATATTTAGTACACTGTTATCCTACTAACATTATAAATGTTATGGTTTGTGCGCAAAAATATCATCCCTCGGGTGAATTAAATTTCAGTTTTGGGGTCAACCAATATGACCCGAAGTATAGATTAATAATTACGTTATATAAAGAAAAGCCGAAAAACCGAGGAAGGTGATGAAAACTCGCAGTTGAAACTTGATCTGCCAAATGCGAGTCAACCTACGATCTAAAGGCTCTTTTAAGCTTAAGAAAGAAAAAAAGCTGATAAAATTTTGTTGATATGATCTAATGACGAACATCCGTGTTGTAGTCTCCCAGAATCCTAAAACCTGCTGATTGTTGTGGAATCCTATAGAAAACTAATACAAATATGTGTATTTGCACTGTTTTCCTAAATCATGTCTATAAATTTTATTAAATTCAATGAACAGCTACAGGAAATAGTATGAAACTTCGTTTGTATAGTTCTCGCTGCGGAAAATATTAAGAAAAAAGCACATTGGTACACACCGAGATCAAACTTTCGCCTTCAGTACGCGAGGCAGGCACCGATACCACTAGCCCATTCAACAACGAAAACCGTTGTTTACAATGAACATAAATTATATAGTTTAAAAAAATACTAGAAATCACAATACTTCGCTCGCCCAAACAAAAACGTAGGTTGTACTCAAGGAAATACACGAATATCTAATTTCTGAGTATCATCACAATTCCTATCACGTGTTACCGCGACCGAGATAGATAAAAAATGAATTTGTAACACTTCATACTCGAGGGGACTTTGTCAAATTATTCAATCCACGATTTACTGAGTCGGATCAACTTGTGGATGTTTAAAAATTCAATAATCTACAAATATATTGTACAAAAGAAGGTAAATTTTGTGGATGGATGAAATCGAGTGGTTTTTAGGGTTCCGTACCCAAAGGGTAATTAGCGGAACCCTATTACTAAGACTTCGCTGTCCGGCCGTCCGTCCGTCCGTCTGTCACCAGGCTGTATCTCCTGAACCGTGATAGTTAGACAGTTGAAATTTTCACAGAAGATGTGTTTCTGTTGCCTCTAAAAACAGAATAAAATAAATATTTAAGGGGGCTTTAATACAAAAACGTGATTTTTTTGCTCGTTATTGATAACGGCAACAGGTAGACGCTTAAAATATTCACAAAATATTTAATTATATAGTCACTTTAAAAATAAATAATTAAATAACAATAAAAGAAATATTTTAGGGGGGTTCCCATACAACGAACGTGATTTTTTGTCGTTTTTATAGATAATGGTACGCAACCGTTCGTTTCTTTCGATTTTTTTTTGTTAGGGTTCCGTAACACCGGGTGACACTATATAAACCACAACCCTGGAATTTTTACGCTTATATCTATGATATAAACTTCTCGATATTTGACGCAATAACCAAAACTAAATCATCAACCTTATTTGGGACTATAAAAGGAACAAAATTGATTGAAACGCAGCTTAAGCGTCACGCGCTTTCACTGTTACTACTTAGCGCTAATCAATTGAAATTAGATAGAAGCTTCAAAATGAATTAAGTAACAGCAACGATGTTATTAGATACTAGTAAGGTAGTGTACGAACCCCTCTGCCGTTCACGAAGTTGTGCGGAAGAAAGTCACGGGTTCATTTCTCGCGCAGCGGGGCGTCCCCTTCCTTCGTGTGGCTCACCGGCAAACACACAGAATTGAGATAAATCTAATTGTGAATACAGTGAAAAAACTAAAAGGGATTTTGACATGTTCTGCGAAGTAATACAAATAATAAATAATTAATATGTATTGCTAAGCATATCACTCAGCCTATGTGATCCCAAGCTTTGTTTGTTTTGTGCAATAGTCTTATACTATGGGGTGCTAATTTTAGTTAGAGCCAGTGTGTGTGTCCCTACAAGCTTAATGGTTATTTATGTCCGTGTGAAAAATTTACAACAGTAGTAGGTATATATAAATATATTAATATTAAAAGGAAAACTATCGCAGCTACGTAAGTAGGCTTGACAACTTAATGAGTAATAATCGACCAACTTAAAAATAAAAATATAAATTTCGTACAAATACCATTACAAATTACTTACATGAGTTGTTACTTGTGTAAAACAGGTAGTAAACATAAGTTTATAAACCATGTAAAATAATAGGAAAATGAAATAACATACTTAATAATAATAATAATTCCTAAATTAATAACAATAATTGGGTCAAAATACTTTTTGAGGCCTATAAAAATGTCCCTTGTACATTTTAGCGTATAATTTTTTACTTATTCGGATCATGTACGAAAAAAATATTATCTTACTAAATTTTGCCAGCGGCTCCGCCCGCCCTAAGTCGGTTATTGGCGTGGAACTCCTCAATTATTATACTTATGACGTTTGCTATAACAAGCTGTAGCTATAGTGCGTTTAAGCTCTGTTATAGTTAATCCCGCGGGAACTTTTGAATTTTGCGGGATAAAAGTAGCCTATGTGCCAAGTTTCATCCCGATCTGTCCAGTGGTTGAAGACCGCCCTAAATTCTGTTATCGGCGAGGAACTCTCTAATTAGGTATACTAATTTGCAAGCGGCTCCGCCTGCCCTAAATTCGGTTATCGGCGACTGTGATTTACTCCTTAATTACACTTATGAAGTTTGCTATGTCAAGCTGTAGCTATAGCATTAAACGACTGTAAGTTTACAGATATTTTTTTTGACAACTTAAATATGTTCCGCCATCAGTTGGCAGTGAACTTACCAAATTGAGAGTACTGTTTTTAGTTTTTTTTAATTTAATATATACCCTTATCTATGTGTGTACGTGTACACATGTACATGTGTGCATACATGGATAGATGAAATAATAAATTTTTAACTTTTACGACTTTGTATAGATTTCAGACTTTTATATAACAAGTTCCTTTTTTCTAAATTTAACCCTAAGATAGTTTTCTGTTTAATCGATGGATTACCTACTTATAATTTATATTGTTAATTAATGCTTAAATACTGTCTACCAGCTGTCTCATATTAGTTGAAACTTATTCTTATGTTACTCCTAGATACTTAAGTTTCAATGTATGTAGTGTTAACCTATAAGTAGTTGTGCATTTAACAAGATGTTATACTTTTAGTATGGATATTGTAGTATACTATGTTTGTTATGATGTAACAACTGTTGGTTGACCATAAATAAATAAAAAAATAAAAATAAAAATAAAGCTATAGTTCGTTTAAGCTCGGTTAGCTTTATTAGCGGTTAGGTTAGTTTTATTGGAGTTGCTTGAGTGTGTCATGCTCTCTCAAAGTCTCTGCGGTGGTGGCATGTGCGTCGGGTCGTTACGTTCCCTAAAACATGGTTGAGCGAAGTGATGGCTAATTCATGTGTCATACTTGTGAACGGGTGCCGCCTGTGGAGGCTGGTCTGCTCTTGCAAACTTCTTTGTATTCTTATTACATATATATATATATATATATATATGAATAAGAATATATTTTTCTCGGGAGTTACTTTAAATCCCGTCACAGAATAATTGAAAACTTTTAACGCATCACATGGTGTAATGCAATCTGAAAAACAATAGGCAATTAAAATATTACATAAATATTGATTGTTTTTTTTAAATCAAACTATTTACATTGTAAATCTTGTTTATTTAATGTTTCAATACAAAACATGTATTTATTAGTTGATACACTATAATTTTATGTTTCGTTTGTGATTTTACAAAGATTACCTATTGGACGCACGCAATAAAACAGTATTGTAATTAGTTTGTAAAGCTAGTTGTAGTTAATTTACTTGACGATTCGAAAGTGTTCTTAGCAACCCATTTGAATAAAAAGATTTTGATTTTGATTTTGAGTTATTCCCGCTGGAATTTCGAGATAAAAAGTAGCCTATATGCTATACCAGGACCTAACATATACGTATGCCAAGTTTCATCCCGATCCGTCCGGTGGTTGAAGCGTGAAAAAGTAAAAAACATTCAAACAAACTTTCACATTTATATTAGTAGGATTTAGAATGATGTACGCATACCCAAATAATGATTTTGATCGAAATATTTGGGCTCAAAAAAAATTGTTTGGTAACGCAGTGGACATTCATTTTGAGGAATTATGGGGACTGGTAACGCAGTGGTAATTTGAGTACCAAATGAGACTTTTTTATGATAAAAAACCTAGGAGGATGGGGAAATTCATAATAAACACTGAGGCCCAGTTGAGAACTAACGTAAAAATACTAGGAAAATATTTCGAGACATCTACAATTTGTGTGAAGACATCTACGAAAAAGTGTTTATAAATTTTTATCTCTGTTTTAGGCACTTAAAAGAATTTTGGCCCAATTACGTTCGAATACCGCATTTTATTGAACCCTAACTTACATAATGCGTTCACTTCGTCGGCTTTTCTGTAATATATAACAGTTTAAGATAATTTTATAAAAATGTTAATTTATCTTTCTCACGCATCCAATTTTTAATTGTTATGTACATGAGTAGGTAGGTACTTAATTTCCTTGTAAGCCAGTATTTTAAAAAAAAAACCTATTCAAATATCTTCTATTCATTTACTAAGAGCGATTGCAGTTCAGTATCTTTCGTTGAACATTCAAATTCCATTCCCGATTCCGGATATGAGACACCGCGCGACAATTCAATAAGCAAGCGACAGTCGCGCGACGGTTGCGCGCCGATCGCGTCGCGTCACGGGGAAGGCGCCCGCATAGCAAATTAGTTTACTTTCAATTTTTACGCAATTGCGGCGAATCAGGGATTATTGTTTGTTGATAGCTGAGACGGCTGCGTGAGCGTGACTAATTTACGTACTTGCCTTAGGCGAGTGGAAGACTCTTTATTCAATGCACGAATTTGTTCTGTGCGTCATCTCAGCCGTTGAAGGTAGAGGTACATAGGTAGGTTGAAGGTCGTTGCTAGGCACATGCCTCTTCATGGTGAAGAAGGCTTAGGGCATAGTCTACCGCGTCTGGCCCAGTGCGAAATGGTGGACGTTTGTCGAGCTAGTAGTAGTAATTTTATAGCTTAGGTATATAATATGTATGTAAGACTAATTAGTAACAGTACCTAACTCCTAGATAGCTATAGAGAAGTACAAATACGTTATATGAACCAAACAGCTTATTGGTCGCGATGTGAATGTTACATATACAAAGAATAACCAAAGGAATTTTGGACTAATACATCAGATCTAGCACTTCGAATACAAATGTAGAATCGCCTCAATGATAAACAGCTTGCAGGTTACAGATTCTTTTAAAGCTCCCTCGCAGCCTAGTTGGTAGTGCGGCCAGCTGCTGTGCAGAGGGTGTGGGTTAGATTTCCGCACTGGACAAACATTTATGTTATAATATAAACATTTGTGTTTGTCTTGAGTCTGGGTGTATTTATGTATGATATGTTGTATGTATTTACAAAAAAAAAGAGTAATATTTATGTATTTGTATCCGTTGTCTGGTACCCATAACACAAGCTTTGCTTACTTTGTGGCCAGACGGCGCTGTGTGTAATGTCCAAGAATATTTATTTATTTATTTATTTTTAATTACATGTTATTTATAAATAATGAATATATAAAAGCCGCTTATACTGTGGAAAAGACTACATATTTCACACCGTTATGACCTATGATGTTAATTGACATTTTCAGTGAGTATTTGCCATACCATCTGCATGCATCAGTCATTCCGCCTTATTTGATGGGCAGAAATCTATCTTTCTTCTATTTTTGTTGTTTTAAAAGAAGAAATTATATTTTTAAAGGGTCGGCGCGGGTGTAACGAGCGTCCATAAGCTGCGGCAGCGGTGACTGCTTGATATCAAGAGGACCGTTAGCTTATTTGCCACCTTAAAGAAAAGCCTATTATTGAAATAGTACACGACGAGTCCCAGGGATGACAGTATTAACAAATCATCGCCGTTAATCATTTAAAGCTACGTTGATCCAAATTGCTAAATACGATCTTTAGAAATGCAGGTTATACATAGACTAAATGCGCGAACTGAGCTCTTAAAAACTCAATATCATCAACAGTTTTACAAAGTTTTTCCCGCGGTCATATTTCCGTCAGTTCTTCTGTCAGCTACATTGCCCCTATTGCCGTCAGGGACAATCACATTAGCTATGTTCGCCCCGCGACGCTTCCCGGAGACCGGCGCTAACTTCATTGCGTTCCGCCAGCCGCTTTTATAATTCTATTTGATTGGTTATAGGATTAAATCCTGTTTTCCAGTTTTGCCACACGCTCTGTTATTTTACTTTTAAATATTGTATTGGATTTCTTATACAAAATGTTCCGGCTCAAATTCTTATTACAAAGATTACTTATACGTCTAGATACCGTGTCCCAAACAACAGCAAACGGAGCACTGCGAGCCATTTTCGTAGCCATGTGTGTGTAAATCAGCTAATACGACTATCATTTTTACAACTGTTGCGTAATTTCGGTGTTACCAACCCTAAAGTGATTATCCCAAATTGGAGAAATTTTACCTTTATTCGGTACTAGCGGCCCGTCCCGGCTGCGCACAGGTGGACTTTTATTCTTTAAACATTTGAGTAATTTTATCCCGGATTAATTATTTACGAACAGATGACAGGTGACAAAAGTAATGAAAATAATGATTCTGCATCCCAATACGAACGCGCCCCGTTCGTTTAGAATTGGTATCAAAAATATCAAAATTTTAGTATCATCTGTGACAAACTGTCATGCGTTCCTTTACGATATTTTTGTTATTTTTGTCACTTTTGCACCGAAAAATGAAACTTTAGACCCATGTCTGGAGGTGGGATTTTTGTGTTAATCTGTCAAACTGCCTATACATATTCATTGTTTATGGTGTGTGTGTGTACGTCAACCGTTCGTTTTGCAATTTTTGTAAACAAAAATTTTGTTAGTAACGTTTCAAAGCTACACGAACAGTAGGTGTCGGTGGCAAAACTGGCGTCATCAAAAGTGTGAAAAGTATTATTCGTGAGAACTCTTAATCCAAGAACAAACGCGCCCTTTATGCATCCGTGTAGCCTGCTGTTTGCGCACTTTTGATCTGCCGCGCCGGCCGACTCGATAGGTAGGACGTGTATTTATTTATTTATTTATTTATTTATAACTGGTCATATGCCGTCTTGCTAATGTAGTAAGTAGTAGTAGGTAATTAAATTTAAAATTTAATACAAAGAGTTCAAGGTGTGACGTTACCTTTCGTTGTGAAGACAGGAGATTTTTATTTAACTACTAATGTGTTTTAAGATACGGTGATAAATTAATTGAGTTTCGTAGTCCATTAAATAAATTAGACATACTACTTTTTCCATTGTGATTTACATCTAACTGTTATGTTTGTGTTAAAGTAAAATTTTAAAAAAAATCATAAGTGATTACGTTCTATGCACACAATGTGTCACAGGGGTCATTACAGAAATACTTTATCAACCTGATATAATGTACGTAGGTATGTGACGTTAGGTAAAAAGAATATATTTTCGTTTTAATGTTCACCTTACTGAACTTGGGAATTTAAGGTACAGACTTCTGAGTTGGCAACACAGACAAAAAATATTTGTTGCTACTCTGGCGAATAATAATTTTGAAAAATTCGTTCGTAACTCAAATATAACAAGCAGATAAGTGTACTTGTGAAAAGTGTTTTTTTTGTCATCAAGTGTTTTTATTATATACAATTTTATTGCACAAACTGCCATTTTTATAACTTTTCGCGGGAGCACAGTTCGCGTCGACGCACAGATTACGTATGATGTATTGTTGACGGCAAGTACATGAAAATTCAGGTACTCGCATTGGCTCGTTTTCTGTGCCTGAACACGGTATCTAGACGTATAAGTAATCTTTGACTTATTACCTATCTATGAATTATAATCATATACCTTAAAGATCCTTCGGATCTATATAATTGTAATCACTTTCTAGGCTTCTTTGCCACGGTAAAATAATACTCACTTTACTAAAAAATATAATTATTTGCAATTAATGACATTTTACTCATACTTATAAGTATACCAACTTATATATGCCATATATGCCGTTCACAAAATAAACTGTCATAGGCTAAGCCCCACAGAAACTGTGACCCATTAATTTTTTTATAGTGAGTTTTCCATCTATTTACTCCACAACGTTTTTTATGAATAAACAATAGTATTATCTTGATCAGTAGACAATGACGGCTGCTGCTCCAGCCGACGTGTGGGGGGAGGGGTGACGCGATGGCTCAGCCGCCCCCCTTCCCCCTCCCCTGGGCCCTGCACTACCAGCACAGGTATCTTCAAACTTTTTCCTTATACAAGAACATCAGACTGTTTTACGTGCAGTATTGTACTAGGATTTGGTAGACAAAGAGAAGGAAGGAAGAAGGAGAAAGGCAACTTATTATAATGGTCAATTGCTAATCAATCATAAATCTAAAGACTCATGGCTAGCTAATGCAGGTACATGACAAACGAGCGATATTTCAACAATTCATAGTGTTCATCTATAGAGCAACCCATGTAGTTCTGTTTTATATCCTTTGGACTGCGCAATAGCCTTAGAAAATAGAAAGAGATATAAAATACTTGGATAGTGACGAATCGCTTTGCTTTGAATATCAATATGCCGACTGTCAGAAAAGTTTCTTGCGCTATAATGGCATGGTTGAGATGACGACAGTGGCTTATAAATAAGACAAAAAGAGAAAGCAACAAAGTCTATAATGTTTGTATTATATTTTACATAAGAAGGGACGAAATCAGATATTGCATACCTTCCCTCCTGACTTCTTTCTCTGACAAAGATACTGCAGCTATCAGTAGGTAACCATTTATTCTGTGACGATATTATATTGAGATATTTTCCGACACAGGGAAGCGGCACCGAGCTCTGCTCCGCGCCGCGAGCCTAACCGCGATCACTGCCGCGAGCCCCCCTTCGCCACCCTGCCGCACCCACACTCGCACATCCCACAACATATCTACACGCAGCGCCACACACATGCAAATGCTCTGTTGGAGGACACGCAGACGCAGATCCATGCGCATACGCAGTAAGTTTCTTTATCACATAGATTTTAATACCAATTTTCACTAGCAACGAAGAAACAAAGAAAAACCATTAGCCGAGGCATCTTCACTTTTCAACACCTTATGAATTCTATATTCCAAATCTTCTATACATTAAAGGTTTCATCCAGCTTCAGAAAAGCCTATGTAGCTCTCGATTTTAAGTTGGTCATTTGCACATCTTATTTAAAATTACTAACTTACCCATCCTATAAAGGTTTCATCCAGCTTTCGATAAGTCCAGGTACTTGTCCCTCGATTAGTAGATTTTCAATTATTATTGTGATAGGAATAATCTGTTGACACTTTGGCTGGCAGATGTAAGGCGGACAGCGAGGAGAGTCATGGTGGTGCGGAGTATCGAGCGCAGTACGGACACCACAGGTACTTCTATAAAAAGTAGAGAAGAATCGGAAAAAGCAAATCGTTTCTCAATACAAATAGAGCGGCGTCTAGTGACGTTATTCAAATAGCTGAACTAAATTAGTACTAATATATATTGCTGACGAAGTAAGACGTTGACATTCATATACACTCTTAAGCGGAGCGACGTATAGTGACGTTGTGCGCAAACAAAGTAGGTACCAACTAGAACTGAAAAACCTCAAGGATGGCAAAAAAAATCGATGTATGTAGCACTAGAAGTTTGAGAGTTGGATGTGTCGTGGCACAGCAACCCAAATCGTAGGCATTATAGTATGGACAGACACCGTACTATAATGTCGTGCTCGACTTTCCGCTGGACGTGATATTGCGTTTTGCCTTAGCACATTTACCAATAAGTTGTTCGCATCAATGTATTATCTAGATCCATGCTTTTTCTCTGTACATGGTCATTTGCCAAAAATATGTATTAAGTTATATAATACATCCAAAGTTCAATAATGTTTCCCTCTACTATACTTATTTTTATTTAGGTCATTGACTATAAAAATAACGTAAGATGATTTATTAGGAACCTCAGTAAATCTCTCTACTAACACATATGTACACACACAAACACAGGTGCAGTACCGCTTTCGTTAAATGTTCTGAAGAGACCACTGATGATATCCGCGAGGAAACCGTCACTAGCTCTGGGGAAGTTCAGTCTCACTGGGACGAGAAGTTGGGTTCGTATTCTAGATTAATATATACACTTATAGTGCAACAAACTTTTCTGACCTTGTTTTGTCGCTAGTGTCGTTGTAGTTTCACAACATTTCAATATGGCGACTGTATTTTTTTATAGTTGATCACTGGGTCAAAAAAGTTTGTGTGTTTGAACTGTACATATATAGTAAATTACTGCCGCGGCCCGCAAACGCAGCATAAACGGGCAATCGTCACATTGGCACGCATCACAGAGGCCGGTTATGCTTAGTTGTAGCTAAGGCTTGAATTAGGGTGTAAAATAGAGGTTGTAAGTTTGTATGAATTTTTTCAAAGTTAAATTCATAAAAATCAGTTTTTTGGTTTCCGGTTACAAGTCCGAAAGGTTAGCGTGTTAAGAAAATAATTAGTTTTTAGGAATTTGGGAGTTTAACTAAACGACGAAACGGTTTTACAAAGGGTGCCTAAAAGTTTGTTTGGAACATGGGTAACATGAGATCGCAGAGAATCAGTTAGTTATGACTAACATACAGTCAAAAGCACTGGATTGAAAACTGCTTGTTAGTACCTACATTCAAAAACCTCTTCTAATGGAATGGAATAATTATTAATAAAAATATTGATTAACTTAATTGAATTTACTTGTCTCACTTGCTCGCATTAGCTTCTTCATCGTACAATTGGTTTTTATCTTGTACTCAACCTCTATGCTTAAAAACAATTAATTATAATGAAATAATAAATATACCTTTTGCTAACTTTTACTAGCGGCTCCGCCCGCCCTAAATATAGTTATCGGCGTTGGACTCCTACGGCAACTCCTTGATTATGCTTAAAAAGTTTGCTATAACTGTGGCTATAGTTCGACCAAGTGGAAAGCGGTTATAGTTATTCCCACGGGAACCTTTTAAATGTCCTGGACAAAAAAGAGCCTACGTCCTTATCCATCTCTTTAACTATCTCCGTGCCAAATTTTAGCATTAGATGTTCTGTTCCGGCGTGATTAAGTAACAAACAACAAACTTTTTCAAAATTATTATATTGTAGGAACTAGAAATTAGGTTCTTTTTTTTACTACTAAGGTGGCAAACAAGCTTACGGCCCGCCTGATGGTAAGCGGTCACCATAGCCTATGGACAAATAAATAGAGCGTAATATTTTATTATTTGCTGCAGTGAGCAGTTCCGCGGGAGTGTCCAGGATTGAGGCTGCATCCCCCCAGCAACTGGTGTCCACTACTCACTCTGGTACGGAACCAAGAAAATTATTTGAAACCGTCATGGCAATAAGCGCGTAGTTTACAACATTTTAACGACTCCACTATTTTTTTATAGATGTTAAAAACTAAAATTGAACGATACGATTGATTGAGGCTATTTGAAAAGTTTAGAAAGCGGTGGTCGCGAGGGCTTTCAAAAGTTGTAATTCGTGGTGTGTAGCCAATTAAAATAATAATCACGTTGTGAATATGTACTGCTACATGAGATATTAGACATTAGACTTTTTCTTAACAATTTAATGTGTTCTTTAAATAAATATATGGATACTTACTAACTAAAGCTAAAAACTACAGCATTTATCCCCGAAAAGGTTATAGTTAGAGATATTTACAAGCGACTGTTGTGGCGAAAAAAACTCGTAGCGTCTACGTTTCACTGATGGTATAAAGACCCATAAATGTGACTGGCGTGGGTGCTAGGATATCGCCATGTCAGACACAAACCAGACTCGAGAAAACTTGGTTGCCCCCAGACATAGAGAATAGCGCATAACCTAGCCACCAACCAGTGCAGTAAAGAACATAAGACGATGGTGGCGTATTAGTGTCGGTGTTAACCGAAGGCAGTGGTGGCCTAGTGTTTTCAGCGTCTTTCTCGCGTTCTAAGGGGTGAAGGTTCGAGCCCGGCGTGTATCAATAGGTCTTTTTCGTAATTTCACAAGTAAATTGTTTGTACACATAACTGGTTTTCGGTAAAGGAAAACATGTTGAGTAAATATGTGAAGTCTACAACCCCAATTGGACCCGCGTGGTGGACTTTACCCCATATCGCACTTACACAAACAGTGGGGACGTATAAAGGCTGTTTAGTAAAACTCGACGACCCCAAAGTATTTTTAGTAGGAGTCGGGAAGGCAGGCAAGTAACACCATATCACAAACAAGACAATCTAACTTTCAAAACGAAACACCTATTTGAGAAAACTAAATAATATGTATCCAGGTGGTTCGGGTGGTCGTCGTGGAGCACTGCAGTTGTGGCAGTTCCTCGTGTCCCTGCTGGCGGAGGGGGCTCGCTGCGTCGCGTGGACCGGCCGAGGACTTGAGTTTAAACTGCACGAACCGGAAGAGGTGAACCCTATCATCATCGTTTTTTGTCTCACCACCAAACATAAACCTCTGACAACCATTTACGGTTTCTTTTCTCAGGGCACCAGAACCAGCTAAAGACTAAATTTATTAATTATACGTTGTTGTCACAAGTACATTTTACAACATCTACATGGATGCACCATATGCCAATGTTAAAGAAGCCATTCTATATGCTCAGTAGGTATAAGTTTTTTACGTCTATTTTATGCAGGTAGCACGAAGATGGGGTGCACAAAAGAATCGGCCAGCCATGAACTACGATAAGCTGTCGCGTTCTCTGCGCTACTACTACGAAAAGGGCATCATGCAGAAAGTTGCCGGTAAGCACCATTTCCTACCTATGCAGATTGGGTACTTAGCTAAAACCAATAGACCATGAAGCTTATTGCGAACAGTCTCACGTACGCCAACCTTATGAATCCAGAAGTAAATTGTGTGCAAGTACTTTTACGGGTCTCGAAATTTGGATAACTTTTTCCCGAATCTCGAGGGCTCAGACTTTTCCTAATAAGCTACCATGTACACAACACAACAAACATTTTGCTACTAACTTAAACTAAAAATGCCTTTTATATTTATAAACTATTATTTTAATAACATCATAGTCTATCAAGTAAACAATTTAAACAAATCACAAATCAAAATCATATTTTTTAGTTACGTAGCGCCCGAAAGTTATTTCTCGAGTTCTCGAGGCATTGAGTTTTTTTCTCGTTTCGACTAAAGAGAAATTTCTCGAGAATTCTTGAGCAGAAACCCTATTAGTACCTACCTATATACATATTTTTTTAATTATTTGTTTGGCCTTGATTTATTCACTGCAAATTATATTCTACTATGGAAAATTTACCTTTATACCCTCTCTTAATACCACGAGATTTCAAAGGGTGTGAAGGTATAACAAGAAAAGAAAAATCGCATCGCTAAGGAACGAGCCAGTTATGTATGAACTGCGTCTAATGTAGTCACTATGCAGGCATAATTATGTTATATTAATGTTTTAAAAGTGTTCCAAACTATGATTATATACCAGTTCTATTGAGCGGCATTTCATAATAGTTCGTATAACATTGCTAATGCCACAGAATAATTAACAGTAGAACCTCTACTACTAAGGCCAAAAAAATGCATTACTTATGTTTTAGGTATTACTGGCTCAGTAGGTAATGACTAAACTGACCATACGTCCTGTATTGAACAGAACTTTACCTTTACTTGGTTACCTATCCCGTTGTCCCAAAACAATTCTACGAGAAGCAAAAAAGTCTCGTTTTCCAAAAAGTACGGAGCTGGACGACAGACGCGATTGGTGCGAGACCGTGTCGTCGACGATAGGCGATGCATGTAATTTGATTAATTATTGTACGTGCTTATAATAGCGGGCTTAAAATGGATTTTACATTTTTTATACTTAACTTGCTCAACTGGCGTCTATCGTCTCCTTAATTATAACAAATTGTGACCACAAAAAACTAACTTTTTCTAAATAATGAACATTTAAAAGTTGTTTTTTTTTCATTGAGAACCTACTTATTATATTATACGGATACCAGCTTGGCCCATTTGACTAGGTTCAACGACGGGCTGTGAAAGTTGTCGGCGATCCCAAACTCACTTGCTGAATCGAGCCCTTAAAAGAATACGATACGCAGCGCCTTGCAGCGTGCATCATACAAACGAATTTTCCACTTTTTTTTGAGACTTACAAATAAAACACTATGAAATTTTGAAGACGTGCTCTAGAATTTAATATTATGTAGCTCTGCAGTGTGCCAGTTTTCTATTAAATTATAAAGTTTAAAAGCTATACAGGATTCTAGTTTATCATACAAATGATCTCAAATAAGATTGAAATTTAATTAAACTTTTTTTTAGGATTTTGGAAAACCACAGACATAGATATTCGGCTTAAGATCATGCCTACAAAATTTTACAGTATTTGATCAATGAATGTCCAAAACAAGTAGGAAATTCGTTTGTATGAAACATGTTGCGAGGCGCCGCCAATCATATCCTCTTAAGTCTGTGGAGAGACTTTGCCTCCCTGTGTGTGTTCTACCGTATGTACAATGGAATGTGTTCTGAGGAATTGTTCGAAATGATGCGCACGGCTACTTTGTTTCCAAGTGGCAGAAGACCACATTTTTTGGTTTTTTTTTCTCAGTTAGTTAAATATTAATTACGAATCTATTTTTTTTTAGGCGAACGATACGTTTACAAGTTTGTGTGCGACCCCGAAGCCCTGTTCAGTATGGCGTCTTCCCCCCGACCACGCACCCCCCCGCTGCCGCCTGCACAGGTCACTCACCCCGCTGCCACGCAATATGACGTGCTCTCTCAGCTGTACGGTGGCGTGTACCCGCAGTATCTGCCATCTCACTCGCACGCCGACTATCAGGGACGCAGATACTATCATCATATCAACCATTTGGGACATTATGATACGTGAATTCATGTAAAATGTTAGACTGTTTTATAAACCAATTACTAATTTAAGAATCCGATAGGTAGTCAGTGAAATTGTTAAATTACTCACCAAATATAAAATTAATTAGCCTAATTTTTGGAAATACATTTTTGTTGCGATATTTTTCAAATCAGAAATTTAAATCTGAAGCAATTTGAATAAGAAAGTAGGTAAGTAAGTAAAACGTGTAAAAATATCTTTAAAGCAATTGAAAACACCATGTAAGTATAGTTGGTAATTTGTATGCCTAAGTTTATTTTAATAATTAAAACAGGAAGTTTAAATTCTATTCTATCTCAGTATTTGAAGTTAGCAGCAGTTGAGAAAAATATACTTATCCCTTTCCATATCTTGCTTGGGTCCATAGGATATCAGGAAATCTTGCCTATTTTATTAAGGAAGATAAACAACATTGACAGAGTCGCCTTTTTAACCGACTTAAAAAAGGAGGAGGTTCTCAATTCGTCGGAATCTTTTTTTTATGTATGCTCCCCGATTGCTCAAAGACTGACGGATTCGGAAAATTCCCAGGTGGTCCCATTGTCATCAGGTCAGGATATAATGACGGGATCCAGGGCAAATCGAGGGAACCCTTATTTTGTAGGCACACTAGAAGCGATTTGGATATTTTTTTTAGTGTACGAAAAAATAAGGAAAATTACTTAGGGCACTTAGACGTAAAAAATAAAAACTTTTAAACAAAAACAACAACCGACTTCAAAAAGATGCATTAAAAAGGTAAAAATAATTAAAATTATTTAAAAAAACCGATCTAAATTATAGTTTGACGTTGGTGTCCTGCAAGTGAAGTGTGTTATAAACTGTAAGAGAGATTAACACCAACTTTAAACTGTAATTTAGATCCGATTTTTTAAAATAATTATTTTTACCTTTAAGTGAAACTTTTTGCAGTCGGTTGTTGTTTTAGTTAAAAAGTATTTTTGCTACATCAAGTCTTTCGCATTAATGCGGTTATATTTCAGCTTACGTAGTAACGTTTTCTAATAAAATGATTATTTGATTCGAAAAACGTCGAAAGGCAATCTGGCTCTACCCTGATCTGAGCGCTGATTCTAGCTTTTACTTTTAAAGCTCAAATATTTTATTGCTTTAATACCATCATAATCAACCTGTACATTAAGTGTTTTATAGAAACCTAGAAATATTATAATAGTATTGTTTGCTGTCAATACTGAATAATCGATTTAATTTATTTGATGAGGAGCGGTGCTGGGGAGCGCGGCAAAATGGCGCAGTCACGTCGATTACCTTGATTGGGTTTGATGTCTGCAGCTCGTCGCTGGCACCAGGATTATTAGAAACCAATTTATTTGTATTACTTGCTGTGATATCTACTAAACCTACATACGTTTAGTTCGTTTGTATGGGTTTAAGAAGCTTTGTAAATAAATTATTACTAAGACAGGTATTTTTGGATTAATAGTAGTTGATAATTAAACTATAGTTTAATTATATAGTTCGTTGGGATTACATTATCATCGTAGGTTTACGCAAAAATATTCAATTTTATTATTTAGAGATGTCATTTTATTGAAGATATTAATGCCAAACTGACGTAATGGCACAGCAAATAAAGAAAAAAACTTACCTATATTTAAAAAACCACTAACGTTTTAAGAATATATTTCACTAATATTTTTATTTTAACAATCTTCGTTGAGCGAAGTTGAGCTTTCCGCGCTACTCAAAGAGACGCCATTAAAGTTGTATGAAATTTTATTGCTAGTAAGTTTTAGCCACCAGCAATTTCCTTTGAAAATCCATTGTTGTCAAGTTTTGTTTTAATAATATTCTGGTGCAAAATGATTTGACTCGAAAACTTGTCATGCATTTTACTTTAAACTTTGATTGGAGATATCTCTGTCAGTTCTTGATATATTTTTATGACTAAACATTTTTCAATTTGTGTCAAAATATTGCACATACAATTTTTCTTATCTAATGGACATTCCTAAACTTGAGTTAATATAAGATAATTAGTTTGTCATACAAAATCTTTAAAAAAAAATTCGTGTAGTCACTCAAGTTTGATGCTTCGCAACACATTTTCTATTCAGCTTTTCAGTAAAAATGTTAATTTGCAAAAACAGTTTAGCGATGACCTTGAATGCCCAGAATTCATTTTTTAGATGTGTCTGCTTTAGGGGAGCGGGGTGCGGGGGGTGCATTACCTTTGAAATCATCACCACTAGGGGTCACAAAGCTGGTTTTATCAAAATTGAAAAGTGGATGAACAGGGCTACACCAATTTATCTTTTTATTTCTTTTATTTTGAATCATTAATTATGTTTTGATTTGTCAGAATGGAATTTTATTCTAACGTACGTTAAATTCTAATAAAAAATCTACATGTATACAAAAATGTATTTTTTTTTTGGTTGTTTCTACAATATTTATCTAATTTCCCTGACACTTTGGTGAGTTTGGTGGCACACAAACTTTTCTGAACTGGCGCGCGGTCAAAAATCACATATTCACATGACATATCACTACAGTCACTATATTGAAATTGTGTTAACTTAGATACATACCAGCGACCTGCAAAAATCTAAGTTGAGAAGGTTTGATAAGTTTTTTGCACTGTACATAATTCTGTAATTAAATAAAACCTTGAATTGCGATAGTTGTCCATTTAGAAGCCGATATCCATAGCATATATAATAAAAAATATCGTTTTGCCTTGTCCGTCTGTTCATATCTTAAATATTACGTCATATTAGCACCGATTCTTAAGCAATTTTACAAAAAGGTGTCTTATGTAGGTAAACAGGTTTGTTATAAAATTGAATAAACATTTTATTATAGCTCTCCATACTTATCGAACTGTGATATAATTTATTTTACCCTTTGTAGGGGGTATTGGCGAATAGGTTTTAAAAATCATTTAAGGTTTTCATAAAACTTTTCTCTCATCTGCACTATACAAATTACTATCTTTCAAACTAAAATGTGTGCCGCGCGTACTTTTACTACTTTTTTATTGTGAGTTCTCAGAATCTGAAAAATTATTATATTAGAACATCAGATTAAATAAATTACGATCAGATGTATTTTCGTCATACCTCTTGTATTTAATATTACAATAACGTCCAGAAACTTTGGGTTTTTGTATGGAAATTAATGTTTTTACTGTTTTGTTATATTTAGTTAAATTCATGTATGCTTAATTTGACCAACTTTTATAACAGCTTAATGCAATTATATACTTAACTAGCAGCCCGTCTCGGCTTCTTTTATTTGGTTATTAAGTTGGATTTTTTATTTTTATTTACATTTTGGGATAAATGTAGAGTAAATGTATCTTTATGCATGACATAAGTAGTTTTTTTTTTTTCAAAATACAATTTATATTGTTATCCATAAACGTATTTTTATTCTTAAAGTTTTTCCCTTGAAAAAAAGTCAAATATTTTGTGTCGGTTGCGTCCGCTCCGTAGGGAGGTAGGGAGCCGACCGCGCGTATGAGCCGGTCACGGCGCGGCGCGCGGCGGGTTAGCTATTCTATTACTATTTTGTTTAGTTTGTAATTTTTAAATTCCTAATATCTTTTGAATAGAATGTTAAAGTTATCTACAAGTTGTGCTTCAGGTATTTAAACAGTCTTGAATACGAAATGATTTATTTGGATAAGGATTAATACAAAGATATGCTTAACTGGTCTGATTTTGGTCGAACTTTTTCAATGTTAAAAAAGTAGTTCTAGGGACATAACAACAATACTTGGACATTTGGTATCGCGAAGTTTTTTTTATAGATATTGATGTTGTATTGTAGAACATTTTTTGTTCTATGATCAATAGTTTCCGCAGCGCATGCGATGTTTTTTTACACCTTGGGTTACATTATTGAAGTTTTAGTAGGGATTCCTAATTTTTTCTAATAATAAATATAACCTATGATACTCAGGGATAATGTAGCATTCTAATGGCGAAAGAATTTTTTAATCGGGCCAGTGCAGTGGTTTTTGAGTTTATTCGTTACAAAAATACAAATTTTTCTTCTTTATAATATTAGTGTAGATTATAGTAGGTATACGTAATTATAGCGTTTAAAATTTGAAATTACATCCCGATTTATTTTTTACACTAAATACAATAAATAAAACTGAATAAAGTTATGCACTAGACAATAAGCAATAAAGCAAGTTTTAAAAAACTATATATTGTCTACAATTCTTCAGATGCTTTTTTAATTGTGTTATAATTTGCGTATTTACGCGATCTAGCCTAATATTTAATATGTTTTTACTATGATACATAACGAACCGCGAACCCTTGGGTTGTGGAATGAGCTCCCTGCCAAGGTTTTCTCTAAGGACTACAGTATGGGGTTCTTCAAAAAAGAAGTTATTAGATTTCTGAAGGGTCGGCAACGCGCGAGTGATGCCCCTAGTGTTGCAAGCGTCCATAGGCTACGGTGACCGCTTACCATCAGGCGGACCGTAAGCTTGTTTGCCACCTTAGTGGAATAAAAAAAAAAAAAAAAAAAACATAAAATATTATGACAAAAAATATCGGCTATCATAAATTAATAACTATTGCGAGCGCGACAGTACTTATGGGCAAACATCCCCTCCAAGTTTCGCGCACCGCTAGACTTATGTGCCGCGGCCTATACAGTGTTTTTTTTTTATTGAAGGTTATTATACCTAGTACTTCATAAAAAGTAGTTTGGTACCCACAATATCGGCGAGGAACGTACGTTATTATTAAATTGTGAAGTTTCAGAGACCTCTTAATTAAATCCTTTGCCATGTACCGTGCCATCACGTCAGTGAGTGAGTACATCATTATTTTAGAAAAAAGTGCGGGAACATGTAAAATTTAGGTGATCTACTATTAAGTACGTCTGTCATCATTGAGTGCCATCGCATGAACAATGATGATGAGTGCCTATCTATACTTATGTACCATAGTCCTCATCAGTAGCAAAATAGTAACAACACCTGTATGTTTCGATAGATGCAATCGATTTATTGCCTAGATTTAAATCAATTTATATCACAGGAAACACAACTTTAATGTTATTTAACTTTATTTTTACACGACGGCCCAAAAAATTAAGCGTTAAAAGATAAGTACCTATTGTCTTTTCTTATATTTTAATAATGCCTATGATGAATGCATTATTCTTAGCTATTAATTCTCAAAATATCACAAGATAAAGGTAGGATATCTACATAAGTATAATGTGCAATACTATTTTGTAAATAAATATCTACCTACGTATATTATTGAGTATTTATTAAGTAACTCAATACTAATCTAAGTATTCCTTAAATGTAATTAAGTAAATTGAATACATTTTAAGTAGTAATATGGAAATGTGAGCATTTTATTTATACTGCTTACTAAATAAATCTGATCAATTTTAAATGCTGTCAGTTGTTCCTTCATTGTCGTTTCAGGTTTAAGGACGCCATGAAATTTAAGGGAAAGGGGATTATTGAAAATCAATTTTGTATAAAAAAATTCTTCGGCGTTTGCCGTTAAGTCCGAAACTAACCCTAACTTGTCCGGCTTAAAGTTTAAAGTATTTGACTTTAAGTTTGTATGTGTTGTTACCTGGGCGACCGAGCTATGCACGGTATTTTTTTTTGCAAAACAAAAAATATAATTATCTATATATAGGTAAACTAAAACCCCATCTAATTAAAATTTCATCCAAATTGTAAGAGCCGTTTTCGAGATACGCAAATATATATACACTAGCCTTTGTCTGCGGTTCCACACGGTGTAGAATTTCTATGGCAACTCGTCAATTATAGAAAAAAAAAATCGACTCAAACTTGACGTTTTCAAATTTTTAGCCTATGTCCTTGCCTGGGACTCAAACTATATTCATAGCAAAGTTCATTTTAATCGGAAAAGCGGTTTAACCATAAAGAGGTAAAACATAGTTACTGTCGCATTTATATGTATCATTATAAAAGTATAATTATATGTATAATAATAAAAATATTATTTTTATGGATAATATAAAATAATATTAAATTTGAGTGTACGTGCTAGCATTCCGATTTTTCAAAACTCAATGTTTTGATTTTGGTCCCGCATAGTGACCAAACCGAAAATGAGTTCTTAGCAGTCAAATATCCCAAAAAAAACCGGCCAATTGCGGGGTGTAGGTATACGGATTAAGTTACGGTTCCGTTGAATAAAATTTGATGCGGATTTATAAAAAATATAACACATTTTATTCAAAACAATTTTCGCTGAACGTATTTATAAAGATCTATTGTCGTGATGTATTGTAGATTTTTTAAAGAACGCGTTGAAAGAATAGTTGCTGTGTGTATCTTATATTTTTCTCGATATCATAGTGAGTACCTTAAATAAAGATTAAATAAAAAAAAGACCAAGAAAAAAAGTATGTTAAGTACTTACTAAACCCCATAAGGTATTACATTTGTATTTGTTCAAATACATTACATACATTAATTTATCTTCCTTGATCTTCGTGTAATTCAAGACACTGTGTTGTTAAAAAGATATTATATTTGCCTATATTAAATACCGTTTCGACTAATATCATAAAATGGAAAATGATTTCTTTTAATATTTCACAGGTTAGATCCCTTATTATTCAAATAAAATCGAATGCAGTTCTACATATTTCAGAATTTAAAGGCGTGTTTCCGTTCAGTGAATTTTTCCATCCAATATTTAGGGTAGGCACTTTCCCTCCAGCCACGGTTTTTCTTGTATATTCTAAAGATTAATCCAACGATACCTCAAACAGTCGTCTCAGTTATACATACAGACTGTTAAATTAACAAACACTTTTTTGTTGCACTGTAGTCAAATAAAAATTTACAAAAACAATTTCATAATTCTTTTATTATAAAACGAAATAAAAAGCTAGTTCGGTAGTCACTGCACCATAATGATATTTCATATTCTTCTTTATGAACCACGGATATAGAAGTGAAAACAAAAAGCTATTGGAATACAATCTTACAATTTTAAAAAGAAAAGCATTAAACTTCTGCCACGAAGTTGTTTAGGCAAAATAATCTAAATTTTACTTATGACGCATCAATTTATCAAAGCCTTGTATAATCAATACAATCAGCTTTAAACTCTTTCTGAAGACAATTAACTTTTGGCCTGATAAACATAATAATATCGGTAAAGTGTGAAATATCCAGATATTTTGCTAAGTAGCGTAATCACTCCCTGCTACCAAAAAATACATTTTTTGTAAAAAATTCAGTTTTGGTAAAATACATTTAATATTTAAGAGTTTGACAATATTTTTAAATACACATACATTTTCAATCTCATTTCTTTTTACTTTGCTTTAGGGCTGGTAATTCAAGACGAATGGGACAAATATGAAGCCTAGCTTAGTCCAGATACATTGCATCTTGCGGCTATGGGCTTACCACCTGACACGCAGGACTAAAGTTGGTAAAACGAAGCTGTTCCTCATATTATGATCTAGGTTTGTGTCCAGCCACATACATAAAAAAATAAAAGATAATATTGGCACAACAAAAAAAAAACTACCTTTATTACTTATTAGGGCATCTTAAAATCAAATACCTTGGTTTATTTTAACACTTTTCTTTAAAAAAAAAACTTAGTATCACAAAATCAGCTGTCTGAATCATATTCATACTTTACCTTTGACTGTTGTTTTGCTGATTTAACACTATTTTTTTTCACTTTATCAGAATATTTTATCACTCTGTCCTCGTAGTTTTGGACTCTTTGTCCATAACCCTGCATTCTCTCGAGTTGTGCCTGCCTTCTCATTTTACTTTTGTATGGAGCGGGCTGTTTCAGGTGTACAGTTTTGACGTGGAGTTTCATGGAGTTAGATTGTGTGAAGGTCTTGCCGCATTCGGGACATGGATACGGCTTCACTCCTGTGTGTACCTAGGATTTAAAATTATTTCTTTAGACAAAAATTACCTCTACTCTATTTATGTTCAAACCTATAATTTTATTAACTATCTGACCTTGCCAGCATTGTTTTACTAAGACCCTCTCTTCCCCCCTTTACTCTTTTGCTTCTTTCTCCCCTCTCAAACACAAATCCACATAAACTATTTTTAACTCAATTCATTCAAAAACCTTTCTTGCATAACTACTCACCAAACTATCATCACAATGGGATGAATTTAGGAATCCAAACGGGACAAAACAGTGAAAGAAACTAGATATAAAATTAGATCCAAGATCCAGACAATATCTTGGAAGAGCATCAGCATTGCCATATAGCTTAATAGCATTAATATCTTGGACAAATAACCACTAGACAGATACAAATTTGTGGCAATCATTCTTTGTTCTTTGTCCTTCTTTATCCCTACTTTCATCAACTTTATTTAACTATAGAACGCAATACACTTCAAATTGTATGCACGGATACGACGTGAGGAAAGTGCCCTGCCGAAGATGTAGTGTGCATAAGTCTAGATTATTAGTTTGAGAATTTAAACAAAGAAAAATGGCCACCCTCCATACATGATTGGTCTAGGCTAACAACTTTAAGTGCCACATATCAATAAGAGTCAATAAATTGGAACTGCAAGCACTTTTACATGCTTGATAAGTTGTTTCGTCTTATGATTATTAAAATTAATGTGCTAGTGCTCAATAATCACAATTATTTCATACCAAAGTCAATGTCAAGAATTTTTTATTCAAATTAGGTTTTTACAAACCCTTTCGAATAATTAAAGTTATTCAATACTATTTTTTGAGAACCTCGCTTTCTAATATTAGTATGGATATTATTTTGAAGCAATATCTATAGCAGCTAGCAACGGTCGGTCGGTGGTGGTCTAGGGGTTTCGATTCCCTTCGCGTCCTGTAGGGCGAAGGTTCGAGCCCGGCGTGTAACAATGACGCTTTATCTTAATTTCTCAAGTACATTAATTTATTCATACTACTGGCTTATTGGTAAAAGAAAAAAAACCTGTGTAAAGTCCACAATCCGCACAAGGCCCGGCTGATACACAATGGCCCAAATCGCCCTAGGGTAAGCCGTGCCCCAATATGAGACTGGTAATGTATTGCAATGGACAGAGGATAACATCCCTGTTTCTATATCAATTGCTAAATAAGTGTACGATGTTGGTGTGAGTATAGTTACCCTGCTGTGACGGTTGATGGCCGCCTTGTTGGTGAAGGCTTTGGGACAGAGCTGACACTGGTAGGGACGCTCCCCCGTGTGGATTCGCATGTGGATCTGGAACATGGACATCTTGTGCTATACTTATAAGAATTATTATCAAACTGTCAAGTTGAATTTTTACACTGCCATAGATATAATGGTTGACTATTTAACTTCTGCCAGTAAAGAATTACTGTCAAACAGTCGTTCTAAAACAGTTGAAAATCAACTTTAGTAGACAGTAAATAGAAAAAAAATTTTATTTATTTAGCAATAAGTGCAACACAAGTATATGTATACTAAATACAATACTACTTAATAGATACTCTTTTGTTGCGCCAAAAAGGACCTCACTCAGCATAAAGCTGCAACAGTAAGCCACAGCACTGATTTTCAGTGTGGTGATATTTCAGAAGTAGAAGGTATCTCTATGGATAAAAGCGAATTGAAATGTAGCCCAAGTGATTTGACATAGAAATTTTATTTACCGTTTTGTACTTCATATAGTTTATTGATTTTAAAAATACATTTTATATCCTATTTTAAGTAATAAAGTATATTATTAGAATTATTTTGAACCTCTCCAAAGTTTCTCCATTCCATCTATTTGAACACTCCAGCATTTGCTCTTGTCAGTTTAAATTACAATATACTGCTAAACTAAATACCTATATTAAATTTCTTTCTATGTTTAAGATGTATTCAACTATTGTGTTCTGATTCTGAATCCATATTAATATTATAAATGCGAAAGTAAATATGTCTGTCTGTCTGCCTGACTGTTGCATCTCTACGCCTAAACCACTGTACTGATTAAAATAAAATATAGACATATGCTGCCTGAAAACGTCAAGTGTGAGTCCTTTTTTTTTCTATAATTGATGAGTTGCCGATGAAATCCTACACCGATAACAGAATTAAGGGCGAGTGAAACCGCGGGCAAAAGCTAGTTTCCTTTAATTATAACTCCAAAAATTTTAAATGCAAACTGCAATTAGCTTTTAGACATTATTTTGTAGTGAGGTTTATACCTGAAGCAGCAGCGGCATGGAGAACCTCTTCAGGCAGACTGCACAGTGGTAGGGGCGCTCGCCTGTGTGAACACGCTGGTGGTACCGCAGCGCTGCGTTTGACTGATTGCATACAAAAATATATTGTAACAGACACAGTATACATACAAATTATTTATCAGTTTTTTATTAACAATTTACATAGTTGAAAAAAATTATTAGGTACACACACAAGATGTACATTTTCAGGTGTATTTTCACCCCTCTGGGAAAATTATAAATATTGGTCCTACAGTTCTCTTTTCGAATCTTTAATATTGATTAGTTTTTGAGATATTTGCAAAAAACTAAAATCCCCTTCGTTTTCATTTTTTTCCGAGACTATTAAAAAAGTTGAACAAAAAAGCACTTGTTGACTTGACTAATAAAGACAAGAAAATATAGGTAAAAAGGTTCTATTGACATCCGACATTAAGGCAAAGAAACTGTAGCTAATAAAACGGGAATTACACTACACGGTATTCAGAGTCCCTAACCCTGATTTAGGGTGGTGTAACAACAGTTAGCGAGTTATGGTCCCTAATTAAGGCGACCGGAACAGCCCCGCCTTCCTAGCTCCGACTCCCTTATTGCCAGGCAGTATTATAGCGTTTAGGGGAGTTACTGAACTAAATATCTCTCCAAATTCAACACCACTTACTCTTAGGTAATTTCTTAGATCTGATGGCTCCAGTAGTATCTGCATATTCGAAAACTCTGCTCATAATTGTGTGTATTCCTTTACCCAGATCTTTCTCTTTTTATTTTTTAATTATCATGCTATTTGGCAATTTTTTGTGGCTTTGACAACGTTAGTGCCACTACAGTTACGATTTTGAATACGCACCGTAACACACCGCGCCGCCGGGCATCCAGCCTTAGAATGTCAGTTTGACAACTAGAGTTCACATTATATAAGTTTGCATGTATTAAAATGCAAAGTGATAATCCTATCCTGTATTGTTTGATTAATCTCATTCACAATGGTGCCTCCGCCATGCAGAAACTTACATAACCAGTCTAGATGTAGACTGGTAGAAGCTGGTCTAAATAATCAATGAAGTCTATTGAATGCTAGTCTAAATAATCAATAAATGATACAACTTTTTCTCACACTGGTTTTCTTGGACCAATCCCAAATAAATTTAAACACTAATCTGTGGGATTCAACAAAGTCGAGTCCACAGCGATTAAAATATCTTCCAATATAAATTTTCATTAAACAACTTGACATAGCCATTAAATTTTACGCGCAAGTGCTGCCGTTTCAAATGACCAAGCACCCACTTGAGGGTTAAAATACAGTTGTGCACAATGTGTAAATCATAACAACATGAAGTTAATACTCACTGCAAAGCCTTTTCCGCACACCTCACAAATTCTGTCTTTAAAATTGTGTTTTGGCTTCTTGGTCTTAGCCACTGGAGTATTGTGGGCCTTGGAACAGTGCACTGCAAATGATCTTTGGTTCGGAAATACTCTTTGACACTAAAATATTAGGAAAAGAAAAAATTTAATTAATTACGTATATGACAATTTATTTTCATCAACATAAATTCTCAGATTTTTTTTTCTTTTTTTATACCACTAAGGTGGCAAACAAGCACACGGTCCACCTGATGGTAAGCGGTCACCATGGCCTATGGACGCTTGCAACACCAGAAGTATCACTTGCGCGCCGACCCTTCAAAAATCCAATAACTTCTTTCGTGAAGAACCCTATACTGTAGTCCTTAGAGAAAACGAAAAAGAAATTATAGATGAGTCTCTTAGTAAAATAGTTCTAAAGATTTTTAACAAAGATTATAGTTACGACCTGTCTTTTCAACAGAGCCACAGCTTTACTTTTAGTGGACACACTATTGCTTGCTTGTTAAACTTTGGTATTTGTGACTTAGGGCCCCAGCCCAGCACCGCTTCAAGATATTTAGTATTCACTCTTTGTATTTATCATTTACAAAATATATTTCTTAATTTCTTAACAAAATATATCAAAACATTTAACATTAAACTGTAGTAGTTAGTGGATTATGAATATTTGTCTCTCCCCTAATATATGCCTTTTCCTATTAAATTGCATTATGGGTGTGTGTGATTTGGATCCTTTGTTTTAGGTGTGGTGGCAATTAATATGGAACCTCAATTTAGAAGAAAAATAATTCTGAAG
Organism: Apoda limacodes; assembly: GCA_946406115.1. Taxonomy (NCBI): domain Eukaryota; kingdom Metazoa; phylum Arthropoda; class Insecta; order Lepidoptera; family Limacodidae; genus Apoda; species Apoda limacodes. The sequence goes on from OX291542.1 coordinate 14,731,200, forward strand.
TTATAAATAAGTTCGGAAACCAATCAATTTGTATACAGTGATTCTCTCATCACATTCACATTAGCAAAAAACTGTGCCACAAAGGTAAAATAATAACAAGACTTGAATAGAAACCTATGGTAATACTGTGAGTATACAATTTTGGATTAATAGTTAGTAGGGTTCTGTTCTCATTTTCCTGCAAAATTCCTTGAACAGTATAATAGTTGGTGGGAATTCTCAAGTATGTCACTTTGATGAAACAGCAGTATATTGAAGGTATAAATTATCATAATGCAGCTTTAGAGGCAATTATCACTGATAAGAGTAATGTTTAGGGACATAGCATAAAGTTAGTTTTAAACTTACCAATTCACAGACTCTAGGCTCAATTTCATGTTTATCATCTTCATTATTTAACTGTTCCCTCAGAATTTCTTCAGAGGAAATGTAATTAACCTCAGTTTTAACACCAAGGGGCAACTCTGTTAACATCAAAGAGACTAAATTTGATTCTTTCTGATCAATGATCTCCTCGTGACTTAGAACCATTTCATGGACAAGATCATCGAAATTTAGAGGTTCTATAAGCTGATTTGGTTCAGCTTTTATAGTTATTACTCTTTCATGTTCAGGAAAGTTTGGGACGGGTGCTACCGGGCAACATCCAACTGCAATTTCTCCTTTTTCTTCGAGATCTTCGGTGTTTGTATCAGGTTCATAGTTAGCTTCAGTTTTGATTTCTGCTTCTGACTCTTCCTCCGAAAAATCTTCTTCCCAATCAGACTCCGCAACCGCTCCTTTCTTTTGATGGTTATTTTGTAAGTGAATTCTCAGGTCCTCTTCGTTCTTAAAATCGTCGCCACACTCACAGATTATGTAATCTACAACGATAGACATATTTTGTTGTACTCTGTAGTTAATACACATAAAAATAAGACACAGATTATTTAATAATGGCAGCCATTTTTGTAATTCCCATTTCGTTTTTAGTGTTGCCAATCAAGGGCCTGCGCAGCCAATCGTACCACGGTGTAGTCAAAATTACCATATTTTACCGTACATCTATTCAAACATATAAAAAAGAGAAAAGAAAAACCACAGGTTTGTTTTGTCTCTTTCTAGAGCATGGTCAATTTTGTGAGGCTATTGCGCAGTCCATAGGACATATTACAGGATTCGAAGTCTATGGGAACAATAAGGAAGGCAATGATGTCTATTAGTAAATAAAAAAAAGGTTCAGGACTCGGTGTGATTGGAGTAAAAAAATATCTACATAATCAAATTGAATTCTTTAAAAAAACCAGCCGAGGGTTTGTCGTACTGTAAAAACCCTAGGTCTGTGTGTAGTACACGCATCGAGTTAAGGTTCCTTTGTATGAAAGAAACTTGTGAACTGCATGAACAAAAGTCCGAAACAATTTTTTACAAAAATATTTATGAAGCTGTGTATCGATTTATTTTCAAATTTTGGAGCACGTGGTTTAATAACAGGAGGAAATTTTAAATTTTGGGAGCCAATACTTACATCTATGAACCTTAAATTTATTTTTGTAAACGTATCCATCGACACAATAGCGTGTCTGAAAATTTATTTATCTCTCTGAGTTCAATGTATAGAGAGAGAGAGAGCTCTCTGTGCGGACAGACCCTTCGAAATCTGTGGCACAAGGTTTTGCCCGTGACAAGGAGTTTCTTCTTAGGCGCTTGAGATATTAAAACGCGTATATGCACACAACAGACCGATTTTATTTTTTAACTTATGCTTCTAACTTAATTCTAACACATATTTACATATTTCACTTTAAACATTATATATTAGTATCTGATGGATACTTTTTGAAGCTTCTTGATTGACTGAATACAAATACAAAATTTGTTCTATATTTATAATAAAAATTAAAAACCCCATCAGAGGGAGAGGTTGTTTCATAGAAACTTCTAGATTTAGTACTTAACTTATTGTACTTACTGTGGTGACTGAAAATCTAGCCCACACATAAATTTATTGAAAGACTACATATAGTAGTCGATATAGACATATATCGAAAGTGTAGGTATATCTACCTAGCTATAAATCGCTACTGACAGTTGGGGTCTCTATCGGCTATTGCCATCACAGTCACACGATTTGCGGCTTGACTATAAAATAACGCTGTTTTACATTTTTAGGTTTTATAGCCAAACGGTAGGAGCTATAATGACGATTTAGGTGTCCTAAGATAGAGCTTTCGGAGGCGGTTCCAACGACGCATAGTGGTGTGTTCCATCGTCTACGGTTAGGCCGTAGTTAGAGAAGAGCTGGAATTCTAGCTCTCAGGGCTTTCTGCCTACACTAGATGACTACAGACTTTGTGCTATATGTCAAAAAATAGACCTAAAATTCGGACATACCTTTCCGTGTTTTTGGTGTCTGTCAGTATGTTAAATTATGAAAAAAAATTCAGGATTTTCTTTGTGCTCCTGTACTTCAGGGCTTAAAGTTACCTGTATGAAACCTTGATAGATGCCTATGAGAGGTATCTAGTGATATATTTATCTTTATCCTATGTAACCCGGTTGCTGAGTTATAAGCTATTGTGTTTCATAAGTTCACCTGTGTTTTGCGCCCTAAACATACTACTTACCGTAACGGTGTAGATACCTATTTATAGGGGCAAAGGTGTGCATTCAACCTGTGATACTTACTTTAGGCATAGCCTAAGGACTTAATGACCCTAGCCAGGTAAAGTTTCAGACAGTCTTTCTCTTTTTTACCCATAGACCCATCCCTTTTGTATCTCTATCGCAGTCTATTATCATAGGAGTGAGGGAGAAAGAATGTACAATACTCAATATGCTAACTGTTTTCACCTGTAACTTCATAACCGGTCTATATGGAACTTTACATAGTAGTTCTGTACATTTTTGCACAACAAATGGCATATGTTTTATATACATATATTAAACTAAATTTCCCGCTTTTTCCCGGGGACAGTCGTGCGTACAAAGTTGACAACATGTCGGTACTCACAGAATATTATTTTTGATATCAACAAATAGTAAAGAGGGAAAATGAAACAAACCTACTCTACTTTTACCTAACTTAATACAATTTTACACTGATTGTTATAACATTTTCTTAAATCTAAACTACTTAGTCCCTATAAGGAAAATAGTTTTTATTGTGTAAATATATACTGAGGGTGCGTTCCAAATCGCAACGAGGAAGTTAAAAAAGTGGTTTTGGGACACCCAGGGTAGAGTAATTTTCCAACTGTCAAGTTGAATTCTTACACTGCCATAGAAAAGGTAGAAAATCACTCCTGTCAGTGTGAAAATTAACTGTCAAACGCTCGTTCCAGAACGGGTTGATTTTTCAACTCTACCGGGCGATAATTACTCGGCGTGATTTGGAACATAGCCTTAATATTAACTTATTATTACGAAACATAACATGCATTTTTATATAAATGTTTTTGGATGCAATTTGTGTTGCATTCTTGCAGCGGTGATAACACTCTCCTTAAAACAGTTTTTCCCAAATTGACATTCCTGTACGCAGGGCTGGACAAAATACAAATTACAAAATACTTTCTTGCCATGTATTTAAAATACGAAGTACAAATTACTTATATGGTTTGAAAATATAAAATACTACATATTGTATTTTAACTATTTTAATTGAAATACAAAATACCAAATACTTTAGGTACCTATATGTTTGTTGTGTTACTGTATTATTTTTTGGGTTCCGTAAACAATAGGTGCAAACGGGACGTTTAATATGTTGCGTTTCAGGTAGTTCTCAGCGCCTCAAATTTTCGATGTCTGGAGGTTTATTGCCGTAACTAGCTGATAAAACGATCTGAAATATTTTTTATAGTACACTTTAGACCAATACCTAATTTGGATCAATTCTGTTTGCATAACAATTGCATTCTAAATATATATAAAAATAGTTTGAAACTCGTTCTTCTGATTCATTAGACGTGTCCGTTCCCTATTATTCTGAACACAATTATTAATAACGCGTTATTTTATCTATAATAATATCGAAAAAAGATTAGTTGACTTTAAGCAAAAAAAAAAGTTGCACTCCGGGAGTGCCGGCAGAAGTGAAAACCTTTTACACACGATTCGCGCTTAACACTCAAATATGTCACAAGACATGTTTTTGACATTGTCAAGAAATAATAATGTTTGTTTATTTACTTTTTTGACGTAGTATATTTGACATCGCAATCTGTCATAGAATTAAAATTCCATATCCAACCTCCCTGTACTACTCATAATCGCGAATACTAAAAATAAAAATTATAATAGGCGTGGCATTATGGTTTCCGTATTTTACAATGACAAAGACGCACTTTGTTCAATTTCAATATTTTAAACACTTTATATACACGAATTTTACGAATACACAGCAGTATGGCCACTATACAGACGGTCGAGCCATCAGCTGTCACCATCCATGGATGCGCGTAGCACGCTGTAACATAGACACACTCGACCATTCGCGCAAGCGCCCTGCGCCGCCTAAACGAAACAGCAGGCGCAAGCATACATTTTCGCCGCGCCGTAGAAAGAGAGGGGGATACTCCCTCTCCTACGCCGCGCCAGCTGTCTACTCTCCATCCGTCTAACGAATTTTCACGATCAGGACACGTGACCTGACGCGAGTTTATAATTTTTTTCTCCTACCAAAAAAAGTGCACAACGCCGCTAAAGAAGTTTTCACTTCAAAAATGTTTGTTATAATCTACGTTAATTTACTAATTATAAATAAACAAAAAAGATATGTCCGGCATAAAGTTCTAATTAATGTGCCGCGCGCTTCACTTGATCGGGGGGTAGTCAGTTTTGCGACGAAGCGGCCCGAAGGTGGACATGTGGCCTGTTCAGCATCGATCCGGAGACACAAAGGTAAGTATTTGATTCATATGTTCTTAATTCAGGTGGGTTTCTGATTAGTTTAAAAATTATGTTATAGAGTTTTAAAACTTGAATCAATGCCTTAAGAAATACGTTTCGGTTACAGATGTTTATGGTTCAATAAGAGTACCGAAGTTGATATGTGTCACAGGTAATCGAAGATTTAAGGCCAAATTCTAATTAATCTGTGTCTGATTCATGTGGTCAAAAACCCATATGAATCATAAAATGGTACATTTTGTTCATGTTATTAATCCCCGACAAAAAAAGAAGGGTGTTATAAGTTTGAAGTGTGCATCCGTGAGTGGGTTGTTCCCCTGTGTCCAACTATTCTGTCCAACTAGTTGTACAAACAAGGAATTTTTTTCCCCGTAGTCCAACTAAATAGTTAAACATTGGAAAACCGAATTTTACAGTGCCCGTTGTACAACTGCATGGCCAGTTGGACCACTGCCCCAAAATGATAAAATTAAAGCTTTTAACCGACTTTAAAAAAAAGGAGGTTCTCAAATGAGGTTTTCGTGAAGGTTTTATAATGAATTAAACATTATTCCTTTTTAACCGACTTTTAAAAGAATGGAAGTTGTTCTAGTTAAAAAACGTCAAGTGTGAGTCTGATTTGCGCACTGAGGGTTTAATACGGAATATAAATACTTACCAAAACTTTTTAACCAAGTTCAATTGAGAACAAGGTTTTGCACTCAAAATCTTAAAGCTTTATTCCAAGTGATAGTTTTAAAATGGCTACCTATATCTCCAAAACTATTAATCGAAGACTAGTAGTTTCTTTACAGAAGTGATAGATCTCATCAAGATCTTCGTTTCGGATGACAGCTGTCAAACTAGATAGTGCTTTATCTCCAAAACTATTGATCATAGACTAGAAGTTTCTTTACAGAAGTGATAGATCTCATCAAGAACTTCGTTTCGGGTGACAGCTGTCAAACTAGAAAGTGGTATATCTCCGTAACTATCGATCATAGACTAGTAGTTTCATTACAGAAGTGATAGAGCTCATCTAGATCTTCGTTTTGGATGACAGCTGTCAAACTAGAAAGTGGTATATCTCCGTAACTATCGATCATAGACTAGTAGTTTCATTACAGAAGTGATAGAGCTCATCAAGATCTTCGTTTTGGATGACAGCTGTCAAACTAGAAAGTGGTATATCTCCGTAACTATCGATCATAGACTAGTATATTCTTTACAGAAGTGATAGAGCTCATCAAGATCTTCGTTTTGGATGACAGCTGTCAAACTAGATAGTGCTTTATCTCCAAAACTATTGATCATAGACTAGAAGTTTCTTTACAGAAGTGATAGAGCTCATCAAGATCTTCGTTTTGGATGACAGCTGTCAAACTAGAAAGTGGTATATCTCCGTAACTATCGATCATAGACTAGTATATTCTTTACAGAAGTGATAGAGCTCATCAAGATCTTCGTTTTGGATGACAGCTTTCAAACTAGAAAGTGGTATATCTCCGTTACTATCGATCATAGACTAGTATATCCTTTACAGAAGTGATAGAGCTCATCAAGATCTTCATTTCGGATGACAGCTGTCAAACTAGAAAGTGCTATATCTCCAAAACTGTCGATCATAGACTAGTAGTTTGTTTACAGAAGTGATAGATCTAATAAGATCTTCGTTTCAGATACAGTTGTCAAACTAGAAAGTGCTATATCTCCAAAACTATTGATCGTAGACAAGTAGTTTCTATACAGAAGTGATAGATCTCAACAAGATCTTTGTTTCGAATGACAGCTGTCAAATACTTACAACAGAAAATTAATTTTGAACAATATCGGTTTACAAGTTTTTTTTCGATTCCATTTATTTTATGGAATCCTAACTAAATGCGTGTACTTGTCCGTTTTTAGGGTTTCATACCCATAGGGTGCCTAAGGAGCCCTATTACTTAAGCCTATGCTGTCTGTCCAGCCATAAAAGGGCCCTATCTTTCAGACCGAAATAGATGTAAACCTTAAATATTTTTAGTTTTTTTTTTTTTTTTTTTTATACCACTAAGGTGGCAAACAAGCCTACGGTCCGCCTGATGGTAAGCGGTCGCCGTAGCCTATGGACGCTTGCAACACCAGGGGCATCACTCGCGCGTTGCCGACCCTTCAGAAATCTAATAACTTCTTTTTTGAAGAACCCCATACTGTAGTCCTTAGAGAAAACCTTGGCAGGGAGCTCATTCCACAACCCCAGGGTTCGCGGGAGGAAGTTTCTCTGAAACCGCGCTGTTCGCGACCATTTTGGTTCCAAAGTGTGAGAATGAATTCCCTGTCGATGGCGAGCGGTGCGATGGTAGAAAGTAGCCGTGGGCATCATTTCGAACAATTCCTCAGAACACAATCCATTGTACAAGCGGTAGAACACACACAGGGAGGCAAAGTCTCTCCTCAGACTTAAGGGCTCGATACCGCAAGTGAGTTTGGGATCGTCGACAATTCTCACAGCCCGTCGTTGAACCGAGTCAAAAGGTCCAAGCTGGTATCCGGGTGCACCCGCCCAGAGATGGCAGCAGTACTCCATATGGGGCCGGACTTGCGACTTGTAAAGTAGCAACCTTTGCCCCGACGTGAAGTACTGCTTCGCTCTGTTGAGTACACCAAGTTTTTTGGACGCCAGCTTTACCTTGTCTAGCAAATGATCTCGGAACTGAACATCGCTGGAGATGTCAACGCCAAGGATCCCAATGCTCTTAGAGATGGAGAGGGGAGTGTTCTGGAATTGTGGGACTACAGTGAATGGGGTTTTCTTAGCGGTGAACGCGCAGACTTGTGTCTTTGAAGGGTTGAATCGGACCAAGTTTACCCGCCCCCAGTCAGAGATCTTGGACAGACCGATCTCGATTTGAGACACAAGTTCTTCACGCTTTTCCTCCACAACGGAACGTGGGATGCTTGCACGGCCCGTGTAATAAGCGTCTCCAGTACTGTCATCTGCATAGCAATGTATGTTGTTGATGTTCAACATATCATTGATGTGCAGTAGAAACAGCGTAGGAGACAGCACAGAGCCTTGCGGGACACCAGCATTAATGTCCATGCTATCAGAGCAACTACCGTCAACTACGGCTCGTATGCTTCTGCCGGACAAAAAGCTAGCCACCCATTTGCACAAACCCTCGGGCACTCCGTAAGAAGGCAACTTCGATAGAAGACCCCGGTGCCAGACCCGATCGAACGCCTTCGCTATGTCTAGGCTACATGCCAATGCCTCCCCCTGACTCTCAATGGCTAGTGCCCATCGGTGTGTGAGATACACTAGAAGGTCACCAGTTGAGCGACCGTGGAGAAAGCCATATTGACGGTCACTGATCAGGTCGTGTTTTTCTAGGTATCTCAGAAGCTGTGTGTTGATCACACGCTCCATCACCTTGGCCTGTAATTCGATGGATCTGATCTATCGCCCTTTTTGGGCACCGGGTGCACATTTGCAGTCTTCCATGAAGACGGAAATTGCCTAGTGTGGTAGGAAAGCGTGAAGAGGCGCGTGAGTACAGGACATAACTCAGGAGCACACTGCTTAAGCACCACTGCTGGTATGCCGTCTGGCCCACTCGACTTATGAACGTCTAGGGAAAGCAACGCCCGCCGGACCTCGCGCTGTGTTATAGTGATTTCCGGCATGGTCTTACCGCACCACGGTAAAGTAGGTGGTACAGCGCCTTCGTCGTTCACATTCGAGTTAGAGGCAAAGAGACTGCCCAATAGATCGGCATTCTCTTTTGCACTGTGGGCCAAGTCACCATCGGTCTTTCGCAGTGGTGGTAATGACGACTGGCAGAAGTTCCCCTCGGCAGCTTTAGCAAGCGACCAGAAAGCACGACTCCCAGAAGGATAGCTCGCAAGTCGCCCACCTATTTTGCCGATGAATTGGAATTTGGCAGTTGCTTTCTTACTGAACCTCGAGGCAGCATTTAATTTGCGTTTTAACTCAGAAATATTCGGATCCTTATTATTACGAGCCGTGGTCCAAGCCTCATACGCAGTTTGCTTAAGAATTTTAGCTTCTCTGCAAGGCCTATTAAACCACGGTCGTTTTTTGACGCCGGCAGCTACTCGCAGGTTAGGAATGAATGGCACTTGTATGGTCCTCTATATCTGGTATTCTCGTTGGAGAAAGTACCAGCTGAGAGAATCCATAGGTCAGAGCAAATTCATGAGCAGATATCCCTGCATAGTTATTGGTTCGAGAACTGAGCCACTCACGATGGTGGGCGTTAAAGTCTCCCAAAATAACTACTTCTGCTGTAGGATATTGCTCTAGAACTTTGTCAGTCGTCAAACTCAGGTGCGTGAAGAGTCGAGTTACGTCCGTGTCACCGCTATGAGACCTGTATAGGCACGCATAGATACGAGTATGGCCCCCATGATCTACGCGCACCCACAATATCGACAGGTCCCTGTCTTCAAGGCTATGAAGTCGGCGACAGCAGATATCCTCCCGGACGAACATACATACACCGGCACGACTCAAAAAATTGTGCTCGAGTTTGTAGCCGGGATAACGAAGGTATGATGTGTCGGCCGGGCAGGATATCTGCGTCTCCGTTAGAAAAAGAATGGTTGGCTGCGCAGTCTCGAGATGGTGATGGACTGCGTTAAGATTTGCGTGAATACCCCTTATGTTGCAAAAATCCACATTATATGTGGATGGAGTAACCGCTGTCAAAACTCTTTTCTTTTTTCTGTTCCTGGCCATTTTGTTTGAAGTAACTTAGACTACGGATGAGGATTCACTGCACAGACAGCTTAGAAGACAAAAAGTTGCGGTACTAAGACTGCCGAAGCTCAACACAGATGATACGGTTGCTGGCACGGCGGGCGGAAGGGCCCCTGATCCCCCTCTGTTGTAGTAGCCGGGTCCACTCCGGTCTCCTTCTCCGGCACGACTACTTCTTCAGAGACTTTACACAGGTTGGCGGATCAGCCTCCCAGGGCGGAGATTAAGTGATCCCTGGGTTCGGGAACCCGTTCAACCTGCGGGCGGCCAGCGGTCAGCCGTTTCATCAGGTCTCCCTGACCGCCGAACCAGCACGCCGCGTCTACGCCGAGCAATGACAGCAACAACCGTCGGTCCTCCGCTGTCCGCGCAGCGAATCCTCAAAGAGAGAGCTCTGGCAACCTTACTCACCGCCAGGAACACAACACTACTCAATGTTAGTGTTATTGTGGCCGCGGTTTTCTGTAAGGTGGAGGTACTTCCCCAGTTCGGGCCGCTCATTCGAGCAAGTACTCGCTATGCCCCGCTTCATTTGTTTGGGCAGCTTATTCGAGCGAATACTTGCAGTGCCCTACCTCTCTTATAATATGTATTTAAATTTTAATTTTATTTGCGGATTAGGTATCTAACATATAATAGGAAGTTAAAAAGTACAAACTTAAAGTGTGTCCCCATAAAAGGAACTCGTGCGTCATTTTCGTTGTTTTGCTCTATCGTCAATACAGTAACACATACAAGTTTCAATTTTGCAGTATGAAAGTATAACAACAAAAAAAAACAGCAAAGTGCGAGACGGGCCGAGCCATTACCATTCTTAACAACCGTATCAGCGCCTTCTGGCGATTATGCAAAAATGAAAAGTAACACGTTGGCTTGTTTACTTGTTTTTGATTTTGTTATTTTAATACCCTTTCTTTAAATTACTATCCATTTTTTTAGTGTTTAAGATTTATTAATAATATACCATTAGCGGTTCCTGTAGTACCATGTGGAGTTAGAATGAATACGTTTAACTACCAGGCTACGACAATAATTTCGGCTCGCTGCATTGAATGCGACTCCATTATTATCATATTCCACAACTTCAATCATTGTGAACTTTGTGGCTTGGAAACAACAAATTATATAGAACTGTCAGGACAACGTATTATAAATGCAATAGTAATTCTGTCTGTAACCTCTTGACGCTGAAACCGCTGTACCGATTAAGATGAAATTTGGCATGGAGATATTTTGAATCCCGGGGAAGAATAAAGTTTGCTTGAAAACGGCAAGTGTGAGTTTTTTTTTATAATTTAGGAGTTGCCAATGGAATCCTACACCGATAACCGAATTTAGCACGGATGAAACCGCGGGCAAAAGCTAGTATCAGATATAGGTCCACGTATCTGTTGTGTAGCTGGATGTATATGAAAATATATAGAGTCATATAAAAAGGCACTAAAAAGGGGCAACGTTCCAGAAAAATACATAAAAAAATATTACCTTGATAGTTAAAGAGCCGGGACATTTATAATTTCTAAATTTAGAGCACCGCCAATACGTCGATCCATTTTTATAAGCCCGTACTCTGTAGTACTGTCGCCCGTCAAATAGAAGGACAGTGCCACCGTTTTTCTGAATATATTGAATATTTTCCGACATTTCTCGATGCAAAATAAAATAAATGCGAAAATAATAATGTGTCAAATTATTGACAGTTTATAAAACAAAGTATCTATAAAATTCGAAAATATTTTTCTTTAAATAAGAACACTTTTGAATCTAGAAGCATAAACAAGAATTTGCTTTACAAACTAAATAGTGATTTATTATCAGCATCTATATTTACTCTTTGTAAAACTATAAACGAAATATAACATGGTAGTGAATCAACTAATAAATACATCTTTCTGCAAGCTTTACAATGTAAGTAGTTAAATTAAAAGAAGCTTAAGTAATTTTTACTTGCCTATAGTTTTTCAGATCGCATAAAGGACACACCGTGTGAACCTATAAGAAGTCCTCAATTCTGCAACGAGATTTAATTCAAGCTAGTTAGTAACTCCTGAGATAAATATATATATTCATATATCTTACGGAGATATAGCACTTTCTAGTTTGACAGCAGTCATTTGAAACGAAGATCTTTATGAGATCTATCACTTCTTTATAGAAACTACTAGTTTACGATCAATAGTTTTGGAGATATAGCACTTTCTAGTTTGACAACTGTATCTGAAACGAAGATCTTAATGAGATCTATCACTTCTGTAAACAAATTACTAGTCTATGATCGACAGTTTTGGAGATATAGCACTTTCTAGTTTGACAGCTGTCATCCGAAACGAAGATCTTGATGAGCTCTATCACTTCTGTAAAGAATATACTAGTCTATGATCGATAGTTACGGAGATATACCACTTTCTAGTTTGACAGCTGTCATCCAAAACGAAGATCTTGATGAGCTCTATCACTTCTGTAATGAAACTACTAGTCTATGATCGATAGTTACGGAGATATACTACTTTCTAGTTTGACAGCTGTCACCCGAAACGAAGTTCTTGATGAGATCTATCACTTCTGTAAAGAAACTTCTAGTCTATGATCAATAGTTTTGGAGATAAAGCACTTTCTAGTTTGACAGCTGTCATCCGAAACGAAGATCTTGATGAGATCTATCACTTCTGTAAAGAAACTACTAGTCTACGATTAATACGAAACGATGTTCTTAATGAGGTCTGTGGCGGATACTGGCCACATGCTTATTACTTTTCTTAGACGTTGGGAGATCTGTCGATAATCTTACGAATTTTAAAATGTCACAAGATGAATTGTACAATATTGTAATAAATTGCTCGATATCACCGTGATTTGTGGTATTAATATAATACAGTCCACAAGGGTCGGAGACATTTTGGTCCTTACGATGCAAACACGCTCGAAAACACGGCTCCTAGAAAAATTGACCACAACACCTACGATGTCGCAGAGCAGCAAACCATTCAATTCTTCGTCCGCAAAAGCTCGTGCTGCAGAAGCTAAGGCGCGCTATCAACGTCGCATCGCTGAAATAGAAAAAGCGACTGCACTTGCTGACTATGAAGCTGAGCTTGCTACTTTGGAGGCGGAGGGTTCCAACACTCATATCTCAAGTATAAAAGAGATCGAGGACTGGATTGATAGAGCTGAGGACTGGATTGATAGAGCTGAAAGTCACAGCACTATGAGAACTACCATGAGACGATCTACTGCGGAGCCATCAGCAGCCACAGCCCTAACACAAGACGCACACGCAAGCTCCTGTCATTCGCTCGTACCCGTGTCTGTGCTCGGAGCACAGGCGCCACTCGGAACCGCACTGCCGTCCACGTCACAGACGACATGGCCAATCACATCCATCTCCAACATTATGAGTTCAAAATTGAATATGACATGCACCTACAAGATTGATTCGTTTTATGTCGTGCACAGAAAGTTTACCTTGCGTAAGCAAAGATTATCTGATTAATCTACAACACAGTTTGGTAAATATGATGCCAGAAATTGTAAGTACTACCAACCAATATGTAAATGATAACACTAGACAAGTGTTTACTTATACTTCTCCTATAATGCATACTAGTTCTGCTCAAATCGTTAATACACCATTCAGTTCTGTAGGTTTTGGTTTACACGAAAATGCTGGTACTCCTCAGCAGAATCCGATTACTCATGGTTCAAGTGAGATCTCTAATCTAGCGAGAGCATTCTCGGAATTAGCAAAGGGAGGTCAGTACAAAAAATTATACTTAGCTTCTTTTAGTGGGAAGCCACAAGAATGGTTACATTTTAGTCGGTCTTTTGAAGATTCTAAGCATGCTTATTCTTCAGGTGAGAATATTTCTAGACTTAGAGAAGCTATAAAGGGTGAGGCCTATGACACCGTTTATAATTTACTGTTTACAGCTAGAGATCCTGAAATAATTATAAATTCACTCAAACGGCGCTTTGCTCGCCCTGAGCAGTTAATACTTAATGAAATTTCAGTCGTGCGCGCCCTACCTAAGCTTACAGGCGACGTAAAAGATTTAAATTGTTTTGCATGTAAGGTTTGTAACTGTCTGTCAACCATGGAAATGGTCGGTGACACTTCATATCTGCATTCGCCAGACTTATTCAACGTTCTAATCACTAAATTAAATCCTAAGTATATTGAAGTCTAAATGGATAAGTTTTGCTGGTACTCATTCCAACGATTTAAAATATTCTTCCAAACTTCAACTTTTAGCAAACTTTTTGGATAGGGAAAGTGATATGCAGTCCGAATTTGGCTTATGTCAATCGCCCTACAACGTCAACTCCGGGCACGGTTCAAATTACAAACAGTTGCAACCTTCGAAAAGTAACGCTTTCGTTCGAGTTCAAAGTACAACAACAAATATCACATCGGCACCAGATATACAAATATCTAAATATAGTTTTTGCGAAGCTCCGCATAATATTAAACAATGTTCTAAATTTCTTTAGACGAACGCTGGAACTGGGCGAGACAAAATAAAGTGTGTGCCAAATGTTTGAAAAAGCGGAGTCATCAGTGGTCAAGGTGTAGAGCAAAGCCGTGCGGTGTAGGCGATTGCAAAAGGCGTCATCACAAACTTCTACATGGACTTGTCACACTATTTTCGCAATCAACCTTGCAAACCGTTCAACCCGTAACTTCTGTGAATACAAATGATCGTCCTTGCCAACAGAGGCCGCAACTCGATGACGGCAAAAGAACAGATATAAGTCACGACTCTACGTATTCTATTTGTAGTCCACTAGTTGGTACATTAGTTTTACTAAAAATGTTGCCAGTAGTAATTAGCGGTCCGCTTGGGAGCTTCGAAACTTAAGCATTTTTGGACGATGGTTCGACCGCCACACTTATAGACTTCGAAGCAGCTCGTCGTATTGGAGCATCGGGTCCTATATCCCATATCAATATTGAAGGTGTTGGTGGAATGAAAAAACATTGCCTGCCTATGCAATTAGTGAAATTTTCAATTCAAGGAAAATACTCAAATGAAACTTTTACTATTAATAACGCTCGAACCATTGATGCCTTATACGTGAGATCGCAAACCATATCAAGTAGAGAATTAGAAAATTATCCACATCTTTCTAACATTTTAGAAATGGTTGTTTATGATATAGCTAAACCCTTAGTACTGATCGGTGCATCAGATTGGCCACTGACTATTTCTAAAGAAGTCAGAATGGGTTCTTGTAATCAACCAGTTGCTACGAGAACTTCTCTAGGCTGGGTGTTACATGGTTTTGGCAGTAATTCTACTAAGCCCGTAGAATATATTAACCACTGTCGGTTTGACGAAGATTTAAATAAACTCATTAAGGATAATTACGAGCTAGATTCAGTAGGTATTTGTTCCCGTAAAAGTTTTAACGCTGCAGATCAGCGTGCATTGAGTATTTTAGAGTCCACGACACATCGTTTATCGAATGGTCGCTTTGAAGTTGGTCTTTTGTGGCGAAGTAACGAACCTTTTTTGCCTTACAGCTACGGTTTAGCTCTAAGTAGACTAAAAGGCTTAGAGAAAAAGCTAATTAAAGATGAAAACGCGTATCGTTTATACGCTCAAAATATCAAAGCCTTTATAGACAAAGGCTATGCGGAAAAATGTTCGTCACCACCATCCAGTAAACGATGTTGGTACCTACCACATTTCGGAGTCACCCATGTGCAAAAACCTGGAAAAATTAGGGTGGTCCATGATGCTGCGGCAAAGGTCAGTGGCGTTAGTTTGAATTCACTTCTATTAACCGGACCAGACCTTCTTCAACCTTTACTTGGTTTGCTGTATAGATTTAGAGAGGGACGAATAGCTTTAACTGCAGATATTAGGGAGTTTTTTATGCAAATAAAAATTATTTTCGAAGATAAAGACGCTCTACGATTTCTTTGGTTTAAAGAAGGTCCGGGATCGGAAATAGTTGAGTATAGAATGACTTCGTTGATATTTGGCCCAGCGTCGTCGCCTTGTACGTAAAAAAATATATATCTTCATAAAAAATAAAAATGCCAAAGTGTATAAATCTGCTTATCCAGAAGTTGTCGAGGCCATAGTTCAAGACCACTATATGGACAATTACATTGGTAGTGTAGACGACCCTCAACAAGCAGCTAAATTAGCATCAGGCATAGTTGAAATTCAGGCTAAAGGCGGGTTAGAGATGCGGGACTGGGCAAGCAATGATCCCGTTGCTCTTTCTCGTGTTCCAGAACACCTTCGGCTTCAAGATTTGTTAAGTAAAGATAAAGTATGTACTCCTAGTGCTCAAATAGATGTGCGAATTTTAGGATTAGTATGGAATCCTAATGATGATACGTTGACATTTGGATTTCATATTCCCACAGAACTGACACTGAAATTCACTAAGCGAAATGTTTTGAAATGCCTAATGCACGTATATGATCCCCTAGGTTTACTAGGTAAATTTGTTATCAGGGGCCGTATAATATTTCAGGACATTTGGCGGAGTGATGTTGAATGGGACAGTTTAATATACGATAAAGATCGTCTTAATTGGGAACAGTGGTTGAAGGACTTGGCTTTAATCACAGAGTTGAAATTCCCTCGTTGGTACCTACCCCACACTAGAATTTCTGAGTGTGAACGTGAAGTGAGTGCCGATGCAAGTGAGCAAGCTTACGCAGCAGTCGCATATTGGCGCTTCCTGGAGTCTGTGTAATGATAGGGAAAGTAGGGACGTAGGGCCCCGCCCTCCCTTGACTACTGAAGATTTGAAGTATGCTGAAACCATCGTGCTACATAAAAGCCAGTCACTTTCTTTTTCTGAAGAATGGAAGTGCCTTCAGTCCTCGCGCCCCATACCACGCCAAAGCCGTTTAAAAGATTTATCTCCGTATTTGGACCATGATGGGCTAGTGACAATTAAAAGTCGTATTGGACTGGTAAAATTTATTAGTAACGATTCTAAATTCCCAATCATATTAGATGGCCACAATCCAGCTAAACGATTGTTAGTGCATCATTACAGACAGTAATTAATGAACTACGCCAGAGGTACTGGATCATGCCGTTACGCAACACAGTACGCAGTGTAGCAAGGCAATGCCAGTTCTGTAAACTTCGCAGAGAGAAGCCGGTTATTCCTCCTACAGGAGATCTACCACTGCAGCGTATGGGATACAATATGCGGCCTTTTACATTTACTGGTATTGACCACTTTGGGCCACTAGAGGTGACTATTGGTAGAAGGCGGGAGAAACGTTGGGTCGCCTTAATGACATGTCTGACAACTCGCGCCATCCACCTTGAAACCGTTACAAGTATGACAGCTGATTCGACAATTATGGCGCTGAGAAGATTTTTTCCAGAAGAGGATGTCCGTCAGAAATCATGTCCGACAATGGGAAGGCTTTTGTTTCGGCAGCCAAGCAATTAGAAGACTTTGCTACAAATCAAAATGTTAAATGGACTTTTATACCACCATCTGCACCTTCAATGGGAGGTGCTTGGGAGCGTTTAATAAAGACAGTAAAAAGTACCCTTATAGTCACATTAACAGAAAAGGCGCCTCGAGAAGAAGTGTTGCAAACTTTGCTCATTGAAGTGGAAAGTATTGTTAACTTTCGTCCTCTAACATTTGTATCAGTAAGTTGCAGTGAGGAAGAATCATTAACACCCAACCACTTTCTTATAGGAACTTCATCACCAGCTACTCTTGCTAATGTCGACACTGGAGATTTAGATGCTAGGGTAATGTGGAAGAGAGCTACCTGTTTAGCAGAGATTTTTTGGCGAAGGTGGCTAAAAGAATATTTACCAACTCTGTTACCACGTAGAAAACCTAATGATCCAGTACAAAATTTAAATATCGGTGATCTTGTCTTCATAGTAGATGGCAATCTTCCACGAGCGACTTGGCCTCGTGGCATAATAACGGCAACATATCCTGGTCATGACGGCGTGGTCCGAGTTGTTGATGTAAAAGCACAAGGAGGAGTTTTTCGGCGTTCTACTCGAAAACTTGTAAAACTTAACACGGTGAAGATCCTTCTTACACCTGATACTGCAAGGGGGGGGGGGGGAGAAATGTGGCGGATACTGGCCACATGCTTTTTACTTTTCTTTGACGTTGGGAGATCTGTCGATAATCTTACGAGATTTAAAATGTCACAAGATGAATTGTACAATATTGTAATAAATTGCTCGATATCACCGTGATTTGTGGTTTAAATATAATACAGTCCACAAGGGTCGGAGACAAGGTCTATTTCTTCTGTAAAGAAACTTCTAGTCTACGATCAATACTTTTGGAGATATAGGTAGCCATTTTAAAACTATCACTTGGAATAAAGCTTTAAGATTTTGAGTGCAAAACCTTGTTTTCAATTGAACTTGGTAAAAAAGTTTTGGTAAGTATTTATATTCCGTATTAAACCCTCAGTGCGCAAATCAGACTCACACTTGACGTTTTTTAACTAGAACAACTTCCATTCTTTTAAAAGTCGGTTGAAAAGGTATAATGTTTAATTCATTATAAAACCTTCACGAAAACCTCATTTGAGAACCTCCGTTTTTAAAGTCGGTTAAAAGCTTTAATTTTATCATTTTAGGGCAGTGGTCCAACTGGCCATGCTGTTGTACAACGGGCACTGTAAATTTCGGTTTTCCAATGTTCAACTATTTAGTTGGACTACGGGGAAAAAAAATCCTTGTTTGTACAACTACTTGGACAGAATAGTTGGACACAGGGGAACAACCCGAATCTGTGGGTGTGTGTATGTGGCATCATAGAGGTCAAACAGATGAACTGATTAAAATCTAGGTTTTTTAATTTAAAAGGTAATTTTTCCGGGAGTGTTCTTAGCTAAGATTCAAGAAAATCCGTGTAGCTGTTTGAAGATTGTCAGCTCCTTTCTAGTTGATGAAGGCATATGAGCGACTTTCACAAGTCCGATCGACTCGAAATTTGGTAAGTATCCTGATACTTTATGGATTTCAAAACAACATAGACTTTGACTTGATGCTGCAGCATTACCTGGAATCTGTAGGATACCGAACTCCTTACCAACTTAAAGCAGATATATCATGTTTGGACGAGGGATATTAGGGTCAAATGATGGAGCAGGAGAATAAATTAGTGAGGGGTTCTAAGCTACTTCAACTCCGTCAATCGATAAGAATGTTTTGAGGTCGGAGGTTCCTAAAATTTTTGTAAATTTCACTTGTTTAGCGTACAGTCGTTATTAAGATCAGATTCCAAGCATTAAGACACTGCAACAGCGACCGAAAAATTATTTGTCCTATTTACTTTTGACACAAAATTAATTAGGTCTATGCCACGCTGGCTGTTCCCTAAAGGGTTTGTGCTGCATAAAGTCGATGAAAATGACACATTTACCGATGCTATGACACTCTCTGATATTTTTGGAATGAAATTATGACTTCACCAATAATAACAAATTTTAGAGTTATAAATTTCTCGGCAATTGACGAAGTTTCTATCCAAAAACTATTTATTATCTTTAGCAAGGATGAGGTTTCAAAGCACGGTATCAGAATCGATTTCAGACTGGATTTGTTCAGAAAAAGTTTTAGCTACGTTTGATTAAAGACTTGCACGTAGATTTCTTCGATGTAACTAGTTTCTTTGTTTAAAACTTCACATTTTCATTGTATATTGGTTGTCAATGTCTTCTAAGTTATAAAAACTAATATTTTGGGCACATTTATTAGCTTTTTATGATTAAGCGTCCAAGTTGTAATTAAGTTTTGTTAGGTTCAGAAAATCACGTTAATTGGCACTCCATAAGTTCACGGTACCACAAAATTCCTTTAAGCTATAGGAATCAGTATATTTTGCTCTTATATGGCCAACTCGTCGACCACTTCTAAAATAACACCTGGACAATGGTCTTTCAGTTGCTTGACAAGGGTTTTAATTTTTTGATTATTATTTCCTCTGACAACTATTTGGTCTAGTTTGCTTGAGGAATCCTCCGACACCATCGGAAGCACCCTTCCCGAGTCCTTTTCCTGAACGATTCCACACTCATCATTGCAAACATGAAAAGTACTAATAATCTGTCGTACACTACAGTACTCGTATTAATTTATCGGTTTTATATTGCAGTATGAAACAATGTCGCAGAACGTATTAAGATGGATAAAATAAGAAAGGATCCAGACAAGTACACTTCTGGCAACTCAAGATAAAAGAAGCCTATTTGAAAAGGAAAAATAGGTAAAATCATTTCAGTACGTGATTTGATACCCAAAGAACGGAAAATAGCTAGAAAAAAAAGGCGGAGACAGAGCTCGAGAAGATGGTATAATAATAAAAATTAAAAAAACGTATTCAATCAGAACAAGAAGAAGCAATTGTTGATTGTGATACGGAAGACACTGAAACAAGCGATCCATTAAATTTGAGTTCCCATTAATATTTTCTGGACTTAATTTTTAATAATGATAACGAAGACTGATGCCAAAAGTGCTATTGTTAAACTACTTATGCTGTGATAACTTCTAGATTTAGTTAAGTGTTATAATGTTTTACTGCATAGCCAGTAACACTGTTAGTTCTATGTCTTAATATAAAGACTGGTATCGAAAACTGCTGTGATTTTAAAATTGTGATTTTATTTTTAAAGATTTTAGATACTTTAAGTAAGATAAATAAAACAAGATAATAAGAATACGAGTATAATTTAGCGACACGTTTAGCCAAATCTGCAAAACCAAACGTTCGACTGCTTTCGCTCGTAAGATTACATGACCCATAATACTTTTCTTTATATTACTTTAATAACAATGCGAGCGTACAGACAAACGTTTTGCGGTGTATTTCATTTTCGGCTTTTTTGTCGTTACACTGAAATTTCACTGTAAAATAATACATAAAATGAGTAATTTTGGAAATTTATTTCATTCCCGTTTTTGATTCATCTGTCAGGAATTTTGATTCATATGAGCCCTAAAAAAAATCTAGTCGAATATCTCAAAAAATATTTAATTTAAATGCGTGCGTAATTCATATATACGTTCTTTGGCATATCATAAGAGTATGTTGAATAGCGCTAAAACTAAAAAAAGAAATTGGCCAGATAAATCCGACGAAGAACTCAATCTCGGAGAAATACCCTTATACTTAACTAGCTTTTACCCGTGGCTTCGCCCGCGCTAAATTTGGTCTTCGGCTTATAGTTATTCCTGTGCTAAAATTTAGGCCAATTGGATGCCGTAAAAGGACCGTAAAAATATTCCCGTGGGAAATCTTGGTCGGGATTAAAAGTATCCTATGTCATTCTCCGTCTCTTTAACAATGCCTGTGCGAAATTTCAGCTAAATCGTATCCGCGTTAAATTCGGACTTTTATCGCTCTAGGGGATGGTTTTCCAAAAACGATAAAACACGATAATCTTAATTTTCAACCAAAAGGCTTAATACCGGTTTTTACGCATGAAGCTTCAAAAATTTCACTTTTACATTCAAACTTTCAACCTCCATTTTACTCTCTTAGGGTTGGAATTTTGAAAAATCTTTTCTTAGTGATCGCCTAAGTAATTACAGAAATCTCTGTGCAAAATTACAAGTCTCTAGGATCAGTAGTTTGGGCTGTGCGTTTTCCGGGATAAAATGTAGCCTATGTGTTATGTTAAGATATAAGCTATCTGTATTCCAAATTTTAGCCAAATCGGCTCCATTGTTTGAATTTTTCCATACAAATTTACAACCCCTATTTTACCCCCTCTACACCTTAGGGGATTGTTTTCCAAAAACGGTGAAACACGTCATTCATAATATTCAAACGAAAGGCCTTGTACCAATTTTCATCCATTTTAATTGAAAAATAACAAATTATATATTATACATAATTTTTTTGATATATAATATATGATTTTTTTGATAGGATTTTTATTCCTACAGGAACTCTTGATCGGTATTTAATTTAGCTTATATCCTTTTCCGTCTCTTTAACTAATCTTGTGTCAAAATTCAGCTCAATTGCGAAGTATTTTAATGTGGTTTTATTCGCCAAAATTTTGATTATCGTGAAAGGTCCCAGGTTGAATTAGGATAAAAATTAGTTTAAATTCTTTTCCGTCTCTTTATCTATCTCTGTGATAAATTACAGCTCAATCATATCGTGTTTTCCCGCGCAAAGTTTAATTATGGAGATAGGTTTTCGTTCCCCCTAGACCTCTCGATAGGGAAAAATAGCCTTGTCCTTTATCATTCTTTCAACTATCATTATTCATAATTTCATCTGAATCGGATGCACTGGTGTGACGGGATGTACAAGAGTAAGAAAAGTCACATTAAGTTATAATTATTCCCCTGGGAACTTGTAAGTTTACCGAGATAAAATATAGCCTCAGTGTTATTTCAAGATACCTGCACTTTGAATTTCAGCCAAATCAGTTCTGTTGTTTGAATTTTTTTAATAAAAATTTACAACCCCTATTTATCCTCTTAGGGGATGATTTTCCAAAAACGGTGAAACACATCATTCTTATTTTTAAGCCGAAAGGCCATATACCAAATTTCATCCATTTAACTTTAAAAATGACGGATTTTTATACAAACTTTGGACCCCCGTTTCACCCCTTTAGGGAGTGAATTTTGAAAAATCCTTTCTTATCTCACGTAAACATCATAAAAGGAACCCCAGTGCAAAATTTCAGCTTTCTAGGGTCCAGGGTTTGGGCTGGGCGTCTATGAGTCAGTGATGAATGAATCAGGACATTAAACACTAACATTTTGATATCTATTTATTATTTTTTTTTAATTGTAATTGTTTTGTTTTGTTTTTAATCATTCATTAGATCTTTTTCAATTTGCATTGTCATCTAGGCTTTGGTCGCGGTCTTATCATCTGAAACACAAAATAACATGATGTAAATATGTCGGTACATCTTTCTTATGCAAGTATTCTCTTGTTCGACAGGGAACACCTTTGACAATAAACTGCAGATACTGTATGTTATGCAAAAGGTAAGGCATGATTTGGCTATTTACTGGGTACTATTCTTTATTCTGTGGTTGTGCTTAGGTGTCGTTTTTAGGGATACTTTTGGCACAGCAAAATTCAATTTGAGACTTATGAGAGGGGAGAGAGACAGAAAAGCATCCGTCCGTCTTTATGCCAGCCACTGTACATGTTACAAGAAGAAATGTCTAGATCTGTGTATAGGAGTGAGCGCACACAAGACTCGTTCTTGTGTGCCAGCTTGTTTGAAGAAAGACTACATACTATTCTTCTTTATACTATGCCTGAGATAATAGTTTTCTTCACCTCAGGTTCCGGCCACTCAAGAATCACCCTTTTTTTTTACTGACTATGCAGTTGCAGCCATTACTGCTTCACCGGGCTTTTAGGGGCGAACTCTGAAGGAGCCTCAGCCAATGTAGCGCCCAACGCTCAAGGGGGGAGCCTCGGCTTGGGTTGTCGCTCTCGGGGGCGTCCCTTCGACCGGCGTGAGTCTCGAACCCGAAGGTGAGCCAACGCCAGGAGGGAAGTTCCCCGTTACGCGGAAGCAGTTGCGATTGAGTGGGGGCGAGAAGCGCCCCGGCACTCTTTGATACCTCGTGTATTCTTGCGGGCGCCGACGAACCCTGGGACGTAGGAGGGAGGCTCTATTAGGGGAAGTCGTTGAGACTTATCTCGCTACCCGGACAGCGAGATCGTCATCTAGGGTCGTTAGTACGTGCCGAGGCCGCCTAACGATAGTTTTACGACCGTGCTGAGGTCGGTCGGGGGGTTGAGCTTTACTCACGAATGATACGTATATAATAGAGGAAGTGCATTAAATTTGCTCGGATACTATTGAAAGTATCCACAAAGTTCTGTGTTTTAAGAAAGATATGTTAACAGAAATATTATTAAGCTCGACCGGGGCGGTGCGCATAGTTAAGTTTGACGTATAGGTACAGTTAATGATTTATGCAAAGCTAAATAACAAGGTTCCGAATTATAGATAAAAAAACCTTTTTAACAAACAACCGGCTTCAAAAAGATGAAGGCTGGAAAGTTGCTTTTTGCCATAAGTGCCTATATTAAATCCTGAGCAAAGCAAGGGATTCTAAGGCCCGACACCCAAAAAAAAAAAATCCAGCCGAACGAAACACAATTTTTCATCCAACTACAGCGAGGAAAATATATACAAAATACAAGAAAAATAATAAATAGTGTTTAATTACTTATGATTGAAACGAGTATACTTATTTTAAATAGTTCAATTAAGTATTGATAACATGATTACAACATTATAAGTCTCAGAAATAGGTTAAGCGCTTTTTGTATGTCTGCATGTAGTCAACAACTTCACGCTTAGAGGCTAGTACCTATTTTTCGAGGATAAACTTAGGTATTTTACGTCATTGGTGGAGTAACTCATGTTTTTAATCATTTAATTTAAATTTATTTAGTAAAAGTAATATGTTTATAGTATAAACAACCAAAATGATGTAGCTACTTCGTAATTCAAAATAAATGTTCCTTTTCTTTTTTTTTATTAAAACTTATAAATAAATAATTATTATTAATAAATTAATAATAATTCTATATTTAGCAACATTCAACAAAACATTGTCTTTAATGCAATAGTATCAAAAAACAAACTAAACGGTTATTAAAGGATTACTAATGTAGAAAGCAGTAAGGATGAACCGCTTTTTGGACGGTTTAATTATGTATGTTTTTGTAAGATTTAAAATAAAACCTTTTCCACGCAGATTTAATCAGATTTTAAACGACAAAGTGAACCTTTCCGAACCAGTGAGCTGAAAAAATAATTACTTATTTCCAAAAATCCAATCTAAATTACAGTTTAAAGTGTGGTGCCATGCAAGTAAAGTGTCTTTTAAACTGTTAGGTACATAGACACAACCTTTGTAACTACTGTAATTTAGATCAGATTTTTAGAAATAAGTAATTATTTTTACCTTTGTTGTACATGTTTTTGAAGCCGGTTGTTATTTTTATATAATTTTTTTTATTTTTTTATTTGAGTGACGAATTGCTTTTTCGTACACTTTAAATATCCATACTCGTAACAATATTTTAAACAATCAATTTATTAAAAAATTGGTAGATCATTGTGAAGTTCTTACCTTTCTTGTTTGCGTTATCGCTTCCACCGGGACCTTAAACAAATATAAAACATTAAGTAAGATAATCAAATTTTGTAGTTTCGAAATAACAAACCAAATAAATTTTGGCGGTTTTTTTTTTTATTTCCATTATTGCTGATTGACATTAAATATAGTATTTTTGATACATACATATTATTAAACTTAACGTCTCTCCGCCTGTCTGTCCGTTTATGTCCTTTTCACGTCTAAGCCGGTGAACCGATCTCGATGAATTTCAGACCTAGCTTGCTAGAAAGAACATAATACTCTGTTTTTCCCATGATGGAGAGTAGGAAAAAGTGGTATAAAAGAGAGCCGTCATTTACCTGTGGCCGCCGAGGTCACCGCAGACGTGCCAGTGAACGTGTTAAGGTCTGCAAAAAATTTAACTAAGTTTTAAAGTCGTCGAAAGTGACTATGTAATTTTTATATTTTACTTGCCTTTAAATAATAAAATGATAAATATTATTTTACATTTTATATAACATAATTTGCGTTAACGATAGAGTGTCAAGCATTGAAATTTGTTTTTTGAAGTGACTTTACTGTAGGTACTACTATTAATTATTCTGTGACGGGTTTCTTTTAAGTTCTAAGTTGCGATCTTACGGACTCAAAAAACTTGGTGCGGACTCAACCGAGCGAAGCCCAGACAGAAGGGGATCGTCGCACCGCTCGCCATTGGTAGGGAATTTACCATCACACCTTAGAACCTAAATAGTCACGCACAGTGCGGTGTTAGTTAGGTTGTGGAATAAGCTGTTAAGGTTTTTTCTGAGAACTACAGTATAGGTTTCTACATAAAAAAGAGTGATAGGCGAGTTATGCCCCTTGTGCTGCAAGCGTCCTAAGGTTGTTTAACACCTTAGTGGTATAAGAAAACGTTCAAATAACTTCAAATCCGAAATCAATCCTTCTAATATTATAAATGTAAAAGTTTGTATGTCTGGATGGATTTTTGTTACTCAATCACGCTTCAACCACTGGACGGTTCGGGATAAAACTTGGCATACATATAGGTTTGGTTCTCGAATAGCATATAGGCTACTTTTTATCCCTAAAATATCAAAAGTTTCTGCGGGAATAACTATAACACAGTTAAACGAACTATTGCTGCACCTATATCATGCTATAGCGATTCATTAGTATAACTAATAAATTAAATAATTGGAGTTCATTAAGGAGTTACACGCCGATAACCGAATTTAGGGCGGGCAGAGCCGCTGGCAAAGTCTAGTGGTTAAAAAATCGTTTAGAACGATTACCTAAAAACTCGACTACAAACTAAAAGTGGGTGTCGTGTTTTACAGATAACATGAACATTATTTGGCATAAAATATCGTAAGATATGACATCATTATGTAAAATGGCCAAGTGCGTGCTGTACATAAAATAACTCAGGG
Source organism: Apoda limacodes (assembly GCA_946406115.1). Taxonomy (NCBI): domain Eukaryota; kingdom Metazoa; phylum Arthropoda; class Insecta; order Lepidoptera; family Limacodidae; genus Apoda; species Apoda limacodes. The sequence goes on from OX291542.1 coordinate 14,757,365, forward strand.
TTCTGTAACTAGATAGTTATTTGCGGATATCTAAAAAACTTGTGAACTGGTTTTGTTCAAAGTAGTAGCCGAAAATATAGAAAAAGCAGTATAATTGCATTTTTTTCAGATTTTTAGTACATTTTTGATATGTTAGAGGAAGAAAAAAAATTTTAACTTTGAAAACTAGCAACTTGTAAAATTAACATCTCAGAGAAAGTCATTTAGAAACCTTATATGTCTGTAATTTAGAGACCTATCCAACAACATCCTACACAACGGGTTGTACGAAAAAAAAAATAAGATATATGGTCAACATAGTATAGTGAATTTTCAATTTGTATTGATTATCAAAAAAATCTAATAAAACACATTTTGCTAGTCCATGGGATGAAGACTTTTATGTATTTGGCCCAATGAACACTGGAATGTAACTAAATAACTATAGTTTTCAATTATTTCAACCACCAATCATGGTTCAAAACGGTTTTAAAACCAAATAATGGTTTTAATCCTACCGGTTGAATACCCGGTTTAGGATGTGATACAGTTATTTAAGTTTAATAATTAAATAAAATCTGTAAGTATGTATGTATGAATATATGTAAAGACTGCCTACACCCTCCACTTTACTTTATCTGACTGTGTAGTTTAATTAAATGAACTATTCACGTATAGTTGTTTGTTAACTAACACATACTTAAAGACACATTTTGTTCTGTACCTTCTTATATACACACGCACTAATATACGTTAGAGTTTTTTATAGGACGTGCCTAGATGCGTTGTACATAATCTTACCTTCCAGCATCTCTTGGACACTGGTCTTCACTGCATTATCGATATCTGCAACAATTTAATATTTTACACTTTGTATACGGTTTCCTATGGTCGCTTCGCATGCTACATAAAAACAAAAAATAAACAATTGACATGTGTGTATCACAACTTATTTTTTAGTAGCTTACTAACTAAATTATATGACTAAGTGTTTCAATACAGATTGTATACATGTACAAAGTATTGTATTATTTATTACTTTAAGTAGAATTCCTTGCCGGCTCTTTTTGGCAGAAATTAACAGATCATTATAAATAATTACATTGTATTGATGATTCAAAAGTGTTCTCAGAAACTTACTTGAATAAATATTGTTTATATTCCAACGTGGAAAGGAAAGCCATTAAAATATAATTTTCATTGCATGGTGTGTTCGTAAATTTGAACTTATTTAATTTAATTTGTATGTAAAAATCTCTTTTTGTGTTGTCGATCTTTTTATTTCTAACATCAATATATATGGAACAATGTGACTTCCGTAAGATAGGTAAGTTTACAAAATGATATTGTAGTGCGTATTGATTTTTATAAATTGGTATGAAGCCCAATATGTGACGATCACACGAAAAAAAATATTAAAAGAGTAAAAAGGCGGGACGCAGATTATTATCTATTTACAAACGTCATTTCAATTTCAATAATTATGAATAAGATTTGGTTTTGTCACCGGAATCAATAAAATAGTGGTAAAGACAATCATATAAACGAGTAAGTTTATAAAAGTGTATATAATGAATTTACCAAATGGCGTATAAATTTTTAAGGAGTTTTTTCATCTGGTTTCCTCGCACGTTTAACAATCTTCTATAAGTAGATACCTCATCAGCAGTGAAGTAAGAATCTTCTTATGAAACAGAATAGGAAATGAAAGGGTATTTCCCCTAAACTAAAGGTAAAGACGTGTTATGTTAACTTACTGCTACGCAAGTCCTTTGAAGCGGTTGACATGTCTGAAACAAAACAAAAGAAAAACGGTCAAGTGTGAGTTCTAAATTTCTACTCTAATTTATCTGAATCGAAATTTATGTGCATATTTTTAAAATATTAGTATTTCTGTCACTACAGACTGCGCTTTAATTATGGGCACATTTCTTTAATAAGTAATACATAATAAACTAATGTTTATAATGTATATTTTTTTACATATAGGTACTATATTTTTTAAACGTCATGTCTTAGTTTTTACAGGCTTTTTTTTTAGTTTCACTCGTCCGTTGTGTCTGTAATGAAATCTGGCAAGTTAAATTTGACACACTTCCCGGTTTCCGATTGAGGTGAAATTTTGCACGCATATGTATATCGCCTGACAATGTAATATTATGATGGCATCGATCTGATCTGATGATGGAGCTAGAAGGTGGCCATAGGAACTCCGTTATAAAACGACATATCCCTACGAGCTGGAAGGTGGTCATAGAAAGTCCGTAGTTGTACCACACAATCACGAGTTTGGGCTCGTTTTATTCAGTTTTAGTCTTGACGGGTACTTTGGTCCTTAATTTCTCATTAGAATTAAATTACTTTTAATTTTTTAATACCTTTTATTAACAAGGAATAAAAGCTTGTATTTTAAAAAAAAAAAATCTTTGTTTTTATTTGATATTCTAAAGATTATAATTCTTGAGATAATAAACAATAGTAACGTAATATAAAAATTCTTACCAGAATTCAAACCGGACAGAGGTTTCTTCCACAACGAAGCGAAGTCTGAAATATTATAAATAATCCATTATTATTTTTGAAACAAACACTTCACTAAGTATAGGACCCAGCTTAAGGACTGGCAAAATTCATCTTATTGATAGTCCAGATGGCAATGATACAGAATGTACGTTCAAAATAACTTTATCAACCTTGTGAAACTATGATACGGGTCGAAAAGATTTGAAGTACTAGCATTTGGCCGCATCTTCTTGTTTCTGAATAAATATGGGTAAAATTATTATAGCTCCTGAGTCCCGAGAAAAGACATAGGCTTCTTGAAAACGTCAAATAAGTGTGAGTCGGTTTTTTTCTTCTAATTGAGGAGTTGCCGTTGAAATCCTACACCGATAATCGAATCTAAAATAAATAAAAATTTCTCACTTGGCAAGTTGAATCCAGCTACGGCGTAGTGCCCGGATACCAGCTGAAAAAGAGGATGTCAATCAGGACAAAGCTGGCAATACTGTTGCATCTCGATCAATCAATAGGTTATATTGAGCTTTTATAATACGTCTGAGAGTCAACACGCTAACAAAAATAATAGAGACAGAGCTAAAGAATGCTCACTTTATATAACCTACTCCCGCACACATACGTCCCGTACATCCGAGTTCAAGGATTTTAAATGGCATCTGCCTATAGTATCTATTTCTCTAGTGCCTCGACTGTACTTCATATGAAAGTCATATAAACTTAGTACATACCTATAGGTATGTCTGGGATCTAATTGGGAACAGTCTCGAGTACGCCAGACTCTGGAATTCCGGAGAAAAATGTAAGCAAGTTGGACTTACCTCTTGAGACCGCGTGAATGTACCTGCATACATCTTTCTCTCGAACCTCAGAGTCTGGTGTACTCAAAAATGTTCCTAATTAGATCCCAGTCATACCTACAAAGTTTATATGGCTCTATGGTTTATATTGGCTTAAGTCATCTACGAAATTTTTTATTTTTTAAGTCTTGTTTGGAAATGACAGAGCATGACGTCGTATGGGCACGACTGATTATAAATACTGTAGAAGAAAAAATGGTAAAGAAGCTCTGACTTAAAAAAATACGATTCCCGGCGCCTTGCAGCGTGCTTCATACAAATATATTTCCCACTTGTTTTTGACATTTACTGATCAAATACCATAAACAATTGAGCAAGTGTTCTAGGAATAAATATCTAGGTCTGCAGCGTGACAGTTTTTTATTTAATTGTATAGTTTAAAAGTAATACAGGATTCTAGTTTTCCGTCTTGTTTGGAACCCTTTTTGTGTTTCAAACAAGCTGTAACTGTCAGGACAGTGAGGGACGCACATATGTTTGTTTACCACTTTAGTGGTACCCAAATGACCTTCTATCTACTTAGAAGGTCGTTGGTGGTACCTATAAAAAAATTACTACACTTTAAGGGTTCTGTTCACTTCCTGGCTACGGAAATATTCTTCTCCATGCTACGGAACCTGATTGGAATAATGATACAAACAAAGATACGATTTGATACTAAATCTAAATAATAATATATTAAAATCCTTACCGCAACCAAAATCAAGATGTTTAATGTGTTCATATTGGTTCCTGGCAACACTGACGACTGTGACTACAACCACAAATGTAAGCCTTTATATACACTATGTTATTACAAAAAGTTATTTGTAAAGTAAACAATTAAATTTCCATCTAAGAAGCAAAACTTTGATCTGGGTATTTAACGCGCAGTTGACTTAAGTATTTAAATCTATTTGAATAAAGTTAAATATTATTTCGCAACTACTTCTCTGTAATAGTCTAATCCATGTTAAATGAGTGATTCTTTGATTGTTTAGTTCTTAACGGCTACACATATCATATTCTTTTTATATCCGAATGTTTACATAAAAGTTAAACACCCTGTCATTGATCCAATACCTACGTATATCTCGTTGTTTATAGAGCTTGCTACATGATTCATTAAAACATAGATATCTATATATTATGAACATACTGCAATTTAATTTTTTTCTATTTTTATTTGTACAAAATAGTCCGAACAGTAGGTACTCAGCACAGAGTATCTAAACCAAAAATTTACAATTTGTCCTACTGTTATACTTCTGTCCGTTCCCGTTATGACTTTCGATACAGAAACGTCAAACGTGGACTCTAACTGTAGTACTTAGGTTTTGTGAATAATCGAACTATGAAAAGAGCAATTGCTGCTTTACTTTGTGCATTAACATGCGTAATAAGGCAATTCACGGAAGAACTAAACTTACTGACATAGCAATAATAGTAAGAAAGTACCTTAAACTTGGCAATGAGCAGAAACTGGGGAAGCCTCTCGTTCGTCAAACCAATAACCGGTAGCAAAATCGGCTAAGTGCGAGTCGGACTCGCACACGTGGACTCTTATTGTAGTAGGTTTTGTAAATAAACGAGCTATGAAAAGAGCTATTGCTGCTTTACTTTGAGCATTAACATGCGTAATGAGGCAATTCACGGAAGAACTAAACTTACTGAAATAGCAATAATAGTGAGAATGTACCTTAAGCGTGGCAATGAGTATATAATATATCATAAATAAATAGACTAGGGAAGCCTCTCGTTCGTCAAACCACTAACCGGTAGAAAAATCACGTTTGGTGTATTGGAGCCCCTTAAATAATTGTTTTATTTGAATTTAACATACGACGGAATATTTAAGGGACCAGGGAATAGAATACGCAGTGTGGAACAGCCTTCTCACCTTCAACCAGGTGGACTGACGAAACTATTTTCTGATTTCATTGGCAATCGTAATCGTTTTAGAATCCAACCCCTTTGCCTTTACATTGCGCGCGTAGTTATTGAACGTACAAAATACATAGGCGCGCGGCAATAATGAAAAAGCTGACGTTGGATTTTAAACCGATTACGATTAGAGAAAGTAAGAAAATAGTCCAGCTGGTTAGAGTCGAACGCAGTAGCTGATTGCATGCGGCTCAAGACCCTACTGAAAAAAATATTGAAGGGGCCGCAATGTTCGAGAGTTAATTTCTTCCGATGTCTTCAACGTTTGTGTTAAAAAGTAGAAAACACTGTAATAAAATATTTTTTAGTTTATTCTTAAGTTTAGAACTACTCTGGAATTGGAGAGAAAAATGTATGTAAATAGGTCTTACCTCTCGAGACCTGTATAATTGTACTTGTATACCTTTTTTTTCTCCATTTCCAGAGTCTGACGTACACATGACTGTTCCTAATAATCTTCTAGTAGATTTCTTACGGCCCGCCTAACATAAGCGTTCACTGTAGCATATACATAGACGCTTGCAATACAAGGGGTATTTACGTCTCATGCGTTGGCGCCCTTAAAAAATATAGCTGGGTGATTTTCAGCAAGCACAGCCTTTGCCTAATTTCAGTAGCACTCTCCTACTTTAGGCTTTTAGAAAAGTATATACTCTGAACCCACCCTATATAGTAAGTAAACCAACCTCGGAACAGACTTTTGTAAGAGATCATTTGCAAGACAAGGTGAATCTGACGTTCAAAAAACTTGGTGTACCTACTCAACAGAGCGAAGCAGTACTTACTTCACGTCGGGGTAGAGGTTACTGCTTTACAAGTTCGGCCCCATATGGAGTGCTGCTGCCATCTCTGGGCGGGTGCGTAGAAAAACAAGCTTGGCCCGTTTGAGTCGGTTCAACGAAGGGCCGTGAGCATTGTAAAAGATCCCAAACTCACTTGCCGTATCGAGACCTTAAGTTTGAGGAGAGATTTTGCCTCCCGGTGTGGGTGTGCGTTCTACCGCTTGTACAATAGGATTTGTTCTGAGGAACTTTTCGAGATGATGCCCACGGCTACTATCTACCATCGCACCGTTCGCCATCGGCAGGAAATATATTTTCACACTTTCGATCCGAAATGGTCGCATGCAGTGCGGTTTCAGAGAAACTTCCTCCCGCGAACGCTTGGGTTGTAGTATGAGCTCCCTGCCAAGTTTTTTTTAAGGTCTACAGTATGGGGTTCTTTGAGAAATAAGTTATTAGATTTTTGAAGGGTCGGCAACACGCAAGTGATACCCCTGGTGTTGCAAGCGTCCATCGGCTACGGTGACCAAGTATCATGAGGCGGGCCGTAAACTTGTTTGCCACCGTAGTGGTTTAAATGATGAAAGCCTAAAGTGCCACCGAAATTATGGAAAGGTTGTGTTTGTTGAAGATCGATCCGTTAGGTACTCCCTTATTGAAGAACCTCATGCTGTAATAGAAAAATCCTGTCAACGAGCTTATTCCAAAATAGCGTTTCCGGAAGGAAGACACCCTGAAAACGAACTGTACGTAACCATTTAGATTCTGAACTGCCAAGAGCAGTACGACGGTAAGAAGCAGTATAAGCATCATTTCGAACAAATTGTCGTAACATGACCCATTAAACAAGCGGTAGACTAGAACAAGTTTGAGAATGTCAGCAGTAGGGCATGAATATCGGAATCTCGGAATATCGTAACTCAGGAATCTCGGAACGTTTTGTCCGATATTATAGTTCCGATACTAGATGGTCCAATATCGTAATTAGTAAAATTTTCTAACTGGGATTAAATACAGCGTAAATGTTGCCAGTCCACGCTTATCTGTTCGTGAAATGTAATGTTCTCTCATTAACTCTTTATCTAGCAGTTAAAGAGCTATTATACGCAATTTCAGCCAGTTTGGTTCATTCACACAAACATAAATAAAGCTAAAAGAGTTAGTGATTTGGAAGTGGTTAAATAGGCTATACTATATTGATAGCAGGAGTACTACACTAACTTCATAGATTTGAAAAATCTACTACTATCGTGCATTAGTAGACTACACATTTCCCAATAACTTGAAAAGGAAATGGAGAAATGTAACCATTTTGATATTTTAGGATTTCTTATAAACCTATGTTCGAAAATAGAGAAAACTATGAGTCTATTGAAGACAGTATCTTACATCATTATTGGCTCTCAGCGTAGAAAGTGAGTGTGTTTTCTTATCAGTGGGATATTTTTATGGCAAGATTTAAAGCTAACTTTTACACGAAATTCCTGAATATTTTTAACAATCAAACACAAGTCAAAGTTACCTTTTATATAAAATGCTTGTAGACAGTGTTATTACATGCAGAAAAATCAGGTGTTAAGCCCTTAATTACTCCTATAGGCTGTTTCGTTGTAAATTTTGCATTCAAGGCAAAACGGGCTTTCATCGAACCCACGGGCGATAATGATATATAAAACCTGTCCTGTGCGCACCGCGCGCACTCTACGCTCTCTTTATCTATCAAGTATGTTATTAAGTGTATAAAAGCGCCATAGGTAGTTCAATATATGAACTATGCGCCAAATTACAAGTTTTAACTTCAGCCAAAACTTTTTAATTCATAAATTCTTAGGAGTTGTTTTTTATACCTATGTTTCCGTCATTTAAATTCTGTTTCTTTTTAAATATTTACTCGTAACAAACACGGGCAATACAGATATTACAAACTGGAGTCATTGAAACCTGCCCTCAGCCTTAGACTTCTAAATAGTCTCTCGTTAGTATTTTTTTTCTTATCATCTTTACTTTTACTTGATCTAATTGTTCCGAATTGTTGATTATATTATTAAGGTTGATTTTGAGTTTTTATAAAAAAAATTGATTAATTTAAATATAAGAGCAGAGATGGAAATCCTACAAACACACTAACAAAATAAAGGTTTTCAAAATAAAGTGTATATTAGTAGTTTTATTCGTTTAACATGTATTGATGCCTGTGGATGAAGCAAAAGATGTGTGCCAGGATCGTAGCAGGTAAAAGTTGTTTAGGAAATCCTCTTAGAAAACAGGCGTGATTTATGTATGTATTATCTACTTCGTGATTCCATTCTTGGTTAATTTACTAAAGTTGATTTTGAGTTTTTTTATTAATTTGTAGAATGATATAATAAATAATTTGATAGTACATGTTATTATACATATAAGTCGTAAACTAATATTATCTCTCTTAGTTAATTTATGCGTATATCTTTTATTAAAATGCTTTCAGTTTTATGTTGTTTTGATTGTTTAATCATCATGAACTGTAGCCATGAGTGTATAAAATTGATATCGATTATTAAAACGCTAATTTTCGACCGAGCAAACAGTTAACTTTGATGTAACAACTTTACCAAGTAAAGTGTGACTTACCTATTTGGTCAGATAATGACATTTCTATGATTATTCTGGACTACGACACACTAGGCTAAAAGGCTTAAGGACATCTGTTGGTTTTTTATATTGATTTTGAAATATATGAAAAGAAAATGCTTTGAAACGTCAATCTTTTCGTAGCCAATTAAACTTTATTAAAAAAATGTTCAATTCCGATATTGATATCGGAATTCCGATACTGACATATCGAAAATCAATATCGGAATGGAAAACGTCTGATATTACATGCCTTGGTCAGCAGTAATTCTCACAGTTCGTCCTTGAACGAAACATAACAAGGGCAAACCTGGTATCCAGAATAAATATAACGGTCATCGGCTTGTCAAGACATAATATGATTGATATGCAATAGTAGAAACAGCGCAAAAGACAACACAGAACCTTGCGGGACGCAAGCATTAATGTACATGCTTTATTAATAGTACCTATTAATGTGCTTGCTGTGGAGTGAAACTAAGTAGAAACTGGATTGGAATTGAAATTGGCAACAGACCAGAAAAGGCGTAATATCTACTAATAAAAAAATCATATAATATAATAGGAATAAGTTGTCCTGCGCCGTTTATGATTTTCTAAGGATTGACTGGGGTATTAGAGCGAGCAACCTATAGTAATATTAGTTATAGATGAAAGTGAGACACACATATCATAGTAGTTATGAAGAGATATAAGACACCTAACCTATATTACTAGTTTGTTTTCGTACAATACCGATTTAGGAATATTTTCAGTGCTTACAAGTTATATTGGCTGTGTGTTGTGATGCTATAAATTAGTCTATTTTTATTTAAGTAGACTCGACACATACAGTCAAAAACATGTTAGCATACTTTCATATGAACTATTATGCTACACTGGGCCGCGGCCATCAAGGTGGCGCGGCGTAGGGTAAAATATATGGCCGGCAAAAAATAAAAACTACCCGGTGTAGCATGATTAAATTTAGCCAGGCTGGGAAGCATGAATCATCCTTTAACAGCTCTTTCGAATGGTCAGTTTAACCGTTTTATCTAGACTTAATTTTACCATTTTAGGGTTGCGTACGTCTGATGAAAAAACGTAACCCTTATAGGATTACTCGTTTCTGACTTCGGTACAGCCAATTTGCTCCAAATCTACTGGACCGATAAAGTTGATTTTTTATAGGTAAACATACATTTCTGTGACCCACATACGAATGTGTGACGTAAATAAATAAATTTTGAATATAAGGGTCCACGCGAGTTCAAACCGCACTTTTTTTTTTAGGTTAATTCATTAATATTGTTTTGTAAGCAAAATTAAATTTAACGTGGGTGTAAGGGTGAAGGAATGGGCCATGCAAAGAATAAAACAATATAAACAACAAAACATTATATTTAAGTGTCGCCCTTCGCGTCAAGCGAACCAACGGCACAGTGTATATGTACTCAGACTATACGTTACAGGTTGCATTTGTGCTGCATCATCTCACCACTGGACTTCTGGAGTAGAATTATCGTATATGTACACTTTTTTTGGGAATTGACACTACATATTTACATAGAAATTATATAAGCTATTCAAATCGAAACATATAGGTAATGTACCTACTATAAGTTTATACAGAAGATACTGGCTAACATGTTTTTTTTTATACCACTAAGGTGGCAAACAAGCTTACCGCCTGATGGTACGCGGTCACCGTAGCCTATGGACGCTTGCAACACCAGGGGTATCACTTGCGCGTTGCCGACCTCAGACTTAAGGGCTCGATACCGCAATTAAGATTTCTATGAGGACTTTTACAGTGCCTCTACCTACCGGGATACTAAAAATAACCAACAGTTTTCATATAAGCTCTTAACTTCAGGCGCCAACGACTATAGTCTGTTGAAACTCAGTGGTAGGTACACTGCACGTAAGTAATTTACGTAGCATGTAAGTATTTTTATATAATTTTAAAGTTACATCAATAACAATACATACATCAGGCTCGAGTTTATGTCAAAATACTTTTAGAACTTATACAGTTTAATAAAATATCCTTTATATTTTTCATATTACATAATTGATATAATTTATACTTTTGACACCAGATACAAAAAAAAACGATATAAGTAGGTATTTTAAACAAATATAACTTGATATAAACTTCATATATAACACGATATTGAACCCATGTAAACTAAACGCGAAACCACACATCATTAACAAACAATAAAAACATTAAATAATCTTAAACAAAAACAATAACACGCTACAAAAAATAGAACAGTAAGATATTTTTTAATACTTTATAATTAAAAAAAACTTAACCAGTATACTTCGGTTAAAATCTTATAATAAATCAAAGTATCTAATTGATTTAAATTAATTAACAGACAGGAGGTATACACAAGGCATCACCAGTATATCAAGGCGTATCATGAAAACTTATGATAAAAATTTGTCTTATATATTTAAGTACATATAATCAAAATGGTTTGTAATTATTCACCGTAGCATCTTAACTTTCCTGAATATTAGGTACCTATTTTACTTTTTCCAAAGAAACAAGATAGCTTGGCTCTTTATCTTGTTTTTTTTACACTAATAGGGAATATGCAAAAAAAAGATAAGGTTAGTTGCAGGTTAGCAATATATTTTCCATTATAAAAACATGATTGGCAACTAAAAAAATTATTCACTTTTTATTTATTTACAAGCGGTCCCGGCGAACGTTGTTCCGCTGCCGTCCCTTTGTAACCCGGCGAACGTTGGTTTTTACCTAAAGTGCCCGAGTCCGGCTCGCACTTAACAGATCGAGATAAAAACTATCCTATCTTTTAAGTTGGATCAAATAAGAGATAGTTACGAAGTTTGATCAAAATCGGTTCAGTAGTTTAGGAGTCCATTGCGGATAAGCAACGTGACACGTAATTTTTATATATATAGACAACTTTTCTCATTAATTTTGTTACCTACAACTTTTATTATAGCTGTACAAACGTAAATGCAATATTTAAGGACTTATATAACAATAATCTTTAACGCGCCCTATTTCTACTACCTATACCAATATACTGCATATATACGGAAAAGTAGCTATCGGGGCAATATTTTATTTTTTACCTATCTTTTTTATCCATAATGATATTTTATAAAAAAATAAGCATATTCCCTATTGTGGAATTCACGTGACATATTCGGTTAACAAAACGAATAACGGTCGTTGGAAAATAAAAGTTGCCTAGAACACGAGTTTCATTCAAATTATACATTTACTTATAAGTTTTTTTTTAAATAACTTTTAATTTCATTGGCAACAACCATAATACATATTTCTGAAAAACGATTAACTACATCATACATATCTGACTGAAAATCACTGATATTTTAGAGAATTCAACAAAAAAAAACTAGTATTACTACTTATTTGACTAAGACATTTACGAATGATTCAAAAAATACACTTATTTAATTAATATCAGTCTGTCGAAAGCACTCAGTTTGGTTACAATTATTGTTTTATTGTCGCATGTTTAGGCTGTTATATGTAAATATGTATTATTATTTTCTTACACTTTCGTTAAATCAATGGAGATATAGTCTTCTAATAAAATATGTTACACACAATTTATCTTTATAATTTAATATTTGTATTTAAGAGGAAATACAGACAAAAGATTTGGGCAAAGCGTTTACATTATACTAACTAGTCCGAATTCTCTCTTCTCCCATTTTTTTTCTCTCTCTCTCTCTCTCTCTCTCCTCCCTATCAATTCACAACGAAAACACACGGACCGCTACTAAACTTTATGAAATAAACTGTTGATATGACTCGCGGGCCCCCCTTTTCAAAAAAGACTGTACTAAATAAGACACCTTCCCAAAGAGAGCTTCCTTCGCAACCTAGTTGGAAGTGTGGCCGGCTGCTGTGCAGAGTGTGGGTTCGATTCCCGCACTGGACAAACATTTATGTAAAAAAAATTTGTGTTTGTCTTGAGTCTGGGTGTATTTATGAATGATATGAATGTATTTACAAAAAAAAGTAATCTTTAATATGTATTTCTATCCGTTGCCTTGTATCCATATCACAAGCTCTGCTTACTTTAAGGCCAGACGGCGCTGTGTAATGTCCAAAAAATATTGAAAAATAATCAGTTTCGTTGCAATCAGATAACTAGTTTACAAACGCATAAAGGAAACAAGTTTATAACGAGCTATTTAAGTTAAATGACAAACGGCGAGAGTGGCATTTTATTTTTAATTTTGTTAAATTAGGATTCCGTACCAATGTTGATGTGTTTTTGTAGTTGCTTTCCTGCACCTCTGCAGTAAAGAAAAACATAATAGAATTTTGTAGTTATTTGAAATTAGGTTGGAATCCAAAACTTTGCTGTCAAATCAAATCGCTTTGTTGCACATTCTAAATATTGTTTTTTATAATTTTAACTGATAAGGAATTTTGGGATCCATTCCTAAAAATTTTTTTAAAAAAAGTTCCCATTTTTCTTACATAACAGACGAAGTAGAGTATTTGATGCTCCATGTTCTAACAACAATTCCTACACACAAACTAAACGATTTTATAATAGCTTATCTTAAACTGCAAATATAAAACAAGGTGCGCTTCAAGTCCAAGGATGTGTCCCTGTGGGGTGTCAAGGACAACCTCCAAGTAAATAATCTCAGTAGGTGTTACTTGCTCATGTTGCTTGCTCACTTTTACCTTCGAAAATATATCCTTCTTATTATATATCCTACATTTTAGTCTGCGTATCATTGCTTTTTTTCATATTGTGGATTGGTTCGTACAAATAACATAATTTTAAAAAGACTATAATTTCATACTATTTACCAACATAAAGCTTCGTACAAAATTGTAAGGCTACATAATTTGTTATTTAGACAGGCACACCGTGACCGTGTCAGTCACAACAAAAATCACAGTAACACTGAAAAATAATGGGAAGACTGGTCCGATTTAAAAACGTCGCTTTCAATTGCAAGGGCGAACTTCAATTTGGACAACGCATACGCACGCCCATTAGTGAATTGGACCGTTTAGTCTGTACTTTAAACTAATTATATAAGCTACAGTAATCTACAAATCATAGTACACCAACATCAAAACCCTCCTAAAAACTAAGTAAAAAATAAAGCATTTAGAACATTGTTGTCGTTCTTCCTCTGCCATCTTTTTTGAAGTAGGTTAAAAAGGGCTAATATTTATTTAAACAAGTACAAAACTGAATTTTCGTTCTCTTTATGCACCTTTTTTTATTTTATATTAAATCTGATCTTTATTCCTAATTCATATATCAACAGCTATTTTATGTACACAAACATACTGGACTTCTAATAAAGATTAAATATTCAAACATCAAATATACGTTCAACAAATTAGGCCCAAAATTGATATGGTCCTTTAATACATAATTAATTTATTAATATCTTAATATCATACCTAATAAATCCATTATTTTTTATACATTTAACCTTAGTATCAACGAAACGTCACCTTACTATAAATAAATAAATCTTTCAAATCTCATACAAAAAAAAAACATAAAAACATTTAAATTACACATCACTAAGTTGCACTCACATAGTCATAAATTTCTTTCATTTCAACTGTGATTTGACGTGGATACATCTTCATCAACTTTACATGTGAAAGTTTGTATGTCTGGATGGATGTTTGTTACTCAATCTCGCTTTAACCACTGGACGCATCGGGGTGAAACTTGGCATACACATAGGTTAGGTTCTTTAATAGCATATAAGCTACTTTTTATCCCGAAAAATTCAATAGTTCCCGCGGGAATAACTATAACAGAGTTTAAAGAACAGATGTAGCTATAGCTTGCTATAGCAAACTTCATTAGTATAATTAAGGAGTTCCACGCCCATAACCGAATTCAGGACGGGCGGAGCTGCTGGCAAAGTCTAGTAAACAATAAAATAAAGATATAAGCTGACTAGCTAAGCGATTCACTGCATAGTTTTCATATAAACAACAAGATATATCACTACACATGATCAACTTCATATTATTATTTTATATTTTCAAGCAAATTATTAAATAATAGACATCGTAGCGCCTCAATGTTATTAAAGACGTATTCCCGTCAAAACACTATATCATAATATATTACATTAAGTATGGCTACGATTGAAATCTCAAAGCGATGTCTCTGAGGGTGGCCTTGATAGAGTCGTACGTGGCAAAGGAGATACCGACTGCGACGGGGCCCTTCACCCAGTTCATACTTAACCCTTTGAAAAAGCCGCGAATACCTTCAGTCCTGAAAACAAAACAAATATATTAATTACATTTATTTTAAGAACCAAGCATATAATAATAATAAACCAGTAGATATTGTAATTCGTTTGAAAAAAAATTCTTGTTTAATTTCTCTTGACGATTCAAAAGTGTTTTTAGATTTATTTAGATACTAGCTGTCCCGGCGAACGTTGTTCCGCTGCCGTCCCTCTGTACCCGGCGAAAGTTGGTTTTTACCTATAGTGCCCGAGTCCGGCTCGCACTTGACATATCGAGATAAAAACTATCCTATCTTTTAAGATGGATCAAATAACAGATATTTACGAAGTTTGATCAAAATCGGTTCAGTAGTTTAGGAGTCCATTAAGGACAAACATTGTGACACGAGATTTATATATATTATTAAGATTAGAATAAAAACATTTTGAATTTTGATTTTTTTTCAATTCCTTTGCATTTTCCTGTCTATCAGGCTTACCTATAAACAGTTTGGAGAGTATGGGCGATGGTTGTGTAAGGGTAGGAGCCGTCAGGTAGACGACGACTAGTTTGCATTCGTCTCCGCACGATGTCCAGCGGGTAGGATGCAGTCTGTCCAAGAGCGCCGGCCGCTCCACCAAACGCCATGTTGACGAGGCCGCTCTGCATGCTGCCGAACACTTCCAGGTA
The DNA here is from genome assembly GCA_946406115.1 of Apoda limacodes. NCBI lineage: Eukaryota > Metazoa > Arthropoda > Insecta > Lepidoptera > Limacodidae > Apoda > Apoda limacodes. Next base: position 14,772,958 of record OX291542.1, read on the forward strand.
CTTGTGTTTCAGGCTGTCGTACGTGAAGAACGAGACGCCAGCGTAAGGGATCACTCCGAGCACTGTCGCCGGGTATCCTCTGTTACAATCCGTAGTTCATTGATCATTATATCGAAGGACCAACACCAAAACAAGGCAATTGAAGTTTTCTAGCTGTACACTTTGTATTTAAGCATTATGTTAATTAGTGCTGTCACAATGTTATAATTAGGGCTGTAACAAAGAGGTTTCGATTTCAGTTTGTGTCCTGAGTGGCGAAGGTTTGAGACTGGCGTATACTAATGAGTCTTTTTCTTGTCATTGGCTTTTCAGTAAAGGAAAACATCGTGAAGAAACTTGCAGGCGTCAATGTTAAGTCCACAATCCGCAGTGGGCCCACTTGTGGCCAAAATCACCCCCGCTTCACCTGCCTCACCTGTATAGCGTCCTCATTCCCTCCTCGCGTATCACCTTTACGAAGACGGCGGTAAGCGTCGAGTACTGGTGTGCGCTCGTGACAGCCATGCGCGCGCGAGCCAGGTCCAGCGGGTAAGTCAAGCTCTGAGACGTCACTCCCGCTAGAGAGCCCGCCACCAAGTGACGCACCTTGTATTGCCTTTAAGAAATACACGTAAATAATATCAAATCAAACAATATTTATTCAAGTAGGTTTCTCAGATCACTTTTGAATCATCAATAAAATCTATACAATGTTAATTTCTGCCAAGAAGAGACGACAAGAAGTTCCATTTAAAGTAATAATACAATACTTTGTTAATCAACCTACAAGTATAAAATGACGGTTACCAGTCGTCAAAAATGAGACATGGTATGTAAATTTCTATCATCAGCGGTTTTTAAAGTTAACCAGCTTGTGGTTTGCTGAACTTTGACGGGCCAGTTAAGTTTTAAAAATGCTGACTTTGCAAATTTTCTAACAATCTCCCATTTTTGACGGCTAGCTAATGTTAAAGTTATTTGGTGCAACCCAGCGTTAGTAATATAAATAAGTTAGAAGGCTACTAAAAACAAAGTTGTGATACACTTGTCAATTTTTTTTTTTTTGTTTTTATGTAGCACTATGTGAAGTGTCAATGGTGTGAAGGAATTCAGATATTTAAGATTATTCCGATATTTTTCTATAATTAAGGAGTTGCCGTTGAAATCCTTCATCGACAACCGACTTTAAGGCGGGTGGAACCGCGGTCAAAAGCTAGTATTTAATGAATTTGATAGTTAAGTCTGATTTTTTGTCCTTGCTTCACGTCTGTCACAATGGAGCATCTAATTAAGCAAAAACTTCGCACAGGGATAATTGAAGAGACAGATAATTATTCCGTAAAAATAAAAGATTACGCAGGAATAACCGAATTCCACGTGCTTGAGTGACTGTAGATGTACTCACTTAGCAGACTGCGGCGTGTCGACCCCTAGGACTCGTTTCCACTGTTCGTGCGCCGTGAACTGTATAGCGGCATAGGGAACGATACGTGCCATGGTGGCGCTGTTTCCCCGCCACAGCGCAACCACACCCTCCGAGCGCGCGCTGTGCACCAGGAACTGCAACGCGGCGCGCCACGAGTATGGTGTCTGTCTGTCACATTATACTGTACTACCATAGGTATATGTATTATATCACAGGTGTGTAGGGTGCAAGGGCCACAATTATAAATGTGATGTGAACTCGCTCTTCGTGCGCCCTATTTTCTTACTAATTTTGTAAACAAATTTTTAACCTCAAAATAAAAAACTATGATAGACTCGAATTATATTTGGTAATATGTAAAATCTCACTTTTTATTTAATTTTAATCTACCTACCTTTTAAAATCATCAAGAAATAAACTTTTTTACCGAAAACATAATCCGATTTCAAATCCACTAAAAAGTAAAAAATAAGTCCCTAAAGCAGACTTATTGACAGAACATTGAGTTACATTATTTCATTTTACTTAATGACACCGGGTGTAGTCCCTATTCGCGTTTGTGTTATTCGTTGAGTTTTTGTTTCGGATTTCATATTAATAAGATGTTTGTTTGTTTGTTTGCGTGGCATTTTTTTAAGTCTCCTAACTCTTTGGATTCCTGGAACTTATATTATAATGAGCACCCTTTAAAGTATTTTAATAAATTAAAGAAAACGCAACTGGACCCTGTACAAATGTGTGGTAAGGGGACAGTGTTATGTAAATTGCAATTAAAATTAAATGAAAACTTATGTAAAATTTATAAAACGTTAAGCAAGAGAAGAAAGAGAAGGACTTAGAAGAGAAAAGATTGATGATTGATCAGATAACTCACGATATCTGGAAATTAATCTTGGTGCGGTCGAGCGGGGCGATGGCGGTCTTGGCTATGGCGCCCGCAACCGCGCCCGCCGCCAATGACGTCACCACGGTCGCGCCGCGCCCCAGAGACCGATGAGCCTCCGCTCGCGTCACAGCCGATTCTGTCAAAATATTAAACATATATTTTCGTCACAGAATAAAGAAAACGTACACAAAAAAAGTATAATAGTTACCTAGTGCACAAGTTAAAGACACTCGAATTCGACAAGCTAGTGATTTAAGTTCTTTGTACAAATATAAGTATCGACAAAAAGAAGAGTATGTTAAAGTAGTACGTCTATCTAATAGAACAGATGTAAAGTGCGAAGCAGTACTTTACCTTGGGGCAAATGTTGTTGCTGTTGCCATCTCTAGGTAGCTGCACCCTTGGGCCCTTTAACTCGGTTCAAAGCAGAGCTGAGAGATTTGTTGACGATTCTAAACTCACAAGCCGTATCGAGCCCTTAAGTCTGAAGAGATAGTTTGCCACCCTAACACACACTGCCGCTACCGCTAGCATAATGGGCTGTGTTCTGTTAAATTGTTTGAAATATTGGCCACGGCTCCTTTATATCATCTCACCGCTCGCCATCGGCGGGGAACTTATCCTCAGATTTTGGAACCTAAATGGTTACGTTCAGTGCGGATTGAGAGGAACTTCATCCCTCGATCTAGGGACTACAATATTTAATAATTATATTAATAATAATTCTTTAAAACTCGCGACTAATTGCCCCAGTGTTGCGAGCGTCCATAGGCTACGATGACCGCTTCACATCAGGCGACGAACCGCAAGCTTGTTTGCCACACCGCTAATACATAAAAAAAGTGCTACGAGGAGCAAAAGTGCAACGTAAGTCGGCTCATGACAAGTTGAAGTAATGGTCCAAAGAAGCGATGCCGAAACTGGTGCTGCAGCAGGTTTGTTACATATCTTGCAGAGACATGTATCCATTAATAGCGATGATCAATAATTGATTACCTACTTATTTGATAACTTCGCAGTAGATTTTGTTACATATATGTATATCGACCACCTTAATAACTATATTCGCCAGGGGTATCGTGGGTCCGTAGTGTATTCAACGTTCCTTATTCAACTAAACATCAATCTAAAGAAAGGACGCACCCACACAATTACTTCTGTCAATATCATCTACATCACATAATATTTACAGAGTCAACAGCAGTAACTGTTAGTGATTGCTGCGTTCCAGATACGAAGCCATGCCATTTTATACATACCATGTTTAAGGGGTGTACCATTCAAACATACGTGCCTAATTCAAAAGAAATTCATTGTTCACAGTTCATGTTTTTAAAAGTTCTATTACTAGCTTTTTCCCGCGGTTTCATCCGCCCTAAATGCGATTATCGGTGTAGGATTTCAACGGCAACTCCTCAATTATGAAAAAAAAAAACGGATTCACGTTTGACGTTTTTAAGTAGCCTATGTCCTTTTCCAGAACTCAAACTATCTCCACGCCAATTTTTTTCGTAATCATATTATATATGTAAAAACAAATTGTTAAAAGTAAATAATAATTGTTTATATCAGACCGTGGTCCATAATGTGTAAGTAACAAAGACACTTACAAACTAGATATGAAAGAAAATAATTATAATAATAAAATAAAAATACAATAATAAATAATAAAATAAACAAATAAAAAAGTTATTTTAGTGATACAACGACAGTCGAAAGCCCTTAAAGTAACACGAATGTGGTTGCCACTCTATAGATGCACGTCGGTCGGCGCGCGGCGTACGACAAATGTAAATTGGTAATTTATTGCCGCATTATCCTTCAATAAAACTGTGATACTACCGCTCTCACAGATAGTACGAGCTTTATCGACTAACTTTTGGCAATATTTTGTTTAGCACACAATAAAATTTATTAAAAATTACCTACAACTTAGTAATTGAAAGACATGTGAAAATAAACATGTTTTTTCCATAATTGCGGCTGTTAACACGCGTTAACCGTCATATACCTATAACAATTATTTTTTCACAGGATTGTAAAATATAATATTTATAATAAAATACCTATAAAATTTTATCAGTAAACATGTTCTCTCTTACTTGAGTAATATAACTAGGACATACAGACTGACAAACGGACGGACACGATGTTATTATAGGGGTTCTGTTTGTTCCACTAAAAACGATCAACTATATGAATTTCGAACACTACGTCCTTTTGATTGGATTGGGTTATTAAACGCTTAGATTACTCGTAAATTGTATATGTAGTCGCACCCATTGTTTGAGGACCACACCCCCAGCCATACTTGTTTACATTATTCGTTAACACCTGTGTAAGTGAAACACGTGCACGAAGCGCCACACATTTACATAATAAGATATTTGGGTAATACTCATGTCGCCTCACTTACTATACGCAGAGGCCCAGGCCTCAACTTGAAGAAGGCCTAATGCGGGTTTCAAAGTCAAACTTTTTTATTAAAAATAAGGTTTTTACAAACACTTTTGAATCGTCAGTTATAAAATACTATTTTTTAAACTATTTTTTGGGTAAGTACACGTTGTCAACTAATAGCTCGACTGTATGAGTTTTAGCCACCACCCATAAGGCCTCTGACATGGCTTAACGACTGCCGTGATATGAAAAACAGTTAGGACCGACGATATTACGTGCTCTTCGAAACACTAGGGGTAACCCATCGAAGTAGTGACGACGTCCGACTTGCTTAACCTCGCATATCGTTTCCAATAGACCAATGTCACTGGGCCACAAGCTTAGGTAGGTATGTTATGTACATTGAGCAAATATAATTTATTCGCACGAATATTTAAGTCCCGGCTTCAAAAACGTGTGTCGTATACCCGTAAGTATCTATTTCTGACTCAACACACATTTAACAATATTTTCCATAGATATATTGCCATAACGAGCAATCCGGCAAACAGTGACGCCACCCAACTTGGGCCTCAATTAGATATTTCCTTTTCGCGTATTTCGAAATTGTTTTAGATATGAAAAAAAAAATTGTTTAGTCAGTAGCAATTTAGAACGGTTTGACTGTTTGTAAAACATCTTGAGTTTTTAATGTCATTTGTGCTAAAAGTGGCTGCTTAAGTACAGCAAAAATAACCAAAGGCGTTTTGGCAGGAGCTGCATCTCCCGAAATCACTTCTTACTTTCACGTTGCGTTCTGGAACGCGTCTTGCCTAGTTATATATGTTTATAATGACATACATACGCTTTATGAGCGTTAAGCTGAAATCGACTATGTCAATCTCAAGTAAAGTCTCAATTTTTCTGTGACAAAAATATCTAACGAATTAGTAAAAAGTGAAAATTAATTAATTACATTTTTTTATACCACTAAGGTGGCAAACAAGCTTACGGTATATGGCCGCTTGTAACACCAGGGGTATCACTCACGCGTTGCCGACTCTTAAAAAATCCAATAAAATCTTTTATATTATATATATAATATATAGAAATTTTGTTACAGTAACTTCTAAGTTTATAGTTAGGTACTCTATAATTAATGAAATAAATATTGTCGACACTACAAGTTGATAAGGGGTTATGGAATAAAATTAGAAAAACGAGTGGGTCAACTGTTTTTTTTAAGACTTATTTTTAAATGCAGATCAAAAACCCGTCAATTTATTTACATCAACTAAATATTTTTTTATCAAAATAATTATTATAATGCAAACAAACCAAATCTTTTACAAAACTAGTACTTAAAGAATTCTTAAATACGTATCAATACTATATTATATTTTTTCCTCTAATCTACAACAAAAAAGTTGTACAAAAATATAATTTTCATATCAAATACAGTGATTGCACATCAAATTAACTAGAGCGTACAAAAGTAATACTCACATATAACAAAATAACTATTTTCGCAACACGTTTTCTATTAAGCATCTCTAAACTGGCTCAACATATGTATATATTGAATAATCACTATAGCAAAGTATGGCTATTTATATAGCATTACTTTTAGGTATCATCTAATATACTGAGAATTAATATAACGCGTTTTCTATCACTTTGCCGCTGAGTAAGTGCCTACCTCTAGCGACACCCCACAAATCGGAGAATTTTTCAAAAAACTAGGACAGTTTGCATTGACAAGTCTCGCTAAGAAATTTCAATTATGGTGTTCTATACTTATATATAATATAATATATCAGTTTTCGTTAGTTAGATCTTACTCAGTTATAGCGAATAATTAGATTATTATGATAAGATAAAATGGTCTTTCACTTAAATAAATTGCCTTATGTGTTAAGAAATAAAAGCTATGTTTAAACGAAAATGAATTACAAAGTTTATTGTGCGCTAGTTATTATTAGAGATGTGTTCATAAAAAATCTCCGCTTTTCAATTAATAGCGATGCGCCACGAACTCAAGTTGTTGCTAAAATAATAATATTTTGCGGTACGTAACTATTTGGCTGTGCAATCAGTGGTTTTTATTAGAATTGGTATTTTTTTGGTATAAAAAACCCTGTTTTTAAAGCGATGTTTTAACAGATATCTTAAATCAAATCGTGTTTAGTTAAAGAATGTCTAAAGGCATGTTATTTTCCAGTCTAAAACTAGTAATAAGGCAGTGGAATCGATTTCAAAAGCGAGCTGAAAACTGAAAATTTTTTAGTGCGCAACCTTAAGAGGCAGTACTACCAAAATTTAATTTTTTTGGCAAATGTTTCTCCGGATCCGCTGAGCAGATCCGACCAAAATTTAATGACGGGATATGGTTCAGACCCTGAAAAACGTGAAAACTCGATTAATTAACTTTTGTTCGATAGAAAAAAAATCCTAAAGTTACCCCTTTCCATTGTTTTAATAGTTTTGGCAAATAAATCTCCCAAAGCTATTTTAATATTTACTGACCAAACATTGTAAAATCCAAACCAAATGTCCATTGTCAAATCTCAAGCCAAGTGTTCATGTGTGTGATTTTCCAAAATCCTTGAAATGTTATTAACTTAATAATCTCATATAAGAACATTTGTAAGAAAAACTAGAATCTTGTGTGACTTAAACTAAAGAATGAAGTACAAAACTGACACACTGCGGACTTAGATATTTATTCCTAGACAGCTAAGGATCAAACAAAAACAATAATTGTAAGAAAAACTCGGTACACGCTTAAGTAGTCGCACACTCATTGTTATTGCTATTGCTAAAGCTGCTTCAAACGCGTGAGATAAAAGTTAATTATTATTAGCTAAAATAACCGACTCACGCTTGACGTTTTCAAGTAGCCTATGTCCATCCCACGGGATCAAACTACGAGTATCTCCATGCCAAATTTGCTTTAATACGATTATCGGTGTAGGATATCAACGTCAACTCCTCAATTATAGAAAAAGAACCGACGCACACTTGACATTTTTCAGTAGCCTGTCCTTTTTTGGAACTCAAACTATCTCCATGCACCGTTTTATCTTAATCGGCACAGCGTTTTAAGTGTAAAGAGGTAACAGACAGACAGACAGACAGAGTTATTTTCGCATTTATAATATTAGTATGAATAAAACTGATTCTAAAGTGCTGTTTAAAAGTCTGCTTGAAGAAAAAAGAGTTTGAGTTAAATTTTTTTGTTATTTTGCAGCTACTGAATGTAATATTTACATAGAATTCTTGTTTTGTTGGGACAATAGTTCACATACAAAAAGTGGCGCTGTAGGCTGTACGCTATAGTAAATTCTATATTTATGGTCCAAAAATTCATTACAAGACATTGGCCGAGCACTACTTTTGGAAGTTTCTGAAACTCAGTGAAGCCACCACTTAGACACACTTTTGGACCAGGATCGTTATGCATATCAATATGCTTACGTCTTGGTGCAAAGGTTTGCGAATCTCATATCTGTCCTTGTGGCTAAAGTGTGGAACACATGGTCTTTCTTGCAAAAAATGCGGTGGTCGTTTTTATCGTCACGGCACACCGAATGATCTTATTAAAAAGTCTCTAAGCACCGTCTCTGTGCCTGCTGTTTTAGAGTTGTGGTCTCTTCAAAGACGATGATGGAATGAGACCTGATATGCCCACATTGGTACCGTGGAGCCTTGGAAGCCTTGGTATCTAACAAGCAATGTCAACAAATCACACCACAAACTGGCGGGGCGAGAAAGTCGCACGCAGGCGCGCGTGGAACGTTTGATTTCCCACCGGCTTTGCCTTTTGCCGCTTGCAAAGGAAAACTTACATTTTGGTAGCGCGACCGCATCGCGCAAACGTCTATTAGGACACTCATTTACATCTAGTATGATTGATTTTCAGTTCGTACGAACAAAGTTCGCGCGATTTTGCTATAGTAAGCGCGTTGTATTAGGACAACGCCTGACATTGGGCGCTTCTTGGGCTCTTCACCGGCCCCGGCCCGAAGCCGACACCGATACCAGTGGACGCATAATTCTATGAAAATAATTTTATAAAATTGTACTGCGCTCTGTCCCACTGGCCCGGCCCGACACCGACATGTCGGTGCCGGCGCGAGCATGTCGTCGGCAGCAAGCCTCCCGCTGGTGTCGGCCCGGCATTTTCTGCATGTGTTGTGTACACACGCAATGTAGGCGTGATCACCGAACACTCCCGCGCATCTTTTATTACTACTTTAGTGCATGCGGAAGAACTACGTATTTTTAGGGTTCCGTAGCCAAATGCCAAAAACGGAACCCTTATAGATTCGTCATGCCTGTCTGTAGGTCCGTCCGTATGTCACAGCCACATTATTCCGAAACTATAAGAACTATACTTTTGAAACTTGGTAAGTAGATGTATTCTGACACAAAAATAGAAAAAAAACCAATAAATTTTTGAGGTCCCCATACTTAGATTTTGAAACTCAAAATTTTTTTTTCATCAAACCCATACGTGTGGGGTATCTATGGATAGGTCATAAAAATGATATTGAGGTTTTTAATAGCATTTTTTTCTAAACTGACTTAGTTTGCGCGAGAGACACTTTCAAAGTGGTGTAATGTCCACCCCCCTGTAACTTCTAAAATAAGAGAATGATAAAACTAAAAAAAAAATATATGATGTACATTACTATGCGAACTTCCACCGACAATTGGTTTGAGCGAGATCTAGTAAGTAGTTTTTTTTAATACGTCGTAAATCGTAAACCGCAATTTACCATTGATTCAACCAACTCAAATATAAAAATATTTTTGTTTAAGTTTGTAGATTACATAAATGGTGGTAGGTACGGAACCCTCGGTTCGCGAGTCCAACTCGCACTTGGCCGGTTTTTTCATTATGGCCTTTAAATATGACGTGGTTACACTAATAGAAATAGTGGAGACTAACCCAGTCTTTGTCTTAAATATATTAAATACAATCTATTATACGCTGTCATCATCACGCATCGCTCTTGTCCACGTCTAACTTAACTGGAATTATAAAGCGGTGTCGGGTCGGAGCGTGTCGGTGTCGGTCTAAAGAAGAATGTAGCTGTCGGTGTCAGACCGGGGCCGGTGTCGGGCCGGCCAATCAAGAAGCGCCCATTGCGGGGAAACAGTTTAGTATATGTAGAAATAATATATGTTATTTAAAGGACACAGTGTTGTTAGTTACTTACCGGTGTGTGCGCGCGGCTCGGGCAGCAGCGACACACGGGCCTCGGGCGCGCCAACCGCGCCCGCCGCCATCTTGCCGATATCTCACACACAACTGACCTAAAAATGAAATAAAACAAAATACTAGACGATTGGTACATGCCCCATTAAAATTAGTATTTTTTAGTTGAAAAATTATGATTAAATAAAAGTAAATTAAAAACATGACTGCAAAAACATATAGAACTAAAAAGCAATAAAAAGTGCACCTAAAATATACCAAATATTAAACTATAAGCAGATAAAACTCATTTGTGGGTAACTACTATATTTTAAGCAATCTGCAGGTACTTTAGTTCAAATAAACTTGCGTTAGAATAAGTCCTGCCTGCTTGTATTTAAATATTTGGTAAGTTTAAGGTGCACTTTTTATTGCTTTTTAGTTCTTAATGTTTCTGTAGTTGGGTTTTTATATTTATTTAATTATTTATCTTTATTTAGAGCTTTTTGGATTTAGTTCTTTTTTTACTTTTCGTCTCGCACTTGAGTATTTTATGTATCCTATAACACTCATGAATACCTTTCATTTGAGACCTTATTCATCAAAATCTGTACAGCGGTTTAGACGACAGGTCACAATGGAACGGACATACATACATACGCACGAAAAACATTACTCTCTTTCTGAGCCCCAATGGCTGTAGAAATGGAAAAAGAGTAAAATTGCATACAATGTTAGATATAAAAAAATCCTATAATTTTTTACTATGTTAAACAATTTACAGTTATGTTTTATAAAGAAACGAATAATGTTTTAGGTTAATATTAATAAGAAATATTGATGGATATTTTTTGAGATAGATAGTGGGCCAGAAAAATTTGCGAATTTGAAAAAATACTAATAAAAAAACTAAATACAATTCACATACAAATTTTTATTTCAATTCAAATAGACATCTGGGAAATTCATTTTTTAGAAATAACATCATCCAGGTGTGCACTGCGAACATTGCTCAAATCTAAACCTCAAATTGGTAAAAACTCGCTGGCACATTGCGCGGGGAATAGCTGCTATTTCTTCTCGGATATTGGTCTTCAACTGGTTCATCATGGCTGGATTATGGAGTAAACTCTACTTTTCAGGTATCGCCACATAAAAAAGTCCAGTGGAGTTAGATCCGGACTTATAGGTGGCCGTGCAATGTCACCTCGGCGCGATATCAGTTTCCCGGCAAACATCTCGTTTACGACCGCCAAAAAGGCATTTAGATTATGGTATGTCGCGTCAAAACAGTAGCTTAGAATTTGCTGACTCACCATTGAATCACACTTTCCTTTGGACACTGATTTGGGTCATGTAATCCAAACTCATGCCAAACAATAGCGCACGAATCGCCATATTTGTAACAATGTTTAACGCAGAATGCATGTTGCGCTCCGGTGAAGTGATTCATGGCAAGTAAATTTCTGAGAACCGAGCTTCTCAAGCCTACAACCCGCGCAGCCCCCTCTCATAAGGATCATCACAAGAGTGTTTTTAAAATTGAAAGCCTTTTTGGCTCATCCTGTACCTGCCAACATTGAAAGTTCATACTAACTGCCTTTTTTTACCTTACCAACCAAGTTATTCATAATATTACTGTTCTTTTTTAAAATTTGTATGGCATGTTAAGAATATTGCAAATATCACCTTACATTTTGTATTTAAATTCTTTTAACATTTAATCAGTAATTTAATAAAAAAAAAAAAAACATAATTTTGATTTTTATTTGCATTTTTTAAATATCTGTAAAACATTGACAACATTGTCTATATCAAGCTAACTCTTAAAGAAAAATATACAAAGTTGAACTAATGCAACCAAAAACTCTCATTAGTTCAACGGTTGAACTAATTGGGTGTACAAGCGGGAATTACCCATTTTTATGCCAATTTTAGGAATTTGTTGGAAATAAAATGGAATGCACTTTTGTATCAAAAAAAACCAAAGTTTCTGGCATTGTCAAACTAAGTATTTTGTAGAACTTATTATACTAGTAATTTAACTACCCACCTAATGTTGTAAAGTGAGACTAAAAATGTGGTTTTTGTACAAAAAGGTACACAAAATTCATCTCCCTATGTTGTCTTGAAATAATCTTGGTAACTATGTACTCAGGTTATTGGATTTATTCAAGATTCAAAATAGAAGTTATTAGATTCTTGAAGGGTCCGCAATATGCAAGTGATGCCCCAGGTGTTGTAAGTGTCCATAGGCTAGGCTACGGTAACCACTTACCATCAGGCAGACATCTTTATTTTTTAATGGGGCTGAGGTGAAGAAGAGGGAGTGCTAAGAAAAATATCAAAAATTTTACTAAGTTATACTTTGAACGATTTTAGGACTTTTCTAGCGAAATCTAAACATGCAAATATTCAAGTTCGTTTTTTTTCTCTTTTTGTTACTCTGACTGGTTTTTAACCCTTGATCCCAATTTTGTTGGTCTGTTCATAGATTCAGATGAATCAATTAGCAGATCAAGCTTCAAATGGCAGCATTACATAACTATTTTGGTATATAGAAATAGCAACATCCATTTTTCTGTATAACAATTACGAGTTCATTCACATCTTATCGTACAACTGGCGAACTAAAAACAAGCAAAGGTGTAAAAGTTCAAAGTCTACAAGAGAGACCTAGCCTTGAAATGTTGAGGTAATAGAAAAAAATAATGATTTGAACATGATGAATCTATATTTAGACTATTCGGAAATCGTTACCGATAAATAAAATAATATCACTTACCTCAAACTCCAACAAAAATAGGTTCAACCAACGAGATTTTAAGTACGCACTATTTTTTTAATTTTAGAGACTTAACAAAGCACTTACAAGAACAAATTTTTTTTTCGATATAATAATCTTTAATCTTAATTTTTTTCACAAGCTATCTTATATTTATAAATATTTCCTAAGGCGAGAAATATAAAAAATAACAAAGTTTTGTCTAACGTTTCAATATGCAGGATGGATGACATTTACTGACATTTTCGAATGCTCAGGGTTGCAATATCGTAGATTGAAATTTTCACTACAAAAATTCAATAACCTTTACTTGTCTTTCCAATACATTCAATATTGTGATTTCATTTTTTACTTTCTACAAATATCAATTTAGTTTTATTAGCATGTTAAAACAGCCTCAAGTTTGCTCAATTATCCCTTCAGTCCTAGTCGACTTCGCCACTGGATATTTTCTTTTTGGACACGGCTAGCGAATTTTAAAAATGTGCTTGAACGGTAATTAGGCTATTTATAAACGCTTTGTATTGTTTTTAGTTATTCTAGAAATAGTTTTAGATAGCGTATCTTCTAGAAACACTATCTACAGACAAGGGCACCGTACAAGGCTCTATGATCGGGCCGAGTGAATACATAATTTACGTAAATGTTAGTTTGCCGATAACACTTGCCTTATGGTTGCTGACAAAAATTACAGGAAAACTTTGATCGAATGTGCCACTGGGCGCATGATGTGGGCCTAGTCATAAACGCTCAAAAAACAAAATTTATGTGTATAAAGTCGTCTCATAATAGGGACAACTACAAGCCAAATATAATAGCGCATGTCCATGAATGCATGCATAGCGAATTGGTCTGCAGCCATAATAGCGGGTGTATTAAGTTGGATATAGTAAAGGAGCACATGTACGTGGGACTTGTAATTGACAACCGACTCAACTGGGGGCACCACATAGATCTCGTTTGCAAAAAGTTAAGAGCTATACTTTGTAAACTGTATACGCTTAAGTATAAAATGTCGTATAAAACCTTGCGCTTATTATATCTAGCATTAGCAGACTCTGTAATCAGTTACGGTTTATCTAGTTACGGACGCACATACGAAACATATATTGATAATATATACAAATTGCAAGTTAGACTATTAAAAACTATTGTGCCTCGACACGTAAAACATAAATACAATGATAATTATAACGAGCTATTTAAATATTGTAAAATCCAATATAAAATAAAAATGGATATAATGAAAGAAGGAATCACAAACATAAACCAGCTTTGCGCTTATAAACGAAAAAGTCACTTAAGAAAAATACCAAATTCTCAAAAATTCATCTTGCCCAAATTTAATAACCTTTATGCAACCAGAATATACGACATATTTTGGTTCCATAAAGGTTATTAAATTTGGGCAAGATGAATTTTTATAGATATAATATTATAAAAATACATACTACCTAAAATATTGAATAGTCTTCCTAAAAATATAATTAACAAATATTTAAATAAACAACAATATAAAAGTTTACTTAAAAACTACTGTTTAGAGAACTTAGATCTAATTTCAAAGACAGAATAGTTATTGTCATATATTAGATTCACATAGTTTTAGCGTTTATTGTACTTATTAAGTGAATTAACTTAGCAGCCTTGTAACATTTATTTTATTATATTATTTTTTAAACACCATGCGAACTCTCGCCCGTACAAAAACCTCTGGGGTTTAAACGAGCGACTTTACTTATAAGATAATTGTGCTTTTGTAAATATTGATCAATAAATAGAAAAAAAAAAAAAACTACACATCGTATTTCCGAGCCAAATGTAAAAAAATGGTCGCAAAACTGTGACAGAGATGAAACGAAATTGAGGTCTCTTGTTTCTTTCTAAATTGTTTTAATAAACATAAACAAACAAAATCGCGGACGTAGATAGAAAGAGAAAAGTGACTGTAGGTTTGCATTATCTCATTCTAAAGGATGGACAATTTTGTGAGGCTATTACACAGTCCGTATTGCACAGATTTCGGAACTCAAAAACTATGGTTAGTGATGCGTGATGCGTGATTGAATGATTTAAATAAATGTACAATAAACTTTAAAACCAATTTGTTTTTATTGTTAAATTATATATATATTTATATATATAGATATACCTATATATATATATATATAAGTATAATTATACATCTTTAATATTAACCTTAAAAACATTATTTCGCTACCAAATCATTTCATAAGTTTAATCTGAGCACTATAATTTGTTATGTAAAATGCATTTATAATTCAGTATTTTGAAATAATGACTTGAATTTTTAAATAATATTTCGATGACTGGGTTATTAGGCAGATTTGATTTGCTAACCAAATTATTTGATCATTAATAATACTATTTTTATATATTTATTTTAATGGTTTTGTATATTTTGGAAAAAAAACTGACGTATTGAGTATAATAATAAAAATAATAATAATAATAATAATAAGACTTTATTACTGACAATTACATATAAGTTGATGAATACATATATGTAAATACATTGTTAATTTATTTATGCTACTAATATGCTAAAAAATAAAAAAATAAAAATAAAGTTTGTTGCACATCATTCCGGAGTTTTGTTTGTGTCAGCATGTTCTTTTAACACATATGCCTCCTCCAACCTTTTCCAGGCTGCTCTATCTTTTGCAGCTCTTGTCCACAAAGCACCTGCTGCTTCTTTGAGATCGTCTGACCACTTTTTTTTTTGTCTAACTCTTTTCCTCTTTGATAAATCTTTGTTAAATCTAGGGGTCCACTCTGTTAAGGTTTTGCACCATTTATTCGTCTGATCTCTTAGCATGTGTCCTATCCATCGCCACTTTAGTAGTTTTGTTTTAGTTGTAATATCTTGAAGCTTTGTTATTTTTCTTAGTTCTACTGCTTGCTTCTTGTCTTTTCTTTTGAACCCCAGGATACTCCTTTCCATGCTCCTTTGGCAAGTTCGGATTCTATGCTGTAGTTTCAGTGTGGTGGCCCATGTTTCACATCCATATGTAAGTATAGGTAGAATACATGTGTTAAATAGTTTTCTTTTCACTTGCATACTGTATTTGACATCTTTCATTACGTGTTTCAGAGACCAATATCTTTTCCATGAGTTTGCTATTCTTCGCTGTATTTCTTGTTCGAGTTGGTCATTAATAGAGATAAGTTGCCCTATTCGTTTACATACTCTATAGGTTCACCTTCTAACTGTATAATAGTCTTTGATCTATTGGTCATTAGTTTTGTTTTTCCTCTATTCATAACAAGTCCTACTTTTCTGCTTTTTAGGGATAGTTCTGTGATCATGGCTTGTAAAGTTTCCGCACAGTCAGTGTATGTCGTCAGCTAACCTAAGATGGTTGAGCTTTGTTCCGTTGATATTTATTCCCAGGATATCCCAGTTTAATTCTTTGAACACTTCTTCCAGCACTGCGGTAAAGAGTTTCGGTGAAAGTGGGTCACCTTGTCTCACTCCTATTTGGATTGGGAAGCTATCTCCTTGTGTTTCCAATTTCACTTGTGCTGAGCTGTTTTGGTAAATGTTCCTTATTAAACTTATATATTTACAGGGTACCTGGGTTTTTAGCGCTTTTCATATGTAAGAGTGTTCCAGTGAGTCAAAGGCTTTGTCAACAAAACCTAGATATAAATCGTATCCATATTCCTGGCTTTTTTCTATTAATTGTTTTAGGGCGTGCATATGGTCTATAGTTGAATATCCAGGTCTGAAGCCTGCTTGTTCACGTGATTGTTGTAGATCCAGAGTTCTTTTGATGCGATTCAGGATGATTTTGGAGAACACTTTATACACATTTGACATCAAACTGATGGGTCGATAGTTACCCATGTTACTTTTGTCCCCCTTTTTATGTATTAGGATTATGGTACTATTTGTCCACTGGCTAGGGATATATTCTGAATCCAATACCTTGTTGTAGAGTTCCGTTAGTGTGTATACTTTTTGTGGTAGGGTCATTTTTAATGTTTCGTTTATTATATTGTCCGAGCCCGGGGATTTGTCATTTTTCTGGGTATGTATAGCAAAGATCACTTCTTCTTCAGATATCATTGGCACGGTCTCCTAATTTTCTTGTGTGTCTAGTCTAATGGTTTCGTCTTGTGAGATTTGAGAGGTATGTAAATTTCTGTAAAAGTCGGTGGCTACTGTTAGGATTGTCTTTCTTTCAGTTATTAGTTTTTTGTTTTTGTTTAGAAGATTGGGTATCCATGATTTGTGCTCTTTTAGTTCTTTTAGAGCCTTTTAATACCCCCTGTTTTGTTGATATAATCATTGATACATTCATTTTGTTATTTTAATCGGTCTTTTTTTATATTTTGTGTTATTTCCTTACTTATTTTAGCTATTTCTGTGGCCGCAAGTGTATCCTTTTTATTCTTAGACATCTCTTTCCTTTTTTGTAGGAGTTGTAAAGTGCTTTTACCAAGTATTTTGGTTTTGTTGTTTCTAATATTTCTATTTTCGTTTAAGCTATTGATTTCAAGGTTGTACATTTCTTGTATTGAGTTTGTTGGGTATTTTGAGCTGTAATTTTGTTGGGAAGGAACATTTAAGAACTGATCTTGTGAACATCTAAGAACTGATTTCTAAAGTTTTTTCGAGATTTCCTATCTTGATACTGAACTGTTGCTCTAACCATTCTGTGGTTTGAGTTAAAATTAAGTTGATTAATAATTTTAACATCTTTGAATGCATCGGGTCGGTTACTAAGGATATAATCTATTTCATTACGGTATGTGCCGTCAGGTGATATCCAAGTCCATTTCTTTGAGGCTTTTTTCTTGAAGCAACTGTTCATAATTGTAAGATTATTTTCTAAAGCCATGTTCACTAACCTTTTCCCATTAGGGCTTCTTCTTCCTAAACCAAATTTTCCCAGGACTTTTTCTTCACCTTGGTTTTGTTCGCCTATTTTACCATTAAAGTCGCCCATCACAATGACATTTTTTTGTGTATTCTGTAGGGTGGCAGAGAGGCTTTTGTAGAATTCGTCTTTGCATTTATCATCCGCCGATTCTGTTGGCGCATATACTTGTATGATAGACCATGGATTGCGGAAACCGGGTATGTTTATGTTCAGTATTACAATTCTCTCGGAAATACCTCTGAGTTCTATAATGTATTTCTTTAAGTCTTTTTTTATCAAAAAGCAACTCCATACTGTCCTTGTGTCTGTCCTTTGTAGTACAAGATAAAGTCCTTGTAATCCTCTATGCGATCACCAAGTCTTCGAATTTCACTCAAGCCGAGGATGTTCCATTTAATATCTTGCAGTGCATTACTTAGTTCAAATAATTTTTCATCGGTTCTGAGAGACAGTGTGTTAAGTGTTGCTGTTTGTAAGTTATAACTTTGGTCTTGTTTTATTTGTCTTCGCTTTTGCATTCGTCTTTGTCTTTGTGTTGGAGGGTTGCCGTCATTAACCCCCACGGTTCTCCCAGTTGTCCCAGTTTTCTAGTGCCATGTTTTTATTGCAGTCATTTAGTGTTTTTAGGACTAGTTCTAAAAGTTCGGCATTGTTGCTTTCTTTTTCTTCTAGCCCGTGTAAAACGATATTGTTTTTTCTTGTTTCCCGCTCAAGGTAATAATTTTTCCTTTTTAGAATTTCAATTTCAGTTTTTAATTTGAGGTTTTCCTCTACTAGAGGTTTTAATTTTTGTTCCATAGTGTTAGACAAACTTTCCGTTATTTTTATTGTTTGTTTTTGAAATTCAGTTTTCATATCCTCCATTTTCTGTAGCAATAGTTGAATTCTGCTGTCATCCATTGTTATGTTCAGGTGTCGTAAACTCGTATTGAGTATAAACTATACTAATTATGGAACTCAGCTTACACCTGTTACTAAACCTGTTATTCGATAAAATGGTGCCTTTGAAAAAGGTATCTATGAGCAAAACTAAACAAGTTATTACATAAAAAATATATAAAAAAAAACCCATATTAAATTTGAAACGGATTGTTGGTCGTAAAATTCACTAAAACCATACGAGTTGGAGTCTAACAGTAAAAATAAAAACCCTTTCATCTGAAAAACGCATAGTGACAACATGTCTTCACCACGTTTCGAGCACTATCTCGATGTTGTTGCGTAGTGTGGAAAAAAATCTGTAACAAACCTCAGAAATCCGCAAGCGAGTCTATCTCGTAGTGCACGCAGTCACGCTGTCATTCACACCTTACAAATGTTTAAAAAAAGGCACAGCATTTTACCGAAGTATACGTTTCAATGACCGATTTGACATTGCAAGAAAAAAACTAATTTTAACGTTTTAATTTATAGCGTTCCACAAGCCAATGAGTTCGACGCCTTGTCAACGGCAGACCTGTGTGCCAAAATTTTCGGTTTATTTTGCCTTTTACGTATTATTAATAAATTATATAGCCGGAAAAAAAAATATGAAAGCGTATATGTATAATTTCCAAAATTGTTTGTGTTTTTGAATCAGTCGCATAAACTGTACCACAGTGTAGAAATCAGTCGGTACATCAGGTTTTGCTTTTTAAAGTTCGGTCGGTAACAGAAATTATTGGTAAACCGGTATGGTAAGGCTCCGGTGTCATAGCGGTTTCTCTGAGTAAGCTCAAAGTAAAATCGACATACAATTTAATACAGTTGTAGAACTTACTTACCTTACCTTCCGAGAAGTGAAGTATCACATATAAAAAAAAGATTTTGTTTGCACATTACAAAACTATTTTTTATATATAAATGACACAGTTTTTACTAAAACTCTAATGTTTTTTGATCTTGTTTTTTTTAATCTTTTAAAAAATGCTTACCACATTTCAAATAATATTTAAATGTACCAAATTATAATAAATATGCCAATTCAAATAAAAAGGTTTTATTTTGAAAAGATGTGGTTTTACATAATACCAGTAAATTTTAATTTAACGTTTATAAAAACTTCATATTTTACTTTTTTGCTTACTATCAAATACATACCTAATATAGATAACAATGTGTGTCTACTTGGATTTGCCTTTACTATGGCGCATGATTCGATTTTTGTCAAGTACAGTAACTGATAGGTAACGAAATTGCGGCGCACGCGCAAGTGTCCCGCGTAGCGCACGATCTTACTTGCCCCAAAGACTTCCCCTGCTTCACCCCGCAAAAGCCGAATGTGTCTAAACGGACCTCACCTGAATGTTGGATGCCAACAGAACCTTTTCACCTATCTTTACTTGTCCCTTAGCAATCGATTATACCTCGAATGTACCTGAAACTCAATACCTAAATATTGATTGTTGAAATATGTGTTAAAAAAACTAGATTCCAGAGCCGTAGAAAATTATAACCTTTTCAGTGTTGCTAATAAATTACTTTTCAAAAGGGTACCATTATATTGACTATTTTGCAGTTAATTAGTACAGTTTATGCTTAAGTCGGCGGTTTTTTAAATATATTTTTTATGTAATAATTTTTGCTCATAGATACCTTTTTTAAGGGGCACCATTTTATCGAATGTATTTGTATTTTATTTAGTAACAGGTGTCAGTTGAGTTCCATAATTATTATAGTTTATACTCAATACGTCAGTTTTTTTTCCAAAATATACAAAACCATTAAAATAAATATATAAAAATAGTACTATTAATGATCAAATAATTTGGTAAGCAAAACAAATCTGCCTAATAACTCAGTCATCGAAATATTATTTAAAAAATCAAGTCATTATTTCAAAATACTGAACTATAAATGCATTTTACATAACATATTATAGTTCTCAGATTAAACTTATGAAATGATTTGGTAGCTAAATAATGTTTTTCAAGTTAATATTAAAGATGTAAAATTATATATATATATATATATATATATCTTTATATATATATATCTTTATATATATATCTTTATACATAAAAATTACGTGTCACGTTGATGTTCGCGATGGACTCCTAAACTACTGAACCGATTTTAAATTCGATTTGTACACCGTGTGCAATTTGATCCAACTTGAAAGATAAGATAGCTTACATCTCAATTTATAGTTGCAATATTATTTTGTTGCAAATTATTCGTCTATTATTTGACAGTCATAATTATCTGTTAGCTCCAAACGATTCTAACAGATGGCGATATCTGTTGACTGGATTGAGTATGGTAAGTATACAATAAATGACGCTATGTTAAAACTACAAACGCTTCATATAAGCTACAATTTAAAAGCATAACCACAACGTGTTGCTGAGACTAAAGTATCAACCTAAATTTATTTTGTAATAAACGAAATACAGTGAAATTCAATTGTTCTTACTTTTTCAATTTTTGGTGTTAGCATAGCAAATCTCTAATGAAATCTAAAATTCTTTCCTCAAAATTACTTTTGAATTTACTCTATTTCAATAAATAAACTATCAAAGTTGATTTATTCCTAATGTATAAAAATAAAAATGAATCTCAAATCAAATCAAATCATAACTCAAAGACAATTCGGGTATATTTTTTTTGTTGTGTTTGTTAGTGTTAGGGCAAGGTTTTTATGAAAGAAAAAAACGGTCAAGTGCGAGTCGGACTCGCGCACTAAGGAAAACTCGAAGACGGCAGGACCAATTCGGGCATTTTTTTTTGTTGTGTTGTTAGTGTTAGGGCAAGGTTTCTATGAAAGAAAAAACGGTTAAGTGTGAGTCGGAATCGCGCACTATGGTAAACCGCTTTTAATGAAATTTTGGTAAGTTGTTATGCACACGCTGGAGTAGGATCCTGAGAAACAAAAAAAGGATCAAGTGCGAGTCGAACAGGGTCAAGTGCGAGTCGGACTACCACATGTAGAAAGTGAAGCAGTTCGTAAGTGTTTTGATTTTAAGTCGTGTTGGCCCGCTATTGCTTCAGTAGCGATTTTGTAGGGTCGCTATTACAGGATCGCACAGATTATTTGCAACACAACATTTCCTATACATTTCAATGTGTTCGCGAACGCACTAAAATCAACTGCGCGCATGCTACGTGCATTCGCAGGGCGCTCGTTGGTTCCCACCTATTGTCGGTTTTTCGACAAACGCTTTGAGTGCGCGCAGTGTAATCGGGACGGCTAACTCGCGGCGGACCTGCCTACTGCCCGCGATATTTGAATTGTGAATTGTAATAATGGATGGAGATGACGACTGGGACTTTTTTATACACTTGTGTAATAAAATAATTGAAACACCAATATAGTCATGTACACTTCCAAATCAAACGGCTGCCGGGACACTGCCGGGAAAGGCCATTGTTGACGCACGCAGCGCGCGCGCGGATCGTCCACATACATTCTTGTTGCATTGCATTTTGTGTTGCAAATAATCTGTACCAACCTTAACAGTCAACTGTTCGTCCAACCTTTCACAAGTAGGAATGTATTTCCTCAGTTTTTGATGATATAAGGTCGTGTTGACACGCGATCGCTTTATTTATAATCTACTAACTTTTGCTCGCGGTTCCACCCGCCCGAAATTCGGTTATCGGTGTAGGATTTCGACACTTCAGTTCACTACAGGAATAATTTTCCTTCAGTACTACCTCGTCGACTTTCCCAGCTGGTCTTCTTTCCAACTCCTCCACGTGCTGAACTCGTCCTCCTAAAATTAGCACTTACCCGTGGGGTAAGTAGCGTTCCTAACATGTCCATTTTACAATCCGTCCAAATTTCTAACACGTCAACTTTTTCACTTGTCTATTTCCTAAGTTGTCCTCTATTTAAACGACTCGGATAGTTCTCTTGTCTTTCAAAAACGTTTACCTACATTACAGTGTCGTTTCAAGGGTTCTGCAAGGAACCTTTATAAAGTTTAAAAAAATATAAAATACTAAGGTCTTTGAATTTTATAAAATTTTTAACTTGATACCTATTTTTTGAGGAAAAGGGTCTTGACAGACAGCTAGACAAACGGACAGACGGACAGACGGACAACAAAGGGATCCTGGGTTCCTTTTTTCCGTTTGAGGGACAGAATCTTTAAAATAAAAAATAAAACTGAAATTTTAATAATTTTAATTACAAAAGATTATGCTAAAACTAAACTTAATTTGGATTTCAACATAAAATTAAATGGGAGTGTTTTCATTAAATTGTGATAAAAAAAACCCTAGACACTTCAATTTAATATCTATAATTTTATTTCAGAAAAATTTTAGGAGATATTATATTCGAAATTATTTGTTTTCTTAGCTTTGAACATTGTTTGTCAAAGTAAATATGTGCCGTTCTTCGGTTTTTTGGAAATGTATGAAATATGCTTGTCATTATAAGGTGGTTAAAATGAATGGCCTCTCTTTTTAAAATGCTGCATACGTAATAAAAATTTGGGTGTGCTTTCCCAGAGACACCTTTTTTCAATCGTATCCTTCTGCTGAGTTGTTTGTTCTATGTTATTTTGTGCACAACTTAGCATATTATGATCTTTTTTAAACCACTGCTCTCCGAAATATTTCCTACATTTTTTCCATTCAAGTGGACGGGTTAGGAAAGTGAATGAGTTAGGAACTGGATGAGTTAGGAAAGTGGACGAGTTGGTTAAGGGGACGAAGTCGTCCTAAAGAATTATTTTACCCAACTGCACTTTAATATTATCGTCAGGAAATTGTAGGTGTGAGATTTGCTCGCCGTTTAAATTTACATTTGCCATATCCATTCCAATTATCAAGACTTAAAGATATCAGTGCGATTGTAAACTGTTTCGAGGACATGATATCCTCCGTTTCACTCCTTTTTGTAGCTTGATAGGTCATGTTTGCCTGTTTTGTAGAACTGATTTCGTTGTCGATTCATACACACATCTAAAACGTATTGCCAGTCAACTTTTAAAAAATCCACAGAGGAGCTTTCAAGAAAGGCAAGAAGATTTCCAATCTATTAATGATAATGACCCTCGAAATAGTTTAAAAGCATGGCCAGATCCGGCAATTATTTTTCAGCTGGGTGTTATCTACCGTATTGAAAAATAGGTTCAAAATTTTATGTACCAAAATCAAGAGCAGAAGTAGCTTCATGCCTATGGAGTTTTACCATATAAATAAAAATGGAGTAAAGTGCCTACAATGCCGTATGAAAACCACATTTTGTACCAAGTCTGCCCCCCTAGCCCAAAAGCTGGCTATGCCCTTGGGGGAAACCGATTGTAATGAAATTTTGGTAAGTTGTGATGCACATGCGGGGGAAAGTTTTTGAATTAGTACAACCCTTTCACCATAGGTTGGTGCGGCAGTTGTTTTAAAAAAGAAACAACGTTCGCTGGGTCAGCTAGTAAGTAATATATATATATATAAAAATTATGTGTCACGTTGTTTGTCCGCGATGGACTCCTAAACTACAGAACCGATTTTGACCAAACTTCGTAATTATCTGTTATATGATCCAACTTTAAAGATAGGATATCTTACATCTCAATTTATAGTCGCAATATTATTTTATTGCAAATTATTTGTCTATTTTCTATTAGCTCCAAACGATTCTTCAATAGATGGCGCTATGTTAAAAAATACAAACGTTTCATATAAGCTTCAATTTAATAGCACAACCACCACGTGTCACAATTATCTTTTATCTCCAAACTATTCTAACAGATGGCGATATCTGTTAACTGGATTGAGTAAGTATTCCATAGTTGGCGCTATGTTAAATATAAATATAGGTATAAACGACTGCACCGAATTGGATAATTTAAGTTGTCTTTATTATTGTTAGGGCAAGGTTTATATAAAATAAAAAAGGGTCAAGTGGGAGTCGGACCCGCGCACTACTGGTAAACCTATTGTAATGAAATTTTGGTAAATGGTTTTGCACACCGCTGGGAAAGGCTTTTGAGAAATAAAAATTGGTCAAGCATACGCTGGGGTTTCTGAATCACCTTTCAAAAAAAAATTAGTGTCGGACAACCGTCCGGAATCGTGACAACTTGTGCCTTTCACTTTTTATGTCTGTCTCTCTCGCTCTTAGGCGGGCTAACCATGCCGCGTGCCTCTCACTCGCTCTCATTGTGAGCGCATAACGTGAGCGGAGCGTAACGCAGTTTCTTGAAGTGTCACCCGGCAAACCAATTTATAAGACGTTGTCACGTCAATAGGTGGCGTACGAGTAGTTTCAAACAAGAGAAACAACGTTCTTCGGGTCAGCTATCTGTTATTTGATCCAACTTAAAAGATAGGATAGTTTTTATCTCGATCTGTCAAGTGCGAGCCGGACTCGGGCACTTTAGGTAAAAATCAACGTTCGCCGGGTTACAGAGGGACGGCAGCGGAACAACGTTCGCCGGGACCGCTAGTATATATATAAGGTAAGGTAAGTAAGTTCTACAACTGAATTAAATTGTCTGTCGATTTTACTTTGAGCTTACTGAAAGAAACCGCTATGACACCGGAGCCTTACCATACCGGTTTTACCAATAATTTCTGTTACCGACCGAACTCTAAAAAGCAAAACCTGATGTACCTACTGATTTTGAAATAAAACAATTTTGAAAATTATACATATACGCTTTAAAGACACATTCATATTTTTTTTCCGGATATATAATCTATTTATAATACGTAAAAGGCAAAATAAACCGAAAATTTTGGCACACAGGTCTGCCCTATAAATTAAAACGTTAAAATTAGTTTTTTTCTTGCAATGTCAAATCGGTCATTGAGTCTGTTATGCTTCGGTAAAATGCCGTGCCTTTTTTTTAAACATTTGTAAGGTGTTAATGACAACGTGATTGCGCGCACTGCGAGATAGACTCGCATGCATGCGATTTCTGAGGTTTGTTACAGGTTTGTTACAAATTTGTTTCCAGACTACGCAAAAACATCCGCAGATCGTCGAAGTAGTGCTCGAAACGCGGTGAAGACATGTTGTAAATATGCGTTTTTCAGATGAAAGGGTTTTTTATTTTTACTGTTAGCCTCCAACCCGTATGGTTTTAGTGAATTTTACGACCAATAATCCCTTTCAAATTTAAAGCGCGCACCAAATCTGATGCGTTATTATGAATTTGAATACGCACCGCAACACACCGCAACACACCGCGCCGCAGTGCACCCAGCCTTAGAATGACAAATTGACAACTAGAGTGTAGGACATAATAATAAATAAATATTTTTGGACATTACACACAGCGCCGTCTGGTCTCAAAGTAAGCAAAGCTTGTGTTATGAGTACCACAATCCTTCTCTATATGTAAAAATTCCAAATCGATTTATAAATGACTATCCTATTTACGAAAAAAAATTATAGCCAGTTTGTTTACGGGTAAGACTAAGACAATAAAACAACGAATATTTGTGTAGTTATCGTTTATTTAAAAAATAATATAAAATATATGTAATGCTGGTAATATTTTGCTGCGTTCATAACAAGGTATATTTAATAAAATGCATTGAGTCAATTAGTAAGAAATAAATACATTCATATTTACTCACACCTCACAACTCTATAAGAAACATATTAAATTAAATAAAAAGGAGTAGGTACCTAACACACAATGTCAATCAAAAACTAAACGCATTATGATAATATTAATTCTGTCATTCATTCTTTGTTTATTTAACGCACTCAAACCCTGTGCTCATTGCAAAACAGTTTGGGAATGTATCATTTTTGTTAATCATATATACTACATGAGTGTAGTGCATTACCCCTGGCACTTCTCTATCTATAAGTAATGCTTTAAGAAACATCCACAAACAATAAATAAGAATTTTATTCAGATCACATCTCGCGTGTAAATCATATTAGCCAAACATAAAACATTATAACTGCCATACTTTGGTATAATACTGTTATACTGTTGTGCTCTTCTTGTTCTGAGACACACTGCACATACTAAGACCTGAGATTCCCGATTCGACTCTTGTGTTGTGCGGTCGTGTTTTCGAGCGTCAAGTGCTCTTAGTGTGCTCCGTGCAGTGGTGACTCAGCTGGTGCGCATTCCTGTGTGGTGTTTTGCCTCAGCGCTGACGACCTCGAATTGTTGTTTGGTTTATTGCCCGCAATTCCTGGAAAATCGGCCTGAGTGTTGAAGCGCTGCTCGGCAGTGTGTATTGGCTGGGAAATTGCTTCTCGGCCCGCGCTGAGTGTGTTTGTGCGTTCTTCAACGCGCCCATAACCGAGTGTTTATCGAAGCGATACTGTGCGTTTTTGTGCGTGAGTGTGTGTTCTCGTAGTCGCGGAACTACTACGCATAGCGGTGACCCTCGCTTGCCTCTTTGACTGTTACCGGTTCGCCCGGTCTGAGTCCGGCTTTGTGTTAAATCGCTAGCGTAGTATTTCCGCTTCAGCGGTTCGCCGCTCCGTGCATTCTCGCGTTTTAAGTGTCGATTGCGTTTTAGTTTGTAGAAATCCAGTTCCGAGTGCTCAAGGGCTGGTGGGTGAGATCGTATAGCTCTTTTCAGAGTTGCGGTCTACCTAAAAGTTTCTCGTTTATAAACGTCTCGTTGCTGGGGGGAAACCTAACGGTGACAACGTAACCCCGGCCGTAGGAGTAGGAGTTAGGTACACACCAGGCAATCCGTAGCACTGCGGGGCGCCTGGCCACATTTAGGTATTCTTGCTCCTCGCCAGCAATGGTGGGGAGTCACTAGGCACACAAAAAATCTACACCTCGGTCACTCCCGCGATGGCCGAGCAACTCATCGGCTTGTCCCCGGACCAGCTAGGGGCAATCGTGCAAAATCTTGTTCGCGATCGCCCAGAGCTGGCCCACGCCATCTTCACGGCGTTGGGGCCTGCCCTCACTGCGTCCAGCACAATCGCGCCCTCCCCGTCCGTCTCATCGCGTTCGACTCCGCGCTCTCGCTCGCGCAATCGCTCGCGCTCTCTCTCCCGCGAACCCCGCAATCGCGACCCGCGTCTCGCTCGCCGCGCTCTTCGGGCCCCTGCGCCCATTAGCCCTCCCACTCCGGTAGCCGATGAGACCCCTTCTCGGTCTCTCGCTACCCCGCCCCCCGCAACCTCCGAAACCGCACCCCGGTCTCCAGCAGCCGTAATGTCCGCTGAGTCGGCGTTGTCTGAGGACGACGAAGGCTTCAAAGTGGTTGGCCTGGGAACCAAAAAGGGTAAAAAACGGAAGAAGTCCGCCAAGTCTAAAAAGGCTTCGGCGGCATCCGCTCAGGAGTCTTCTACTCCTCCTCCCTCCGACTCTGAGGCTAAACGCCTCAAAGCGCCTAGCGCTTCCACGTCCCCGTCCCCGTCCACCTCGGCGGCCAGCCCTGAGCTAGCCGCCATGGACACAACCCCCCCCGCCGCCACCTCTTCGCAGTCCGACTGTCCCACTTCGGGACGGAAGGAAAAATCTCCGCCGCCCATCGTCATCAAAGACAAGGGGGCCTGGCCGAACATTGCTAACGCTATGAAGGCCAAGCGTATCAATTATACGCACGCCCGCAATGATGCCGAGCGCGGCATCAAAGTGCAGGTCCCGACACCGTCAGATTTCCGAAATCTGACGGCCTTCCTCACGGCTCAAAAATATGAGTACCACACGTACTCATTGGCCGAGGAACGCGTTTTAAGGGCAGTCGTAAGGGGAGTCCCTAGGGAATTCTCCACCACGACTGTCCAGGACGACTTAATCGTCCAAGGCCTCCCCGTACGGGAAGTACATCGTATGTACAATGGCCGAAATAAGTCCGAGTGCTACGACATGGTGCTCGTTGTACTAGACCTAACAAAAGAAGGCAAAGCCATCTTTAACATCAAAGATGTTTGCAGCCTCAAAGGCATCAGGGTCGAGACTCCGCACAAGCGGTCGAACCCGAGTCAATGCCACCGATGCCAGCTATATGGCCACGCGCAGCGCAACTGCAGACGCAGACCGCGCTGCGTCAAATGTTTACGCGATCACGCCACTCCGGACTGTGATCGCGATCGCTCAAACGCATCCGACCCGGTCGCTTGCGTACTCTGTGGGAGTGAAGGCCACCCAGCGAATTACCGCGGGTGCCCCAAAGCTCCCAAACAGAGCTCGCGTAAACCCCATCAGGGTAAATCGCGCCCATCCGCCCCCCGCCAACAGGCTCCGCTCGTGCCTGCCCCCCTCCCGGCTGTCAACGCCTGGAGCCGTCCTCCAGCGCTAGTAGCGTCCAAATCGAAGGAGACAGACAAACTTTTGTCTGCTCTCCCCGGGCCCGTCTCAGTTACGGGCATTCCCTACCCCGCCCCTCTGATGTCCCGGGACATCCCGCGTCCAGCGCCCATGAGAAGTGCACCCGCACCTCTCGCGCATACGCGCCTTGCCCCCCCGCGCCCCTCTTTCGCGCTGCCCTGCAATGCCGTTCATACGGCCGAGCAGCAGCAGCACCTCGGCATTCTCGCCGAGATTTCTTGGGCCTTCGACGTGGCCAATTTCGAGATCGTGTTCGCCGAATACGAACAGATCACCGATTTCTCTCAAATGCTCGGCTTCATGGCTAAGCATCGCGATTTCTTCGCCGCCCTCCGCAGGGTAGCTCCAAAACCGTAGAATCAAAATGGATTGCACAACCGCGCGCGAAAAACCCCGGTCCGTCTCCATAGGCTATTTTAACGCCAACGGTCTCCGCAACCAAAGAGAGGAATTATCGCAATTCCTCTCGTCCCAAAAACCGGACGTCTTCCTCATCCAGGAAACGTTCCTAAAGCCCGCTGTCCGTACCCCTTCAATCGCGAACTATCGTACCGTCCGTAATGATAGAACTGCCTCCAATCTCGGAGGCACTCTCATCTATTACAGGCGCTCCCTGCATTGCTCCCCTATCGATCCTCCACCGCTTACGAATTTAGAAGCATCCGTCTGCCGCTTAGCGATGACCGGCCATCAGCCGATCATCATTGCATCGGTTTATCTCTCTCCCCTAAAAGACTTGCTCGAGAGCGACCTTCAGTCGCTCTTAAGTTTAGGCGACGCCGTCATTCTTGCCGGCGACCTAAATTGCAAGCATCGCCGCTGGAACTCTTCTGTAACTTCACAAAGAGGCAGACTCCTCGACGATTTAGTTGACAGACTAAACTTTGACATCATCGCTCCCATGACGCCCACTTACTTTCCCCACAATACTCGGTTTAACCCCGACGTACTCGACATAGCACTTCTAAAGAATGTAAGGCTAAGCTTTCGCTCTATAGAGGTGCTTGACGAACTTGACTCGGACCACCGCCCTGTCGTCCTCCGATTAGGTTTCCCTTCGGACTCTCCTCCCGACACTAGAACCGTGACGGACTGGGATAAATTTGGGCAATTGCTCGAAAATCCCAGCTCGCCACATCTAGATCGCGTTCCCAACGTTATCTCATCCGCGACCGATCTTAACGTAGCTATCGACTCACTCACTAGCCACCTGACCGCCACCGTTGGCGAGTGCTCACGACAGGTGCCGGTTGGTGATTATCACCACCTAATCCTGCCTCAGCACATCAGGTCGCTAATGACTGAGCGTAACGCGGCCCGCCGCGCTCGCGACCGCGCTCCCACTATCGAAAATAAAGCTCGCTTCAACGACTTACACCGCCGTGTAAGAACCGCTGTAGCTGAGCTCCGCGCCCAACGTTTCGGTGATCTTATGGAGAACATTTCTCCTTCTCACCAAGCTTATTGGCACTTAGCCAGAGCTCTAAAATCCGAAACCGCAAACTCTCTCCCTCCGTTAACTCGTCCCAACAATAGCGTTCCCGCGTTCAATGACGACGAAAAAGCGGATTGCCTAGCATCCAGCCTCCAAGCCCAATGTGCCTTAAGCACACAGCCTTTCGATCCCGATCACGTGCGCGAGGTAGACGGCGAAGTGGAGCGCAGAACTTCTCTGCCTCCACAAGACCCCCTGCCCCCTGTCACTGTCGACGAAGTCATACAGGTCATCAAAGACCTACGCCCCCGTAAGTCCCCCGGCGCAGACGGTATCTCTAACGATATCCTAAAGCGCCTCACTCTTCCCCTTATCTGCCTCCTAGTAGCGATCTTTAACGCTGCTATGGAACATTGCATCTTTCCATCTCAATGGAAAGATGCAATCGTTATAGGCATCCATAAGCCCGGCAAAGCTCGTACCGAGCCGTCCTCCTATCGCCCTATAAGTTTACTAAAGGCCCTTGGTAAACTCTATGAACGCCTCCTTCTCGCCCGCCTACGGAACTCTATAGTCTCCAGAGGCATTTTAATAGACGAGCAGTTTGGCTTTCGTGCCAAACACTCATGCGTCCATCAAGTCCTCCGCATAACGGAACATATTCTTACTGGCTTCCAGCCAGCATTAGGTAAGACCCGTCACACGGGCGCTGTCTTCTTCGATGTAGCGAAAGCTTTCGACAAAGTCTGGCACAACGGTTTAATTTTTAAACTGTACAACTTTCAGTTGCCAGATCGTCTCGTGCTCATCATACGAGACTATTTGTCGAATCGTAGCTTTCGCTACAGAGTTGAAGGCACTCTCTCCTCCCCCCGCCCCATAGAAGCAGGAGTCCCGCAAGGGTCCGTGCTCGCCCCCGTCTTGTACCTTCTGTACACTAACGATATCCCAAAAACGATAGGTACCCAATTAGCCCTCTATGCGGACGATACCGCTCTCTATACTACCGATAGGCAAGTGAGTCGAATCACTGAGAGACTCCAATCCGCTATCACCGCCCTAGGCGAGTGGTTTCGGAAATGGAGAATCGAGGTGAATCCCGACAAAAGCTCTGCCGTCCTTTTCACCACAGGCAGCCCTCCGCGGCCAACTTCCCTCTCTCTCTTCGGTCGTGCCATTCCCTGGCAAAATAAGACCAAATATCTCGGTGTGACCATGGATAGACGTTTGAACTTCCACGCTCACACCAAAATAGTCAGAGACCGAGCCGCTTTTGTCCTCGGTCGTCTCTATCCCATGATAGGCAAGTATAGTAAGATGTCGCTTAGAAATAAGCTAAATCTATACACAACTTGCATCCGCCCCATACTAGCTTATGCTAGCGTAGTCTTTGCTCTGTCCAAGCGCAATCTCCACAAACTCCAGACCCTCCAAAACCGCTTTCTCAGAGCGGCCTCTGGAGCCTCTTGGTACGTTCGCAATGCGGACCTACACAGAGACTTCGAACTTCCCACGATTCCCCAGTACTTTAAAGACTTGGCAGTCCGCTTTTTCGAGCGTACGCAAAATCACCCGAATAGATTAGTTGTGCAATCCACGACGTACATTCCCCCCGATCGTCCCCGTCGCGGTCGTAAAACTATACTCAGGCGGCCTCGGCACGTACTAACGTCCCCAGATGACGATCTCGCTGTCCGGATAGCGAGATTAGTCTCTACTACGTCGACCCCGAATAGGGCCTCCCTCCAAACACGACGCCGACGTCCCCGGGTTCGTCGGCGCCCACAAGGATACACTAGGTATCAAAGAGTGCCGGGGCGCTTCTCGCCCCCACTCAATCGCAACCGCACCCGCGTAACGGGGAACTCCCCTCCTGGCGGTGACTCACCTTCGGGTTCGAGACTCACGCCGGGCGAAGGGACGCCCCCGAGAGCGACAACCCAAGCCGAGGCTTCCCCCGCGGGAAGCCCTTGAGCGTTGGGCGCTATATGGGCTGAGGCTCCTTCAGAGTCTCGCCCCAAAAGTCCGGTGAAGCAGTAATGGCTGCAACAGCCAACTGCATAGTCAGCTCAGAAAAAAAAAAAAAAAAAAAAAAAAAAAAAAAAAAAACATACTAAGAAAATGTGTTATGATATACAAAATGTTACTGGTATTATCATTAAAATGACAAGACATTACATTCTTTAATTATAGTTATTTTCTATGTAAATAAACATATTACAAGACACAAAGTAATTGTCTTATAATGAGCAGCCATCCTATGGTTTCAAAGTTTTAATTACATTCAATATGTATTAAAATAATCAAGACAATAATTTTTGATAGTAAGTAGAAATAAATTTGTTATTTCATTATAAACAAAAACACAACTGTTCCAATAAAACAATAATAATTTAGCACCATTCAAACGTGATTCACACAGACACTATTTGCACATTTCTGGTACACAGTCATCAGTCACTAAAATCTAGGTCAGAGTCACTGTCGTCCTGCCTGCCGCGTATGGTCTTCTTCTGCACGTGGAGTGTGCGCTTGCTGCGCTCCGTAGGAGGAACCGTCAAGTCACCCGCATATTCTATCACATCCGATCTGAAAAATATGTTCATCTATTTAAATATTGAATGATCATTGGCATTTACTTGCTTAACCACACCTATGTTACCCAACTGAACTTTTTAAGTTACTATATGAAACAGATGTACCAGTGGCTATCCAGTTTAATTTTAAGATAAAGCAGAAAGAAGGTAGCAGAGCAGTACCTCGCGATCCGCCACTCGAGCATCTCTGTGGAGAAGTCATCTCTGTTTCCAAGGTCGGTGAAGCCCACGATGAAGTCCTTTGTCTTGTTCTGCTTCACCAGCCCTATCGTAGGAATTACGCGTATCTTCAAACGACCTGGACATATAAAATAAAAACTTAAATCTAACCGTCTGACAGGATAACACCAAGCTAGACACTTGCGAGTATTCTTTGATTAACGCGGGGCTCTGCTGCCAGCTGATGAATTGGGCAAAAAAATTCAACTCCTAAGCCGAAGATTAAGGATTAGATATAAAAGGCACCCTAAGTGGGCGAAATGGGCATTAACAGTTTGTGTAGGTGAATATCTTTTAGATCCGGGCGCAAAAGCTATACAGAGCGAATAAGAAACCCTTTATTTAAGTGTTGACCAAAACTAGACTTGTAAAGCGAAGCGCAGTCGTTACTATGAAATAATTATTTAATATTTACTGTTGCCTGCTGTACTTAATGTATTAAAACCGTTTAAAATTTATATTTTACATAATAGCTCAGCAATATATGTATAATATATACAAATAGCTTAAAAGACAACAATAATCTTATCTGCTAGCTCTCTCTCTCTCTACTCTATGGTTGGTTTATTGTTTTTATAAAATTTGATATCCATTCATTTATCCTGCACGTAAAAAAAAAACTTAATAATACTAGCTAGCTCAGGTGTCAGCAAGTTATGACCTATTTTATAATTTAAAGTGACCAAATTAAGATTGAGAAATAAATTACAATATATTATAAACATAAAGCCAGTTTTTTTAAAAGGTATAAATTACTAAGCAAAAAAGGGTGCCGACCCCTGCACTCGCACTAATCTAAACCTAGTAAACATTATGGTAAATTACCCGTGAGGAACGGCGCTCGCTCGACGTCTAATTTAATAAATCTGGTCTCGACATGTTTCTTGGCCAGCAGTTTGAGATGCATGTCGACGATGCGGCAGCGCGGACTATCTCCTTTGTAGAAGTGGCAGACCACGTTCTCACTTTTGTTGCTAACAGAAAAGAACTCTTTTTCTCCGTCTATCTCTGTGTATTCTCCATGACCCTGGAAAATATACACTTATCATGAAAATTTTTACTAAACTTTAAAGTCTGCAATGAATTGTTTTCCTTTATTCTTTTCCCACAAATGAACTCGCCGATTATAACTAAGACTCATATTGTGTCTCAGACCTTAGCGCGTGAATTCGACTCGCAGTTGACCAGTTCTTTTTCACCAATTGTGTCGATTATAATGAAAATTTACAAAAATGTGTCTTGAAATTCATCATGTCCGTCCACCATGCGCCATATGTCACAGCCGTCCTTGGGTAGATTGTAATGAAATTAAAGATTTTAATGTCATTTTACAGAACTGTGTCTCTTGTAAGCCGTCATACAGATTATGTTATTAAAATTGAGAAAAAATATTTGGGGGGGGGGGGTATAAAATATTTTATAACCACTGTTCATAGAAAGCGTATTTCAGAAATTTGATTGAACGACATATAAAATATAGTATCTACAACTCACATATTCATTCTAGAAACATTACAAATAGTTTATTTCAATCTTTTTTTTTTTAAATATGCTTCCTACAAGCAGTATATAAAAAACATTCTATAGCAGCGCTAGTGGGCCGCAAGGATGGCCTTTGAATTGCAAATGCATTAAGTTATGACTATGATTAATAAATAATCATAGTTAATATATTTCATATTGTAGGTTTTATGTATGTATGTACATGTACGTACATCTTCTCGGTTTTTTCCTTAGAAGACTGGTGTCTTCTAGAAGTTGGTATACATCTACATCATAACGCGGTGGACAGCCCCTTTTCAGCAACTTTAGTCCTACCTGACAAGGGGTGAGCTTATCGCCGCAACACTGCTTATAATGCAGTGTATCTGGACTAGGTTGGCTTTATATGTCATCCGTCGTAAATAACCAGCTTTTAAGTAATAAGCAGTAAAATACAATACCATACCTGTTTGGTATAAATAATATACCCCATTGCCAGTTCCTGATGAACTATATATATAAATACTACAAGATCATTTATAATTATTAAGATTACTTATTTTTATCGGTTAGTTTATTTGATGCCAAAGTTACAGCTAAATTGAAATGGAGAGACGAGTAACCCCACTCATCCGAGTCAGATAAAATTTTGATTGACAAACTGCAATGACAAGGTATGTATTGTTTAGTATGACAAAGTAAATTTATGTTAGCCTCATCGACTGCGCACTTACTCATCCGAAAAAGACAATAATATTTATCGCTTTATTTGTACTTTTGTTTGTTCCCTTTGGACTTATCTTAGGCAAATCCAAGACAAACAAAAATATGTTATCGAGTGTGAGATGTGCTCTTACATTAGCGAGCCACTCCTGCTTCAACTTGGCACGCTGCTTCATCTCAGCGATGCGCTGTTGACGGATCGCTTCCAAGTCTCCGCTGTCCAAAGCGTCCAGTCTGGGAACAACACAGATATTTTGAATAAGATTTTGAAACTGAGAAAACGTACATTATTTTCAATGAAAAAAAAAATATTCTTCTTTTTAAAATTTATTCATTAACACAAAAAGTATCCCCAGGATCAAACACTGAAAATGGTGTTCCACAGGGTTCCATTCTGGGATCATACTTATTACTTATATATGTCGTGGGATATTCGGAAAACACGGACTACTGCCAAAATCCTAGGACGTTTACAAACGACCGGATAATTAGGAAATAAGAATGAATTTCGTAATCTTCCGAGCTATATTCAGGATCATTGCAAAAAAGCGAGTTTAATTTAGGCCGAATCAAAAATTAAGCGCTGATTGTTTGAGATAAATTACGATTCATCTTCGTTATGATTGGTCAGTACCTAAATGACTTTTTCGTAAAGAACTATAGAGTTAGAAAAGTGAGGTAACATTTAATCAGAAGAAGTAATTTAATTTAAAATATAAGCATAAAATTAGACGCTATTAGCCCAGAAACTAAATCCAAAGCTAAGCATCGTCTGGCTGTTGTTATATAAGAGTAGTAGCAAAGCTTAGTCTGAGATCTCATGGGAGGATCAAAAATTAGCGACCGCTAGCTCCACAGCGTCTGCCAATTAGCACTGGACCAGTGCGGCAAACTATGGCCTAAGCCTGCTTAAGAAAGGGCCTGTACTCCTGTAGTGGGTCAAACAAAGACGAAAACAACACATTGGTTTACATTACCAGTCGGTTTTCTTTCTTGATAAAATAACTTTGAATAGCTATAAACACTGGATAGAACGATTTGACTACAAAGAAGCCGATCATAAATCAGGAATGTAGTCATTAAACAATTAGCAGTTCTGTTAGTTCACAAAGTTCATACCAGCCAATCAGCGCTCACTATTCTCGATTATTCGCGATAATCCTAAAATTAACTCGGATTTTTGCAATAATCCTAAATATAGCTCGGAATATTACAAAACTCATTCTTATTTTCCAAATATCCGGTCTTTTGGAAACTTCCTAAGATTTTCGCAATAATCCGTTTTTTTTTTCGATCATCCTACGACATAGATTAATGATCTACCTGACGTTGTTATAGATAATCATGAGATAGGTGTTTTTGGCAGAAGACACATTATTTTTATTTAAACTTAAAACAATTTTAAATAATGTAAACAGCTGTCTGGCTACAGTTGTCTAATCGTTCGACACAAATAATTTAGTTTAAAATAGTAAGAAAACCCAATGTTTTAAATTCTTAACACCAAATGTCAGCCAGATAAGAACTAGTGTACTTATTAAGGGGAAAAGTTAGATCTCGTAGAATCAACATTCAATATATAGTTTTGACGATTTAAAAGTTTTACTAAAGAACTTCTCAAATAAAGATGATTTGACTTTGACTGACCTTTCTATTTCATTGTCTAGCTGCTTTTCCACAGTCTGTGCCACGTGCTGAAGGACCTGCTCCATAGTGAAGGTTTTCAGAACTATAAAGAAACACACCAATTTTATATGACAATAGTACATTATGGCACAAGTGAGTTAGGCTGCTCATAACAGACGAGGTTGAGCTGAGCTGAGTTGCAGCCCAAGCCTAAGTTGAGGACGTAATACAGCCGAGTGTGGCTTGAACAGAGCTCACAATTGTCATACGACTGTTTTTCAAATACTTGACGCACAATAAATACTTATTTTAGTGTTAAAATGTTGTAAATAGTTTATTTTTAATGGAATCTTTACTCCCTGGGCTATGCAAAGGGAAAAATCCAGAAATAATATAACCAGTGGATCTCAAATGTATTACTATTGTTTTCAAGTTTAAGAAACTATAAATTATGCCCAGTAACTGACTAACTCAGTTCGCCATTAAATTGCATTTTTTGTTAAGCATTTTTATTTGTATTCAATTTTTGCAAACGCTTGACATCAGTGGCTTCAAACACATGTTTTGAACTGTTACATACCACCATTTCTTAACCTTTTACTGTGATTGAAACTATGCCCAATAACAGACTAACTCAGTCCACACTAAAATTGCATTTTTGTAATTTTTTTTTAAATTTACCTACACTTCAGCCGCTTCAAATGAACGTTTTAAACTGTTCCCACCATTTTTTTACCCATTTAACCTCTTACGATTATTGGAACCTTAGTTAATTTGAAGAGACAAGTATATTATTTGAGAAAAGTAAATAAAACCTCTCAAGTACTCATTATTTACGTAGTAATTGTAACCTATCAACCCTATGTTTTAGTGGTTAATTTTTTATTTCCCTGCACCATGTCGATTTTACTTAAAAATGATTTTATTGAATGAAGATTGTAAGAATCACTTATTTATAAAATAATCTTATTAATGTTTATATTTCAACGTATACGTAAAATTATTTGTGAATTAATTCGTTATTTATAGTTAGCTCGACTCGACTCAACCAAAATCACACAAGCTTCAATTCTCGGTATTTTTAGTCAAGTATTATATTATTTTTCCTAATATTTGTTATAGGTCAAGTTAAACTGGTAGAATTCGTATTATGAGTTAATGCTAATTTCTTGCGCCTTGCTGAAATATCAACAAAATTTTGATTTTATTGTTAACTTTGTTAAGGGCCCTCTTACAGCTAACTAGCGCCGCCATTAGATATCCTCAATTTACTCTTCGTAGAAAACGAATTTCTAAAATCCAAATGTCGCAAATATAAAGCTAGTCATAAGCTACTTTTAGAAAGTTTAATATAATTTCTAAATAATATCTGTGAGTTGTAGTTGGCATTTCTGTTAAAAGTGGCCGTTTTTAGCAGAAATGCCAACTACAACTCACAGATATTATTTAGAAACTACCTTAAAATAGCTTATGACTAGCTTTATATTTGCGACATTTGGATTTTAGAAATTCATTTTCTTCGAAGAGAAAATTGAGAATATCTAATGGCGGCGCTAGTTAGCTGCTATATGCGCCTTAAGATGAACTTAATTCTACGTGTGTTAGGTTAAAATTTAAAGTTAAATCTTTGCAATAACGTTTTAGACAAATGTTTTTCTAAAATACCGAGCTAATGCAAGTCTTGGAATAAATGTCTTTTTAAAGGTTGACACAAAATATAATGCAAGTTTTATTAATTTATTTTGTAAGAAATTGTCAACCTTTTCATATAGAATTAAAATCAACATTCCGATTGATAATTCTTATAGAAAATTAGACACTTTTAAAGGTGTTAACTTTGAAATTATCAGTTTTTAGCAGTTTAATGTCGGTAAATTACAAATTTGTGAAAATTCATATAAATAGTAAAGAATAAGAAATACTTAAATGAAAACTATTAAATTGTAAATCTTATTTATAACGAAAGAATATAGTAATTAAATAAATACATAAGTTGTATAAAATTTTATAAATTTAATCCCAACTAAGAAAACTTACTTTAAAGTTTAAAGTTAATTAAGAAAACACATTTATAAATCATTACAGTTAAAATAACATAGTTTTATAAATTTTCCTCAATAGAAAAGTGTAAAAGTTGTTTAGAAAGAACATAGTTCTGCGTCCATACTTAGTTCGCCCGACAACCAAGAGCAATGGAGAATTATGTTGTATTTATATTTAAATTATTTTAAATCATTATTGGATTCCCATAAAATCTTATTTTTATAGCTGATTAGCAGCTGTTGAATAGTTATATCAAAAAAGTCATAAATATTTTGGTTAGGTTAAAATGTGGTGAAATATACGAAATATTTCCCAGGCTCAACTAACAGTTTTAATTCGGTAAAATATATAATTACAATACCTATATTTTATTATTATTGTTACACACATAATTTTTTCGTTATTACACATAGCACCGTCGATCCCAAAGAAGGCAAAGCTTGTGTTATGGTTAACCAGGCAACGGATACAAATACACAATTTTTTATTAATTAATATTATTAAAAAAGATTTTTTTGTAAATACAAACATAAAATAGGTTTGTAGAAAATGTCTAGTATCAAGAATAACACAGATAATAAATGTTTGTCTTGTGCGAGAATCGAACCCACACCCCTTGATTCAGCAGTCGGGTCATTACCCACTGAGCTACGGAGCCGACAAATTAGAACACATTTTTTTTCATGATTATAACACATCTTCTAAATCGGCAATATCCTGTCTAAAAACTGTGTAGGGAGGCCGATATCATTTTGATATCTCGTATAGCTTAGGTACCAAATAATTGACATATTGAATATGTATTTGACAAAGTAAGAATGTAAACATTTACCAAAAGGGGTTCAGTATTGTTGCATACCTACAGTTAACAATCTGATCTGCAGGGTGCAGCTAGTCGTGTTATAAAAATATTTGCAACTAATATAATAAAATAAACTTATAATCAACGTGTATGTCTGATGCTTTATTGCATAGGGC
Source organism: Apoda limacodes (assembly GCA_946406115.1). Taxonomy (NCBI): domain Eukaryota; kingdom Metazoa; phylum Arthropoda; class Insecta; order Lepidoptera; family Limacodidae; genus Apoda; species Apoda limacodes. Next base: position 14,812,827 of record OX291542.1, read on the forward strand.
GGCTTTTGGGATGTCCCTTGAGAAGTTTCACACAATTTAATTTTGCCAACCCTTAAATTTCTTCTACAAAACCCATAAAGGTTTAAATTTATGACATTTTAGACATACGCGCTTATGAACGCACACATATAACTTATAACTTACTTAACAAAAAACTATGATAACACGGTGTTTCAAGAACAAAATTCTGGCTAAGTAAAGTAGATTCTTCCCGCAACAACAGCAAGGGATGAAATTCTAGTTTGGAATCTGGACGAGAAGTCATGGCAGTCAACGCGAACTTTTAAATGGGAATGTCTTTTTTAAGTAAAGGTGAAATAATAAAGTGAATTTAGTGTACTTTTTTTTTTAAAAGAAAAATAAAGGTACTTGCATAATAATATAACACTTAATTTTTATCTAACATTAGATTTATGTACAGACGCAGTATGCAGCAATGTAAAAATTTTCTTAAGTTCTGCGTTTTTGTCTTTGTTGTTCTTAATGGGTTATGAAAAAATATGAGTTTAGGCCACATGAGTAAGATTCTAAAAAAGTCTCAAGTAAGGAATTTCCTCTTTACACAGTTTATTTAAATAAGTTAGACTTCACGCAATGGCAGTGGTCTTCAATCTGTTCATCTTAGTTGTGTTAGGGACAGACTATTTTAATTTAGCTTCCATTCATAAATACTGTATGAGTGTTGGGATGTATATAAATTTTATTAAATTATTTCGTTTGATGAGTATTACCAATAAAAATATTCATCTGAAAAAATAAATAATTAGGACATCTAAATCTGAAACTTTAATAAGCAATTAAAGATGTAACATCTGAAAAACTTCATGCAACATGAAAGTGTTAAAACTGAATTATTTTATTTGAAAGAAATATACAACTGTTATATGAAATCTATGGGATAATTGTATCCTTATTTATTCTCCAGAGTTATAACTCCTGAATTACTCATATCGCTGAAAAATTATGAAATGCATCTCATTATTACCCTAATTGGAATTAAATGTTACAAATGTACAAATGACTTTATCTTGACATTATAAATATGATCTAAAAGTTTGAGCTATTTAAAATGTTTATTTTTGAAAAAACATATATAACATATCATCAAAGTGTACTAGGTTTTTTTGAAATATTCAAAAAAAATGACTTTTTTCAAATTAACTCAGAAAATATACCATATACTTAAAAATTGCTAGAGTACAAAAAGTTAAAATTTTCATTAAAAAATATAATTTTTTTACTGTAGCTTAAAAATTCTTTGAGATGTGGCTTGTAAAACTTAACATTAGTACGAAATCAGTACTGCCCTTGAGCCTTTTTACCATTGACCTTTATAAAATTAATGGTTTGAGAAATATAAAACTTTTTCCCTACAAATTTTTTTTTTTCTGTAGGTATGATTCAAGTTTGGCTGGGAAATAAAACTATACAACCAACTGATTGGGAGTGGTCAAAAGTTGAAGGTTATTTGAAACCTATAGCAATGAAGAATAATCCAGCACCAAAAGAACTTTTAAAAATGATATTCTGCAATCGCAAAAAAGGGTGTGGCATCTTGTAGCTGTAGAAAAGTTGGACTATTCTACAACTTAACTTTTGGTGGATGTTTTTGTATTTTAATGTAATAGGGGTGGTTTTTAGGGGATGAAAACTAATTATAACAATTCCCTTAAGATGTCTATGATTTAAAATAATAATTAATCACAACAAAAAATAAATTTATATCGAAAAATGGTTTTTTTCTTTCAATTTTATGTCAAAAAGGGTGTTTAAAAAGGGCGTAAGGAATAAAATAGGGGTTGAATAAACACAAATAGTTTTTAAAACTATATAACTATTATTAACCAAAAGATTAATAGGTATTTTCATTCCTTAAATGCCTAAATTTGTGAATTTTTCAATTTTTGTAAGTTAGGGGTAGTATTCACCCCTAAGAGTCAAAAGCACACATCAACATAGGGTAAATTTTGTGTGTGTGATGTAAGTGGATGGTAAGTAGAGCTTAATCCCAAATTTTGAAGAAAATCCATCTTTCTTGAAAGAATTGCTAGGATGTACCATCTTTTTACTGTCATTTACTGTACTATAAATAAATTTAATAATAAGTGAACATAATGTCCTAAAGATAAATTTAATTAAAGAATCAATATACAAGTCTTTCCAATATTGAGATATTTTAAGTAGGTAGCTTAACTTTCATTTTATTTCAAAAGTATTTTTTTTTGAGATCACATACATTTAGGAACTTCCACTATTTGGTAAAAGTCTAGAGGAATTTATATGAGAATGAGGTGGCACGATAACTTCTTTGCCTTGACGCAGAAGAGTTAAGATGTTAAAGGAGAAACTCATTACCACATTAAATCAGCACTTAGCTATGTTTAATAATATACATACAATAAATTAATAAGTATAAACAGTTGAAATTATTTTATTCAACATAGATATTCTTAAGATTAAATCATTTTATGTCTAAAAATCTAGGGTGTCTGCAGCCTTTTTAGAGAGAAGTATGATTGTGAAATAGGTTTTAGCTTAGAAGGAAAATGTGATTGTACGTCCTAAGTCTGTGTTCCGGTGTGAGATGATCTGGAAATTTGATCAATGGCTTGGAAACTTAGTTTAGAAAACTAGGAGGTGTAGTTCAGATAGGACAGTTTTGATGGTGACATGCTATAACATCTTTCAGTGTCAGAAGGTGTCAGGGTAGTGTGCAGGAAGGCCTAAGACATAGGGTCGTAGGATAAAATAGGTTTTATTTTATGCTACTTCGGCAGCCAGAATAAAGCTAAGTACTTAGAAAAAGTTTTGTTTATCTTCTTTTTTTTTGATTTTTATTGATACAAAAAAGTATGAGTTTATTACCAATTATGTTGTTATTTATGGTAATTCTTTACTTTTAGTTTTTTGACCAGAATAACTGGTTGGGGTGTACAAAAGGGGGCGCTGAGAAGACTTAGAAAATTAAAAAAATAAAAATTCCTGACAATTTTCTAAGTCCGGTCATTTTTTCCCTTGCGCCCCCTTTTGATTACTCTGACCGAGTAACTAAAACAGGTGCAACAGGAAACTCTCTTTTTTCTATGAGCCTTCAATTACAATTTAGCCCCACTTGTTGATCATTGCGTTTAGGAACAAACACACCCATCAAAGTATAGGTATTACTCAGGAACCATTACGTTTTAATTAGGAATGGGACAATGACCTCATTCGGTTCTATAAACATACACATGTTTATTAAAACCCATCTTTTTGCAAAAACTAACGTAAGTAATTGTAACAGCTTACTTTAGTATATGTGATAGATAAGAATAAATCCTGAAATCACGTTAAAATGATACAATTGTTTAAATATAATCGTTTTATGCTAAAAGCAATTATTTACCTGCAAAAAATCACTAACCTTGATTTTTTATTGTATAGTAGTGTTGTAATTGTTGTAAAAGTGAAAATTTTTAAATCGGGAAATTTGCCAGATATAAGTCGAAAGAAATCGGGATATTACTTTTTATCTTCATACCACCTCTTACGTGTTAGTTAGTAAAAACATTTTCTCGTCAATCTTAAAAATAAACTTACATAATATAGTGTACTTTTTGAGAATCTTTTTATTATTTTTCAATTCAAATCGATTTAATAATTAATCTTTTCGGGAAGGATCGCCATAACTATATGTGTTCTGTGGCCATAACTATCCTACAGAACTTCCCCTCGTGCACTCACTAAACAATAATGAATGAACTCTAAGGTATTTCAGTGCAATCTGCTTTAGCATGCTGCAAGGTTAAAAGATCGTGCAAGAAATTTCGGGAATTCCCGTGCATGGATTTTTTATAACCAGGGGGCTTAGACTTCTTAAATTTCGCGTCACGAAAAAAAGAATGGAATCGAACAAAATTTATGAACATAAAGTTTATAGCGTCACTTGTTATCGATCAAAAAGAAAATCATAGACTTGTGGCTGTTCTACGCTTTGAATACCATCGCCGAATCACTGTAGAGTGCCGAAACGAAGTTCGTCTACATGTCACAGGCAAATCGTATAAACCGCCTTTTCACAATATGCCTAGGCAAAACGTAAAGTATAGAAACGAAAGGAACAGAAATCGCACTGTATACGTCATGTATGTTAGGCTAGGTTCAGTTTCTCATTTGTAAACGTAGATGCGAAGCGAGCGAAGCTAGCGGAGCGTTCCAGCCAAGCTTCATATAATAATCTGTTCAGTTATATGATAATTTCTATTCCATACTTTATTATTTGCCTAGGTATATTATGAAACGGCGGATTATACGATTTGCCTGCGACATATACATTAGGTAGCCATATTGCAACTTTAAAAACGCGATTCTTTTTTGATATTTGTTGAACTTGCGTTCGCCAAGACCCTGCGGATAAGCTTTGCGGTTGTAAATGGCGGCTTGAAATCTAATGTGGATATTTATTATATTTTCAAAGAGTTTAAGTTTAAGAGTGTATTTTGTTAATTAGGTATTTAAATGTGATGTTTTAATTATAGGTATATATTTGTCTCCAATATGAAGAAATATGTCTACCTTAATAAAGATGCTTATTAGGTATATCGAATATTTAATTATTGTTATATTTTCACAACATCATTAACAATATTTTGTAATTAAATATTATGGTATTATTTAAAATCTGTGTTCTAAGTGTGTTCTAGTAAATGCATAGCTAGATTTTCGTTACTAGAAAGCTAGAATGTTTTTACGTAAGTACCTAATATTTTCACAACAATATACCTATTTAGGATAAACTAGACCTAAAACATGAAATGAAAACATTTCAATATTCAATACAATAAATACCTATATTCTTAATTTGAAAACCAACCATGAGAAATTGAATGTAAATAAAAGTAATAATGAAACACCACATTACATAGGTAGTAATAATAAAAAAAAAGCTATTTTCGATAATTGACACAGATACTCGTAATGTAGTTTTCCAGCCGACTCCCACGAAAAAGCGTGTTCGATACATGAGGAATAAGTGTACCACGGTCGTTTCAAAAACGCCTTGTCTATCTATAGCGATACTGCACGATTTTTCGATTGTGACTTGTCTAAGGCCCCAGGTTGAATTTAGATTTGCTGTATATTGAATATTATATTACATATAACTGTAAATCGAGAGAAAGGGAAGCTACATCGGGATATCGGGAGACAATAGCCAAAATCAGTAGATTTCCCGAAAAATCGGGAACTTTTGCAACACTGTTGTATAGACTAAAATGACAGCTGCAATCGACCTTTTTTTTAAATGTTGCAAGCGTAGCGCATAGTGTTGTAGTAGTGGTTCCACGAATCATTCGCTGTGGCTACCCCAAGCAAGGGTGCACAGCGGCGATTTTCATATATTAAATTACACGAGTAGTGTGTATGTGCGTGTGCGTGTGTGTGTGTGTGTGTGTGTATTCGTGTCGAAAGCATGGTAGTGTGTGTTATGTTTTTTTATGAATTTAATTTATTTCTTATGCATATTATTCAAAAATATTAGTTTTTTGCACTCTTCTCCATATGAACTTTAACTGTGCCTTTCATAGATACTCCTATGTCCACGTAAATTTTGTAAAAATGGGTACTAATTTAATACTACTACTACGGGTGATTTTTATGTAACGATAGAACACTCAGTTATATACACAGATAAAATTCAAAAACTCTCGGAGGACACTCGCTCCGCTCGGGTTCGCGCGCTAACTTTCATGTGCTCAGCTTGATTTTGCGCACAAGTTTTTATGTTCCAAAGTGGTTCGCCGTGACTACACTAAATAAGAAGAAATTGATTTTGTCGCTCGCCGGTCGCTGCCGCGGCACGCTCCGCTCGGCTTCGCGCGCTAATTTTCATGTGCTTCGCTTGGCTTCGTGCGCAAGTTTCCATGTTCCAAAGTGGGTTGCCGTGACTTACTAAATAGGTTCTTAAAATTTTACTTAGATTTTTTTTATCGATTATTACTTTACAGAGTAAGTACTCGATTGTTGAATACAGGTGACATGTTATTTTTTTCTCTCAAGTGTTTTGTTTTTGTATATATTTATTGTTGTGTAATGGCTGATTTTGTATGAAATTAATTTATTTATTTTCCGGAAAAACTAGTGTCCCCGAGAGTTTCTGAATTTCATCTTTGTATATAAATGTGGTATTCTATCAATAGACATTTTTATTGATAGTAAGCCGTTCTTGGAAAGTAAAGAATTACCATTTTTTGTTTTTCGCATTAATATAACGATTATAGCTACGTTTGTTGACGACCTTAACATATAAGCTGTTCTTGTTATAATTAAGAAATTAACAATTAAATAAATGCTATGTGTATGTAGGGTCGGTTTTTGTAATACGCAATGGCTTGCCAATTTAGCGATCGTGTGACACTAAGAGCAGCGAATACAATCGCAAAAGCTAAAAAATTATACTCATAGGTAAAATAGAATATAATTTGACATAAACATTTTTACAAATGTAAATTTTATAGCCGTGAAATACTTGTATATGGCAAAAATCTTGTATGATTCCTATTTTATTCACTTTTCTTAAATTTTATGAGTTCCATTGCCAGTGTAAAGAATTACTATTTTAAATATGGTAACACTCTAGGCATCCGCCATTTCACGCACCACAAGATTCACAGGAATTGCCAAGCAAGCGCCACTGTGCTCAGAAAACTGCAGATATTATGGGAATCGGAACTGCCACTGTTTTTAACGTTCTAAAAAAAGACCGCAACGATCTGGATTGAAGCGGAGATTAAAAGACACATTAGATGAATTCAGTCTTTCTGACATCCGGCGCAAAGTGCACGGTTTTTTTTTATAATAAAGAAACTCCTACAATTGTAAGGGTTAGTTATTTTTAATTTTTTTAGTTATTAAATTTTAAACTTAACAGACTACTGATTATAATTGATTACTATAAATTATATTTGAGGTAAATATTAACTTATCTGTTGGGGCACGGCCTACCCTCATTAGCGAGGTTGATTTTGGCCATAGACCACACGCGGGCCAATCGCGGATTGTGGACTTCACATACGTTTTTTTTTCTTGACATATGCAGGTTTCCTTACGATGTTTTCTGCACGTATGAAGATTGGAAAGAAGAAGAATTAACTTATCTGCACCCTAACATTTTTGCGTAAAAAAAAAATAATATAAAAAAAATTATACTAGGTTGGGTCACGTTATTTTATCATAATGATATATACCAGGCTAATATAATAGAATATACTTTTATTGTACACCAAATAATTTAAAACTAAACAATCATACAATCTTATATATTCAGAGTACAACTAGGCGGCTTTATCCCTATAAAGCGCTTACAGGCAACCTTAGGTTAAATAATGCTCCTTATGAGGTAGAAAAAACTCCCACTACGGCGTGGCGTAAAGCCCAAATTCAAGAGTGGCTTAACTCAATGAATTTAAACTTCGAAGACACAATGATTAAAGCAGAACTATTGGAAATCGTTAAAAAAGAAAAGGCTAATTATCAAGAGAATGTAGTTGATGAGCTTGCTGCCGAGTACAGTGTCACTATCCTAAGACTGCCACCTTACTACTGTGAATTAAATCCAATAAAACTAGCATGGGCACAGATAAAGGGGCATGTCGTAAGAAATAACAAAAGTTTTTAAATGGCAGAAATTAAACAATTGTTTAGTGCCAGGCTACAGTTGGTGACACCGCAACGGTCGTCGATTTGTATCGATCATGTTATAAAAGAAGAGAACAAAATGATGCAACTCGATCACTTTATTGATGATGTTACAGAAAGTTTCATTATGTATATGTATGTACTATTTAAATTGATTTTATTTTATATAATGTTCTGACATTTTTATTTTTTGTTTGATTGGTTTAATTTATTTAATTACGTATTATTTATTTATTTCTAATTCTATTTCTAAATATCAATGTATAATATGGAATTCTTGTTTACCTGAAATAAATGAATTTTGAATTTTGAATTTTTGAATTATAAGTCTATCTGACTCTGATTCTGAAAGTGATTATTCAGAAATAAATAGTGATTAAGAAATTTTGGTTTTTATTTATTTTTTCCATCTCTTCCGACTAAGACTTATATCGGAAATATTTAGTTTAGCATGTTACCCATTGCATAGGTAGGGGTATGAATAAATAAAAGAAAACCCGACTGCAGAATCATTAAGAACTAAAAAGAAACAAACAGGTGCACCTAAATCATACCAAATATTTAATTATAAGCAGAAGGAACTCATTTTAAGCTAACTACTATAGTTTAAGCAATCTGCACTACTATTTGAACTTGCATGGCATGAGTCCCGCCTGCCTATGGTTAAATATTTAGTTTGTTTTAAATGCACTTGTATATGTCTTTTCAGTTCCTACTGTTTATCGTTTTTTTTTAATTACAGCTTTTTATTTTTTAATTTTTTTCGACTCGCGCTTGACTATGTACCCTATAAGACTCGATATTGAGACCTCATTTATTATATAGAAAATGGTTAAAAAAATAGTTAACCCAAATAAAAGATCAATCATTCAGGTACAACACTATTTTTACGTTATCATAAGGTGGCAACCCACCAAATGTCACTTTAGTCTATATAATGAAAAATCAAGGTTAGTATTTGTGTCCTCTGTTGTGGTTTCTATTCACTCAAAAACAAATATAACAGACAGTGTTGCCAGATGATTGACATGAAAATACAGTGTTATCAGTTGTCACTTCTAAAATACAGTGTTTATGACAAAAATACAGTAAAACTTAAAAGAAACCTGTATTTTTTCAGTATTAAGGCATATTTATATAGATTTTACTGGCTATCATCTAATTTGATCATCTTATATTTAACATTCACTTGGTCACTCACTCGCTTTGTATACTCTGTATAAGGAGATTACCAGCATCGGCTACACAGAGCAGGCCAAAAGCGAGCGGCGACGATCAGATCTCTAACATTTTGATGGCTAGATGCATTAAAATTCGCTCCCTAGATAAATTTTCTGCTAGATTTGTATGGAATGGCTTATCACAAGGGTCTGTCCTAAGCCCACTTTTATACAATATATATACTTATGATCTAGAACATTCTGTTTCCTTCTTTTGCAATATCCTTTAATATGCAGATAATTTAGCCAACTACTTTTCTTCTAAAAATATTGATGATATTTCATTTCGCTTAAATTCTGCCATACAATACTTAAAAAATTGGCTTGAAGACCACAACTTCTCTCTTTCCATTGCTAAAAGCAAAGTTGTTACCTTCTCTAGAAAAAGAATCACTCCTAATATAGTTATCAGACGTGTTGACCAATCAGTCCCAGAAGATGATAAGGTAAAATTTCTAGGTATAATCCTAGTAAAATTTACTGGACTTAATTTCTAACTCTAAATTTATTGTGTGACAGATTTCTGTTTAAAACAGCGCAAGTTTCTTGCCACCCTCTTCTTTACCGCGTATGCTTCCTGGCTAATATAATGAAATCATGCCCATATTGAAAAAACAAAGTCCAAACTAGGCTTGTGAGAAGCTTAAATAAAATTACCCATCTTTCAATTCCATTAACACAGTCTTCTATCCTTTCCATCTATGAAATAGACTTTGAGGCCCTGCTATTCCATCCCCAAGTAAATCTTGACTTATGCATATTTAAAGGTGAACTAAATGCCAATAGTATGTTCAACTGTTGTAAAGAGAGATCATTTCAGGATTACACTATGATATTTACTGATGCCTCCAAACTCTCTGAAGACAGCTGCGTTGGGTTAGCAGTCTGGATTCCAAAGTTTAATACCGTTGGGTCGTAAAAACTGGGCCAACGTAGGCCCTAAGAAAATTTGGAAAGACTTACCCCTTTTGCCGTCAGATTATTGAAGTGAAAACTTCTTTAGCGGCGTTGTGCACTTTTTTTGGTATGGGTAAAAAATTATAAACTCACGTCAGGTCACGAGTTCTAATCGTGGAAATTCGTAAGACGGAAACCGTAATGCCACGCCTATTATAATTTTTATTTTTAGTATTCGCGATTATGAGTAGTACAGGGAGGTTGGATATGGAATTTTAATTCTATGACAGATTGCGATGTCAAATATACTACGTCAAAAAAGTAAATAAACAAACATTATTATTTCTTGACAATGTCAGACATGTCTGGTGACATATTTGAGTGTTAAGCGCGAATCGTGTGTAAAGGTTTTCACTTCTGCCGGCACTCCCGGAGTGCAACTCGTTTTTTTTTTATGTGTACATTTGTGGTGTAGTGACTTGTATGTTTGTTCGTGTATGTGTTCACTATAATCGTTTCTGCTGAAAGGCCACGCTTGGACCCGCTACCGGTGACTTAACTGAAATCCGTCTTCAAAGTCACTATAATGTTCAACCGACGGTATTTAAACTAACAAATTTGTTTCCTAATTTGCAATATATCGAAAGCGCGTGGGCTATGTAACCGTACGTCGCCGCTGGTATTTCTGGACTGCGTGCCGTCGCGCAGATTAAGCTACGATCGGTTCGGCGAACCGACCGCATATTTTTTACCGAACAACCGTTTTGAGTTTCAAGTGCCCACCCCAATCTTCTGTTTTCACTGGTGAATCAATAGCTCTTTTCGAGGCCCTCACATATGTTGTAACACATCAGCTGTAAAAATCTTTATACTCAAAGATTCTTAAAGTTGCTTTCAAACCATTTTAGCAAATCAATTTAAACACAGAACAATTTCACCCATAATTTTGCAATTTTTCAATTTATTCCTAGCCAAAATCAGTCAGAGAGTCAAACACAACTGTCTCTGTGAATGTGGCATTGATGAAGGAACTGTAGACCATATATTTTTCAGCTGCCCAACATTTTCCCTATCCTTTTATGATTTTCTTCCTTTAGAAATTCCTCGCCCTGTAAATATGCAATTCCTTTTAACCAAAGTTAATAAATACCCTATTTATTAAATGCTTAACAAAATACATTAGAACTTTTAGCATAAGACTATTATATTTATATTTAATTAATTATATTTAGAACCCTTAACTATGTGTACACCTATGTTGTGTGTAGTCTCGTGTGGTGGAGGTATATTATTTCAGGTAGTGGTCCCTATTCCACAACTACTCACTTGAAGACTTTCAAAATAATGTATAAATCTTATGTGAACTGGCCATACAAATATACACGTACCTTTCTCTCCATAGTCATTGGCAAAGTTATGTGGCTTAGTCCACAATAGAAGCCACTAAATAGAAGAACTTAAACTCAGAAAACCACAGAACAAAAAACTATATTGTTCAGAAAACATTCCGTTCGCGGGTGGAAACTAAGCGGTATTTGCAATATTGGCCGTGTTTCTTTCACGGGAGACAACTTTAGCATAGATAGAGTGCTATGACATCGCATAGACATTATTGACCAAATAACCGAATGTGAACAAATAAGATGTCCGTTCCTTATTTTGACAGTGCATTTACTGCTTTACCCCCCAAACATGCGGTAATTGCGTTGAATGCGTACCGAATACGCCATGTCTGGCATTGGGTGCATTCATTTTTTATTAACAAAACGACTGAATGCGTGTAGTGTAGATGTAGTATTAAAAACGTATTTTCGTAAAAAAATCTATTAATACTGTCATTTAAGTGTTTTTAAAAATAGAGTGCTCTTAATACACTGTATTTCTGTTAATACAGTGTATAGTAGATTGTACGAAAATGCAGCAAATTTAATGCAATTAAAGTGCATCTGGTAACACTTCACTAGATATATTACTATTAGGGCGCGTTCGTTTTGGGATTAAAAGTTTCCACCACTGACCTCTACTACTACCCACTGGACTGGCTGCTGTCAAACATTTTTAGTGCCTACTTGACTAACTACTACTAATACTATTAAAATTTTTGCACTGTCAGGCAGATACGGAAGTCTATAGAACTAAAATTAGAGATGTCCCCATGTCGACATTATATCTGTGATATATCGATATATTATGTTTTAGAAATAGACCCAGAGATTTTTAACCCAACAACAGAAAAACTCTTTTGCGGTTTTCCAAACATTCAATAGTGTTGCCCCTTAGCACTAGCTTTTTTACTAAAAATCTTTGTTAGCGAGGATTCTCGATGATACCTTTTGATTTGATCGGACCTTTTGACGTGGTCTAACCTGGACCATATTTTTTTGGTTCAAACTCCTATATGAAGTGAAGGAAATATTGTGATCGTGCGGAAAAAAAGCGTATTTTTGCATACGTTACCGCCTGTCGATTAGCATGGGTCTGTCCGCAGCACGCCATATCCTCATCAAAGAAATATGGCCCCAGTTTGACTATGACAGCCACCTTGTAAGAGAAATGGTTCGAACTGCTTTATGATGTAAATTAACGCGTTTTTTTTTTTTTTTTAATATTACTAAGGTGGAAAAGAAGCTAACGGTCCACCTAATGTTCAGCGGTTACTGCAGCCTATTGATGCTTGCAATAACAGAATTACTCGCGCGTTGCCAATCCATTAAAATCTAATCACTACTTTCTTGAAGAATTTCATACTATAGTCCTTAGATAATATGTACCGAAACACCCAGTAGGTAGCATAAATAAGTTAGTAAACTACTAAAAACAAAGTCAATGTAGCATAGTGGGCGCACCATGTGAAGCGATACTTGATATTTGATATTGTCAATCGTGGAAGGAATTAAGATATTTAAGAGTATTCCGATATTTAATATACTTGCACAATCATAGGTACATACATATAATTAAAACCATCCATACTCTCCATGAATATAATATAATAATAAATGCTAAAGTAACTGTCTGTTACCTCTTCACGCTCAAACCGCTGAACCGATCAAGATGAAATTTGGCATGGAGATAGTTTAAGTCCCGGAAAGGACAAAAGCTACTTTAAAACGACAAGTATTATCTGTTTTTTTTTCTCTATAATTAAGGAGTTGCCTTTGAAATCCTACATCGATGACCGAATTTAGGGCGGGTGGGACCGCGGGCCAAAGCTAGTACATTATAAATGCGACAGTATGTCTGTTCATTTGTCCCTGCATTACGTCACAAAGGAGCATCCAATTGAGCTAAAAACTTCGCACCGGGATAATTGAAGAGCTGAAGAAGACGTTTATTTCTTTAAAACATAGAAGTTTATGCAGGAATGAAAGTTAGAGCTTGCTATTGCAACTTTCTAACTTCAATTCGGGTGTGGTCGTAGTAATCCTACGCCTACCCAGCGCAGGCGGTGCCGTTTGCAACAACTAGTACATACCCAACTAGCAAAAATGAGATAAAAGAAAGTCTTATAACACAAAAGAGTGATATCAAAGTCATACAGAAGTAACGCTTGTGACTGTTGGTCATATGTATGTATATCTTAAAGCGTTTTAGCTGTATAAGGCTTTACAGAAAAATTGTGACAATAACGGATCATATAAACGTTTACTCTGCTACTTTGTATAACGCCTACAGCACTGTTGTAAATAGGCACTAACAACAGTCTTTATCGAGCTACTATGTTGTATATAAGGCTTTCATGGTACCGTTATGAAGCGAAGCCATGCTATTATGGCTCCTAAATAACTAATATAACACTGGTGTTTAAATAGTCACTATCATTGCTAAGCCGTGATACAGCAGCTCCAGTTATAATGAATTTACAACAAATTTGCGTTAAAGCCGCTCCCGTTAACAACTGCTCTAAAATCGTCCTAGTTGGAGCTTAATTAACACTCAAAAGTAGTAAAAACGTATTGACGAGGCTTAGATATGACTAGTTACATAACAACTTTGTTATTTCCTATTTATCACTAAAAAGTCACATATCGCTTCACTGTGATATCTTAACAGGACCTAAAATTTATCATCGCTGCGAGATGTTGTAAATCGGTTGTATATGAGGAACCGCAACTCTATTCAGTTATATACCAAAGTCTTAGAAATATTTGCTAATTAATTAAAATTTATTTTCCTAAATATTAATGAATTAACGAGGGGCCTGCAAAAAACACCATTAATATACTACTAGAATATCAATAAAATTGCAATCGCAAGTGATGTTGAACTATTTATTACAATACTATCGCTCGTTAGAGAATACAGAAGCTTTTAAAATTAAACAAACAATAACTTAACAATTTTTTTTGTCTCGAAACTTCGAAATTTATAGATGGTCGACACAACAGTAATTGAATTTGTAATACGAAGGAATAGCAACAACTACATTAACACTCAATGGTTGTATATCAGTGTTCGCGTGGCAGTCTTCACACTTCTTAGTGATACCAGTGTTTAAAATTCCCTTATATTACCGAAAAGTCACAAAGAACAACGCATATATGAGAAATATGTATCTAATAAGCCCACTGCTGTCCACTGAGCTGCAATATAATAGCTATTTCACTTAAACGTTCTAATTCAGGGGCCCTTTCCGCGTTGTAAAAATGTTTCTAATATTCTAATATGACCAATCATGAACACCTTTTGAATCCCAGGAAACGTTCTTGTAACAGATATACAGCTAAGATTTGCTAGTTGGGTATATAAATACATACACAAAGACACACTTAAATCACAAACAGTGCATCAAAAATTGATACTACCAGGAAAATATACATATATGTATAAACTTATATATGTACCAGTATAATATATATAGTATTAATAACCCGCTGAAATCCACCATCGACTGCCCATTGGTGTGGGAGATACAATACCTAAGAGGGTATCTATGTGTACTAATAGTCCAGTCAATTAAAAATAAAAGTCGCATTAAATGGACATCTAATTTATTCTTTATAGGATAATTTAATATCATAATATTTATCATATTTATTTAAATAAACAAAAAATACGAAATCGACGATTTTTTATACACAGGTTCATTATGGTTAGTGACCGACCGAAACATGTTATTTTGCCGAAACCGAAAGTTCGGTTTCATTGTAGTTTCGGCCGAAACCGAAACTTTTATAAAAAAAAAAAGTCCTTAAAAAGTCGGAAAAATGTAAGTAAGCCCGTTTTTTTCTTAAATAAATATCTCGCCGACCTATAATTACAGGTTTCTACTTTCAAAGATTTATCACAATGAAATTTTAGCACAGTTACAGAGGTTCTGTTAGAAAATTTAACAACCCTATAAAGTGAAAAAAATACATTATTTGTAACACAAAGTTAGCGATTTTTAAATGGTGGTATAAAATAAAACAAATGAATTATTAAAATATGATGCTCATATACTATGTTTATTTATTTTCAGTTACTTACATTTTAATTATGAAAAAACTTACAAGGTACGATGTTGTAAGTTTCGGCGTGGCCAAAGGGTTCGGCCGTTTTTGGCCGAAACCGAAACTCGGGCCGAAACTTGATTTTTTGGCCGAAACTGGCCGAAACCGAAACCGAAACCGAAATTTCGGTCGGACACTAATTATGGTAATATGACTATTAAGTTTTTTTTGGAAAAACTTGCATTATTTGAATAAGACAAAATATGGAAATGCTCTGATTTACATCTCAAACTATACGTTGTTCATTGAAACTAGCATTCTTAGTTTTCTTTAATAAATAAAGTCCATATATTGATATATAGAAAATCTTTCCAGTTAGTTTTAGTTTTTTCCTCTGGACACATTTTCACTTTTACTGTCACTTGTTTCAAGCTCTTCGCAAGAATTTGGGTCTGGAAATAATGACACAATTACTTTTATCTATTAGGTTTACTAATACTATTTAACACCAAAACCAATTTGAATTACCTATTGGGTTTAATTACATCAGTTAAGTAGTACCTAAATGTTAATTAGAAGTATAATGCCTGGAGTGTTTGATTATTCATCAATAGATCTTTTACTACATTTTAATTCATGAAGCAATAAACGTGCCACTTGCTGCTTGACTAATATAATACAGCCCCATGTTAATTCGGTCAAATTTAAAACTTACCTTTGAACAATCTTTTAAATATAGTTGGAACGTTGCCCAACTTCAATGTGGTTCTGTTACAATGTTTGATAAGACATTGCATTTGCATTGAAATATTTAGAGCTAAGAAAATCTTCTTCCTTTGGAGAAGAGTTCAAGGCTTCTATATTATGTAGCTATATACTCCTCTCCTTTAAGTTTGTTGGAAATCTGCAAAAATAAAATATTATTAAAACCAGCCCCATCCCTCCCTTAGGGCTTGGGATACAAACGCCTATAAAAATAAAAAAATCGGTCTTCTGTAAAGCGCACTAGGACTAATAACTTCTTTCTTGAAAAAGTAATTTCTCCGTATTATTTCCTTAGACTTAGGTACTGTAATATTGTACTTGTGAAACCTATTTATTAACCTTATTGTTACAAATACTTTTGTTAATAAACATTAAGTTACATGTTTAAATCGCCTAACTCACTTTTAGGTGATTTTGAGTTACGATCATATTTTTTATAAGAAAAATACTAAAAACCTAATATCCAACCATTAGGTTTTTAGTATTTTTAGAATAAAATTTAAATTCTTCACAAAGATATGAAGCCCAAAAACCAACGTTTTTATAGAAAAACTATATTGAAATATGTTTATAGATACGATTTTGAAGCTGCCACAGGCAGATACAAAAAAACAGACAGACCAAGGCTTCAAATATATCAACAACCTGCTTTCTAAGTCGAAGGTATGCCATTACCGAAAGACTTACAACATTCTAAATATAACAATTTCCGTGTCCATATTGGCCAACTTTCTAAATATCGATATTAAAATTATAACCTCTTTGAATCTAAACTAAATATCAGTTTTGCCGAGATTCAATACTATACTTCTAATATAGTATTGTAATGACAATTTCTGATTGAATCAGATGGTTAACATATAAATTGTACACTAATTTTGAATAAAAAAAACTGGTTGCCTGTAAAGTCGGTATACGGGCGAAAGTTTTACGTGACAACTTGTGCCTTTCACTTTTTATGTCTGTCTCTCTCGCTCTTAGGCGGGCTAACCATGCCGCGTGCCTCTCACTCGCTCTCATTGTGAGCGCATAACGTGAGCGGAGCGTAACGCAGTTTCTTGAAGTGTCACCCGGCAAACCAATTTATAAGACGTTGTCACGTCAAAACAAACACTAAATGCACATACCTGTGAAACGACGTGTTACTCCTCTTTTGTAGCAACGTTTGCAAAAAACACATTTCCTCATATTTGTAACCGGGATATTTTACAAATAAATTCAAAAACTCACTAAAACATTAACAAATTAAGTTAAATTCAGCAAATTTTTATGTTTATTTACATCTACCAAGACAGTCATATACAATATACGTCAAAATTAGTTCCCTGAGACTTCCGCGGTGGCATTTCAAATTGACACACAAAATTAGCTGTCATTTGTATAGAAAAGCCAGTCCAGTGGGTAGTAGTAGAGGTCAGTGGTTCCCATGATTGAGACTTTTCACACCTTTGATAACGCTAGTTTAACCACCGACACAAATTGTTCGCGTAGTTTTGAAAGGTTACGAACCAAATTTTTGGTTGCAAATTTTGCAAAACGAACGGTTTGACGTAAACAATGAATATGTGTAGGCAGTTGTCAAACTAGATTAACACAAAAACTCCACCTCCAGACATGGGGCTAAAATTACATTTTTCTGTGGCAAAAGTGACAAAAATATCGTAAACGAACGCATGACAGATTGTTTGATGTTTTTTTCACCAATGCAAAACAAACGGATGAGAGATGACAAAGTAAACGAAAATAATGATTGCATCCCAAAACAAACGCGCCCTTAGTATAGTCAAATTACGGAAAAGTATGGAAGTAACTCGTGTAGAAGCTTTTTTTTTTTTTTTTTTTTTTTTTTTTCTGAGCTGACTATGCAGTTGGCTGTTGCAGCCATTACTGCTTCACCGGACTTTTGGGGCGAGACTCTGAAGGAGCCTCAGCCCATATAGCGCCCAACGCTCAAGGGCTTCCCGCGGGGGAAGCCTCGGCTTGGGTTGTCGCTCTCGGGGGCGTCCCTTCGACCGGCGTGAGTCTCGAACCCGAAGGTGAGTCACCGCCAGGAGGGGAGTTCCCCGTTACGCGGGTGCGGTTGCGATTGAGTGGGGGCGAGAAGCGCCCCGGCACTCTTTGATACCTAGTGTATCCTTGTGGGCGCCGACGAACCCGGGGACGTCGGCGTCGTGTTTGGAGGGAGGCCCTATTCGGGGTCGACGTAGTAGAGACTAATCTCGCTATCCGGACAGCGAGATCGTCATCTGGGGACGTTAGTACGTGCCGAGGCCGCCTGAGTATAGTTTTACGACCGCGACGGGGACGATCGGGGGGAGGGACGATCGGGGGGAATTCGTGTAGAAGCACGGACGCGAAGCACGAAGAATTTCGTACAATGACCGGTCACTATTTGTCTCTGTTGCGCGCGCATAATTTATTTGCCGTCACGCTCGCACAGGTGCAATGATCTTAGCTTAGACATTCCATATTAGGATTTACATTTATTTTAACAATTATAATACGTTTGCTAAACTTTTCGTAAGGTAACCATCTAAAAATTATAACGGTATTAAATTTTACCAACATTATTATGACTAGGTTTGAAAATCTGAATAAAATGTTTTAAAATTAATAACAGTTCTAATTTCTAATCGCGCATGTTAGTGTTAATTTAATCGTTGTTTTTTGTTTTCAGTTATCCGTAAGGAAAGGGCTAAGGTCTTAGTCCGTGGTGCCTATTAAATATCGTTGTTTTATATCTAATTTGGCTAGGGAACTATAAGTACATGTATACAGTTACTTAATTAAATGGTAACACAAACTCAATGAGATTATGTTATCATAACTCTACTAATAGTACATAAGTTTTCTATCAAAAGCCCTAATCCCAATTTTCTTGGATTTAACTTGAAAAATGACAGACTTTCATACAAACTTCTTTCACAATTTTCACCCCTTTGGGATACCAATTTTAATTATAATAATTTCATGTCCTTTTCCATATCTTCAACTCTCTGTGCAAAATTTTAGCTTAATTGGATGCTCTATTGCAGCAGGATTGAGCAACAAACTTTTGATTTTTTATATGTATGTATATGTAGAAGAACTACTTTACAAACTCGACCGCCTTCTCAACTTATGCATTCGTTATATTTTCGGCTTGCGTAAGTGTGATCATGTCTCCCAATATCGTATACAATTAAATTGGCTCATTATCCGTTTTCGCCGAAATGCTCATCTTCTCACATGTATTTATGGTCTTCTTTATAATCCTTTATCCTCTCCTTATTTAATAGAACGATTTGAGATATTGGGTTCCCAAGAGCGACTGGGTTCCCAAGAGCGACAGATACGGTTTTGCCGTTGCAATCTCCTCCGCATCCCTGCGCATAATACGACATTTTATTCGGATCCGTTCACAGTTCACGACGAACGGTTCGTCAACAGTTCGATTGTGGAATAATTTACCAGTAAATATTCGTAATGCAAAGTCACAAGAGAGCTTTAAAGCTTTACTGCATCGGTACTATATCGACATCCAAAATACAAAGGTCAGGTATTAGTGCTTTTCAGTGACCTATGCTTGAATATATATGCATTATATAGACATATATGTATGTTTATGTATATAATTATATATAATTTATCCACCTTCTTATTTACATATTATACTTTATGATATTATTTTTATATACTATATTTATCACTAAATCTATTATCATTATTGAAACTACTACGATCTATTACAATAAACACTGCACAACCTCTTGTTTATATCTACATTACCAATGGTTAACTGGTAGAAAATGCCTGAGGGCATTAAGTTCGCCTATGTATAAAATTAGTGCAATAAATAATTTTATTATTATTATTATTATGTCCTTCCCCGGGATTTAAACTATCATCATACCAAATTTGATATAAATCAGTTCAGCGGTTTAAGCGTGAAGAGGTAACAGACAGAGAGACACACAGACAGACAAACAGATAAATAGACAGACAGAGTCACTTTCGCATTTATAATATAAGTATGGATATAAAAGGGGATGATTTTTGCAATTGTACTCTTTTTTATTTATTTTTTAAAATACGACTAAGACGGCAAACCAGCTGGCGGTCCGCCTGATGGTAAGCGGTCACCGCAGGCTATGGACGCTTGCAATACCTGGGGCATCACTCGCGCGATCCTGCAGAGATCTAATAAATCCTTTATTGAAGAACCCTGTTCTGCAGTCCTTAGTGAAAACCGTATTGTACATGACCATTTAGGTTCTGAGATGAGGAGATGACTTTGATGCCGATTAGTACAGTAAATGACGGGTTTCGGCTAGAAATTCTTTCAAGAAAGATGGATTTTGCTGAAATTTTGACAGTAAGTAGGGAATACCCCAAGAAGCAAAATCTACCCTATGCCAAGGTGTGTTTTTTCGCGGGGAGTGAATTTCAATCCAAATAACGGGTGGTATTAAAAAAAAAACTCTATGAATCGATAGAAAGATAGATTTTAAGCTAAAAATGTTCTATAGAAGTTTTTTGAAAAATCAATACTTTTTGAGATATTCGTGATCGAAAATTTTAATTTTTTACGATACTAAACACGTTTTTTGACGGTTTTTCACATATAACTCATAAAATATTGATTTTATCAAAAAATCTGTCATAGAATGTAAGCCCTATTTTTTAACGACAAATTTAAAGATTTCAACATTGAATTACAAAATAACGGTACGTTTTACGATGAAAGTACTCAGAATCTTTTTTAAAGTACATTAAAAAACACTTAAAATGATAATAAAAGTGTGTGTGTGAGTGTGTGAGGGTGTATGTGTTTGTGTGTGTGTGTATGTGTCCTTTCTTTTTGCCATCATTTACTGTACTAGATGGCGATGGTAACTCTTTTCACACTCACGAAGGTTTATCTATAAACATCACTTATTTACATTATAAAACTATTTAATTCCAATAGTCTAGTGAACAAGTGCTTTTTTGTTCAACTTTTTTCAGAGAATCTCGGAAAAATATAATTTAGGTGACATTCATTTCGGTATTGCGTCTAGATGATTTTTGAATAAAATATAGTTCCGCTCGAAAAAATGCAAAAGTTATATACAATTTACGGAAAAAAAGGGGGGTTTGGATTTTTGCAAATTTTTTAAAAATTAATCTAGATTGTTGAAATCTAATTCGGTATTTCTGAATGTGTGCATTTACGTTTCGAATTTATGTAAAAAATTAAAAAAAATATTTTAGGTTTATTCTTTAAGAGGGCGATATAGGCCGGAAAGCTAATTTCTGTGTTACCAATGATGTGCAGGTAAATGTACTATATATATATACTATATATGGCACGGACGCGAAGCAGAAAAAATTTCGTTCAATGACCGGTCACTATTTGTCTCTGTTGCACGCGCATAATTATTTGCTGTCGCGCACGCACAGGTGCGATGACCGACCGCTGTCATCAGAAATTACTATTATTTTGACCACTGACACAAGCTAAAAAGTAAAAGGTCAATGTACGAAATTCTTTGTGCTTCGCGTCCGTGCTATAGAATTATTGCACAATACCGTATACATTTATACATATGTATTTGTTACACTTCTAAAGTAATTTATACCGTGACGATCGTACGTGATTTATACGTGATAATGAAATGAAATTTTACGTTTTGTTGTCATATTTTATGCCATTTTTCTACAACCTATAGCCAGTGCACTAGATAACAACAAATTATAATTATTTAACCAACTTTCGTTATGAGCAAATGCAATACACGCTTTGAAATTTGCATGTGTTGAAAGAATGGTCATTTCCAGATTTTTTTAGGCTTAAATACAATAAATAAAAAAACACTCAGTAAGGTAATGCAGTAGACAAATAAATATTGTGACATATATTTTTTTTATCATTTAGATGCTATAGTTTTTCCACAAAATATGC
Organism: Apoda limacodes; assembly: GCA_946406115.1. Taxonomy (NCBI): domain Eukaryota; kingdom Metazoa; phylum Arthropoda; class Insecta; order Lepidoptera; family Limacodidae; genus Apoda; species Apoda limacodes. The sequence goes on from OX291542.1 coordinate 14,834,738, forward strand.
ACATTTGAAATATGTTTATTTTACTAAGTTAATCTAACAATAAACAATTCAAATAGATGTTTTTCATTGTCCGATCTATCGAAAATATAGACAAATACAGATTGACTGACCTATTTTATGCTATACTAGCTGACCCGACGAACGTTGTTTCTTTTTTTAAAACAACTGCCTCACCAACCTATTGTGAAAGGGTTGTACTAATTCAGAAACCTTTCCCGGCGTGTGCATAACAACTTACCAAAATTTCTTTACAATCGGTTTACCCTATTGCGCGAGTCCGACTCGAACTTGACCATTTTTTTCTTTCCCAGACACATTCCCCGGCGTGTGCATAACAACTTACAAAAATTTTATTATAATCGCTTTACTGTTATTCCGTGAGTGCGACTAGCACTTGACCCTGTCCGACTCGCACTTGACCCTTTTTTCCTTCTCAGAAACCTTCCCCGGCGTGTGCATAACAACTTACCAAAGTTTTCTTACAATCGGTTTACCCTTATTGCGCGAGTCTGTCTCGCATTTGACCCTGTCCGACTCGCACTTGACCCTTTTTTCCTTCTCAGAAACCTTCCCCGGTGTGTGCATAACATCTTACCAAAATTTCATTACAATCGGTTTACCCTTATTGCGCGAGTCCGACTCGCACTTGACCCTTTTTTCCTTCTCAGAAACCTTCCCCGGCGTGTGCATAACATCTTACCAAAATTTCATTACAATCGGTTTACCCTTATTGCGCGAGTCCGACTCGCACTTGACCCTTTCTGAAAATCCTTTCTTTTCGGATGCCTATGTCATACAAAGAACACACCCTCCAAGTTTCAGGTCTCTACGATCACGATCACGATCACCAGTTTAGGCTGTGCGTTGATCCGTCAGTGCTTCAGGACAAAGCATTTTATATGTATAGACAGGTAGAAAAAGAAAACTACAAGTATTAGGTACACAAAAAATCAAATACCTGAAAACTGCATAACCTCTTTAAGCTTAGAAACCTTCATATGAGGTACTAATATAATACGGTGAATTTCAAGACAATCCATTTTTAAAGGGTGTTTGCTTATGTTTTTTAGTGAGTTCAACCTTTTTCGAATAAAATCGGATTGAGATTTCAAACATATGTCAAAATAAAATGTAATTTAAATCCAAAGCGCTAAGACATATTGATATCAACTTCGAAGCAAATCACATCCAAAATAAATTTTTACCCTTTTTAACCTAAGGTAGGGGGATGAATTTCAATAAAATACGAAACACGTCTTCCTTCAATTATGTTGAAAAGATTTATGCAAAATTTGAAGTATATTGTACCAAGAAATCACGTTGTCCCATACAAACTTTGCACCCCTTTTTCACCCCCTTAGGGGTAGAATTTCGGCAAATCCTTTCTTAACGGATGCCTATGTCACACAAAGAACACACCCTCCAAGTTTCAAGTCTCTACGATCAGCGGTTAAGGCTGTGCGTTGATCCGTCAGTCAGTCAATCAGGACAAAGCAGTTTATATGTACAGAAGATATACGAGTATTTAGTTAGTAGGATTTAACGATTAAAGGGTTTTTATGTAATTAACTACTAGTTGAGAATAATTTTATTAGTTGAAACGATGTACAAAGTTCATTTTAAATATCTTTTTTGTATATAGAGGGTTCAAACGGGGATTCAAAGTTTGTATGGAGCACCAATCCGGTACTGACTGACTGATCTATCAACGCACAGCTCAAATCACTCAACGGATTGCGCTGAAATGGCGCAAACGGCAAACATATAGCTGTAAACATAAGAGAGGGTTTTTTCAAAACTTACCCCCTAAAGGGATCAAACGGTGGTTCAAATTTTGTATGGAACAACGAAATCTTGATTAGCTTATTTTGTTAAAGGATTAACTCCTCTAAATAAGCAAATACTACAGAGTGAGAGTATATTATCCATACTAATATTATAATTGCGAAAGTAACTCTGTCTGTTTGTAAACGCTTACACGCTGTGCCCATCAAGATGAAATTTGCCGTAGAGATTTAAGGCTTGGCAAAGGCAAAGGCTACTTGAAAACGTCAAGAGAGAAAGAGATAGAGAGAGAAATATATATAACCAAAATAGCACAACTCTGTTACGATTTTTTGAAGCTGTTTCTTAAATTAATTAATCTTGTTTATCAGAATCGATTTTAAAGATTATTCCGATTAAATATGATGATAATTTTTATTATAGAAAATAAAAATTGTTAACAATATATTTCTTTCTTTTTCCCCTTTTATTAGCATATCATGTTATCGGTTTAAAAGCTTACTTTGTTTAAAATAAAATTTAAACGCATTTTCACTATCTGTAACCTTACAACTCATTATAGCATCATTGCAACCTAGTTACTTGGTTGTAGATAGACAGAGAGAGAGACACAGAGAGAGAGAGACAGAGCGACAGACAGACAGAGGATCAAAGAGAATCCCACGCCAATAACCACATTTAGGGCGAGAGAAGCCGCAGGCAAAAGCTAGTAATTAAAAAAAGTTTGTGTTGAGCGTGCGGAGAGGGGCGTCATTTGGATGTGGGAGGAAAGGTAGACAATCAAATCGTATCGTCCTCATACTTGAAACCGGCTAAGACCTCGGCCGATCCGCAGGACTTCCAAATTTCTACGGAAACCTTTACTCAGTAAACACCTACAAATTTTAATAATAATAATAATATACTTTATTGCGCATATAGAATACAAAACAATTAAAACAATAAAAGTAATAACAAATTGGCGGTCTTATCGCTAATGAGCGATCTCTTCCAGACAATCTTTGGGTAGAGGAGACTTTATAAAATTATTGAGTAGAATGTGCTAAAACAAAATAAATATATATATATCAAATACATAACAAAAAATAAAAATAAAAAAATAAATACACAAACTACATACATCTTAAATAACAAAGATTAATAAACAGTGTTGATGAGACAGCTTAAATTTTTAAGTAATGTGTGATAACGAGGTTTTTTAATATTCTTAATGTTTGGGCTTTTTTGACATCAAAGGGTAAACTATTCCATAGCCTTATGGCTGTGACAGTGAATGAGTCATTATATGCTCGCGAATAATGTTTTGGGGTTTTCAGCATCATGTTTGTAGTGGCGCGATGAGCTGTAGACCCTATAAAATTGAAATGCTCTTTCAAGTATAACGGAGTAGACGGATTGAACAGTACGTTGTAGAGAAGAAACAGAAAATGAGTATTCCGGCTAAGGCGAATTGGGAGCCACTTGAGTTTTAATCGAAATTCGGATATGTGATCATACAGCACAGCCTCGCTATATGGAATGACTGTTCCATTAATACTCACTTTACGAAGATTTTGTAAATTAATCTCAGATATCATTCTTGAACTACCCACAATGATAAGTTGCGTTTTATTTGGATTTACGTTAAGACCGTAAGAGGTACTCCAATCCATAATGCGAGCAAGGTCGTTATTTATAATCGCAACTGCACTTCTTAGTTCACAAACTGGAGCCTGAGTATATATTTGAAGATCGTCTGCATATAGATGGTAGAGAGAAGATAAATTAGATGTTATATTATTATGGAAATTGCAAAGAGAAGTGGAGACAACACGCCACCTTGCGGGACACCAGCATTGGTGTAGCACCAAGTAGAGAAGGAATCATCTACCTTGATCCGCTACCGGCGCCCACGCAAGTAACTTTGAAACCAGTCGATTGCTGTTGGAGATATGTTAGGAGAACTTAAAAGTGATAGTAGTATATCAAAGTCAACAGTGTTAAAGGCGTTGCTAAAATCTAATAGTGTTAGCACCTTGACTTATCTGTTTTCTATACCGAGACGAATGACATCAGAGATTTTGACAAGTGCAGTAACCGTACTATGTCCAGGACGAAAACCAGATTGAAGGGGATTTAGTAAGTTATTTTTAGTGAGGAAATGAGACAGCTGTTCATGAACAAGACGTTCAAGAACTTGAGAAAGGAATGGTAAGATGGATATGGTACGATAATCGGAATAACAGACAGGATTTGCTTTTTTTGGCAAGAGAATAATTAATGAATCTTTCCAGGAACCTGGAAATTCGCCAGAGGCAATAGAGTGATTAAGGATATTTGTGATGATAGGAATAATAATGTCAAGGATAGGAAGGATCATGTTACGGCTAATGCAGTCACTCCACACAGCGTTAGAAGATATAGCGATAATGCTCTTCTTAACATCACAAAAGAAAATCGACTTAGAAAAAACTTAGTGTTTGGGGCAGCATTAAGCTCACTACGGCTAACAATCTTATGCCTTTTGCCATCAATGCCAATTGCAATTATCGATCCTCCTTGCGTCCAGCACTTGGAGATTCCAAATTTTTGCCGTGCTGCCATGAATAACTCGTGCCTAGACTTCGTGAGGAATTCAGAAAGCGTGTTTCCAGAATTTTTAAGCCCAGTTTTGGCAGACCACACTTTATCTCTAAGGGTCACATCAGAAAACTTAAGAACTATTGGTCTGGATTTGTTTTTCAATAGATGGCCTAATCGATAACTGTAACGTATTTGCTCTGACGAAAAACTTGAGATTTTTAATCTTTCTGTCACAATTTTAAAAATAGTGTCCTTGATATCTTCAGTCTTGCTTTCTGGGACTCCATGAACTAAAAGCATTTTGCGTCGACTGCACATCTCAAGACGATCATGCACTTTTGTCAAATGCTCCACTTGTGATCGAAGACATTTTAGAGACATCAAAACAAAGGATTTGAAGCTGGCAAAGTCCGCTGCGAGGCTTGAGGAATGTCCAGTTTTGTCTCTCTCACCTATTTCAGTTTGGAATTCAGCCATTCTTTTGTTGAATACCTCAGTCATCTCAGACATTGACTGTTTTAAGGACTCCATTTTGTGCAGTGATAACAAAGTAGAACAGTTTCAATCTTGTCAAATTGTAATTTGTGTAAAGTAGATATGAACTAGGATAATGATAGCTGGTAAGTAGTGCACTTTAATCTTGCATATTATGTTAAAATAATTGCTATTAAACAATTACTGCAATAATATTTTTAATTTTAAAATAGAACACAGTGTTCACAGCACACCTACCTATTTAAAGACTTAATGGTTTTTACTAGGCTTGCAACGAATATTCGGCTGCTATTCGGTATTCGGCCAATTGGGCTACTTTTATATTTTTCTGTCGAATACCGAATACGCAGATTAAGAACCACATATTTGTAGTTATTAGAGAAAACCTTGGAAGGGAGCTCATTCTACAAGCTAAGTTTGCATTAACGGGCCAAATTATCCTCGAGCAGCAATCTGAAAATATAACTAGGGTTATATACCTACGAGTACATCGCACAACTTATCTATACACTACACATACAACAAAGTGCCCCCCGCCACGCATGTCTGTCTAAACGCGATGAACTTAAAAACTTCCGAATGGATTTTTATACGGTTTTCACCAATAGACGAATTGATTCATGGGTAAGGTTTAAGTGTATAATTCATTTCAATTTTTAACATTAAAAGTATCTCCAATATGTCAGAGAAAATTTAACTTTTACTGACATTCCTATTCATCATGATTTATAAGGGTTTCGTAGTCAAAGTTTGGGTTCCGTTTATAGGAATGTTACAGCCATTTTATACAGACACTATAAAAGCCACGAAGCTGAAGTTGGCACACGTTTAGTCAATTACACCTGCAATTAAATTATTTACAAAAAATATCATCATGTAAAATTTGTATATATTTTATGAATAGATTGAGGGTCCCCCGTGCAAAGCAGGCAGGAAAAAAAATATTTTTACTTTGTGGTAAATATTATTGGGGTGCCAATCTTTTCTGTGGTTTCAAACATCAACAGTAGTTACAGCTACGTAACCCTACACTTAGCATGACCCGACATGTTTTTCAAAAAGTCCATCAAATGCCTGGTCGGTAGTTTTAAAGTTTAAAATAAATTATGCACCAAAGGGGTCTTACGCGGCCCCTAAATTTGCTTGAATAAGATTTAAATATATTTAAATAATAAACGTAGAAACGGTGCATACCCGGCAACACTTTCTGGTTGTGTAGTGTCATCTAACTATTACAATAACAAGAACGACTAAGTGCATGAATTAAACGCTTTTTTTTCTGTAATTTGACTGTAGCAGTATTATAATACTTCAGTGTATAATAACCCTTATTATTATAAATAATTTGATCCTGTAAGCGATTGTCTTACGTATTCCTCTCTCCACACCTAGCGTCGCTCTGTATCTGTGCCAAATTTGAAGAAAATCCATGCAGTACTTTTTGAGTTTATCCCGGACATACATACAAACAGACAAACAGACAAAAATTCTAAAAACTATATTTTTGGCTTCGGTATCGATTGTAGATCACACCCCAAGTATTCTTAAAAAAAAATATTCAAAGTACAGTTTTGACTTTCCTACCATTTTATTATATACGTATAGATTTTAAAAGTTTTCACAAAACTTGTCTCGTGGTCTGTTTTTCTGAGTAAAATCTTTGTGTTAAGGGCTTAATTAATACTTTGTCACTTACTAATTGGGTAGGGTAAAATGCCCAAATGGCCGACCTAATGTAAAATACAAATTTCAGTCTTAACCACGCCTGAACCTTTAAGTTATGATTGAATGATTTAAAAACGTCTTAAATTACGTAATAACAAATTATAAGCGTTTAAAGTTTTCAGTAAAGGATATTCTTAATTTTAAGCGGGGCATAATATCAATAGACAATTGATTTTTGTTGTAACTTAAAAGTGTGTAAATTTATTTATTTGTAATACCTATTAAAATAAAAATTATATTGGGTTGTAAAGATATTTAACAGGTATCAAACGCCTTACAAAAATTAACTTTATGAGCCCTTAACTAAAACTAAAATTTCGAAGGTTTGGTCCCATGTTGTCACGATTCACAGGAAAACGTTGTTTGTTTTGAAGGCTATTTAACGATGAGTAAGAAAGGGGGCACACTAGGCTAAGCGTCAAATATCGTCAATCGTGTGAAGAAATTCATTTGATATTATATGATTCCGATATTTAATAGTACTAGTGGCATTAGCGCCATCATAATTACATTCTTGCAGAATCATGAATTAATATAATCTTATAATAAATATTATAAATGCGAAAGTGACTGTCTGTTATCCCTCCACGCTCAAACCGCTGTACCGATCGAGATGAAATTTGGCATGGAAATAGTTTGAGTCCTGGGAAAGGACATAAATGACTAGAAAACGTCAAGTAATAGTCGGTATTTTTTTCATAATTAAGGAGCGGTCGTTGAAATCCTACACCGATGACCGAATTCATGGCGGGTGGAACCGCGGGCAAAAGATAGTATATTATAAATGCGAAAGTATGTCTGTTCGTTTGTCCCAGCATCACGTCACAAAGGATACTACTCGAGCTAAAAACTTCGCACAGGGATCATTAAAGAGACTGAGAAGGACGTGGGCTAGACTTTTATTCCGTAAAAATAGAAGTTTATGCAGGAATGCCCAAAATCCACATGAATGAACTACGAGTATAGCCACAGATAGAATTCGGCAGTGGTCGTAGTAATCCTACGCCAATCCAGCACGGGCGGAGCCGTTGGCAACAACTAGTACATATATAAATACATACACAACGACACACATAAATATACATAAAACACAAACAGTGTACCGTCAAACACGCCTACTTTGCCCCTTTTTTTAATAAAATCGAATAAATTTCAAGTTTTTTCTATAGGAATAGAAGTTTATTTTTCTAAATTCTACAACTATTGGATCGTATGCATGGATTTGTTATGTTAATTTTTTGATTAATTAAACTTTAACCCAAAATTAAGTCTATTTTGATGGTGGGCAAAATTACCTAGACTTTTAGCCAACATTGCCCTTGTCAATTTTTTACGCAAATATGACTTATTTATATACGTTACACATTCCATGACTAGAAATCAAGGCAATCTTGGTCTAGGATTCAAAACTTTGTTTGTAGTACAAACTTTTTTGATATAAAATGAGTGGGCAATGTAATCTAGAATTTTTTTCTCTTTTCCACACAATCTTCAACACGCTCTAACAAATTTTTAGGGTGTCATATTCCAGTAAAATTATTAAATAAATATAAATATGTTTCATATATTAATTATGTATGTTAAATGCATATTATAGAAATGCTTTTGAAATAAAAAATGTGTTCAGAATATTTCTTAAATTAAATTTAAACTATACAAAAGTATGAGAAACTAAGTAGGTTGTTTCTAAATGCTATACCAAAAACTGTAATAAATAAATGTTCAGTATCAGTTCAGTTCAGTTAAATATTCAGTTTAGTAAATCTACTTAATAGGTTAACAAGAAATGTATGACACAGTCATCGAAATATTTAATATGGATGTTCGTAGGCTACAGGGCCTATGACGAACAATATATATCAATCAGTAGTAAATGACAGTCATTATATTAATAGGAATACAGTATCGATCAACACCATTAAAGTATATTGTTCTTAACATTGTGTGTTTCATTAGTTAGAAGTCGTACTTCTACTATGTAAAAATTAGATCAATGAAAATTCAATATGTAGGGTTATCACAAATATAATCAACTTCCCAACTAACTAAAAAATATATATAAGTCCCAAATAATAATAATAAGTACCAAAACACAATACCCCCCCCCCATTTTTAGTTAACTAATAATAAAACTACAACTTTTCTTTAAATAATAGGCACTAATGTTTGTTAACACTGAATTATTTATATCATTCTCATAGTTTTAAGATTTACACAAGGAAGTGAGTCTGTGAGTCACGTTTACACATAAATAACTTTGTATAAAATAGCAACACCCTGATGTATCATATTTAAACCTTACTTGGAAATATTCGTAGCGATAATTAGGATTATTTACCATGTGATGTGATTATATACTGATTATATACGGGTTGTTCCTCATAAGCTTATAGCTTAAAGTAAATTTGCAAAAGGTTTTTATGACATCTTACATTAAGTAATTGTTTTCTTAATTACTTGTTGATAAGTTTTGCAGTCGATTTAAGCCATCGTTATTAACCATTATTGATCTCATTTTAACATAGGAGAGGTACAACATCTAACTAATGAAACTCATAATGTTAAAAAACAATATACTTTAATGGTGTTGATCGATACTGTATTCCTATTCCTACTAACATCCTTATAAAATATTTTTAATGGCTGTGTCATATATAAAAGTTTTCTTGTTAACCTATTACGTAGCTTTACTAAAGAATAAACTCACTGTTATGGACATTTATTTATTAAAATTTTGGTATAGTATTTAGGAACAACCTACTTAGTTTCTCATACTTTTATATAATTTAAATTTAATTTAAGAAATATTCTGAACACATTTTTTCATTTCAAAAGCATTTCTTGCATGCATTATTAATTTAACATTCATAATTAAAATATGAAACATATTTGTATCCATTTAATCATTTTTCTGGAATGTGACAACCCTAAAAATTTATGAGAGCTTGTTGGAGATTGTATGGAATAGAGAAAGAATCGCTAGATTACATTGCCCACTCATTTTATAGCAAAAAAGTTTGTACTACACAAAGTTTTGAATCCTAGGCCAAGATTCCCTTGATTTCTAGACATGGAATGTGTAACGTATATGAGTCATATTTGCGTGTAAAATTGAAAAGGGCAATGTTGGCTAAAAGTCTAGATAATTTTGCCCGCCATCAAAATAGATTTAATTTTGGGTTAAATTTTAATTAATCAAAAAGTTTACATAACAAACCCATGCATACGATCATATAGTTTTAGAATTTAGAAAAATAAACTTTTATTCCTAAAGAAAAAACTTGAAATTTATTCGATTTTAATAAAAAAACGGGCAAAGTAGGCGTGTTTGACGGTATATAACTTGCGATATTAAGATGGTTATTACGAGTTGAACAAGGGAGCCGATTCTTCGCCTGTTACACAATGTCCGAAGGTAAATATAATTTTTAACCTTGAAGTTTGAAGCCTGTTAAGACTCAATTCCCCAGGGGAAGATAAATGAAAAGATAGGTTCGTTAATACAATTTATTTTTTAGTTTTATATACAATCACTGATTCACAAATAAACAATTTGAAAGTCTATAATTCCATAATAAATCCAGTTTCTGAATTTATCTGTTTTGCCGTCTTTTTCCTATTTAGACGATGGTATCGTAATTTTTCCTTCGGGTCGACTGTATTGTCGAAAATATCAATTAATCGTAATATGATGTAATTTTCACCAATTCTCAGCAATCTATGCTTTTATCATTCTTTTCCGATTGAGAAATTAAAAAAATCAATATGGCGAAAAAAAGCCAATCCGCAGAATCGATATAGCAATAATCACCTAACCAAATAAATGCACTTAGGTACCTGATGGGAGGGTTTATGGTAGAACCCACAACCTTGAGATAGTTTATCGAGAAATTCAAACCTTCTCTTATTAAAATCGTGTAGTAAGTTCCTCTTGTAATTTACATCTCCTTAGTTCCTGTTTCTCGAAGAACTTGATGCACTTCAAAAAGATTAACTCCTATTTATTTTAGGTAAAAATTGCAAATTTTGGTTTTAAACATCTATCCTTGAGAAAATCTCCAAAAGACTGACTTTCAATAATTTTCCATCTGTCATCTTTTTAAAAATCAGATTTAAAAGACTGTTGACGTAAATGAGTATCGCATTCCATGCATGTATGGATATAGAATTTTACAATGATTTTGACATAGCACGCAAAAGGGTAATTTAAAGCTAATTACACACTACATATACAAAATAAAATACTTCACTCGCTACATTATCCCCCCTTCCTCGTGAAAATTCGGTTAGACGAATTTTCCGGGCTGTTAGTTTAATAATTTAAAAAAAACAGAACCGATCCCTAAAAACTTACATCACGTACGCATCTAATACTCTAACCTCATCACTCATACTAACCCAACCTAACACGCTAACCTCATATACTTCCTATTCATTCATCCACACACGAAGGGCATAACCGCTAAGGAACCCCATGACCGATCTGTAAGGGACTTGATGTTAATTGTTGTATCTTGGCCAAATGCCTTATTACAACTAGGACTACGATATAAGGCTTATTTAATGAGTTATCCCACCGCTCAAATTCCTCGACAAGGGCTTTTTTAAGGAGTTGTCAATCCGCTCCATATTTTGGACATAAGCTTATTTAATGAGTTGTCATACTGCTCAAGATAAAACCCCGCTTTATTAAAATCCTTTAATTATGAGATAAATATTAAAGAGACTGTCTAAAATTGCAAGGTTGAAAGTAGCTAGAAAGTTAAACGCGTAAGAAATTAGATAATTAATAAAGAAAATTAGTTAAAATAAATTAAGTATTTTTATATAATAAGCTACAATAGCTTTTAGAATTAATAATGAGCCAAAGATGTCGTGCTCTTTGGTCTCCATTTAATAACGCAAAAGTCGTATAACCGACCCAAGGAAGGAGTACTACTAAAGAAACTATGTAAAGAAAATTACAATAAAAAATGTCGCAGACATCAACAACGAAATTTGTCGTTGTTATAGTAATATTGAGAAAAAATATAAAATAACGTTAAATAACGTTACAATTACGTGTCAAATAGACAAGAAAAATATACAATATAGAAATTACGTCTCTTGACGTGAGAGAACAAACAGCTTTTTTGAGAATCGGTTAAAATATTTAAATAAAGAATGTGTTCAATCGACTTTAATGAAAATTATTATTCGTAGTTAAATATATATACAAATCAAAGCATCTCTTGCATGTCAATCGAAAGAAAATAAAATTATTTTTCCTCTAAAGGAAATAAAAGATAAAAAAAAAACAACAAAATATTAATAAAGGCCTAAACGTTATTTTTATAAAAACTACGGTGTCGTTAAAATGACTTTTTGAATATTGAAAAAGTAAAAGAGGAATATAAATTAAATTAGGTCTAAATGTTATTTTTATAATAACGACGGTGTCGTTCAAATGACTTTTTGAATTTTGAAGATGGTTAAAGAGGAATATAAATTAAATTAGGTCAAAATGTTATTTTTATAATAACGACGGTGTCGTACAAATGACTTTTTGAATTTTGAAGAAGTAAAAGAAAAAACATATCGTGATTAGTAATTTAAAAAACACATCTCTAACTCTTAAGTTAGTTGCAAAACAATAAGGAAAGCATATATTAGCTTCATAAACAATAATATATATAGCAAATGCGTTAAAAACCAAGTAGTATAACCAAAACATAAGTAGTTAATTATAATTAAATTGCACAAAATGTGCCCTCAATTTAAGAGGTATCTTCAACATTTAAAATCTTTAATATGGTAAATACCCACATTTTTATCATTTAAGTCCACCAGTTCGTATACTAACGGCGAAACTTTACGTATAACGCGACATTTTACGAATTTTGGAGCTAGCTTAGTGCTGAAATAAGCACCGGCATCACTTAAAACGTGATTGCGTCTCCATACATAATCATTAACATTAAACTCTTTAAAAGTACGACGCAGATTATAATGTTCTGCGTTCTTCTGATGTGCTTTATATAAAGCTAATTCAACTTTGTTAAATATATTAGCAAGAAACCCGGTATGCTCAGCATAAATATCCCTGGGCATAAATACGAAATTGTCGAAGTCCTCGTATTTCGCGAAAATATTACCATCGGTCACTAATTCACGGCCGAAAACTAAAAATGCTGGTGAATAGCCAGTCGTATGATTACAAGAGGAATTAATAGCCATTTGTACTTGTGGAATAAATTTGTCCCAAGTTCGGTGGTCTTCGCCTACTAAGGCTGCAATAGCCGTAATAATAGTTTTATTATAACGTTCCACAGTATTTACTTGTGGACAGTAACGTGGAGTGTAAAATACTTTTGGAATGTTATATTTTTCCCAAAGATTTTTACAATCGTGACTGGTAAATTGTGAACCATTGTCCATAATTATTGTTTGGGGTACTCCGTAAACCAAGAAAACATCGTTTTCCAAGGTTTTTAATACATTAGCCGCTGTGGCTTTTTTTAAAGGAAAAATTAAACAGTATTTACTGAAACAACATGTGACAACCAAGATGTTTTGATTCCTATCCCTTGTCATTGGTAGAGGACCAACTAAGTCAATGGAGATACATTGAAAAGGACGTGAACAAATTTTAGGTTTTCCCATGACACCAAATGGGGAATGATTTTGATGCTTGTAAGCCAAGCATGTAGAACAATCAGCTATGTATTTAGATATCTGGCGGAACATTCCTGGCCAATAAAAATCTTTTGATATCTTTTTAAAGGTCTTAAAAGCACCAAAATGTGAGTTTGATGGCTCCGTATGTTTAGCCGCAATAATATTAAGCCTATCGTTAGGATTCGGAACCTCCTTCCACATGTAATCACTATCAGGTTCCGTTTCAACTTTTTTAAGTAATTTCCCGTCTTTAATACAAAAATCTAAACAATCTGATGGATTATTTAAGCGATTGGTACGCTTTTGTTCGTACCAAATCATACTCCGATCAGTATCAATTGGTTCTACGTATTTATGGAAAACATCATCTACGTCAGTCTGTACGTCAGTTGATGTGTCCTCTATTATAGGGGTAGACCGAGATAAAATATCAGGAACGACATTGTCCTTTCCTCTTTTATGCTTTAAAATAAAATTAAAACAAGACAACCGAATGGTCCATCTGGCTAACCTACCCGTTGGATTAGATAATTTTAAAAACCATTTCAATGCAGCATGGTCAGTAAAAATAATAAATTGTTTCCCGTTGTCAAGAAAACAACGCCAATGCTCTAATGCTAGAATAACCGCTAGCGTTTCTCGCTCCGTCGCCGAGTAATTCCGTTGTTGTTTAGATAAAGACTTACTCATGTATGCCACAACAACCTCATTGCCGTCTACCTCCTGAGTAAGCATTGCACCTATGCCAAAACCAGATGCATCACAATGTACACTAAATGGTAGATCATAATTGGGACAAGCTAAAATAGGTGTATTTACAAAATGATTTTTCAAAGTATTAAATGCGTTATCCGCTTCTTTCGTCCATTTAAATCTTGGCGTATTTTTACCCGCAGACGTTAATAAATTAAGAGGACCAGCTACAGTACTAAAATTGGGTATAAAACGTCTATAGTAACTAGCTGTTCCTAAAAAACGACGAACCTCCTTACGCGATTTAGGAGTAGGGATTTCAAGAATGGCTTTCACCTTATCTGGGTCTGTGCGTAGACCACGTTCGTCCACAATGTAACCTAGATATTTTAGCTCATTTTTAAAAAACTTACACTTCTCAAAATTAATAGTTAAACGAGCCTTTGTGAGTTTTTCAAGTACTCGATTTAAAAGGGATATGTGTTCTTCGAAACTCTCGCTAATAATGATAATATCATCTAAATAACAGAATACTTTGTTGTTAAAGTTGGGAGAAAACAAGGAATCCATCAATCTCTGTTGCGTAGCAGGACTATTTGATAACCCGAAGGGTAATCGTTTAAATTGAAAGCTGCCGCGTGTCGGAACGTAAAACGCAGTTTTGTTTTTGTCATCTACGTGTAAAGGAATCTGCCAAAATGCTTTTGCAATATCAATACTGCTTAAATATTTCGCATTAGACAAATTATCTAAGATTTCATTAATAAAAGGTAAATTATACGCGTCTTTCCTAGTAATTGAATTTAATTTCCTACTATCCAAACAAAATCTCCATTCGCCATTCTTCTTAGGCGTAACTAAGACTGGAGATAACCATGGGCTCTCGCATGGTTCAATAATGTCCCACTTTATCATTTTATCTACTTCTTCACTAAGTACCCGTTGTCTTTCCGGAGATAGCCTATAATTTCGTTGTTTAATTGGTACGTGATCACCAGTATCTATTCTATGTGTAACTAGATTAGTTTCACCAATAATGCCAGTTTCCTCAAACGAAATAGCTTTAAAATTACTAATAACTCTGTCCGCCGTCTCCTTTTGAAGAGGGGAAAGGTTATTATAAAACTGAATCTTGTTTTCCACTTTAGAAAGTTCAGATATATTGGATTTTTTAATTTCGTTCTTAACTTGAAAAAGATTAGGTGCCAAATTAAAAGATTTCCAAAAATCTATCCCTAAAATTATTGAAGGGAACAAATCTGGGAAAACAAATGTTTTAATTATATTACATTGTTTATTAAATACCATTGGCAATAAAAAATAGCCAATAGCTTGGTGTACTGCTTTGCCAGCAGTCGAAACTTTTATATTCTCATCCCTTAAAAGGGTAAAACCTAGCTTTTGTATGGCTAGATGTGAATTATTCCCTAAAACGCTGATGCAAGAACCTGTGTCTAAAAGACCCATACATTCTGTCTCTTTTATATTTATTTTTAAAAAAGGACGTAAATTATCATTTTCATTTTTAAACAGGATCGAAGTATTACGAAAGGAATTGAAAAAAATGTTGATTTTGTTAAGCCATGACGACCAGTCATGTAAAACTTGTTCACAACGACCCCTGTTTCCTAGTTTTTTTGATTATAATTTGTAGTATTTTTAACGTTATTATTATTACCTTGATTACAATTTGGGCAATCAATCGTTCTTACATTTTTAAAACCACATCTATAACAAACAATGTTGTTAGATGAGCATTTACTAAGTTCGTGTCCATGTACACGGCATCGAACACAAAATGGCGGACGATTTTCATGAACCGCTGCAATTTTCCTAGGCGACTCATAATTCGCCGAATTGAAATTTTGATTCCTATAACCCATTGGTTTATACGTAGGGGATCTAGATTCAAATCGAACCGTAGGTTTTTGTTCATAGTTTTTAAATGATTTAAAGATTTTAAGTGGTTCCATCCGAAACTCATTCTGTCTCCAATTTTCATAGTTATTGCCTTTGTTATATGCAAAGGGGACTTTCGCAGAACTACAAGGTTTATTATAGTTAAAATCTGAAAACATCACTTCACCGTTTTGTGGTTCTTTAAAATTCCTGTTTTTGTCAAGAAATTGATCATATTTCTTGCAAATGTTAATTAAATTCTCAATGGACACTACATTAGCTTGTACTACAAAAAAGGAATAACATGGTCTGATGTTTCGAAGCAAAATTTCTAATTGATCACTCTCAGAAAGCGATTTCTTCAACCTATTGAACATTTCAGACATTATTGCAGTATAAATAATGATATTCTCGTTTTCTCCTTGAGTACGTTTGTATATATAGTTCAATAATTTATAATCGTAGTCGAAACTACCGAAATCTTCAACTAATTTATTACAAAGTTCGTCCCAATTACGTAACGTTTTTTTTATAAATCTAAACCAATGTAAAGCGTCGTCAGAAAAGAGTTCAAACGCTCTAGCTAGCAGTAATTCTTTCTTTATATTCCTAGAAAGCCTAAATTCTTCTAGTTTTTGCAAAAACGACCTAGGGCAGGATTTCCCATTATAATTGAATCTTTTCAATTCAAGTGCAGAGCTTCTATCACAAGAAACTGTAATAAATTTATTTTGTTTAACGTCTACATCTTCTAAATTATTGAAGACCTCATTAAATTTTTGAGATACCTGGTTAATTCCAGGTAAACTACCGACTTCTGACCTATTGTCATCAGTTAAATCAGAAATTTCTTGTAATGAATTAAATTCTAGTTCAGTAATCTCTAAAATCTTGTTATTCCATAATTTATCCAATTTTTGGAACTCATTTTTAACTGTAGCCAGTTCTGGACCCAAGTTTAACTTATCCGTGATGTCAATACGTAGTAATCTAAAATGTATATGATTTAAAAAAGCTTCCAATCGTTTAATTTTTCCTTATTAATACCTGTGACCTCTAACTTTTGTTTTATAAAAGTTAAAGTAGCTTTTACACCTTCAATATCCTCTTTGGGATCTAAAGTTGACTCAAGTATCTCATTAGCTGGTAATTTATCAACCAACTTTAATATTTGACGCTTCAGACCTATTAAAGATTCTTCTGGTTTCTCAAATCTCACTAAAGTTTCATAGATCAGCTCACTTTTGTTGAGCAAGTGATATTTAATAGTTTTTTCCATTTTTACTGGTTTGTTTTTTTTTTTTTTTTTTTTTTTTTTTTTTTTATTACAGATCCACACTTCCTTTAAAGAAAATAGTAAAATATTCGTAACGAAGCTTTTACTACTTTACAGTCTCTCTGTAAAAACAATATTAATATAATTGATTTCAAGATGTTATACGTGTAATCCCACTTATGTCAAGTACTTCTTTAGACATAATCGACGAAGATAATCTTGGAAACAACAAAAATAAAATTATTATTAGTAGGGACTTTTTATTTATTAGTTAAATAACGTAGTTTTATAACGTAGTAAAAGAACCCCTCACTTGAGACAAATATAAATAATTAAACGACACAGCTTTTCACTGTCTCCATTTGTCAAAAAAAAAAAATCAAGAAAAAACGATGTAAACGTTTTTCTCCGAAGTATTTTTTCCTGGTGGACCTATATGAATATTAACACTATTAATATTAGCAATTCGTTACTAATCTAACGATTAGTAAATAAATAAGGTTTTCTTACAATACAAGCTTTTAATTGTTAAAACCAGAGACGAAAGAAAAAAAAATAGTTATTAGCCAAACGAGTCCGAAAATCTCATGTAAAACATGAATGTAACGCAGATAGTTGCATTTTTTTTGAATTTTGAAAAACAAATATATAAATTATGTCTATTTTTTTTTTATTTTTTTTAAAAAAACCTTTTGCGTGAGGTGATCGTATACAGAACTATAAAAAATTGTATTTTTTATCCCGTTGGGCGCCGCTTGTTAAGACTCAATTCCCCAGGGGAAGATAAATGAAAAGATAGGTTCGTTAATACAATTTATTTTTTAGTTTTATATACAATCACTGATTCACAAATAAACAATTTGAAAGTCTATAATTCCATAATAAATCCAGTTTCTGAATTTATCTGTTTTGCCGTCTTTTTCCTATTTAGACGATGGTATCGTAATTTTTCCTTCGGGTCGACTGTATTGTCGAAAATATCAATTAATCGTAATATGATGTAATTTTCACCAATTCTCAGCAATCTATGCTTTTATCATTCTTTTCCGATTGAGAAATTAAAAAAATCAATATGGCGAAAAAAAGCCAATCCGCAGAATCGATATAGCAATAATCACCTAACCAAATAAATGCACTTAGGTACCTGATGGGAGGGTTTATGGTAGAACCCACAACCTTGAGATAGTTTATCGAGAAATTCAAACCTTCTCTTATTAAAATCGTGTAGTAAGTTCCTCTTGTAATTTACATCTCCTTAGTTCCTGTTTCTCGAAGAACTTGATGCACTTCAAAAAGATTAACTCCTATTTATTTTAGGTAAAAATTGCAAATTTTGGTTTTAAACATCTATCCTTGAGAAAATCTCCAAAAGACTGACTTTCAATAATTTTCCATCTGTCATCTTTTTAAAAATCAGATTTAAAAGACTGTTGACGTAAATGAGTATCGCATTCCATGCATGTATGGATATAGAATTTTACAATGATTTTGACATAGCACGCAAAAGGGTAATTTAAAGCTAATTACACACTACATATACAAAATAAAATACTTCACTCGCTACAAGCCACATTTCCAATTATTTCTGTAATTTAGTATCTGCCTCTACGATTATTATAAAATTCAAAGATCTATGCCTATATTGGCAGCGTGGAAATGAAAGGCCTTGGTAAAATATTGATGATAAACCCTAAATTTACTGAAAATCCCATTTTTTTCTAAATTTAGAACAACTGCATTTAAAGATTTTTGGACAAATTACCTGTTGGGGCTGGCAGTCGAACCTGAAAAATATTAAAAAATCAACCGCTGTATTTTATTATTTCGATCGGAAGGGTCCTTCATGAGGATCGATTTTGTCAAAATAACATAGAGCAAACGTAGAGCAAGCAGGGTTGAAGTAATGAAAGGTTATCTGGTTTAAAATGTCTAATTCAGAATAACTTATTATTGTAACAGTCTTTTCAGGTTTGAACAAGAATGGAACATGTATGTATATGTGAAATATGGCGAGTAAGTAGCAAGGCGCACGCAACCTTCTGCTTGAAGCGCATCCCGTGGACTGGCGCACCGTGTGTTCTCGCAGGAACATTGGATTGGAACGCTAGCCGTACTAAGCCAAAAGGGTGTAAGCTATTTTTTTAAGATACGGAGAAAATTATATCAATCTATATTTCTATGTTAAATCGACTTTCAACGATCCTTAAAAAAATAACTTAGTATTAATAGGATAGGTTTTACTTTTTTGCTAAGGAATCTGATAAATATTCTTATAAATACAAAAATCCGAAGAAAATCTGAAAATTTTAAATTTTTGACATATACCCCTTTTTGCTTTTTTGGCAAATTTTTTGAAGTTCAGGTACAACTACCACGCTGTCGCTAGTGTCGCAAAACGTACGTGATCTAAGCCCTACCGTAAGAGCATAAATTATGGCTCAACCTTGGTGCGTTAGGCGCCTAGGAAATTTTGAGTCACGGAACGCCACTTATCTGTCAATATGCTTGGTAATCTAGGCCAGCTGACCTGGTTTTTACCTTTCTAAGATGAATAAAACGATGTTTATTTTTTAAGTAGTTTTTGTTAGTTGTAATTACTTTTTATCTTAAGACAAGCTGACCCGCGCATGTCTTTTCATGAAATTAATAAAACTAAAACTATATTATACTAAGTAGGTTTTAATTTCTACACTTTAGCCGCGCCGAACCCGCTAAAAATCTGCCTCCGCGCCATGCGCTTATCTTTTCAGTTTTCCAACGCGACGCGCTTAAATCAGATCGGTTATATCTCATAAACTATCAGTTTAAACCACATAAATGTAAACAACAATTTTAATCTACATTACATAATCAAGGGAATTGACATACTTATTTGAATAAGGATTGATAATGAATAGGAAAAAATTGCTTTGCAAATCGTGTAACAATTTTATCGAATAATTTAAATAGTTATTGCGAATCTACCTCAGAATATAGATATATGATATCAAGACTTTTTGTAGAACGTCTTAAAAGGAAAAATCCCACTATACATTATTTTTTATATCATTATTTGAATTTAATTTAATAGTATTTAGCGCCGAAAATGTATGCATTAATATCTCAAAAAGTTGCCATTAGAAGAAAGTATTTCACCGTCATCGCAACTCTGGTCATTATCACAATTTGTAATATTACATTTAAAAAAAAAAGTATAAACAAAGAAACGTTTTAATGAAAATAGTTTTATCGAATACAGGATTTTGTCAAATATCGTCTATTACGCCTTTTTGTTACTTAAATAACTAAAGAACCAAATGTCGGCGACAATTATATTACTACATTAGGTTCGCAAATCAATAATAGTATGTTAGAGTACTTCTTTACTTCTACTTTTTTGAAGATAATTTTGAATTTCTGCAAAATTGAAAAGCTTTTCTTTAATTTTATGGGGATGAATTCATGGCAAAGAGCTAGTGTACTGTATTGAAACAATCATCATATCAGCCCATTGACGTCCACTGCTGGACATAGGCCTCACCTAACTTTCTCCACAGCGTGTGACTCTTTGCCGCCTGTAACCAACGGCTCCCCGCTACCTTTACGAGGTCATCTGTCCATCTAGCAGGGGGCCGTCCCACGCTGCGCTTTCCGGTTCGTGGCCGCCACTCGAGAACCTTCTTGCCCCATCGGCAATCGGTTCTTCGAGCTATGTGCCCTGCCCATTGCCACTTCAGCTTTGCAATTCGGTGAGCTATGTCGGCGACTTTAGGTCTCCTACGGATTTCCTCATTCCTGATTCGATCACGTAGGGAAACTCCGAGCATAGCTCTTTCCATCGCCCGCTGAGCGACCTTGAGCTTTCGTATAAGGCCCATAGTTAGCGGCCATGTCTCAGTGCCGTAAGTCATCACTGGCAACACACACTGGTTGAAGACTTTTGTCTTCAAGCACTGGGGTATTTGGGACGAGAAAATAGTACGCAGTTTTCCGAACGGACTGACATAGTGGCGTTATCGTACAAGCATTTTAGCACCTCGATATGGCTTTCTCATAGTCCACAAACGCTAAGCAAAGGGGCCGATTATACTCTTCTGACTTCTGTATAATCTGCCGTAGCGTATGTATGTGGTCTACGGTACTATAGGCTTTTCGGAAACCAGCTTGTTCGGGAGGCTGGAAGTCGTCGAAATTGCGAGCGAGACGGTTCGTAATTACTCTCATTTTATGTTGGTGGGTTTGCCATACTCGCCACGCTTGGCGCTCCCTATAACAGCGCAGTAGTGTTATAGGGGGTCGCTGCAGCCCGATAGGGGTATCGGATAGTAGAAGGGAACAAGGAGTAGGTTTGGGATGTGATGATTTCTTAATGGAAATTGTATAATAAGTGGGATACGTCGAAGGGGGGGAATACTACTGTTGGAAGGAAATGGGGAGAATTAGTAGTAGCTCGGGAGGCCGGAGTCGCGAACCCGTGAATTCGGAAATGAATACCCCTGACACCAATTGTGATCAAAACAGTCAATATATGTCAAATCGAGTAACATTGTTATAATTTCTCTGTAGAGGGGACAGCTATGACTGAGGAAACAATTATTTATGAAAGTCACTTTTAACTTTGTCCAGCTGAAAAACAACCAGCTTACCAAGGGGTACTTGACTGTAACAAAATTTGCAATTTTTAATATTTCGCAAACGGATTCCTGAATCGTAAAATGGTTGTCACGAACTCGCAAAATTTTCAAGACATATCCAACGACACCCCGCACTATGGGATCACATCATTAGGTTTTCTCTAAGGACTACAGTATGGGGTTCTTCAAGAAAGAATTTACTGGATTTTTGAAGGATCGACAACGCGCGTGTGATACCCCTGGTGTTACAAGCGTCCCTAGGCCACGGTGACCGCTTACCATGCGGGCCGTGTGCTTGTTTGCCACCTTAGTGGTATATAAAAAAAAATTGAGTAAAATTTATGTAGTGTGAAAAGCACGTAAAATGCATATCCAATATGCCTTAATTTATGTACAATTAAGGGTAGGGCTTACTTCACGCACGTCAATGGAAATTATAAAAAAAAAGTTGGCGCCATTTTATAAATTGTTTTTTCACAATTTTCTGTATTTTTGCTTTACGTATTTAACAAAAACAAAACACTTTTAAAAATTTTTTATATAATGCTTATATGTAAATATAAACTCTAAAGATCTTTATTATTTAAACTGACTGTCTAATCGAAATACTTGTTCACTCAGTTTTCTCAACGGAAGTTTTTAGAAAGAGTTGAATCACGGTAAGTTTGAACTTTTTATAACATTAATTAGTGTAGTGTAGTAATAAAACAAATTGAGTTGAAGAAAGAACATACATTTTTTAGATACTTACTTAATTTGTAGTAGTTTAGTTACCTTAGGAATGTATGTAGGTGAATGAGTGTGTAGAAAACCACCCACAAACTTTCTACACTAATTTAACATTCTTAAAATTAATTAAGTAGGTATTAAAAGAAAACAAAGGATTTAGAAACTATAAATAGCTATTATTTTGAGTTATTAGGATAATCACTAATACCATTTTTGTGTAGGCTGTAATATATCGGTAAAGTAGGGGCTCAAAATATCAAAATTGTAAACACAAGAAATAGATACATTTTACAAACCCGCTGACTAAGTGTTGTTAGGAAATAGAATTGTGTTGTCATATATATGACAGAAAAACCAGTCGCGACAGACACCAAGTCAGGTGTGTAAGGCCCATTTGAAAATGATTATTAGATCACAAAATCCAACTGGCATAAGGTAATTCAGCTTCAAATAGGTATTTAGCAAATAGGACAAAATGTATGCTTATATGTATATACATCCAAGTCCGGCTCATCCATTTTCATCTTTTAACCGCATGTAGCACTGAAGAGTCAACTGGAATTGGCTGTTTTATTGATAGTATTTCCCAGGCATATGAAACAAATTATGGGCCATATAGATAAAGATCGGAGCACCACCGAGCCACAAAGGTCTAAAAAAACTCTTTGCTCCCATTATAGTACTAAATTACTTATGCAAATGTTTTACTCTTACTTTCCCGTTTGTGTATAAATACAAATAGATGTATGAACAGTGGATGTATTTTAAGCTTTTATCTCTTAACATAATATTATATAGGGGTACATTTTTAAAATTTGAACTGACCGCAGCCAGATACATGCAGGAATGCGAGTATGTCATACAGGTACACCAAAATAAAATATTTTATAGATATTTATACAATTTTTATTAGATAAATAAAGTTACATAAATGTTTATAATTTCTTTTTGTTGCTGCAGTACCAAATTTATTGTAATTTTATACAAGTCTATAAATGGTTGGGTTGTACAAAGAAAATTTCCTTAGTCCGGTCATTTTTTCCCTTGCGCCCCCTTTTAGTTACTCTGCCCCTATAAATTCAGTTAGTCAGACTAAGTAGTTACTTTTTTGTATGCACTAGCCAATGATGACACGAAACATGTCTACCACAATATAATGGTGACAACAGTATTTGGAGTGTTTTAGCATCTTGATATACACAATTTACATTATTGCAATATCCATAATAATGACCCTAATCTATATCTTCTATATTCACAACATTTTAAAGAACGATTATCTAACTTGCTTATTACATTTTAGATTTTACAATTTACATTTAAAAAGGAGTCATGGCTGCAAGTATTCTGGTGCTGCTCGGATCGAAGGATACTAATCAACCCGCAACGTTGAAAACTTACTTCTCAATAGACCTTATATGTACAAATAGATAGTTCTATAATTTAATTAATAACACAAGACTTAATTATACTCACGTGTGCCAAATGTTATAAAGATCAGACAGTTCAGTGAAATGGTTGCGTTAACCTTACATGGTTTCCATATTAGATTAATTATTTTTTATAAATTTAATTATGGATAAATTGTCAATTTGTGAATACCTAAGTGTAGACAAGAACAAATTATAACTAAGTCAACCATGGTGGTATTAGGGTGTGAATATGTATTTAATTTTAAAATGTATTTGTTTAAAAAATGCATTCATATATTTTTGGTAAGCACATAAAGTAACCGTGTTAATAATGTAATACATACTTAAGATTTACATGTAGATACTTATCTAAATTTTAGGTATTTTTGCAAAAAAAAATACAAATAAAAAGTTCAAGAGTACTTATATGAGTTTCAATTAATTTATCCTAAAGCCTATCAATAAATGAAAAAAAAAAACCACTTTTTTTACTACACTAGCGCCATGCACTCATATTACAGAACTAATCTTAGTGTACCAGTAAATGTATGGGCCGTTGCCTATCTGTACTATATGTATATAGTACTGAACTTGCATATCTATGGACTGGCGGGCTAGGTTTGGTGCTCGTGCAACGCAGTGGCGTTCGCCGCGCATGCGTGTTGCTACCCAGCGTCCATGTAACGTGGCGGCAGCCGACCGCGAGAGGCCCGATCGGGTAGGATGGACGCGAAGCGGTTTGCTATAATAGTTTATTAAATTAAATATTATTTATTTTTTTACTACTTGTTATTTAGAGGACATGACCTTTTTGACTGATTTCATAAAATGCAATTTAAATTATTTTAGAAAATAAAGGAATGTTTGCTTTGAGTAAAATTTGCCATTATCAATATTAAGTTTCAAGTAGTATTTTTTGTAAACAGACGGATTCATTGTTCATAGTTTTTTTAGTGGTCGTTGAGCTCGTCACACGCAGCGGCGACCAAACGAGGAGTAATTTCTTTAACAAATTGTTTGGTCGATGGACCCCATGGACCAAGCGTCTCAACAGCAACCGGCACAAACGGAGTAAGAGAGGTAGGGCACTGGGAGAATTCACTCGAATAAGCCGCCCAAACAATAAAAGCGGCGTATAGTATACTCGTTTGAATGAGCAACTCGAACTGGGGAAATACCTCCGCCTTACAAAAAACCAAGGCCACAATGACGCAAAAATTGAGTGGTGTTGTTTTCTTGGCGGTAAGTAAGGTTTGAGGATTCGCAGCGCGGACAGCGGAGGACCGGCGGTGCTCTACACCAAGTACCCTAGAGGTTGCTATTTATTTGTGAATAACTGAGTAATACTGAGTCTATGCATCAAAAATGCCCGTATTTTTTTATTGCGTTGACATAGAAGATGGATTTTTTTACAGCTTTAAAGAACGGTTAACAACTTGACAACTCTACGCGTTCTTAAGTAAAAGGGTCTTGACCGATAGACAGACAAAATTTTTTTTAAAATGTTTTATAACTAAAAATGTTATTACTACAAACTAACGAATTTCACCTTTTTCCTCTATCTTTGACTAGCTGACAGTTGAAAGTTGTTTTTTTTTTTAAACAACTGCCGCACCCATTTATTGTGAAAGGGTTGTACTAATTCAGAAACCTTTCCCGGCGTGTGCATAACAACTTACCAAAATTTCATTACAATCGGTTTATGCTTATTGCGCGAGTCCGACTCGCACTTGACCCTTTCTGAAAATCCTATTTGGGATGCCTGCGTCATATAAAGAACACACCCTCCAAGTTTCAGGTCTCTACGATCAGCGTTTTAGGCTGTGCGTTTACCCGTCAGTCAGTCATTCAGGTCAGAGCATTTTATATGTATATAGGTAGAAAAATAAAATTATAAGTATCATTATACACAAAAAATCTAATACCTAAAAATTTCATAACCTCTTTAAGCTTAGAAACCAAAGAGAATATAATACTTAGAAACCTTCAAAAGAGGTTCTAATATAGTACGGTGACTTTCGAGACATTCCAATTTTAAAGAGTATTTGCTGATGTTTTTAAGTGAGTTCAACCTTTTTTGAATAAAATCGGATTGAGTTTTCAAACATGTGTCAAAATAAAATGTAAATTAAATCAAAACCATTAAGGAGTTTTGATATCAACTTCGAAGCAAATCACCGCCAGAATAACTTTATACCCGTTTTTAATAAAAAAGATGAATTTCAATAAAATACGAAACACGCCATCCATAAATTCTGTTAAAAAATATTTATGCAATTTGAAGTAGATTTGACCAAGGAATCACGTTGTCCCATACAAACTTTGCCCTACTTTTTCAACACCTTGGGGTTAAAATTTTGGAAAATCCTATTTTATGGGATGCCTACGTCACACAAACAACACACCCTCCAAAATTCTGGTCTGTACGATCAGCGGTTTATGCTGTGCATTGATCCTTCAGTCATTCAGGACAAAAGATTTTATATGTATAGATATAAGACCTACCTTCATTTCATGATATTAGGATTACGGGAAGCACCCATGAAGTACTGCATTTAGAGCTTTTTTACAGCTTCAAGAGACCCTAGACCTTAGAATTAGATATTGATTTCAACGTGATACCCTTACGCGTTCCTGAGGAAAAGGGTCTTAAAAGACAGAGAGACGGACAAAAAAGTGATCATATAAGGGTACCTTTTTTCCATTCGAGGTACGGAGCCCTTCCGCTGACTATACGTCCGGATGGATATATTGTCTCAGTAGATGCGCCTCTTGGCTACTCGGTCCACTGTCTCGTTCGGACACAAGTGTCAAGCACACAACCCAATCCACTTACTAGGGCGTCGTGTGTGGCTTTATAAGTCGGCAGATTTGGATGGATTGCGAGAATTTTATGCATTGTACCCGTAGAGGCTGGTCTGCTTAGACTCAGAAGATCCTGACGTCCGCGTTCGTAACCCGCGAGTAGCTGCCGGTGTCTAAAAACGACCATGGTTTAATAGGTCTTGGTTAAATTCTCAAGCAAACTTCATATGAGGATCATAATAAGGATCCGAATATTTCTGAGTTAAAACGCAAATTAAATGCTGCCTTGGGGTAAAAATAGGTAAGCGACTTGCGAGCTATCCCTCTGGGAGTCGTTCTTACTGGTCGCCTGCTAGCTGCCGAAAGGAACTTTTGCCAGTCGTCGTTACCACCACTGCAAAAGACTGATAGTGACTTGGCCCATAGTGCTAAAGAGAAAGACGATCTACTGGGCAGTCTGTTTACCTCTAACTCGAATATAAACGACGAAGGCGCTGTACCACCTACCATGCCGTGGTGCGGAAAGACCATGCCGGATATCTCCATAACATAACGGGAAGTCCGGCAGTCATTGCTTTCTCTAGACTTTTAAAAGTCGAGTGGGCCAGACAGTAAACTAGCAGAGGTGCTTAGACAATAAGGCAATGCAATGCGCTTTCCTACCGCACTAGGCAATATCCGTCTTCAGGGAAGACTGCGAATGTCGACCAGGTGCCCTAAAAGGGCGATATATCGGATCCATTTAATAACAGGCCTATCGCTTCTACCTTTCTCCTCTCCAAGGTGATGGTGCGTGTGATCAACTCACAGCTTCTTAAATACCTAGAAAAACCCGACCTGGTCAGCGATCGTCAATATGGCTTTCGCCACGGTCGCTCGACTAGTGACCTTTAAGTGTATCTCACATCCGATGGGCACTCACAGCACTAGCCATTGAGACGTCAGGAGGAGGCATTGGCGAGTAGCCTGGACAAAGCGAGGCGTTTGATTGGGTCTAGTACCGGGGTCTTCTACCGAAGGTACTATCTTGCGGAGTACCCGAGGGTTTGTGGAAATGAGTGGCTAGCTTTTTGTCCGGCAGACGCATAAGAGCCGTAGTTGACGTTAGTTGCTCTGATAGCATGGACATTAATGCTGGTGTCCCGCAAAGCTCTGTGCTGTCTCCTACACTGTTTCTACTGCATATCAATGACATGTTATGCATCAACAACATACATTGCTATGCAGACGACAGTACTCGCGATTCTTATTACACGGGTCGTGCAAATATCCCTTGTTCTGTTGTGCATGTAGAGCGCGGAGAACTTATGTCTCAAATCGAGACAATTTTCTCCAAGGTCTCGATTTAAGAGGTCAAGAAAACTTGGTACGATTCAACCCTACGAGAGCACAAGTTCACGGCTAAGAAAACCCCTTTCACTGAGATCCCACTATTCCAGAACACTGCCCTCACCATCTCGAAGAGCATTGGGATCCTTGGTATTGACATCTCCAGCGATGTTCAATTCCGAGATCATTAGCAGGACAAGGTGAAGCTGGCGTCCAAATAACTTGGTGTACTCAACAGAACAAAGCAGTACTTAACCTCGAGGCAGAGGTTGCTGCTTTACAAGTAGCAAGCTGGGCCCCAAAATTTTGTACAGAATGTACATATGTATACAGTAATAAATAAAAGTCATTTAGTACCATCATAGTCTAACGAGTTAAGCCAAACGCCTAATTTAAATATTTTAGTTAGAATTCTAATTAGTACTTATCTATTCTTTAATATGCGACACTGCTCGCGTCGTATATAAAAGCACGCATGCTTCAATCTATACCAGCATTTTCCCAATCAAATAATTTGTGAAGAAATAACAAAAAGAAAAGAAGACAGAACAAAAGCAATTGGTAAAAAATGTTAAAATTACAAATTTTGCTAACTTTTTTGGCTTCAGCAAATTCATTTTTACACGAAGACTTTTACAAAAGAAATTGGACATCTGTGGCCGCATTCAGCTTAAAAGAACATAAAAATTTGATCAACCCGTGTGCGGTATTTAATTTTAAAATAATTGATAAGAATTTCCAATGTACGTGCAACAAAGCCAAAGTCTTAATGCCTGTTGTTGATTATTCCAACGAACAATTGGATCTTGATTTCAAATTTCCAACCAGAGTTGTAGCCAATGAGAAAGAAGCAGCTAATGCCACCGGAATACCTTGTGATTGCGGTAAGTACGGTATTAGATTGGTTTCAATTTGGGAGAAAAACAATTACTTAGTAAATTACGTACTTTATTCTAAAAAAGCTTACAAAGAGGATGATGACTTTGTGATGTTCATTAATGCTAAAGAATCGAAGCCTTTTATGGAGTTTAAACAATTTTGGAACGGTCTTAAGATTTTACAGAAGAAGAAAGTGGACTACATTTGCTTGGACTATCGATCATAGAAAAACTGAAGGTCATTGCTCAGGTATGCAAGACACCAAACAAGGAAAATAAAAAATAAAATAGGTATAGGTAATATAGTAGGTACTTACTCTGATTTAGATTATTTTGAAGGCTGTAAGCCGTCTTGTTTAATTTAAATATTTTTCCATGTATTTTATCCATTAAATAAATATAAAATTAGTAGCTGAGAAATTTTTTTTTGAAGCTACAGCTTTAGAATTGCAGTAATCCCTTCACTGCGAGTGCAATAGATAACGTTACTATAAAAATCGGTCATCGGTAACTTAAAATTTAAAAAAAACCCCGACACAGAAAGCTTATAAAAAAAGTAAACGAATAATATGTGTTTGTTGGCCCTCTTACTTTATAATAAGTACTCAGTATTTTTGATCCAAGAGTCGTCGCAATGGGGGAACTGCTAAAGCAGTTTTTTTATTTTTGTTGAATACATACATTATAGTTTATCATTACTAAGCTTCTTTCGATTTGTATTGTAATTTCATTATATTTAATTAACTGTCCTCTTAACGCATCGACTCATGGATCAAAATACTGGGTACTTACAATGAAGTTAGAGGGCTACCAAACACATATTAAGTATTTGTTTACTTTTAGAAGTTTTCTGTGTCGGGGGAACTTTAAATTTTAATTAAATTTTTATTTCGGACTTTTTAAAGCATTTATTAGTAGACACGCTAAGAACAACGCTCCGTCTCCACGTTTGGGACGAAACATACAAAAGGTTTTCTTAGTAGGTAGGTACAACAATGCACGTCGCGTGGACATGACCAAGTATGATATGGCCATGGATGTTAAAGACCGTGTGTCAAACATATTGTGGGATTGTCGTCCTTGCAAAAAGTAAAAGTAACCTTTTAAAATAAAATAAAATATAAAAGCTATTTTCATTCTTTAATTGTTACACATGATATGATTTTGAACATTCCGTTTTCGCAAAAATGTATGTACAGTGGCTACAGTGAAATTTGAGATTTGCTGCAAGATGCTGGGGAGTTAGGTATCCCGTAGACTGCATCAGAACCAAAATTTCTATCGATTAGACATCAGAGAAGTAAAAATTGGTAAGAATCTTTTGTCAGTAGGAAATGAGCGGCTGGGCTCGACACTCTTGGGCTGATCTTCAAAAGTCATATTTAAGAACCATCTCGATCACATCACCTATCAAACAATAATTACCCTTCAAAATTGGTCTATTCGTTTGGAAGAGCCATCACTAGAAAACATGCTTTCAAATGAAAGAAAACCGCATCCAAATCGGTTCACCCGCTAAAGAGCTACGATGTCACAGACAGATACAGACACACACACACATAGCGATCAAACTTATAACACCCGTCAAAATCAGTGCAAAAGTTTACCAAGACACTGTTTTGGAGTGTATTGAAAAATATCTGCTTCAGACGCTGTTTCTCGGCCGGCCATCGGTGTTTCAACAGGACTCCGCACCGGCCCACAAAGCTAAAACCACCCAGGCGTGGTTTGAGCTCAACAATATCGACTTCTTTAAGCATGAAGATTGGCCCTCCTCCAGCTCAGACCTTAATCCTTTGGATTATTAAATATGGCAGGATTTAGAGTTTTAGAGAAAGTCTGTGCTAAACCTCATAAAAATTTGGAGAGCCTGAAGTCATCATTAAGGAAAGCAGCGGCAGAAATTGATATGAATATGGTGCGTGCTGCGATCGATGATTGGCCGAGAAGACTCAAGGCCTGTTTAGCAAAAGCGGCGGGCATTTTAATAAATTTTATTGTATATGTTGAATATATTGTATGTCTTTGTCTTGAGTCTGGGTGTATTTATGTATAATATGTATGTATTTACAAAAAAAAAGTAATATATATGTATCCGTTGTCTTGTATCCATAACACAAGCTTTGCTTACTTTGGGGCCAGACGGCCATTTTTTTTTATGTACGGTTATAGATAGCGGTATCGTCCGCAAAGAATTGGGTAAGTCATGTACAAATTATTTTTTGTTTCAACAAGATGATATGGACAAAAAAGTGCAAATATAATGACGATTATCTAAAATACGGTTTTGTTTGCCTAACTAAAAATTATGGTGACCATGAACAGTGCTTTATCTGTAATGAAGTTTTGAGCAATGCCTTAACCAGACCGACTTCTCTGGAGCGACATTTGTTGATATAAATGACAAACCGAAAGAGTTTTTTGCTTCTAAATCTGGAAGTTAAAAATGAATGAAGTTGGACAGTACTTACCTACGGGTTTTATTGCTAAGTCAAACCAAAAACTACGTGAAGCTTCTTATGAGTTACCTACCGTTTATCATCGCCAAAGAAAAAAAAGCCATATTATTGGTGAAACACTCGTCAGAACATGTATGTTAATAGCAGCTGAGATCGTACTTGGATCAGAAGGTATGCAAAAATAACAACAAATTTCACTTTCTGACAACACTGTTAAACAACGCATTGGCGACGTGGCAGAGGACATAAAAAAAAAATTGTAGACGCCGTGAAACAATCGCCCTTTTTATTTGCAATACAGTTAGATGAGAGTAAGGATGTTGCACAATGCTCTATATTGTTGGTTTTTGTACGATATTTCCAAAAGGAAACAAGAGAGATGCTGTTTTCTACTGAGTTAATTACAACAACAAAAGCAGTTAATGTGATTCAAATTCAAATTCAAATTCAATATAATTTATTCAGTTTAGGCTACAACAATTGAGCACTTATGAATGTCACTACGCCATCGGTTCGTAAGTCTACGACCTTGTACTGAGAAGAACCGGCAAGAAACTCAGCAAGGGCATTTCTTTTCTCCCTTTCTCTTACAGCGTCCAATTAAAATATTGGAAAATGCCCTCCCTATCATAAAAGGACACTTTCCATTACAACGAAATAAACATAGAATATAAAGCACAAGCACAACATAAAAAAGTATCTAATATAAACAAAAGACAGTTTATGTATTCCTCACTAAGAAATAATCAATGTCTTACAGTATTAATAAACAAAACAAAAAAGTAAGATTAAATACTAAGAATACAAAGAAGTTTGCAAGAGTAGACCAGCCTCCACAGGCGGCACCTGTTCACGAGTATGACACATGAATCAGCCATCGTTTCGCTCAACCATGTTTGGTTGATGACTGATGGCTGCAGTCTCTGAATTCTTCGTTGAACATGAGCTCGTATGGGAAAAATTGATAGGCGTCTGCACAGATGGCGCTCCTGCAATGCTTGGCTATCGTTTCGGCTTTATACAACTGGTAACTGGTTAAGTAAAAACAACTTAATATAACCGCCATCCACTGTTATATACATCGCCAAGCATTGGCAGCAAAGACACTACCCAGTGAACTAAATGACGTGTTGAAACTAAGTATCAAAGTAGTAAATTCCATCTAAAGGAGTGCGTTAAGTACACGACTTTTCAAGGCGTTTGGTGAAGATTTGGAAACCGAGCATAAAACATTATTTTTTCACACAGTAGTGCGCTGGCTATCAAAGGGCAATATGCTGGCAAGATTATTTGAACTACGCGATAAAGTAACACTATTTCTCGAAAAGCAAAAAAGCGAATTGTGCAATGAATTTAAAAGTCCCAGTGTTCAAGTAGCGTTGGCTTATTATTTATCACAGAGATGCCATCAAGACTTTTACTGAAAAGTTACAACTTTGGGATCGCAAGTTATTAATTAGCAGAGCCGTCAAATTACATATTTTTTCCCAAATAATACAGCCTTTCAAAAGAAACGCGCTTTATGGAGGTTTTTCAAGATGCTGAAACTAAGAAAAAAATATCAAAACATTTGCGATGCCTTACTGATGAGTTCGGTCGTTACTTCCCCAAATCATTTGATGATGACATTTATCGATTGGCGACAGATTCATCCCATGTTAACGTAGTTGCCCTACCAGAAACACTTCTAGAGGAAGCCTTGGACATTAAAAATAGTTCTGCTGCCAAATACGATTTTGAAAAATGGGTCAATGATTGTTTTGGGTCAAATATTTCTCAATTTACCCTAAAATAGCAGAAAAGCACTTCAATTGTTTTTACCCTTCTCAAGTACATATTTGTGCGAAAGGGGATTTTCTGCTGTAGTTGCAATAAAAACCAAGTATAGAAATAAACTTGACATTGGTAGTGATTTACCTTGTGCGATTTCTATGGTATAAGCCGAGAATTGTAAAGCTCGTCAAATCCATGCAAGTTCATCAATTACATTCCAATAAAAGTAGGTAGGAACGTCTTACCAAATACCTTTTGTATGATTTTTGTAAAACTTTAATGAGCAATAAAAAATCTTATTTTGTTATTGAATACTTTGTTATTCTGACCTGATAATAAGTTAGGGAACCCCTGCTCTAGATAGCACAATTAATGAATTAATAAAACAGGGAGAAAGGGGATGACACAGTTTGTGATGATAATAATATTTATATGGACAAATTTTATTATAACTCATTATGAATACGTCACAAATAGTAAAACACGTAGGTTTTTTGTTGTTCTTAAAATTCAACTCCTACAAAATATCAGAAAGGTAATCAGAAAGTTCGTCTGGGATAATATATTTCTAGGATAAATATGCTTTCCTAATCCCTATAGGGAGAAAAGGGGCAGCAAATTTTGTATAGGAAATGATATATTTAATAGTCAAGTCTCCTTAAAGCTATGTGTACATGTTCTTCAACGCAATTGATGAAACGTAATGTATTTCATGGACATTAAAATCTGTCATATCTTTCGGGGTTTTTAAAATCCAATCCTTAAGGGGGACAAGGGCAGTAGGCAGTTTGCTAGGATAA
The DNA here is from genome assembly GCA_946406115.1 of Apoda limacodes. Classification (NCBI taxonomy): domain Eukaryota; kingdom Metazoa; phylum Arthropoda; class Insecta; order Lepidoptera; family Limacodidae; genus Apoda; species Apoda limacodes. The sequence goes on from OX291542.1 coordinate 14,868,628, forward strand.
TGTCTTTATGATCAACTTTACCTAAAACTTGGTAAACATACATACCTACATATGTTTTGAGACACTTAATGAAATTTGTCCGAAATGGAGAAAGAGAGTGGCAGTTTGTGTGCTAAAGAACTAAGTACTGACTGACGGCATTTGGAGCACGTGTTGATTTTGTATTGTAAGTTATATCGGTAAAGAAAGATGTTTTGAAAATCAAGAGCGTGAACCACTTGCAGCTGCGAAGCGAACAAACACAACAGAAAAAGAATTAGCGAAATCGGTCTAGCCGTTCACGCGTGATGGCGTGACCAAGGAAAATAGGAATTCATTTTTATTTATATAGATAGAAGAAGATATTATAAATAATAATATATTTGTATAAAAATCTACTTTATTGTTTGAAATACTGAATCGATTTTGTCACGAACGAGCACCTTCCGTCACAGTCACATGGAATACTGCCTTAAATAATTTAACCAGAGAAAGACAGCTTTGACCTGTGCTAAACGACAAACAGACACCACATTCTTACCAATAGCAAGTGCTATTACGTATACTGTGCCATAAGGGTTGCTTTTTTTGACAACATTACACGATTCTATATACAACGTGTAACGGAATACCCCCAAATCCCTTAAAGGGGTTAAAGGGTGTCTAGTATACAAGCATTTAGTAATGGACCCAAGAGTGAAATCATTAACCTGAAGCATCCGCAGCTTTCAGAAATTTGGTGAAAGCTTGAAAAGAACTTCTCCTTAAACTCATGTGTGGGTCGATAACTAGTTATCTTGTCAAAATTTGTGATGAAATATCTGAATATTTTTTTCTATTTTTACCTACAGGTGATGTCTCTGTAAGGCCAGGCTAATTTAATAAAATTTTGCTAGTTCCTTTAATTGTTTATTTTTAAAGTAATGAGTAAAATGACAAGAAAATTATTTACAAATAATTTATACATAGTAAAATGTTCTTTATCGCTAATAAAGATACATGTTTCGTTATTTTAATTTATTAATATTTTAGAATATTAGTGCAGACCGGTCTAGTAGTTACTAGCCACGTGATATCCAACATGTTAAGATTGTGTATTAATAAAGTTTAATTACAATAAAAACTAAGTCAATGTCGCTACTGCGATCCGTTGTTCTTTGAAGAACGGACATCAGAAATTGTGCAGGTTGAGAGGGAAGAATTTTCTCTTTCCTGCACATATTTTATCTCAAGGGTTCTTCATAAATAATCACATGTTTTTCTTAATCCACGAAAAATTGGTATAAATCTTGCAAATAACAATAGTGAAAAGATTCCTTCTGATTCTTTTTACAGAATATTAATTAAATCAAAAATAATAAAAATAAAGTAATTAAATTTTTATTAAAACAATATCAGAAGGCTCAGCTCTTGTTTTGAGTGAAATAATTAAATAATTTCTCCTAAATCATATCTCATTTTATAGCTATTTTGTACCCATTACACCTAAGCTATTAGGGCAATTGAGTTCATTAAAAAAATACAAAAAATGAAACAACAATAATGTCACGTTCCCGATAACGCTTGTATTCACACATTCATTTTCAGGTCAATCTTATTAAATAACTTTTTGCATGATTTGTAAAAATGAGTAGATGGAGATTAAGAAAATGAACTTAGCCCCTCGGAGTACCTAGGTTAGGATTTTGTTACCTGTGTAGAGTCGGCACAGATAACAGAATAGCTACGTACAAAAATAAATCTTTTATCGGAACTAAACCTGTAAATCTTTTGTTTATAATGATATAAATCACTCTTTTAAATCTTTATATCGCGACCAAATCTATTGCTTGTAGTGAATTGTGATCATATCGTTTTTAATTCACTGATTCAGTTCATAAGTATAACTATCATAAATCTTGTATGAAATAGATTAAGGATAGGTTTTGATTGATGCTATGATCGGAATTATATTTTCCCCGACGATGGTAATGATTTTAACTTCGTTTTGTTTTAGGCGGTACCGTCAAACACGCCTACTTTGCCAACCAACGTATCTTTGCCCAAAATGCGATTTATAAACAAATCCGCTAACCTTAGCAAATATTTTTGTAGTATGGCAACACTTTTTAGTTAGTTGGGAAGTCGATTATATTTGTGATAACTCTACATATTGAATTCGCTCCCAAGTTCATTCAGTCACGTGTCAGAACCTGTCAAGTGTGGTGTGTGTTTTTGCAGGCAAATTTCTTCCGTTAAGGTTTTGTGGATTGCGCTTCATGGCGAACTCACAGGTAATTTTATTTTATAGCATGCTATAGATTAAGAGTTAATGATTATTTAAGTCAATATTCAACGCTTTATAAACTAAAATTTCTGGCAGTGGGCAAAGTTACCCTTAGTTGTTCAAACACATGCGCGCCAACAATGCCCATCGATGAAAAGTTCATAGGGTTGTCACATAAATATATTTTATGAATCATTAGTACTTATAGCAGTACCAATGAAACTATTAATTCGGGGATTAGTGTCGTGATAGTATTTTTTTATAAGTACCAAAACACTATACTGCCCCCATTTTTAGTTAAATAATAATAAAACCACAACTTTCTTAAAATAGGTACTAATGTTTGTTAACACTGAATTATTCATATCATTCTCATAGTTTTTAGGGTTCCGTACCCGAATTAGCGGTCCGTCTGTCACCAGGCTGTATCTCATGAACCGTGATAGTTAGACGGTTGAAATTTTCACAGAAGATGTATTTCTATTGCTGCTATAACAACAAACAATAAAAAGCAGAATAAAATAAATTTTTAAGGGGGCTCCCATACAACAAACGTGATCTTTTTTGTCGCCTTTATATATAATGGTACGTACCCTTCGTGCGCGAGTCCGACTCGCACTTGGCCGATTTTTGAGATTTAAACAAGGAAGTGAGTCTGTGAGTCACGTTTACACATAAATAACTTTGTGTAAAATAGAAATATTCGTAGCGATAATTATGACTATTTACAATGTGATATGATTATATACTGATTATGATCTTGTTCTCTTAATTAATTGTTTTCTTAATAACTTGTTGATAAGTTTTGCAGTTGATTTAAGCCATTGTTATGAACTATTGATCTCATTCTAACTAATGAAACTCATAATGTTAAGAACAATATTCTTTAATGGTGTTGATCGATACTGTATTCCTATTAATATAATGACTGTAATTTACTACTGATTGATATATATTGTCCGTCATAGGCCCTGTAGCCTACGAACATCCTTATAAAATATTTTGATGACTGTGTCATACATAAAAGTTTTCTTGTTAACCTATTAAGTAGCTTAACTAAAGAATAAACTCACTGTTATGAACATTTATTCATTACAATTTTTGGTATAGCATTTAGGAACAACCTACTTAGTTTCACATACTTTTATATAATTTAAATTTAATTTAAGAAATATTCTATACACATTTTTTTTTATTTCAAAAGTATTTCTTTAATATGCATTTAACATTTATAATGAATATATGAAACATATTTATATCTATTTTACTGGAATGTGACAACCCTAAAAAATTTTGAGAGCTTGTTGGAGATTGTATGGAATAGAGAAAAAACGCTAGATTACATTGCCCACTCATTTTATAGCAAAAATGTTTGTATTACAAACAAAGTTTTGAATCCTAGGCCAAGATTGCCTTGATTTCTAGTCATGGAATGTGTAACGTATATATATGAGTGATATTTGCGTAGAAAATTGACAAGGGCAATGTTGGCTAAAAGTCTAGATTATTTTGCCCGCTATCAAAATAGACTTAATTTTGGGTAAAATTTTAATTAATCAAAAAGTTTATACAAAAAATCCATGCATACGATCATATAGTTGTAGGTTTTAGGAAAATAAACTTCTATTCATATACAAAAAACTTGAAATTCATTCGATTTTAATAAAAAAACAGGCAATGTAGGCGTGTTTGACGGTATGATCAAAAGATTTATTTACAATATTTATATACACAATATTAGACAAAAAGTTGGCCTAATATTTTATACTAGCGACCCGCCCCGGCTTCGCACGGGTGCAATACTGATACTAAATATACTACAGAATGTCTTTTTTAATAACGTTCAGAACTTCTTTGTCATTAGAAAAAACAAACATGTTTTCTTTAGAGGTTACTCTTGAAAGAGCGACATATAATTGGCTATGTGAAAAACACTCAATGCTCAAATCTAAGCCTGCAACGGTGAAAGTTTGAAAATATGTTACATATAAATAAGCCATTATTTCTCGTAAAAAGTAAAGGATAAAAATGGCTATTGTGGGTTATCCCTAACAGATAGACGTATATCATCGCAGATTTTTTTGGAGACATTTTTGAGGTGTACAATACTGTTGTAGGTACATTATTTTGATCAATCTCGTAGGATTCAGCCAGCTTTTGCAATGTTAGCGCAAAAAAATGTGTTTATTTACGACATCACATTAGAAACCTCTAAAATTAACAGTTTTTTTATACTATGTAACATGCAAATATTATACATATAAACCTTCCTCTTGAATCACTTGATCTATTAAAGAAAACCGCATCAAAATCCGTTGCGTAGTTTTAAAGATCTAAGCATACATAGGGACAGACAGCGGGAAGCGACTTTGTTTTATACTATGTAGTGATATACTTAAGGGACCTATCGATCACAATTACCTAACTAAAACCTAACCTAAACATTACACACAATACGCTATTCTATAGTTAAAAATATATTTACAAACAAGTACCTAATTAGGATTCAGTCCCCAATTTATTTTATATTACCCAAAACAATAACAAAGATATTTAGTCTCGCGCATCAATCGATAAATAAATCAATCAATGCTAAAATATTAAATATTAAGTAAATAAAAAAATTTAATTTGTGTCGAATGATTTTGCATCTTACTAAAAGTACGGAAAGTATAAACCCTTACAACCCTCATAATAAAGTCAAGTGAAATTACTTCCAAACGCAATTATACTTTCTTACAAAAACCATAAAGCTTATTATAAATAATTGAACCATGCAGTTTGCAACTCACTCGTACTTTACTTTTACTAGTTCAATACGCATGTGCGGCAAACGACAGTTTTTTACTTACCCTTGCAGTAACAACATTTCATTCGAAAAGAGTTTTGACGCGAATCTAAAGGAGTGTTTTCTTCTGTTTAATTTTTATAAATTCATTAAGTGAATTTATGCATTTGCCAGAGTCAAAGTCAATTATATTATACGTATCGTGGCGCGGGCGTTACCGCGCGTCCTCGTTTTCAAGTCCCAAGATTGAGCGGGAGATTTGGTGTGGATCCTCAGACATTGCGCGTCATGTCCTGCCTTTTTTCTTCATAATTCACTATTCATGAGCCTTCGCTGCACAATTCTTAACACGCTTTCGTAAAACATTGCTAAAATATATACCTACATCGAAAGTCACTAAATGAATTTAGAAAAATTAAACAGAAAAAAACACCACTCCGTCTTAAGATTCGCGCCAAAACTCCTCACATCTTTTTTTTTTTTTTTTTTTTTTTTTTTATTATAATGGGCTCGCACGGTCTTATCAGACCATTTATGCATTTGCCAGAGTCAAAGTCAATTATATCATATCGTATCGTGGCGCGGGCGTTACCGCGCGTCCTCGTTTTCAAGTCCCAAGATTGGGCGGGAGATTTGGTGTGGTTCCTCAGATATTGCGCGTCATTTCCTGCTTATTTCTTCATAATTCACTATTCATGAGCCTTCGCTGCACAATTCTTAACACGCTTTCGTAAAACATTGCTAAAATATATACATCGAAAGTCACTAAATGAATTTAGAAAAATTAAACAGAAAAAAACACCACTCCTTCTTAAGATTCGCGCCAAAACTCCTCACATCTTTTTAATCACTAACTCCTGAGTTACCAGTGTTGCCAGAGCCTGCTCGGCAAAAGTTCTTATATGAAGGTTCAAAAGTTGCCATTTGCAACCAAAAGTTGCTATTACAAAAAAAATATGTCGTAAATGATTATCCGGTATTAAAAGTAGATTCCGTTTATTTGCTCTGCTTTTATTAATTAAAAATCCTTGAAAATTATTGATGTTTTCCTAAAACAAAAACGTTTTTAGTCTCTCTGACTGGGGACGGGAAAACTTGGTCCGATTCAACCTAACAAAGACGCAAGTCTGCGCGTTTACTGTTAAGAAAACCCTATTTGCTGTGGTTACACAACTTGGAAACAAACCCCTTACCATCTCCAGAAGTATTGGGATCCTTGGTGTTGATATCTCCAGCGACGTCCAGTTCCGTGATTATCTTGAAGACAAGGCCAAGTTGGCATCTAAGAAACTCGGTGTGCTCAACAAAACGAAGCAGTACTTCACCTCGGGACAAAGATTGCTACTTTATAAGTCGCAAGTCCGGCCTGGATACCAGCTTGGCCCTTTTGACTCGGTCCAAAGACGAGCTGTTAGGATTGTCGCCGATCCCAAACTAACAAGTGGTATTGAAACACTGAGTCTGATGAGAGACTTTACCTCCCTGTGTGTGTTCTACCGCTTGTACAATGGGTTGTGTTCCGAGGAGTTGTTTGGAATGATGCCCACAGAGCGTTAGACGCGCGCGGCCGACGACCACATCGCTTTTATAGTGCGCATCTATCACTCGCGTCAGACGACACGCGCCTGCGCGTCAATCGCTCCCAGAGTGTTATCACTCGCAGACATGTCGTTACTTGTTAAATGGCTCTATCAAATGAAGTATATCTGGACATCCTTGAAAAAGAAGAAGTGGATGATGACCTGTTATTGCTTTATTATGATAGCTTAAACAGAAAACCCCTTCATCCAATGTTCAAAAGCAGAAATAATGAAGGATGTTAATTAAAAGACACTTCTGAATCTGACGAGGAAATGTTTCGTAATTTTTATTCACTTATATGAAAATAAAATAGGTTTCTGAGCAACCACATTGATCAATTGCTCATCCTATCGAAGAGAAAAGTTCTTTCCAGACATCTTGTCGCTGCGCGGCTCGCGACAATACAAGACATGTCGAGGAACAGCCGCGCACGGCTAACGACAGACGGATAAGCCTCCGGCCGTGCGCGACAATCACGCGAGGCTCGAAAGCGACATCATACATTTTCTTATGATGACTTTTACCGCGTATGGCCGCGCGTCTAACGCTTCAGCCGCGAGGCTCGAAAGTCTACCTTTAGATGACATTCGAAATCCATTCCGCGCTCGCACCTAATTCGTAGTAGAATTTTAATTCACACTCGTCAGGAATTCGAGCGTTTTCAAGTATAGAGTTTGGCATAAAGAAAGATAACCTATAGAGAATTCACAAGCACATAGCTGAGCAGAACAACAACACTCACACATTGCCGTTCAATGTTTATTATTGATGCATTATTTAGTTAAAAACAAAGCGTGTCTTTTTCACATCAAAAATTTAGTGCTAAATAGCAAACAACCTATACTCAGAAAGGGATAGTAAAAAAAATTTAGCTCTCTTTTTTGAACCTATTCTGTACTTCAAGCTTGCCGTCTTCTGCGACATTTTTTATTATTCGTCTACTTTATATGTTTATTTTTCTTTATGTATGTTCTTTCTCTATGAAACATGTAACACGTAAAACTAAATTAATTAATATATGGTAGGTACCTACATACATATATGTAAGTATAACATTTTATTTTTATTATCATTTTATAAATTTAACTTACTTACTATTTTACTTTATCTAACCTTTTTACGATTTTAAACTTACTTTACAAAGACATTTCAATTTAATACTGGCGTCGAAATTTACAGGTACACTTAAATATTTTATTTAATAACAACACAACAAGCAAGAGAAACAATTGAACGAGCACCACAGATTATCCTTAGTTATTGTTGAGGTGAGTTGTTGAACACAAGCATGCTCATCTCCCCGACCGACCGCATCCCCCGGACTGACCTCGGCATGATCGTAAAACCATTGTTAGGCGGCCTCGGCCCTAGTAACGGCCCCAGATGACGATCTCGCTATCCGGATAGCGAGATTAGTCTCAACGACCTCCCCTAATAGGGCCTCCCTCCAACACGATGCCGACGTCCCCTTTACCTTTACCTTCTACCTTAATTAATCACGCTCACAAGCAGGTAAAATAACGAAAGATAGAAAATTTACTTGCGCCGTACCCGAGCATGAAACCACCGCTGCCCTACCTTAGATTCAACTCTAGCTACAGCCCTGGGTTAAAAGTTGACAAAATGGCAACCAAAGTTACCAAACGGCAACGCTGTGAGTTACAAATCTCTAATCTTCAGTCAACAGCCGACGGCACGCGACGCCATTATTTTGTTTGCATTAAATGAAATATGAGTGTAATTCGTTAATTAAGTTGTTTTTTTAATAAAATGGGTGAATTATTCATTAGCAAATACAACAAGATGATTCTGTGTGTAGGAGTCTTTGAAAATAACGATTCGAGTTGAGGGCAAGAAATGTATTTAGAGCGTTTTATCAACGGGAGACCATCGCACTAGCAAGCAACAAAGGTTTCCGACATATGATGCCTGCAGAAACATGTCACTGCGGCTGTGCTTTGGCTGCCACATGCTACTTTTACGGTGTAAAGAAGGGGCATCTAAGCTGGAGAAGCTGAGAGAGGACAACAGTCGTGTTCAACTTCATAACAGTGGAAATTCTACGAAATGCACGTATCATAACGTGTTGCGGCGCGTGTCTTTGTTAACAAAAATGGTGGCAACTTTGAATCATTTTTGTTTGTTACGTACCTACTTCCCCAGCATATATTTGAAATGGAAGTTAAAATACTCATAAGTTTTTTTTTGTTTAGTGTTCAGTTCACTTTGAACCACTTTGTGAAAACGTACGTGCGTACTTACTAGGGCATGAATATCGGAATATCGTAACTCTGGAATCTCGGAACGTTTTGTCCGATATTATACTTCCGATACTAGATGGCCCAATATCGTAATTACGGAATTAGTAAAATTTTCTAACTGGGATTAAATAAAGCGTCAACGTTGCCAGTCCAAGCTTCTCTGTTCGTGAAATGTAATGTTAACTCATTCACTCTTTATCTAGCAGTTAAAGAGCTACCATACGCAATTTCAGCCATTGCGTTTGGCTCATTCATACAAATATAAATAAAACTTAAAGAGTTAGTGATTTGAAAATGGTCAAATAGGCTATACTATATTGATAGCAGGAGTACTACACTAACTTCATAGATTTGAAATATCTACTACTATCGTGCTTTAGTAAACTACACATTTCCCAATAACTTGAGAAGGAAATGGAGAAACGTTACCATTTTCATATTTTGGTATTTCCCATAAACCTATGTACAAAAATAGAGAAAACTATGAGTCTATTGAATACAGTAATACACGTATCTTACATCATTATTGGCTCTCAGTGTAAAAAGTGAGTGTGTTTTCTTATCAGCGGGATATTTTTATAGCAGGATTTAAATTTAACTTTTACACGAAATGCCTGAATATTTTTTACAATGAGCAGTATTCAAAGTTACCTTTTAGATAAAATGCATTAAGATTTTTAAGAAAACACTAATAAGAGAAACGCATGATTTCTAAAAATATTGTTAAGTTGTTTTTCATTACACTTACATGCAGACAACGCAGGTGTTAAGACCTTAATTACTGCCATAGGCTGTTTCGTTGTAAATGTTACATTCAAGGCAAAACGGGCATTCTAACTAAAGAAAGGTTTTCAAAAAACAGTATATATTAGTAGTTTTGTTCTCTTGTAAGTCGAGTTTAAGACCTACCGTTGAACATGTATTGATCCCTGAGGATAAAGAAGTGTGCCAGGATTGTAGCAAGTAAAAGTTATTTGGGAAATCCTCTAAGGAAGCAGGCGTGATGTTATGTATGTATTATCTAGTTCCTGATTCCATTCTTGGTTATTTTACTAAAGTTGATCTTGATTGATTAATTTGTAGAATGGTACAATGAGAAATTTGATAGTACATGTTATTATACATATAAGTCGTAAACTAATATTATCTCTCTAAGTCAATTTATGCTTATATCTTTTATTAAAATGTTGTTTTGATTGTTTAATCATCATGAGCTTTAGCCATGAATGTAAAAAATTGATAGCGATTATTAAAACGCCAATTTCCGACAGAGTACACTTCTTTATCTTTGATGTATAACTTAACCAAGTAAAGTGTAACTTACCTATTTGGTCGGATAATAACATTTCTATGATCATTCTCGACTACGACACACTACAGGCGCGTAGCCAGGATTTGTATTCGGGGGGGGGGGGGGGGGGTGAACAGTGCCAGGCTAAGGCAAGTTGCCAAGTAGAATAAACACGTTTTGAACTTGCGGTAAAATGGGTTGCGTTGCGACATTTCACGGCGTACACTAGGACACCGGGCTTTAACATAAACGCGAGCGAGCGCGAAATTTTTCGATTCTGATAGGTATAGCTCAATCAATCAATGCTTAAGTGTGTGCACAATAATTCTTACTTACGCATGATGTTGTAATGATTATCATTCATTTGTGAATTTTAAAAATATCAAGAGAATTTTACCGTACTGCTAACATAATGATTATTTTATAGTACCTATTAACCTTTATGATAACTACGATGTTGTATGAAAACCTAGTAATTCTTGCAATAAAAGCCGTTATTACAGTTTAGAAAAATGTTTTTTTTTCTTCCTATTACTATTCAATATACTAGAATTTTAACCGTCTGTTGTGTGAGACCATAAATCTGCACACAACTGCTGCAGGATCCACATTCACATTCCTATGAATACTTAGCAACGCCAACTCCGTAAGACGTTGGTCCAACATTGTGTTCCTTAAATATCCAAATGAATGACTGACTCGCTTGCTTTTTTTTTTAATTATTTTCAGCCTTCTTTCGAAGCTCTGAAAGTCTGTTGGAAATTAGATTCATTTAGCCTAACATAAACATGCAATCACGCCACTAATGGCGCCAAAAAACTTAAATTTTCGGAGCGTTAATTGGAAATTTTCAAAACTTTGCTCGCCGTTTCTTGCTCATTGTTTTCAATTCATTCTCTATATGTCTTTTATACATAATTTTTTACAGGTCTTCATAACACTGCGGTCGAATCCTACCAGACTTATTTTAAAAAATAAACAAGCAAAAACACGTGTCCATTGTTTAAATTCGCACTTAACCCCCTTGACTCGCTCGCCCGACAACCAGGGTTGCCAGGTATTTGTATTTGCCTTGTTCGGTATGACAAAAATACCGAAATAGTAATGGATGCTGTTTTTATTTTACCCATTTGTAAGTTAAAATCATCGTTAAAATAATCGACAGTGGCGCGGCAGTGCATCTGAATTTTTGAAATTTCAAAGATTTCAGGGAGGATACGACACTCAAATCCCCCCTCTGTATACGCGCATGACACACTAGGCTAGAGGCCGAAAGACGTCTGTTTGTTTCTTATATTGATTTTGAAATATATGAAAAAAAAAATGCTTTATTAAGATAGGTAGTTAATGTTTGAAAAAGAAGATAAGTACAGTGTTAGTGAATGTACCTATGTCATTGAACCATTTTTGTTAAAACTGAAAATATTTAATGCAGTGCTTAGTGAACAAGTTTTGTGAATTAAAGAAACTGCTGCTGAAGCTATTTCGTTGAGTAGGTAGGTAGCTTTTGGCCATCCTGTTTTTATTTTTGCGTAGCGTCGCACAAATTCGCGTTTCTACGCCGAAAAAAGTACCAGGAACACAAAAACGACAGGACGTCGTACACGTTGTAGGTAATTATTGTGTAACTGGAGTCGTACGAATTTAAAAGTAGGTACTAGATTTTCATAGATTAGCGGGAGGCATATTCTAAAGTTCATTAAACTATGTTGTCAAGTCAGAACGTAAAATTAATTTATGAAATTAGTATGAAAAACTGAAATGCCGATTTTAAGTGTGAAACTTTGAATAGGAATTGCTGAGTAGGCGCACTCTTGCCCCCTTTAGGGAATTGGGGCATTTCCGTTACACTCTGTATACACACACGAGATGAAACTCAACTTTAATTTATAGGTACTACTAAAATTATTTTGCATTTTACAAGCATTGGCGCAGGAATGGAGTTGAAGCGAGTGGCTATCATTTATAAGCCATATACACATACTTTATACTACAGATTGTAAAACTCGCTTTTTAGTAGCAACTGTGTAACTATAGGCTTTAACAAGCGGTCTTCTAGAACTGCTACGCAGATAAAAGACAGTGTTCTTTTTAAATAATTTTTATTGTTTAAATCAGGTCGTAAATTCTTGTAAAATATTAAGCCGGTCTTTTTCCACTTACATAACTAAGTTCTATTTTTGCCAAACAGGAACTTGCCTACCAATAACTGATTTTCTCTGATACATAGTTTCTGGGTCAAACCATGTGCCTATGCATTAAGAATAAGTTAAAGACAAGACTGCGCGTCTTGGCGCCACATTGTACACGAGTTGCTACGCTGGTGTTCCCAGAGCTCAGTACTAGTTAATGACTCTGGCCACCAATATGTCGCAGACCATGCGCCTACACATATTCATTTAAAACGTGTATAGAGGTACCCAGCACTGTATAGTAAGGCTCATGAGCGTCCCTGTCAACATTTGAATTTTGCGGCCCTCAATACTCATTTTTTTTCTTATGTTAGCATGTTTTAATTGAGTGTTCCTTCCTGCGCCCCAGCGGACTAAATGCCCTGGGTCTGCAAAGTTTGCTTCTCCTGCAAAGCAGCCGCTCGTCTGGCCAACCCCGTGCTCAGACGCTGCAGGTACCTACGAAGGCTCACGGCCAAAAAGGCATTAGGTTATAAATGCTTGTCTTGTCTCCTAATAAGACCAATTCTTGTTTAACTTTAAAGAACAATTATGGCACAAATAAAAGACAGCCACCATGCTAAAGGTTGATTTCTTTGTTCCTGAACTTAACAAACCTTTATTTAAAACGTATAAGATTAATAGATATGTAATCTATACATATAATAAAATGGTAGGAAAGTCAAATCTGTATATTGAATATATTTTTAAAAGAATACTTGGGGTGTGATCTACAATCGATAACGAAGCCAAAAATATAGTTTTTAGAATTTTTGTCTGTTTGTCTGTATGTATGTTCGGGATAAACTCAAAAAGTACTGCATGGATTTACTTCAAATTTGGCACGAATGTTATTAAGAAGTCGGGTCAACATCTAGGCTACATATTATCACGCTATCACCTACGGGGAACGAGCAGGAACCTTTATTTCTTCACCGCATTCTGTAACAACGTGTAATCTAACGACGCATATTTGACTTGCTTCTTAATTATTTATTATTCTACTCACACAAGGCCATTTATTTTATTGTAAAAAATCGTGTAAAGTCATAATTTAGATGTGTTATAATTTTTCACCATATAAAAATGTTATCTATTTGCTAACTAGATTGCGTTGGCGTCGAATTAGATCGCGCTATAGTTTCGTTCACACAAAGTGATGTTATAGTATAGCGTTCACGCAGACGACGTCGCGGGCAGCAGCTAGTACTTATTTAAAAATCTACACCTACCGCTTTTTGTGTCAAAAAAAAAACTGTTACAACAGCAATAGAATTTACCGCGAGTAAAACTGCGAGGCATAAGGTACTCCTTCACGTTGCAATAGTGCAATGTGGTGGCTTTTTTTGGTGCAGAAGTAGCTAAGGGTTTTGTGGCTTGAGGCCAGAGGCTCAGACATTTTGTCTCTCTGCTAGCTTTTAGACTATTTGAGAGAAAATTTCTTGTACAACTTTAATAGAGCATTAGCATTCAACAAATTACTATTATTTCAGAACAACTCACCAACACAAATTATATTATAGTTATAAATTTATTTTTAAATATCAGGTAAAATCTAGTTACATTTTGAAAACTACTGTATCACACTTAGGGTTGCCAGAAGAAAAGATTAAATTCAGAGAGCCCTGTGAAATAAATGTTTTACTGACAGAAAAGGAGGATTTTAGAAAAAAAGGAGTAGGGTAGAATTAGATGGAAAAGGATGGTAGGAAGGACGCCCTTCTTTTAAATACTATTTGGCAACCCTAATTACACTTTCAAACTTTTTGTCACATTTTTGTCTTACAAAGAATGTTAGAGAACAGACAAGGTTGTCATTGTAACAAAAAGTGTTCAGTGCCAAAACAAAAATTGATCCTTCATTACCTATATTGACTGAGGATTAAAGAAACTTTATACCTAAAAGATGATAGCTACGCTTACTCATTGACACTGTCTGTAGATTTTTTCCTTCTATTAGCATTTGGTAAAAAATCAATAGTATGAAATTGAAAGAAAATATATAAAAAATATTAAAATGTCAAATTGTTATACTTGGCACATTTGTGTTTATTATTCTCAACGACATTTAAGAACGTAGTTTTACGAATAAAACACAAGACAAATTGTTTGGTGCTGAAAGTGTTTGTCTTGCCTTTCTGCCTTTCCATACTTGGAAGCCTTTGAGCTAATTGGGAACAGTCTCGAGAAGAAATGTATGCAAGTAAGTCTTACCTCTCAAGACCCGTGAAATAGCCGTGCATACATATTTCTCTCGAATTCCAGAGTCTGGCGTAGTCGAGACTGTTTCCTTATTGGATTATATTATTGTCCCACAAGAAGATATTAACTACTTAATTTTAAGCATGCTGAACACATAAATTAATATTTTTTATTTTATTGTAAATTCAATGTACTCATTAATGTTTTTATTAGTTTAACAACTGAAGGAGAAAAAACAAAACAAAAACCTTAAGGTAAAAAAAAAAAACCATGATAAAAAATGAAATAAAAAATACAAATATAGAGAGAGAAGTGAGAGAGAAATACATATTTATAAGAACATATTTTGATTCATATGGGAAAGAATGTCAAAAGGTATCTTTTGCAGATTTTTGGATAAGTATCTCTAAAAAACTCAAATATCACTAGATGGTGTCAATAAGAACATATAAGGAGCTACATAATGTGTCAACAACATTATAATCAATAAGTAAATGGCCTGCAACATTGCCTATGTATTTTATTTTTTCCTGATATCAGAACTAACAAATCTTAATTTCACTCATTAATTTTTTCAGTCATACAAAATTCTAACAACTAAACGTATATCACACATATTTTAAACAGATAATGATTAAATAGTTCATTCTATAATGCATAAAGATTAGTAGAAACAGCCTTATAAATCCTTAGTCTAGTTTCTGAAAGTGCAGCAAGAAAAGTATCTCCATTTAGTTGTACCGGACAAAGATCTAGAGCGGGCTCTGTCGCAGGCAGAGTTATAGTTTTAGCATCACCCATTCCATGTAAATACAGCACAGATTCACTCTCCGAATGAGAAGCCACCCACGATGCACCCGAAGCGTTGACCAATGTCGACCGTGACATCAGTGAGGTGAAAGATGAGCCGTTAAATGTCTGGTCCAGATCACATGTCACTTCACCATTTGTTGCCGCTTTGAGTTTACATAAATACAGTCTAGACCGTTCTGAGTTATTTGTACTACGCCTGCACGACACCAGCACTCGGTGTAAGTCGCTATCGTAGCACATGGACATGAACGGACCATCTACTGGAAGAGATCTGGGCTCTAGCTGTCCATTACTGTTAAACCACAGCCAGCATGAATTCAAATGACAAGATAGCAGTCCATACTCTGTTGAACAAAGAGAAACAACTGGAGACACATCACCTGGTACTGATAGCCTTTGTACAAATGAGCTTGGATTTCTAGTATCATATAGCTGTATGAAGCCTCCTACTCCTCCCACGTAAAATTGATTACTGTTTAAAGAATTCCATGTACAGGACCACAGTGGAACTCCAGCTTGGACCGTACTTACCGGAATGCCTCGTTCTACAATTTTAGCACAGCTATCCAACCCAACAGTGAGCAGAAGGTCTCTCGGTTGAGAATACACCATGTCTCTTATAGCCTTTGGGTGAAGATGGACAAATTGTCCCAACTTATAATCCACACAGTTGACTTTTCTGATTCCATAACCGGGGAAGAGGTTGTTTATGCTTTTCTGAGAGACATAAAGCTCATAAGTTCGGCAATTATATGTTAACACTCTACATCCACCGTCTCTGCTAATCTCTAAATTTTTCTCTAATGCAAACCTCCATGATTTTTTGTTACAGCGTTCCTTTGGCGCTTGGCTCCTATTTAATGAATTTCTTATTACCTCTAACTGTTGTAAAGTAGCACGGTGAGCGATTTTAGACTTCTGGAGTTCTAACTCCACTCTGCTTTTATCTGCCTGAAGCACATCTAATTGTTTTTGAAGGGCTGTGACTTCTGTCGTATCTGCTGCAACTAACTTTCTAGCATAAATGAACCTCACATCTTTTAGGTTAGATTTGCTTTTACATGTAGGACATGAACGCTCTTTAACTGCTTGAGCTCTAAGCCATCTATCTACACACTTGAAGCCAAATAAATGGCCACATTTGAGAGAAACCAGACGGTGATCTCCTGAGTTACTCCACAAGTCTAGACATATAGGACAGGTCTCCCCATCAGCATCACCTTCACTTTTCTGAGAAAGTTTCCTTATCTTAGCAGGAGGTTCATCACAATATTCTTTAGACTTCCTGACCACAGCTTCAGGTAAAGACATTAAGCTATTTGACTCTTCATTCATTAATTGTATTCCTGTGCTAAAATTGCTGTTTTCATTTGAACGAATTAAGACGTCACGTTGAGTGGAGCGCGAATCGTCTTCATAGGTTTGGATTGTGTTCGCCTGGCTCCATAGGGCCAGGGTAGTGACACTGCTGTTGCTATTTTCGGCATCGTAGTTGGCAGTGGAGAAAGAGTCATTACTGTTATCATTGTGATTCCTATCTCCAATACTACTTTCTTCAAAAGCTGGTTCAGCATTCCGAGCAGATTCAGCCGGCGTGTATGTCGCAGAGTCAAATATCTCAGGTTGTGAAGAGTCCAGTATGTTAGGACTGCCAGGCTCTCGGTTAAGGTTTACAGATAAATCTGGTACCAGGATGTTTTGGCTGCCTGAGGCATTTGAAGCCATTGCTTGTATTACATCATCATCATCATCATGAGCTCCTGGAAAAAATCATAATTGACTGATTATCGATACTTAAATCCTTAAATACATTTCATATTCACCATTACGGTCTCTTGTCAGGATGACAATATACTTTGTATGACAATCAAAAAGCAGCATCAATTAACATGTATTAGTGACAATAGCCAATGCAAATGTTTGCAATAATATAAAAAGAACAACTGAGTAGGCACAAGAAATTAATATCAAGAAATAGACAATACGATAAGAGATAATTAAGCATCCGTGTAAAAACCCAGCTATCATCCATTACATTCTACGCACTGGGTTGTTTAAATGGGTAAAAACTAATATTCCTTAACGTAGCTGCAGTATCAATATTTTGTCAGTTTGATCCATGGATTTGCTATGATTTGCTTCTGATTGAGCTAGTTACGTAGTTGACGTATTAATTATATAAAGATTTCAATACTTTCCCCACTCCCCACGATTGTTTTTATATTTATATTCATTTACAACTTCATAAGCAGCGGTCTCATACCGGATGAGTGCGACATGGACATTGAATATTACCGTCGTTTCACTGTGTACCTACCTGTTATACCTAACCCGGCAGAGGTCACTGAGCATTGTGCCACTGCCTTCCAGCAATTCTGCCATGACTAGGTCGTCAACTAATCAAAGGTGAGTGGAGTACTCGCCAATTACATTTATGTCAAATCCTTTACACTCCAGAAGCGTAAATACATCTTTCAACACAGCAGTGAACAGATTCAGAAATATATCATTTTCCTGTGTTACAGCTTTCTGCAGTTCAATTTGTTTTATGTTATGGTCTCGTAGCCGGGTAGAATGGCTCTGTTATGCAAACGTTTCAGCACTTCAATGTAGCAATAGTCAATGTGGCACCGATATTAAGACTAATAAACCACTCTCCATAGAATGCGAATTGAAAAGGCAAACGCGATGCATAGGGAGGGGTCTATGGCGGATAATGGAGCATAAATCGCGAAGAGGTTTTAATAACTTTTTATTTATTTTTATTAACCTTAAATTAATATGAGATAAAAAGACTTGTCGAGATATATATGATTTAGTTTTTAAATATTACGTCAAGTAAATGACCGCCATTTACCGTGATAGCATTAAATATTGAATGTATCTATTTAATATGAAATTGTCTATTTATCTATTTATTTATATTAAATTTAATACCCTCTCTCAGTTCAGCTCAGTGAGATCGAGATCAAACTCCCTAAGTGGAAATAACAAATAACAATCAACAGGCATCAACAATCGGACGGACACTAAATGTAATAACTTGTAAAATGTAACAAAAAAATTTAAAGGTCCCAAGCCGGCTGGTCACCGTGGGACTTCAGACCAAAACCCTCAAGGGAAACTTCAAAAAGATGGTACATCAGACAAGCAAAACTCAAAACTCCACATTCCACAACTCAACAAGCTAAAAACAAAGAAAGAAGTAAAAAATATAGTAGTAGCTAACCTGAATACAAGAACCTTGGCAACAAAAGAAAAACTAAGAAAAAGTAAATATAGAAATTAAATCGACTTCATATTATCGAACGCCTCTTCGTACATCAATGATGTTGGAGTTATAAACAAGTTTAATTTCTGTTCAGACCATAAAATGTTAAGGGGAGTCCTGTTTCAAATAAAAAATCAAGAAGATATAAACAAACATCACCCAATACAGTGCAACTCTCTTTCCCAGAAAATATAAGAGAATTAAGTATAAATTTTTCTAATTTAAAAAATCATAACACCATTCAAGACCAAAACACTGCTCTAGAAAATGCTTTAATAAAGGCCATGAAAAAACTGACAGGTAATAAGAAAAACAAAGACAAAATTGGCCAAGAAGCAAAAAGATTAATCGATGAAAGGAAGAACTTGTTCGAATATAGAAAGACAAACCATAAAGAAATTGCAAAAATAAGTATCAAAATTTATAAAAGTATCAGGGAACACAGAAAACAATTAAGATTTAAAACAATACAATCTGAAATTGAAAGAACTTGTGGAATTAAAAGGGCGCTTAAACATCTAAGGGACCATAAGACCTGGATACCGAATTTAAAGAACACTGACATAAAAGGAAAAGAATATGTTGCCACTCAAAGACACTTTATAAGTAAAATAGCTACTGACTTTTATCGCAACTTATACTACGACAACGGTACAGCAGAAGTAGGAGGTAACATTGATAACGAGACAGAAGAAGAAGAAACACCAAGCATTCTCGAAAGTGAAGACAGAAAAGCAATATAAACACAAAATAGTGGCAAAGCATGTAGAGATGACAACATATCAAATGAACTTTTAAAAGGGGTGTTGGACATCTTAATCCAGCCACGAACTAAGTTATTCAATAACATACTGACAAATGAAGAATTACCTGAGCAATGGATGAGATCTACAATAGTTTTATTACATAAAAAAGGAGATAAAACTAAGATTGACAACTATAGACCAATTAATTTGATGTCGAACGTCTATAAAATATTTTAGAAAGTTATTCTTGCAAGACTGACCAAAATTCTAGATGAACAACAACCAAGAGAGCAAGCGAGTTTTCGAAGTGACTTTTCAACTATGGATCACATGCATGTGTTAAAACAAGTTGTGATGAAAAATCGTACTATATATTTTATTTGTTGACAATCAAAAAGCATTTGATTTACTACGACACAACTACATGTATAGAGCGCTTAGTAACCAAGGCATAGAGGAAAAATACATCAGGATTATCAAGAAAATCTATTGCAAAAGTACCTCTAAAGTTCAATTGGAATATAAAGGAGAGGAGTTCAAAATTGTGAGAGGAGTAAGGCAAGGTGACCCACTCTCACCTAAACTCTTTACTGCGGTACTCGAAGAGATCTTTAGAAACTCAAACTGGGATAAATGTGAATGGCAGAAAATTGACAAACCTGAGATTTGCAGACGATCTAGTGCTATTTGAAGAAAACCCAGACTCAATGCTGTTTGCATGGTACAAGACCTAGCAAAAGAAAGTCATAAAGCAGGTTTAAGAATAAACATATCAAAGACAAAAGCAATGACAAACAGAAATCACAGATTACAGTAAATGAACAGAAAATTGAATTCGTTGAAGAATATGTATACTTGGGGCAACTGATTTCACCTCAACTGCAAATGTCAAAAGAGATACAAAGGAGAATAACAAATAGTGGGTCAATATATTGGGCCCTTAAAGTAGTATTGAAAAACAAGTCAATGCTCATAGCAGAAAAAGTAAGGTTTTCAACTCATGTATTGACATATGGCTGCCAGACATGGTCACTCACTAAGTCCAATGAACAAAAGTTAAAAATCTGCCAGCACAAAATGGAGAGAAGCATGTTGAACATACGATTAAAAGATAAATGGAGATTGACCAGAATAAGGAAAACAACAAAAGTATCGGATGTTACTAGAAAGATCAAAGAACTAAAATGGCGATGGTTTGGCCACATGGTAAGGTCAAAAAAGGATAAATGGACTAGAGATGTTACGGAATGGTATCCAAAAGACCAAAAGCAAAAAAGAGGCAGACCCGCTAAAAGGTGGGAGGATGATTTACCTTCTGGATGGCTTAGAACGGCCCGTGATCGCCTGGAGGAGGCCTATGTCTCAAGACATCCTGACAATATTTTTGATGCCAGCAACTAACAAAATATTTTGTGGATTTTTTTTTAGTTGCTTGATTTAATTGTTAATTATTTAATTATAGTATGTATATTAATGTCAGAGAATAAAGGCTATTTTTATTTATTTATTCATATTTATGTATTTATTTATAGTTTTATAATCACAATATAATTTTATTTTCTTGAATACTATGTAAATTCAGATTATGTTATGGATTTATTTAAATAATTTTTTTAACTTTCTTCTTTAGTCGACTTCGTGGCTCAGTGGGTAATGACCCGACTGATGAATCAAGGGGCGTGGGTTCCATTCCTGCACAAGAAAAAACATTTATAATAAATGTTTTGTGTTTTTCTTGAGACTGGGTTTTTCCTTAGTATATACAAAAAAATATAGGTATTTGTATCCATTGCCTGGTATCCATAACACAAGCTTTGCTTACTTTGGGACCAGACGGCGCTGTGTGTAATATCCAAAAATAATCATATTTATTTAAAGATATATTAGTTTTGCACTACGAATAATTAAACTTTTTTGTCTGGAAGAGATTGTTTAATAGCGATAAGACCGCCTTTTGTACTATACAATTTTTTTTGACTGTTTTTTTCTGTGTATTTATGTGCAATAAAGTGTATTTCATTAGTTCATTCATTTAGAGCCTCGCAAAGACGGGCTCACTCGAGAGCACTTCCAATTACTTTCCTCAGAACATGAGGAGTTAGCACCTGTATTTCAGTTTGGATGTTTGCCTTTAGCTGCTCAAAGTCAAAAGTTTTTATTCAAACATGAGGAGTTAGCACCTGTATTTCAGTTTGGATGTTTGCCTTTAGCTGCTCAAAGTCAAAAGTTTTTATTCAAACATGAGGAGTTAGCACCTGTATTTCAGTTTGGATGTTTGCCTTTAGCTGCTCAAAGTCAAAAGTTTTATTCAAATTAGGTTTTTCAAACACTTTTGAATAGTCAAAGTAATTTATTGAAATCCGGTTCACAATGTTGATTTCTACCGAATTCACATTTTTCAGGTCGGTGCCGCTCCGAAGCGTCCGCACCGTCCGTCTGAATTGATACCCTATTTTTTGAAGTTGGTTAAAAAAAATCAATCAAATTCCAATATCTAAATACACAGGAACAGTATGCCTTCGTCAGTTCTTTGTAATAAAATTGCACACTTGACAGGGTGTAATTCATGCCTGATGGACTTGAATTTTACTGTACCCCAAAATTTGCTATTTTGTTAATGAAGCCCCTCAAACGCGAATGAGCTTCATCACTCATTATCAAATGATCAATGAAATCATTAAATTCTTGAGCCAGTTTTAAAATTCGGACCGCGTAAGGAAGATGCTGCTGGCTTTAATTCCTAGACTAATTGCACCTTATATGAAAACATTTTCACATCCTGTTTCAATCTTCTTCTGATTTCCAGCTGAGATGAATGCCCACAAGTTGGTATTTCTGGATCCTCCTCTACCCTCACTTGCACTTATTGAATATTATCGTGAAATCAACGCATAAACTATCAACTTGAAGAGGCTGATGGTGATCTGCTGGCTTAAATTTCTTGACTAATTGGACTTTATACAGAAACAATTTTACATCCTGTTTTATATACTTCAGAGTGATCTACTGATTACCAGCTGAGACGATTGCATTAAATTACATCTGATTGCATTAATTTACGACCAAATTCAAAATTTAAGTATCTTTCTAACTAAACACAACACATTACATACAACTATTCAAAGGGTAGGTTCAATTTTCAATAATATGTGAGAAATCATGTATTTTTGTGTTTGTGTGAGACATTGTGTGCACCTTCTGCCCCTCTGATGTGTGACGGGTAAGTCATCATTTATCCACAACCTTGCAATTCGGAAAATTACATTGGTTATGAGTATCCGATTTTGATTATTATTGAGTATTACTTTCATTAGTTTGTAAGCAGTGCATGAACTCAATTCACAACACTTGAATTGTGAAAAGCAGCACAATTATATATTTTAAAAAACTAGTGAATTAATTACACTTTAGTATACAATTTAACCCAGCAAAATGGATGATAATGGGTAAAAATCAGGTTATAACCAAAGTGAACTCATCCCCTCAGGAAGCAAAATGAAATGGAAACCCCTTGGCCACCATGACTAACAACAATACATGTAACATACAGTTTATAGAAACTATAAAAAAAATACATTATCACAAAAAATATTGAAAACTTAAACATTCACCTTTAATTGACAGTTGCATGGCGAATTCTTTTTAATATTACTTGCAGTTTACAAAAAATTAGGAAGAAGAATCCAAGTATATAAAACTGACATTTAAAACAAAACATACGCTGGTGTGTTTTAAATAACTTTTGCTTTATTCTGCACTTACCAAAAGTGCAAATCTTAAGCACAAAATTCAAGGCAAAATTATACTGACTTAAAAAATTAGCTAAAAAGTAGAGACAAAGCTTATTGTAACAGCAACAAAACCCTACAGTAAACATGTTCTGGCATGCTCTTGACCGATTTGTTTGATGAGGCTCCAATCAGGATCAGCAGAATTAGCTTACGGATGTATTAAGAGTGTTTCCTATTCAACAGGTGCAAAAAACAATACTGCAAATAATATTGTGACCCATAGACTATGGTTTATTGTTGATAAACAACAAATAATATGTCAAGAATAATCAAAATGTACCAAGATAATTGCCAGACTAATTTTCTTGACCTTATGAATAAGTTGAGATGCACTCACAAGATTTTATAAGATAACAAGCTTTGGCAAGATTTTTAGTTTTCTAAGTTTACACCTATTGACCAAATCCACATTATTTATTAAATTTCCAATCACAGTTTGTTTTTGGTCCAATCGAAGTGTGGTAAAATATCTTCTTAACTATGAAATATATGTGGCCCTTCATACTTTCTTAACTGTTGGCCACTTAAATAAGCCCAACATCGCTGAGCAAGCTATAAAGAGAGCTATGCTTGGTGTTTTACATGTGATAAAATTCGCCAAAGAACCAAAGCCATCAACACAGCTCAAGTAGTTAGTAAGCTAAAGTGGAAATGGCTGCCCATTACTGCTACATTGCAAAAATTTGCATTGAAGAACCGGGTTACTCTTCAATGGATACGTGGTCATAGTGGGTCTCTAGGCAATGATGTGGCAGATGAGTTGGCAAAGAGAGGATCGGGCACTAAAATAACGGGACCTGAACCAATTGTACCGATACCATTCATACAACTCAAAACATGGTTACGTGACAGAACCTTACAACAACACAACAAACAGTGGGCAGAACAGACAGACTGCAAACAAACCAAAAATGTTCTTACATCCTTGGACGCAAATCTGTCGCACAAACTGTTAAAACTTAGCAGAAAAAACCTACGCTACATAGTTGGCATAATAACAGGTCACTGCCCGCTAAACAGGCACTTTTTCAATATCGGCATTACTGACAGTCCTCTATGCAGGGGCTGTATGGAAGCCGAGGAGACACCGTCTCACGTGGTTCTTCATTGCAAAAGCGTGAGCGACCAACGGACAAAGCACCTTAAGAATCCACAAACCATGAGAGAGGCGCTGAATAACATCAGATGCCTCCTTAACTTTTGGATGGAGCTGGGACGGTATGAATAACCAATGACAGGTATTGGTTACCTACGTACAATGGCCCTATTATGAGGCTAAGTGCGGAAAACATAAGTCCAACTAACTAACTAACTACTGCTACATTGCTCATCAAAGCTACTACTAAAAAGTAGAGACAATGGTTCAAAATAAGCAGCATGGGATGGCCTCCTGCCAGATGGATCAACAACCGGGTAAAAGCCACAGGAAGCCAGTAAATGCAGACTGCTCAGGACCAGCTGTTGTGGAGTCATATGAAGAAAGCCTATGCTGAACCGATGATTTATTCTGTCCTTAACACTCATGTTCCAGTCAAATCCCACTCTAGTATATATAATTTAACTTAACCTACACTAGTATTTCTGAATAGACCAGTGTTTGAACAAAAAGTTTAAATACAATCTTAATTTAATAAATTCAAAACAAAATACTTAAAAAGACCCCCCCGGTCGCTGTCCCCCCCTTCACAGGGTTTTTCGCCTGCTCTGTCCCCACTTCCTAACCTATTTATCGAAGGACCTGAATGTACAATTCAGCCCTATAATGTAATTTGGGTTAAACCTCAAAACAAAAAATAATATAAAAATATGGGGAGGGTTTGGCCCCCCTCTATTCACAGGGAGTGTTCCTCTATAAGGAGTAATGGCCCATGCCTTAATTCCTTGGGCCATAAACTACACACAACAAGATTGGACTGTCACAGTGTCCAACATATTGTGATCGGCACTAAGGAATGGAGAACATTTTTTCACCAGACTAAGATAGGGCTGAGAACACACTGTGATTGGCACTAAAGTGTGGAGAAACACTTAATTTACTTCTTCTTACAACAAGTTTTTTTATGGAAGTTGCTGTAATAAGTTTTTTTGTGGAAATTGAACCAACTTTAATAGAATACCACATTTATATACAAAGATGAAATTCAGAAACTCTTGGAGGACACTAGTTTTTTCGGAAAATAAATTAATTAATTTCATACAAAATCTGCTATTACACAACAATAAATATCTACAGTAGTATTCAACAATCGAGTACTTACTCTGTAAAGTAATAATCGATAAAAAAAAATCTAAGTAAAATTTTAAGAACTACTTATTTAGTATAGTCATGGCTACCCACTTTGGAACATGAAAACTTGCGCATGAAGCCAAGCGGAGCATATGAAAAGTAGCGCGCGAAGCCGAGCGGAGCGTGCCGCAGCAGCGGACGGCGAGCGCCATAACCAATTTGTACTTATTTAGTGTAGTCATGGCGACCCAAGCGCAGCACATGAAAATTAGCGCGCCAGAAACAAATTGTACCTGTGTCACTCAGATCAATAAACCGGTGTCTACCCTGCCCCTCCTACTCCTACCAAACAATTCTGAATAAGAACAATTCGTTTCTGGCACTTCGCCGGCCTCTGCCGCGGTACGCTTCGCTCGGCTCATGCGGTGTTCACCATGTAACCTAATGGCTCGTCGCTTCGCTCCTCACCACCTAACTTGGCAAGGTTTGGCTTTAAATCCTGAGTTTATTTTTTCTTTAGACTGGCAAGTATTTTCGTGAAAAAAAAGTTTTGCATTTTAAATGTTGGTGTGTAATGGCGGATTTTGTATAAAATCAATTTGGTTTTTTTCGTGAAAATCTAGTGTCCTCCGAGAGTTTTTGAATTTTACCTGTGTATATAAATGTGGTGTTCTATCGGTTAAAACCATCGTTACGTAAAAATCCCACGTTCTTGGAAATTAAAGAATTACCGAATTTAGTAATAGGAGACCGTAAAAGAGGTCCTGCGGCTCGATTCGATTAAAAGATTGCTAACCTTTTTTAAAAGAAATAAGATATACATTGCGGTTTCGCGAAAATTTATGAATTTCATACGTCATTTCAAATGCGCAATGTATATCTTATTTCTATGGATTTCAAACGAGAATTGTTAACTGTCAATTTACAGAATCGAGCCGCTGGGATAATAGGTCGCTTACAGGGACAAGACACCACTGTATGAGTTACCCGGAGATGATTGATAAATAATAAATAAAGTATTAGTGAATTAAAATATATTTGCTCATAAGAATGCTAAACTAAATTATTTGCTAAATGATTTGATGAATAACGCGTGGCGCGATTGCTGGCCGATTGCGAACTGCAATTGTGGAAATTTTTGTACTATGAAAATGCTGACTTTGCGCCGACCGCGAGTTATGTACAATGTTGTCCCGTACATTCTCCCGACGGCCAGAAAAAGTAAAAAAAAAAGTATTGCTTTCGAATAATGAATGATGGAATGATATAATAAGGTGATAAAACAATAATCTTATGATCTAAAAATTAAAACGAAATACTTATATACTAGTACTACACACAGTCTTCGTCTACAAAAGCGTTTCTACGCGGTAGAGGAGAAGTTGTCTTATTACTTGTGTTACGGTAAACACTAGGTATACGTTCACTAACACTCGCGCACTGTATATTACTATTGCTATAACGTTTACACTGAAAACACACACTAGTACTGATTGCTGATGTAGGCACAGACTCAGGCGAGCCCGTGCTGTATGCGGCTGGTTCCGCACCGTCCGCTGCTGTCCCCGCCGCGCTGGCTGCTACTGCCCGTTCTCCAACAAGCGGCCGCCTCAGGCGCCGCCACACATAGGCCGCTCCGATACACGTCGCAATAACAATTATAACATATATCAGGGTGAAGTGATGGACATTATGATAAGATATGTCGCCGTCCAGTACTGCATTTTCTTTCAAATCCTTAATTCAAGGTCTGCTAGTTTTTTGAAAGTAGTATTGGTCAACTCAATAACAGGATAGCTGGTCAGTGATATGTTCACTATATTGTTGATAGGATTTATGTCAGGTGCCTGTATGTCGGGCTTACTTTTAAGCAAACTTTGCTTTGGATTTTGAGCGTGAACTGTAAACTTGTTTGTTTTGATTATACAACCAGGTTCTATACTGATGATACCGGCCGCGATCAGCGTTTCTGATGAGACTTGATCTTTGCACATTATACGTAAATGGCAAGAGTGACAACAAAAATATAAATATTTATTTAATTCATTTAATTCAACCCAATCGTTCATACATTTCTTCATCTTTCTTTCACACTGTTTGTATTGCTGATCTATTTCACATAAAATATCAACATGTTTCATAAAATATACTTGTCTTTGAGTAGAGCATAAATATATATCCTTTTCGTTGTGGTCACATCCTTGTATATCATGGTAATGCATAGGTATTTAGGCATCTTTAGCTAAATTTATTGCTATGTACTCAGATACCGGAATAGCATAGTTTATTTTATGTGGGATAGAAATTATTTTAAACACCTCATATGTATCTCTGGTGTTGAGGGGTAGGGATATCTCAAATAATAAATGATTTTGCATGAATCTAGCTTTAACTTTTAGAAGGTGGTATATACTCTTAATTTCTGATTGTAGGTTATCTATAGGTAATGCCAGCTCTTTAGGTATTTGACTCGAGATAATCGCTAACTCCGTCCGTAGTTGTTCTGGAGTTAGTAAATGGATATTGAATTTACCATGATATATATTGGTTATAGTATATATGGTTTCTTGCATGTTTTGAATAGATTGCAGTAAATTATTTGCTGTTACTGACACAAGTGTAAAGTCATTTATTTGAAATGATATTTGTAATTCTTTGCTTATTACATTTGTAGCATTTTCCAGTTGAATAAAATATTCATTAATAATTTTTTGCTGTTTTTTCATAGTTTCTTCAGATCTTTTTAGTAAGTTAAATTCTGCTTCTATGATTGAAGTTTGATTTTTCCATAAAGCAAGTAAATGGTTTTGATTTCCTTGTAGCAGTGAAACGTCTCTTTGATACTTTTCTGCGAACTAGTCATCTAATACGCCGAACAAGTAATTAGCTACGTTACCTACACCATTGATAAGTCCGCGTCGTCTTCATATGCTGAGTCAGGAGCATATGATTGTAATACTGCAGCTCGGAACATCCGTGTCGTAATTGTAGTATGATTGCGTCACAGGGGGCTTGCCCTCTTATCAACGAACATGTGTGTTCTAATCGTTTTATATACTTGCTGAACGCATCTCTGCCCTGCCAATAAGGATCCATGTCGTAATAGACGACTAATTTCCAGTCATCTCGGATTAACTGCATATTATATTTTTTATCAAAATAAAAACCTTGCAAATCATTAAATTTCAGAATATTGTATGCGCATTGTGATGTCGGAATAATGCTGAGCACATACAAAGACGACATAGCTAACGTAAGAAAACAGTATTTTGGTTTGTTTCGTTGTCGTTTAGGTTCGTTAAGTTTATTTGTTGATTGCTGTACAGGGTTGTCAACTAGCTTTTGCCTTTCCTGATTTTGTTATTTATTTACAGGTCAAATCGATAACTTAACGATAGGTCTTTTCAGGTAGCCATTTTTGGTTTTGAGTGTTACAACTCGCATATAGCCATCACTTCCTGGATGGAGTTTAACTGCGCGACCCATCGCCCATTTTCCAGAAGGTAAATTTGCATCATTTATAATAACTACATCATTAAGCTGTATATGTCTGTGTCTTTGTCCATTTACTTCGTGTTGTCAGCTGATTTAAATATTCGTTACGCCACATTTTCCAAATATCGTTAAAGATTTTTTGTGTAAAATGCCACCGCGTTCGTAGATCACCTTCAGTTACGTGTAATAATAGTGTTGGACCACCAGTCAAGAAGTGAGCAGGGGTCAAATAATTCAGGTCTTCAGGATCTTCTGATAGCAGGATCTTCTGATAGTGGGCACAATGGCCTGGAGTTAAGGTAAGCTTCACACTGTGCTAAAATGGTAGATTGGTAGGTTGATTACTCTTTACAGGTGATATTTTAAGCTTTTTACGGCTGCTTCCCACAAACCTTAAACTGAAGCCCATGTGGGGGCGGAGAAGTGCCAATTAATTTCCATATCTGCTATTACGCCATGAATTCATTAGGGTAATGATCTTTGTATTTCTTCAAAATCCTTTTGCAAATCTCTACTCGCTTTAACAAAATTTGAACCATTGTCGCTGTACAGATGGCCCGGTGTCCCTCTTCGCGCTGCCATTCTTCTTAAAGCTGCAAGAAATGCTGCAGACCTCAGATCCGAAACCAGTTTCAGATGTACGGCTTTAGTTACCATGCATATAAATACTGCTACATATCCCTTTGTCGTCTTGATACCACGGCCTTTATTTACTTTTATAAAAACTTGACCTGTAAAGTCAACTCCCGTATGATGAAAAGGTCGAGATGGATTGATGCGTGCTGGCGGCAGATCAGCCGTAATTTGGTATTGTTGATTTGGATTGTGTTTCCTACACGTCACACATTGGCGTAGGCGTTTCTTTACGTAACGCTAACCACCTATAATCCAGTATTTCTGTCTGATAAAGGATAACGTAAGTCGTGCTCCACCGTGAAAGGTGAGAGAGTGGGCTTCGTCGATGATCAAATCTGATAACGGATGATTGTGTGGGAGAATAATCGGATGTTTCATTTCTGGGTTTATTTTTGCATTTTTTAGCCTCCCGCCTACTCTCAGGAGATCGTTTGAATCAAGGTAAGGATTCAAGTTTAATATTTGGCCTTTGATGCTCACTTGTTCTGTTTTCTTTTGTAGGCTGTTCACTTCTAATGTAAATTCACTTTTTTGAATATTTTTTTTAATAAACATTTTTGCTCTTTGTAGTTCGCTAACTGTGAGATAATTAGCCTTAGTTTTTTTTTTACAAAGTGCTCTAAGCACCCAGGCTACTAGTATACGGACTGTCCGGGTAAAAGTGCTGTGTTTGTTTAATAGTTGCTGTATGATACTTGTGTCGTTATTTAAATGCGTAATGCTATTCACGTGTAGTAATTTTTTCATTTCTAAGTCAGTGGAGAAAGAGTGAATGTTCTCTTCACTGGGTTTTTCTTTAGTTTCCGATAGCCAATTAGGGCCATGCCACCATAATTCATGTTGTTTAAGCTGGCTTGCGTTCAAACCTCTACACGCAGTCAGCGGGATTTTTCGCTGATTGAATATAGCACCACTGTTTTGTGGGCATTACCTCTGTTATTTGCTTCACGCGGTTGGCTACGAAGCTTTTCCATTTTCCAGGATCGCCTTGAAGCCAGCCAAGAACTACTTTAGAATCTGTCTAAACCAAAACTTAGAATGCTTTATTCGGAAAGTGTTTCTTTTACTTTTTGCATTAATTTTGACAGTAAAAGCGCTCCACTTAGTTCGAGTCTGGGCATAGAAAGGTTTTTATTAGCTGGTACTAATCTTGATTTTGCTATTACCATTATGATTACTTTTGCTGCTATCATTTTTTCTTACTTTACAATATATGACACATGCGTAGGCTTTGGACGATGCATCACAAAATCCGTGAAGCTCTATGCTGCCTGATTACTGCGTTCCTAACCATATTTGTATTTTAAAGTGATCAATGTTGATAATATTCTTTTAATTTTAACCACTACTCGGCAATATTTTTGTTAACTTGTTCATACCACGCAATATTTGAATTCCAGACAGACTGGAACAGCATCTTTAGTTTTGTAGAAAGAGGTGTCAGCCAACCTAGAGGGTCAAATAATTTTTATATGTCCGATAAAAGTTCTCTTTTTGTTAATTTTGGTGAAAAATTAATATTAGGTTCAATTGTAAAGACATCCGTAGTAGGCTCCCATCTGAGGCCAAGTGTTTTTGTTGACTCTGCATGCTTGAACTGAAAACTATTTCCATTTTCTCCCTGGGTATCTGATATCTGAGGAATTTGACACCCATTTTACCCAGGCGACTTACATGAAATTCAGGATCTGCTAATGTTATATTTTCTAAGTAAGACCATGTTGGTTTTGAGAATGAAGTGCTAGGTAGGTTGCTAATTAAGTTTTTCATAATATACACATCTGTCTCGAATTCAAACTCATTACATAAAGACATACAGGTAATAATAATTATGCCTTTACAACTGCTTTCTTTTGCTCCTATCCCTGATATAACACCATAGCATCTTTTTCTTTGTAAGCCTAATAGCTGTGCTGCTCTTTCCGATATGTGAAAAGTGAACCTTCCTCTTACCTTGAGTAAAGCAGTTACTAAAAGAATTTCTGGTAACTCACTTTGTAAGGACACATGCAAGTTGCTGACCCTGCTCGCGCGTGGTTTGCTGTGCATTGCTGGTTTGTACAAATGCTTAATGCAAAATGCTGTTATGTGGAGCATTGCAATGACAACATCGTTTTTTAGAAATACAAGGTCTGCCTTTATGATCAAAAAGACAATTAATACATAATTTTAAATTCATAGCTGTCTTTTTCTTTGCTAATGGATGCATATTGAGGAATCTTTCGCAATAGTATAACGTGTGCGCTTTATTTTTGCAAACAGGGCACATTTTCTGTGTCACATGACTTGTGTTACTGGATGGTGCAATGGCTTTGTTGCTGGAAAATGTATGTTTAGTGAAATTAGGTTTTTGGTATTTTGTCACTGATTGATATTGATTCTGTGTTGGACGATGAAGGTTATTATTATATTTGACGGCAGGATTGTCTTACTTTTCTCGTGATGCTTCTATGCAAGTAAACTTGGCTTCCAAAAACTCCAAAAATTGATTTAGTGATGGTAATTCCCGTGGCTGTTTTAATGATTCAAGTAATCATTATGAGTTTCTGAGTAAATTTTTTCTGCCAAGATATGAACAAGCAAAGGATCCCAGGTGCTAATGTCGACACCCAAATTTTTGATAGCGTTTAGGCTTTCTTGAGCAGTATCATGTAAATTTTTTATATGAGATAACAAGCTTTGATGAGAGACGGGAATGTTCAAAAGTATTTCAATGTGAGAAGTAAAAATCAATTTTTTGTTATTAAAACAATGGTTCAAAATATCCCAGCAAACAGAATAATTGTCGGCCCTGATAGGTAAATGTTGAATCAATTTTTCAGCTTCTCCCTTTACTTTGCTTTTTAAGTATTGCATTTTCTGCACATTTGACAAGGACGGATTTCTGTGCACTGCTTCTACAAATAAATCTTTGAATGAAACCCAGTGATGGTAATTTCCGCTTATTTATTATAAACACAGGTATTTCCATTTTTTGTGTTGCAGTCTCTCTATGTGATATGGACCACATCTTGCTATTTATGGTCTCTTTCATGCGATTGTATGTCTGTTCATACTCACAGAAGGCCTTTTCATATTCCTGGCTAGGGCTTTCTAACTCACTGTCTATCTCCCAATGGAACAAGTCAATGATAGACCAACGCGATTGGATTGTACGTAACAAAACATTGAGTTCCCATTTTTCGGTGACTAAGTCTAATTTTATGCTATTTACTGTATGTTGAAATGCTTTAAAATTGCTGACTTGCTTTCTCAACATGTCGTCAGTTTTGCTTTTGGAACCTTTATCTTGTAAATTTTGTCCCGCTTGGGAAAAGGAAGGTGTGGTTGGTGGCGTTGCTGGCCCAGAGATGGCCAAGGGAAACGCTGGCTGTAGTATCGATGTTTCAATTCGAGAAGCATAGTTTGCTATAGTAGATATTATATTTTCGTATTTTTCTTTTGCGTAACCACATTGGTTGCTTGTATAATATTCATACGACTTAATGTCCTAGTTCGACAATTTTGTATGATTCGATTGAAAGTCGTTCCAATAACGATCTAGGACATCCAATTTGCGTCGAATGTAATCCGGGGTTTTGCGGTCTGGGCTATCCTTTTTAAAATTGATAAAAAGTTGCTCAATAGCATCCACCAGTTGTTGTTGGATAGCTAAAAGATCTTCTACGGTAGTCATATTTGTTGAAATATATGCTTCAAAATATCGAAAGATCTTACTTGTATGGTGCTGACGTAAGAAGTAGGTCACCACGTGTTAGTATCACGCAGCCACGTACTCTCCAGGTATCTGCTACTTGCTGTTGCTGGCAATGCTAAAGTTTGTATATGTACACACTGTTGCTAAGTTTTTACACTTTAAAAAGTTTCATAGGTTGCTAGTCCAGACCTCACTAATAGAAAAACAGTCACGTTTACACTAAGCGAGGTCCAAAATTCGAAGGACCAAAAAGATGTATGAGTTACCCGGAGATGATTGATAAATAATAAATAAAGTATTAGTGAATTAAAATATATTTGCTTATAAGAATGCTAAACTAAATTATTTGCTAAATGATTTGATGAGTAACGCGTGGCGCGATTGCTGGCCGATGGGGAACTGAAATTGTGGAAATTTTTGTACTATGAAAATGCTGACTTTGCGCCGACCGCGAGTTATGTACGATGTTGTCCCGTACAACCACAAACTTTCATACAAAAAAAAGCAAGAACATGTACACCGTAAATCCCAGAAAAGTAAATACTGTTGACAAATTGATTATCACACAACATATCAAGACCTACAACACAAAAGCAGCAGACGCTTTCCAAAGATTTTAAGTTTGGTCAACTTCGGTCATCAGTTTTATTTATGCGATTCTGTTTACCTGTGTCAATTGCATCTTCTAATACTCTTGGAACTAATGTTAAACAGTCGTAAATCTTGTGTAAAAATCGAACTACAAATTATATAATTACGTCCTAATTGCACAGCCGTACATATATTTTTATTCAACAAAATTTAAAAATTATTCTTTTACAAAAATTCACTTATACCACAGATGATAGTTTACAATATGCACAGAAAACTTAGGGTGCGTTCCAAATCGCAACGAGGAAGTTAAAAAAGTGGTTATGGTATGGAACGCTCGGGGTAACGTGATTTTCCAACAGTGAAGTTGAATTCTTTACACTACCAGGGTGCGTTCCAAATCGCAACGAGGAAGTTGAAAAAGTGGTTTTGGGACGCCCGGGGTAGAGTAATTTTCCAACTGTCAAGTTGAATTCATTACACTGCGATAGAAAAGGTTGAAAATCACTCCTGACAGTGTGAAAATTAACTGTTAAACGCTCGTTCCAGAAGGGGTTAATTTTTCAACTTTACCGGGCGATAATTACTCGGCGTGATTTTGAACATAGCCCCATAGGTTGAAATTCACTCCTGTCAGTGTAAAAATTAACTGTTAAACACTCGTTCCAGAACAGGTTGATTTTTCAACTTTACCGTGCGATAATTACTTGGCGTACTCTAGTGAAGAAGATTGTCAACTCTATACAAAAAAAAAGAAGACAATTTTTTTAGCGCCATCTCTTGGTTGCCCACTTAAATGTTGCTCTTTAGCAGCAAATTCAAATAATGGCTGCTATTTATTTACAACTTTCATCAAATTGCAATTTTTCTAATTTAGTCACAATTTTAAAAACAGTAAAGTGTTAGTTTGCATTTTCAATAACAGTTTTCTTACAGTAATTACAATTTCCAACTCAAATCAAATCAAACAATATTTATTCAAATAGGTTTCTAAGAATACTTTTGAATCGTCAGTCAATGCAATGTAAAAACTGTTAATTCCTGCCAAAAAGAGCTGTTAAGAAGTTCTATATAAAATAAAAATACAATACTATGATAATTAGCTAAAGAGTATACAATATGTACCGAAACACTTATGAGTACTTAATTAAAATAAGTTAGAAATCTACTAAAAACAAAGTCAAACATGTCAATTATTATTTTTTTGTTTTTATGTAGCATCATGGGTGCACCATGATGTGAAGCGTCAAATATCGTTAATCAAGTGAAGGAATTCAGATATTTAAGAGTATAAGTAAGAGTAACTATCACAAGACCAGAAAAATTGGAACTTCACCAAAGTTTATTCATTCTCACACTTTAGAACTTCAGAGAAACTTCCTTCCTGCGAACTCGTGGGTTGTGGAATGAGTTCCCTGCCAAGGTTTTCTCCAAGGACTACAGTATGCGGTTCTTCAAGAAAGAAGTTATTAGATTTCTGAAAGGTCGAGTACCCCTGGTAGTGCAAGCGTCCATAGGCTACGGTGAACATCAGGCTGACCATTAGCTTGTTTGCCACCTTATATAAAATTATATATAAAATTTCAAAGATTTCATAGGAGGAAAAAAGGAGTGTATTGTTTTTTGTGTTCATGTATGCATTTGGATTCCTTTATATACAATATATGATGTATATAAAAATACTAAAATACTCATGCATGTATTTAATTTTTTTTATATATATACATATATATATCTAAATCTAAATAGTTCAACTTTCGGAAAGTTGTCGTGGAATAAAGAAACTCAAGTATATTACTACATGGACATTGAAAACAAGACACTACTTTTTTTAGGACAGTCGTAAAATAAACCTATTTCAAATGAGTTTTGAGACTTTCTTCTGTCGTATGATAATCTGGTAGCATAAAAAAAGAAATTTAAATGATAAAACATGCGAGGAAAAAAAACAATATATTTACTCATATTCGTTAGAAAGTCTTACCGGAATAATTTAAAGAAAGAAATAAATAAATTGAAAGGTACTGGTGCATCATTTAGGATAATCCTTATGGTGATGTTTCAGTAATTTCAGTTTCCAAATAAGGGTTGTATTCGATTGTCCTTCGTTATAGGGAATTGAAATAAAAAACCATTATCTTATCAATATTTTTCGGGGACAATCTATTTTGTTTAACACTGAGAATCCATTTATATGTCGGGAAAGATCTTTCAACATCAACAGATGTAAGATATTACTACAATCACTATGAAACCACTGTTATACTATACCTAATCTCACACGCTCATAAAACAGTTTGCATTGCATATTCAAAATGTATGTAAAATTGAAACAAAGTTAGGTGGCAAAGAGTCGTTTGGTTCCATATGTGAACAGTTACAAATCACACCTTGTCGGAAAGACTACTGTAGGTAATATATACCTGCATTGCCACATCAGGCAGGTATATATTGGTAATTCCTACTGCAGTATAAGAGTACATTACCAATAAATGAAGCAGATAATAGATTTAAACTTGTTTTGTGCTGTTTTTTTCATTCAAAAATGTCTATTACAAAACTTGTTGGGCACGGCTAACACATTAGAAGTGTTTATTCATTATAATTTTTTTTTTAATATCTAAAGCCAGGTTTTCCCCGCTATACGAAGAAAAAGGGATTATTTTGTTTTTTGCGCTACACAGAAAATGCCCTATTTTGAGTTAGTCAAAGTAGTAAGTTAACTGAAAACAGATAAAATAGGTGCCTAGAAGTAGACAAATATTCAATACGATAGATTTAGGAATATTTTACTTTTGACTTAAGTGATATCCCGAAACCCGGGAGAGTTGTCCTGAAAAAAAAAATTTGTTGTAAGGAAGTCTCCAATTTTCGACTCTGTTCGTATAAGTTTAGGTAAATATAGTCTACCTATTCCGATCTTTGCTTATCATACTACGGGAGACAGTCTCTTTGCACCAATTACTTTAGTCTTGTGTTACAGGGGGTTAGTCTATCGCCACAACACTGCTTCTGGTGCTGTGTATCTGGTCTAAGGTGGCTTCATATATGTCCCATCCCATATGTCACATCGTTAATTACCAGCTTTATAGTAATAAGTGCGAAATAAAAGACCAGGGACAAATAATATACCACGATTGAAGATCTGACGAACAATCAGAAGTAACTGCCTTAGTCAGAATTGGATATTTTACGATATATCATCGTTGAAACGTTCATCGATTTTTTGCCTAATAGAGTGTAATGGGATTTCTTACATTTAAGTGGATTGTAAGAACCTACTATAAAACATTACTACGATATCGACAATATTCGACATATATAACATTTTTATTACTATTGTATCATAGCAGTATTTTTTTAAATTACAGTGTTACCAATTGCAAAACAATTTCGCGTCTATATTTTCATTCCTGCTAGCACCGAAATTAGCCCACTTTACCTCTGTTTCGCAGTGCGTTCGTTTTGGGATGCAGAATCATTATTTTCATTACTTTTGCCACCTGTCATTCGTTCGTTTAGCATTGGTATCAAAAATATCAAAATTTTCGTATCATCTGTGACAAACTGTCATGCGTTCGTTTACGATATTTTTGTTATTTTTGTCACTTTTGCCACCGAATAACGGGGACATCGGCGTCGTGTTTGGAGGCAGGCCCTATGGGGGGAGGTCGTTGAGACTAATCTCGCTATCCGGATAGCGAGATCGTCATCTGGGGCCGTTAGTACGTGCCAAGGCTGCCTAACTATAGTTTTACGACCGTGCCGAGGTCGATCGGGGGGATGGGAAAAAAAAACATACTAAGAGTGATTTATTTTTGACACAAAGCTGTCAGAGGTTCAAAACTTCTGATGACGGCCGTCATCGCATCGGTGCGACCTCGATAGCAAATAATATATGTTTTTCTATAAATAATACAAAGTTTTACTGTAAGCGATTACGAAATCTGCTGTATTGTTTTAAAAAAAAACCTGTATTTTTAGCGGACAACACTGTAATTTTACTTTAATTTTATCTTAGAAGGAGTGGTGTTTTTTTCTGTTTAATTTTTCTAAATTTATTTAGTGTGCTTCGATGTATATATTTTAGCAGTGTTTAGCGGAAAAGTGTTAAGAATTGTGCAGCGAAGGCTCATTCATAGCGAATTATGAAGAAATAAGCAGGACATGACGCACAAATTCTGAAGGATGCACACCAAATCTCCCGCCCTACAAGATAAAACTCATAGAAGGTGCTTCGCCAAACTTAAATATAAGTACTTGACTATATTTACACATGACTATGGAGAAATGATATGCTATAATAAGAAATCTGGTCTCCACATCGAAGAAGGAAGGAAGGAGACTGGAAGCGCTGGTAACATTGCATATTTGTCCCCGATAACGGAAAGTATTGTCGAGTTCCTGTTATTTATAAAAATCTATTGAAATTTCGTATGTATGTTGTTCATAACAATTAAAATGTTATGAAGTTTCAGTGATAAGCCTTTGAAGTATTCGTGTGAAAGGAGTGGTTGCTGATTAGGCTCAAATAACGTTTTACATGTCTTAGGTTTATTGACAATGGTGGCCATTTGATTGCATTTGATGTTTTATACACCAAAAATGAACTTTCTTTAGTTAGAAATCAAAGGAATTACGCTGCAGTTATGCGTTTAGCTTGTGGTAAGACTATTACTTTTTATTTTGTTTTGCAGTGTTTAAATCTGAATTTTTAATAACATAACTATATTTTTGAACTTCAAAGTTATAAAATTGTAATTTTAATGTTTAGTATACTTTTTTTCATTATTGTTTACTGAGTAATTTGGTTTATAACTTCACTATATTATCGAAGTTAAGAAGTGTTGACATTTCCCTTTACTGTGGTACCTACGTAATGTCGCAAGCCGAATGTAGGTCATATATTGCTAGGTCAGATGCGCACGCAGTGACGTCACACGTCCTCCCCGCGAAGTCCTACTCTGTCCACCCTAAAACATTCACTTTCGAACCTTACGATTATAAGCTTCCATAGTGTGGACATGTCAGGAAGAACCTTAATAGCCCACTGTAAAACTCAGTACTTGGATCATGGATCTTCACTAAAATAATAATATTAATTCTTAGAGGTAGTTTTGTAGATAATTTACTAAAGCAAAAATTTTGTCAGTATGGGTCAGAGTAACTAAAACGGAGCAAAAGGGGAAAAAAACCGGACTTCTCTTGATTTGGTAACAGTAAGGGTGTACAAATGGGGGTGCTGAAAAAAAAACTGTGGAAAGTAGTATAAAAATATATTTGGACTACACACAGTGCCGTCTGGCCCTAAAGTAAGCAAAGCTTGTGTTATAGATACCAGACAACGGATACAAATACATATATTACTTTTTTGTAAATACATACATATCACAAATTATAACACCCAGACTCAAGACAAACACAAATGATTTTTACATAAATGTTTGGCCTGTGTGGAAATCTAACCCACACCCTCTGCAATGCAGTTGGCCCCACTACCAACTAGGCGGCAATGGAGTCAAAAGTCAAATATGCCATGTATTTGTCAATATTTGATAAAGACATGATTTAATTATTACAACAACCATAAATCATATTTAAATTTAATAATGAAACTGGTGGATAATGACAGATTTTGCAATATATGTTTATACAGTCTGCCTCATTGCGTATACAAAGAATAATTCATTGCATACATATATGTTGGCAGTCCTATGTGATATGATGTTTGTAACATTGATTGTAAATCACTCATTTTGTTTACTTTATTCAATCTGCAATGAAAAATTGGCATCAATTAATTAGCAGACAGTTATTAACTACTACAAATTTTTATCTTAGTTTAAAATCCTTCAAATTTTTTGTTTATCATTATTTATTAATTAAAAAAACCAATATAGAGAAATAAAAACACTAAAATCTAGGAGTAGTATAACAATAAGAAGTAATTTACCTATTTTACTGTTATTGCATGGGGTGAACAGATGGTTGATAGACTGCACAATTGTTAGTCATATTTCTTCTATAAGGTTTTTTGTTTATAGCCAGGTAGTAAAGTTTTTTTATTTTTGCTGTCAATTTTTATTTATGTAAATTGGATTCAAGTTTTATTTGTCTCCCAGTATTCCAGTGTTCATAATATTTTTAGCCCTGGTTGCTTGCATCATTAATTTTCTAAGTGATGGAGTTTGGTATTCTACTATTATTGGTTATGTTTTATTATAAACGCTAAAAACTTGGCATATTTCTTCAGTCTTTATTTTGACATCTAGTGCTGTATGTATTGTTTCAACAATTTGTGTTACATTTTCATGATCCTGTATCGGTATATTTTTAATTTCATCAATTTCTCTATTTTTTCTTTTAATCTGCTTATTTTCTCCAAGGCCTTTCGATGTTCTGCTGTGATTTTGGTTGCCAATGTTTTCATTTCTTCATAAGAGATATTAATGTGTACCAGTTTTCTTTCCAATTAAGTGTTAATATCCAAAATTTCTTTGTTTTCATTTTCCATTTCTGCAATAATTTCAGTCAATTTGTCAAAATTATTGTCTTGGTCTTCTTTTAGACCCTTTACTAGTTCCAATATTTCCACCTGACAAGTTGATTCATCTTCTCTGTCCAATGTCTGTTTACATTTTTTGGCTATGGCTTGAACTCTCTAATGCCATGGATAAATCCAGATTTGATGAGGACTTTTCCATATAGTGATCACTACTCTATTAGGTTCATTCGGGACTGCATCATGTAGCCTATCTTTTTGAGGGTTTTAACTTTGTGTATCACCTCTGTCTTGTATAGGCAAGTCGTCATCTGTCTTTCAACAAGAAAGCAAGCTCCATTCCATATGTTACTGAAATTAACTTAAGCAATGAATGGTACTTTGGTGAAAGCCCATGCCTTACTACTCTAAGTGAGTACAGTAGGACACATGAGTAAAATTCTTTGCTTTCTCCAATATATGAGGGGAGATCAAAAAGTAATGATAATCGGATATTTCTAGTATTCACAAAAATCTTACAAAATAAAGAGCTTGCTTAAACCTTCACTAGTAGGTACAGGTTAAAGGTATTTAAACACACAGTCACATTTATGTCAAGTCAAAGCCATCATCAAAACTCTTAGCAAAATGTTCTAATGTTTTATATCGATTTATTACTACTTTTTGATCACCCCTTGTAGGTATTGACTTATTCTTTAAAACCTCCTTCTGTTAAATTTTTTGGTAAAACCACTTGGCCTGAGGATATATTCTCAACTACATTATAATATGACTTTATTAAAAGACATCAGTATTTTTAGAAAATTAAAAAAAGTAGGTATATTGTTTAAACTTTTTAGTATAAAATAAGTAAAATGGACCATGTTACCTTTTTTTAAAGACTCAGTAAACTTTTGATTAGCTGCAGGTTACAATATATTTGCTTTGTGTCTGTTGTCATGAGGTCATCAAATATATTTTCTTCTAGTGAGACATAATGAAGTAGTCATAAAAACACATTGATACACTCAAATATAAAAACATTATGTTATTGTTAGGGGTCGCGGGCGTTCGGCCGGCGCGGTGATGGCGCCATGAGCCGGCTGCTGTGCTGCCGCCGCGCGCGCCAGCCCGACATGGGGGCCGCGCTCTCGCACCCGCAGGTAAAAAAACCCTACCCGTGTATAATATGTTACAAACATATTTCAATAAAAAAGTACAAGTCTAGCTTAGATTGGGACAATGCACATACATTGTATGATGTCCATCAATATTTACAATAATCACTATATTTTATTACAAATTGTTCTTATGGTGATAGGAGGGCGAGGCTTGCGACGGCGCCGGCGGGCCGGCCGCACTGCCCACCATGGCCGACGTCATAAGGTATATAAATTGTTGTGTTGCTCACTTTAAACTTTAACATAGAAATTAGCTCTATAATACTAGTTTACTAGGTGTTGAAATTAACTACTAATTATTTGTTGTAATTGGAAACACATTGCTCTATAAAAGAGTTACTAACTTTAGGTAGTAGTTTTTATGTATAGTTTATTTCTATATTTTGCGTATATTTTGTGAACATCCTTTTCTTTTATTGTATCGCAGAGAGCGCAAAAAGAAGGCCGGTGGTGCGGGACTGGGCACGCTGCGACGCCGCCTCGCCGCCGCAGCCCGCCGACCAAAAGATCCGCGCCCCGACAGAGGTACGTTCATGCGACCTTCACGACCACGGCCGGATGAAACAACCCTTAATTGCTTTTTAATAAAATATAAAATAGTAATGTTTAAGATTATTATATGTGAGCAATATGTAGGACCTTTTTTCCACTCACGGATGATTTTCTAATAAAGTACAATATGTACTAATACATCCATTAGCATGTCATGTAAACAATGCAGAATTAAAGAAAATGCACTGCGCAAATGAGATCAACCAAATTATCTGATTTCCGAAATATCAAGTTACAAATACATACAGTTGTAGGATTCACGTTCTCACTTTTGAGATACAAGAATTTTATTACTTCTTTTAATATTGAAATCAGGCTACACGATTGGTTGTTGGTATTGATTGATGTATAACTTTGAGATTGGAGAACGAATGGTGAATGACGTGGTTTGTGGTCAGGTTGTGAGCACGCCCGGTTGATTCGGTCGGTGGTGGGGTCGTGGCGTCTCGCTGAAGTGTGGCTGCTGCACGAGGAGCTGGAAGCGGGCGCTGCGCTGCGTGACCTCACCACTCAAGCCGATCTTGCGCGCGAGCCTGCGCCCGCGCTGCACCGAGACCTTGCCGACCTTTACAGGGACAGGTACGCCCTATCTACCACTCAAACTCTTAGAGAACAACTGCAGTTGTTATTTATTGAGTAAATTGGTGTATTAAACGACACTCGCTTATTAGCAATTTGCAGATTACATTACTATGTACAATATAAAATTGCCAGTTACAAAGTTCAAAATTCCTTATCTACGAAAAAAAATCCTTACGTTTGTTGTTTTTTTTTCCTGAATAAAATATATTTATTTTTGCTTTGTAAGAACACTCTGAGTCGGTCAAAATATTTTTACAATGAAGGTTTTAAAAATACTCTGTTATCGACGACAAACCTTCATGTTTTTCCAGATGGTGGTGTGATGTGGAACTGGTGGGGGCGGGGTGGTCACTTCCGGCCCATCGCGCCATCTTGTCAGCGCGATCAACGTATTTCCGGGACCTTCTTCATCGGTATCCTTCGTTAGTATGCTGAAACAATAAGAGATAGATTAGTGAGGAGAAAGAGAGTGAGAAAGATCAGTCAGTCAATTTCACTGACTTAAATAAAGCCGACGTTGCGACTTCAGTCTTCCAGTTTTGTTACACGTGGCACAGAAAATAACTAGGTATAGTTCCGCTTATGATGTACTCTGATGTGTGTGTGCAAGGCTTAACGCGTTTACTAAAAAGTGTTTCTTCTCTTTGCGAGGATTTCAGAACCTTGGAGTTTCGTAGCGGTCTAATATGTTCACCTTAAGTGAGATGTGACGTGTTTGATTCGCAGTGGGTGCGGGCGCGTCCCGCTGGAGGGTACGGGTGCGGCGCTGTCGCGCAGCGAGCTGGCGACGGCAGTGCGCGCGCTCTACGGTGCCGTTCCGCCCGGGACACTCGCCGCGCACTCGCGGAGGACCTGTGACAGTCAGTCTTCCTTATTATGTATTTGCTACATTTTTGCAATAGCCGTTGTACGTCCCCACTGAAGGGGCATAGGCCTTTCGTTGTAAAAAAAATATTTAAGCCAACCACTAATAACTGTAAATATGTAAATAAATACCGATCATAAATTAACCTAGCTAGAAATTTAAGTAAATTGTATAAACTATCATTTTTTAGTATTTAATTATCTACTCTTAATATTTTTGTAAATGTCTTCTTTTTTTTGCTAGAAATATAAGACTTTTTATTTTTTTATTTTATTTATTTATTCTAATGGTAGAATGAAAATCATTGTTTTGTTGTTAGAGTGGGGACGAGATACCAACTCCGAGAACGACGTCGACGTCAACAACGCGGACAACGGAAATTGTAAGTGATTGTTTACTTCACAAGAAAACATTACTGTTGACTACAATAAATATATGACACAATGAATGTGACCGCGAAAGAATGTGTAATATTCTGTGGCGATAAAGATTCACTTCTTTCGTGTTTGCAGATTTCTTGTTTTATTGCCTGACATATGACATTGTATCACCACCCAATAGCAAGCGAACTCCCGAATGCTTTTAAAGAATTTCAAAACTAGAGTCGAGACACTTACGGTCCATTTGATGGTAAGCGGTCACGGCAGCCTATGGACGCCTGGGGCATCACTTGCGCTTAGCCGACCCTTCAAACATTTAACAACTTCTATCTTGAAGAACCCCATATTGTAACTCCTTAGAGAAAACCTTGGCAGTGAGCTCATTCGACAACCCAAGCGTTCGCGGGAGAAAGTTTCTTTGAAACCACACTGTACGCGACCATTTAGGTTCTAAAGTGTGAGAATGAATTCCCTGCCGATGGCGAGGAGTGCGATGGTAGAAAGTAGCCGTGGGCATCATTTCGAACAATTCCTCAGACCGTATTCCATTGTACAATGTTTGAACACACATCATACCATATCAACAGGAACATTTTTTTATTTTAGGCCAACTTTTGATATGCCTGTGTTTTTGTGTTGTGTAGACTGCACGTGTTCGTCGCATTGCACGTGC
Organism: Apoda limacodes; assembly: GCA_946406115.1. Taxonomy (NCBI): domain Eukaryota; kingdom Metazoa; phylum Arthropoda; class Insecta; order Lepidoptera; family Limacodidae; genus Apoda; species Apoda limacodes. The sequence goes on from OX291542.1 coordinate 14,913,148, forward strand.
ACGGGGGCGGGCGCGCTGCGCCGTCTCGCGGACGTGCTCGGGTTTTCGCCGGACGGACTGCACACTGACATGCGATACCTTCTCGACTCCGGTACTGACACGTTATACATTCTAAAGACTCCATTAAAAGTTGTTAAGTAGACACTGCATGTGGCAAGGGCAAGTGTTAGGTGATATGTTAGGCTAACTTATAAACGGATAGGCTGAAAAGTATTATGGCTTGTTTACAGTTTATTAAGTTAAGACTTGGGCTATGAATTCTACAAATATTATAAATGTGAAAGTTTGGATGTTTATTACTCAAACACGCTTCAACCACTGGACGGATCGGGATGAAACTTGGCACATATATAAGTTAAGTCCTGGAATAGGCAAAAGACATATCCCGATTTAAAATCCAAAAGTTCCCGCGGGAATACCTATAACTAAGCCTAAACGAACTATAGTTACAGCTAAAGTTTGCTATAGCAAACGAAAAAAAAATATAATTAAGGAGGTGACGTAGAAAATCCACACCGATAGCCGAATTTAGGGGCGGGCGTAGCCACTGGCAAAATCTATTAATAAATAATGGAATGTAATTCTTATTCTTTATTTATTCTTGTGTATCTCACAAAGCGCCATCTGGTCCTAATCTAAGCAAAGTTTGAACTTTGAATACCAGGGCTGAGTTAAAAACCTCAGTACAAACTTGAACCCGGACCCAACTCAGATTGCCAAGTTGTTTGGGTTTTGAACTACCTGTCTGTCTCCAGACAAATGTTTGTCAACGGTTTGTACACAACCATATGAGTAACAACTCATCGATTCGAGTTGCGTACGGTTGCAGGTTCTGAAAACACCACAGACATCAATTACACAGACAGATACAAATGTTTATATACTTTTTTGTGTTAAATATTATTTACAGCAAACACCCAAATTCAAGACAAATCCAAAATGTAAATCTTTGGTATTGTGTGGAGATCGAACCCACGCCAGGATTACTACTAATTGAGTGACAAAGGCACTGCACTTATAAGCATGTCTGTTTGAACGTTGATTCGGCATATCATTTGATCCTTGTCACCTACAGTGTATTTAGTTATGAATGTTTTTGCTAAGTCAAAAGTCCGGCGGCCCCACATGAAGACATGCTACCAACTCTGGCTGGGTGCACCTGGATACCAATGTCGACCAGAAATTCAGGTTTAAGAATATGCTTTATACAAAGAGAAATTCAAAATATCCAACGGGGCCGCTAGTCAGCTGGTGTCAGCTTCTCATATTCTATTAAGTGCGACTCAGATAGCCTGTATGAACGTACATAGTACGGACCGTCCAGGCCGTCGACCATTTACTCATGCAAACCGAAATTTGGACGCGACCTAAAGCTTGCAGCACTGCACATGGTTTGCTTAGCGCCTTGCAGCACTGCACAAATTTTCGAGAAAACACAATTCGGCAGTGAGTTTGCAGCCTTAGCATTGTTGCTACTTAGTGATCATTTGCATATATTGTGACCTTGATTATTGCTTTGAAGGAGAGTACGCGGATGCGCGTCTGTCGTTCCGCGCGGAAGGAGGGTGTGGTGCGCAGTACGGGTTCCGCAGCGCTGTCGAGCTGCCGTGTCACCGGCTCGTGCTGGCGGCGAGGTCGCGCTTCTTCAGGTACGCTTACTCAGATTAAGTAATATCATTTCCAATAGTACGGCCACTTTGTGACGATCTCCTGATCTTTACGAATTCGATAAACGTGAGTCGCTTAAACCAAAAAAATAAAGAAGACATTCAACCTCAATATATAACTGCCTAGTATTTGTTGATAAAACTGATTTAGATTTTTTTACCCAACTGCGGAAGGAGGGTTATAGGTATGTATGTATATTTCTTTGGCATGCTCAGTAGTCTCAACGGTTTGATAGATTTTACCGTATGAAGTGTTATTAAATTTGTCTTAATTGTGAAAGTAACATGTGGTTTAAAATTTGAAAATGGCTTTCGCAAAAAAAAAAATTATCGAAAATATAATCTCTCTATGTTTTCCAATAGAAATTTTTCAATGCAGCAAGGTTTTTACTTTGTTTTAATAATTCATCTTTTTGAGTGTTTAGATACCCTTTTAAAATAAACATCAATTACTTTTTTTAGTGCCAGTTAATTTAAAAGAAATATTTAAAGTGTCTTTAATAACTGAAAAAATCATAAAGTAAGATTTTTAAATGACATAGACTGTTGAAGACCAACAGAATTATACCAGACAGCTAATTCCGTTATTAATAACTTGTTGCCACCAATGTTACTAAAATCTATGTTTTGGTTTTCCAAAATAATATAGCATTTTTCATTTTTTTATTTTATTCTCCGAAAATGTATTTTGTGTGTGAATGTTTTATCATGATCTACCCAAAATAATTTAAACGCATTTTTCCGGTAGTATTAAACCATATATTTGCTATAAACAAATATCTTAAATAACCTCACAAACTAAAAATCTACAACCATGTTAGGTATAAATATACCTAGTATAAATCGGAGTGCGGCTGTATAGGTGACTGACTTTGCCCAATATGACTTAAGTTTTCTTTGTTTTCTTTTCGGCCCTAGGGCCGACATTTGCTACTTCTCACCCGCTTTTTACATATTATATGGTCTACTTTCAGTGTACGAAAAATGAAAAATATGTTAACGATTGATTTGTTGATGATTTCCAGAAAGGTGATGTCGCGTCGCGCGGGTGTCGGTGCTGGGGGTGCGGTGTGCGTCGACGAGAAGGTGGTCCCACGCAGGTTCGCACGCGCGCTGCTGCACGCCGCCTATACCGACCAGGTACTGCTTTTTAATACATAGTATAAGTAATAGCGCTACACGCAATATGGCCACTCCGTAGCCCTCACCGCCCCTTTGTGTTCATCCTGTGACTGCTCGTGACGTTATTTGTCTTTTGTAGTGTAAGTATGCACTGTTAAATGCACCATTGTTGATTGTAAGCACTTGATTTTCAAAAACTTTACAACCCGCTTATCGAAACTATATGAATAGCCTCCTAGTTCTTATTAAATTTTAATGACTATAATCCAAGTACTAAAGTTGCCCTTTAAATCCCTAGGGAAACAAAGAGATTTCAATTTGGAATGTGGATTATAGAGATCGATCAAGAACATTGTATGAACAAGTAACTAGCGGTTTAATAAAACAGGTTGGCCGCGCGCGGACCAAATACAAAAAAGTTTGTAAATAAGCAAAAACCGTGTGAAATATATTCCGCCTTCATAATTGTTTACTTAAATTCGTATTTATGCTGATGCTTTTTTAAAAAAATATGTGCATTTTCCTCAAGAAGTAACAATAAAATAATTAAATGTACTATTTTTATTGATAAGTTACACTTATCTCTTTTCTCATAGAGGGTGACAAAAAGTAGAGTGTTTAAGTCGGCGAAATAATTTTACCTCGTGCGCTGTCCTTTTCAAAATAGCGCCCTAATATTACAAATAATAAAAATAAAAAATAAATATTTTTGGACATTACACAGAGCGCCGTCTGGCCCCACAGTAAGCAATTATGGGTACCAGACAACGGATACAAATACATATATATTTCTTTTTTTTTTTGTAAATACATATCATACATAAATACACCCAGACTCAAGACAAACACAAATGTTTATCCAGTGCAGGAATCGAACCCACACCCTTTGCACAGCAGCTGGCCACAATACCAACTAGGCTGCGAGGGAGTCAATTATATCCCAACAAACAATTTAGCGTTGGTTATAGGCAATTTTAAATCTTAGAGTACTACCATTGATTTATTATGGATTCGGTTGTCACTAAAAGTGATACAGTTCACTTATGAAATAAGTTTAGCTCTATAGGTTGTATTAGAACTGTAAAAAAGAAGTTAAATATTCTTTGCAGTTAGTGTAGTAGCAGCGGCCGCTTATACTTATGACGTTAAAGCTTGTTTCGGCCGGCAGCGTCAAAAGCTGTTAGAAGATCTTAATTAACTCCCTATAATTCTTATTGCTATAAATCTGCTATATTAGAGTTGCTTATATATCATAAGGCTGTTGTTCAACTTCATTAACGTCATTGGTTCTGCAACAGAGTTAATTAAGAGTGTAGTAAGACTAAACACTACATGCGTTGTATAACTCTTACATACAGCTTACGCCTGTTATACGAAAGACAATGATAGGTTAAATAGTTATAGCAGTTTTGTACGATCCTGATATAAGGGTTATGGTGTAAGTAAAACAAATGGTAATTCTTTAATGACACCATTTAACGCTTAAAGTTTTTGTCTATAATCTAACCTTACATTATGAAAACATTTCTTGAACTGAGCTAAAATTAAGGTATATAGGTAAAGCTAAAGCCGGTATTTTACTTTCCGCTGCAGGTAGATATCTTCGCTAAGTGCGTAGTTCCTCTCTTATGTCAACCAAAGATCGCATAATACTCTTGACTACTGGCGTTGTAGTTCTTCGAGTGTCGTAATAGATTGAAGAAAAGTCTGCATCTTTAAGAAAAATATCGCCATCTTAAATCACTTTCTGTCAACAAAAAAAAAATATTTATTTATACAAAATCACTTTTAAATAAGTGATACCTAAATTTTCCGAATTATTTTACACAGTTTATGTAAACAGTCACTATAACTGACCAACATTTGTAAATGAATGTCTACAAACTATTTTAGGTTGTTTTACTTTTTTTTTTCCTTAAAATCATATTTTTTCTAAGGCGCGTAAAAATTGAGACGATAAACATTATACACAATCACATTAAACTTACAAGCGCACTGATAATTAATATTACACTTCAAGAACACTGTTAATCAACAATATTTACATTTCGTGATCAAAATTTTGCAATGTCCGTAGATAAACAGTAGCACTTATTTAATATTTATAAATTAATGTAATTTTATGACTTTAGAAGTTTTTACTATCTACTTTTGACCCCGAAAACGCTACAAATGAGTAATAAGGTATCAAAATACGGATCCAAGTTCTATTTGACAAAGTCCATTAAAGGTGCAATAAAGGTTCGAGCGGAAAACTGACGATCTTATAAGACCTGTTATACACTTCTACTAAAAGTTATATAGACCACTATAAAGGGTCTATACAGGCTTTACCTGCTAAATTTTGCGCCAAAATCTAAGATATAAAGGTGTTATTACACTCTATAACTCTCTTATAAATTATACGCTAACTCTTTAATATTTAAGCAGAACCGAAAAAAGGGTCCACTATAGCTTTTCTTAACGCTAAAATGTTACTTGGGATTGATCCCTTGTGATAAAATCTACTAATATTCACTCTCCGCCATCAATAACGTCGGAGATTACTAGAATATGTGTAATATTATCTAATAGTGGGCTATAGCATTTGTCAGAGTATCGGAAATACTCAACGTAGTTGACATAGTAATAAAATCTAACTCACGAAGTAAACCAGTTCCGTACAGCGCAGACGAGCGGGTAGGTGCCGTACCTGATGGGTACTCTGTCGAACGGCTAAGCTGGCTCACTATAAGATTTTTTACGCATATGATGGAAGTATAATCAAATGTATTATTTGTTTGTGTGTAGGTGGAACTGAGCCTAATTGGACGGGGCTCTTCGCCGCCGTCCTCGGCCAACAGCACAACCAGCAGCAGCTCGGTAACGATACTTGGTTTATGTTTCTGTTAACTGTAACATACGTAGTAACAGGCCCCCGACTGGAACCTAAAACCTTAGCCATTTATTGATAATCGATTTAAAACTCTAAAAGATGAAATGTAGATTTTAATTTATATTTTTTGATTTTTATCATTTCAAGTTAGTTAATCACTTTTCTGGATAGATATTTGTGAAGACTAATGTCGTCCCCAGGGCTGGCCTGGTGTGGCCCGCGGCACCAGTGGCGCCCGCGGGATTACGCCCGCCTCGCTTGAAGATGCCTTCCAGCTGTATGAGATTGCCAGGTGACGTTCTGTCGTTTTGTAATAATTTTTTTACTATGTCTAATTTCAATATTTTTAAATTAAAGTTTTTTCGGTTTAATAATAAATCACAAATCACGAAACCCTTGGTTAGTAACCCTTTTCACATCTTAGTAAAAAATATTAAATCTGGAAAACATTTATTGCATTTGTTGATCTTGTAATGTAATTTGCCTTTTAGTTTAGCATGAGTGTTAACTATGATTAAATAATCTGTCCAGCACTGATTTACAATTTGATGTTGTGTATTCAGTTGTAAGAAATAGTTGGTTGGTTTTGGGGACAGGTTCCTGGAGATGCCGATTGTAGTTCAGGGATGCGAGGACGCCATAGTGGAGGCGCTATCAGCCGAGATGCTTCCACTGGTGTTGCGCTGGGCGGCCGCGCCGCACGCCAGCCACTGGGTCCACAGGTTAGTATACCTTCAAATACGTACATCGTGTTCAAATAGTACACACACAATACACATACCACAAACTTGTTTTAAAACTTCAACTTTCTTTACACCTGGTTTTATCTTGTCAATACTAAGTTATTTAGTATTTTTTTTTGCTCGTTTGCAACGTTTCACCCTGTTTTTTTATTGTGACCTTCGTTGAATCCAAAGACTGCTGTTTCGATTTTCCCATTAGTGAAAAAGCTCGGGGCTTTGAGTATCTATGGATTTATTTACGTTTGTTTTATGTTATGTGTTTATGTTTTCTGGTAGATTATCGTATGTATTTGTTATTTTAGTTTACAAGCACAATAGAGGTGACAGACCGTATTCCAGACATACCTGTTCTCTACATTTGCGCATTAAGTGATTCTATTATAGTATATAGTTGTAGAGCCTGACCTCTAACGGCTTGATTCACGTTTCAGACAAGCGATGCGGTACCTCCGAGACGAGTTTCCGTCTATAATGTCTCATGCGGCATCTGCAAAGCTGCCTCACTCGGCTCTCGCGGAGGCGCTCAGCTCTCCATTCCTGCAGGCCAGCGAGACGCAGGCCCTACGATCATTACTACGCTGGGCGGAAAGAGCCGCTCTCACCAACCATCACAACGACCAGAGAGGTCAGTGATAACTGATCACAAATATAGATTCTATTAACATTGGATTACTAAACAATATGCAATCTTCGTACATGTTAAGAACAGTTGAACTGGTAGAGTAGTCGTTAAATGAATATCGACATTGCTGGTCCTTCGAGCAGATGGTTAATGTAAAACTTCTAATAAAATGTAAATCTATCGCTTTCGATTACCCGTATATTCAGGCTCGTAAATTTTCTTGACACGTTTATTCCAGAGCCGAACGTTGTATGGCACACGGCGCATTCCGTGTCTCGGCGCGGAGGACGACGGCGTGAAGTGTCTGACGCGTGCGTGCGGGAGGCGCTGGCGCCGCTAGTGTCGCTCGTGCGGCTGGAACACCTACCCCCCGACAGTGAGATACTGAATCAGGTTAGTATCTAACACAGTCTACGCTATATGAATGTTTCTAGCTTTCTCACTTTTATTGCTACATATCAAGTTGTTGCTAAAGTAGACTAGCAAACACTATCCTGTTGCGACTTAATACGGACCGTTTGTATGTGAAGGGAAAGAGACGAAACGAACGAATAGTTGGAAACAGTTGATTAATGCTGTTCATCAAAAGAACTGATGCCTTTCTATAGATTGAATCTAACAATTAGATTGTAATACGTTTATGTCATACTAAATTAGGTATATTACGAACAATGTGGTTGTCGTACGAGTTGTAATAGAACAAATCTTGCCATAAGCGCTAGCATGTACAATGCACTGAAGAAAAACCCTGTATAAAGCATTTACAAAATCTTGGAAAATCCTAAAAAATACCACAATGGATCCAAGTGTAAGTGTATTTTATGTCGCCAAAGCTGTTTTCTACGGCCGTTTAGGAGTATCTTATTAGACTTCTAAAAAGGCGCTCGTGTACAGATATCGTAGAAAATCGAGTTAAGCGGCAAGACACTCATCCGATAATCGCCACTGGAAGGAAATCGAAATACGTTGAACGTCACACAGGTGGTGCGGCGGGGGGTAGTCCCAGCGCCGGCGGCAGAGGGGGGGTGCACCGCGGACTCGTGGCTCGGCCGCGGCGCCTCGCGTCATCCACGGTGTTTCCTGCCTTATCTAGATGAAATTAAGGTATATTATCATCTCTGTTTATTGTGCAAATTTTGTGGCTAAACTATAGCATCTAAAGGATTGAAAAAAATGTATGTTATAAAACTTGCTTTTGTCTAGTGCATTACCTCACTGAATGATTGTCATATATTGTATTTAATGCAATAAAAAATCTGGAAGTGACCATTGTTTCAACAGTTTGTGCAAATTTTTAAAGCGTGTATTGCATTTTATTGTAATGAAAGTTGATTCAATAATTAGAATAGCTTGTTATCTAGTGCATTGACTCTAAGTTGTAGCAAAAAGTCCAAAAATGTGACTACAAAACGGTAATAACGTTAAATGCCATACAAAAAATTAAAAGTTTCAAGGCGTCATTACAGTATAAATTACTTAAGAAGTATATAACATATATTTCTCATAGTCATGTATATGAAATTATCTAATGATTTATAAAGCATTAACATACACGTTATAATTACAGAATTAGGTTTCTGGCCTATATCACCCTCTTAATAATGTTAAGCAATTCTTGTTTTTTCGCATTCTGCGGAAGACCTCTTCGTTAGTCACATGCTCTGTCCAAGAAAGTTTTAATATTCTGCGGAAAAGCCACATTACAAATCAATACAATACAAATACAAGTTGTGCATTTGTTTAATGCCCAAGCTTCCATACCGTAGAGTAGAATTGATAGTACATAGCCTTTAACTAACCTACATCTTAGCCGGACGTTTATGGTAAAGTTTTCTATGAGTGAACAGGGATTTCATTCTTATGAAGTTACTTCTTGCTATTTCAATTCTAGTTCTTATATCTTGGTCTGGTTCACATTTTTCGTCTATCATTAGTAGCGGTGTTCAGTCTGTTTATTCTGGTGATTTTGAGACTATCATACATTTAGTCTTTTTTACGTTTATTTTCAATCCCAGATTTATATATGAGTTACTCAGTTGGTTGACAAGTATAAGCTAGGATTGTAGTGTCATCTGCAAATCTTAAGTTGTTGATGATCTTTCCATTGATTTTAATTTCTTTTGCTAGGTAACATAGCGCTTTCTTAAATTAAATTCTGAATAAAGGTTGAATAGTGATGAAGATAACACACATCCTTATCGCACTCCCTTGCTGATTTTCATATTTTGGGTGCTACGATCATCTAACTTCACGTTTGCTATTTGATTCCAATATGTTTTATAATCCTTTTGTCTTTTTTGTCTATTTCAGTTTTGGTCTAGTATTTCTATTAATTTATCGTGTTTGACATTATCAAATGCTTTTTCGAAGTCAATGAAGCATGTATAGACATCTAGGTTATTTTCTAAGCAATTTTGTATTAATATTTGTGTCACTGTCAGCGTTTCTTGGGTACTCGGACGATTTCTAAATCCAAACCGAGTGTTACTTATTGCCTTGTGTAATATTTAATTACACAAACCATATTATACCAGAGCGCACTTTTCTCACTTTTACTTTAAACTTACAAAATTATAACGTGTCATGATGAAAGTGTATTGCATAATCTGTTTATTTTTATGTCAGGCCTTATTAGAGGACCAAGAAGTGCCGGAAGCGGAAATAGCTCGAGTGAGAAGAACGCGGTACCTTCACAAAATACCTGACACGCTTTACATGGTGAGCCCTAACTTGTTTTTATGACAACTTTTATACAACATAAGTCTAGTTTGGTTTAGTTAAAGAGAGGACTTTGAGTAGCTTTGTAAACTCTCTGAAGACTTAAGGACAGACTGAAAAATAAAAAACAAATGCTTAACTTTGTATATAAAGGGCAAATACGTACTTACTCTAGTAGCTGGGTGCTAATTCAGTTCCGTCTACAAGCACGCGCGGTGATTTGCTTAGAACGAGCGTAGTGTGTTGACTGTAAATGGTGACTTTTATCCTGCGTAACAGTGAATTCATTGCTGCAATACTTTTTTCAGATACAGTGTTATATATGTCGCATAAGTCGTACTCTTAATAGCGAAAGTGGAAAAGTAGACCAGGAATAGGGAAGGTAACTTTCTAAATTGTAAGAGTCCTTGCGTTATATAGAACAATGTGTCAGGTGGCGGCGGAGCGCGGCGCCCACAGCGGTGTGAGCTCGGGTGGAAGTAGTGCGGGTGGGGGGGCGGAGCGTGCTTGCGTATCGGCGCGGACGGTTAATAGTCTGCGCGCGCGGTTCCGAGAGCTGCGTGCTGCGCCTCCTGCCGCGCGCGCGCTTGCGCTGCGGGCCACCGACAGCACCGCCGTCTATAGACAGGTTAGCAGCACTACCTATATAACTTATCTCGTGTTTAGTCCTTTGAGCCGGATGTTTATATTTACCGAATATGCAGGCAGTTTTAAACGAAACTCTGTTAGTGTTCCTCAATAAGTGATACATTAGCTACATATATATTGAATGATAGTGAATGTTGCAGATAGCGTTGCGTGCAGTCCGCGAGAGGTCTCTACCTGACGCATGCGCGGACCTTCTGCTCGCAGACGTGGACGCAGACACCAGTGACAGGTGTGTTATTGTGAACTACCCGTGTTAATGTCAACAAAATATTTATTTTTAGGTTATTAGATATTTTTGTTATCGCAATCTCTAAAAAAATATGTTAAACAACGTAAATTTAGTTATTTAAAAAAAATTATGTATTAAGGTTAGATACATTACGCCTATTTCCTAAAGAAGAAAGCAGAGACCATTACCTTCACTTACTCCGAGCCTGGCACACTTCTTTTTCGCCGTCCACACGCATAAATCTCTTATAATTTAGCTTACAACTATAATAGAATATATATTGTAAGGGCTCCGTGGCACAGTGGGTAATGACTTGTCTGCTAAATCAAGACGTGTGGGTTCCATTACACGCGCAGGATATATATTCATGTGATAAGCATTTGTATTTGTCTTGAGTCTGGGTGTTTTCTTTGTTATTTTTTTAAACCCCTGAGGTGAAAAACGGGTTTACGGTCCGCCTTTTGTTAAGCGTTTACCGTAGCCTATGGACGCTTGCAACACCAGGGGAATCACTCGCGCGTTGCCGACCCTTCAAAAATCTAATAACTTCTTTCTTGAACTACTTTTAGAGAAAACTGCAGGCAGGGAGCTCATCCCACCACCCAAGCGTTCACGGCAGGAAGTTTCTTTGAAACCGCACTGTACGCGACCATTTCTAAAGTGTGAGAATGAATTCCCTGCCGATGGCGAGCGGTGCAATGGTAGAAAGTAGCCGTGGGCATCATATCTAACAATTATTCAGAACACATCCTATTATACAAGCGGTAGAATACACACAGTGTGGCATAATCTCTCTTAACGTAAGGAGACCAGGAGTCCAGACGTAAGGGTTCGATACGACAAGTAGGGCATGTAATATCGGAAGGTTTTCAATTCCGATATTGACTTCCGATATTAGATTTTAATATCGGAATTGAACATATTTTTAATAAAGTTGTATCAGACAAGATTTTTTAATTTAATTTGTTTTTGTAATCAACATAAAAATAAAAACAACTTTTATGATGATTAAACTATAAAAAAAAACATAAAACTGAAATCAATTTTGATAAATATATTTAAAAATAGCACAACCTATGAAAAAATTCTAAATTAAAAATACCTTCTAAAATAACTTCACTAAAATACTTAATTAAAAATTGAAAAAAAATTAACAAGGAAATAAAACTACTAATCCTGTACTTTTTATTATTTTATTAGAAAACCACCTCTTTTCTTCATAATGCGTTTATAAAAACTCCTCTACTCCGCTACTCTTCTGCTACTAATAAAATAAAAAAACTCAAAATCATCTAAATACAATTGGAAACAACTGGAACGATACCACTTATTTACTAACATTATGTATATGTTTTTAAGAGAGAAACTTCATAGTGCATCACTACCTAGTATAAAACAAAGTCGCTGCCGGCTATCTGTCCTATGTATGCTTAGATCTTTAAATCTACGCAACGGACTTTGATGTGGTTTTTTAATAGATAAAGAGGAAGGTTTATATGTATAAAACATTTATAATATAGTAGAAAAACACTGATAATTTTAGAGGTTTTTAATGTGATGTCGTAAATAAACACATTTTTTTGCGCTTACATTGCAAACGCTGGCTGAACCCTACGAGATAGATCAAAATAAGGTACTACAATATTATACACCTTAAAAAGATCTACAAAAAAAGTCCGTGATGGTATATGTCTATCTCTTAAGGATAACCCACAATAACCATTTTTTATCCTTTACTTTTTACGAGAAATAATGGCTTATTTACGAAGCGATTTTAAGCATTACAGCATTAATCCTTATTTATCAATTGTATTTCTTCTATTAGGATCTTATTTTTGAATTTAGAGTTTAGGCAATTTAAAATTACGGCAAGTATTTTTAACTATCGAAAATCGTAGTTTCAGGTATTTAAGTTCAAAAAAGAACTGAATAAAATAGGTATCTTTTGTTGTTAATAATTGTTAATTATCTTTTGTTTTTAGTCGAACGAATAGTAAGTAAAATGTTTTTTACTGCAGCACATACAAATATTATGGCAATTTGTTCATAATCATACTTATAGTTTTAAGGTAAGTTCAAACAAGAACTAAGTAAATTTTGTACAGAAATATTATTATTTAAAAAAAAAAAAAAAAAGTCATGTCTATAAGCCGTCGTCGTTCGAACATAGGTCGTTGTCTCGTAGTACAGTGAATGCCAGAAGAGCACGTTCAGTAAGAGGTGAATAATCGTCAACGGATCGTAAGGCTCGCCTCAGCCAGCTTCGGGATGAATATAGAGCTTAGAGAAAAAGAGAATACTCAGTAGAGCGTGAGGCTCACCTCAGCCAGGATAGGGACAGACATCGAATACAGAGACCCAAAGAATCGTCTGTAGAGCTTAAGGCTCACCCCGGCCAGGATAGGGAGGCACAGACACATAGTAACACCGAACAAAACGGACAACCGAACAGCCACAGATCCGAGAGCGTAACTAATTCATGGGTAAATAAAGAAAATTGTGCCATGAATTACGATCCTTCGATTCCTTATAAGGACGATCGTATACTAACGATAGGTACCATGTCAGTAGAGTGTCACCATTGCTTGGCATTGCAAGGACGAATCGAAAAGCATGTGTTGCTTACAAGGAAAAGTAAAATTAAAGGAAATCCTCCCTCCACCTGAACCACTTCACTCTCTCCTTATGGATAATTATCCGAAATCCAACAATTCATGCGCAATATACGCCGTTATAATAACGCATTTCAAATGACCTCTTTCAAGAATGAGCAAGTTGTTGAGCGTGGTATTATGCCCACATTTAAAATTCGTCAAACTTTTAACGTTGCAGGCTTAGATTTGAGCGTTGAGTGTTTTTCATATGGCCAATTATATGTCGCTCTTTCAAGAGTAACCTCTAAAGAAAACATGTTTGTATTGTCTAATGACACAAAAGTTTCTGTAGTATATTTAGTATCAGCATTGCACCCGTGCGAAGCCAGGGCGGGTCGCTAGTTCTCAATAAATTAAAGGCTTTTAGCATTTCAGCAAAAGCAAACTTCGGACAACGCATCAAAAATATCCAGCTGACGAAAATCATGCTAACTTTTAACACCAAGGCAAAACTTATTTAAAATACAAACGCTCTGTTCGCATGTTATATATACACTCATCCCTCCTTCTGTTTTTGTCACATAAAAGTTAATAAGCTATTATAATAACAAAAAGGTAAAAATTGGCGTCCACAGGCTAAGCCTTCCAATTTTTTCAGATTTTCTCAAATCCTTGGTCAAAAGTCATATCACACCTTGTAGTGATTGGGTAGTTACTTAAATCGGAAAGTAATAAAACTAACTCAACATAGTCTTTGTTTCTGTGACAGCTCCAGTGCATACAAGGTTTGCATTATATTTGAGGTTTAGGACATGCATACGCATTATATACTTTTTTACTCGTTAGTTTTAAAAAATTGTCGTTTTTTGAAGCCAACAGAAACTGTTAGAATTATTGAGGTAGGAATGGTAATAAAACTACCTCAACATAGTCTTTGTTTCTGTAAAAGCTCCAGTTCATACAAGGTTTGCATTATATTTGAGATTTAGGACATGCATACGCATTATATACTTTTTTACTCGTTAGTTTGAAAAACTTGTCGTTTTTTGAAGCCAACAGAAACTGTTAGAATTATTGTGGTAGGTACTACTGCTATTAATTGTCATCTTTTTTATTAGGCTTTGCAAGTTCAGCGATACATGATTTAAGATAATGTGTTTTGCTTCTCAAGTTTACTGAACAAGAATTTCAATATTGTGTCTGCTATATACTATATATAATGTAGTAAGTCGTATTTGCGACACCAGTCAAAAAAATCTTCCATTTGACTCAGGGACAATAAGTGACAAAGTTCGGAAGTCGTTCAAGGCGAGGCGATGTTGTACGAAGTGTAGATTTGCCTTTCAATACTCTCGTCCTCGCCCTTCATTAGCAGTAGCACCGTCTCTATGGTGCCTGAGGGTGCTCGTGTCCCCAGATATTAAGTGTCTACGGCGTTAAGCCCTAATATTTTATAGTTTTACTATTATTGCGGGGACTCGAGCCCCCTTAAGTTTTTTTTTAAGCAACGTGCCTGTTCGTGGATAGTGTACTGTGTGCTGTATGACAGTTTGTAGGACTTTGGTGGAAGAAAGTACGAAACCTGTAATAGCATTCTGTAACTATTAACTATTTAGCAGCTCAATAAAAAGGTAGTGAGACAACATCAAATCGTCCGCAAAACGGAGCGCCGGCTGGCACCGTTTACGTCTTATTTTAAAATTTAAACAGAATATTTTAATAATTTCGATATTACGATATTGGACTACTCAGTATCGGAATTATAATATTGGACTTAACGTTCCGAGATTCCGGGATTTCGATATTCCGAGATTCCGATATTCATGCCCTAACGACAAGTGAGTTTGGGATCGTCGACAATTCTCACAGCCCGTCGTTGAAACGAAAAGGGCAAAGCTGGTATCCGGGTGCACCCGCCCAGAGATGGCTACAGTACTCCATTTGGGGCCAAACTTGCTGTAAAGCAGCATCTTTGCCCCGACGTGAAGTATTGCTTCGCTCTACTTGTCTTGCAAATGATCTCGGAACTGAACATCGCTGGAAATGTCAACACCAAGGATCCTAATGCTCTTGGAGATGGAGAGGGGAGTGTTCTGGAATTGTGTGACCACAGTTAATGGGGTTTTCTTAGCAGTAAACGCGCATGAATCGGTCTAAGTTTTCCCTTCCCCAGTCAGACACTTTGGACAGAGTGATCACGATTTGAAGTTCTCCGCGCTTTTCCTCCACAACGGAATGAGGGATGTTTGCACGACCCGTGTATATAAGCACCTCCAGTCCATTTGCATCTGCATAGCAATGTATGTTGTTGATGTCCAACATGTCATTGATATGCAGTAGAAACAGCGTAGGAGACAGCACAGAGCCTTCTGGGACACCAGCATGATTGTCCATGCTATCAGAGCAACTACCGTCATCTACGGTTCGTATGCGTCTGCCGGATAAAAATATTAGAAATTTGTATCCATTGTCTAGTTTCCAAAGTACAACCTTTAATTCGTTCAGGATCTGATGGCGTTGTGTGTAAAGTCTTAATAAAGAATTGCTTAGCATTGGAAAAAAGAGATAGTTGCTCAATTCTCATTTTACCTCTAAAAGTTTAATTTTTTGTATCAGTTTTAGTTACAACAGATTTTAAGTTTACTAATCACATGAATTTTTTATTCAAATTATTTTTTAAAAAGTACTTCTATAAGTTATTTTTAAATTTATAATGGATCATCTTTATCGTATTATATTGATGATTTTCAAGTTTCGGAAATAGTTTCGAAACGGGATAGTTTTGTCTTAATTGGTAACTGGTTTTGAAAAAAGAATTAATGTTCTTATTTGGAAACCGAATTTCGGTACAAGAAATATTTTGAAGGTAGAAAAAACTTGGTTTCGAAAGCGGCCGAAAGGGATAGAATGTGTATAAAAAAAGATTTACACCATGCGTCATAAATTAAATTCTGTTGTAATCATAATCACAAAATCTTATGTTCCCCAATACTGTTGCGTTTTTAGAGAGCGCAGCAGCGGTGAGTGGGAGTCTCCGCAGACGGAGCGGCGTGGCCTCGCCAATGACGACTGCTGTCGGTAAGTACTATTTACTATAGAGGCTTTTATTGACAAGCATTATACTCCTAATGCGTTATATTATGCTCTCTATGCGCAAATTCGATCGTTCTGTTGACCAAAAATGAATGCACTCTACGCCTAATATGGCGTCAGTTCCGGTCCGCATCTAACGCATTAGTCGCACATGCAGGTAGAGCAGTAGATGCGCTATTAAAAATAGTAAATGGCCATATTATCTAATAGCCGTTTTAAATTTTCCAGTTTTAAAAAAAAAGGTAGGGAATCCAGTATGATTTTTACCGGCACAATATTTGGACTTTAGTTTAACACTATTATTCTGGTCTCAATTTTTTTATTTCGTCCGTAACAGAGGCGCGAGTGGCTCTGCATCGGCGCGATGTTCCTCGGCCGGCAGTCTGCGGTCCGCCGCACTCTCCGCAGGTAACTATATATAAGATATATTTGTGTATGATACACAGTTATCGTCTGGTAGGTAGATTATGTATCATGCTTTTGATGCAATCTCTGACCGACTATGTCATTAAAACCGCTGTTGATTAAGTTTAGAGTTTTGACATACCTTTTAATCAATCGTTCCTTAATTGGTCCTGACGATGAGACTCGAAGGGGGTCTACGTTGGCGTGACAAAAAATTGGATGTTCACAATTCGTAAGCGGGGGTCCAAAAAATTTATCTGCTTTCAATAGCGAAGAACTAAAATTTTGACTTGATTTCACGTATCAATGTAGGCAGATAATATTTTAACCCGTTACGCGTCCTAGGGACCACAGTGGTCTCTAAGCGTTTTTTGTCGCGGGGGATGGGGAGCAACTGTTACTTGTAAAAATTCCAAATTTAGATATAAAGCAAATTTCCATAGTTAGATCTAATTTTCACATTTTTTTGTCGGGATTTGGGAATATGGTAGAAAGCTACATTTCTGCAGAGGGCAACCGAAACCAGCAAAATTTTGAAAGTATGAGAAAAAAAGTCTGTGAACCTCTGCTTGAAATGGAGTTTTTTTGTAGTGTAATGTTATTTATATCTATTCCTGCACCTAACACCAAATATAGTAAATATACCATTTATTCCTCATTAAAATAGCTCTCGTACCTATTTTAATTCTGCAAGCCTACAACTGATATCAGTTTCAATCCCAATCCAGTTTCAATCCAATTTCGTGGCAAGCTTAAACTCGATCTCCATCGGTACTCCTAAACCGAATTGCTATTGCATTGAAATTGGGATTGCACTCATTTCGAAATCACAAAATATAAAAACAATACGGAAACTAATAAACATTTAAGTGAAAGTTAAATCTTCGTAGCGATAGTTTTGTTTTGTTTATTTAGAATTTTGACATTTCTTTTCACAGATCATCATACCTCATTTCACTCTCGATCCGATGGTTTAAAGAGTACCGATTCTTAATATTTGTATAGGATTTTAGTTCCGAAATTGACTACCAAATTCAGTTCTCGATTGAGCGCTACAACAACGTTCAAGAGTACCAATTTAGTAGATTTCTCGAGCGCCGTCGGATTTTACGATTGAAACTGATATCAGTTGCAGGCCTCCTGGATTGAGTTGAATTGTAATTTCATACAAGTGGATCTTTATTGAAATATTTGACAGAGACCCTATTTGAATACTGCTTTAATGGCTTATTAAGTGTATGTGTTGTTTCAGATAACTCCCGCAGCAGCACTTGCCGGCGAGAGGCGACGCCGCGGTCCGACCTCTCCTCATATAGGTGAGTTAATTTTTTATGCTGGAGTTGTAAATAATTTCATTAAAAACGAGAGGTTAATTCATGCTGTATGAAGTCCACAAATAACGTCCCTCAGATTTCCGTAATATTATCACAAAATATGTAATAATTGTTAATAATGCTATTTCTTCTGATCTTTGTACTAAATATTCGACTTTATCACATTAACCCCTTTTTTCACCCTAGCTGCGTGACTTAATATATGTATCACCAATCGGGATATGATTCTGATTTCAGCAAATCTAATGAAAACGGACTATGTATGTATGTAATAATGGATATGGACACCAAGTTCGTATAGTCTGCCCGCAGTGCTCACAAATATCTTGGTTCAGTTGTATCAAAGTCTTTGCTGTTTATATCCTATATAATTTCGTTGTAGCCTGTTACAACAGTTTTTAAATCCCCACAAGCGATCCCTAATGTATCCCGGTTTATTCAGATTGTCAGTATCGGAGGTGGGAAGCGTGCGCGGGCGACTGTCCGCGGCCGTTCCCGACGTGGCGATGGCGCCGAACGCTAACACGCATCTACTTACAACCAGAGACTACTTTCGACACGCGCCACCCTGGGGTCAGTTACGACTATTATTTTTTAAAGAACATGAATTGATATATTTATTGAACATGAGGTTATTGTATGCATGAAATGCGTTGTTGTTCAACAACTTTTTTTTCAACGATCATTAAAAAATTTAATATACGTAAGTGATGTTGAGGTGTTTTTCATACCACTGAGGTGGCAAAAAAACTAACGGTTTATCGACCGTTGCCGACCCTTAGAAAATCTTATCACATCTTTCATGAATAACCCCATAATGTAAGCCCTTTGAGAAAACCTTGGGCAATGTTTGAGTACTCAACTTTTTTGCCGTCGCAGAGTTCACTGGAGGAGGAGTTCTACAGCTAGACCTGGGAGACGGCGCTACGCACACTCCAAGGCCTGGTATCACTTTTATTTACATTTTAAATATTATTTAATCTGTGTAGATGGCGTATGTAAATAATTGGTAGGTAGTGTATATAGCAAGGCAGCCGAAGCTAAAAAGTTACCCTTCAGGTCGCATCAATAAGTAGGCTTTGAAAACGCATTTAAATTTGTCTGACATCAGGTTTTATTTACATTAATAAAAATATAAAACGAAGCATTTTTTTTATTTTAGTTTTATTATTTACTAGGCGGCTCGCTGGCTGCCTTAGAACTGAAACTATGCCATACACCTTAATTGATTGGGCGGCCTTGTTTAAAGTCACTCCTTAAATAATTGGTATTAATTACTTTTTTTTTGTTTAGCAGAAATAAAATTTAAACTTTGGATGGAAATATTTTTATTACTGTTTAAAATACTTAGTTAATAGAATATGAAGAAGCTTAACAAGGGTGTAAAATTAAACATATTAATTTTAAAATTTAAAATATAACAAGGGTGCTATAGTAATTTTAAAATAAGTAATATTAATTAAATGCAGCAGTAATGGTGCGACAGCAGTAATGGTGCATGTAACAAAATAAGTAATATATTTATTTGTGACAGGGTCGCGAGCAACGCGCGCCGCTCACGCCGGCCGACAGAGGGACCAGCCGCAGGTAAATGTAAATATATTTGATAAATATATTCGTATAACTATATTCGTATACTATCTATTAGGCTGTTAAAAAATAAAAAAATAAATTAAACCCGAAAATTTTCATGCGACATAAAATATTTATATATTCTAAACTTGACTATATCATCCGAGGTGTCTTAGCATTAAGCGCATTGAATACGCTCTATGCACGCATTTGATTATTTTATTCACCAGAAAATAATAAACTAATGGAAAATCCTGTGCGCATTCACGCCTTGGCTGCACATGCTCGGGAGGAAGAGTAATAAATACGATCGGTCATATTGTTTGTTTATGTGGTGTTCTATATGAAACACGTAATATTTACGTATATCAACTGACCGAGTTGTATGTCCACAATCCGGAGCATCTCCGAGTTAGGCCCCGCATTAGCCGCATTGTCCGACATTGTCCGCATTAGCGGACAAATTACACAAGACTGCCGCCGCCTCCGCAATAACTGATACATTGCAGTTTACATTTAGTCTGTAAAACAATTTTACCAATGTCATGTCATGGCCCTTTATAATGAGATCATCGTGCCAACAAACCACAACTTTTATTAAACAGTGACATATGAATAATATTAGTTGTTTGTTGCTTAGGTGTGCGTGCCAGCGGCAAGGGCGAGGCCCGACGAGGATGAGCTGCGAGCCGCCATTGAGCTCTCAGTCATCAGAGGTACGTCGCGTTGTGTCCCATATAGGAAAATAATTTAACATATATACTGATGACGCAATAGCTAAAATAATATATTTAACAATGAATCAACTATAACAAAAAATTGGCATTATTTAATACATATAACACCTAGAAACTTGATTATGAGGAGCTATTCTGTTAAGAAGCAAGAGAGGTATGCCAGGATCGTAGCAAGTGGCAGTCTTTGGTCTCTGCCTACCCCTTTGGGAAACAGGCGTGATGTTATGTATGTATGTATGTATTCTGTTAAGTGTTGTTTTTGTACACAGTACACGAGAAATTTGTTGCCCAACGGTCCGAACTCTCCTCACCTGGGTATCTGTCGACTGTTAGATAAAAAAAAACATATTGTGACTAGTTCATATAAATAAAATATGCCGCATAAATAAATCAACAAAAAACTTATTTTTCAAAACTAATGCATAATGTATCATTATCTACAAGTAGCTACTACTAGATTTATTTAATATAAAAGGTCTTAGGAAAAGTTATTAAAGTGAATTCTCAAATTTTATTTACAGGGCAATTTCTTTAATTTAAGTGAATTTGAACCTTTGTTACAATAAAGACGGAATGAAGGTGTTACTTAAATGTATGTTATAGTGCTAACACTCTCATAAATCATATATTTTTATTTTCACTTTATGACATTGAACGAAGTCGGTGGTGGCCGAGGTGTTTAAATTTCACTTTACGTCCCAAGTGGCGGAGGTTCAAACCCCGGGTCGGCGTGTACCAATGAGCCTATCTTAATTTCTCAAGTACACTGATTGATTTATTCACACCACTGGCTTTTCGGTGAAGGAAAACATCGTGAGGAAACCTGCATACGTCAAGAAAAAAAAAATGACATATGTGAAGTCCACAATCCGCACTGGGCCCGCGTGTGGACCTATGGCCCAATCACCCTCGCTTATGAGGGTAGGCCGTGCCCCAGCAGTGGGGACGTATGAAGGCTGGCAAGCAAGGCAAGCCATTTTTGAACTTCGATAAAATGAAGTGCATCAGAACGTCCAAATGGCATGGTGATGAATTTGTACAGTCCTAACGGTGTATTGATAGCACAATTGTTGTCGGTTAGCTTACTCAACATTCCACGTGGCGGCGAGCAGTCCGCAGCCCGGCGCGCGTCTGCGGCAGCCCTACGAGCTGCCGCCACAGCCCGCGCATGCAGGTAACATATGTGATACTAGCGTTGTGCATGCTGAGAATGAACGTGACTTAACTCGAAATACACTACTTTTTGAAAATTAAATTAATTTAAAATTGTAAAAATTTTTCGACACAATAGAATGCCATTTTTAGTCTGGATTTGGGATTAAATAACTT
Source organism: Apoda limacodes (assembly GCA_946406115.1). Taxonomy (NCBI): domain Eukaryota; kingdom Metazoa; phylum Arthropoda; class Insecta; order Lepidoptera; family Limacodidae; genus Apoda; species Apoda limacodes. The sequence goes on from OX291542.1 coordinate 14,934,836, forward strand.
TGGTTCTCAGTGTGCGGAAAATCATGGTATTACTTGATATTGTACACTCCATTTTACATAGCATAGTATTTTGTTTCTAAAAATTAATTATAATTCAATAGTATTATTATATGAATGTTATATAAATTATACATGATAAAGATATAATTGATATCCCTAAAACAACATATGTATAGACTTCAGTGGCTAGGGGCTGCAATTTAGTAGAAACTGCAGTGCGATGCTATGTAAAATGGATTAGAGTAACATTTTTTCCTCTAGATATGGATAAAAAACCTATGCATACACATATATTTGGTAAAACTTAATCATGCTTGTAATGCTATTTCTTATACCGTTAATATAGTATGTTATTGCGCTATATGCTCTCTAAGCGCACATTTGATTATTTTGTTTACTAAAAATGGATGCGCTCTTTGCTTTTTGGCGTCAGTTCCGGTCCGCATTCAACGCATTAGCTGCACATGCTATGGAGGTATAAGATGCGCTGTCAAAATAGTGAACGGTATTTGGTGAACTGAATAATTTCAATGTCTATGCGATGTTATAGTTCTCAATGCAGTCAACAAAACGCAGCTTTTATTGTTATATCATGTGCAGCAGGGGGTGCGAGGTCGTCGCCGAGTCCTTCGCTAGGCGCAGCGCAGCTGTCTGTCTCGCGGCCCGACCTGCACCACACACTGCATCACTCACGTAAATATAAATATACACACTAATAAAATTGACATTTTCAATTTGTGAGGTATTTTCACTTTTCTCATCATTTAACGTACCTTTCAAGAATTCATTACGAATTTTCAAACATATTAAAAGATTATATATAAAAAAAAAACAAAACCATCACGACACTTTTTCGTATAGGGTCGGTCAGATATGTTACGAACGTGGGCATACGTTCATCAACACATTTAAAAAAAAAAATATGTTTATCTTTATTATTTAATTTTTGATGCGTCATCAAACAATATAAAATGTAGCCCTTCGAGCTGGATATAACTTTCTTGAATAACCAATGTGCGATTAGCATGTCTGGCGAATATGTATGTTTTGTAACATCGAAAGGGAACAACTGTATGTAAAAAGTGAGGGTTTTCATTTTCCGAAGTGGTTAACCAGTGGCTAAAAACATTACTAAAATGTAGTGTACAGCCTCTTTTCACCAACCACTTAAGTCCTGCGTGACAGGTTGTGACCCCATCGCTGCAATACTGCTTTTGATAGCAGTGTATCTGGACTAAGAAGGCTTAATATAAGTCTCATAAGTCATAAATACCAGTTTTATAGTAATAAGCGATAAAATGAGATACCAGGGACATAATATTACACCCCTTCGGCAATTCTAGACCAACTATAAGAACTGAGTCAGGATTGACTAAGGCAAATGATTCAACAGTCGATAAATTATAATGTTTCAGTGAGTCGCGGGGGTGGGGCTAGCGGCGAGGGCGGGTCGCGGGCGTTACGCACGCCGAGCCCGCGCCGCCGTGACTACTCGCTCTATCGACCAAGACACCACAGGTACTCACCATGCGTATATTCATCTTCATTTTGTACTTTTTCAAATTTGGGAATGGGCTTCTGCATGTGAACAGACAACCAGATTAGTCACAGGAAGGGGATATTGGGGTGTATTGGGGTGGCTCCACTACATATTGTTGTGAACACATGCGTATATCAAACAAAAAAGGAAATTCTAGATTTATTGAAATTTTAACTTCCGTATTTTTGTTATGCTCGATGATGTTTCTTCTCTTTTTTCTTAATTTTATACTGTATGAGTAAAACGGTGGTGTGCTGTTGCAGAGCGGAGGGCGGTTACAGTCCAGGCCCGAGCAGCCGCGGGCCAAGCCCCAGTGGTTACGCGTGAGGACTTTGGTAAGTGTCTCTTCTACACACTGCTTTTTTACATTACATTAGTGCTAGTTAACGTTTATTTATTATCAGTACCCGAAAGACCGAGCTATGTTCGTTTTTTTAACAACGCCATCTATTCTCAAGTAGCTTTAGTGTTGATGTGTCGGTAAAAATATTGGTATTATATATTATATATATATATATAGAATCTGAATCTCGGAAACGGCTCTAACGATTTTCATGAAATTTTGTATGCTGGGGGTTTCGGGGGCGATAAATCGATTTAGCTAGGTTTCATTATTAGAAAACGTCGTTATGTCCGTGTTTTCAGGCAATAATAAACAGAAAAATATGACTTCCTGACATCTATTGGCGAGTAATACCAATATTTTTACCGACACATCAACACTAAAGCTACTATTACTTGAGAATAGATGGCGTTGTTAAAAAAACGAAATATATATATACAAGAATTGCTCGTTTAAAGTTATAAGATGTCAGGGTTATGCCCTTATACGTTTTTACCATGTTTTTTTTTATATTTATCAGTCCTCTAACATTTTATGTACCATAATTTATGTATATTTGTGGTCTAGGCGCGATATGAACGTGCAATCTATCACCACAACAAAACCCTGATTCAAGTAGAGTTTATGGCGAAAAGTAAATAATAAAGTAAAAATTATCTTTTTCAGACCAATCTTTTGATGAATCAACGCGCCGAGCAGCCGCCGATCGCGCACTGCTTTAGCTACTTTAAACTCAATCTCTACTGTATATTTTATACTACACACTGCAACAACGTACTAATACACTAATCTGTCGGTCGGTCGCACACTAGTGAGCGAGACTAAATAGTCTAAAAGTTAAGTTGTGTGTGCGTTCGCTCTCACTTACATAAAATTGCAATACTGTTGCACTGTCACGGACACGCGTGTCTTACCAGGCACAAGGCGAGAATCATGTGCAGCCTTGGCTTATGTTCGATTTGGCTATAGTAAAATTGCTGCAGCTAATCATGGCGCAGCTTAGTAAAACGCCCGTGTCCTCGACTGTACGTACTATTTTTTTCTATTCACAACACCTCGATTATAGTTTTGTTTTTTCTTTGTTATTTTGTTCCATTCATCTAATTTTATACAAAATATGATTATTTAAACTATAGCCAGGTATTTCAAATTTTAAATAGTTTGGTATTCAAAATTTTGTTTGAATATCAAAGAGAAAGTGTTAGTTGGACTCAACGATTTTATTTTTCTGGCAAATTATAATTTTGTTGACTGTTGTTTGTCGAATGCGTTAAATCCTTGATGATCTCAACATTGTGTGAACGTGCATAAAGTCATACAAAGGTGTACATTACTGAGAAAGACTTCAGATATGTTGTGTAGACGACTGTCGGCTCCGCTGCACGCTACACTTTTATCAATTTTTTAAATTATTGTGGCATTTTTATTTATATTTTTGTTATATTTTCCTGTTCTTGATTTTTCACGAACGGTAAAAAGGCAACGGTTCAACATGAAGTAATATGTATAAACTTTGGTGCGTATAGAGGAGCCGGCTGTTAATGTAGATATAAGAAATTTTATAAATAAATAAAAATGTATTGTAAATAAGCTAGATATTAGGTGCGTAAAGCGTATGAATAATGTTCATGTTTAAAATTTTGCTTCCCGCTGCCGTCTTGTACAGCAACAAACGTGGCGAAACGGCCATGTTGGCGTGGGCAGTCTCGTACTATATTTTTAATCTGCGATCGTTGTCAAGCAACGCAATATTGCGCAACTCAGGCAATAGATTTTTATTTTGAACTTTGCCTCGAACTACGCAAACTTGTCGCGTCGGTTCGGTTTCTCCTATCGGTCACAAACTTTTTAAAAACACTCGAGCATATAATATTGGCTACCACTACGACTTACCAAACACTTGCAGATGTATCTCTCAGATATTTGTTTTATATTTTCTTGTAGATAGTGCTCTATAAACCGTGTTTTTTTATTTAATTTTTAACTTGTGCATACACTTGTACCTTAGCCACGCGTGGCGCGTCTTTCGCATTTCGACTAACGTTAAACTCTATATTATACGCTCAATTTCATGAACCTCTCATTAATGTTAATATTTTTCCACAAGTATTTTGTGATTTTTATAGATTATGTTTTAAGCGTTTAATAAAGATTTTAATGTATATACTGTAACCATATATAATATAAATAAATAATCATATAAATAAGTAAATATACGTATACATTCATACGTAACTGTATAAATATGTTAAAAGCTAGGTCGTAAGTTGTTTAGTGAAGCGACCAAGCCGCTTGCGGCGAACAGGCACTGAGCCAGCGAGGTGTGTACCTCAGGGAATGGGGACCTCACACAAATTCATTTATATAAAAAAATGTTTTTGTAGATTTTTCTTTTTAAAGAACAAAAACACATCAAACTTTTGAGAGGCTATTTGTTAACAACAAGATTTTGCGTAATGTATGAAAATGTATGTGTCCTGTGTAAATTCTGGTGGACTTATTATTTTTTTCTGATTTTTATACAACTCGGATATAATCTAGAAGTAGTACAAAATGTTGTACAAATAGCTTATATTTACATTTTTAGGCTTTATTACTAAATCTACGCTGTCTGTCCGGCAGTTTAAGGGCCTTATCTTCTGATGTGTATAAGCTAGGGTTTTGAAATTAATATGTGTTATTACGAAGTACAAATAATAATAATAATAATAATAAAAAATTACATACCAGCTTCAAAATTATCATGGTATAAACCCTTAAGTAAAACAATACATAAATGTTTGCGGCTATTATTTTATAATAGCAATTTTACGAAAAAGCATGATATATATATCCAGGTACCCTGGTATGAAACATTTTGTATGAATTTAGTATTCTGTGACGGTACGGAACCTTTAGTGCACGAGAAAGAGAGCACAACACAAACTTGCCAATTTTTTAGTTTTGTACGTAGAGGAAATTAACACGACCAAGGAGGGTTCTATTGGACGTGTGTAGAATAAAATTATTCAGTGACAAGTTGCTCGACTTTGCGAATGCACATTATTAACATCTACATTTTAGGGATCCTCCACTTCTAAGGTTCACGCATGTTGCAATATTCGTTAATCAGAAAAAAATAATAGGTTTCTATACATCATAAATATTTTTTTACAAAATAGGTTTTTTTAAAACCTTGCCGCGTTTCTTGTCTTTCTTTTTATCTACGTTTGAAATGGTTTAATTACTTTATGATGATCAAGTGTTTAGAGCAAGAGTAAAGGAAGCAATAAATATTGTTTCAGGGTACTAAACTAACATATGTTATAGGTAATTTAAAATTTGTCAGCTAGGGTAACTGTTCTCCGAACACGCCGTGGTATTTAATGTCACAGTATTTTGTCTCGCTGCACCATTTCTGTCCTGATTTTTTGTCGATGAAGCTGTGTAGAAGTGGACAGCGCAAAGTAGTTCTGGATGTACGCCATTATGCGCAACCAATTATGTTGAGCTACAAGTGACTATAAATATAATTAAAGGTACCTACTACATAACATGTACATAAGTAAGTAAAATTCAGAAATGCAATTTCATGAAATTTTATTATGAATTTGAAATTGCTTTGTGTCCTTTTTAAAACAGTGTACATATAATTTTTTTTTATACATGCTTAAAATTTAAAACATTTCATCTACATAAAATACGTATTTTAAAAAGGAGAGAAAAACTATGAAAATAAAAGATTGCTTTATGTGATTTTTTTTTTGTTTTTGTGTATACGTGTAATATAAAATGTAATCAGTGAGTTAACTTGTCTTTTTCGCGGGTCAACAGTAAGTAGCACTGTAAAGGGGATTCCGTTTTTTTTAAACTACTCTCAAAGAGCGTCAGAATCAAGCGTGAAATTATTGACAGTGAAAGTATTTCGCGCACCGACAAAGGAGATAACTTATTAATTAAATTTTATTACACATATGGTTGACCAGCGTAACCAGATGTAGCAGGATTTCAATTAAATTTTAAATAATCTTTGGATTTTAAGCAACGAAATATTTTCAAACCAGTATATTTTATTTATACAATGTTATATATCTCACCTATTCCAGGCCTCTGTCACTAATCGGTTAGTTATTAAAAATTTTCGACGCCTTGATCTTTATTTAGAGTTGAGGTGGTTTTAAAAGCTGTCGGTTTGTAAGTTCTTAGTATTTTAATATGGTGAGAGTAGTTTTGATGTTTGCCACAAGGTCAGTTATAATAACACACTTATTTCGTTAAATAAGGCATCGTGGATAAAACAGACCCACGGACTCTGCTCGTATCGTTTTGTGAGTGACACGGTTCTTGCGACTTGGTTTGTGCCATAGATTAGTAAGAGCCGCGCATTTAAACTAAATTGAACATTATTGTGTAATCAAGCTTAAAAGTTTGTTTTAGTACTATTCTTTATTTTGTGCGCTTACACTATATTTGTAGTCCAAATATTAAAATGAATGAACTTTAGGCGATTTACACTGATTTTCTTTTGGAATAAAAAATGGCAGTAGAGCCATTTTTAATGTTTTATTTATGTTTTGAATGTGTTATCTTTGTTTGTCACATGTATTGTATTCGTCATATATGATACAGTATTGTTGTGACTCGCCTAATAAATGCCTTTTTTTAAATTGAAATCCTGCTTAATCTGGTCACGCTGTTTGGCTTTGCTCGAGTCAGTCAGAATTTTGCATTTGTCAACTCTAGTCTATAAAATGAAATGAATGAACTGAATATATGCAGTTCACCAATTTAACATATTATTTTATGAAATTGTTCTAAGCTACAAAAACACTTTTAACACTTTATACATACAGATAGAAGATAAGAAGCACGGGCCGAGAATTGTACATATGTAAAAGTTAAGTTGTTTTAGCGACGCTAGTTTGCGTTCTGATTAATAAAGACTACTGCTCCCCAATCCAAGTGTGCATTTTGGCTGTAACGATCGAAGGAACGCTACCCGGTCAAATATGTAGATAGGGTCCAGTTTATTTTAATAAGGTTACATAAGAACTATCTCGTTTATCTGGTCGGATAACGAAGTTGCTGTGATTGCTATCGCCGTCGTGCACATTTGTCTATGAGGTGTGGTTACAAGTTGTATGAGTGTCCGTGTGTGACGTTGCGCATGTTGTGCTTCGATCCTCGCGGTGTTCCGAACTGTTGGTCGGTCCTTGTTAAAACAAATTATAAATAAAATATTTATTCAAAGTAATGTGTGTAATTTGAATTGAACACCTCACAACCAATTGATTACTGCTAATTTTTCGCGTGTTTCAGTCCTTTTGTTTCCTCTCGTTAGTTTTTAGGGAAATCTTAACACAGAGTTCCTATTGCAACTCAGTTATTTGCGGAGGGAAGCACCTCTAAACTAAAACCGCACAGTTCGTGACCATTTGCGTTCTAAGATGTGCTGATAAACTCCCTGCCGAAAATGGCGAGAGGAAAAATGATGGAATGTAGGTGTGGAAATCATTTCAAACAATTCCTTAGAACACAATAAGCGGACAGCATACACGGAGACAGTCTGTCCCATAGATATAGTAGCGAAAAAATCCTAGGTCTGTGGTCTGTCCTAAGGCTCTACGCTGGTAGTGCGGGCACCGCAAGCTGCTTCCCACGTCCGCAGACGTTCAGAAATGTACCAAGAATCAATGTAATTCAGTGGAAGGCACGTCCGCGCTGGCTAGGGTTGCGACAAGTACGCGAGCTGATGAGGATGAGCGCGCGCCACGCATTGAATTTAGATCCCGCCGCGCGGCAGCAAGGTCGTACGTTAACATTCATACCTAATCTTCCAAGTGCGCCACTTCTGGTGGTATGTATCATTTAATATCATTTTATTAAATCATATAACTCAAACCTTTGCGTCTGTCCTGATCGCGCAACGGTCGGATCAACACACTTCCTATACTGGCATGGATTGAGAGCAACGTTAATGCACTTTAAAACTAACACTAAAAATACTTCTGAAAGGAGAGGAAATAAAATAAACAAACACATAATTGTTAATATAATATAATTTATTTGATTCGCTGACTGCGCTAGCACCACTCCCCCCACAAAACGTTACCGCATTTTACATACGTACAACTTTATACATACATTTACATTTCATTTATTATCGTTTAAAATACACAAAGTAAACATTTCAAATCCATTTTCTTCATAGATTTAAAATAAAAGATTCGTAATAATAACCTCTGTGGTGTCGTCATCTAGCGAAAAGTCTAAAGTAGCAAGAATTTTGGGACGGTAATTAATCAAATCGTAGACTTTCGTCGGAGAAACTTCCTGATGCAGCATGGTTATTTTAGTAAACATTTTTAAATTGACTTTAAAAAGAGAAATTATTTCGAATCAAAATATTTTTTACAATCAAAACCTGTTTCCGACGAAACCCTACGATTCGATTTCACCGTACCCGCATTTCGTTTAGTCGTGTAGTAAGGTATAAAGTTACATCCAATTTAAAGCAAATCCAATCCCAACACTCCAATGTCAATCATACACAAAGGCAACGCTAACTTTCTTACCCAGTCTTTCAATTTCCTTAAAGTTTGCATTCGCTACTGGTTCCGTTTTATAACAAGACTCAGCGAGCGAGCGACGCGCGGGCACGAGGTTGTATATTCAATCATTTTCTCATCATCATTTTTTTACAATTTCAAACACAATAAAATTACACTGACTTGGCAGCTTATTGTAATCAGTCTCGAGCTATTCGGACTCTGGAATCCGAGAGAAAAAGGTACGTAGTTTCGAGAGGTAAGTCAGACTTACTTTTTTGTCTCGAATTTCAGAATCCGAATAGCTCGAGACTATTTCCAATAAGGTCCCTGCGAGCTTCCCCGTCCCGAACGCGAGCCGGCTACACTGTCTCCTACATCCGAGTAGCTACAATTATTTTTAACTAACACAACTTTTAAACATCGCACAAAATAACTGGGACGATTATGATGCAAACTATCACTGACATTCACATACTAGACACTTGACAAGCTATGAAAAACATTATAATGAGAGGTAATTTGATTTTTTTCCTTTTTGGCGCGGAAACCGACGGTACAGCCGATCTCTACGCACTATGCTACACGGATCTTGTATGACGGACTGTGCGTCGCTTGTCTGTATTATACCAGGTATAACAAAATAGGGGTACTAAACGGGCATCCCCAGTAAGTGTTGTAAAGAATAATGACCTTTGTCTTAAATTCTGTTATGATACCTACCCTTTCCCAAATGATGCCTTTAAAGTTCCCCCTTTTCTGTTTTACCCTGTATAACTAGGTAAACGACCCGCGCATTTACACGAAATTGTCTCTTATTGAGTTAAAGAGTAATCAAACTGTAAAGTTTATTTTAGTAAATATTCTGTACTATTCTTTATTTTGTGGCACCGTTTATTACAAGCTATTATATGATTTAAACACATTAAGGGTAAACGCCATAGATGGTTTTTCATACAAAATTGATTAGCCATAATCTTCCGAAGTTCCGTAAATTACAATTTGTATTTCGATTTTTAAAAGAACCAGCCAAGTGCGAATCGCACTCGCGCACGAATGGTTCCGTACCATTATATATAGAACGGCAAAAAAAATCACAACTGTTTGGAGCCCCCCTTAAATATTTGTTTTATTTTAATTTAATTATTTATTTTTAAAGTGAATATATAACTAAATATTCTGTGAATATTTCAAGTGTCTACCTGTTGCCATTATCAATATCGAGCAAAAACGAACCAAAAAATTACGTTTGTTGTATGGGAGACCCCTTAAATATTTATTTTATTCTGTTTTTTAGTATTTGTTATTATAGCGGCAATAGAAATACATCATCTGCAAAAATTTCAACTGTCTATCTATCAAGGTTCATGAAATACAGCCTGGTGACAGACAGACAGCGAATCTTAGTAATAGGGTCCTGATTGTATTTGCAACAATCATATCAAAATGTAAAGTAAAATTCGAAAACTTATGACAATTATGACAAAATTCATTTTGTATGAAAACAATCTGCGGCGTTTACCCTTAAATTTAACAATCTCTAGCGGATATTAGATTAAGGCTGGGTTGCACCAACTTACTTTGACGTTAAACAGTCGCCAAAAATGGAAGATAGTATGGAAATTTCTATCGTCAGCTATTTTTAAAGTTATAAATGATCAAGACATAGACAACAATAATGTTTTTTCTGTAGTATTGTAGTGTATCTAAAGGCGAACAGCGAGATAGAGACTAGAGAGAGAAAAGGACAGATATATTCTACGACACAAATTTAACTAATTGCTATAACTAGTTTGTACAATATATCTATTTATTATTTGGTATTTTATTATGATTTATATTCTTAACGTAGTAATTTATTATTTATATTCGCAATAAAAATAAAGTCAAATTCTTAGTTACTTATATAATTGAATTTGTTAAATTTATCGAAATCAACTTTAGAAAAATACATAATTACAAATTTAGAATAACAAGTACAGAAAAATTATACAGGATTACAAGATAGATAAAAATAGATGTATATCAGATCTGTCATGCCATTATTTTGTTATATATAATAGGTGTGTTTTCTTCGCAGCCTCAATATGTTCCATGTCATAATCCAGCCAAGTTAAAAAGACGTAAACCTGTATGACAACTATACACATCTTGGCTCATCTCTATAGTTTGATACTGTACATATACATTATGTCAGTGAACAAAACACGGCTTAACTATGAGGCGTGTTTTGTTCGTAGCTTCAATGCGTTCAATGCTATAATCCAGCCAGGTTAAAAAGACTCAATATCTATGACACAGCTATACAATTCTTGGCTCATCTCTGTAGCTAGATTAAGTATTGAACAAAACACGACCAAAGTTTTAGCAGATACATCTTATATACGATATGAATATTAGTTACTCTTGTACTTAGCTCAATATCAATATATTTATTGTAGGTACACAAATAGTTAGTTGAAGGTAAAGTAACACTAGTGTCGATTTTTTTTATTTGATTGAACATTGAAACATGTTGTCACAGGTCGTGACAATTTTTTTTTTGTTTAAAATACAATTAGTATTGGAGCGAGCAAAGCCGGACGTGTAGAGGGCGCTGGTCACAGATCTGTCTCTGCGGCGCGCGCGTCTTTCCAACGCCGGCGGCTCTGAATACAGACAACACAAGAAATCATAGTAACGTTTACTGCACCCCCAAGGGCTGAGGGTATCCAAGAGTCCCCATCGTATTAAAACGCTAGCTCTGTCTGTACAGTAGCGACACTGTATGTTAGAAGGCCGTAGTAACAGTCGGCAAGCAGTACCGGCCCGTACCGAAACCAGATAATATTTTCACAGCTTTGATAAGTGGCACTAGTTGATCGCAATTTGTCTATTATACTGAAAGCTTTAATTATTCTTGTCATCATGCACCAGTTTAAAAAAACTATGGCCCGGATTAATAGTCTTACTTGGAGAATTCTATACAATAGTTACTATTGCTATTAGTCAAATTTACCGGATTTTCAAAAACAGAAAGCCATTTATGATAGCCATAGAAGAAAATTAATTTCGGTAGTGATCATAGAAAGCTTTCGGTTTTTTTTTACCCTAAAACAGTGGTTTTGTTTATCGACAAGGCTGTATGGCTTGTAAACTGTACCTGTGTGAATCTAATGTCATAAACAGCAAAAACGGCAAAGACGACGATAAGGTACTTATGTAATTGAATTATTGCCCGACGAGGGCTACGGTATCCTTAAATAAGACGTACGTCGCAGTTAGAAAATAATACTTCATGAATATTTGAGCATTTGAATCCATATTTTATTATTATTCACACATTACGTGCTTAGACTATCCTGAGTAAAGAAAATTCGTTACTCAGGCTTAGCTAAGAATAAGAGCATGCTCAGCAACGTGTGTGTGTCTGTCTAAGCAGTGTTTATTATTACATTATTCAAGCTAAGCCTATGTCTTAGCAATAAGTAATACTTTGTCAAATAGGGCGTTCCTTCTGAGACGCATTAAAATTTAATAGTAAAATCTCATTTACCACCAAGTCTAAGCGCATCTGATAATTTCAGCGGCGCTATTTTTGTCCAAACGAAAAGCGGTCCGCGTAATTTTTTGACAGTTCCGTGTTTGTGTATGTTTTAGTTTTTTTTTTGTTTTTTTTTTTTTGTCGATAATAACAAATATATATAGTTCATAATGCAAAAATAAACTTTTCTCTAAAAAAAAAAAACAACGTTATAAGTAGTTTTATCAAAGGATTTACTTTCACAATTGACAGCTGTCAAAAAGTAGCACAAAATACCCACCTCCCGACATGGGTTTTTGGTAGCAAAACCGCTCAAAAGAAACGCTAAAAGTTAACATTAGATTTTGCTACCAAAAGCATAGAACGCTAACAATTTCTGCTAAAAAGTAGCCATATGGAACGCCCTATAAGCAACAACTATTATAACGGGCCTCAGTTATGTTTTTTGTTGCATTTAATTTTACGTTACGCTTACTAAGCCTCTGTCTGTCACTTTATCTTAGCCACAACTAATAATCGGGGCCTATGTATCAAATTTCAACCTAATTGAATGCTTTGTTGCGATGGAAAGGAACAAACTAACTTTCGTATTTACAATATTAGTATGGGGGCCGAGTCCCAAAATTTAAACCACAATAACACTGAAAAATATTGAGAGGTTCAGAACCCCGGACACTAACATTTCAGGGGCTTGAGCTACCTTCAGACCCCTTGGAGTCAGCGCCGCTCTTTTCCGTCGCACCATACATATACTCGTGATGCTATTGTATTATAGTGAGGGTGTGTACCTTGTGATTGTCATGCGCGTGCGAGTTCGTGCGCGCTCTCTCCGCCGCGCAAAGCTGCGCCTCTCTCGCGCTTAGCACCTCCTAAACAACAAGCACATTTGATACAAATGAACAAGAGCGATTGAGTTTTTTCTTAACAGGACGCGATTTTTATTTCGAAACGTAAACTACAAGCTTTAAAGTATGTTCAGTTCCATTCGTCTATCAGAAACGGTATGAGAGTTAAGTAAAGTCGAGTGTGGTCAGACATTGATAGGTAATAATAATAATCATTTATTTGATTATAATAACATAACATACTTTAAAGTGGACATGAATAAAGTAACAAATAAGTAGGTACGTGGGATCCGTAACAATTTGGAACTTAAGTACCTAAACTAGGTCTAGCCTGTTCTAATAGGCAGTTATGCTCTTCTTTTGACAGTAAAAGAAAAAAAAATTGAATAAAAAGAAAAAAAAATAACAATAATAAAAACAGTACAAAATAACATAAAAAAACCGGCCAAGTTATGTTACCTGCATCATGACCGCAGCCTCCATCTCCGCCATGCCGACACCACCTACAGACTTTGGGATCTCATCTTCGTCGATCTCTGAAAACGTCACAACTATAAATAACGGTATTTGTATCAATAGAATTTTACTTAATTCTAAAGTAGCTGTCTTGGCAGATGTTGTTCTGTCCTTAATGTTGGTGTGCTGCAGCGCCCGATAGTAGCGCCATTTTACCTTGTGAATGTAAACCATCCGAAGAACCAACCACCCGCGCAAAGATACACAGAAAATCATCAAAATAGCTCCAGTCGTTTAAGAAGAGTTTGCAGAGAAACGAGAAACAGACGTAGTCTGACAGCCCTGTCCTTACTGCTGCGACACAGCTATTTAGCTCTATTATTTGCAAATATTAACCATATTAGATGCATACATGTCCGATAAATCAAAAAAAAAAAAAAAAACATCACAAACAGCTTAATAAAGGAACCGTTGAGTAAGGTGGTTATATATATCGTAACATCTACGTTTTACCGATGGTATTCCGTCCCACAAATGTGATGAGCCTATCGCCGTATTTTTTAATCCCGTTTCACGACATGGCATTCAGACGTACTACTATATATAATACTATATACAATGTATATACTGTACCATGATAAGAGAATAGTCCGGGCTCAGGCTGCGTGGCCCGCAGCGCGACCGTCTCCGCCTTGAGTCGTGCCGCGTGCGCACGTAGTCGTGCCTCACTCCCCTCGCACCAGGGCGTGCCCACCCCACCCCGCGCTGTGCCCTCCCCCCGGGCCTCCAGCCACGGCCCCGCGGACAGCAGCGGCTCCCCAATGCTGGCAGACGCCTGCTCAGCGTCTAGTCGCGACAACAGCTGCCGAGCCACCAGCTCTGCCGCCGACCTCTGCAACAATCGACGCACTCAATTGAATCGAAGTGCTGTGGCGCCCCTACCCTTTAAGCACAGTTTTCGTAATAGTACTCCATTCTTATATCTAAAGTCAATCCTACCGCTCCTCTGTTACCCCTTGCATATCGCACACACTGGCGCGTAAAGACACATTTTTTGTAGTGTTCTTAGCTTCGAATAACGCGGTGTTGGTTTTTTTATACCATGACGGTGGCGAACAACGGTCCGCCTGGTAGTAAGCGGTCAACGGGGCCTATGGACGCTTGCAACACAGGGGTATCACTCGCGCGTTGCCGACCCTTTAAAAATCCAATAACTTCTTTCTTGAAAACCCCAATACTACCCCTGTAGTCCTTAGAGAAAACCTTGGCAGGGAGCTCATTCCACAATCTAACCGTTCGCGAGGGAAAGTTTCTCTGAAACCGCACAGTATGCGACCATTTCGGTTCCAAAGTGTGGGAATTAATGAGTGTGGCCTATACAATGAATGATTCATCCTGAGAGAAGAAAATATATGTATACCAATAACAAAAAACAGTCATTATCTGTGGTCATCATTCCTTTTTTTAATTCCCATTCAGATTTATGATCAGTTGCAATAAACCATTCAATTCTAAATTTTAAAAGATTTTCAGTTACTTTCAAGAAAATACTAAACCAATTGCTAAGTCAAAAGAGGAAAAAATATCTGAAAGATTTAAATAATGGCAAGTATGAATAGTCATACTTGTCAAGAGGTGAGAATGTTTTCTGTTGTAATAACTGATGGAGCGACACTTGTCATCATATTAACGTAGCGTTAGTATAGTCATGCAGTCACAGGGCAAGGGGGGGAATGGTGTGGTGGGGTGGTGTGTGGTAAGTACCTCTGGCTCGTGTCTGTCTCGATGGTGCGTCTCTGCGAGCGCGAGCAGCACGTCGTACACCTCGAGCGCGCGGTCCGCGGCACGCAGCGCGCAACACATAGACACGCAACAAGACTCCTGCACTGCGCACGCACACCACAACCTGTCACACACGTACACGATAAGCCGAAACCACTTATATCGATAAATTAATAACTGTTCGTGGCGAATGTTTACTCTTGCAATTAAGTATTGTTTTAAAGATTCACGGTTAATATCACTATTACACATAATCTTATACGGGGTTCTTACCGTGATTAGGATTAGATTAGGATTAGGAGCTCATCTCCTGGGCTAATCACAGTAAGAACCCCGTATAACATTATGTGTCTCGACAATAAAACTCTTGCAATATCTAAATATTAATGACAAATAATTGTAACTACAATGACAAGCAAAAACAACTAGTCAATTACATAAACGACGATATTTTATAAACTAGTAAAGATAGTCAAATGGAACAAAAAGCATATTAAAAAGAGTTTTTTGCCATTGCCACTCGAAAAAGGGCATTTTATTCATCCATAACATTTAATAAAACTCACTTTTACTCACTGAGTAAATAAAAACCTTACAGCAGTACTGGTCTATGAGTTGAAAGTCGCAAAGCGCGCGATGAAGCGAGTTATGCTCGGAGTGTCTCTGAGGGATCGAACCCAACATGAGGACATCCGGAAGAGAACCATAGTCACCGATATAGGTCGCAGACTCAGCAAGCTAAAGTAGGTTGGTCACATCTGTCGGAGGGTTGATGGAGCAGACGTGTCCTAGAGCATACGGGAAGCGTGGGACGCTTGCCGTGGTACCTTAAGCCTGGTAGACACTTCTAAAAGGTGGCCGGTGATAGCTTGTTGCGAAAGGCAGAGGACCGGGAGACATGGTATGCCATAGAGGAGGCTTATGTCCAGTAGTGGACGAATATAAGCTGATATGGTGATGACTTTTATTGTTTTCAGGGAGAATTTTAAAAACGAGGAACAGTGCTAATATTGATTTGACGAAGGACTGAAGAAGTAAGATGCAACGATTGGTTAGGGTACCTGTGAGCGGTGTCCTTGGCGCTCTGTAGTGCGCACTCCATCACGCGACAGTCAGCCGCCAGCCGCGCGCACCGCGCAGCCCACACGGCGCCGCTCTCTGCAAACAGTACACCGTACAGAAGGGTATTATTGCTCCCATTTTTTTTTCTGAACTGACTATGCAGTTGGCTGATGCAGCCATTACTGCTCCACCGGACTTTTGGGGCTCTGAAGGAGTGTCAGCCCATAAAGCACCCAACGCTCAAGGTCTCCCCGCTGGGGGAGCCTCGGCTTGGGTTGTCGCTCTTGGAGTCGTCCCTTCGACCAGCGTGAGCCTCGAAACCGAAGGTAAGTCAGCGCCAGGGCACTCCCACTGCAGGAGGCATGAAGAATTGAATAGTGTTAATCGATAAATTATCGACACTTAATCTGGCCTCGTTCCCGTAGGAGGTTCGTACCGGTAGCGTCCGCCGCGACAAGCGCCTCCCGGAGCCCCGCCTGAGCGCACACGTCCAGCGCAAGCCGCTCCGCCGCCTGCACGCACCACGACGGCCCCAACTGTTATAACGTCCACAAAATTATTACTACATTTTTGTCGAGGCCGTGAACGTAACCCTTTAATGGAAGAGTAAAGTTTGAAGGCCGAACTGAATATAAGGCCGGCAATATTACGAATCCGACGATGGCCCTGCGGCCGAGACTTTGATAGACGTTTTCTCAAAACTGCAGGGAAAACCGTCTTTAATTTTTTTATACCGGCACCGCAGGGGCTGTGGATTTTTTCGCTGTCCGTCCATCCGTAACCAGGCTGTATCTCATGAACCGTTATAGTTAGACAGTTGAAATTTTCACAGAAGATGTATTTCTGTTGCCTCTATAACAACAAATACTAAAAAACAGAAAAAATAAATAGTTAAGGGGCTCCCATACATACAAATTCGTGAGTTTTTTGCTCGTTTTGTAGATAATGGTACGGAACCCTTCGTAAGCGAGTCCGACTCGCACTTGGTCGATTTTCTCAAAACCAGATATCAATTAAAACAAAAATATCCTGTTTCAAAACTATTTCCGAAACTCGAAAGTGCTCATTATAATACGAGAAAGACGGTCCGTTTCTTCTTTTATTTTATTTTTAAATCATTAAGGACATAAACAAAAGTGGGATGTCTACGCCCGGTGTAATGGTTTATTTAGGAGCGCCATCCCTTAATGTTGCTAGTTATAAACCATTGCTTTTTAATATACTCGTATGTGTTAACTTTAGGAAGATGGACCAGTAATACAAGAAACCCTAGAAGCTTCTCTAAGCTTCTCGACACACAAGCATACTGCTATGGTCGACCTCATGCATTTGAATAGCGAACCCTAAAAAGTAAATTGCGTTTTGCGCCGCGCTTCTTAAGTGCTGTATGCTCTTATACCAAATGCTCAAAACATAATAATTTGACGCGACTCGCACAGCGCTGCTCTAATGCGGTTTGACCTTTAGAATCAATAATTTACTTTTTAAAAAGCACTTTTTATCCTGGCTAGCATAGGTGTTTAGTTGACAAAATCTACATAATTATTTAAATACATTTTGTAGAAATTATATTTTGAGATGCTCAAAAATATCTCGAATAAAATTTCGCCGTTGTTCTTTGGTAAGTTGAGCATACGCCGGGAAAGGCTTCTGAGAAAGAAAAAACTGGTCAAGTGCGAGTCACCCTTGCGTATTATGTATTATGTATTGCGTATTATGTATTATGGGTAAACCGATTGTAATTAAATTTTGGTAAATTGTTTTGCAAACGCCGGGGAAGGTGTCTGATTTAGTACAACCCTTTAACAAAAGGTGGTGCGCCAGTTGTTTTAAAAGAAGAGAAACAACTTCTAGTAAACTATAGTGATTTTTTCTTTGTTCTCTGGAAATTTTCCTGACACTTGGAGGAAGGCATATATATGTCCCTTGCCTAAGGTCTCCAACCCATCGCTTCTAAATCATTATCACCCTATTTCTATTCTACTATTCCTTTTCAAAATTTTAGGATCTGTTGTCCATAAACAACTGGCAAAATTTCTCACTAAATCTAACCTTCTTAATCCTTATCAATCAGGTTTTCGTCAACGTCAGCTCTACTAAAAATCACTAAAGATATTCGAACTAGAATGGAGCAAACGCTTGTAACGGTCCTCGTTTTAATTGATTTTAGTAATACGTTCAATGTTGTCGACCTTTTGCTGGCTTTGTTAGACCGAATAATGTTTCAGCCCCCGTTGTTCAATGGTTTTCATCCCACCTTCGGGGACGCCAGCAAGCTGTTCGAAACGGTCCAGTAATCTCAGATTGGTGCAACTCAAGCGCTGGAGTACCCCAAGGTGGTATTTTGTCACCAATTCTTTTTTCGCTATTTATTAACTCTATAACATATAATCTTCAAAGTCACAACCATCTGTACGCCGACGATCTTCAGCTTTGTCAACAAGCGGAGGTCAAAAAATTGTCTGATGCCATTAATAAAATAAATGCTGATCTCTCACACATACAAGATTGGTCTGCGAAGTATGGCATTGACGTCAACCCTACTAAATGTCAAGCCATCTTATTAGGCAGTTCCCAGCAGCTCTGCAAAATTAGTAATAATACTTTACCAAATATCAGATGCTTCGGTTCTGTTATACCTTACGAATCATCTGTAAAGGATTTTGGAATTATAATAGACAGTAATCTTAGTTGTATCAATTAAAATATTTCTGATTCTGATTGGTCGGTTCAGGTGAAGGAGGTTTCTCGCAGATTCTATGCCTCTCTACATTCGTTACAACGTTTCAAACATTTTCTTTTAACTTCTACTAAAGTTACGCTCGTTAATACTCTTTTCTTACCCATTCTTGACTACAGTGATGTGTGTTATTTGGATCTGTCTGAGGAACTGTTGTCTAAGCCTGATCGTTTACTAAACGTATGTATTAAATTTATTTTCGGTCTCCGTAAACTCGATCATGTCTCTGAATACCAACGTCAACTGAAATGGCTTCCCATAAGAGATCGAAGAAATCTTAGAATACTCTGTCTCCTTTACTCTAACCTTTTTGACCCTAAAACACTCATTTATCTCAAAACTAATTTTCATTTCCTTTCCGATACTCATGAAAACATCTTCGCTCCTCCTCTAACTTAGTACCCTACTACATAGTAGTGGTTTTTTGAATATTTTTTTGCCATTGCAGCTGTTAGACTTTGGAATAATCATCCTGAGTCTATCAGAAAGGCAACATCACGCGATTCTTTCAAACGGCTTGTTTGAAATCACTTCCTTTCATCCTCATCATAACTTTTCTTTCTAATTATTTAGTACAATCTGTTACACTTGTTCTTGCCAAATCGTTTCCCCGATTCGCCTGACATTTCGAACAATATTTATTATTATTATTTTACACTAAAATTTATGTATGTTTTTATAGATATATATATTATATGTATAGGTATATGTGTTTGTTTATGTATGTGTTGTATGTAAGTAAGGATTTATGTAGTTAAGTATATTATGTACATAATACGCAGGTATATATGTAAATATCTTTTTTTTTCGTTTGCACGTACCGGCACTTTTTCTTGAACATTTGTAGGTTGACTGGTAGAAAGTGCTGTTTGCATTAAGTCCAACTTTTGCACAATATAAATAAATAAATAAAATGTATAGGTATTATAATTAGGGAAAATCAGTTTTTACGTAAACTACTGAGATAATTTTGATACAAGCTACTTGATCAACAAGCACTTCATTACATGTTTAGCGAGATTGTAATAGTTCATCGATAAAACAACGAATAGACCTACTGAGCATAATAATAAGCAACTGTTCCCGTGGCAAGTTATCACATTCGAAAGACGTCGGGCGTGGCTCGCCTCCCCAGGTCATTATATATACAGTGAGAAGTATTACATGTTTTGTTTTTGTAAGTCACTTGTACATAGAGAGTCCCTATTTTTCGTGATAGGGCCACTGGGAGAGTATGTAGTTAGTTACCTGTGGCTCTTCCGATGCGTGCTGGTCCGCTGCTCGCGCGAGCCGCACGCGCGCTGCCACCTTAGCGCGCCGCACGTAGCACGTCCCGCCCCCTGCACAGACACACTTGTACATGAAACACCTGCCCTGCGGCTTCTGTCGTATCTCAATCCTAACATTTGTGAATGTCTGTTTGTCTGTTTTTACTTATTGTCGCTACGAAGCAACTAATTTAGCTGATTTTTGACACAGAGATTTTAGAAGATACAGAGAAAAACAGTCTATTTTTTATACCGATAAATTATAAAAGTTTCCGCAAGAATAACTATAACTGTATTCCACGTTGACTAACTATAGCTTCAGCTATTTTCTATTATCAAGGAGTTGTTGTAGGAATCCCACGCTAACCAAATTCAACGCAGGCACATGTTAGTTACAGATAAAATATATACTAAAACTAGAATAAATACTGTGCGGAAATTAAGCTACAACATAACGATTTACAGGTCGTGCTGACATTAAATGCGCCACGAATGAAGTTAGGGTATTTCGCGCAGATTATCAAAGACACTACTATTTTTCAAAAACTGTAAATATAAGTACGTATTAATAAAGTATGTACTGAGCAATACTTTTGCCATTGACATTTTGAAACTGTTCTAAATACCTTTAGAAACTAATTTACCCCCAAAAAAGTACAATGTACAACCATCCCGCACAAACCACAGAACCCGCTCGCCCCTAAAATCATTCATATAGCGAAGCCCGTAGCTAACTTGAAAAACAAGAAGATCAGCAGGCCTAGCCTTGCGGACGCTAGTATAGTACCTGAGGCGGTGCGCGCGCGCCCCTCTTCCGGGGAGCCACGCTCTCTTTCGCAGCTACCTGCCGACCGCGACCGCGACTCACGGCACCATCTGCAACACGCAACAACCACTGTAACATGCAACACACGCTGCAACATTACATTTTCTTATTAAAATCTTCTAGGAATCATTCATTTATATAAAACCGTTACCATTTAATTTTGATATTCGGGTCAGGTCTTATTAGTTTGTTTAAAATATGCCAATTGAATAGCCTTATATCTTTATATATATAGTGCCTATAGTAATTTAATTTTGCAGCTGGGTAGGTGCATTTTTTATTACAAATTTAAATAAACTTGAACATTTTAGAAACAAATAATAGTTGTTTAGTTAATAAATCTTATAACAGAGAATATATCTGTTAATTATTCAGTAAAAGGTAACTTCTAAAAATAATTGCCTCGTTGAGTCTTTTATATTTACCTAACCCCAAAAATTAGTTTTAAATTGATTAGAAAAAATATATGTTTATAAAGGAATAAGCCCCGATGGCATAAATCTATTATTTTTACAAAAATGTACCGAGCGAGATACTAGCGAAACCAGTTTAAATTATTTTACATAAGTCAGTTGTTTCGGCTTGTCAGCTTGGGTTCGGTAGTATTTAAT
This sequence comes from Apoda limacodes, assembly GCA_946406115.1. Taxonomy (NCBI): domain Eukaryota; kingdom Metazoa; phylum Arthropoda; class Insecta; order Lepidoptera; family Limacodidae; genus Apoda; species Apoda limacodes. The sequence goes on from OX291542.1 coordinate 14,956,359, forward strand.
GGAATCTTCAATACAAACATCACATCTCGCGACTTAAGAATCCCCAAAATAAACTGTCAAAATCACTGAACTACCATACAAGGCCAGAGGTTAGTAACAGTCATAATTCCGCAAATCGCCACAGTATTACCACATTATGTCTCTGCAAGTATTAGTACAACAAAACGCAAGTATTTTAGGAAAATCATGCAAGATACGTTGTAATTTATTTTAAGCGATTCGATATAAAACAATCGACATGTGATCGTTTCTGCAACACTCAACAGATACAACATGTTCCACCTACACCATACTGCATCACACAATGCAGAAAAACTACTCAATATTGCAACACATACTAAAACACTGCAGTAAATAATTCATAGTATTCATAAATTTACGTGACCAATCCTCCAACATGCAACACGTAACACATGCACCATTCCACAAATAAATACAATTCTACACACAATATACTGTAACGCTAAAATATTAGGTACCTAGCTGTAGTAAGGCAAAGTTTGGAGTCTCGCTCGGACAGGTCGAGACTGGTGTCGCACGCGGGCTCGTCGTCCACCGGTGACGTCACCCGTACGTGCACGCACGGCTTCTCCGTACTGCTGACAAATATACTCTACACATACTGTAATACTAAAACATTAAGTACTTAGCTGTAATGACGCACAGCTTAATGTTTCGGTGAGACAGGTAAAGAGTGGTGTCGCATGCGAGCTCTTCGTCCACCGGCGAGGTCATACGAAGGTGCACGCACGTCTCCAACACGCTGATAACAATATTTACTGCACATATTCTTACGCTAAAATATCAAGTACCTAGTTGTAGTGAGGCATAGCTCGGAGTCTCGCTCGGACAGGTCGAGACTAGTATCGCATGCCGGCAAGCCGCCCACCGGTGACGTCACACGCACGTGCACACATGACTGGTCCGCACTGAAACGAAAAATATTACTGTTGTATTTCTTCTTATATAATATTGTATAATATATTAAAATCTACACGATTACGTCTGCCAGTGCCATTTTTTTGAATCTATTTTATGTCTGCCTCCTGGAACCCATGAAAAGTACCTCATTGTAATATATGGAAAGGACGAAGAGAAATAATAGTAAACAGAAATATAAAACTTTTTTTATATATAGTTTATTGATACTTTGAATGTATATGGAAGATATGTGACAAAAGTTCAAGAATGAAAGTTGTTATTTTTTAATCAGAAATTTAAATTTGGTGTTTAGGCTTTTAATTATATTATATTACACCGGTCAGTAGAATCAGTGTTTTTGGAAATACATCCTATCATAGTCTTGGGATATTGCATCATGATAAACATGTTTTTTACGCGCCCCTTAACCCATTAGCAAATGTCATTTGCGTAACGTGTCAATTCGACCAATGAAACAGGTAAGGTAAAAATCACCCGTCGTGAACAAGGTCTTGTGATTAAAAAAAATTATGGTCTTTGTCACCAGGAATCAGCTGGTAATTTTTTTCAAAGTGATCATCAAATATTTGAAAAATGGTTGAAGAATTAATTCTCGGTGACAAAATGTCTTGCAATTTTTTCTGTTCCTTGAAAATATCAAAATAGGTAAAAGAATATATATGACTTTTTTTCCCTTACCAACCAAATATTCCCGTGGGAGCTCTCAGTCAAGATAAAAATTATTCGATATTCTTTTAATACCTTCTAGTTATACCTGCACCAAAAATCAAGTCACCAAATTGTTTTATTGCAACGTAAGAACGTAGTAGGCACTTTTTACGACTTAATTTACCATTTAAATTTAAAAATAAAAACTTATTCCAATACAAACAATTTAGCTTATGTTTAATGTTACTCAGGAATAAAGTAGATTGGTACTTGGAGTTGTCTTATTGTCACTCAAAATGAATGTAAAAGACAAAGTACGCTCAATCTGCCGCTGCTACTAGTGTAGTTATATAGCGTAGCAAAGTCTTGCATTGACACACTCTTAAAGATCAAGTAAAGTTCCTGGCTCTCTTCAACACAGGTGCCTAAAGTAAACCGAAACAAAAGTTTATCATGTTGTAATACTTCCTTCAATACATGTTGTTTTCAACATAACAGTTCTATAACTATTACGGGATAAAAAGAAACGTTAGTTTGTGCGGAAAGTATTTGAAGTAAATACATCATTTTTTAAGTAAGACATGTAGAATATATTAGGCTATTTAATATCTTTTTCGCAGCGACCAAAGGGCAAAAAAGAGGTCATGGCCAGAGCAGTTTACCAAAAAACTGAACACTGAAAAACATTTGGAGAAATTCCTGAAACGTTGCCAATGGAAAATTCCACTACGACACGAAAAATCCTGATGTGTCATTATACGTAGTGAGTTCTTTAAGAGATGAGTGTGTTGTTGTCGTCGCCAGCTCAAGACCAGAGGCGGCTCGTGACAATTTTTAATGGATATCCACTAAAAAACAAAAGAGGAATTGCTTAAATGCTAACCTTTTATTATGCTATTTATAACTAAAATTCATTCGCCTATTTAGATTTAAAAATGCGCGTCGAGCGTTTATGCTTTCGTGCCACATTTTGTGACCCTTTGTCTTTATTTCAAACTGAGTTACTAAAATCTTTTAGCACTTTTTAATCACATCACAATAATCACATTTTATTTTGCTATAGTTACTTATTAGAAAATAAACAAACTGTTTATGTAAATAGGTTTGCACTTATTTAATTTGTTAACCAAAAACTCGCATACGAACTAAAACATTTGCTGTGCGTAGGAGCGACAACAGCGCGCCCGCGCCCCTGTCGAACTGAAGGCCCCGCCGCGGGGGTCAAGCTGGCAACGGGCTAGGAGCGGCGCTCCACATTTTGCTAATTTTTCATACAAAATCTTCTGTTTCACGTGTGAGACTGTTTCGAACTTTCTCTTTCACAATTGTGGATTTTAGTTTTAATTCTCTGTTACAGAAATACGTTTCATAGGAGCGCAATTGCTAGCGCTTCACTTAGTGACACAGACTCCTCAGCGCAATTCCATACTAAATCTTTAGTTAACTGTGTGTGCACAGAATGTTTTAAGTGAAATTCTATTTTAAAATAAAGAGTAATCGAAGCATAATAATTAATTATTTTAAGTAAAATCTAAAACATATTTTTTCTTAAGTAGATAATTATTTATGGGAGTGCGCTACACCAGCGCTCTTTAGGACGAGCCACTTCAGCTCACAACATGTACGTTAGCGAACCTCGGTGGGATATACTGACCCCGGGCGTGGGCTCTGCGTTGCACCGCTATCATTTGGCAAAGAGCGTGCCGACCCCTCCGACAGGCTGCCCCTCAAGCTGGTCTCATTCTGCAACACGAACAGAAATAGGGTTAAAGTTATGCTCCTAGGCAATTTTCGGCTTTCGGAATTAGTATGAATATTCAACCCATTATGTTTGATAGTGTTTAAAATTTGGAAGTGTATTGAGTTAAGATTCCAGTTGCCCCTATTTCATAGCAGTACGTTTTTTTATGTAAGGTGTCTAGTATACGTCAGTTTACAATAGTCCGGTTGTCTTACCGGATTATGCAGTGTTCTATGAGTTACAATAAGCATGTATACGCTCTAATCTCAACACTACGCGATCCAGCAAAGACACTACTACTAAACAACGGCACAAATAGCTACTTTTACGCCTAACTTTAAAAAAATCAAAAAAATGAGACTATACAAACTTAACAGGCCAAGCGGCGGCTGCAAGAAAAAAGCTGTCAATTTCTGAAAGGATTTAATTTTTTAAAAAGCTAGGGTTTAGACATCATGACAATAAATACCCGCAACGCCCTTTCACCTTTTCCCCCCTAGAACGAGGGGGGAGCCTCGTTTCGGGTTCGGATTAGGCAACCGCAGCAGATATTTTTTGTCACGATATACTCTAGCTTCTCTGAAGATTGTCAGGTTTTTTGCGGTTGCCGCTTGGTCTATAAACGACAAAGCCAAAACACACTACAATACTATGTTACCTGTTCGTCAGCGTCGTCATCCAGTTCGCCGGCGGGCTGCGTCGTTGACTCACACTCCTCTGCAACAAACAACACATATAGTCGTTACATCTATATGGAGAGTAATTTCTATACTCAATCGAGATCGGCAAAAGCCGTGGCGGCGCAAGCCAAATATTAGCCTTTGGCCTTAGGCTTCAAAATAGCTTCTCGTAAGTATTTATTTCTTACCACTCTTAACACACGATTCCAGGGCGTTGGAAACGACACAGTGGAAATAGAAAAAATGGAAGGATAATTGTAATAGCAGGTGTAATGAGGTTAAGGATGGGTGTCATCATAGTACGGCTAACACAATCTATAGACGATATAGACAAAATAGTCTTCTTAACAACACAATCAGTGAGCTGACTAAAAGAAAAACCGACCAAGTGCGAGTCTAGTGCGAGTCTGGCTCGCGCACCGAGGGCTCCGTACAAACTTATTGTATGTAGATAGTTCTTCCATCATGATTTTTTTATTGCGTTAACTTAGAGGTTTGATTTTTTTACAGCTTCAAGCTCAAACCTAAACTTAAAAAACACTTCAAAATCGTCAATGTCAATACGATTTTATTTATTGAACCCTACCACCCTCCCTCCGGTTCAAAATTTGGATTACTAGCGAACAGAATATACTAAAAAGGAATCCGATACTATTTTTTTTTAAATCATTGGTTTAATAACATATCTAGTACATATCGTAATAAAAAAATACGTTCATTAATGTTTTAAATAACAATTTTAAGCCATACAATTTTATCTTATTTTCATTTTAATTGGGTTCACCTATGCGCCCTGTAATTGAGCATCTTCAGTCTCATGGATTTTTATCATTTATATAGTCTAAAATTTTGTTGTATGCTTTTTACCAAGTTGTTGTTTGACAAAATATTCAAATATACTAATTGATAGCTTTTGAACATTATTAGGAACTTTATTGTAAAAGTGTATACATTGCCCCAAGATTTACTAATTTTGTATAGACGTGTATCATGCACCAACAGCTTATTTTACTTGTAGTATTTACTTTGTGAACATCACTTTTCTTGCTAAAACTATTAATATTTTTATGAACATATAAAAGATTTTCATATATGTACTGCGACGCTAAAGTTAAAATATTTACTTTCCTAAACCTATCCCTTAGATATAGCCTAGATCCTAATTTGTAAATGGACCGCAGTTTTAGTATTTGATATTAATTTCAACTTGATACCTTCACGCGTTCCTGCGAAAAAGGGTCTTTGCAGATAGACAGACGGACAACAAAGTGATCCTATAAGGGATCCTTTTTTCCTTTTGAAGAACGGAACCCTAAAAAGGAGAAAAGTCAGAAGTTACGATCTGCAAAAGATTATATATTTATTTAAAAAACACTTTTTTACACACTTAAATACAAAGCATTAAAATTAAAGTAATGACAATTACACGTTTGTACAAAAGCGCACTTATTACATTATGCTGTTTCTGTCAGTGAACCTTAAGGTTAAATTTGGTGGTTGTTTAGTGGTGGTTAATTAACAAAAATAATAAGTTAGTATATAAAACGCGATTATACAACCTACACATCAGGTACTATAAAAAAGGATTTTAGTTTAGAACTTGAAACGAGCATACAGAGAATAAAAGTCACAAAAAAGTGGATAGAAGGATTACGGAGAGCGAGCGCTACACATAATAATAGAGACGAGATTATAAACATTACTCCAACGTTTTACAAAAGCTTTTATAGCCGCTCTACATCGATAAAGTTGTCTCAAGACATATATTTAATTTAAACAGAACATACAATAATGATACAACCAATAGACGAATCATAACTTACAAACACAAAAAATATATTTTTATATTTCAGTTTCTTGAATGAAAGGTAAATTGCGGTTTACGATTTATGACGTATTAAAAAAAACTACTAACTAGATCTCGTTCAAACCAAATTTCGGTGGAAGTTTGCATGGTAATGTACATAATATATTTTTTTAGTATTATCATTCTCTTATTTTAGAAGTTACAGGGGGACACATATTTTACCACTTTGGAAGTGTCTCTCGCGCAAACTATTCAGTTTAGAAAAAAAATTATAAGGAACCTCAATATCATTTTTGAATACCTATCCATAGATACCTACCCCACACGTATGGGTTTGATGAAAAAAAATTGTTTCAGTTCTGTTGTTGCAGTTCTTGTTCCAGTGTGAAAATCTTTATGCGGTTCACAGAATACATCTTCTTACCAAGTTTCAACATTATATTTCTTATAGTTTCGGAAAAAAGTGGCTGTAACATAGGGTCGGACAGACAGACATGACGAATCCATAGGAGTTCCGTTTTTTGCCATTTGACTACGGAACCAAAAAGGGGTCAAGTGCGAGTGAGACAGGGTCAAGTGAGAGTCGAACTCGCGCAATAAGGGTAAACCAATTGTAATCAAATTTTGGTTTGTTGTCATACACACGCCGGGGAATGTTTCTGAGAAAGAAAAAAAGGTCAAATGCGAGTGAGACACGGTCAAGTGCGAGTCGGGCTCGCGCAATAAGGGTAAACCGATTGTAATGAAATTTTTGTAAGTTGTTATGCACACGCCGGGAAAGGTTTCAGAGAAAGAAAGAAAAAAAGGTCAAATGCGAGTGAGACACGGTCAAGTGCGAGTCGGGCTCGCGCAATAAGGGTAAACCGATTGTAATGAAATTTTTGTAAGTTGTTATGCACACGCCGGGAAAGGTTTCAGAGAAAGAAAGAAAAAGGGTCAAGTGCGAAAAACGTTCCCGGAGGCCATGGGCACAAAAACTCACCAAAGATTCAATTAAATAGGACGAATACGAACAAACAAACAAGGAAACAAGCATGTTTATATACCTATACATATAGATAATAAAGCGTAAATCCAATATTTCAATTTATAAAGTATTTTTTTTTTCGATTGATTTTATCTGTAAAATCGATAACTCATATACTGTATAGTTAAGAAAATCCGTGGAACGTCTCCCGTTTTGTGCACGAAACAATAAAGTCTAAAAATACGAAACTTGATAGACGTGATTCCAATGCCACCTGTCGCAGACCTCATCCTATGTTCTAAGAACTATAGGACTTTATAAGTCACTAGGAGTTGTATGCGACTTTTGAAACAAGCGTATTTCCACAGCAAAGTTTGTGACTCGATAGCTGAATTGTTAGAGATTGGTAGCTAAATTTTAAATTTGGAATGAACTAATGATATAAAAATTCATTAACAGCACATTGAACGTTTATAAAACCATGCTCTGGAGAAAAGAACATAATAGGATTTAACAGAGAAGGAGAACAATTTGGAAAAAGTGAGTATTAAGAGGCAATTTATTAATATAACATGAGTTTACATTATTTTGAAGTTTCGTTACGATGATCCAGATAAGGTTGTGTCTCATATTACCGGAGAGGTCCTCCTCAGGGATCCGGGTAGCACGTGCGTCATCCCGGCGGCGCCGCACAAGCTCCGCTATGACGCCGTGCAGCTCTGCAAGCCTTGCATCATGCGCCCGCGCCAAAGCCGCCGCGCGCGCCCGCTCCGCTGCTAGCGCCCGTGCCAGCGCGTCCCGCTCCGCTAACAGCGACGATCGCTCCTCGCCGCCGCTCTCGGTACATCTCTGCAAACAAACACATAAGGTTGCTATCGACCTTGCATTTTAGGGAACCTTACCAGACGTCAATCGATCGTATTTTGATATTGTTAAATCAGTCAATCAGCTGTTAAAGGTTCCGGGTTTGATTACCGGTAAGGGGAAAGCAATAAAACAATTTGTAAAATGTAAATTTGTCTCGATTTTGGTTTATTGCCTGGCACCGGGATAGGCTCACCACCTATCCCGTTTGTAGGACGTAATAACACAATGTAATTATGCTGTGGTAACAGAGGTTATGTGCGTCAGTGAGGATTCTGGTTTTATACATATGTTTGTGGAATAAAATTAATACCAATAAAAAGTAAAGTAAACCAATTAAATACAAAATCTGAACAGAAATAAAATAGTAATAATAGCGTACATTTCTTAGTATAAAAAATTAAATTTGTTTAATTCTAAAACCTACCGGCAACGTAATTCCATTTTGTCCGGGGATAGGCGGCGCAGTGACCGGCCTTAGGCTGGAGTACCTCCAGGAGGACTCGCGAGACGCCTCCTCGTCACCCACGTTAGGGCAGCACAGGTACCAACTCCTACTCCTCCTTATTCCTGAAGCATTATCCAGCTGCGTCAACGGCACCCTCCCAACAATCTCCAACTCTGCCAATAACGGTTCTTTCTCTTTTGGCTCTGGCATGGGGAAGGTCCCCGCCGTAGAGTAAGTCTCTTCCGGAACCTTCCGCGGGTGCTCTGGAGTGCTGTACTCTGGAAGGCTCCATTGCCTCCGATCTCGTAAAGGCGGGACTTCTCGTACCGCTCCATCGTTGAAAACTTCATTAGACTCTACGTACTCGCTCAACTCGTCAGGGTTTTGACGGGTTTCATCGATTTGAGCAGGAATTTGTCCGCCATCTTGGTCGCCATTTTGTGCATCATTTTGGCTGACACTTTGTGCGACATTTTTATTTTTGAGGCGCTCAAGGTCAGCGTAATAGTAGGCAGTGGAGCGCGGTGGCTCACCACTGACGTTCCGTGTCGCTGCCACGATTTCTATTTTCATTTCATTTTTATATAACTTTTCACTATCGTTTATTTACATGATATGTTTATTTACACTTTCAACTTACGGCACCTACTTATTAAATATGTTATAACTAAGGCAATGATTATATTCAGTAAACTTCAAGCAGTATATACAAACGAACTGTAAACCCTACCTGTAGCCCTTTACTAATTTGACAATATACGGCAGCGTTGGTATATGAGACGATGTAACGCAAGAGTAGGTATCGTTTTAAGATTAAAAATTGCATAAAAAAACAACCACCTGCATCTTAAATAAATAAATTTTAATACTTATTTATATATTTAGGGGGCAAATTAGATATTAAAAAAAATTAAGAAAATATGTGAATATTGACCAGTCACCCTTTATTTCCGCAACTAGGGATTAAGTTTTTTAAATTAAGTTTTTGAAAATAGTTCTTTACTTATAGATTTAAGGAAGGAAGAAATATTTAAAAGTAATTTATTAACAACACTTTTCGGTGCCAAGCGATTTTATAGTAAGAAGATATCATGAAGATATTTGTGAGATTAGATAAGGAGGAAAAGAGAACGAATATTTTTTCTTTTACCCATATTATTTAAAAACTTTATAAAATGATACTTTATAGCAGGCACTTGGGTTTTGTCAACCAAAACCAAGGCTGGTTTGTGTATACATACACGTCCATTGGAGCCAATGTGTAGGATTGACGTTATATTAGAATTATCATTTGGTGAATTGGGATATTGACTAGTCTATAAAGCAATTCCGCGGAATTAAGTTTACCTACCCAATCTTCTCACAGCGCGCAGTGTGCGTCACCTCGGCGAGGGCAACAGGACCACAATTGACGATACTGCGTCACGTACTTAAACCTTTATGTTTATTTTACGAGAATTACACGTATTTAATTATTTTTATCTCCACCCATCAATTTAAGTATTTTACCACGGAAAAGGAATAGTTAGAATATATATGTATACCCAGCTAGGGTGGGCAGCATTTGGCAAGCTTCGTTAAGTCTTCTCGCCAACCATTCTGACATGCATGACTTACGCTGCCGAGGCTAGTCCATAAGCTTGAAGTTGCGCAGCTAGCGATGAAACTGTTCCGATAATGGAACCACAAGCACAGAATAAGGAGGTAGATATTAAAACTCTTTTTAGGCTTCTAGTCTTCTAATAAGACCCTCGAGTTTGGGTTAACTTGGTTTGCCTTAACTAGTCGAATACTTGGTGAAGAAACCGTGTTTTTTACTCTACATCATTTATCATTATTTCTTATTTCTACGAAACTGAACTTAAACTAAATTCCGAAGTTATGAAGCTGCGACATGCAAACAGAGACGGACACACTGACGGATTGAAGGAGAGATAGATTTTATTATACAGCTCATGTACATAATTAGCTCGTCTGATATTAATATCCATGAATGAATTTCTCGACAAACGTCGCATCCCCTCCTCTCATTAACAGAACTGCCCTTAGCCACCTCAGCGCCCCCTCAAGTAACTCGATAAAATCTGCGCGTCTCATTCCACCCCACGAGAGTGTGTTCGGTCCCGTGCACAATCGGTAGCGATCGTTAATCGTTTTATTATCTTGTAACTTTCAACAGAAGCTGTAGTATCTTGTAACTTTGAACAGAAGCTGTAGAACCCTACATTTGGTTCGTCATGTGCTCCGTTGCGGGATTATTGAATAACAACCAAAGAATCTTTGACATTTTAAGAATAATCAGAATAAAAAAAATACCTATGTCTTAGAGCTAGACTAACGCTCTTCGCTAATTAATATTTTACTTTAGATTCTTAAACCAGATCAAGATGAAATGGCACAAGAGCTAGACATTGCAGCAACTGAGTTTTTTCGTTTGATCGTTTTAATTTGATTACCTAATGAAACGACGAAAGTCTCGTTTGTATTTCCGATAGTTACGTAAGTCGGCTGTCTATCTGTATGCGATGCGAGTTTTATTAGTAATTCGAGAGGATGACTACAGTTAATGGCCTCAGCAAAACTAGTGTGACGCTAAAATGCTTTAAACTTTTATTTATATAAATGACAAAATACTAGATATAATAACTGAGTAATTGTAGGTACAACCTTTTATTTTGCGTTAAGAAATGTAGATGCAAATAAAATTACAGTAAAAATCCTTTTTTTATTTAATTGGGAATCATTTTCATATCATATAAAATTAAATATATAAATTTAAAGTTTTTAAATATAATAAAATGATTAAGAAACCGAAAGTCTTGAAATATTTCGCTTTTTAACTTATAAGACCTGGAGACCGAGCTCTGCTCGTTTTTTTAACAAATCCATCTATAGTCAAGTAGCTTTAGTGTTGGTGTGTCGGTAAGTATAATAGTATAACTACTCTCCAATAGATGTCAGGAAGTCATATTTTTCAGTTTATCATTGCCTGAAAAAACGGATAAAACGACGTTTTCAAAAAATGAAACCTAGCAAGATCGATTTATCGCCCCCGAAACCCCCAGCGTACTAAATTTCACGAAAATCGTTGGACCCGTTTCCGAGATTCAGATTATATATATATATATATATATACAACAATTGTTCGTTTAAAGGTATTATTATAGATAAGCGAAATATTTTAACATTTTTGTTTTTTTCATTAATTTGTTATATTTAAAAACCTTACGTAAAAAACTTATTTCTTTGGCATAACAATCAGCGTGAAATACTTTTCCAATACGGTAAAAGTTACAATAAAAATAAGGTAACTAGGTAAGATATTTTTTTATTTTATTTTTGGTTAACATTATTTTAGGATAGGCAGACGTTAGAAGAGCAATTGTTTGATGGTGTTACAGGATATAAAAATAATAATACAAGAATATTTATTTGTTACTATTGCATTAGGTTACAGAACCCTAAATGACAGTTTATAGGTACATATTAAAAGTAAATAAATGTTTATAAGCAACTTGCATCCCGTAATTAGGACCCATCCGCCTCTTACAAGTAACTTTCGACTTGAAATTAGGCACAGATAAATAAATGATTGATTTTACGAGTATTTGGCATTTATTAGTTGGAAATGAGAGGCCTAAAACTGTCTAGTGTAAGGCTATAAGACTGTAGTGTATTTTAATATGAAGTTGAAATAATATAAAAGATTAACTGCTAAATTTATTAAAATTAGTAATAAATTACCTGACGATTTAAAAGTGCTGTTTATTTGAATAAAAAAAAATGAGTTGGAGTCCTCTCATTTCATTCCGTGGCTTTGTCCGCGAAACATTCGCAATATACATATAAAGTTCAACATAGTCATCCGACATACGTACTATACTTATGTTGGAAGACAAACTAAGGTATTTTTAAATAATAAAACGTTCTGATTAAACTTTTGCAAGATGGTGAATACCCCCATCAACGCGTTTAGTATTTACACCTTACTAGCGAACATAAAGGTACGAGAAGTCAGACATTGCGTTTTATAAATATTGATATTGGTTTAATCCAATCGATTTCCTACAGTAATGTGACAGCCCCGGAATCCGCGCCCGCCTCCAACTTTCCCCATCCGCCACCCTCTGCGCAAGTGGGTGCGGGGCGGGCGACCTTGACCCGCACCAGGATATCTGCGACTCGGCTCTCTCAGACGGTTCACGCGGTGCAGATCCCACAAACAGTCTCTCAATGGCATCTCATCTCTCTCTATCTATCTACGACACGACGATGCCTATTTAAACATCTCACCAACACATCAACATTCCTTATTCAATTATAGCCACGTTTTTTTTTCTAAGGGTTCACCTGTACAGGTTATTTTATTGTAGCGCTCCGCCACCGCCACTTCATCCCTGTATCTTTTTGCCTTCGTTATTATGCATCCCCTGTGCAGGGGGAACAGGCGTCATGCCTCTGCTTTGAAAACAAGGCTAAGGCCATTTTGCACCACGCTAGTGCACTGCGGATTGGCGGACATTGTCGATTTAGTGGCCGGCAACTCGACTGTCAGTGTTTAACCCATTTAGACCTACCGTATCACATGATACACCAAAAGTAATAAATTATCCTGAAGTACCCTCGATCGTATTTTGTGGTCCAAATAAAATTCTTTTAGTTCTATTGCTACTTTTGTAAACTGTACATGTCCGTAACATTTTCGGTGATTTTTTATTCTTAGTTCGAAGATGTCTTCAAGCAGGTAAGATTTAAAGTTATATAATATGGTTTAGTGTTGTGTTGGCTGATCAGTAACTTCGGTCTTAATGGGTTAAGTCGTTATAGAAGCCCCTAAGTGCTCCTGACTGCTGCTGTTATAAGAAAATAGCCGTATCTGACGGCACCCTAAACTTGTTAGAATAAAACACAGCCTTTAAGCATGAGAAAGCTTTCAAACATGAAATAATTGTAAAGAAAGCTTTCAAACATGAAATAATTTTAAAACTTTTTACAAACTCACTTTCTCTATGCTTTCTAGTTACATTGGTATCGATGTAGGTATGTATTGAATTGAATTCGATGTAGATTGAACATAGAAAGTATGTGCGATAAGTAAGACTGTCTCTGAGTACGGTCACATTAGACAACCTTATCTGTCATCTCACTTTATTAATTACAGAAACGGACAATGAATAAGCGATTTTCGGATTACTTTCATTCATACTTTTATCAATGTAAACATTATTTTTATGTTTCCCCGCAAATGTAGATTTGTTTGTAAAAAAACTTGGCTGTATTCATGGTTCCGTTCTATTTTTTCTGTGTCCTGTAAAAGGAAATGTGGAACCCTAAAAATCGGCCAAGTGCGAGTTGGACTCGCGCTCCGAGGGTTCCGTACATACTACCATTTATATAATCTACAAACACAATCAAAAAAAAATTATATTTGAGTTGATTGAATGAAAGGTAAATTGCGGTTTACGATTTATGACGTATTCTAAAAAAAATACTTACTAGATCTCGTTCAAACGAATTTTCGGTGGAAGTTTGCATGGTAATGTACATCATATATTTTTTTTAGTTTTATCATTCTCTTATTTTAGAAGTTACAGGGGGGGGGGACACACATTTTACCACGTTGGAACTGTCTCTCGCGCAAACTATTCAGTTTAGAAAAAAAATATATTAGAAACCTCAATATCATTTTTGAAGACATATCCATAGATAACCACACGTATAGGTTTACGAAAAAAAAATTATTGTGTTTCAGTTTTAAGTATGGGGAACCGCCAAAATTTATTGTTTTTTTTCTCTTTTTGTGTGACAATCTTAATGCGGTTTACAGAATACATCTGCTTACCAAGTTTCAACAGTATAGTTCTTATAGTTTCGGAAAAAAGTGGCTGTGACATACGGACGGACGGACAGACAGACATGACGAATCTATAAAGGTTCCATTTTTGCCATTAATATTTTATTAAGTGAAATAGAATACTTTAATGACTGACAGAAAGAAACACATGAATGAATGAATGAATCAACACAATGTTTATAATTTTTTTAAGTCTTTATATATTAGTTTTCCAGCAGAACAGGAAAATTAAAACTTTGAATAAAAATTACTCTGATGATATTATATTGCTGTAGAGTTAAAAATGCCCACGCTTTTTTGCTGCGGGATTAAGGGGGGCAACGCTTGAAAATAAAACCCCTTACCACTTTCATTGTTTCATGTTCATTTTTTATAGGCGTGGTTTTAAAAATTTAACTACACGGGACGAATTTAACTGAATTGAGGGGTAAGAATATATGTACATACGTATATAGGCGGTTAAACCTGTGTAAGCATGAACTGACTACATCTGACAGTTCCAAACCGAAACTGCTGCCGAAACAGAAACTTCGTTCGGTCTCTAAATAAAATATATTTTTATATGAAACAGACTATTCCAAACAAAGTGACCTATACAAATAGCTCGTATACCCAATGCCCCTGACATGGCGAACGATGACAATAGAAAGTACCTGCTCTTGGAGACAATCACGAGGCATTTCATTATGAGACATTTTTTGTATATGAAACATGGGACATGTCGCACATAATATATGACGCAGTGATTACAATTTATTATTATATATGTAGTACGTATTGTAAAATGTGTGTGCATCGTAATATTTCTACGATAAAATATATAAGTTTACACGTCAAATTGTTGAAACGCACCGCTGTGGAATAACTACGGAATTTTGTGACAAAACAATAGACAGACAATCGAGGTGATTCAATACGTCCACAGTGCGTAGGTTAATTTTATATGGCCGCATAAAATAATAAATAAACAATCATCAATTATTATGAGGTCGTTCAACCAAAATTATCTTCCACTGACTACAGCTTTTTATCATTGTGCAAACCGCGCGAACAGCCGTCTGCAAACACACAGTATAGATATATGTCACCGTGCGTGCGTTGCGTGCAACGTTGTAAGTCGGACCTTTTTTTTTTCTAACTACTGTCTACTGTTGTTGGCCGCAGATGGCCTTTACAACTTACACGTGGACTAACTTAACGTTACTCAAACTTTATATAGAGGTGCGCTGCGCCCCATACGACACCATCCATGCAATGTGCACGTTTGGTTTGTGTGCGTGCATGGATGCACATTTCCATAGCGGTCAGTAACCCGGCGCGACCACACCAGTTCGGCAGATGCGCACTCGCTATTGTGGTCGGTCGGTTGTGAGGAGGTCGGTCTGCGACCACACCTGTGGCCCGAGCCACACGTTTTTCACGGTCCATGCAAAAATATATAAGTAATGAATGACTAATTGTAATAAGTATTGTAGGTATTTTATTCTTGTCGATGGATGACTTGTTATGTTTTATTTAACTAATGTAAGTTACTACATTATTTTGAGTGGATGCCAAACAATCAACGGAAATTAGAAAATTTCTTTAAAGAAATAATTCGACTTTGATTTTTGGCAAAATGCGTTATTTTGAAATGCTACAACACGTACAAACGGCCTCACCTAAAAGTGTACCTACTGTGTTTAAAATCCCAATAGTGTAGTTACTTTAGCGTGTGGCCGATTTACATTCTTCGTATATTTTCGTATTGCAGAATTCGGCTGTTTCGCATTCGTGCGGAGCAATAAGAAACACAAAAGGGCACTTAAATACGAGGCACGTACAAAAGTAGTCTACCGTTAGCGGCGCGGTCGATACCGGCTGATACCTGTGAGACGTCTCAGTTTTAATGGTTTCGGCAATCCCTATTTTCACAGACCTCCAATACCTGGCATTGGTAATTGTGTTACCCTTACGACACTACCGAGAAATATGTATAAGTATGATTTCCACAGTTTTATGAAACCCTACATTTAGCTACATTTTATCTCGTAGATTAATTAATATTTATATATTATTTCTGTACTTTTATGTGAAAATGGGAATTAGACCTGGCAGATAATGTGCCAATAAAAAACTTAAAAAAAAAACAAAATATTATACAATCATCAATTTTTTCAAATTTCACTAGTTCCAATTCAACATCAATTATATGTTTTCCCAAAATTTTAGGTTTTAAATTCACTACATTAATATGGAACTACCTGGAAAGTATACCCTTCAAAAGAAAAATAAGAATTTATCGAATCGGTCCAGGCGCCTTGAAGTAATCAGGAACATACATAAAAAAAAAAACAAAGATTCCGACGAATTGAGAACTTACTCCTTTTTTGTGGGTTAAAAAGTAATACTAATTGTTAAATGTAGTGATTTTCAACTTGAGCTTTAAAAAAAAGTGACAAGATAACATTCAAAAAAAAATTCTCGAAAACGAAGATACTTTTGTAGAGGTATATTTATAATATTCTGGACGGTCATAAACATGCCCGCTATACATTCAAGTTTTAGGAATACACTAGTTTTGGCGTTGTCTACCTAGTAGCTACTCGACTGTCACGCATTTTCGCGACGCGCGATAATAGTCGTATGTGTATACACACATACAGCTGTGCTATATACACAATAAATAAATAGAATTCCTACACAATAATAATTATCACGGCTATGCGAACGTCACAAAGTAGCAACTTATCTTTTTTTTTAAGTGAATTCAACGCAATCAAGTACAGATTAAAGTATTTTTAAAAATCTCACGCAGGATAATATGGGAAAGTCAAATCTCATGACATCTTAAAAATGGGAGAGGATGTCGAAAAATCGCCAAAATATCCTTACGTAATTAATGGACGCTCCCATAAGTAATCTTGTTAAAGGTGCTTCGGCACGAAGACGTTGACAAAGTGACAATAGGCCATAACTCTTCACCCCGCGCCCCGCGTCTGACAACAAAGGGATGGTTTATGGCTTTGCTGGAAGTAATCTCATCCACCGGCGCCGCATCGATTCAGTCTGACTGACTGAAACCACTTCGTCAATCGCTGGCTGCTACATAAACTGACATAAAATTAGTCAATTGACATAAATAATCTGGATCCACTGGTGAATTTCTTTTCGTAGCAAGTTTCAGATGGTGTCGCATTAGTTTCCAAGGTTGCGGAGCCAAATGGCATGAAGGAACAAGGGGCGGTGGCAAACTTGCGCAAGCTTCGTGTTTCGTTAGTTTAGTTTTGAGTAATAATATAGCTAAACTTGGTAGCTTTTTCTTCCGAGTTAGGCATGAAATAGGCTTTAAAAGTGACTAACGTTTTACGGTCGACAGACTACACAATAGAGGTCGGCGCCGGCTTTACTGCGGCGCCACCGACCTTGGGTATTCCTTAGTGCACCCACTGTCGCAGCAAGTCGAGTGTCAAGTGTGCATGGCGGCGAACGCAATCATACACGTTGTTGGTTACAAATTATTTATTAATTTATTTGGTAGGCAAAAAGCAATATGTAGCTGAACTACTACATAATCAAATACCGGACGCTGTTCTACAAACATTTCTGTATGTCGTTCACGAAATACAACAAAAAGGGTCCAAGAAATATCTTTGATGGGCGCCACATCTAAATCTTACCTAGCTTGAAATGTAATTACGAATTAGGGAGGCAAGCGACCTACTTATTTTTTAAACGCCTGTGAGTATGAGCATTTATGTAGTAGTAATTTATAATTTATGCGAGCAAGACACTTTGGATAGCTTGTGTTGATAGCATCTACTTGATAACCTTTATCTATATTCCGTTAAATAAGCATAATATAACAAGTCGAAGCAGTGGCGGCGGCGGCGTCTCGTTGCGTGCTCCATACAAACGAATTCCTTATTGTTTTTCACATTTAATTTTACTGATCAAACACAGTGAAATTTTGTAGTCTTAAGCCGAAAGTATATATGTCTGTAGTTGGCAAAATTCTGGAAAATGGTTTTAATAACATGAAAATTTATTTGAGACCATTTGTATAAAAAACTAGAATCCCGTGTAGCTTTCAATCTTTACAATTTAGTAGAAAACTGGCACACTATATATTTCTTTTTAAAACATGTCATTGATTAGTATAAATATCAAAAATAAATACATAATTCGTTTGTACAAATTGTTACGGCCGGTAATGCATGCAATAAAGTGCATGCATAATATTAATTCATTTGGTTGAGTTACTATGTTGTGTATATTTAGCTAGGGTTTCTGTTACATCATCGGTGTCGGTTACCATATCCGTCATGTATATCGCGTGCAGTAAGTAAATACTGTCCATAACACTTCGAACCGTGTTAATTTTTTTGCATACAAATTTTACACCCCCTTGGGGTTGAGGTTCAACCTTATTTACTAAGAATCAAGTTTCTACAGCGGTTTGTTGCTATGATAAGTTAGTCAGCACGTTAAGAGGAAAAACATCTCGCTGCTTTTTTCCATACAAACGTATTTCCTGTATACACACCCTGAATTTTGGCATTAGAGCTGTTTTTTAGGGTTCCGTACCTCGAAAGAAAAAAAAAGCTGTGAAAAAATCAAACATCTAAGCCAACGTAATCAAAAGATACAGCCGTTTATGTCGCAAATTTCCGCAAATTTTCGAAACTGTGAATATTTTAAGCGTTACCTAGCCCTAATCAATATCGAGCAAAAACGAGCAAAGACGAGTTTTTTGTATGGGAGCCATCTTAAATATTTATTTTATTCTGTTTTTTACTATTTGTTGTCTATAGTGGCAACAGAAATACATAATCTGTGAAAATTTCAACTGTCTCACTATCACGGTTCATGAGATACAACCTGGTGACAGACGGCCGGACTTACTTACTAATAGGGTCCCGTTTTAACCCTAAAAACTGTCGGTACTTTTACCGTTTGCGGTAGGTCTCCTAGAAGTGGCGACGGGGCTGATTATGAGGCGCCCGGTTAGTATTTTGTATTATTGTTGCCATTACTACAAAAGGCTTGATGTGAGCAAGTCACCGCGGCGCGGCCCAGGTCACTCGGACGCTCGGACTATGAGATCATATCTAATTATCGCCACCAGTCTCCATCTTGCCTGACCTTCCACTCCACCAGATAACCAGCCACCGCTCGTTGCTAACGTTCTACATACACACGAGGCACTAATCCCTCCTTTGTTATTTGTACAAAGCTTGTAAGCTTGTGCCTATTTACTGGGTGGTGGGTGCAGAAGGATTAAATTTAGCTTCCTCCTTTTTTTATTTTTAACATTATATTTTGTAGATTTTTGAGGCACGGATTTTAACAGAAAATTATATGGCCTGTCGGACAACAAGTTGGAGGCGGTGTCTCTAGTCTTATCAGTGCCCAATGGCCGGCAACAAGCCCTCAGTACTGTTCATTATTTCCCAGGGTCGCGTTCAGCAACTCAGTTTACCGGGATTTAGTTTTATGCTGTCGCTTTCTATATTGTAGTGAAATATATTTGCTGTCCTGCTATAAGTGCTACCCGGGTAAGCCCAAGTTAGGTTTAGGAACGCGTCTTAGTACAGATCTACACGAAATGAATCCTATTGATGTAATGTTCATTATTTTTACGTAGGGACTTCCCACACACACAGTGGCATATTCTGTGCGCGGCGTCCATCAACAACAATTCGCAAAAGGTTCTAGTTTAGTGAAGGCACATAATAAGACAGGATAAGATCATCCTAAGAAGAGTTACATCTCTCACCACGTCTGCATCCACACACAACCTGCGCTGTAAACACAGCCTATAAACGTCGTATGAGCCGCAGTCATGCGAAGCAGGTGTTACCAAGGAGCGCGTGTGTAGTGCCTGCTTTAGTTTACTCGCTCAAACACGAACACGAACCTAAACAAAGCCTGCACTGTACGTCTGCACGGGACGGTACCGAAGGCACTTTACAGCCACAGATTCGCTTACCGTGCATCGTAATCACAGACGTGTGTACAACTAAATGTAATTTTATGCGACACACTGTGAGATCGCGACTTAGCATCGCATCAATTTAACCACATCATACACTTCGCACCTGAGTTCCATATTACCACAACAGCGGCCTTCGCGCTCGGTCTCCCTACTTTTCATGCCATACTGCCGACCTCGTTATAGGACTGATCACTGGTTTTTAACATTTTAACAAAATTATATACAAAGGGAACCTTTGTCATTTACTGAAAAGTAGTTAAATTAGAGATCCAAGACCTTCAATAATCAAATATAGTCTTAGTAATGTACTTACGGTCATGGCTGGTTTACATACATTTAGTGATTGAAAAGGCTGATCAAATTATTATACTCAAACACAATTTTTCGTTTTTATTTAAGAATAAACCTAAAAGCAAAAACAATTTTTTACGGTAAGAATATTACCTCTTAGGACTGGACATAAAACTTTTAAAAACTGTGTAGACTAATAAAAACCAAAGAAAAGAAAAAATCAACTAGTTAATGAAAACCAATAAAAAATGTCGCATCACAAACATGATAAGACTGTCTCAGACACTCGTACTATATAAATGATCTCGCGCCTATATATGGACTGTAATTTGTAAATAATCCTCAACTTGCCTTCGTGTTCCATATTCATGACAGCGTCAGCGGCCTACGCACTCGGTCACTCAACGTACTGAAATATATCATATTGACTACCAGCCACACATACTAATTTAGCCTTGGAGAACCTCGTTATGGGACAATGCGCTTATTTAAAACTTAGCAACAAAATTATATGCAAAGGGAAAAAATGAGCAATCTACTTTGGGCTTATCCCAATCCACTTATGCTATGCTGGTCGTCTGGTAAAGTTTATTTTCCAAATTTCCAATTCAGAACGAATGTTGGGCAGTATAAATAGTTCAACTTGAAACTTGAATAATTACCCTGAGCGAGGTATTCCGAAGCCACTTATTCAACTTCAATGCTGCATTGGAACACACCCTATAAACGTCTCACGCCTTCGGTAGGTTATTAAGAGATCTTCGTAATCGTACTTTCATAGAAGGTATCTTACCTTAAATTTTCAACAGTTTCAATGCAAACATTTGATATGAATTATTTGATGAAAATTCTTTAAACTGTAGATATTCCCTGTTTTACAAAAAATTGCGATACGCAAAATATATGCTTTTGGCGCCGTAGACCCCAGAAACTTAAAGAGACACAGAAAATTTTATGGTGGTACAAATCGTTTCGCAAAAAAAAAATTTACTTCCTTGCGGTATGGCGGCCATTTGGAACCGTCTGAAAAGTATGGCATGGTGACGTTCGTGAATGGCTACTCGACGATGATTGGCTGTGCAAAAATTAGCTTGGTACAAATGGTTAAAGGTACAATGGCTCTATTATGAGGCGTGCGGAAAACATAAGTCCAACTAACATGGTTAAATTGTTTTTTTTTTTAAATTAATGTGTTCGCGTCGGTATGTCGGGCTGTAAGTCACACCGGAGAAGTATGGCATTACGCTACCGCCTACTATTTTTATGGACTATCGGAAAATACAAGGATTTTTGTGGAACAAATCGTTTGACACTCGTAATTTATCCGACACGTTCACTCACGCCCACGCCATTGGGCCGCCGGTACCAGCGCTATGACCATTTATTTTTTCGTCATTACGAAGTTAGACCCCTGAAGAACCGCCATACTGGTACAAATCATCCAGTATTTTCTGTCACTATCTACCGGTCTATATGTCCTTAAGAAAGTTGTAGAATATTGAATTTTCTTCATTTTCACTAGTAAAAAGTATGTTTTGTTTAAATACTAACTGAGATACAACAAATCAGGAAATTTCATCATAGGCGCGCCGCGTCTAAAGGGACTACTAAACACATTTTTTTTTTAGTATTAAATATGAATTATAAAAAAATAGGCATTTGTTATTCTTTTTAATTTGTTGGAATTCTGCTTCCATTGAAAACAGCATTAATTGTTAAATAATAGGTCTAAAAATGTTTCGCATCTTGTAGCCCTTCTTATCTTTATCTTTATATACATAATTCTACTGTACGTGTGTATGTCACTGTACTCCTTCTAAACGGCTGGACCGATTTAAAAAAATTTTTTGTATGCGTTTGGGTGGTGCTCTTGATGGTTTAGGAGAAACTTTTGGAGAAAAAAAAAAATATTAATGTTAAGGTGGAACTGGTGAAACGCCTTTTATGTTGATGATTGTATATGAACTTTGTTACGAGTATGGATGTTTTTAGTGTACAAGAAAAAAAAAGCAATTCGTCACTGAAAAGAAAAAAATAAAAACTTTTTAACAAAGAAAAAACAACCGGCTTCAAAAAGATGCACTAAAAAGTAAAAATAATTATCTACTAATTTCCGAAAATCTGATCTGAATTACAGTTTGAAGTTGGTGTCTATGTACCTATGTAACAGTTTATAAAACACTTTGCTTGCATGACACCAATTTCAAATTGTAATTCAGATCAGATTTTTGGAAATTAGTAATTATTTTTACCTTTTTAGTGCATCTTTTTGAAGCCGGTTATATTATTTTTTTTTCAAAAAGTTTTTAGACTTTAGGTTGTTTATATTGATGAGTAACGAACATGATTCACCTGGAAGTGGAAAAAATAAAAAGTTTAGGGGCAAACACCCTCGATTTTCTGCTGTTTTTTTTTGTCTTACTTTGACCCGCTGTATCTCGGTCAATATTGGATCAAAAATACGTTTGATTAGAATAAACTGAAAGCAATTTAATGTTCTACAACTTAGTAATAACAATTGGTGCATAATAACCGTTTAGTTTCAGAGATAAAAGTAAAAAAACTAAAAAAAGGCCAAATATTTCGAGGTTTTTTGCACCCCAAGTTAGCGCAGGGGCCTCGAGGTCAAGAACTCAGACTGTACACCCTATAGTTCCCACAAATGACATGCCAAAATTTCATTAGAAAATTCGAAATACTTTCCGAATACCCCCCTATATATAATTACATCAACCGGACTTCTATGGAATGATCTGAGAAAGAAAACCTTTGTATTTTCTTCCTTTTTGATAAAAAATTAAATGGCAATCATACTATAAGGATATTTCTGCCAGCGTCATGTCTCAGAAACTATAAACCAATTACAGCTACGATCCATCAGAAAATTAGGTCTATGATTTAGACACGTCCCAATAATTCGGTAGTCATCATTAATCTTTTTCGTTATTAGGAATCCGTACTCAAAGAGTAAAAAAAGGGATCCTATTACTAAGACTCCGTCCGTCTGTCACCAGGCTGTATCTCAGAACCGTGATAGTTAGACAGTAGAAATTATTACAGATGATGTGGCTATAACAACAAATACTAAAAAAGAGAATAAAATAAATATTTAAGGGGGATTACATACAACGAACGTGATTTTTTTGCTCGATATTGATAACGGCAACAGGTACACAGTTGAAATATTCACAGAATATTTAGTCATATATTCACTTCTGTGAAACGTGATTTTTTTGCCGTTTTTATAGATAATGGTACGGAAGCCTTCGTGCGTAAGTTCGACTCGCACTTGGCCAATTTTTTTTTGTATTGTCGCAGAAGGTACAAAATCACTCTTAGATACCGCTACTAGAGTAGTACCCATTCAATATTATCATTTAATCTCGGCATACAATGTCGTCGCGTCAGCTTTCTCAGAATTTAAACCCTTTTGCCGGCGCAGGCGGCACAGGGAAATTGAGTGAACATTTCCTTTTAAACTCAAACTAAAATGTTGTTACTCTTGTAGACATTTAAAAAGGACTTTTTAATAGTTAATATAAATCTTGACCACAGCACCGAAATAATATAAATCTTGACCACAGCACCGAAATAATATAAATCTTGACCACAGCACCGAAATAATTTTTCGGGATTAAAGCCAGGAAGCTCAGTAAAACTCTTTAGGAGATTTATTGTAACAAATATACTATTGCAAAAGAGCTAGGTCAGGTACGCTCTGATGATTACATTTTAGGAATATTAAATTTATCCTCCTACGATCTTTTGCTATATTCACTTGCATCAATGCTTTAATGTACACGTTTAACGCTTGACAAAGTCTACCTCTGCTAGGGTGTTCCCGGGTTAAGAAAGCGAAGTTCCCGAGGTCTCAATGTATAGGCAGGTATTATAAATACACAAATCTTGCACAAATGCTTTCCAATGAGTTGTAAATATGTAATTCATATAAACTAAGAACAGAAAATGACCTACACTAGAACCTTGGGGAACACCTAGTTTTACTGTGGAGTCAAAAAGTAATAGTGACAGAGCACTATTATAGGTACATAATCCTTAGTATTTTTAGTCCTATAGATATTAAGTCAAAGCGGGAGGCGCGGTCAGAACTCAAATTACCCACCGTTATTTGGCTAGATCAATTTCCTAAACATTTTGCTTGTAGCACATTTACAATTTACAATTTTGCCACCTTCGCACTATTACTAATTGCTTCTTTTTATCGTTATTCGTATCAATTCCTAGGCAATTATAAAGCTTTCTATTTTTTACAACATAAATATCCGGAGGGGCACAAATTGAATAAAATTTACGTTTTTTTAAAGTATTACGTAGGTACTGCCAAAGCGCCTTTAAGTGAAAGAAATCATGTCCGTCCGTCCATGTCACGATTTAAGAGGATACACTTCGCGGCGCCTCGCAGCGGGCTTCATACAAACGAATTTCTCATTTATTTTTGACATTTACTGATCAATCATCGATCAGTCGAATACCTATGTCTGTGGTTTTTCCTAAATCTTACGTTCTATTAACTAGAAATCCTTTTTTTAAAACCATTTGTATAAAAAACTAGAATCCTGTAACTTTTGAAAAATAAAATTTGATAGAAAACTGGCACACTGCAGACCTAGATATTTATTACTAGAACTTGTCTTCAAAATTTCGTGGTGTTTGATCAGCAAGTGTCATAAATAAGTGAGAAATTCGTTTGTATGAAGCCTGTTGCGAGGCCCCGCGAAGTGTATCCTCTTAAGCGGTATCTTTAGAGAGCAGTTCGGCATAGTTAATTTTTATAGATCACTTTACTTAAATTACGCCATGAATAGTTATGTTCATACCTGCTTGAAGATTAGTTTATAGGGTTTTAAAAAAATATTGGTAGGTAGCTATGTAATTTAAGAATAATGATTTGGCCTAACCAAACGTAAATATCTGCTGTATATACTGCGATTAACAGAAAAAATATCGTCTCATTTACTTCATAGCTGTACGCGTGTGTATAAATTATTAAAAACTAACGGATCAACAGTTACAAGGCTTTTTTGTTAAATTATGATTGCCTTATTCACAACACAGATAGCATACAAAATTGATTCACTTGTCGATGCACAAGTCAGGAGCGCGCGGGACGGAGAGTGCATCAGCACAGCACACACAACTGGGTCACCGGCACGGCACGCTGCTCACTGCACCACTCCGTTCCATCCAATATGGAACACAATTTTTCCAAAGTCGTGTTGCGAAACGCTCTCCGCCTGCGGCTCTTAACAAAACAAACTGGTTTCACAACACAGAGCCACTTTTTTCACTAACCTATTTGCACTTTGGTTTAATTATGTTAGTAACTAATTGTAATTGTTACTTGTTATCAGCGTTTTGTTGGGCAGTTTTATTTATTTTGATGACGTCTCAGTTTAGGACAGCGCGTCCGAGAGTCGGTAGCAACGCGACCGCGCGTCACCTCGTGTGGCGCGGAATGAGGGAGAACGCAGAATGGCTAGACGGACTGGAGGACGGAAGGAAAGGAACGGCGCATGTATATTAGAGTATTCAGAGTTGCCTGTCATGCGTTTTTTGGAGTTTAAGACTAGGCTCGCACTTTTAGGGGTCGAATCTAATGGTTTCAGCTGTAGCACATGGCTATAGTGTAAAACTCTAAGCTCTAAGTACCTATTCGTGATCGCTTCAGTAGTGCCTTGAAAAATAATTCATATTGGAAAGGATAGGGGGCAGGGGTTTACGGCGAAAAATAAACGTAAGTACTTACTTTGTCCATAAAATATGTAGGAAAGATATAAGTATCTTCCACAATGTTTTTAGCGTTAGCAATGTTTTTACTCCCTGCAAGCACCTAAATAGAAGGCGCAGGAAAAGCAAAATTGATCTTTGAGCCGATGAGATTACCTACAAAATAATTGCTCTATCCGCGTTTGTGATTCAACGGTGTAAGAAAGGGTTGAACGGCTTTCAATGCGGCAATAATTTGCTCAACCATGCACAGTTTTCAAGTATTTCGGATACTTCGATAGATATGTGGAGCGGCGGCAAAGAGGATATCTCCTGCCAGGCGAGGAGTTATGCCTGGGGATCGCCGTGGTCCACTAAACTTTTTTTTCTTCTAAATACTGTCTACTGTTGTTGGCTGCAGATGGCCTTTACAACAACACGCGGACTAACTTTTGCTGCGGTGCTGCTTGCACTCTTCAGCGAAAAGATGGGGCGGTTTGCGCAAGGGTGTCCTGGACACGAACTTCGGCTTGGGCAACCGCTCTTAGAAACTAAATTTGTATCTGACTAAAATTCACCGCCGTTTCGGAAAATAGCAAAGACGTTCTGAAGAGAAGAAACGGCAAGAAACTCTTCAGCCCTCGCCTATTATTATTTAAATCTAACTAGTCGAAGCGCCCGGGTATATTAGTGAACCTAGTATACCCGCGCGCTCGAGTGTGTGTGTGTGTGTGTGAAAACTAAACTATCTAGTGTTCCGTCGTCGGGCGGCGAATTCTGTATATATTTGAGTAATCTGTGTTCGCGGACGCGGGTGCAGAAGGCGCTTGAGCTCTGAGCCCACTGGTGATCTCATCATCAGAATCTATCAATACGTGCCTCGGATATCTAAAAGGTCCTAAGGCCCCTCTATTGAGGGCGTAGTTTATAGATTGCCTAATTAGGGGATTGGGGTGAAGGGCTGCCGACTCAAAGTAGCGTTTAGACGCATTTTGAAGAAGGCTTTTATGGTCGGTAGCTCGAAATCGCTATGGAGATCGATGATACGCTTATAGTACGGGGCGCCGACTGCGCCTCGCATAAAGCGATTTTGTATGACTTGCAAGGAAGTAGTGTGTTGGTGTGACCAAACGCTACGCTCGCATATGTGAGTATGGGCCGAATACAAGTTTTGTAAAGCGTCACCTTATTTCTAAGAGACATTTCACTGTACTTGTTTAACATTGGCTTAAAGCGACCGAGAACGAAGGCTGCTCGATCTCTTACTCTTTTAATGTGGGCTCTGAAATTAAGACGAGAGTCCTAAAGTGACCCCTAGGTATTTGATCTTTTTAACCCACGGAATGGGTTGGCCATATAGGTGGACTGGGTTGAGTTGCCTTGTGGCCTTTTACCGATTTTTTTCCCCGGGCGAAGAGCACTGCTGCACTTTTCTCGGGGTTAACCGCGATTCTCGACTTCCGAAACCAATCGCCTAAGGCGTTGGCGGCAGACTGGAGGGCCAGGCTTATTCGACGGACGTGTCGGTGAGAACAGTAGAGCGCCGTATCGTCCGCGAAGAGCGCCACATTGACGTTAGAGGGACGAGGTATGTCGTTAGTGAACAGAGAATAGAGTAAAGGGGAAAGCACGGAGCCCTGGGGGACACCTGCACCTATGGGGTGGTCCACTTAACTTGCGCTTCGGTTGCTTTATATACTGAACTGCGAAGAAAACTTCGATAGCGCGATGTAGGCCGCATGACGTCAGCCTTGCTTGTAGCGGGTACGATATGATCCGCTACAGATACTACTATTATGATGCGCAGGCTGCGACAAAATAACGGCGAGCTTTTGTAGAATTTCTATAATTACTTGTCTGAACCCATAGGCTATTATTATCCCAGACCAATTCAAAACTCCTGTTGTCTATCCAATCTATAAAGCGGGCAATAGGGATCAGCCAAGCATTTACAGACCCATTTCCTACTTCCAATAATTTCCAAAGTGCTCGAGAAACTTGTTAACAAGGGGTCAACAAACTGCTTAGAGAAGATTAAGCTTATTAATTAATAACTATCAGTATGGTTTAAGGCAAGGTAGGTCCACACAGGATGCTGTCCTCAAACTCACCTCTATGATCACAAAGTTACTAGATGATGGAGAGATGTGTTGGTGTTTTTATTGGCCTACAAAAAGCATTCGATACAGTTTCCATCCCCATATTGCTCAAACGTCTTGAAAATATTGGTGTTAAGGGTACGGTGCACTCGTGGATCAAAAACTACTTAACAGACACGTGAAGGTGGAGAATAAATTTCGGGAGAGGGCCATATGTCGCTTTGAAGACCCACGGGAAGCACGCTTGGACAGACCCTGTTTTTGATTTATATCAACAATATTTGTGACCTAGAATTCAGTGAATCCGATATACTTATGTTTGCAGACGACACTGTGGTTGTTTTCCACGCCAAGACATGGAATGAAGTTAAACGTCTTACTGAGGAAGGACATTAAAGCTGCATACGAATACAGCGTTCTACACTTTATATTTTATATATTTTACTAGCTTTTGGAAGGCTCCCTCCGTCCCATCGTAGGACTCTCAAGTCAACTCCTTAATTATACTCGTACCAATAAAGTTTGCTATAGCAAGCTATAGTTCGTTTAAGCTCGGTCTTAGTTATTCCCGCGGGATTTTTTAGTTTTTCGGAATAAAAACTATCCTATGTCCTTCCCCGGGACTCAAAATATCTCCATGCCAAATTTTATCTTAATCGGTGCAGCGGTTTAAGCGTGAAAAGGTTCCATAAGGACAAAGTTACTTTCGCATTTATAATATAAGTAATCCTTACTTCAATTCAGAAAGACAGCCAAGCAAACTAATTTTAAGTATTTTGCCTGACGTAAACACTCCAAAACATGTCGTGGGACCACCAGTAGACATGGAATGATGAGCATTCTCATCATCTGTTTTCTCGTTAGCTCCCTCAAAGCGATTCAGATCGAGCAAAAGGTCGGCAAATAATACTTAGGCCAAATTTGTCGTTAATATACCTATATAAAAGCAGCAACTGACAACCCTACTTCACTAACAAATGGCGCAAAAGGAAATGAGGGCTCCAGTATTCGAAAATAAACGCCGACCGTAGATATTAAGTAGGTATAAATGTCAATGAAAAATATCTTCCTGCCCGAAGCAACTTACATACGTGCGCGCGGACACACTACTCTCGACGCGTGCCGTGTGCGCTTTTTGAAAAAGATTATAGCCCGAATCAACCGTTATATTTATAAACGAATTACAACAGATTTTTGGCATCTAGCCAAAATTATAGTCGGATTCAGATGATAAATCACGATGTTAATTTAATGAGGAGATGTATTATCATGAGCTGCATTAAAATGCTTCCGCGAAATGATAAATGTTTTTATCCAACACTCGTATACAAATCTACTCCCTTAATATTCGACTAAATTCATAAACAGCTTAGAATTAGGATTACTATTAGCCTGACCTTATAAACGGTCCAAGTTACGTGTTTATTAACACTAAGTTAAAAAAAATCAATTTTTTAAATAGCTTAATATTTCTTGGCTGTAGTCATGTAGCTATGGGAAAGATGTTGCAGCCCTATAGATGTTATCTATATGCGGCCCGCACCAGGACTTGCAGTAGGCTAGGGACTTAAAAAGGGACTAATACACCCATTTTATTATTGATAAATTTCCCTTCTAATGACAAATGAAGCCAAGACTTTACGTCGCTAATTCCTCAACGCTTGAACGCGGCAGTCTTCAAACAATACAGCTTACTATAAAAAATCATCAATAATCAACTTTTTTCTGCACTATACGCAAAATTATAATTTTTTACTATTAGGTTCTACATAAGAAATTGATGTTTTATAGAACTGGCCACTTTGATCTCAAAAAGCCGGCGTTTGGTTAAGAATTCCAAATTCAAATTTATTTCAATTTTAAGCTTGCTTATTTGTGTTTCGAATGTAATAATTCATTTGTTTCCGAGTCATTCAATTTTGCTTTGACATCGTTCTGTGCTCAATATGGAAAACATAAAATATAGCATTATTTTCGAATACTAATTCCATCGTGGCACTAGCAAAGAGCTCGAAGGATTAATGATGTGTACGGAGAAGCCACTGTAAAAGAAAACACAGTACGTTTTTTTGTTCCAACGCTTTCGTTCTGGAAATTTTGACTTTCAGAGCAAACCTCGTGGACGGCCGGAGACACTAGTTATCAATGAGGAATTGAAAGTGATCGTGGAATCGGATTCATCTCAAACCACGTCAAAGTTAGCTGCAGACTTCGGTGTGAGTGATAAAACCATTTTAAATCATTTGAAACAAATTGGAAAAGTGAAAAATCTTGAAAAATGGGTACCGCATGAACTAAGTGAAGCAAAGGAACAAACACACGTCGACTGCTGCGTCACGTTACTCAACCGTCCCAATAACGAAGGGATTTTGGATCGTATCATTACTTGTGAAAAAATGGATCCTATACAAAATCCAGGAGAACCGGCTAAACCCTGCCCCAAGCGAAAGTTGACTAAGAAAAGGTACCGGTTAGTGTCTGGTGGATCAGCGTTGGTGTCATCCACTACAGCTTCCTAAGATCTGGTCAGACGATTACGGAAGATCTGTATTGCCGACAATTGGAAACCATGATGGAAAAGCTAGCCGTTAAACAGCCGAGATTGGGCAACCGCTCTAGCCCACTGCTGCTTCAGGACAACGCTAGACCACACACTGCACAACAGACGATGGCGAAACTAGAAGAGCTAGGATTGGAATGTCTCCGTCACCCACCATACTCCCCGGAATTCCCTCCAACCGATTACCACTTTTTTCGGATTTTGGATAATTTCTTAGTCCGATAAAATTTAATTCAGATGAGGCAGTCCTAAACACCTTCAAAGGTTTTGTTGATTCTCGCTCCGGCATTTTTTCAGCAAAGGAATCAATGAACTCCCTATAAAATGGCAAAAGTGCATAGATCACAATGGTACCTACCTTGATTGATTAAATAAAAAAAAAATAGTTTTGCTTTTTCCATATAAAACATCAATTTTATACGTAAGGACCTAATATAATAAAAATGTTTTTTGTAAATATTTTGTATAGAAGCATTGGTATAAATATCTACCAAAAGATAAATCAATTATATTATAATTTTTATATAAGCTGAATTTCTCTTCGAATTAGATATATAAACTTGTTATATATAAATTGTAACTTTAAAATTTGACAAACACTTATTAACATAGGGTTTCATTAGAGAAAGGTGTTGCTAAATTTATCCCCTAAATATAGGGGTTGGATGTAAGTAGAGATTGTAATCCGGATCCGGCGCCTTTTGGACATGCAACAGATCCGTCAATTTCACCGGATCTGGGTCAACAGTAAGAAACTAAATTAATAAACATTTGATATCAACATTAGGATAAGACACGGGAGTTTCAGAGCATTGCTTCGTACAATCAACTTAGTACACTACCATAGCATAGCATAGGTAGTACGGCAAAAAAGGCTACTGCCCGCCGCACCTTACCTCCCCTCTGTTACGATCACGTTACCGCTCGTATAAAATACGCACACATTTACGAGTATACACACGTCATTTCCTTTTGTAGTGTTAGTAAACACTATAAAAGCGCTTTTG
Organism: Apoda limacodes; assembly: GCA_946406115.1. Lineage (NCBI taxonomy): Eukaryota > Metazoa > Arthropoda > Insecta > Lepidoptera > Limacodidae > Apoda > Apoda limacodes. Next base: position 14,987,971 of record OX291542.1, read on the forward strand.
TATAATTTATCCAAGCTGTGAGTTCTGTAACCTTTCCTATGGCCTGCACAATAGACTCTCAAAATTGACCACTCTTTAGAATGAGATAAAGATAATCTCGCCGCTAGTTTGCTTCGTCTCTGTCACACTTATCCTGCTTCACAGCTGACTGGAAATTGCTAGACAGCGCTTTCAATGGTTCACCTTGAGGTATACAAACGGCCCCCTAATTGTCTAATTCCAATCCAAGTTCAAATGGGAATCGGTGAATTACAAAAATAGGTGATCATAAAAGTCAAAAAATCATTAGTGACGTTGATCGGATTTTTATAATTTTAACAGTTTTTGTTTTTGGTGTGACACCTTTATACATATGTCGAAGCCATCGGGTTAAATTACCCAGTTAATTGGGCGCCTAGGCCGATCGTTAAGTATGGAAAAGAAATTATCATATAACTGAACAAATTATTATTTGAAACTTGACTGGAATCTACGTTTACAAAAGAGAAACTAAACCTAACCCAACATAAATGATTTATACTTGTGTGTGGACCATGGCCCAAATCACCCTCGGCTAGGGTAGGCCGTGCCCCAACAGTAGGGACGTATGAGGCTGATGAGAAGAAGAATACATGACACTATTACAGGGATCAATGTGACAAGTCATAAACGATTCTGTTGGCTTCAATTTATGGACTACAAACACGAGAGTTATCCAAAATTTACATTTGAACATGCATAAAATCCTCAGACCTACAGTGTATTCCTAAACAGCAAATGTTATTGAACTGGGAACAAGTCCGGAATCAATCTAGAATTTTAATAGGCAAGTATTATGGCCAAATTCATCCATCAATCCCAACAAAACCTGGGTTTTTTAGGTTTCGAAATTACAACAAATCTGTTACATTCACTATCTGTCGTTTACGCTTTGGACATGCTTGTACTCCAGCTTTTTTGGTAAAAATTAGAGTTACGAGATAATTGACTTTGCGAGTGTGGCCTTGAAGAAGGCACAGTAGATCACATCTATTTCTCCTGTTCTAAATTTCCTTACTCATCATATGATGTCCTTCCTTCAGAAGTTCAGATTAAGCCCACTTAATATTCAATCCCTATTAGCCTTAAACAATTCTCCTATAAATCAATTAATTAGCTACATATATTAAAACATTCAATATCAAATTATCTATCCTACCTATCTTCTCTTAATAACAATAAATTCTAAGTTTGTGTTGTATCAATGTTGTGTTGTATATTTTTGTTGTAGGTGGTGGTCCTATATATGGTGGAAACTCAATTAAGAGGAAATTAGTATCCAGAGGCATATCTTCTTCATACCAACCATATATTTTTGATACGTGTATCTCTCACCACTGACACCGGCCAAATTAATATGTAGTCCACAATAGAAGCCATACAAGAATAATAAGGTAATGTTCAATGCACATGCTGCCACCCATCTCGGAGGGGTAGTATCCAACGATTGGCGTTTTTTATGGTATGGATAGAGCCTTTGGTCTCACACACACTGAATACCCCACCTGCGGCCGCCACTGCATCATAAACAGCACTAATGCCCATAAGTGCCTGCTCATGTTGATTCACGACAATGCAATCAGATCCTTTTAAGAAAAACCACACATTCTCTACAAGAGAAGTTAATTACCTGAAGAGCATTGGGCAATAGGCTTTTCTGACTACGTTTTTAAGAAATAGTTTCGCAATATAAAAGTAAAGCCCTGTAAAATCAAAGCACTCTTATATCTCGATTTTAAATGGGCTTTTGACAAAGTACCTCACCAGCAACTATTAGTAAAACTGAAACATTTTAAAATCAGGGGCTAACTTCTGAACTAGATCAAGGAATACACAAAATAACACACATTCCAGGAAAGAGTAAGAGAAACTCTTTCACAGACAAAAATAAGTGCTCAGTGGAGTTCTGTGAGGATGTGTGCTTGCTCCAACATTATTCAGCATTTTTGTCTAATCGCTTTACTAAAATCTCAAATTATTTTTTCCCTGACAATGATAAATTTTTTGGTGACCCACTGGTGCAATAACAGAATGACATTGATTGCTCACATGAATGGACTCAACAGTGGATAATTAAACTTAATGCAAACAAGTGTACAGTGCTGCATTAACACAAACACACTGGCTTGATGGCACTAGGCTACTAAGAAATCATATGAGGAGATGCTCGTTAGTTAGTTGGACTTATGATTTCCGCACTTAGCCTTATGATAGGGCCATTGTACGCAGGTAACCGGTTTGTTCCATTGGTTACTCATACCATCCCAGCTCCGTCCAGAAATCATGGAGGCATCTGCTGTTATTCAGCGCCTCTCTCATGGTTAGTGGATTCTTAAGGAGCCTCGTCCGTTGGTCGCTCACGCTTTTGTAATGTAGAACTACGTGAGAAGGTGTCTCCTCAGCTTGTATGCAGCCCGTGCATAAAGGGCTGTCGGTAACGCCGATATTGAAAAACTGTTTGTTCAGCGGGCAGTGACCTGTTATTATGCCAACTACATAGCGTAGGATTTTCCTACTTAGTTGTAACAGCTTGTGCGACAGACTAGTGTCCAAGGACGTGAAAACATTCTTGGTTTGTCTACAGTCCGTTTGCTCTGCCCACTGTTTGTTGTGTAGTTGTAGGTTCTGTCACTTAACCACGTTTTGAGTTGTGTAAAAGGTATTGGTACGATTGGTTCGGGTCCCATTATTTTAGTGCCTGATCCTCTCTTTACCAACTAATCTGCCGCATCATTGCCTAGAGACCCACTATCACCACATATCCATTGAAGAGTAACCGGTTCTTTACTGTAAATTTTTGCAGTTCACAGTAACTCTCCAGGATTAGTCCACTGTTGATGCGGTTGTTATTGAGAGCTTGTAGCACAGTGGCACTGTCGGAGATGATGCATATTGATGCATCGCTTATGTCTCTAGACAGGACTGCTGTTGCAGCTCGGGTAATCCCGACACATTCTGCCTGGAAGATGGTGCACCCAAGGTTGTTGATATGATGATGTTCAGGTCATTAGAGAACACTCCCAGACTCTGTTTTAGAGCCATCAGTGTAGATCCTAACTTCATGCACGCCAGAGCTGTACTTTTCTCCCTCATGAAGCTGGATGCGTTATCTTTTGTCGAAGACAAAAGTTTTTGGGATGATGTCACAAGTCGCCTCTATCATTGGAAGCTTTTTGCCTACTGCCTCCTTGAGACGTGCATGAGCGATTCTGTTGTCCCATTTCCAGAGCCCTACTTTCTGGGTCTGAGATTAAGAATGACCTCTAGTGCAGCCGTAGGGGTCGTTTTCATACCGCCTGTAGTTGCCAAGCAGGCAAGGCATTGCAAGCTTTGTAGTTTGTTTTAACTGTGCTTAGCTGAGTTCGGGGCCACCAAACTACTGCACCATACATTAAAATGGGTTGTATTATGGCTGTATAAAGCCATAGTGTTATGGATGGCTTAAGGCCCCATTTCTTGCCTATTAGTCTTCTGTATTGCCAGAAGGTTGTACATGCCTTGGTTATTTTTGTGCTTAGATGCTTGCTCCAATTCAGCTTGATGTCTAAAATTACCCCAAGGTATTTGACTTCGCACGAAAGGGTAAGCTCAATGTCAAATAGTTTTGGCATGGTAGTCATTTGAATTTTCCTTTTGTTTGTAAAAAGGACCAATTCTGTCTTGTTGAGGTTTACCGTCAGCTCATGGTGGTTACATGCTGGAGGAGATGATTGTAATACTAAAGCTGCCTTAACTAAACAGGTTATGCTTGTGAGGGGTGATCTAATTAAGACATACTAAATTGACATACAAGTACAACTTACACAAAGGTATGTGGCATGTTGGTCTTACAAGATTGAAGTTCTCTTGGACACTCAAGAAGACACCATTTACTTTCACAGGAATCAGAAACCAATCGCGCAAATCACTTTCTAAGTAATCTTGTTGCAGCAATTTGGAACAGATTACTTACCTAGTTTCAGCTGATTCAGTACACTCATTTAAAAATAGACTAGATAAATAGTTTATAGACTTCAAGTGTATTGTTTCAAAGTAATATTTGGCGGAAACTAATTTTTTTTAAATTTGAAGGCTCACAAAATATGAGAGAAAAAGTACTTAGGAAGCTGAAATGCATTTTTGAAGACCTATTTATGGAAACCTTACATAATTAGTTGCGCAAAGAGAATCAGTTATATACAGGCAAAAGCTGCTACTATTAACCGTTTATATAAATGCATGTGCTATTGGTATTTTAGTGTGTTGTACATATTCATTTGAACAGTTGTTTCGTAGACAAGGCAACTTGAATTATTTGTGCCCTCCTTTTGCAGTTAAAACAATATGTACACAATTACTTGGTTTTGTTAGCATTGAAGTTGTCCCAGGGGGACAAGGAAATCATATTACCTGCTCCTGGCGGGCAAGTGATGAGCGGCTGCCCCATTCCTCATATGTCTCACGATCATCTGCACAAAAAAATTTACATGTCACTATGCTCATACACATATTTGGCATTAGTCGTATACATTCCCAACTTCATTATATTTAAATAAGTGAGTGTACTGTGTTTGCTCATCTATTGATTAATATGTTTTCGGTCTATATACTGATAAAATTAGTAGTTTTTCAAAGTATTACCATTTAATGATTGGTTCAACTGATTAAAAAGGGGTGGTATGCCAATGGATTTACAGTGATTTATTCACAGGGGGTGTTCTCCTACGATGGCCTACAATATAGAATTTAATCTGTTTTAAAATGTACATATTTTCAATTATCATTTACTTACAGTAACTGGTTTCACTGCTTCCCTCCGTACTTCTTTGCATCTGCATATTTACAGTTTATACATTTTTAACATAATATATTAAAAATTAGATTGAACATACTCTTATTGTACCGATTGTACTTGATAAATGTAGTTCTTGTTGGGCATAAGTCAATATTGTGGCATAAAGTACCGACATAATGCATACAAAGTTATAACTTATGGTAGGTACATTAGATTCGAATCTCCTGTAGATTTATAAATTTCTGGGAATAATATTTATATGCGGCACCACCGCCCATTTCGAAGTCGCGAAGGTTATTGTTATTGTTGGACTATTGCACCTTAAATTTGGACACAAATAAGAAGGAGGCTTATAAAATACACACTTTATTCATGATTTCGATTAGTTTTAGCTATTTATGGCTAAATCAAGAGAAAAAAGCCAATATCAATCAGAGTTCAACGTTCGGGAATTGTTTATATGTTTTTCTTTCTTTTTGGTTCCCTCCAGGGGGCCGTTCAAAAACCGACTGAGTCGAGTAGAGTTATGACTCGAACCGTTCATAAACTAACTGAGTTCCAACCCTAATCCGTTCAAAAACGCGTAGAGTTGTTACCCTAGGGTTGGCTCAAGTGAACCGTACTCGACGCGGGTTCGTCGGAGTAGGCGGCCATATTTCATTAAAATGGTCAAAGCAATGTTTCCGTATTAAGAAAATTAGTAAATTATTTTGTTGTTTGTTTTTGTATTTAAGTATTTTTGTATGACTTTTGTATTTGGAGTTTTTTTAGTAATAAAAGATTTTTAAGTATTTCCACTCCACTACTAGGGTTCAGTTTTTTCTTAGAATCTTTAGTGAATAACCCTAAATGCCTTAAAATAGTTTTAAAATATTGATTTTAGCCGTAAATTTTAGCTGTTTAGAAATACTCCTATTTTCATTTTATTTTTTGTCAACATAAAATCTAACAATAAAATAAACCGCGATTCAAGTGTTTAGAATGCAAACACAACGTTACAACTACAAAAAGGTTAACATTGTTAACATACTGATAAATAAATAGTATTATAATATACTTAATAATAATGGTAAGTTTTATTAAAATATATGTATAATCAAAACAAAAGAATTCACCAAGTTCCCACCTAGTTTATAAAAACTTAATTCAAAAAAGCAAGAAGGAAATTATTAGTTTGTTCTCACTCAAAGTCAAAAAAATAGCCTAAAACTTTATTTGAATTTTAGTGTTCCGTAGGCCTTACAAAGGTATTTCAATTAAAAAAAATGCCCCTACAAGGGCGAAATTCCTAAAAGTGGAAACATTGATTAAAACTTGACAGATGTAACTCGGCTAGCCGTTCAAAAACTATAGGGTAGAGTTAGGAACCCGATGACGTCATTTTCTACTAAAGTTACTCGTTTTTGAACGCAACCCAGTGCTGCCACCTCTCTGAGGCCAATCAGCGCTAAAAGCGCTTGAAAAAAGCGCTAGATTTCGCTAATTTGCTTTAACAAAAAATAGCGCTAAATTCCGCTAGCTATTCATGAACAAAAAATGCATAATCAGAAGTTTTTATTTATTTCAATACAAATTGGCATAATTTTCAATTAATATTAATATTAATAAGTATGGCTAATCGCTTTCGATGTCAGAAGGATCAGCTTGAATTGACTGAATTCTTGAAGGTCTAGGTTGCACATCGTACACATACAACCAGGAATAATTTATTTTAGTTGGGGAATACCCTAAAGAAATGGAACGGAAGCTAAACTAATTACAGTGTTGCTGCGTTATTCCTACTTTTTGGCAAGATTGCGACGTGATTACGCAACCGACGTGGACCACGCAGTATGCTGGTACTGCTACAGCTTAGACAGCGAGCGACCACATAAAATCGCCATTAAGGGGCTCCCTCAGGACACCTCACTTGACGAGCTTGCTGAGGACCTCGCATTCGCCAACTTCCCCGTGTCGCATGTGCGGCAAATTCCTGCAGTTAGGGATCGACCTAATTGCATTTATTATGCCTAGCTACAGCACAGGCATACTCTTGCCGAGCTGCTCAGCATGCCTGGCATAACGATTGAAGCTTGGCGTACACGCCCCGGTCCGGCGCAATACCATAGGTGCCAGGCATTTGGCCACGCCTCCTCTAACTGCCACCGACCAATCAAATGCGTGCGCTGCGGTGGCGAGCACCCGACGTCCGACTGCGATCGGCAATCGGTCGCAGTCAAATGCGTCAACTGCAGACAAGTGCACACGGCCAACAGCCGCTCGTGTCCTGTATTCAGGCGCGAGGCGAGACGTAGGGGGGTGACTATCAACCCTCCGTTACCCCGTAATAAAGCCCAACGGGCTACAAATTTGCCCCCGCCATCGCCCGCTCCCCTGCAACAATTGCAGCCGCAGGACTATGACCTGTCCTCGGGCGCAAATTTAATGCCCCCGCCAACCCCCCCACTGACAGATCCCAAGCTCTCGGGAGAAAAAGGAGGCCACGTCGGAAAAAATCCGCCCCTAAGTCTACAACAACCGTTTCGGCTACTATCCCGGTAGTACCGGACACCTATTCATTTGTGCCCAACATCTATTTGCCACCTCCTTAGTTCGCCGACCCCCCGCAACCCCCCAATACGTCTCAACCACCCACCGCCAACCAACCACCAAAATCAAAATCGCGCACTGTCGCTGCTCAGCAGCATCAACCCCCCGCGTCTATTCGGCCTAGTGGCACTCAATACACACAGGGCCCACCTCGCATGCAAGCTGGTGCCCTAAACGTAGCCAGAGCCGCAATAGCGGCGCTAAACGCGGCCATAGAGGCCATAGCTGCCGGCCAAAATCCCCTTTTTAACGGCTTGGCACAACTCACCACAATTCTTACGTGGGAATTTAATGGGGCCTCATCGGGGCCTTAAATTAAGAATTGTGTATTTGAACCCTGGGGGCATAAATGGCAAGACAGCCGCCCTCAGAACGTTAGTCCAGGAACACGATGTTCACATTGTGTTACTGGGCGAAACGAAACTCCGAGGTGAGAATGAGCTCCGCATTCCAAATTTCTTCACCTATAGGCGAGACGAAATTTCTCCTGCTAATATGGCCTTCAGGGGTACGGCTGTATTAATTACACGTGATCTTATTCACGAATTACTATCCCTTCCCCATTTTACATACACTCGGTCTATAGGTGTAAAACTAAAGGTCGGCAATGCGGAGCTTAAAGTCTTCGCCGCATATAAGCCACCATCAACCCCCTTCGATCCAAGTGACATCGATAATATCTTTTGCGATGCCACCCCCACACTCATTTTAGGTGACCTTAATTCCAAACACCAACACTGGGGTTCACGAACTTCATCCAAATCGGGTCGTGAACTTAAAGAAGATGCTGAGCTGAAAAACTATTTAGTCATCGGTCCAGGATCACCAACGTACTACCCCTCTACTGACAATCACGCACCGGACGTACTGGACATCGCCTTAGCGCATAAGATTGGCTGGTCAATGTCGTTAGAGGTCCTCCACGACACTGACACTCAGCATCTGCCAATCCTATTGGTCCTTGGAGTGTCCGCAGCTGGTAAACCGCTCCCCAACCCCCGCAGAATAACAGACTGGGCCACTTTTCACCGCGCCATGTTGAATTATCAACTCCCAGCTGGTGGCATTTCTACTCCCTTAGAAGTCGAAGAGGCAGATAGCACTTTCACAACTGCCATTGCACAGGCTCTAAGGGAGTCCACCAGTGTCTCAGCCACAGCTTCTGGTAAGCAACTTTTACCGGCGCACCTCTGCGCAAAAATCAAAGAAAAGAGGGCCCTTCGTAAACACTGGTTACAAACACGTTGTCCAGCTGCAAAGAGGGACCTTAACAAGATCAGCGGAACGCTCGGAACTTTTTGCGGACCACTACGAGGACCAATTTAAGCCGAATCCCACTATCGACCCTGACCACACGTTAGGAGTTTCAGAACGCGTAAAGCAGTTTTTCGCGGCCCCAGCCCCACCACTCAGAGGTGATTATTTTATCTCGCCTAAAGAGGTTAGGAAGGAGGCCGCTAAGCTTAATAAGCGCAAATCACCCGGTCCCGACGAGATTCCAAACACAGCGATTATCATGCTGCCTAGGAAGGATCTGGTGGCACTCAACCGTATCTTTAATGGGATACTGCGCACTGGACATTTCCCATCTTCGTGGAAGATTGGCAAAATAATTGGTATCCCGAAACCAGGGAAAGATCGTCATCGTCCAGAACATTACCGACCGATTACACTGCTGTCCAATTTAGCCAAGTTGTTCGAACGCCTACTTTTATTTAGGATATCCTCGCATATCCAGCTTAGGCCTGAACAATTAGGTTTCAGAGACAGCCACAGTACCACTCTTCAGCTTGTACGAGTGCTCCATCACATGGCCTTCGAGCTAAACAAGGGCAGGCGCACAGTCGGAGTCTTTCTCGATATGGAGAAGGCTTTCGATCGAGTTTGGCACGAGGGCTTATTACACAAGCTGTTAGAGACGAACATCCCACCGATGCTCGGGCGAGTAATAGCTTCGTTTTTGGACAAACGAAGCTTCTATGTCTCGGTCGAGAACAACCAGTCAGCATGTTAACCCATTAGAGCAGGGGTACCTCAAGGCAGCTGCCTATCGCCACTGCTATAAGCGTTATTCACCATCGACATCCCCACTCTCAGTGACTCCGGTCTAGCTGAAGGTGTTGAAGACGTCATCCTAGCCCTTTACGCGGACGACAGCGCCTATATGTCCTCCTCCCGCAAAGCTAGTTTAGCAGCCAAAAAAATGCAGCGTCTATTGGACACTTTGCCTGGCTGGCTGGACGAGTGGAGAATAGCCGTTAATGCCAGCACGACATCAGCAATACTGACCGGCCTGCAAAAGTTTCTCCCACCGAAACTTGTGTTTCGAGGTCAAGTTATTGAGTGGCAACCCAGCGTAAAGTACCTTGGTTGTATTATAGACCGCCCCTTGCGCATGCGCAAAATGTTAGACCATGTGTCAGCAGGCGCGGTCGCGTCGCGGGCGTGCCTTAGACCGGTACTTTCTTCTGTCTTGCCACTTAGAACCAAAATTCGCCTGTACAAGTTGTACATACGGTCGAGACTGATCTATGCAGCCCCTGCTTGGTACGGTCTTCTATCTTCTACCAGTAAACGTAAGCTCCAGGTTGTCCAAAATAAGTCGCTGAGATTAATTACCGGCGCGGGACGCTACGTCCGCAACTCCACCATCGCTAAAGACACCAAAACCGAGCCACTCGCAGAGTTCATATCTGGTTTGTCGAAACGATTATTCACCCGCGCTGATAACAGCCACCATACACACCTCAGGGGCATAGTACCCTTACACGCCCGCCCGCCGGAAGGCAGGGCTTTCCCCCTAAAGCTTATTCCTGTGGGTGAATAAGTTTATTATTCACCCTCCTACCTTTTCACCTGCTCCCTTCATTCCATGCCACTTTTATTGCCCATCTTGCTTTTATTTTATTTCTGTTTTTATTTCGCCTTTATTTTATTTTATTTTCGTTTTTATTTCGCTTCATTTTTATTTCGCTTTCATTTTTGATTTTTATTTTTGATTTTTATTTCATTTTGTTTTGTTTTTGCTTCGTTTTTATTTTATTTTAATTTCGCTCTTTTGCTTTGTTTTTAATATTGTTTTATTTTATTTTTTGTTTTTATTTTTGCTTTTATTTTGGCGCCCACTCTCGTATTATTTACTATTTTTCATATCGCCTCTGGCGATAATATATTAGCCACAAAGGGGCCTGTAAAGTAGGCCTCCTTTTTTAAATTTCATCGGGGGTGTTCAGCACCCCTGAGCTTCTGCCCGGGTCATGGTGGGAGGTAAATTCCCCTCCCCCGACACCCGCACCTCAACACCCAGAAGGGTGAAAGAGAAGATACCCACGAGACGTGATTACAACTAAGTTTGGTCTGCCATAAAAGTGCGCTATGTTTTCCGCTAGGAGTTAATATTTAAATTTTGGCGCCATGTGTGGCAGAAAAGCGTTAGATCTAACTCCGAAAGCGCTAAGGTGGCAGCACTGGTTCCCTCCCCATTGGCCCTTCTTTTTCTTCTTTTTTTTCCAAATTGGCAATTCCATTGGTCCTTCCTTTGCGCCATACTACACATTGCGCCATCGCCAAATACTAGACAAATACTAGTTCTTCCTTTCTGAGGCGCGTTCGTAAGCCCAAACTTGGTTAACCCGGGTAGACCCGACAGCAGGATAGCAAATACATTTCTCCACATACGCGGGGGATATTGTATATTTTTACCCAAATTTTATTTATAAATTTTAATTCTTAGAAACGTCACGTCTGTATCGTCACGTTACTTATATATGCTAAGATTTTGTGACGAAATGGAATCATAAAGCTTGGTACATACAGCAAATTTACCGACTACGAAAAGATAAAAACGGTTATGTGTTGATCTTAGACACAATGGTATAATATTAGACTAAAAAATAATATAACTATAAAAAAATCTTATAACACGGGGTAGGACGTAAATTTTTTGGTAAATTCAAACACTAATTTGTACCTAACTAATCTGACCAACCTGAAACTTTTACTATATATAATGGGTCTCAAGTATGTTATATTGTGGAAGCTAATTTTACCCATCAATACGAACCACTATAAGAATCTCACGTAAATCTTAAAAAAAAGTTGTTTGCGAAAAACTTTTCTATGCAACCTAATTTTTAGAGCACTTCTACATCTACTCGGCAATGCACAAATATCTCGTGTGACACTCTCCACTGCGGAGTTATGACTAATGTTTTGGTCGCGCGGTGTGTATTTCAACGTTTAGTGAATTGTTACCCGGTAAAACTTTTTACTCTTAGGCTTTTTTTAGAGCTCTATCTATAGAGATCTATATCTACACGACAACACAGAAATATCTCGTATTACCCTCTCCATTGTGTATTTCAAGATAAATTTTTATTCATTTGTAAAATTGCCATATCTTAAATGTTTTTTTTTTATGTAATAAGTTTTGATGTTGTTGAATAATTAATAAAAAAAACGAAAGTTCCCAATTATAGACTAATAGCTAATATCTACAATACTGTGAACTATGCTTTGCTAGTTCCATTTAGTTACGCTGAATTCCACTGCGTCACTGTCCTGTTATTTTTGGATCATTTTTTTTTATTTTGTTAGATAATTTAAGCAAAAGCTTTGTTGTTAAGTAAAAGCATTAATCTAAAGGAAGATGAGCAACTAAAAATAATAATTGATGTGTCTACTTCTTAAATTAATACCATAAAAATGAGTATAAATCACTACTTTCTAACCTCGAAGTGACGATTATGACACAGATTTCCTAAAATAAACATATCACTATTAGAATTATCTCTTTTATAAAACTTTTTTATGTGTGTTTTTATTTATGTATCGCTATATAAAAACTGTTGGACTAAATTATTAGTAGTTTTAATTTTAATATAGGATTTACATCGTGACGAAATGGAACATTTTCTTTAATGTGCCTCTACTGAAACCAAAATATCCGAATATTTCATTAGGTTATCTTAATGAATTTGTTATAGTAGCTTTATAAAAAGATTTTCCATCGTGGATTGTTTATTTGGGTTATTTCAAGCAACTTTAAAAAACTATTCCATTTCGTCACATGTACACTTTTTTTGAAAAATACCCACATGTATTTTCACTTAGAGAAACTTTGATCTATCCGATCAAAATCCTCATAAATCTTAAAAAAAATTATGATATTGGCAGATGACCTACAATAAACTCTGTCAATATTTTACCACTATGATGTCAAAACTATTAAACTTCACCTTATGATAAAAAAAAATGTCTGTAATTTAACCTATGCACACCAAATTGGAAAATAAATAAACTACGAAAAGGAAAAAAGGGGGTTTATTTAAACAACAATATTTTACAACAGAAAATAATAATAATACAAATCTATATTCACTGTTAGTTGGTATAACATTTGAACAAAAAGTAAGGCTGTTCGTAGGACTTTGTTTTTGTGGATAAATCGTAATGTTTGAACGTGTATTAAGTACTTTTTGTTTTATCATTCTTTAGCCTTTTTGCTGGGTGACTCATTACTATCGCTGTCTCCACTGCTTTTCCTCTTTCTGCTTTTACTCTCTTCATCATCATGTTGTTTCTCTTTGTCCTTGGTTTCTGGCACAACTTTCTTAATACGTGCTGCCTCGGGGGAGTAGGCCCAGAGCATCATTTCTAGATGCTCTTTAGTTGGTTCATCCTTTTCATTGAATAGTTTTGCGTCCTCATACTGAAAAGATATTTATGATACATTTTAAAAAAAAACTCAAAAGGAAATTACAGATCCCATTTTCTGATCAAATAAACTTCTTATTGTACCACAGCAAAAACAATTGCGTACACGAAAATACTTAATAATATTATATTAATGGTCTATTCTTGCATTGCCACATCTTAGACTGCGAAGTCCTACACTACCCGCCCTATCTACTCCGTCTTACTGGTGTCTTGGGCAGAGGTAATAGGCACACATAGGAATGCCATGAGATGGCGGGATACTACTAGAATCACTCACTAATGCGGACTGGAAACGCCGCATACTTTCCAGTGGTTGAGGACGCTCCGTTTATTCAATTACCACCTCTTTGAACGTTTGCGCTGTTTTAGCCCGCAGTATTGAACACTCTACAGAACCCTCTCATCGACAGTTCTTTTCCTATGTGACCCGTTCCTTAAGTCCTTGCAGTGGAACGCTGGCTGGTAAGACGCTGGAACGGAACGGAACGGAATGGTCTATTCTCGCATTGTCACTTCATTTAAAAAAAAACTTAGGTTAGGTTAGCTTATATTAGTGAATGAACGTACATTAATATAAATATTTATAAGATTTCTAATCTGTATCTTGAGTAAATTAGTAAGACAATAATAATATTTGTGTTGGTAAATTAAGGTAAATTTGTCGAGATGGGTGAAGCACAGAAGTAGGAATTCCAATATGTGGTTATTTTATATATTATAATATATTGTTGGTTACCTTTTCCTTCAGCTCTTTAAGTGCTGTGTTCCGTAAGATATCCCAGGTCTTCCCTCCCTCCCGCTCTGGAACCGTTCTCAGCCGTTTGTACTCTCCGTTCACTGAACTGTACGCCGCTATAAATGCTTTCTGTAAAATAAACAGAGTATTCCATTTTTTATCAAAATAAAAACTGGAAAATGGCTTCAACCTTTTATTAAGGTGGCACAATATTTGATCGGGCTGCACTGTACTTTATCAGCTATTTTTTTTCGACTTCATATTTTTTTTGGGGATAGAACTTACTGTCATTAATCTATCTACAAAGTTTTATCTTGCGGAACTTCATAGTTTTCGAGAAATAAAATATCGAAAATTCAGTGTCGTAGGATAACTTTGCTTTTACCTCACATAATAAAAGAACAACGAAAGTAATAGTGCATACAAGAATACCGCGTTTACATAATTTATAATTTTTTTGTAATATCTTTAAACATTACATGGTAATAATAGCCATAAATGTAATATTTCAGTAATTTAGATAATACTATATTATTATGTATGCACATTGCACATATATAAATATTTCGTTCATTTCATATCTTTTTTTTTTTCGTGTATAAGAACATGGATAAAAGTATTTTGATCAAAAATGCTTGAATGGATTACAATATTAATCGAATCTTGTTTTTATTATATAGTTATAATATAAACTTTTAAAACCAGAAAATAAGAGAGCTCTTTTTCATTATGTATAATCAAAACTTAACAACAACAATTTCTGAGCGTTTATTCAACCGTAGTACTTATTTAGTGTAGTCAGGGCGACCCACTTGCGAACATGAAAACTAGCGCGCGAAGCCGAGCGGAGCGTGCCGCGGTAGCGGCCGGCGAGCGCCAGGACCACCTGTACTTATTTAGTGTAGTCAGGGCGATCCACTTGCGAACATGAAAACTATAACGCAAAGCTAAGCGGAGCACATGAAAACTAGCGCGCGAAGCCGAGCGGAGCGTGCCGCGGCAGCGGCCGGCGAGCGCCAGGACCAACTGTACTTATTTAGTGTAGTCAGGGCGACCCACTTGCGAACATGAAAACTATAACGCAAAGCCAAGCGGAGCACATGAAAACTAGCGCGCGAAGGCGAGCGGAGCGTGCCGCGGCAGCGGCCAGCGAGCGCCAGGACCACCTGTACTTATTTAGTGTAGTCAGGGCGACCCATTATCATTCATCGTAAATTTAAACAATCGATCTTATAATTATTATTATTGATCGATTATTAGTCTTTATTTCAAATCTTGTTTTAATTTTTACATTACAATAAATTGTGTTCACCTTAGTTTTTTGGTAGAAATGAATTTTCGATGATTCTAAGGAATTACTCAAAAGACTTGTATCCATTGTCAACAATATAAAAAAAAAAGTTTAGTATTTTTTTTATTTATTACTGTTTGGTTTTGTTTGATTTTAATTTATTTAAAAACAACTTTTTTTTTTACTTATTTTTTGGAATTTATGTGTTGGAATCTAAAACAAAGATTATAAACACGTAGGAAGTGTTAAACTGTTCGTAAAAAAGCTACTACTATGTAAAATTTAGTAGTAAGTGATACAAAAACTTTAAATTATAAAAGTTATTTTTCCATCAGTATTTGTTTATAATTTTTTTTACAAAAATCGCTAATTTTTCGTTTTTTGCGCTTTTCCTAACTCAAGTGATGTAAAAACAATACAATGAGTATGTTTTTTCCTGTCCCAAAAAAATATTACTATTTAAAGTCAATGCCTTTTAATGTACAGTGCTTCCCCATCGTCCATATTTATTTATAATTATAAACCAAAAAATTCAATATTAGCAAGCAAAAGCCGTTAGGATTTTGGCACCCTGTTCCACCCCCCTTGAACGGTATCTTCTTTTACTCGTCCCCTGTGCCATCACTGGTAGCCAAACCAGAAACTTTTACGATTTCGCCACGTACGTTCATTCTTGGTCTGTATATTAGTCATTGAATTTATACACTAACAATGTGAGCGCTGAAATTTGGTAATTACATAGATAATTATACATACCTGCTGCAGTATTAAGTGACAGTATAATTTATAGTAATCTAGTTTTAAAATATGGCACCAACAAATTTATACGTATTCGTAAATTCTTTAAAAGTTTTTGTTCAGCATCTAAGGTTGTTACCTGTTGGTCGGTCTGGTGTTCAGCAAGTGTAGCTGCCGTCCGCACTATGCCAAGACTGAGGTAAGGATTGTTATGTTTGCTGAGATGCATCATGTCGAAGTCATCGAGAAACTTATCGAATATTGAGATTGCTTCTTTAATATTCGACAACTTAGTCTCGTCTCGAGTGCCTGGAAATTATATATAAACGCTTATACGTAGTATTTCACATTGCAAATTATCGAAACCATTTAACATGTTTCTTTTATACATTATTTCAAATACACTTCTGAACGCAGGCCAAGTGCATAAAGAGAGTAAAAACGAGAGAAAAGGGTAAATAGTGGGATAAATCGAGAAATAAAAAAGAATTTATAAGACGCTTAGTATTAAATAAATTGCAGATGCAGATAGAACAAAACGTTCTTGTTAGAATTCGACTAAAATGACAGAATGGCGAAGTGGTGGATAGAACATACATTGGACTACTATGTTAAAAGTTCCGGTTTCAAGCAACCAATATTGTAATGTCGATTGTAAATTTATTTCCAATCCAATTTATTCTCTGTACGGGGAAAAGCTAGCTAATTATTACTTTTCTGAGACGGAATTCCAATGGTTAAAAGTGGTTGCTACAAGCATTCACAACAGTCTCTCTAATCATCCTTCGAGGATAAGTCTCGTGATAGTGTATTATTTTTATTTATTAAAAAGTATAGTCTTTTATGCTTTTAAATTGTTCTAAGTAAAAATTTACACCCAAACGCTGATATTACAAACAAACGATCGTTTTCGACCTCTAACCACTACCACTGCAGACTTACACGTCAGAACTCGCTTAGCCCGTCCGATGAGCCCCTTCACAGCCAGCTTCTGGTAGTCGGGGTCCCTGCCTTCCAGTTCCATTAGTGTGCTCTCTGCTGTATTCTTGTCTTTAAATCCTAGCCCCGGTACCGTATCAGCTGGTAAGTCTTTTTTCTTGGACTTGTCTTCCATCTCTACGTCTGAGGATTCCTGCAAATCAAAGAAAATTTTGGCAAGGTAACGAATTCCGATAGGTAGGTGTATTTTAAGTGGTTTTAATATTCAACATTTTTAGACTAGCTGCCATCTGATGTGATATGACAACAAACTTTCTCCATCAAACATCTCAATAGAAAATTATAACTTACTGCACTTTCTTTATCTCCATTTTCAGTTTCTTTCTCTTTTGCTTTGTCTTTCTTCTTGTCTTCTTTTTTGTCTGGCTTTTTCTCTTTGTTCTTGTCCAGCTCCGCAAGCCAGTTTTCGAATACTTCCATCGCTTCTTTTATATTCTTTATCTTGTCCTCCGCTTTTGTCACTATAAACAAAAGATAATTCTTTTATATGAGATGACCCTAAGTGTGGATTTGGTAAACAATACATTTGGTGCAATCAACAATGCCCTGATCAGCTATAATATAGTTCTGGTCATTCCAATCAACGCATACCAGTTTTCAATCATGAATTAAAGTCTTTAAGTGCAAATAGAATTTATTTTATTATAATCTCAGAATGTAAGATGTTGCCAAATTTATTTAGGAAAATGAAAAAAAATAGAAATACTGAATCTTACCACTACATTTTAGAAAAATTTCGAAAATTAAGAAAGAAGGGCATTTTAGCCCAGATAATTTCTTTCGAAACGCATGAAATGAGCCCGTTTTTGTCAAGTTTATCATAAAATGAGCCCTGTTTGAATCTGTTTTCACGGATAAAGAGCCTGTTTTACCCTGACTATGATATGACTTCTAGTCGTTTTCTTAACGTTTTAACTTGTTTTTGTTAGTTTGTTGAAAAACCTTTTGAAATCGAAAAATATGCAATAAGCTTCTTTTTGCACTGTGCCCTTTGTTTTAGGTAGGTTTTATTTTATCCTGCGCTTTCTACACCATTGACTTGACGAATGTACTACTTAAAGGTTTTTATGTGAGGTATGTATATGTGGTGGTATCGTCTTTGGACGATGCGTTTCGGCCAGGTTTGGCCTGGTTTAAGGCCTGGCGCAATATAACGGTCTTTCCGTGACCACGGCTTGTGCAACCTGACCGAAACGTCGAAACCCAAGAGGTAAATTGTTTCACGTGCAAAACCAGATAAAACTGTTGACATTGTTATCACACCTCAGACGACGAGGGCAAATACTACTTACTGGTAAGCACCCGCTTGGCGCGACCGAGCAGCCCGCGCACTGTCAGACGCCGGTAGTTGGGCTCGTGCTGCTCCAACAGCCGCAGCGTCTCTTCGGCCTTCGCCTTGTCCTTGAATCCGAAACCAGAATCTTCTTTCTCATCTTTACCCATTTTTCTAAAACGAAACAAAAACTTATGATTAATTTACGAGGAAAGCAACCAGCATAAGCATATACCAACATATGAACTCGTAAGGCCCGGATCAACAGCAGCGAATCAAAATGGTTTCGTTTGTTTGTTCTAGTATGAGGAAGATAAATTGTTAAAGTTCTCTAGACTACATTTTAACTTTTTAAATCGATCGTAATAATGCAATGGATACGGATCTTGACTTAGGGCCTTGATGTGGGTCTAAAACTCAGTTCATCTTAATCCAATTTTAATTTAGTTCCACTAAGGTAAACTCGACCTATATCAGTAGTATCGGTACTCTTGAACGAATTCGTAAAGTGATGATTGTTGGGTTGCGGTCGAGTTGCAACACTTCGTCAAGACTGAAATTAGTTACTACATAGGTTATTAAATTTAACAATTACCTATACTTTATACAATTAGAATAAAAACAATATAATTATTTTAAAAGTCAAAGTCAAAGTCAAAGTCAAAATGGTTAATTCAAATAAGGATTTTACAATCACTTTTGAATCGTCAAAGTTATAAAATATTATTTTTTGAACCCTCCCACCTTCCCGCCGGTTCACAATGTTGTTGATTTATACCGAGAAGAATCCGGCAAGAAACTCGATAGTTACTCTTTTAAAAACACTATCAATAATACAAATAAACTAAAATACAATTAATGTTTTAAATAAAAAATTTTTAGTCGTACAATTTTATGTTATTTCCATTTTAATTTGGTTTACCTATGCATCCTGTAATTGAGCATCATCAGTCCCAAGGATTTTTATCATTTACATAGTCTGAAATATTGTAGTATGCCTTTTTACAAAGTACCTGCTTGATAAAAGATTTAAATTTACTTATTGATAGATTTTGAATTTTAGTGGGATCTTTGTTGTAAAAGTGTATACATTGCCCCATAAAAGAGTTACTTATTTTGTGTAGACGTGTATCATGCACCAACAGCTTATTTTTACTTCTAGTATTTACTTTGTGAACGTCACTTTTCTTGCTGAAACTATTGATATTTTTATGTACATATAAAAGATTTTCATATATGTACTGCGACACTAAGGTTAAAATTTTTACTTCCCTAAACCTATCCCGCAGAGATATCCTAGATCCTAATTTATAAATAGCACGCATTGCCCTTTTTTGTAACAAAAATATTGTATTTACATCAGCAGCGCTACCCCACAATAGGATACCATATGTCATTAAACTATGGAAATAGCTAAAATATACTTTTTTGCAGTGTCGACATCGGTCAATTGTCTTATTTTCTTGATCGCATACACAGCAGAGCTAAGTTTTTTGGCTAGGTTATGAATATGAGGACCCCATTGAAGTTTGGAGTCCAGCGTTATGCCAAGAAAGACTGTTGAATTAACAAGTTCTAATTGCTCGCCATTAATATTAATACATGTCTGTCTCTGACTAACATTTGGTAATGTAAATTTAACACATTTGGTTATTTTTTCATTAAGTAACAAATTATTAGCGTTAAACCAATTTACAATTTTAGAAAGGGCATTATTTAATTCATTGTAACATGTCTGTCGTCTCTTAACTTTAAAAAGCAAAAGTTAAAATGCTGACACATTATGAAGTAAGCATGGCCTGGGTCGTTTTGTTTTGACTGTTTTCAAATTTTATTCTCGTTCTCTATTCCATTGACGTAAAGGCCTCGAGTAGGTACATATACTTTGGTAGCGATTTAGGTATATCTTTATTGATTTTAATTTCAAAATTAGCCTCCAAATTCTTTACTAACTTGACTGAGCGCTACATTAATTCAATGTTCAAGAAAATGGATTTATAGAATTCTCGATCGCAGTAGTACCCGAGTGACTCGGATTAGCGCACTGAGACTTTTGTAATACTGAATAAAAAAAATTCAAAGGATAAAATAAACGACTTTAAAAAGAAGATTAAGTATTAAAGGAGGGTTTACCTATTACTAGTAAAAACAGATTAAATAACTTGAATAATAAATTACTGCGGGCTAGTAATAACAAAAAGAACTTCGTTCTAAACGGACACTTCCCGAGTTTTTTTTTAATTAGAATTTATATATTTTAGAACTGTTCACTGCTTCTATGCGTTTAATGTCAAAATCCAACCAAGTTAAAAAGACATAAATTCCTTGTGACACACTGTACAAACCTTGGCTCATTATCTTTGGTTAGATTATTGTCATTGAGTGCATTATGTATATTATGTCGGTTAACAAAACGCCACTAGTGTTTGAAGATTCAAAAGTTTTGTCAGATATAAACTTGAAATAGCAGCGGTCCGTGTTGCTCTATGGATTAAATTTGAAATTATAAAAATCGATCTAAGAAAACTTTTGACTTAAAGGTTTTATTTAAACCACCAAGGTGGCAAACCATCTTTATCTTTAGGCAAACCAGCCTATGGCCCGCGTAGTGATAAGTCAGTGCAGGCACATAGGCAGATTGCAGTCAACGTATCCTACCTACAGTCTACGGGCGCTTGCACCATGCAGACTCATCTGTAGCCAACTTTTTAAAAATCCATTCACTGTCTTCTTGAAGAAATGTACGTAGAAGACGCTCATTCCACTTCCACAACCTAAGCGTGGACAATTTTAACATAACCTCGCTAGAAAATTGAATTGCGTGTTCTATTTATAATCAATATAAATAAATACTTTCATAGCAAAGATCCAGTCAAAAGCTTAACCTCGAGCCAAGACATGAACCTGCAACCTTTACATTCCGTGTAAGTGCTCTACCATTGAGCTATCGAGGCACAAGTCTGGCTCATGAAAATCTAAATAAAATACTCGTATTCCCTAGTGTATACTGTATATCTTTGTCGTAGGACGATTAAGTAATCTTTGGGTATAAGGTGGCTTCTCATATTTATTAGAAGGTATTGCTACTATGATTGAGTAATCGTTATTTCTATTCTATTACGTCACTAGTCATCGTTTTGGCGCGCGAGGTCGACAACGCGACTCAATTTTTTTCATTCGAAACCGCGGTGATGATTTAGGATTAATACAGATTACAAAAACAATAATATGTCGTAAATAATAATAACTGATGGGCCATGACGCGCCTACCATACCTGCCTGCTGGGCGCTGCGGCTTTTCTGTTGCGCTGTTTTGACAAATTCGTTAAAGAAGTGAGACGATATAAATTATATAGTTTATAAGTGATTGTCCATAAATTACGTTTTTTTTTTTTTTTTTTTTTTTTTATACCACTAAGGTGGCAAACAAGCTTACGGCCCGCCTGATGGTAAGCGGTCACCGTAGCCTATGGACGCTTGCAACACCAGGGGTATCACTTGCGCGTTGCCGACCCTTCAAAAATCTAATAACTTCTTTCTTGAAGAACTCCATACTGTAGTCCTTGCAGAAAACCTTGGCAGGGAGCTCATTCCACAACTTAAGCGTTCGCGGGAGGAAGTTTCTCTGAAACCGCACTGTACGCGACCATTTAGGTTCTAAAGTGTGAGAATGAATTCCCTGCCGATGGCGAGCGGTGCGATGGTAAAAAGTAGCCGTGGGCATCATTTCGAACAATTCCTCAGAACACAACCCATCGTACAAGCGGTAGAACACACACAGTGAGGCAAAGTCTCTCCTCAGACTTAAGGGCTCGATACCGCAAGTGAGTTTGGAATCGTCGACAATTCTCACAGCCCGTCGTTGAACCGAGTCAAAAGGGCCAAGCTGGTATCCGGGTGCACCTGCCCAGAGATGGCAGCAGTACTCCATATGGGGCCGAACCTGCGACTTGTAAAGTAACAACCTTTGCCCCGACGTGAAGTACTGCTTCGCTCTGTTGAGTACACCAAGTTTTTTGGACGCCAGCTTCACCTTATCTTGTAAATGATCTCGGAACTGAACATCGCTGGAGATGTCGACACCAAGGATCCCAATGCTCTTGGAGATGGAGAGGGGAGTGTTCTGGAATTGTGGGACTACAGTGAATGGAGTTTTCTTAGCGGTGAACGCGCACACTTGTGTCTTTGTAGGGTTGAATCGGACCAAGTTTACCCGTCCCCAATCAGAGACCTGGGACAGTGTGGTCTCGATTTGAGACACAAGTTCTCCGCGGTTTTCCTCCACAACGGAACGAGGGATGTTTGCACGACCCGTGTAAAAAGCGTCTCCAGTACTGTCATCTGCATAGCAATGTATGTTGTTGATGTCCAACATGTCATTGATATGCAGTAGAAACAGCGTAGGAGACAGCACAGAGCCTTGCGGGACACCAGCATTAATGTCCATGCTATCAGAGCAACTACCGTCAACTACGGTTCGTATGCGTCTGCCGGACAAAAAGCTAGCCACCCATTTGCACAAACCCTCGGGCACTCCGTAAGATGGCAACTTCGATAGAAGACCGCGGTGCCAGACCCGATCGAACGCCTTCGCTATGTCCAGGCTACATGCCAATGCCTCCCCCTGACTCTCAATGGCTAGTGCCCATCGGTGTGTGAGATACACTAGAAGGTCACCAGTCGAGCGACCGTGGCGAAAGCCATATTGACGGTCACTGACCAGATCGTGTACTTCTAGGTATCTTAGAAGCTGTGTGTTGATCACACGCTCCATCACCTTAGAGAGGAGAGAGGTAATAGCGATAGGCCTGTAATTCGATGGATCTGATCTATCGCCCTTTTTGGGCACCGGGTGCACATTCGCAGTCTTCCATGAAGACGGAAATTGCCTAGTGTGGTAGGAAAGCGCGAAGAGGCGCGTGAGTACAGAACATAACTCAGGAGCACACTGCTTAAGCACCACTGCTGGTATACCGTCTGGCCCACTCGACTTATGAACGTCTAGAGAGAGCAACGCCCGCCTGACCTCCCGCTGCGTTATGGAGATTTCCGGCATGGTCTTACCGCACCACGGTATAGTAGGTGGTACAGCGCCTTCATCGTTCATATTCGAGTTCGAGGCAAAGAGACTGCCCAGTAGATCGGCTTTCTCTTTAGCACTATGGGCCAAGTCACCATCGGTCTTTCGCAGTGGTGGTAACGACGACTGGCAGAAGTTCCCTTCGGCAGCTTTGGCAAGCGACCAGAAAGCACGACTCCCAGAAGGATAGCTCGCAAGTCGCCCACCTTTTTTGCCGATGAATTGGAATTTTGCTCTGGCAGTTGCTTTCTTACTGAACCTCGAGGCAGCATTTAATTTGCGTTTTAACTCAGAAATATTCGGATCCTTATTATTACGAGCTGTGGTCCAAGCCTCATACGCAGTTTGCTTAAGAATTTTAGCTTCTCTGCAAGACCTATTAAACCACGGTCGTTTTTTGACGCCGGCAGCTACTCGCAGGTTAGGAATGAAACATTCCATACCAGCAAGGATTGTCTCAGTGACTGCGGCTGCGCAGACGTCAGGATCTTCTGAGTTAAAGCAGATCTGCCTCCACGGGTACGATGCGTAAAATTCTCGCAATCCATCCCAGTCTGCCGACTTATAGTGCCACACACGACGCCAACGCAAAACGTGACGTTTGGTGAGTTTTTGACCCCGCCTCCCCCTTTAGATCCCCACGTAAGATTTTTGAAAATGCGTATCATTAGTGTGATATTGTAATGTAGAAAGTTCTTCCATTATAAGATGAAGTCTCACATGTTTATGCCTTAATTATCAGTTTTTGGTTTTTTTCCTATATTTGTGATGTAACATCTTGCTTCTTGCCCCTTTTTTGTTTATATCAATGTTCTTGCCCATGGTTCTAGGTCAACAGGACATACCTCATAGGTTTTGATTTATTTGTGTCACACACAATATGCGACAAAGTTACCGTATTTTGGGCATATTTTTTAATGCATTGACTTAGAAGCTTGATTTTGAGGAAAAAACGGAACCCTTATAAGATCACTTTGTTGTCCGTACGTCCGTCCGTCCGTATTAAAAATATTTTTAATAATATAACAACAACATATTATAAGTTTGCACGGAACCCTTGGTTCGCGAGCCAGACTCGCACTTGGCCGGTTTTTTTTATAAATGTCTCTATTTACGACACAACCTTGACTAATGTCTAAACTATGCACCGAAGTGTCCGTGTAAAGTCACATTTTTATATGTCGACTGAAGTTTTGATTTTTGTCCACTGGGTCGATCAAGTTTGTTGCACTTACTCATTTATCAGCACGGATGAGTGTCGGAGTTTTTGTAAACATGTAGATAATAACTTCTAACTGAAGCATTGAATTTTAATGAGGGTCACGTCAGGGTTTCATGTTGTCGTCTACATCTTGCTCGTGTGTAAAGTTTTTAGTCTGTTTCGTTACGCAACTAGTAAACAGAACATACTGCAACATCGCATGTGATTCTACTTGGTTACTTTGATGGCCATTTTCTAGCGTTTACCTTGCCGAATGGCCGTAAGAAATCAGGACCGTTCCAAACGTGGTTATTTACGCCACGAATATGTACCTTTTTTATAGAGAAAAATCTAAATTGGTGATAATGAGCAGACCGGCGCAATCATCACCAATGCAATAACATAACTTTTCGTAAAACGTGATCTAGTCTAAGTTGTGTTACTAAGCAACCGTAAAGTGTCTTGAAAATCTTATATCTGCTTCAAGAAATACACGTAGATAAAGGCAATTATTTCCTCACTGCCATATAAAGCCGACCACTGTGGTATGCCAAAGTATCGTACATAACATAAATATTGCATCCCACCCTAATAAACGGCCGGCCTATCTTCCAGGGCATCAGAGTTTCGGGCGCGGCTCCTGTCTGTCTCATGTCCCTGAGTACGAACTACATAATATCTAGATCTACGTAGGTTATCGGTGTTTTAAGTCAAGATAACTATGGTTCAGTCCCCTCATTCTACATATTTTTTTTTAAAACGTAAGTAAACGGACAATACATGTCACAGTCATCCATCTCGGAACCAGTTGGGTTTAACTGACTTGAATAAGGGGGTAGATCATGGTATATTGTCATAAATTCGCTTTGAAAACACCGTGAATTTTCTTATCATCATCTTTATTGACACTTGACATTTGTGATGCTCTAGTCTAGTTCATATTAATGACTGCTCAATAAACCGTTGAGTAAGTATCAATAAATGTCGCAATATTATAGTCCATGCAGCCTTGCTTGACTGCTGGCTGACAAGACACTGGTACAGCACAGGTTTAAAACACATATCTATACATATATGATAAAATATAACATAAAAACTAACATTTCATCTGACGCGTAACACAATCAGCGAGGTACCAACCAATTAGGTACCTATCTAACAGATAGGTAGGTTCACAGTAGACGTGGCCGACAAAGGATTTAAAAATTCTTAGAAAAATACTAATTTCCATATATTTTTGTTTTTACACAATTAACCGATTTATCTTTGTTTCATATACACACGTAGCTTTTCAATTACAATTGAATTATATTATATATATTATTTTATATTCTTTTTAATATTATAAATATGAAAGGATTGGGTTTAAAACTTTCACCTACAAATAACTCATACTTTCCAGTTTTCTGCCGCGTTATTCAATTCAGTAAAAATAATCCGGTTTCGAGACGATTCTTATATACATTGCTTGTTTGCTTGGACCTTATTAGGAACAGTCTCGAGCTATTCGGACTCTAAAATTTGAGAGAAAAATGTATGCAAGTACATTCACGGGTTTCGAGAAGTAAGTCAGACTTCCATATATTTTTGTCTCGAATTCCAGGGTCCAAATAGTTCGAGACTGTTCCCAATAAGGCCCTTAAACGCTTGTAGACTAACGATGTTAAGTAACAATGGTGATCAAAATCATCTTGATCCTAGATGAATTTAGAGACTTGAATAAGGGGGCTGTTGGTAGGGTATTTACTATTATATATTTATAAGCCTATTAATTAAGGCGCTGTATATACCCAGCGTCTTTTACACCGACATTGACATACATAGACTGTCGTCACGAGCGTCTGCTCAAAATTTTTTTCAACTCTAATAAGTTATTTTTACACACTAGAGGATAGCATTGATTTAGGTGAACTTTCCCATCGCAGATATACTTTTACTGTGTACCTACGTACGAGTTGCTATTATATTCTATGGTTAAGTATAGTTTCGTAATAAGAATAAGATTGTAAAGCGACTACAGTAGACAAATCGGTGGCCGTCGCTACCTCATTAGAATTCCACTTTTCGTCGCAATGACGTAGAGTTGAAGTTTAACCTAGCGCGGGTTTGACCTTAAATTCAAATAAAATGTAGAATGATGTCATCCGTTACCGAAACAGAACATTGTAGTACGAAACTAAATCCTATTGCAACGTATATCAGGTGCAATTTTCAGTAATTGCTAGATTATCTTGAATGGGCGCAAATGTTTAATGTATTAATTCAATTTAGTAGATTGTTTCTGCGGCTAAAACCATGGATAGATAAACAAACAGTTTTGTGTGCACAACTGTTCGTCTGGGTTTTGTAATCACTAATGTTGCCTGGGTTGCTGCGTCATACTACGTATTTATATATCATACAAGTAGGCATTATAATTATTCGCTAATAGGACTTTATCTAGATTATTACTTGATTACCTCCTGCAGTCAAGGACGATTGCAGTGCGTCTTCATACGAAGTCATCTTTTTGGGAATCCGTATTATAGCACAGGCCTTAAAGAGATCCTCGCTACAAAAGTTAAAAATTTTATCCAAGAAGAATTTAGAAAATGTTGGAACTGGAAACTAGAAATATGTTCAAACCGTAATTTACTTGAGTTTGAAATCTCGTCTGATGAAGTCTACGTACCTGCGCTTTGACCTGCATCTGCTCATATATTCAAAACCTTCAAAACTTTAGCTTGAACTAAAGAACCGCTTCGCATGTCAAAAATATTGTGATACTATACCAACAAAGTTACTCATTGTGATACAATGCAAACAAAAAGTTTGTGGAAACTGGTAAATCAGTAACGGAGTTAAGATAAGAGAGTTTTGAGATTCTGTCAGCGTTGCGGTGAATTGTCATAATAAAGTTTTAACTTATTTAAAAAACCACCGGAATAATGGAACCCAAGAGATCGACGCGAAATAAAACTAGTCACTCACTGGCAGAGTACGGGTAGCGTAATAGACAATTCTCCTTAAGTCTATGCCAAAGAATTCTATGCTACAACAGGCAAAAGAGCAGAATAAAGGCTTCAAAGTGTTCAACATGAATATTAATATAACATAAATATTAATTTATTAGATAAAGTCAGTTAAACTCAAACAGCAGCGGATAATGACCAGTATTTTATGACAGCTTCTAAAAGCGGGCATCAAGCCGATACGCGCGGGTTGGCGATATAATAGTGGTAAACACTCTACTGTTACTGTTAGGCCGGGCCAAAATTACTTGGTTATTTGTTTCACCTCACTTCAAACTAGATAGATACCATTTGGAGACCAAACAATAACTATCTAGCTACTTCAGCTGTGCGTAGTAGAATATTTCTAAAGTCTTCTTACTAATAAAGAAAAGTAAAGTATTCGTACCATGTATCGTCCTATATATATACTCGTATAAGAGAACTCGGTCCTCAAAACTACCGAAAACCAGCGACCGATAATAAATAAAGCTCGCTGTCGACAAGACAAAACTTTAATTGTGAAAGAGTTTTTGCGCGTTTCATATCATACGTGGAATATCTAGTTTTATTAGTGTGCGTAGTCGAGATATAAGAGCACCCATTATTGCGTTTACGAAACGTGCGAGTTGATACGCGCCACGGTTATCGGACTACAAGATACTATAATATAGGCGCCTATACGCACGCGTGCGTCTGAATATACTAGCGCGTAATTAAGATATTATACTAGAGCAGCGAAAAACCATTTGTTTGAGAGCGGTCAATTGCGCAAATTGATACGCGCGTAAAACGCCTCATGTAACCAAGCTCTTCGCCAGTGTGTAAACAAGGCAGAGTGTGTATGGGTACGCGTACGCGTGTGTGTCTCTATTTACTCGCGAGTGACATTTTATTTGCGATGATGGTAACGAGCGATGACATAACGCACGCTCGACTCCACCTTTACATGTTTTGATGCGCGCTTCCGTCTCAGAAACAAGTGTAAACATCGAAATACATAACAGATTCTATTTGCACCACAGCTGAAATTCCTTTATTTTCTAATATAAGACGCATTTTCCCACGATACCCTATTTTCCCTTTAGGGGATGATTTTCCAATAACACCTAACCACCAACCTAAAAGCCGGCACGTGCCAATTTTCATACATTTAGCTTCAAAGATGAGAGATTCCCACACAATCTTTCTCGATGGCTCGAGGAGGACCATATGTTTTGACTGCAACTTTGCTATGAAAATATTTATTTATGGCCCCCCAACGCGCATATACATTAGCTTTATGGGCGGTAAGCTGAAATCGACAATGTTGATATCACATAGTGATCATTTTTCCGTGGCAAAAATATATTATATTTTAGCTTAGCGTAAAACGTGGAAAATAATTAATCTAATACCTTTAAACGAGCGATTCTTGATTATATATATGTTACAGCCAAAGTACTGAATCCGGATATTATATATATTATCTAGCCATTATTTATAATGTCTACTTAATTTAGATAAAGTGATAATTGACACAGAATTAATCACATTAACTAGCAATTTTATATAATATCTTCGAAGACTAGGATAATGTAATAAAACAAGTAGGTATAGGTAAAGATTATAAAATTATATTTCAATTTGCCTTAAGCATACCTAACTATATGAGTAGCAACACTGTTATATTATAATTATAATGTTTATATTAAGAATTAAAATAACATTGTCATAGATAATAATTCTACGATAATTAACTTTGTTATAATGTTATTTAATTTTAATTTATAAAGTAAATTTTAAGCTCACTAGCCATAAAACTTAATTTAAATAACACAGAGATCAATACAAGTATTGGGTATCACTCTTTGAAGACTACAAAAATAAAATATTTAAAATGAACGGACAATAAACTGGGTCATAATTGTTATTTATTCTCACAAGTAAGGTCATAATTATTATTTATTCTCACAATTTGTGTGACATTTTGAGTTGCACATGAGGTTTGACTTTTTACATTTACACCTATTAGAAACGCATTCTCCAGTACAGTTGCAATACTGACATCCTTTGCCGCCAAGATGTGACTCTTTTTTTGCACATCCTCTGACGGCAACTTCATGTTGGGGTTTCTTTGCAGACAGTGAACTGATACTTGCATAAAATTGATTTAAAATTTTATATTTAGTGCCTCACTTATACATTCCTTCTGTCTCCTGAGAAATTATAACAGCCATAATGTTTCATCGGCTTTGGCGCGGTCTGCATCAGGAATTTCTCTTCTCTTCTGCTTGTACGAGTTTTGTTAGGTGAACTTGATACACTATGATGAATTTATAATCACCATCACCTTGTGATTGCATGTCTATAAGATCAACTTGGCACCTTGAATAAAGCTCGCTACTGATAATCGGTTTTACAACAAGACCTTTTTTGGCAAACTTGTTTTTTTTTCTGATAAGACGAGTTCAGCAGTTACATTTTTATATCTTAATTTTAACTCTTTCATCATTCTGACTCTACCGCCGTGTCTTATACTAATATGGCAGTCGTGTATTAATTGAAAAGTTCTGACTAAGTGAGCATAGTACATAATGGGATCACCTTCGTATTTCACCGGAACTATTAGTTTTTCTGATCCTCCGAATTTAACGACATCGTGTCTTGCTAGGCGCTGGTAATCTTCAGGTGTTTTCTTAGTAATCTTGCTCTTTGATTCTTTTACTTTAAAAATTAAAGACAAATATTGATCATTTGTAAACAACTAAATATTTTTTCCTTTACTTGCAATAAGTATAGTGATAGTTTCAAAGAAACGTTTTTCATTCATCTGCCATCATCAGATACGGATGTAAAAACTCGCAGAAATTGCGTCACACACGGCGTGACCTCTCATTATAAAACGACAAGCCACGAGATCGTGGTGAGCACGCCACGCGACAGCGGGATGAAGAGCGGGAGGGGTAACAAGTCAGTTAGACCGTATTTATATTTACTTTGGCTATCTTTGACCCGCTATTATGTATAATATCCGGATAAAGTGATTTATTTATCACATTGTCTAGTCAATTTTGCTATTATATATAATGATCAGTCATTATGTATAATGTCTATTTAATCACTATGACTGTAACATATATATATATATATTAATCTGAATCTCGGAAACGGCTCCAACGATTTTCATGAAATTTTGTATGAAGGCGATCATCGATCTAGCTAGGTTAAATGTTTAGAAAACATCGTTTTATCCGTGTTTTCAAGCAACGATAAACTGAAAAATATGACTCTTCCTGAAATCTGTTATACATATATATCTGTTATATCTGTTATATAATAATACTATTATTTTCCCACACAGCAACACTAAAGCTACTTGACAATAGATGGCGTTGTTAAAAAAAACGAGCAAAGCTCGGTCTTCCAGGTACTTATAATTATAAAAATATAATTATATCACATAGGCTATAAAAATCGCATTACAGTAATTTACTAGCTTTATAGCTACTCAACATTTTATGACAATTTATATTATGTTCTAGCTACTAGTTAATAAGGAGTTATGAATTAATAATAGAAAAACGAGAGGTTTGGCCGTTAAAGAATGTAAAAAGCCATGTAATTTTTTCCAGTCTTAAACTTGAAATAGGACAGGAAAATCGGCCAAGTGCGAGTCGGACTCGCGCACAAAGGGTTCCGTACCATTATCTATAAAAACGGCAAAAAAAATCACGTTTGTTGTATGGGAGCCCCCCTTAAATATTTGTTGTATTTTAATTTAATAATTTTTTTTTAAAGTGACTATATTACTAAATAATCTGTGAATATTTTAAGCGTCTACCTGTTGCCGTTATCAATATCGAGCAAAAAAATCACGTTTGTTGTATGGGACCATCCTTAAATATTTATTTTATTCTTGTTTTAGTATTTGTTGTTATAGCGGCAACAGAAATACATCTTCTGTGCAAATTTCAACTGTAACTAACTATCACGGTTCATGAGATACAGCCTGGTGACAAACGGACGGACGGACAGCGGAGTCTTAGTAATAGGGTTCCGCTAATTACCCTTTGGCTACGCTAATAACCCTAAAAAGGAGCAGAAAACTACACATTTAAGTAGGGCGCAGCCTTAACTGTGAAAATATTTTTATTGATGATATAGCTATAGATATTGTCTTTATGATATATTTTCTTCAAAGACTCCAACATTCAGTGAATCCCAAACTAAAAAAGTTTATTATCGGGCAGCATTTTTTAAGTAGGTACATTACTCGACAAAAACTGTGGGGATACCTGCAATCGATCAAACTAACTAGGTTATTAAAGGAAGGACGGCCAAGTCGCAAGTATAAAATAAGGGTTGATTCGTATTGGATGGATGGATCCCAGTCACGATATGCATCGATCGCACTGACCAATTGCGATAAAACTTGAAATTCGCGTATTACTGTAGCACCATCCTACCGAATCTCTGCAAAGCGGGGTCGCGTAAAGATACTGGATAATGGATTCAACAGCTCGTTCATACGGTTTTATTACAACGTTGTAACTTCTGAACATAGGCAAAGCAAGGGCCCCTGCAGGACATAAATATGGAATTAGTTGGTTTTCCATCAGACGACACGACGACGACGACGACAAAAAAACCGGCAGAAGCAAAGTGTATGAAAATGAGTCATAGTCGTGACGTGTCGTTCCCGTTCAATAGAAGAGCACGGCATATATTTTCATACAGTTTTGCTTCCGCCGGTGTCGTTGTCGTTGTCGTCTTCGTGTCGTCTAATGGAAAACCAGCTGTTGGATGCGGTCTCTGCTAACAAAATATTGACGGTGCGATTGAACGGCGATATAGCTATCCTCGCTCGGCTTCTATAGGTAAGTTTAATTTTTATATTAGAGGCTCGGATCATGGACACGCGCTCCGTCTGTTGATAAGCATTTCCTGTGGTGCGCCGTCACCCGTCACCGATAGATTACCTTCGACCTCATGTATATTTCGCAGTTATCAGGTTAAATTAGCTATTTAATTGGGCACCTAGGCAGATCGTTAAGTATGGAAAAGAAACTATCATTTAACTGAACAGATTATAAAATGAAAATTGGATGGAACGCTCCGCTCGCTTCGCTCGCTCCGCGTCTACGTTTACAAAACCTAACCCAACATACATGACTTATACAATGCGATTTCTGTTCCTATCTTTTCCATACTTGACGATCTGCCTAGGCGTCCAATTAACTGACTAATTTAACCAGATAGCTGCGACATATACACATTCTATAGGTTAAATTTGGGCTTCATTATGGTGACACTAAGATTAGCTACATCAGCGAGAGAAGCGGAACGAAAGTTTTGCTTAGTGAGTTAGTGCTAAGGAATATTATTTGTTTTGAGACGGCGCAAGAGTAGGTACCTACCGTGCAGAGATAACAAGATTTGGTGATATTATTTTCGGTTTTAATTATGTTATGGAATGAGCTGCCGAGGTTCTCCCTAAGGCCTACAGTATGCGTTTCTTCAGGACGCGAGTAATCAGATTTAGAAGGGTCGGTAAAGCGCCATTTATGAACTTAGTGTTGCAGTTACCACAGGCTACGGTGACCGCTGAGTATATCACGGGCGACGGGTCGTATATGTACTTATTTGCCGTCTTACTTAGTAGTACAAATATCCAATTAAGTGAATAGCAAGTTTTTCGCGACACTGAAATTTGATGACACTGTTTCGTTTATGTTCGTGAATATCGTTTACAGGATTCTATCAAAAATAGGTGCGGATTCACGAAATTGATTTGTTTATGTTTTTAAAAACTTAGCAACAAAACCTAATTAATAAAAAAATACAATTTATATTATTAAATAGTACTTACAGTTCTAATAAACTTGCTTAATTAGTCTTCTTAGTTGTATTTACACGAAATCGTGTTTGCAAACTGAGTTCCAAAATAGGACTGTTTGTTTTTATTTTATTGTTCCACAAACGCAACGTTTTCCTATGAATACTGCACTTCAAATAGCAACCGCGTCGAGCGCGAACTGCGATAGAGAACCCAATCAAATGAAAATGTTATAGACACACAGGGGATGTGCGTACAGAAGCGGACAACTCAAATAGCTCGAGCTGCTATCAAGAGGCGACGAATCGACCGAAATACGCTGGTGACGTCAGGCCGCCATGCCATCACGCTGCTGGATATTTCGTTTTCGTACACGTTACCGGCTATCACAAGGTCACCGTGTTAGTGTTTATTTCTGTGACATCATCTGTCGACGTATTTGATCGAAGACATATTATTGGCTGAAGTATTGAACTATTTTGGATTGAACTAGACCCTTGCTTTGCCATGCATGCATCCTTATCGCTACTTCAAAATAAATACATATCTAAACAAACCACAAATATCAAAGATAAATAAAGATGTAGCAACGTTTTATTTTCGATCAAACAAAGATGACTTGTACATCAAAATTCGGCGCAACATAAAAGTGCCGGAGCAGCAGCAGCTAGGCTTGCCAATCTTGGTGCATAGATTTTTAGAAAATTTGCAATCCCGTAAAAAACATGTACAAAATAAGTAACATAAATATTTGTAAAATCGAATGCAAGCCAAGTCGGTTAATTCACTACCTACCTATCTATGGCAGCAGCTATCCGACCATTGATACCTTGTTAGTTAGCTAACAACATTTTATAGTTACCATATCAATATAACGTTTTTTTATCTTACACATATAATAAAATTCTAGACGAACCGTGCCTGTACATTCAAATTTTTTTCAAAAATCAATTTGTACTCGTTGTACGTACGTTACCGAAGCCAAAAAAAACAAATAGTTTTTACTTTTTTTGTCTGTGCTTTGGTGCACATTAATCTCAGAAACAGCTTAACCCTGGTCCGTCCAACATACGGTCCCCGGGCCATCGTGCGACCCCCTTAAGTGTCTATTACGGCCCGCGAGCTATTTAAAATTCTTATCAGGTTAGCACGCAGTTTTTATTTAAAAATCTTCCTATTTCAACTAAGAATAAAAATAATAATTATGTTTGTGCATGGTACACAAGGCAGCATATCGACCTACCCACACCTATATAACTATAGCTAAAACTCAAGCTATAGATAATTGTAAAAAAGAAACTGAACATTTATCGGCCTGCTAATAGCTTCCGCGTAGTATATTAGTACATAGGTATATTAATATATTTCATATTATTATAATTAATTAATTATAATACATAATTATTCGTTCGTTTAAACTAGATTTTCGTTATTCCCGAGGGAAATATTGAATTTTTCGGAATAAAACGTAAAGTATTCTATGTGTCAATCCAGAGTGAGAGCTACCTCCATAGCAAATTGCATCAAAATTGATCCAGCCGTTTGAGCGTAAAGAAGTAACACACTTACAAACTTTCGCTTTTATAATATTAGTGCGATAAATAAAACATAATAGAAAAAATAGATTTGGCCCGCTACGATAGCAACCACAATAAATCTGGCCCTCTGTAAAATTATGTTGGACACCCATGGCTTAACCGATTGAAATGCGGTTTTAACTCTTGGATTGTGGCAAGATTCCCGTAACATTTCGTCTTTGTTTCAATTCAATCGGTTAACAAAAAAAAGGTTTAGTTCATAAAATAATAATATTAATGCATAAATGTAGCGCAGACGAAGTTGCGTGGGTCAGGTAGTTTCTTTAATAATAAAATAGAGTGACTTGGCTAACGCACACAGCAAAAAAATCTACTAAGTAATTTAAATATAGGTATGTAGGTACTTTCAATTTAATGGAAATTACCAACTACTTAAAATGTATTACTTAGACAATTATAACTTATTATGTTACGAGTTTATATATTTATTTATGGGGCCTTTGACAATTTCATAATCATTAATTTGCAATGAAAATAATGTCACGATTGAATACTAGGTATATATTTTTGTTATTGACTTATTATAAAGAACAATTAAACTGCGCTTATCAGTTCATCGTAAATATTATAATGTTTTACATCTCAATTTTAATTCGCCCTCAGTATATTAAAGATTTTACAAAAAACCTACTAATTGATATTAGGCAGCGTGCGTATTATACTGAATTTGCTTTTTTTATATACATAGCTTGATTTTATGCTCAGTTTGGTTTTATAAAAAATACCTATAATTCTTAAGAAACATGCAAAATATAGTAGCATTATGGAATTACGATTTTTATATAGTATTAGTGATTGTCCTTAAAATGGCGATTTAAGCCTAATGCTTCAGCCTTCCTTCAGCACTTTTGTAGCACTAATTGCTGTGCAATAGCAGTAATTAGCATTTTTGTGCAACCCTAATTGTGACAATAGGGTTAAAATAACTTTTCTTGAATACTTTGTATAGCTTTAGGCTGCATAACGATGTTTTCCAACGCTGAAAGCATTTGTCTATCGAGTCAATTATCAATGATATAGAACTCACAGATATTATTAGAACCATAGAAGAACTTAAGTATCTTATAAGAGTCAGGTAACTCCTTTTTACAGCTTTAACTGCTACGGGAAGCTTAAAGCTGTAGGAGTAACCTATATAGTGGCTATAGCTAACACTAATATACACAAACTAGATACAGTAGTTAAGAGTTATGCTTCATATACATCTTAAAACATTAAGTATCGCTTATGAAACCTTCTAAACCTCTGTTAGCTGCTATCAAAATCATCTGAAGCCGTAAAATAAGCTGCAGTCAACACCAATTTGCTAGTTGGGTAGTTATTCCACAACGAAGTTACAGGGGTTCGAAAATGTCCCGAAGGGCTTCGAGAATAGCATGGTACTGTATAAAACTTGTCATGGTTAAGACGTTGATAAAGGTTCATGTACCTATAATTTTAATAAAAATATAAAGAAAACATAATATATGATGAAATAAAGAATTAAGTAAATAAATAAAGAAATTATCAGTAAGTACTTAGCTTTATTTTCGCCATTGAAGTTGCGTCTCCACAGAAGATACCAGAGTTTAATAAAACTCATGGTAAAATTGCAATCCTTGAATTTACTTATACGCGCACTTCCTAAATTTCGATTATAATTATAATTTACACTTTCACTACCTAACCCTTTTCATACAAACGTTTCTATCTTTATGTAAGTATACGCAAAGTTTTGTGTAGTAAAAAGCGTGTGTGGGTGTAAAGTTATGTCTATAAAATATATTAAATATAATATATCCATTAATAAAAAAAAAATAACAAAAAGATCCAATCTTCTTCCTGTAAATTTAGAATACCTAAACAACCTTCGGCATGTTCCTGAAACCTTTTCAGATTTGTTATCTTTTCATTATTATCTGAAAAGTAGTATTTTAAAGAAATCCCTACTTCATGGGCTCCCTTCGCTCCAATAACGAAAACTATTAATTTTAAATTGTATACTCTTAAAATGTCTAATTTCCCTCTAGAATAATCAGTCAGAATGTTGACTTTAAATGGATTTAAGATGTTGATAGTTTCTAACAAATTAAATCAATAATATTTGTTTTCTATTTTGTGTCAACCCTTAGGTTTGAATGTTTCAAATACGTGTTACTGATATTCCTGCTAGACGTAGAGAATTTTTAGGCACTCATATACGAAACTCGGCCAGTTTAACTTGGCCTGTGAAAACAATTTTGTACTGAAGTGTCCTTAACTCCGATAAAGTTGAAGCTTGTGTGCCCTTTGTCGAGTTCTAGCCAAAATTAAATATTGGAATGATTTTACATAGCTGTAGGATCACTTCATGAATAAGTGATTTCTACAGTGGGATTCCAGTTCTGACAAAATTGCAAGAGCTTTTTAATCGTGGAGTTAGTTACAAAATAATCTAAGTATCATCGATTTAGCAATGATACTAGGAAATATTCCTAACTCATGGAAAAACCAAAATAACAATCTTAAAACCGAACAAGAATCCAGAACAGTATTCTTTGTTTCGTCGTATTGTTCTTTCATCCATGTTAGTTGATTAAAGTTGCTGAGCATTTAATTAAAAATCGGTAAGAGTGGTATCTTGGAGGAGATCATTTGTTATCTGCTACCCAATTTGGATTTCGTAAGGGTAAAGGTACTATAGATAGTTAAACCATATTTACAACTGATATTTGATTGCCATTTTCCTGTGATAAGGTTGTAATTGCGCCTTTCCTAGACATAAATTCAGCATAATATGATAAAATTATCTTTTTCATACTACGGGAAGAAGAAGTTTACTTCTGAGGTTGAATGTACCACAAAGACACGTAACTTTATTTATAACATTATTTCAGAGCGATCTATTAACTCTTAATGATATCTAGAACACTTCGTAAAGGATTACCTCAAGGTTCTGTTTTAAGTCCAATTTTATATCACGTGATTAATGGACGGCCCCATAACCATATTCTAGCTTCTACCCATAATCCAACTACTTTGTCATTATTTAGTTACGATGACCAATATTGTTAATTCTTTAAAATATGAATGTATGTAACATAGACCTGGAATTAAATAATCATTTTAAACAATATATTAATTCTAAGAGGGGAAATTATTAATATACTAACTTATTCCCGCGAATTCGTCTGCGTAGACTTTTTAAAAAAAGAAAGCAATTCCAATAATATCATAATTCTTATACTAATTTTTATCCCCTATTTTGCTGTCTAGGGGATAATTTTCGTGAACGTGAATCCTAATTTTTAACATAGGTAAAGGCCAAATACCCAGTTTTAGCCATTTAGCTTCAAAAATAAGGGGTTTCCATACATACTTCAAACTCCCATTTTACCCCTTAGAAGATGAATTTTACAATTTTTTTTTTAATGCTTACTTACCTACGTTATGACAAAAACGTCTGTATAAAATTTTAAGCCTCTAGACTCATAAATAAAGTAATTCTGATACAAATTGTCATCCCTTTAACTTTGGCAATGTAGTAGCAAAACAAAAGGAAGGTATTATCATAAAATTCAACCGTCCACTCGTGTTACCATGGGTTTTCTAAAACCAATTGGTGATAAAATTGCTACTACTAATCTTATATAAATGTTCGATTCGAAACCATGTGTACAATAAAGAATTAAAAAAAATTGTTACTCCTATTCTAATTCAAATGTGATTAGGTCAGTAAAAAATCCTTATCTCGGCCTCAAAAACGTTTAAGCTTATAGTTAGGACACAATTCAATGTAGGTCAAAGGTTTTGGCATCCATCACAACTTTATCAAATCTAGTTTTGGTATGTATGCAATATGGTATCTTCATGACGTTCTTTCCGGTGATTAGGTGTACAGAAGCCGGTGAGGCGCAGCACAGTGCAATTCTACCACTGATTTGGCGGGAAACGACAACGAAGACTACTCTGGTAATATGTATTTATAATTTAATTAGCAATCTTATAATTTTAATGGATCTATTAGTATCCTAAATTAGGGCTCTTAAAGGTTATTATTGTAAGGCGTTTGACACCCTTTAATTAAATGACCATAGTTCGGCAGCCTTTAAATTTTAGTTATACTATATTAATAGACTATGAAAAATTACGGCCGACATTAGGCTTCTCTAACAATCTAAGCTTGGCCACCTTCACTATTTCAAAATACTGAATTAGTCTATGTATGTAACTGTGTAGAACAGTGTGTTTGTAAATATTTGCTATTATAAACAATGCTGTTTGCCTCATTAAAAAGCTGATTACCGTTGGAAAGCGTAAAAAAATATTTTATTCTATTTATTTTTAGTCAATTTCAGTTTTTAAATAAAAATAATAACAAAAAAAAGAAAATACCCACATAACCTAATATAATTTCTATTTTAATACAACTTTTAATTTTAAATAACCCAAATAACACAATTTAGAACATCCTTTACTGGCCGACATTAGTATAAAAGAAAGCCGTAGTTACGTAAAAGGTGGCCGATAGGGAAATTTGCCCTACAAAACTTCAAACGCTTATAATTCTTTATAACGTATTTTAAGACTCTTATAATCACTAATAACATAAAGTGTAAATGTCAAATAGCCCGATAGTGACTTCTAGGGTCAGGCGTGGTTAAGACTGATATGTGTGATTGTGGAGATGATGTAGGAAATATAAACTACATATTTTTCTCGCGTCCTTTACATGATTGTTCCTTCCTCCTAAAATCTCTTATATCAATATCCTTTTTCCTAACTGTATTGCATATTTAATTATGTATTTTAACTTATATTCCAACGTCCTACTAATATCATTTTATTGTAAGCAATAATATCTAATTGTATCACAATCTAATTTTATGTGCACGTGAATTTTAATCCTCTATTCTCCTTCTGTTTTAAAAATTTACGTTTTTGAGATTTTCAATTTACTTAAGTACCTACCCGTTTCCCAACCTTTAACATTGATACTGGCAATAGTTAAAACTAATTGCAAAAAAAATGTCATTTTTTTGACATGGGCAGTAAAGTGTCAAAGTGAACAGTCCCTGGACATATACTATTATCTGTGGTGAACAGCAAAGAGAAATAATACACGTGAATAGTTTTGGCTGTATTTCAGTCACTTTATTTTAAATATAATTAAAATGTGCAGCGTAGAACAAAAACCTATCTTTCGGGACCTTACAGCTGAAGACCCAGAGCCGGAGGTGACTGAGATAGAGTCCTTCTGCGTTAATTGTTATTCCAATGTGAGTAAACAATGCTTCGATATTTCTAGATACGTCCAAAATTTAAAGGTTATTTTAGGATATATCTGAGCAAGTTTTGCTTTTTTCTATTCCCAGGCATAATTAACCACGGCAAAAGACTGCTCAGCGCTCCTTTTTACACTGAAACCCTCAAATAATGAAGATTTTTTAGCATTTATTATATACTTTTAACCTTTAAATATTATTAATACCTGAGGTATAGGCTATAAATAAACAAAATTTAAACATATAATTATGTAATAACAATGTAACTGCCCTTAAGAGGAAAATCCTGCTGTTTTTCCCCATACAAACGTACTCCACTGTTTCCTCCCTGAATTGTGGCATTAGAGCTGTTATTTTTTTTATGTATGATAGATATACACAATCACGATGTATGTTTTATTTTTTATGACACATCTTCAGACATATGCTATACAAATATGACCACTAATTTAAAAAAAAAACAAAACATACAGACATGGAATAATTGATAACCTTCAAGGTGAAGTAATTTTTATTTAATTTGGATAAGATTTGGAAAAGAAAAGTGGGGAATATGATACCCCAATTTTGATGATTATGACTATGCAAAACAGCCCGAGGCGCAGTTGTCCCTATGGCACATCTGTATTTTAGACCGGGTCCTAGTGCGACAGCAAGTGTTTTTCAAATATCTATATCTGCATTGGCTAGGTTGGGATGTTTCCTCTTAACACTCTGAATTGGAATAAAACAAATACCACAAGTAATCCTAAAACAACTTTTGAGAAATGCACCCCAATCCGGCCGATCACCACAGGGCAAGAAGATCACTCGCCTCCAACTGACACCCAAGCAAGCTTTAGAAAAGAGTGGATCCCAAAAATAAAGAAATAACAAATCAATACACAAAAGGACATTCTCAAAATAGCAACCGAATTCTATCAAAACCTATACATGAATGACAAAAATAAAGACCCCTAACGTTTTATGAAGCTGAAAACCTGGAACCCACAAAAAAAGCTCTAAAGAAGGTATCAATAACTATAGATCAGCCTCACATTACAGTGTTTGCCAAAGTA
Source organism: Apoda limacodes (assembly GCA_946406115.1). Lineage (NCBI taxonomy): Eukaryota > Metazoa > Arthropoda > Insecta > Lepidoptera > Limacodidae > Apoda > Apoda limacodes. The sequence goes on from OX291542.1 coordinate 15,029,095, forward strand.
ATCCTTAGCAGAACCTAGATGAGAACCAACCAGTTGAACAAGCAGAATTTAGAAGTAACTTCTCAACTGTAGACCACATTCACACAGTCAAACAGATATTGGAACACTATAATGAATATAACAAAACTATCTACGTGACCTTTTCCAATTACTCTAAAGCTTTTGGCAGTGTGAGTCAGGAATTGATCCGTCAATCTAGTCTCTACAAACAAGGAATATTGGAAACATACATAATAATCCTAAGAGAAATCTACATAAACGTAACAAATCTACATAAAAGTAAAAGCCGTGGCCGCCGTTAAAGTGGCCAAAATGTTCTAGTCTGAATCTATCTTATTTGTTTAAAAAAAAAATTTTTACTTAATATTTATTATTTTTTTAAAACATTTAATTTATATTATTAGTAATATAGAAAAGTTTTGTATAAAGTTCGCCACTTAAATTTTAGTATCCATGTTATTTTTGTTTAAGGCTATCAATGTTATAATATTCTATATCCAAGCACAGATAATGTTAATGAAAGCAAAGACACCTTATACACAATACACATAAATAGTACACAAGCAACATTTTTTAAATTGAATATCAAATTATAGCTGGCTCTCAAAGGTAGCAAAAGTCTAGTACAAACATATACAAAAAATCCACCTCTATCGAGAGTAAAATACTGTTCAAACTGTTGCTGCAGTCACAATCACCCAATCAAAACTTACATTTTAATAAAATTTAGGAATCAGGCTGAATTTGTCATCCAAAAATAATCATCAATTTAAGAATGAATTTTCAAGGCTGAATTTGTCATCCAAAATCATCATCAATTAAAGAAAGAATTTCCAAGTTTGATGGCCTTACTCTAATAATGAAAATAAGTGTATTGTTGAATGTAGGGGGTAACCCGTCTGCTCCTGACGCGCATCCCACACTACAAGAATGTGGTGATCATGTCTTTCTCATGTGAGGAGTGCGGCTTTGAAAACAACGAGATACAGCCAGGAGGGGCCGTTGCTGAGCAAGGAGTCAGGTCAGGATTTGAAAGAAATTTTATTATAAATTTTATTATGTTTATCTAGTTAGGTGGTATCCCTGAGCAAAACTATTTTATTTTCAGCACATGCAACCTCACACTTATTTTTTTAAACAAACAATTGATATTAATACTGTCATCTAATGAAATGTTGTGGTTAATTACTCTTAGCTACTCAACAATAGATGGCACTGCTGCTATATAATCAACTTCATTTCAAAAAACGATATTGTACTTAACAAACAAAAAAAGCATTACCCTTCTTTTGCCAATGCAATAAATAAAATCTGCCATATGCTAGAATAACAATATAGAATCATACATGACCTTAGCAAGTTTCTTCCTCCGTATAAGTTGGTCTAGTAGAGCATTAGTTTAAGAAGGTTACTGCTTTTTCAGAAAGGGTGTTGTAATCTGTCTGAGGAACATATAACATTTTCACTTATTTTGTAACAATTATGTAAATGCAAGGTGGATGTTCCTCTGTGTCTTAGATGGAAGCTCAGAGTAGAGTCGCCGGCCGACCTGAACCGCCAGGTGGTGAAAAGTGACTACACCAGCGTCAAGATACCACACCTAGACTTTGAAATACCCTCGCAGAGTCAAAAAGGAGGTAGGTTTTTTACTAGAATTTAACTTACTGGAATTTAAATGTAGACACACTTTAAACATACATACATAACACAATACTAACACTACAAAAACAAAAGACTGCCACCTCTCTGTCACAATCCTGTGACTTCTTGGAATGTTAACACACACATTTGCGCCTATATATACACTTATTTGTTTTTGGTAGCAATCAATAATGAGTTTTTGTATGGAGAGGCTAGGTTGTATTAGTGACATGTGACATTCTTATGCTTAAGCCGAAAGTAAAAAAATTAAATAACTAATGCAATTTTATAGAATACTAGCTGAAAACGTTGTTCTCTTTTGTAAAACAACTGGCGCGCCACCTATTGTAAAAGGGTTGTACTAATTCAGAAACCTTCCCTTGCGTGTGCACAACAACTTACTAAAATGTCATTACAGTCGGTTTACCCTTAGTGCGTGAGTCAGACTCGCACTTGAGTCTTTTTTCTTTCATAAAAACCTTGCCCTAACAATAACAAATACAATAAAAAAACCAATTAGGTTGTGGCATGACCAAGGGGGTCTTCATTTATATATATATATATATATGCAATATAAGATGAGGTAAATTAGTATTAGCTACTTGTCAACAGATGGCACTCTGCTTTAGTATTTTAGTTACAAGTAGATGACACTACAATATACAATAACTTTGTTCAAAAGTAGAATGATACCAACAATCCTCCAGAAAAGCCATGTCAACAGGTTTATTCAAATATTTATGAATATGTATGAAATTCTATTTTTTATAGTCAGTAGTTGCCGAGCCATTACTATTTTAAATTTCCAGTACAGCGCCATCTAGCTTATCATTAAGAGAAACAGTAACACATTTTTTTTGTCGGAAACGATATTCAAAGTTAAGCAACGTCGGGCTTAGTCACTAATTGGATGGGTGACCGCTTAGCTTTTAGTGCACTGACAAATAATATTTCATAACTTTGACGATTCAAAAGTGATTGTAAAATCCTAATTTGAATAAATAAATTTTGACTTTGACACTTCTTTTTTGTTTCTGTTTGTAAATTACGTAAATGGTGGTAAGTTTTTAATACAGCAAATGTACAAGACATTTGAAAATACATTTTTAAACAAAACATTACATTAAAAACATATCAATTACTAAATCTAGGATTTTTTTCAATCTATTACAACTATGCTATTTTTTAAAAAAAATCGGTTCAAATTATCGATTTCTACTAAGAAGAATCAGGCAAGAAACTCAATAGGTTCTCATTTGAAAAATATAAATAGTACTTACATTAACTATTATTCTTTAAAATAATTACGTTACGTTTAGTAAATAAACATTAAAACACTGTCTTGGACTCTCTTCGTCGCTAAGATATTCATTCATAACTGCTAAAAGAATATTACAGAAGTGACAACAGTCGAGGGTATCCTAATGCGTGCCATATCGGGGCTGACACAGGACCAAGAGACGCGAAGATCGCAGCATCCTGAGGCGGCAGTGCAGATCGACGCTTTTGTAGAAAAACTGACGAAGCTGCGGAAATATGAGCAACCTTGGACTTTGGAGCTGGAGGACATCAGTGGTGAGTGTCTCATCTATAGTCTCCTACGCTAAGGAAATGTTGTCTGTTGAGCGTTTTGGATTAGTCCAATGTTTTGGATTTTTGAATAAGTATTTGAGGAAGTAAGTCTTTGGTCTCGTCGTTCTGTCTTAGTATTAGGCCATAAGTCCTCAATATCTTGAATTTTTGACAGCCATGAAAGAATGTTGTAGTAAATAATTTTGTTACTGTTATAGTTGGGACTTGTTGTTGGTTAATGGCGGAAAGGTCTCTTAATAAATTTGTTTGTTTAGAAAATTAGAGTATATTTTGTAGGTTTTTTGTTTTGATGTATTTGACCTTTACCGACTGAACTATATTGATAATTAGTCTAAAGAAAAGAAGATATGGTTATATTTTGTACATTTTAAAAATAAAACCAAATATATGGAAGAAAAAGCTTTGAAATGTTTGATTTTAATCACGAAGATCATTGTCTTAATCGCTTGAAAAATTATAGATATGTAGTGTAATAAACACAAAAACTACTTAGGCACATTGTCTGTGATCAGGAAACTGCTTTGTGGAAAACCCGCTTGCGCCGAGCCGCGACCTGCGCTGCGAATGCACGCACTTTGCCCGCTCCGCCGAACAGGACCGCGCCCTCGGCATCTTCGACCGCGCTGTGGTCTCTAACTTTTTATAACTTCAACTGGTATCTTTATATACTTACATTTTTTTGAAACCTATTAAAAAAAGACTAATTTTTGCTTTTTTGATACTGAGATTAGCTAGATTATCGGTAAGACTGTTATGGTTACATCCTGTTGAAGTTTTTCCTAGGGACGGTTTTCTACAAAAATAAGTATTTTTTTAAAGTTCGGCAATACTAGAGTAATACGTAGTGTATCAACCGTCCATAGGCCACAGTGACCGCTCAGTATCAGGGAGCTGTATGCTCGTTTGCCATACCGCTCTTCATTGAATAAAAAAATTTCGAACATCAACAACAAAATCTGAAACTTTCCTTTTTATTGTAATCATTCATATTTTTTCACTTTTAGTAGGTAATTAAAATTTACAACAATTGACTAACCAAAAAATATAATTGTAGGTACAATTGTTAAAAAATATTTAGTCTAAGCAATCGAAGCTATTGTTGTAGGTCACAGAGGCTGAAGGACCTGACCCTTACTCGTACGAGCAGATGGAGTCAGATGAGATCCTGAAGTTCCGCACTAACTGCCCCGACTGCAACGCGCCCGCCGACACCAATATGAAGCTTACAAGTTAGTTACATGCTCCCTCTTCCACTCTCTCACACATACACACACACACACAAACACTTCACACACACACACACACACACCACACACAAACGCACACACACCACACACACACGCACACACACCACACACACACGCACACACACCACATACACACCACACACACACACACACACACACACACACACACACACACACACACACACCACACACACACACCACACACACACACACACGCACACACACTCACAAGACTTAATTCATGGCTTACGCATGTCTAGGAAGTGTGTTCCACTAGCCTATTTCACAGTTCCTGTAGCCTGAAGAGTGAAGGAGCTGGAAAAGAATCAAGTACGATGTCGTGGGGTAAAAAGGTGAAGGCTGTAAGGAAGAGCGAAGTGTGAGCTCATGGTATGAACCTTGAAAGTTTAATCTGGATTTTAAGTATTCGTTATCATTAAGGATGGAATCAAGAACAAAGAGGATTCTAAGATTCCTATGTTGATCAACTGGCAACTATTTTAGCTGGTTGCGAAAAACAGTGATATGGTCATATTTGCGTTGACCGAATACAATTTTAAATAGATGATGTAGTTTATATGAGAGATCAGTATTCAAATCCTGATAACACACATTACAATAATCAAGGAGTAGCAAAAATAGTGCTCTTACTGCTTGGTATCACTTTCACTAACTTTTGCTGTCCAATTTAGGTAGGTGTCCATGTGTAAACATAAAATCTTCACAACTATCAGAAACAGGAACAGTGGTGTTTTTTAATAGAGCTTAAAGGTGGCACAGTACTTACTTGCCTAGAGCTTACTGCCTGCAAGCACAGACTAAAACGGATTCGGACCAGTTGTCGGTGTTTATTATATCATCATCGATTTTGCCACCACTGCTGGGTAAGTAAGGTTAATACAACTGCAAGTTATCAGTTCTAGGTTCGATTCCTGTCAGAAGACATTTGTTTTTGTTTTGAAGTCTCCCGCTCTAGGGGTGTTGAATAGTCAGGGTCCAGAAAGGTGTGACATCAGCTGTATAAAACTATTAAGTGCGTTACCCCTGCTAACTAGCGCCGCTAATTGATATTTTTGTTCTCCTCTCTGTGCAAAGTGAATTTCAAAAAATTTGCGTCTACAGAAATATGAAACCAGTTATAAGCTATATTGTGAACGTTTGGTATTGTTTCTAGGTTAAAACTGCGAGTTGTAGATAGCACTTCTGCTAAAAGTGGCCATTTTAATTTAAACTCACTGATCGGAAAGGTTATTATGTTAAACTTTTCTTTTAAAATTTACGCAATTATTATAGCACAATTTTTTCAAATTTGCGAGAAATATTGTTACTATATATGTGTGATCCGTACTGAGCTTGATTCTAGTCGTGTCGCACCGCTTAGTGATTCGAGTACGATCGTATATTAATTGTGTGGTGTGTCGCAGAGATCCCGCACTTCAAGGAGGTGGTGATAATGGCAACGGTGTGTGACGCGTGTGGACACCGCACCAACGAGGTTAGTCGCAACTCTAATTTGAGGCCGCTTTTTCTCTTCGACAGAAGCGCGGCGCGGACGTCAGTCGCGGAGCCACTATGGAGTTATTAAGAGCTCGACGGACGCTCACCCCACTCACTGACCGCCGAAGACAAAAAGTGGCTTACGAGACTTTGCCAGCGGCTCCGCCCGCCCTAAATTCGGTTATCGGCGTGGAACTCCTTAATTAACTCCAATTAATTAATTAATTAGATATGCTAATGAATTGCTATAGCAGGTGCAGCAATAGTTCGTTTAACTCTGTTATAGTTATTTCCGCAGGAACTTTTGAATTTTAAAGGACAAAAAGTAGCCTTTATGCTATTCCAGGATCTAACCTATATGTATACCAAGTTTTATCCCAATCCGTCCAGTGCCCAGAGTGGTAAAACACCCGAAATCCTGGCCAAAAATATTTGGGTCTTTTTTCTTTATCAGATGGGTGTCCCATGACGAGAAATGATATTTTTCTTAAAAAATATATGTTTTTGATGACTTTGGGTGAAGGATAAAAATAAAAAAAAATTATAAGAGAAAAACAATTATTGCGGTAAAATACAATAAAGTTATGACTTCTTAAACACTAGATTTACAGAAATTTAAATAATAAAATACAAAAATCAAATAAAAACTTAAAATGTAGGTCCAAAAAAAAATTATCATCTGGTATAAAGAAAGATGCTACTTCGTTAGAGAAAACCTGTTTTTTGCCTCTAGTTGTTCGAGAACTGGTTCCAAACATTTGCAAAGCCGCGAAGCTGTCCCTGATCAAGCAGACCCTGTAGTATCATCTCCGCAACCGTTTCATTCACCTATTTCGGTGGATACCAATCCTGTTTTGCCATCTGGATAAACGTTTAACAAGGGTCACCTCGTATTGACTTAAGATCATATCGGCTTCCACGAAAATCATTAGGGCATCTTCTGGCATATGCTTCTTGGTAGGAGTAGTTTTAATACCGATAGCCACTGCCTTGCGAAACTTAGTTGCTCGGGTAGGGTTTTCTTCAGTTCTTGAATCAAAAAGACAACATCATTTTTACGTGCAGCTCTATTACTCATATGTGCCGGGTAAGTGAGTTCCTCCACAGAGATGTTTTAGTCTAATTTCCAATGTTTTACGACGCTTTGACCGATCACTCAATTCACCGAATTCTTTAGTTAGACGACCCTTGTAACATCCTGGAATCAGCCTGGCAGGTAGAGTGACGTCTTCGTTACGCCATTCCTTGTTTTTTTCCAGAAAACGTGTCTCAGTACTATTGCTTTTGTACTACCACTCCCATTCCATTTATATACTGCTTTAAATGACTTAATTATTTTAAAAAATTTCGTCTTTTCACTCAGCGGGGCACTTTGTCACTTCCACTAACTTCTTGTCCAAATCTTGGAGCTTTCCGTCAAGCAACTGCTGTGGACTTGCTATAACTAATTTATGAAGCTCTTTCCTGGTTATAGATTTGACAGAATGTAAAGAGTCTGAAACAATAAAAAATATCGTTAGAAAATTGCAGTCAAAGGTACAGTTTTTAGAGTTAAAATTATCTCTTATGTGAATATATGTGACTGTTTTTGCTACCTAGTATGATTGTACATATCCTGAAGTTTATTTAAATATAACTATTATGCAGTTGCGATGAGGTGCACATGTTTAAAAATACCAATTTTGCCAAAAAAAATAAGGAAAAATCCAATATTTTAGGCCTGTTGTTAGACTACATGTTATGACAAATAAGATCTTTTAAAAAACAAAACCGATGACATAATGTTGTACATACCTTGATTGATAGAATCCATAGCAATTTTGTATCTCAAACCACTTTAAACATAAATTAGGGCACGTAGAATTAATGTTATTTTTACGGTTGCCGCGAACACAGACGAGTGTTGTTAACAAGAGCTAGGTTCCGACTGCTCGTGTGGCGGACGGGGACTAGGGAGCTGGTAGAAATTTTGCCTAGTGACTCGCGGATTATCTACCATTTATGAGATTAAGTTTGAAGTGTAGTTGACCATTTTGAGAAATTTGACATTTGGCCAGGTTTTTGGCGGTTTTACCACTCTGTGCAGTGGTTGAAGCGTGGTTGAGTAACAAACATCCATCCAGACATACAAACTTTCACATTTATAATATTAGTAGGATAAGTCTGTACAAGAGTAACTTGTCTTAAGAATCCCCTGTCCTGCACAGCTTAGTCTTTCTGCAGAACTCACAATCTGCTTAGTAGGCCGTTTTGTCAAATTATGTATTTTCTTAATGAGTAAGTGCGCTTGTGCATTAATCAATTAATGATTGAAACTCCCTATTGTAAGTAGTTGCATACTTAAGTGTTGCAGATAAGAGAGCTGAACACAAACAGGAACTAATGTTGTGTTGTTTTTGCGGCGTAGGTGAAGTCAGGCGGCGGCGTAGAAGAGCGGGGCGTGCGGTACGAGGTGCGCGTCGACGGAAGGAAGGACTTCTCCCGGGACATACTTAAGGTCACTCACCATTTTCATAGATCTACCAATAAGTATATACAGTATAGTAATATTGGAGAATAAAGTAACAGTGCTTATTATCGCTGTATTCCGAAACTGGATAGTTTCGTTACGCACTAGGCTTCATTGGGTGGAACGTCCGTTCATGTTAGATTAAACGACTGAAATTGATATGTCGCTCTTGTAGTGTGCCACCTAACGTATACATTCAGTGCAACAAACTTATTGACCTGGTGGGCAAAACCAAAACTACAGTCGAGATATTGAAATGGTGCGAGCTTACAACGACACTAGCGACCAAACACCCAAGGGGCAGAAGGTCAGAAAAGTTTGTTGCACTCTACAGCGTTACAGTTGAGTGTTGTTATTGTTGCACTCTACAGCGTTACAGTTAACAGTGTCGATATTATTGCACTCTACAGTGTTACAGTTAACGGTGTCGTTATTGTTGCAGTCTACAGCGTTACAGTTAACAGTGTCGTTTAATTTGGAATTGAGTTAGGGCTTGAGTGTTTGTTAGGGTTTAATTAACTTACAGTCTTATAGTAGTTCGGATGTTGTTTTTGTTTGGGTCCAAAATTATATATTTTGCTTTGCTTTGTGTTAAAATATAATGTATAAAGAAGACGTATAGCTTAGGTAGATGCGTACACAGAGGGGAGGCATAATCAAAATTGGTTTAAAGCAACATAATTTTTTTTTGATCCATACTAAATAGATTATATATAATAGATAAATGTAAGATTATTATTTTAGGTAAATCACTAGAAATCGTCGAACTACTAGAAAGACCCGAGGGCTTAGAAGCGTGGGTTGTATCCATTGTCTGGTATCCATACTTCAAGATCTGCTTAGATTTGAACCAGATGGCACTTGGTGTAATGTCCAGTAATATTTATTTTTTCATTTAAACCGACAGCTCACTTTGGTTGTGTTTCTATACACTCACTAGTGTCCTTTTGGATATACATAATTAAGTCTGTAAAGAAGGCACAACATGTAAATAGAGGTAATTGTTGTGTTTAATTATTTTACAAAATATTGCATGTTTTTTTCAATTTATATTGTAGCTTAACATACCAATGCACTACAATAATTGTTTATTTGTATAAAATACGCATAAAAAACACCAATACAATAAAATTGTTGTCTGAAAGTAACTTCTTAGTCCGTTCTCGACTGTTCTCTGGCACTGGGCCATTAATTTCGGTAAAGCCGAAGCTGCCTCGAGCACTAAGCGATAAAGTAATTTTTGTCTTACTTATAAATGTGAACCAAGTAATTGAATTGTAGTCTGAAACGTGCAACTTGGAGATCCCGGAACTGGAGCTAGAGGTGGGTGGGCGCGCGCTGGGTGGACGGTTCACCACGGCCGAAGGATTGCTGCGCGCCACTGCCGACCAGCTTGGAGACGTCGGGGACGCGCCCGGCCCTCGAGCGGACCGAATGCAAGCGTAAGTACCTTGCCTCACTCACACTCAATAAACTCCCTCGCAGCCTAGTTGGTAGTGTGGCCGGCTGCTGTCCAGAGGGTGTGGGTTCGATTCCCGCTCTGGACAAAATATGATAAACATTAGTGTATGTCTTGATTCTGGGTGTTTTTATGTATAATATGTATGTATTAAAAAAAAAAGTCATATATTTGTATCCATAACAAAGACCAGACAGCAGTATAATTATTAAAATTTAATAACTATTTTTACTCAATACTATGGTTTCCCCAACTTCAGAAAGTATTCATATCATCAATCCTCAACCTACTCCTGTTTCAATATGTTTCAAATTTAAAACCGACAACAGTGTCGAATTAATGTTTATTTCGATGCAAGATAAATAAATAAAAAATCACGTTATATGGGAGCCCCCCTTAAATATTTGTTTTATTTTAATTTAATTTTTTTTTTTAAAGTGAATATATAACTAAATAATCTGTGAATATTTCAGGCGTCTACCTGTTGCCGTTATCAATATCGAGCAAAAAAATCACGTTTGTTGTATGGGAGCCGTACATTTACCCGTACAGTCAAAATATTTAAATGCATTAAAGACACGGAATGATCAATGTACCAATATTCAGGTCACTCTCTAAAAAAGAAGTGTAATTTTCAGTGCGTGACAAAAGGCAGCAAACCGATAGATATGCAAAGATTTTATTTTTGTTTAATTATTAAATATGTCAACGTCCGCGGATAATGGACATGAAATTTACACTTTAAAATATTACTAGGAGAGCTATTAATTATCTGCTCCCTATAAAGTTGAGGTATTAATTTGAAAAATGCTACAAAGATTTTTGTAAGTAGCGGGAATCTAACAATGTAAATAAAAATCTAACAAATAAAATCTTTATACGCAGCTGCACGAAATTGGGATTTTATTACTCGCATTGTACTATTTAGCGGCGATCATATTTAACTTACCTTAATTTCGTGACAGTTGCATAAATAACTCTTTTTTTTTTGTCAAAGCTGAGGGGTAAAACCCAACCACACTAATATTAAAAACCTCAAATATTGCTTATCTCAATTGGTACTGTTGTTGTACGTACATAGACCTAAGAGAGCCCTAAATTATATAAAGTAAATAGAGAGTACATAAAAAGTATGGACAGCATTTAAATTTAAATTAAATTTTAAATGGTAGAAATCTACCAACTAGGTACCTATGCACTTTCTTTGGTCCAAAAGTTTGGCTTTTTTTGGCACTGGCAGTTTTTATATATTTCATATAACACAAAAACCAGTTATTTTTACTAGTGCAAGTACGGAAAAAAAAAACTTGACATTTTCTTCTTTTGGTAATTTTGCAGAGTGCAATGAACGGACCACAGAGTACAATGCTTCTAGGGTGCGGTCCGATTCACGCTCCGTGCGTGAGGCGTGGTCCAGACAGCAACGATACAAAACATAGCTATTATGAATCGGTCTGCAATAGTTTACTACAAAGTGTCCGACGCTCACCAAACGACTCTCGTTCAACCCAACATAACCCAGACAGATTTCCCTTACTCTGTTTTTTCCGCACCCCTTACCGACCTGACATTGCATTTTTTTCATCTTGCTGTGTCGCTTGTTACAATTGAAAGCGGCGGACAGTGACCATACTTCACGAAGTCTTATGTTTATAAGTGTATTTAATTCAGTCCTCTTTAAAGTAGATATCCGTTTTAGGTTTATAGAGAAGCTGAACGAGGTGTTAGAGGGGCGGCGCTCAATAACCCTCATCTTGGACGACCCTGCTGGGAACTCGTACGTGCAGAGTCTACACGACGACCCCACCCAGCTCGACGACGGTAAGGTCTTTAGTTAAAAAGTTTCTTCGACGCGTTGGCTTGCGACGATTTTTCATACACAACGTTACGGTTTTAATGCCCTGAAAGGCTGTAGCTGGATATATATCACCAACTTCTCACCAACCCTTTACTCTCGCGTGACTTATGTTATGAATGACCAGCTTTAGAGTAAGTGTAACTAATTGTTAAAAAACAGAACAGTGTATTCGTTGTACCAGTTCTTAACTAAAAACAGGCCTCTTGTCAGTCAGCGGTAGGTATTACATATTTCGACCTCTGTCTACCCATAGGGTCTGTTTTTTAACTTGCAATTTCTCGCAAATTTAGCAAATTTGGCAACTGACAGCGGGATAGCAAATGATTTTTTTAATAAAACAGTAAGAGACAGCACGAAAGCAATTGCAATCGTAACAGCTAAAAATACATGCGCTTAGAGGTGAGAAAAAACCAATGGGCTGTAGCAATGTCTCACTAGTGTCGCGTAAGTTCAGAGCATTTTAACATGGCGACTGTGGTTTTAATGTTTGACGACCGGTTATCGTTTTGTGAGCGGTACGGTTTACCTGTTGCGCTTTGCGTCGGTCTATATACAATCTGATCTATATTTAGATACGCGCTGCGCATTTGTACGAAATTGTTCCCTATTGCGTACTGCTAACGTACAGAATATACTCCCGTCAGCTCCCATACAAAACGCGTAAATACCTACAGAAATGTGCCTAAAATAATAAAAGCCATTCTGTGCAAGCTAATTTGTCCCCTATGCGCTAGAATACACTGAACCGTTCGGCGCCATGACAACACGCGGCAGGCGCGCCCGCGTTGCTAGGCTAGGGTAGTACGCGAGCTAACGACCTTAGCGCAAGTAACTCGGAGAGTGCGCCACGCTCTGATTTTTGGTGCTGCTGACCGGCGTACCTACACACATTCATACCTAAATTTTGGAGTGTGCACTAAGTAGCATAAGGTAGCACTCTATGCTTACTAAAGGAACCTATATAACCATTCTTATAGTAAGCACAGAGTAGTATAGTCGGTAGCTAGTAAATCCCTCCTGTCCTTTAGCTTTTAATATCAAACAAAATAAAGTGTGTGCGTTTCTTTTTCGGTCGACAGGTCTGAAGGTGACGCGATACAAACGGACGGCGGACCAAGACGACGAGCTCGGGCTCTCCGACATGCGGACCGAGGGGTACGAGCAACACAGCTAGTTCGGCGATGGTCTAACTAACACTTATCGTATAATATACCTTATCACAATATTATTTATTACCAATTAAATAGGTACTGAAGGACCACTGCTTAATAAACGTGCTAAACCCTACGCATACGGCGCTAACTGGCGGAACTCGCGACTGACATGAGCTTGAGGTGTATATTCGTATCATTCATTCTTGAACACATGATCCAGCCATCCATTTGTTGTCGCAATAGCATACTTTTACACCAAGATTCCAAAGAAGCAAACATGCTTTAACAGTAATTTTAGTTTTGCACGTTCGTTGATCCCGTCAGCTGTTTCGATCTATGTGTCGTTTTCCTCGACATTATTAAAAATCAAGAGGAGGGGTAGTCGAAAATCGTCAAAAATCGATGACGTAATATGAAGACGGTGGCCATACCAGAGTTTTTGTTAAAACTTCGGTAATTTTATAATTCACTGGCATTTTCTGTATAAATATGCGTTTCGCGACTTTGAGTAGCAAAATAAAGAGATATTTAGTATGCAGTTGGTATGAAAAATGTTGGTCGGATTCACCTTAAGGAATTTAAAGGGGAAGTCAGTCATTATGACACCCGGAAGTAGGTACTTTAAACCGAGGATATCATGACTGGGACCTTCTGTACCTGTTTATTTTGTAGTCTTACCGTATGTTATGTAACTTGACATTGTGTTTTTACAAAAAGGTATACTGGTATGTAGATGAATTAGATAAAGACACCAAATATACTAACAATATCTTCAATAGACACGGTCTAATATCTTTTTAGTGTTGTATGTAATGATTTTTATGATCTTGTAAAGTTCATTCCGAATCTGCTTTTAATTTTATAAATATGATAAGTGAAACTTCTGTCTGTGATTTGCATTTTACATTACTTTTGTACGACACTGGTTTACCTATAGTAAAATTATTTATTATTTAACGATGGTCTTTTTAATTGCTTTCCCAAACTAATATTAACTGCATTAAAAGTTTGAAAAAATTGGTTCGGTTGCAAGTACAGCATGAGCAACTTCTCTTGAGAATAGATTTTGCTTAAACTCTTTTCAGATCTAAGTCACATGACGTGGCGTATCGATTGATGTGGTCACGAAGCAAATTGGTCCATTGGTTTTGAGGGTCCCGTGTCAACGAGGAACCCTTATAGTTTCGCCATCTCCTTTCGTCCGTCTGTCTGTCCGCAGCTTAGTTTAAAAACTACTAATACGAGAAAGCTGCAATTTGAATATTCACATTGATTAAGTCGACAAAGTAGTGGAATAAAATCTTTGAAAAAAAAAATTTTTAGGGTAACTCCCCTACACGTGAAGTGGGGACGTAATTTTTTTTTCTCGTTTACCCCATCGTGTGGGGTATCGTTGGATAGGAATTCCAAAAACATTGGCGGTATGCAACGATAATTTTTTGATTGAGGGGTCCGTTAGCGAAACATTTAGCTTTAAAGTACTAATTATTGATTGTCAAGTGTCCCCAGCGAAATTATAGTATTTGGAAATGTAAAAAAAAATACGGTGGTAATTCAAAAGGAAAACTATCACGGGTAAGACCATTGTACAGGCTCGAGTAATAGTCGACCAAGTTATAAAATATACTTGGAAAAGTGAAATTTGAATCTAGTCTTGCGTGGAAAATGGGACATCCTGGAAATAAAACACTATCTATGTTGCCAAATGTAGCAGATGGCATTAAATTGGACAAAACTGAAATATTACCTACAGTTTGTGAAGTATGCATTAAAGCCAAACAAATAAGACTTCTATTTAGTTTGAACGTAAACGTGCAGAAAAAGTGTTAGAAATTATACATACTGATGGTTGAGGTCCTATTCATGAAAAAACATGAGACGGAAAAAGGTTTGTAATGACTATAATTGATGATTACAGTTATTTTACGAAAATTTACCTTATGGCTAATAAAAGTGAGGTGTATGAATACTTGACACAATATGTAGAAGAAGCAGAAAGAGAGAAGGTTGAAAAAGTCTATATAATACGGTGTGATAACGGGGGTGAGTATACGTCAAATAAACTAAAATCATGGTGCAAATATAAGAGTATATTGCTTGACTATACAGTTCCCTATACACCTCAGTTGAATGGTACGGCGAAACGTTTTAATAGGACATTAATGGAGAAAGCAAGGGCTTTGCTATTTAACTGTGATGTAAAAAGAATTTGTGAGAGGAAGCAATGTATTGCACAAGCTATAAAATTTAGAACACTATTTGAAATTTGGAATAGATGTAAACCAGATCTTTCAAATATCATAGAGTTTGGTTGTGAAGCTTATTGTAAAGAGTCAAAACCTATTAAGAAAATTTATTGTAGATCTCGTAAATTGATTATGGAACATCGGGATATAGGTTGTATGATGACGCCAAACTAAAAATAATATACGCTAGAGATGTTATATTTAAAAACAAAGAAAACTAAACGAATCTAGAAAATATGCACCAAACGCATAATGAATTAACAGAAATAGGAAACGAAGAAACTAGTGAGAATAATGTATTCAGTAATATTAACTCCAGTCAGAGTATAAATAGTTTGGTAGAAACAGAAGAAGAAACACGTCAAGAAGAAACTATGGAAGAATTAAATGAGCATTTTCAGGAGAAAGATGTAGTTGAAAATGTGCAGGAAAATGAGAGAAGTACAAGAAATAAACAATTGCCGGTTTACTTAAGAGATTACATCTTACTTAGCTTTAAACAAGCTACAAAGGGTCCGGAAAAAGATAAATGGCAGAATGCTATAAATGAAGAATTGAAATCTTTAGAAAATAATAAAACATGAAATTATGAATGTAGAAGAAGCAAATGGACATAAAATTCTATCAAACAAATGGGTCTTTAGAGTGAAAGAAGATGGCACTTATAAAACTAGACTAGTGGCTAGGGGATTTGAACAAGAAAGTATAGATTTTGAAGAGATATTTAGCCCTGTAGTATGCCAAACTACATTTAAAACACTGTTTGCTATAGCCGCAGCTAAAAACTATTATCTTACAACATTTGACGTAAAAACAACGTTTTTGTATGCAGAATTAAAGGAGGATGTATTCATGAAAATGCCAAAAGGATATGAAGAACCAGGAAAAGTATGTTGTCTTAAAAAATCTTTGTATGGATTTAAACAGGCACCGTAAAGGTGGAATGTCAAGGTTATTGAAACTTGAAAGAAAAATGGCCTAAGTCCAACTAAAAATGAGTCCTGTGTCTTTAAGAACAAAGATGCTTCAATTATAATATGTACATATATTGATGAAGGTTTAGTGATTGGAAAAGACAAATTCCTAATTCAAGGAACACTTAAGAAAATAAGTCAAGTTTTTTAGATTAAATTTTTCGAAAATCCAAAAAGCTACCTAGGCATAAAAATAAAACGCGATGTAAAGGGTAAACATTTAAAACAAACAGAATACATAAAAAACATTTTTGAAAAATATAATATGACAGACTGTAGACCCATGTCAACACCAAGCCAAAATGAAGAAAAGGGGGAAAAAGTGACAGAAGAGAAACAAATAAAATTTCCCTTCAGGGAAGAAATTGGAAGTCTACTTTATTTGTCTACTAGAACAAGGCCTGGTATTGCGTATGCTGTAGGATTATCAAGCCGTCATATGGAACGATGACTATCAAGCCGTCAGATGATGTATGTTAATACCTCTCTGGTACTTTAGAAGACGGTATTTTCTACAAGGCAAATAGTGAATGTGAAGATATTAATACTTACCGTGATGCAGATTACGCAGGCGATCAGGAAACAAGGCGCAGCACAACGGGCTATGTCTTGATGATGTCAGAAGCACCTATAGCTTGGTGTTCAAGAAGACAGTCTATTGTATCGTTATCATCAACAGAAGCTGAATTTATTTCTGCTGTAGAATGTTGTAAAGAAGTAATATTCGTAAAATCTTTATCAAAAGATTTAAACATTGAAGTCAAATTGGTATTTAATATTGACAACCAAAGTGCGGTTTAGTTGATTAAAACTGGAATATTTAATAAAAGATCAAAACACATAGGCGTTTTTCATTATATCCATGAGTTGTATGAAAATAATGAAATAAATATTAGATATTGTCCTACTGATAGTCAAACTGCTGACATACTGACAAAATCTTTAACTAAACCTAAGTTTATGTTACATAAAGTTAAATTGATGAAATGAAATTAGTTTGGTATGACATAATAATTATTGGGACTGTAGTTATTGTATTTACAAATGTATTACTTTAAAAAAAAAAGGAATATAATATTAGGAGTGGGTGTTAGGAACATAGATGTATAATTTTATATTCGAATATGTATCCTATACTAAATCTATATAAACAATAAACTTTCAACTTCCTTTTTCCACTGTCACTAATATCTTGCTTATGCAATGTTTATAAGTTACGATCTTAATATAATAAACATAATTTTGCCTATCTATTTCCACTGTGTTTAATTGTAAAGCTCCTCTGACCTCTCTCAACAAAACTGTCATGTATCAAAATCAAGAGCAGAAGTAGCTCCACGCCTATGGAGTTTTACCATATGAATAATAATGAAGAAAAGTGCCTACAATGCCATTTTTGCCGTATGAAAACATTTTATACCTAGACTGGCAATATATACTTAGAAGTAGTATGATTGCCATTCATTAATAAAAGAAAGAAAGAAGGAATTGTTTTTTTTTATTCTACGGTTAACACAAAGACTATAAGGCTATGTTCCAAATCACGCCGAGTAATTATCGCCCGGTAAAGTTGAAAAATCAACCCGTTCTGGAACGAGCGTTTGACAGTTAATTTTCACACTGACAGGAGTGATTTTCATCCTTTTCTATGGTGGTGTAAAGAATTCAACTTGACAGTTGGAAAATTACTCTACCCCGAGCGTCCCAAAACCACTTTTTAACTTCCTCGTTGCGATTTGGAACGCACCCTTATAATTATACCAAATAACAAACAATCACAAAAAATGAGGATACAATCACAATTTGTATAAAATTAGTTTGTGTTAGTAAACATAGGTGGAATGTTGTACAAGTTTTGATATTTTTATGTATTTTGGTTGATTATTTATTAAGTTTCCGATGCCGAAAAATGTCTAAAAGTGAAAAATATATCTCACATAACCTCAGTAATGATAAAATACGTTTACCTCATCATCTGCAGAACGACCTGTGCACAACTCGGCTACCGTACAGACAGGGCAGAAAACTAACTGCGGTGAAGGTACCTACTTAATACAATACCGAGTACTAATCATTGTTCTTAAGGGTAGGTTGGGATGATAAAAAACCCTTTTGATCGCTGACGTTTTTCTTCCATAGACTGACAAAGGTTCAGTCTTTAGTCTACGAAGTAGACTCTAGGCTATTTTGGTCTAAGGAATACCTCCTAGCTGCTGATATCTACTTTCTCTATTCAGAACCATAAAAAAAGAAGATCAGCGGAAAAAAATGTCACTTAGAGGAAGTATTGGCACTTTTCCGTTGATAAATAATTTCAGCCTTAACTTTAGCTTACACTAACAAAAAATTTGCTTGGGGTGTACAAAAGGGGGCACTGAGAAAAAAAAACTTAGAAGGTCATTTTTTCCCTTGCACCCCCTTTTAGTTACTCTGACCCTATATTTGTTTAGAGAAGTGCCTACAGAAAGAAAAGAGATTTACGTTATAAAATAAAATACTTTTTATGTTGTAGAGTTTCTACGCGACCCGCACTGCGCAATTTCGCTATAATACTTTCTTTTTAGAAAATAGTGTTCATTTTTTAACTAACTAATGATAGACCTATCAGGCTTGAGGCTATCAAAACAAATAAACTTAAATACATGACATGTCAATTGTCATCAATCATAATTATATCATTTGCGTGCAGTCAAAGACTACAATATAATATAGAAGACTTGCAGTTCTGTAAAAATATTGACAGTCAATTTTCACAACATGAAGTTTCTGTAAAGCAAACATTGACAATTGGAAGTGACCATTTTACGGACCTACTACTATTAGATTAGATTGTATATTGTTTGACATAATTCCATTGTTTACTATTGGTATTGGGTGGGTGGTTCAAAATGTGATGAATGATATATGAATATAATAGGTACCTAATATGTTTTGGACTCCGCATGTAAATAAAGTTAGTCTAAAAGTTTATGCTGGTCTCTTTTATATGTCTCCAAAACTTCCTACCTATTAAAACTAGAATTATGCTTTCTCATAATCTTCCATTTCCTCTTCATGCTATGCAGTTGTTTGCTATGTAGATGCCTATGTGGAGCTACTTAATAAACTTCAAAGGCTTTAAAACTTGTCTGTCTGGGCAAGTTTGATAGTGTATCCCATTTTTTGTAAAGAATTAAAATGGCTCCTAATCTTATTTAGCTGGAATATTCCCATCCCTACAGTACTTTTTAATATCTTATTTAACCCTGCATCTCTTTATTAACTACATGAGCATTCTGAATATCTGTTCTAAACAAGCCTGAGGTCAGCCTGATGGTAAGCGGTCACCGTGGCCTATGGACTCTTGCAACACCAGGGGTATCACTCCCGCATTGCTGACCCTTCAAAATTCTAATAACTTCTTTCTGGAAGAACTCCATAATGTAGTTTTTGGCAGGGAGCTCATTCGACAACCCAAGCATTTGTGGGAGAAAGTTTCTCTGAAACCACACTGTACAAGACCATATTCAGTTCTAAAGTGTGAGTATTAATTCCCTGCCAATGGCGAGCGGCGCTTTGGTAGAAAACTAGCAGTGGGCATCATTTTGAACTATTCTTCAGTACACATCCCATTGAACAAGTAGGAACAGAACACAGTTAGAACACACACAGGGAGGCAAAGTCTCTCTTCAGAGTTAAGGGTTTCGATATAATGAATGGTTTAGAAATAATGGATTGAGATCACCTATTGTTTCCACTTTGTATATATAGTATATATTATTTATGTATGTTTATTTAGGAATTTGTTTATATATTTACATGTAGCTTTATGAGAAATTACTTTTATATTGTGAGATTTTAATTTATATTTGCTATACATGTTCTGACTTGAGTTTAGCTGTAAGATATCTTTTGATAGAGAGAAGCTTGTCTCAGTACATAGCCTTAGGTATATATCATATTCTTAATTTTGTATTGTGTGCTAAATAAATAAATAAATAAAAAGTCTGTGATTTTGCAGGTGTATTCAATTAACAATGAATCAAACCATCTCTTGATATTTGGTGTACCATCCCTTAATTTAAGGCAAGAAACAAAAGCATTATTTTTAAAATTTGGCAAACTTTTGCAATTCACTGTAAGTGTTAACCACCCCGCTGAGCCTTTTACTGACACATACCATGCCATATATGAAAAAATACAATCGGCTCGATTGGCAAAACACATGGTAGATACTAAAAATTTCTATGGAGGCTCTTTACACATCTGTTATGCTCCTGAATTAGAAAGTATTGAGGAAACTCGTTTAAAATTGTTGCAAAGACAAAAAGATGTCTTGTCTCGGCTTAGAAACCTTCAAAAAGAGCCAGATAAAAACGAAACAAAGCCTGAAATATTAAAAGAAGACAATTTATCACAAGAAAAGATAGTTAGAAAACTAAATATGGGCGAAATAAACTCCATTGATTTAGGAAATAATTTAAAATCAGCCAGTTTGAACAAAAGGAAAGTTTTGCAAAATGTAATTGTTAAGAAATTCAAACCTTGTTTTGAAGAAACAAAAGTAAATAAAATCGAAACACAAATTGTTAGTACACAGAGCCAACAAGATAACATCAGCAATGTTATTGATTCCTCAGCAGTAGAGCTAGTAGATTGCACTTCTGCAGAAAAAGAAACTATCACCAACATTAATGAAAGTTTAAATTATAATAAGTTTGGCAATGAAGTCATACGGAAGGTTCCAGAGAAGCCCATGAATAGAATTAACTTTAACTTCGGAAATAAACTAAATGTTACTTAGTTGATGGTTTTATTGTGGCTGTTTTCAGCTACAACAATATCCAAGATTAATAAAAACAATAATACAATTTGTTATATTAATATATTACAATGAACTTGTCTGTAGTTTTAAAGCTGCTTAGCTAATAATAAATGTAATATTACAGTATTCACAAACATTCTACACAGCTATTGATTTAAACAAAAAACAATCTTTTCCACCTCTCAGGATCAGTCTTTTAGTTAAAACATAATTTTTGTAGCTACTCTGCTATTCCTCATGCAGCTCCTCATCAGCCGGAATCTCCTCCTGCTCATCAAAGTCTCCATCATCAACTCCAACCTCCTGGTAGGAACAGAAAGTTGAAACAGTTAAATAACTTAGATTGCCTCCATATTGTTATCACATAGTAGGTATCAAAGAGTGCCGGGGCGCTTTGCCCCCACTCAATCGCAACCGCTAGCGCGTAACGGGGAATTCCCCTCCTGGCGCTGACTCACTTTCGGGTTCGAGACTCACGCCGGTCGAAGGGACGCCCCCGAAAGCGACAACCCAAGCCGAGGGCGCTATATGGGCTGAGGCTCCTTCAGGGTCTCGCCCCAAAAAGCCCGATGAAGCAGTAATGGCTGCAACAGCCAACTGCATTGTCAGAAAAAAAAAATAGGGCACCTGAGACTGATAGCATTGAACGATGAAATAGTAACCGGCAGTTGTCGCAGACAGACGGAGTACCTTTTGCAAAGAGTTGCACGTTGTGGAGAAAGTCGGCATCGGTAAGCGCAGCGTGGGTAGCCAGGTGGACCGATGACCTTAAAAAGGTAGCCGGAAGTAGCTGCATAACAAGGCTGGAGGATTGGGAATGGTGACGTTCATTAGAAAAGGCCTGTGTGCAGCAGTGGATTGACTTATACTGAAATGGATGCGCGAAAGAGCGGTGGCGTGTCAGTACAACCACGTACAACGTACCTCGTACTGCTGGTACTCGGCAACAAGGTCGTTCATGTTGCTTTCGGCCTCCGTGAACTCCAGCTCGTCCATGCCTTCGCCCGTATACCAGTGCAGGAACGCCTGTGATATTTAGCGCATGCTTAAGACATATTTACCACATCATTTTGCTTACAACAGAACACGTTGGTTTGTTAGGTACCCAACTAGAACATTGGTGTTGACTGCGGCTAATTTTACAGCTTCAAATGCTAGTATAGCTCTACAGTGGTTTTGATAGCAGCTAACAGAGGTTTAGAAGGGTTAACAAGCGATATTTAATGCTTTAAGATGTATATGAAGCATAACTATTAACTACTATAGCTAGTTATCGTATATTAGCGGTAGCTATAGCCACTATATAGGATACTCCTACAGCTTTAAGCTTCCCGTAGCAGTAAAAGCTGTAAAAAGGAGTTACCTGACTCTTATAAACTACTTTAGTTCTTCTTTGGTTCTAATAATATCTGTGAGTTCTATATCATTGATAATTGACTCGATAGATAAATGCTTTCAGCGTTGGAAAACATCGTTATGCTACCTAAAGCTATACAATGTATTTAAGAAAAGTTATATTAAATGCACAAAAATGCTAATTACTGCTATTGCACAGAATCAAGCTCAAATCGCCATTTTTAGGACAATCACTAATACTTTACAAAAATTGTAATTCCATAATTCCACTATATTTTACATGTTTCTTGTGAATTATAACTATGATTTATATAACAACAACCAAATTAATAAAATAAAAAAAAAAAAAGCTATAATTAAATTAATAAAGCAAATTTAGTAATAAAAATACGCACTCTGCCTATTATCAATTAGTAGTTTTTATGTAAAATCTTTAATATACTGTGGACGCATTAAAATTGAAATGTAAAACATAATACTATTTACGGTGAACTGATAACAACAAAAATTTATAGTCTTCCATAAGGACATTATTTTCATTGCAAATTAATGTTAATAAAATTGTCAAAAGCTACATAATAAAAAATATAAATATACCAACTCTTAACACAATAAGTTATAATGTTCTTAATTATAACGTTTTAAGTGGTAAATACCACTACTGTATCTCAGTAATAAAGGTTTAATTAGTAAATACCACTTTGGTATCTCAGCAAACACTAAGCGGTAAGTACCACTATTGTTTTTGAGTAATAATAATTTAAACGCTAATTATCACTGCTGTATCTTTAAGCGGTATAAGGACCACTATTGTATCTTTGTTATAACGTTTAAAGCAGTAACGCCATTATAGCACTTTTGTAACTAAGCTTAACCCTGATATGTCGCTATTATGTAAGCACTAAATAACTTTAAGGCATAAGGACGTGGACCTTTTTCGTGGTTATATGTGAGCTATAGCATGCTATAAGTGGTTAACACTAATAGGTAACTTTAAACGTTAGCTAGAACCACTGCACAGTATGATCTGTAATGCTTATCTTTGCGCTAATGTGCTAGTTTGGTAGGTATGTAGCAACAATTATAATTTACATAAAAGAGTATAATGTGACATAAGAGAATATCCCAAAACAACCTATAACTAAGTACCTAAGCTACGAATTAATTTGCAAAATATCGATTTAAGAGATAGGTTCAGTTTGTCTCCGTCGCTTCCTTGTCATAGGCGTTGGCAGTAACGCGCGAAAACAAAGTAATTCTATCCCGAGACTGACGAAGCGGCGAAGAACCCCTATGTGCAAAGAAGTAAGTATTCCGGTATGTTAGTAAATTCTTCTTTCACAAAATATACAAAAAATTCTAAATGCTGATGTAAAATTTTTATTGAGTATTTGATAACATATCTATGGGTATTTCTGTTTATCTCTGAACACTGACCGCGTCGCCTGCCGCTGTTGTTTCGTTGTGTCGTACCGTATCCCCAGACAATCATAGAAAAGGTGCGTTTTGTTCACTGCTTTAATGCGTTTAATGTCATAATCCAGTCAAGTTAGGAAGACATAAATTATGTGTGGCACACAACAACTCTTGGCTCATTCACTTTAGTTGTAGTATTGACATCAAGCGCATAATGTACATTATGTCGGTGAACAAAACGCCAGTATTAGCAACTCACCTTCCGGCGAAACATGACTGTGAACTGCTCAGAGACACGCTTGAAGATCTCTTGTATGGCGGTGGTGTTTCCGACGAAGGTGGCTGCCATCTTGAGTCCACGTGGCGGCACGTCACACACCGCCACCTTCACGTTGTTTGGAATCCACTCCACGAAGTAACTGCCGCGTTGGTCGGGCAAACAACAACACATTACACGCTCTACTCTTAAAATAACCTACCTACGTTTGTATGGTACCTTTTAGTGAAGCTGTTATATTACTTAAAACTTAGAAAGTCTGTATAGTCCACTCTGTACAAATGTCACAACAATTGCGTTGAGCGGTATTTTGTCGTCTGCATGAACCGATGACCTACGGTGGTTGGTAGTAGCCTGCGCCTCGGATGTCCAGTAGTCCAAATAGGCTGATGTCTGTTTCTTCGTTACTCTTCTACGCAAAAACTTTAAATAGGACTTCGATGCTATATTCCACAGGTTTTCGTAGGAAACTGAGCGCATTAGCAACCAGGTTCTATGAGTAGTGTACGTACCTGGAGTTCTTGTCCTGAATGGTGAGCATCTGCTCGTCGACCTCCTTCATGGACATGTGCCCGCGAAAGATGGCGGCCACGGTCAGGTACCGGCCGTGGCGCGGGTCGCATGCCGCCATCATGTTAACGGGGCTGAACATCTGCGCAGACAATTAACATCAAGCATTAAGGTTTGCACATACGTCTCGCAATATCTTGAACTTTTTTTGAAATCAATCCTATAAAATGATTTAGCTTTTTAAAACCGACTCTCGCACTATCTGATGACCAAAACTGACACGGGACTTCCATAAAGTAGAAGTCGAGCTGATAGCAGACAGACCGTATGTCTGCACTCTGCAGTCACACGTCCAATGCACGTGGTTGTAGCCAGGAATTTAATCCTGGGGGAAGTGGTTTAAACCCTTGCCAACAGCCATAAGTGTGCGGACCGTTAGGAATCATGAACTTTATGCGTGCAGTCCGACTGATACCTAAAAAATCAGCAATTTCTAATTACTAAAGTCGTACAGGGATGTCTCTTCACGGTTAATAAATGTCTTACTTTCTTACAGTTTCTTTCTCGAAATAAAAATTAAAAGAGTGAAGATGACGTACCTGTTGGGTGAGCTCCGGCACCGTGAGCGCACGGTAGCCCTGGCTGTTCCTCGCAGTCAGCGGAGCGAAACCTGACAAATACATATAGAGGTATAAAACCACTTGTAGAACGTGTAAAGGTGTTTACCGAATAATTCAGTTCGTGACAAGGTTATCGATGATATTCCGTTAGTTTTGATGGAAAGGAAGTCGATAAAAAATCCTGATGAAACTAAAATAACGTAGTTAATCAGATTAGAATTGCTTCTATACTACTATATATCGCTGAAGGTATATAAATATATAAATACATCACGGAAAAAGTATCAAAAGTTGAAAAGACTGACGAGTCTAAAGCGTTGTAAGTAAAGGCGAGGCGCGACTCTGACCTGGCATGAAGAAATGCAGCCTTGGAAAGGGCACCATGTTAACGGCGAGCTTGCGCAGGTCCGCGTTCAGCTGTCCCGGGAACCGCAGGCACGTCGTCACCCCGGACATCGTAAGCTGCAGACCAACAAAACACAACCAGTCATCTACACTACTACCTTTGGTGTGTCCTGTGCTCTAGACCCTTATCCCTCGATGACCCAAGTAATCGTTAGAGTTAGTAGTTTATACTTTTCCTCTAAGGAATTTAGTTTACCTATAAGTCCGTGAATTTATACACAGCTAAGTGAGCTAATTGTTTTCAAAATAGATATCTGTCAATAAATTAAGATATTATAATTATGAAAATTTGAAATATAATAATGATACCGACCGATACCAAGTGGTTAAGATCCCCGTAGGTAGGCGAGGCGAGCCGCAGCGTGCGGAAGCAGATATCATAGAGCGCCTCGTTGTCGATGCAGAACGTCTCGTCCGTGTTCTCCACCAGCTGGTGCACCGACAGGGTTGCGTTATACGGCTCCACCACAGTGTCCGACACCTGACACCGACACACAACAACGTTACTCTTACTCTTTGCAGTTATATCCGATGACCACGTTGTACGGCTTCTGCCACTGCCACGCATATAATAAAGAAGGCAGTGTATTTGCCTTGTCACACACCTCACACCAACACAACAGCTATAGACTCTCTCTTTCCCCCTTTTTGTATAGGTATATTCTCTCTCTCTCTCTTTATCTCTCACTCTCTCTCTCACACATTCATTGATCCCATCGAAAATGAAATAGAGTTAAAGCACTTTAGCCGAAACTGCAGACTTGATTCTGTTAGTTTTTTTTTTTTTTCAGAAAAAAAATAACCTAATTATTTTCAGGTATTCATACTTACACAAGACTTTTATTATTGAGCTAGTAATCACGAATTATGCGGTTTTATATTTTTGTTATGCTGTAGTTTTACTATGAATTAAATTGGCGGAGATTTCTTTGGCTGAGTTATGCTACTAACCTTAGGCGAAGGCATGACGCTAAAGGTGTTAACAATCCGGTCAGGGTACTCCTCCCGCAGTTTGCTGAGGAGCAGGGTGCCCAGTCCCGAGCCGGTGCCGCCTCCCAACGAGTGCGTCAACTGGAAACCTGCACGTTTGTATGAACATGGTATGAAACTACAAAAAATTTAAACGTTGTGTCTCACAAAGTGTTACTTATGGACGTGGTCACCTTGTAAACAGTCGCAGGCCTCAGACTCCTTCCTGACGACGTCCATCACCGAGTCCACCAGCTCGGCGCCTTCTGTGTAGTGACCCTTAGCCCAGTTGTTGCCTTCAAAATATGATTGCTTTTAAACGTAAGTAACATACATGAGTAAATATAGAAATTTTATCTACATCAATTGTCCTGTGGTTAGAGATTTGGAATCGCTAATTTATATAAAAATACTCGACAAAATGGCAGTAAAGGTATAGTACCTACACCAAGATAAATCTACATGTATAGAATGCGAATCCAGGGGAAAGTGCTTTGGGGGTTTAAACACTTTAAACCCAATAAAAACATATGTATAGAAATAACATTTTTTTTTTTTGAAAATATATATTTCAAAACCTTCTGAGTAAGTATAAAATTTTCCTCTCAGGACTGAACCCTACAAAAAAATAATCTGAGATAAAGCCCCCCGAAGAAAAATCCTTATATGATTAAACCATAAATTATCATGTACTTGCTTTTGCCAGCGGCTCCACCTGCCCTAAATTTCGTTTAAACTCGGTTATAGTTATTCCCGCGGTAACTTATCCTCTAGGATAAAAACTATCCTCTGCCCTTTTCCGGGACTCAAACTATTTCCATACCAACTTTCGTCTTATTCGGTTTAAGCGTGAAGAGGTAACAGACAGACAGACAGACAGACCGAATTACTTTCGCATTTATAATATTAGTATAGATTTACAGTTGAGTTGTTTCGTTGGGCTAACCATCGATAGCAGATTCACGCGTGGGCACACTTAGTGTAGTATTAATGGGCCGGGCGATGCGCAAAAGTTGCAAGCGATTCTTGCCCAAGCCTAACGAAGCGACGGAGATCTAGTTTTTTAGTAAATAAATACCTTAGTAAAGTCAACCAGTAAGCGTGATTGATACAATCAACTCAAAGTTGCTCAACTATATTACATAATAAATACTAAGCAATTAAAACTTTTCTTGGCATTAATTATTGTTCCATCTGCGGCATTGTCCGCCTCTCACCGGCTCCGCTTTGGCCGAACACGTAGTTGTCGGGTCTGAAGAGCGGCCCGTACGCGCATGAACGAATCGCGTCCATGGTGCCCGGCTCCAGGTCCACCAGCACCGCACGAGGAACGAACCGCTTCCCTGGAACATAATTTTTACTACTAAGTAGAACGTACTAGTCATATACAATAGTGTATTAAATATATCCGGTGTCGCAATGTTCCAATACTTTCTTCAAGTATGGTACACAGGGGAGAAACCAATGTCCGAACTATATACGTTAAAATGCAGGGGAGTGGGGTGTGTTTCTTCCGTTTGGCAACGGAACCCTAAAAGAAATACTGTCCACATATAAACAATAGCACTTGAGTTAAAATGGTCTTTATTTCGTTACAGTTGCATAAACATATAAAAAAAACAAACTTTGCCTTCGATACAAAACAAAAAGCTACTTTCGATACTGTGTAAAAAGTCTTTATTACGTTACAGTAGCATAAACAAATAAACTTTGATTCCCATATAGAACAATAAGGTACCTGTGTTACTTTAATTCCCGGATAAACCGATAAAATCCCTTTTACTTAGATCCGTGGGCATATATTTTTACTAAGTTAATTTAATTATTTTAATTTTAGAAGGGAATATTTAACCCACCTACACTATAGATAAAAAAAAAGTAATTTCGTTACAATAATGTTGCGTAAGGAGCGCCACTACCAATTATTTTCAGGGATATGTAAGTGCAGTGTAGTCTTATTTGCTTGAATCGGCAGCCTCCGATAAACTCACCGTCATCAACCTCATTATAGTAGACCTGTATCCGCTCCAGCTGCAGCTCACTACTCCCGCAGTACGCGCCCGACGTGTCGATGCCGTGCTCGTCCGATATTATCTCCCAGAACTAACAAAAAAATATTATTAGGTCAGCATATCGGCACAATGTAATATCGGTATTAGTGTAGTTGGAAACCTTTTTTTAAAGGTATACTATATATTTTTATGCGTTCTCCAAAACGGCTCTAGGGATTTCGATTAAATTTTTAATATGGAGGGGCAGATAACAATCTAGCTAGTTCTCAATTCTAGTAAAATTGGTTTTCTTCGTGTTTTTACTTACACAGCATAAAGGTGACTTACCCGCAAAATCTAATTGGTAATTTCGCTACAGAGATCATTTATTCAATTGCTCCCCAAGAAACAATGAACCGCTGTATATCAGCTGAATCACTTAATAGAATCTTTAGCTGTACAAACCTGCTGAATAAGAGTGTTAGCAGCGCTGTTTCAGCTGATATAACTCTGATTTGGGTGCAAATTAGCTATTTTCTGAATAACTATCTAATTGCATTATATTAGCATTATTTTGACATCAATAAGGGTAACTGTTACCCCAAGAGCTGAACATGAGCTAATTATTGGAGTGGGTTTTACCTATTATGCAGCATAATGGCTGAATTTTAGAGAGGGTTTTATCTATTGTGTTGAAAATTCACAAATGGCAAAATTGTGAATAATTTTTACTGCTTCGACTCACACAACGCTGTTTACTTAGAATTTTGGTATTGTTGGTGAGCGATTCATTTTTTGACAGTTGTTTTGCGGTAAAACAAATATTAGTTTTCTGAAGTAACACCTTGATTTTTTTCTTACTCGTCCGTAAAATTTGATTGGGAAAGCAAGTTTATTGTCAAATACCATATTTAATAGACTAAAATTTCAAAATATGACTATTTACTTAAAAAATATAAAAAAAATAGATTGATAATTTTATACCTAGGGACCTTCTTATATCGGATATATAATTTAAAAATAACGTATCATATTCAAATCCAGTTTTTATATTTACGTTTAATAAACATAATTAATTGTTAATATATTATATTACATAGGTTAGAATCTAAAAGATGGAGAAAACCAATGTGCAATTAATCACAATTAATGCCTTGGACTGTATAAAAAATCAGTCGTGTCGTGGTACATAAATCAGTAACGAGCTGACACGAGTACCTAGTTCTTGTGTCAAACAAGTCAGCCACAGATCCAGTAAGGCTTAATAGTGGGTAAAATATACCAAAAATATTGTATCCAATATTCTATCTCTTATTGTGAATGTAAGTTCTCTATAGGAATTGGTTTTTAGAATTCTATAATCCTCACTGGTTACAAAATCCAACGTCCAAGTGTCTATGCGTTTATGTTATGATGACGACGTACGGGGCGCTAAAACGTCTTTCAGGATCTTATTTAACTGCATTAGTAGTATAATTGCCTATGTTAGTACAAGCATTCAGCTGCAACTACGAATAAAGGTGACATGTGATCTAATTTATAGCAGTTTGCTGTAATGGCTTGGCAATGGTTTGCTATAAGTGCTATTATAAGATTGTGTGTAACAAGCTGATTAACACTGTAAAAGTTGAACTATGTGCAGCGAGACACATTATATCATTGTTAATTGAAGTTGCAGAATAAATTATTGCATTATAGTAGTTCACATTCTGTATTTACACTGCTGTACATCTATATTTACGCTCGCAACATTACATGTTGTTTCTGCGGTGCTTAATAGAGTCAATATACAGGCGAAAGGGTAATTATCAGCTTTTGTAGTTCGAGTTTACTGTAAAAAGTCTTCATAAATACTTAAGTTACCGACCCTATGTGACAACCAATTACGCAGTTTTGTGCTTATTGAGTCCTTCCGTGGCTAGAGCCCAGGTCTATCCCTTCTAAAACGACGGAGTTTACGAGTTCGAATCCTACATCCTACAATATGGTCTGGTTCTTTAAATTTTTTGTTCAAAGTTTATTTATTTATGAGCTGCGCAAGCGGTATTGCGTTGGGCTGCCACGTTGATAGTCCTGGATTTGATTTTCGGGACCCCTATCAATATTTTTACAATTTGTGTAGGCTATTGTTCCGTGCCGAATTTTTGTGCCCGTTTCCGACGAGGACAGCACGGACGATAGAATAACCACTCTCAACACCATCAAGTTTATAGGTCAACGTTAATGTTATTGGTATTATACAAAACCTCTAGAGCAAGCCTGTGTCCAATAGTGATGCAGATAGACTAACCACTTACAAGTTTATAGGTCGGAATAGCGTCAGTAAACGTTGATGGTACTAGCAATATACAAAACCTCTAGAGCAGGCCGGTTTTTAATAGTGACGCAGATAGGTTCACAAATATGATTAGGAGCTACCTTACATCTGCGTATACGTTATTACTATTGCATATTTTGTGTGTATCAATAGTTTTAAGTAGGTCAGCTTTGTTAAGTAGTAACTAACTTGTGCGTGCTTGTGTATATCTTTCTTACTCGGCACGCAATTTTCCTCTTTACATTTTGTAAGTTTCTTATCAATTTATCAGTCTTGGTAAATTCGGGATAGCTGGGATAATGAACCAAACCTATGGTGGCGAGTATTCTGCCTACAACTGTTCCAGTTATAAAAATTAAAACACTCACCTTAATTATTGCAAGCACTGAAGCGCGAATGGTATCGAAGACGTAGGCATTGCATTGTATCACAAATATAAATAGATTGTCTTGTTACGATTCACGATTGCTTATGACCTACATTACTTATTTTTTAAAAGATATAGCTTACATACCTTTGAGCCTATTTGATTTCCGCATTGTCCGGCTTGTAAGTGCACTATTTCACGCATTTTACGAGTAAAAATGTAACATAAGAGACACCGAGGAACCGCACACTTTCCCGCTGGAAAGTGAACTATTTTTGGCGCAAGTGAGACGCGGGGTACGCTTCCGGACTGTCGCTAGTTTTCTATTTATTTCTGACTAGAGTAATAAACTAAGATAGCTAAAATCTTTTGTTACCATTTAATTATTATTGAACTAGATACTTTGAAGAATTAGAACAAAAATTATAAGACATATGGCTACCTTTTCCTCTGCCCAATCCTGACTTTCCTACTTCAAGTCAAGGAATATATCTCAATTACAATCGCAAGTCTCTAATATAAGCCAACACTACTAAATACTAACATAACATAATAATACCTATTTGATTTCGTGGCATAAATTGATGTTAATAATAAGTAGTTACACACAAAATCAGGGCAATATTGAAATTGGGCTTCGTAAGTTACCATATTACTTACTAGTATTTGCCAGCGGCTCCACTCGCCGTAAATTCGGTTATCAGCATCATTTCTACGTCAACTACTTAGACTCGGTTTAAGTTATTCCTGCGGAAAATTTTGAATGTTTCGGGATAAAAAATATCCTATTTCCTTCCCTGGGACTCAAATTATCGCCATACCAAATGTCATCTATATCGGTTTCAGCTTGAAGAGGTACACAGACAGACAGAGTTACTTTCGCATGTATAATATTAGTATGGAAATATGGATACCTTCGTTCATTTAGCCATAAGATGTCCACTGCTGAACGCAGGCCTCCCCCATATGTCTCCACAACGGCCGGTCCTCAGCCGCCCGCGTCCATCAGCTTCCTGCGGCTCTAACCTGGTCATCTGTCCACCTGGTAGAAGGCCTTACCACGCTGCAATTAAGTACATAAAAGCTGGTTATTCAGATCGTATGGGACATATAAAGCCACCTCAGTCCACGAGACACAGAATTGCGACGATAGGCTCATCTCTGTCACGCAGGACTAAAGTGGATGGGGAAAAGAGGCTGTTCACATTTTGGTATGTATCCAGCCACTGGTTACCCCCTTCTGGGATTAAAAAATGTGAATATATACAGAAATACATTCATGTCTATTAAGTCCTAATATATAAGAAACTAGCTTTTACCCGTGGTTTCACCTGCCCTAAATTCGATTATCAGTGTAGGATTTCAACGGAAAATCTTCAATCATAGAAAAACCGACTCACACTTGACGTTTTCAAGTAGTTTATGTCCATTCCCGGGACTCAAATTATCTCCATGCCAAATTTCATCTAAATGCGAACAGCGGTTTTTATGTAAAGAGTTAACAGACAGACAGAGACAGAGTTACTTTCGCAGTTATAATATCAGTATGGATAATACGCAGATTATTTACTAGGTAATAGGACGTATTTTCGAACACAATTCAAACAAAAGTTTATCCGTTTGACCCGTGTGTAATGTTATTGCACAATATTAGTGCCTATAATAGGGTTCCTAAACAGATAGGTATGCCTCATAAGTCCATGTATTTATGTTTGTCCACGTATTTCTTAGTAATTGAAAATCGATTTGCAATTATTATTTTTTATCAGATTAAGTACCTTTGAACTCAGGAAACAGTGCAACATTTATTAAAATATAAATCTACTATCAAGAAGTATAAAAAGGTTGAACCATTGGAATGCATTGATTGGCAAATTATTATTCCTAATTAAATTTCAACATATTAATTACCTATCTATATTTTTGTAATCTTCTTTTCATTTCCTTCATTTTAATACACTACTTGATAGGTTTAGTAAAAAAAATTACTAACGACTTACAATTTAGCGCCAAAAATATATTTCAATTTTTTTTAGACAAATCTAACGATACCTTAACTGTAGCAATCCATCTAGCTGTTTGGAAGATACGAGGTAATAAAGCAGTTCAAAACAAACGTACATATAAGAGACCTACGCGGGAAAAACATAACCCTTCCGTGGCAGTCGGGTAACAACACAACACATTTTGCCCTACCAACGAACAAAGCATATAATATAAGGTTCAGTCAGGCACTATTCCTAATAACTGTTGAAAAGATTCAGTCAATCCAAGAGCGACACCATTTCCAAAAGCGACAACCCAAGCCGAGGCTCCCTCCCGCGGGGAGCCCTTGAGCGTTGGGCGCTATATGGGCTGAGACTTCTTCAGAGTCACGCCGCAAAATTTGGTTGAGCAGTAATAGCTGCATCAGCCAACTGCATAGTCAGTTCAGAAAAAAAAATATCAGTCAATCTATAGTGGAGACTTTGAAGGCGTATCATCGTTGTAACTTTGATTCTGAGATACAGTTCCGATTTTGATGATTATTTTACGCTTTTAAACTGAAAATCAGAAATATTTTGGGGGATACATAGTAAGGAAGTATTTGTGCAAACTTTGGATAAAGACTTCGCAATTAAATGTATGTTAAAAAGGAAACCTGCGAGACAGACTCGCGCACCGAGGGTTCCGCACCGCCAGATAGTGCACGAGCCCAATCTACACTTGACCGGTTTTTACTATTAGCTGTTTTATTATAGAGCTTACACTATAACCGTTTTAAAGCTTATATTTACGTGCATGTTACCTTTTTCACGATAGAGCTAAAACTAAATAAACGTGCTTCATTTACATTACAGTAGAGGGGATTCGTTGGTTCTGGCGCACTTCCTCCCAACCTCAACCCCTCGCCTAAACTAACCTAACTTTTCTGCCCCCCGCACGACTCGCGCTTGACCACTCTCAAAACCACCCCTGTGTCTGGGGTGTGGCGACTCGCGCTTGACCACTCTCAAAACCACCCCCTGTGTCTGGGATACGTCGACTCACGCTTGACCAGAACTACCACGTGACATCACTGTAGGTTCTGTGTAGTTTTGTTAAGTATTTATATCATTATCGTAATGGGTCTATCGTATTTTTCCGTTCATTAGTTATTCTTATTTAATTACAATGTCGTGAGTGCGATAATGATGTTTGTGGTGACATTCCTAATACCTTTTTAATTATATTTGTACTTGTAAGATAAATCGTATATATATAGGATAGTCGAGAGTATTCGAGTTACAATTTATCATCAAGTGATTGAATTCATCCTGTGTGATACTGAGGCTGGTTCTATTTACTTCAAAAAAAGCTATGGAGGTATGTGTTTTTTTGCTTTATAATTCTTTATCTATATTTATTATATATATTACAGACCCTCAAAACTATGTGTTTGTTTGAATGTCTATTACTTAAACCAATTTTGTTTAGGTTTTCACTTTAGGCAAATTTTTGATTCTAATTATTATACAAATATGTTTTTAAAGCATAGGCTTATTTTATTACAGAATTCAACATTTAACGTAATGGAAGAAAACACGTTCAAGCATTACTACTACGCTACATCGGATGATGAGCAATCAACTGAGAAGGCCTTAGAAACAACAAAGCTCAAACGGTCTCGTCGAAATAGTATCGACTCATTCTTTGAGGGGACCAATCAGAAGAAAAAGAAACTCAGCTCTACAGTGGCGAGATCTTCAAAAGATGGTATCCCTGGTGTCACATACTTGTCTACTAATAATGATGATGGGGCTCATGCTACACATTTGATAAAAATTGAGGTGTATGACCTCATAAAATTGAAAAAAGTACCAGTAGATGAACATTGGAAACACTCAGAAGTGAGGATCAAATATTATACGGATACAAAAGATGAAAAATATGAGCAAACGAAGGGTATCATATTTGATATCACGAAGCAAATAGCAGAAACCAATAACTGTAAAAAATACTTTTTTAAAAAGTAATCTCTAATAGCTAAATTAATTTATAAGAACCAGCTTCAGTATTACTCGAAATCAACTTTGAATCAAATTGTATCATGTTTGAGTTTTATTGTGAATGAATGAATAAATGATATAAATAAAAAATATTTTTTTGTTTTTTAACCACTAATTAACAAACACACACATAAGAAAAAAACATTTTTTTTATTTTAAAAAGTTTTATTATCAAAAATTGTTTTAAACATATCATATAATAAAATATCATTACATAGAGTGTTATTACTAAAGTGGTTTACAAAATCAATCATTGATTTACCATGAAACTTAAAATACAAATAAACAAGACAATATTCCCCACAAACAGTTGTAAAGTCATTTTGAACTCTTTTATTATTGTAACTCCATATCTTAGTATTCTTATTTAAGAAATATAAATGATGTCTACTAGGTTTACGACCATAAGAATCAAAGTATTCACCTAATCCATTTTTATTAATATGTATTCCCACCCAATGCGATCCAGGTTGATTGTCAACATCTAAATTACTAATGAGAAAAGCAGGTAGGTGCATGAGTACTGGTAATCTATTTGCAGCAAATACATTTAGTTTAATTTTCGGAGAAATTATCTTTAAACATTTTTGAATATCTAAAGTATTCATTTCAGAATGTTGATATTATGAATGTCAAAAGTATAATAAGTCCTTTCATTGAGTTCTAATTATTATATTTTAGCTACTGTAATCTACTGAAACATTACGATTTTTATCTATTTCAATAACATTATCAAATTCAGCATACACTATACAGTTTATTGTTTGTATGAGTGCTGCTTCAAAACGAACTTCAAGTCTTACGCTTCCATGTCTAATAAGATTCCAATGAGACGTAGAACTAGCTGATAAGTCTGGAGTTAAATCAAATGCCATCAAACAATATCCATTTGCATATTGTTCCCTAGAAATAGCATTACCATCATTCAAAAAGTGAATACCTGACCCGGAAAATAGTGTATGGTAAGCTGTGGTAAATATATTGTTGTGAAACATTGGTTGTAAAGCTTTTGATGGTATTTGTTGACCATCTATATACAAACTAAATGTATTTATTCCATAGTTTTCAAAGTTAAAAGGGTTTCTGTTAAAACTTCCATTAAAAGCAGCATTGTTTACAAAACCTATTATACACCTTTTTGGAACTTGACCAATAAATATGTTATCAAGCGTTTTTCCCTGAACTCCTGAAGGTATTGTGAGCACTTTGACTTCAGCTCTGGTTATAGGATACTTAGCGGTCGTTGCACTTAAAACTTTTTGATGTGCTAATAATACACTTGGACTAATTTTTGCTCTACGAACTATAAGTGTAGCGTCAGTAAAAGTAACTTTCAGTTTAGCATCAGCACCAGCCATAAGATTAAAACTTTGTCTTGATCGTACTAGTTTAAGACTAATTTCAACACCATTTATCAGAAACTTTTCTTGATTAAACAAATCCCCATGCAAATGTCCTACCATTTCTACCTCTTTACTCTCACGTACAAATTGATTCCTTTTTTTAAATCCATCATTAGAATCATCTAGTGAATTCATTTTTCCAGCTGTGTCTTCATACCATAGTCCACAAGTCAGATGAGATTGTTTAGCTGCTGGACCATAGTTTAATAAAGTTTCTATAAATGCCCTATAAGCATAAGTGTTGTTTGGTGGAGATACTAGTTTTTGATTTAAATACACATCGAGTTGATTGAACAGTGAGTGTAACCAGTTATTAGTTGGGGCTACTACTGTAGCAGCAGCTAAGTTGGTGCCATCTTGGTTTCGAATTTTAACTTTTAAATGTAGTAATGTATGAGACAAATCGATATAATCATCCCCCGTACCAGGAATTTGAAATTCAATTGGTCCATCGTCTGTAAGGGATGATATAGGTTTGTAGTGTATCCATTGTCCATTTTCAATACTTGTCTGAGTTGTTGGTAAAGCAAATAAATCCAATTCCGATTTTATACATTCACATGAATGATTATGTAAGAATGACATTATTTGTTTGAAAATATATATTTAGTATTTCTATTAATTTTATACTTTCTAGTTCTCAACTCTTTCAAAGCTGTTGACGGAATGGAATGAATCCGACGTTGACGTTTCGTTATATAACCTGATCCATTCATTAGTCTTTCAATTTTATCATCTGCTCTTCGTTTTAAATTACTACTTACATCTTTTAACCGTGTTTGCACAGATTCATTCATTGGTTTCTGGCTTATCATATCGCTTAATAATCCCACTCCAGCATTAAGAGCCTCTTTACCAATTACTCTTGCCCCACTTGATAATAAAGGTAGTACTGATCGAAACAGGCCTCCTAAAAAGCTTCCTATTCCATGACCACGTTGATGTGGTACACCTTTATAAATTACACCAATTCCTGATCCTGCTTGGTGTGAATAATATTGCTCATAGGGACAAATACTGTTATTATGCATTATAATCGCTTAAAGTGTAGTTTAACATATGCGGTCCCAAATTGAAATGGTATTTTATTACCAGTGTTTGTTCTTATATCTATTTCAATTGTATCAAATTCTCTTCGCATAACTGGTAAGTAGTGGGGTGGTGAAAATACATGCATCTTATAAGCACCATAGATATATTTCTCGGGGTCTAAAGGTATTATTCTTAACAATGGTGTCATAACATCTCCAACTATTTGCGGATCAATT
The DNA here is from genome assembly GCA_946406115.1 of Apoda limacodes. Lineage (NCBI taxonomy): Eukaryota > Metazoa > Arthropoda > Insecta > Lepidoptera > Limacodidae > Apoda > Apoda limacodes. The sequence goes on from OX291542.1 coordinate 15,067,004, forward strand.
ATATCACAGTAAACAAATAATTGAGAAGGTAATCCTAAATGTAAATTGTGTGGGTATCTTCCAACATTTTTTGTTATTAAATTAGTTTTTGGTTCAAAGCCAAGTTGAATACTTAACTTTGATGATAACGTTAAAGATGATATATTTTTATCGTTTATTTGAACAGAGACCATCTGGGAAACTTTATCATAATGAAAGCGACAGTTTTCTTTTAGGTTTAAGGCTTTTAAAATGTTATCAATATTATCATAATTGGTTGCAGGTATATGATTTTTATAAATAACTGATGATATTGATTTATCCAAAGGTACTATCAATTTCTTAGTAATATACATTATATTTTCACCCTCTTGAACTGTAAACATACTACATGGGTATTGAAATTCTACAACTCCAACAGACCACTGTCCTTCTAATTTTATAGGTTTTGGAAGTTTTGTTGAAAAATTTGTAGTGGTATTACTCGGAAAATATTCCATTGAACTATTACTGAGCAAAGTTAAATAAAAATCTTCCTTAATCATATTTTTTCTATATCTTTTAATGATACCCAAGTATTAAATTTGTTTGGATAACCTTTCCACTTCACTAGTACTTGCTTTCTATTTCTAAAATAACGAGTGTGGAGTATTTTATCTATTTTATGTGGGAGAGTGGGGTTGTATATTACTTTTTGTAATTCTTTTTCATAAAATGTACCTGTAATGGGTTCATTTTGAAGATCTTTTAACGTATAAACTACCCAAGGTGATCTTCTTATAACTGAAGTAATAACAAATATTTCATCACTCCAGTTGCTCTCGTATCCTTTTTGAAATATGTGTTTATGTTTTGTTATCCTAACATAATCACCTTCTTTAAACCTGTTTAGAATAGCCTTTTGCCCTTTATCTCTATCATATAAATTATTCCAAACAGTCATAATATTTTCTGAGTTAACATCTTTGGGACACATTTTTATACTTGAATGATAGCTATGATTATAAGAATAAATCAAATCTTTTAAAATATCAACATATCTATATGTGTTATGATGTGTGAAATACCGCCACATTTTTGTCTTTAATGTTCTTTGAAAGCGTTCCACGATACTAGCTTTTATATCAGGATTGTTAGTGGTGTAATAGTTTATACCTTTACTTTTAAAATATTTTTGCACATCCTTAGAAACAAATTCAGTTCCCTTATCTGACTGAATGTGGTTAGGTAAGGATTTTGACTCATTAAATATACTTTCAAAGCATTCTTTTATAGTTATAGAGTTCTTTTTTTTTAAACATCTAGCAAATGCATATTTACTAAATACATCAATAACACACAGAATATATTTAAAACCATCATTATATTCAGAATAAGTGCGCATATCACTTAAATCCACCTGCCACAAGTCATTATAATTAGATAAAATGTACTTATTTCTAGGAAATCTATTTCTTACAGGTTTATGTAATGTGTAAGTTTCTTGTTCTTGCAACCAATTTTTCACTTGTTTTGCTGTCATTTTTCCCTTTAACGAGTTGATGAGTTTGTTAACACCTCCATATCCAGCAGGATGAGAAACATCATAGTAAATCTGATTTATTTCTAATAGGGGGTCCATTTTTCCCAGTCTATTTTTTTCTTGATTTTGTTAAAACGAGTCTTAGTAGGAGTAAAACTATTATCTGATTGCAATTTGTTAAGTGGAATTTCTTCTTTTATATCACCTAAGTAAAGTTTATTAATATATTCTAGTCTTTTTGGATTTCCAATATAAGGTAATGGTATTTTAATTTCTTTTAATGCTGATGCAAACTCTTGCCACCCAATTGGATCACTGTGTTTAAGTGGTCTTAGTGTATCATTCACCAGGTCTATAATGTTACTCCCTGGTATTTTCATATTATTGATACTAACAGTTCCATTGGTATCCCAATCTACCTTATTTTTATTTGAAAAAATTGATTCTATTAGTAATTCACCTCGTTTTATATACGTCTTAGGAATCAATTTCAAGAGTTGTTGCTTTGAATAAAATGGGGTTAAGTCAGTATCATTTATGGTTTTTGATTTTATGTTTGATACCTGCTCAGTGTCAAGGACTGTTTCCTTAATGACATCAGTATCTTTATAATTAGGCGAACTTTCTGTTTTGGTTATAATTGGTATTTGATATGGTCGTCGTTCTACTTCAGTAAAATGTAAATACCTTTGTAGTGTTTGTGAATACAAAATCCATTTTTCTCTATCTTCTACATTACTATTTAAAATATCTTTCATTTCACCATCTAAACGGGATAAAGTATTTAAAGCGCTTTGTGTTTCATTTTCCTTTTTAATTTTTTCTATCAAATTAGGTTCAATTAGAATCATTTTTTTAGCATGTTCCATTTTTGCTTTTATTTTCCTGCTAAGGTTTTAAAATTGAACTCACCAAGGCACTTAGAACAGATCCTAAAATAATAGGTAAAAAGGCACCACCCCTTTGAATAATTACGTTTTTTCTAAGTAGATTTCTTCCTTTACACACCAACTTTCTCAATATATTTTTATATTTTTTTAATTTGTTTTTATCATTTTCCTTGACGGGTATTTTACCCTGTAATACGTTGTAAATACACTCACAAATAAAATTTATTTCTTCTTTACTACAAGATTTAAGTAAAGCTTTTCTATGTCTTGGTTTCAATACATGCAACGATTTTAAAAGTTCTTGATGTGTAGTCACTCTTGAATGCATTATTTATGAATGATTGGAATTTCATTATGTTTGCTGTATTTAAATCCTTTTTTAGGTATATATACAATGCAGTTCTGGTCAGAAGGAAATATTCTCGTTTTAAATCGACACATATCAATTGTGTCCTGTTTTAAATCTATCATTAGGTAGCCATGAGGTTCACTAGTAGCATCTTTGTAGGCATCTTCCAAAAATTTAATGTTTTCAGGTGAGACTTGACGTGCTAAGTAACGAATTTGTGTTTTATCTCGTGGATTTTTAAAGTAGACTATATAACTAGAGTTTAAAGAAATATCTCTCTGTCCTTTACCTTGATGGAATATATTTTGTGTAATATAGAAAACACTAATGTTTCTATGATGACTACCCTTTGTGAATATGTCAACAACACGACCATCAGACTCTCGCATGAGGTCATCGATTATTATTAGTTGTGGTTGTTCTCCATCAAACATACTGAGGTCAGGAATACCTTGGTAATAATTAACATTGTTCAAGTTGTATAACGGTTGCATTTCATCATAACACCACATAATATTAGAAAAATGTTGATTGCAAATCTCATTAGCATGTTTCACAAAATTTTTAACAAAAACTGATTTACCACATCCACTAGGGCCAGCTACAATTACTGTAAAGGGATGATAAAAATGAATCATAATTATTTTTAATGTGTGTTCTCTTTGAAAATGTTCAAATTCATATGGAGGAAAGCAATAAAAACAAACACTTATATATTAAAAACAATATAATTAATAATAAAAAAAAATTACAATCATTAGGTTACTTAATAATAGTTATTACCTTACATTTTTTAAACACACATAAACCAGATACAATTAATACTCTATATTATTATTATTTCAAAACTATAAGTTAATCTTAAAATGACCCCAAGCATATGTATCTGTTGAATTAGGTAAAATATATCTCTTGGTGTCATTACAGGATAGACAAGTTTTATTAATTTGTTGTGTAAAAATAGTATGTTTCACACTTCGAATCCTACACATTTGTGAAACATTTACATTTTTATTAAATAGACACAACTTATAATTTTCCAAATTCATCTTTTTTGTCACACTTTTATTTACACCTTTAGCTTTAGCAATAACCTTACTTTCAATGTCCATTGCATACATTTTTGATCGAAGTCCTACAAACTCCCGAAATATTTTACCATTGTTCTCATCCTTAAAATATCCAAGTTTCTTTTTATTTAAAAGTGGGAAACCATAAACATTATCACTAGAATAGTCTGAAGTATCGAAAAAACATTCTAAGTCAGATTTTATATCATTATAAAAATAATCTGTAAATACATGGTAAACTAAGCTATCCGTATCAGTGTATAATAACTTGACACTATTATTGTATTTTCTTTTCATGTAATTATAATGAAAGTTATACATCAATGTTTTTGATATTTCTAATATACAAAATCCTAAAACAAATGGTTTATTGAAATATACCTTAGTCTTTTGTAATTGTACAGCAATTAAAGACTCGGAGAATATAGATAGACTATGAAACTCAGGGCGAGCAATTAAACTTTGTGCACCTTGAATTTTTCCATGGTTTTCCCAGTGGGTTAACAATTTCACATTAACACGTTTTTCAACATTTTCCATAGTTTTACCAAAGACTGCATTATTCATAAGTTTATAAAAATCTTTTTCAAAGTCACTTTTAGCTAAAGTTCTTAGTTGTGTATTTAAATCTATATATTTCTTCAACCAAGGACTTTGCTCAAACTGTAAAACTCTATGAACTCTAATTAATTTCATACCAAGTTGTAAACATTGCTTCAGATTTCTATAGTGAATAATATATTTAGTTTTGTTATATAAATTTGGTACTAATTTTTTATCTTTACTGTTACCGATTACAATGTTTTCAGGGCATAAAGGTAAGTCTGAATGAAGATCATGTAAATTTTCAGGGTATTCAAGATCAACTTCCAGTATGTATCCAATATCTGATGAATCTGATATATTGAAGTCTATGTTCGGGTTAACCCATTTAAAATCTCTTACAGGCAAATACTGAGACATTGCCCAACCATAGAGATTGTTTGCATCAAAATACATTAAGTAAGATTTTGGTAAGTTATCTTTGTAATCACCCATGTACTCGTTATTTGCCTTTCCATATCTGTTAGAACACTGTGAAATACCACCTCTTATACCAGACTTTACGAATGCTATTTTATCAAAGTCTTTTAATAATTCCAGTGTTATGTTAGTACATTTTAGCATTGCATCCCAGCTTAATCCTGGAAGGGTATAATATTGTACAGGGTCGAGTTCATATGTTTTAATACAAATTTCTCTAAAGTTTTCAAAAATATCAGTGAGTAACATTACATCAGTTCTTAAGTATAGATTGGAATAGTCCAACATATTTTTACATTTAAATTGGACCCAAACATTTTGAGCATGTTTATAATCATCATCTGAGACACTGGTATTACTTAAAGAGTTAAAGAAAGCGTCTTGATCTGGAAGAGTTGTAACTTTTAAGGATTCATAAGAATTAACAAATTCATAAGGAAAAACACCTTTCCTAATAAGTTTATTAAAATCATTTTCGTTTGGAAATTGTTTTCTTAATTCTATAAATTGATCTTTTTTTAGATTTTTAGCTAAACTATCTAAACTACTGGCCATGAATTTAAAGGAATCTAAAAACCGCAAATGTACTAAATGACCTCTTATATTAAGTTTTTTTGAGAATGAAATATATTTTTCCTTATTTTGCGGAATGATATCTATTTCTCCATCTTTAAAATTCAAAGCATGAACAATAAAATGAGCATCATAATTACTTAGATTATGAAATAGAATGGGAATGAAAAAGGGAGCACGATACTTTGAACTACATAATTCGTGAGCAACACCTCTAAAATTACCAGTATTCCAATCATAGTCTACTGTGATGTCATCACCCAATAGCCCTTCACAAATATAACATAATTGCGATTGTCTAATAGATTCCTTCTCTTCGTTAGTTAATGGAAGTGGACATTTTTGAAAACAATTTATCCTATGTATATTGCTAATATCTTTGTAAATGCTTTCCATAAACATTTTTGCACAATTAGGCCCTGTGTATGTTCTGTATGTAGACAGCTTATCATCATACGAACATTTTATATAGTATCCATAACTATAAACTTCATGTTCATGTATTGTTTTTGTATATGACTTCGATGGATCAGGGTCACATGAGGTGACGGGTTTTAAAAGAGCTTCAAAGTCTGCATATATTACAAAAGGTAATTTTAATTTTCTTTGAAACTTATCAAAATAGATTTCATCATTATTTGTTTCCCGATTAAACCAATCTTTTCCTTTTTTATGAATTCCTGGTAATTCAGTAACAATATGAGCACAGTCATGTTTTTGGTGATTAATTAAATTAACTTTAGATTTAAAATATAGAAGGCAACCATCACAGATATGAATAGCATTATTTCGATTTGTTATTTGTTTACTAACCAAGCGTGATAAATTTTTTATAAAACAATAATGACCATTTGAACCATTGTTTAAAAATAATAAGTTAATGTGTAATTCTTTACGACATTTTGTAAAATATAATGGTCCAACGATGGTATTACATTTTTTTTCTTTGTTAAATTCTAATCCGAAAACATTGATACTAATGTTATTCTGTTTTTCTACCTTGGGTATATCCGATAATTTGATTGGGAACTGTATATTATTAAACTTTAGTCTATTTTGATTCCTCAAGTATGATGATACCCTTTCAGAACTTTTATTTACAGGATATAGTGCGGATAATAAAGCCCACTTAAAACATTGTTGATCGTTATTTTTTACATTTATGACTGCTTTTTTACGCTTAATATCTAAAGGTAATTCAATAAACGAAGACCCTCGTAAGGGATTGAACTTATTAACATTCATTTCTAAGAACTGAATTTTTTTTAAAGTCCATCCACTATCTTTTGCTTCGAAATCACTCATTTTATTTTTAATGTCTTCGCTTAAAGTTTCTAAATAATTTTCTAATTCGTCCCCTAAAGAAATAGTCCAATTTTTTGTTTGAAAATCGAAAGAATTTTTTAAATCTTTTGTTTCCTGTTCAAAATCTGCATGAATAATAAAATTAACTTTAACAATAGTTAACTCTTTTAAACATTCCCGAATAAGAAATAGTATCGACTCTTTAATTGATGCTATGAATACTTCAGGAGTTTGTATTTTAAGTGACTCATTAGCTTTAGGTGATACAATTCTATACGTTAAGACCCGAGACCCAAAAGCAACTGATATAACAGAGACATTATGTAAATTATGATTATGAATAAGACATTTTTCGTTGTGTTCCTTAGATCGTAAGTGCTGAGCATAGAACCTTTGGCTAACCTGTAATTCACATATTTGACACATAACGTTCTGTCTATGTGTTGTATTGGCAGATGATGACGTCGATGCTTGTTGTAAATCTTCAACACTAATATCAGCTTGTCTCTTCAAACCTCGACCGACTTGAATTGAAGATTTTCTGTAGATATAACATGCTTATGTTAACATAAGAACACAAATATGTAACATAAAATTTAAATAAGTATAGTTAGAATGTATACCTGAATGTTTCCTCAACTTCTTTACAGATGTTAAACAGTGAAGTGTCATAATACGGATTTTCCAGAGCATTATCTTCATAATTCTCACACGCTCTCATTAGTTCTTTTTCTTCTTCTTCAAAAACATTTTGAAAAAAAACACTTTCTAGTGACATGGTTGAAATAAACCAGTTTAGCTTTGCTTGTGAATGATGAATTAATAATAAATATAATGTTCGATTTTTCTCTTATATATACAAGTCGATAAGGTGATTACTATATTAGTTGATGGTTAATTAATAGTTGCTCGTTACTTATCAATTAGATACTCATAAAATTTTGTAAGGATGGTTCTTATAAATTAATTTAGCTATTAGAGATTACTTTTAAAAAAAGTATTTTTTACAGTTATTGGTTTCTGCTATTTGCTTCGTGATATCAAATATGATACCCTTCGTTTGCTCATATTTTTCATCTTTTGTATCCGTATAATATTTGATCCTCACTTCTGAGTGTTTCCAATGTTCATCTACTGGTACTTTTTTCAATTTTATGAGGTCATACACCTCAATTTTTATCAAATGTGTAGCATGAGCCCCATCATCATTATTAGTAGACAAGTATGTGACACCAGGGATACCATCTTTTGAAGATCTCGCCACTGTAGAGCTGAGTTTCTTTTTCTTCTGATTGGTCCCCTCAAAGAATGAGTCGATACTATTTCGACGAGACCGTTTGAGCTTTGTTGTTTCTAAGGCCTTCTCAGTTGATTGCTCATCATCCGATGTAGCGTAGTAGTAATGCTTGAACGTGTTTTCTTCCATTACGTTAAATGTTGAATTCTGTAATAAAATAAGCCTATGCTTTAAAAACATATTTGTATAATAATTTGAATCAAAAATTTGCCTAAAGTGAAAACCTAAACAAAATTGGTTTAAGTAATAGACATTCAAACAAACACATAGTTTTGAGGGTCTGTAATATATATAATAAATATAGATAAAGAATTATAAAGCAAAAAAACACATACCTCCATAGCTTTTTTTGAAGTAAATAGAACCAGCCTCAGTATCACACAGGATGAATTCAATCACTTGATGATAAATTGTAACTCGAATACTCTCGACTATCCTATATATATACGATTTATCTTACAAGTACAAATATAATTAAAAAGGTATTAGGAATGTCACCACAAACATCATTATCGCACTCACGACATTGTAATTAAATAAGAATAACTAATGAACGGAAAAATACGATAGACCCATTACGATAATGATATAAATACTTAACAAAACTACACAGAACCTACAGTGATGTCACGTGGTAGTTCTGGTCAAGCGTGAGTCGACGTATCCCAGACACAGGGGGTGGTTTTGAGAGTGGTCAAGCGCGAGTCGCCACACCCCAGACACAGGGGTGGTTTTGAGAGTGGTCAAGCGCGAGTCGTGCGGGGGGCAGAAAAGTTAGGTTAGTTTAGGCGAGGGGTTGAGGTTGGGAGGAAGTGCGCCAGAACCAACGAATCCCCTCTACTCATTACCTACCTAAACTTTTTTAATTATTACTGAACTAGATACTTTGAAGAATTAGAACTAAATTATAAGGCATATGGCTACCTTTTCCTCGCCCCAATCCTGACTGTCCTACTTCAAGTCAAGGAATATATAGCAATAATATCTATAGGTATTATTCTGCCCCTAGGGGCTAACTCTCGACGATAATCTCAATTACAATCGCAAATCTGTGTAGAAAAATCATGGGAATATATCACGAAATTAAAAGGAAAACTATCATAGATAATGGTAAGTTGTGTTTACAACTTAATGACTATTATATTAGTCGACCAACTTAAAAATGTAGCCGGATGAATAAAAATTCGTGCAAAATCCATCAAAAGGTATGTACTTAGATGAAGTTGGTACTTGTGTAAAACAGGTATTAAATATAAGTTTATGAACCATGTAACATCACAGAACAATGAAATTCTGCTATTTCTATTTCTTTATTTTCTCGATGACAGATCTAATTTGATAGTTGTAGTGCTGTGACCAAATATTGTACCATGTATTGTAAATATGTTGTAAATATGTTGCATGCAGGAAAATAAGCTGTGTACGCCGAAGAAAAAACATGTCGTGTGACATCGGTTTACAACTTTGACTCTGACGCTATTCGCCGTCATATATATGACTATTACTTGCGCAAAGAAATTCCAACACTTAAAAAACTTGTTATTTCTTTACGTGAATGTGGTTTGTTCCATGGCCAAAAATCGTCATTAAGCTTGGTTTTGAAAGGAATTGGATTTTCTTATAAAAAATCAGTTAAACGTAAAATATTGATGGAGCGTCACGACGTTGCTATGGCTCGCTGCGAATTTTTGAGCGAAGCAAATAGATATCGGAATGGTCAAATGTTATTTTGACTGACGAGATTTGGTTAAATGCAAACCACACAGCATCTAAAACTAGACTGACGACACCGCCGCTTCCACTAGTTCAGGTCCAATGGGAAAAGGTGAACGCCTTATCTTATGCCATCCAGGGTCTACGAAAGGATTCGTGTCAGATGCTTTACAGGCCTTTAAATCCAAGAAAACAGTGAACTACCACGAAGAAATGAACGCGGAGATTTACGAAGGATGGTTTAAAGAAATGGTGCAATCTCTGGAAGAACCGTCGATAATTATTATGGACAACGCTACAAATCACTCCAGACAAATTGTTAAATGCCGACGCAGGCCAATAAAAAACAAGAGATAATTGACTGGCTCAAACGTCATGGCGAAAATGTGGATAATACTTTATTTAAGTACAATTAGTGGATATTTTAAAAACAAAAAAAAGCCTCCCTAAAAGATATATTACCGACGAAATAGCTGCCGAATGTGGTCATTGGGTTCTTCGACTTCCGCCGTACCATTGCCAGTACAATGCTATAGAACTAATATGGGCACAACTTAAAGGATACGCCACTCGAAACAATACCCATCCTCCTTTTACGGCAAACAAGATGTTAGATTTATTAAAAAATGCATGTGCGGAAGTAACTGCCGAACACTGGGAAAAATTGTGAAAAGAACCCAAAGCATTATAGCGTCGGATTGGAAATTCATGTGGCATTCGATAATATAGAAGTACAGGAACTTATTATAAATGTTGGGGAGAGCTCATCGAGTGACAGTGACGATTCATCAGATTTTGATTAAATAAATAAAGAATCAACATAATATAATAACATCTTGTAATGAAATGTAATATTAGTTAATAAATTTGTACAAAATTATCCGGCAATAGTTTAGTTTCTTTCCTTTTTTATAAAAATATCGGGTCCGTTATCGTGTAACGTTTATCGATAGCTCCCATCCCTATCCCTATCTCCGACACTGCTATGACCTTGTACGTGCGAAAGCGTCATATTTTTATTAAATAATGTATACATAATGTAAAAAGACACTCGTTCAAGTTTCCACAGGAGCTGTCATCGAGAAAATAAAGAATAAGTAAGAAAAAGTAGTTCAGGTACGAGGTTTAGGCAAGTTTGATTAAAAATAAATCGGCAGATGGCAAAAACTGTACGTGATGAACAGCAGCTGAAAGACCAGATCATACGGTCAGGTATGATTGTGTTGACTGTTGGCCAGAACACCTCGAATATCAGAGGTGCAATTACTGTAAAAAAGGCAGGCTAGCACTTGTTGTACCAAATGCAAAGTAAAATGTTATGTAGCAAAAAGAAATTATTTTGTCGCATACCATAAGAAGTAATTTTTTTCAATACGTTTTATCAATACATTTTGTTTTTTCCTTATTATATTTTTTTTATTTTCTCTTTCCGCACCAATCATACAACTACCTACCAATAACATTATATTTATTTCTAAAATCTTATTTTTAATTACTAAATTTTATAAAAATGTTACCCAAAACGTAACTTGCAAGTGTAACTTTGTATAATATATTATACATTCTTAATGCTAGAATTGTTCTTGTATCGGTAGCACTGTATATTATAATATACATCAAATATCTCAGAAACTAAAACACTTAGAATTTTTTTATTATTATTCCTAGCTTTAATTATAGGTATCATAATAACATTAAATTAAATTTTCAAAATCTAACAAAAAAATCAGTTGCGTCCTTAAGGGATAATCTTTTACTGATCATAGTATGAAAGTATAACAACAAATAATAAAAACCGGCCAAGTGTGAGACGGGCCCGAACCATTTACCATCTTAAGTAGGGTTGCCAGATGGCCGGGACCCACCGGATGTGTCCCGCAATAGAGGCCTATGTCCCGAGTCCCGGCATTTCATGAAATGTTCCGGAAGATTGCAATGACTATGATGTTCACAGTCAAGGAGACGAGTATACAAAAGATGGACTCTTTGACCTTTTGAGTGCTACCGTTTCTCTTTGCATAATTTGTTGACTGAATTAAAAAAAGCTATTTGGAAGCAAAGTTAACGTGATTAAAAAAAAATCCAAAACTACAAGATCAAAGGAAAGTCAAATAGAAAAAAATATACAAAATTGCCAATATTTTTAGCTTGACAAAGCTCAAGCTCAAATTGATTACTAAATATATTATAATAACATTTTAATTAACCTTACGATTTAAGCGATAGCTTTTCGTGAAAGAACTTTAACTACCTATCATGTTTAATGTTTAATTATAGTACTGTAGGCAGACCTTAAATTATAATTTGTCTTGTTATGAGTATGTAAAAATTTTAGATGGAACCGAGTTGGTCCAAAATAATTAGGATGTACCAGAATCAGCGATAATATAAGTAGATTAAAAAATAATGAAATGAGGAATTCCTTTTTGGTATTATTTATTTTGTCCCGGAATTCACGTTATCAAATCTGGCAAGCCTACTCAGAACAAATTCCATTACACAAGCAGTCGAACACACACAAGGAGGCAAACTTGGACAAGACGGAAATCGCCAGATAGTTTGGCTAGGCCCTTGGGTTTCACATCAGGTAGGTTCAGGTCTTCGAAAATCCAGGTTTTAATAGTTTTTGTTTTATGTAAGTATTAAAACCAATTACTGTGCAAAATTTCAGTTAGGTTTTTTAATTTTTCTAGGTATTGGGGAAATAATATTTCTGTGTTGATGTTCATGAATCAGTCAGTGTCGAATTTTCGTAATTTTGCAACCTTATAACTTATAAAGGAATGAAGCCATTAACTTGAAATTGTGCGGTTCCTTTGAAAACTCTTAAATAAATAGAATTCCAGCCTTCTGCAATAATGCTTTCAGAAAAGGATAGTACAGCAGTTTGCCTTGCGCAATGTGTCGAAATTACCTCAAAGCACAATAACCGTATTTTTTGAGCCGAAACACTGTCAAGTAGATTTTATTTTAGGCATGGCAGCACTGGCTTAAATTAGCAACATTTTTAAAATGTCAAGTTGATATTCCACAACTTCGATTTATTAAAATATAATTTATTGAAAATTCCGTTCTTTCGTCATCGTAATTCGTCAAGGTTACCTTCCGTAATATATGTAATTGCTTCAGTGTTTATTGATTGCATTTTAGAAAAAAAATATTGATATTTGTGCCATTGTAACAAAAATATTATGCCCTAGGGGCAACAGAGCCATTTTTCATTTAAAGTATTTATTTCTTTTGTGATGTGCTCGGTCCTCGATAAAGTAATGACGTGTTAAACTGCAACATCAGAATAACGGGTACGATATCCCATATATCTAGGTGATAAAATACGCTCGTAGTGTTCTTCAATTATTATCTGATGAAAATACACCGCCTATGTATCTTTACGGCATACCTAATGTGAATGAGCCACAAACTGCTAGAAGGCACGAATTTCAGACTACATGTTTATTATGTCTTATCATTGATAAAGATAATATTTTACTGACACCACAACAATTTATTTCAATGCAAAGTGGAGGTGACAGATTTGAATTGGTGTTCATGCATTGTAGAAATCTGGTTAAGATCGTTAAATAAAGGATTTGTAAAGACTGTTATGTTAATATTTAGCTTAGAAATTGTTTTGATAGTTATTAGAACTAAGTTCCTAAACATTTTATTGAATAATCACCTATTCTGGGTAAAGTGAATATCAACTATTTTGTCAGTTTAGCCCACTTAATATTATGTAGAAGTCTAATTATGTTTGGTAAAAAAATAATTACTTATCGGGCACAATCTACTTTTGCTTAAATTTTTTTTAATCAATATAGAAGCATCTCCTTATACACAAATGAAATACAAAAATCAGCAGAAAATAATAGTTTTAGAACAAAAAAATTTTTATAATATCATAGTTGACTGAAATACTGGTGCTAACTTAGGTTTGGTTTTGGTTTTTCTCCCTGAGCGGAGCGAAGGCGGCCTACAGAGGGATGTGTTAATTACATACCAAGCTAAATTTTTCAAAAAATCCATACAAAAAAAATATTGTTTTTGCTGATTTTTGTTGTTCATTTATGTGTTAGGTTAGGTTTTGTTGTTGCTTCTTTATCATTTCAGACATTTTTTATGCTAAAAGACCTTGTGTCTAATAAGTGCATATTTACCTTATGTTTATAATTCATTAGTCTCAAGCTAACCTGGCAAACTTTGTTTAGCTTGGCCCCCTTTTCCATCACCTCTTGCAATTCAGACCAAATACATTGCTGCATCAACGTTTAATGATATTAACAACTAAAAAAATGACTACTTCATGTTATTTTGTGAAATATAAGTGATCATATAGTAAAATAGTTACATTACCTACTGGTAGGGGTGCTAATGTTGCTTTGATTTTGTGATGCAGCATGGTGGCAAACAATTATTCAGTATTAAAATAATGTTCAAATCTACACTAATATTTTAAAAAGGTTCAGTTTGTAAGCTTAGATGTAGGAAGTAATGTCTGAAACTACTCATCGGGTTTCAAACATGGTTTCAGATGGAGATGGTTTATCTTGTTTTTAATAACATAGGGTTTTAGTTCAAAATATCCATATTTGTAGGTCATCACAAAAAAAAATTGCATGTTTTGAACTTGATAGGTATAATATGTTTATCCAGATCAAGAGTTTTCACAGGAATATGTTTTTCTGCTGATAAAACCTTGGAGATTGTCTAATGAAAGATAAAAGTAGCAACATTGTTACGACACTGTAGTTTCAGTGCAGTTAAATTCAGTGTTTTAATTGAAATTGGCCTTTAATTTAATAGATCTGCATAGTCTCATAAGTTCTATGTTCATTTTTAAGCCAATTTCTGCCCGCAGTTTTGCCTGCCCTGATTTCGGATTTCAACGGCAACCCCTCAATTATAGAAAAAAAATCACTCTGAGGCTACTTGACATTTTCAAGTAGCCTCTTTCCTCCGGACTCAGACTATCTCCATGCCAAATTTCATCCTAATAATATTAGTATGGATGTTGATCTAAAACCAAATATTGATGAACTAATACAATCGAAACTGAATACAAATTCAATATTTTTTTTAACATAAATTTTTTTTGACAGTTTCACTACTTAATAATCTCTATTTTAATTTAGAGTAAAGTGATGAAATGTCATTATCGTCTACCTCGTGCTTGCCTCAGTCGTAATATAATACTATATATATAGTGGCATCACATTGGCCAAGTGCGAGTTGGCGGAAGTTATTGTGCTAGTGGTCACTAAATGTCAGTTTTGTAGCCTATATAAGGCCACTGACTTGATTTACAATTGTTGTCATTACAGTAGCAGCCAGGACCGACAGTTTGATGAGTCATATCATTTCCAATAGCAAATATAATTGGGCCACAAACAAGGAGCTCTTTTTCACCGTTCACATTATATTCTATTAATATGTTAAAGTGGGGCCACACTAAGGATCTCTTTAATAGTCACTAAACATAGTTTTACCTAATTCATAATGTTGCTAATACTCTGTAAAACATTATTTGAACACAATTTTATGTTTTTGGAACATTACATCTCTATACTAAAAGTAAGGAATAAAGAAGATAATAAAGTTAGAATAAAGAAATAAAGTTAGAATTTGGAATTTTTGTATATTATGTAGGTACCATATAATGCTGTTTGGTGAATGAAAACTAAAAACGCAGATACCTTATAGATTGTAAGCTGTCCCATCAATTAGAGTTTCTATTTCATTTACATTCATTCTCCTCGCACTTGACTGTTTTCTTTACATTGTATAATATTATTATTTATTTTTTATTTTATATTTTTTTTTACGGTATTTATTTTTTCGCTAGGACCTTAAAACAATGTTTTTTGAAGAGCGATAGTCTAAAAGTAGGTAATAGAAGGTAGTTTCCAAGTGGTGATAGTCCACTTGAAAATATGTGCATTTTCGACATAATTTCGTCAAAAATCCAAGTTGCTAGGTGAAACTGTTGCGATAATGGCCTTGGCTTGGTAGACTTTTGATGATTTTACAAGTATTTAAAAAAGATTTTCTGTACTAGGTGTACTTTAATTAAACTTTTTCTTTCAGATCATAAAAATGGCGGAAATGGCTCATCCAAGCTCTTCACCTGAAGAACAGTCGCAAGTGATGCAGCAGTCTGTCATCCATCCTCCTATAAACCAATCCCACATGATTCCCCCACCTGTGATTCACCCGCCTGTCATGGACCATTCTGCTTTCCCAAACTTGGGAATTGAAATCCCACCCGCTCCAGCACCACCGTTCTCGCTTCCATCCCTACCAACGCCGATGTTCCACAAGGACAATACTGACGAACCAATTAGATTCATCAGCGTCAACAACCCTATGTTGACCGAAGAGCAGCGTGAAATGTATGAATCTGTTCTCTCCACATGGAAACCGATTATGTTTCCAAAACGCATGAAGCAATATATTTGTCCAAAGTGTAGTAAGGAATTCAAGAATTACCAAAACCTCTATTTGCACACGACGCGAGTGCACTCGTCGGAGGAGTCCGCCGTTCTTTGCGATATCTGCGACAAGACCTTCAAAAACAAGCACTATCTCTACATGCATCGCATGAACAAACACTATTCGGAGTCGGAGAAGTGCTTCTGCCAATTCTGTCTGCAGGAGTTCCGCACACGGCGCGCGCTAGAAATGCACGTGCGGCGCACACATCCCGCTACCCTACCCGAAATCAAATGCCCCGAGTGCGGCAAGGAGTTCAACGTTCCCTACAAACTAAAATACCATATGGACTCTTGCCACAAAGATAATAAAGAAAAGTATAAATGTCATCTCTGCCAAAAAGTATATAAGAGCCACCTGAACCTAAACAGACACTTGCAGTGCCAGCACACGGAAATGGAGCGACATCCGTGCGTATTCTGTCCAATGACGTTCAAGTCGCGGCACCACATGAAACGCCACATCCTCAACATTCACCCGCCGCTCGAGTCCAAGGTCGCATGTCCGGAGTGCATGAAGGAGTTCAAGAACGATCAATACCTGAAAGAACACATGCAGGTGCACTCGGCGTTTGACGCCAAGTTGAAGTGCGATCTCTGCGACAAGTTCTTCCACTCGGCAATCCGACTAAAGAAGCACAAGAAGATCGTGCACCCGGACAAGCCAAAGATTCGGTGCGAGAAGTGTGACAAGGAATTTGCGCACGCGCATTACCTTAAGCGGCACAATAACGCCGTGCATGTGGACCTCAAGGAGAACGAATACCAGCACGAGTGTGACCAGTGCGGTAAAAAGTTCAAGATCAAGAAGTACCTCAACAACCATCTGCAACGGCACGAGCAACAACACCTCAAACGCATGTCGCAGGTCGTCAAGACCGTCATGGACGAGGATGGAAAGATTCAACCTGTCAAAAAATCCACCAGAGTTAAGAGAGTGCCAAAAGAGATTGAGTTTATAAAATGTGAACCGATGACCAGTTCTGAGTCCGAGACCGACGAGACGGAGTCCGAGTCCGACTAAAACTTGCCGAGTAACTTTGAGGTCCTTGAATAAAGTACAATTATTAAGTAGTTCTTGTCTCTCGAGAGATTCTTAAATTTTTAATTCGTGTTTTTTAATGTTGGTAGGAATACCTCACACATTCATTAAACCTTAGTATTTAATCACTATCATCATGTCATCACACATTAAAAAATGAGTTTACTTTGTTCGATGCAAGGCGGCTCTGTACAGTAATTTTATTTATGCCGTTACCGTTAAAGAGGTTATATTACCTAATAATACGAGGCACAAGAGATAAAATATTTTATGTTGAGCATTATTAAAATCATGGATGGTTCTTGAACTACACCTTCGTTCAATAAGAACGAAGACAATTTGTTTGTCTTTATCTAGTGTAGAAAATACTATGTAGGTATTATTATTTTTTTTTGTAATTTTTGTACACAATAATGTTGGATGTCGCAGTCAAATGTCTTTTTGTCGTCAGTAAATATCGTGTTAGTAAATTTATAGCGTTACATGTTTCAGATAAATATTATAGAAGAATTTATATTGTAAATATGCTTTAGCATTTAACACAGTTTTATTGTATTTTTCATGTTAGGTCATTTAATGTGTCTCTCGTTTGTAGTTCGTAAGAAGAAACAATTTGAAACCTTACAGCGGCTTGCGGTATTCCTTATATTAACCATGAAGTAACAATTTAAATTTTACACCGCTTTTAGGTATTCCTTTTGCACTTCCCTTCGTTTATTTCAATTAGAAGTTTTAAGTCAGTTTATTAATTACTGTACAATTTTATTTGTTAACTTTTTCAAAAGATTTAAATTGAAAGCAATATTAAGGTTGTCATTTGTTTAGTAAATGCGGTTCCTGCTTTCAATAGGTGTGAGATATGTTTGCTATAGCACGGACGCTAAGCAGGAAGAATTTCGTTCAATGACCGGTCACTATTTGTCTCTGTTGCACGCGCATAATTATTTGCCGTCGCACTCGCACAGATGCGGTGACCTCTGTCATAGAGAAGCGCAACGGCAAATAATTATGCGCGTGCAACCGAGACAAATAGTGACCGGTCATTGAACGAAATTCTTCCTGCTTTGCGTCCGTGCTATAGTTTCCCATTTTACTTCATTATTATTTTAATAAAATGGTGTCACGGCGTTTTTATTTGTAAAATTGAATTATGTTTAGATTCTTGCCAGAGAGTCGTCTGCTGTATATATATAATTATGTCTTAAAATTTCAACTATTTATATACTTATCTGTGTGTAAATTCTAGGGACTTAAAACTTTAGTAGCTACCCGTTAGTAGTTTAAAGAAAATTTGTGAAGGCAATTAAACGAGCAGTAGTTTTTGTTTTTACTTAGTTACAAGTCACCTTAGTGTTTTGTCCTGTAGAGTCGCGACACGCGTCGGTGCCAATGAATTTATTGACTAAAAGCTTATACAGGAATTATTTTATATTTAGATATATGATTACGGTTCGTCACATTTTTATTTAATTTGATGATAATAAGTTTTTATATTAGATAACAGGTATTTTAACTGGTTGTTGGGAATATTTAACATATTTTTTTAAAGGAAAGCAAAGTATACGGATAACACAATCTAATAGTGAGTTAACTCGTCCATTTAGCATAGAAATTATGAGATGCGTCATAAAAGAAATAGTGGCGTAGAGGAACTCTTCTACGCGCACGTCTGCGCCTGATTATATATATATTTGTACCAAATCTGATTTTATAGCGTTTTTGGTTCAGTTATTCATCATTTGCTATGATTCTGTCATACTTTTATTGCTTTATTAACTCTCATTAATGCTTTCATACACATTTGACGGTATACATCTTCACTTTGAGAACGATCTCAGTTTATTGAAGTTGCGTTTGACGATTTTGCCTTTTAAATTTTTGCATCTTGTTTCATTTATACTCTCAACGTTCCTACACCTCATTCGTTCCAAAATCTTTTATCCTGAGTGCCGTATTATACTATATCTTATTCTTATGCTCTCATTTTCACATACACTGCAACAAACTTTCCTGACCCGGTGGTCGAAAATCAAATATACAGTCGCTATATTGAAATGGTGTGAACTTCCAACGACACTGGCGACCAAACACCCAAAGCAGCGCCGGCACTAGCCCTTGAACAAGGTAGAGCTATATTGTTTTTCAGCGCCGTTTGGTCGACGTTTTCACGTTTCGTAAATTGTACTTCGGTTTAACTTTAAATAAAAAATCCCGAATTTTTAAAACATCAACTTTTGTTGCAGACATAGCAACAGCGCGTACATATCGTTATGATAGCGTTATTTTTATTTCTATTCCTTTTATTTTTTAGCATTTAGCTTTTTGGCGCCCCATGCCACATGGTGTCTAACGCGACCGCTCCTCTTGGTCTACCCCAGGGCCGGCGCTAACCCAAGGTCAAAGAAGTTCGTTGCACTGCAGCTAACAGTAATTGACTTATATGTTTCGTATATATTTTATTACTTTATATCATTGTATTTCAGTTACTCATACTTGTTACTATTTCTTTTATTCCTGTCCTGTCGATGCAAGAATTACCTGTACATCGGTAAATAGGAGACACATAAATTTGTTCCTCGCGTAATTTTTTGCTTTTCAAAAATGAAATATTAAAGTAGGTATGGTCCATGATTTCAATGTAAAATCCCTTCTGGTTAGGCAGTTAGGTCACTAAGAAATTCCACTATGTAGGATTACAGGTACAATTCTATGTAGGTTATGTGCATTTTACTGCTCCTACCTACCTACTTAACCCTACCTATTTTATGTTAATATTGAACCTTTGCTTGGATGTTATTTGGCTTTTTCTAACCTGCCTGTTATCGTTTCTTTCTTGTTATATTTCTTCTTTCTTTCTTATTATTTCTTTTTTCTTTCGCGTTATTTGTAAGACAAGGAAATATGCTAGAAGTTATTTGAAAATAATGGTCCACAGATGGCATTTTTTTTTGTTTTCATATGCATTTGTTATGTGCCAACCTTATTATCTATCGACTTCCACTGTATCTCCTAAGCAACTCCCCTCCAGTTAGAGGAGGCCTTTGCCAAAAGGCACACCGAACTCAGAGATATTTTATGATTATACTATAAACGAGACAAGATACTAAATTGCAAGGAAAGTTCAGGATAAAAGGCTTATATAAATTTTATTGAATTTCGCGCGCCAATTAGTATGTGACTTACTATTAGATTTCATTATCGAAAAGCTAATAATCAAACGTGTTTGCAAAAACCATTTATGTTTAGGTTGACCAAAGTCCGTTTTGCATGATTTATTGTATCACTGCAGAGATTTTAAGTTATAATTTTTAGTAAGTTGTAAATATGTAGTGTATAATTTTATGTATAATTTTGCGAAATGTGAGAGTCAAATAAATGGTTATTTGGAAGTATTACATGATGTCTTGTAATTGTTCCTCGCTTATTTACTTGTATAAGCAATGTTAAAGGTCGTGGAACAGGTGTTACCTTCACGCCGTATGTTGGCATAGCCGGGACCTTCATCGTTTCGTCAGGCTTCGACGAGAACCGCTTACAAATTGGCTGAGGGCATCTTTGCAAAAGCCTCCGCACGACGCGATTTACGTCGCGCGCGACATGTAACACACGACCTGATGTTTGTATGCTTTTTCACGAGCAGCTATTAGGTAAACGATCAATAGAAATGTTGGGAGCTCGGAATCGACACATTCTGATAAGCCGTGTCTCAGGCAAAAACGGCCTTTATGTTCTAAAGACAACATAGCGCGGCTAACATTTTAGCCTAAGGCCGTTTTTGCAAGAGAAACTACCCTACAAGACAAAATGCGGTGGCGATTTTGAGCTCCATACATTTCTATGAACCGTTTACTCACAACACGACTATCAGGTGCCTTACTTCTTACTTGGTTGCATAAGTAAATAATTGCTACGAGTCGGTTGTGTGCGTGCGGACTTCGTAAAAAATACAAACAATGATTATCGTCGCTCGTGCAAAAACGCCTTAAAGGTTAAAGCCGACTTACTAACCCGGGACCCTGTATGAAGTATCAGTACCGGTTCGTCTTATTTCGTAGTCGTCCAATCACGGCGCAATATAGGTATCAGTCTCCTCCGCGCTTTAAGCCCTTCCCGCCCGCGCTCATACGTACTAGATACACGCATTCCAACTCAAAGAAATTACTTAGATATCTTTGAAATATCTTGAACTCGGATGTACCTACGCGACGTCTGCGTATTTTTCAATCGATCTCAGGTTGGGCGACAGATTTTAACCATTTGTTTAGAAAGGAAAGGCAAATCTCGCGACAAGCTTTTATATCACATAATCTGTGTAATGAAATAAATTAATGGGTTTGATTCAATTTAAAGTTATTTTTTTTCTTTTGGTCGTTTGCATTTCTATGACATAATTATTATAATATAGATTATAATACAGTGTGGTTACCGTGAACACTTAGATTGTGGAATAAGCTTCCTGCCATTGTTTTCTCTAAGGACTACAGTAGGGTTCTTCAAGAAGGAAGTTAATAGAGTCTTGACGGATCGGCAACGCGCGAGCGATGCCGCGCCCCAGGTATTATTGTGTGACCAGGTGTTGCAAGCGTCCATAGGTTGCGGTAAGCGCTAGCCATCAGGCAGGCCGCAAGCTTGTTTCCCACCTTAGTGGTATAAAAAACGTATCTAGTTTACAAAACTTGAAAACGGCCACTTTGATCACATATAACTGTTGTCAGGGCCAGTATTTCTACCTGATTTTGGGTTGACACAAAATAATCAAACTTGATTCGTGATTATCGTACGGTATTTCTTTTATACTGCTCTTCTTTATCTTTTATAACAAAAAATATTGAATTCTGTATCGGGGTTGCCTACCATGTCAGAATAGGTACCATTTGTTTTTAAGCAACAAAATTATTTTGTCCATAGTTCCCCAAAATTAAATCCAACAACGACCTTAGTTAAAAACACCATTATAAACGAACGAAATAAGATTTCATTTGCTTAGTATAGTGTTTGTCATACACCTACTTGTAAAAATGTGCCTATATAGGATTTTATTTCTTGTATAAAAAAAAACTATAAAAACGGGTAATTTCTTTCGACTGTGGGCAACATTGCTCCATATGATTGTCAAGTCAATGTCAAATCAAAGCTTATTACAAAAGTGATTATTTGTATTGGATTGGGTATAGTTTTTCACTTACTGAATGAATATGAGTATATAACATGATCAAGTAATAAAATGCATCTTTGATTTAAACGGTGATGTAAGTATTCGCGCACTTTGTGATGATAATCATTTTCTTTCAATTCTTATCTATCATCTAAACAGTCTTATCGAAAAAGCAAAGGCCAACAAAATGTAATTAGGTTGTGTTATCATTTATGCAGAGTTAAATATGTCTACAAATGTTAGACTAGATAAATAACATTGTAACCTAATTACCTGCAAAATCTTACTTGAATTAGTTATCTTTGACGATTTCTGTTCTGTGAAATGCTGAAAATGAATTACTTAATCTATCAATGTCAATGAATATTTTCATAGCAAAGATGGGGTCAAGAGATTATCCTCAATCCAGGACTTGAACCTGCACCAGTCCTTACTGTCCGTGTAAGTGCTTTAAGGTCCATTTAGGCCAGAGCAACATCTTGCAACATTGTAGCATGCCACAAATTGAGTCGCATATTGATGCCTGCTACATAGGCTGACACCATGCGGCTGATGTTGCATGCAGCAGTCTTTTTTACAACATGGAGACTCCCTCACAGCCTAGTTGGTAGTGTGGTTTGGCTGCTGTGCAAAGGCTGTGGGTTCGATTCCCACACTGGACAAACATTTTATGTGATAAACATTTGTGTTTGTCTTGTCTTGAGCTTGAGTGTATTTATGTATGATATGTTTGTTTTAACAAAAAAAGTAATATACCTTTATGTATTTGTATCCATTGTCTAGTACCCATAACACAAGCTTTTCTTACAAACGGCGCTGTATGTAATATCTAAAGTATATTATTGTTTATTGTGTTGCAATTGTGACACCAGTGTTTAAGAGTGAACAGATTCATCTAAGTACAGACCTATTACCTTGACAAGCATTATTTGTAAAGTATGCATGGAGAGTATAATAATGGATCAATTAAAATTGTTTCAACCAAACTCTATCAAAAATCCAAAATCTATTCACCAACATGGCTTTGTACAAATGTCATCAACAGTTACAAATCTTATGTTCTTTGTGCATGCTTAGACTAGAACTGGACCATAGAAATCCATGATTATGCTAGTTTGACAACCACCACTGGTTTGCAACTGCTTCAACATAACATTTAAAAATAGTCTAAATGAACCTAGCCAATTATCTCCTTTGTTTCAAAACATATGATCGATCGGTTTCCCTTCCCCTGTGATGTCGTATGTCGACCAATGATTACTTGGGACATCACAGTGAGCCAATAATCAGGAGCCTTCATACACGTTGTACCAAAAGTTAACTAAAATTAGTGAGGTGCCATATTTTTAAACATAAGTAAAGCGTTTTTCTAATTATATTAACATCTAGATATTATGTTTGTGAAATCAAAATATCTTTATAGTTTGCTTATAACTAATCTTTAGTAATAAAAATGTGTTTTTTTATTAAAATAATGGATGGTCGGTAAACTAACACTCTAAAATGATGCTTCCCTCAGCTTGCAACCCCCCGTTCGGGAACTAGCTGTTTTAGTCTAATCAGTTTTGTTGAAGTGAAAACTTCTTTAGCGGGCGCTGTGCACTTTTTTTGTGATGGGTAAAAACTGTTAAACTCGCGTCAGGTCACGTGTCCTGATCGAAAATTCGTAAGATGTCACTTGCGTTAGGACACGTGACCTTTATTTACATTAGGTTAGTTTTTATTTTTAGTATATGGCGATTATGAGTAGTACAGGGAGGTTGGATATGGGATTTTAATTCTATGACAGATTGAGCTGTCAAATATACAACGTCAAAAAAGTAAATAAACAAAAGTTATTATTTTTAATAAATAAATATGGATAAGATGTGATGGGAAGTAAATAGCGAGTATGTTTTCACTTCTGCCGGCACTCCCGGAGTGCAACCCGTTTTTTTTTTTATGTTACTGCATGGTATGGTGTGAAATACTAATTGGTTTATCGTTTCAACAAGTTTTGTTGAATTTAGACGTCAGATTGCAACCAGCAAAATTCATAGTATATATCATAGTCTTAACTCATTTTAATTATGTTTAAAAGATGGTCGCAAACTGATCAGTTGACTACCATTAATTCTGTTTCATACAAAAATATTCATGTTTGACGGTCGGGAACTGATTAACTTCAGCAATTTTTATTTTATTTGCTAGATTTTAGTGGTCGAGGACTGGCTATTATCTGCCCACAAATTAATATTTTATCCACCTCTGCATCAATATCCTCAATTGATACTATTTCATTATAAGAGATCTCATCAATCTGAAGATCTTTATTTTTTATCAGTTTTCTCATGGTTATATTTTCATTGAATGTGGTTGATGATTCACTTAACACAACTGTAGTAGGCGCATCTGCTTTTTCTTTCTGAACATGGTGGACGTCGGCTGATACTGTAAATGATCTGCACTTATTTTCAGACCCAGACTGGTGCGATTTATTATTATTTTGTGACACTTCTAATTCATCAAATGTCATCAATGATATATTTTTAAGCAAAATAATATATACCCGCAATCAGGAAAACTTTAGAAAATATTTTCAGGATTTCCTTCAACAGAATGAATACTGGCATTAGTAATTATTTCAGTGGTGAGAATGTAGACATATCCGAGCGCAACATATGCTGAAGTAATATAAGAAGAAATTCATAAGTCTAAAGAAAAAAATCTTGCAAATCGCTGTTCTAAATCTAAAACACCACAAACTTCCGCAACTTCCAAACAAAGTGCTTGCCGAAGAAGTTGTATTGGACTGTAATGGTGTAATTATTCCCAGCAATGAGCATCAGTCCGCTGAGCCACATAGTGCCATATCTCTCTCTGAACAAAACTTTAAGATTCTTACCACTGAAATAATTACTGATGCCAGTCATCATTCTGTTGAAGGAAATCCAGAAAATATAAGTTTTCCTGATTGGGGGTCATATATATTGCTCAACAATATATCATTGATGACGTGCAGTGCAGATCATTTACAGTATCAGCAGACGTCCACCATGTTCAGAAAGAAAAAGCAGATGCGCCTACTACAGTTGTGTTAAGTAAATTATTAACCTCATTCAACGAAAATATTATCATGAAAAAACTTATAAGACACAAAGATCTTCAGATGGATGAGATCTCTCATAATGAAATAGTATCAGTTGAGGATAGTGACGCAGAAGTGGATAAAACCAGGTAATTTAAGGACTCTCAGGCAGAGAGAAAACTGATAAAATTCAGCACAAGTGACCTTTTGATGACGCCTTTGAGAAACATTTTCCTTACCCTGATCCAAAAATTCCAAGTATAAATAAAAGAAATAGATTTAATGGAGTGTATGGAGGGCGTTTTACATCAAGAAAGATAAAGACAAAGAAAACAAACTAAACGAAAAAAGACGCAGAAAGCCATTAAGAGAAGATGAAAAAGAATTAAAGCCAAGTATTAAAGAAAAAAAAAGTTACACAGAAGAGCAGCTCAAAAAAGACGCTTATCAAATCTTCGCAATACAAAATAATAAAATGTAGTGGATGTTCCGAAAATTTGGTCAGCGACGACGTAGATGACGACTTAGAAAAAAACATTGGATGTAATCATTGTGAGAGATGATTTCTTTTGAAATGTACTTATTTAAAAAATAATCCATATGCAGAAGCGGCACACTCCGAATATGTCTGCCCATATTGTAAGTAATAAATATTTATCAATCTCTTGCCTTTTATTTTTGACCTTCAATCAATGGCCTTAAGGCCCCATTTTCTGTGGCTTCAAAAATGACGTAAAAATATACTGCATTTTAAGATTATTAACCCTTTTTTTTATTAATAGTGGTCGAAAGATGACGTAAAAATATACTGCATTTTAAGATTATTAACCCTTTTTTTTATTAATAGTGTGAAAATTGTACATATTATTCATGAGATATCGTTAATTTAAAGTATACTGTATAACAAATTATTTATGATTTCACAAAAATAAACTCCTAGCTATGGAAAATATAAGTTAAAAAAATACAAATCCACTAACTGGTCGTGAACTAACATATTCACCCTATATCTTGATTTTGAACATGCTTTTGACAAAGTACCTCTCCAGCGACTTTTAGTGAAATTGGAGCATTTTGGCTTCAGGGGCAATCTTCTGAACTGGATTAACTTAATTAACTGGTTAATCTTCCTATGATTTCCAGACTCGCCGCCGTCGTGTAGGTTGTTGTTGTTAGGGTTGCTTGAGGGTACAATAATAGCTGAATTATTTTGTCCTACGTGATTAGTAATCACAAATGTGATACTGAAAAATTAATTAGCATATACAACAGTACATACAACTACCTAACTATAATAGTACATACAACTTAATTAAGAAATTTATAGGAAAACATGGACAAGGTTGTGAACTAAAAGGTAATATACGAGTATAGATAGGGCTGCCATCTCTAAAACCTGCCGCCCAGGACCGAAAGCGTAAAAACCCCGGATTTTGGGGCCTTGACCCCGGACATTTGATAATTTTTTTATTCACTTTTAGCTTGGTTTAAAAAATACATTATACTCCCTAATTGAAAAAAAAATAGTTTTAGGGCTTCTTTCGGATAAAATAGTGTGTTTTACTCGTTATAGCAAGGGGTTCGTGAGTAATAGCTTAATTTTTATAAAATAATAGATGTATGTGCCTTTTAAGCTAATTTTTAACCTTCAATAAACATAAATAATTATCAATTACCCAGTTAGTGAAATAAAATAAAAGTTTTAATTGTTGTTATATTTTTTTCGAAATTCTTAAAGCCCAAAAATAGAAAAATATTATTTATAACTTTTACCAAGTAACTATTAGCAGTCATGGATTTTTCTTTCTTTAATAATTTATTATCAGTCGTATATGTTTATTTCTTCATATTGCAATCAAACAAAATACAATTTGCTGGTTTTATTCATAGAACCATTTTAATAAATTAAATCAGTCTTTCGTTTTTATTTATTTATATAGAATAAAATTAAACTTTACAATATTTCCGTAATAGTTAAAGTAATACAACAAAACTTTCTCAAAAAAATTTAACAGGTTTAACTAAATTTTATCAAACTCAACAAAACGAAGTCTTAACTAAAGAAACTATCAGCTGTTATAGTCTTTTAAAAAAGTAAAGACATATATAAACATTTGAATACAGAAAAACACAAAACTTACATAAGAAACCAAGCATGTTCTTTGAAAATATCTACATTTTTTGTGACATCAGTCCGGTAGACTTCCAAATTCGAGCAGCTGAAGGCGCGCTTGTTTATCAAACAGTCAACCATCACATGTCTTTAATTCTCCGGACTGTATTGCGCTCTCAATTGCGAAACATACTAGGAGTCAGATATCGCAAAAAAACTGTCATGTAGTCGTACTAAAGCTACAACAATAGCTACAGGGGCTTTAGCCATGTGTGCACAAAAGCGGTAGCGTTCATAGAAACGCTGGTACCCGATTATCTTTAATGTATAACTTCGCCAAGTAATTTTCAACTTACATACTTGGTGGAATACTAACGTTTCTATTATCGTTTTCGTTATTTTTCTTACTTGGCTAGAGGCCCAGGAGTTTTAAGCCCTTTGTCGATTGCTGGACATAAAAACGATTTACAAAACTATCAGCGCGGCTACTGATGCCAGCAACCATGAAAATTCAAAATAATTTCCTTTGTTAATTTAATATTTTGATGTAAAAAATGACGGATTCACGACGAAACTTCTTGAAGTAGAGACCACCTCAAACCATTTCAGAACTGATCATAAATGAACTTCGCAAACATGATCTTTTGGCTCTCTTGTGGAGTTTGATCAAACCCGGACTGCAATTAAAACCCCGCCCGGACGCTCCCCGGACGCCCTCCAAACTAGGACAAATCCGAGGAAACCCGGACGGATGGCAGCCCTAAGTATATAAAGCAATAGGAGTCATACACGGATATTTTTATTATAGTATTTTGATTTTATTTTAATTTACCACACTCTTATTCTTAGCTAAGCCTAAAAAACGCATTTCCTTTACTCAGGACATTCTAAGCATGTAATGTGTTAATAATAATAAAACATGGATTCGAATGCTCCTATCCATCAATTATTTTTTCCTAGCTGCTTACGACGACTTGTGCAAGGTTACTGAAGGCAAATAAGAGGTGCGAGGGGCTGGAAAAATAATTCTATTACATAAGTACCTACGGTACCGTCGTCGGTGCGCAAACTCGCACTCGACTGGTTTTTTGCTCTTTATGGCATTTGATGCACGCAGGTAAAGGTTGTCGATAAACAAAGCCACTGTTTACAATCACTTGACATGAAAAAAAAAGAATATATACCTAGGTATATAATAGAATTTTAGGTACAAAAAAAAACTAAAGCCATTTATGATAACCACCGTAATTAATTTTCTTCTATGGCTATTATAAATGGTTTTCTGTTTTTGAAAATCTGGTAAATATGACTAATAGCACTAGCAAGTATTATATAGAATTCTCCCAGTAAGACTAAGGTATAGGTACAGATAGTAAACAAAGGTTAGACAAAAGAAAGACAAAATCAGCCAATCTCGTGCTTAAGGAATGTGATATTGGAGGTTTTTCAATTCCGATATTGGATTTCAATATTGAAATTTCAAATATTTGATATAAAGTTAGCTTAGATACGGGAAAAAAGATATTTGAAACCAATTTCTTTTGATATTTAACATAAGAAACACAATATCATCCATTTGGTGATTAAACTATGACAAAAAAACTATTTGAAAATATTATACATTGAAAATATTTGTCACATTATGTGACCTACTCATATGTTACTGAGTTATTCATTGGAAGTTTTACCCATAAGGGCTACGTCGGACAGGTGAAAGACCCGGTGTGTAAGCTTTTATAATGTCCAATGGACTCTGTTATAGTATTTATAGTATGTACTATGTTAAAAATAATTAACTATTTTAATTACTATATACTACTCATTAATTGAAAACAATAAAAGAACTCAACATCAAGAAGATAAAATAAATAATCTGAATCAAATTAAATAAAACTACAGTAAGGCCTCGAAAATTGCTAATCCGAACACCCCTTCTCACTCAACAAAATGAAAATGGCGGCGAAAACTAAAGCTTTATTTGAATACTAAAAAGTTCATCTGATAGTAAGTGGTCACCACAGCCTATGGATGCTTGAAACAACAGGGGTAAATTCTCTCTGCTGAGTATTTGAGAAACCGAAATCAATAGCAAGGATTCTACATACTTGAGTTGTTACTGCGTTAAATGAATGCTTGAAATGGGCGATTGCATATATTGAGGCATAAAGCATTTCCTGTTTAAAATGTATATGCATGTACTTACATACTTTCAATTACAAGAATCTTTGTTATATCCTTTTCAAATATCTACATACTATAGTCCGAACGCTCCATCGATACAAATAGGGTATAATACATTTGGGCATTCGGATAATTGAGACAATTGTTAAAACAATTATTCACCAGCTCTTATAGTTTATAATAAAGCTTTTAGCCTCGAGATGACTGACAATATTGTATGTTTATTGTTTCAGAAAACAATGGAGCAACAAGGAGCCCACCAAATACAAGTTTGGATAAAATCAGAAAATAGTCTAGAAGAAGATACTAAAATCGAATTTGGTGAGTGTGGCACGTCAGTTTCTGTATTTGACACTTCAAAGATTGATACAAAAACAAGCCGTGACTGCAATTTGGATAAAAATTTTACTGACTTCAAAAAACAATATGAAGAAATTAGTGGCAAAGTATATGAAAATGGAAAAATAAATCGTGTACAATGTCCTAGATGTGATCATACTTTCAAAAACAGAGCAAATTTGAAAAACCACCTCAAATATGTTCACTCTTCTAAAGATGATTTTGTTGAGTGTGGACAGTGCTTCAAGACATTCAAGACGATAGCACACCTCCGCTCCCACACCAACTCCGTTCATGCAGTCGAGAAACTCGTAAAGTGTCAACTTTGTGACAAGACATTCCTAAACAAAAAACGATTGGATAACCATATATTTTATTCTCATCCTAAATCGGAAGATAATGTGACGTGTGATATATGCAAAAAAGATTTTAAACAGAAATACAGCTTAAAAGTACACATACGTCAAGTTCACCCATCTCAGACAAGGTCTGTAAAATGTCCGCATTGCGACAAGCTATTTAAAGTGGATATGTTACTGCAAAGACACATTAAATGGAGTCATCCAACGGATGGCATGTTATATCCATGTCAGGAGTGCGGACGTGTCATGCCATCCATTGCTGGCTACAAAAAACATTTAGAAAATGTTCACAGCAAAGAGCATCATGAGTGCGATGTGTGTTTTAAAACATTTAAAAGCCGCAAGACATTAGCCAGGCATGTGAAAACTATACATAAAGGCAATAAATCTGACTCAGACGAAAACATGGGCCACCTGCCCTGTTCCGAATGTGGAAGGAAATTCACAACAAATTCGGCATTGTCATTACATTTTGAGAGACACCATTATGTTAATGAAAATGGGAATGTATGTCACATTTGTACTGAGGAATTCTCCGACTATGGAAGTTTAAAAAGGCACCTAAAAACAGTACACTGTATACAGAGTGCGACGTGCCACATATGTGAAAAGAGTTTCAAGTCCGCAGTGCACCTACAGAGGCACATCCGCGTAACACATGCGCCGCCAGAGGCCGCGCAGACCTGCTCGCTCTGTCACAAAACCTTTAAGTGTTCCATGCATCTTCGGATACACATCAACGCTGTACACTCCACTGACGGCTCTTACAAATGCGACGTTTGTGACAAGGAATTCGCATCAAAAAAATATATGCTGAAGCATCGAAAAATTCATGTAGATTCAAAAGAGTTTCCCTGCTTAATCTGTGGAAAATATTATAAATGTATAGCCGATGTCAACAAACATATGAAAAGGGTGCACGTTAAAGGCGTGATAAGTAACCATTCTGTGTTGCGCAAATGTGGCCAGTGCGGTGTTGAGTGCGCCAGTAACGCAACTTTGACTGAGCACACTAAAAGTTGCTGTGCAAGAGTGCCAATACTGAGGCACTGCCCCAAGTGTGATGCACACTTTGATAGTGACGAAAGTTTACATAAGCATATCCTACTGTGTAGTGGAGACATTAGTGATCATTGTGAACAGATTCCTTTAGGCATAGTCAAAATAGAAATAGAACAAGTGTGACAATCTAAAAAAAAAATCTTTAGGTAAAATGAATAAAAATAAAAATCAATAAGTCATTAAAAAGTTTTATTTAAAAAAATAATTTCACTATATAGAAATTAAATTGTCATGCAAAATTGGTAAACCTACTTAATATTACGACAGTCGAGCGACAAAGGCGATTAAAATCTTGTGATTTATTTGTTACTGTTTAATCACAATTTTTTACACTAAAATATTGAGATCACACAAAGTTCCATGTAGAGTCACAAAATCAATTAACTATTATTGTCCATAACAAATGAGAAGCAATGTGATTGAGATGCCTGAAAACTGGGCCTCGATTACGTAAGTTGTTGGTAACAATTCTCAATAGAAATAAGATATACATTGCGGTTTTGCGACAATCGATGAAGTTCATACGTAAGTTCAAATGCGAAATGTATATCTTATTTCTTTTACGGAATCGAGCCGCAGGTATACGTGCCGGAACGTGGGTGTAGCGATGACCATGAATGCGCAGAATTAATTTTTTAGATGTGTTTCATGTAGGGGCACAGGGTGCGACGGGTGCACTACCTTTCAATTCATCACCACTACGGGTCACAAAACTGGTTTTACCGAAATTAAAAAAGTAGATGAACCGGGTTTACACACATTTTTTTTTTTTTTTTTATTTTGAAGAATTTATTATGTTAACGATTTTTCAGAATCGAATTTTATTCTATTATACATTACATTTCAAAAATTTTTCTACATGAATATAAGAATGTATTTTTTGTTTGTTTCTACAATATTTATTTAATTGCCCTGAAACTTTGGTGAGTTTTAGGACATATTACCAAATTTCCAAAGAAACTGAATTCTGAACCTCGTAACACCGAGATCGTAAAACCTATTTTTTTACATACCTCCGGTTTTATGACCTCAAGTTATGACACTTTATAGACTTCATTATGTTTTCTGTGGCGGCTACAAATTCTTTCACATAAAATGATCATGCCAGAGTATTGTAGTATTAATATTTTATTTAGCACTGTGTGTTGTACTGTGTTTTCCACAAATTTATTATTATTTAGACACACCAGAAAAAACGTTTTAGATTTCGTCGAAATAGATAAAGCGGTCACATATCACTACAGTCGCCAGATTGAAATGGAGTGAACTTACGACACTGGCGACCACTGATATCTGCTGGCGACCAAACACCTAAGGTTAGAAGGTTAGAAAAGTTTGTTGCATTGTGCAAAATTTTGTAATAACATTAAACCTTGAATTAAGACAGTTGTTTCTTTAGAGGCCGACATCCTGGCATATATAATAAAAAATATAGTTTTGCCTTATCAGTCTGTTGGTATCGACGCCTCCATGCAATAACCCAGTAATGTTTTACTCGGATGAATTTTATTCAGCATCTATTCTGCTTGGGACTCATGGATGCAATATTTTTCAGATTTTTCATTATAACTTTATGAAAAATATCCCCATGACATTTTTACTGCACGAAACTTAAAATGCATATTTACGCGATCTAGCCTAATGTTTAATATTTTTTTACAATTGATATATTAAAAATTATAACAAAAATATCTGTTATCATAAATTAATAACTATTGCTTGTGCGACAATACTCATGCGTAAACATCCCATCCACGTTTCGCGGCATATAAATGGGGATGATGGGAGGATAGTATTGTGGAGAGTTGAGGGGGAGATGATAACAGGCCTACTTACTGCTAACAACATTGCTCTTCAAGTGTATAATGGATTCCGTGACATAATATTGTAACATCTACTAAAACTGACTTGTATTTAAACGATGTATATCCTCATAAGGATAAGAACAAGAGTATATAAAATAATCCCTATTTTATAGTTAGGGCCCAGCGGTGACGGAGAAGTAGACGTCAGGGGGCGGCGCGGGCCGGCTCCAGGGGTACTCGGGGGGGTCGTCTGCGCATAGCTTGAGCGCAGGAGTTGTGTCCGGCTTGGTCTGGGGAGAATAAAATTACACCAATTTACAGTATGGCTTCTCCTCAGCAGTGACTGGAATTTATTTGTTTGTGAGCATTTTTGTTAAACACAATGGGTGTTAAAATATTGACTGGTCCAAACATTCCATTGGTTTAGTTGGGATATATTATTAAATATATTATTGTTACACTTTTCAATATTATTTCCAAGAGCTAACAATAATATATTGAGCATATATGAGATGAGACATGAAGTTTTATTGTTCATATTTACCGACGTTATATTGGATATAATTTAAATATCGTATGTTTTTAGTATTTATAAAAGTTACATAAGGCTGACCGCCTAATAACCCTTAAGCGTCTAGACGCCGGCGCTCATTTACAGGACGGCACAGCATTGCAAAATAATTTATTAAACTATAGTTATTTTAAATTTTAATGTAATCCTTTTAGCGCTCATATTGCGTTGATCGTCATACAATATGAGTGCTAAGCGTATTATAATGCATGCGTTCTTTCCACACCTGCACCTGCACCGAAGTGTATTTTAGAACATGAAACATTTCCTTTGATATGGGATCTGGTTGGGATTTTGGTTTTTCAGTTGCTCGACCTACAGCTACAGCGTCATAAAAAACGTGGGAGATTAAATTTGACGCTTCATTAACGACAGATGGAGCCCTAGCGTCCGCAAAGTCGCGTCAACGATTTACAAACTAGTGAACGAGTCAAAAAAGATGACAGCCTTCATAGTCGATTGACTGAAGCGATAGTCTTCATAGGGCAACTTGCCAAAATAAAAAAGTTTAAACATCTGTGTTTCAAGTAACCTCAAAATAAAATACTATTTTATAATATAAATTTTCGAGTTCGAAGTAAAAGGGTCGTAGGGTTGCCAGGTCTTAAAACTGAAAAACCGGACAGACTAGTCAGTTTAGCCGGACATTTAGGTAAAAAGGCCGGACATCTTTAATTTTTTAGTCTTAGTAACACGTAAATTTTCTTTTAAAGTAAAACAAGTGTATTTTTATATATAAGCATAAAAAAGATAAAATTTTAATCCTAACAATATCCTGACAGGCCGGACACCGTCTAATTTGGCCGGACACGCAACCAAAAAGTCTGACTGTGTCCGGCTTTATCCGGACGCCTGGCAACTCTAGTCGTAGCAAGTGAAAGGCCTGTCGTGTTTGCCTACTCCTGCAAGAAACAGGCGTGATATACTGTAAATAGTAAATGTTTTGTGTGTGTTTACCTTGTGATTACGTTTGAGCTTGAGGTGCACGAGGTTGTGGTGCGTACGCAGCGCTGTGCGTTGGCTGAAGGCGCGCCCGCACGCGCCGCACCCGAACGGCTTCTCGCCTGTGTGCGTGCGCACGTGATTCGTCAACACGCTCTTACCCTAAAACAAAACTAGCCGTGTGTCAACTGACCGAAATACTATGGTAAATATTTGGTAATGAGTGTTACCCGAAAGGCCTTTCCGCAGGTGTCGCACACGTGTTTGGGCGCGGGCCTGTGTCCGGCGTGAACGGCGCGCTCGTGTTTGGCAAGCGAGGCGCGCGACGCGAGCGCGGCCGGACACAGCGCACAAGCCCATTCGCGAACGCCTTCGTGCTGCACACGGGCGTGCGCGCGCAGCCTTGCGGCCGTCTCGAACCGCGACCCGCACACTGTGCACGCGAACCTATATAAGTCAAAACGTAATACAGTAATAGCGAAAGACTTGTAACGGTAGAACACAACGAGTTCGGCTCCCTAACGTCCGACGCTTTCCGAAACAACCATTAAGAGCGTTCGTTCCCCATTGCAATAGCCTTTAGCATTTGTGGTTTCCCTTTTCCCGATAAAATAATCATCTTTAGTTCTTTACAAAAAGTTAGCCACCTAGCTTTATAACAAGGAGCCACTATATCAATTTGCGGAAGTTTTCCCTAGTTCAAGGGGTGGGGGGTTAAAAGTTCCAAGTTTTAGATTTTTTATGTTGCTAGTTTGTGTATAAATATTGGTACCCTAAGAATTTTGATAATCATCAGTGAGTGAGTGACTAAATCGGTTTTTTTTTAGATATTGTTCGGTAAGCATAAGCGATGCCGCAATGCCCTTTCACTTCAAACGACTTACCAGGCGTCGGGTCACGCCCGGTGTGCAAATTAGTACTGGAAAAGTCGGGGACGACTTCACACGTGTCCGTGTACTCATATATCCTCGTTTGATCGGAAACACCAATTTGTGGTATCGACGCGTGGGTGGATATATAGTTTAGTAAAGTTATTGAACATTTGAAGGGACTGGAAGTAGTGTTTGTGAAGGACATTCCGGTTGGAGCTCATTGTGTTTGGAATGAGAGAGAGCGTCGCGACGCCCGGGTGACACTATACTTTTTACTATTAATTTATACCTACTCCCTTAGCAATAATATCTCTTAATTTTATATAAAGGTTAACTTGTTCATTTCAAGAGCTAGGCCCCCTAACCGACGATAGACAGACTGACAGTCACCTATACCCGTCGAGACTGGCAGTTACATAAGGGTGGAAATCATAGAGATATCAATAAAATCTAAAGTATAAGAGCTATGCAATTGAAACTTTATATGTTTAATCAGTCCACTATTGACATCATAACCCGAGAATTTTGATAATCTCGTATAATCCAAACCCAAGTTATGAGGGTTCTAAAAAACGATGAAGTGCTTCGAGAAAAGGAAGGTAGTGCCCTGGCGTTTAGCTTAGTTCGTCTTGGCATCATTGAATCAAGACAAACATAATTCTTATCTTTGATACCTTCTGATGCGGAACCAATACAATTCTATTTTATCGTTTATATTGCTATCACTATTGGCCTGAAGCCACTTCGACCAAGGTGGTCACAAACCGTAGCACATACACGCTTGCATCTACAGCGGCGAAACTCGCGCGTTGCCGTTTCTTTAAAATTCTCATCACTTTCTTAAAGAACTCCTCAGTGTAGTTTCTAGAGAAAACCTTGGCAGGGTAGACAGGTCCGAGCCACGGAGCAGTCGTTTCCGAGTTGTAGATAGCATTTTTATGAATACTTACTGGAAGCTCTGGCGGTCTTTGTGCTTGAGACTCTTCAGTAGGTGCTGCCGCAGGTTGTGCGCCGATTTAAACCTGCCATAAAAACAATTATATACAGAGCTAAAACTTATATCTAACATCAGCGTCGACACCAGAACCTCAGTACAAACTAACAGGACGCACCTCGGCGTGTTGAGTTTTAATTCTAATGAAAAAGCTGTTTTGCAATAATTTTAAAAATGATTGTTAGGCAAAAACAATACCATTACTTGCGCAAACCAGGTTTTTGATAACTATCGTAGTTTTTTATAAAATAGGCAGCAGTAGCCACGTGTAACGAGGACCAATTTTGTTCTTTAATGTGTTTTTCATACTATAATAGCAGCCGGTAAGTCAAAGAACTTGAAAACTCTGACCGTCGTCTGGCCATTAGCCCAACAAACATTCGCCAATGGACGACATACTATGGCCTAAGCCTGTTACTCCAAGGTGAGGCCTGAGCCTTGCAGTTGGGCGTAAAACGGCTGAGGCAAAGTGCCGACGATCGCTTCTTTATAGTCATGATTATGAATACATTACAAGGGAGGTAACTTAGAAAACGCTTTTGTATAGTTACTACTAGAACGATTAAAATCTATATGATTTTAAATATTGAGGGTTTCATATTTGGCACCCGTATTCTAAATTTCTACGAACATAATTTGAATTTATATATTGAATAATTTTAATAAATTGAAACTCTACAGAATTCCTTATTATAAAACTTATCTTTGGAAGCCTTAGACAACAACATTTGGTCAGTCTGCTTTTTGAAAAGCATATTGCAGTCATCAGTCACTCCGAGATCCTTGCAGGAGGTTACTTAAGGGACAATTTAATTATCTAGAAAATAGTTTAAAAGTTAAATTGATGATTAAAGTGTTAACGTTGAACATGAACATCCAACACGTCGTGCCAATGCCAGTATATGTCGCGGGTACCTTACTCGAAGTTGTCCAGGATTATGTGTACCTTGGACAAAAAATCCAACTGGGCCGGAACAACTTTGAGAAGGAAGCCGACAGGAGGATCCAGCTAGGGTGGGCAGCATTTGGTAAACTTCGTCAAGTCTTCACGTCGTCTATACCGCAAAGTTTAAAGACAAAAGTCTTTGACCAGTGCGTCCTACCAGTCATGACTTTCGCCGCCGAAACGTGGACACTTACAGCATGGCTGGTCCACAAGTTCAAGGTCGAACAGCGCGCAATGGAACGAGCTATGCTCGGAGTGTCTCAAAGGGATTGAATCCGAAATGAGGGCATCCGGAATAATTAGCAAGCTGAAGTGGCAGTGGGCTGGCCACGTCTGTCGGAGGACCGATGGCCGATGGAGCAGACGTGTCCTAGAGTGGAGACCGCGCGTGGGACGCCCTCCAGCCCGGTGGACCGTCGACCTTAAAAAGGTGGCTGGTGGTGGCTGGATGCGGAAGGCAGAGGACCGGGAGAAATGGCGCGTCATAGAGGAGGCTTATGTCCAGCAGTAGACCAATATAAGCTGATATGATGAAGTGTTAACGTCATTACGGGTCACTTAGAGATTTTGGTGACTATCTTATTGTGTAAAAAGTACCTCGTAAGCTGTTTCAAGTATTCAAGGATCGAAGATATTATTAAATTTAGTATTTTCATATCGTGAGCTAATAGCCCACTACTAATGGTTTCAATTGGTTTGAGTATATTGATTAAACAAGTTGTGTTGCGTTACCTAACATCGCACTCGACGCAGTAGTACTCCTTGACGGTGGAGTGCTTCAGCTGGTGATGCTTGATCTGCGTGCGCGTGCGGAACCGCGCGCCACACTCAGCACACTGGTAGTTCTTAATACCCAAGTGGATTCTGCAACGTATTAATGCAATTCAATTCTAAAAGCTACTAAACTTACCTATTGAGACCACGTATACATGTCAAAATAGACGTATATGTCGAACTAGATCTCAGTTTGTATGTTTGTTACGGGTTTATTATTTTCACACAGGCAACTTAAACTTTTAATGTTTAATCGCTTGAACGGCAAAACACGATTTTTAAAATTTTTCTCGATACATTTTTATTTTGAAAACACCCAGTTTTGCTGCCTTCTTCGTGGGATCTTTAAAACGAAAATCTATTTCACAGTTATTTAAAAAAATATTGATAGTCAATAACAATATCTTAATATTAATTAATTGATAACTATCGTGATTATTTTATAATGGCATAGGCGCATTATTATATACCTATTATACCAAAACATTACAAAATTTAAATTATGAGTGGTCTCGATTTTACACAAGTTCTTCGCCACTGCCTTCCATAACGGCAGGAGAGATTTTTATCCCGTGTAATAAGTGTCTCTGGTTTTGTGCGTAAGTCTTTAATCATCTAACGGTCGGACGGCGTCCCCATACAAAATATTCAAAAGCGTTTCGAAGTCCAAATGGAGGGCAAGTGAATTAGTAAGGACCCAACTTACTGGTGATGTTCGGCAAGCGAGTCGTTGTTGACGAAAGTCTTTCCACATACGTTACAGCGCGGCCGCGTGCCTGCGTGGTGGTTACGCATGTGCCCTCGGTGTGTTTTGCTGTTACTGTAAGATATGACGATGCGTTAACTTATTTCAACACTAAACAGATACAACTCTTTGGAATCGTTTAAATCTGGTACATCAACAATAAAAAATATTTAGGCAGTACAGAGCAAAAAAAAATTAACAGCAAATGTGTTAACAATGGATTTCGATCACAAACTGTGTGCGCGCTTAACAAAATATAAGACAACGATATTAAAATAATTAGGATGCATTAGCAAAAAACAAAACATACTTGGATACTTTTCCGCAAAGACTGCACGTATACAGCGTCATCAAACCTTCGTGTTGCGTCCTGAAACATCACAAAACTCAAGTCAAGGCACGCCAACAACACAAGCCAACATCACAAACCAGTGCAAGCGCGTAAGGACTAGTGCAGTGCACTAGTCATTTACAAATATAATACCTTATCAGCATGAGTAAAAAGTCTATTTAGTGAACTGCAAATATACTCCGCCGGAATTAGACAACAATCACAAAAATATGCAAATTAATTCAAGTGAAATGAAACATATTTCAATTTGTAGGTTTTGAGTTGCCGAACATAAACATATACTTGCTGTTTGAGATGGGAGGTGTGGTATGTACAGTGAGCTAAGTCAAGCTACCCTTAGTGGACTTAGACCTCAAGGCGAAACACAGCGAAAAACACGCGAAAGAGTACTTGGTTATACAATGCATTTTAATATACAATGCGTAGTTTTGGAGTAATATACCTACACCAACATGTCTTTCACGTGGTAAGTGAAAATTTATGCCCGAAAAGACAAAACCTACAATTTGAGATATGTTTCATTTCATTTGCATCGTGTCACACGTATTTTTTTATTTTCGTTAGATTAATAATAGCAGGTTAAGGGAAAGTAAAAATAAGTAGCTATTTTGAGACATATTTACAGGGTTTTTATTTAAAGCTTTTGAAGTTATGGAACCATGTTCGGGAGATTACTGGTGTCATTGCGAGTTTGAGCGAAGACACTACCGGAAACAGCATGAGTCACTTTGACAACACATATTCATCGTGTGTGTAAGAACTCTGTAAATATGTCTAAAAATAGCGATAAAACTACATCTTTAAACAATTCTTTCCTTCTATCAACTGTCCATTTTAATCAGAATACCTTTTTAGGAATAGTCAACATAATTGATAAATGTGCAAATGTTTTCTAAATGAGACCCCCTATTGGCACCTGTAGTGGTCGAGGATACTGGCGCGGTCGATCATGCGTCGTCCGCACGGCACGCACTCGTAGCGGCGTGTGTGAATAAGCGTGTGCACGCTCAGACTGTACTGTGTCGGCAGGTACATGCAGCACAGCTTGCAC
The DNA here is from genome assembly GCA_946406115.1 of Apoda limacodes. Taxonomy (NCBI): domain Eukaryota; kingdom Metazoa; phylum Arthropoda; class Insecta; order Lepidoptera; family Limacodidae; genus Apoda; species Apoda limacodes. The sequence continues at coordinate 15,107,586 of OX291542.1, forward strand.
TCAAACGAACCCCGCGACTGTAACAACACGTACAATACTCCTACCATTCTTATTATCATTATATAGTACCACCTTTATTTACAGTGAGAACATGATCTGCGAGTTTTTAGGGTTTCATACCCAAAGGTTGCCAACGGAGCCCTATTACTAAGCCTACATACGCTGTCTATCTGTCAGTCTGTTCGACAATTGAAAAGATCTATCTTTTAGAATGAAGTAGGTGAAGCCTGAAATAATAAAATGTTCAATAATTAAAAAAATTAGGGATTCATATACTGCATACTAGCGCCGCCTTTAGAAATATATAAATATACAATAGTATATTTCTTCGTCGCACAAAGCGTATTTAAAAAAAGTAAAAATTACTAATAACTAGTAATTAACTATTTTGAGATCGTTTTGTATTGTTTGCATGTCTGCGAGTTTTAATTCGCGTATAGGCTGAAGGTGGCCACTTTTAGCTGAAACCTAAACTTTACACGTTTTAGTAACTAATTAACTTTCTTATTAAGCTGTGACAGTACTGATGTTGGTGAGAGCTCACTTACCGGACTGTGTTTCGTCATGTGGTTCTTGAGTTTCGCCTCAAAGTTAAACCCTTTGAAGCAAAGGTTGCACTTAAATGGGTACTTCAGACCCACTTTGCTTTCCTCCTGAAAATAATCTTTTATGTAAATACCGGCCAAGTGCGCATTTAGCTCGCGCACAGAGGTTTCTGTAAAAACTTATTATATGTAGATACTTCTTTCAACATGAGATCAAGTTTCACAGGTTTATGCCTTAATTATCTGTTTTTTAATTTTTTCCTATATTTGTGATGTTAAATGTTGTTAAAGTTAATTAAGTTTATATTTATTATGGTTAGGACATGCATTACCGGTCTACCAGTTTTAGTTTTTACTAGTTAACCGCCTGTTTTCACTGTCGGTAAATTTCCGGTTAAAAACAAAAACGGAATTTTTTATATAAATAAATCCTTTATTTGAAACCAAAATGTTATTTCTTTTGCGCTGTCAGCACTACCCGCGAATTTTATGTGGTCATATATTTAACACTTATGACAAATCACTTTACTATAATTTTAGTATATTCCCGAATATTATATTGCAATTATTTGGTACAATTAATTTATTTTAGAGTTTTTCAGTATTTTCTTTTATACTTAGGTAACTAACTACCTTACCTTATCAGTAAAACACTTATATGGTTATTCCTTTTTTTTACTGTACAAACAAGCAATAATTGCAATATAAACATATGGTAGGTATACAGTTTAGAGGCTGTACTAAACAAAGTTATACAAGAATTATTTATACAAAGATTTCAGAACAAAGTACTAAGAGATATTGTCCATGCAATCTGGTACATAAGAATTAGGGACCTTTACAAGGATTCGAAAATGGATTTTGTAGATAAAGTTATTAAAAATATGCAGAAGCTCACCAGCACAGACTTTACTATCATGTAAACTTTGAGGCAATCCTTAACATCACAAACACTGTGAGGAGATTGAATAGGACATAGTGTAGTTTGAGTTCGTGTAGTGTCGTGACAGAAAAAAAAGTGTAATAAAAACTAACATGCCTAAACAAATTGCCTTCCCCTAAACAAAGACTAAGAAAGGTCAGTAAACAAATCCTTAGACATAGGTTTGTAATAGTAATATTTAAGGTTAAATTAAAGTTCCTTATTAGTCAATAGGCTAAATGTTAATTACAATAAAGTGCCTACTATTTAATTTTTTACTTTATACATTGAACAAATGGTAAATACCTGTATTCCTTATATTGCTTACGGTATTTTGGTAGGATAAATGGAACAAATTCGTTTTTCATGTGCGATTTCAGTTAGACAAAATAGCTTTTTACAATAAAACACCACCGAAGCGCAATTATTATCAAAAATACGGAGTTCAAAATTTTGGATTGCAATTTAACAGCGTTTTCATTACAGTTGAACTTTTGTTGGACCAACATCAATCCAGTGTGATTCAGCATTTTAATGTATTTTCAGGGAAAATTTGATACCTATGTTAATTTTCCACTACACACCTTGATGGCCCCAAGCCCTTATCTTTCAGCACGCTTTCTGAATGTTAGTATATCGTTTTGTCAGCAGCGATCAAAACTTTTCCAAGTGAAATAGTTAGTGCACTTAGTCATGTTGGTAGCTCTATGGCCAGCTCTTAGTTTATATTGAAGTCATACACATATATAACATTCGGTACGTTTTTTTTTAAATAAATAAATGTGAACAACATACATACTATCATGTAATTCGTTTTCTTTTATAATTATTCAGGCATCTGTTCTGATTTAAGGAAAATTAAAAAATATCGATAATACCGGTTAACCGGTAAAAATATACTTTTATCGGTGAATTTACCGGTAATGAAAGCATCCGGTAATTGCAAGCCCTAATTATGGTTCAGGTAAAAGGGCGGATTGGGTATCGATCACATCTATATTTTTCTGTTAAAGTAATGATGGGTTCGATATTTATTGCAAAGCTTTGCTACTTAATAGCATATCGTCACAACTAAGGTTTTTGGCCAATTTTTGCGATAAAATAACAAAAAAGTAGGAGCGAGAGGTATATTAGGGAAATCTCTGGGTAAAGTACTAAATGATCTGGGCTAGGCAAGAAACTTGGTTATAATTGTGTAAGAATGAGTATCCAAAGCAGCTATTTTAGGATCTTACTAAATTTGAGGCAGAAAGAGGATATCAGGCAGTGAAGATAAGCGTTGTGCGAATTGAAAGAGACCTTTAAAACCTACACCTAAGTCGCAAATCCTGGGCACTACACAGAGTTCTGCAATAAGATGGACCCGGCAAGTAACACATCATGAATGACTTCATCGAATAAAGTAGACTAAACGAGAAAAACCACTTGTAGATGTAAAGTGACACATGTTTTGTAAGGGGTTTTTAAAAAGTCTTATACATTCTTACCCTATAAGTATTTCAAATCATTTTTGGAGACAAGGCTTAAAAACTATTTATATCAATTTGTGAACTGAGGTTTTATTTAAGGAGGATGGATTATGGCATGACAGTGACAGTACCTCTCGCTGGCGGACTTGCTCTTCGGGGTCAAGCACGACCACTTTGATCTTGGCGGGGTCCAGCTCCGGCGGCTTTCGTATAGAGCGCCTTGACGAATCTAGAGGTTCTTCACTTTCTTCCTTTTTACTGACGCTGACAAAAAAAACAATAAATATAACTGACGATGAAAAACATAAAACATGAAAAAATAAATAATATAATCCAAGTTTATTACCTAGTTTTCTCTTTTTTAACTTTATGCTCTTTCTTCTTATCCTTTTTCTTCTTTTTTTCTTTTTTAAATCCATCGACGTGTCTCTGCTTATGTTTTACCGTCGTCTCGGTACTACTTTCAGCTGTACCGTTAACATTACACCTGCGCCGTTCAAATAGAAAAAATATTACATGTTCACAGTTAGTCCGTAAATTATAACTCGCAACTTTAAATCTTTTGCTCAGCTTATGATGAAATCTTTACTACTCTTAGGATTCAAACTATTTCTACGCATAAAATTAGTCATATCCTCATATATACAAAAATCAATTGATGTTTGTTAGTCTCACAAAAACTCAAGAACGGCTGTACCGACTTGGATAATTCTTGTGCTAAGTTGTTGTGCACAACCCGGGGAAGGTTTCTGAATTAGTGAAATCCTTTCAGAATAGGTGGCGCGCCAGTTGTTTTGGCACCGCGTCGCTCAAAGAGAAACAACGTTCCCCAGGTCAGCTAGTGTACAATAAAACTAGATGTGTCACGTATGCACCCCTGTGACACATTAGGTATAAACTTAATTTGACGACCTTTCTACAAAAGGTACCAAAATTTGGTAAAAATACGTCAACATTAAAAAAAAAAAAATTATGAAACTTTTACGTAGACTTGTTAGTTATTACTGAATAAAATTGAATTCAATTTTGCGTATATTTTTGGGGGGCAGGGGGGTGGAAACGCACCCCCTTGCACTCCCGTCCCAGCGCCCATGTCGCTACTACAAAAAATAGTACCAGTCCTTATCGCGGTTGCGATCTTAAGCCACTAGGACTAAAACTCCTGATATAATTGCGTAAAGATGTAAAGGCAGATACCGGTACTCCTCCAAAGTGATGTTATCCTCATAGTCAGAGAACCCAGCCTCGTCCTTGACAGAGCCCTCTTCTTTCTTGTGCACTTTCTCAGGGAGCTCCACACTTTCCAGTTCGCTCTTTTTTACGAGTTTTTGGTGCTGAAATAATCAAGAACTTTATATGAATTTAGATTTTTAATCAAAACTATCAGGCAACCAAAGAAACGGAATCACCCTACTTTCAGAAATTATATAGTAGAAATCCACACATGCATGCATGCGTGCACTGTGAAGTAGCGGTGTCGCGTAAACAATCGGTTTATTCCTCATTCTCAAATCAAATTATAAGGTACTTTGTTTCAAAAGTAATATATATACATATATATACATATATATATATATATAGTAATAAACCAAAAAATATCTAAAAATAAAATAATTTTTAAAAGTAAACTAAGGTGGCAAACAAGCTTACGGTCCGCCTGATGGTCACCGCAGCCAATGGAAGCTTGCAACATCAGGGGCGTCACACGCGCGTTGCCGACCCTTTAAAAATCTAATAACTTTTTTTTTTTTGAAGAACCCCATATTGTAGTCCTTAGGGAAAACCTTGGCACGGAGCTTATTCCACAACCCAAGCGTTCGTGGGAAGAAGTTTCTCTGACACTGAACTGTACGTAACCATTTAGGTTCTAAGGTGTGCATCATTTCAAACAATTCTTCAGAACACATCCCATTGAACGAACGGTAGGACACACACAGGGCGACAGACTTAAGTGTTCGATACGTGTTTTGAGTTTCGATTCTTCGACGTTTTCATATGGGGCCTGGCTTGCGACTTATAAAGCAGCAACCTTTGCCCCGAGGTTAAGTACTGCTTCGCTCCGGCGAGTACTCCAAGTTTTTGGATGTTACCTTCACCTTGTCAATGCTCTTGGAGATGGTAAGGAGTGTGTTCTGGAATTCTGGGACCTCGTTGATGGATTTATTTAGCGGTGAACGCGCAGAATTGTGTATTTGACTGGTTTGAGTCGGACCTAGTTTTCTCGAGACCTTGGACAGAGTGGTCTCGATTTTAGACTGAAGTTCTGCGCACTTTTCCTCCGCAAGGGATTGTCGAATTTTTGCACGGCCCGTGTAAGCGTCTCCAGTACTGTCAATTGCATAGCAATGTATGTTGTTGATGTCCAACATGTCATTGATATGCAGTAGAAACAGCGTAGGAGACAGCACAGAGCCTTGCGGGACACCAGCATTAATGCCTATGCTATGAGAGCAACTACCGTCAACTACGGCTCGTGGGCGTCAAAGTCAGTAATTTTTTTAAAATTTAAATAAGGATTTTACAAACTCTTTTGAATCGTCGGTTATTAAAACTATGTAAATGTGTGTGTAATAAACAGAAGCAATGTTGATCAAAAACTTCTACTCAGTTGTTTCTGTAGTAGTATGAGACATAACTATTCGATTATATTCCTTCAATAGCCTGACAGTAAAATGCTTGCTTATACAATATCCCGCATTTTAAATCACTGGCATAGTTGCATTTTTGTTTCACCTACGATTTTTGCTGAATTCCATTTTTTCCTTGACCTTATCATGATCTTCCCTAACTGACTTTATTACAAAATTCACTTACATGCAAAAATAAATTAATATAAAACTTAATTCAACACAGCAAGGTCCTTTAAAGTAGGTTTATACAAATTATACAATTACTTAAAAAAATAGGAATAGTTATAGTAGGTATAAATTTAGAGAATGCATAATTAAGAGTAGGTATAATTAACATTGGGTATATTTAAAAGTACCTAGGTATAATTAAGAGTAGGTTTAGTTTAAATACGGTACAATAAAAAGTAAGTATAGTTAAAATTAGGTACAATTAAGAGTAGGTACAGTTAAAATTAACGTCGGTATAGTTAAAATTAGGTATTATTTAAACGTAGGTATAGTTAAAATTAGGTATTACTGAAACTAGGTATAATTAAAGAAAGTATGTGCTTGTTATGCTTTGATTAACTAACCCAACAAGAAAGCAGCCTACCCATTTTTGATAAATGTTTTGTAATTGTTTTTTAAATATATACATTTACAATAAAAACAAAATGACCTGCATGAGTTCTAAATTAATGATCTAGACAACTACACAATACATAACAGAAACCTACTACTATCATAAAGTTTGACTACCTTATGGACCCAAACAACGCATTATCGTCGGCAATAATCGAAATGTCTATTACATGACGTAGGTATTATAATACCCATACACATATGGCCTTTATAGATCCCTACTGTTGAACTGTTCAATGAAAAGTCAATGGTGTGAACGCGCAATATACTTGAGTCTTTTAGATAAATAACCATTGGTGCATGCCGGGTTGGATTGCCCATCTGTAAACTGAGGTAGATGCCGCAACCACTAGGCCACCGCCCGACTCAATATATGCCATTTAGATTTTATATGTACCTGCAATGGTTCAGAAAAGCCCATGTTAGTTGTAGCGGCAGTTGTGTTGTCAAAGGCGAGCGCGGGCGTCGCACGTAGTTCTGGGCTGCAGTACCGGCTCAGCTCAGGGTCAGTGCCGTCGATCGGGAACTAAGCAATAAGAGTATTTTAGGCTAATATTGTTTTTGTAACCAACCCAATTAATAAAAATACATTTTAATCACATAATGATATAAGCTAAGTTCGTTAATACACTCAAGATTGCAGCCTGAACCACATGGCGAGGGCCAAATGTTTCATAACATTACTAGTGCGGTTGATACAAAGAGATAAACATATAGATTATAGATACTAACAGGAGCACACCTCGTGAGGTAGTCGTAGAGGACGCGGTGTGCCCGCAGCAGTTTGCGGCGAAAGTGCGCCGCCTTTCGCACTAGCGCGCGGCACTCCCAGCACAGCCAACGAGGAAGACCATCACATTCTGACAGCTGGTCACATAAAATCATATTTAAGTCTAGTAAGATTATATGTAAAGTAAAGTGGCAGTAAAGGTAATCTTGTGACCCAGAAATGGACAATACACGTTGATGTCACATTATAATTTGAGAATTTTTTACTATCTAAAGTCTTGCACTTAATAAAAGAATTAAATTACTCTAATATTCAGAGGTAAATTCCCCCGAAATGGGACAATATTTGATAATGTGGCCCAGCTCCATACAAGCAATGGCCACACTCTTACTTTAAGTATGGGTGGTATAATTATTATTCAACAGTAAGCGGCCAGAGAACAATTTTTTATCAAAAACATAAACCAACTTCAAGTCCACTAAATTGTGATACTTAAATAAGCCCCTTATGCAGAGTCATTGACAGAACATTCATTTCCATGTTTAATTACCCTTGAATTCAATTTCTTAAATTAAAGAAGAGTAAATATAAGGATAAGATAAAGGTTCTGTTAGCATCCAACATTAAGGGAAAGAAACTGTAGCTAAATGTCTGTCAGTATGTCTGCTTTGGGGCAATTTAGTGGCAATAGACTTCAAGGTGAATAAAACAGAGATGACAGCAGTACTTCATATAGGGCTGGCCTTGCAACTTATAAAGCAGCAACCTTTTAAATTCTAAAAGTTGTGTTTAGGCCATACTATCCAATCAATTTAAACGTGGGTATCCCTCTCCTATCATTTTGAACACTAAAGAATTTTTATACAAATGTCATGTCCAGGAAATTGACAAAGCTCTTGCATGGATTTCTGGCCACAGTGGAATTGACACAAGATAATAAGTAGGTACAAAATCCTATCGTCAGACCTACAGTGTATTCCTATACAGCAAATGTTATTGAACTAGGAACGGGTCTGGAATTTTAAAAGTATGCCAATATTATTGCCAAATCCAACCATTAATCCCTACAAAACCTTAGTTTTTTAGGTCCTGAAATTGCAATACATCTGTGACAACAACTATCTGTTATTTACGGATGGAACATGCTTAGTATGATAATTATTAACTTTGCGAATGTGGTTTGAAAGAAGGCACAGTAGATAATGAGTAGGAAAATTTAGGACAGGAGAAAAAGAACTGATCTTCTGTGCCTTCTTTCAAACCACATTAAAACATTCAAAATCAAACAACCTATCCTCTTTTATTAACAATAAATTTTATGTTTATGTTGTATATTTTTGTTGTAGGTTGTGGTCCTTTATATGGTGGAAAATCAACTTAGAGGAAATAAATATCTAGAACATATCACCATGATACCAATCATATGTCTGATCCCCACTGACACTGGCAAAATTAATGTGGCTTAGTCTGCAATTAGAAGCCATATGAAAAATAAAAATAAAATGACATAACTTGGAGGGACCATAATCAAGCATTAATTCTGCTCTATTGTTTTCTAGTGCTAATGTCATCTGCAGCTAAAATTTTAAGGCTATTATTGCAATATGTCTGTCTTGACTCTTGAATAGATGTTTGCAATATTGCCAAACAATAAGTTTTTTTAATGTTCTTTGTTGCAAAAGAAGTTAAATTATTCAGCATTTTAGTAACTTTTGAACTAGTCAAAATCTTTTTCAAAGGGAATGCCCAAAATAGTATATATATAATATTTAATGATTAAAATATTTGAAAACAATTTGGACCTTTTTTGATAAGATATTGTTTGATGAAAATGTGGGTGAAGTAAAATATAGAAATATGTAAAACCTGAGTTCTAAAACATCTACACTTAAAAATAAAGTAAGGTGCCATAAAAGATAGACTTGTCCTGAGATGCAATGGCTGATGAAGTCAAGTTGACGCCCAATGTAAACAGTGAGCACATTCAGCATCATAATTAATAAATATCTTAACTATTATTATGTACCTTGTCCCTGCAACATTATACCAGACCATCCTGGGATGGGCACGGCCCACTAGCCCTAAAGGGCGTAATGGAAAAAAAATTTTCCTCAGCCCCCACTTTTGTACACCACAAACAAAAGTTGGTAAATATTAACTTATTGGGCCCAAGCTATTTTTGCAAAAAAATGTCTTAAATGATAACATCCAAATGAAATGCAAAAATTGGCAAAAACAATTTTTTTTTTGTATGGATTTAAAATAATTGAATGGATTTTTGAAAAATTTTGCTTGGCATGTATTAAACACAACCCTCTAAGGAGCCGCCCTCACTCGGCTCGGGGAAAAAAACATAACCAAACCTAACCTAACTAAAAGTTAATAGAAAAAATGACCGGACTTAGGAAATTTTAACGAATTTTTGTTTTTTTGTTTTTTTTTTTTTTTTTTATACCACTAAGGTGGCAAACAAGCTTACGGCCCGCCTGATGGTAAGCGGTCACCGTAGCCTATGGACGCTTGCAACACCAGGGGTATCACTTGCGCGTTGCCGACCCTTCAGAAATCTAATAACTTCTTCTTCTACTTCTTGAAGAACTCCATACTGTAGTCCTTGCAGAGAAGAAAAAGCCCTGGGACTTAGAAAAATTTTCTTTCACCCCTCCCCGAACCCCTAGGAGGGTTCAAAATTTTTTTCAAAAGGGGTGTGTCCCTATAACCAAGCATTTTGATGACGCAGATCGGTAGAGCACATCGTCGGCAGCAACGTTTGTATGAGCCGTTTTTTTCTGTGAGGTGCTATAAATGGAAAACAAATCGAAAAAAAATAATTTTAGGGTCCGTAGCGGCGGAACAAGGGACCCCAGGAAAAAGTGTCTCATACAAACATTGCTCGTAATGCCTTCTATCGATTACAGCCATAAAAAATAGGTGTTATGGGGACACCAAAATTTTTGACAAAGAATCGTCAAGTCCTGCGCCCCCTTTGGTAAAAAGCTACTCTTTAAATTTTTTCCTAGGGATTTGTTCTGTGACTGAAAAATTTTCGAGAAAATTTATGGTGTCCCCATAAGAATATATTTTGATGATGGAAATCGATAGAGTACATCGTTGGCAGCAACATTTGTATGGAGCACTTTTTTCTGCGACCCCTCCCCGAACCCCTAGAGGGTTCAGAATTCTTTTTAAAAGGGGTGTGTCCCCATAACTGAATATTTTGATGATGCAGATCGGTAGTGCACATCGTCGGCAGCAACGTTTGTATGAAGCACTTTTTTCTGCGACCCCTCCCCTAACCCCTACGGGTGTTCAAATTTTTTTTCAAAAGGGGGTGTGTCCCTATAACTGACCATTTTGATGATGCAGATCGGTAGAACACATCGTCGGCCGATACGTTTGTATATGCCGTTTTTTCTTTTTTTTCCCTGAGGTGCTATAAATGGAAAACAAATCGAAAAAAAAAATATTTTAGGGTTCCGTAGTGGCGGAACTAGGGACCCCAGGAAAAAGTGTCGAACATTGCTCGTAGCGATACCTTCTATCAATTACAGCCATAAAAAGTAGGTGTAATGGGGACACCAAAATTTTTGACAAAGAATCGTCTAAGTCCTGCGCCCCTTTTGGTAAAAGCTACGCTTTAAATGTCCCAGAATCACTTAAAGTTTAACTTAGTAAAATTTTATCAATTGCCCCCATTTCTTCACCTCAACCCAGTTGCTTCGTCGCGAAAAAATTTCTAAGTCTTTTTTTTCAGCGCCCCCTTTTGTACACCCCAAACGGAGATGCTTTATATATTGATTAAAAAAATTTTTAAGCAAAAGTAGCTCGTGCCCAATAACTAAATATTTACCCAAAAGTTGTCGCATTCCTCTAAATTCAACTTATTCAGGTAGAAACTTAAGAATGCGTAATTTCGCATTCTCCAAGGCTTCAAAAATATACGTATGTATATTCAGGAATTATTAAAATTGACCCAGTCCGACAGCGGATTTTGTTTAACAAAATATTATAAGAGGAAATTTAGCTTTCAAGACGTAAGTGCCATTTAATTAATTGTTTCACTTACATTTATACCAGATAACTCCATAAAATCAGCGGCAAACATAGAAGACTCGAGCATATGTTTTTCAGTAGACAAGCAACCTCTGCAAATTTGTTTTCCTGTCTCAAAGCTAGGTTTTTGATCACTATCTGCGTGTATGAACTGGTAAGGATCCATGTTTCAGGAAAAATTAAGTTATAAGCCAGTGCATACGAGAGAACACAAATAAAAATATGTAAACAAACATGAAGTTTTTTTCTTTTCTTTTGTTTTTATTCTTCCTTTAGGACAGGCTAAGGTTTAAGACCATGCTGCAAATTTTTTTTTTATTAGTACCGTTAGTTTTTTACTTTTCTAACCTTAGGCTTTAGCTATGTGTGCATAAAAGCGATAGCGTTCACAGAAACGCTGATACCCTACAGGGTAAACAAGTTTTCTTTAATGTATAACTTTGCCAAGTTATGTACAACTAACATACTTGGTCGGATACTAACGTTTCCATTATCGTTTTCGTTGTTTTTCTTTCTTGGCTAGAGGCCACACCATTCCTATATAGCGACACTGTAGTTATGATTTTTGCAGGTCAGAAAAGTTTGTTGCAATATAGACCAAGCTGTCAAGTCTTGGTTTAATTATTTTCTTTTGTCCCTAATTCATCTTTGGTCCGTAAGGACAGGCTAAGAAGATCTTAGACCATGCTTGTTTATTTTGTTTTTATTCTGGACATATGTATACATAGGCTTAATGACATATCGTCGAGGATAGTTCGATAGCGCATAAGAAGAAGTGGTAAATACCTCGTAAGTTTAAGATACCGAGTTTTTCAATCAAAGAGAGACAATCTTGGCAGGGCTCATTTAACAACCTAAATGTTCGCGGGAGGAAGATTCTATGAAACCATTTATGTGTATGTCTATAGTGTGAGAATGAATTTCCTGCATCATTTCGAACAATTCCTTAAAACATATCCCATTGTACAAGCGGTAGAACGCACACAGGGAGGCAAAGTCCCTCCTCAGACTTAAGGGTGCGATACAGCTAGTGAGTTTGGGATTTGCAACAACTCCAAATTTGAAAATTAAAAATTAGTCTTAAACACAAGCAATTTTGCAATTGCGTAGTTATCTATTGTAATTAAAAATATTTAACAATCAGTTTTACAATTATCGGCAAAAGAGAGAGAGATAATAGAGGTGCGAAGGGCACTTTTCCCGTGGGGCAAAGACCTGTGCTTCCACCCGAATATGTCATGTCCTACTCTAGCGTCGCTTTCTGTCACAGGAAAGCGAACAGGAAAGTTGGTGCCTACCAACTTACTCAGAATCAGTTCCTTAGAAAAGCCACTAGTGACCTATACTACGTCGTACGCACGACTGACGTACATATAGGGTCTTTGACCTCCCTTCTTTAGCTAATTATTTCAAAGAACATGCAATCAGCTTTTTCGGACGGTCAGTTACCCACTCGAATCATTTTATAGTTAAAGCGTCAAATGACGTCCTATACGGTAAGTATGTTAGGCGCAGACCAAAGTCAGTTCTTAACGATTCTGATGACGGACCACCACCACCACGACCGTTGCACATACATAGACACGCTTTGAGTATTTAACCCTGGTCTAAGCCGACATGCGACACCACGTAAGCGTTGATAAACTCAAGCACCTATGAGAGGTATCGGTATGTACCTGGGTGCTGCTCGCCCCGATGAATCTCAAATCACTGGAGCAGTGTAATGTACAAGCGAAACTAACTAATTAATTTTAAAGCCAAAGAAGTGCGGCGCGCGAAGTGTACGAACAACGACGATTCCTTCGCGGGAGGAAGTTTCTCTGAAACCGCACTGTACGCGACCGTTTCGGTTTTAAAGTGTGAGAATGAATTCCCTGGCGATGGCAAACGGTGCGATGGTAGAAAGAAGCCGTGGGCATCATTTCAAACAGTTCCTCAAAACACATCCCATTGTACAAGCGGCAGAACACACACAGGGAGGCAAAGTCTCTCCTCAGACTTAAGGGTTCGATACGGCAAGTGTGTTTGGGATCGTCGACAATTCTTACAGCCCGTCGTTGAACCGAGTCAAAAGGGCCAAGCTGGTATCCAGGTGCACATGCCCAGAGATGGCAGCAGTACTCCATACGGGGTCGAACTTGCACTTTACAAGTCAGCAGCAACCTCTGCCCCGGATATAGACTTTCTGTATACCTCCTCAACTTTCGATACAACCTGCTAAAGCTGGACTATTTATTAAGTACCTTGTATTTGTTTAGTACTTATAACCATAGTTGGGCTTTGTGGGATTAAAAACTCAATAATATGTTTCAAATTACAAAATCGCATTAAAAATAAATATGGTTTTTAAATAATAAATTTATTAAAACTAAAAATATTCGAAATTCTTTTATTTTATTACATTTCTAATACTTGCATAATCAAACATTCACAAAATTGCACCACATATGTAACAAGTTATATCAACGAAATCTCTCTGTATTACAATGCTGAAGCAGAAGTGGAATCAAGGTTTAAAGTGTTACCACGAAATAATTAGTAGCAGTACCGTTTCTAAGCCGAATCGGTAATGGGAACCGGATACAAAATCTGGCAACCTTACTGTAGTACCTTATCATGAGGCACAACACTTTTGTATCGATGGCGATGGAAAATTCATACGCGTCTTTTATTTATCGTTTGTGGTCGAAGCAGAATCACAATTAAAGACGTATATGGGTGGAACCGGCAACAGCACAACGGGCGAACCTGTAAACAAAAACAAAATCAAATAGCATGTACGTGCATACCTACTTGGTATATAGCTATTCCGTTCCGAGAGGTTTCACCATGATTTGATTTTACAGACTTTATATGTAGTTTGTATGTTCGAACGTTTTATTCTCAGGAATTATGTACCAGCTTAAACAATTAATAGTAGTTACGTACTACCCGTTCTACTTATTTGAAACATTATTTTTGAATTAAATAGCCCGCTTATTAAAGAAGCCTATTTGACGCTGTATAACTTAACGCTACACCTTAAAGGAGTGGAGCAGTAATTTAAGGTAGCTGAACGACTAATGAAAAAAATAGAAAAATAATATCAGATTGATTGCTATGTACTCTGCGTTATCAACTATCCTCAAGAATACAAACGAAGCGACGACGTAAGGATCTATACTGTGTATAGTAACAGCCGTGAATCGTAAATAATATGAATCGCCATTATTAGTTTGCACGATATGTACTTACAGTGGCGAGGGGTGGAATTCTGACAAGGTTAGCCGGTCAAAAAATATGACACGTTTTCGTTTCGTTTGTTAGTAAGAATTGTCCTTCCGTACTTATCTTTTTCACATAACTTCTAAACGGCTTGACAGATTGGGTTGGGTATTTCGATGGATTCACAGACACGAATGTATTATGCCATTAAGGAGAATATTTGATAGTTTGTTTTTTTTCTATAATTATAATCTATAATCTATAATTGAGGAACTGCCGAAAGAACCTACGCCGATAACGAAATTTAGCGCGGGCGAAGCTGCTGGCAGAAGCTAGTTTTACCTAAAGCGGTGGGAGCAAAAAAGACAAAGTAATGGGTTTACACTATGTTGAACAAAACGCGTAAGCACCGACTTGTACATGACGCTTTTGACCTTTTGGTTGCGAGTTAACTTATTGCAGGTAGCGTCTCCGTAACAAAGTACATAGAGTGCAACTTGCTCTGTAGTTAATACATTTTTTTAAAGGTAGGCTGATGTAAATCGGCTTTTATCTGTAGCAAAGTACTTGGAGCGCACCTCGCTCTGTACGAAAGGTAGGCTGATGTGAATCGGCTTCTATGGATACGCCGCCACTGGTACCTAACCCCTTCTACTACGTTGTCTTTACAAATGCCCGTTTCACAGCAAGTGCACGTCGGTTTAATACACCTCATTAATTATTTTACGTATAGTACGCAAAAATATGATCATATATGGTGGGTAGCACTAGCAGATGTGTCCTTTACACAGTGCTTGAAAAATACCAAGAAATCAGGCCGTTTCACGTCAACCCCGGAAACAAAGAGAGAAGAATTCCATACCATTGAAATGTGTTCTGTTTAAGATACTGAGCCTTCCCCATCTTCAAGTATTTTTTGAAAATATCTTTTACTCACAGACTTTTGACACCTAGCTTTTGTCTGCGGTTTCACTTGCCCCGAATTCGGTTATTTCTTCTAAATCGGGACAGCTATAATTGAGGAGTTGCCGTTGAAATCCTACATCGCTAAGCGAATTTAGCTAGCATAGAAAACATTTTATTCTGATCAAAGGTTTCCATGACAATCAATTTTTCTGCGGAAAATTTTAAATTTTTCGCAGAAAAATAAACGACTTTCACGCGGGCGAACTTAAGCTTGCTATAACAAATTTTCCTACTATAATCAACGAGTTGCCGTAATTTCGTACGAGCAGAGCCGTCTACAAAAGGTTGTCTGTAAACAAAGCTATACAAGCAACTGTCTATCTCACATTCTGAGGTGACGTGTTTTACTTAATTTTTCAAGTACACTGTTTGTGTAGTAGCTTTATGATGAAGGAAAACATCATGACGAAACGTGCATATACGCTAAGAAAACGTATGTAAATCCATAATCCACTATGGGCCCATACGATTGACCTAAGGGTAGGCCGTGCCCTAAAAATGATAACGTGTGAAGGCAGGCAAGAAAAGCTTAAATCTTACCACACATCGAACCACAGTTATTCTTCAAGCTATCGAGGGATCCAACGTTGACATTTCCATCACTGTAAAAAGTTAATATGAAAGTTATATATTTGTTAATACGGCCAGATAAAAAAAAACTTATTGAAAATACTCATAGGTATAACATAACATTACCTATGTATAAACTGTACAGGGGGTCATACAACGATCGAATTGACTTTAATATAATATATATATATTTAATAATATATTTTTGAACATTGCACACAGCGCCATCTGGCCCCAAAGTAAGCAGAGCTTGTGTTATGGGTACCAGACAACGGACACAAATCGTTACATACCTAATACTTTTTTTTTTAAAATACATACATATCATACATAAATACACCCAGACTCAAGACAAACACAAATGTTTATCCAAATAAATGTTTGTCCAGTGCGGGAATTGAACCCGCACCCTCTGCACACTAGTCGGCCACACTACCAACTAGGCTGCGAGGGAATCACAACTGACTTACATTTTACATCACTGATTGTAGATTAAAAGATAGTTTTAGAAATAATACGCAGATTTTTTCTAATAGTAAATAACTTACTGGTTATTGTCAAGACTAACGTTGTTGAGCGACCGCGACAGCGCCAGTCGCTGCGGCAACGCCAAGGACAGACAGCTCCACGAACAGTGACCAGGGTTGCTTCTATCATTTATATTATTGGTTTTAATGAATGTATGTCCACATGTATTTTCATCTGAATTAGTTTGTGTTTGAATGTTTTGGTAGGATTTCTGCGCGTTGTGTTGGGATTCAATAATATTTCCAGTGGAGTTGCTGATTTGACCATTTTTTTCCAAATTAGTAGAATTTAAGACAATTGTTTGCGATCGCACGTTACTGTCGACTGCGTTCAGCGAGCGATGTATGTTTGGGTCTGAAGCATAGTTCTGTCCAAACCTTTCACTAAACTGTACAGTTTTCTTGTTTCTGTTCATCATAGATATTTGATATTTGCCTCTGCGGACCGATGCGGGAGACAAATTAGGAGAAGAGTAAGCCGAAGTGGTCTCAGTTAGTCTTCTGGTTGAGTCTTTCAGGTTGTATTCTTTTGCTATTGCTTCGAAAACCTTGATATTAACAAAAAATGAAAATTACTAACGAGAGGTTATTTAGAAGTCCAAGGGTGAAGGCCGAAGGATTTAATTTAATGACTTAAGTTTTTAATATCTGACCGCCCATGTTACCAATAACGTTTTTATTACATTTGCAAGTAAAAAATAAAATTATAAGATGAAAAAATCTCACCAAAACAAAAATGATATAGCGGGAACAGAAGTAGGTACAGAAAACAACGCCATCTCGTCGTAACTACGGATTTTATGATTGGCGCGTAGATTATATTACAGATGGTGTTTTTATACAATCTTAATAGATTAGACAAAGTACGTAAAGCGCGCGCGGCTATGAACGGCCGTTTTGCCTTGAGGAAAGTAAAATTTACAAAGGAAAAGCCCGTGGACCCTGCATGTTATGACACTGTTTACGAGTAAGTGTGTTGAAAAATTAGTATTAAAATCAACAAATGATAAATGTAAGTACCTGCTCGGCAACTAAATTTTTATTGTAGGGCGAATCTTTAGCAGGTAAAGTTTCTCGACAGAGTGCGCAGCGGTCTAGCCGCGCCCAGCACACTGCAATCAAAACTTTGAACGTTTACAAAAACACGTTACGTAAAACGTATATAATTTGTTTCAGAATTTGAATTTGTGGTTTTGGCGTCAGATTTTTTATACGCCTCTTTTTACATAAATAAATTAAGGCTGGATTGCACCAACCGAATTTGACGCTATAACTAGTCGTCAAAAATAGGAAATTGTATAAAAATTTGTATAGGCAGCTATTTTTAATTACACTTAACCGACCAGTCAAATCCAGCAAACCACTAGCTGGTTAACTTAAAAAATAGCTGACAATAGAAATCCCATACAATCTACCATTTATGGCGACTGTTTAACGTTAAAGTAAGTTGGTGCAACCCAGCCTAAGAAAATAACGAAGATCTAGCCTCGGCACTTTCATCTACTTTACATGCTTACTCACTTGGTATTTATAATGTTGCAGGAGTGCAGGACCGATGGTGTGATTGTGCGTTACGTTAGAGCAAAATTGTAATTTGTATGTGACGACTTATGAAATATATATAAAAAAAAAAACCTTGACTTTAGTAACATACTCGTAAAGGTTAACATTTCCTTTTTTTTCATGCTCTATTCAAAATAATTTTGACTACCAAAAAAATTTCATAATTGCTTAGCTGAAAGCCAAGCAAAAATGACCCTTTTCGGGTTTGGCGATACCTGACCGATGTACGGGGGCGTCTTTTCCGTCGCGTCGCTCGATAAACAAACGGATCATCGGTCAAGTGTGAACGGTTTGATCATTGGTTTTGAAGTTTTAGTATGATAAACCTCTATGATTTAATTAAAACAGCGCCGTAATATTGTTTAAAAATTAATTTTATCCCGGGTTTTCAGTGCAGAAGTGTTGGATGACTATACTCGGTGCAGCTAGAAATCATTTTCCATTCGGTGTAACAATTTATTCGCTCCCCTTTTGCAGATGGACCGCGAAGTATGACAACTTTATTTTGTCACACAGAGCACGCCGCCGCCGCGACAACAAAACAGCCAATCCCGTCGGGTATAATCAGTAATAATAGCGGTTCATATAGAAAACAATAGAATATGTGTAAGTGCGCCTAATTGTAATGAGCAGTAATTAGGTGCTTAGTGAGTAGAGTATCGACCGTGGCAGTAGAGGTGCGAGCGGCGACAGGCGAGAGCGCGAGATGCCGTAGCCGCACAGACGCAGCATGCGATCGCACGCAGCACCCCTGACAGCGCGCGCCGCGCCCGCTCGCCGCCCACGCCGCCACCGCAGCTCCACAGCAACTACCGATACCAGCCACATGAGTAGGTACACACATATAATACATCAGTATCTATGGCGACCGGTTTCGTGCTATTCATCGTCCGAAGAGTATTATAATTGTCGAATAGGCTAATAGGTTATTTTAATTAGTATGGATATGGATTAAAGCAAATATTTGCACATAAATTATTGTTTATTCATATGACTTTATGCTATACCGTAAGTCACCGTTCTTGTATGGCTACATTGATAAAGCCGTCTCCGAAATCCAATTTTATATATTTGTATGTTATACGTACATATAAATTACATTTTATGTTTACGCAAGTATATAAAATTTACATTAGTGGTCAAATATTAAAAAGCAGAACCCTAATTAATTCGTCATGACCGTCTGTCCATCCGTTCCGAACGGATGGACAACGGACCGTTCGTATGTTGCAGCCTTATAATTCTGCCGTTTTTGGGTGTTATAAAATTTAACAGATAATATGCGTCTTTTGTGAACCGCCAGATATGTTATTGAAATTAAAAAAAAATATTTTTTAGTGGCAGCTCTTCATTGAACCTATTTCTGAAACCTCTTAAGATGTTTTAGGGTTCCGTACCTCAAAAGGAAAAAAGGAACCCTTATAGGATCACTTTGTTGTTTTCACACTTTGTTCATCACTTTGTTCTGTCAAGGAACGCATATCAAGTTGGAATTAATAACAGATGCTAAGGTCTACGGTCCCTTGAAGCTGTAAAAAAATCATGCTTCTAAGTCAACGCAATAAAAAAATACGGCCATTTTTGTCTCATATTTTGGCATTCACAAATAAATCAAAACCTATGGGGACTTCCCGTTGTCCTAGAATCATGAAATTTGACACAAAGCAAGATGTTACATCATAAATATAAAAAAAAATCCAAACACTGATCATAAACCTGTAAGACTTTACCTCATGATAGAAGAACTGTCTACATATAATAAGTTTGTACGGAACCGTCGGTGCGCGAGCCAAGCTTTTCTCTATAAACTTTATATTCTGCGAGTTATTGGATTCCAAAGTTGATCAATGTCCACCCCTCTTATTTTACTTTTTAACTTGAATGTCACCAGGTACTCTTGACAGGTACAATGTAAATATATATAATATAGACACAACGTAATATATAAACCTCTGGATCATCCTTAGGATCGAGTCCACAGCTCCACAACAACAGTTCCACGCTGCGCGCCCCACCGTCGCCTCTTATGAGTCCCGCCACCTGACCCACCTATAAATGTATTGTTATGTTTATTTTAAGCAATTTGTTCTTTGGTGTGAACTTTTAAACTCCCATAAATGCATTTTCACTATGTTCAAATGACCATTTAAATGTGTCCGATGATAAAAAATGTGACGCAGAAGGTTCCTAGTTACTTCAACTGCTCAATTAGAGGCGCACCGGTGTCGCAACCCTTGCAGGGTAACCTTTACCCGTTTAAGTAAGTAGTTAGTACAATACCTACATACATATAATAAAATTAAGAAGTAAGATATAGATGAATATATTGTTCGCTAGGGAGCCATCCGCTCTCCTCTGTCCGACCAGTACGTTAAACCGGAATCTAGGGGATTTGCGGTGTCTGTGGTCTAAATAGATCACTTTAACCAAGTCGTAGACGGTACACGAAACGACTAGCATTAGCGGACGTACGTACCGGCAGCCCCAGCAGGTCCCGTCCGGCGGCACGCAGCACGCAGTCCCCCGTGCGCAGCCCCGCCGCCTCTGCCAATGCACCCGGGACCACCTCACGCACCTGCATACACATTATTTTCACTCGACGACCTATTGACTATAGGCTGTCTACATAATCTTGGGACTCCGCCACTGTACCTCATGGCTGTGTATTAAAAAACGAGCTGTTTTTTAAGTATGTGTTATAGTTCCTATAGTCTGTCTTTAGCCAACACAATACTTAGGGCCTGTGTTTGTAGCTTGCAATTTCTCGCAAATATAGCAAATTTATCAACTAACAGCAGTGTAGCAAATAGATTTTTCAACAAAACAGTAAGAGACAGCACGAAAGCAAATGCAATCGTAACAGCTGAAAAATCACGCCCTTAATGATACTTACCCATAACACCTCTCGCACCTGCGCCACATCATTGGAAACTAACGACTTACCTTACTTAACTACACCCACTTGTATCCAATGTGGTGTTTTTAGGATGTGCCAAGATTTTGTAGACACACTATACACCTCACGTACCTGCACCACATTACTTATCGGCTTACCTACTACACCTCACGCACCTGCGTCGCATAACCTTCAACTTCACAAACAACCCATTACATCTCGCGCACCTGTACCATGTGATCTAAACCTTACGACTTACGCTTTAAACTTTACGCTTTTTTTATGGAAAAAAATTGCATCTTTTCATGCGAATCGGCAAAAAGTCAATTTTTCCAGTAGTACAATTATTATTTTCTACAATTGGTTCTCGAAGATTTGCCGAATAGCTTAAAAAATAACGCACATCTTTATACACAAAAAAATACAACACGGTAAGTACGCTTTAAAACAAAAATAAAGTGAAAATCACTTTAGCTAGACCACCCAAGAAAGCAACGAGGAAACTAAATTGAACCGGGCAATTATTACTTGACAGTGAGTTAGTCTGTGTGTTAGTGTCTAAATTTACGGAAACTAGGCTTAACTTAAAAGTTAACTGTACCACTTCAGTGATATGGAACAAAAATATTGACTATACTGGTTTAATGAAAAGTACCTGGAGGAGGAGGTTTTTAACAACGCCATCTATTGTCAAGTAGCTTTGGTGTTGCTTAATAATGCCATCTATTGTTCACTAGCTTTAGTGTTTCTGTGTCGGTAAAAATAATAGTATTACTACTTGCCAATAGATGCCTGAAATTACCCACAACAACACAGATAAAACGACGTTTTCTAAAAATTAAACCTATCTAGATCGATTTATCGCTCCCGATAATAATCCCGCAGGGGTTGCATACTAAATTTAATGATAGATTGAAGCCGTTTTCGAGATTCAGATTATATACATATATACAAAAATTGCTCTTTTAAAGGTATTTTGTAAAAGAAATGCCTTTTATTTAAATAAAAAAAATGTTATGGAAATGTTACAGGATGGGACAACACTATTACGTGTTTCTGTGACGTACCCATGGATAGGGGTCCCACAGCGTGCGCGTCAACCGGAACCCCAGCCCTTCGCCCTCGTCCTCCGGCAGCTCCAACTGCAACAGATACCGTTTTGTAGATCTCTCGCCGCATCCTCGACTCGTTGGGCCCACATTCCCACTCTTACATAGAATAGATAGATATAGAGGTGAAATAGCAATTGAGGGTTAGAGAACTCGTCAGATTGTTATAAACTAGAGATGCGGTTAAAAGTTAAAAAAAATAACTGTTAAACGTTAATTGTTTTAATAGAATAACATGTTACGACTTACGACCACTTTTTGTGTTACTATTTGGTTTTTAAGGTTTATTTAGTTAGTTATTTATTCACAAGTAACCTTTCAAGAATTGTTGTTTTACCTTCTCATAGGCTTAGGTCAGGGCATTATGTATGTGTAAAATGGTAAATGAAGCGTATTTTAAAGTCAATTAATATTATTTTATGACGAAAATTTTTACATGAAGCATCTTATTACTATCGGTTTTTTTTTTAAATATTTTCAAATAACAGAACTACTACGCCCAGTTGTCATTTTTTTAATTTGTTTGTCAAAAATATATTTACACTTACACCTAAATAACACACTTAAAATATAGGTCGTTCCCTAATTCTCGTGTAAAACGAAAAAAACTGAAACAATAATTTACGCAGATCAAAAGCAACTCGTCACCATGAATGTCGTTAATAATGTGATAAATTTATTTATTATTGAACGAAATTACCAATAAAATGTATAATAGTTGTACCTGCAAACATTTAAAGTTATTTTTCCCCGGACCCCAATTGAGAACCCTACAAACCAATGTTTTTTAACGGTTATCATCCAATAAAATTAACGCCAACTGCTAGCTAAGTTAAAATGTATTTTATCACAGAACAAATAAGACTGATTTTAATTGACAATAAATGGAATGAACGCAACTTATATGAAGTTCTCAAATTAGAAAGAAGAAAGGGGGCGAGCATAAAAAAAATTGGCGAGTAGAGAAGCGATTCGTTGTTTGGTTTATGAATGCTTAGACAGTAGTACTGTAGTTACATTATTATATAATACTAGCTGGCCTGGTAGACAATGTTCTGTTCCTAAAGATATTGTTTTGCAGCGCCATCCAGTGGCGACTGTCAAGCTATAGCAAAAAATCCTTCTTCATGAAAAAACACTCAATGTGCCAAGTTTCATGATGATCGGTCAAACGGTGCCGAAGTTCATTGTTTTTGTAGTATTTTTATTTTTATAAATTAGATAAAAAACGCATAGGTATGCGTTATGCGTCCGTGCGAGTAACTACTGTAAGTGAATCACGCTTCAAGTCAAGTATGTCACTCTATAATACTAGTAATAATTACGTTAAAAGGCGCAGTAACAAAATGTTATGCTGTGACAACATTTTACCTAATTTAGGTATTCACTAGTAATTAAAAAAAGTTACGTACGTATAACGCGCACCGCGTAAGAGGAGACTTCGCACACTACGTGTTTATATATCCTTTAAAATAAAGTTTTATATAGTTTCAGCTTAGTAAGAGGTGTTTTTCAATGCATCCCTTTAGTGTACCTGGGACTTAACACATTATGAGCAGCAGATATTACCATAAGTTATGTAGTACGGTTTTGGGTAATGGCCTATTTGTTTAAATTCAATGAGAGGTGGATGAAGCTATTTGGTCTAATTGTAACGTTCTTAAGATATCGGACCAAATACAAACAACTCAAGTATAAGTGCATACGTTTATACACATATAGACATTGATTCAAAGCGTAAAGACACTTATTATATACCTAAGAGTAATTCCATACAAAAGTCATCAACGGGGGCAACTACTTCGAAAACAGTATTTAGAATCTAAAAAATCAAAATCCCAAACTGCGTAGAAAGCCGACTAAAGAGATGGAAACATATTGTTAGCATAGAAATATTTTTAAAAATACCATGGAACCCCCTAATACAATTAATTCATTTATTATTATTTGGGTTAACCTGGCTAATAAATACATATTTTCAGAAGTATGAATGCAGGATTAGAATTTTTGTTTTCATTTCTGCAAGTTGGCGTTTTAAGGCTTGTTGACTTGTTCAGAGTTATTATCAGAGTTCGGTTTATAAGGTTCCGGTTTGCCAAAATGTAAAAATTAAACCTTTACACACTGACAAGCAACAATAAACTAGTCGCACTTACATAAACGACGATATTTCATGAACTAGTAAATACTTTCGCGCGTGCTAATTTATCAAAAAAATACAAACCCATACAAACCTTGTCCTGAAAATTACAAACGCAACAAAAGATCATCCAGCCAAGGAGCTTATTATAAAGGAACAGTCTCGAGCTATTCGAACTCTGGAATTCGAAAGAAAAATGGATGCAAGTAAATTCACGGGTTTTGAGAAGTAAGTCAGACTTTCATACATTTTTGTCTCGAATTCCAGAATACGAATAGCTCGAGCCGATTCAAATACATTTAGTCGTTTGGATGATGATTATTTATTACTATTTTATTTTATATTTAAATACTATTTTATATTAGATAGGTACTCTTTATTCAATAAATTACTTATAAGATCTCTTCTTGACAAACTACTCAATAAAAAAACCGGCCAAGTGCGAGTTGGACTCGCGCACCGAGGTTTCCGTACCTACCACCATTTATGTAATTTTCAAACACAAACAAAAATATTTTTATATTTGAGTTGATTGAATGAAAGATAAATTGCGGTTTACGGTTTATGACGTATTAAAAAAAACTACTCACTAGATCTCGTTCAAACCAATTTTCGGTGGAAGTTTGCATGGTAATGTACATGATATATTTTTTTTAGTATAACTAAAAAATTCATTTTCTTATTTTAAAAGTTACAGGGGGACACACACACATTTTACTACTTTGGAAGTATCTCTCGCGCCAACTATTCAGTTTAGAAAAAAATGATATTAGAAACCTCAATATCATTTTTGAAGACCTATCCAAAGATACCCCACACGTATGGGTTTGATGAAAAAAAAATTTTGAGTTTCAGTTCTAAATATTTGGGGGCAACCATTTGTATCTTTGTGTGAAAATCTTAATGCAGTATAGTTCGTATAGTTTCGGAAAAAAGTGGCTGTGACATACGGACGGACAGACAGACAGACATGACGAATCTATAAGGGTTCCGTTTTTTCCATTTGGCAACGGAACCCTAAAAACAATTATTTTTCCGTTTTCACATTTATTTTGAGGGTGCTTATTGCGAAAGTCTTGAGTAAGCTTAATTTTGGTAACGGAGTGGAGTTTCACGGGTCTCGAGAAGTAAGACGTTGATATTTTGCCCTCAAATTCCAGAGTCCGCGTACCTAAGACTGTTCCCAATAAGCTATCAGACTCGGGAATTCCAGAGATAAATATATGTAAGTAGGTCTTACCCCTCGAGACCTTTGAATGGACTTGCATACATTTTACTTCCGAATTCACCGGGTTCTTTGAATTAATTGTAATTGCTGTTTATGTTTTGTAATTGCTGTTTATATAGGTACACTCTATCCTGAGCAGTGCATCGACACTGAGACTCACCTCAACCAGTCGGACCCCGTTGGGCAGCGCGATTCCACTCGTCTCGCCCATCGCACCCACCTCGTCTTCGTTTCTTCAACGCACTTTACACTTTACGATTTCAGGAACAGTCTGCTTATTTTGAATACGCCTGTACTTGGTGCAAAACCTGGCTGAATACGTAAACATATTTTATAATGTAGGTATTGACATTAATAAAAGGATAGTTTTTGCGGTTTTTTTTGATCTCCGGCAAATATTTCAGTAAATGCAATTCTAAATTTTATTACCTATCCATTGCGAGGATAAATGGATGTTTTTTGTATTGTATCCGTTGTTTCCAATTGTATTCATTCTATGCCATGAGACTCCATTATATGTATATGTACGTAGGTATATGTACGTGTACATGTACATATTAGCAAACTGATTTTGGCGCTTACAATACATGAGTGGAAGGCTGTCGGTAGTCTTGTGTTTGGTACGTCTCTGGGGAGATTGATATAGTGCTATGGCGAGCGCCAAGTTCGAAATCGGAGCAGCTTGCGTAAGTTAGTAGAGATAAATAAATCAGTGTGAAATGAGTTCGAAAGTGAGGTGATTCCGAAATGCAGGTTACGCCTGCCTGCATGAGATCTGACTCTTGACCACAAACACAATTCCAATCGTATGGCAATTTTAAATACACTGAGCATTTTATTTTAATAATACTATTGGATTTTTTTGCATAAAAATATGATGTTAATAGTTTATTTAATACCAAAATTAATTACAGAATAGTAATTAAGCGTCGATAGTTACCCCGCTGAGTTGATGAGAGTAGGTAAGATATACATGGAAAGAGAGAGAGAGAGAGAGAGCATTTTAATGGTTTTAAGAAGTAACTGGTCGTCATTGACCATGGGTTTATATCAATGCGGCTCGTTCTCACTATAATTAACAAAAAAAATACAAAATTCAAAAAAACTCTTTTTTTCTTAACACTATAGTAATATAAGAGATTCCCTAGAACCATCCGAATTACCCGTTCCCAACAAAGCTTGAACATTTTAAAATGATTTTTAACTGTCGGTCAACTAAGAAAGAACCGTTCTAACAGGGATTTCGCGGTTGCGTCATCATTCCTTAAATTTTTGAAAATGACAAAAAATGTTTTTTGAAGTGAAAACTTCTTTAGCGGCGTTGTAAACTTTTTTTGGTATGGGTAGAAAATGATAAACTCGCGTCAGGTTGATCGAAAATTCTTATGACGGAAATTGGGTCGATCAAAAGATGAAAGTGCGGATTACACATGTTAAAATGTTAAAATCCAGGTTGTATGTTTTCACTTCTGCCGGCACTCCCGGAGTGCGACCCGTTTTTTTTAATCTACTCCCACAAGGCTGCAATTTCAATATGTTGTGATTTAAGGTAAAACATATGGTTTAAGCTTAGGACAATAGCAAAGCTGTCATCAGGATAGTAATTCATAACCTGCACCCACAAGGCTCTTTGGTGCATATGCTTTTGATTTTTTTAAATGTATATTCAGCCAGAATATGCTTGCGGTTGCAGCAGGTGTCTGACAGACGAGTATATAATAGTCATTATTAATATAGAACTCACGGAAAGGTACCTGTATTGGTACAGCCGTGACCACAATAAGGTACAATCCTTGTCGATACTTCGGCACCCAATACAGGTATGTTTCCGTATACGTACTTACGTGCATCACATTAAGACCCGAGTTTTATAATTACAATGAGTGAAAAACGCGAAAGTTTAAAACTAACTATAAAATAGTCATGACTCTCGATCGGAGCGCGAACAGACTTGATTTCAAAGTCAGAGAAAAAGGAAATGATATATAATATTGTAAAGATATGATAAAGGATTACTGAAATTAAATATAAACCGAGTTATATGTATACATTTTTATTTTTCTTAAAAAATATGTATTATTCAAACCGTAGGTCTTTATATCTATCTGTACATAAAAATGCTTTGTCCTGAACGACTGACGGATCAACGCACAGCCTAAACCGCTGATTGTAGAGACCTGAAACTTGCAGGCTGTGTTCTTTATATGACGTAGGCATCTGATAAGAAGTTTTCCGAAATTCTTCCCCTAAGGGGGTGAAAAAGGGGGGCAAAGTCTGTATGGGACAACGTGATTCCTTGGTCCAATCTACTTCAAATTTTGCATAAACCTTTTTTAACAGAATTGATGGAAGACGTGTTTTGTATTTTATTGAAATTCATTTTAAAAAGGGGTAGAAAGGTATTTTGGCTATGATTTGCTTCGAAGTTGATATCGACTAACTACACTACACTGTTAACGAAAATTGTTTGAAACAAAAATGGTTAACATAAGCATGATGAATTGATGGCTTACAAACGTTGATATATCTTCCCTTTCTATTTAGGTATAACAAGTTTGAATATCGTAGTCCTCACCCTTGAGGTAATGGAGTCAAGATCGAGTGTTGATAGACCACCTGTAGACCGCGTAGAGGTCGCGTTGCGTCACAAGGCGACCGTGAAGTTTGAATTGGCTCTCGGCAAATTATTTGCTAATCGCTCAAACATAACATGTGTTTGCGATCAATTAAGTAAGTAGAAAAAAACGGTTCAAGTTAAGAGCAAGGAACACCAAATATCAAGCGTATTAAAAGGTAAGTACAATGAAAACGAAAACTAACAGTAGAATACCTATTTAAGTAAAAAGATTTTAAGTCATCCATTAATTTTTTTAAAAATGTAACGTTAATACTAGTATTATAGAAATACTAGTTTTTACTCGTGGCTTCTCTCGCGTTATTGTTGATTTTGTCAAGTAATTTTGATTGTTGATCCGTACAGAAACTATTAACATAAGAACTATTGATAAACATTAAATCTGCAAAGTTTGAAGCAAATAGGATGACGCAATAAAAAGTTTCACACAAAGTTTACTTCTAGCTTCGACCCAACCCCCTTTAAGTTTTTAGCAAGAAAAAGTAGCATATAACCGTCTCCAGGGTCCTATTCCTATCCCATCTATTTTAATACCAAAATTCATTATAATCGATTCAGCGGTTTAGGCGTGAAAGAGTAACCAACAAACAAACTCACTTTCACATTTATAATATTCGTTAGAATAAGGATTTTTTTGATGAAAATTTGAATGCTAAAATTCAAAAAATAAATAAAACCTAAAAAGTAATTTTCGGTTTTATTATTTTTATAAGCGCTATAAAGCCATCGGTTAACTATTTTATGGTTAGAGAATGGTTTCCCAAAAATGCTGAAACACGGCTCTAGGCCTACCTAATTATTTACAACTAAAAGTCTATTTATATTCTTATAACAAATATACAAATCAAAACTTACCATACCAGAGTAAATACCTATTCTATACTAATATATGAAGCTGAAGAGTTTGTTTGTTTGAACGCGCTAATCTCAGAAAATACTGGTCCGATTTTAAAAAAAAATGTCAGTGTTAGATAGCTAATTTATTTAAGGCTATAAGCTATATATCATCACGCTAAGACCAATAGGAGCGGAGCAATAATGAATAATGTTTCAAAATCGGGTTTTCTTTCCTTTGAAGAGCTTTCGCTGCGTGCGCTGCGTAAACGGTTAAAGTTTCGCAAAAATCATGTATGATAGAATTTTTCCCGTTTAAAAGTTAAAAAAAAATCCGCAACAGCATATGTCTATCTTTTAAGGTTGGCTCACTATAACCTTTTTTATGTTTTTTTATTTGTTCTAAAATAATGCATTATTTGCGAAGGTTTTTTTATAACCATGATATTAATCCTTATCCAGAAAAATACGTTATTCATCACAAGTATTTAATTTAAAACAAAATTGCCCTTTACATCATCCGATTTCAATGAATATCTTAGGATAACGCGATAAGTACTGCGAGCGCATTTATGATGTGCAAGGCCGGCGGGCAGTCATTAGGGGAAAGGGCGGTACTTATTATTTAAAAATAATTTACCTTCTACGTAATCAAAGTCGCGGGTCAAAGTTAGCGTCAGCCCAAAGTAACTATTACTGACTGACTGACTGATCTATCAACGCACAGCTCCAACCACTGGACTGATCGAGCTGAAATTTAGCACACATACAGCTATTATGATGTAGGCGTGCGCTAAGAAAGGATTTTCCAAAACTCAAAACTTTAAAGTTTGTATGGAGCACCAAGATCGCGAGGTTAATTAATTTTTAGTAGTTAATTATTTAATATTTTTGGGAAAGAGAAAGAGAGACAGAGAGAGAGAGAGAACGTCAAGTGTGAGTAGGTTTTTTCTATAATTGAGGAGCTGCCATAAGAATCCTACGCCGATAACCAAGTTTAGGGCGGGCGAAGCCGCTGGCAAGTTATTAATAAAAAAAAAATACATTTTCAAAAAAGACAAATTACAACTCTAATAAAAATCTAAATTCAAATTTTAATAATTTGGTACACAAGGTCCAAAAGTGCCCATCACACTTGCTGCATTACCTCTCTCTGTATGGCTAGTGAAATGCGATGAGTGAGATAAAAACCAACCGAGGGTCTTGGCTCTTTTCCCTGAGACGGCGACTAAGATCACTAATAAAGGCCTTAGCCTCAGAGCACCAAGGACCGGCTGTTTCAATACAATAAATTTGAATATTTATTGTATTTAAAACGGGCTGCTTCTGTAGCGGAAATTAAAATAAAATTAAAAATGACATTAAAACAAATAAAATTGATAATATTTACGAATAAAATTGTATTACATCAATAAATAAATAATCACTTATTTTTTTAAATTTCTTTTACTCCCAACGCAAATAGAGGATAAGAGTATCATACTATCAAATATGCCTTACCTTTCATTAGCTTTTTTGGTGTTATAAAAATAAAGTTCGTAAAAACTTTGTATCAGGAGAGTAGTTTTGCATTGTGTTGTGGTTGCGGCGACCGACACGCGCAGCAGCGACCGTAGCGGCGACAACGTTGGCGCGAAACACTAATAAATCGTATAAAATCGCATTTAATTACCTTGTTTTCTGTTTAATAAAACTGTTACACTGTTAGCACGCTGCAAGGTCTGGACTTTTGATACTAAAAATTTTTTTAATGAGTAATATCGATTAAAATATAAATACTATATGCATGCGCAATAACTTGTTCAGTTTATTATAAATGTGTGATCATCAGCTGGAGCACTAAGGGGTCGCGCGCGCCGTTGGCTCGCGGCTTAGCCGAGTGTGAACCAGCGTAGGTTCTGCGACAGTGTTGTAGTACGTCCCTGCGGTTTATATGTCGATAGTATTACACTGAATAAGATTTAATTGAGCTTTTACCGCTAAATAAGAAAGAACCGCTTTTATTATTTCGTCAAATCATGGCGAAGGTCCCTGATTTGATCTAAGCAGTTTTAAGATCAATATAATGTCAATGTTCGGCGAAAGACTGCTTAGCCTCGAGTCTCAAGCTTAGTTTACATTTTACGAACAGCGGTATAGGCTCACTCTTTAGTCTTGACGAAGTTGAGACAGACCAAAAAAGAGTAGGTGATAGAAGTCTTGTAAGGTAGGGTGGGAGTTTTTTATTTTGTTTACCGTTACCTCAGAGTCGAATACCAACAAACAATATTTGTCCTATTTGCGTCTGAAACTCTTAGCGTCTGATTCTCCTGGATTATAGAAAATAGACTATTACTCTTTTTTGACAAGACATTAAAAAAAAGTCGATTGAGAATGAACCAACCACTGTTTTAGGTTAAGGGGCGCAACGCGGCGCCGTATCTTTAAAAAAAAAAACACCACTGCCACTGCCACCTAGCTAAGTCCTAGTTAGTCTAGATGGTATTAGGTTTCAATTTTTATAATGTGTGATCCTACTGAAATGCATATTTAAAGTTTTTTAGTGACCTTTCGGATCAGTGGCAAAAAACCTTAAAACTGCGGAAATTTTGGACTCTTCTCTTTTTGTTTCGTTTGAACGTTTTTAAATTGGGCCTATGCTTACGCCTAAAACACCTTAAGTTGACATGGTGTCTACCACTTAGTAGACCAATAGTAATCTCATAGTTGTGCTACGTAAATTATTTACTGTCGCGAAACTAACTATAAGTGCCAACCAAACCAAACAGACTCTAACGTACTCCGCGCTTCTGTTACAAGCTCTTTCAACAGTTGTGAATTTGTGGATGTTGCTGCGGATATTTAAAAAAAATATTTAATTCAAAGGTACCTAAGCTATTCCATTACTTTTAAACATGTATCCCACCAAAAACATTTTCATGTTAAATGTGTCCGAGACGTAAACACTCGCACTGTCAAAAAGTTATCAGATATCATGTAGAGCCAAGACTCTAATTCTACTCGCCATTACTTCACAAACTCTACTCCTTTGTCAATAAATATCGTATCCCGAGAATTTTGTTTATCTGGTATAATCAAAACCAAAGTTATGAGCGGGTTCAAAAAACGACGAAGCGCTTCGAGAAAAGGTATGTAGTGCCCACGCGCATCGCTTGGCTCGTCTTGGCAGGGGCACTCCGGTGCCCCCAGATTACGTAGCAAGTGTTAGACATTAATTGATAGCATTATGCTAAAAATGTATACATTCGTATACTTTCAGTTAATATAATGTTTTAAATCATAATTTTTATTTGCCTCTTGAAATGAACGGATTTAATAAGTTGCATTTGAAAATAATATTGATTTCAAAATGACATACAATGAAAAGTCATATTTTTTTTTGCCACTTTACATACATGTAGCAAAAAAAATTACTCATTACTTCATCTTTAGTACGCGTTTAACTTTTGTTGGTTTTTATAAATAGGTTTTTCTATTTCTTTATCGATAACATAAGCCGCAGAGAATATCGTCACTATTAAAACCAGCATACTAGTGGTCCTAGAACCCAGGGTCGCCGCATCAAAGCATGCGTGCGAGGGTCATGCGAGTAGGTAGGTACCTTTCACTGTGCAGTGCTACGGTGCACGCCCGCAGCCTCTCCGATCGCGCCTTCACGGCCGGACCCGACACGATTAAAACTGGTTCGATTCATAATCAGCAATCTTGAATCTTAGTATATCTACGGTTTGTTTTATTACTAGTTGTGCCCCACGATCCCACCCGTGGAAAAGCCAATACCGTAGAAACGCTTGATTTGAATAAAAACGCATTTCCATTTCATAAACTATTTCTTCAAAATCACTTCGATTGCGGACTTCTGCCTGTATGTAAACAGTTTAAGAACAACAAGGCGGCAGGTGATGACGGAATCACGTCAGAGCTTCTAAAAGCGGGTGCTTGCATGCACTTCGTGGGTGCGGTCTTGCGTGCGGTCACCTCACAGTACTATTTAGTAGAAGCGCGGTCACACTTTTCTTCAAATAGG
Source organism: Apoda limacodes (assembly GCA_946406115.1). Taxonomy (NCBI): domain Eukaryota; kingdom Metazoa; phylum Arthropoda; class Insecta; order Lepidoptera; family Limacodidae; genus Apoda; species Apoda limacodes. The sequence continues at coordinate 15,140,255 of OX291542.1, forward strand.
AGATGTCACTATTGAAGAACTAAGTACTTATAGTCATGCTATCTCGCTTCTGTGTTATGTTTATAAGCAGATTTCCCTTTAGTTAGTACAGAGCCCTTTAGTTGCCGAACCTTTAAAAATCTACTCACTTCGATCTTGGAAAACTAGAGTGTCATAGGCTATACATATATAAATTTATTGGAAACCAAAATGGCGGATTTTTGGCGCCAAAAATTTGGATCCTCTGTTAATAAGATTAACTTTTATTTTTTTAATCCGCAGTCGGGTTTTTTTAATTTTTTAAGTTACTTTTTACCTGTTACTTATTGACTAAGAAACTTATAGTCATTCAGGACAAATGTTAGAAAGTACATGTTTACATTAAGACCTATAGTTCATAAATTACATCTAGCGAGTAGTTAGTAAATAATGCTAGATAAATACTGCGTTAAGGTGGTTAATACAGTTTAGCCAAATGAGAAACTAAAAATAAATGAATTTCAAAATCTAATGAATTTTTACATTTAGACCTTCTTTCATATATTATTTTATATTTGAATGTATTGTTTTATATTAGTGTACTACAATTTAGCCAATAGATAAAGAAATAAAAGTATATCAAAATAAATTAAAACAACATACTCTTATTTTTTAATGTTGCATATTAGCAAATATATGTTTAAAATCATGCTATCAGATCAACTGCCGGCAATTACGGCTCGTATTCGTCTGCCGGACATGAATAGCCAACCATTTGCACCAACCCTTGGGCAGTCTGTAAGATGGCAACTTTGATAGGTGCCAGACTCGATTGAATGCCTCCCCTTGACTCTCAATGGCTAGTGCGTATCAGTATGTGAGATACACTACGCCGGTAGAGCGATCGTGGCAAAGCCATATTGACGGTCGCTGAACAGATTGTGTTTTCCTAGGTATTTCAGAAGCTGTGCGTGTTGGTCACACGCTGCAACACCTAGAAGTGGAGAGAGGTAAAAGCGATTGGCCTTTATTGGTCTGATCTATCCTTTTAGTCACCGGATGTACATTCACAGTCTTCTACGAAGACGGAAATCACCTAGTGTGGTAGAAAAGCGCGAAGAGCTGCTTGAGTGCAGGACACAACTCAAGAGCACACTGTCTAAGGACGTCTGGAGAAAGTAAAGCCAGCGGGACATCTCGCTGTGTGATGGTGATTCCTGGCATGGTCTTTCAGCACCACGGTAAAGTAGGTGGTACAGCACGTTCGTCGTTCAAATTCGAGTTTATGGCAAAGAGTCTGCCCAGTAGATCAAATTTCTTTTCAGTCTATAAGCCAAGTCACCATCTTTCGTAGTAACGACGACTGGCAAAAGTTTTTCGGCAGCTATAGTAATTGACCAAAAAGCGCGGCTCCCAGAGGGAAAGGTAGCAAATCGCCCAACTATTTTTCCGATGAATTGGTATAGCCCTAGTAGTTGTTTTCTTACTGAACAGGCCCATTTCCGAAAAGGTTGTAGTACCAAAGACCACATACATACGCTGCGCTAGATTATACAGAAGACAGAGAAGTATAATCGGTCTTTTTGCGTAGCGTTCGTGGACTATGAAAAAGCCTTCAATTCTATCGTGTCCTGGGTGGTATTACAGTCTACAATCTACATACAATCGGTGCCACATCACTCACCTTCGATTTGCCGACTTCATAGTGGTCATAGCTGAATATCTGAAAGACATATGCATCATGCCAGTGGCTACCTAAGTACAGTCTCTTAACAGGTAGGCCTTAAAATGAACATGAATAAAACGAAATTAATGTTCAATGTTCATGTCGCGCATATACCGGTTGTCATTGGGACATGACAAAAATGACATCAGAAAAGTCTGTGTTCGTGTAGTAAAAAAATTAAAACAAAAATGGGGCTGCATAGTCTAAGATCTTAATAAAGGACAAATAAAAGAAAAGAAAGAAAAAAACAACAAAAAAAATGTCAACAACAATGTTTACGTTTTTGTAGTTTTACCTTAAGCAAGCCCCTAAATGAGTTATTAATGCGATATTATGTGATAAGGGTATAATTTTAAGTAGGTTATGGTAGAGATATTAGCGTGCCGGATGTGTCTAGCCACAGACGTGAGACTTTTTAACATGTACAAAGAAGGTTTTGTCGACTTATACGAAATGCTAATCGGGACCGAAGTAAGTTAAGATAGTTTTCACTCTTTTCAGTTATTCTCACCGAAATCATAATCATAAATCGGGTTGAGCTCTACCAAAGCTTGCGCTGAGGAAATAAGACTTAGACTACCTATTTTAACAGCACAATATGTTTTTGTCAGTCGTTTAAAAAAGAAGAAGAAGAAAGAAGAAAAATATTTATTTGAAAAAAATAGCAGCTAAACATTAAAAACATTAACAAAAAAAATATATAATAAAAAATAATCTACATTGCGCTACTAATTTTCAAAAAACGATAAGCAATACCTGGTCAACAACTTGTCAAGGATTATTAATAATAATTAGATATTTAGTTATATTTGCTGACCGCTAGAAGCAGCTCAATTCACTTCGTTGCAGTCTAAATACATTTCGGAGCTGACCAAAACTTCTTTATTTAGCTGACCGTTAATGATTTTACACAAAAATTACATGTCCTTCCTTTAGCTGTTCCCTTGTGCCTCCTTTTGGTTTCTGCCATTGGTAGCCATGTTCTGTGATTAAGTTGAAATTTGTATGTTATTGCCGCCAAAGTAAGGGTTATGAGGGTGGGAGAGGAAAGGGGAAGTTTGACTGGTTCATGTATTTTGCAATAGTAATGAGAAATCCTCACATGGTCCAATGATTTCTGTCAAACACTAATTTAAAGTGAGATTTCATTCTTCTAATTTTTTGAGGTCCTATAAGTTTAATGGATTTTGTTGTATAACCTTTCTGTCTATTCTTAATCTTTATTATCAGGTTACTTCAATTAATTTTCTTTAATATCCCTAAGGTAAAAAATCAGTATGGCCGCCCTGATATACTAACAGTACTTTTCTCCAAACGTTTTCACAAAAAATTTATATATCATAACATGTTGATGGACAGTACAACCTTCGTGGCAGTGCCTGCTGAGACATTACTAAATTTCATACATTGCGTATAGTCGTAGCATTTTTAAACACTGCGAAAACTTGGATGTTGACAGGCATACTGTTGTATCATTTTTATGAGCTTGATGCCTGAGAGTGTTACGGTCAATCAAGATGTTAAGTAGTAAAGCTCAATGTTTAAAATGGACACCTGTTACCTCAAACACCAGTCTCCATTCTCATATCTGAAGCACAAGAAGAAAGTACAGGATATGTAATAAGGACACATCTGCTCACAAAAATGGCTAATGACTAACCACCAGCTTTTATATTTTTCACCTGCTTTTATTTCATTTTATTTATTCTGTTAAAGTAAGGCATATCATTCCAGTTTAACAGGTTTTATTTTTGTTTGTAGCTAATGGTGAAAAACATGGTTCATGGTAAGTTCTGTTGACATTTACAGATGACAAGTAGTGATGGTCTGCCCCAAGAGATGTGCGCTTCATGCAGTTCTGCACTTCTCAAGTACAGTCGCTTCAAGGAGCGCTGCAGCAGTGCTCAGGCTCTCCTCAAGTGTATTTTATGGAACAAATCTGAAGTATGTTAACATAATAATACATTTCATGCTAATTCTTAATATTTCACAACAGAACTGGACATTTAATATAAATCCAAAGTGTTATTTCAGAAATGGTTTTAGTTTAATGACAAATTTTATTGTTTTGCTAGTTATTGTCAGTCAGAGGTCTTCTATATGCCATATAACCACCAATAGAAGCAACCTCGGTTGGGCCAGAAAAATGTTTGCACAGTGAGACTTTGTGAAAGCCTACAACTAGCAATATAAATTTTTATTAAATCTTGTATTGTAAATGTGTAATGGTATTCAATCTTGTAAGCGCATGTGACTAAGCTGGATCTAGTTCCTAAAGTTTTTGAGCTATTATTTCTTGGGTGCTTCTTTTGGTTCTTACCTATTTTAACTTGGATTGTATTGGTTGGGAAATATGGAAGAACACAGTTCCATTAAATAAGACTAAGATCCAAATAACCAATGCATGAAAACTCAACCAAGATGAACTTTATAAGTTTTTTCTGACCATTTAGGAGGCTTTTAAAAAAAAAGGAACTGCAAAAAAGGGATAGTAAACAATTAAATACTTATTTTGTAAAATAATGAGCTAATGAGCATCTAATGAGTTATAATTTAAGTTGTATCATTCGGTTTCAGATAACTGTAGATGATATTCGAAGCATTGACAGAGAGTATCACAATTTGAAACTGCCTCTATCTTGTGTGTCACTGCAGGCAATAGATATAGTAAACAACTCTCAGACTGAGGTAGTCCATGAGAGCTGTAGCACTATAGTCAAGTCAGAGAAAAAAGATGATTGTAGTGATGATTGGGCAGATCAAATAAGTGAATCTGTCCCACACATAGTTAAATCTGTCCATTTTGCTAGTGAGCAAGCAGTTGCGAGTGACAGAGCAGTTGCTAATGATATACATGAAAGTTTAGACAATAGTGACGATGAACCTTTGTCTAAGATGGAAAAATTTAGAAAGAAAAGACTCAAAATGAATATGTCAGCAAAGTCAGATACTTCTATGGATAGCTTAGACTCTGATGATGTGCAGAATAACAAGGTCCGCAATTGTAAACCAGGCAAACTGTGCTCACTAGACAGTGAATGCGACATTGTGATCCTGACCAAGGAACAGCAAATTGAAGAGCTCCTGGCCCGGAAGGATTCCCACAATTATCTGAACTCCAGCTACCGCTGTGAGTTCTGTTTTAGAGGCTTCCTTACAAAGACTACATACTTGAATCACATGCTCCGGCATGATCCAGTAAGTATCCTGTCAGATATACATATGAGTATTACTTCCTGTTGATGGATTTTTATTTCACTATTATGTTTACGTCTTTCATTTAGGAGTCAAAGTTCAAATATTTTTATTCATTTTGGTTTTTTAAATACTTGAATCTTTAAAAACCACACTTTGCTTTACTTTTCAACCGCTTTGTACTGTCAATTCCTATCGAGAATGGCTAAAACTTGATAGTTATTCTTAAAAATTAAAATATTACAATACTATTATTATTATTATTATTAATAAAATTATAGACGAGCAGCATGAGATGCTGGTGTGTCTATCTTAAGTGATGGAAATGTCTTAGTCCTTTCCACTAAAATATTATTCACCTTATCTGTCATTCTTCTAAGTCCACACACTTGAAGTCCTTAAACCATTTTTCTAGTCTAGTCTAGCAATCGGCTGAAACTACACTGGCCGGCAATCTGTTCCAAATTTCCACAACACAATTACTCAGAAAGTGCAAGATTGGTTTCTGATCTGAAGCACGTGATAGTAAGATGGTGTTTTTTTGAGTGTCCATGAGAGTTTGCATCCTTCAAGACAAACATGTCACGTATGTAGGTTGTAATTGCATGTCAGGATTTTATATGTCTCGTTTGATCACCCCTGATACGCCGATCTTGTAAAGTTGGCAGCTTCAGTATTTTAAGCCTCTCCTCATATGATTTTCTTTTTAGTCCAAATGGTCGTTTAGTAGCCTTCATTTGAACATTTTCTAAAAGAGTGATGTCCTTTACAAAATATGGACTCCATACCTGAAACGCACACTCAAGCAAAGGTCTTACGTATGTCTTGTATATTTTTATAAAAGTTGCTATGTTGATGAACTGAAAGGATCTCTGTATCACATAAAGGAAAGACTTACCTTTTTTCACTAGTGCACTTATATGATCTGCCCATTTTAAATTGCTTGTAATTAATATCCCCAAATCTTCCTGTGAGTTCACAGCAGGAATTGATGTGCCATCAAGCCAGTATGTTTGACGTTGATTATTGTTCCTTACTTGCTCTTCCATATACATATAAATGTAAAAAAAAACTGACTGACTGACTGATTTAATGATATATCAACACACAGCCCAAACCGTTGGGTCTTGAAATTTGGGATTTGCCATGCAAGTTCCTTATGTGACATAGCGTTCCACAAAGAAAGGATTTTGCAATGTCTTGTAAGGGGGAACAATGGGGACTGAAAGTTTGTGTGGAAATTCATCATCTTTGAAACTTAATGCATGAAAATTAGCTCTAGCCTTTAGGTTGAAAATTAATATTGATGTGTTTTATCGTTTTGGGAAAAACATCTCCTAGGGTCAAAAAAGAGGATGAAAAGTCTACTGATATAAACACAATTTTTATTACATCCAAGCTGTCCCTCCTTGCTAAATTTTATCATGATTGGTTCAACAGTTTAGTCCTGGACAAGTAACTAATAGACAGAAATAGTTACTTTCCATTTAATAAATTAGTATAAATTGCATATTTACAATAATGTAGAGTCAGTCTGAGATAGAATTTGAAAAGATCTTCATGGCAGTCATCCAATCCCTGAAATTTAAATTAATAACATTAATAATTGTATATGTAGTAAGACTAGTAGAGCGTTTACACAACAAAAGTTTGCTTAACTAATCGTGTTATGTGGTGGGCAGGCTATAGGCGCGCACGCGTGCGCAGTATGCGGCGTGCGAAGCGCTAGCGCGGGAGCAGCCGCGGCGCACGCTCGGGCTGCGCACCAGCGACACTATGTGTGCCGGCTTTGCGGAGAGAAGGCCAAGTCACGGTAACGATAACGACTCGCTCCACCTACCTACACTCCACAACACACATAAATATCGTACCTACACAAGTTCTTCTAATATTTCAAATAAAAGGTAATCGGGTCCTCCCGGATTCGGGCGACGATATGTACACGACAACGCACCTTTGGTAAGCGGTCAGAATTTGACGCCGCGCACAACGGTCAGCCTTGCCTTGGCCATGACGAGTTGCAATCCTTAAACTTCGGCACCAAAAAAGGTACATTTACGTGTTTTTATCGTCTCGTTAAGACCCGATTACCTATTATATAAAATGAGTGAAAAACGCGAAAGCTTAAAATCAACTTCTACCAGTATGTTTAGACGTCTTGTTTGTTACATTGTTCACGGGTTCAAAGTGTGTCAGCTTCTTACAGCTTTATTTTACTTTGTACTTATCCAAAGAAGAACTTATCTTATGTTTGCCTGCTAGCCAATAAATCGCCACAATTTTATTTGGTTGAGATATTTTTTTTAACAGACCATGCATAACTTTTTACTTAGTGGTTTTTTATGGTATGGTATACCTTAAAAAAAATCATACATTAGGATAATTAGTGGATTTAAGGATATATGTATTTACTTTACACCGTTTAAATTTTTGTTTTTTTAATTAAGCAGCATGTTTTGCAGGCCTAAACCTATTAGCAACAAAAAAATAAAAAATATAAACTTTTACCCAAAAATTAAACCGACTAAAAAATAAACTGAAAAGAGGAATATAAGATATTTTTTTGGTGTTCATAACTAAGTACCTGAACTAATGTAAGTAATTATTTTGATTAGGCGCTAAACAAAGAATTAACGAATGTTCGAAAATTCGACGGCAAAGTGCGCGGATTTAAATTTATTACTTACATTAGTTAAGATCTCAGTTATTAAGATTAAAATAAATTATACTATTTATCTTGTTGGTTCGATTTTTTTTATGTTTTTTTATACTTTTACTAAATTTATTTATTCACCTAAATATTTACTACTTACTTGAACATTGACGTTAATAAATTAATAGTAAAATACATATTAGTGTTGTATACACGTCTAAACAATTGTTTGTAGTAATATCAAATGTAAACAATATGTAATTGTTTTTGTAATTTGGGAATTTTAATATATTTATTTGTATAGTTTTTCTCAAAGCCACACTTATGACAAGTGAAATTATTAATAAATCAGTATATATAAATATTATTATTTGTATATGTGCAGGCACCGAGCGCGCGAGCACGCACGTTGGCACCGCGGCCACGTATACGCGTGCTCGCACTGCGGGGAAACATTCGCGTGAGTACACATAAACATACCCCCACATACGCATTTCTACACATGTACGGAATTTCACTGTACGCTCCCTGTATATACTCATACCAAAGTACTTAGATCAGTATACATAAGTAAAACATCTTTGCCAAAAACAGACGACAAAGGTTTCTCAACATGATGCATATTACTGTTGAGAGCCCAATGCATAAATTATGTTACTGGCTTATGTCTAAGTACACGGTTTTGGCAGTTTCATTTGTTTAGTTTTTATTATATCAAGGCAACATAACAATATACGACAGCGCTATCGCATTTTGAGTTAAAATTTCGTGAACAGTCTCCAGTAAGTAAGATGACCTACTTACCGGGCGGGGCGCGCTCTTAGTACTTTGTTCATACAACGACAATATCTTGTGCAGATAATGCTGCGGTCAGTCAAAGCTGCCTTGGAGTGTATGTATTGTAACGTTAAAATTTCATATCTGTAGAATTCTGGTTAAGTACCTACCTATCTTCGGCAAACTTAAATTCTGTAAGATAATCTTAATATTAAAGAAATTTGTATTCTACATCTATTATTTGGATTTAAATACACCCTAATAAAACAGTATTTAATTCGTTTGTATTATACTGTTTTATTTGTACTATGCTGAGCTGCGCATCTGTCGGCAGTAAGTCTACTACTCTGCTGACCCACGTGCGCACCCGGCACGCGGATTCGCACACGTGTCGCGAGTGTGGGGACGCTTTCCTCTCGCCGGCCGGCCTCGCCGCGCACACCAGCAGGACGCACCACGCGGTCAGTCACACCTGTATTCGAACTTAAACCAGTTTAATTTAAAATATATAGAAATCAGTGCATAACTTGATGTAATTTATAGGCGAGAAAAGTGAGATTGAGTGAGGCAGAAACGGAGAGTGAGCGTGCGACTTGCAGCGCATGCGGCGTGGTGTTCCGGGAGGTGGGCGCGCTGCGGCGACACCAGGCTGCCGACCAGTGTCGCGCTGGACTCAGGTAAACGTATACACACAAACACACACCCTCTCACACACACACTTTTTTTTTAATCCCTCCGCCACCACCGACTTGTCTGCCTCCATATACTACTGGATAATTTAAAATCGCCTATTCGCTGACGACGTAAAGATTCTCTTAAATGTGTAAAAATGGTCAAAAAAGTCGGTGGTGGCCCAGGGGTTTTGATTTTACCTTCCGTCCTAATTGACGGTGGTTCGACCTCGCGTGTACCAATGAGTCCTTTTAAATAATTTATCTAGTACATTGATTATTCACACCACTGGCTTTAACGGTGAAGGAAAACATCCTGAGGAAAACTGAGACGGGACACACATTTTACCACTTCGGAAGTGTCTCTCGCGCAAAGTATTTAGTTTAGAAAAAAAAGATATTAGAAACCTCAATATCATTTTTGAAGACCTATCCATAGATACAACACACGTATAGGTTTGATAAAAAAATAATTTTTTGAGTTTCAGTTCTAAGCATGGGGAACCCCAAAAATTTATTGTTTTTTTTCTATTTTTGTGTAATAATCTTAATGCGGTTCACAAAATACATCTACTTACAAAGTTTCAACAGTATTGTTTATTATAGTTTCGGAAAAAAGTGGCTGTGACATACGGACGGCCAGACAGACAGACATGACGAATCTATAAGGGTTCCGTTTTTTGCTATTTGGCTACGAAACCCTAAAAATGACATACCTTTTATAGTTTCTCAGGTTATAAAAAATATATCGGGAAGGCAGATAATTTACTGGATCTGAGACACTCGTATCCAGCTCTTCTGAATCCCTCACCGAAGACCAGGTCATATTCATCATATCATAGTACATCAACGCAGCCGCGGGTCCAGTGCGCATTAACGACCTCACATAATGTCAAACAATGTACTTGAGAAATTAAGAAAAAGATTCAATTAGAACACGCCGGGCTCGAACTTCTGTCTCTCAGAATGTAAGGCAGACACCGAAATCACTAGGCCACCACGCCTACCTTTTACTAAGTAATTTTATAATTGAAGTATTTGCCCATGATTTCAATGCACTTCGGATACAATTAATTGTTCTTTCTTTTTATGTTTTTAATATCTTTATTGAATGCCTTAGGTGGTGCGCCGAGTGTGGTGAGGGCGCGCACTCCGCGGCCGCGCTGCGCCTCCATCGCCGCCGGCGACATGCGACCCGTGCCGCCTGTCCCCAGGTCAATCTCTTACATAACATACAATATTGGTTTTTTCATATCGATGAATAGTGCCGTCGGCGCCCAGGCCACTCTTATACGAAGTTCTGTGTCACCTACCTACAATTTGCCAAATTCTGTTGCCTAATTTTCAGAAACAGTAAATTTTTGTACTTTGGCATATATTGTAACCAATAAAACATTTATTTATACATAAAACAAACACCGTAAAGTTTTATTGACGTGTTAAAATGTAGCAACGAAAACGGTCAAAAGTTATCTGTGCGTTCAAAAACTTAGTTTTCCGACACTTAAGTGTCACTAACCCGAGAATATATGAATGATAACCGGTGAAGCGCCTGTTATTTTACACAGAGATACGTCAAATTTACGTCAAACAGTATGACCGGGATTTTTTTACACACGGCTTTTATTTCCAGGGTCAATTCCAGATAGGTTAGCGTCAATAAATTTTTTTTCTTAACCTTTTTCGGGCCAAACTTGTAAAGACGGCCTGGCCACGCTAGTGTTCATGTGTTTATCAAAGATAATTTAGTATTTATATTTTTAATTAATTGTTCGAATACAAAATGTGTTATATCTTATTGTGCCTACATATGACTACGCCTAACAGTGAAAATTTTCCTGCCGATGACTCAATAGTCACGGGAAATTACGAATAAGGCAAATGAGCGGGTCATTAAATGCCCAAGATTGTGTCCAGCATCGAGCATTTAGCCGATGATTTAGTTAATTTATTACCATCGGACGATGTAGGTTGAGCAGGTATGTTCGATCCGATTATTTTCCATAGCTCGTAGTTTGCCCACATCGACGTAGTATAAGTAGGAACAACATAGAATCTTTTTTAGCCAACCAAGTATTATGTAGGTGCCAACTAACTCTGTAATCCGTGTTTTTGCGTGCGCAGTGCAACAAGTCGTTCAGCACCGAGCGCACAATGGAGTCGCACCGTCGTCTCGCGCACGCCGACGTTCCGCCCCACGCCACCCCGCGCGACAACACCGCGCCTGCGCAATGCTGCGAGCACTGCGGCCTGCTTTGCAAAGTACATACACACACACATTCACACACACAACGTATTTAAGCGAAGGTTTATGTAGTTCGTTGCGTCCTCTTTCACTAGTGTTTCTATCACACACAGCACGTTATGTATTCGCGACTCTTAGAATAATTCTTCTTTAATTAGCCACTATATTTTTTTTATTTTGAAACAAATTCGCGTATGTTACGGTATTTCACGGTTCTTAAGCTCGTAAATGGTGTGAATAACAGGCCTGAAATTTAGATCATTTCGTATATCGTGATTTAAAGCCGAATGTTGAAATTTATTTAATTTATTTTATGTATGTTGTAAAGGGTCATATCATCTTTCGGCGTATGACATGCCGCTACCCATTGTTCTTAGCTTAATATTCTCCTAATATTTGCGTATTTGAAAGATGTGTAAATAGTTTGTTTTTTATTAACTTATAAGATCATATTGAATAAATAATTGCTTGTGGTGATGAAACAGATTTGTAGATAGGGTTTTAGAGGATGTTTTGCTATCAGTTATCTATTCATGTAGATTAATATACATTTACAATATTGGATGGTTTGTGTGTGTTTGTGCAGTCGCGTACGGCGCTCGCTACGCACCTACGCGTGCACACAGGGGAAAAGCCGTTCGCGTGCGCACGCTGCCCCAAACGGTTCGCTACACACCAGCTGCTTAAGGTGATTACACATAAATAGGTACACATCCCTTTACTCACACACACACACCCTATTCTATTTCTTTTGTTTGTGAACGACATTTCTAGATCTGTATAAAATATAGAGTAGGTAATTTGTCATTTTTCAACGACCATCTACAGATAAAATCCTGGACAAAGGTGAGTCCGACTCGCGCTCCTAGGTTTCCGTACAAAACTGTGCTTGTATATAGAATGTTCGTTCATCACGGGAATCGAGTCTCGACGATAGTTTTAGCATTTAGTTGGGTTTAAGACACTTTATTTCTCATAAGAATAAATTTACTTACATGAGGCAGTTATAAAATTGGAATTAGTTATGGTTATGGTTGGCATACATGATTAAAATAGTAAAGTAGTGGGTAATTTCCAGACATTCGATTCAAACTGTTGTCCGGACAAGGTTGAAGTGACAGTGTAGCTAATATTCTAAAATTATAAAGTGTGTAACTAGAAGCGGCTTTAGTTGAGCGTAGTTTGTATTGTGTGTTATTATTGTCCTTCATAAAGATATATCAATAGTGGTTACCTAGTATGTTTTAAGTTTCTCCCGTAAGAATCGGTAAGCCTGATCAAACTAGTGACCACTCAACTGTCAGAATGCGCAAGCTGCTTATATGGTCTCTGAGTTACCATAACGATGCTGCTATATGACAACTGTAGCGTAACCAATACCGCTACAACTAAGGCTAAGGTCTCGCGTTCTACAGATATACAAATCGAATCGCTAGTTAAGGTGGATATCTGTGGTCCCCAGGCATAACACCTTGCCTGGCTGGAGATCTCCCCTTTTTCGCCTTTCCCGAGCTGAACACTGATGCACCTTCGTTCTTAGAGCTTCATCAGGTTTCATCGCAGCTCTTCAGCGCTTCCTTGTTGCTGCTGCTTATCTTTGCTCGTCGCTTCTGCCGCTAACTCAGGCCAGTGATTGGACTCAAAAAGACACACAGCCAACCATTCTATAGTCTCGACCCACTTAGGCCACGCTCACTGCAGACACACAGCCAGCAACGTACCAGTCTCGACTCACTGCAGACTTAAATATTTGGCATTCACTACACGAAAGCAAGACTGCAAGAAGAATCAAACTTCGGTTTGGGAAGCAAGTGATGTAGCGGAACATATCATAACTTACGCTAACGTCACGTACATCGCGCTGTCAAACTTCTTTCAGTAAATTAGCATATGGACAAATCGAAACGCTAGTGAAGTGGACCACGGCGGTCCTTAGGCATAACATATTGCCTGGCTGAAGATCTTCCCTGTTTCGCTGCTCTACACAACAACCATTCGCATTTTATTTTTATAAATTTTGTAGAGTGTTGCGGGGATTTGTTGATGGGCTCACCAACAGTCACGCAGGACTAAAGTGGTTGGTGAAAAGAGGGTGTAACCTATAATGTGACGTGGGTGTGTATTCAGCCCCTTTTGGGGATAAAAGCGTGAAGATATACAGACACACACACATACTGTTATTAATTTTGTCTCTATTGTTGTGGTCGGTGGACAGATCCACGTGCGCGTCCATACGGATGAGCGTCCATTCGCGTGCGTGTCGTGCCCGAAGTCGTTCCGGCACAAGGCGGCGCTAAACCGGCACGTGCGCGTTCACTCCGGCGCAAGGCCCTACGCATGCGCGCACTGCCACAAGACCTTTACACAGAGCAACTCCTGCAAGGTATACCTCTGCCATTTCACATCATCTCTATACATAACTGTGAGGTGAATGTATAAATTACAAACTAAAATCACTGTTTGAACCACGGATTTTTTGGTGTCTTTTAAAACATGTAACTAAATGGTTAAAGTGGACTACACGTAGTGACTGGTTTTAAATTTCCACCAAAATAAAATTTGAGTGATTCATGTGTACTGGTGTTCTGGTTGCAGCTGCACGTTCGCACCGTGCACTTACGTCTACCAGCTCCGCCCCGCGCGCGTCCTGCCACTGCCCTGCGCGACACAGAGAAAGACGAAGCGTGACAACCGCAAGTACGACTGAGAAAAGTATAGGTACCAGACTTTTTACTACCACAATATCTTTGTACTATGTAATATTGGGAAATCATGAATAAAAACTGTATAGTATGTGTACAGAGTTTTATTTAGTTATTTGCGTATTCCTAATGCAATATGTGATGATATAACACCGTCTTACCGACACTAATGGAAAAAAATGACGTACCTAATATTGGCACAATACCTTCTATGATTAAAACAAAAAACCAACTTAGCTAGCTTATCTGTTAAAACTTTTTTGCACACATAGGTAGAGTATTAAAGCCAGATAACTGTATTTACTTAATTATATTGCCTTTGTAGTTTATACGTGCTGCATGGGCAAAGACCTATGCTTGGTGAAAAGGCTTAGGCCATAGCCCAGCGCGCTGGTTTAGTTTGTCGAACTAGTGGCCACTCGACTGTCTAGTTTTTAAGCCGCTCATAAGAACTCTGACTTAACGACTGCTGTTATAAGACAACAGCCAAACGGTTAAGCGTTAAAAAAAAAACCGGCCAAGTGCGAGTCTGGCTCGCGCACCGAGGGTTTCGTTATTATTTGTTGTTGTATATTATTAAAAATATTTTTATCATATGATGTAACTAAAAATTTACGGTTTTCGCAAATTTCAAGATTCTGTGTTCACGGAAAGTACCCTGTAGGTTTTGATTCCCTTGCGAGTTTCGAAAATTTGCGGAAATTTGCGACATACACGCCTGTATCTTTTGATTGCGTTGGCTTAGAAGTTTGATTTTTTCACAGCTCCAAGGGACAGTAGACCTGAGTAATTTTAGCTTGATACCTCCACGCATTCTTAAGAAAAAGCGTCTTGACAGACAAACGGACGGACGGATGGACAGACGGACGGAAAACAAAGTAATCCTTTAAGGGTTCCGTTTTTTCTTTTCGAGGTACGGCACCCTCAAAACACGAAGGAGCTCAATAAAATGGAAATACCACTGGGCGGTCACACATCCAGGTACTAACTACGCCCAATGTCGCTTAGCTTCGCATCGAATTTCCTTGTTTAGTATTCTCAAATTTATCTAAAAAGAGAACAAAATGAATAAAAAATTAAAATAAACTCTTCATCAATTTATTGCAACGATCATTTTCCATTTTCAATTGGACAATCTCTTTTTTTAAAAAAACTTAGCTTCGTAAAATTAATAGTTCTTTCAATATTTTAACATTATTTACAAAATTACATATTTACAAATCGGTACACAATAAATAGTGGCAGTACCGCACGTGCGCAGTGCATGAGGCGGAAACAGGTGCCGTATATAGCAACCAAAAATATAATATTAGGCCATTTAAAACTATAGTCTTTACTATGGTAAGATTTTAATTTAAAATTTTGCTAGTAAAGAATTAGTGAAGAATTGGACGACGACATTTAACTTGACAAACATTAAGTAGTGTTTCACAGGGGCGCCCGAAAATGTTTACCACCTGTCTTATTATTTTTTCGTTACAGAGGATATATCCCTCATCAATTATAAAGTACCCATAAAAAAAAGTACAAAAGAAACTCTTAGGTGACATTTCGGTTAATGTTTATAAGTCATTACCATCTAGCTAAGCAACTATATGCTTGCAATTGACTTAAAACTGGTCTATCGAACAGACTTAATTTAACAATTGTCAGATGGTGCACTCCATTTTTTGCTTAACCGAGTATTTGACGAGCAGTCAGCTAGTTAGTGCAACCCAGCCTGAGTATACATACGTGCCGACAGCTCATCTGGCTGTGGATTTATTTGACGACAACGCCTTGCGATGCATTTTATACAGCAAAAAATCAATATTTTTTGGCCTAATGTTTCGTTATTTGTGACAGCTACAGTTGCACACGCCTGGTACATACCTAATATTCTAAATACATACAATATCTCATCAGTTATTGTTCTTTGAACAACAGTCTTTGTAGACTATAAAATGATGTAACAGAATAACTTTAAGTACAGACATTTTAAATAATCGTGTTCGCTTGGTACGGCGAGCGGGAAATATATAGAATTCAGTTAGGGAACGCTCACGGACAGCCCATAAAGTATAATGACTTCATAGCACTGAATTACATTAGCGTAGTTAGCGTTATTTTAAGGGGCTCTATCAATTTTTCTATGGCAGAAACATCACTATTTATTTGGGGCTGCAATAATTGTGTTGGGCGTGTTCACTTCTGCCCTATACTACGCTAATTCCAAATGGACACCCCGGGAAGAAAATAATTGGGACGCCTTTAGAGTTTAGGTCAGGTTAAACAGGTAAAAATATTGGCAAATATATTTTGAAATTAATAATATGTACAACTATGATTTCATGAAAAACATCATCGTTCTCACTATTATTTCTATCAAACTTGCATACCACAAAAAAACTTCTCATTTTATCATTCATTCGAACCCCAAAATTAAATTATTATTAACAAAAAGTCTAAGCACTAGAGCTAGAGGGCAGTACAAGCTACACTAGAGTAGTATCACACGTAACGTAACGTAACAGATCAGATCAGACGAGCACGGTCAGTCGCTCAGGCGGCGGGTGGATGTGCGGCGCGACGTGTGCGATGTGCGCGGGGGGCGCAGGGGGCGCGGGGGGCAGCGCACGCTTTGTGAGCTCCTTGTCGCGGTGGGCAGGAGTGTTGTTGCGCGCGTCCGCGTCTGGCGCCTTGTAGAGTGCGGCTGCGGAGCGCGGTGACTCGCGCAGTGGGTTCGCGTAGCGGCGCAGGTTTTCCTCGTTCTGCAAATTGTTGGACTTCTCTTCATCACGTCGACGCAGGCGTTCGGCGGTGGCAGCGCGGCGCCGGCGCACTGCCAATACGACGCCGCCTGCCGCTGCAAGTAGCACAAGAGGGACTAGCGCTGCGAGTGCGACTATCCCGGGGGAGGCGCCGGTCGGTGGCGCTGTTGGGACGAGTGGAGGAGCAGGCGCGGCCTGTAGGCGAAGCGCGGCACCGAGCAGTGCGTGCTGCGCGAGCCGTCTCCGCGACACGAGTTCGCTAAGCACTCGGACAGCGCTCGCCAGTGCGCTCGTCCCGCCTTCGCCATCCATGCCGTCTTCCTCGCCAATCCACTGTCAAAATAGTAAATTATGAAACAAGTGAGCTATTTCCTTCTTTACACACGAGGCTTTCAATCCGAGTCGCAAATGCAAAATAAATAAGTATAAAGATAAATAAGAGTGTTGAAAAATAATATTTATATTTTATTATTAGGTAACAAAAACTATTTTTTTATTGACATTCTTTTCGGGCTCTAAACCTAATTTTTCTTAACGTAAACAAAACGAATAATTTCTGATCTCAATAAATCATAATAACTGTCCGAGTATCTGAGTTCTAATTAAAACTAATTCATACTACTACTACTAAAGTACTAATTAGAGTATTTCTTAAAGACACACAGGATTAAAGGGACAAATCCGAAGAGAGAACGTCCTCATTAACATGACATAAATTCTTATCACCTAAATAACGCTATGTTTGCTCTGATTTAGGGGATTTTATCGTAGGGTTGTTCTAAAAACTTTAAAAATACTTATAATTTAACGTTAGTTCATACTTGTTTACACCAGACATAGCTAATCAATTAACAAATAATTTTATTCAGATATCTTTTTCTATTGCTTTATAGCAGCAGCTAGATGCCGTGATCATTTTTATGATTGGGATTTTATCTCTTTTATGATTATTTAATATTAAGCAATATATGCGTTATTTCTTTTTTAGAAACAACCTTTCATTATACCCTGGCGTTTAGGACTAGAGTACTTGTCAAGACAAATCAAACGAGCTCAAACTTTATCATTTTGTTACAGAGGTCCTATGGCCACCTTCACCATGGCTCCATCATCAGACCTCTATCACATCATTATATTGTATTGTCATACGATTTACGTGTGTATGCAAAATTTCAACTCAATCCAACACCGGGAAGTGGGTCAAATTAAACTTGCAAGATTTGATTACAGACAATGGGCCAGGAGAAACAAAAAAAAGAAAAATTTTGGTGGTAGATTTTCAAAATTTCTAAGCGTGGCTCGATTGATAAACGTTACATAACTAAACCTTAAACGTTTCTGATAACAACTACAAAATGTTCGCGTTTAATTGTTGACACAACGAAAATTATTCAAAATTTAAGTAGGTTTTGAGACACCTGACACGAGACATTAGCAATTTAGCGCAACTGACTAGAGCAATGTCGAGTGAGTCATCGTCGTCCGGCGAGAGGTCGCAGAGAAGCACGAGGGGCGGCGCCTGCGAAGAGGGCAACCGCGTGATGAGCGACGCGGCGAGTGCTCGGCGAAGAGCATTGCAAGCGCGCTCGACGTGTGCGCCGCGAGCCAAACGTTCGCGCGCCAGTTGTAGTGAGGCGCGTACACAGCCGGCAGGCGGCGCAGCGCGAGAGCCGGGCCAGCATGCAGGTGGAGCGGGCAGCACCGGCGGCTCCACGCGGCGCCCTGCCACGCGCCGGCACTCTCCAAGCGGGGCGCAAGGCGCTCGCAAGCACAGCACAGGCGCAGCTGGAACGCACACCTACGCCGCACACACGTAACACTTTACGTTAAAACAAAGTACTTTAATAAATCTTATATCAGAAAAGCAGACTATAATACTCGCTCATAGTGACTTTTTGCTCAGTGCAGCAATCTACTGTCCCACACTTATGAGAAAGCGAAACATGTTTGGAATTCCAAATTTGTCAACTCTTCACTTTGCACTTTGCTTATTATGTAGAATGAAGAGTTGCATCGTGGAAAACCTCAGATAAAAGTTAATCGCACGCCTCGTCCCTACATTTTTGAAAATTTATAACAGGGAAATGGCAACTTTTATTTATTATATATATAATATATATATTTTTTTTTTTATTAACAATTTAAATCACGTCACACTCTCGACGTGATTTACCTATAGCGAGACCAATAGTACCACATGTCACAGAACCGGGCTCTGGCTGTCGCAGCTGCCCGCTCTGATAACAACACAGTTGACACTTGCGATTGTGTGTGTGATTGATGCATTCAGTCAAGTCAAATACGCTATCGCCCACAGACCTTATTGGCGATTAGTCTATGAGTTTAGTTTACGCGAATTATAAACACTAAAACCAGTGTTATCGTATAGTTGCTAGCTACCAGAGCCCAGGCCTGTTCTTTGCCTTCTCTTGCCATTAATCTACGCGTGGTAGCTGTCAAGTTCTTAAGTTCTACGCAACTCGTTGAATTTTTCGAGTAAATAACAAGTATTATTGTTCCTGGGTGTCATGATAAGACAGGGACTTGGACTACCATCTACGGATCTTTAGACAGGCCAGACCTTGACAGTATTTTTCTAATTTCCTTACCATTGATGTTTCTTTGTATGTATACAGAGTGAAAACGCTAAGTGATCTCACTAGATTATTTCTGAACCATAGACGATATCGAAATACTGATTATTAATCCTGAATATACTTCATGAGCTCTGTTCAATGAACTCAATAATGGTTTGTAAAATAAACTGGATCTATGCGAAAATTTGATGTTTTCGGTTTCCATATATTTAGTATGGCGACATGAAGTGAGATATTTTATCATTTAGGCACGTTCTTAAAATATATTAAGCACTTATTAATATCTGTATTAATAATTGTGATAGAAAGTAGATACATGTGTCTCCACTTTAAGTGTTTACACTCTACTTCGCTATTATAAAAGAGTATCTGGAAATGTTTATAGAGAGACAGTAGATATAATAGATATAGAGCGAGAAATTGCACAGAAAATGGAGGACGCTACTTCGAACATTATTAAAAAAACTGTTAAGATGTTGCCGGTGTTGGCCATAAAATTTTGGAGCCGTTTATCGTAAAGGAACACAGGGGAGATTACGAATTTTGTAAATTAAGTGTCGTCTCGCAGATAGCATTTGGCCCCGCGGGCGCTGGGCACTAAGAGTCTCCGTTAACTCTCAAAACACTAGATACAAGCCGGGAGGAGGTATCTGGGCTGACCTCATCGGTGCGACAGGGCAAGGCTTGCGGCGCAAGACAGTCGGGCAGGCCGCACCAGAGCCGCGAGCACGTAGGTGCTTGCACGCGCGCAGCAGCGTCGCCCGCGCAGCGACACGCGTTGCAGCCCCACCACCACGTCGCATTGTCGCCGCCGCACGCCGCACCCCACTCGCCCCACTCCCCACCACGCGGCTCGTCCGTGGACTCTCCTTCTGACAACACTGACAAATATCTCTCTTAGTAAAACGTTATTTCATTCGTAGCTAGGCCAATTCATATGGAGGTACATAGAAAACGCTCACGTTCAAGGCATCGACGGGCTGCGTAGGGGGGTACGGCAGGACACGTACATCGTGAACCCAACGCCGGGTCCACGGTGCAGGTCGCGGGTGGTGGGCATGGTGGTGTGCAGCCCGCGGGTTCGGCGGTTGGCGGCGGGAGAGGCAGCGGCGCGCTGCAGTCCGCTCCGGTCCAGCCAGAGGTGCACTCGCACGCCCACCAATCGACACCAGACATGCAGCGCGCGCCGTTGCGACACGGAGTGGACGTGCAGCCGTCGAGCGTCTGGTCGCAACGCGCGCCTGTCCACCCTTCTCGACACGCACACGCCCAGCGCTGCGGTGCGGATGTGGGCGCCGCTACGCAGGCACCGCCGGGCCCACACGCGCACGCCGCCACTTCGCACGCAGCGCCCGCCCATCCTGTGGTGCACGCGCAGCGCCACCCGCTCGCGTCGTGCACGCAGGTACCGCCGTTGCCACAGGCAAGCTCGCCGCATCGGCCGATCTCTTCTACTCGCGATGTACACGAGTCACCTATGATTTGAAAATACTTCATTGACACAAATGCTTTATTAATCGATTTGTAATAGTTCCATTTTATTAAACACAGTTCTTGGCTGTTTTGAGGACTCGTAAACTGCTATAATAGGGTACCACAGTAGTTGCAAATGGTTTCCTTAGGTTAGTTATGAGAGTACGAGCAAAGTACCTGTCCAGCCCGGGCGACACGCGCATGTTCCCGCCACACACGACCCGTTGTTGCGGCAGGGGCCTGCTGCGCAATCGCCCCCCACTCCGACAGTGCCTCCTGAAACATGACATACACCTCACTTCTTATACAATCGGCTGCACTTACATATATTATACTTATATAAATATATCTATATATACATAATATATATGAATGACAACTCGATATTGACAATATACAGATCCCCATAAAATTATAATATTGAATAGTTCTTAGACTTTTTAGATAAAATATTAAAAAAGTAAAGTCTTCTAACGTTGCACAGAATGAAAGTTGGTATAAATAAACCAACCAGAGAAAGCAATTGCCTTGATCATTGTATATGTATAAAAGCAATCTTACTTCAACTAAATTTCTAGTATATTTGATACCCCAATTACGGATCATTGCATTACCATATGAATATTAGACCAACAACAAAAATACCGTAAAAAACCTAAACCTACACAAACGTCTGATAAGTTTATTTTTTGAGATCTGGAAGCAGAGACATAAACAAACCTATATGGTAGTATATATGTGAAACTTGCATTAGAATCATTCTATCAGACATCACATCGACAAGAACACAACAAAAACACTAGCAAGCTATCATAAAAGAAGAATAATAAAGCCATGGATAAATAAAGGACTACTAAACATGATTAGGGAACGAAAATCATAAAAAATATCCAAATAATATAACTAAGACAGATAACTAAATTAAATTAAGACGTAATTGTTACGAAGCTCTTCAAAAAAAACTAGATAAGAACACAAAAAAAAAACAAATTTAAATATCCTCAAACAACCCCAAATTAGTTTGGAATACAACTCAAGGGCAGAAAACAAAATAAACATCAAGTAATAAATGAACTCAACATTGAAGGCAGTATTTAATTTTTAATTTTTAAACGAATTCTAAAAAAGGAGTTAATTGTATAGTATGTGGCTTAGCAATTTAAAAAAAATATCGTGTAATCTTTAGACGACAACACTTTATGTAGCATAGTAGATAGATACTATATAATTTCACCTAAAACTACACGCAAAAAAAACAAAGAAATAATCGAGTAAAGGTACTCGAACGAAAAACTAGTTAAGTAATTAGTTTCAATTCAACTGAAATAAAAAAAAAGACGAAATAAAAAATTAAACCGACTTCAAAACCGTTTTTTAAACCTGGTACACGGTTACTTGTACCACTGATCTTTTGAATGCTGCATGTATGCGATAAATACACGTGTTTTCATTCTTTCTACTTTTTAACCGACTTCAAAAAAAAGAGGAGGTTCTCAGTTTGACCAGTATGTATGAATGAATGTATTATGATGGATGGATTAGGAGGGAGGTGCACTCCTACACATGGGGATGGTGTATTTCTGCACGTTTGTGCTACTAAATTGTGTTTAGCGGATTTGCAAGGTAATAATATTTTGTCATAATAATGAATTTCTGCAAAGTAACGCCTGATTCTATCAATGAATAAATGTATGTTTGTCCGCGATTATCTCGCGTTTGGCTGAACCAATTTTGATGCGGTTTTTTTCTTTCTATTTTTTAACCATCTTCAAAAAAAGAGGAGGTTCTCAGTATGAACTGTATGTTTGTATGTTTGTCCACGATTGTATCGCGTTTGGCTGAACCGATTTTGAAGCGGTTTTCTTCCTTCTGTTTTTTAACAGACTTCCAAAAAAATTAATTCTCAGTTTGACCTGTATGTTTGTCTGCGATTATCTCGCGTTTGGCTGAACCGACTCGAAAAATAGAAAGAAAGAAAACCGCATCAAAATTGGTTCAGCCAAACGCAAAATAATCGCGGACAAACATACATTCATTCATACATACAGGTCAAACTGAGAACCTCCTCTTTTTTTGAAGACGGTTAAAGAAAGAAAGAAAGCACGTGTATTTATCGCATACATGGAACATGCAAAAGATCAGTGGTACCAGGGTTAGAAAGACTAACCGTGGTTATATCTGTTGACATTTTTACCTAGCCTGATATTGTGCTTTTCTTTCCTTCCCCTCCCTTTTCTTTGATTTGACTTTACCATTTTTTTTTTTTTTTTTTTTTAAATACCACTAAAGTGGCAAACAAGTTTACGGCCCGCCTGATGGTAAGCAGTCACCGTAGCCTATGGACGCTTGCAACACCAGGGGTATCACTCGCGCGTTGCCGACCCTACAAATATTTAACTTCTTTCTTGAAGTACCCAGAGAATTTCTCGCTCGTGGCCTGCAACGTAAAACTGTCGAGAGAAATTAGAGGATGAACATCAATATATAATCATTTCCTATTATTTTTGTGGAATCTTAGCTCTGTCTTCACCCATTGAGTGAATTCTTCAAAGAATTTCTGTTTACTCGTACTATGATAGTGTGTAAGCTCACCAAAACCTTCTAACAAGTAAATAGTGCAATACTGAATTTGGACAGGGGAAGTCAAAAGGGTATAAATTCTTGTCTAAATCACGGGCATGTACAAAATAGTTTTAATTGTATGGCAAAATGTTGTGTTAAAGGCTAAGTCGGTACTAACGATCGGGCAGGCTGCAGTTCTTGCCGGTCCAGCCGGGCGCGCAGTGGCAGTAGTAGTCATCCTGCGCGGTGTAACACGGTGCCTCGTTCTCGCACGGCGCGCCCGCACAGTGGTCACGGTCCTCCTGCAACAGTCACTTATTGTCGACACCTCTCATCTTCTACCCATAACTCCACCACTACTGGGGCCTGATTCTCGTGGTGATAGAGATAATCTCGAATTCGATATATGTTTAATTGATATACTCATGACTTCTTAATCGCGGTAACTTTTTTGAACTAGATATGTCCAAAAAATATGGCGGATATCGTTTGCAAATAGTTTTTCGTGTTCTCAGAGCCTCTCTTTAGGCAGCGGTCGACATGCATCGAGTGGTCGGTAGCAGTAGAGATGGGATGTCGCACGGAAAGTGGTATGATAGGAGTCAGAATTAGTTATATAAGTTGACGGTTAAGTAGTATTTATTTTATATTTATT
The DNA here is from genome assembly GCA_946406115.1 of Apoda limacodes. Classification (NCBI taxonomy): domain Eukaryota; kingdom Metazoa; phylum Arthropoda; class Insecta; order Lepidoptera; family Limacodidae; genus Apoda; species Apoda limacodes. The sequence continues at coordinate 15,164,219 of OX291542.1, forward strand.
TGGTGTTGTGAGTCTTTGTCTTTAGAAAAATCTGTCACAAAAAAAATTGGAACAAACATTGCTGGTGGCGATGGCTTCTATCGATCATTGAAATGGGTGGGTATTAAAACATATATAAATCCCTTTTTGAAAAAAAAGGGGTCAAAAAAAATACAGTACATACAAAAACAGGGGGCTGCAAGACTGCTTGACCCCACTTATTTTAAGGGAGTTATAAAAGTCATTAAAATGAATAATCATATAAGAGGGGACCATACGATTCCCCCTATAAAGTCCCCTTTTTGAATAAAGAGCGGTCACAGGAGGGATTTTTCTATGGCTATCTTTTTTCCAAAAGGAGTCCCTATGATTCCCCATTTTTATGACTTTTATGACTCCCCTAAAAAAAGAGGGGTCAAGCAGCCTTGCAGCCCCCTCTTTTTGTGACTATATTTTTTTTAAAGAAAAAAGGGGGATTGAAGCTCTCACTCCCCCTTCCCCACCCAAATCAAAACTATTTAGCCATCAACTAATTCTGACTTTTTTTGATACCACTTTCCGGGCGACATCCCATCTCTACTGCTACCGAACACACGAAGCATGTCGACCGATAGCGTACGACATATGCCTATAGAGAGACTATTTGCAAATGATATCTGCCATGTTTTTTCGATATATCTAGTTTAAACTAGTCGGTCTATCGAATAAAACAGTTACCACGATTAACATGCCATGAGTGAATTCGAATTCGAGATTATCTCTATCAGCACGAGAATCAGGCCCCTAGTGCTCAAACTTACTTTATTTTACCAGATTAGCCGTAATACCAGCGATAATCTTATCACAAATATTGGGCTGTTTCAATTGGAGCACTTGAAATTTTAACAGCAAATAATTTTAAATTTCTAAATAAAAGACAGATCAAGAAAAAGAAATGTTCTGACTTACCACACAGTAGCGTCCCGAGCAGGAGGAGAGCTAGAAAGCACAAGTCGGGTTAGTGGTGTTAGTGCGACCGTGTCGGGCCCTGAGTAGACGGTGAACGAAAACAGCATTAGTATAGTGGCAGATATAGTGAGTTACGTAAGTGAGACGAAAGGACAGATGTGAAGACGCGCAGGAGTGAGCAGTTACCTCGCAGTCGACGCCAGTGAAGCCGACGGGACAGATACAGCGGTAGGCGTCGAGTCGGTCCACGCACTCCCCACCGTTGCGGCATGGACGCGACGCGCAGTCGTCGATGTCGCGTGCGCACGTGCGGCCCGCCCAGCCAGCCGCGCATGCGCAATGGAAGTCGTTAACAAGGTCGATGCAGGTTGCGCCGTTCAAGCACTGCCCCGTACAATCATCTACATTGGTCTCGCAGTCATGTCCTGTCCACCCCGCCAAGCACGCGCAGGAGTATCCGCCCGGTGTGTTGGCGCACGACGCTGCGTTCACGCACGGTCCTAGTGCTGGCTCCCCCGCACACTCGTCTACGTCTATTGGAATTAAAAAGATGTCTTAGTCAAGCGAGCGACGGACTAGAAAACAGAAGAGCTGGAGGCGAAATAGACTGACCGGTATCGCAGGTGGGCCCGGTCCAGCCTGGTGCGCAGTCGCAGGCGAACGCGTCGAGCAGGTCGCGGCAGGAGGCGCCGTGCCGGCAGGGTGCACTGGCGCAGTCGTCGAGATCCTCGTCGCAAAGCGGGCCGCCCCAGCCGCGATCGCACGTGCACGTGTACCCAGGCGGAGAGGATGCGAGTGCGCAGGTGCCATGCGCACACGGCTGCGGCGCGCAGGGGTTGTCGACGCGCTCGCAGTCCACGCCTGAGAACCCCTCCGCGCAGGTGCACAGGTACTGATCGGGCGCCGTGTTCTCGCAGGTACCGCCGTGCTGACACGGCTCGTGGGTCCCGCAGTAGTTCAGATCTACGTTAAGCGTTGTATTTGCATAAGGTTATTATGTAGGTATAACTGTATCATTTGAAGGAGTAAGTAGTCAGTAGATGAATCGATTTTTTACCACCAAGGTGGCAAACACGCTTACGGTCCACCTGATGTTAAGGGTCACCGTAGGGTTTTTTAATTTTTTATTATTCAAATGGGTTACTAAGAACACTTTCGAATCGTCAAGTAAATTAACTACAACTAACTTTACAAACTAATTACAATTCTGTTTTATTGCGTGCGTCCAATAGGTAATCTTTGTCAAATGACAAACGAAACATAAAATTATAGTGTATAAACTAATAAATACATGTTTTGTATTGAAACATTAAATAAATAAGATTTACAATGTAAATAGTTTGATTTAAAAAAAAAACAATCAATATTTATGTAATATTTCAATTGCCTATTGTTTTTCAGATTGCATAGGGGGGGCACCATGTGATACGTTAAAAGTTTTGAATTATTCTGTGACGGGATTTAAAGCAACTCCCGAGAAAAATATATTCATATAACATATAATATTACATAGCAGACGTACATATATATATAATAAGAATACAAAGAAGTTTGCAAGAGCAGACCAGCCTCCACAGGCGGCACCCGTTTACAAGTATGACACATGAATCAGCCATCGCTTCGCTCAACCATGTTTTAGGGAACGTAACGACCCGACACACATGCTACCACCGCAGAGACACTTTGAGAGAGCATGACACTCTCAAGCTACTCCAATAAAACTTCGATTGTACTATATTCATATAACATAATATTACACAGCAGACATATATATATATATATACACATACATACATATTTACATTTTACAAAAATGCAAATAAATAAATAGGTATTCATAACATATTGAGGATAATATAAGATACTCAAATATGCACATATTCATATATACACATACAGACAAATATTAATACATATATATAAATATACAAATATATATAAAAGATAGAAAATAAAACTGTCCGTAAAAGAACTTATAGGTCCTATCTGATTCAATCCTCGTTCGGCCGCCCGATAGCGGAACACGAGCGGGTGCTACACACAAACACGCACATATACATAAATGCACACACATATTCAAACAGACGTTGCACACCCAAAAGTGGCCCAGCCACTACACATCAGCCTGGCAACAAATGCACATCATTTAAACTACCATCACTTCGGAAACTAGCCTAAAGGGAGAAGAAGTGACAAGAAAATCCCGGATGTACACCTGTTACCAATCAGTCATGCAGGAACCAAGCCATCAAGTACACAATATCTATCCAAACATGTATATACACACATACACGTACGTACTCGTGCGCCACACCCCCACACATCCAACCCCCCCCCCCCCCCCCCCCAAAACCAGGCAACCAAAGGCGGATTGCACATGGTGCATCCCCTGGTAGCTCGCCACCAACCACTGTAAAGTAAACAACAGAGACATAATATCGTTACTTAGTACTAATTTTATAGCCGGAAACCCAGGTGTTGGTACTGTGCACTGTGTTGGTTGAGTGGTGGTACCTTGGTCGCAGAGGATGCCACCCCAGTTGGTGTCGCAGGTGCAGTCCCAGGAGGACCCATTGCAGTAGCCGCGCTTGCAACCCGGGTACGGCTGGCACTGCGCACACAGCTCGCCACGCCAGCCTGGTCGGCACCTGTAATGCATACATAAGCTGCAATCAACAACGGAAAGTACTTTGCAGTGTCGCATTTAAGTAGAATAGAGAGACTGCTGTAAACTATAATAGTTCATATACTAAAATTGTAACCGACCTGTAGGTACGTACTTAATAATAAATAACTGGTTCTACAGGTCTTGACGCCAAAAATCATTTTAAGATTTTTCTTCATCCTGTATGTTTGTTTATACCTTACAACGGAAAAACTATACCACCAGAAATATAACGCGATTTTTAAAGATGGATTCTTCAATGTTTATTACATATCATTATTATGTCGTCTAGAAGTGGAGTTCTGGGTTGAGCTTTTTTACTTAATGTAAAAGCTATAGTTGCATACCCAATATCCACGCAAAGTTTGATTAATACCAGGAAAAGTTTCAACAGTTAAGTTAAAGAAACGACAAAATGAAAGTATTGGCTTACTCGCATTCCCCGGGGCGGTCGCAGCGGCCATGTGCTGGGTGGCAGCCCTCCTTGCAGACGGCTGTAACAGACGTGGGCGTGAGTGACAAGGTCAGTAAAAGAGATACATAGAGTGTTGAGGGTTGACTTACGTATCTCGCAGTTGTCGCCTTGCCAGCCGGGCAAGCAGCGCTTCTCGCCGGTGGGCGCGCAAGCGTAGTGGCCGAACTTGTCGTCCCTCGCGCGACAGAAGGTAGTGCAGGTCGCGTTGTAGTAGTTGGTCTGACAGGAGACTCGCACGCGGTAAGCGACCGCGGCGACTTCGCCGGCGTGCCGCAGCGCGTGCCAAGCAGCCCCCGGCTCCACGATACCGGACCACCACGCCTCCTCGATGAGCCCGCTCTCTGCGCACACACAAGCACACGTCATGCGTGCACGCTCAAGGCGGCTGGGGCAGCCGACCGCACGTGCGCCTCATCTACATACCTGGCTCAGTGTAGTTGTGGTCGTCGTACGCCTGCAGGATCAGCGTGAAGGACCTCTGTGGCAAAACACTTTAAATTAGTAAATACACCAGAGAAAAATAAAATATGTAGGTATTTATTTATATAAAAAAAAACCATAAATAAATATTTATCTTGTTAGTTATATTATAACGTAGGCGAGCCTTAAAAAGGAATTTTCTAAATTTTTTACATAATGGGGCAAAATGGAGAAACCATTTTGTACGAAAATTCATAATCTAAGAAAATTTATAAAAAAATGTAATTAGCCTATATGTTTGAAATTAAGATTGTCATGTTTCACATTTTTTGGAAAATTATTACCCCTCGAGGTCAAACTCAGAAGTGAAAATATCAATGAAAGTTCCAATATCTTTGTAGGTAAAGTGTTTTCTTAAAAGTCCATGCACGTATTTCACCGTTGTTAGAAAATCGTCTTCTAGACGGCAACACATGGGACGAAAAATTTGTAAGAGAATTCCGATACTTTTGTGTCTTGAGACTTTAAATTTTGCATAAAGGTTTTTGTTATAACTAAGGCAAGCACTAAGAAATGATTTTGCAAAATTCATCCCCTTAAGGGGTTAAATGGGGGTTGGAAATTGGTATAGAAATCTATATGCTATCTATAAAGCTCAATGCAAAAAGTAGTATTTAGATTTATAGTTGAAAATTGAGTTTGACGTGCTTCACCGTTTTTGGAAAATCATATATGGGGTGTACATTTTTATGATCACAGATATCCGATATTTTTGTAGGTAAAACCATAAACAGTTAAAGTTAAGTTAGGTCTCGGGAACAAGCTAGTTTATGAATAAAGTTACTAGATTAACTTTTTACAAATTGCCTACATAATTTCAATCTCCGAGGGTTTCCAGAAGAAATCTCTCATTACAGATAAACACCATTGTACGCTATTAATGTAATATTCTATCATGTATTCTTTTAAAATTTATGTGTACAGTAAAGAATAGATATATTATACATTTAATTTAGATTTTGAAAGAGGTTGAATAAAGAAACCCATAGAAAGGCAAAAAGAAAACTGTCTTTATTTTTTGAGAGAGAAAAGACAAGTTGAACTAACCGTCCATCGAAAGGAGAAAGGCAATGCGAGCGTGTAGAGGGGCTCGGGCAGTGTGAAGGAGTCTGTTCCGAGCACTGGTGAAGCTGCGCGGCCGAAGGAGCATGCGCCAGGTGCCGCCGCTGATTGATACTCCTTCAAGCAGAGCGTGAAGCGCGTGCGGCACGGCGCGGCGCAGCGTGTGGTCGCCTCGCCGACCCCGCCGCAACACGCGCCTGACGCCAGCGACGCCCGGGGGTTCGAGAACTCCAGCACCTGCAGCTCGAACACGCCCGCCCCCACCGCACACTGCACACACAAACAGGACGTCTGTTTATTTTTTGAAAGACCGACAGTTAAGAGGCAGTACTTGAAACTTGACTTCAAATCTGAATTTTACCGTGACAGTTTGACACATGTCGGCGTCATCATATTTTGCCCCTTTATAAACGTCATGTACTTGCCGAAATTTTTTTATTTGTTAAAAATAACCTCTGGCGTGGGAGATTGTTCGGATCTCTTAGCTAAATTTCATCTCAATGTTCCTAAGATCTAACCCTCTCCTATATATTCCCTTCGCATCTACGAATTATATTCTTTTTCTGTTCAGGCAACTATTCTGTAGAATTGTAGAATTCCGCATACGCTCAGAGATAGTTCATTGAATGATATTTTTAAAAAACGCTTAAAAGAGCACCATTTGAGGAACACTTGAAAATATAAAAAAGTTATTTACCAACCTCTAGTTGGTAAACAAGAATTTCGATAAAGATTTTTTTTTGTTTCTTACTTATCAAAGCGCTGTTTTATCTGGAGTCGGGTTTTAGTTTTTGAACATAGTATTTTTTTTACATTTAAGAGTGTGTGTATGGATGACTAATAAAGTTAACTGAGATATTTCTAAAAGTATTTATCGTATATGCCTAAAGAACATAATTAAAAAAAAGAGTAGATTTATTACATTGAAGAGCATGACGTAATCCAAAACATCCTGGAACATAGGTATATGAAAACAATGTTCATAAGAACATTTCTCAAGATCATTACTACGCATACGCAAATAAAACACCAGATTTTTTTTCATAAGTATTAGTCAAATTGTGCCATAAAGCAATATGACTCTTTCCTAAACACATAACTACTTTTTCTGTGTCTCTTATACTTCGTTAGAATATCGAAAATATAGTGCAGCTACAAAGATAAATAAATTTATGTTAAAAACTGATCTTTTACATACATAATTAAGGATTTATTAAATTCTTCGGTGCCATACTTATTTCTGTGGGAAACAAAAACCTATCTCGGTATATTCTGAATACCACAGAATAACCGGGGTAGAGTTTTTTGCTGTCTTTTTCTTTCAAAAAATATATATTTGTTAGCCTGCTGTTAGTACTACCTGGGTTAACCCGAGTTGGTTTTATGAACTCGCCTCAGGTGTGAGCAAAAACGTGTTGTCAATTAGTGTGACATTGCTCGCTTAGTAGTTTACGTAGCGGCTCGTAGCTGCAATCGAACTGCTACGACACTGCTACATTAATGTTCGCTACGACGACGTAGCTATGCGCAGCTACGATCTAAGTATTTATTTGTAGTTCGAACAATAGTTATTTAACCGAGCGTTTCAGGTAGACAGTGATTATGTTTTCCGGAGTCATACAAGAATCTCTCATAGTTGACCCCATGTCTGTCCGTCCGTCGACGCCTGGATGTTGATTAATTTCTGACCAAGCCCGACTTTGAATATTGTTTCCAACAAACAAATGTGTTACTGTTTCTTATTATTAGGAAAAAATAAGGTAAATGGCGCTGTAATGTTATTATTTGTTGTACTTTAGAGCTCACACACACACTATAGCTGCAAGATTGAAGCTAGTATGTGTTACTGTTCACGATAAAGCAACTATGTTTTTAAGAGTTTATTAACAGTTACAATTCTTTTTGTTGGTAACTATATTCAAAGTTATGCAAACGTCGGGCTTGATTAGTGATTGGATGGGTGACCGCTTATCAGCAAACTTTTTGTTGTTGTGTTCGTAAATTACGTAAATCGTAGTACGGATCCCACGGTGCGCGAGTCCGACTTGCACTTGACCGATGATAATAACACAAAGTGTGCCTGTAAGTAGTCGCCCATCCAAGTACTGACCAAGCCCGACGTTGCTTAGGTAACTTTGAATATCGTTTTCAACAAACTAATGTGTTAATTTTTATCTCAATGATAAACAAGATGGCGCTGTACCGGCAATTTAAAATAGGCCAGTTTTTATTATTTTTTGTTATAGTTTAGAGTTCACACTATCTTTCACTGCAAGTTTGAAGCATTTTGTTTGTATTATTGTTTTTACGATAAAACAAAAACAACGAAAATGTGTTTCTTGTAGGACTCCCAAAACAAATGTGTTACTGTTTCTTTTTACTATTACTAGATAGCGTTGTACCGGTATTTCAAAATGGCAATGACATCGGCCCGTCTCACACTTGGCTGATTTTTATTATTTGTTGTTATACTTTAGAGTTCGCACTATTTTTCACTTCAAGTGTAAGTTTGTATGTATTGTAGTACTGTTACGATAGAGCAAAAACAGCGAAAATGTATCTCTTGTATGAGAACCCCCCTTAAGTTTCAACTCTTTAATATTAGAGAATCCCCCGTTATAACACATATTCTATGAAAAATTCAGGCTTCTAGCTTTTTCAGTCTAAAAAATAGAGCATTTTAATGGTCGGATAGATGCTCCATTGCTCCATTGGCACCCTCTGGGTACGGAACCCTTAAAAAGGAAAATGGCGAACTATAAAATTGATGAAGTTATTTTCAATTGGTTCATTAGATAATAGGTAAAAAGAACCAGTGTATTCTTTTTTTAAAGGCAATTTTATGTTGACTTTTTCATTCTTTTCATCACAGTTACTAGTGAACAGTGTCGTTAGGTGCAGGTAAAGTGGGTGCTAAGACCTTAATTACTCCTGCGGGTTTTTTCTTTATAAATTTTACTTTCTCTAAGCAAATCGCACTATTATAGGAACCACGGGCGGTAATAACGGGTCTATTATATCAAGTGTGTATAAAAGCGTCTGTTAAAAATATGAACCACGCGCACATTACAAGCGAGAATTTACAAGTTATACTTCTTTAAATCTAGATATCTCTAGATATCTAGCGCCATTATTTTTTGTGTTTTAGTGAGTTGATTTATTTATTCACTTTATATTTTCATTTATTTACTCGCAAATGTGATGAAAAACATTGTATGTAACACGGGCGGTACTAAACTTATAAACTCGAGTCATTGAAGCCCTCAGCCTTCGGTCTTAGGCTTCTTAATAATAAATATAAATAAAAAAATATTTTTGGACATTACACACAGCGTCATCTTGCCCCAAAGTAAGCAAAGCTTGTGTTATGAATTACAATCAACGGATACAAATACATATATATAACTTTTTGTTGTAAATCAATACATATCATACATAAAAACACCCAGACTCAAGACTAACATAAATGTTTGTCCAGTGCGGGAATCGAACCAACACCCTTTGCACAGCAGCCGGCCACACTACCAACTAGGATGCGAGGGAGTCTTTTGCATCTCATTAGTAATTTGCTTTTTACCACCACCAACATTGCAAGGGCGGATCCAGCTTTGGCGCCAGGAGAAAGGAGAAAAATTTAACACATAATAACTTGTACGTACACATTGCCATCTTCTCTTTAAGACATCCAGAGAAGCACTATCACGCACGGAATGAGGCAGCCTATTTATATGCCATAACCGTGGTGAATGATTTGTCATAACAGCTAGAGGTATGTCGAGGGGTATGACGCAAAACTCCGCAAAAGTGAAGAGGTTTCCAACAAACAAAATAGAAACAGACAAAATACATATATTTAAATAACAAAATCATTTTTTCTATTACGTCTTCTCCCGAAACGCGTTATTACGTCATTTACGTCAATGGTTACGTTTTTATGAACGTGGAGAAGTGCCAGTCCGGTTAGGCGATCTTCAACCATTGAAGATCTTAGCCACGATTTAATTCTGCGCATCGTAGAGAAAGACCTTTCTGCTGTCGCTACACTGACAGGTAGTGTAGCCATAATACATTGTTGGTTGCTCTCTTATTTTATTTTTAAAGAGCATTAAATCAATTTTGTCACGACGACACACTTGATTTCATTGTGTGAATTTATCTAAGATTTTAGGTTAGGTCAGTAAGCTTAATGCTCTTCAATCTCCCTAGTCCAAAAAAATATATAAGTAGGTAGATAAATGACGCAGCACTTTTTCAGTAAGTAGGTACCTACATATCTACCTATGAGGTACTTTATGAGCATTAACAACAATAACATTTAAGTTAAAACACACGCACTGGAATAATGAGAAACTGATTACTTACCATTTCTTGTAATTAATGAATTTGCAGCAACCATTTTTAAGAATACTTATAAAGGTATTCTAAGATTTAAGCAATGCCTTCAATTCAGTAGACTTTGATATCTTGTTGGTCATTCTACACTCTCTTAACATATCTCTAACAGTAATTGACTGGTTTCGTAGTTACTTGTGCGGCCGCCGGCAGCGCATCCAGTTTGATAATTCTTTTTCTGACTGGTGCAACATTACTGCCGGCGTACCACAAGGTGGTGTGTAGTCCCCGCTCCTATTTGCACTTTACATTAATACAATCACTCTAAAGATTTCTTCTCCCTAGCACCTTTATGCAGACGATTTTCAAATGTATGCAAGTGGACCTATTGACCATCTTAACAATGTTATCAAGTCATTAAATTCTGCCCTTTAGAATATTGTGGAATGGTGCGAGTATTATGGTCTTAGAATAAACCCTTCAAAATCACAAGACATTATTATTGGTAGTTTAAAACTCACGTCCAAAACTCAACTCCAGTCCACGTTCCTACGACGTGGACATCTACGTATCTTCTACCGGTTCCCACTAAAATTTTATTTGCACAATCTTTGCTTCTTCCTGTCCTCGATTATGCTGGCGCTTGCTGTACTAATCTTACAGAGGAGCAACTTGGCAAACTTGAGAGGCTTCTAAATCTTTGTATTCGGTTTATATTTGGACCCCGCAAATATGACCATATTTCTAAATTTCGCACTGAACTCAAGTGGCTCCCAATTAGCCTTCGCCGGAATGCTCATGTTTTAAGTCTTTTATATTACGTGCTATTCAATCCAGCAACCCCAATCTACCTAAAGGAGCGATTCCAGTTTATTAGCTCTTCTACTCTAACTCTCCGCTCCTTTACTAGCCTCATATTAAAAACACTCAGTCATGGTACCATTTTTATGGTCTATCGTTTACTGTTTGTGCAATAAAATTGTGGAACTCTCTACCTTTATCTATCAGGCGCTCACAATCAGTTGACACTTTTAAAAAACTGGTTAAAATCCACTATCTTAACTCCAATTTATAATTTCTGTCTTCGATGCGTTCGTGAAATTAATTAAATATTGAAGGTATGTAGTTACATAAAATCTGTATGCTGACAAAATATATAAATAAAATTATTATGTTCAATTAGTGGTCCACCTTAATCCTGGAACTAGCTCGGGGGGGGGGGGGGTTCATGACCCCCTGGAGCCGCCGTTGCACCATTGTGTATGAACACAATGTACTATTACGCATTTTATGTTGGTGTCGACCATGATCCGATCCGCACGTATAAGCTAGTTTTTCAAAATTATGTCCTGTTTTTAAAATCATATATCAGCCTGCTCGACAATATCCAATTAGAGGAAATCCGGGCAAAGCGAAAACACTAGGTGAAGACGTTTATTTCTGATTGTATTTTTCAAGGCAAGCCTATCCTTAGTCAAGTCTACTTGTTTCATACCATTCGATTTGCTCGGATTGCGTATCCGCTTTACCCGCTTGTTTTGTAGGCAAAGCTATCTGCTATCTTTAATTTTCTTACTTTTATTTTAATTCCGAATAATTAAAAATGTTGCAGTGTTTTAATTTTATCGAAAACTGAAATACATTTAAAATATTAATAAAATAAACAAGGTACCTGTTTATAAGATATACATTATTTCATTGACCAATCCTTATCATATCTGCTATGGGCGAACTTCCCCTATATGTCATGCAAACCTAACCTAGAGTACATCATAAAATTAAATACGTTATTGTACTGAATATCATTAAATCCCTAGAGATTTCATGTGATTTTAATTTAGAATCTCAACATAGCAATAACTAAAAATTTGGATGAAAACTTTCAGCGCAGATAAAAACTAATTGGAAATCGAGTTCACCACGAGTAAGAAATAAAAAATCTTTGTTTTCTACTAGTGGTGGCCAATTACATATTTTTAAATATGTCCAGTGAAGATAGTGATTTGACTCTGGAGTTCATAAAATATAAAGCCGTTAATATTGGTAACTAACTTCCAAAAAAGTGCAAGGGTTCGTATAAGAAAGCCTACTCTTTAGCACGGTCAAAATAGACATAAAAATTATCTTTCGGAGATAAATTAAAGGAAATTACCTAATGTAATAAGAAATAATTGAAAATGAAATGTTTATTTGCTAGGAACATGGTGTGATGCAGTGGTTTCTTTAATATGATGGAATTAATTTATCTTATAAAGTAATTTATTCTTATTATATAGATATTTAATTGCTCAAAATTAGTCTTTAGCAAAATAAATCTTTTTCATCACTAAATATTCGTTGACTGTATTAAAGATTTATACAGTGACCATTTATAAAGTTTATTCTTAAATTCATCTAAACATATAATAAAATGGTAGGAAAGTCAATATTGTACATTGAATATTTTTTTAAAAGCATACTTGGGGTGTGATCTACAATCAATACCGAAGCCAAAAATATAGTTTTTAGAATTTTTGTCTGTTTGTCTGTATGTATGTTCAGGATAAACTCAAAAAGTACTGCATGGATTTACTTCAATTTTGGCACGAATATTTTTAAGAAGTCGGGTCAACATATAGGCTACATATTATCACGCTATCACCTACGGGAAACGAGTAGTGAACCTTTATTTCTTCAACGCAATCTGTAACAACGTGTAATCTAACGACGCTTCTTAATTATTATACTCACACATAGCCATTTATTTTATGTTAAAAAAATCGTGTTAAGTCATAACTTAGATGTGTTTTAATTTTTCACCATATAAAAATGTTTCCTATTTGCTGACTAGATGGCGTTGGCGTCGAATTAGATCGCGCTATGGTGTAGTCACAAAAAGTGATGTTATAGTATAGCGTTCACGCAGACGACGTTGCGGACAGCAGCTAGTTTATTAATAACTCCTTGACCTCCATAGATAGCTTATTATAAATTTTTATAGCCATACAGTAACTTTTTTTGAAAAAATTGTTGTTTTATGTATAGGAATAACCAATCGGTACGGATAATGGATACTAAATTTATTTGATGATTTTTTAGTAAATATATGTAAATTGAGTTTAACGAATTCACAAATTTCGTAGATATAGAGGATAGGTAGACTTAAAATGTTTAACTTAATAAATAAGGGCTTACATGACTCTAAGGGCCCGGCCCCACAAACAGCTTTTACACATTTTTTTGCATTATAAAGACTCGATTTACATCTACTGCGTTTACCCACATTATTAATCCATTACTTAGGATTAACGCGACGTAACCATGGCAATTTTTTTTTTTGAAGTTATTTTAGTCAAGCCATTTAATTACTTCATATATTGTACTATTTATGTCATTTTCATAATTATTTATGTCAGTGCAGATATAGATTTGTCATCTGCAAACAATGTGATATGATGATTGGTAATTTTATTTGTATACTAGCTTTTGCCAGCGGCTTCGCCCGCCCTAAATTTGGTTATCGGCGTAGGATTCTTACAGCAACTTCTCAATTATAGAAAATAACCTACTTAGGCACACCGGTATTCTTAGGTGTAGCTTCTGATTTATATGTTGTCAATCTATTATGTTTGTCAAGTTTGATAAGATTTTTTATCGTTTTAAGAAGAATAGCGGTAATACGTGAAATAGACACAAAGTTACTCTGATCCACACATGGCTCAAGAAAATAGATAAATCATTTAATAGGCAATGTGGCCGTTTCTAAAATAAAATCCCTCTAAAAAAAATTCAAATAAGTTTAAAAATTATTTAAAACAGACACTCGTCAAAAAAAAGCTACCATAATGATGAAAATGTTTTTGGCATGATTTACTCTGTTAGAATTGTAATCATAATTAAAACAGCGACTGCTAAAGAGTTTGTTTCGCCATTTCTTATCGTCAGAACGCCATTTTGACTCCGAAACTGTAGTAACTAATAACTTGTAGTTTATTGACTGCAAAAAAGTGACTGCAGAAAAGACAATGATATCCTATTTTAAGAAATAAATCAGAAAAAGTACTTATATACTATACTTTTGTTTTGGTAGTATTGCTTTTGTTGTCTTGCAAAAGGTGTAAGAAGCTGATTATTCTCATAGGAATCTCTCATAGGCCGCCCTTGAATCCCTCGTTACACTTAGGATTAACTCTTAACTCCCATGAATCAGATTTTTCTTCTACATCAAAAACGATGAAAGAAATGTATCTTTAGGCTGGGACCTACAACTTCACTATAGACTAGTTTCTACCCAAGACTTCTTCCGCCTGGATTTTTGAAAGAAAAAGATAGCTTTTGCCCGTTTACGGTTTTACCTACAATTATATCGATATTATAATACAAATTGTCATTCCTTTGCCGTCGTTATCTGCCGGAGATGTTTCCAAAGACAGTGAAACACTTGCCTGGACCTTCAAGAAAAACTGTTTATGGGTTTTTGAGTACCTACAAAAATATCGAAATTGTCATACAAATCTTCATATCTTATTTTGACCTCTAGAGGATGATATTCCAAAACCGATACAACACTTAAATCTTAATTTTATACCTCAAGGTTATATACAGTTTTTATGCATTAGATTAAAAAATGACGGATTTCCATACAAACTATCAAGCGCTTTTTTACCGCCTGAAGGGATGAATTATGCATAATCCTTTTTTGTTCCTCAGCTACGTGATAAAACCGCTTTGCAAAATTGCAAGTCTTAGATACAAAACTATCGGAATTCACATACAATTTCAAGACTAGACTCAGTAGTTTGGGCTGATGCGTTGATATATCAGTCAGTCAGTTTACTCTTATACCTAACACCATGGTGGATTTTATACTCTTTTGTTATAAATTTTGTAAAACATTTTGTGAAAATACTTCTTTAGGTATACATGTGTGCGTTTTCTCGAAATAATCACTCGCGTGCTTTACACCCGCAGTCAATCCGCATTCCGCGCGCGTTTGGCCCGCACGCAAATTTTTAAAAACTTGCTTTTCTTAAAGCATTAGAATCATATAAAAAAATTAAATTTTTACTTTTTTTATTATAATAGAGTTGATCTCTGGCGAAGTCGGTCATATAGATAATGGATTATCAGTTTTCATAGCACTTCCTTACATGCGTATTTGTTTCTCGAAGATTTACTTAAATTTGGCAATAATAAATAACATATTCAACTACCTATGAACTTAATAAACAACTAAAGTATATCTGCCGGGGCTGCCATTGAATGAACTAAAGTTTTGCAGTTTTATAATAACGTGAAAATAATTATTAAAGATGTTTTACGACGACATAATGTAACACAAGATATCTTCATTTTAGTTGAAATTTGAAATAGGCAGTCCCCGAAGGATATTCTTTGATTGTTTATGTTTGTCTCCAAACATTGTGTTTTCCACGTGTTGCCCGTTTTTTTTTCCATAGTACTACGAACGTGCGTCGAGTTTAGACCGCAGAATGTAAATTATGGACTTGATGTCCATAATCCGATTACAGGTATAAATGGGCCGAGTGATAGCTGTGTCATAACTTTAATTTATGACTTCGAAACTTGGTTGGGTTATGAAATTAAACGCCGCATTTATTGAGATGACCTGTAGTCGGGTTTTTGTTTCTGAACTTTTTACAGTGCAACAAAGTTTTCTGACCTTTTGACCTTGGGTGTTTGGTCGCTAGTGCCGTTTGTAGGTTCACTTTATTTTAATATGGCTACTGTAGTTTTGATTTGTGACCACCGGGTCAGAAAAGTTTGTTGCACCATATCTACTTATTACACTTTGAGGAACAAAGAAAAAATGGAGTTCCCCCCCTAAAGGTGATCTGATTTTTACGATTATTAAAAATGTTATAGATATAGAAAGCTAGATTTGAAATTGTTTTATAAGATATAGTGGATACAATTAATAAAATATTTGTAAATCCATATATGCATTAAGATGTTCAATTGCATTGCTTGATTAAAAATCAAAACAGTTTTCCGTATAATATGCCAAAAACAATATTTTTTACAACATTTGTGAAAAATGTGGAATTTAAATTACATTTAGGGTCGGAGAAAGTTTACCGCATTTTGTATGGAAATTTAACTTAGGTACAACAGCCTCTCTCTCTCTAGTCCACTTCATAAATAGGTTCTTATTTATATTTTTTAAAAATAACATAAAATCCAAAGATATTTGGATTCATACGTAGGTATGTAGTCTCGTAGTGGTTATTATTCTTATGGTAGAAGGTACAGGCAGTAGGTACCTAAGGCATAGCCGTATCTAGACATTTCTTGGGGTTTAGGCGGTTGCTATGTATTTAAAGGATTATTAATATAAAACTGCAACTATTGACATGAGAATTTTTATTTAGGGGTGGGAGTTGAACCCCAGGCCCCAGACCCACTCTTAAATGCGCCTATGGTTGTAAGTATTAACTTACTGATTATTTTTGACTACCTATATAGGTTGCAAAAGTTGTGTTCTTAATAAGGTCTCTTGATGACAAAACACACAATGCCCTGATTCGATTGCTACAGAAAATTGTGTCTAGGCAGTGTTCCTCCAAAAGTTGATTGACCGCAAAACTATATAAATCGCTAAATGTTAAAACGATGCTTTATTATTAGTTAAGTTATGATTACGTTGTTAACCAAGTGCCGAGACGTAAACAAAGTGTCGACCACGGAAGGCGTGCTCGGCGCGCCACGCCCGCCGCCCGCCGTGGCCCCTCTCTCTTTCTTGACTCTCGTCTTCCTACTCCCATCTGTTGCCGACAGTAGCGCGCTTATACCTACTTTTATTAATGGAGCAGATACCTACTTTTACTTTATTTTTTCCTACTTCCGCCATGCATAATTTAATAATTACTATGTGACCAAAGCAGTAAGTAGATAAGTAAACAAGTAGGCCTGGCTTTTATGCAATTTTTCTATTAATAATTTAATTGTTTTATTTATTTGTTTTTACACAATTACTACTATCATTACAGCAACCTCAATTCGATAGTGTAAGACAACAAAAAAATTAACAAAAAATCAGTAGAATTAAAATTAACAGTTAAAAATTAAAAATTAAAAACATGCAATATGATACTAGGTCAAATGTCAAAGAATAAAAATAAAAATTTAAATTAAAAGTTAAAAATTAAAAAAATGCTATGTCAAATGTCAACAAATAAAAGTATAAAATTCAAAAAATTAAATTAGAGTATTAAATTTTTTTTTATAACTTGCGTCCAAAAAAATCTCCCGTTTAAATTCCTCAATCGAACATATTATCAAATCAATTTTCTGGGCAACTCGATTCAGTGCATGCAAAGTTCGACTCATTGGTGACTTTGCGAGCAAATCGGTCCTAGCGCTGGGCACTGCAAACATACGTGAGCGCAGGCGACGCGATACATATCCGTTAGGCACGCACAGCCCCATCATGTTCAATATGGCCGGGTTTGACAGCACGCCCCGGAATACTCTCATTAAATAAAAAGCGAGGACCCAATCCCTCCTGACCTCTAATTTGTTGTAACCGACCATGCCATAATGCGACGTCTACATCCTTTACTATAAGTATGTAGCTGTATACCTGTCGCAGCCATCTGGTTAAATTAGCCAGTTAATTGGGCGCCTAGGCAGATCGTTAAGTATGTAAAAGAAATTATCATATAACTGAACAGCTTCGCTCGCTCCGCACCTACGCTTACAAAAGAGAAACATGACTTATACAATGCGATTCTTCTTAATTTCTTTTCCATACTTAACGATCTGCCTAGGCGTCCAATTACCTAACTGGCTAATTTAACCAGATGGCTGCGACATATCTACGTACAGCCCCCTTATTCAACTCTTTATAACTATCTCGATAACAAACGTATACTATATGAATTTTCACATGGTATTCAAGACAAGAATTCTAGATCATTTCATACATGGTTGTAGGATCCGACAGTGAAATGATATCGATCCGATTACGATTAACAGATAGTGAATAAGTTTGTGAACTGCCCCTCTGACGTAATGTCGGTCACATAGGTACTTTGCATAACACGGTTTGGTGACAGACAGATTAGTCAATGCTTCGGTGTTAAAGAATAAGTACGTAAGTTTAAAAATTTGTGTGTTAGGTTTTGCCGGTTGCCGCACAGAATAAAAATTAATATTATTTTAGCAATAAATGTTTTGAAACACAACGCTGCTGCAATAGTCGACACACTCCATGTAGATACGTATTGTTGAATAAACAGAATAGATGAAATCACTCGTTGCGTAAATAGTATCATACATACTTACTAAAAGAAAAAATACGCAGAGATTATTCATAGTAATTTTCCATTTACATAAATAAATAAAAACATTTTAACAAAAAAAACAACCGCCTTCAAAAAGATGCACTAAAAAGGTTAAAATATTTTTTTATTTCCAACATTCTGATTTGGTTTGAAAGCTGGTTACATGAAAGTGAAGTGTGTTATAAACTTTAGGTACATAGAAACCAACTTCAAACTGTAATTCCGATCAGATTTTTGGATAAAAGTAATTTTTACCTTATTAGTACATATTTTTAAAGCCGGTTGTTTTTTTTTGTTAAATTTTTTTATTTTTTTTTACTTTTGAGTGACGTAATTCTTTTTTTGTAGGTACACTAAAAACATCCATACTCGTTACAAAATTGTATACAATCATCAACATAAAAGGCGTTTCACCAGTTCCAAATTAACACCAATATTGTTTTTACCAAAAGTTTAAGTTTTAAATCCATTAAATTAATATGGGACCACCTTGGAAGTATACCCTTTTAAATAAAAAAAGAATTATGCAAATCCGTCTATATGTATATAACGGAGTTATGCCCGAACATACAATAAAATAAAACATTCGAATTGAGAACCTCCTCCTTATTTAAAGCACAACATATTTATTATACTGTGGCACTGGCAAAGATTAATTAATGTGCTCCAACAAGATGGTGGTAAAGAATATACCTAAACTGGTACATACGAGCAATGAAAGATAGAGGCGCCTGACTTGGCCCTTTCAAAAAAAACCAATAAACAAATATAAGTTATTTTATTTTACAATGCGAATGCAAACATTGAGTGTGTTCGTTTTGGATTTTACACTTTTTATAACGCCAGTTTTGCCATCGACACACAGGTATCATTAGTGTACGTTTGAAACGTTACTAACAAAATTATTGGTTGCAATTGTTGACATAAACTACGAAAATAACACACACAAGTGACAAAAATAACAAAATATCGTAAACGAACACTTGACAGTTTGTTACAGATGATACTAAAATTTTGATTTTTTTTAATACCAATGCTAAACGAACAGGTGACAAAATAAACGAAAATAATGATTTTGCATCCCAAATCGAACACAACCATAAAAAGACTTTTTAAACATGAAGGCAGCATTCTGACGCGCGTTCATAAACCCAACTCGGGTTAACCTGGGTAGCACTGACACCAGGGTTGCGTTCAAAAACGAGTAACTTTAGTAGAAAATGACGTCATCGGGTTCCTAACTCTACCCTATAGTTTTTGAACGGCTAGCCGAGTTACATCTGTCAAGTTTTAATCAATGTTTCCACTTTTAGGAATTTCGCCCTTGTAGGGGCATTTTTTTTAATTGAAATACCTTTGTAAGGCCTACGGAACACTAAAATTCAAATAAAGTTTTAGGCTATTTTTTTGACTTTGAGTGAGAACAAACTAATAATTTCCTTCTTGCTTTTTTGAATTAAGTTTTTATAAACTAGGTGGGAACTTGGTGAATTCTTTTGTTTTGATTATACATATATTTTAATAAAACTTACCATTATTATTAAGTATATTATAATACTATTTATTTATCAGTATGTTAACAATGTTTACCTTTTTGTAGTTGTAACGTTGTGTTTGCATTCTAAACACTTGAATCGCGGTTTATTTTATTGTTAGATTTTATGTTGAAAAAAAATAAAATGAAAATAGGAGTATTTCTAAACAGCTAAAATTTACGGCTAAAATCAATATTTTAAAACTATTTTAAGGCATTTAGGGTTATTCACTAAAGATTCTAAGAAAAAACTGAACCCTAGTAGTGGAGTGGAAATACTTAAAAATCTTTTATTACTAAAAAAACTCCAAATACAAAAGTCATACAAAAATACTTAAATACAAAAACAAACAACAAAATAATTTACTAATTTTCTTAATACGGAAACATTGCTTTGACCATTTTAATGAAATATGGCCGCCTACTCCGACGAACCCGCGTCGAGTACGGTTCACTTGAGCCAACCCTAGGGTAACAACTCTACGCGTTTTTGAACGGATTAGGGTTGGAACTCAGTTAGTTTATGAACGGTTCGAGTCATAACTCTACTCGACTCAGTCGGTTTTTGAACGGCCCCCAGGATAGCAAAATAATGCATCAAAGAAAGAGACGGTGTAAGACTGTATCCCGGTAGAGTGTGTTCTTGAACGTGGCCGAGGCGAGTTTGAGTCCACTCCACAGATTAATGTATGTACGGATGAGTCGAGTCGGGGCATGGTCGAGGTGACGACGACGTCACAAAACAGTTGCGCGTTGAGATGTGCGAGCTAAAGGCGCGCGCGCCTCTTGAATAGTTATTAGTTCTCGGAACCAATTCCGATGCGGACGAGTCGTTGGCTCTCCAGCCCCAGTACTCTGACCAGCTTACTCTTAAACAGATATATGTGGAATTTTATTCTTTTATATCTAAGACTTGGGCATATTTAAAAGGTATGCAAACTTCCAAACAACCAAAATCGATGCGTCGAATAAAATCTGTTAATTTTATTCTTCCAAATGAACTTTATTACAGAACACTAATTTTACCCATTGTAAATGCTGCAGTGCTAAGTCGGTGGTGGCCGAGGGGTTTAAATTTCACTTCACGTCCCAAGTGGCGGAGGTTCGAACCCCGGGGTCGGCGTGTACCAATGAGTCTTTTCTTAATTTCTCAAGTACACTGATTAATTTATTCACACCCACTGGCTTTTCGGTGAAGGAAAACATCATGAGGAAACCTGCATACGTCAAGAAAAAAAAAATGACGTATGTGAAGTCCACAATCCGCACTGGGCCCGCGTGTGGACCTATGGCCCAATCATCCTCGCTTATGAGGGTAGGCCGTGTCCCAGCAGTGGGGACGTATGAAGGCTGGCAAGAAATGCTGCAAACGTGTTTACAGAGAATAAAAAATAATTCTTAATTTAGAAAAAAACCGTCTAATACACGTATTTAATTTATTGCTAATAACAAGCATAAAATACGTAAAAGTATTTTTCACCCTTATATTACACACAACGTAGGTACATATTATTTACAATATTTTAAATAATATAATTTTGAAATGAAATTTGCTTAACAATTCCATATTACATTTGAACTTTCGAACAACTAAAATTTTAAAAATACTGATTTTACTCCCTGCTGCAGATTTAACCCTTTAACCAAGACAAAATTACTTCTAAGTAAAATCTAACTAAAATATTTTTTTTTTTATTAATTTATAACTAATTAACTACCCGCCCCATATTCGGTTATCGGTGTAGGATTTCAACGGCAACTTCTCAATTATAGAAAAAAAACCGACTCACACTTGCCGTTCTCAGTAGCTCAAGTAGCCTATGTCCTTTCCCGGGACTCAAACTTTTTCATGCCAAATTTCCCGCTGTTACACCCACCCTAAATTCGGTTATCGGTGTAGGATTTCAACAGCAACTCCTTAAATATACTCAATTATAAAAAAAAAAAACCGACTCACACTTGGTGTTTTCACGTAGCCTATGTCCTTCCTCGAGACTCAAACTATCTCCATGGCCAATTTCAGCAGCGGCTTAAGCGTGAAGAGGTAACAGACAGACAGACAGAGTTACTTTCGCATTTATAATGTACTAAACAAAGCATCTCAGTACTAGTTTTTTATCACTATTATGACAATAATTGATAATGCCGATTATAATTTTACAAAGATTTGCACAAAAATTACATTTCATTTTAGACAAATTCATCTGAGAGGCGCTTCGAATGGTATTCTCTTAACAGTTTAGGACTGAACCCAATATCACCAAGTTTTCGAATAAGTATCTCCTTATCGACCCGGTCATAAGTTATCTGTGAATCAAGTATGCACCATCCACCTGTACGCCCGCTTTTCAACTTTGCAATAGCTTAAGTGACAAAATTTAAATGTTCCGTTATCGTTGATCGATCACCCCGACCTAAAACAACGGTGACTGTCGTCCAAATGAATACCTACTTGTTTGCTGACTAATAGGTACAGGTATACTAAGTAATGGTTGTTTGATTACGTTATTTTTAACTTGATAAGTGTAGTGTCGGTACGGTTTATCGATAATAGTAGATTTTACAACAAGTGAAAAAAAAGAGGAATTTAATTCGAGGGACTAAGTTGGATCCCGAGGGCAGCGAAGGATTCTAGAGTAGAATCCTGGGTTAGGGTGTACAAAAGGGGCGCTGCGGAAAAAAGAATTTGTCTTTTTTTTCCCTTGTGGGGTTTTAGTTACCCTGACCCATTGACTGCGAGAAAATAAAACGTACTATTATCGCATTTTGGTAAATGTTAGGTAATCATTGCCGGGTGATAAGAGAACAATGACATAAAAGAAGTGACTGACATAAAAAAATTGTTCCAAATTTTTTTTTTTTGTACTCATTGAGTAAAAGCAAAAGTGAAGCACTTACTTAATTTCACATAGCATGTTGCGAGTGATACGAGAGTTTTTACTTAATTGCAACCCCTGGTGACCACAATAAAGTGTGTGCGTTATAGTTTTGAAGATATGCATTATATCTCTAATAATATATAACGTATGTATGCTCTGTGGAATGGAATATAAACATGAGTATTTCAATAACTTTAATCTGTGTAAATGTAAACACTGTTTATCACCAGTTGAAATTTTTACCTTCCATATTGAATTACGGGTGACTAAATTTTTTTGTTTTAATTTTTGCATAAAATATTTATTGGTGAATTGTTAAGTACATTTTTTTCTGTAGATGTGTCCACCCAGTCAATGCCAGCGATAGTTTGCCTTACATCATTCAATTAAACCATAGTTTGCCTTACATCATTCAATTTTGAGGCAGAAGATGTTTCTTACGATGATGGTAGCGATGAACTCAGTGCAAATGTTTTATTACTCTCAAATTTGATAGTCACTTCGATCGCGAGCTTATAGGCGTCAGCAGATACTTTAGGCGTATAGCCTTAACCTAGCAATTATTTGATATTTTTAAATTTTTCCTCAGCATGTCACTCAACACCAAGTCCAACTTGTTGCCGAAATTATTAAATTGATACAACTTTAACTTTCGTGACTTAATTTTGACAGTAAGTAAATAAGTCATTTTAGGACAGTAAGGATTTCTTAATCAATTACATTACTTACTACATAAAGTCAGCAAGTACTAAACAATTTAAGTTAGATTAATGGCATGAATACGTTTGATACGTAACATTTTTCTATATCGTTTAAAATCTTAGTAAATTTTTCTTTGTTTTAATTTGGCAGTAGGTATATACTAAGTAATCAACACAGTCACTTAGGTATCTGCCTTATGGGAATTTATATTAAATAAACTTTACCCAATGTTATTCAAAACAAGACCAATGGAGCAAAGAGAAGAAATTAATGATTTAACAATCTTTCTCAGCATAACACTGAACTACGTTAATCTAGATATATTTTCACATTTATAATATTAGTAGAAAGGATTTTTAAAATTTTACATCTAAGATGTCTGCGTTAGCCATTGACTAAAACAACACCCACTGGAAATAAATTACTTTGTTGTAATAATATTGTAGTTATAATAGTATTCAAAAGTTATAAATATCACTTAGTTTAGTTCATACGACGAAAGGCCGAAAATTATGCAATAAAAGTTGTTTAGTAGTAATTGGTATGAATTTTATTTTCATTTTAATAGTAACATACTTGTTTTCTATCACCATTCACTGTCCATAATTGGTCAGACTTTAAATTATTCATAATTGATTTCTGAACTGGTTTCATGTCAGTGAATATATTGTATAAGCAAGTAGCACTAGATACAACAATTCTAGTTGTTTCACAATATAAATTCTGTAAATTGAATGACCGAAACAAAGCGAGATTTCTGGTGTTTACTTGCCTATTTTAAAAATATATGCAGTTTAGTTTACAAGATTTTTAATTACTGCAGTTTACTACTTGTTTTTAGTACTTCAACCATTATTATTTCAAAATCAACATAAATTGCACAAGAAGCTTTGTACACACTTACAACAATCATATGGTCAACTTTTATACAAGACAGCTCAGCAGTTCAATTAACCGAGAGGCTTACAATATCTCTACGTTCCCTACTTTAGTCGCCTTGACTTGCATTTTCTCGGCTGAAACCAACTTCCTAACTTCTATTTAGAGATAATGAACATCTGAGACATTCCTTGTTAATTTTGATGCACTAGTTTTAACAGAATATTATTTCTACTGGGCCAGAATTTATTTATTTGTTTATATTTACATAAAACTCGAGTCGACATAAGTTAATTTATTTGGAATTGTATATTTTGCCACAATTGGTAGTCATTTGTTGTCTGAATGTGTTATCTCAATAGAAGCAGTTTATTAATACGTATCTATATTTAAACTTTTTACTGAGCCTAATCTTGGTTTTTCATTTAGTCATTAGCGAATAAAACTTTGGTTTTTAGAGTTCGCTTACGTTGACTGTCTGTCCGTCCGTAATGAATGAATTATTAAAACTGTGTAGGTATTGTTAGGTTGCAGGATTCGTATTTACTGAGCTTAACTTTAGTTTTTTGATACATAATAAATGAATTTTTAAAACTTGTATTGTTTGGATTTGCAAAATTCATATTTATTGAGACTAACTTAAGTTTTTCAGTAAGTACCTAGTAAATGAGTGATTAAAAATTCGAATTTACTGAGCGTTACTTTAGTTTTTCAGTACTTGTATTGTTTGGATTTGCTGAGTTCATATTTACTGAGCGTAACTTTAGTTTTTTGGTACCTTCTTGTATTGTGTGGATTTGCAGAGTTCATATTTACTGAGCCTTACTTAAGTTTTTCAGTACCTAATAAATAAGTGCTTAAAACTTGTTTGGATTTGCAGAATTCATATGCACTTAGCCTTATTAGTTATAAAGCTTTACGTTGTCTGTCTGTGTTTAAAGGGCTTTAAACCAAATGTAGGTAGAAGCCTGCAAATTCACAAAACTACTATGGAAGATTTAACAAGAAATAATATAAATCACTAAAATAAAATAAGTCCCCGTACAAGAAAATAGTTTTTGATTTTTTTGCTCTATCGTAAAAACGGTAATATAACCTACAAACTTGAAATGATTACAGTGAAAGGTTTATTTATAGCACAACAAATAATAAAAACCGTTCAAGAGCGAGTCATGTTCTAGCATTCTGCTATATGAAACCCTCAGTGCGAGAGTTCGACTGTCACTTGGTTGTTTTTTTCAGCAATAATTAAGTGATTAAAACTTTAATGTTTGGGTTTGCAGAGTTCATATTTACCGAGCCTAACTTTGGTTTTTTAGTAGGTTTTAAATAAGTGAATTGAATTTGTACTGTTTAGGTTTGCAGAATTACTAGGAACTTATTCATATTTACTAAGCCTAACTTTACTTTTTCAGTTATAAATTAGTGATTAAAACATGTATTATTTAAATTTGCAGAATTCATATATTCTGAGCCTAATTATGGTTTTTCAGTACTAAATTAAAAAAAAATAAAAAATTAAAATTTGTATTAGGTACTTATTTTGATGCGCAGAATACGGCACTGTGACACTTTTTGTTTATTTCAATTTTCACATTATAAGTTATTTATTATTTATCCAACATTTATACCTAATTTTCGGAGTGGAGTCAAAGATACCACCGAGAATAGTCATCTGACAATGAGAGAGCATCGGCATTGCGAGCACGTTTCCGCTGGCGCGACCAACCGGACTGGTCTCATCACATACCAAACCAACTTGCCACAAGGCAAACGCGTGACACAGTTACCGACCCATCCGACGCTTCCAAATATCAGTATTCATTTGGTTACCAAATAAGCAAATTGATTTTTGTTTGTAATTTTAATCAACAGCTAGCCATGCAGCAAATATTTGTTTTTTAACCACTGTTAGAACGCTTTTCCTTGAACTAATTTAATGCTTAGGATTGGTCTTATAAATAGTTTATAAACTTTTAGAATAAAGAATAAATCTTGTAGCTCTATACATAACGCTTTGAATCTATTGAGGCACTTAAAGTGCACGGTTATGTGCTATTCAGTTTTGTAGCAGTGGTGTTTGTATCCTTTGTAGTACTATTAAGTCGTTTTAGAGCTCAAAACGACATCACTCAAGGAATGTTTTATAATTATAAGCGATTATCGTGTCGTGTAAACTTTATTATAACGCCTTGTTCGGTTGTTTCGTGCAACACAAATGTGTAGGGTTTTGAAGATAAAACTATTAAGATTTCATAAGTGTTCATTTAATTTTGCATTTCTATTATCTTATTTAAAAAATGTTGATACAAGTTCGCATTGATACTAGTTTATTAATAGAATGTTAATTTATTCTCAAAAGTTTACTGAAAACAAAGGTGTACAGGTAGGACACTACAAAAATTTTGTAATGTTCAAAATTTATAAAGGGTAGACTTATCTTACAGAAGACGACAGAAGAATAGACGCCGCCAACGACAGTCATTTCAAAAGATCTGTAAATTACTTAAAGCTGGTGCGAAAAAATCTAAGAACCACAAACAGAGAATCAGAGTCATTAAGTAGTTTGGCTAGTGTTCATACCAACTTATATAAACGTTTTGAGGCGAAGAAACTTCCAGTGGCCTCTGAAATGGAAAAAATCAGCCACTGTCGATTGGTGGAAAAAATTCGACTGTGTTAATATAATCCACAAATCAAGAAGCGTTAGTCTGTATAGACATGCTTTGAGATGACCAGTTACCAATCAAATTGCAAAGCCCTAAACATTGACAAAATATAGTGGTCAGTTTTTTTTCATGGACAGGACATCTTGTGACCTCAAATCAATGCTAAAAAAATGTAGATTAGTCAACTCAAAATGTTACATATGCAACGGCAAGAAAGACAAGCAAAGACTGGGTCTAGGGAACACTGTCAAGGCGATACAATCATTTCCATCAGAAAAAAGGCGTTTATTTAAGAATCTGGTATTAAAAACCTGACTCATCAATCTTACAGCCCTGATTTAGCTCCCATTGATTTCTCGATATTCCTAATCGGACTAATGTTAAAAATATAAAGTTATTTCAAGAGCCGAAAAAGGGGCTACGAAACTACGGAACTGATATTTCAGACTTGTCGGAGAAAGATTAGCAAAAGTTTAAGGTGGATAAAAATTTATAGCATGAACTGACACTTAGATACATACATTTTACCCCGAAACATTCAAAATTTCCCTCAGGAATAACTATTACCATATTATAGCTGTATCTGTAGGTCACGATAGCAATCTTTCTTACTAGAATTAAGGAGTTGCCGTAAGTATCTCAGGCCGATAGCTGAATTTAGTGCAGACGGAACCACAGACACAGGCTTCTAAGTAAAGCTTACGTAAATTATAAAAATATATTGCTTACTTCTTTCGTGTCTCAAAATTATTGTGTATTATACGTTCTACGTAAAACTTACTTGCAACTACTGGTTTATCGTTAACTTATAGATAAATTATGTTGATATTGATAAATTTTAAAACCCCCTCGGGGATTTTTTCATACGGATCTAATCAAATGTTGTTCTAATCATGTTACAGTTATATAATGTCTTTATGTACTGCTATATAATCACTAAAAGATCACAATGGCGGCTATTGAAAATTAATTAGGTTTTATTGGGAAATATGGGAACATAAGTAAGTTAAATATAACGTATCAGGATTGATAAGTTATTAAGCTTTGTTCTAATTTCTTGACAGTATCAGCCAGCAAGGGTTTAGTGAAGCTAAAGAGGATAAATACTCAATAATTACCTGCCAAAAAATCTTTGATAAGACACTGTTGTTCTTGTTTTAAAGCGTAAATTTCATTCGGTGTTATGAAAGTAAGTAA
Organism: Apoda limacodes; assembly: GCA_946406115.1. Taxonomy (NCBI): domain Eukaryota; kingdom Metazoa; phylum Arthropoda; class Insecta; order Lepidoptera; family Limacodidae; genus Apoda; species Apoda limacodes. Next base: position 15,192,305 of record OX291542.1, read on the forward strand.
AATCATTATAATTTGTAGTTACCTAATGCATGACCTCAAATTTTTGGTGAAAAATTAAAGAAGTATTTGCAAAACAAATACTTAGTTAAAATTTCTGCTGTATCTTGCTAAAAATGGAAAGTTTCAAGACGTGATTAGGGTAGAAATTACTTATAAAAAATGTAATATTTTTTAGTACATTTATATGAAATTACCTTGGCCTAGGTATATCGCTCTCTTAACGGGGTTAGTTAGAGGTTACAAAACAACCAAATTGGATAAATAATAGTAGAATGTAAATGTTTAATAGAACACGATGACTCTATAATTGCTGTAGCGAAGTCTGTTAGATACGAGAAGTACTGAGATTGAAGCCTGATATTGAATTAAGTAGATGATAGTGAAAGATAGTATATTAATGATAGGTATGTACCTACCTTTATACCTATTTAATAGTACAGGATAGCTTTTGCTGCAGCAAGTATAAAATTTGTGGTAGCAAAAGTCTGTTAGTGAGTAGGTACTGAGATAAACGCGTGATATACGATGGTTAAGTTGGATAGATCACAGTAACATGAGTTATTCAACAGTAGGACAGCTTCGTAGGTAATAACATCGTAATATATAATAGACTACGATTCTTGCTGTATTGTAGTCTGTAAGAGTATTAAATGTCTTATATACGACAGTGAAGTCGGATAGATAACAGTAGCATGTAAATAATTAATAGTAAGTACACCATTTCTCTATACTTGCTGTAGCGTATTCTATAAGAGTACTTGAATAAAAGCCTGATATTATATAATATTATAATTATCGAAGTGCTGTATAATAAATATTTTATAGCCAAAATATCCTATGAGTAGCTTTTATAGAACAAGTTCTAGCCGTAGGAACAAATACATTAATTAAGCTTCGTTGTCGTCTTTTAGTAATTAACAGTATTCCTTAGTCACGTTGTGAAACTAAATTACTCTTATTGCGTTATGATGATTCAACTTATTTTTCTCCGTATATAATTGTCTCCTAGGGGGAATAATTTTATTTAATACTATTAAAGATGTCCAGTCATAACATGTTATAATAACATGTTATAATTGTAAGGCTTTCGGTAACAGTAAAATTTGTTATTTATTCAGACGATCTTAAGATATCGCTATTGGTTAGCAATGGATAATTGGATGTTTGGTTCTGCTTGGAGACCAGATTCATTGCGTAGGGTTGAGGGGGAACGTACGTGCAACAGCAGCAGCAGCGGCAGCAGAAGGGCGGGCGCGCGGGGCGCAGGGGGCGCGCGCATGAGGTCAGCGGGGGGCGGGGCGCCGCCGGGCCGCGCGCGCCCCTCGCATGCCGCCGCGCCGGCTGCGGCTCCACGGCACCGCACCGCTCGGTCTCCGCACACAACTACACTCCACACTGCACTCGCACAGGCCACGGTCTCGGAACTTTTGCTTCTCGCGACACTCGACACGCGTACAACAGCCTCGGGCTCCACTCTCGGACTGAGGAGTTGAGGACCGGTCGGGCACCCCGCGCGCTCCATCCTCCACCGCCTGTACTTTGCACCATTCATACGTTACCTTTAATCCTTTATTGCAGTTGTTTTGCCGGAGGGAGGCTCGCGCGGCCATTCGCTTCACTATAAACTTTTATATTTTAAACTGAAATTTTCTTGGTCATTGTTATTCAAAGCTCAAATAGGTAATAGTTATTATTTTTTTTTATTATAGTTCTTGCAGAATAGCTGCTTACTTAAACTTTGGCCTTAACTGATTGACATACTTAACATTTAATGTATTCTTCTACCATGGGGTTTATAAAGCACATTTTCGAAATATATTTGTACCTAGTAAAATGTGTGATTTATTTTCAGATTATTTGTTTTAAATTAAAAAATATCATATATTTATTAATTTAAATAGGTATCAATTCGTAAATAAGTATGTTTTATTAAGACAAACCGCGCTTAACATTGTGATTGTTAATATTTGATATTTAGGCCGAGAGCGGAACATATATAATGTGTCATACCGGTGAGGCCCGCGCCTGCAACGGGACGGCCCAAAGCAGTCAGTGCACATTTTTTGCGTGGAGCATGTCGCAGGTGCAAGCCGAGGCCCCGCCCCCTGCCTGGCGCGTTCTCACGCTGTCCGCTCTCTGAGCGCGCTCTACTCTGCGCTCGCACCACGTACAAATCTGCAGCCTGCCGCAGTTCAACATGCTTTAACTAAAGCGTAAATATAGTAACGCAATAACGAATCAGAAAAATATCAAAGATTGTTGGAAAGACTTGCCGAACAACATAATGTTTTTTAAAGGTCTTATATTGGTAATAATCAAGTCTTGCTTGCTTGTTTTGCTGTTGCGGTAGTTAGGCATTAAAATGTAACCTACTTTTATCTGCAATTCCATTTGTAAGTGGTTGAATGGTCAAAGTGTCTTGGAACTTACTCAAAAAAAAATATTCAAACTTGATTATTATTCTACCAACATCAAAAAATTGGGCACCTAAAAAAACTAGAGATGCAACGGATAGTTGTTTGGCCGGATACCAGATATTCGGCCTGATCACCGGCCGAATATCCGGTATCCGGCCGCCGAATATTCGGCCGACTAAACGATACCTACATTTTAGTTTGGCGGCGGGCGCGTCGTGCAGGTTTCAACCTGTTACGTATTGTAGGTTCTCGCGGACCGTTTTCTACGCAAGACAACAGAAAAGGCTAGACAAAAGCTGCTTCTGGAGGGCCTAAAAATGAGTTGTAGCGTAGAGGATTCAAATATTAGTGAAGGTGACTCGCTTCTAATGAAAAGAAGGGCAGGCGATGGCGCAACTGTTGTTCATGAAACATATTAGGATTGCTTTAACGAAGTCGCTCAAGATAATAGACAAACCAAAGATACGACAAATAGTGCTATTGCCAACGAGCTTGATTTTTACTAACAAATGGTACTATAGTGCTATACCAATGCTGATCATAGGATTTCTTAACTACTTTAAATGAGGCTTTTTGATAAATTTAAAGTGTACGTTAAAGGTAATACGTTAAAGTAAAACGAATATTGATAATTTGTTATTGTTCTCTTGTATACTAACCATTTTTCAAAGTTAAATACCAAACAGAATCACTATTCGGTATACGGCCGGATAGTGCGCAACTATCCGGTATTCGGCCGGATAGTAAAATAATGGCAGGATAGGCCGGATACCGGATAGCAACCGGATAACCGTTGCATCTCTAAAAAAAACCCCTAATGCCTAGTAATTCGACTTTGTTTTTATCATTTTGAATACATTTATTCAAATGTTTAAGTGGTAAAATTAAGACCATTTAAACATTGCACTAATATATTTTTGATTTGTGGCATCAAATTTCGACTTAATTGAAAAGATATAGCAATTTGAAATTTTCTAATCGCATCTCTAGATATATATAATCAATATAGGTTGCGCATGTGTCCATGTTCCGTCCTATTTTTCCCAACTTTCAGGGTTTTAAGTACATTTTTTTTAATAGGTAAAGATATTAATATTTTAATACTTAGATAATAATATGTTTAGTCGCATAATATCTGATTTAGTAATTAAGTACCTAAGTTAAATAACAGGTTATTATTTAAAAAGTAGCACACTACATTGTCGGTACCTATTAGAAGCGAGTCGACACTTGGCGAGGTATCGTAGTATATCAATTTTCCTTGTCAAAATATTAAAAGAAATTATATAAAATTTCCAAAATAAATTCAATCACCTTTTTGACCTGGGCTAGGCTCAGAAAGCCGAAATTTGATAACGGCCACTGTAAGTTAAGACTTGAGCACAGAAAATTACGGTTATCATAGAAGAAGTTATTTATCAAATGGCGACGTATGAACTCATAAAAACTTAGTTTTTGTGCCTCCATATTGGCTAAAAACTACAAAGTACAAACTACCTATAAGACGATAACGTTTATAATTTTTTTTGTAAATAGCTGCAATTTTTTTATTAATTATCGCAATAAGGTATATTGCGTCCTACGTTACTAATCAGGAGTAAAAAAAAACACATATCTTGAAAAACCTTGCTATCTCAAGATATGACATTAAAAATTAAAATAGCGGACGAAAAATTTAATGTTTTCAAATGTGTAAAAGGTAAAGTGTTTAGCTTTTGACGCGAAAGAACGCATTGCGTTTATATTTTTAACCAGCATCAAAAAGGGAAGAGTTGTTCAGCATGTCGCTTTTTTTGTGTGCGTGCGTAACACAATACCATCTAGTTAAGTTGGTCTTGACTTGAAGTTTGAAAGAAATTGTTAACGCTGTTTTTTAAAAATTAAAAATAAGATAAACTTCATACATACACTTTGCTCTATTACGAGTAGGTATACCTGGTTTATAACAAAGGGAGTGTTAAAAATGCGTAGTTGTCCGTTGGTATCTTGAATAATATGGAGGGGCTATTTAAAAGCCTAAGCCCGGATGCCGAAGGTTTTATGACTCGAGTATGTAATTTCCGTACCGTCCGTGTTACACACAGTGTTTTTCATCACATTCGCAAGTAATGAATAAAAGTATAAGGTGAATAAATAAATAAACTAACTAAACTACAATTGAAATGGCTGGAATAGAATTAGAGTAAATAAGGTCACCGTCAGGTGGCGTTAGATATCTAGATAATTTATGCTTGCTAATTGCTTGCATGCAGTGTGCGCGACGATTATATTTTGAACGGACAGCTATTATACATACTTGATAAAAACGCGCACATTACCTATTTGCTTTAAGAAAAGTAAAATTCCACCAAAAACATTTTCATGTAAAATGTTGCCGAAATTAGGCCATATGGCTCGTAGTGTTCAAAAGTTATCAGATATCATTTAGAGCCAAGCTTCTAACTCTACACGCCCTAATTCTGCAAGCCCTAACTTTACAAACTCTACAACTTAGTCAAAATATGTGGCTAAACCGTTTCGTTACTACAAGAACTATTGTAAAACAGAAAAGTAATGAAAAGCCACATATGTATTTTGACTAAGGTCAGGTGTAGAGTTTGTGAAGTAAGAGCTTGTAGAGTTAGGACGTGTAGGGTTAAAAGCTTGGCTCTCCTTGAGATCTGATAATGTTATGACAGCCATATGGTTTCGTCTTGGCAACATTTTACATAAAAATGTTTTTTGTGGGATTTCACTTCTTTTTGTAAGTTGCTTATAACAATATTTTTATATTTTGTTACATTTTCTTCCTTTTATTTCTTGCACATCAGAGGTACCTTTTTTCACAGCCCACTTTTTTTTTTCTTCTTTCTTTGGCTTTTTTTTTTGTTGATTTACTGTTTAAGGGGTTTAGAGATGATTTAAAATTTTAAAATTATTGCAAAAGTTTAAATATTTATAGATAAATAAAGTATAGCAATTTTTTACATTTTTCCCTTGTTTTAAATAGTATTAAGATAAACAAATTAGGAAAAAAATATTCCGTACATTTTAATGCAGACTTGAGATTTTTTTTTCCCCTACAAACCTTTTGACCAACTAAAATGTACGGCATGTAAAAAAATATTATCTATGCATAAAATACTTTCAAAATAAATTAATTTTATGTTGTTTCAAATCACCCCCCGGACCACGGAAAGAGAGGGGGTTGCAACCCTCGTTTTTTTCCCCTTGTCGCATGATTTTTGTACGGCGTTGCGGAAGTATGGATTAGAAGCTGTATTAAAACAGTATGAAACTGATGCCGTACAGAAAGAAATGACCAAATTTACCCTGGAAATTGTCAGAAAATCAAAATAAATTACCGACTTTGTGGCGCACCATTTTTTACGTCACTGCTCGCTTTCTTATTATTTTTCATGGATCTATCGATGGTAAAAATGCCGTACAAAAATATATGACCAAAATGTACTCACTCTACCTGCACTTTTCAATTCTCACCAGCACTCAGTTGGACAGCTTGTACAACTGACAGCATAATGCTGAATCTTATTATTTTATGCTCTTATATCGTCCTATAAACGTCATCTGGTGGTTCATATGAACCCATCCATTTTTGTGACATGGGCCTGTAGTCTATAAGGTCTACGGTCCCGTGAAGCTGTAAATCAATCAAGCTTCTAAGTCAACGGAAAAAAAAATACGGCCGACAACGGTCATTTTTGTCGCATTCACAAATTAATCAAAACCTATGGGATATTTCCTGTTGTCCTAGAATCATGAAGTTTGACACGAAGCAAGTTCATATATCATAAATATAGGGAAAATCCGAAATAATTTGTAAATATAACACATCAGAAAAGAAAGCTTGTCTGTCTGTCTATCAAGACCCTTTTACTCAAAGCCGCGTGGAGGTCTCAAGTTGAAATTAATTTCAAATACTAAAATCCGCGGTCACTTAAAACTGTAAAAAAAACAAGCATCTAAGCCAATCCAAGAAAAAAAACCAGTCAAGTGAAAGTCGTACTCGCACACCGAGGGTTCCGTAAAAGGTAAACTATATGGACGGTCAAACTTATCTTTGCCGTTGGACAACTGTTGTCCCAATATATCGACATAGGTCGTGGTTAGTTTACCAACTGCTAATAAGTTTATTTTTTTGTTAATTTTTTTGTAATGTAACCACCATTGACGGTTTTTAGATTTTTTCCTTTATGTATGCTACATACATTATTTGTGTCACAATATGCGATAAAAATAACAGTATTTTGGGCATTTTTTTTATTGCATTGACTTACAAGCTTGTTTTTTTTCAACTTTAAGTGACCGTAGACTTTAGTATACGATATTAAGTTTAACTTGATACCGCCACGAGTTCTTGAGTAAAAGGGTCTTGTCAGGTCGACAAACAGACGAACTTTTTTTTTATGTATTATAACTACAAATTGATGAATTCCGGATTTTTTCCTATATTTGTGGTATTCCTGTGAAATTTTATGATTCTAGGACAACGGGAAGTACCTACCGCATTTATTGCGTTGACTTAGAAGTTTGATTTTTTTACAGCTTCAAGAGACCATAGACCTTAGTATTTGATATTAATTCAACTTGATGCTTTCACGCGTTCCTGGGATAAAGGGTCTTGACAGACAGACAGACGGACACAAAGTGATCCTATATCCTTTTTTCTTTCGAGATACAGAACTCTAAAAATCAATTTAAAACAATAAGTAACTATTTCACTGGCAAATTTGACTTGATAGATAGACAGACGGACAACAAAGTGATCCTATAAGGTTTTTGAGGTACGGAGCCCTAAAAATGCCTAAAATAGGGTAATTTTTGTCGCATATTGTGTCACAAATAAATCAAAACTAATAGGGTACTTCCCTTTGACCTATAATTACTTATAGAATTTGGTAAGAAGCAAGATGCGACATCACAAATAAAGAAAAATATCCAAAAATTGCTAATTAAGGCTTACAACTGTAAGACTACCCATGATGGAAAATTTATGTTCATGTTATTTGAGTTTGTGTTAATTGCAACAAGATGGCGTTGTAAAATGTATAACACGCAACGGTTTTACTTAAAGATAAAATCAAAATATTTATGCTAAGTTAATAACAATAGCATCATATAATTATATACTTGCAGTGACGGGAATTTGGATTCGCTGCACCATCTGGAGACTCTATAGGGTTTGTAATCATTGTGGTCCATGAAATAAAACCATAGCGTGTAACACTTTTTTCAACGCTATCTCGTAGCAATTAACACTACCTTAAATTACATGAACAAGCTATAATAAGTTTGTACGGAACCCTGGTTGGGCGAGTCAGACTCGCACTTGGCCGGTTTTTTTGGATACATATTTTGTTTTTGAAAACCATGCCGATGTAGAACTAACTTTTATATAGAGTTGCAATATTTATTCTTGTTTGGCGTAGACGGTAGTGACACTACCGCCTGTGCAAAGATATACTTGATTTTCAGCTAGTTTCTTTGTGCATGTGTGAGTGTGTTTGATAAGCCATATAAGAACACATAAGACACGCAGTCTTTTCCACAGAAAAAAATATCTAAGTCTTCTGCTTCGCTTGGGTCGTCTTGGCGACGAGATTTATAAAGAAGAAGCCCGTGGGAGTAATTAAGGTCTAAGCATCTGCTTTGCCTGTAAAGTAAAACGAGGTTTTTTTTTATAATTTACCATATTTTTTTTTTAAATTCCAATGAAATAATAATAAAATTGAATGAATCACTCTTTTTTATTATTAATCAATTAATATTGTATTTCAATATTTGCAAAGAAGTTAGCAGTTTTTATTACTCTATAACTCGCCAGCGACTTAACGGATCGTTATATGATCAGTCTTCCATTTTAATTTATCATTCATTAATTACTACAATTACAATTTGCAATTAAAAACAAAATAAAGCAAAACACTAATGAACTAAATAAACTTTAAATTCATTGTAACATAAAGTAATTAATATTTTTGGATTGCAGACACCTGCTTTAAAAGCTTATGTTTCTTTCAAATTGAGTTGTTTGTTGTTTGTTTACAAGGTAAACAGTGTTAGTCCGCTCGCGTTGCGAACGGAGACTAATACATGACAAATATAAAAAAATTATCAAATTTAAAAAGCCGATAACCAAATAAGGGCAGGTGGAGCCGCTGGCAAAAGCTATTATATAAACCAACCGAGCTATGGCTATTACATTTCGCTCTATTACGCCCTCACCTAGTGGCTCGGTCTGAAATCCTATCTCATGTGTAATGGCCAAGGGGTGTAATGTACCACATTCATATTTCAGAAGCTAGGTTAATTTGATAATTATTCCAAGAAAATGCACTTTCTATTGAGGAAATTTTCATTTTTTTTACACCACTGGGTTGGTAAAGAAAGTAAAGTTGGTTGGGTTCTTGAAGAACCTCAAAATGTAGTGTAGTTAGAGAAAACCTTGGCAGGAAGCTCATTCCACAACCCAAGCGTTCGCAAGAGGAAGTTTCTCTAAGACCGCACTGTACACGACCATTTAGGTTCTAAAGTATGAGAATGAATTCCCTGCCGATGGCGAGCGGTGCGATGGTAGAAAGTAGCTGTGGGCATTATTTCGAACATTTCATCGAAACCCATCCAATTATACAAGCAATAAGCTCACTTAAAAGTATAAAATAAAAACTTTTTTAACAAAAACAATAACCGACCTCAAAAATATCTACTAATAAGGGAAAAAAAAATATTTAAAAAAAATTTGATCAAAATTACAGATTAAATTTGATGTCGTGCAAGTGTGTAATAAAATGGTAGATAGACACCAACTTCAAACTGTAAATTTGATCAGTAAATCTGATTCAAATTCAAATAATTATTTTTACTTTTTCAGAAGTGGGTTCATTTTTAAAAAAAAAAAAATATTTTTGTAATTATATTGTATTGTATGAAACATTTTTTTTTTTAATTTTACCGGAAACGTCGATGATTAGGATGGTGTTTTTATATGAGAATCTCAATAATCGTTGCATAACAATAAAAATTAAATGATATAAAAAATATATGCCGCAAAACTCACTGTGTCATTTTGTAGTGCGGGCCACCGCTTGCAAGTGTCAGGCTTACATATTTGGACCTTAAAGAAATCTGTCTGCTCTAGGGACAATGTACTCTATGCTCTATGGCACCGGCAAATTGCGGCCTCACTAGGTCATGGACCTGCCTATACTTCTCATAGACAATTTTGTCATAAAGTGATCTGTTAAGGCATAAATAACAAATAATCGAATTTTGGAACCTTCTAGATGGCGGGATGAGGTCTAAAACTAAGCAACATCCAATTTGTTCGGGAATACTTTTTTTATACGGAGCTATGAAAATCAAAACCGTTATAGACATTTTTTGTGAATGTTGGATTTATGTACTTCAAATTTTAAAATTCCAAAACAAAAATATATAATTAGACATTTAAAAAATCCTAAAGTTATGGTCTGTGCATGTTATGGTCGCGAGGCGGGCCGGCAGGGTCTGTGAGTGAGCCGAGAGCGGGAAGGGGAGGTGAACGGTGAGGAGTAAGGTTTTAATTAAAATACCTGTGGGACGGGGAGGGTGTGGGGAAGGGACGGAGCAGATACTGCTGATGAGATTAATTTAATTAAATGACAGGACGAGATCGCAGTCGCGGTCCCGCCGTCATTTCGGTTCAGAGAAACTAATCAGCGGTCAGTGATAAGATTCTAAGAAATTGATTTGGGTATTTTATATTGGAACGTTCGTTTTAGTTTAGCTGCTTTGGAAACTTACTTGAAAAGTGTCTTGTGATTCATTAATTCTGAGTTAGAGTCGGAATCTGAAAGCTTTGATGTTTAGGATAAATGGCCAAAATAAACATGGCTTAACATATACGATAGATATTTCATCACACTTACTTAGTAACAGTGTCATAACGTGTAAGCAAAGCCGGTGCTAAAACCTTTATCAATCCCCCGGGCTTCTTCTTTGTAAATTTTTAAAGGGGGAGGTAAAATACGTGTAGGGCGCAAATCGGAGTGAAGACGTGGCCGTCGCTTCAGGCATGGGTGGGTAATCATTGTGAATGCGGCGCTTCTGATCGCCACACACTAGCTTACCTCCAGGTTAGATACTACCTAATTGACGCAATGGAGCTAGTGAGCTTATTGCTCCAGGAAGCTTATTGCGAGAAATCTCGAGTACGCTACGACCTTTCGTTATAAGCTCCCTAAGCTGCACCGCAACTGATGTATATGTAAGTACTTTACGCGAGAGGAACATAAGCATCATGGGAACATTTGGGAGGCAGTAAGCGCGCGATGACGCGGGGACGGGGTACGTGCAGCATGCAGAGCTTCCTCCAAGCCAACCATTTGACTTTAGCACTAGTTGTTAATATACCTTTATTTTAATCACGTTTGGATTTTAAGATTGAAACAACGACTGGCGGCGGCGCGGCGCCCCGGGAGCGGAGGCGCTGCCGGCGCGCTGCCCCGAGCGTGTCGTCGGTCGGTTCCGGGGACCGGTTTAATGAGCGGACCAAGCGAACCTGCAGTTCCCTGCACCCTGCTCCTGTCTCGCTCCCCCCTCTCCTCGTCTCCTCAGGCTCCACACGATACAATCTCAGCGCACACGCAAGCCTGTTTATATTTAGCTAACTGGTTGCATCAAGACTACGTGTTTTATTTTTTCTCGTAACAACTTGTACAATTCTGTTCCTGAGGAGCGCGGCGAGCACTGGCTCCACTCGCTTCCGGCTTACGAGATCAAGATGTTGCACCGTGGAACGCCTCTCCAACGATCAATTTTTGAACAAAAATCTAATAAACCAGAAACCATAGACCGACAATTTATTAGGTAGATATATAATAAATAACAAATTTTTTATGCATTCTTAATTTTTCAAGTACATTCATTATTTACACCACTGGCTTTTCGGTAAAGAAAAACATCGTAAAAAATCTGCATACGTAAAAAAACGTACTCGTTACGTAAAGTCTTTAGTGCCTGCGTGTAGACTGCGGCCCAAATCACCATTGGTAAAGTGGGTAAACCACCCAACAGTGGGGACACATAAGGCTGGGAAGATGTTATGTAGGTATATGCAAATACATGCAACGAAAATCTCGGTCATCCTTGTAACGACAATGGTCGTTTTCGTCTTAGAAATTTAAAAATTAAAAACTAAATAATAATTTAACTGTAAGTTTATTAAATCCATAGATAATAATGCGTGGTGCGATTCTTTTATGTCGTGCATATTGTTTGTGATGCAATAGTGAATGAAGTCAGATGCCCAGCAATTCTTCCATACATTTTTGTCTCGAAAACCAGATTTCGAATAGCTCGAGACTGTTCCGACTAATCTCCCTGGTAATTAAAAATAAGAAGAATTGCTGATCCTCTGATCTACATACGTGCTAATATTTACAACACTCTACATCCTGTTAAGTATTCAAAGAGTAGGTGAGGTAAGTTTGTTGTTACAATGAAATGCATTCCTGTATCACGGGGTTCTATCCCTCTATTTGTTTTGTTTTGTTTTAATTTAATTTTTAATATCTAGTAGCTACTTTAAATTATTTATTAACCACTTACATATTGCATATTTTTTTTTCTTGGTAACTTTTATTTCATACTAGCTCGCTACTTCTTTCGCGTGGAGTTTACTACTGTTTCTGGTTTTACCTACAAATATATCGGAACTATTATACAAATACCTATTCATCCCCTATTTTCCATGTACGGGTGATTTTCCAAAACTGCTGAAACTTTTTGATCCTAATTTTGAACCTTAAGGCTAAACACCAATTTTTATGCATTCCGCTTTTGAGATGACTCTCGGACGGATTTCCATTCAAACTTCCAACCCTTATTATACCCCCTTAAGGGATGATATCCTCAAAATCTTTTGTTTGTGCTCGCCTACGTAATAACGGAAAGCTTTGTGCAAAATTTTAAGTCTCTAAACCCAGTAGTTTGGGCTGTGCGTTGATATATCAGTCAATTAAACAGTTGACTATATAAATAAGTAGTTAGCAATGAATGCTACAATTTTTTTTATCATGTCATTTAGTAATTATTATGCCTTAAGGCTACACGAAGCGTCAAAGACTTATACACTAAACGATCAGTACCCTCGTTTTGGAAGTCGAATAAAAAGTTACCTTATGTTTGAGTAATATAGGATTTTTTTATTTAGATTTAAATTAGTTTAGGATTTAAAATACCTTATATCAACATAAACAAAAAGGTACATATTTTTGCTTTAAGTTGTGTTTTGGCGCATCGGGTATGGACGGGAGGGACTGAAAAGGGCATAGAATTCTTTTTATTACAATCATAGAGCAAGGAATACCTGGCGTTGGCGCTACTCGGCTGCGCGGCGAGCGCAATATGGTTCCGAGCTTTGTGATCACAATCAAGAGTTTCCACGGGTGATGTTTTTGCAGGTAAGCCGCAGGGCAAAGCTAGATGATAATCATCTATCTCTTTCGAATCCAGTTTTTCTGTTTCATTATGTTAAGTAATTTTATAAATGTTTTTAAGAAAAAAACAACCCAATATAACTAAGTATTTATTTTGTTCTGTTATCAACACGGATATAAAAGTAAAAATTTCCAGACGCTCACGCATACCATAAAGAAAACAAATAAACTACGCATAATAGAGGCATAGCTCAGTGTCGCGGAGCCGTTAACTTACATTAATTACAATTTAGGAGAAGACGTAGAGATCGGCTAATTGGAGTCAATTCGCGGATTAAGCGAACGTTACACTCGCAGCTTCCTCGTGAGTGACCGTCCGATAAAGCTGCGTACACACGATCAGAGTACACTTTGTCAAAGTCCAGGTTGTACGTATACCTATTTAAGTAATGCCTGCATTATGCACATTAATAAAGGTCGCCACACACACATGACAATATTCTCACGATTAGGTTTCTCCTCAAGACTATTAAGATGACGGAAGCTGCAAATTTGTTGCAAAGTTTGATTCTGTTGAAATATCTTCAATATCTTTAGAGAAAAAGCATAAAACTATAAATTAAAAAACGGGACGCTCCTATATGTTAAAGCCTCGTTTACACGATAAGAGTACACATTGACAGACTTTAGTCGTACGAGTCTGCTTTGCAAAATTGCTTCCAGAGTTAATAAGGGTATTACATCATAGTTTAAATTAAAGTAGGTACTTATAACAATGTCTGATGTTGCAGTGTCACGTGCGAATAATAACAGTTACAGGGTGCTTATTGCTAAGAGTCTGGACTTCTTGAGTCTCAAGGCCCGTGTTCTCCAGACTTTTAGCAAGAAGCTCCCTGGGTAGTGTAGGTACACACTGGTGCTTATAACACTTGCCAATCGATTCCATTTCTCGTGTGATGAGTATCTTTAAACACAATTGGGCCAACGATGTTAGAGCATTGTTAACGTTGAAAGATTACCCGTGTGCCTAGTGTGAGTTTTTAACTCTACTATCGCGTTCGCGTCAACGAAATACATGTATGGAAATGAAGGAACGCCTGTAGCGGACGCGTTTCGAGACGGTTTTTTCTCATAGGACTTTTAATGAATACGCGAACGCGATAGAAGAGTTACGTAACCGCAATAACTCACACTAAGCCCACTGTCCTTGCAAGTCGTACAGTACAGTTTGAGAAAAACTTCCTGTCGCGAAAACTTGGGTTGTGGAATGAGCTCGCTGCCAAGGTTTTCTCTAAGGACTTCAGTATGGGGTTCTACAAGATAGAAGTTATTTGATTTTCAAGAGTCAGCAACGCGCGAGTGATGCCCCAGATGTTGCAAGCGTCCAAGGGCGGCGATGACCGCTTACCAGCAGGCGGACCGTAAGCCTGTTTGCGACCTTAGTGGTATAAAAAAAGGCTGGACAAATAATATATATAACTCATATCAACACTAAATGTCATACAATCCGGAATTCTAGAATCCAGAATAACAAAAACAGAATCGATCTCCGTCGCTGGACACGTTCAACGATTCCGTATCTATGCAAACAGTATTATAAAAAACGAGTTTCAAATTAACGTCTTCGAGTTGGTTCACAGAAAAACTGGCCGCGGTTAGAATAACAAGGCGAGCGCCCAGGTGCAGCGTAAACACGCGCTCATATTTGTCCGACCGGGCAAGGGTCCGACGCAAATATTATTGTATAGAGGTACGCCATTTACGTGTTTCTTCTTTTTGTATTCAAACAAAAGTAAAATTATTGACGCTCTAATAGTGTCTTCGGCGCTTCTTTTCTTACAAAGGGATTACTAGCACCTAAAAATTTATGAAGCTACCAGCTTCGTAAACTATTTAATTAAAACATTTATCTGACTTCAAATCCACTAAAAAGTAAAAAATAAGGCCCTAAAACAGACTAATATGACAGTATGTTCAGCTACACATTTTATTCGCCTTCTGAAGTCGACTGCAAACAATAAAGACACATAAAGAAATGTGAAAATGTTCTATTAGTATTCGAAACTAAGGCAAAGAAACTGTAGCTTCATGGTCGGTCATTATGTCTACTTTAAGGCATTTTAAGGACATTATCAACATACCAATGTAGGTATATGATAGTCTATACTTTTATTATGACGGATGACGCCTAAAGAAATTGGCGAAATATTACCAAAGCTGTGTTTTTATTTATAATTAGAGATTTAACGAACTAACCATGTGAAGTTCTATCCTAAGTATATAAAGGCTTCGTCCTCGAGATAAGCAGAATAGACACATATAGTATCGCAAAGTGCTGGCCGTCTCACACGTTTTTTTTTAATTTTTTTTTCAAACGAGGGTATATTTGGTTCGCCCGCTCGCAACGTGCTTCATTTAGAATAGAGTGTAACCCCTAAAACTATATTCATGTTCGGCCCTATATGGAGTACTGCTGTAATCTCTGGGCAGGTGCACCCGGATACCAGCTTGACCCTTTTGACTCGGTTCAACGACGGGCTGTGAGAATCGTCGACGATTAACTTAACTTATTAACTTAAGTCTGTGGAGAGACTTTGCCTCCCTATGTGTGTTCTACCGCTTGTACAATAGGATGTGTTCTGAGGAAATGTTCGAAATGGTGCCCGCGGCTACTTCCTACCATCGCACCGCTCGCCATCGGCAGAAAATTCATTCTTACAGTACAGTACAGTGCGGTTTCAGAGAAACTTCCTCCCGCGAACGCTTGGGATGTGGGGGCTTCTCTAAAGACTACAGTATGGGGTTCTTCAAGAAAGAAGTTATTTGATTTTTAAGAGTCGGCAACGCGCGAGTTATGCCCAAGATATTGCAAGTGTCCATAGGCTGCGATGACCGCTTACCACCAGGGAGACCGTAAGCCTGTTTGCGACTTTAGTGGTATAAAAAGTGGATTTACGAAGGTTTGGCAACGCTTCATCCATAGGCTACGGTGGCCATCAGGTGGACCGTGAGCTTGTTTGCCACCTTAGTGGTATAAAAAAAAAAGCCCTGGGAATTGTAATCGTACAAGAAATGGAAAGCTATAGTTTAGCGAGGATGCATTTTGGAGTAGCGCGACTCCTGGTGCATCGTAATTGTCAGCTCAAAGAATACGGATAGAATTGACGACAACTTCTAAGTTTGACTTTCAGTACCTACATACCTCATACCTTAGTCTCTACGCATTGAATTTTATACTTGTAGCAAATGGGCGTAAGCTATGCGAGGCGTTTCCTGCGACAAGAAACAAAAAATCTGTAGCAGTCAGCGAGCACAGTTATGGCAGGTTATAAATTTCATATCAGCATGAATAAAGGTGCGTTCCCACAGGCGCAGCCGCGCTGCAAACTCGTATAATGCAGCAACTTGCCGTGTCGTCGATCGGTAGTAAAAACTGCTGGGACATTAGTTGCGAGCTTGCTCAGCAGTGCTCTGATAGCTTGCAAAAACGGTCATCCTGTATCGTTGAAGATCGCAGCTGCGCAATGGCTTCCTGTGCCCGTTGCATGCTGCCTTTCATAGGGAATAAGTGACATATTTGAATAAATAATAATAATAAATATTTTTAGACATTACACATTACGCCATCTTGTACTATGGATACCAGACGATGGATACAAATACATACCTACATATGTATATTTTTTATGTTAATACATTCATAAAAAAACACCCACAAATGTTCATCACATAAATGTTAACTTGTGCCGGAATCGAACTCACGTCCCTTGATTCATTACCCACTGAGCCACAGAGCCGAGTTATTTCATTTATGTTGGTCTCATACGATAAGGTTAATCAAGGGACTTACAGCAACTAATATGAGTATCAAATCTGTAAATTATCGACATTTATAACTTAACTAACATAAATAACTTTTGATGCTTAGATACAATATGACGAGTCTTTAGTTAGCCTCATTAAGGAAGCGGTTCCACATGAAACCACGGATTAAATTGGTTTAAGGCGGTTTTTTCATATGAAAGCAAATGGATCGGTAGTTAAAATTTGATATTGACAGCTGACGTTTAACAACGACAAAAACAAAATAACATGCTATGACCTGTGGTTATTTGTAGTGAGTTGGTTTAGTTTAAAGCTCATGGACCGTGGTTTTGACGTTATTTGGTCGAATGTCTTCAATTGTCATTTTTTATGATAAGTTAACAATTGGTTAACAACGTCGAAAGGTCAATATAACAGAGGTAGAGAGTGGGAGTCGTATTATTTAATATTGTGACGGGAATGAAAATAAATAGTTTGATTTGGTGGTTGTGGTAGGGGGCTGTATGTCAGTGATTGAAACCAACACGTATTGATTGATTACTAGATTTTGCCAGCAGCTCCGTCCGCCCTAAATTTGGTTATCGACGTGGAACTCCTTAATTAACTCATTAATTATTAAACTAATGACGTTTGTAGCTATAGTTCATTAAGCTCGGTTATAGTGATTCCCGCGGGAACTTTTGAATTTTTCGGGATAAAAAGTAGTCTATGTGCCGAGTTTCATCCCGATCCGTCCAGTGGCTGAAGACATTTTTACAAACTTTCACGTTTATAATATTAGTATAGGATTATTTTTTCTTTGTATTTACGTATGTGATATAAAGTGTTTTCCATTCATTCATTATAGGCGTACAATATTGTAACTAATATAACGTGTAAAATTCAGCTGTTATAAATAATTGTAAGTTTTTTTTTTTTGACATTTTCAAAACAGTCTGCTTGGAACCGGCCTAGCTGTCTGCCATTGTTTTTTTTCAAGTAAAATTATAAATTCTTTAAAAAATTAAACTTTATATTTATATACTATAAATGCTATAACTTTTATACTATGACATAAGTTTACATAAAATTTTTACACCTTTCAAACCTGTATGATTCTACAAGAACACAAATTCGCACTAACGAGTTCCCATTTCGTGTACGGTAGGTACAAGAGAGCAAAATAAGAAAATATAGGGTTTTATAGAATACAGTAAGTCGTCCAGCCACGGGTACTCTAATTAGTAGTCATTTAGCGCCGAGAGTTGGTATAGAGGTATAGGGGAAAGGGGGATAGGCGATAAAGAAGAGGGGAGAAAGGCGGTAGAGGTTCCATTGTATATGCAATTTATAACAGTTTTAAAGTGTCAGCTATCACGAAAAAAATTGCGCCGGGACAGCTAATATACTAATATGATAAATGCGCAAGTAACTCTGTCTGTCTGGTACCTCTTAACGCTTAAATCGCCTGATTAAGATGAAATTTGGCATGGAGATTGTTTGAGTCCCGAGAAAGGATATATGCTATATACTTGAAAACGTCAAGTACGAGTCAATTTTTTTCTATAATTGGGGAGTTGCCGTCGGAATCCTACACCGATAACCATTTAGAACGGGTGGAACCGCGAGCAAAAGCTAGTAGTTATAAATGTTATATTTATTTGTTGCGCAAAACTCTCCCAGTATTAACCACATATCAGACGTTCACGTGCGATGATAGCAAAGAAATAGCGAAGTGATAATTAAATTCAGAAGTTAGACATGAAGCAAGCGTATGGTGTATGAGACTGAGGACTGTGACTAGTAAGTCACCGGCTGTGCAGTATATTTTACTTGATTGAGTCATCTGACGCGGGTCGCGATGTCTCCGAAACGAGTTCATGTCATCATAATGATGTCGAGCTGCGTCTAAGTGATCACACGATGAGCTACGACCGAGAGTGACGTGCATACTCAGTGCTCTGCTGGGCGTAACTTGTACCGACTGACTTTGTACTTATCTACATGACAGAATTCGATGTGGCTTGCAGCCGGCATAACGGATCCGGGTTCTGAAATGCGCCGTACGCTCTAGTACGGTGACGATGAAACATTGAGGACTATGAATTAATAATTTAATTGACGCACGCAAAGCTTAAGGAAGGGGAGGGGATGACCTTGTCAAAATGAAACGTAGCGCCACGACGCGTGATGATGCATATGGATGTACGGTAACACTAATAAGTAAATCGTAGGTGCCTATCTGCGGTAGTTATGGTACCAAGTAGTCAACTATTACGCGGTATCTAGGATCGAGAACTATCGAGCTGAATCGATTAAATCTATGTCGGGTTTTGTTGTATAGCCGGATGGCGCAGCAGCCGTGGCGCAGCGGAAGTTGTTGCTCACTCGTTTACATCAGTATGTATCGGCATGTGACGTGATTCACCTGAGCGCAGGATCCGCGCGCGCTTCCCACGCTCTGCGCACGCGCACGCGCACGCCGCGGTGCACGCTCCGTCACGTCACCTCATCTCACGTCGCGTCAGCCACCACACGTCTACGATCTCCCGGTTGTCGCTATTCGGTTATGGATTGCTGTTTTGTCCCATCTCGCTGTTCTATCGATTCTCAGTCACCGGGACATTCGGAACAATCTCCGAGTATATTCGGTGCTACATGTCCCTTCAATTGCTCTCATTAAAAATATTGTATAATCGTGCCTATAGTTCTGAAACCTGAACATTGTATATATGTAGGTGCTCGCAGAAAAAAAGGGTGTAGGTGATTCTTCCTACCCGACTACGCCAGAAATAGGGTTATATTTTTCGGGTATATGTATTTAGGTATGTATGTTTATATGTAGGTTTATTTCTTTGGCACGCTCTGTATCCTAAACCGCTTGATGGATTTGAGCTTGAAAGGCATCGTTAGATTCGTCTCAATTGTGAGAGGCACTGGGTACATAAAATTCTTAAAAAACTGGTTGCCTGTAAAGTCGGTATACGGGCGAAAGTTTTACGTGACAATGATTTTATGTCTGTCTCTCTCGCTCTTAGGCGGGCGCGTGCCTCTCACTCGCTCTCATTGTGAGCGCATAACGTGAGCGGAGCGTAACGCAGTTTCTTGAAGTGTCACCCGGCAAACCAATTTATAAGACGTTGTCACGTCAAAAACCAAAATGGCGAATTTTATGCACTTTAATGTGCGGGCTAAAACACTTTTTTTCTAAATCCCTCGAGTTGTGTAAAAGGCGAGTGCGAAATAATATAAAACACTTATAATAAAATCGCTATACGCGACTAAAACAAAAATTACAAAAAGAAAGCTGTAAATAAAATAAAAAAACCTGACTGCAAAAATATTAAGAACTAAACAGAAATTCAAACATACAAAATATTTAACTATAGGTAAGCAGGCGGGACTTCATTCAATTTAATTTCAATTTCCAATATTTAAGTACATATTTCTCATACTATAGCACATTAGTTACCTTAAATTGAGTTGGTATGTTTTAATTTCTGTTAAGTTCTTAATGTTTGTTATTGCTGATTTATCCCAGCTGAGCGGGTACAACTGCGGGTGAGTAGGGTGGCCCAGTTGAGCCCTTCGCCATGCTCTCGACGCCCACTGGGTGCTCGTGCTAGCAGAGTCAAGTGTATTCACATCCACGGGCTACATACTAACTCCCGCCATTTCAAGTGGATCGCCCGGAATAGCGGTTGATAATGTCGTCACTTTTATTAGACCAGTTCCTCGATTACGTAAGTTGTTGCTAACAATTCTCGATAGAAATAACATATACATTGCGGTTTCACGACAATCGATGAATTTCATACGTAATTTCAAATGCGCATTGTATATCTTACTTCTATGGATTTCAAACGAGAATTGTTAGCAACAAATTTACGGAATCGACACTCAGGGCCAATCCTGTTTGAAGAAAAAAAAAATCTAAGCAGTATACGAGTGGTCGGAAAATTTAGTTGATGATGTAAATAACAAAGGAAAAATAGTCCAGACTCGGTAAAAGTTCTGGAAGGGGGGTTGTAATATATACGTTTTAAGGGGTTGGTACTCGTTTTTTGTGATTTGCTGTTAAACTATGCATCCTATCGAAAAAAGTTAGGCGTAAAAGTTGTTGTAGGTAATAAAAAAATCTAAAACTTTCTTCTACATATTATTTTGCTTATAACCACAAAATTAACAAGAAAAATGCAAAAAACCGTTTTTTCGGTTCTATATGATAGCTGAGATTTCAATATAGCTATAGGAATAACACACACACACACATTTGATGCTTTATAAAGAAAAACCAAAAAAAAAACTTATTTTCAATCAAAAAAATTGGGTTAGCGAATTTCGATAAATTAATTACCTTTACCAGTGCAATTTTTTTTTTGCTATATCTGTATAAAGCAATCTTTCTTATTAATCATGCAACGGGCGTAGGAATTTCACGCTCATAACCGAATTTGGTGCTATATGTACCTATATACTATAATAGAATATGCTTTTACTATAAGTATTATTACTTATTTTGTACTCTTACTCAATCCCGTTTTTAAGATAACTCCTACAGATGATTTAGGAGCCGCTTGGCAAAAGCGGTATCCTCTCCCGTTCCGTTCCGTCACGTCCGTGAGTTCACTCGGAATGGTGTGACAAGATTGCCTATAACAACTCACGTATAGCATAACATTTACCCTTATCTAAAAATGAAACGGGATTAAACACGTAGTTATTTAGTAAAATACCCCTTTCCCGGTGTTTCGGCTGGGTTACAGCAGCCTTGGTCTCGGGTAGGTGTAACTTAGCTAAAACGTCGGGAAAAAGGTATTTTTCCCAATAACTAAGTGTTTGATCCCGTTTTATTTTAAAAACTAAAATTTTCCCTTAG
Organism: Apoda limacodes; assembly: GCA_946406115.1. Taxonomy (NCBI): domain Eukaryota; kingdom Metazoa; phylum Arthropoda; class Insecta; order Lepidoptera; family Limacodidae; genus Apoda; species Apoda limacodes. The sequence goes on from OX291542.1 coordinate 15,213,823, forward strand.
TTGTAGTTTTTTTTAATTTTAACTAAAATATAAACAATAAATATGCCAACGTAAATTTTTTTTGTTAAAAAAGAAGTTCGACCGTCATCAAAAGATTCATCATTAGATCCTGGATATCATTAAAGACCACAGTACTTGTCAAGACAAATAAAACAAACTCAAACTCAATGGATGTCCTATGGCCACCATCCATCATCATCAGACTCCATGGTTTTGTGACGCGGGGGATTTTTTTCAGGACGACTTTTATCAGACAGGCTAATTGTAAGTATTCAGAAGTGAAGCCAATGGCCTGTCCTACGTCCTGGTATTTTTGGGTGGACAATATTTATTGCGTTTAATATTTTTTTATCAGAAATTGTTTTGGTAATTTGATCCGGCCGCCATTTATATTGTGCCATTTTAAGTTGGATTTTGGATTTTATTAACAGTAGCATAAAGTTCATTTTGACCCCTGGTAATGTGCTATATATAAAAAACTATGTATTTTTTATTAAATAAATTTATTATTACTTATTATATTTATCATAAACTTATTCTTATTACTTTTTTTTATACTGTATATATTAGGGATCATACCTAAAAATAAATAAAGAGGAATAAACATAATAAAGTTAGGTGTATGTCCGTTTGTACGCGGCAAGGGCGGATAATTTCCTTAGTATGGGGACGCTCGACGGGATATATAACAGTGTATTAAAAGTTAAGTAGGTACGTACTCTTACTTACATTAGTATATCAGAAACTATATACGAAGTTGACTAACATCAGGCATGGTTAGTGCCTGGATGGGTGACAGCTTAGAGGTATAAATTGTTCTGAGCTTCTCCGTGTTTCGTAGGGCCCGTTAATTCGTCGGTCTAGGCTGTTGTTACTTAACTATCTATGCGCATTAACTATCTGTTATTACTCAGTTAAGTAATAAATAAGAAATCTTTCGAGTAACCGCATCAACCATCGCTTGGGTTGTGGAACGAGCTCCCTGCCAAGGTTTTCTCTGGGGACTACAGTATGAGGTTCTTTAAGGAAGAAGTTATTACATTTTTTAAGGGTCGGCAACGCGCGACTGATACCCGTGTTGCAAGCGTCCATAGGTTATGGTGAACGCTCACCTTTAGGCGGACTGTAAGCTTGTTTGCCACCTTAGTGGTATAAAAAAAACAATCTGAATTCTGCGTATTTGGTCAAGTAATAACATTTCTACAATTTGTTATCTACCGCCGAAATGCAGACTTGGCTATACGGGCGGCACGCGACACTGATAAAGTTATCCGCCATCCTCTGAAATATATAAAGTAAAAAAAATGTACAACCATATTGTGTAATGCTTTATTATTAGCTAACAGCGTTGGTGGCGCGTGACCTCGAGCCGATATCTGCGCCCGGCGCGTGGTGTCACTGGGTCACAGTACTCACATAATCAACTGGAGATTTGGGGTTCCTCCGTCCGCCATGTCTCCTTTCAGTCATTGATATGCTCTCAGTGTTTATAATACTACTAAGTTTTGTCCGTGGTTTGATTACTCGCCTTCCAGGTTTCATCAAGATGAAACGTCTCCAGCAAAATAATTGTGAAAACTGCATCAATTTTCGTGCAGTAGTTTTGTGTGATTTCGTACAAACAAAAAATCTAAACATAATTGTTTTGGCTTCTATTGCTCTTTTAGACCCCTTTTCACAAGTTTTTTTTACAAGCTTTTATTTAGTTTCACCTGTCCCGTGTCTGTAATCAAATCTGGTTAGTTAAATTTAACCCACTTCCCCATGTTCGATTGAGGTGAAATTTTGCATACACACGTAAATACGATGACAATGCAATACAATGATTTCATAGAGCTGATCTGATGATGGAGACGGAAGGTGGCTATCGAACCTCAGTAACAAAATGACGCTATCCCATCCAGTTTGGGCTTGTTTGATTTATATTGACAACTACTCTGGTCTTAAGAGAATATGATTCGCGGCGTCTTACAACGCGCTTCATGCAAACGAATTTTTCACTTATTTTTGACACTTACAAATCGAAATCATGAAATTTTGAAGCCGTGCTCTAGGCTTAAATATTTATGTATGCTACGTACCAGTTTTCTATAAATTGTAAAGTTTAAATGCTACTCAGGATTCTAGTTTTTCATAGAAATAACCTCGAATAAATTAAAAGTTAATAAAATCTTTTTTTAGGATTTTAGAAACCACAAACATATGGCTTGAGATCATGCCTACAAAATTTGACAGTTTTAACAGTACATCTCCAAAACAAGTGGGAAATTCGTTTGTCCTCTTAAATGATATCTCTATATCTTATCTATCTTCTTCTTCTTTTTAAAACGATAAAAAAGCTTGTTTGTAAAAAAAATTACGTACATTTCTTGTACAAGTCTAAAGTCTAAATTTAACTGTAAAATATCTACTATGATTTATACTATATAAAAACAGAATGAATTAAAGTTTTCATATAAACCAGTTTATGGCTAATTGAAGCAAGAACCCTCAGTCCATTAGCACGATCTAACTTGACCGCTTTGTTTTATTAATCGGTATGTTCTGATTCTTTGAAATTTCATTTGTTTTTTCCTCGTTCACTAATCTGTTTCCTGCAAGTCGATAACGTGTTAAAAATAAGGTAGGCGTCCGCCACACGACAATGACGACGCGACGTGACGACGCCAGAGCCGATGCGACATGGTGCGTACACTAGATATGGGGTATATAGTTTTTTTGCGATGAGGGATATTACTTAATATTAAATGCCATAATTTGGTCTCCCCAAGTTTTATTATTTTATTATATAGATTTTCATAGTGCTAGGTGAGGATTGAGCCCCTTAATTCCCCCCTGGACTCAATGCCCCCTATCTACGCCACTAGCGAAGACGCGTCGCTCGTGCTGTTAAGTTGTGACAGACGGGCTCTACCTGCCGTGCGCGCACGCAGCGTCTACGTCAGGAATATTAAACTAGCGGCCCTCAATGCGTCTGGCTGCGACGTGGCCGCTCCAATTTTAAGAATGGCACATAATAATAATGGTCCTGATGACGGACCGGCACTAGAGGAGAGCAAACGTCACGTCACAGATTTTGCAGTCAACTTTTTATCATACAAATAAGTAACTATTACAGCCAGCAATTTTGTAGTATAATCGACGTAACAGAATATCAAATTTCTAATCTATCGGGTCTGTAGAAGTTGCTCATATCCTTGATCATCATGATCTTTGAACAGCTTAACAGATTTGCTTGAACATAGCTAAGCACATTCTCGATTAAATCACCTTTCAAAAAAAAAAAAACTAAATCAAGATCGGTTCATCCGTCTGGGCGTTACGTTACCATATAGACAGATACATAGATACATACGTCAAACTAATAATAGCCCTTGGTGTTCCTCGGTGGTTAAGAATGGGCGTTGTTATTGTAGTAACGTTGTTGAGAGTACGTAATTGGAACGTGAAAAAATATTTCTTACATCTTTGCGAAACTATAAACCTCTTCGCGTTGTATGTCAAATGATTCTTTCTAGAAGTAAAAAATAGACAGTCTAGAGTTGAGTTCAGTCAGATTGAACCACATTGGCCACATGGAGTACTGTTGCCATCTTTGAGCGGGTGCACCCGGATAGCGCTTGGCCCTTTTGACTCGGTTCACGACGGGCTTGAAGAAGAGAATCGTCAATGATCCCTAACTCACAAGCCGTATCGAACCCTTAAGTCTGAGGAGAGAGTTTGCCTCCATGTGTGTGTTCTATACCGCTTGTATAATGGGATGTTTTCTGAGAAATTGTTCGAAATGATGCGTACGGCTACTTTCTGCTTTGCCATCGTACCGCTCGCATCGGCACGGAATTCAACGCTCAGGTTGTGGGATGAGCTCCTTACCAAGGTTTTGTCACAGGACTACAATATGAGGTTATTTAAGAAAGCAGTTATTAGATTTTTAAAGGGTCGTCAAAAAGAGGGTGTCGTCCCTGGTGTTGCAAGCATCCATAGGCTTACCGCAAAAAAAAATCCATTTCTTTATTTTCTTGATGACAGCTCCTGTAGAAACTTGAACGAGTATCTTTTTTACATTATGTACACATTATTTTATACAAATATGACGCTTACGCACGTATAAGGTCATAGCAGAGTCGGAGAAACTGATAGGAATGGAGCTATCGACAAACGTAACACGTAACAGACCCGATATTTTTTTACAAAATGTTAGAAACTAAACTATTGCCGGATATTATGTACAAATTTATTAACTAATATTATATTTCATTACAATATGTAATTATATTATGTTGATTCTTTATTTATTTATTTTTATCAAAATCTGATGAATCGTCACTGTCACTCCATGAGCTCTCCCCAACATTTATTAAAACCTGTACTTCTATATTATCCAATGCCACATGAATTTCCCAATCCGACGCTATAATGTTTTGGGTTCTTCTCACAATTTTTTCCCAGTGTTCGGCAGTTGCCCCGACGTGAATTTTTTAATAAGTCTAACATCTTATTTGCCGTAAAAGGGTATTATTTCGAGGGGCGGTTCCTTTGATTTGTGCCCATATTAGTTAGCATTGTACTGGCAATGGTACGGCGGAAGTCGAAGAACCCAAATACCACATTCGGCAGCTATTTCGTCGGTAATATATCTTTTAGGGAGGCATCTTTTCGATTTTAAAATATCCACTAATTGTACTTTTAATAAAGTACTATCCACATTTTCGCCATGACGTTTTTTATTTGCCTGCGTCGGCATTTTATCAATTTGTCTGGAGTGATATGTAGCGTTGTCCATAATAATTATCGATGGTGTTTCCACAGATTGCACAATTTCTTTAAACCATCCTTCGTAAATCTCCGCGTTCATTTCTTCGTGGTAGTCCACTGTTTTCTTGAATTTTAAAGGCCAGTAAAGCATCTGACATGAATCCTTTCGTAGACCCTGCATGGCATATGATAAGGCGTTCACCTTTTCTCATTGGCACTGAAGTAGTGGAAGCGGCGGTGGCGTCAGTCGTTCTAAAATACTGTTTGGTTTGCAATTAACCAATTTTCTCGTCAGTGAAAATAACATTTGACCAATCTGATATCTTTTTGGCTTCGCTCAAAAATTTGCAGCGAGCCATAGCAACGTCGTGACGCTCCATCAATATTTTACGTTTGTCCGTTTTTTTGTAAGAAAATCCAATCCCTTTCAAAACCAAGCTTAATGACGATTTTTGGCCATGGAACAAACCACATTCACGTAAAGAAATAACAAGTTTTTTAAGTGTTGGAATTTCTTTGCGCAAGTAATAGTCATATATATGACGGTGAATAGCGTCAGAATCGAAGTTGTCAACCGATGTCACACGACGTGGTTGCCGTTATTTCTTTGGCGTACGAAGCTTATTTTCCAGCATGCCGCTTGTATCGTAAGCTTCTGTAGTAATTTTTGAAACAGTAGGTCCACTAATTTCAATGCGGCCGCAACACGCTTTCGCACTTGCAACAGTGGTAATAGCGGGCCACCATTTTGAAACTCTGCTTCAAAGTAATTACGAACCTTGATCACTAGTTCTTTCGCCTGCCGTTTCAGAACAGATCCTTTGGGAATATTGATATTTGACAGCTGGGCAGCAATCAACACGCAGGAACACAAAATACACAACATAACGTATGGATAATGTTAAAAAACTCAGCGAACTAATTTAGTGAATTTATAGCACGACCGTCTTGTTGCGAGTGACAGATTAAAACAAACACAACAGGGCGGTGGGCCATTGAGTGTAAATATATGCGATCGATATCATTACTTATTTGGTCACAACACTACAACTATCAAATTAGAACTGTCACCCAGAAAATAAAGAAATGGAAATAGTTTAAAAAGGAATAGATCAGTAGATATCAAACGGGCTTCTACAGCCGTATCCTCGTAACTTGGAATGTTAGACAATGACAAACATGGTTTTAGTAAGACTGCTCAACCTGCTTCAGGGGGATATCAGTTGCTTGCAAAAGGCTCAAAGTGTAGCCAAGTCACGAAAAATTAGTTCGTGAATCTTATTTTTAACCGTATGTGTTTGAAAAGCAAGAAAGAAGTACCTAGATGTACAAGGATAAGAATCGCATCGCCCACCAAAAGGTTACGTATTCTATTGTAAAAATATCATATTTATGTTAGAATGAAAGTATTAATCCTATCAATATAAGCAAAGAAAAGAAAGTATATTGAATTATTAAAAGCATAATGTCTTTTTATTATATATTTTATTAATTTCATAGTTGTAGTATACACATATGTATAAAATGGAGTAACTAAGACACCGTTTGACCGATCATCATGGAAATTGAAATGTTATTTCATGGACAGGTTTTGTTTGTCAATTCTGCTATAACTCGCCAATAGAGGGCGCTACTCAACCTTAAGGGCTGTTCTTATCGTCTACCGGAACAGATAGTCAATTAAGCTAATTAATTAAGACATAACACTGATTTGATTCACACATCAACCATTTTCCACCCCTAAAACCGGCTAAAATTGATAATGAGCTTTCGCATCTACAGCCATGCTTGCCTTTGCCTATAATCGTACCATATTATGTATAATTTGTAATAAGTACAACATTGAGGAATAAAAGGTAGATTTTTGGAGTTGTAGCGGTCATCGCAGCGAAACGGGAAGCGTTTCGCCACGCGCGTCCGCCGATATGGGCGTCCGGTTCGCGCACCGCGCCCGCTCTCATCTATCGTTATCGATAACAATACAGAATTTGGTGTACATACTGTCTGTACAAGGGTTATGGTTTCGCTAGAGTGGCATATATCGGTATGGACTAAAGTGCAATGTAGGTAACACACGTTAAGCGACCACATGTGTGCTTTCTTGCACACTCTAGTGTACCTATGTGTGTGTCGGTTTGTACAACCTTCTTATTATTACTGATCTATTCCGACCTCGGTACCAGTAGATACAAAACAGAGGACTTTCTTGTTACATAACCTCGGTACGCGTTGGAATAAAACCGAGGACTGTATATCTTGACATATCTTACATTCTTACCCAACCTCGATACCAGGTGGAACAAAACCAAGGCATATATTATTGTTTACAGATCTTACCCAACCCCGGTACCAGTTAGTACAAAACCAAAATTATAAAACTCAAGTAAACATGAAAGTAAATACAAAGATTGTAATTATTGCTTTCTAAATGGATTGTGGCAACACACATTGCTTAGTGCGTGCAGATGACGCGTGTAGCAAAAGCTGCCCACCCGCCCCGACGACACAGCGCCTCCTCAAAAAACTTGCGCCTGTCAAATACAATGTCGCATACAATAACCGCTTGACTTTTTACCAATTATTTATGACAGGAGGGAGCGTTCCCGCGGCACTTGCCCAGTGTTTTTGCTGCGCGCACCCATTGTGCCTCGCGCACAACAAAAACTGCGCCGCGCCAACAGTGTTGTGTTGGACACCTCCCGTCGCCACTTGCCAGCCAGGACCGTTTATAAGTTCAAAGGACTAACAATAAAAATACACAATAGCTTGCATTATTTTTATTATATTATTGCTTGATCACTGTTAATTGACATTGTCTGTTCAGGGATACAATCGCAGTGAGGAGCATCGAGTAAGGTAGGTAAGTGTATGACCGAGCTAAATCCGATGGTGCCATATCCTCAAGTTGATTTCGATTTTGTTGAATTGAACTTTCAAGTATTATTAGTGAATATTAACGACCACCGTCGGAATGAAAATTAACATGGAAACTCTGGGCCACATGCTACAAAAAGCGTGCTTCATCAATGTCTGTCTGCAGGAATATATCTCTATTTCCGAGGAACAGTAACAAGCTGATTTGAATACTAGAAGTATGTCAATATAAATTGTTTATGTTAACAACATAACCAATATGCCACGACGTTTGCACAACAATTTACCAAAATTACATTACAATCGGTTAACCCTTAATACTCGAGTCCGACTCACACTTGACCATTTTTTTTTGCTCACAAAACTTCGCCGGCATGTGCACAACAGAGTCCGACTCGCATTTTACCAGTTTTTCTCTCAGAAGCCGTACCCAGCATGTATGCACAACAACTTACCAAAATTTCATTACAATCGGTTTACCCTAAGTGTGCAAGCCCGACTCGCACTTGACCCTTTTTTTCTTACATAAGAATCTTGCTCTAACAATAACGAACACAACAAAAATTATTCAATTCGGTCCAGCCAATCTCAAGTTTTAGTGAGACTAAGAAACGTCAATTGATTTTTATATATGTATATAAAAATAAGTAGGATAAGGTCTGCAACTTTGAAAATCAAAATTAACGTTATAATTATAAAGTATCTAATAATGAGGTTTACACAGATTACAAGTTTTGGTAGATCATTGTTTTTTTTTTCAGCAATTAGAGTTGCCCGTTTCCTAATGAGGCCAGTCCTACTGCCAAGTAGATATTCCCGCCCACACTTTATGATTGTTTCATTACACTCATATGATATGAGTGAATGTTTCGGGAGTCTCCAAGGTAGCTCGAACGCCTATTTGACAAATACGTACCCTTCGTAAATCCTTATATATCACTCTGGTCTCTGGCCGATCATTCCATATTATGGCGTTTATCTCTGACCTATAATTACGTACGCAAGTGCCTCAGCAATGGTCGGTTATGTATTTAGGAAAAGTAGGTTTTTTTCCATTTTATTTTTGATTTAGATACATTATTAGTAACCTGAATTGTTTTATGGAAAAAGTACCTTACTGCTGAGTATATTGCCGGCTCTTAGTAACAAACAACTTTGAGAAACGGTAGTATGACAATTATAACATTTGACGATTTAAAAGAGTACATTTTATATTCCCTAAAAGGAACTCTTTTAATGAATGGTCGTATCAGAAGTGTAAACTCATCAGAGTTTAGTCACTTACTAGTATATCAGAGCTCATCTCTTTGTCTTCCTTTTGACTATCACTGGCCTGAAACAGTCAAGCCCGTTGTTCTTAAAAGGCCGAAAAATGGTTTGTCAAACTAAGTCTTTTCTGCTGCAGCAGTATGGTTTTAAATTACTTAAAATGGCGACATTCGCTGAAATGGCCACCGAATACCTTTCTATTTTACATGTACCGTAATTTTATTTTCTTTTAATTTTTCGATCTTCAAACGAGGTATTCTTCTGAACTTACGCTGGAAACGCGCGACGAAGACATATTTTCGTTGCATGTGTTGAGTTATACATTTGAAAATGTTAATATCAACATGAAACGTGCTAATATTTGTAATTTTACAATTTCCTCTTACTTTGTATTCATACCTTGGATTTTCATATACTTTAATCATTACAATACCCAAATTTTCATTGCCATAGTTACGCTGTGCACATGTTGACGACAGCATGCGTTATGTTTTTCTATATTTACAGTACAAAGAAAGTTCCTACCGCAAATACTTGGGCTGTGAAATGACCTCTAAGTACTACGGTATGGGGTTCTTTAAGAAAAAAGTTCTTAGATGTTTGAAGGATCGGAAACGCGCGAGTGATGCCCCAGGTGTTGCGAGCGTCAATAGGCTGCGGTGACCGCTTACCATCAGGGGACCGCAAGCTTGTTTGCCACTTTAGAGGTATAAAAAAAATGTGGTTATTTGTCGGAATGTTGCTATAGTAATTGTGCAATTTAAAAAATAACAAAAATCGATCATAACGGCAGTTGAACGTAGCGATCAAAACATCAATAACGAGGTCACAGAGAGCGCTGTGAGTGCGGGTCTAATGGAGGAGATTATGAGTAACAGCTGTCATTCGGCAAAATGGGGCTTTTATCAGATGATGTGTTGTTCACGAGACGCTAATGCGGTGATCGTATCGCCGCGTGGGCCGCGCCGCAGTCCGACCGCCAGCGCATAATGCATACGCGCACAAATGGTAGCATTATCTCTGCATCTGATCGCGGTGTGCTGGTACGGCGACACGTTGCGAATGGCGCGATCGCTGCGACGGTAGTCGTTGTCGCAACATTAGGACTGCTGCGTCACGATAACTTAACTGTTTTCTTATAATTCTAATCAGTTGTAGACACTTTCTGGTAGTTGATTGCGGAAAGTCTGGAATACTTGGTGGGTCTCGCCTTCCGATACCTAGATTTTTTTTATTTGGCAAACAAGCTTATGGCCCGGCTTGTGTTAAACAATCACCGTGCATGGCCTATATAGAAGCCTGCAACACCGGAAGAATTACTTGCGAGTTGCAAAATGTAGCTGTGGGCATAATTTCGAACAGTTCCTTTAAACACAGTGAGGCAAACTCTCTCCTCAGATTTAAGGTTTCGTACAGCTTGTGAATTTGGGATCGTCGACATTCATCTCAGCTCGTTGTTGAACCGAGTCGAGAAGGTGGTATGCGGGTGCCCAGACCAGTACCATTCCTTATTCTGTGTCAGATATGGCAGCAGTACTCCAGATGGGGCTGGAGAATTCCAGACTTTTCGCAATAAGATCCCTGATCTCCACGAACTCTGCGACACTAGAGATCGATATCTGGACTAATGTTAAGCTCTCTCATTTTTGTCTAGATAATTGGTCCTCAAGTAGAAGAAACTTTTTAAATGGATTAAAAATGTCAGACGATAATTGAAACTATAATATAACTTTAGTCACTATGTGATCGCGCTGTGTCGTGACTGGAGTAACAATTTATGGTGTGTTTCCTTGTAATTATCGAAGCGTCCATGTGGCCTGTCAGGATTGTTGTAGTGGCCTAGGTGGTCATGAAAACGGGTACTAATCCCATTCTGACCTGGCAGCATAAATAAATCATTAGACAATAGAAAACTTATTTGCAAATTTTTCTTTAGTAGTAATTTTTCTTTAATAAGTCCTATATTTGATCAGATGCCAACAATGATCTTGGGTTTTAACGTTTTTATGACGTGTGGTTTATTTTATTTTTTATTTATTATTAAAAATTTGAGGTAAGTTACCTTTCAATGAAAACCCTAAGATTATTAGGACCTTAGGACCAAGGTAGCACTCTGCCCACTGAAGTGCGTTCAAAAACCTAACTCTGGTTAACCCAGGTAGCACTGACAGCAGGATAGCAAATTTATTTTTATACACAACAAATAGAGACAGCACGTAACTCTAAACCAGTTGACTTAATTTTTGTAAGCGACCCAGGAGGCTTAGACTTTTCAAATTTAGAGTCACGATAATAAGAATAGAATCAAACATAATGTATGAACATAAAGGTTGTGACGTTTCTTGCTATCGATCAAAAAAAAAAATCATACACTTGTTGCTTTTCTATGCTATCGGTACCATCGCCAAACCTCCGTGGAGCGCCGAAACGAAAGTCGTCCATATGTCGCAGGCAAATCGTACAATCCGCCGTGTCATAATATGCCTAGGCAGATCGTAAAGAATGGAATAGAAATTATTATATAACTGAACAGATTATGATATGAAGCTTGGCTGGAACGCTCCGCTCGCTTTGCTCGCTACGCACCTACGTTTACAAAAGAGAAATTGAACCTAACCTAACATACATGACTTACACAGTGCGATTTCTGTTCCTTTCGTTTCCATACTTTACGATTTGCCGAGGCATATTGTGAAACGGCGGATTATACGATTTGCCTGCGTCACATACATTACGTAGCCATATTGCATCTTTACAAATGCGATTCCTTTCTTATATTCGTTGAATTTGCGTTCGCCTAGACCCTGCGGATAAGCTTGGCGATTGCAAATGGCGGCTTTAAATCTATTGTGGATATTTATTATATTTTTAAAGATTTTAGGTTTTTGGTTAATTCGGTATTTAAATGTAATGTTTTTATTATAGGTATCTATTTGTCTCTCATATGACGACATATATCGACCTAAATAAAGATGCTTATTAGGTATATTGAATCTTTAATTATTATTGTTATATTTTTAGAATATGATTTAGTAATTAAATATGATGGTGCGTTATTTAAAATCTGTGTTCTAAGTATTAGTCTAATTTATAATTTAACATATTCAAAGTTAATGAAGAGCCAGATTTTCGTCATTAGAAAGCTACTTAGAATGTTTTTACGTAAGTACCTAAAATTTTCACAACAATATATTTAGGATACCAACTAAAAGCATAAAAACATTTCGATATTCAATTCAATAAATACCTATATTCTTAATTTTTAACCAACGATGAGTATTTTGAATGACAATAAAAGTAATAATAGCATATCTAACTGAAATAAAAAAGAAACAAAAATCTTACATGGTAACAAAAAATAAAATCATAAGCGATTTTCGATAATTGCTACAGATAATGTAAAGTGCTCCAGCCGACGCCTTCCATACAGCGTTTTCGATACATTAGAAATAAGTCGTGTTCGAAAACGGTCTCTCTATAGCGATACTGCACGATTTTTCGATTGTAACTTGTCTAAAGCCCCTGGGCGGGTCCGTACGGGCCGGCGACGCACCGTGTCGCGCGCCGCCGCCGCCTAAGGGCGGGTCAAGTGTTCTTCAACAATATTTGACAAATCTATAAAATGTCATTAATATCGAGTATTATTATATTTTAACTAGCTTTTGCCTTCCTCTTAATTCAGTTATCGGCGAGGGAGTTTTACAACTTCTTGTTATAAAGAGAAAGCTATCGCTGTTGTTATAGTTCGTCCACGTGGAATTCGGTTACAGTTATTTCTGCGGGAACAATTTTAATTTTTTCGGGATAAAAAGTAGCCTATATCCTACTTCGTCCTATTAGTTGCTCCGTTGCGACGCTAAGTAGTGACAAACAAACAGACTTTCAAAAATATATATTAGTAAGGATAATAGTATTAGGGTAGAGTAGTTTATTAGCCTCAAAAGGAAAAACAGAAGTGTAAGATGGCCGCAACATCCGTGTCCGTGGTTGTCACTGATTATTTTTTTGGAGATGACTTTGCGCATAGTAATTTGAAATTTGGCATAACTTTACATAGCTATGCTATAACATTGATGGCACGCACATGTTCCGATAAATGGAGATAATGATTTTTTCGATGGTGTGTTTGTTATGTTATGTCTGAGTCGGCCTCATATTTTTTTGTTTTTTGTATCGTTTACTGACGCACAATGTAATATATACAGTGGTTAAACTCATGTACTTGGACAGAGCAAGGATGAGGTAAGGTGCGGGGGGTCGGGCGGAGCGACCGCGGGTCCCTGTCTCTATGGCTATTGCGGGTAATTTCAAACGAGGACGCTGCTCGGCTACACATACGCACGATTTGTCTGAGTGATTACAAATTGTTATCTAATTCTTGTGAAATAAGTATTGTCCAAATGGGTTACAAAAATTGTGCAGTATTTCAGTGCTTATCAAATTCAGGCGTAAACAAAGATATCAAATTTCACCACTTGCCTTCTGATGCAAGGTACTTAAGTTTTATTAATTCCAACTTATTATAGGTAGTTCATAAACTAAATCATTCCTACTTTATTTTGAAACTAGGTAATAAGGTATAAAAAAAACTGGTTGCCTGTAAAGTCGGTATACGGGCGAAAGTTTTACGTGACAATGATTTTATGTCTGTCTCTCTCGCTCTTAGGCGGGCGCGTGCCTCTCACTCGCTCTCATTGTGAGCGCATAACGTGAGCGGAGCGTAACGCAGTTTCTTGAAGTGTCACCGGCAAACCAATTTATAAGACGTTGTCACGTCAATAAATACGATTTCCAATCTACACTTAAGTCACAGTAGGAACATACCTACATATAAACCCCCTATTTCCCTATTTAGTAATAATATCTATAGGACGAGCTTGACCGATTATGTCCTTATCTTAACATTTGTTTACCGTTCGTGCCTGTACCTAATAATAGTAGGTACCTAAATTACTTAAGCGGCTAACTTCACACCTGTTTTAATTTTATGTTTCTTAGTTTGTTCAATATTTACCTACCGAAACATCCCATTCGATTGCTATGAATCTTTGGCCCACACTGTGACGTCAGCGCCAGAAAGGTTTCTCGATTAGTAATAACATTTTAAAATAGGTGGTGCGTGCGGTGTCAGTTTTCAAATGAACGTAAAAAATTTTAAAATAAACAAGACGTAGAAGTATTTTGTTATCCAAACTATAATTTACGAATAGGTAGCGTTTTATTCTGTCGAATGTCTTCAATCGCCTTTAGGCTACATGGTCAGTGTGAATTGCGGACATAAGATGTATAATATTTATTTTCAAACTTTTAAAGTTGAAAATTTTGTGACCCACAAACATAAATATCTAGTTTAAAAACAAGTAGTAATAATAAAATGAAAAATACTATTATGTCTTTTATTAAAAACGATTTTAAACATCAACAGATCTACAAGATTTTCAGATTCAAGGAATAATTTAAATTCTACGGAACCCTACGAACGAACGAAATGCGTTTACAACACGTAACTTGGCCGGCTTGTTTTTCAAAATTGTAGACGCTGAACCCTTAAAAATGTTTTAAAGAACATTGTGGTCATTGACGGATATCAATTAAAATGACTTATTAAAGCCGGTTACACACGTAGCTTACCTGTATATATGTAAAAATACATCCATACAAAACTGCGTGAGTGGTAAATAAAAATTTACTAAAACACAAAAAATATTGTTATATGACTTTATATGCTTAAATCTAACTTAATGCATAAACTTCCAGATTTGCTTTATAATGGCGACCCAAATGATATGTACAATACTGTTCTTGACACTAATACTACAGAGTATAATAAAATATTTACTGCAAAAAAGAAACTTATTTCCAGTCGCTTTAGTTTTTGTGAATGGGCTACCCCAGGTATTCATAAAAGTAAACTGTATGAATTATATAAAGAAAAAACATATAATAATAGCCAAATATTTAGGGAATATTTAAAAAAATACTCAAAAACCTTTAAAAAGGTCTGTCTTGTTGCAAAAGCAATTCACCTCAGACATAAACTAAAAAATTCAACAAATAAAATAAAAACTACATGGAACATAATAAATAATGAAACTGGTAAAGCTAGGAATTCTTGTCAGGACTTTGAGTTGATTGTAGATGATGCTAGTTTTAAAACAAATTCTGAGGTAGCAGTTGCCTTTGAACAGTTTTTTAGGAAAATCCCATTCAAAACAACTGAACATCTAAACTCAAGTCCAATCTTAGCAGAAAAATTATTAAAAACTAGTGTTCCTGAATGTAACGTTCCCTTTGTACTTAAAAACATTAGTCCTACGGATATCATTAATACATTTAAAACATTAGAAATTAAAAACACTACAGACCTTTGGGGACTTTCTGTAAAAACTATAAATTCAATTATTCATGTTATAGCACAACCCTTAGCCATTATATTTAATAGTTGTATTGATAGTGGTGTGTTTCCTGATGAGATGAAACTTAGCAAAGTTATACCTCTTTTTAAATCAGGTAGTTCAACAGATCCTAATAATTTTCGGCCTATTTCAATACTACCTATACTCAGTAAAGTTTTTGAAAAAATCATACTTTGTCAAATGTTAAGCCATTTCTGTATTAATAAGCTACTTAGTAGTAAACAGTTTGGCTTTATGAAAGGCCGTTCCACAACCGATGCAGGAGTGGCACTATTAAAAAATATATAACGCCTGGGAGGATTCGCATGACGCCCTTGGAGTGTTTTGTGATTTATCTAAGGCATTTGACTGTGTTCAACATGAAAATCTCATCATGAAGCTACATCACTATGGTATTAGAGGCAAAGCTCTCGACCTCTTGACATCCTATATGAGTAGGAGAGTACAGAAAATAGATGTCAACGGTGAAAGATCTCCGGGATCAGCAGTCACTATAGGAGTCCCTCAGGGCTTAATTTTAGGTCCTTTTCTATTTCTTATTTACATTAATGATCTCCCATATAATGTAAAAAACCATGACATTGTCTTATTTGCTGATGACACCTCTTTGCTTTTTAAAGTTAAGAGACGACAGACATGTTATAATGAATTAAATAATGCCCTTTCTAAAATTGTAAATTGGTTTAACGCTAATAATTTGTTACTTAATGAAAAAAAACCAAATGTGTAAAATTTACATTACCAAATGTTAGTCAGAGACAGACATGTATTAATATTAATGGCGAGCAATTAGAACTTGTTAATTCAACAGTCTTTCTTGGCATAACGCTGGACTCCAAACTTCAATGGGGTCCTCATATTCATAACCTAGCCAAAAAACTTAGCTCTGCTGTGTATGCGATCAAGAAAATAAGACAATTGACCGATGTCGACACTGCAAAAATAGTATATTTTAGCTATTTCCATAGTTTAATGACATATGGTATACTATTATGGGGTAGCGCTGCTGATGTAAATACAATATTTTTGTTACAAAAAAGGGCAATTCGTGCTATTTATAAATTAGGATCTAGTATATCTCTGAGGGATAGGTTTAGGGAAGTAAAAATTTTAACTTTAGTGTCGCAGTACATATATGAAAATCTTTTATATGTACATAAAAATATCAATAGTTTCAGCAAGAAAAGTGACGTTCACAAAGTAAATACTAGAAGTAAAAATAAGCTGTTGGTGCATGATACACGTCTACACAAAATAAGTAACTCTTTTATGGGGCAATGTATACACTTTTACAACAAAGTTCCCAATAAAATTCAAAATCTATCAATAAGTAAATTTAAATCTTTTATCAAGCAGGTACTTTGTAAAAAGGCATATTACAATATTTCAGACTATGTAAATGATAAAAATCCTTGGGACTGATGATGCTCAATTACAGGATGCATAGGTAAACCAAATTAAAATGGAAATAACATAAAATTGTACGACTAAAAATCTTTTATTTAAAACATTAATTGTATTTTAGTTTATTTAAGTATTTTTAAAAGAGTAACTATCGAGTTTCTTGCCGGATTCTTCTCGGTAGAAATCAACAACATTGTGAACCGGCGGGAAGGTGGGAGGGTTCAAAAAATAATATTTTATAACTTTGACGATTCAAAAGTGATTGTAAAATCCTTATTTGAATAAACCATTTTGACTTTGACTTGACTTTGACTTTATGCTCGTAAATTACCTTTTAGTTCACAACCTTGTCCATGTTTTCCTATAAATTTCTTACTTAAGTTATATATACGTACGCGGATTAAGTTGGATAAATATTTTGCAGTATCACATTTGCGATTACTAATCATGTACGACAAAATAATACAGCTATTGATTTACCCACAAGCACAGTGACAACCCTTGCGTTAACAAGCCGTGTCGCGACAACCCAAGCCGAGGCTCTGCAGTAGACAGTTCAAACCCAACTACGGCGAAGACAAAAGAAGGAGGGTATAAGTTTTTAACAGGTACTTATGTATGTTTATTTGTAAATCATGTGACGTCATACGAACTTGAAAAATGGCTCCTCTTGTCTAGAGGATATAAAGTCCTTTATTAATTATTTTTTTAAATGTGTCGTGTGGAATGAAAGGGCTTAATTAGGAAATTTCCAAATGTTTTTTATATAATAAATTTATATAAAATATGCATTGTTGTGATAGGAGAACCTTTAGGTGAGGTACTCATAATTGTTAAGAAAATTTTACTACATTAGTTTCGTTATCTAAGTCCTGACACTGAAATATGTGTACGGTTCTTGTTTGTACAAAATCTCAACCCAAGAACCAGGTTAAACGAAACATCTAGTCTCAACTAAAATTAAAGTATCTTCGACTCCCTTTTATTCAATGACTACTACAGTTTAGCTGATGCAGCCATTACTGCTCCATCGGGCTTTTGGGGCGAGACTCTAAAGGAGTCTTAGCCCATAAAGCGCCCAACGCTCAAGGGCTCCCCGCGGGGGGAGCCTCGGCTTGGGTTGTCGCTCTTGGGGGCGTCCCTTCGACTAGCGTGAGTCTCGAACCCAAAGGTGAGTCAGCGCCAGGAGGGGAGTTCCCCGTTACGCGGGTGCGGTTGCGATTGAGTGGAGGCGAAAAGCGCCCCGGCACTCTTTGATACCTCGTGTACCCTTGCGGTCGCCGACGAACCCGGTGTAAGGGGAGAGGCCCTATTAGGGGAGGTCGTTGAGGGTAATCTTGCTATCCGGATAGTGAGATCGTCTTCTTGGGCCGTTAGTACGTGCCGAGATCGGTTGGGGGGATGATAAGTTGTGGATTGCACAATTAATCGATTCGGGAGATTTTGTGTACGCTCGAAAAAGCGGACTGCCAGGTCTTTGAGACATTGGAAAAACGTGGGGATCTCAAAATCCCTGTGTAAGTCCGCATTACGGACGTACCAGGAGGCTCCGGAGGCCGCTCTGGAGGGAGGAGTTTATGGAGATTGCGTTTAGATAACTAGCATATGCTAGTATGGGGCGGATGCAAGTGGTGTAAAGAGTCAGCTTACTTCTAAAGCGACATCTTACCGTACTTGCCTATCATGGGACATAGACGACCAAGGACGAAAGTGGCTCGGTCTCTAACTATTTCGGTGTGATGGCGGAAGTTCAAACGCCTATCCAGGGTCAGATATTTGGCCTTGTTTTGCCAAGGAATGGCACGGCCGAAAAGTGAGAGGGGAGATGGCCGCGGAGGGTGGTCTACGGTGAAGAGAACAGCAGAGCTTTTGTCGGGATTCGATTTTCGATTCTCCATTTCCGAAACCATTCGCCTAGGGCGGTGATAGCGGATTGAAGTCTCTTAGTGATTCGACTCACTTGCCTATCGGTGGTATTAATAGCGGTATAATTCGCGAAGAGGGCTAATTGGGTACCATACGTTTTAGGGATAACTTTAATTTTGCACAGTTTAACATACACAGAGTCTAACAAAAATCCAAACCATATCGTAATATAAAACAATAACTGTGCCATCTATTGATTGTAATAGTGCACTTAACAAGATGTAATATGTATGAGGACATAAGTACAAAAGTAGCATTTGTAGACACCGTTTCGTGTGTAGTAGGTACGTACACATACAATATATTGTGAAAACAAATTAAGAAATAGTTCTAAACCAAAATGTTATTTAAAATAGTGTAGAAGAAAAATGGAGTCCGCGTGTCGGAAGGCGAGGTGTCCAATTCGTTAAATGAAATTAAATATTGAACGATGCGACGGAAACCGGCGCGTTCTCCGCTCGTGAGGCACAAATTTAATTAGTGTCGGCGCGGCGGGAGTCGGCGGGACGCTCGTCTCGGCGCAAAAACCTCTGCGAGTAATCGGATTTGTTAGCGTAGAGCGACCGAGGAAAGGGTTACAAAAACCCCAGCCATTGTGTCCTCTAATAGGATCGAATAGCCCAATATATGAATCATGAACTAGCAAATTCCTGCGAGGTACCATTGCAACTGACTGTTGCTCTCTGTCAGCGCTGCTTACACAGAACTGCTTCTTAAGGGACATATAGCAGCTAACTTAAATAAGCTATTGTATAAAGTATACACATATAAGGCTTGCAACACAAATTCGGCTACTACTCTGTATTCGGCCTATTCGGCTACCTTGTCTGCAGAACACCGAATATCTAGGAACTTTTTGGCCAAATACCGAATTCTTAAGATTTTTCGTTGTAGTAGTAGTAGATGATTGGCAAAATAAAAAGATTGTTTTTTTTTATAATAATGTATTTTCTTCTAATCAATCAATAAAATAAATTTAGAAAAAAAATAAATTAACAAATTAAAACGAAGAGAGCACGAAAATGTTTGTATTTACAATAAGCAGCAAACTAAACAAGTCAAAACAAGCAGCGTGACGTGTGAGAGAGGTCACGCGCTGGCCCGGATATTACATTACATCATTACTACATACTATTCTTTGCAAATCTAATGTATATTGTATTTATTATTATGTGTATGTAAATCTATGGATATAATTATATGTATATGCTATTTATTTGTGTTTATCTGATTGTATTTATTGGTATTCATATTTTATTGTATGTATATGTATGTATGTATGTTTGTACGAGTATATTATCTTAATATCTCACTGCACATTCTATCCATTACACCTAGGGTTGCCAGGCGTCCGGATAAAGCCATGCTTTTTGGTTACGTGTCCGGCCAAAATAGACGATGTGAGGCTTTTGTTAGCATTAAATTTTTTTTTTTTTTTTTATTTGTCATGTATTGGTTTCCGCTCCGAACGCCTGAACATTGATTCATTTAATTTTATTGTTGTTTCATTAGGATTTTTGGAGTTTTTTGGTAAATACTAAAAACAAACCTTGTTTTACTTTAAAAACGAAAATTGACGTGTTATACTAAGACTAAAAAATTAAAGATGTTTTTACCTAAATGTCCGGCTAAACTGACTGGTCTATCCGGCTTTTCAGTTTTACGACCTGGCAACCCTAATTACACCTTTTGTTTTCTCCTCTACTCCAAGGATTTCTGGAAGAAATCGCTCTATAGCGATAAGACGTAGTATGTTATTTATGAAGAGCATATTGTATGTTATTTATTAAGTTCTTATTATGGTTTTCTGTTATTTTTGTGCAATTAAGTACTTTACTACTACAGCTATTATATGAAATAAGAATGTTTTGTATTTTTTCTGAAATACATCCGTGAGTTTAAATTGGCATTTCTGGCGTTTATTACACATAACATAAATGCTAAAGTTCGGTCGCCTGCTCGTGTAATGTTTCGGCAAAACACGAGCAGGACACCCGGCATAACTAAAGCTAAGAAATGTTTTTAGATATGTTTAGAGAGAAACAATGTTAAACGTTTTTAAAATAGCTTATGATTAATATTATAATTTCTATTTTTTTTGTTTTTGAAATATGTTTTTTACGAAAAGGAAATTAAGAAGATCGGTTTGTGGCTTTAGTAAGCTGCTACAAACCCCCTTATTAACGTTTTTTTATTAAATATTAAGAACCACTACTTTTAACGTGTTCTTTGTATAACTAGTCAATTAAAATAAGTATGCATCGACATATGTATTTTTTTAAATGGTGACAGATTTGTCTCGCAGGCACCGATGTTGGGCACGTCCAGCACCAGGGCACTTGATTTAGCATATTTACTACACGATTTTCTGCTTGTACGCGTTTACATCGAATCTACGTAATATTCACTAGATCGTTATTTACATTTCCGGGTCACGAGTGTTAGAAGAGCGCGTAAGACTTGTCCAGGCAGCAATGTACGGCTCCGTGTTCTGGGAGTGACCCGGAGGGAAAACGCGCGGTAGCGGAGGGTCGAGCGGGTCACGGCGTTGCAATTTTCTTTGGACCACAATAAAAATGTGAAGGCGAGTGAGACGGGTACCAAAGGGAGGGGGGGTGGAGGTCGTTACTACCTCACCTGGGAGCTGTGATTCTGAAACTGAACCGGCGATCACGCGGCGACTACGGTGGGAGTGTATAGTGTATACCAACGTGTACACAAACACACACATGGTATCCTAGGTCCCGCGTTTAAGAACTGTATATGCAACTTCGAGGGACGACTGGAGTGCTCTGCGCCTTAACATTAATACTAAATACCTAATTAAAAAAAATATATGTGTGAGTATATGGTGTTAAGCCATTTTATCCACTTATATCAGTAAATTATTATGTAGCGACAGTTAAACTTCAATAAAAGCTTTTTCTGTAGGTAGGAGTGTTTTAAATTCATATCCATACTAATATTATAAATGCGAAAGTAACTCTGTCTGTCTGTATGTCACCTCTTCACTCTTAAACTGCTATACCGATTAAGATGAGATTTAGCACAGAGATAGTTTGAGTCCCGGTAAAGGACATAGGCTATTTGAAAACGTCAAGTGTAAGTCGGTTTTTTATTCTATATTTGCATAGTTGCCGTTGAAATCCTTCACCGATAACCGAATTTAGGACGGGTGGAAAAACGGGAAAAAATCTATTAAATAATAAATATTTTTTTGGTATTAAATACAGCGCCAGCAACTAAGTAAAGCTTGTACTATGGATACCTTGCAACGGATAGGTATACAAATACATATAAATATACATATATAATTTTTTTTTGTAAATACATTTTTAGGTATAACATTCTCAAGACAAACAAACATAATGTTCATGACATAAATGTTTGTCTTGTGTGAGAATCGAACGCACGCCCCTCGATCCAGCAGTGGGTTGACCATTAAGTCACCGAGTTTTGCGTCTTATCTAGGGCCATAGACTAACATTAAACCTCATCAAGAAGATAAATCACGACGATGTTAGGGAATAAACTGTCGGTTTTTGACTCTACATGGGAAGCTTGCAGAGTTGTTCAGAAAATAGATGTGAATGGTGAAAGATCTCTGCGATCGGCAACCACTATGGGGATCCCTCAGGGCTCAATTCTTGGTATTTAAATTCGAAAACTAGACTGGCAACTAGTTTTCTAATCAGTCAGAAACTAATATAACTTTATAAGTTACAACTGTAACTCTAATGTATGTTTAAGTTATTTCATTAATCTACATAACTAAGTGTACATATTACTTAAAGTCTAACAAAGTTATTTTACCTTTGCTGTAAATAGTGTTACAGTTTTATTGAGTGCTAATAGTAATAAAGCAAAAAAAAGTACTCTAACTTGATTAACCGATGAAAATTTTCAAGATTTATTAAGTGACATTTAGCAATTTAACTGCGGTAATAAGTAACGGCAAAGTTTCTTGACCACTTGTTGACGTGTGCAAACTTAACATTAATCCTACATATGACTTCATCCATATCAATTACATTAATTCGAAAGTAAAACGTAAATCATTTGCGTAAAGATGATAAGTTATTGAAAGTATAATGGCATCAAGATCGATAAACATGCAAAAACATAAATAATAGGACAGAGAATCGCGCCTTGTGGAACGCCACCTACAATACAATCTGAGCAATTTGGATCGGGCTACAAAGATAACAGGTAAACCAATCAAGAACTTATGTGGAGAACTACAAAAAGGAAAGAATAAGAAGAAGAATTTCATTATACCTATATACAGCTAATCTAGTTTGTAATATGACATTGATCTGAGTCATCCTAGTGCACTGACCATTTTGAGCTCCTCGGCTGGACAGTGATCCTACAACGATGCCGAATTTGGGCGACGAGTCGTTTGTCGCAGCTAATGAAGCGAGTCGTCCTGGTTCCCACGATGGCCGCAGCGACTGCGAAACGACAACAAAAAAACAAGTGCCAATCCCCACGCTGGTATTTTAATGAGGTCTACCGACTTCGGCCGGCGCGCGTCCCTCAGCTTCAAAACAATAAATGATGTGGGTGTCACTGTTAAACAAATAACTGAATGCGTTCTAACCGAATTCACTCCAAAAATGGTTGAGTGCATTTGAAACGAAGAATTGGTCTTTAATTAGTAAAGTTCCCACATTTGGAGGTACCTCCTATTTAGGGTTCCGTAGTGAAAGTTGAATTGCACACAGTACCTACACAAATATAAAGTATTATACCGACTTTAAAAATATGTATCAACCTTTTAAATTTGATAATAGTTCAAGTAAATCCCGTTTAACGTTGAGAAAGAAATAGTTATTTGTTACGCAAGGCTGTAAAGTTATTTGGCGGGAGTGCCTTGATTAAATACCAAGCAAGCAAAGGATTCTAATATTGAACCCACGAACGATGGGAGGAATTCTAAGGCACGATATTTTGCAGGCGTGCGAAATACACAATTGTTATTTTATTATAAAAAGGAAAAAATCAAGATAAAATAATAGTACATTGTGCATTAAGGGTGGTAAGAAGAAAATTACCAACCAGAGGCCATTTGGAAGCCTTAGGCCTAAGGCTGAAAGCTTTAATGACTCGAGTTTGTAATTTCCGTACTGCCCGTGTTACACACAATGTTTTGTTTCATATTTGGGAGTAATTAATAAAAATATAAGGTGAATAAATAAAAAACACAATGGAAACGGCAGGAACAGAAGTAATAAAGCAATGCCACCGCCTATACCGATATCTAGAGAATTCTGGGAACTAAAAAGTTTTGTCTGAAGTTAAAACTTGTAATCGCTCGCATGTAGTGTGCGCGTAGTTAATATTTTGAATAGATTTTTATACATACTTGATAGAATTGCGACATTGAGTTCTATGAATGCGCACTTTGCTTTAAGAAAAGTTAAATTCATAAAGAAAAAGCCCGTGGGAGTAATTAAGGTCTTAGCACTTGCTTTGCCTGCACGTAATGACACTGTTTGTTTTACGAGTTTGTGTGATCAAAAACCATTGTTTAGTTATGCATAGCATTAAACCTACTTACAAAATGAAACATATATAAACAAATAGTTTAATAAAGTAGGATAACATTAAAGTCGTTAAACAAGAACTTTCAACAAATCCTAATATTCTCTGGAGTATATTCTTGTCGCGTGAAAACTTAATTCGGCATTTAGTAAAACTACAGGCAGAGCCAAAGTAAGCAGAGCTTGTGTCATGGATACCAGACGACGGATACAAATAAATATATCACTTTTTTTTTACATATCATACATAAATACACCAGACTCAAGACAAACACAAATGTTTATCACATAAATGTTGTCCGGTGCGGGAATCGAATCCACACCTTCTGCACAGCAGCCGGCCACTACCAACTAGGCTGCAAGTGTCATTTAAGTTAAAGAACTACAATAACTTACTTTTGTAGTAAAATTAGTATAATAGTGTCTGTTGATTTGACATATAGCTTAATACTTGGCCTTGGCACCTGCAGCCTTAACTCAACAACGTATATAAATAAGCATTTTTACAATCTTAATAGAAGCTTCTTTCCATTTGTATGTAGGTAAGTATGTTTGTTTAGTTATACTATTCGGTGTCCAATTACGCTGAATTTAGTATAACTTAAATTACAATACAATAATATGGCACCCTGGAGCTGATCTGATAATGGAGCTGGAAGGAGCTATAGGAACTCAACTGATCAAGATAGCCCAGGGACCTTATTGGAAACGGTCTCGAGTTATCTAGACTCTGGAATTCGAGAGAAAAATGTAGTGTATTCCAGAGTCCGAATAGCTCGAGACTGTTTCCATGTCTTTTTGGGCACTTTCGATTGGTCTCAATGAAGAGTATCTGACGATGAAGCCAAAAGGTAGACCCAGGAACTCAGTAAAGCAACGATGCAACCCCAACGAATTTTGGCTTGTTACGTTGGTCGTGAAAAGTGCTTTGGTCTTACTTGTCATCCAAGAGCTGATGATAAAGCCAGAAAGGTGGCCACTGAAACTTTGTAATGAAACGACGCAACACAATATCAAGTATGGTTTGCTAAATAAATTTAGTGTCTAAATAATAGGTACTAAATTTAAAAACCATGTTAAAAAAAGTTAGTTTAGTAGCAGGTACCGCACAAGCCACTTCTTTTGAGAATATTTTTTTATACTTGAGAATTTATAGATGAAGATCGAACCACTGGACCGAGTTTGCTCAAACTCTTTTCAGATCTAAGACATGACGTACCGTATCGATTGATATGGTCACGAGATAATTTGGTCCATTGGTTCTTGAGATATCAAGGGGCAAAAAAATATTTACTATCTGTTTTGTAGAACAACTTTATATAAGGAGTATTCAAAGAAATTAGTATAAAATGTTTAATTCTCCAAGTACATTTTATAACATTTTATAAGTTTTTTTTTATTGGTATGGTCACCGACTATTTAATATAATACTAGTAGTATAGTTATATATGCAAAAATAACTTTTTTTATTAGTTCAAAGAAAAGAATATTGAATGACAAAATTATTAATATTTACATAGGTAGTAAGTATCACGGAAGATAGATTATAAACCTACAATAATTTTGATAAATATGCTTTAAAAAATAGGTATTTTTTAATATATCTTTGTTTTTTTTGTCTATAAGCTAGCACTTCGCTAACACTGGCATACATTAGGAAGTTTCTATTTTTTAGGTAAGTTATCTGGGGATTGAATATAGTTGTATTAATATATTAAGTTTGTTTCTTTGTTTATCTTGCCTAGGCTGGCATCGACGTCCAAATCCCAAAATAACAGATAAGGTATTCGTATCAGCGTCATATGTCCCCACGGTTGGGGGCACGGTCTACCCTTACCGAGAATGATTTCAGCCATAGTCCATACGCGGGCCCAGTGCGGATTAAAGACTTCACACATGTCCTTTTTTTCTGACGTATGACAGGTCTCACGATGTTCTTTTACCGAAAGCCAGTGGTGCGAATATCAATGTACTTGAGAAATTAAGAAAAAGAGTTTCTACATAAAGGCAAATTTTGAAGTCGGTTTTTATTTTTTGTTAAAATTTCTTTAGTATCAAGTTGAGTGACAAGCGGAATTCACCCACCCGGACCTAATTTCGCGATACAAAAGACTTACATCGTTTTTAAAGTAGAATATAATAATATAAATTAACAATGTACTTCAATATACATTGTGCTGCTAGCTTTATTTAAAGACTGTACCCCAAATGGAGTACTGCTGCCATCTTCGGGCAGGTGCACCCTGATACCAGCTTGGCCCTTTTGACTCGGTTCAACGACGGATTGTGATAATGTCGACGATGCCAAAATCACAAGCCGTACCGAACCATTAAGTCTGAGGAGAAACTTTGCCTTCCTGTGTGTTTTCTACCGCCTGTATAATGGGACGTGTTCTGAGCAATTGTTCGAAATGATGCCCACGGGTACTTTCTACCAGCGCATCGCTCGCCACCGGCAGGAAATTCATCCTCACACCTTAGAGTCTAAAGGATCACGTACAGTGTGGTTTCAGAAACATTCCTCACGGAAACGCTAAGGTTTTGGACTGAGCTCCCTGCCAAGATTTTCTCTAAGGACTACAGTATGGGGTTCTTCAAGAAAGAAGTTATCGAATATTTGAAGCGTCGACATATGCTACCAACTTCTATATCGGGCACAACTACACGAAATACTTTCCAATCGCAAAATTCTATAGACTTCTATATCAGTGACTAGCTAACCTTGCGCCTTTCGGTTACAACTTCAAGGTTTTAACCCAAAATAGGGGTGACCACTGCCTTGATACACCTACATAAGGTAGTTCTTTAAGTATAGTTCTTTTCTCCAATCATTTTAGTTAGGTGGGAAGCTCATTGCTGTAACAGTATTTCTGTCACAAAACAGTGTCCTATATCAGGACTTAAAGGCCTTTATATAAGTCGGATATCATCAGCTTTAGTTGGAGTAATAAGAAGAAGAGCTTCAATTATATCCCCGCCCCCTTAAATAGTTCCTGACGGACTACCAGTATGTAGGTAGGTATAATAAGCAAGCCAGGGTTGGGCGGATGGATCTCTGAAAGCCAGTATCTTCATAGAGTTACAGCACAGCACACGAGTTCACTGCGTGAGTTCAGGTTGAGTAACCCTACCAAATCTCAGTAGGAAATAACTTAGTAACTAAGAATATATAAACCTATCGAGAATTTAAGTACATCGTAATTCATTTTTCTAATCTAAGTAGTTACTCTGTCCAAATAAATATATTTTTTTATAATTATATCAGTGCCGTTTACTTAATTAGTGTAAGTTTAGTAGTGTAATGAGAACGAGTCAGCAGTGGGATGAGTGTCCAGCAGAGAGTACTGAGTCTGTCTCAAGTATGTCTTTCGATTTGGCAGCAAGTGGTATCGTTGGTATTGTTATCTTTGAAGAATGTTGTAAGATTTTGAATCAAATGTCACTCTTACAACAAATAACTATATTGCCCAATTAATGGTTCTAACATAAACTCGTAAAAACTGATTAAGTTTCAGTATTTTTAAGATGATAAATTTTCATCTCCAAAATGAGATTAGAATCTGATGAATACAAAGTTATAAAGACGTTAACATGAGCGAATAGAGACGAAAGTTGACGAACCGGTCGGTGGAGCGGTCGGAGGAGTCGCCCGCAGAGTGCCGAACGCGGTCATCGACCTCGCAGGTGCCGACGGAAACCATAAGTAGATGCTGTGCAATACTGACCTATTCCGCGACTACGGTCTTTCACCTTCCTCCGCGCAGCCGATTCTTCTGTGTTGTTGTTCGACGCCCCAGATGATGGCACAGGTCCTGTCTGCCTGATGCCTTCGCCCTTACAGTGGGCCGAGGAGCCTAAGCCACAGACCGGCAATGTCAATAACTACGAATAACGTAGTAATATAATAGCGTAAATACGACTGAGGCTCCGATACGACCGACAAATCCGACATGTCTGATACACTGATTCAACAAAACCGATACACAGACACGACCGATACGACCGAGGCACCGATTCGATACGATCGATACGACTGAGGCACCGACACAACTAATTCACTGACACGATTGATACGACCGAGGCTCCGATCCGGTACGACCTACACACTGACAATACCAACAGTAGTTGGGATGGGAGCATCCGACACGACTGACACACTAGTAAGCATGTCGTTGAGGGGGCCGGGGTCAGCGGAATCAGACACAGATGAAATATAAATTGGAGGTGAGATATTGCCCAAATCATTATCATGAGTGCCGAAGTCTTCAAAAATTTGTCACGAAATACAGACGGATGACACACACACACACACATTGTAATTAGAACTTGGGTGTCAGGTGGCGGTCCATGTGTGCCAATTTTTTTTTAAAAACAAACATTGACTTGCTATGTTCAACATTTATTTAATTAATGTTTGAAATTGATGCCCGGAAGCGCGAATTATTTAGAAGAAAATTTGTAATTCGGTTGGACTGTTGCCGTCAAATTGTTTATTCGTCTGGCAGCCAATTGTGTCTCCTTTTTTGGAACTTTTGCATATAATACAAAAAACAAATTAAGGACCACTACACATATATATCTACATAAAATTATATATTATAAACATATAAATTATTGTCATAAAAATGTTTTTTTGGTATATTGAAGACACTAGCACTCAAACATCCTCTATGTTTAGATCTTGAAGTTATGTAGTTATTAAGCAGTGAAAAAAATCTTGCCACCGACCTAGAAGCTTATGGAGACAGACTCGAGTACGCCAGACTCTTGAAATCTATGCAAGTAGGTCTTACGTCTCGAGCTCCGTAAAACTACTTGCATACATTTTTCTCTCGAATTCGAGAGTTTGGCGTACTCAAAACTATCCCCAATATGCTTCCCATCAAGGTTTTTGCCCAAAATTTAATCAAGCATTTATTCTCGCAGATAACGTCGTTAAAGAAAAACAAGCCGAGACGTATTTTTGTGCATAATCAGAATGCAGAATCAGAAAATCAATGTCTCATTCAAAGTTTGAGTTGTAACCTACCTGTCTGTAGCAACATCAGCAACGGTACTGTGGTCGCAGATCACACGATGATTATTTTGACTATTAAACAGACATAATTGAGCCATCTCCAAAGTGGCCGGCCGACTAGTCCGAAATAAATAAGATTTGGCGTTCATTGATAGCGTGTTTCGTTCATCGCGGAGAGCGAGGCTTATAGAAACCGGATGAAATATAAATAGAAATGCGTTAATGAGAACGCATGCGAAATGCTTTCTTGTTTTTTATAAATCTAGTTTTTCTTGCGTCTAAACTTGCGTTAAATTCGGTTATCGGCGTGAGATTCCCACCGCCACTCCTTGATTACAATATTATGGAAGTATTCTGTTGGAAGTTATAGCTAGTAAATCGATTATAGTTAGTTCATTTATGCGAGAAATTTGAACTTTCCGGAATGAGATTCCTACGGAAACTACCTGATGAACCAAGCAAGAAATATTTTATTTGCCAAATGATAGCTCGCTGATATAAATAAAATACCTATCTAACTCTAGGGCTTATGAGTTTCAAGTTTTTAAATATCCGCAATAATTCTCACACTATGGAACTAGAAATACGATACGCACTTGGCCCGTTTTTCGTTTAATACTTCGCTCGATGAGTGAAAAATTTAGGTATTTATCGATCAAGCCTCCTTTTCTAAAACTTTATATATGCTTGTTTGTTTGTTACCATGCATATTGCTGCTCCAGCTACTTCTCTGATTTTATGACAACTTCAGAAACTTTCGATCTTCATTTACCTACTTCTTACAGTTCGGACCTTACTTTGCAAACCGTTAAGCATTCATTGTACCTATATTCTTCCTCTATTTGGAAGATTGTTATTATCGATATTTTCATATTCTTTCTCATTTAAGAGAAACTGTATTGCAATAATAATTAAGTTTGTAAAGATAAATTTTAGGTAGGTAGGTACTTGTTAGACGTTAGAATCATCCTTCATGTCTCGGATTAAATGAGATTATCACATCTAAAGAGGAGCTCGTAGCCTAGTGACACTCGTCTATCGGAAACGATATGAAACGCTTTTGAATTGTGGATTTGGATGGGTGACATCATTTTTCTGAACTCCTCAGTGTTTCGGACGGAGGGGCATGAGAAACCTTCGGTTTCGGCTGTGCTGTTTGTCATATATGACGGTAGTCGTCTAGCCAAGAGTCCTTAAGGAAGGCTTAAATACTGGAAGTCGAATGGCCACTAACTCGACAGCATTAGGCCGGCGTCTTACCAGCCAGCGTTCCACTGCAAGGACTCAAGGAACGGGTCACATAGGAAAAGAACTGTCGATGAGAGGGTTCTGTAGAGTGCTCAAAACTGCGGGCTGAAACAGCGCAAATGTTCAAGAAGGTGGTAATTGAAGAAGCGGAGGGTCCTCAACCACTGGAAGTTTCCAGACCGCATTTGTGAGTGATTCTAGTAGTGTCCCGTCCATCTCATGGTATTTCTATGTGTTCCTATTACCTCTGCCCAAGACACCAGTAAGACGGAGTAGATAGGGCTTCGCAGTCTAGGATGTGCAGTGGAAAGGATAGAGCCGACCGGTACCAGCACCTTTTAGCCAGCAGTTCATGATAAGCTACTTTTAGTGACGGTAAAGTGTTTTTTACTAATAAATATATTTGTTTTGCAATTAATGTTGTCTAACCATGTCAAGATTTCTAAGTATGAACAAATAATAATCCAAAACGTATGTAGTCGTTTTGAAAACTGACTTTATAAAGGAAATACAAAAGTCAATAACCGAATATTTTAGATAAAACGAGGACGAGATGAGAGCAAGCTGGTACCATTAAAATTATTCAAATTAATTGCGTGGACGAAATAGGTTTAGATTTCACTTGGTAATTAATTAAGGCGAGTTTTTGTCGATGTAAGTGATAGGCGCAACGATACTGTCATGTACGTCCATATCTCAGATTTATGTGTACGTGTGTGTGTGTGTGTGTGTGTGTGTGTTCGAAATAGACCTATAGATGCCTAAAATCCCACTGATATTATAAATGCGAAAGTTTGGATGTTTGTTCAATCTCGCTTCTACCACTGGACGGATCAGGATGAAACTTGGCAGACATATAGGTTAGGTCCTGGAATAGGACATAGGCTATTTTTGATTCCGAAAATTCAAAAGTTCCCGAGGGAGTAACTTTAACCGAATTCTACAAACGAACCATAGCTACAGCTATAGCTTGCTATAGCTTAATTCTTTAGTATAATCAAGGAGTTGATGTAAGAATTCCACGCCGATAACTAAATTTAGGGCGGGTGGAGCCGCTGGCAAAAGCTAGTACAACATATTTTCCTTTTTATTACTTACTTGTTTTTTGTCAGTCTGTTTATTACATATTTTCCAATAGAATTTTAACTTTCTAATGAGCGGAGACTTTAAACTTTAAACATTGCTCAGAACAATATCACAATACAATGTTACTTCGCTTTCTTGTCTATGTTTGTTTGTTTGTGTGTTTGGTACGAACAAAAATTAAATTTTTCATATGTCAGTAATAATTTCATAAAAATTAAAATTGTTCACGCGTTGCGTTGCAATTGCCTCATGCGTCCCCACGTAACTTACAGAAGGTATCTTGGGCCATAGTCCACACTGCTGTGGATTGTGGACTTCACACAATATGTTTTTTTTTTGACATATGCAGGTTTCCTTACGATGTTTACCTTCAGCCAGTGGTGTGAATAATCAATGTACTCGAGAAATGAGGAAAAAACTTACCAACCGTTGCAATATAAGCATCAAATTGACCTCATTTCTAAAACAAAAATCCTCGCAGAGTGAGGAAAAGAAACAAATACTTTTATTTCAATTCATAATTCTCAATATTTCTAACGTACATTGCAAAGGGGCTGACGAGATATATGTATTTGCCACAGTTAGAATAGCTACACTTTTAATAACAATCTAAACCACCTACGAAAATTGATTTTTACGAGAAAACCCGTGGGACAAAGCTACTTTTTAAAGAAAGATTAATTTATCTAAATCGTCAATTACAAGGAGATCAATCCTTCTCATGATTAAAACTTTAACTTTAATTAATTATTTTAAATTTATCTTACAATCGCGTCCGTTTTTAATAAAGTATGATACGATATCTTGAAACAAGCGAAATGCGGATCTTAGACAGGTAATTGAATAGCTCTTTAGTGTTATTTATTATAAGGTTACATACCAAAATAGTATAGTACAGCTGTTTGTCTAATGACAGCGGTCGTCAAGCCAAGTCAGAGGCCTAGATCGATAACGTTCGCCAACCCGCATCAGGTCAGCGTGGTGAACTATGGCCTAAACCTCTTTCTTCAAAGATAGACCTGTGCCCCTGACCTGGACTACAATTGTAAAAAGGTTTGTAGTGAGACTCCAGTGGATGTCTGAATGTCACATCTATTTTTCTCAGCAACTATGAATGCTATTGATTTCAAAATTTGTACGGTTGTGGTACCATGGTCAAACTTTCTTATCTGTGGTAAAAAAAATAATTATAACGTTTTTCGTTGTTGAAAATAGGATCTGAAATGGGGGATCGAAACTGAAATTACGTTCAAAAGAGTACGTACGTATATACGGTCTTTGCACATTCAAAAAACGATTTTTTTATAATTTTATGTGATCGTTTTGAACTTGTTAAAATTTCGAATTCTTCGCTAACTTTGGAAATGAAGGAGGATAAGTAAAATACATTACGTATAAAAATAAGGTTATTTTTGTAATGCGCATTACACATGTCAAAAATATTTACAAAAAAATTGCAAATACTAAAATTTAAACAAAAATTTCATTACTAAGCGATAGCGACGCAAACAGTTAATTAATAATTGTTACAACTTTATACTTTGTAATAAATATGTCACCGCTCAAATACAGATAATATAATCGATTTACCGCCCATAGCCAAAGCACGCACACACAACGCCCCGACGTAATGCAGCTACACTTTACACCGAAGCATTCTGATTCTCCTAACGCGTCGCTCGCAGTGGAATATTCACAAAAAAACTCCCTGGTGTCGGTGTAAGTGTCAGTGACTACGTTGCCGCATCTCCACTGTAATTATGACAATCCGTCGAGTTGTCACCTTGCACCGCCCGGCCTGCCTATGCGCCGATCCCGCCGATTGAGATGTCAACGGCGCTGTTTCTTTGACGCATATACAAACACGTCATGTTGCACGAAAATGAGGACCATGAGACACACAGACTGACATATGTCTAATATTATGTGTGTAATAGTTTATTACACGCTTTATATAGGTCTGTCTGTATCTTTTTCTGTCGGGGTCAGTCGTGGTCTACGTCGTGTCATATAAGGCTGAGGAGAAAATCACTTGCACTTGCTTATACCGTGTCAAAAAGTGCAATAAACGATTACACATATATTATGGTTGTATGTCATTTTATGTGTGTCATGCAGAATGTCAGCTACCGCAGATTTGAGATTGCCATTGCTTTTAATAAAATTCGGCCAAGTGCGACTTGGACTCGCGCACAAAGGGTTCTGTACCATTATTTTTAAAAACGGCAAAAAAAATCACGTTTGTTGTATGGGAGCCACCCTTAAATATAATTGTTTTATTTTGTTTTTTAGTATTTTTTGTTATAGCGGCAACAAAAAACCATCTGTGAAAATTTCATCTGATAATATATATATTATTACGGTTCATGAGATACAGCCTGGTGATAGACGGACGGACGGACGGACAGCGGAGTCTTTGTAATAGGGTCCCGTTTTTACCCTTCGGGTACGGAACCCTGAAAAAGTAAGTAAAAAATATTTGTCCATATAGAGGTCTGTATCGTAAACGACATTCGATCGATTTAATCAACATAATTCAAATTTGAAATACCTAGTTTGAATATTCAATTTTCTATTAACATATATTCACTGTTTATTTACTTGTCACCATTTATAACATATCTTTTAGGGTCCTCAACCACTGGAAGGTATGCGGCGTTTCCAGACGGCATTTGTGAGTGATTCTAGTAGTGTTCCGTCCATCTCATGGTATTTCTATGTGTGCCTATTACCTCTGCCCAAGACACCAGTAAGACGGAGTAGATAGGGCAGGTAGTGTAGGACTTCGCAGTCTAGGATGTGGAGTGGGAAGGATAGAGTCGACCGGTACCAGCACCCTTTAGCCAGCAGTTCATGATAAGCTACTTTTAGTGACGGTAAAGTGTTTTTTACTAATAAAAATATTTGTTTTGCAATTAATGTTGTCTTACCATGTCAAGATTTCTAAGTATGAACAAATAATCCAAAACGTATGTAGTCGTTTTGAAAACTGACTTTATAAAGGAAATAAAAAAGTCAATAACCGAATATTTTAGATAAAACGAGGACGAGATGAGAGCAAGCTGGTACCATTAAAATTATTCAAATTAATTGCGTGGACGAAATAGGTTTAGATTTCACTTGGTAATTAATTAAGGCGAGTTTTTGTCGATGTAAGTGATAGGCGCAACGATACTGTCATGTAGGTCCATATCTCAGATTTATGTGTACGTGTGTGTGTGTGTGTTCGAAATAGACCTATAGATGCCTAAAATCCCACTGATATTATAAATGCGAAAGTTTGCATGTTTGTTCAATCTCGCTTCTACCACTGGACGAAATCAGGATGAAACTTGGCAGACATATAGGTTAGGTCCTGGAATAGGACATAGGCTAGTTTTGATTCCGAAAATTTCAAAAGTTCCCGCGCGAATAGCTATAACGTTTGTTTCTCAATCTTGAAATTTAACTGAGATAGTTGAAGATATGGAGAAGGACATAGACTTCTTTTTATTTCGGAAAATTCAAAAGTTCCCGAGGGAGTAACTTTAACCGAATTCCACAAACGAACCAAAGCTACAGCTATAGCTTGCTATAGCTAAATTCTTTAGTATAATCAAGAAGTTGATGTAAGAATTCCACGCCGATAACTAAATTTAGGGCGGGTGGAGCCGCTGGCAAAAGCTAGTACAACATATTTTCCTTTTTATTACTTACTTGTTTTTTGTCAGTCAGTTTATTACATATTTTCCAATAGAATTTTAACTTTCTAATGAGCGGAGACTTTAAACTTTAAACATTGCTCAGAACAATACAAAAATACAATGTTACTTCGCTTTCTTGTCTATGTTTGTTTGTTTGTGTGTTTGGTACGAACAAAAATTAAATTTTTCATATGTCAGTAATAGTTAACGCGTTGCGTTGCAATTACCTCATACGTCCCCACGTAACTTACAGAAGGTATCTTAGGCCATAGTCGACACTGCTGTGGATTGTGGACTTCACACAATATGTTTTTTTTGACATATGCACGTTTCCTTAAGATGTTTACCTTCAGCCAGTGGTGTGAATAATCAATGTACTCGAGAAATGAGGAAAAAACTTACCAATAGTTGCAATTTGAGCATCAAATCGACCTCATTTCTAAAACAAAAATCCTCGCAGAGTGAGGAAAAGAAACAAATACTTTTATTTCAATCCATAATTCTCAATATTTCTAACGTACATTGCAAAGGGGCTGACGTGATATATGTATTTGCCACAGTTAGAATAGCTAGAGTTATATAGGACACTTTTAATAACAATCTAAACCACCTACGAAAATTGATTTTTACGAGAAAACCCGTGGGACAAAGCTACTTTTTAAACAAAGATTAATTTACCTAAATCGTCAATTACAAGGAGATCAATCCTTCTCATGATTAAAACTTTATCTTTAATTAATTATTTTAAATTTATCTTACAATCGCGTCCGTTTTTAATAAAGTATGATACGATATCTTGAAACAAGCGAAATGCGGATCTTAGACAGGTAATTGAAGACCTTGTTAGTGTTATTTATTATAAGGTTACATACCAAAATAGTATAGTACAGCTGTTTGTCTAATGACAGCGGTCGTCAAGCCAAGTCAGAGGCCTTATGTGGCTTGAAAATCTGAGAGTCGCGTGGCCACTAGATCGATAACGTTCGCCAACCCGCATCAGGTCAGCGTGGTGAACTATGGCCTAAACCTCTTTCTTCAAAGATAGACCTGTGCCCCTGACCTAGACTAAAATTGTAAAAAGGTTTGTAGTGCGAGACTCCAGTGGATGTCTGTATGTCACATCTATTTTTCTCAGCAACTATGAATGCTATTGATTTCAAAATTTGTACGGTTGTGGTACCATGGTCAAACTTCCTTATCTGTGGTAAAAAAAAATAATTAAAACATTTTTCGTTGTTCAAAATAGGATCTGAAATGGGTGATCGAAACTGAAATTACGGCCAAAAAAGTACGTACGTATATGCGGTCTTTGCACATTCAAAAAACGATTTTTTTATAATTTTATGTGATCGTTTTGAACTTGTTAAAATTTCGAATTCTTCGCTAACTTTGGAAATGAAGGAGGATAAGTAAAGTACATTACGTATAAAAATAAGGTTATTTTTGTAATACGCATTACACATGTCAAAAATATTTACAAAAAAATTGCAAATACTAAAATTTAAACAAAAATTTCATTACTAAGCGATAGCGACGCAAACAGTTAATTGATAATTGTTACAACTTTATACTTTGTAATAAATATGTCACCGCTCAAATACAGATAATATAATCGATTTACCGCCCATAGCCAAAGCACGCACACACAACGCCCCGACGTAATGCAGCTACACTTTACACCGAAGCATTCTGATTCTCCTAACGCGTCGCTCGCAGTGGAATATTCACAAAAAAACTCCCTGGTGTCGGTGTAAGTGTCAGTGACTACGTTGCCGCATCTCCACTGTAATTATGACAATCCGTCGAGTTGTCACCTTGCACCGCCCGGCCTGCCTACGCGCCGATCCCGCCGATTGAGATGTCAACGGCGCTGTTTATTTGACGCATATACAAACACGTCATGTTGCACGAAAATGAGGACCATGAGACACACAGACTGACATATGTCTAATATTATGTGTGTAATAGTTTATTACACGCTTTATATAGGTCTGTCTGTATCTTTTTCTATCGGGGTCAGTCGTGGTCTACGTCGTGTCATATAAGGCTGAGGAGAAAATCACTTGCACTTGCTTATACCGTGTCAAAAAGTGCAATAAACGATTACACATATATTATGGTTGTATGTCATTTTACGTGTGTCATGCAGAATGTCAGCTACCGCAGAATTGAGATTGCCATTGCTTTTAATAAAATTCGGCCAAGTGCGAGTCGGACTCGCGCACGAAGGGTTCCGTACCATAATTTTTAAAAACGGCAGAAAAATCACGTTTGTTGTATGAGAGCCACCCTTAAATATTTGTTTTATTTTGTTTTTTAGTATTTTTTGTTATAGCGGCAACAGAAAACCATCTGTGAAAATTTCATCTGATAATATATATATTATCACGGTTCATGAGATACAGCCTGGTGACAGACGGACGGACGGACGGACAGCGGAGTCTTTGTAATAGGGTCCCGTTTCTACCCTTCGGGTACGGAACCCTAAAAAGGTAAGTAAAAAATATTTGTCCATATAGAGGTCTGTATCGTAAACGACATTCGATCGATTTAATCAACATAATTCAAATTTGAAATACCTAGTTTGAATATTCAATTTTCTATTAACATATATTCACTGTTTATTTACTTGTCACCATTTATAACATATCTTTTAGAAAGGAATTTACCTACGTAAATACTTGAAGGTCTGAAAATCGAGATTGCTACATTTGTTTTATTTTCTCCTTGCCCAATTTTGACTTTCTACTTATAGTTGGTCAAGAATTGGCCAAGGAATTTGATTATTATGTTCCTCATTTTTATTTTTACCATTTTTGATGGTTGTGGTGTTTTGTTGTTGAATGGTTATTAATTACTGGCACACGCATTTTCCTTGAGTATTTGTATGTATTGTTTTGTAATAAATTATTAAAACATATCTTACAATTTTTCTGGTCTATTGATTAAAATAAACAAAAAGAGTTCAATTTCTGACAAAGTTCAGCGATATGTAATGTCCATTTTAAACTTCGGTCTATTGTATAACCAAGAAATTAGGAAGAATTTGTCAATTTAATGTGTGTTTGTTTAGTTAAGGCGATTCATTGATGAGTATTGAACAGTGAAGTCCGTTAGCTTAGCTACTTTAGACGCTAGGTTAAAAATTCATTCCGCACGAGGTGGCCAAGAAATGAAAATCGAATGCATAATTTTTTTGGAATTAATTTATTAAAAATTAACGGTTACGAATATCACAATTTCCAGCTATTGAAGTTAAGGTATTGCTGTTACCTACATAATTAAGCTATTTTGAAGATAACAGCTTTTACGTTGTTATGATAAAATTTTGAGGCGATTTTGAACAAAAAAAACTATCGGGCTAAAATCATCAAATCTAGATTTTGAGCTGACAAAGTCAAGAAGAAGGCCTGAAAATACTTGATGCTTAGTTTCAGATCAATAGCCTTTTTCTAAATGCCTGTTTTATTTTTTTTCTAATATGAAATTGATTGCTTGTATTCTTATCTTTATATATAAGTTTGTATGTGTTATGGTGTTGCCTAATACTAAGTTTTCCTTTCTTATTAATCTCAATAGTCTTTTGTTAATATCTTTCTCAAAATCTTTCTACCTAAATGGTAGCGGCTTCGGGAGCCCCCTGGTTAGTCCTGAATGCGGACCTACAATATCTCATCTTATCTTTATATATAAGTTTGTATGTGTTATGGTGTTGCCTAATACTAAGTTTTCCTTTCTTATTAATCTCAATAGTCTTTTGTTAATATCTTTCTCAAAATCTTTCTACCTAAATGGTAGCGGCTTCGGGAGCCCCCTGGTTAGTCCTGAATGCGGACCTACAATATCTTAAAGACTAGTAGTGCACTTTTTCGTGCGTACGCAAAATCACCCAAACCGACTTATTGTGCAATCCACAACCTACCATCCCCCCGACCGACTAACTAAACTATTTTTTGGTTTGACGATATCGCTATCCGGATAGCGTCAACAGAGAAAACAACAAACAGAGTTTAAAGAACAATAGATGTAGCTGTAGCTTGCTATAGCAAACTTCATTAGTATAATTAAGGAGTTACGCCAATAACCGCATTCAGGGCGGGCGGAGCCATTAGCAAAATTAATTTATTACCAGCTATCCAATTAATATTATAAATGCGAATTAATATTATTTCGTTGTTTGTTACTCAATCATGCTTTACCCACTGGATGGATCGAGAACCGCTGAACCGATTTAGATGAAAATTAGTATGGAGATAGTTTGAGTCTCGGGGAAATACATAGTCGATTTTTCATTCCGGAAAATTTAAAAGTTCCAGCGGGAATAACTATAAAGTTTGTTATATTCTCATTCAATTAAGCTTAAATTTTGCACAGAGATAGTTGAAGATATGGAGGCTTTACAATATAGGCTATTTGGATAAAAAAGTTTGATTTTGAGTTTATAGAATAAAGGGCAAATCAAACATTTGTTAAGACTAATCGCATATATTTAGTATAATGTCTACTAACCTTACGTTAGCTCAATCGATACCCGCTAACGAGTATAGATGAAAATTTTTTATACAATTAACCCTTCCATATATGTAAAAAAATCGAAATCGGTTAATAAATGACGAAGTTCCGAGGTAACAAACATTTAAAAATACATACGACCACATTGAGACCCTCCTTCATTTATAAAGTCGGTTAAAAAACTGTTTGGATGACGTTAGGTTTACTAAGGTAGGTTTGGGTAGTAAGGCCTTGCTAACATCAAATTTATTTATTTAATTAATTATTTAGCCTTTTCAAACTTCGTACCATTTTTTCTATTGTTATGATAGAACTCTCGAAAAAAAAAAATATTTTTAGCTTGTTATTTTAAATTTCTAAAGAAATTGAGACAAGTGCGGGAAATATGGCTTTGGGTATGCAATAAGGTCTATGTTTTGACAAGTGCGGGAAATATGGCTTTGGGTATGCAATAAGGCCTATGTTTTAATAAATAGTGGAATGGCTAAATTAATTTTATTTGATCCTGTGATGACTCGTGGAATAACGATTAGTTACTTAAAGTAAAAGAAATTGGTACTGAAAAAGTTACATACATATGAGT
This sequence comes from Apoda limacodes, assembly GCA_946406115.1. NCBI lineage: Eukaryota > Metazoa > Arthropoda > Insecta > Lepidoptera > Limacodidae > Apoda > Apoda limacodes. The sequence goes on from OX291542.1 coordinate 15,254,142, forward strand.
TTTAGTAAAGAAATCAATAATCTTCCAAACGATGTAAAAAATTGAATTCTGCACGTAGGATTTGTTAGTCATACTATACAACATCTTTATTTCGTTGAAAATCTATGATAAAACTTTTATTTTTCTTTCTCGTTTCTAAGACCAAAGAACATTTTGTAATTATTAAACATATTGTTATACGGGGTTCTTACCGTGATCAGCCGAGGATATAAGCTCCTGATTGTGATATTTTTTGGACGTTTCTTATTTTAAGATTAAGGGGGTAGGCCTTATTAGCCGACAGGCCTTTTTATCCTCAGGTACCCTATGTCTCTCATCGATTGATCGATGGTCTACGTTTATGAATAATTTGTTTTCGGCGAAGGCGAATTTCTAGTACACAAATTAAAGTTTTTTTTTATGTTTAGCTAATAAATTATAACTTATTTTTGTAAAGCAACGAAATCTTTATACGATGATATAAGTTAGCCCAAAAAAAAAACTGATCTGGAGCTTTTACAAATTTTACAAAGATGTAAAGTTTGTAAAATATAGGAAGAGTTATTTGTTATTTATTCTTATAAATGTGTTACTGTCAAGAGTACTAATACCGTTAAGGTGGCAAACAAGCTTACGGTCCGCCTGATGGTAAGCGGTCACCGTAGCCTATGGACGCTTGCAACACCAGGGGTATCACTTGCGCGTTGCCGACCCTTCAGACATCTAATTACTAGATCCATTTGATCTAGGTGTGCATGTTTGTTCTCTTTCTGTATTTCTTTTAAAATAAAATTTATATGTATGTAAGTATGTATATGTATTTGTATGTATCTTTCCTTGTGACGTTTTCGCCCCAATATAAGATACACTTATCGCTTATTAAATTTCGTCTAATGTTGTATGCGCCTTAGCCCGATGAATCGCTATTATTTTTAAATATTAAAGGGTAGAAATCCATTTCAGGGATAAGTCCGCCTTTGTATAAAATAGTAGTATATTTAAATGAACTTCTGTATTTTTAATTGTTATACAATGAAGTGGTATGCCTTCAAATGATCTATTAGAATTCTATTTACAAAATAGGAAATTTAGAGTTAGTATGTTGACAAGGTGATCCTATTTTACCTATATTGATCAAAGCGGTCTTACAAAACATAATGGCAGATCTACCTGGGTCAAAGCGGAGAATTAATGGCAATGCATAATATATAAACCATTTACGTTTTGCGGATGACATTGTCGTGCTCTCTGAGAATCCTAAAGAGCGAATATTATGGTCAACCTATAACAAAAAGCTAGTGAATATGTGGGTTTAGAGATGAACCTAAACAAAACAAAAGTTATGACCAACGACAAGATGACTCCTATATCAGTTACGATTTGCCGCTCGATTATGTACAAGAGTACATATATCTAGGTAAGCAAATCACACTCAATAAAAACAGGAACTTAGAAGAAATAGACCGAAGAATAGCTATTACCTGGAAAAAAAACCTGGGCTTACAGAGAGATATTCAAATCGCAACTGCCCATGAAGATGAAGAAGACAGTACTTGATTCACGACTCTACCTTCTCTTACTTACATATAAGTCTGCTAGACTTGGATTTATGACATCAAGGTGAGAAACAAGATTGAAACCACGTAGAGAGCTATGGAGAGAGGCTGTATGAGTATCAAACTAAGTGATAGTGTAAGAAACACCGACATTCGTAGTAGAAGAAAAATCACTGACGCATCACATCACAATCACATTTTCGCAAAGCCTTAAAAATAAATGGGCTGGACGTGCTGCAAGATATTCTGATGATCGATGGACAACCAGGTCAACAAAATGGAAAGGTTCTCGAGGTACCAGAAATAGAGGCCAACCATGCGCCCGCTGGCAGGATGAGATTGCTGCAAATGCAGGACGAGAATGGATGGTCATCGCTTCAGACAGAGATCAGTGGATTGCTTTGGAGGAGGCTCTTACCCGAAGACGGTCCACACTAAATTAATTTCAAATGTCTATATTTAATGTAAAGGTATATTATAAATAATTAATGTTACTATTGATTAATACAATTTAATTATATTCTTTGAAGATTTTATAATGTATCCATAATTCATTTGTCTAATTTAATTGGTGATTAGTTTAATATTATTATTATTATTAATAATAAAATTATAAAATTATTATTATTATTAGTGAAGCAATTTTAAAAAATAACAATAATAATAATGCTGTACACTAATGAGAACATAGCAAAACTACAGAAATCTCATCCGAATGGTTTGATATAAAATGTGGAGTTCCTCGAGGTAGATCCTCTTTTCTAGGGTCCTTTTTTATTCCTAATCTTCATAAATGATTTACCATTAAGTGTGAGAATATCAAAATTAATTATTTTTGCCGATGAAACAACAAGTATTGTAAATGGAAAAACAATAATTTAGCTAGAAGGAAATGCAAAGAAGGCGGAAAAAAAACTAGAAAAATAGTTTCAAGTAAATTAATTGATTTTAAACAAAGAAAAAAGTAAATTTTAGAATAATGAAAAAATCTTTGAAAAGTAACCCAAATAATAAAAATATAAATATATTCAATTGATTTGAAATAGATGAACATTTACGATGAACATAATACATACACATTCTCAGTAAAAGACTCGCTTCTAGCGCTCTGTTCAAAGACGTTCAAGAATGGAAATATTAAAATTCTTATGACATTATTCTGGGGATACTTTTACCAAATCATGACAAATAGTATTGATTTTTAGGGATCACTCTCTGTAGCTTAACAATTGTTCAAGTTACAAAAACGAGTAATAAAAATAATTTTTGTTACAGATCCAGATGATCATTGTGCTCCATGCGTATGTATTAAAAATGGCAACATATGTGAGAAAAAATCTACAGAATTTTACACATATAGGAAAAAATAACTCTAGATCTAAACTATTATTAAAGATAAAAGATTAGATTAAATATTAAAGTACTTTGTTTAAGAGAAGTATTATGTATGATTCTTAGAATCATCATCATCATATCAGCCCATTGACGTCCACTGCTGGACATAGGCCTCACCTAACTTTCTCCACAGCATGCGACTCTTTGCCGCCTGTAACCAACGGCTCCCTGCTACCGTTACAAGGTCATCTGTCCATCTAGCGGGGTACCATCCCACGCTTTCGGGTTCGTGGTCGCCACTCGAGAACCTTCTTCCCTCATACGCCATCGGTTCTTCGAGCTATGTGGCCTGTCCATTGCCACTTTAGCTTTGCGATTCGGTGAGGTATGTCGGCGACTTAAGTTCTCCTACGGATTTCCTCATTCCTGATTCGATCACGTAGGGAAACTCCGAGCATAGCTCTTTCCATCGCCCGCTGAGCGATCTTGAGCTTTCGTATAAGTCCCATAGTTAGCGGCCACGTCTCAGTGCCGTAAGTCATCACTGGCAACACACACTAGTTGAAGACTTTTGTGTTCAAGCACTGGGGTATTAAGGACGAGAAAATAGTATGCAGTTTTCCGAATGCTGCCCAACCGAGTTGGATTCGGCGATTAACCTCTTTCTCGAAATTGGACATACCTAATCGAATAGTTTGTCCTAAGTATACGTATTCGTCAACAACTTCGAGTGTAGAGTTCCCAACAGTTTTTGGAGTGGGTGGGTGCGACATGATTTTCGTCTTGTCCATGTTCATCTTGAGGCCCACTCGTTGGGAAGCTCTACTGAGGCTTTTGATTTTGCCATGACCACAATATCGTCGGCAAACCGAAGGTGAGTAATGTACTCGCCATTAACAATGATGCCAAGCCCGTATCAGTCCAGAAGCTTAAAGACATCTTCCAACGCATTTGTGAACAGTTTCGGAGATATGACATCTCCCTGTCTCACACCTCTCTGCAGTTGGATCGGTTTTTTTTGTTGGTGATTCTTAGAATATTTATAAAAAATTATTAGCTCAAAAAAAAACAAACAAATCTGTTAAAGAATTAACACTATGGTTAAAATTGAAATGTTTCTTTGACTTAAACGAATTTAAAGGTGAATAATAACATAGTATAAATAAATAAATATTTTTGGACATTAAACACAGCGCCGTCTAGACCCAAAGTAAGCAAAGCTTGTGTTATGGGTACGAGACAACGGATATAAATACAAATATATTACTTTTTTTTTGTAAATACATACACATCATACATAAGTACACCCAGACTCAAGTCAAACATAAATGTTTAACACATAAATGTTTGTCCAATGCGGGAATCGAACCCACACCCTCTGCACGGCAGTCCATCACACTACCAACTAGGCTGCGAGGGAGTCGAGGGAGTATGTTTAATTAAAATTTTAATTGTAAGGTTATTTATAAATTGTATTTATTTAAAAAGATAATTTTTATTAATAGCTAGCTAAGACAAGAAAGATTTTAAAATATTGTGCCGGGAGAGGCCGTGATAGGTTTCAACCAACTCGTGAAAAACATGTCATTAGTTTCTCTCATGATTTCCAAAATGGTTTGACCGAATGATAAAGTGTTTGAAATGTAAAAGAGAATATTGCGAAAAGCAGTAAAAACATGTATGTCAATTGTTTTCAGTGTACCCCACGTACGCATTATTTTTTTTACACATGAAAAACCAAGTGCGTATTAAAAAAACTACATGTGTGAACTTCAATAAAATCGTCCATCGACACAATAAAGTTGTCCACTGTCTTCGACACGGGTCGGCCAGGAGCGACGCCACTCTAGTCGCGCGCACGACCCGCCCGATTTCATGTTGGTTCCGTATCGTATCTCGGTAATATTCCCTTATTCGCGGCGCATCGATCACCCGTATCGTGCGATCAGCACGACGCCGGCTTCATTACGTGCCACTATTTACGACCCTCATTGCTGTATCTCCCATCGCGCGAGTTTGCCCAAATGGACGAAAACAGAGAGATAATTCAGTAGGCCTGTCTCGGCCGCGCTGCTTAAGGTGTTAGCGACCATTTATCCCACTATTGTTCAGCCTCAATGATATTTGTTGTGTTATTTATCACTTATACTTTACCGAATGGTTGTCTAGGTGGTTTACAGATCTATATTCGTCATGGTCTATGTATATATCTACAGTTGTATTGTCACCAATCATATTTCAAACTTTAGTATATATGAAAAAAAAGTTCAGGCTGAAATGATAGCGTACGAAGAGAAATAAAAAAAATATCTTTGCAGCGCTACAGCGACAGCCAACGCATAGGTAAATCTAGCAAAAATTCAAATTTCTAACTGAATTTAGATAAACTTGTTGTTTCACAAAGTAACTGTTTAGTAGAAAAAGCAAATTAATTTACTGCATTTGCGTCGCGCCCTATTTGTAAGACCTGGGGACCTCATTGGGAACCATTCGAACTCTGAAATTCGAGAGAAAAATGTATGCAAGTACATTCACGGGTTTCGAGAGATAAGTCAGACATCCATACATTTTACTCACGAATTCGAGATTTCGAATAACTCGAGACTGTTCCCAATAACCACCTCCCTGGCGTTTACACCGCTAGGCAGTAGACAAGTATAGTGTTGCCAATGGCGATAACGATTATAGGAAGGACATCATTAAAGAACCAAATAAACAAAATATTTTTTATGTCACTCTTCCAAACAATCTGCTTCTTGGCGATTTATTTGCAAAATCACGTCTTTACAATTTCTACAATCAAAATGTACACTATGTTGTATAGGGGCAGGAGCAACTTGAAGATCGAGTTTGCCAGCGTAGGCAGTGCGACTCTCAGCTAGATGAACGTTTACAAGTGAGCCAGTGACGACACATGACGAGTGAGCCCTCCGGAGATAGATACCGATCGTGTCGACGGCCGATAGTTAATAGACCGTCCCTGCTCCGCTCTCATTAGTTTAATTAAGCTAATGTTGCGGTCACGGCGCTCCCGCACGACTCCCGCACACACCGGTTGATAAATCTGTGTATCTAATAAAAAAACCAGCAATAAATCTTATTGCGAATTGCGCCCGATTTCTCCGTCAGGAATGATATAATTACATGATTGCGGTGCGGCGCTCGTCCGTTCTCCGAACGCCGGCGACAGACGTGCAATTACACGAGTCGGATCGAGCTAAGTCGCGATCTATGGACGACTAACTACTCGAGTACTTTTATTGTTATAATTTGTGGATAGCCTTTTGGTGATTGCTTAGAGACTGTACAGCTGCGTGGAGCCAGAGAGTTGCGACGCTGGACCTAAGAACTTTCAATAAGCTCTTAATCAAGAAGTATATAACCTGGTGTACCATAATTGACCTATGTTTTTATAAAATTATCGGATTTAAACTATTTTCATTGCTATATTATTCTATATAAAAGAAGAATATATAGTAAAAGAAGAAACCAACTGGCGGACTGACATACTGAAATATACCCAGTCCAAACTGCTGATATATAGCAATAGATCTTTTCACAGGGGACTATTTTCTACGTCCCGGAGCAACGAGGCAACCTGATTTTTGGCACAGGAATTGCTGAAAAAGCGGAAAAAAATTTTTTTTATATATTCACGGTCCTTCATGTCTAGCAACTTGTAAAAAAACAACGTTATAACTCGATTTTTGAAACAGGGATGTCTGCAGGTATGGAGGGGGATACACTTAGCATTGTTCTTAAGTCGAGAGTTCCAATTGGAATAGATTATTCCGAAGGGTCGGCTAAGCGTAGCCACATTATAGGTCCACAAAATTTTATTAGGTTTGGACGAATATTCTGGCAATAGATAAGGGACTGGCTTTGTGTTTTGCTGATTTTTTATGTTTATTAAGGTAAGTTCTGTAGCACGCCAATAAAAAATCCCTTGTCCACCAAAACTAACCAATTTAGGCTATTTTTTATTCAAGCGTTGCATTTTTTAATGCAATTTTCCAATAAAAAATATGCTTTTCACTTTAATCTGTGAATTGAAACAAAAAGCTTTGGTTTAAAAATAAACTATAGGGTGGGGGTAATAAACAAAAGAACGTCCATTGTGCGCGACCCCTTAGTTCAGTCCACTTGCACCGCACACTTGACGCGTCCTATTATTTTGCGCCAGCAGTCCACTAAACGCGATACTAAAGTGTAAGTTTTTAACTGAGTTTAAAAAAGGATTTGGGTGTTTTAAGGTTCTGCAGGCAAGTCAAACAAGGGACCTTTTCGTCGTGTCAGTTCATCCGTTTGTCACAGTTTTTTATATGTTTACATTCGGTACACGTAAAAATATTATACCCGCTACGTAGATATAAATCAATATTCTGAAAAATTATTGTAGGTTGATAGGGAATGTCAAATTATTGTGAGGTTTAATACACTTTTTTTTTTATAATTGTGTCTCGTTTTCTAAAAAATATTCGGGTCCAAAGTGGCAATTTTCGATTCTAATTGTGTCAGTCAAGATACAATGAAGGGATCACCCTGAATCCTGATTGCACTACCGGGAAAAGAGAATAAGGAAATTATTGTCTGAAAGAAATGTTTATACTAATATCTAAAAACAAAACCAATAGTTTTCTAATAAAATAATGTGTAAAGATTTGTTAAGTGATTTTCAGAGTATAAATTGAAGGAGGACAAAATCGATTTTAAATATAAGCGAAAAACTGCTCATCTACATAGAGTGCAAAAGCCTTGAGTGGATATCAGCATTAGCGTCAACAGTGACCCTCGAGCGTCCCGGCGCTGCCCCTCATCATCACCTATTGTTATAGGTTAATTATTTGGTGAGGCGTCTCTCACCATTGTCCTTACCCCTTGACTGTCGCTGTTAATTATTTACGAACGACAATTACAAAATCAACAACAAAACATTGCACATTCTGAATTCATTATAATAGAGCCATAGACAATGAAAATTCGTGTATCTACATATCTTTTTTAACAACCAAGCAATAAGCAAACGTCGGACCATGTGATGTAGCAAATATACATAACTATATCTGGGTACAAAAACTGTAATAATTAATTTTAACTGGGATTAACTTAACGCACCGCTAGGAAGTTACCGAATGCCACTCCCCCGCTTATTTTCATTTCCAACGAGAAATATTACATGGCACGTATTTCTGCCCCGTATAGAGGGTTCCAATCCTGACTTGACTTCTTATGATTAGTCAAGAACTGTGAGATGGTGTATATTGTGCCTACGGCTCTACCGCCTAACTCCTTTTAACTTTCAGAGAAACTTCCTCCCGCGAACGCTTGGGTTATGGAATGAACTCCCTGCCAAGGTTTTCTCTAAGGACTACAGTATGGGGTTCTTCAAGAAAGAAGTTATTGGATTTTTGAAGGGTCGGCAACGCGCGAGTGGTACTCCCGGTGTTACAAGCGTCCATAGGGCACGGTGACCACTTACCATTAGGCGGACCGTGTGCTTGTTTACCACCTTAGTGGTAATAAAAAAAAAAAAAACTCGAATGCTTTCGCTATTTGTATTGTTTATGACGTCATCTTGTATTTTTGTACCGCCTATGAAATCTATAGACAAAACCCTGTCTAAGACAATGACAAAGGCAATGACTGAATGATAATGTATGGATTTGACAGTGAAGCCGTACTGCCTAAGTTTTTCAAGATAGCGGCATTTATGTTAGTTGCCCTCAGGAGAGCAGTACCATCTGTGATAATACCTCTAGGCCTCTGTATCAGAAGCAGCGGCGATGGGCTCAGAACTAAAGGGGTTGGTGAAAGGAGTCCCATCCCCCCCACACTATGATTGAGGAGTTCATTCATCCACTTGTTACCCTAATCTTGGGAATAAAACTTTACTTTGCTTGTCAAAGGTCTGAAATCAAAAGAATGTGAGAGAACGGCGTCGTCAAAATCGGCCTTCTGGGATTAGCTCATCAACACACTTTCACAGTGTGCAGCTTTTTCCGCCTACCAATTGAGAAAGGCAAAATTTTACTTTTATACGAAATAGAACTTTTCCGTTAAGGGTTATCTCCATCCCAGCTGTTACGAATTCCGTTGATTTACTTCCTTCCCAAGATAATTTCTACTTGTAGCACCGTAGTTGTGGCAATTTTATACCAAATTTTATAGTTGCGATAGGTAACGATATGCAAAAAAACAGAATCTATAGTAAAAACGACTTCGTCGGTTTTATAAATGAGAAATAATGGACCTAGTGAAAATATGATTCCGCAAATGAGTGCTAGTGCGTTTTAATTCTGTAATAACACGCCGAACAGATAGAGTTATAAACATTGGGAAAATAAAGCTTTATTTAGTTGTTAGCAGCTTTATTTCCTACTTTATTATCGGTGTGGAAACAGATGCACCTGTGACGTCGCCGGATAAGATACTGCGGCTGCGGCTTCTGTTTCAGAGAACTATTGTCTTCGCACGGAGACAATAGGCACCGCGGGTCGCGAGATCGCAGCGCAATTAAGTAGCGGCCGAGTAATTGCACAGATATCGGCAGATCGGCAGTATCGGTCGATCGCGGAACAAATTGACCGTGAAATTGATTAGAATCGGGCGCGACGACGACAACAACCAATGGCAGGGCTGCGGCAACCGCCATTGGTCGCCCCGACGCGCGCCACCGCACACGATGCGGTCTGCGAACGCCGCGCGCCGCATTCGATCCGGCTCGAAGGACCGAACGTAACCGGACACCCGCACGCCGCCCTGAAACCGTAGTAATTAGTGCCCACCCGCCCGTTCACATTTACGCACAGGGGCTTTATTTACCTTTGGAGGTTTGATCTCTTAGCAGTTTGGAGCCAGTTGAGCAGCATTGACTGCCATTTTAAGAGCATTGTTATTTTGTCGTTCTCTTTTTAAAATGGAGGCTTACCAAGTTGGAAATTGTTCGAGGTATAATTTTGATCTGTTTCGTTATCGACCATGTCGTCGCATACACATTAGCTATCGCTTACAGCCCCAGCGCGTGTATCTCTGGACAACAATGGGCAGCGGGAGCGCGCCCGGGGGACAGATAACGGCCCGTAATTGCCACCATTGAGGCTTGTATTCTTGTTCAAGGGGCGCATGCGCATGTGCACGCCACACTTGTACTGTTTCTATAACAGAACAGATGTAGTGAATGAATAGGATTATTATATTTTATTTATTTTTTTTATATTGAGGACGTCAGATGTTACGTTATAATAAAAATTTGCAGCCATTTGTTGATTTAAGGACAGCTTTTACATAACTATATGTACATTTTATATACCATATGATACACATTTGGCGTATAATTTTCCTAACAGAAATCTTATATGTTCATTATATAATTAAATGAAACGGGCCTTACCGCGATAGGTTTTTTTTTGTTTCCGATATTTCGGCAGAGTTTCATGCACCGTGATCGCGGACGGACTGTAGAGAATCAAGCTATCGTTGACTTCTTACGGTTGATATTTTTGACAATGTAGCTAGCCACCTACACTTACGTAGTATCACTAGTAATCACTGGATAGAATTACATAACCCGAAAGTGTTAACTACGGAGCGACACTTTATACCGAGAATAGTTCGTGAAATTCGAAAATATAAACAAAATTTAAAACGAGAAGACGGTTTTAGGTACCGCGACCACGGTGCATGAAAATCTGGCGAAGTATCGGAAACAAAATACAACCTATCGTGGTAAGACGTAAGACCCGTTTCAATTTATTATAATGTTACATAACCACGAAAATACTAGTTTAAAAGAGTTGATATGTTCATTTTCGTATGTTAACTTTTTTCTTGAATTTCAATTCTTTTTTTGGAGTTGATTCTTTTCGTCAGAAGAGAGAGTCTGCATTTTCCTGCCCTCTTCATAAAAAAGTAATATTGGACCATATAGGATCTGGTCGTCGTTCAATTTACCACCTTTTAGAGATATAACCTGCCTCAGAAGCAGTGTTGTAGTGACTTAATGGAGTTTGTACAGTTTTTGCCAATTCCTAGCATTATGATTTGGGTGTGTAGTGTGCATCATTGTGTGTGTATGTGTTCAGCCACTGGTTACAACATTTTAGGGATTTAAAAATATACATACATACCTAATGAAAAATTTAATTTAGACAAAAAATTCTGAATACTTTACAACGCTCAAATAATAAAAAAAAAAAAGAAGAACCAACCAAACGGAGTCGGACTTAACTTGCATTTGGCCTTATTTGTTGTTGTTTTACTTTAGTTAGAGTATACTATAATTATCTTCTACATATTTCAGCTTGTAATGTATTAGGTGCTATTAGGGAGAAAGGAAAACCTCGTAATAAATTAAAATTCATTTAATTATTAAATTTATGCATTTTTATTGGTTTTTAATTCTATTGAAGATACTTTTCTGCAACAATACGAAGATACGAGCGCACTCATACCCGACACGGTACACAAAAAAAAAGGTAAAACACCGCAGACTAGACAGTGGCGATGCTGATACCTATAGTATCGTATTTTCTGCACTAACATTACAAGAGTCACTCAGATATAGCGGATAGGCCCAAATGAAGGATTTCATTAATCACTAGGTTCCTTATAAATTTAAATCAGACGATAAAACTAAAAAAAATAATTGTTATTTAGTTAAACATAGTCTGCCTATAAAAACAAAAAAAATATTGCATTGCAAATGTTAGCCTAACCTACGATAGTTTGGTGTGTTTTATCTACGTTCGAAAACATTAATTATTGTTTCGGTGTGTGGGCACCGGTGTTGCCACTGCGCTGTTCGCTGCTGTTAATGTATTCAAATAGAGACGTCACGCCGACAGACGTTATGTAGATACTCTGTTGTTATGTGTGACGACGACACCTGCATCGCTCGACCCGTCGCATCGTCGTCGCGTCGCTCGTTCGGTCTCCGATTTCACGCATTACACACCGTGTCACTCATTTCCGTAACTCATCAACTCTTTCATTACCTACCTTCTCTTCTCTTGTCTTATTGCATTTGATGAGATTTAGTATTGGGTGGTCTGCGATTGTCATCGTTTTGTCACTGTCTCCCCGACAAATGCACTCTATTTGATAAGATAAGGTCGGGATGTAACCGAGATGTGAGAGTGGAAACGATACGACCGTGCTCAGTAATGGCCGACCATTGTCTCCACGAGGTTCTAAGATCTCGGAAGATTGTTAACCAAATCGAATTGAATGTAATAAATAAAAATAAACCGAAAACAAACCGGGGCGTTGTCATAGTTATAACCTAAATAAAGTCAAGATTGACAACACAATAATATTATGTAAAGATAAATGTTACTATGTTGAATATGGGCATTTATACCATGTTCATAGATGTATAATGTTAAAAATATTACCTGAGACAAATGAGAGGATAATAAAGTACTACCTATTTCTAATTGTCCGCTTACCTGTGCACTAGTTCACTACCTAATAGTTGTACTATTAAAATAACCAGCTAAGTGCGATTCGTACACGCATTAAGGTAAGGTCATTCCCATTAGTACACCCAATTAGTTCATCCTTTGAACTAATGGGAATTTTTACTTGCAGTAGTTCAACTATGTATATTTTTTTTTAAGAGTTGAACTACTGGTACAATCTAGTTAAACAAACTTACAGGGCCGATTGAGTTGATTTAAAAGATGAAATTTGTATCTATGTACTTAATCTTATTTATTTACGTTTAATTATTTTTGCTGAAATAAAACCAAAATTAAACAACTGTTTATTTAAAAACGAAAATCATTTAAACCTCATTGGTCATATACAATGTCATTGTATTGAAAAAAAGTAAAATATTTAAAACGCAAACGCTAACAATATTATCCTAATCACGTAATGCCACCCGTTTCAGGCACAAGGTAAGGCTGCACGTGGCTGGCACAGTGCAAGATAGCATGTGAGCGCAGCTCGCCCCGTAGCCTTGGTGTGGAGCGGTGTTCGGGAAAGCACCACTACCGCACAGGCCGAGGACTTGGAGTACAGGATACTCCGGGCAGGCCGAAGATTTGGAGTCTTAAGGACTCCTGGCCTCCCTCAGTGCAAACGCAGCTAACCATCTGCGACGCACCAGCCTTCGCCGTAGCCGCGAAGAGTAGGGTTTATATCCGAGGATATAGGATGGAACCGTCCATCCGTCGTGCTAAGAGAACTTCGGTTTTTTCACAATTAAGTAGTATTATAATTAGAAGCAGCCGTCATAGAGTTGACGCTTTACTTTAAGAAGATAATTGAAAGTATTTGGTTCCAATTAAAATTAAGATAGAATGTTTCTATGTCCATATAGAAGACGAACGCAAAGCAGTATAACGACAACCCTAATGTCACAAGATATCAAGACTCTTTTGATCTCGAATTTTGAAATCACGGCTTTGGTAATGGACCTAAGAATGGACGCCTGGGAACTTCCATTGTTTCCTACATTATCCGGTCCTTTACCGGAGACGGACCACCGGAAACGGTCGTTCCGTTATAACTCTTTACTTTATTTTAGGCAAACTTTTTTTTATGTAACTAAGGTTGCAAACAAGCTTGCGGTCTGCCTGATGCTAAGTACCGCAGCTTATGGACGCTTGCAACACCTGGGGCATCGCCTCAAAAATCTAATCACTTCTTTCTTAAAGAACCCCATATTGTAGTTCTTAGAGAAAACCTTGGCACCTAAGCGTTCGCGGGAAGAAATTCCCTGAAACCGCGCTGTAAGGTGCCAAAATGAAGTCCCTGCCGATGGCAAAAAAGTAGCCTATGCATCATTTCGAATGATTCTTCAGAACACATACCATTATTCAAGCCGTAGAACACAAACAGAGAGGCAGAGGCTCACCTCAGACTTAAGGGTTCGATGCCTTGTGAGTTTGGGATCGTCGACGATTCTCTCAGCCCGTCGTTGAACAAAGTCAAAAAATTTTGTTTGTTGTAAGAATTTTAAGTCCGCATTAATTATAATGCTGTGTGAAACGTGCCATGAAAAGCTTGGGCATCAGAAGTACTCGTAGTCTACCCTATTCCACCTCCATTGTGCAGGGTTATAGTTTAACACAAGCCTGTTGCACGCACGCGAGCTGTTAGTAATTTAGCGTCGTGTAATAGAATAAAATACAATCTGTGCCAAGCTTACAATTTTCAATAATTAGATACAAGAGTAATTAAAACTATCGGGAGCGGCTACAAACGGCTGTAGTTAATTACGTAGAGAGTGGTGGGTCGTGCTGACCTGCAGGCGTGTGGACAGCGAAGTACTCCGACCTGCAGCGCTAGGTCGAGCGTCGTGTCGCAGCGCTAACGAGCCGGCGTGTCGCCACAACGCGTCACGCCGCATCACGCTACAACACGACACGACGCGACACACGCGCCACCAATTACATCTCGCCGACCAACACCTTTGTATGAGCACGGCCTAATTGTCACGACTTTTAAAATTCTCTTCTGGTATCACATATATCAATGTTTAGCATAGTCTTTGTTTGCGTTCAACTGGTTTCGGTATCGTCACTTCATTTTCTTTGTTGAAACTGTAAACTCTATATTTAATAAACGCTTAAACCATTTGAGCTGAGGCAACTGTTTATCTTTGATGGCTAAGTACTAATATCTTTATCTGGCTGGGCTAAAGCTACTTGACAACAGATGGCGTTGTTAAAAAAAACAAGCAGAGTTCGGTCTTCCAGGCACTGAGTGTTTGTATGTGAAAAATTTATAAGCCCAACAAAGAAATATGATAAGTTTGAATTACTTTAATCTTATATTAGTTCAGCCATGGGCGCCGGCAGGGGGGTGCCAGGTGGTGCACTTGCACTCCTTGGGAATCTCGGGATCAACAGGAAATATGAAAATAAAAAGCCGTCTGTTGGAAATCATTTTTTTATTCACAATAATTAGTAGACAGTAATTACACAATTCTCATTGAAAAAGCAACTGCAGCCGGCGGGGTTTTTAACCGAATGTATTAATGACGTTTTCTATAAAGTTATCTTTATTGTCCTTGGTTATCTCGGTTGACACTTAACAAGCATAATCCAGACAGTCGCTCGTCACCTATTGTGGACCTATTCCAAGTTTTAACTCTTCTCAGTGTGCTAAAAGATCTTTCTATTGTGCACGTTGTGACGGATAGACTAAGGCCAATCTTGATCGCTTCTGCTACCGAAGGAAAGAAATCTTTTGCCTCGTCGATGTAGTCTATAAGATATTTTTCATATCGATCAACTCTACTGACATCATTTGCCGCTGGCTGTGGATATTTCCACATTTCAAACCAAGTCGTGATTTCTGAAATAAAATTAGGTAAAAGATCGCCATACAAATTTTCGATGTCTCTCTCTCTCTTTGCAGCTCTATGAAATTCTTCTTTACTGAGGCCTTTTATTATTCTTGGGTGTAGTTGTAATAGAGAAAATGATTGAATGTGTTTCAGAAAATCTATTTTTTAAAGAAGAAATGATCGAAGGTCTTCTGTAAAATTCTTCAACGTTTTCGGATGGGTGGTTGGATCGATGAGCCTGTCGTTTCGTAACTCGTTGGCATTTCATCTCAATATTAAGGTTTCGCAACTTTGTTTAGCTTCTCCAAATATAGCAGTAAATTCCTGCGAGGCGTTTTGTCTGTGACCGTCTATTATTTTAGTGAGTTTGCAAATGTGGGTATTCACTGAATTAATGTCAAAATCCACTTGTTGAAGCTGGTTGCAGATTGGCTCAATAAAATTTGTGGTGGTCAAATCAGTGCGCACTTGGTAAGCGCTAACCTTTGTCTTAAGAATTAGTGGCTTGATCTTCTGAGAGGTCTTGTAATGCTTCTACAATTTTGGTGAAATTTTGAGCGAAAATTCGAATACTTTTGTACTTTGCAAACCATCTGGTCGCAAAACAAGGGAATATTTGGATTATTTTTCGCCGTAAAATGCTCTCTCTCTAAAAAAAGTTATAGTTTTCTTAATCATTCCAGCAGCATCTCTTATTTCACTCAAATTATTTAAATCATTGACAACAAGATTTAATATGTGACTAGCACAGTGGTAATACTTTGCTTTGGGATATTTATCATTAATTATTTTTTGAACTCCACCAACATGTCCAGCCATCGTGGAGCAACCATCATACCCTTGCCCAACCATTTTGTTGAGAACTAAACCACATGACGTCAAAAAAGATATTATAACTTCTGAAATCGATGCAGCATCTAATTTTTGAAGTGGTCTGTACCCCATAAATTCTTCAAGTATTACGTAACTGTGTTTCGTTTGGTCAAACTTGACGTATCTTATGCCCATTGAAAGCTGTTCTGTCCCTCTTATATCCGCTGTTTCGTCAGCCAAGATTGAAAAGTATGCCGCTTCTTTTGCTTTATCAGTAATGGTTTCACGAAGAACATCAGCACAGGTTTCAATAATTTCGTTATGTACTTGATGGGATACATAGAAGGCATTTTTCGAACCAGTCGCAAAGTGGTTTTTTAAAACCGTATCTCCTGCCTCAACTCAAAAATGTAAGTCAGTCAGTCAGTAAGTAATTCTTTGAAAACTGACCCATCTTCTGTTTTTCCTCGAAGGGGTAAATCATGCGTAGCACAAAATAAGACCGAAGATATAATGGGTTGAAGTTATTTTCTGTTTTCTGGAATTTCCCTGTGATATTCAGTATCAATCTGTTCATAAACGTCATTTTTTTTCTTAGCCTGATTTCCAGAAAATTTTTAGACCGTATAACCGATTCACGATGGAACTGGCTATTTGCATGAGATTTCGCACACTCATGAAATTTTTGATAATTTTTGCATGGCCGAACGGTAAATGGCCCCTGAGTACTGCCTCGATAAATTTGTGCGGGAAATAATACACATGTACGGCAAAGTGGTCCTCTACCCTGAGCAGAATAGGCTAACCAAGGGTATGCTGTGAGCATCATAATCTTGCGGAGGTTTCCATCTCCGATAACAACCTAAAAACACTAATCTATGGAAACGAATATGGCGGGAACTATTAATTTTTCAAACGAATGCACTGTGCACTGAGGATAACTATAAGTCACTACTCGCGATTTGTTCACTCAATTTTCACAAACTGACTGACTCGGAACGCGACCTAGCACCCTTATATACCAAAATGTAAGGAAGGTTCCAGATTCCCAAACGTTCTCGAACGTAGCTCTGTCCCTGTCATCTATAATCTATGTCTCTTTCACATTTATGAACTTTCTAGTTCATTCGCGATTGACTTTGACAAGAGTCGGTCTCTTTCGCACTGCTTAGAAACTGTATTGCGCTTTCTCTGTTAAGTTCATCCCATTTATGCTGGTGCTATCTCGTGTGGAGTAGCGGTACTTTAAATGGTGCGTTCAGAGAAGTAATGGAAATCGATTAATATCGATCCCGGTACTCCTGGGCCACCAACTTAGAATTTTTAAATTTCGATCGTCGCGAACTAATAGTTGTTAGCCGTGTGGACTGGGTACCTATAAAATAAATTTATGAATTTAAAATATTCAGAAATATTATAGTATAATAATAGTCAGAAATTTGTAAATGTCTCGAACATAAAATAAACCGGGCTTCAGATGTTTCCGACTAAAATTTCAATTTTTATTAACAATCATAATACGGCGAAGATTGTAAGAAAACTAAAATTTGCACCACCTGGAAATTATTTCTGCCGGCGCCCATGAGTTCAGCCCCTTTCTTCATCTCATCAAAACTATGTCGATAACAAACGTATACTATATGAATTTTGCAAATGGTATTCAAGAAAACAAGAATTCTAGATCATTTCATACATGGTTGTAGGATCCGACAGTAAAATGATATCGATCTGTTGAATATATTAAGATAGTTAATATAGGTCTAATACCGCGCCCACTGCGGTTAGACATAGCAATCGGTGTAGCGTACCTTATCATGATCAGAAAGAGAAACTTAGGTATTACTCAATACTCATGTAAATTACCCACTAAATAATCATTCATGGCTCGAACACGAGCTCCTTTTTTCTTTTTTCTCTCCTTTCTTCTATTATATTAAGTCTCTCTAATATTTCTAGTTACATCAAAGTACTTAGAGTGCTCTAAGTTCCTAATTAAGAGAGTATTCTAAGTACTTACGTACAAACAAGTGTTGAGCTCCGCAATGAAGTAAAATCTTATGGTACTAT
Organism: Apoda limacodes; assembly: GCA_946406115.1. Lineage (NCBI taxonomy): Eukaryota > Metazoa > Arthropoda > Insecta > Lepidoptera > Limacodidae > Apoda > Apoda limacodes. Next base: position 15,272,190 of record OX291542.1, read on the forward strand.
GTATAAACAAAAGTTTCTAAGAATGTGATTTTTGCATTAAATAATTAGGTGATTCTTATCACAATAAAATTTTATATCATTTATTCTGACCTCCATTTGTAGTATCATATCAGCTCATATTTGTCCACTGTTAGATATAAGCCTTCTCTACCTCTCCCTGTTCTCTGCTTCCGCCTCCATCGGCCATCGTTCTATACGACATTGCTGCAGAGAATCTAGAAAGGCCCATGTTTCGATGGAGTCGAAGACTTTCTTGTAGTCTACAAACACCATATACAGCGGCTGATTATACTCTTGAGTTTTAGTGTAACTGAGAATGATCGGTATAATCTGTCGAACAGTATGAATGTGATCTACAGAACTAAAGCTTTTCCGTTGTGTCCTGTTCTGATGGCTGAAACTCGTCAAGTCTGCCAGTGAGACGATTCGTTACGACTCTAGATAACGGCTAATACACGAGGCTTCGAAGCGATATCGGCCGGTAGTTTTTAATAAGAGTGTTATCTCCCTTTTTGAAGATGGTTTTACCACCACGCTTCCGCGCCACGCCTCCGGTGTAGTTCCGTTATGGATAACGACTTTTAACGGCTTTGCTGACTGTTTAAGGACTGGAGTTCCGCAGACTTTTAGAACAAATAGACTTTGCATTAGAAACTCAGTCGTAATGCCGTCATCGCCCGGAGCTTTGTTGTTTCTAGCTGTTTCGGAGCCACTCTAATCTCGCTTCAACGTCAGGGATATTCTCAGTGAAGTAGCGCGTCACCCACTAGCACCCTTTACCCCGCCGTTTTTATTGCTCTCACCATATTTATTTATTTATTCGTACAATTGTAAACTTACAGGTAACCCAAAGCATTTACAATCTTGTTAAAATTAGTTATTTACTATACACTTAAAGACTAACTATATTAAATTTATGAATAACTGTACATAAAACCTTGACACCTACACTAGAACACCCGCCTAAGAAATTAATACCTACTTAATAACAATGTAAACGAAATAAATATAAAATAACAATGAAAGTAAAATATAAAATGTCAATTAAAATAAAATACAGTGCCCATAGTGTGATCTACCGTTGTGAACTGCAGTACGCAAGGTGGATTCGCGTTGCAGATATAATTTCTCCTATTGTATCTGCAAATAAATCTACGTTGTTTGAGGATATTATTGAGTTGAGCAGCGCAATAGTGCGTCTTGTTGGTGCATTCTGTGCAGCTCGAGTGCGTGTACCAGCCAGCAGCGGCCTGTGCCGCCGCGGACCAGACCCGCCGTCCGCGCCCCGGGATATCGGGTTTTGGCCATAGTTACCACGCGGAGCAGACGGGTTGGTGTCCGCAGTTAATTCAGACTACTGCTAGATGTTGCTGATGCCCAACATCAGACTTTTTTCCTCTAAGTCGCCTTTTACGACATCCCATGAAAAAATAGGGAATGGTCTTATTCTGTACTGTCGGTACAACGCGGCATTCGTAGTATATTTGATATTCAATATTTTATCATATATCATCAGTTATTTAACTAAATTACCCGAAAATTGTGGGATGTTTTTGTACTTTTATTGTTCCTAATTGCATGATATTCTAAAGGTTCTGTAATACAAATATGAAGTTTAAATTTAAATATTAGATGATTGAACGAGTGAAAGAAGCTTAGAATTTCATATCAATTTATCCTTATTTCCCTTTCCTGCTCCAACATAAGACCATCACCACCACTATCTATCTATCCTATTCTTTAATACCATTTCAATGAGACAATACATGATAGCCTGCTGGAAGTTAGGAAGGATTTTGGTATCCTGCAGATTCCAGGTGATGCTGCAGCATCAGGTCAAGGTTACTATGTTCTTGCAATATCTTTTTTTATATCAATTTTCAAAACTGGTGAAACATTTCAAATTCTTGTCTAATTGACAAATTTCCAAACTAACTTCCTACCCCTATTTTACCTTCTTAGGGAATTCCTTATCAGTCTCATACGTCCTCACTCTTTGGGCACGGTCTACTCTCACTCAGAGGGCGATTTAGACCATAGCTCACACGCGGCCCAGTGCGGATGAAGGACTTCATTTTCATCATTTATTCATCTTCTTTAGTTCTGTTACAACGTATGCAAGTTTTCTCATGGTGTCTGTCACGGACATCATGTAAAATATTTAGGTTTTATGTGTGTGTGTGTGTGTGTATCGTTTAATTTTATAACGTGCAAAAATGAGGACAATTACTGCTCACAAACCTTAAAGCATATCTCGTAAGTGTTTCGTGTGGGGTTCGAGGTACTGTCGCTGTCTCACATAATCCGTCTGTACACTTCAAATTCAATAACAATGAGTCATTCTGCGCCGGCGCACATTACACGTTACTTATTAACAAAAAATAGATCACTTGTTCGAGGCGTACGCGTACACAAGAAAAGCTTTTAAGATACACATCTACAAAGTAAAAGCCCGGCGCGGTTGTACAATTAAAAGGGCGCAGATAGATACCGATGTTTGGAAACAAGGCAAGCTGACGTGGCGCGGTGTGTACGATGCGTTGCGACGCGACGTGATGTGACGTGACGTACCATTAGCCACCGAGATCGTATCCCGAACGTTCGATCTATGCTGTTGCTTCCAAATGAAAACATTCAATGTGACTTTGATTGAGACTTTGAGACGCGTTTTATGGCCTGGTTGCACTGTGCAAGTTGCTTGCCGACATGAAAGTAGACAGCTACTGACCGACTCGCATATCACCGTTACTTACATAACGTGGTTATGCGGTGCAAGTAGTTGCTTTAACTTGGACGGCCAACTTTCACACCGACTCGCACTGTGTAACTAGGCCATTACTTTGTGCTAAACTAAGAGCGCGTTCGTTTTGGGATGCAGAATCATTATTTTCGTTAACTTTGTCATCTGCTAACCGTTCGCTTTGCATTAGTGTCAAAAATATCAAAATTTTATTTTTTTATTATTTTTAATTTTTTTATCATCTGTAACAAACTGTCACGCGTTCGTTTACGATATTTTTGTCATTGTCACCTCCGAAAAATGAAACTTTAGACCTATGTCTAGAAGTGGGGTTTTTGTGTTAATCCGTCAAACTGCCTATACCTACATATTCATTGTTTATGGTGGTGTGTGTATGTTTTCTCGTGGCGTGTGTACAACAACCGTTCGTTTTGCAAGTTTTGCAACCAAAAATTTTGTTAGTAACGTTTCAAAGCTACACGAACAGTACATGTGGGTTGCAAAACTAGTGTTATCAAAAGTGCGAAAAGTATTAATCGTGGGAACTCTTAATCCCAAAACGAACGCGCCCTAAATGGAGCGTATTGCGGAAAATTAAATTCCGCTACTTCCACTGTCCCACAACATTATCGTACAATTTGTTTCTATAGATCACTGTGACTATATCACTTTTACAATTTATGAATTATAAAATAGAACCAGCTTTATTTATATTTAATTTTAGTTTAACGTGGGTTCCGTACTCACATTTAAGTTATTGTTATAATATAAAATTAAATTGACATGTGAAGCATATTGCAACATTATGGTCGTTATAAAGAATGTTATTGTATTGTTATTAATACTCAACAGGCCTCAAAAAAAAATGTCATACAAATAGACAAAGACTTTTCATTTCCTAAGCTAATGTTGCGTTTTAGGGTCCTTGCCAAATGAGGAACATTCAAAAACTATCCTTGCTGTAAACTCTGCTTTACTCTCTAAAAAAAATATCATAATAGATTGCATAAATAATGAGGAAAAAGTAATACCAAATTAAGCACTTTCACCTTCCGATGACGTTTAAATGTGGATGGATATGACCACAGACGAAACTTACGTCTGTGTATATGACCCATAAAAAATAGTTTGTCATTCATAAATTTTAAAATCGAAGTATTATTTTCTTTATAAGTATTATTCAAATAATGAATAACGGGCTAAGATATTCTATTTTTTTTAAATATATATTAAAAAAATTTAAACGTGCGAAAAGTCATTAATCTGCCTAAATACCGTCAGAAGTAAAAAATTAAAAAGAAAAATTAGTTTTAAGAACTCTATTACCTGAGATGTGTTTTTAAGACAATATTGAAAATTTCCTAGTAAATAAATTTTAAAGATTTGTCACCTTAATTGTCATTCAGTTCACGATGACAACTGAACCAAAACAAAAAGCAGATAGACGTTCAATTGCCGCACAGTACAAACATTTATGTGACGAACATTTGCGTTTGTCTTGAGTGTGGTCTCTCTCCTTTTTGCTTAGAGTACGAGAAAATGAAATACATACATACAACATTAAAAAATGGTATATTTTATGAAAATTTAAAAGTACCTAAAAATTACTGTCTGTAACTGTAATTAATGTCTAGAATCAACCGACAATTTAAAATTGCATATTAAAGACGTAGGATCGGGTGGGGTAAATATGAGACGAAAACAGAATCTTTTTATTTTTGACACCGTAAAAAATAATAATGCGTCTCAAAACCGATCAAATTATATGATAACATTAAGTTAAAGATAATTGACCCAAAAATATATATGTTTTTAAACAAAGTATGTGTGTCATTATATTCCTCTTTCTGGGGTAAGTATAAGACACGATAGGCAAAAAAAAAAAAACATTATATAAAACTCCTATATCTTGCGCGTTTTACGGATAAATGGTAAATAAAAAACAGGCTGCTTAACTATAAGACAAAAACTTTTATTAAATTAAAACAAAAATATTATTTAGAAATTTAAGCTCAAAAATAATCAACTGTCGTAACTCTGCTTACAAGTAATTTGTTTTTGGCTTCAATAACTTGGTATTTAATTATGAACTAGTACTAATATTACTAGTATCACAATCACAATGGAAACAAGAACTATAATGAGATACAAAGTTATTCAATATTAAGGATAACTAAACTTTTATTGTTATTTCTTCTGTTCTTAATACCTAATAATTATTATAATATTTTTCGTAGTGTCGAACATTAGGCCACCTCTACGATTATGAGTTGGAGATGGCAGTTTCAAAACGACTTCTTCCATACTAACAGAGTAATATACGAACCTTTTTAAATAAACCATTGTCAAATGTGGTTTATCAAATAAAAAAAAACGCATATTAGTCCGTTTACGCTGTGCAAAAATGACACAATTTTCGAGCATGAAAAGTAAAATATTTGAGTGGTAACTAAAGGATGAAAGGCACCCATTTCTGACGAGATATATTTTGGTCTTAACCAGGTATCATAAATAACATCACAAACAAAAAATCTACAACAAAGTTAAGTATAGACATACCTAGAATAGTGGCGCACGAGTACGTACGTGTATGTGCGTATATACATATTTGGATAGATATTGTGTACTTGATGGCTTAGTTCCTGCATGACTGATTGGAAACAGGTGTACATCCGGGAGTTTCTTGTCACTTCATCTCCCCTTAAGCTAGTTTTTAAAGTGATGGTAGTTTGATGTGCATTTGTTTCCGGGCTGTTGTGTAGGGGCTGGGCTACTTTTGGGTGTTTGAATGTGTGTATGCATATATGTATATGTGCGTGTTTGTGTGTAGCACCCGCTCGTGTTCGGACCCTGCCGCTATCGGGTGGCCGAACGAGGATTGAAAGTCATAAACTGAAAATATGACTTTTCCTGACATCTAGTGAAAAGTAGTTATAAGCAACATTAAAGCTATTTGACAAAAGATGGCGTTGTTGAAAAAAACAAACAACGCTCGGTTCTCCAGGTGCTTTAATACGTTTATTTAATACGTATATGAATACCTATTAATTTATTAATTTATAGATATGTTTGTAAAATGTAAATATTTATGTATGTGTGTATATAGTATATATGTATATATACGTCTGCTGTGTAATATGATATGTTATATGAATATAGTACATTCGAAGTTTTATTGGAGTTGCTTGTCATGCTCTCTCAAAGTCTCTGCGGTGATGGCATGTGCGTCGGGTCGTTACGTTCCCTAAAACATGGTTGAGCGAAGCGATGGCTGATTCATGTGTCATACTTGTGAACGGGTGCTGCCTGTGGAGGCTGGTCTGCTCTTGCAAACTTCTTTGTATACTTAGTATATATATATATATATATATATATATATATATATGTATATGTACGTCTGCTGTGTAATATTACTTTAAATCCTGTCACAGAATAATTGAAGACTTTTAACGTATCACACGACGCCCCCCCTATGCAATCTGAAAAAAAAAATAGACAATTGAAATATTACCTAAATATTGATTGTTTTTTTTTTAAATCAAACTATTTACATTGTAAATCTTGTTTATTTAGTGTTTCAATACAAAAAATGTATTTATTAGTTGATACACTATAATTTTATGTTTCGTTTGTGATTTTACAAAGATTACCTATTGGACGCACTCAATAAAACAGTATTGTAATTAGTTTGTAAAGCTAGTTGTAGTTAATTTACTTGACGATTCGAAAGTGTTCTTAGTAATTCTAGAATTCAAATGGAATAAAAAGATTTTGATTTTGAATAAATTTTTATAGCTAGTATTAATCGAAGTGTGAACTTTACCGAATGTTACTGAATTTTTCTTAGTTTACTTTTCGGCCCGAGGCCTGATATTTACTACCTCCACCCGCTTTTAAGATACTATATATGGTCTACTGTCAGAGTATCAGAGATGAAAAAATACAGTATTTTTTTTAAATTTTATTTATTGTTATATTGTTATATTACTTATATTGTTTGAAAAACAGGTACATTCTGTTTAAGATAATTTTTATTTCAAATTTTAATTACTTTAAATATTAAATAATAAAATATGATAAAAAAAACACAAAATATAGTTTAATATTTCGCTTTAATTTACTCAAGCATCATCGGACATCACAATAAATGTAAATAAACATAGGTCTGTCAGCTGCTAACATTTTTTTAAAACGATACAGTTGGTATTTTTTAAACTTTTTCGACACCAATTCCAGATGTAGAGTAACGTAATTTTATCATCGTGGTAAATATGGACCTGGACGGAGAGTCGAGATGTGTTGGTGTTGCCCACCCTATCACGTAAAAAGTAGGTAGGTAGGTAAAAATATAAACCAAAATAAAATAGGTATGATAAACATGAATTAGTCATTGAACAACTAATTTAGCGTTTGATTTGCGTCAACGAGCAGGACATAAATATACGTTTTTAAATTAACCACTTTGAAATATTGATCATAATCACAGCTCATAAATTATTAGCAGTTTCAAAATTCATTAACCTTAACCGCACAATCAAACTCTATGATCAAATCTTCTGTTAAGTTCTTAATTTAGTTTTAAATTAATCGTGACTTATTTTTATTTGTCTGTTCATCCGTCCGCGCGCTTTCAAACTTAATTTTATTGTGTGCCGTCATTTATTATACTGCGTGGCAGTCGGCCACGAAAGGACATAATCTATATAATTTGTGGCCACGAAGCGCTCGGACGTGAGGTATTAATGGAACTATTTGATTTGTGCGTCGAACAACTCAAATGTTTAGGAATTAATTAGTGGACGCTAGTCGCTTATCCACGGCGCGGGACCTCGGAACAACTCAGATACCTTTTATTAAATAAATACATATATTATTACAAACCATCTTTTATTGGTGTTAGTTTATTATTTTGCAATTTATTATTTTTAGTGTATACGTTAATTTATGTTATAGTTTTAAGGTACCACATATTTGTAATTGATTTATTCAAAGCAGTCACACACAGGTTTTCAGTTTTATCAACACTATACAGACACACAAACATATTTGAAGACATAGTTATTTTTTATAATAAATAAATAATAATAATAAATATTTCGGACATTACGCACAGTGCCATCTGGCCCCAAAGTAAGCAAAGCTTGTGTTATGGATACCAGACAGCGGATACGGATACATATATTTTCTTATTCTTTTTTTTTTTGTAAATACATACATATTATACATAAATACACCCAGACTCAAGACAAACACAAATGTTTTTTTTTATCACATTAATGTTTGTCCAATGCGGGAATCGAACCCACACCCTCTGCATAGCAGTCGGCCACACTACCAACTAGGCTGCGAGGGAGTTTGGTTTGTCACTAGTATTTGAGCAATTACATATTTACGTGCAAATGCTCATATTATATGCCCACGGCACACACTGTGTAATAAATGTAATAACAAATGTTTGTATCTGTGTCCTTCTAGACAAGTGTCTACTTCAGCGGTAGATATGTTATTTATAACCCCGACCAAAAAGAAAAGTACCTACGGTATGGTAGGTAAGGTAACCGTCACGGTGCCGCTTGTTCAGACTCGGGTTCCCTGACGCGCCTTGTCCCCACCTCTGACAGAGAGTGGTCTATGACAGCTGCCGCCTTTCTTCCTTCCTCCATCGGCTTCACAAAACGGAGCTGGACCTATGGTACCTGTCTAATGTTATAATCGTATACGTGCAAGAAAGAATTCCCTAATATGTAGGTAAGTCGCTCACAAAGATCTGGAAAGACCGTAGGATAACCAAAGCCACTAAGACCCGGCTTATGGAAAGTCTCGTCTTCTCGATCACTCTATACGGAGCTCAGACGTGGACGTTGAGGCTGAAGGAGCGGAGGAAAATTGATGCCCTAGAAATGTGGTGCTGGAAGCGGCTGTTAAGGATCACGTGGACAGCTCACCGCACCAACGTATCGATTTTAGAAGGACTTAAGATAAAGGAAAGACTATCGTTGACTGACCAGATGCAAATCCTTAAATTCTTCGGACACGTTACCCGCAAAGAGGACTCAATGGAGCGTCTGGTAGTACAAGGTAGAATGGATGGCAAAAGACCACGTGGTCGGTCCCCGACTAGGTGGTCAGACCTCATTAAGTCCACCACACAATCCACCATGACTGAATGCTATCGCAATGCTTGCAAGAGAAACAAATAGAGATGCATTGCTAGAGCCGCCACTCAAGAGTTAAGACCTACCGTAACCACCACCACTCTGCCAAGAGTGTACGACTGAGAAGTAGGTAAGTCGAGCGCGCTGTGTATGTTGCGTTGCAACGATGAGAGGCAGATGCTTCGGCTGACAATCACGCGCGCGTGGTACGTAATTGGTGAACAACCTTAAAAACTTTTTTTAAACCACCACCAAACACGCTTAAGCGGTCATCGTAGCCTGTGAACGATTTTCAAAGGGTCGGCAACGCGAGTTCGTGGGAGTAATTTCCTTTGAAACCGCACCTTTATCCCGGAAAAATTGTAATGTTCCTGCAGGAACAACGGTAACCGAATTCCACGTGAACTGCAGCTATAGGTTTGCTGTAACAAACTTTCCTACTATATTCAAGAATTTGCAGAAAATAAGAACAAGTGGAGCTGCTGGCAAATGCTAGCTTAACAATAATTCGATACGGTTTCGGTTACATAACCAAACTAATTTAGTCCGTCGAAACCTTAGTCCGAAACCATCACTGATATTTATTTGGATAGACGTTTATATGATATGATAATGGCGATCCTAAAAAATAACGTTGATCAGCAAGTAAGGTTGTGCCTTGGAGCGAGCGTGTATCGTCTATATAGCGTGCATGCTCCCGACGTAAACATCGCGGGTGAGCATTCCAAATTAAGGGGATTATCAATCTGTCGCCGGCGGCAGTGACATGGTTACGCATCAACTGTTGGCAATGGCATTATACTGTCCAACTACAGATCATCATCATAGCAATGAGAGCTTAAGGCAAGATTAAATATATGTATGTGGAACGTCGCAGTTTTAATCCCGTGAATGAGGAACCCGTGATTGGAAATACGTCTACATCATAAAATGGGGGACATCCACTTTTTATCGATTATTTAAATCCTGCGTGACAGGTGGTGACCTTCTCAGTATATCTAGACAAAGTTTTTTTTATATACCATTAAGGTTGCTAACAAGTTTGCGGCCCGCCTGATGGTAAGCGGTCACCGCAGCCTATGGTCGCTTGCAACACTAGTCTCTACTCACGCGTTGCCGACCCTTCAGAAATCTAATAACTTTTTTCTTGAAGAACCCCATACTGTAGCCCTTAGCAGGCCTTATGCTTGACAGGGATTCCACAAGCTAAGCTTTCGCGGGAGGAGGTTTCTCTGAAACCGAACTGTACGTGACCATTTAGGTTCTAAGGTGTGGGGATGAATTCCTGGCCGATGCGAGCGGTGCGATGGTGAAAGCAGTGAACATCGTTTCGAACTATTGCTCAGAACCTATCCCATCATACAAGCAATAGAACACACGCAAGGAGGCAAAGTCTCTCCTCAGGCAACGATGACCGCTTACCATCAGGCAGACCGTAAGCTTGTTTGCCACCTTAGTGGTATAAAAATAAAAAAGACTATCGAATACGGTTTGTGAGTTTGGGATCGCCGACGATACTCACAGCCCGTCATTGAACCAAGTCAAAAGGGCCAAGCTAGTATCCAGATGCACGCCAGCTTTACCTTGTCTTGTAAATGATCACTAAGGGCGCGTTCGTGTTGGGATTAGGAGTATCCACGGTTGACATCTTTCACACTTTTGATAACTCCAGTTTTTCCATCGACACTGCCGTTCGTGTAGCTTTGAAACGTTACTAACGAAATTTTTAAAAAAAATATTTATGCAATGGATGGAATAAAATATGGTGGATGTATTAACCTAGGCTTCGTGCATTCTTCGGCAGCTTTGTCTTTCATATCTTTCAAAAACTATAAATGTACCGGGAAAAGAGATAAAGAAAAATAAACTTGGATAAAAACAAAAATGTTGGTGACCTAAGTGCGTAGCGTGTCTATCGCTGCGTGTATCTGTCGGTAGATCTCGCGGCACAGAGTGCAGCGTGCACCAGCCGGGCGGTGGCACTTCCTGAAATGCATTATGTATTGACCAAATTGCACTAAACATTGTATTCAAATTCAAATAGCTGCTTTCGCAGGTTACCTGCGAACTTTACTGTGAAATTGGCTGTATTACCATACATTGAATCTAATAGAATTTATAATATAGTTTAATCTAGCTTAATGCTAAATAATGCGACTATTTTAATTTAAAAGATTTTTTCTAAGATGAAAATATATCTAATATGATTAAAGTAGAATAAAGTAAATACTTAAAAGGATTTTGTTATAACAAATAGCCAAAAATTATTTATGTTTATATGTAGGTAGTTGTATGTTTATATAGTTTTTAATATGTTTATGAATAAACTTTATTTGCATTAAAATGTATGTGTATATTTTTATATTTAAAATGAATATTATAACTTATATTTTAATTTTCATAGCAAAGATACAGTCAGAATATTAGATCTTAAGCAAGGACTTAAACCCGTAACCCCTATATTCTTTCCTAATGCTCTCCTAATTGAGCTATCGATAACTAAGTTAACAGAAGAAAATATATTCTATTACCTCATATTGAAATGACATTTTAATATAGTAAACATGTTAATTTTGAACCAATTCCTTCAGGTAATGGGCACCTGGGGCAGCTGCCCCCCCCCTCCCTGTACCTCGCTACTCCCATGGCCTGCGGGTTTAAATTCCTAGGAGAGATACGTATACGCCCTTTGTACAATTTTCCTAATATAATAATTTTTCATTAAATTTAGAATAAAGAATTAAAATAAAATGCAGATAAAACCAACCACTTTGACTTTGAATCCTTCATGCATCGCGCACAGTCCCTGTGTCAGCGAGAGGCTTCGCTCCGAGAGTATGCACGCGCGCGTCTCGTGCATTAATAGAATAACGGCGCATACACTCAGTCTATTACCGCCTATGAATTATTATTTTATACCTGCCTCGACCGCGCTGTGGGATTTTACTTGCGAATTTTAATTAAACAAGCCTCAGAAAGGCCACGTATTAGAGCTTGAACACGGAAGACTTGGCAGTAACTGATCTTACCCACAGAAGGAAGCTTACATTGATTTACAAGTGAGAACTTAAGTATAGATAGTGAATCACAGACGAATCGTGCAGTCCATTTTGTTTCGAGAGTATCTTCACTAGTGGCAACACTAAGTTGAAAGAAACGTAGGTCCTATACCTACATATCAATATTGTTACCAGCATTCGTCATTGTTCGAAAAATATCACGGACTTTACATTTGACGTATGCAGGCTTTCTCACAAGTTTTTCTTCACAAAGAAGGCTGTGATTTGAACGAGGAATGTGCTTGAGATTTTAGCACCATCACCCCTCAGAGCATGCTGAGATCTAGGCCATCACGGATACATATGTGTAGATGATAAAATTTATAAGTGGGGCTGTTTATTTGTCTGTCGCGGTAAAACTAGACGCTTGCAGCGAACTAAGACCTCTCAATTTTGGGCAACTTAAGTAGGTACCTGCATACTTTATTAAGTTACATCCAATAAGGCATATAAGCATCAGCTCAGTTCCAAGGTACCTACTCAATTTTTAGCACTGAAGTAACGCATTTGCATTTGATACCCCACTGAAGCATCTTTGCTTACCATATAGTTTTCATCCGTCTTGCCCCCCATATCTCCCATTATGTTCCCAGTATCCCACTTATGATCAAACTCAAAAAGTCTAATGGCCTTAACTACTTGTATACCAAAAATCATAACGTACGGAGCAACAATACTCAAGTTACCGTCTAACAGCCATACAAAATTACAAAGATACAAACGCTTTAGTTTCTTACCACAAAGACCTCAATCGCTCGGTGAACTTATAATTTTGTAGTAACTTATTTAAGGCGTAAAATTGAGATATTCGTAAGATAATAGGTAGGTACATTCGTAAGATAATAAAATAATACTATTCTCTGTCCTTCAGGATACCCCCCGTGCCCAAAAATCATGTTAACTAGTGTCGCACCGCTATACGAAAACCGTTACGGCGTGAAGGAGTAATATACCACTTTTACATTTCGATCAGGAGAGAAGTTGTGTTTTGTGGTCTCATGGCGTACACACCATTGATAAAGATACCCAATCTGGTTTCGAAACTAGTCGGAAGTGTCTATATTTACATATAATTAATTGGCCGATGTACAAAAGCGAAAAAAAATTGAATGCGGTTTTCATGTTTATATTACTAGAGGTGTAGCCTAAAATCTAGTACATGTTTCATCTTAATAAGCCGTCTATATAAAAGCTGAGGTTATTTTCTTTATCGCTTATCAACTTTAAGGTCCGAAAAACGACTGCTGGAGACCAGCTAGTCCAACATAAAAATGCTAGCTGAACCATTCACTACCAAGTTGTATTTCTTAATTTATCCAATTATTCCCATGGCGATTCGATGCTCCATTACGAAATAAAGGAATTAATAGTGACTTGTTGTGAAAATTTTTTCCGTGGGAGCTCTAGTTTGAGATAAAAAGTATCCTATATCCTTCTCGGCGTCTTTAAGTATCTTTGTATCTTGTAATCTGATCAAGTGAATAAATTGTGGTGTTAAAAAATAACAAAGACCTTTTATATCAGTCAGGATATTTTATAAGGTCAACAATACTATCATCAAGTTGCTACCATGACCTAACTATATCGAACCAATCATGTATGTTTGTATATCTTCACGGTTTTTATTCTCAGAAGAGGGTAACCAGCGTCTGGGTACCAGCCCACATAATGTGGTGGACGGCCTCTTAATTCTGGTCGGCTCGAAGTACCGTGCTGCCACGTAAGTACGTACACCTGAGATAGTAATGACACACATACACACTGTCTGCCCAAACGCGCTTATTATAGTTTAATTAAATTTATCCCAAGGAATGCAAAATATTCAATTTTTTTTTAATAAAAAAGGACTAACCTAGTCTGGGATCCTGACTCTTATATCTACTTAAAAAGTTAAAATCACTGTTTTAATCCCCTGATGGACTCACATCATAAAGTGGACGGCACCCTCTTTCACCAGCCACCGTTTTTCTGCGTGACAGATGGTGAGCCCATTTATATTTTTTTTTTGTCTGACTATGCAGTTGGCTATTAGAGCCATTACTGCTTCACCGGGCTTTTTGGGGCGAGACTCTGAAGGAGCCTCAGCCCATATAGCGTCCAACGCTCAAGGGCTCCCCGCGGGGGGAGCCTCAGTTTGGGTTATCGCTCTCGGGGGCGTCCCTTCGACCAGCGCGAGTCTCGAACCCGAAGGTAAGTCACCGCCAGGAGGGGAGTTCCTCATTACGCGGGTGCGGTTGCGATTGAGTGGGGGCGAGAAGCGCCTCGGCACTCTTTGATACCTCGTGTATCCTTGCGGGCGCCGACGAACCTGGGGACGTCGGCGTCGTGGAAGGTGGGAGGCCCTATTAGGGGAGGTCGTAGAGACTAATCTCGCTATCCGAACAGCGAGATCGTCATCTGGGGCCGTTAGTACGTGCCGAGGCCGCCTAATGATTGTTATACGGCCGTGCCGAGGTCGGTCGGGGGGATGAACCCATTTATATAGCAGTGCTTCTTTATGTGGTGACGTGACTTATGTATGTGTCATTGTAAATCGTGCCGCAGCTCTAGTTAAAGTAATAAATGCCAAAATGAAAGACCAAATATTACCAGTTCCTAAAAAAAATAAGAAGTTATTTAGAATTGGAAAGAGAATTGGATAATGATTTACTTAGTAATGGAAACTAGCGTAGTACCACTATTAAAAACTGTAATAGTAAGTAATAAAAGAGAGTGCACAATACACATTTTCGTCTATTCGTTTCAGCCGGAGGACGTCTACTGCCGAACGTAGGCTTTCCTCATTCTTGCTTCTCCACAACGGCCGGTCCTAAACCACCCTATCGGTTTCCTGCGGCTCTGACCGGTCATCTGTCCACGTGGCAAGAGGTCATCCTCGCACACGAAATTCTTTCTTCCCCATCTGTTTTTTAGACAAATAGGTAATAAAATTTGAAACAGTATGCTGACACACATTAACACAACATGGAGACCGAAAACCACAATATTTGTTATTGTAAACACAAGTGGGTAATGAATTTTATTAAAGAAATTATTTAAAAATGCCGTTATTTATATCGTTGAGTTAAACACAATGTCCACGTTAAGTCTTAAGCACTCTAGACTCGAGAATTAAAGAGAAAAATGTATGCAAGTAGATCTTATATTTCGAGACCCGTAAAAGTATGTGTATACAATTTATTCCCGTATTCACGAGTGTGGCGTACTCGAGACTGTTCGTAATAAGCTTCCGGGCGCGGGGCACTCTTGACTCGAGTGTCTCAAGCCCATTGCGCCCACCTGCGTTTACGAAAGATAAAGCAGAGATGAGTGAGTTGTTAACCAAACAGGCTCCCACGCGCTACGGTACGACGTCCCATCTGCATTTGACAAACATGATCGTGTTTGTGTCATTGAAAGTCGTTATAACTGCTCAAGTGCTTGGTTGACGGCCTGACGCGCGATGTAGGATCATCCTTCAAACAAATCGTATCTCGCTCACCACATCTCGCTCTCATTTTCAATCTGTTAAAAGTACACTTGCACAGAAACTGTATGATTTTTTTCCATCATCGTGGTTTTACAAAAAATTTAATCTCATTTATACAACATGAGTCCTAAATTATAAAACTAAGATTAATGATAAAATATACATTCGGATTAACTTGTGCTGAGCGACTCTTATCGGTTACTGTAAATTTTATCCCACGAAAAACATTTTCATGTAAAATGTTGCCGAGACGAGACCATGTGTCAGACCACTGTCAAAATCAGATCTCATGTAGAGGCAATTTTAGCTTCTAACTCTAACTTCTTAAGATCTAACTTTACAAACATTTCACTTTGGTCAAAATATGTGGCTTGACCGTTTCGTTACTACAAGAACTATTGTATAACAGTATGTATAACAGAATGTAATGAATAGTGATTAAATTTTTCACCTTATGCTCATGTAATGGCAGCGAAATAGCCAAGCCACATATTTTGACTAAAGTGTAGAGTTTTTGAAGTTAGGGCTTGTAGAGTTAGAAACTTGGCTTAACATGAGATCTGCTTTTTGACAGTGCAAGCCATATGATCTCGTCTTGGCAACATTTTACAAGAAAATGTTTTTGGTGGGATTTCACTTCTTTTTGAAGTTGCTTATAACAATATTTTTTTATTTTGTTATACTTTTTTCTTTCTTTCTTTACATTAGAGATGCCTTTTTCATAGCCCACTTCCTTGCCTTTTTTCTTTGTTGGTTTATATATTACTGTTTATAGTAAGAAACAGATCACGGCGATATTTGGCTCTTAGGCGATCATATTCGACTATAGCTGACTGTTGTACTTGCATACTATTAAGTCACTCCAGAGAGTGCTACATAAGCCTGCCCACAATAAAACGTGGATGAACTTATATCAGTGAGAGCATGATTTAAACTTAGCTCTTGACTTTTATGTATAGTGACAGCATACGCGACAATTGAAAACTGTTCACGGTGAACAAATGCTCTATTGATAATTTCAAACTTTAATTTAACAGGTGCTAGTTCGTGTCTAAGACCGTTATTAAAAATTATTACAACTCTTTTTGCTTTAATCTTGTCATTCGAATCCACTTCTGAAACACGGATTTATTAATTTGTATTAAGAAGTCTATGTACTTGTATAATTTTCAGATCTCTAGCATGAAATTTAGTTTGTATGTGAAAACAAACTGCCATCCCTTAATTTAAAGGTATGATTTACTAAAAATCCTGAAATATGTGTTATAATATAATTATCAAGAAGTCTCCGTATAAATTTTCAGACTGCTAGCATCCGAATCTGCGGAAGTCTTATACAAACTTCCATCCCCTAGGGGTTGGGGGAAAAAGTTTAACAAGTTTTTTTGACGTGACAACGTCTTATAAATTGGTTTG
This sequence comes from Apoda limacodes, assembly GCA_946406115.1. Taxonomy (NCBI): domain Eukaryota; kingdom Metazoa; phylum Arthropoda; class Insecta; order Lepidoptera; family Limacodidae; genus Apoda; species Apoda limacodes. The sequence goes on from OX291542.1 coordinate 15,289,029, forward strand.
CCGGGTGACACTTCAAGAAACTGCGTTACGCTCCGCTCACGTTATGCGCTCACAATGAGAGCGAGTGAGAGGCACGCGGCATGGTTAGCCCGCCTAAGAGCGAGAGAGACAGACATAAAAAGTGAAAGGCACAAGTTGTCACGTAAAACTTTCGCCCGTATACCGACTTTACAGGCAACCAGTTTTTTTTTGTAGTTGTTTGTGTACTTATAAGTTGTTTGTAAGTTTTTTTTTGTAGCTTACATACCAAATTTCAGGTTTCTAGGACTTTCACCAACCATTTAAATTATCATCAGTGAGTCAGTGACGAAATCGGGATATTTTAGATATCAGTAAAATCTAAAGTATAAGCTATGCGATTGAAACTTTATATGCTTAAAAAGTCTACTATTGAAATCATAACCCGAGAATTTTAATAATCTGGTTTAATCCAAACCCGAGTTATGAGGGTTCGAAAAAACGACGAAACGCTTCGAAAAAAGGTAGGTAGTTGCGCCTCGCTTGGCTAGTCTTGGCGAAAGCTACGTGTCTGAGGGGCTTGAAATGGAAAGTTACTTCTTCTAAGTCTAATTGGATTTATTTGATTATTAAATATAGTATTGTGTTATATTATGCCGTAAACCTATCTTATACTATTCACTACTTAGGTATTCATATATATCCTACATTTTTTTTAAATGAAGAAACTGGTTTTAGAGTTACAGTTACAGTTAGAAAGCCGGATACTTACCTTAAATTGATAACAGGCACTTCAATAAGATAATAGGTATCTATGAAAACCACTGATAGAAGATACTGACTCCTGAGACACAGTTTTTCTTAACTAGTTTGGGTTTTATGGACTTCATAACTTATAAATGCTAGTCAATTAGAAATAGTAGATTATCGATAAGAGATAAGAGAGTAGATTATAAACGCAGTAGCGTTTGACACAGGTGTAAGTGATCAATTCCACCACCTTTGAGCTTATGGCACCGCTCTATTTTTATTATTGTTATATTGTAATTTTGTAGTTAGGTATAATAGTTGATAAGTTAAAATTGGTTTGTTATTGAGTATATTTGTTAGTAAGCAAATATAATAATATATACATAGTACGAGATAAAGTCGCTTCCCACCGTCTGTAGCGAGCGATATACTCTTAGATTTTATTGTAATGCGGTTTTCATTAATAGATAGAGTGATTCAAGAGGATGGTTTATACTTATTGTTTAATATTGTTTTGTGTTAGTTTGTTAAAATATGATAATAGTTGTTCAAGTTGTTAGAAAACTTATGCCGACTAGGAGATTTACATGGCGTGCCCTGGCTAAGAAATCCGCGCGGGTGGAGCCATGGGTAATAGCTACCCCTTGTTGTAAAAGATGGCGCTACAGCGTATCAACGTTAAGAACAGAACAACGTCTGCCGGACCTGCTAGTAATATAAAATAAAAATAATATATAATAAATATTATAAATATGTTATAATATTTAAAAATATCTATTCGAATCAGAAAAAAATTAAATTACAATAGTTTTATTGCTCCTTAACTTTTTTGTTTTGTTTAAGTGTTGTGATCCTTATGAAGAACGAATTTCATATTTTTCTCCAGTTAAACAAAACGTTTAATTGTAAAAAAACAATTTAATAACCGGCGTAGAATAGGAAACATATTAGTACCACCCATTGAGTTCGAGTTTTGTAATCTGTCCTATGGACTGCGTTATAGCCTCACAAAGACAATAGACAATACGAACCTGCGGTTTCTTTTGTATTCCTATTAACGTCAGCCATTTTGTTTGTTTATATTTATTAAAACAAGTTAGAAAAAGACTAGAAACCAGCCCCGCATCTAGGGGGTTGCGAAGAGGTGCACTTGCCCCGGGCTGCGAAGAGTTAGTTCAGTACGCCCGCCTTTTTAAAAATGTAGATCCGTGGCTGCAAGAAACCCCAGTTTCGCTTCGATTCGATCACACTTTTGCGGCCATTTTTTTTTCACATCTGGCTAGGAAAAGCACTGTCCAGTTATCTATGTCTACGGTGTTGTCACCATTTCCATAGTTTTCTATTAAAAACAATGCTCAAATAAAATGTAGCCACTTCTAGCAATATTCGGTTTATATTTCGGTTTATATTTGGATTACGCAAATATGACCATATTTCCAATTTCCGCGTGAAGCTCAAGTGGCTCCCAATTCGCTTTCGCCGGAATGCTCATATTCTTTCACTTCTTTACTGTGTGCTGTTCAATCCTAGCTACCCTTCTTATCTCAAAGAGCGTTTTGGTTACTATGCCTCTTTGTGTTCCTCCTCTAATTTATTACTTAATACACCGAGTCACAACTCAAAATTTTACGATGATTCCTTCACCGTACAAGCAGTGCGATTGTGGAACTCTCTCTCAGTAGATATCCGAAAAGCACAATCACTTACAACCTTCAAAGCACAAGTGAAAAAGCATTTTTTAAATCTCGCATAACCTTGTTGTTTTGCTCTCTCTGTTCTTCTGATGAAGACACTTAAATATTTAAGTTATGATTGTTTTATTTATGTGTAGTTTATGTATTTTTATGTAAGGAATTTATGTATTTTATATTTTATGTATAAAGGTATTTATGTATTTTGTAGTTATATATTTATTTGGTAATTTATTCTTATTCTATGTTACTTATATCTTTATTTCAGTTTTTGTACAATTTTGCACATCCTACCATTCCAATCTTTTAAATTTGTATATCAATACCAACATAGGTTATCTGGTAGAAATCGCCATCTGGCGATAAGATCGCCTGTTGTACGTGTTTTTTAATATTATTTTTTCAATAAGTTTGTGTTTTTGTTTTGTGCAATAAAGGATATTTGTATTGTATTGTATTGTATATTTTAGTCGACGTAACGTAGAGAACATAATGTCTAGGGGGGCAATTCACAACCTTATTCGCTATCTGGTTATCGTCATCAGATTGATATCATTGCATTGTCGGATCCTACAACCATGCATGAAATGATCTAAAATTCTTGTCTTCTTGAATACCATTCACAAAATTCATATAGTATACGTTTTTTATCGAGATAGTTATAACGAGTCGAATAAGGGCGCGAAAAGAAAGTTTCAGTATCTAAATAATAAGGTAATAATAAGGTAGGTAAATTATAAGCAAAAGTTTTTTTATAAAATGCAAAGCAGTAGGCACCTAAACATTTTTTTATTAAACAAACGGAATGTTTATGAGCATCTTAAGACCAGCCGGTTTGATAAGTGTCCGGAAAATGGAAATATTATTATCTAATTATAATATTATATTTAAAATGAGATAATATTAAACACCGCTGGGTGACGACCCAGTTTCTTTAACGCTTAAATATAAAAAATTCGCAGCAGGTGAAAGTTACCTCATTAGATTAGTGATAGTAAAACGTATCTAGAAAGGTACCACATGCCGCGCTTAATCATACTTTGTTTGATGCAAAATGTTCTTGTGACTTATTTCGAAAAGTCTCGACTACTCTTGACTTGTGAATTTGAGAGCAAAATGTATGCAAGTATTTTCACGGGTCTTGAAAGGTAAGACCTACTGACATAAATTTTTCTCTCGAATTCTGGAATGCTCGAGATTCTTAGCATTAAGATCCTATGGCTGCGTTTTGAACTTATCTTGATCCTAGTGATAAAACGCCACGGGGCTTAGTTATACCCTATTTCTTTTTCTTGTTTTATTTTTTTAACTAAATTTTTACCTCAATACCAAAAAAACTAAATAACCACTAGATAAAATATTTTTAATTCGATGTGTTGTATTTCGCCTTTGTAGGCATCATTATTTTTGTGGTAAGAATTTTGCTAGTAAAACGGAACAAGTAAGAAAAATAGGGCCTACACTAACCTGAGAACCCGAGTTTTAAATAGTTTTACCACACTGATTCGTTCGGAATTAACCCCAGGTGATAACATCAAGCTATGACTAAGACACTAATTTCATACTGTGACGGCACTGCAGGGAACCTGGCACCTTTGCCCGTACATCGTCACAATCTCACAATCGTCCTCCTTACCTTCGGATAGTTCGGCCTCTTGCTACTCAGCGTACTCAAGCGGATACCGGTTCCCCTTTGTGCCTCTGGCTCCATAAAAATCTCACTTGGGACAAAGCTTGGGGAGGTCAGTCTCGTCTAAGTATAAAGTGTATATTCTGTTTAATTTTTTGCCGCTTGTATTACTGTATATTGTTACTATATGCTATACTATGTTGAGTTATGGAACAGAAATATAAAACGCCAAGATACACTTCTGTCAGAAGCAATGTGGCGGCAATGGGCTCAGCACCCGTCACGCAGGACTAAAGTAGTTGGTGAAAAGAGGTTGTCCTATTATGATTTGGGTATGTTTGTCCCCTTTGGCTTCAGGAAATAAAAACGGCTTATGTTTAACTTATCACCAGATATAGTAAAATATAACGTCAAAAAAATTTTTTTTACTTCCAAAAATAGTAAATGATCACCAAAAATTAAACCCCATTTTAATGTAAAATTATAAACATCATTTTTACATCTACCTAATCTTTTAAAGCAAATATTACCAAACTAATCATTGTTGACCTAAAAAAAGTAAATTACCACCAAAATTTTTACTATATTTTAATTTAAAATGCCATTCAAATATTTAACATCTCGCTATCCTATAAAAGTAAATTACTCTAGATAACTCATTGTTTACCCAAACATAGTAAATGAACTCCTAAAGTTTGACCCTATTAATATTGTAAAATGTTCACTAAAATCTGAATTAATAAAAAGTCTAAATTAATTAATTCAATCGATTGTTCATCATATCATCTCTATGGCGCGCTACTTCTCCCGGGCCTCTGCCTTCCGCATCCAGCCACCACGTCACCCTTTTAAGGTTGTCGGTCCACCGGGATTTAGGGCGTCCCACGATTCGCCTTCCCATACGCGGTCTCCACTTTAGGACGGGTCTGCTCCATCGACCATCAGTCCTCCGATAGACGTGGCCAGCCTACTGCTACTTCAGGTTGCTAATTCTGCGAGTTATGTAGGAACCTTTAGTTCTCTTCCGGAGGTCCTCATTTTGGATTCGTTTCCTCAGAGACACTCCGAGCATAGCTTGCTTCATTGCGCACTGTGCGGTTTTTGGACCAGGCCTGCTGTAAGTGTCCACGTTGCACAAATTGCTCATAATGCTCAAAAATGAAACTCATACAATTTCAATAATCCTTTTATTAAAATTTTGTAAGAATTTTTTGTATTGACCAGGTCTTCTTAGTTTTGATAAATTCCTTTGCGCTTTGCACACTCATGAATTTCTCTCTTCAAGAGAGTATGCAAGTACATTCACGAGTTTCGAAAGGTAAGTCAGACCTCCATGCATTTTGGTATTGAATTCCAGAGTCCGAATAGCTCGAGACTGTTCCCAATAAGGTCGGATCGGGCGGCTGCGGTGTCCGGGAGTCGAGCGGGAAAGGCTTGTAAGACGCGAGGTTTCACTTAATTTGGCGTCATTATACTTATTTTGCTAACATGCCTACATTTTATGGCAATTATAGTGGTTTATTTAGGTAGTACTAGCGCATTAATTTCCTCACTAAGATTTGGTGATCATTTATTTCCTTGAATACAATTTAAAGTGCAATCATGACTAAATCAGCTATACAACAATTGTAATTTTAGACTTCCTTTTTTTGTTACATGTTTTGTTTTTTTGGTATTCAGTGTATTTTTTTGGTAACAGAAATTGGGGTGTCAAAGTAATTTTTGGTGGTCAATATATTTAATCCCAATAAAAACCATGGCGTTATATATACATTTTTATTTTTTATCAGCCTCATACGTCCCCACTGCTGGGAGCACAGCCTACGCTCAACGAGGGTGATTTAGGCCATAGTCCACACGCAGGCCTAGTGCGGAGTGTGGATTTCCTGGCAATGTTTTCCTTCACCGAAAAGCTAGTGGTGTGAATAATTAATGAACTTAAGAAATTAAGAAAATGATTCATTGGTACACGCCGAGTCTCGAACCTCCGCCAGTCAGGACGCAAAGTGAAATCGAAACCCCTCGGCCACCACCTACTTTTATATACATACCAAGCTAAATTCTCCTAATTGTATAGAATTTCCAGACATTTTATATATTACCTTATTAGTATATAAATTATAAATAAATTTTTATTATATTCTGATTAATATTTAAGCTGGCCGGGATGTTACTTATTCCTTGGCGGATGGGACGTGCTTTATTTTGGAATGCGACATGTGTCGATACTTTGGCTCTGTCCCACTTCTATCTACAGTACAAGTATAGTACTATATAATCTGTGCTACAGGGAACAACTTAAACAGTCGGTGCGGCCAAAAATGCAAAGATCAAAATATGTATCGGCTTTGAATTCGAATTTATTGCATTTGGAGTCGAGCCTGTGAAATCTTTAAAGAGTTGTCAAAACGGTTAGTCGACATAACAATTTAAGAGACCTGTTACCTTGTCCTGGCAATTAAAAACACAAAAAAAAAAGAAATCAGTCAAATCGATCGAGCCGTTCTCAAATGATCTTCCGTCATACATGTGGCAATTGCATTTTATTTGTACTATGACGAGCAAAAATAGCTAGTCACTTACATAGACGACACTATTTTTAAAACAACTCATCACAGCTCTATGAAGTCAAAGGATCATTGAAGCGTATTTAATCACTAATTTAATTATTTATGTGTAAAGTAAAACTTTTTGATATATTTTTTTGTTTCATAAAGCTATCTTTACTAGTTTATAAAAAATCATCGTTTATCTTAACTTTAACGTTAACCAGTCGTCAAAAAAGGATGTTTGTATGGAAATTTCTATCGCCAGCTATTTAAAAGTTAGCCTTCTAGTGGCAGTTCAGTTTAAATATAGCTAGCTGACTATGCAAATTTTCATACAATCTCCCATTTTTAACTGCTGGTTAACGTCAAAGTTGGTTGGTGCAATCCAGCCATAGTTGTTTTTGCTCGTCAGTGTGTATAGAAGAAAGATAGGAAAAGACATCAAAAAAGTTTTTGTTTTTTGAGGCTAAATAGCTTTATCTCTTCAATCAGTTCCAAATTCGTAATCCACATCCATTCCAGTACAGCGTTCGCAATGTCCGCGTTCATCGTTCAACCTGAAAAAATTATTACTAATTACCTAATATTTAAATCTGAAGCACTCTCTTTGGACCGCTGTTTGGGTCGCTTATCAGGTGTTATACGCACTGTGATAGGACCAAAGCCAAAAGGCACCTCGCCGCCAATTGACCGGCCGACCGGAGCCACACGTTAATCACAACATCTCGTGACGGACGCTATTAAAGACTCAATTAACCGCACCTGATTTATGTCCGACTCACGCTCGACGCAAACGGTTGTGTAGGTACGAACATATTACTGCAAACCGTTTAATCTAATGCCATTTCCTTCATTATTAATATCTTGTATTCATTGGATGAAATTTAAATGCTAATCGAGATCGTTGAATAGTCGAAGTAGTCTCGCGCGATGTTTCGGCGAGTGACCCGGTATATTTGGTCTTGTTCCAACATACCTACTTGGGAATGCGAATAAAGAATACAAACAAGCAACCCTTATAGTTTCGCCATGTCCGTCCGTCTGTCCGTCTGTCTGTCTGTCTGTCTACAGCTCAGCTCAGAGACTATTAGTACCAGGAAGCTGTAATTTGGCATGACTTTATGTATATGTCGCAGCCATCTGGTTAAATTAGCCAATTAATTAGGCGCCTAGGCGGATCGTTAAGTATGGAAAAGAAATTATCATATAACTGAACAGATTATTATATAAAACTTGGGTGGAACACTCCGCTCGCTTTGCTCGCTCCGCATCTTCATTTACGAAAGAGTTACTGAACATACACCAACATTCATGACTTATACAGTGCGATTTATGTGCCTTTCTTTTCCATATTTGACGATCTGCCTAGGCGTCCAATTAACTGGCTAATTTAACCAGATGGCTTCGACTGAGCGAAATCGTTTTATTTGGCAATATTTATATATATATATAAACAACCTTTAAAATGTTGTTTTATGAGGCTACTACGGAACCCTATATTGCGAGTAGCCCGACATGCACTTGGCCAGTTTTTTGTATTTAGTTTCATCTGTCCCTTGTCTGTAATGAAATCTTTTAAGGTAAATTTGATCCACTTCCCGGTGTTCGATTTAGTTAAAATTTTGTATACACACGTAAATCGGATGACAATACAATATAACGATGCTATAGAGGTGGTCTGATAACGGAGCCGGAAGGTGGCCATAGGACCTCTGTAACGACGCTATACCCGATCAAGTTTGGGGTTGTTTGATTTGTCTTGACAACTGCTTTATTCAAAAACTTTTTGTTTGTTTGTGAAAAACATCATTTACGTATTCTAGTTAGTTATATAAAAATATTTTATTTTGTTATATTTTTTCTAAATGACTTAGATTTAAAACTTCAATCAGAATCTTTAACTTACGCCACGTGTAACCATATGAGTAGGCCAGCTTGGATCATGTCTAATTCAAATTAACAAGCCAAAATTACAACACTTATAATGTCCAAGAGACTGGTATCGTAACATGATACGGTGATCTTATAACCAATTATAACAATGTAAAAGTGAAAGGGTAATTAATTGGTAGGTAATTGTCGGACCCCGGGCGCGAGCTGCAACACTGCAATTAGCGGGTTTCGGTCTTCACGCTACTGCCCGCCGCCTCCCCGCAGGTAATAATCTAATTATAGGTCGGGGCGCGATTTAAAGCTTACAATCACCGTTTGAAGTAAGTAATAGCGGTGTGTGTGATTTCGGCCCGGTCGTTGAAAAGGTCCCTTGTGAGATCGTCAGAGCAGTCGTTTAGTATAAAGGATCTAGGAGCTTGGGTCTCAAGTTCTCGGGGGAAAATGGAAGTATTCTCAAGACCTAAATTAATAATTAGTTAAGAGAGGCATGAGACCCCCCCCCCCCCCTAAAGTTAGACTGGGGAGACTTTTCGCATATATTTCAGGACCAAGTCAAGGTCGCTTTAATGAACCGTTGAGAAAACAGTAGATAATTTGACACGCAGAGAAGGAAGCGAAAAAAAAAAATTATATGTACCATTCCATCAAAATATTAATTAATTCGGAAAGTCTAAAATTTGAATCGTTTGTGTGAATTTGTTAATATGAGCCTGATTGCGTTGGATGTATTTAAAAAAAACATAACTTGCTACTTTGTGGCGTTCGCATAGCTGAGATAATTATTATTGTGAAGGATTTGGTGGCGGTATTTAATACAGTTTTATTGCAGTTTTAGGTACACTGTTTTTTAGGAAAAATATAATTACCTGATATTTGGCGAAGCTACTTGAGATTAGGTAATATTCTGTTCGCCCCTTTCCCCCCCAAAACGCCTCACGTAATTTATGGACGCCCCCCAAGAAGAATGAAATTATGATTTCTGCAAAAAACTTCGGTTCATTAACTTTAGAGCAATAAATGACAATATTATTGAGTTGGTAACGTTTTTCACTCAGAGTTACCGAAGTTAGTTTTATTAAAGAATAAAAAAATTTGGAATGTTTAATACCTACTGGTTTATAATTTTTGTATTTGGTTTTATTTTATAATGAAAACGTCTACCTACGAGTTAGAAGATACAAATTAGCCTTTGTTGATTGTAGTTGCAAAATGTTTTGTTTAATCAAGAAGTGGCTAAAAACACGTACCTATTGTAAAAGCGGTGTAGAATATGCAATTTATATAACATTGTTCGTTTCGGAAACAACATACGAATCGGTTCCAGAGAGCTTAATGGAAAAAGTATCGACGACATAGAACAGAAAAATGTAGTTACCTTTAAAATGTAGTTTCTCGAGAAACATTAAAGAATTTGAATAAATTGTATATACTATTTCAAAAATCTGGCGTGCTCGAAATTTTTCCGAATAAGTTTGATTCCCTGCCTGTAAATAACTTAACCAAGTAGTCACGTTGCGGATTACTTGGAGAGATTATATGAAAGCCGGGTAGCAACGTTTTTATGGTCTCTTGTCTAGGTTCTCTGGTCCTGGTCAATAGTTAATCTGATAAAGTGAAGCCCTGCAGAGGGCCAGAGCTCTCGGGCACAAACAAGTAATAAATACAGTTAAAGATTAGCAATCAACATTTTTTGCATCGACTTTTTAAGTTGTTGATGCGCTAGTCACTATAAATTAAACTTTAGTTCTGCGAATCGTCAGCTTGTGATTCTTTAATCTAATTGGTTCTATTTACGGCTTAACTTAATTGTTACTTGTTCATATCGATGCTCTTAGTTGCTTATTGCGAAAAATCTTGAGTAAGCCAGGCTGGTTAATGCGAGAGTAAAATTTAGGTAAGTACTAAAAATATTTGATTGAGACTTTTCAGAATTTTGTAGCAAAACTATAAGTAAGTAATATGAAGAATGGGGAAAAATATAAGTTAATTATAAGTAATAACTTATTTTTGCCTACTGTATTACCTAAGTGAGTGATTTTCATTTACTGTATTTCCTTCCTAAAAAAAAATCTGAAAGTAACCATTGTTTCAAAACATGTGCAAAATTTTAAAGCGTGTATTGTATATGCTTAAAATGAAAGTAGGTTAAATAATAAGAATTGGTTGTTATCTAGTGTATTGACCATAAGTTGTAGAAAAAAGTCAAAGAATCTGACTACGAAACAGTAAAAACGTTAAATTCCATACAAAAAATAAAAAGTTTCAAAGCTTCCTTATGGTATAAGTTACGTTAGAAGTATATAACAAATACATCTCATAGTAATGTTTATACCATTGTGTTATGATTTCAAGAACATTTACATGCACATCGCTGGTAATATAATTAGTATTCCTGGCCTATATCGTACTTTTCATAGCGACTTTTGGTTGTTGGCGAGATTTGTATGTATGTATATCTTTTTTATCCCTAAATGGGGACAACCAGCGGCTGAAAACACACGCTCGTTATAAAATGATCCCATAGTCCAACGTGACAGACGTCGAGCCTATGTACAACACTGCTTTTGCTGCAGTGTATCTGACTGGACTAAGGTGGCATTATGTAAATTACCAGCTTTATAGTAAGTACCTGAGGACCGAGCTTTGCTCGTTTTTATAACAACGCCATCTATTGTCGAGTAGCTTTGGTGTTGCTTAACAACGCCATCTTTAGTCATGTAGTTTTAGTGTTGCTTAACAAAGTCCTCTATTGTCAAGTAGCTTTAGTGTTGCCATGTCGGTGAAAATAATAGTATCACTAATCGCCAATAGATGTCAGGAAGAGTCATATTTTTCATTTTATTGTTGCCTAAAAAAGTAGGAGACGTTTCTTAAAAGTGAAAACAAGCTAGATCGAGTTATAGCCCCCGAACTAGGTTAATACTCAATTACATGAAAATTCTTGGAGCCGTTTCCGAGATTTAGATTATATATCTATATATTTTTTAAGAGAGGTAGGGGCACAGCAAGTACTCGCTCGAACAAGCCGCCCGAACAATTAAAGCGGGGCATAGCGAGTACTTGCTCGAATGAGCAGCCTGAACTGGGGAATTACCTCCACCTTACAGAAAACCGCGGCCATAATAACACTAACTTTGAGTAGTGTTGTGTTCCTGGCGGTGAGCAAGGTTGCGGAGCTCTTTGAGGATTCGCTACGCGGACAGCGGAGGACCGGCGGTGCTTGTTGCTATCATTGCTCGGCGTAGACGGGGTCTGCTGGTACGGCGGTCAGGGAGACCTGATGAAACGCCTGACCGCTGGCCGCCCGCAGGTTGAACCGGTACCCGAACCCAGGGATCACTTAATTCCGCCCTGGGAGGCTGATCCGCCAGCCTCTGTAAAGTCTTTGAAGTAGTAGTCGTGCCGGAGTGGATCCGGCTACGACAGCAGAGGGGGATCAGGGGCCCTTCCGCCCGCCGGGCCAGCAACCGTATTATCTGTATCGTGCTTTGGCAGTTCTACTACCGCACCTTTTGTCCTCCAAGCTGTCAGTGCTGTGAATCCTCATATTTAGTGTTAGTACCTTTTTTTACAAAAAAAAATATGACAAGAAAATTAAGGAAAAGATTTTTTCAGCGGCCGTTCCATCTACATTTTATTTGGACTTTTGTAACGTTAGAGGTATTCGCGCAAATCTTAACAAAGTCCACCTCCATCTGGAGGCTGCGCAGCCGACCATTCTTTTCCTAACGGAGACGCAGATATTGAGGAGCGCTGCCTAGGCGCTCTGATGGTGGAGACAAGTTGATGGTCGAATTAAGTAAAATACATGTTGTTCAGTTGACAATCGTATATTGATTGAATTTATATTATAACAAAAGTTACTAATTCTATCTTACTGACAAAGCATAATGTGATTTACGTAACTCGTGCGACCTAATTAGACGGTCCACGTGAGGAAGTGCATTTCGCAATGCATACATGTTGCACCTCCCCTGAAAAGTACAGGGTTACGCACCCCTTTTGCAGAAAAAAATAATGTTTTCTGTATATCTATAAGTATATAAAAGTAAACATTTTATTTAATATAATTAATCTTAATAATAATATTCAACTTAAATTTAATTAATTATGAAATATTTTTGTATTATTTTTATGTATTACATATTCCTTTTTATACATATTAATTTTTACATTATGAGATAAATCTTCTAAAACTACAAAAGGACCTTAATAAATACAATCTAATTTATTACCTACTTGATTTTTTATTAAAACTAGGTCACCTGGCTTGTATACAACAATATTACATTTCCTATCGTAATTATATTTTCTTAAGTTCTTACCTGCCTGCCCGGCCGATACATCATACCTTCACTATCTCGGCTACAAACTCGAGCACAATTTTGTGAATCGTGCCGGTGTATGTATGTTCGTCCGAGAGGATATCTCCTGTCGTCGCCTTCACAGCCTTGAAGACAGGGACCTGTCAATATTGTAGGTGCGCGTAGATCATGGCGGCCAAACTCGTATCTATGCGAGCCTATACAGGTCTCATAGCGGTGACACGGACGTAGCTCGACTCAAAAAAACCCTATTCACTGTAGTCCCACAATTCCAGAACACTCCTCCATCTCCAAGAGCATTGGGATCCTAGGCGTTTACATCTCCAGCGATGTTCAGTTTCGAGATCATTTGCATTCCCATCACAAAAAAAGGGCAAAACGCCGCTTAAGACGTTTTCACTTCAAAATTATAATAGGCGTGGCATAATGGTTTCCTTCTGACGATCAGTCTGACGCGAGCTTATAATTTTTTACTCATAAACTAACCTAATGTAAATAAATCTGACGCGAGTTCCGTCTTACGAATTTTCTATGAATTTTCGATCAGGACACCTGACCCGACGCGAGTTTAAAATTTTTTACCAATATCAAAAAAATTGCACAACGCCGCTAAAGAAGTTTTCACTTCAAAAATTGACTGTGCCTATGACTTGACATCACCTTTCATATAATCAAGAACAGTTGGCTGAATGACTATTCAGTAATGGTATGATCAAGGAAAGACAAACTCCGGTATTGGTAGTGTAACAATATAGTTAAAAGCGTCTAAAAATGGTGCCATAGCAAGCTTATGTATTCAATTATAGATGTTTATCAGACAGAAACACTAAAACTAAAATATAAACAGTTATCTGAAATAGACATGTAAATAAATAAATAATTACTAAATATAAACAGCAATATACTGCTCTGCAGAATAGATTGCAGAGGTGTAATTACATTACTCTTCCGTGCATTTACTATGTGTTAACTTTAGAGGCGGTCTCTGTAATTTTTGGACCAATTTGACCATTCTCCTTTGACCAAAAGTATAAAATAAAAATTATGTCAAGTTGTTTTGTGAAATATGAGATATACATACAGAGACAATGCAACTGTTACACCGGAACCCTTATACTATTTGAAAATAGAATCCCAAAAAAAAAACTAACAGAAAAGATAATTTCACAATAATTGTTAAAAGTTAATCTTTGAAGATCGGCGTAGTCATTGAAGTGGAATTAAGATAGTAACGTTGTTTTGACGATTTCCATCGTTGGTAAGTTGCATTAGTAATGTTACAGACAGCCGCTAATAACTTTGCCAAATATGGCGACGGCGATCAGCACGGTCGGAACAAAAGAATGAGGGGTTAACCTCATATATATATTGTAGTCTTTGGTTAACCTCGGCCGCGCTGGAACTTGTCGATGAAGCAACAACTCCAACAATATCAGGATGATGAGTATTGCCGATAAACAAAAACTTTCGTTTTTAGGTTTCCATTCTATGTTTTTTTTAATAATTCTTCAACTTAAAATGTGGTACAGTTAGAATATGAAAAAAAAATTACAGGAGGCTACCTTCTAGTAACTTTTTTTATCGCATTCTAGTTAGTTATAGACCTGTACAACTTTGCAACTATGTGGACACTCAAGTGTTCGAAAAAATAGGTAATTTTAACCTACTTGCACTTATGCAAACAAACCTATTGGATGTTTTTTATAATTTACCGTCGAACGGAACGGCACGGCATGTTTTTTGCCATCGCGATAAAGGAATTGCATGCAGACGCTTTTCCGTCCACGATAACGACAAATTGTGACTGGCAACGATTGCCGGCCGTCCACTCTAAACTCCCAATGAAATCGTACCTGCAAACTTGAAAGTGTAGTTTGGGAAAAATAATAAATAATCGACTATAAGTGAAACTACCACCTACTTCTTCGTTGTTAGTAATGCTGCTTGCGGATTTAAGACCCGATTCGACATTCGCACAGACATGTTCATCATTCATGTGATGAACATGTTCGTCTTGAGTATAGGTGTTTTCTATGTATAATTTGTATATATATATAATTACGCAAACGCCGCAAATTATGTAATTAATGTATTTATGAATTATGTAATTATGAATTTGTGGCGTTTGCAGTGGAAGCTATGGGCCCTTGGTCATATGATACAAAGAAAATTATGAAGGACTTTTCAAAAAGACGCCCTCGCTTCTGGTGTCGTTAGAGCCGTGGCTTACCTCTCTCAAAGGATTAGCATTACCATTCAGCGAGTTAACGCCGCCAGTGTCTTGGGAACTTTGCCTCAAGATACGATTTTGGAAGAGCTATTCTTTTTGTATTTTTTTTCTTATTTGTATTTAAATAGGTACAAATATCTTCAATTATTTTATTTTAGTTTATATTTATTTTAATTAATATATGATTGTAATTATATTTATATATATGTATGTATAGTATGTATAATATAGTTTGGGACGATGGCGATGTGTACATACCTCTTGTACACCAACTCTTATATCGCCAAAGCTCACATCAGCGACCATTTACATGTCGAGCAATTTACTTGCGGTTAATAAAATGAAACTTGCGTGCGGATCCTATTAGTCCGGTCAAATAAGACCAAAACAATAAGAGTGAAGATACAAAAATTCTCAAAAAAACGCCATTGTAACCTTGAGACAACATCTGTCTCCTATTCAATTGTCTGCGTGCATGGTTAAGGTCGTATACCTGCTTTATGTTTGCGTTTGAATCTTTATATCTCAGAAACGGTTGCTCTTAGGAAAAAGTATTGATACATTTTTTATAGATAATTTTCTAATCTACAATTTTTGTTTAAGTTAATTGTATGATAAAACTTATCGTTTTGCTGAAAATAGCGATAAACCCATTTTTTTGACCATTAACCTCGAGTAAATTTTTTTCCAGGTATCGGATCGATGAGGACTTTATAAATTTTATTTATAATTATGTTTTGAACAATTTTACCAACTTTCAGCTTTTTGGGAATTTTTGTATCTTCGGATGTTTAGATTGACTGGGCTATATACGAAATCACTGGGAAAGAGGACGCTTAAGCGACAGAGGCAGTAATGTGGTTTGTCAGCTAATGAGGGATTAGAGTTGATCGCAATACGAAAGTAGGGTTACTACTGCAAATGGTGTGTCATAATTGTACGTGTTTTGTTTACATATTCTAAAAAAAACTTTTTAACTACACTAAAAAGTTAAAAATAATTACTTATTTCCAAAAATCTGATCGGAATTACAGTTTGAAGTTGGGTTATTTATAATAGGTACATAAGAAAAATTTAAACATCCGAATTGATTAACTCCTCCTTTTTGAAGTCGGCTAAAACCATTTTTCCTCAAAAAACGTATTTGACTCCCTTGCAGCCTAATTGATAGTATGGCCGTCTTCTGTGCAGTGGGTGTGGGTTCGATTCCCGCACTGGACAAACATTTGTGTTTGTCTTGAGTTTTGGTGTATTTATGTATGATATTATGTGATTACAAGAAAAGTAACATGTATGTATTTGTATCTGTTGTCTGGTATCTAAGCTTTGCTTACTTTGTCGCTAGACGGCGTTGTGTGTAATGTCTTAAAATATTTTTATTATCATTATTATTTAGTAATATAAACACCCGTAAAAACTGGCAGTCAGCACCGCATGGTAAAAGAAACGCTAAATAAAGCTTACTGTATCTCATGGTGTCACATTAACTACCGGTACATTGTAGTGCTATAGTGTTTCTATAACTCCGCGATTTCTATAAATCCGAGATCTGTCCGAGTATGAGACCAGATCGGAATCAATCCATCGGCAGAACGGTGTGAAACAAGGAGGCATTATTTCTCCGAAACTGTACACCACTGCGTTTAAAGATGTGTTAAAACTCCTGGAGTGGAAAGGATATGGTATCAACATAATTGGCGATTACGTCGCTCACCTGTAATTGGCCTACTACATAATGGTCATGAGAGAATCGGTGAAAGACATTGGCACGATGCTCGGAGAGTTTCCCAACAGATGGGCCTTAAAATGAACATTGATAAAACTAAAGTAATGTTCAATGGTCCATGTTACGCCCATACCGGTTTTCATTAAGAACGCGACTCTCTAAGTTCTCGAAAAAAATTATACCAAAAGCCAATAGTGCTGCAGTTCGGTAAGTCCAACTTTGAGACAGTGGTTAATCGAAGAATCCTGCTCGTCTGTGGAGCGTTCGGGAATATACGCAACATCTGTTCGTCCAAAATATCTCAGTGTCTAAAGATAAAAGTCTATAATGAGTGTGTGTTACCAGGAATGACTTACGGTACAGAAATTTGGTCTCTAACTGTTGGCTTCTCAAAAAGGTTCAGAGTTGCTTATAGAGGGCCGACTTGGTCAAAGCCGCAGAAGGCTGATGGGCGCGGACGGCTCATGATCGGACGTTGTGAAAATATATAGGGGAGGACTACTTCAGCAGTGGACGTCTTCCGGCTGAGATGACAATGACGACGACTAGCTGTGACTCTGACATCCCCACTGGCACAACGACATACGTTATTAGAAGGCTCTGCCCACTTGTGCCCATAAAAATGGATTGGGTGTCCAGAGAAACAAGAGCATGATCCGGGTGCTTCCGGGTAAAATTGGAGATTATAAACTCCGGATATGTAGCCGATGCAGGTAAAATTCAACGGGTTGGATCTAGGATTTCCGATGCATGAAGTCTGACCCTTAACTGCTAAATGGTTTTCCGATAACATGGCAACGGATATAAAACGCGTTATTAACGTTATTGGCGCGTCAACGTTATCGCGAGCTGCGAATGCTTTTAGCGCGTCGATAACAGCGCCGCCTCCGGCGAAGCCGCGACACTTGACTGCAGTCGTCGCTCTGTACTTTGTAATTAATTCCGGATCGTTGACGTCCAATCGCAACTACCGGTGAGAACGGCCCAATTAAATGCTGTCGATACGTTTGTAAACGTCATGTTTTATGATCAACAAAGTTCTAAGTTTAAGCGTTATTTTATTAAGTTTATCCACAACTTTCTTATGTTCGCCTGATATTTCTAATTCACATAATTTATAAGAACGCATCAAAGGTTATATTTATCATTTTTTCGTATCTATGAGTGTGATGTGATGTAATGTTAACATGGGTCAAGAGTCGGCTCGATAGTGTAGAGTCACAGAGTTCCAAGGGATGGCTAAGCGAGCTAAAATTCGGGGAAGCCTTGCTTTTGGCCTGAAGACTGTTCTATTGGAGTTCATAACTTGGGTGTAAACCGCTAACGCATAATCAGCCTAGGACGCATCACAAAAACCACGTAGGGCTATATGCCACTTATCGGGGGCCATTTAACATTTTCACTTGATAAAGGTCACACAACGATCATCCCATAACACACAAACACTAAACCAAGCTACTGTAAGTGGGGATGATGAGACCCCTGAAACCACAGCTTAGGTAGAGAAACCTTTGGCTCAAAACACAACAAGGCAGACATGACCATTTGTATTGAAGATCCTTGCAAAAGCGGAAAAAAACAACAGCTCGGTGCAAGCTTTGGGAGCCGTGAGTTGTTCCACGTAGAAGTGGAGGGAAGAGGGAGTTATAGATTTATTTCCTTAAATTTTATGAGCTATCGGTCTGAAGGATCCCAATTAGCTAATAGCGCAGAACCAGTTCATAATTGTTGGAAGTTCTAGTGCAAATTTTGTCACATAAACGTCGCTGGCCAGACCTGAAGCAGCCCTTAAGAATCAGAGACGTTCCCGGTCTGCGAGATCTAGCAATGCCTGAATCGCGATGAATAGACTGGAGTAAGTACGTTTATGAACTTATAATTACGGTCTTATAAGTACGCATGGCGATCAATACAACTTAACTTCGTGGAAAACTAGTCAGTATGTCTAAGATATCTTCATGCAACTTCAAACCTGAGTGCAGACATTGGCTGAGATACTTCCTTGAAGTTGGCGGTCAATAAACACCACTCGAAAGTGCTTCTAAGACTCCCGTTTGAACCGAGTAACTCAGTCCTGGTACTACTGTATGAACACTTACTTCTACCAAAAGGTAAGATCACGCCACATGCGTTTTTTGGTTTGCTTCCTGGAGTGGCCGAGTGCGGTTCTGGAGGCAAAGAAATAAAGATCAGTTAGAAACTGTACAGCTGTAAATAGCCGGTGTTATTCACAAAATAAAGATATTCAAAAAATTTAATTCATACTCTGCGTAGGATAGGTAGGATCTTGGAGAAGATTAAGGCTCCTCTTACTCTCAAAAACGCTAGATCGCATGACTAACAAGAAAAAAACCCGCCAAGTGCAAGTCGGGCTCGTGCACCGAGAGTTCCGTACCTACTACCTTTTACATAAATTACTGACCAAGCCCGACGTTGCTGAACTTAGAATATCGTTTCCAACAAACAAAAAATATGTTACTGTTTCGCTTAATAATAACTAGATGGCGCTGCAAAGGTGATTAAAGATGATAAATGGCTCTCGCCTGTCATACAGTTAGCCTGTTTTTATTATTTGTTGTTATACTTTTAAACTTACACACACTATGATCACTGCAAGATTATATCTGTTACTGTTTTTACGATAGAGCAACTAGATTATAAATTTGTGCCCTGTGCCGCCAAGTGCCTCACCGGAATTCGAACGTACATGTTGTTATAAATATAGTTAGTGTTAGTATTCAGAATGGTATAATTTTATTTTTCTGTAATGTTATATGGCTTATAAGCTTATATTTAATATCTGTTTTACACAAGTATCAACTTCTTCTAAGTACATTTTGATGGAATTTGTACGTAATTTTTACTTATCCTATTTATTTACTATCCGATTCGATGATTTTTTAAAGGTTTATTAGGAAAACCGCGAACTAGTCAACATTTTTGGCTGTCGTCAATTCGATCTTCACAATGTATTTACGTAATGTACCTTATGTTTAAAAGTATTTTTTAAGTCGTAATTTTTCTGGAATGCACGCCGCCGCTACGACGAGGAAGACGTTCATCGAATTTACTATTAAACGTTGACTGTGTACGCTAAATCGCTTATTCAATGTTTTAATATATAGTACTTATATTTAGTTTTCGTAAAAATCGATCAGGCAGTTTATCGGGGTTACACGGTCTGTAAGGATTGTTGCAAGTTTAAGTCTCGAGGTTTACGTTTTGACTGCATCTCTACTATGAAAATATTTATTTACATTGATTACGTTAGATTAACAATTTTTATTTTCAGTATAGTGAAATCTTATTTAAGCAAGTACTCACATTATTAAATAACATTATTTTGGTTTTGTAAAGTGTATGCGCATGTTCTACAATCATTATATTATCGAGTAGTGAGCGTGTTGCAGACAGACAGCATAGTCTGCGGTCCAGTATTAGCGTGAGCGAGCACCTATGGAGCACAGCGCAGCAGGGTAACTCTTGGAATCAGTTTTAATTTAGTTCCACGACAAACTTTAAGTTTTAACACGATCTCCGCCGGAACTTCTGGAACGAAATTGTAACGAGATTGATATTGAAATTGCGGTCGAGTAACAAAACTTTGTTATAAATTAAGTTATTACAAACACTGCAAAAAGCAATTAAATAGTTTTAAATCCCATACACATATTTACATGTAATTGTCATAATTCCATAAATAGTAAGTATTTGACTATGGCTTACATAAAGAGAGAGAGAGAGAGATAGTATTCCATAAGTAGTAAGTATTTGACTATAGATTTTAAATACAAAAGTCGAAAGAAAATAAACTATTTTATTCAGACTTTTTCTTAACGTCGAAATGCCGAAAAAGTTTTGACCAAAGTAATTTCGAATAGATTGTACTACCGCATTATCTACTAAATTCCGTTCTCGATTGAGCGCAACATAATGTTTAAAAGCACGAATTTATCATCGCCGCCCGCCTGCGCTGCGCCGCCGCGCCGCTGCTGCCGGAGGATTATACGCTCGCAATTGGTTTCAAGAGTAACCCTTCATCTCGGTTCTCGGAAGCGTGCGGGTAATGCCCGCTGAACGCTAAACGGGAAACCTAATAAGCGTAAATTATCTGGCGGTCTATACGGACGTAACGTTGCCGGTAATAATCCCAGGGAAGTGGTTCTGCGATGCATTTTTTAATTGCCCATATATAATCCGAATTCGACAGTCGGCGGCGGCGGCAGCACCGCTGTTTAACTCACGACTAGAGTCTCAATGTTTTGTAATTTGTTTAATATGCTGTCGTCTGTTGTACACGTAAATAATACAATCATACAGCCAATAGAAGTCCACTGTTGGACTTAAGCATTTTCCAATGAAACCACAACATCACCACCAGACCAGGTCCTACGCCTTTCTAATCTAGCCCTTTCAGGCAATCTTTTTCAGGTCTAGCTGGCTGGAGGGCAACTTCCACCACACTGCGCTTACTGGTCAGTGGTCTGTACCTACTCTAAGACTCGCCTACCCCAAAGGCCATCCGTTTTTCCAATATTATATTCTTACATAAAAATACTTAGTCTTATATAACATTAGATATCGTCTCCTGTAACTTTCCACCAAACCACCATGTGTCCACCAAATGTCAACTTTACAGGAGAGGCAAAATACAGAAAAAAGGTTTAGAAAGAGATATCATTGTATACTTATCCTATTGTAATTATATGAATAGCAAAGTTTCTTTGAGTTTAAAAATCTATTAGTCTTAAAAGCCATTTGAAGCCTGCATCTATAGTTTCGAAGAAAGCGTGGAAATTACTATAGTTATTTCAGAAAAAATGCCTATTACGTCAATAAATTTTAAAAATAAAACAGAAATTAGAAACAACGATAACGTAATTCACAAAAGATATTTTTATTGTAAAGTATATCACAAAATATAGAATATTGTAACGAATTTCACACATTTTTTAAATTTGGACTTACGTTGATATAGGTCTATCAAAGGATTAACTTCGACTTAACTTAACAATGTAAACGGGTTCAAATTTAATGAACTCGAGTCATTTTACTCGACATTTGCATGAAAAATTGTAGTTAGTAACCGGTAAAATTAAAAATCTACTAGAAAAAGATTTTATTAATCGGTGCAGTGATTAAGCTCTGAATTAAAAGTTCACACAAACAAACCTCTTTATAATATTAATATAATAAAACAAGATGCTAACATCTCTCTGTCACTCTCTTTCTTACACACACATATTTTAAAATATATTTCCTTCACTTATTTATTAATTACAGACGGATTATAGCGTTAACCACCATGAAGATATATCATATGTCAAGAATAAGTTACAATACCAAATACGACGTATTATCCTTTTCAAATGACAGGATATTTTTACTGTTAGTGTCAGAGTTTCGACAAAATTCAATCCCCGTTCTATATTTATGCTTAACAAATCCTATTTTATCCTTTTTACGAATATTATAAACGTGATAGTATGTCTGGATGTTGGTTATTCCACAGACCTAGGATTGTAACGCTACGCTATATCTATGAGTTATTCAATCACGCATCGACCGCTGGACGGATCGGGATGAAACTTGGCACACATATAAGTTAGGTCCTGGATAGGACATACATCATTAGTATAATTAATGAGTTCCACGCCGATAACCGAATTCAGGGCGGGCGGAGCCGCTGGAAAATACGTAATAAAATTTAAAAACGTATCATAAATACAGTGTCGACCACAACTTAGAAGGTAGTATTTGAGTATCGCGTATTCGTAGATAAATTCCATTAGAGTGGAGTCGTGGTTGGGAGCGAGCCGTTTCCCGACACTCCATACATCACTTCAGGAGTTACATTCGCTGTTACGCAACACTATCCCATGTTACTGGAGTGCAGCCTTCATTACTTTTATCAATGCTTGCTTACATTCCCCGCGCTTGAATTGAGAACGTATGCGCTTGATGTTAAGGTTTGAATTACTTTGATCGAAGAAAGGAGCGAGTCGAAGTGCAGTATTAACGTTTTATTTGATGCGGCAGTGATTTAGGGGTGCGGAGGCAGCAGGAGTTCTATGCGGTGCAGGGCTCCGTTACGGGCGTGGACGGAATCGAACCCGGGCTCCTCGACGCTCGTAAACTATATAGAGAGATAAATAAGAGGGAATAATGTTTGGGTATACTGAGAGGATTAATGAAGGAAGATGCACGAAGCCAATTTATGAGGTAAAAATAGATAGAAGGATCGGTGGAGGTAGACCTCGTTGACTATATCTTGATGAAATTGAGTGCAGTCAGGAAAGGTGAGGTCAAGAGTGTCTTCTCTTCAAAGGAGTAGCAAAGATTTTTTCCTATGGGGGGGGGGGGGGGAATTTTTCAGCTGCTCCTCATACATAGTGTAAGAGATTGCTTTCTAGCATTTTTTAGGGTGGGCCAGACGTATGAGGTGAAGGAATATGAAAGCAATGATGAGTGGATGTAGTATATCAAAGTTTGAATTTATTGTAGCAAGGGCAGTCTTCAGTCTCTGTCTACACTTCGGGAAATAGGCGTGATGTTAGTTATGTGTGTGTTGTATACAATCTCAGCATTGGGATCCTCGATGTCAACATATCCAGCGACGGTGAGTTCCTAAAGTATATGTAAGTTAAGTTTAAATTGCGTCCAAGAAACTTGGTGTACTTAACAGAGCGAATCCATACATTACCCCTAGGCAAGCAATGTTTGCAACGGTCACACATGAATCCCTGATACCATTTCTGTGGCGGTGTGGTACCCTTAACCTTTTTGTTAAAATAGTTAAAGATCTCAAATTTACAAGCAGTATTGAGCCCTTAAGTCTGAGGTAAGACTTCTATAATGGGTTCTGAGTGCGAAAAAATATTTCGAAATTATGCCGACGGCTACTTTCTACCATCACATCGCTCGCCAACGACAAGGAATTCGTCCTCCCTCACTCCTTAAGACCTAAATGGCGCTCAGGTTGTAAAACGAGCTCGTTGTCGATTTTTTCTCAAGATACCACTGTATGGGATTGTTTAAGAAGTGAGTGATTAGATTTTTAACCCTTAACCACTCGCGCGGGGTATATTTTACCTCACGGAGGTCTTTGAAGCGTTGTAAATCCGCCATGTATTAAGTTACCGCCACGGTGTTCTCAGTAGCTGCCTGAATATATCTTTCCGCTCTGCTTCTGTCGCAAACACCGCTCTATATCATATGGTTTTGTCAAGAGATCTCGTTTGGGGGTTGTATTGCTCCACGCGAGTTTTAGTGCGACTTTTTTTGACAAGCGAGTATTTTGACTTTTAGTTTTTCTATGGGTAATGTAGATTCATAATGTTAAGTTTCTTATTTAACACCCTATAATATGTTTTTTTAGCTAAAAACGCTCCAAATTGAACTCAGTGGCTGTCTAAGCAAGAAAGTTCTAATGAAGATGTAGAGGAGGCTGAAGTCATTCAAAGGGACTACGACTCCGAACCTCAAGAAAGTGTCAACGATATGGACTTGGAATGAGACAGTGATGATACTGAACAACTGTCCAGCTAGTACCATATGGCATACCATACCACAGCTGCCCCAAGCCATACAAGAACGTCTAAAGAGTAGTGTCAAAGTTTAAGATAAGGGCTCTACATCCAGAGGCGGTCCATATTCAAATTAAAAAAGATGCCATAAAATATATGCTAAAGGTCAAAGGATAAAAAAAAAGGTTTGTATGTGCCAAATGCTATTAGCAGGTCTCTTATAACCACTGTATTATGATGTGTGAAGAATGTACTGATTAAAAAGTTTCTAAATATATCGATTCATCACTTTATTATATAGTTCATCAGAATATTGATTATGAATACAGTTAGTTATCTTTAAGTACAAAGTTGATTCTATCTACTTTTATAATAAGTACCCGGAGGACCGCCATCTATTGTCAAGTAGCTTAAGCGTTGCTTAATACCGCAACCTATTGTCAAATAGCTTTAGTGTTGCTTATTACTACTCGCCAATAGATGTCAGGAAGAGTCATACTTTTCAGTTTATCAGTGCCTGAAAACAAGGATATAGTAAAATGACATTTACTAAAAATGAAGGTAGATCGATTTATCGTCTCCCAAACCCGCTGCATACTAAATTTCATGAGAATCGTCGGAGCCGTTTCTGAGATTCAGATTATATATATATTAATACATATATACAAGAATTGCTCGTTAAAAGGTATATTGTAGGTTATATTAGAAATTGCTATAAAATATTCTTGACTACTTCTTTTGTGGGAAGTTATTATAATAGATCCGAAAATCGAAATAGCTAAGATTGCATAATAACTTTTGAGACCTAGAAAATCGTTTGCGATCATTTTTAGAGTGATGTCTCTCTCTTTCTCTCTCTCTCTCTCTCTTTCTCTCTCTCTCTCTCTCTATCTCTCTCTCTCTGTGTGTGTGTGTGTGTGTGTGCGAGGTTAGCTTTTTTTGGCTCCTCGATATCTCAAAAACCAATGTCTAAGGACAAGGCTATTTATAAGCCTCGTTCATTAGTGGTAGGTACTTATAATAAGTAGTAGTAGAATATAAAAGTCTTTACAAACCAATACGATGGGAAGCCGAACTTAGCCCTCCGTTGTGTACTGCACTCAGCGTGAGAAGATGCGGGACAGCGGGATGCGCGCCAATCTTAAAGAACCAAATAAAAACGTCGGAAACCGCAAGCTTGGGTCTACTCAGTATAAATAGCGTAATAAAAGTGGCCGATTACACCATAAATACAAAAGCCAAAGCCGCAAAGCGCGGAGCTGCGACCGCCGAAGCCGCGCTGGACGCGACATTCTTCCAACATATACCTACATATCCAACTAGCTGTTGTCCGCGGTTTCACCTGCCCTAAATTCGGTTATCCGGTAGGATTTCAACGGCAACTCCTTAATTATCCAAAAAAACGACTCACACTTGACGTTTTAAAGTAGCCTATTGCCTTCCCCGGGACCTTAACCGGGACTGACACATCGACTGAAGCGCCACCTACCGCCCAACCAACAAAATTTAGACGTGCTATAATTGACACAACGTTTTACTCGCAACCTAAGGTTGGACCATTTTGGGTCTATTTCAATCATGTTAAGGTGTATATGACGCGAAATAGGCGGAATTTATAAAATTTTTATATAATTATTGAATAGACGTCATGTAACTTAGCAAAAAACGTAATAAATATCATTCACCTTTATACCAGTGGTTCCTAACGTTTTTAATATTTTCACCCCAATGACCTATTTTGAAAACAGATTTAACCCCTTTATAATTTTATTAAAGAAAACACGACTTTTGTATATATGTAATTATTAACTTTGCCTCGTGGTTTTGCTCGCAATAAAACTTATTCCCGTGGGAACTCTCAATCGGGATAAAAATTATCATATATGTTAATTCAAACCATGGTCTATCTTCCTTTTACATTCAAATCCGTTCAGCCATTTATACGGGCGTAAGTCACAACAATCTTTATGAACATTCAGTCATAATATTAATAAGGATAAAAAATGTTATTACACCACCACGCCGCGCTCTAGGTACTTTGGTTGTTATTGTTTTATTTTTCAAGGTTTTCGTTAGGTTAGTGTGACTTAAAGCGTCTCTCTAGCAAAGCCTCAAGTCATTTTCCACAATAAGGCCGTTTCTTGACATTGTTTTTACTATTACTAAAGTTAAGAAACCACTCTCACATCTATAAGTGGTACCTAGCAAATGGTAATAAAATTCTTAAAGTTTTCAGTTTTCAGCAAAATGTTCCCAGCCTATAATTTTTACTATAAAAGTTCTATTGTTCTACTACTTTGGCTTCAAAAATATATCTAAGTCGGAAAAATATTGGTTCAGAGACAGCAGGAAAATTTATTGAACCGCGTAACCTTATCTTGTCGAAACTAGATAGTCAGATAGAATACAGTAATGACCACCCTTTTTTAGTTTATGTACTTATATACACCACAAGAGAACTATTGTCATTTTTTAGTAAATAGTTATAAAAGTTATTATCTATAACCTACCAACCTTATTACCCCTGCAGAATTGCTGTTTTACCCCCGTGGGGGTAATCACCCCCAGGTTCGGAACCAATGCTTTGTACGGATGCTTTGATGTCAAAAGCGCAGTTCACTAAACGTAAGCCGTGCACTACAATATTTAAATTTTTTTATCATTATGTCAGCCTTAACGCGTTTTTGTCTACCATGTTTGTCAGTGAAGTTTATTTACTATGAACGTTAAATTCGATATTACTATTAGTACCTACATTTCTATTGGTAAATTAATTTCTCGACATTCTTCACAATTTTTGAATGCTCCCTTTTAATCATCGTAAAATACTATTATTATATTAGTTTTTTTATTTAAATTATTGTATTAATCCCTTTTAATCATCGTAAAATACTATTATTATATTAGTTTTTTTATTTAAATTATTGTATTAATATTACATTATTGCGATGTTATGTAGTGATGATAACTACACTATACTACACTATACTATTATACTACTATTCTATACGAAATTTTATAACTGTAGGTCATATTACACGTCTTTTAAACATTTATTGTCCGCCATTGTCAGGGTATCGTAAAAGAAGCAAAAACCCATAGCACAAAAAATATATTATATAATCAAACCTTTTCGCATTCGAACGTACACAAAAAAGAAATATTAAAAGCTTCCCTGACGTTTAGGAGAAGATCAGTGATACACCGACTGCAGCGCCTACTACCAGGTCCATTGGCAAATTCAAACCTAGCAGGGATCCACACGAACGTACACAAAATATATTATTAAAATCGTCCCTGCTGTTTAGGAGAAGCTCAGTGACACACCGACTGCAGCGCCATCTATCGGGTTCAATTGTGTTTTAAAATCATCTAGGAATCGATTGAAATGTTCAGACAAAATTTCACCCAAATCGTTGCAGCCTTTTAGGAGGAGTTAGGTAAAAAACACACGTACAGAAGAATCATACGTAGAATATAACCAACTGACGCTTGACGTTTTCAAGTAGCGTATGTCCTTTCCCGAGACTAAGATCATCTTAGTGCCAAATTTCATTATAATCCGTACAGTGGTTTAAGCGTGAAGAGGTAACAGACAGACAGACACAGTTACTTTTCCATTTATAATATTAGGATATGGATAATATTATAAATGCAAAAGTTTGAATGTATGGAGGTTTGTTATACTCATCAAGTCTTCAACGTCAGAACGGCTGAACGATCTGAATGAAATTTGGCACAGCGATAGAATATAGCTTTGGAAAAGCAAATAGGTACTTTTATCCCAGAAAATGTAATACTTCCTGCGGGAGTAACTTTAACCAAATTTCAAGGAGTTGCCGTAAGAATTCCACGCCGATAACCAAATTCAGGGCGGGCGGAGCCTATGAAAAAAGCTAGTATATAATATTGTTTATACTTACCCCTACAGCTAGTCCTACTACTAATGATATCTTCGAGTAACATGAATCGGGGAACTCCCCTCCTGGCGCTGACTCACCTTCGAGTTCGAGACTCACGCTGGTCGAAGGAACGCCCCCGAGAGCGACTACCCAAGCCGAGGCTCCCCCCTGCAGGGAGCCCTTAAGCGTTGGGCGCTATAAGGGCTTCGCCCCAAAAAGTCCAGTGAATCAGTAGGTAAGGGCTGCAACAGCCAACTGCATAGTCAACTCAGAAAGGAGTACGTATGCCTTGACTAAGATCATAAACTTGTTGTTAGGTTTTCTTTAAAAACCCTATTAAATATCGTCTAAAGGTTAAATATGGTAATTAGTTTAAACGGCACAAAGATAAGAGACAAGACCTAATATATAGATAAGTAATAAATAACGAATTGGAAAGACCTCAGGTAAAGAACCTGGAGCTACAATAGCACTGTGCATTTTCAGAGTTTTTTTTCTGGCGTGAACGCTTAGGTTGTGCTATGAGCTATGCTGAGGTTTTCTCTTAGAAATGCAATAGAGAGTTCTTTAAGAAGTGTTATTCACTTTTTAAAGAGTTGGTAACGCGGGGCAACGCCTATGATGTTGCGATCATCCATTAGCTGCAGTGGCAGTAAATATCAGATGGAGCGCAAGCTTGCCACCTTCGAGGTATAAAAACCTATATTCCATTGTAAATTTTAGGAGTTTTGTGTAATTCCGATGCTATATAAAAAGTTGTACTTTCTCCGTATGACTGTTCTTAAACAGTGAGCACGAGCTGTTGGCGGTCAACGAACTTCTCTCTGTTCCCAATCCAACAAACCGTCTATTTAATCTGCTTTAACAAGGACGCGAGCGGGCGTCCTGCGGCGCGCCCTCATTACGGCCGGTGATCAGCAGTTCGGCAGTGACCGACGACGGCCGGCGGGCGCCCCGACCTGTGCCACTCAGTATTATTTTATTGAAAAGCTGCGTGGAGATTAATTCTTTTGAGGTTACACAAAAACTCACACACACCCACACACATACACGACACACGTGAAGAATTTGATCCCACTTTTATTTAATTTATCATTTAAATAATTACGTTTTTTAAACAATTACGCAAATGAGACATGCTTTTGCTTGCTGCCTTTAATTATTTAGGTACTAAAAAGCCTACACTTACTTATCAATATGCACTTCTACGATGTTTTATGTTTGATAAAGCCCTTGCCGATTTCCAGCGACGAAGGCGCACTGGACCTGGTTGGTACGAGTTCGGCACCTATCGACTTTATTGCTACTGGGAGCTTGTTATGAACAGTCTCGAGCACACCAGACTCGGGAATTCAAGAAAAAAATGTATGCACGTAGTAGGTCTTACCTCGCGAGACCTGTAAATGTACTTGCATATATTTTATTCCGAATTTCCGTGTCTGACTTACTCAAGACTTACCGCAATAAGCTTCCAGGTCAGACCTCAGTACCGAAAACGAAGGAGATCTCATAGTAAATGGCTTAAATAATTGTTCATGCAGTATTTACTAATAGGCAGGTATGCAGTGTTTGTTACACAAGTAAAATTTTCTTTTTTGTCACTAGTAGTAATCTAAAATACATATTAACACCGTTGGAAGACGCAACCTCGCGCCCGTCCACTGTGTATAAGTGTAACGGTCCATGCAAGCAGTTCTCAAACAGTATCGCGGGCGTGAGAACCCTCGCCCCGTGCCAAGTGCGAACGACTCACATCCACGTGATATGAATATTTTGCCTCGATCAATAATGAATACGTATTATGGATATTAAATATTTTCCCTGCTAATTCTGAGTTACCTTTTATTATACTTCAGGAACTGGAAATGGAGGTATATTATTTTGTTCCTGGTCTTTTATTTACCGTATACTGATAATTCACGACGTATGTGATATACATAATGCTACCTTATTTAAGATAAACCACAGATACACTGCACCAGAAGCAATGTTGCGTTAAGCTCACCCCCTGTTACGCAGAATTAAAATGGTTAGTAAAAAAGGGTTGTCCCTCACTTTATAGTATGGGTGTGAGTGTATCCAGCCCATGGAGATAAAAACATACAAATATTATCATAACGTAAGAAACAGATATTTAGTTTATTGTATTCTGGGTGTAACTCAACTTAGTCACGCTTTTAGGATTAATTACAAATTATCATGTACAAATTAGATACAACACAATGGTGATTTCCAATTTTGTCATAAAGAACAGTACTTACTCACTAGCACATTGCAGAATTTTCACTTGAACACAATCTTCAAGTTTGAGCTTATAATAGATCACCTTTGTACACATAGGTTTAGTTTAGTTAGCTAGTTTTTACACAATTTTACTTGTACGTAAACAATACCCTAGTTCATATTATACTAAAAGAAAACAAAAACCAAATACAGATTTGGCAAAGATCATGTAAAAGCGCTTGACACAGGCCCAGTTGCAAAATAATATAACTGTGCGTCACACTGTACTGTAGGTCAGTAAACCGTGGCCCGCTTTGCCGAGCCTGGTCTCATGTTCCATGTCCATGTATCTCACATCTGCGTAAGTTAACCTAGAGCAGTATACAACAACTAGGGAGTAGGGACTATATTATGTTCTGTATATTTAACGGTTTTTCCGATTGGAGATATTTTTCCTATTGTTAAGTGCGGGGAAAGTGACGAGTGATGACTCCCATCAGCAGCGGGTGACGACTAGCGATGCTAATAATACCAGTGTAGCAGCGCATCCTGACTAATATCCTGATGTGCAGTTACCCTGGGACCTTATTGGGAACAGTCTCGAGTTATTCAGACTTTGGAATTCGATAGGGACGCAAGAACTTCACGGGTTTCGAAAGGTAAGTTAGACTTCCATCATTTTTAGCTCGAGACTGTTCCCAACATCCCTCGAGCTTCTTGCATGAAAGAATACAACTTCATTGTTTAAAACCTAAACAACTCAATCGATTTCTTTTGAAAACTAATAAGTTTGCCGTTTAGGGTGTCGGAGTGAAGGGGCTCGCTGCTGACCTCGGCGCAGTCCGCAGCAGATCGCGTCGCCTCGCCGACCTATACATTTTCCAATTCCGATCGCTTATCTAAATGACTCGATCGGTTGCAGATAGCGACTACAACGTCACTTCTTTGTGTCTGCGCGGAATGTTAAGCACCGAGTCACGCTGACTATTGTCGGTTGTATCTTCAGTATCGACTTAGTTCATTCCAACACAACAATACAGATCATGTGTGATCCATTTACTGTCTAACGCTCTATTTACTAATAAAGAAATCACCCACAGATAAAAGAGATCAAAATAATTTGTTTTCCCATTAAGTACCACAACACAACCTTTTAACGTGTAAATGTTTAGATATTATTTGAAATGCTCACCATAAGAGTTGTTGGATTGTAATGAATTCAATAAAGCATTAAAAAGATTTGGTATCATTTGAATCATAGTGTCTGCATTCTTTAATTTGTCTTTGCTGCACCGTTTTCAGCATCTTAATAGCGTCCACTACGCACTTGTGCGGTAATGACGCACACCGTAGTGCACATAAGTGTTTTTTGTCTTATAGTTTTTTTTTAATTTAAGCAAGAAGAGAGCGTATTAAGTAAGTTCTTATTTTTTGGAAAAATAAATTCAGCGGTTTTGTTAAAAAATATCAAAACTTTCAGATTTTGCTAAATATCAACTTTGTTCAACATTTTAACACCAATATAAGTAAATATATACTGTCCTTTAAGAATGTTGAAAACAGTCGTGTGACATTCGTGAGCTCTGCTTAATACACACTTAGCTAAATTACAACGCTTTGGCTCGGGCTGCAACCCACAACCCTAGTCTGTAATGAGCAGCCTAACTCACTAACTGTATCATAATGTACATTTACGTTATATTTCTATCGGATACTTCAGTTTCAATTCACTTTTGCATATTCATACTTATACACACACACTTACCCTTCACTAAGCAACCAATGGTTGATGGCTGCACGCGGTAGGTATATGGCTGTTCCGACTAAAAGATTAACAATTCAATTATTTGTATTAAACATTTAATTAGAAATATTCTGTTCTCACGCAATCTAAATTATTGACTACATAAATTATGTAACAGTGCTCTTAGGCATGTGCACGACTTAAGTGTACTTACTTCTAGCGCGTAGCGTAGCGACTGCTGCGCGTGGCGTGTTCGAAGTTCGAACGCGGCACAGTATACCTACCAGGTAAAGGCATGACATGGAGGATGTCTTTCTGCCGGATTTGGATCTGACTGATTTTTATCAAATCAATACGACAATATGACAATTATTTTCTACTATACACTGCCTTTAGCCTGCGGACTAGGGTGCAGGGTAGGTAGGTGCAGGGGCGGTCCGCTCCGGGCCTCGGGTGTACGGGGGGCTCCAGATCTCCTGAGTTTTTACTAAGAAGTTGAAATATTAAGTAAAAATAGTTTGAGGCCCTCAGGGGTAAGGGGTTAAGTCCTTCTATATCATAAATCGATCGAGTTTAAGCCAGAGCTACGTAAGGTCCCCCGCTAACCCCTTTCTGCTCCATGGTGCGAAATGAAGATAACGAAAAACAAAGTAACTATCAAAAGTTTGCTAATTTTCAATGAGCTTACTAATCTTATTATTTTTGTTCAAATTTTATAATACTAAAAATGTATGAATAAACACGTAAATTTCAAGTCTAAATAGCGCGCCTACGATCCGTAGTCTGTCATAATGCCAGACGCATACAGAGCACACAGAGTTACCAAACTTTTGTTTATTGATTCTTCATCAGTACTGCCCCCTTGAATATCTCCAAAGCTCTAATAAATAACCTTAAAAAATAGCTTGTCATGATATTAGGCATAGTTTCCCTTTATGACGCATAACAGCTGATCACCTTCTTAATGTCGCCGGCCTCCTGGGCTGTTAATTTTTAATTTTCGTGATCATTGAAATGGAACCCGATCCTTCAGCGCAACGCTAAAACCTAAGGACTAAACTATGTATCTACCTATATTTGTATTGTATTGTAATTTTATTGACTATTTATTTTTGTTATTATTATCTTCGTTTACTTTTAGTTTAAATTAAAATTTTATTATTATGACATGTTACAATTATTTAATAAATTTTGTCTTCTAATTGTTTATTTATATTTTAAATTTATTAATTTTGACAGCTTGTTTTCAATTATATATTATTATCGTAGTCGGCTTTTATATTTACCTTTTTTTGATTTTGTTAAAACGTATTAACTTTGTTATTATAAATTGTTAATTCATTTTACTTTTAAGCTACTGCATGTTGTCTTCACCTATAATTATAGCGGCACTTACTTAGTTTAAATATTCTATTCTACCTATAATCTTGTATCAGTGTACGCTATGTTGGTGATCGAATATATAAATAAATAAATACATTCTCTTCTACTATTTTTTATTTATAATGTTGTGTTATTAATTACCTTGTTTACGAAAGAGGTAATTTTGTAATTATGTTTGAGAGATAATATATTCCGTGTGCCTATAGACGTCACTAATAAATTCAATTAGAGTCAAAAGTGCGCCGACAGTCACTAGTTTACGGCCTAGATGGACCTAAGCGGGACAGCTCCAAATTTATTGCCTAAATAAGAACTAGGCGATAAGATCCAGGCCGCCAGTTCGGTGTAAAGCCGAATCTTCTAATTTATTAGTAACGGTAGAGGATTTATTATTAGAACAATTTACTAGTTTTTTTGCATTCTGAAACTCGAAGTTTTTGCGGAATTCTCATTTTGCTAATTGGTACCAGTTTTGCCTGCCCTAACTTCGGTATTCGGCGTGGGATTTTCACAGCGACTGCTTGATTACATATAGTAATGGAACTCCGGGATAAAATGTACCTAGCCTATGT
Source organism: Apoda limacodes (assembly GCA_946406115.1). NCBI lineage: Eukaryota > Metazoa > Arthropoda > Insecta > Lepidoptera > Limacodidae > Apoda > Apoda limacodes. Next base: position 15,323,131 of record OX291542.1, read on the forward strand.
ATTAATGCAGGGTATAAGCTATCTCCATTCAAGGTAACAGCCACATAGGCTCAATTATTGTGGCGTAAAAGAGTAACAAACATAAGGGGCGTTTTGTTAACAAGCATTATACGCATTGAATGCGCTTTATGCTATCTATGCGCACAATTGATCGTTTTGTTTACCAAAAATGAATGCACTATGACGTCACTTCCAGTTCCCATTAAACACATTATGGCTGCACATGCTCGGGAGACAGAGTAGTGAATGCGCTCTCAAATAGTGAACGCCCATATTATTTGTTTACATTTAGGGAAAAGAATAATATCAATGCCATGCGATGTCATAGCTCTCAATGCCGTCAACAAAACGCATCTATAATCACAAACTTTCGCATTTATTATAACAGCAGGATATTATAGAAGGTGGTAACCAAGTTCGACCCGAGCCTCGAGCGAAGGAGGCCGAACGTCCAGTCATTAGTACCTACAAACAAAACTAACGGCTGTTGTCTGTACAAATAATAAAATTACTGTCCAATTATAAACGGACCATTTAAAGTAACTTTATTTGGTAACGAGTAAGAAGTTACTCTACTTCTCACCAGTTTGGTAACGGTCACAGTTTAGAGCCAGTCATTAAAATCGCGTTATGTGTGACGCCGCGGACGGTTAATCCGCTTAAGTTATTGCGGACCACACGTTGGCGTGCGTAGACAGCGTCAGCGTCAGTATTGATGCAGACAAGAAACGAATCGATGGATCCTCTCGGCAAAATACATAATATATCATACCAAGATATATTGCAGCGTTGCAGACCCTTAAGAAATCTATTTTTTTTTCTTGAATAACCCCATACTGTAGTTCTTAGAGAAAACCTTGGCAAGGAGCTCAGTCCAAAACCTAACTGTTTGCGGGAGCAAGTTTGTCTGAAATTGCACTGCACGTGACCATTTAGGTTCTAGAGTGTTAGAATGAATTCCCTGCCGATGGCGAGCGGTGCGATGGCAGAAAGTAGCCGTGGGCATCATTTCAAGCATACTTTGAGTCATCTAAAGTCAAAGATTCAAGTTCCAGGTGCTTTTGTTTGCTTTAGGCTTATCCTTATAAGGCGCGCAATATCTTGTTATTTGAAGCTTATTTACTGAAGGAGATTATGGTTTTGGTAAGTCTCATGATTAGTCAACTACGTAACTACTACCGACTGATTGGGTCTTATGTTTATTATATGTTTTAGTACCTACTAAATAATAAATAAAATGAACAAAACACAAGGGAGCGTGCGTGCGGTCCGCCATGCGTCGACAACGGAGCCTATTTCGTATGTAAATTACAAATTATATCTCATTTTAAACCAATAAAATCTAAACGAACCATCTAAATGTATGGATTTACGCTCGTCTACAGTTTTATGTACGTTTGTATGTTCATAAACGGCATCGCTGCTCCGTTATTAAATACTTACCGGTTATACACTTGTCCATGTCGCAACATGTTCGGAGCTTAGGTACCACAAGTATAACAACCATTTTAATAATTCAAAATTGACACTTTTGACATGTTCACAGGTGGAAGTATTACGACAAATATGTTTAAAGCTTATCTGTATTATATTTACTTTCGAGTTTATCTCTTTCTGTAAGAAAGAGAGTTTCAATGTGAATAATATAGAGGTTTGTGCCAATTTTATGTACAAGTTTTTGCTTCACTCCCTCTCAACACTCTCTCGCCACCTGCATCTTAACTCCTATTTTTTTTTACTTTCTTATTTTGTAAACTCAAAATTAAGGTAACTATAATTTAGGCTCAACACATAAAAAATTAGTTCAGTAGCAGCAAGCATCTTCTCTTGAGATTTTTTGACAAAGCAGTTTTTTAACAAAAAAAAAACAAACCTCTGGACTCACTCAAACTGTTTTTAGATTTGAGTAATGACATGGCGTATGTATGTATGTTCACGATACAAACTGGTCCATTGAAAGAAGTAAAAAAAGTTAAAATGCACAATCTGATAGAAAATTATTCTTCCTGGCGGCGGCTTTTTATTTGAGCCTTTATCATAGATTTAGTGATTCAAACCTAAAATAGGATCAGTGACAAAAGTACTGATAAGATTACTTAGTCCGGCTCTATGGCCTTAAACTACTTCTGACGAAGACTTTCCCATGTGAAGGTCCCTACTATGGGGTCCTCCTAATACAACTGGACCTCGTACAATGTCCGTCTTGGTATTATGCCTCGCTGATTTTCAATACCAGTGCTCTATCTTTTATGGTATACAAACCTTTTATTTTTATCTGGACTACTTATACCTATTTCGATAAATCATAGTGATACTGATCAGCGATCACTTTATTGACCTTTATGTAACCCAGACTAATTCAGCAGACTTTTCTGTTAAAGTTATTTAATATGTAGTTCTAAAACACATTTTTAACCAAGAATCGTTTTTAAATTAACAATGTATGTTAACTATACACTGGGAACAAATCTAGACTAAAAGCTATAGTACAAACAATAAGTAGTGTACTATAGTTATTATAAGTAATGTATGTTCAGTGTATGTAAGTTCTTAGAAAACTCATACGGTGAATTTTTCTTGAAGCCAACAAAGTCTTGTACATAATTATTTTACAAAAGAGTTGACGATTACTAAAAATATTCATTTTATTGCTAATTATGGTCTTATAATGTCAACTGCATTTATCAAAAACTTGCATGATCCCTATTTCTTGAAACGTCGCCACCTGCTGACTCATAGTTTCCACACAAAATTATAATAATTTCCCCTGATTTAGCAGTATTATTTGTCATATTTTTACTCTCCGCACTCCATAAAGAGGTCACTAAACTCTGTGCCCTGGGCTCACATTATTGGTCTCATAAGGCTAATAAACACGATTTATAATGAGATTTTATACAAATTAAGGAAATATAAAACTCTATTAGTAGATTGCGTAAGTTCTGTTGCACACAGATAAGAGTTGATCTTTGTTAGGTGACTAACAAAGATCTTGGACACTTCATACAAAAATTTCGTTTTTCGTGACTACTATGTGATTGTGTTCTATGCAAGTGGTAGTAGCACAAATAAGACCCTACTCTTGGGGGCCGAGGAAAAAGAAAAAATCAGAAAAAACGCTATGTGAAAACGAAGTCATAGCGTGAGCGAATAAAGCAAATGGGTGGGTCGTGGGATGAAAAATGCCAGGTTACCTAGTATGATGAATATAAGTACATGTTATATCTTGATCCTTCTCGTCGGATATAGATATATAAAAGAATAGTACATAGCACATAAGTAGAAAATTACTAATGAGGCTATTAAGAAGCCTAAGGCCGAAGATCGACGGATTTAATGACGAGTTTTAAAATTCTGTACCGCCCGTGATACACACAATATTTTTCATCATATTTGTGAGTGAATAAATAAACATATAAGGTGAATAATAAATAAAGTAACCAAAACAAAATTGAAATGGCAAAGATAAAGCCAAAAATTTTCTAGATATCTAGTATCTAGATAATTTATAAATTAAAAAGTTTTGGCTTAAGCTAAAACTTGTAATTGCTCCTTTGTAGTGTGCAAGTAGTTCATATTTTGAACAAGCAGCCTTTAAGTATATTTGATAGAATAGGCACGTCATTACCGCCTGTGAGTTCTATGAACGCGATCTTTGCTTTAAGAAAAGTAAAATTTACAAAGAAAGATTCCGTGGGAGTCATTTAAGTCTTAGCACTTTCATTGCGTGCATGCAATGACACTGTTTGTGAGTAAGTGTGATGCAAAAAACATTAGCATGTGATTTTATATCGGTTTATATTTTTATTACAGTTATGTGCAGTGAGGTGACGTCGCGTCGCGACATTACTCGGTACAAAAGACATCAACGCGCTCACTAATTATATGGCCAAATAATGTTATTTATTAACAAAACGTCATTCGAAAAACTAAGCTAAATTAATAAGTGTTTCAGTGAATATTGACCCGACTGCTGAATCAAGGGGCGTGCGTTTGATTCCTAAACACGACAAACATTTATGTGATAAACATTTGGGATTCTCTCGAGACTGGGTGTTTTCTATGTATAACATAAAAAAAATGTATATATGTATTTGTGTCCGTTGTCTGGTATCCATAGTACAAGCATTTATTAGTTTGGGAGCAAATGGCGTTGTGTGTGATGGCCAAAAATATTTATAGTTTTTATTTATTTATTTGCTGTAGTTACGTCCTTAAACAGTTAGAAATGTAATTTGTGAATAATAAACAAGAGACATACGGATATACGCAGTCTTTTTTCTAACAAATGTTTGGTAAGCCTAGTCAAATATAGAGTTTTAATAAAATTTGAATATTTATGAAATTTATCAATCAGGACACAAACTACCTAAATTATAGCTTAATTCAGGATAAAGTTTAAAGTTAAGAGCGGTTTATTACTTTAGACCAAACATCAGTTTATCTATCAAGTTATTAGTTTAGCGTTGCGGTGCACTGACGAAGATTATAGTAACAGTTAACAGTTTTTTTTTTTATTACTTAGGTGGCTAACAAGCTTACAGTCCGATGGTAAATTTGAATGGTGGGAATAGAAGTATAAAAAAAGGTCACCGCCAGATATCTAAAGAATTTATGAATTAAAAAGTTTTGGCTGAAGTTAAAAGTACGCAAACATTTCTTGCCGGTCCGCAAAAAATATTTCGTTTGTCGTCGAACACATAATGTGAACACATAAATGACTGTCAAACATTTTGGCAACGAAACCTCGAGTTGTTCAAAAATTTAAGCTAATGACTTTCTGTTAATAAAACAGTCATAATAAACAATTAATGTTTTACTTATACGTTATTCTTTTTCTTATTTTACAGGCAGAAACGATAATCCACTGAGCGTACTCAACGTATCCTAATAAGTAACTGATATATCCATACTGGAATTCATGTAGTATTGTGGCCTATAACCTGTGAAACATAGACATTAAGGGAAATTGCTTACCTTAGAATTATTTTTTAAGTGAGTAAATTAAGTCCAAATAAATATAAAAAAAAATACAGATACTACATATATTTTATTATATATATTATAATCACAAGATCTGACATTAGCAAAAACATAATGCTATAAAATTTTCTAGATAGAAAAAATCACAAAGTCACCTCTAATTTCTGCCAATTTTTGATTTATTTTAACAACAGTTTATATATATCTAATCAAAATGTAGGGCTATTATTAATATTTTTTAATAGAAATAATTATATTAGCTTTAATTATATTTAATGCTTTTCGCCCATACTATGATCATAATGCGCGTTGTATGAAAAACTCGTCGAGCTTTATGTTCCCCCTAAATTAAACAACACAATAGTTACCAAAATTAAACAACACAATAGTTACCAAAATTAAACAACACAATAGTTACCAAAATCCTACTGCTATAACTCAAAAGTAACTGTTTCTGTCACCGAGGCTCAGATAAAGAGTTCATTTGTCTAGAAAAGTGCGGGCTTATAATATAAAAATTAATTAAGGTCATTAACTATGAATACGGCGGCGGAACTGGGTCTAGAGAAATTTGTCATACTAATGTATCTGTTAGTCATAGACATTATTAAAGTACTAGTCAAATGTATGCTGGTTGGGTTCCGTAGTCGTTACGTTAATCTTTTTTTTGAGTTCGAAAATAGTTCATTATGGTACAAGTAAGCTATGCTACTTATTACGAATATGAGTAAACTAGTCTAGCAGCCAACGGCCAAAAGGCTAAATCTATATCAAAATATACATTTATAAATTAGGGAACAAAATGGGTATAAAATATATCTATTACAGGAAATGCATACCACTTTTTGTTTAGGATAGTGGTAAAATTGTGTTTTACTCTTTACCCGGTAGGAAATAAAGTTTAAACTAGGTTTTTATTAATAAAAAAGGTGAGATCGTGGAATCGACAACTTTCAAGCGAAGGACTGGGAAAACGTACCAATAAATTTGTAGGACTACATGGCCATTTCATTGTACAAACATTTACTAAGCTGCATACAAAAAATCAGCTGGTTATTAATATTTTTTATAACCTCGTTATTTGGACATATTCTTAGCGGAGGACGCTCCAGTCGAACCATTCATTTTGTAGGACAATTGTTGTTCCGAGTTGCCCAATTATCTTATTACATACTTCAATAAAAAACTTACTGTTAGTCTGTCAATTTCACTACCCTACCAAATTGACATGTTTTACATCCGCGCACTTCATTAGCTACCTTATTGAGAATTTTCACATAGGAAAAACTGGGCGTCTCGTCGAACCGAACCTACTCACGAAGATTCAGTCCGTTATTAACCACTGGCAAAATCAGGCGGTGGCTGCTGGACCATACGGGCGTAATTCTGCGAAGTCTGTGTTGAGCAGAGCTCACAAGTTTCATACGACCGTTTTCAATACACTTGAAGGACAGTAAATACTTATATTAGTGACAAAAAGATGAAATTTAATTGAATCTAATAGTTTTGATACGTTTTTAACAAACACGTTAAATTTATTTTTTCAAAAATAAGAACTTAGTTCAAAGACTCTTCTTGCTGAAAAATTAAAAAAAAATTAGCAGATGTGCTGAAAAAAAATAAACAATAGAGACTTGACTGCGCCATTCCTATTCATCTGTGAAGTAAATACGGGCGTTGTACGTGAAAGAGACAAAACGATATGACACTACACCTGGACTTGTTGTGTTGTCACCCATGGTCTCCACTTAGTAACTCGTCTGCCCCAATGGCCATCGGTTCTGCGATAGATGTGACCTGCCCACTGCCACTCCAGCTTGCTTTTTCTGTGACCTATGCCCCGGTTACTTTAGTTTTATTTCCTCTGTGCTCTAAACTCTTCTCTTGCTGAGCTTGGGCTGGAGTAAGACTTTGGTCAGCAAATTTCGGCCGCTTTAGGCACACAAATTAAAATTTTCCGAAAAAGATCGGTAAGACTACCGAACTTGGGTTAAACCAAATGTAGGTAAAACACACTAATCCCCATATTTAATGTCGGTACACAAATTATAACAAAAAAAGATCAGAGTAGTCAACTATCTGCTTAAAAGGTTCTACTGGTACAATATCTAATTATTTTTTATTTTTATTCCATTCTCAGTTACATTTAAGGTGCGTTTCCAGTATACGTGGAGTTATATGCAAGTTTAAGTTGCAAGACAATTTGCGTCTATTTGAGCAACATAATAATATACCTACAAGTACCTATTTGCACGTTAGAACTCAGTAATACGCAAATGATGACAAGCTGTACACAATTCATAGGTATGACGTGAATTCAGATTCAGAATAGCCTGTTTACAGGAACTAAATTGTTTCCTACATGTCACGCGCAAGTACATGCAAATAAGCAATTAGTTTCATGTAACTGATATTTAGTTGCGCTTCTTGATTTTTTTCCTGCGAGCCACTATGACATAGTGACTATGTCGTCAAAATTTCATGAGGAAAGCATGACGACAGAGTGGTACACAAGAAAGTTTAATGCAACTACATGCACAGTGGAAACACACCTTAACACAAAACAAAAGCATAGAATATATGTGATAGATATGTTTTGTTGGCCGTGTTTTTATATATCCCAAAAGAATAGTTTTGAGTGTAAGAGATCCCACCGCTGCCACCGCGGCGGTCGACACGGTCGCGCCGACGACAAGCTGCCGACACGCAGCGACGTGCCGACACGCCGCTCCCGTGTTCCGACACAAAAGACCGCGACGAGAACTACTTAAAAACTAAATTCGATTAGGAACTGGACGCAAAAACGTTGATAGCTTCTGTATAGGTCTGCGACCGACGCGAATCGGCGCACGGCCAAGTGTGAGCCTCGCTCGACTATCGACCATTTCATTTGACAATGTTTTTATGCGTGTTTGTATCACTGTCACTAGAAGGGGGTAGCAAGTGGCTGTATAAATACACACCCACAACATGAAGTGGAGTATAGCCTATTTTTACCAACACCTCTTCCCCTACGCCTGGCAATGGAGTTAAAAATCCACAGATCACTAATTAGGTACCAATCGTTAGTGGCGCCAAATTAGTTAGTAAAAGAACCCTAGTGGATCGTGTTGCCAATAGGCTCTTCTAATACCCAATAAGTAATCTGTGGATTTTTATACTCTGTTAAACTGCACCTGGCAACCGGCACCTTACCCTATGCGAGGTATGTACGCGGGCGTGTAGCTACCAGATAAGTTAACAGTAACGGAGGGGAAATCCTACCCAAACACCCAATCCTACAACCTATCCCTAGTTCCCTAAAAATTGTTTGTAAAAATAATCTGGACCCTTTGTGCATGTAGGTTAGTGATTGTATGTAAGTGTGTGTACCTAGCTTATTATGTACCTATTGGCCCTATCCTACCTATCGTGTCCCTAACGCCCTAGCCCTAACCAAAGGGTGAGAACAAATATATAAATATATAGATATATACGGGATTGCCTGTCACCAGGAGACCTAAGGTGACAGACGGAAGGTGGGTAGGAAGGGGTGGGTGTACGTCGTGCAATGTCCACAGGATGGATTTTCTTACTGCTGGTCAAGCGGACTCACAAGACCAATCGACTGACGGCTAAAGGCTCCTGACCACAGTGAGAGGATGCTGGAAGGCATATAAAGTCAGCTCATCCAGCGGGTGCTGGGTACATCTAGCCAGGGCAGCTCCTCCAGCGGTTGCTAGGTACTTCATGCAGCTCATCCAGCGGGTGCTGGGAAAATCTAGCCAGGGCAGCTCTTCCAGCGGTTGCTGGGTTCTTCAGGGCTACTCGTCCAGCGGGTGCTGGGTACTTCAGGGAGGAGGAGTAAAACTCGACTGTTTCTTGATTCCAATGATTTTATTTAACAAAATTTCTACTTATTATACATTTATTTATGTTGACTTAACAACTATAATATATATTAGTGTGCTGTTGGTGTGCACAGTGATGTTACAAAGTCTATTGCCTAGATAATACTCATCAATTTTACAGTTCCACGAGTAACCTACATTCACATTTCAACATTCACACAACATAAAGTTTGTCATGCAACTTGGCTTGTTAGTTATTTTATTATTGTTCAATGAGTTGAATATACCCTTTTGGTGAGCTCTTCGCCACAACAACTTATCTGGACCAATATGGCTTTATTTGTTTCCCATCCAAAACTAAATATTCACCAGCTTTAAAATATGTAAGAAGTCGCAATATGACGGACTGAGTGATCTTGTATAAAACATCACCTTTGACAGTTTTCAACAAACGATAAGTAATCACCTATAGTGAGTTAAAATTGGAATGGAAGTTTTTTTTTTAATACCCAAACGGCCTTTATTAGTAGTCTACTTTCGCTATCATCCGAAGAAAGCAAAGCATACCTTTTTTGCGAGAGCTATTAAAAAATAAAGTTATTTAAATACATATTGAAAATCAATCACCTAACACAGTTTTTAGTCGCAAAATGTAGATAAATAAATTAATTTTAGATACCTGCGTATAAGTAAACTGAATGAAAATAATGCCGCTCAGGAAGTAGTCAGGGAGCTTATAAGTAACAGTGTCGAGTACTTTTACGGGTCTCGAGAGGTAAAAACTACTTGCATACATTTCTGTCTCGAATTCCAGAATCTGGCGTACGCGAGACTGTTCCCAGTAAGCTTTCAGAGCAACGGAGCGCTCAGACGGGTGGTTAAACAGATATTTTCTTTTTTTTCTTCAAATGATACCTTTCTTTTATTTCGAAGTTAGTTGAGTGGGCCCGGGAAACGGTTTACTGTTTGTCTGTAACACGTAGGCGCGGAGAGCGGGACCGCGATACGCGCCAGATAGTCGGTCGGACAACGACGCTATCGGACGACAATCAAATTAAAATTAAAACCCGTCGACGCGCCCACCGATATATTATCGGAATGCAACAAGATACGGTGATGAGTCGAGCGATAGTGCTGTCACCGCTTCGACCGTGGCTAGGGCGAAAACTGGCGCATTTCTACTATAACCACCATCACACACATTCCAGTATATATAGTTCACTAAATGCTAATACTATTTATTCTAACAATCTATGTATATAGAAGTAAAGAATCAAATACTTTTCAAAATCACCTCACGTAATGTAATAAAATTTAAAAATCCATAATGGTGAAAATAAGTAAATTAAAATAATATTTAAGATTTAAACCAGTCGTACCTTATTCAGGCAAATAAATATTATTTGTATTCATTATTCATATTTTTATTCACGCTCGTCCAGGCCGACTATTCAACTTGTCTCTAGACGATCGCATGCTCATGTTAAACACAAGAGCACGGTGTTTCGGACTTCTTAAAATGTAACATGATGTGCATAATTAACGGAGTGCATCGGCCGATCGTCCGGTCCCTACCGCTGTACTATAAGTTCGTCGCCCACGGTCCGTCCGCCTCGAGTGTCACATAGTCATTCAAACATAAAACACGTAGTTTAAAGCAAACGATTGGAATCGATATACAAACGATAAAAAATATATTGAAATGACCTTAACATGACGTAACGTAATACTTGTGCGCGCTCAGTCTCACAATTATCTCACATTTATCTTACAACAAGGCGGACACAGTTTGATGACATGATGAATCATCATCACACCAAATAGGTATGATGAATAAATATTTGATATCATCACATACATTTTCGCAACGTTGTTGTTCACACGCTAGGGACCCCCTTAATTCGCACGGCGCCCGGGGCGCTCGCGACATCCATCACATCGGCGCGGCCGGCCATTACTCGGACATGTGCAAATTACTTGCGCTCACGAATTTGCGCTTTATGTCCAGAATGACGTGTTTTGTGCAACAATGCAGCACATAAACCAAAAGACAGGTCCCTATTCGCTATGACGCAAGGTTGCTCAAACTGCCAGCTAAATCTATTACCGATGTGGGCCAGGCGTACTCTCGAACTATAAATCCTATACTAGATGATAGGTTGTATTTGAATGCAAATTAATATTTTGGTCTGCGTAGGCAGGTACTATAAATAACATTATCTACATGTATTTTATGTAATAAAAATGCATAAAGACAAAACCTTTGAACTGTTCACTCCCAATAACTATATTTTTCAGATTGAGCTGCCAATGTATAAAGAGAATGCTCCATGATAAACTTCTCACCAAGGTTCCCTGATACAATCGTGAGGCCATTCGGTAGCGCACCCCGAGGGAGGCACCTGTCCAGAGCGCGCGCCACGACCGGCTGCAGCGCCTGGGGCGCTCCGCTAATAGACCTCCATTCAGATAAAACTGCAGAATTCACCTACAGAGAACTTTTCAAAAAAAAGAATGAAAAACCAGTTTTAAAAAACATTGCATAAAGTATCAAACGTACCTGAAGATGGTAGTAAATGGATGTTTTATAAAGTGTATAATAAACGATGTCCCGGGGCTAGCGACACTTTATGAAGACATACTTCCCTCTAATGAGATAATAAAGTGGTGCGAGGTGCGGAGGGAGACACTCGTGCGCTTGTGGTTACAACTGTGTTCGGTCGATTTAAGCTTTTTACGATGTAGATAACTGTTTAAAATCTATTTTATTTTCTACGGTTTTAGTTGATAATTTTGTTGCTTCGGGGGTTTTCAATTATTTACTTTACTTGTTCCAACCGTACTTGTACCTATATTACAACCTTTCTTGTACACATTAAAGTATATTTATATAAATTTGATCGAAAGCAGCTGTTCGTATGGCCGGTGAAACCTTCAAACTTTTCTAACACACTGCTATAAGTCTGCATATTCTCTAATACCTTTAAACTTTTCATGAAATACAGTATATTCAGTATTCAGTATTCGAGGGCGATAAATTCTATTCTAGGTTCCTCTTTTAGAAAACGTCATTTTATCCGTGTTTTCAGGCAACGATAAACTTAATTATATGACTCTTCCTAACATCTATGGGCGAGTAGTAATGCTATTATTGTTACTGACACAGCAACACTAAAGCTACTTGACAATAGATGGCGTTGTTAAAAAAACGAGCAAAGCTCGGTGACCGTGTACTTTTTATACTAATTAATAATTATATACGACGCTTACGTGAGTATATTGAGTGACTTTCACAGTGCACGTAAAGCAATGAAGCACATTTATAACTTTAATTCTGAGAAAATTCATTAGTTCAATTACACAGATTGTATTAATGGATTACAGAGATTTTTGAAGCCTTTTTTACGATTAACTTAATATCATGGAGGAGCTAAAAAACGTATAGATTATTTGACTGGCAGTAGTTCCCAAACTGAATAAGTTCTTGTAACAGTTTAAAATCATTTTATAGGCTCAGTCCTTCTTGATGATGATGAGTCCCTTTTGAGATTATCCTTTCATCTTGTCGGCTCCGTGGCTCAGTGGGTGACCAGACTGCTGAATCAAAGGGCGTGGGTTCGATTCAACATTATGTTGCTACTAGTTGCTTTCTACGTATAATATGTATGTATTTACAAAAAAATATGTATATTTATTTGTATCTCTTGTCTGGTATCCATAGCACAAGCTATGCTTAGTTTGGGACCAGACGGCGCTGTGTATAATGTTTAAAAATATTTATTATTATTAATTTATCTGCGTAAAGTAGTTGGTACTTCTGAATACATGAAACAGCGATTGGTATCATTAAAAAATAATGTGAATATACTTAGATTATACAGATTAATGTGCGATCAAATTGTACCTAGTAGCTAGCTACTAGGCACTTAATAAACTAATATTAAGTCATTGTTTCATAACGCCTTGCATAATGACTTAGATATCAATAATTTCGATCAATATAATTCGATTAGTAACATAGTAACTTCGAGAATGACTCGGGAAATGTAACACAATCTGATTCCTTATGAATAATAAGTACGTTCACGTGAACAGTGAGGCCGTCGACACGCTCACTGAACACGTAATTGGTGCTAATGATTACAAACAGCAATATAAAGAGGCTCAGCGCGGCGCCAGACATATACACATACCCACATATACACACACATACACACTCAAACACTCATGCACACACTCTAGCCGCCGCGAAAGAGTTCGACCGATTAATTTGATCCGCCATTACGGCGCATGACTCGACGCTACTACACACTCTAATTTTGAGTAGTGATGGGACATTCTTGCTCGTTAGGAGCACCTTATCTGGAATAATAAGTATACAAAAGCTTTTTTGTACTAAATTAACATCTAAGTGACTAGTGTAAGTATAAGTATACTTTACTATTGCATTTGATAACTGTCCTTTGAAAAAAAACTGTTTCAAAATTTCAAAATCAGCTATCAACAATACCTTTTCTCATGATGTCGTATCTCATAAACTATTTGTTTGCGTAGAAGATATAAATATATATACAATAAAAACAAAAGTTAGATTAAATATGTGTTTCGCTTTAATTTGTATGTAATATATACGTGACAGACAATCAAATGAACATACACAATCAAAATACAAGCATTTACAGTCTTACCATGATTTGCATCGTACAGCCTTACTAAAAACTTTCGCATCTTCAGTTATATTCACATTGGTCAACTTGGGCATAATTTTGTAACACCAGTGGTGGGTTTTATTTAATACTAATTTGAATAATTTAAGTGAGCATCAGTTGGACAACGCGCGCGCATCACTATCGCCCGGGGCACAAAAACCAACGCGCCCGCCTCCGAGAACTCACTTATTTAACGCCTCTCATCCCAATTTAATTCGACTGTTACGTGCTTTTATAAACCACAGGCCAACCGACCACCACGTCTTCTAATTGTGACTATTGTTCCGGACCCTCGGCTGGGCGTGCGGGGGAGGCAGCTGGACAGAGGCAAACACTATTCAAGTTGGAAGTAAAAAATTGTCAACGTTACTGCTGAGTGATCAATGAATACTGCACATTCATGTGAACACAGTGAAGTCATGTACAATCCGAATGAAGAATAATTTTCGTGTGTATATTCAGCCACTGGTGAATTAAAACCGTGAAATTATACATGCATACATATACTGTAGGGTATATTGTAGGGTATGACGAATATTAATTGAATTAAAACTCTACAAGTATTACGAATAATTTTGCTATAGGTATGTATGCATATATATTTTTTTTAATTCCCAAGAGGAGGTAACCAGTGGCTTAATGTATATTCACACATCATATGGGAGATGATCCTTTTTGCTACTGTGGCTGTACTTGAAAAGTGTGACGTTTTCGTTTTAGTTGATCATTCAAAAAGATAACCGAGCTCAGCAAAATCTAAGTCGCGGCAGGCAACCTGGCTCGAGAAGACACGAATAAATCCTCCTGCTTTTGGGTTGCTGCTCAACGCCCAGAACAAAAAAAAAACTACGTTTTAAGACGAAAACTACGCTAAGGAAACAGACGATAGAATTCAGGGTGGCATTCGGAATGTTACATCAGAATACAAAGGTCTTGAATCAATGCAGCTTAGTACTATTGCCTATTAAGGGCTACGATGCGAAGAAGGGGACACTGGCAATAGGCCTAATCCGTCAGCGAGATACGGATCAGGCAGAGTTTTAGAAACAGCCCAGGTGGGCCGATAACCTAAATATGGTAGCAGGAAGTGGCTAGATGAGACATGAGTAGGACCAAATGTGAAGGCGTTCATCGGGAAAGGCCTATTTCCAAAACGTCTAGTTTGACGGCAAGACGAGCAGGCTGGCTGAAGGATGAGACACATCGCTGCGCACTTTGTTTGATTGCGGTCACTTATTGATCTCGCTAATAGTTTGCAGGCGTGGCCGGTGGCCATCGTACGTCGTGCGTCGTGCGTCGTGCGGTGGGTGATGGATGCGCGTGCGCGTAATTGGCAGCACCCCGCGCGCCGTAGATCACTCACAGCACTGTAACACGACGGAATTCACGAATTCCCGTTGGAACGGCCCCGGCAGGACACTGACTGCTCTGACTAAGATTGATCTGAGAAGCACGGACGCCTGACGACTGCTTTACTTTATCTCCAGGCTATGATGAATGCGGTTTTTCTTTTCGATCTACTTGCGATAAAGACATTTGAGTCAATTATTTAAAATATGATGGTTCAAAATATCAAAGTCAGTATATTAGAATATACTAAAAACGACAATTATAGAGATGTTATACTGGTCAATTATTACTAGTAAGATCACGTAAATACGCCGATTTTGTACAAACTTTGTGGCAAAAACTTTAGTGAAGGATAAAAAAAATGTTATAAAACTTGCTTTTGTCTAGTGTATTGACCTTACTGAGTCATTTTATTTATTGTATTTTATGCTGAAAGAAATCTGGTAGTGACCATTGTTTCAACATTTGTGCAAATTTTAAAAGCGTGTTTTGCATTTGCTTTTATATAATAAGAATTGGCTGATATATTGAGAGTGCATTGACTTATAAGTTGAAGCAAAAAGTCAAAACAATGTGACTACAATACGGTAAGAACCTTGAATTCCATACAAAAAAAAATAAGTTTCAAGGCATCATCTATCTTCTATATATATAAAAGAGTAAACTGACTGACTGCAACTGACAGATTGACAGATATATCAATAAGCCACAGCCCAAACTACTATGTCTAGTGACTTGACATTTTGCATAAAGGTTGCTGTTATTACGTAGACGAGACTTAAAATTTTGCAACGAGGATCCAGTTATAACGTAGGTGAGCACTAAGAAAGGATTTTACAAAATTATCCCCTAAGGGGGGGATAAAGGAGTTGAAAGTTTGTATGAAACTCCGTATTTTTTTTTATCTTAATGCATAAAAATTGTTTGTTGACTAAATTTCAAAATTAAGATTGACGTGTTTTTGTTTTTTGGACAATCATCCCCTATGGGGCGATATCTTTGTGTCTAAAGACTTGGAATTTTGCACATAGGTTTCTGTTACGTGAGCGAGCGCTGAGAAAGGATTTTGCATAAATCATCCCTTAGAGTGGTTAAATAGGGGTTGGGCTTTGGTTCGGAAGTCATAATTTTTGAAGCTTATTGCATAGAATTTGGTACTCTTTTTAAACTGGCTCAAAAAAGTAAGTGCTTGTCGAGTTTCTTACCGGCTCTTTTTTGTAAATATGCTAACCGATGGTTATAAATATGCTAACTTTAGTACAGAATATTACTTTTAAGAACTGAATAGAATTATTTAGACTTTGCTTGACTTTTTATTTATCAAGAAGATTTAAAAAGTGTTTGATCCGCAATGGTTCTTTGGTTTTCGCTGTCTTTTAATATCCAATAAGACATTTTCACTTTGTAATAATTCAATAAATTGAGTTTAAAAAGACGTATCGGTTGAAGACACGCTCCCTACATTAATCCGGGGATTGTATCGCTGCACCTTTCTCCTGGGCGCGCCCACTATATATGCAAAGCCCTAAGCCCTGCAAATATTTACAACACTATGTATTTCTTCTATGACAGCGCAGACAGATAGGATCTAAGAGAAGCCCAGCGGTGATAATTCTAATGTATGGCAGGAAGGAACACGCGTAACGAAATTATTTGCATGTGAAAGAGGTGCGAAGCGGTAAATCGCGAGCGTGAATGCAGCACGACTGCGGGAGTCGGCGCCCCGGCTAGTGCCAGATAAATGTTCTCTACGGAAACTTAAAGTTGCGACGCGTCTTTGTGCAAGTTAATTGAAGCGTACGTGTAAAATAATTCAATTTTATTTTTACGTATCGTTGAAACTTTATTTCACTACACCGTATAACTTAACGTAACAATCGTTTCAGTATATGCGTGCTCCTACAAAATTTGAATAAACAAAACTTTTATACAATGTGTCTTTATGTAACTTCAAATATGTAGGTATTTTATTAAGATATATATAAGAAAACTTTTTATATCCTATATATTTATATATATATATTTTTATATATTTATTAAGATATTCATAAGATATTGCGCGTGTGTAGGGTTCCGCAGTGAACGAGGAAGCATCTGCCTATTAGCACCTTAGCTGAGATTCTTAGAACTAGAAAGCCTTAATTTGGCATGGGTATAAATACATAAGTACACATTAATCACGCCGATAAAGTGGTACAAAAAATCTTTTTTTTGAACTGACTTCAAAAAAGAGGTTATCAATACGACCCGTATATTGTTAGAATGGCACAAAATTAAATAATATGTAAGTCTATGTGGGCTTCTAAACAAATGTGCCAAATTTCATTATTGTATGTTTGTCTACGTATTTCACAGAGAATATTGATTGAATTTTAATAATATTTTTTTAACAGAATTAGGTATCATTCAACTTAGGGAACAGTGAAAATTTCATCAAAATCAGTTAAGATATATAGATGTCGCTAGAGAAAAAAAGTCAGCGGTTTAACGGCGCAATTGGAACGCGAAACTTATTGTGTGAATGTTACCCGATATCTTCGCCGATTGTAAGCCGATTTTATACTACTGAGGCGGCAAGCAAGTAGAATGCCCTTAAAGTCGAACACAAAAAAATTGCAGACGTTTTAGTGGAGTTGTGAAGGCGGTGTAATCTTTATTTTCTCGTCTATCCCACCTATGGTTTAGAGTGACGTTTGATAGTTCATTCAATATTATTCGATTAAGGAATCCGTTTGCGTAATACTATGCTTTAAATTGCTACTTTTTGTTCCAGACAAATGACATCCTTCCCTGTCAGTTAAAAGGAAAACTATCACAGCTAAGTAGGTTTTACAAGTAAACGAGTAATTTTAAAATAATACCAATCACCAATACTTAGATGAAGTTTTTAGTTGTGTTAAACTAGAATAAAATATAAGTTTATGAACCATGTGAAATATATAAAAATAAAATATCCGCACATTGTGAGGAGCAACTACGAAACCATACGCTGCACGTGGCCTGACACGCACTTGGCCGGTATTTTTCTTAAGTTATAGTACCTTTTTCTTTTTTATGCTGCCATCACTTAACCTGTACTTAAATCTCCCCCAATCATTAAAATCAATCTAGCTACTTACATACTTTCTCAAAAAAACATTACTCTCATCTCCATCAATAAAGTAGGTAAAAATTACATACATACTTTACAACTACATATCTTCAAAACATCGTCGACAGATATCAGGAAACATTTAAATATCCTAGTCGTCATTTACACGACTTGTCCATGTTACTCCATTGAATGCTACATGCGCGGACGTAGCGTGGATAAGCCGATAGTATCTCGTCCGCACCGCAACTGTACGTAGGTATCTCCCGATCTGCGATCTGTCGTCCACCGCTTCGAACCACGACTACAAACGTGTCATTGAAATGCTAAGGGGTCGCTACAACTACCACTATCTAGTGTACCTACAGTTTATAGCTTATGTACAGAACTCAAAAGTACTCTGAAACAGGTGCAGTCTTTTACTAAATAAAAAAAACGGGTTGCACTCCGGGAGTGCCGGCAGAAGTGAAAACATACAACCTGGATATAACATTTTAACATGTGTACCTAATCCGCACTTTCATTTTTTTATCAACCCAATTTCCCCTTACTTTTATTCGTCCTATAGAGTTTAACATTTTTTACCCATCACAAAAAAGTGCACAGCACCGCTAGACGTTTTCACTTCAAAATTATAATAGGCGTGGCATTATGGTTTCCGTCTTACGAATTTTCGATCAGCCTGCGCGAGTTTATAATTTTTTACTCATCACAAAAAAGTTCAAAAAACTGCGAGGAGTTTCTAAAGACGTTCAAGATGACTTTGCAAAGGTTAAGGCAAAGTTAAACTACCTAGTTAGAGGCAACGGAGGGAAAGGAAACTCAAAAAGTCAGGCTATTGGGAGTTAAATACACAGACTCTGGACAATATTTATATATAATATATCTACGGAACGATAACGTTGATCAAATTTGTATAAGCAAAAGTTCCTATCAATTACCTATGATTTAAAAGTCTACACATGCTTCTCTTAAAACTTAAGTGAAACAGTGACTCCTGTCAACAGGTTCAAAAGTAGAGTGATCGTTTTAGTAGGAACAGATTGGGACGTGTCGTCCATATGGACTAGCACAATGAACGCTGGTCTAAAACTCAAAAAAATCTTTTGGCTCTTGGAAAGGATGCACTTTAACATCGCCAGGGTTTTAAACACCTACTTTTCCTACTTTACTAACGAGGCCACCACTAGCTCCTATGTTTATTAAAAAATTTTGATTCTTATAAATACAATAAAACTAAGTGAAAAGTTTCCGACGGTGCTGAAATCAGTCAGTAGTTTATTGTCAGTTTATTTTATTATGGCGCGCATTTATTTTCAAAAATTTTGTCGATATCGATGAAGTTTGAACAAGTTCGATTGGGTTGTTGGGGTTATTCAAAACAGGCAAAAAACAAGAAGTAATATGAAGGACATGTAAAGTAAAAGTTAAAGTTCACTTTTCATTAATACTAAATTTGTGTCTTACACGATAATAAAAGTACAACGTAACGTAACTTTAATCAGATCACTCGTAAATTGAATTATCCGTGTTTATTTCGACAGTGAAATCGATGTTTCTAATCCGAGATAAGTCACTGCATCACATTTCCGCACACCTGTCGTGCGGCAGGTAGGGACTGTGTACTGCTAGCAGCACATTTATACCAGCTTCGGTGTCGCCGTCGCCGGCGGCGTGTGTACAACAACTCAGGAGCCGGTGCGACAAGCGACAAGCGCGACCGCCACTCTAATTGCTGAGACTGGTAGCGGCCACCGACTACAACACGGTCATCAGAACAGCACCTGAGTTAGAGAGATATATTCTTTGCCCGAGGTGAGTTAGCCCCGCGACTATCAGCTTGGGCCGGCGTACTCGCTTTATGTTGTTGTCCAAAGAGGAGTGCTTTATCGGACAAGTATCTTTCCATATTTGTTCATAGCTACATACTTATAGGTATCTGTATTTGAATGTATTTGAAGCCTGTCTCTACAGATTAGGGTTGATGAGGAAGTGATTATAAGAAATAGGATATGGTGATTATAAGAAATAGGATGGGGATCAGAAGAAATTAGAAATACATTTCGAGAATATAGATGAGGATGAGGAAGAACTCCGTACAGTAAGTAATACGTTTCGGTTTCATCTCTAAAACTTTGCAAGTCATAAACTAACAACGCACACATACTAAAAACATTTAATACTGATGTTACTCTTTAAAAATAGAAATAAAACTATTCCAGACCAAACTGACTGACTTTTTTAAGTTTTTGTGAAAAAAAACTCTAAAAAATAGTAGTACTTAAATCATTTTTTTTTTCTTGTAAATCCAGTCTGCCTACAAAAAATAAGACAGATAAGTAAATTAATATAACCGAACCAAGTTTCAGCTTTCTAATGTCTCCAAGAATGTGGCTTGTCACATGCAGACAGACAGATCAAGGTGATGGTATACAACAGGAATGATTTTAATGATATTTTTTGTGTACGTTCGAGTGGGTCCCTGCATGATTTAAATTCACAAATGAACCCGGTAGGTGGCGCAGCAGTCGGTGTGTCACTGATCTACACGGCAGGGAAGATGTTAATGATATTTTTTGCATGGTAGTGTTTGGATGGTTTGAATGCAGAAATGGACCCGATAGGAAAGATTAGCAGGAAAGATTTTAATAATATTTTTTGTGTACGTTCGACTGAATCCCTGCAAGGTTTGAATACACAAATTGATCCGGTAGGTGGCGCTGCAGTCGGTATGTCACTAATCTTCTTCTTTACTAATTTTCTTCAAGTTGTTAATGATATTTTTGAGTACGTTCGAGCCTTCTTGCAACACATAGCTATTGCCAATAATTTAAGATTTGAATTTATAATTTACTATACGTGCTCACCGCAGCGACTACGATTCGATTCACTATGATTTTTAAGCGTTCGTATGAACACAAATATATTGGGAACGGTAATAAGCTTCAACGTAGGGCAACAGGGCCTTAAGCAGGTAATTTACGACATGCGGAACAAATGCGGCGATGGGCTTACGCGGTACCAAAGTGGCTGGTGAAAATAGGTTGATGTAGGTAGTTGTGTGTTCAGACCACTAGAGTAGACCCCTTTGGAGAAAAAATCGTAAAGACATAGGTGCGTACAAACTATGTTTAGCCGTATTATTTCCTCTACCCGAAAGTCTGCAAGAGATCGCTTTATAGCGATAATACCACCTTCTATAACGTATCGTGTTTATCCACTCCTCTAGTTTAAAAATAGTTCGCAAGCCTAAAGGTCTTAATAAAACCAGTTGCGAGTCGTGTGACATGTGGTACGGAACCGCCGAATTTCACTACTAAACATAAATCTTCTATGAAAGACCTTGCAAAATATACAAACACTAGATTTTGCCAGTGGCTCCGCCCGCACAAAATTTGCTTTTTGGCGTGGAACTCATTAATTATACTAATAAAGTTTGCAATACACGGTAGAAAAGAATTAGTTGAGCCAAGAGAATATCGTTTCATATATGCACCAACGAAAATTAGCTTCATCCAAGATATTATTTCTCTTAAATATTTAAAATAGAATGAAGTTAGCACAAGATCAAATTTCTTTGAACTAGTAAATAAAACTATCAGTTTGAAACATTATTTAATTCATTGAAGAAAATAATCTTTATTTGAAACACTTAGTTTTCTTAGGCGTAAAACTTCGTGTGTTATTGCACGGAAGAAATTTCTAGTTCACACAAGAGAATAGTGCTCTTAACTTGACTACGGCAGCTCTTAAATTAATAACATTATATTTTAGTTTTAAACAAAAAATGTTTCGGTCCAAAATTACATAGTTATTTTTTAAAGAGCCCTACGCCTCTTTTCTGGAGGCTTGGGCCATATAAAGTCAGTCAGTCTACCGCGCTGACTTAGTGTGTCTTGGTGGACGTTTGTCGAGCTAGCCCTACTGCAGAGGCACCGGCCTCTTTTCTGGAGGCATGGGCCATATAGAGTCAGTCTACCGCACTGCCTTTCTATGACTTGGCGGAACGTTTGCCGAGCTTAGTAGCTATTCTCGCCTTTAGCTGATTATACAGTGTTATGTTTAATCATAATTGTTATGACTAACGATCCTTCTTAAACATGGAAGAAAGAAAAGTGTGCCGCTGAGCGGTCACCCATCCAAGTGCTGACCACGGTCGACGTTGCTTGACTTCGCTTATCGTTTCAGATAGACGAATGCGACTGCGCCACGAACTTTTAAATTCTCAGATAATAATTAACTGTAGGTTTCTTGCGTAAACTGATACTAATTTGACGCACAAAACCCTACAATAAACAATTATTTAAAATTAAAATCCAACACGAAAGCCTATGAAGTTTCGTTCAGTTTTAAAAATGCAGGTATTTACTTAAAAGAAAAGAAAATTCGTTCAAAGCTATACTAGCTGATTAATTTCAACGAAAATGTTTAATATTTTAAAGCAGAAATATTATTTGTTTCGACTAAAACAAGAGTTTCAGCTTAAAATATCAGATTCTGAGTCAAGAATGTAACAAATTCTGTTAAAATTATTAAATAATATTGCCTTCTGTGAACAAAATATGTTCAAAATAGTTGGATTTCTTGACTGAATGCAAATTATTTTTATGGAATAGAACTTGGAAACTTTTTTTTTTCCGTGTAGCAAGCTATAGCAGTAGCTATAGTTCGTTTAAGCGCGATTATAGTTATTCCCGCGGGAACTTTTGAATTTTTCGGGATAAAAAGTAGCCTATGTCCTATTCCAGGACATGACAGCCTGTATAAGTGCCAAGTTTAGTGGTTGAAGCCTGATTGAGTAAAAAACATCAATCCATCCATCCATCCAGACATACTTTCACATTTTTAATATTAGTAGGATATTCCGTCACGGAGTCATAGTACCTTCCAACAGATAAAACAGGTGTGGCCACACGTTGGTGTTCAAATAAACTTTACGTGAGCCACCGCGCACTGTTACTTACAAAAATACGTTGGTACTTAATTTGTACCACTCTCTAAATTCGGTGTTGCCAGCCTAAGTTCCCACTGCGGCAGTTAATCCCAAACAAATGACTTCTCCGAATTAAAACAGTCATAAAAGTTTAATGGGTCGTAACTGATGTCAACTCGGTAATTAACTAGACTCCGAAATGAGAGTGGACTCCCCGCACAAATTAATATACAACGAGTTTACATACAGTACAAACGTCTAAGTAACTTGATCTTCAAAATTAAAAATTTGAACTTGTTATACCATTAAAGGCGAAAAATTTAGATCTAATCTACAGCAGTATGCGATCCTTCTGTGGTTACCGCTACCTAATCTGATCCCTATGAAATACGATAATTAAGAATTGTATAATTTATTGTATACTAAACGGAAACTGGAGCTTGACTTTGGACTGATGTCATGTCAAAAATCAAAATCAAATCAATTTCTCCACAGTAGCCCGAGATGGTGCATGATGATGACCGAAAAATGTGCGGCATCTTCAGACCGTTTCTGTAAAGTTTTCACCAATTCGGTAGTGGATTTTTATAATTTCTAAGCGTTGTTTGAAACGCTGCATAACTTAACCTCAAACTTTTATGATGACAACTGGTACACAATATTCGCGTTCCATTATTGACACAACGAAAACTATTTGAAATTCAAAATTCAAGTAGTTATTGAGACACCATAAGTCATCTTTGGAGACAAAACGTTTTAATAAAACTAGTTTCATATTTCGTTCAATCAAATTTTTAAAGTACCAACGCTTTCTACGAACCGTAAATTAAATATATCCTATGGCGCCGCTAGTGAACCGCAGGGATTGCCTTAAAAGAATTTTTCGATTCAAGAAATAAGTAAAACATGTTTTGCAGTTGGATATGAGGATGAAATGGCCTAATTTAATAACCAACATAATGAAACGTAAAAAATACATAAATTATTAATAAAGCTATATTGTCGTTAGATCATGAAAATGGAATATTTAGGAAAATTGATATTTTAGTCAATTTGACGCTTAGAATAAAATAAATATTTCTTGCTTAGCTGGTTTACAATACAAGGTTATATATATATTAGGTTAACCTGAAACGAGTTGTCAACAGGTACTCCAAATAAGGATGGCATGCAATATTTCAACGTATAGATAATAATAGAAGTAGGTCTTCAAAAACGCATTTTAGCTTCACATAGATAATTATTCTCAAGGATAATTTTATCGTTTCAAATAAAATCGGTTCACAGGTTTTTCATATATCTGCAATAATTCTCAATTTACCAAACACTAACTTAATGCATGTATGACACGCACTTAGCCGGTTTTATTCATTTACGATACCATCATTATAAACTTGTGAATCGATAACTATTTATGTATTCTGTAACATATTGACACAAAATATGCGAAGTATTGATCGTTACATCGAGTCTGTTTTTATACCAATGCTAGAACTGTCATGGATAAGCTACTTTTGACAGAATGCTGCAGAAACCATACGTACATACTAACTCACTCCATCATTATTTATTTCAAAACTAACTAAAACTTCAATCAAAACACTGTAGTGAAGTCATCGTCATCGAACGTAGGCCTCCCTAATATTATGTCCATATAACAGGTAGTCCTCCTGGGCAGCTATTGCGATGAGTCTCGAGATTCGAGCAGGTAGGTAGATTAACCAGACTTGTGAGTTGGGAAGTAAAATGTATGAAAAACCTAATTGCACATATTTTTTTCGCGAATTCCCAAGGCTAGTGTGCTTGTATGATATGATATTTAAGTGACGGTAAACTAGACCAATCATGAGATCAAGCTAAACGTATATGCACGTAAAGCGGGGATAACGAGGGGGGCAAAAACGCTAGGTGGTACTAATGCAAAATCTAATGTCGCAATAATTTAAATTATGAAGGCGCTACGTATTTGAAATAAATACGTATGCGTCTTAACAATTTTTAACGTAGCAAGTAGAAAGGCTTCCTACCCACGAGCAGAACGGCGGCGGCAGCCGATTGTACTGAATGGTAAGTCCATCAGACAACACTTTGTCCTGTGCACGAGAATCCTGCCCCAAAGGACGTCAAGGACAAGTCCAACTCGCACTTAACTGTTTTCTCTCAACACAGTTAGATAATATGTATTAACGTTACTTTGCATACGAAATAAAGTATGTAACTAATAGTTATAACTTTCAAAAAAATATTCTTAATTCATATCTCGCTTTATGACGAAACTTTACGTTATTAGAATCTTTAAAACTTTCATAATATTATGGTAAGTACCGTTAGGAAAAATATGAGAGAGACTGTCTTTGAGCGTGGAGCCATGGAAGCTGCATCCCCGCGATCAGTAAATCAGTATGCGGGCCGCGCACCGTGCGCCGTCTCCGACCACTCACGAGCGCCTAATGAGCGACCCGAATATTTACGATCTGCTTGACTCCGCCAGACGAACCTACTTAATAAGATTATGCTTCGGAGACACGACACTTGCCGAGAAAGCGGTAATCTGCTCAGATTTATCTCCAGTGAATGCGGGCTGAATACCGACATGACTAATGTCATACTTTCAGACGTCTTCTTTGAGGACAAAGACGTAAGCCGTCCAAATCCAAAGAACGAAGCACGATCCCACACAATCCTTCTTTTATAATTATGACTTATTTAGATTTCAATTCTCTGTGACTTGAAACAAAATAGTTGTTGAGTGGTATTAGACAAAACCATACCGTGTCGTCACGCATTAAGATTGTATTCGATGTTTACTCTCAAGAAGGACCCCCGATCTCGGACTGCCTTTGAAATCTTCAT
Organism: Apoda limacodes; assembly: GCA_946406115.1. Lineage (NCBI taxonomy): Eukaryota > Metazoa > Arthropoda > Insecta > Lepidoptera > Limacodidae > Apoda > Apoda limacodes. Next base: position 15,348,880 of record OX291542.1, read on the forward strand.
TTCAACCGAGCGCTAACTTCATAAAATTATTGGGGTCTCCAAGTCCTAGAAGTCATATTAACACCGTAAATTATTGGTGGGAGGACAACGTTAGTGACGTTGGAAGGCTTGGGAGTTTGGAGTTGGCGTTAGAACTGTCATTTCATACAAGCAAATCCCATGATTAAATATCGTACAACCAGAACGAATGAAAAAGCATTAGCACTGAGTATACCGGTAGCATAGCCTTTGCTTCCCTTAAGAAAAAAAATATGAACCCGGCTCGAGTTCGAACTCTTAATTAAAATCTGAAAAGCCCACAGATGGTTACTGCGAGACCTGCCGGTGCTCCATGCTTATCTCGCTCTCAGTTTTCGATTATTTCTAGGAGCAAAAAGATTTTTTTTTACTACAAACTACTCTGATCAAACTAAAAAACTATCGACTTAACTAAACTTATACTAATTAGCTAATATCTGGAAAATAGAATTCAGACAGTTGATATAAATGGGAAGCGCTCCCCTGGATCAAAGATTAAAATTGGTGTTCCACAGGGTTCTATTCTTAGGCCATTCCTATTTCTTATATACATCAATGATCTGCCTGGTGCTCTGGTTGTAAACGATAGTCATGAGATAGTTTTGTTTGCAGATGTCACATCACTTTTATTCAAAATTAAAAGACGCGAAAAAATGTTAACAACTGTTTGACTAAAGTTGTCCACTGGTACAACATAAACAAACAATTTATTCCTAAATAGGAAGAAAACTAACTTTATAAATTTTTAACACCAAATGTCAGTCAAAAAAGAACCAGTTTATTTATAGACGGGGAGCAGTTAGATATTGTAGATAAAACAGTATTCTTAGGGTTTTACCCTAGACACAAATCTTCAGTGGGAGCCACATTAGCAAGATTGGCAAATAGGCTTAGTTCCGCAGCATGCGCGGTTAAAAAGATTCACCAACTTACGGACGAAGCAACTGCCCGGATAGTATACTATAGCTACTTTCATAGCATGATATCCTACGGTATTTTACTATGGGGGCACGCAGCTTTTATTCAAAAAAATTTTGTTCTGCGGAGGAGGTCTGTTCGAGCAATTTAAAATCTATCCCATAGACTCATAGGTTTTAATATTTTTTGCTAACATAATTTACTTGATAATTTATATTATTAAGTCCACAAGTACTATCACTTCATTACGTCCGAACAAAGAACTATTTTTTAAGGAAAAAATATTTATTTTAACTTTGAACTCAAAGAATACATCAAATAAAAATCATAACGAATTCTTAAATAATAACAATAACTAAATAATACAATTACACAAATTAAATAAAAATTATACGAATAATGCTATTAGATTGGAATAAATACATATACGAACAAATTAATAGTGTAGAACTAAAGAAAAGTAAAAAACATTAGTCCGTGACTCGCTTCGATCTTACTCAGTGAGTTACGAACGAGCGCCTCACAATACCCAATTTGATTGAATTTGATGCTCTAACTAGTAATCTTAACCCATGAAATTAAATCGACTCCAATTTCACGGTTCCCGCGCCACCGCTAGACCAGCTATTCTCGAAGCATGCACGCCAACGTATCGACTATCGAATCGCCGCAACGATAGTCGATGTATCGATAGTGGTCCACATTAGTTGCAAAGTGCGCGGACGGATTTATACCGCGATCCCGAGATTGCGCGAACACTTCCTGACTAGAGGTAACCAATAGCTGAGTTAACAAAGTAGACGTCTACATGGGTAACGTATAGATTTACATGACAGTTAGCGTTCAAGGTACATATCTATTGTTTTCCATATACACGTGTACCAAAAGCAAAAAAAACAACGTTTACAGAAATATCTCGGTAACTTTGTCAGTTCAGCAAAACATTCTTTTGTAATATTTTAGACGTACACACAAACCATTTTTAAAATAGTCGCAAAAAAAATAACTATTTGTAACAAACAAATAGAAGTCAATGACTCCAATTACAAAAAAAAACAAGAAAACTAATGGTACAGGACACTATCCTGCAAAGCAGGATTCTCATAGAGTTTTTTCATCACATTTGCTCCTAAAGCCGCGTCTCCTGCTCGTGTTTCGCCGAAACATTACACATAAATATCTACACAACACATTGTCACACATCGCTACACATTTTTGTTGATAAAACATCGATTTTGTTGATCGATTTGCTGTCTACGCTCGACGAAAAACATCGAAGCAATTACGCCCGCGAGGGTAAAGGGTAAAGGGGGCACAATCATTTATTTGGTTCGTATAAATTGCCTATCTGTGGTAATCAAATGTCTTTTTGTTGATACCGAATCTACTAAATCTACTACTTCTAAATTGATAATACGTCTTCTACGTTTGAAGTCATTTTGACAGTTAATGTTTTAGACAACACGTGCATTAAACAAAACATGTACATACACTTTTGTTTCTGCCAGTGTCATCGTCGTATCGTCTTATGTGAAACCAGGTAATTACTCTTACGGTCTTTTTCTTTCTAAATTTTACTTTTTTCTAAGCAAAGCGCCTTTCGCGTTCATAGAACCCACGGGCGGTAATGACGCGCCTATTCTATCAAATATGTATAAAAGCTGTACTGTGATTCTGAATAAGCCTTCGGCCTTTTAAATAACCTCTCGTTAGTAATTTTCTCCTTACCACCCTTAATACACAATGTATCAGCATTTATAATCTACCTATAATTTTACAGATTCTTTCAGATGGATACAACTCACATGCTGACTAATAAAATGGGTAATACTCAATAAAATGGGCATTGACGGATTTACGGGCGGGAAAAATGAGTGTTCATGTAGCATAGTAGTTGTAGTAGTTTAATAAAAGTAGACTGGTACATAACCAGTATAATTCGTTGGATAGAAAAAAAAAACAAAAATATTACATTTAATTATTAAGTGCCATAAAGCATAGTGGCCAAAATTAAAGCAGTGCTGCCACGCTGGATAGCCTGGCTTACTTTTACACTTAGGCTGGTAGTTACACGTGCCTATGGACTTGTTCGAAATTTTATCATGTACTTACCCAGGTAAAAATAAGATGTGAGAAAAATTAAATAACCCAAAATAATCGAAGCATCTTTAACTCGTGAAAAAACGCAGTAAAAGGTGTTTTGCTACATACAGACAAATTCTTTAGCTATCTTCTACACATAGCATTCAATATATAACACGGGCGTTCTGCCCAGTCAAAGTACTAAAACCGCGCCCCTAGTAACTTTGGCCCAGTCATGTCTGTAAGCACAGAGGTCCGTGCACTAGGCCGCTGGCGGTTCACAAACAGTTAATTGGTATTTAAACGAGAAGAAAGCTCGAGAACATCCGGCGCAAGGACCGGTCCGTGCATCGAGCAAACACTTCCCTCTGAAGTACACGTTCACTCGTCGGTCGTCGGCCACTCGACATCACCGCTCTACTTAAACAAATTGTATATGTCTCGTTTATTGTGTGTTTACAATACACAAAACACGATTATGACTGTGTGGGCAACTTTAATCAACAAACAAGCGGGCGACTCCAAACTTAAGCGAATGAGATATTATCAGTTCAGTTCTTTTGAGAACCTACAACTGTACAAGCTTAGTGTAAGTTTTTGCGAACGCGATAGTAGCGGTAAAAACTCACACTAGGCACATGCTGTTACTTAATGGGATCGGTGGATAACTGCGGTACACGTACTCAAGCAGAGCTGATACATACTAGTAGTTTACCTACTACTTGTACTCGTTCTGATGTTTGGAGAGATCTGTGGTCAACGTGGTTTTGTTTTGCATGAGCCACTCAAGGGGGCAGTACTATCTTGGAAGCCGCGACCCGGCAGCGGCAACCGACTTCCACGACCCCCCATATCCAGCCGCGCGACCATAGGCATTTGGAAAGCAGCGACCGCGGCTAGTCGAGGTATTACAGTTCTGAACTGTGTATCGTGTTTTAAGTATTTTGTTACTACGCTGTGGCGGATAACTTAAATAAGCCAAACATGAACTCAAAAAGCGGCTGTTAGGCACAGGAGGATGATATGCGAGTACCTTATGCTGCAATTAACGCGAAAATATTGTCTATATAAGATCTAAGTTGAGTATCGTCAAGAGAAGGATTATTTGCCACTAACTTAATTAAATGCTTATCATTTTTTGAATTTTATCACAAGACGATGCAGCAGCAGTTCCGAGGCGGGTATCATATGTTGTGACCAATAGAATTTTCCAAAAAATGAACTATCTATTTTCTTACCTGATTCTTCTCGGTAGAAATCTATATTGTGTACTGGGAGCTTATTGGCAACATTCTCGAGCTATTCGGATCCTGAAATCTGAGAAAAACATGTATGGAAGTCTAAGTTTCCTCTTGAAGCCCGTGAATGTACTTGCAACCATTTTCTACGGTATTCCAGTGTCCGAATAGCCCGAGAATGTTGCCAATATGCTCGATATGCCCGAGACCGAATAGTCAATCAGGTTGTACAAAAAAACATGCAATAATTGTGAATATTCAAAAGTGTGTGTAAGAAACCTAAATTGAATAAACCCTTTTTTACTTATACTTCGCCCCTGAATCGCGATGGTCCTCGGCCGAGGGTCACGCGACCCGGCCCTGTACATCGGACGACTCTGCATACAAAAAATCCATAGAGAGCAGTCGGTTACGACTTGCAAACTTCAGACGCGCAAAAAAAAGATCTCGCGCAAATGTACTAAGATATGTGATGAGAAAGGCGGCATTCGTCACTGCTCTTGCTAGTGGTTGCGCAGTCGGAGATCTACACACGCGTCACGAATATGAGTTGTTGTGATCGGTCACGGTTTTCCTAGAAGCGACTTTGCATTCCGATCTCGTTGGCTCGTGTCTCACAATGCTAACTTGGTATTCTTGCAACGATTACATACGAAATTGCTTATTTGAGCTTCGTGTTCATCATAAAAGAATAACAAATGATGCTGCAAGACTTACAACATCGCACGATACACACGTTTGATCTTTTCTTTGCGTTTGGCCAGCCATCATTTCAATCACAACCGAGCCTAACATCACGCTATTCCAATACAGAGGGCTTATAGCATATATCTTATGAACAGCGCTACGCGTGGGCGTAATATTAGTATCAATAATTATATTCACACAAAATTTCTTAGATTGCGTCACTTTTTAGGGTTCCATACCTCAAAGGAAAAAAGGAACCCTAATAGGATCACTTTATTATCCGTCTGTCTGTCTGTCTGTCAATATTTTTTTCTCAGGAGCGCGTGCAGGTCCCTCAGGTCAAGTTGAAATTAATATCACATACTAAGGTCTACGGTTCCTTAAAGCTGTCAGTTTTTTAGCGAAAAAAAACAAACCGCTGGACCGATATTGCTTACACTCTTTTCAGATCTAAGTCATGACGTGGCGTATCACACACCCACACACACACACATCACTCTAAAAATGATGACAAATTATTCTCCGGGTCTCAAACGTAAATTTAGAAATTTCTATTTTCGGACTAATTGTTATAACTTCCCTTAACAGAAGTTAAAAATACGGCCGAAATACAGCCAATTTTGTCGCATATTTTGGCATTCACAAATAAATCAAATATATATACAGGGTACTTCCCGGTGTCCTAGAATCATAAAATTTATCACGAAGTAAGGGCCTTACATAACAAATATAGGGAAAATTAAGAAATTTGTTAATTTGTAGTTATATCACACCAAAAAAAAGTTTGTCCGTCAAAAGACTTTTACTCAAGAGCGCGTGGAGGTATCTAGTTGATATTAATATCAAATACTAATACTTACAATTAAGGCATAAATCTGTGAGACTTGAACCAATGATCGAATAACTATCTACATAATATAATAAATTTGTACGGAACCCTCGGTGCGCGAGTGCGAGCACTTGGCCAGTTTTATTTTAATATGATAGGATTATCTCTCTGATGACTTTAAATTAATTAAAATAATTCTTAATAATTCCTAGAAGAAAATTACATATTTCTGTTATAAGAATGGCTTCCTGTTTCGCTCCTTTTGGCACGGCTTTGAACCACTTGTTTCTTTCGATTGATCAATGATTCGGCCAATTAATATGATTTTAAGTACTAAGCTATATTAGCCCGTGCGCGGTGCAGACCACTTGATTTTATAATGGAACTTCAGATATTTATTAACTTACTCCTAAACATTGTGTCAATATTTACCATTGATCAAATTAACCTCAGTTGCCTTACTAAGAACTGAGGAACTCTTAGTATGATGAAGTCAAAGAAATTGACTGCCTGTTAGTTTCTTTAAGTGTTATAATAAAGTTCCTTTTTGACCGACTTCAAAAAAGGGTGGATGTTCGACGTGTTTTTTTTTTATGTACCTATATCCACCGATTTCTTCGTCAATTGTGAACAGGATTCAAAAAAGTTTTTTTTTTAAAGTAAATACATAACTGAGTTGGTCCCATATTAATGAAGTGGATTCAAAACTTAAACTTTTGGAGAAAAAATAATTGATGTTAATTTTAAACTGGTGAAACGTACCTTTTATGTTGATGAAATATCTGTATAAAATTTTGATACAAGTTTGGATGTTTGATGTGGTACGAGAAAAAAAAGAAATTTCTGACTCAAAGGCAAAAAATAAAAACTTCTTAACAAAAAAAAAACTGGCTTCAAAAACGTGCACTGAAAAGGTAAAAAAAATTAATAATTGTCAAAAATCTGATCTGAATTACCGTTTGAAGTCGGTGCCATAGAAGTGAAGTGTAAGTGCGTGAAACTGTTAGGGACATAGACACCAACTTCAAACTGTGATTCCATAATTTTTTTTTTATTGTTGGAAAGTTTTTGAAGTTTGTTGATGAATTTCTTATTGAGTTGCAAGGGTTTTCCTATTTTTTCACTTGAGTAAGTATTTTTGACATTATTAAACGGGAGTAAAATGATGAAGATGACGAAAATATTGTGTTCTATTCATATGAGTAGAACTAATAGATACACCTGCACAGATTCAGTGCCACTGTCTCTTCCATTTAGCACGCCTCCAGCTCTATTATAATAGTTAAACTATATTCGAGTAAACTGAAGTAAAAATTAAATTCGATGACACATTTTCTTCAGACTTACATACTAATGTCTATCGCATTATTTCCTCCCATTTGTGACATTTTCTCAAGTATAGCCTTAATTAAAGACAAATATCATATCTTAAAATTAAATGCACCTATACATTTACTTGATCCAATGTTGAAGATAACAGTAGGTCACCCTTGTTCGCGTGTTCTAGGTGGACGGGCGTGTCGCTACAGCGTGACGCGTGGCGTGACACGCGAGCACGCCTGCGCCATTACCGGTCGCCTCGCGCGCGATAACCGGCGTTTACTCCCACGAGTCAAGTACCAGTAAACGATCATGTTAACATCATACTCCATTTTTTTAAACATGACTATGAACAGACGCTTGCTGCTGGATTCACACGAGTAGGTAGCTTATCTACGAGCACACAATACGTAGACATCTATAATATTAAGTGTAATTTAAAAAAATACAAACCTTATGATAGCACAGCCGCGGTGGTGGCCATAGACTTCCAGATCTGTAATCTGTTTTATGGACTGTGGAATAGCCTCGAATAGTTTTGCGACCATTTTTTTTCACAGCTGGCTAGGAAATGCGCTCTATGAGAGCGGTCCACGACACATAAACAGACGATAATTTTGACTACAAATGACCAAATGACGTCACAACCTCGGTCCATGAACTACAATCTAAAATAATCTAACTTAAACCAACTTACTAAAAACAACTACAGTTCATAGCAAGGTATTTTGTTTTTTCCGTAGTTGTATACGTCAGCGTATGTTTAATATGACTACCGGTACATTTAATTTAATATAGTAAAAACAAACTTAAACCAACCTAAGCCGCGGTTTCTTGTGGTCATAGAGACGGACCGCTACCTATGTCTATGGTGGTGGCCTAGTGGTCTCGGCGTTTTGCGTTATTTACCCCGGCGTAAACCAATAAGTTTTTGTCAAAATTTTACAGGTATTTTTTTCATTATCACACCACTGGTTAAATGCTGTGAAAAAACAATGTTGCGAGGACCCCTGTATACGTCAAAAAGTCATACTTTTGTCAATATCTTAGTATACTGATAAAAGTATGACGATATTGTGTACATAGCTTCTATAGTTAAAACTACCTATGAATATAGAAATGTCGACAAATTCCAAAGAATAAAATTTTTACTTCGATCTTCATAGGCTTTTTGTCTGTTTTTTTGCGTCAAATCTTTGGAGTTTCATCGAAATGTTAAACTATTTATATTCTATTTTATTATCAGTAAAAGTGACCACTTTTAGCAAATATGCTAACTACAACTCAGAAATATATTACAATAATAACACGAAACGTTCTAAACATAGTTTATAACTAGAATACATTTACTTACATTTCGTTCAGTCAAATTTTCGAAATACGCTTTCTACGAGCAGTAAATAAAGATATCCAATAGTGGCGCTAGTGGACCACAGTGATGACCTTGATTGAAATATTAACTCGAGTCTCTTTACGCACATAGTCAACTACTTAAGTATTTATTGTCTTAATAATCTAACCAGACCAGAGTTTTGCTTAAACTCACGAACACATATCATTTCACGGAGCATTTCATTAACCCTGCCATAATAGTGCAGGTCACATGGCAAGAAAAGACCAGCGACCCTGCTCCGATGTAGCATTTACTGTACACTGTAGGTTATAAAATGTACACATCTATCGGTCGATCTCATCTCTATCGGCCCGCGCGCGTTATCAAAACCCAGGACTATTTGTCACAGCGCAACAAACACACTCTGACAGTTAATTAATTATTAATAAAATTAAACGCTTAGAGCTGTCGAAAGTGATGTATTGAATTCTTTGTTAGGCGCAGCTCGTACGAGAGAAGATTAATACGTACGTGACGTTACAAACAAAACAAGAGTCGCTGCGTGCGTTATCTGTGCCTCTCACATCGCGTACTTCATTAGCGCGCTCTGCTAAAGATAACATCACTGCCAGGCTATCGTACTTATCATTATTTAATAAACATTTTTCGACACTGGTTCAAGACTGTATAATTAATTAGGGCTTTTTAGGGATCCGTACCCAAAGGGACCGCAGCAGGCACATGTAAATTTGGTAAGGGTCTGAATAGGGAAACCGGAGATAGGTTAGAACATGTTTTTAATAATTGTATCATTTAGTTAGAAATTTCGGTTAGGAAAAACAACAGACATAGGATTTTTTCGACATCTTTGGGAAAAATAAAATCCTTTATATCAGAATTTCGTCATTTCTGTCGAATTGTAGAGTAATGTAGCAAAATTTTCTGAAACTGTGGGTCTAAGTGTGTTAGATTACTTTACTTAGAAGATCTACTACAACTAGTGCAATGTCGCATTAGTAATAATAATTGTAATGACTATTATCAACTGGGAATAAAATAAATAAATAAAAAAACATGATTAGAAATTGAAAGTGACGACAACTAAAAATAGGAAAACACAACAAAAAATTAGATTAGATTAATTTTTGACAAAAACAAAAATGTTACTTCAAAAACTAAACTTTTTTTTTTAAAAAAAAAGCCTTTAAAATAGAAATTCTGATAGAAAATTGAGCTACGTGTTTTCTTCGCTTGGTAGTCGAATACTATAATTTTGAAAGAGCACCTGGAGGATTATGAATGAAATGCAATGTATCGAATCCCTTTTCCATTTATTAATTTAGAACTCAAATTATTTTGATAAATTTAAAAAATTAAAGTAATGCTTTCTTTTGTATTTTGTAATCTATCCATATTTTTCAATCTATTCAATTTCTGCAGTCCTGATATGGCATTGCGGCTAGGAAAGAATTAAAGCAGCAAGTCCGGTCACTTTGCCGTTCACGATTGAATCACGTACAGATACTTAGACTTTATATTTTGGCACAACGGTAACATCGGACAGAACTCAATTTTGACAAAAAAGCCGTGCACGATCGAATCACAGACAGATACTCCGTACATAAGCAGCCTGAACATATTTTACACATCGAACAAAAAAATATTTTGTTTACTTTTTGTTACAATAAAAACTGCATGTAACGATCAAATTTTCCTATTATCAATTTTTTTGTTTACTTTTTGGTACAATATAATTACTACGTAAATAACTTTTTTTTGAACATCCAACTGTCATCTAATAGCTTTATTATAAAAATATTGAACCTTACTTGCTATTTTAGTTAAATCCATGTCAGCGAATAATGGCAAGTAGGATGGTTGGTCCCTCTCATACGTATTCGTAGACCCGACGTTTCCTGGAGCTTGTTCCTTTAATTGCTAGATAGTATCTTTTAATTGTATACATAGGCAAGTGCGAGCCACTACAACGACCAGAAAGACAAGTTATTAAAATTCGCTACATAGATAAAATATAGACATTATTCAGCAGCTTAATGAAGTATGGAGTATCTTAAATGGGTACTATTAATAAACATAATGTTACTGTGACCCATACATATTTTATTTATGTATTTATAACGTCTCGTTTTTTTATTCCACGAAGAGGTCAACAAGCGCGAGCGGCTGGAGACAAAGACAATACCCACGTGATAATGAGGGTCAGGCACTTCCCAGCAACAGCAGCCACTATAGTCTTGCGTGACTGGTGGTAAGCCCACAGGTACAATACTGCTTAATCTACATTCCAAATTAAAATTACTTTGCGTCCCTAGGGACTTAAAGTCCAACTTTAATTCCTGTTTACCAGGAACCTACTAGTCCTTCTAACTACTAATATTATAAATGTGAAAGTTAGTTTGTTTATTAGGAAGCATCCAATTTTAAATTTGACACTAGAATAGCTGAAGGGACTGAGATGGACATAGGCTTAAGCGTGTTATTGCAAACTTCTTTAGTATAATCAAGATGTTGAAGTAGGAATTCCAGGCCGATAACGAAATTGAGGACGGGCGGACTAGATTGCATATAAGGTTAAAAGACACAAGGGGATAAATTAGATCCCATGGTTGTGATGACGGAGCCGGAATCCTATGAAGCAGGCAATGGAGTATCAATTTAAACATATAAAACTATGAATTTACCTTGTCTAATGTCTTATTACTTTTATTTATAAATATAGTATTGTAAATAGTTATGTAGAAATAATAAAGGAATCGAAAGTAAAAAACACGGGGAAAAGTTCTATGCCTCATTTTAAAAAAATGATCTTAACACGTGAGAGATTAATAAGATCCCGCACAAGTCAACGCAAATTATAATTTCCAATCTCAACTAAAGTGTTAAGTCGACAAGCGAGTATCTAATATCTCAGCGCCGCCACCCGCCGCGGGCGAACTCGAGCGTAAAGCTATATTTACGAGCCACTTTACTACAAGTAATAAATTTATAAACTGTTAGTATAACAAAAACTGCGCTTACATAACAGACAATTGTGTCGAGAAAGATTAAATATATTCCTAACCGGACAATTTGATAGAGGCGATCCCCTCCCGGGCACTGTGCACGTCACTATATTACTTTTTCACTTGAATAATTTAGTCAGTTTAACTGCGTTGCGCGTCTCTATATAATCAAAAAATGATCATAAATCAGGCGAATCGAACAGTTACGTGCATTCGGTGGTTGTTCTACTAAACCGTGTGTACACAGTCGCTGCACGACGACGACGCACGGGGAGGAAGAATGCGGGAGGCCGCTCTGCGCTGATACACGGTCTGCGGTAACCGCTAATGAATGCCAATTATGGTTTCTCGGTGAATACTCTGAGTAGAAAATTACGTTTCAAAAGTCATAGTTATAGTTAAAATGCAAAATTCCGATGGACTCACCTCTATCGCGATGGATACGAACTAAATTATGATTCTAAGGCCGCATCCATACAGTAAGTACATTCTTACTTGATAGCGACGCGACGTCATGACGTGACCTCACAGAGCACACGGTGTATAATCAGCATTTCCAGCATTCAGCATTTGCGATCAGACTAGGGACTACTGTTTATAGAATACAATAAGATATTTTAGTAAATGGTTTTGAAGAGTTCAACAATGTTCGCTGAGGCACACACAGACTGCTTTGCAATGATAATGCGCGAAAGGGTGGCTTCCTTTCTTAAAAGGCTTTACAACAGCAGTAACGGGGCATTGAAATATATGTGTTAAATAGCTACTCCGTAGCTTTGTCAAGTCACAGTCGCATTGTCGTCGTCGCGTCGCAATCAAGAATTTCATTTTATATAAATGCTGCCTAAGACGCTTATACGAGCAGTGCATTTACATAATCTATGTGCAAAGTAGCCAACTACTGCTGCAAGTTCATATAATATTTTCCAACGGCGATCTGACGTGCCCAATAAGAGCTCTAAATGTTTATGTGTGTGTGTATGGGCATGTGTGTGGACGAACGCGCAGCGATGAGGTTGATTCATTTAAAAGACCGTAAACAATTAGTGAATATTTTAAACCAAGTTTCAGTTATTTGTTCCTAATTTGAATATCATTAAACAAAATATATTCGTTGCTTGAACAGACCTAAAACATATGCGATAAATGCCTTAAATTCTTTTAAAATAAACTCCCAAATTCCTACTCGATTTTATTTAAATTGTCTTATTCGTTTATGAGAAAGCCATTATAACTTTAGCTATAATATTTCGGCCTCTTATTAAGGCGTTAACAGTTAACGAAATAACTATTAGCCTTCCTTATCAGCCTCATACGTCCCCACTGCTGGGGCACGGCCTATCAACGAGGGTGATTTTAGCCGATCAAAGTCGGTGGTGGCCGAGGGGTTTCGATTTCACTTCGTCCTGAGTGGTGGAGGTTCGAGACCCGGCGGGTACCAATGAGTCTTTTTTTTTATTTTTCAAGTAAATAGATTATTCCGTTTGTTAACCGTGGTACTCCAGTGGCACCACGGTTTCACACCACTGGCCCTTCAGTGAAAGAAAACATCGTGAGAAAATCTGCATACGTCAAAAAACAAAAAAAAGACGTTTGTGAAGTCCACAATCCGCACTGGGCCCGTGTGTGGACTACGGCCTAAATAACTATTTTATTTGTTAGCAAAATATTTTCTTAGTTAAATTGATAAAAAATACTCTCTTATTTTGTGACTCAAACCTAAATAAAAATTAAATAAGTAGATTTTCGATTGTGTTCATTGGCAAGAGGTTGAACTTCAAAAGAACTACAATAAAATTGAAGAAAGCATTTTTGAGACTAACATTTTACAACAATGGTTATTGTCAACTAGTTGTTGCCCGCGGCTCCACCTGCCCTAAATTTGGTTACTGCGTGGGATTCTTACGGCAACTCCTTATAGCAAGCTCGGTTATAGTTATTCCCGCGAGAACTACTGAATTTTCTAGGATGAAAAATAGCCTTTATCCTATTCCAGGACCTAACCTACATGTGTGCCAAGATTCATCCCGATTCATCCAGTGGTTGAAGCGTGATTGAGCAACAAACTACCAAACATCAAAACTTTCGCGTTTATACAAAATTTATAGGATATAGAATATAATTAGTTTATCTTCCCAGTGCTCAGACGTAGGTATTACTGCAAATGTATTATCATGCTACGAACGTATTTCTTTTAGAGAACAAATCGCTACGTTTCTGCTCGAAGTGTTCTACGTGTGTTTTCACCCCGAAGCACGGTTACGTAACGGAACTTTAATTTGGTTTGTCCGTGTGTCCGCCGCGCCGGGCGTGCAGCGCGCGTCGCCGATATCTGAGCGCGCGCGAACCTTTGCTCTTGGGAAATAAAAACGATTGCACAACAGCACCACTTGTTTTTAGATTCACCTTATTAAGAATAACAAACATCAACGCTACAGACATTAGTTCTTTGTCTGTTTTTAATCGATATTTTAGCGAAGATTCTTCATTTAGTTGAAGAGTCGTAAAGACTCTGACGTCACAAAGTACGTTACACTGTAGCGCCCTCTGTTAAAAAAACTTACCCCTCGCACTCTGAACAGGAACAATGTATGCTGTATGCATCTTACCTCTTGAGACTCGTGAAAGTACTTGCATACATTTTTCTCTTGAATTCCAGAGGCTAGCTTATTCGAGACTGTTCCCAATAAGCACCGTTATTAATAAAATTGCAGGTAGTAAAGATTTATTCACCTGTTTTATGAGCGAATTCGAGAAAGTGGCTTTATATATATTATGCTATGGACTAGTTAACTTAACAAAAGCCCTAATGGTAATATATAAAAAAAATAAGTATAACATTAATTAAATAAAGTTGACTACACTCTTCTCTTCAGAACGCCTTTGCTTTTCAGAAACGGCGGTAAATTTAGTCAAGTTTTGTTTTAAGAGCGGTTGTCCAAGCCAAGGTTCGTGTCCAGGACACCCTTGTAAAAAACGGCCCCAACAGCAGAGTGCAAGCAGCACCGCAGCAAAATTAGTCCGCGTGTAGCTGTAAGGGGTCATGTGCGGCCAACAACAATAGACAGCAGATAGAAAAAGAATTGACTAAACTATTGGATTAGGGAACTCCTGTAATGACAGTTTGTGTTTGGGTGTATAAATAAAGAAATAAAATTTTGATCTCGCCTAAACTCCACATTGCTCCCCGACTGACAGAAAGCTCAAACCTTTAAGAGATGCCCGTTTGGAATTTAACACAATATTATTTCAGTATCGCGACACCCGGTGTTAGCCCCGTCGTAGACGCCAACCTCGAGCAGGGTTTAGAAAGAAAGAAATAATTTATTTAGCAGGTTAAGGTACCTATACTGTTTGACCACAGAAACGATAAAGAAATGTTTGCTTCTAACACTAATAGTATAAAGTGGTAGAGTTTGTAAGTTTGAATGAGGGAGGTAATTTCCGAAACTACTCATCCGGTTTCGAAGTTTTAAAATGGTCATAAGCTATATTTTTTTTAAAGAACATACCTACGTTTTTGTTTAAAAGTCAAGTCAAAAGAAAAAAACACTTGCAATGAAGCAACGGTAAGATCTGATTTTCGCTGCAAGGATAGATGGACGGTCAAAAAATAATATAGTATACTTTTTTTTTTAATTTATATAGAGTTTCCACGAAAATATTTTTTTTGCTATTCCTAAAGTCATAACAGTGTATTGGCATAAAAATGTATGCTACTTGCATGGACTAAACTAAATAAGTTGTAAACGGGTTATAGACACAAATGTTTCCTTAACTTTCACAAAAACTGTACTTTATAACGAGCGATGAGCTAATCTGCGGCTACATATGCTAACCGAGCCATTTTGATTATAGAACACAGGTCCGGGATCACGGCGGGCGATGGCGATGGCGATTACCGATACCGCGGAGCGAACATTTGTTTCTACTCCGCAATCGACAGTTTACGAAACATCGCCTTCCTCGGACAATAGCCAACAAAGAGCGTTCACTAAACATTTCGTTTATTCTTTAATTTTTATCTATGGTGAGATCGGCGGGACTGGCTGACGCCGCCAAGCCGGGCCGCAGCGGTCGACGGCGGAGGGCACCGGTTGTGGGTACTTTCTGTCAAAATATTATGAAGATAAATATTTTGTTGCCAAACTCCTTGACATCGAAACTGTATTCTTAATTCTGTACCCTGACACTCTACGTCACATGCCTTATTTATAAAAACATTTAAATACATATAGTAGCCATATAATTTAGCACTTGTCACTAAATCTTCAGAACTATAAATTGTACAAAGTCTAAAAGAAATTTAGCTGAACTTATATACTTACTTAGGTATTTAAAATTTAGCATAAAAGCATTACCGTTTTAGCGTTTACCAACAAAAAAGTAAGTAAGAGTTGCAAGATGGTTGAGAGGAGCTTTTAAAATTATGTTAGATTTCTGCTGGTACTTAAACAATCCTCAGGGTTTAACTTAGAAAAGATGCCGGTAAAGAACCAAACGGGGAATATCATTGTTAAGGGAAGAAATTAAATTGGACTAGCTGGTTACCCGCTAGCTGACACGATTTATAATTTCCTGTCCCACACATGTTTTACATAATCGCGCCGTATCAAGCGGTGGAACTACCATACAAACTATCTTTTACTATTTTACCTATTTAGGGGATAATTGAGCTAAAATTTTGAAACTCGTCATTCAATCCTTATTTGCAACTGCAAGTCTATATAGCAATGCTCATGGTCTTACTTATGAACATAACCAAATTCCCATACAAATTCATCGAGGGTGATTTTCCGGAAGCGGTGAAACATTAATTCTTAATCCTCAGCTAATAGGCCGAATACTGAACTTGCATGGATAATAAAATAAATCTAATATAATAACGGAGAGCAAATAAAATAACGGACCTTCAAACAAACTAAATTGAATATTGAAAAATTTATTCTTAGTAAATTCAATAAAAAAAAATCCTGTCATATTTGTCATGTATCCCTTAGCTTTAGTAGTTTCAACTCTTTTTATATAAAGATAGGTTAAAACAAATAATCTTTAACAAAACCCTGGTATTTGATTTAACAACTCACACGTATGTGGAAAAATAAAATATTAAATGAAAAAATATTAAACACCAGTTAGCTCGAAGCAGATCATACCCCAGTCTCACAGCCAGTGTCCGACGTCACGTAGGCTCTCCGTGACAGACGTTGACTGAACTGCGATCAGCTTTTACGATGTGTCATATTTATTATTTGAGATAAACTGTAAAATATTATCGAGTACACTTTGCTTGCGGTTTCTCGACTTAAATAAAT
The DNA here is from genome assembly GCA_946406115.1 of Apoda limacodes. Taxonomy (NCBI): domain Eukaryota; kingdom Metazoa; phylum Arthropoda; class Insecta; order Lepidoptera; family Limacodidae; genus Apoda; species Apoda limacodes. The sequence continues at coordinate 15,365,643 of OX291542.1, forward strand.
AAAGTTGAGATGAGTTTGAACGGCTTTTACTTGCAGTTAATTCTTCGTTAACATAAAAGAGCCTCTTTAAAGGAAAAAAAAAACGTTTAGTTGGTAATATTTACCAAAATAAACAGTCGATAATACAATACACGAATGTCACCAAATATTCGTTGGTAGAGATGGTAAAGACAAACTTATTTTTGATCTACTTTCGTGATTCTCTCGTCATACGTCAGGATATGTACTCTCGACAAAATTGCTAGTCCAAACAATCCATCATCGAGCACAGGAACTTCTTTATCAATTTGAGCTTACTGAATTATCTTTTGCAGGAAACTAGCATGTATTAGCTAGTTTACAGATTCTCTTAGAGATCCTTCAAATCAATTTAGGTCCTAGTGTAGCGGTATACTTTTGTGTGTGTAATGCCAACATTCAACATACGAGAGTGTTGTGTTTTTAAAGATCGCTCGATAATTGTGCCATATGTGAAATATATATATAAAATAATAATAAAAACACAATTTGGTCCTGGTCATTTCTGCGCCCTGTGCCTGAGCAATGCAGGCACCGCCCTATTTACGGCACTACATTTAGGTTCTAAGGTACGAGGATGAATTCCCTGCCGATGGCGAGCGGTGCGATGGTATAAAGTAGCCGTCGGCATCATTACGAACAATTCCTCAGAACCAGGCTTGCAACGAATATTCGGCTTAATACCGAATACTTATGATTTTTCGTTGTAGTAGGATGATTGGCAAAATAAAAAGATTGTTTTCTTTTAAAATAATGTATTTTCTTTTTCTTTATTTACTGTTTTTTGTTTAAAGATATTTTTATTATAATAATAGAATTATATTAAAATATCTTTAAATAAAAAACAGTAAATAAAGAAAAAGAAAATACATTATTTTAAAGAAAACAATCTTTTTATCACGCACGGGCCGATTATTCGGCTATTCGGCCAGGAAGCCCGCAGAATATACTATTCGTTGCAAGTCTACTCAGAACACATGCCATTATACAAGCACACAGGTAAGTGAAATATATATAACAAACCTCGTCCTAGTTAATTTACATAGTATACATGGAAAAAAATCTATATTAACTGAAGCAGTAGTTTTGGTACGGATGCTTCTAGTGCTGGCTGAGCTTGGTCACGAGATCGGATGATGCTACTGAGTTCCCGCGGAACCGTCGTAAAAGCGCGAGAAGGAACACCGTTTATTTTAGTCGATAAGAGTCTAACATAACCTGTGCGCTGTACTCCCAGAGCATGGGAGGGTTCATACATGAGGACTTTCAACGCAAAAAAAAAAACAAAGGTGTCGAAAAGAAACATTTCTATTTCTGCTATTGAATCAAAATATTGACAGAACTATATTTACTGTACTATTCGTCTTATCCTATTCTACCTAATGGTTTCAACTGAACAAATCATCGGTTTCCCTTTGAAGTTAACAACTCATGCTGGGTATGAACAAATGGTCTAGCTAATAAAATAGAAGATCCTCAATTACAAATATACACCCATCAATAAAATAGTTTATAAATAAGGCGATCCAAAGATGGCGGCCCCCCGTGGCGCGCCTAGAGCAATGAGGAACCGCATCCATCCCGGGTTAACCGTAATTACGTCGTGACCGGGACCGTCCAATTACGCTCTGTAAATACTTGATATTAATAGCGTTAATAATTTACCATTAATTTTATGGATCGAGGCGCTAGCGCACGTCCGCTGCATGCGGCGCGCCAGCACCGACTGGCCGCCATATTTCTTTCTGAATAAGGCTGCGATTACACGTGTCCAAACTAATATATTTGCGGAAGGCGCACTGCAAAGGGAGTCATTAGGATTATAGTCGGGGAGATTAGTTTTCGTTAGAGAGCTATTATAGCGGCTATTGGGGTCTACATATACAAATGTACATCAGTATATAAACATTGGATTTTAGTAAAGGAGCTATGGTTCTATATATATTCAAATTGTTTTACCTATAGTAAATGTATTTTTAAATAAATGGTTATATTTCATTGTAGACGATACAGTTGTTGATTACATTGGTTTTGTTAGATTATTACATAACATAGATACATTGTATTTCAGCACCTAGTTCTTTCCTACTAAAATCTATCGACAACATACATTGATATGCGAACATCAGTACCCGAGACAATTATACATTGCTCGTTTCATTATCAAAGAGAAATAAAATTTTGACAAAAAATTAAACCAAATTCAAAAAACTAATTAAAGTCGTAAAAAATAAGGCCTTCAAGCTGACACTATGACAGAACCTTGAATTTGTCGTCATACTAATATATTTTTTTACCTATTTCTACTGCAAATGCATTCGACTCTAAAGCGAAATTATTTTTTTCATTTTTTTTTATTTTATTTTATAATGTCAAACGAACGGACGGAATCGATGTAGCTAAACGATAAATGGTTCCGCTTCTTGTGTTTGGCAACGGAACCCTAAAATCGTGAAAGGTGTAAATAGAGCTATGAAGAAAATACAAGGTTTTGCAGCTATATGGTAAAAACCCCATTTAGGTGCAAAACCCTGAGAACGATCAAATGTACGGAAGGACAGCCCTAAAATTGACAAACTAACGGACATTACAGTTTAGCAGAAATGCCCCCCCTCACGAAGCTTTGAAATTTTTGACCATTACCGTCCACCTAGTCGGATTCAGTATGACCTAATCTAAGAATATCATTATTTAAACCAAAAAAATAATGATACATAATTTTGGTCGTGGTCTCTCGTACTATAAAGAGTTTACAGGGTTACCCTCGGGGTATACCAGCGCGGGATCATTGGCGCCAGTGAACATGTGCGCCGCTCGAGCACGTACGTAATTGCGCCGCTCACGCTTCACCCTACTTTCTAACTCTAACTTTACTACCACCTGTGGAACGTGGGACAGGTCGACCTTACGATATTGCGTGCAGCCTACTGCTAACATTCTGCTAGATATTTCTGGAAAGCTTTAACAAAAAACAAAGACAAACTCAAATGCTCAAAAACTCAATAACTCCATATTTTTACGCTCAATGCTAACTCATTTACAGAATTAGGTACATTCCTAATTACTGTTTATAATTGTTCTATTCACCCAAAACGTACATTACTATCAGTGCCATACAGACGGACTGACAGTGTTCCGTTTTGCCATTCGGGTACATCATTTACTCACTCATATGTTATTATTTTTTTATTGGGTTGAAGAATTTCGACTTTACGACTTCACTAAAATTATGGCGGAAGTCCTAACCGCGTCCGCGTCGCGCTGTACAAAAGACTTCAACGCGCGGACGACTACAAGTAATTTACTGAATGGAACCTCACTGTTCAAGTTCAAGCGCGATTCATTTCCTTTTGCTGTCAATTGACTCCAAGAAAAAAAGGACGTACTCAAATTGTCTGTATATTTTTTATGTATAACTTTATTATTACATATTGTGGATACTGGATGTACGGTCAGTTGCAGAACTGAATATAGAGTTTCAAAACAAAATAGAATGGCAAGCGCATTCACTCACACACTTAAAGAAATAAAGTAATATGTCTTGTAGAACCTCAGTAATATTAGTTTCATTTAATATTGTATGTAATAATTTCACTAAGAAAATTATCGTATCCGTAGCCTAGTGGATAGACGTATCAGATCTTAAAACGTGTACTCAGTGCAATGCAGGTTGTGGAATCGAATCTCAACTTATGCCTTTCTTTTTGTTTTTGTTACATTTTACAAATTATGAATATTTGTTCAGGTAAACAGCTTAGACCAATTTTCTAATAGCTATTAAGTTAGAAGCGGAAACTACGTAGGTAGACATTTTATTTTTGTCGTTCGTTGCCGATTTGTTTCTGGCGGTATGTGCGGATGTTTGGTGTTTTTATTTAGCTATTAAGTTAGATGCGGTAATTACTTAGGTAGCCACTTTTTGGCGTTGTGGATGTGTTACGGATGTGTTATGTGTTAGGTGCTTGTGTTGATAAGGTTGTTTGGTTGTTTTTTATTAAATTTCTTTGCTAAAAATAATATGCAGGCCAATATTAATATTCAAGAGAGGATGTCTATTATAGAGCTATATAATATGGGTTGCAATATATCTCAAATTTGCAATGAGACTGGTTTTACCGTAAGTATTTTATTTGATGTTAATGTTATGTCATAATTTTTTAATACCACACTTTTTTGTAAGTAAATTTCTAAAAAAATTGAAAATATAATTCCATAGTTTGAAATTTTTTTATTTTAATCTGGCTATTTGGTTTTTAGTGGATTACCGTAAAGAGTTGGGTCTCGCGCAACCAAGAGGAGAGGAGTTTATCAACTCGACCTCGAAGTGGACGCCCGCGGCACATTGATGCGACTCAAGGACGATTTATGGTTGAACAATACGAGAACAATAGTTTCATACCGACTGCTGTGTTTGGGAACATGTTTCATACATCTACACACACTGTTTGTCGAGCTCTGCATATTGAAGGATTGCATCATAGAAAGCCAGCTAAAAAACCATATTTAACTAATACCCATCAACAAAATAGATTGTTGTTTGCAAGAGAGTATTTAGATTTTGACTGGAAGCACACCTTATTCACCGATGAGAAGTCGTTTGAATCATCTGAAAACGGGAGGGTTTATTTGTGGCGCAGAACCCGTTATGCACAACAAAATGTCCCAAATATGGAATCTGGACGGATATCGCTTAATATGTGGAGGTGGATGACTGCGGCTGGTCCATAGAAAACCTATAGGGTTTGATGGTCCAAAGATGGGACATGCGAAATGAAAGAACTACAGAGTCATTAGAGGCTCACTGTGTAGAAATTTGGGACAATATTAAAGGAACAGATCTGTTCTAATATAGTCGGATCTATGCGGCGGCGCTTGCTTGCTGCAATTGAAAATAATGGAGGTTATATTAAATACTAAAAAATCGGCCAAGTGCGAGTCGGACTCGCGCACGAAGGGTTCTGTACCATTATCTATAAAAACGGCAAAAAAATCAAGTTTGTTCTATCAGAGATTTAATTATTTATTTTTAAAGTAACTATATAACTAAATATTTTGTAAATATTTTAGGCGTCTACCTGTTGCGTTGCGTTTGTTGTATGGGAGCCCCCTTAAATAATTATTTTATTCTGTTTTTTAGTACCTATTTGTTGTTATAGCGGCAACAGAAATATATCTTCTGTGAAAATTTCAACTGTGTAACTATCACGGTTCATGAGATACAGCCAGAGCCTTAGTAATAGAGTTTCTCTAATTATCCTTTGGGTACGGAACCCTAAAAATAAAGTACTATTTTTCTTACAGATATTATTTTACATTTCAATACATTTAAGACATAACATTTTTTTTTTACTTTGTTGTTTTTCAAAATATAGCAGCGTTACCGAATGAATGGTGACTTGATTTTTTTTATTCTTATGGTTGAGTTTCAATTTTCTTTTCATTCAGAAAACGAATACTTAAGCTATTTCCATAAGAAATATATATATAGAAAAAAGAGACATTTATACGGAACCCTAAAAATAAAGTACTATTTCTCTTAAAGATATTTTTTTACATTTCAATATATCTAAGACATAAAATTTTTTTTTTTACTATATTGTTTTTTCAGAATATAGAAGCGTTAGCGAATGAATGGTGACTTGTATTTTTTTTTATTCTTATGGTTAAGTTTCAATTTTATTTTCATTACGAAAACGAATACTTAAGCTATAACCATAGGAAATATAAATATAAATATAAATAAATATAAATAAATAAATATATATATATAGAAAAAAGAGACATTTATCAAAAACATTACTTATAAAATTTTAATAAAAACCATTTTTATTAGATTGCATGTGTTTTAATTCTTGCAAACAAAACAAAAAGTTCTCATACCAATTGGTCATTTTCAGACATTCTGACATCTAGTCAGAACATGAAAAAAAAGTAATTCCTAGCAAAAATACTCAATACGGAAGTAACGTGATTTGAACCATAGGCTCGTCAATTTGAATCGCAGCGTCTATGGATCACACCACGGGGAAGATAACGTTTAATGCGAAATAAACAATACTTATGTAGAACAACACTGCAGTTTACACCTAATTAATTTGTTAGGTTAAGAAACCAAAAGATATAAGAACGGTTTAAATAAACTGATTAGTATAAAGAAAACTTAACCTAATTTCGTCGATTTAAGGTTAATATTATTAACAGTTCTAAAAATGTTAATGGGTAAGTGCGAGATTCACAGAATGGCTCCACGCAATTTTAACCATGGACTTTAGCAAATGACTGTACATTATATGAATACACTAATCGGAATCAGGTAAGAATATGTTGTTCTAAGATTTGTTTATTTACTTGTACGATCTAAACTAAAAATAAAACTACAATATGTTTAGCAAATAGTTCAAGTAGCAACTAAAAATAAAAATAAAAAATAAAAAAATTTATTTTTAGTTTCTACTTGAACTATCATAAAAAAAATAAAAATTTATCTAACTAAAATGCCCTCCTATTGCCTGCCAGGAAAAAGACGACCCAAGAAGTTTTGTTGGGTCCAAGGTTAGGGGTGAGTATTTTTAAAGTGAAAACTTCTTTAGCGGCGTTGTGCACTTTTTTGGTATGTTAAACTTGCGTCAGGTCACGTGTCCTTATCGAAAATTCATAGAAACTTCGTAAGACAGAACTCGCGTCTAATTTATTTACATTAGGTTAGTTTTTGTTATGGGTAAAAAAATGATAAACTCGCGTCTGACTGATCGAAAAATTCGTCAGACGGAAACCATAATGCCAGACCATAAAAATTCGCAAGACGGAAACCTACCCTAACCCTAATGCCACGCCTATTATAATTTTGAAGTTAAAACTTCTTTCGCGGCGTTGTGCACTTTTTTTGTGATGGGTAAAAAATGATAAACTCTACGACGAATAAAAAGTAAGAGGAAATTGGGTCTAGAAAAGATGAAAGTGCGGATTACACATGTTAAAATCTTATATCCAGGTTTTATGTTTCATAGAAAATTCGTAAGACGGAACTCGCGTCAGATTTATTTACATTAAGTCAGTTTTTTTATTTTTAGTATATGGCGATTGTGAGTTGTACAGGAAGGTTGGAAATGGATTTTTAATTCTATGACAGATTGAGATGTCAAATATACTACGTCAAAAAAGTAAATAAACAAACATTATTATTTTTAATAATAAATAAAATAAAATAAATAATATTATTTAATAATGAAAATGTAATCCAGACATGTTATAATGTGATACGATACGATACAAAGTGAGATAAAAGTAATTGTAGAGTATAGCTTACGTTACACTGGATAGAAGGTATATCTATGTGTTGACGTGGCAAGAGGTGATTTTATAGGAAAATAAATAAACAATCTTTATTTATTATGTTAGGTTGTGTCAAAGCAAATAGTCGAAAGTTAGAGGAGTTACAGACGTGTGATAGGATAGAGAGCCAGTTCCACAGTAGCAGTGGCATAGTAATATATTACGTTTAATATAGCTTATTACATTATTGAGAAATATAGGTAGGATATTGCTCAAAAATATACAATGGTTCAAGACATGTCTTGTGACATATTTGAGTGCTAAGCGCGAGTTGTGTGTTAAGGACATTGGTTCCGTACAATCAAATATGACGTATGAGTTGTCTTGTAACATATTTGAATGTTATGCGCGAATCGTGTGTAAAGGACATTGGTTCCCTACAGTTATGCCGTATATGACGTATGAGTCGTAAGTTCTGTTTTAGTTATAATAAATAAATATGGTTACGAAGTGATGGGAAGTAAATAGCTAGTATGTTTTCACTTTTGCTGACACTCCCGGAGTGCAACCCGTTATTTTTATATATATGTTAAACTATAACTTGTTTTATATTTTAAGTTGACACTTTACCTACTTCCCAAATTGTTTTCTTTTTTCTTACAATGACTATAACCTAATTTTTCTGTCAGAAATACACGCCCAAAAAATCAGAAGTCGAGATTTTTTCTGCAGCCTTAATAAACTGAAAGCTATAGAGCGATAACGTATAATAAAACGAATCTATATAACCAGAGCCTAAACAAACATTGTATTCAGTTAGCCATCGTGAGCGTCTAGACAGAGCAATCGTGATATAAGGTGAACGGCAATAAGGAGGGTAAGCGGACCCAAATAGCTAATGTCGTCAGATTATGGTTAGTTGGGTGCTGTCCAATTAAATAGTTTGAGGCGGCGCAATGACTGCCTTGACGCGAATAATAATAATTTCGTTTATTTAGTCTCAAAAAGTTTTAAATGATAAATAATAATAACTATTACTCAATAATTACTCAAAAGCGATAATAGCTGAGGTAGTTATGTTGTTACAGATGACGTAGGACGATGGATGAAAAAGTTTCCTAATTAGCATTTGACTCAATCGTCTGACAAATGCCTTTTCATTGGATATCGCTTTGTTTCTGTGTATAGTGTGCGCCTAGTGTGTGTTTTAACGCTCCTATCGCGTTCGCGTTAACGAAATAATAGTATGGAAATGTAGCAGCGCCTCTAGCGGACGCGGTTTAAGGCTATTTTTTGTTAAAGAACTTTTAATGAATATGCAACCTGGTGCTGACTCACCTTCGGCTTCGAATGGACGACTCAAGAGTGACAACCCAAGCCGAGGCTTCCCCCGTGGGGAGCCCTTGAGCGTTGGGCGCTATATGGGCTCCTTCAGAGTCTCGCCCCAAAAGCCCGGTGGAGTAGTAACGGCTGCATCAGCCATCTGCATAGTCAGTCAGAAAAAAAAAGAATACGCAAACGCGATAGTACAGTTACAAACTGACACTAAGCACACTGTGGCGATAGCTTTAGCAAGTGAATCGTCATACTGACTGCTTTCTTTTGCTTTACAAATACCAAAGAAATAAAAAAATACGAGTACACTGCAAACTCGTGCTTAAAAACTCAATAAATCTTTGTAATTCATTTTTAATTAAATTACCTTATATAAGATTTAATCTGAATTATTATAAAATTTTCAGCATGCAAACTTCGGAGATAGTTATCCTTATTTTTTGGATTCCGAACCTTAAGAAGAAAAAGAAACCCTTATCGGAGCACTTTCTTGCCTGTCTTTCTGTGAAAACCCCTTTTCTTACGTGAAGGTATCAAGTGGAAATTATTACTAAATACTAAAGGCTACGGTCACTTAAAGTTGTAAAAGAATCAAGCTTCTAAGTCAATGAACATTTTAAGACCTCATTTTTAATTTATTTTTTATTTACATATTTTTTTACTTATTTAAATGCAAGCAAGCAAGTTCTACAACTGAAGACAGTGCAAAAAACTTTTCTGACCTTATAGGTGTTTGTTTGGGAGTGTCGTTGTACGACGTCGTTGTAAGTTATAAGTTCACACCATTTCAATATTCCACTTCCAGGTAAAGTCGGAATCTACAAACTCTTGCGCGCATCCTATGTTGGATTTGAAAATGATTGGACTCGACAGTCCAGATGCTCATGAACAGCTGCGCAGGAAGCTTATTGCGAAAAGTCTTAAGCACTTCAGACTCAGGAATTTGAGAGAAAAAAGTAGGTTTTTTTTTTTTTTTAAAGCACTTAGGTGGCAAACAAGCTTACGGTCCGCCTGATGGCAAGCGCTCACCGTAGCCTATGGACGCTTGTAACACTAGGGGTATAACTCAGGTGTTACCTCTTGAGACCCCTTAAAGAATTTTCATAATAATTACCCTAGTTTACTAAATCTGGCATAGTCGAGACTTTAAGTAATATTTTCGTAATAAGCTCCCAGGTTTTAGGCGGGTTTCAGGTAAGTTTTTATTAACCGAAATGAGCGTATTTCCAGTACTTTTTACTTACTCATCTGGTTTCCCAATCGTATAAATGTCAATCACAATATAAAGGTAGGGACATATAAATCAAAGAACAGACATAGCAAAAATTTTTTTTTTATAAAATGAGCCAAAGCTTTGCAAACAATAGCGGCCATACTGGAACATTGTGAAACGAGAGCCAATTTTAATTCGATCTCATTTCGTTCCCGCATTGTGCAACTAGCGCTGAACTAATAAACCTCCCCCCTCCTGGGTCGCAGTGCGGGTCACGTTTCCCTATTGTTCGCCACCACCATTGTCCCTCAGCGCGGGACAGCTCTGCCAATAGCGGTCGGCCCCGCCCGCCGTACCAGCACGCCCTGCGTCGCCGTCACGCCGCCCGCCGACAATCTCTTGCTATTTATCTTAACTGCCCCAGTGATAACCACTAACTTCAACTGTAGCTTACTTAACATGCTCGCCAAATATTTATCAGCTCATATTTTATCTAAGCAGAGCCAACCCGCACTTTATTACATTGTTCAGACAGTAAGTACCCGAAATACGCACATAAATAATATGTATTAAGAAATGTAAGAAGATACATATCAACAAAACAACAATTAAATTATTCACTGAAAGTTGACTTGAAACTTTATTTATTTTTCTGTTAGAGCCACTTAGTCTTATAATAGCTCTATAGTAGCGACCTATAAGATATATGAGTTGTACAAACAAATCAACATTTTGATAATAAATAATAAAAATGATGTTTACTTTTTAGGGTTCCGTGTCCGGAGGGTGCCAACGGAGCCTTTTACTAAGACTACACTGTGTGTCTGTCTGTCTGTCCGACCATTAAAAGGCTCTATCTTTTAGATATATCTACTTTTTTACAGAATATGTGCAAGAAGGGCGTTAAGATTTTTAACATTTACTTTGAGGCCTGTGGCGGGGGCGTAGTGGTCTTAACTTACAACACACACTTCTCTGAGTCTCTCTGAGGCCCGAATTAATAGTCGTGGCTTAGCCAAAGTCAAATTCTAAGACAGAGACTTAGTAGCGTAATGAAATTTGAAAACAGAAAAAACCTCAACCTCTGGAAGGTATATCTGGAAGGTAAGTAAGACGGCGAAGCTAAGGCAGGTACTGTAAGAATTCGCAGTCTAGGATGTGGAGTGGGAGGGATAGAGCCGATCGGTACCAACAGGATGATAGATATATAAGTGTAAATATACAAAAGACGGAAAAAGTGACTTTCTTTGCCGTTTGTTGTCTGTATGCTGGCTTTTAAACTCTTCTGTGTTTTATTTTTCTTTGATGGTATTGATATTCACTGGCATTATAACTTTTTCAATTTACTGTCTTGTAATGGTTAATAACAAGTTAAAGTAATTCGTTTAAGGTATTAATAAGGTATTACATACTTATGTCATCTTTGCTTCTGCGTTTCTTATACCTACTGCGGCACATTAATTATGGCACATGGCAAAGGAATAACGATACAAATAAATAAAGACACACGGATACTTTTTGTCCCGATTGAGAATTTCCACAGAAAAACATTTTTCTGCGGGTAATAAGTATATACCTATATATAGTGGAGCACAGCTTCTTTACTTTGCAACAGCTTAAGGGTGACTTAATCTTTGGCACTGTGGTAGCTTCGGGGACATAGAATAATAGTATACTTTTTACCCCAATCAATCTTTAAGTAGATACCCCATTTCGATTACCGAATTTGGCACTGGCAAAAGTTTGTTATAATATTTACCTACTTGCATTAAAAATTACTTCCCCGAACTTCATTGTATACGTACGAAATATTAAAAAAAAAATATGCAGGCAATTATTGTCTACCATAACTATTTACTAAACCTGGCCAATATGACAGATAAATAGCTAGTTTGGTTACCGATGTGCACACGCGCAAATGATGGGCGCCCAACCACACTAGCGCAACGTTACCTACCAACGTCGTCAAAGATTTAAATTGTTATTTATTATACACTTACCATCCACTTTTTGAACATCAAAAAGAACTTGTTCTTAAATGGTTCTAAATTACACAGGTGAATTCTACAGGAGTAGTGTACAAGTGGTACGGTCACGCGATCCGTAGCCATCTCGAAACAGCGATCGGCGGACAGCAGCGCGCGATATCGACGATCGTCGGCAATAAATCGCAACTAGCAAACGATGCGAGAGCACGCCACACCGACTGCTCTGGCCAGACCGCTAGTGTACATTTCGGCGATAGCAATCGTAGAAACGTTATTACCCGACAGACAGGGTGTAGATTATTTGACAAGGTTACACATTTTTTTTATTTTGTCGGGTATTAACGTTTCTATTATCGCTGTCACCGCTGTAGGTACCTACCTAAACTAGACACTTTGCTTGGGGATCAGAACTAGTCCGCTTCAACCTTCAACCTATGTGATCAATCAATGTATGTTGATGTTTATAATTACAAATAAAAACAAAATAATACCATGACTAATAACGAAAACTCAAAAACTATTTTTCTATACATATAACTGAAAGACAGATTGATTCCTTATGATGACTTTCCGACTGGGTTCGATTAAGGGGGCTAAAAGTTAATTGAAAGTTTATTTGAAAGTCCAATATTTCTGATGAAAGCATAACATTTGAAGTTAATCTAATCTACACATATAAAGACTTGTCCTGACTGACTGACTGATTTATCTAAGCACAGCCTTAGCCGCCGTCAAATACCGTCTTTAGCTTCCTCTTAGGAGTAAAATAGAGGTTGAAACTTTGTAAGAAAATCTGTGATTTTTATTCATAATTGGAATTTTTTCTTATGGTCCCCAAAATACCAATTTTTTTTATTTTTTAATGTTATGGTTTGCAAATTGAGAATAACGAGTTTTGCCGTTTTTGGAAAATTATCTCCTATAATCGAGGTTAAGATAGGGGATTATCTTTTATTTCGGAATCCGGTTTTTTACGTAAATTAATTTTTATACCACTAAGGTGGCAATCAAGCTTACGGTCCGCCTGATGGTAAGCGGTCACCGTAGCCTATGGACGCTTGCAACACCAGGGGTATCACTTGCGCGTTGCCGACCTTTCAGAAATCTAATAACTTCTTTCTTGAAGAACTCCATACTGTAGTCCTTGCAGAAAACCTTGACAGGGAGCTCATTCCACAACTTAAGCGTTCGCGGGAGGAAGTTTCTCTGAAACCGCACTGTACATTAAGTTTGTATATAAACATCCAAAATAACATGTTTCGGCCAAAGATGTTTTAGATTTTTTATGGAAGAAGTATGTATTGGAAAAGTTAAATCGCGCAGGTCCCCATGTGGGAAATCAGTTGTTATTTAATATAAGATGAGAGTGTTATAAGATTTTTACGACAGGGACGGATTAAGTATGTTAAGGTGGTTGAAGGTTTCTAGAAAAAGCCTAATTTTTTGAACCTATGAAGGTCCAAGTCGGTATTTGGAAACAGAAATGCGAATATCTGACATTATTGGACGATCCGTAAGATAAAAGCTATATAATTTGTGGGGCAGATTTGCCGTTAGTATATATTTATTTATATAATATTATACATATCTTGTCAAATAATATAATATTATACATAGATATATTGTACATACTATACATATATTATACCAGAAATACAGAACACATAACTTATACAGAAAACACTAGCTTCCTATAGTGTCGTGGATACAGTCCCATTCGCCTAATATAAATAAAATAAAGTATATTAGGTGTATGTCACACCTGTCTTGGGTGTGTCTCAATGCATGTGTTTACACATATTATAAGTGTACATATATTTATAAGTGCATGAAAATGTCATTTTATAAATACTCTCATAAATATAGTATGCAAAAAATTACCCGTAAGCAGTGAAATAATAATACAAAAATAATTAAAACTAAAAGTAGAACAATAAAAATGTATGTACTGATCCATATCATAGTAAAATCGGCTACACTCAAAAGTATATCATGTCAACTTAGGATATTCCTGCCTAAATTAATGATTAAAAACTACTAAATTATTTCTCTTATAGAATTTTTTAATATCGAAACAACTAAACTCACCCTAAACACGATCATTGAAACCAAAATATTAATGGTATAAGTACTGGTGCACTAACGCAACTGGCCGACTATTCAAAGAGAATCAAAACGTGTTGTCCATCTGTTGCCCGAGCGCCTCACACGTTACTGTTCTTAGTGGTTTTACCAACCAAATCCAAACGATCTGGCGCGAAAGTGTTTCCTATTACCACAGCTTATGAAAGGTAACAGATTAAGAGTTGACGCCCTGCACATTAGAGCCATAGAGGAAACAAACAGTATGTCTCACAACCACAGATAGCGTGCGCGCAGCTCACTCGGTTGTCACAGCTATTTCAGATTATTGGTATAAGCTCGCTCGCGTGTGCTTAAACGCTTCCGATCGGTACAAGCATCGTCGTGAATTTCCTATGGAATTAGCCTCCTTGGCCCGTCATCACGATCTCCCGCTAGATGCTGGATCGAGTTGTAGTCACATTATCTCTGAATGTAGTAAACGGCTATTCCGAAATCTATTTATTCCCATTGTGTGATGTGAACACTGAACAGCCGCCACGCTCGGCGCACGACCCGCGCCGGGCTCCAGGGTTGGCAGACGCTGAAACTGAATCCCAAAACATACATTTATCTATTTCACCGAATGTGTCTTTTATTCTCTTGGCCATCTATTGCCCCGCCATCTTTAGCCCTATGACTGGCTGGTAGAAAATGTTGTATGGCATTAAGCCTACCATTGTGAACTAATGTGTTTGTCCAAAAAATATAAACAAATAAGTAAATAAAGAATAAACCGTATATTTTCTTTCCTAATTTTAAAATTATAAAAAAAAATTTAAGATCCTCACAAAACATCCCTTTCATGCGATATGTCACATGGTACAGCTTACAAAAGTTTTTATTTAATCCCTAAAAGTGACACCCATATTCGAAATTCATTTATTATACAGTCCAGTAGATTCGGAGCAAATTGGCTGTGACATGCGGACAGACAGACACCCGAGTGATCCTATAAAGGTTCCGCCGTTTTCTAAACATTAAAAAATGTAAATACAACGGATACATTTCGCCGATTTTGACTCAAAAATATATAGTTTATACGCTTCACTTTACTTGACGTATATTTTGAATATTATTTTTTTACTCAATAAAATTTTTAGTTAATTTTAAACAATTGGGTTTTATTTATTGAATAAAAAATATAGTAGAGAGGCAAGCACAGAGTATAGGTACATGGAGAGGAGAATCTGATCTGAGAGAGACGACCGTCACGAGGTGGACAAAATAACACGTCCTGACATGCCGTAAAGTATAAGAGTAATTCCTCCTTAACCCTCTCGGTATAGGCACGCTAGATGTTTGACAAAACTAAGTAGTAAGTAACCCCCAATTTATTTAGAGCTGACAACCTTACTGAGACGCCAGGGCCGGTGAGCCAGTTCCGTGACGTCGGCAGCGCAATTACCTGGCCGGCCCAGCCCGGCACGTCACGGCACGGCACGGCACGCCCGCTATTTATGACTGCAGCAGTTTTTCATTTTGCTTCTGCCCCGAGTTTGTGAGCCATACTAGGGAGTCCACACAGTTAACTTATGACGGGACCTGAGACTATTCTCAAATTAAAATCTATAAAACATATCTAAATGTGGGTAAATACGTATAATTTACATGTCTATTTGTTATTAGTACAGTCGGCAGGGTTTTTGTGCATGAGGTCTTAGCAGTGATTTTCATGCAATCTGCTCACGAATTTGTTGTGACCCATGGATTCTCTCAACTAGTACTTTCTCCAACGCTAATACCAGATACAGAGGACTATACGAGCTCCTTATAGGACCGTCTGCTGACCACACATCCGGTCGGCTATACCGACTCAGTGGATGCGTCTCTTGCCTTGTCTGACCACTGCCTCGTCCGGACTAAAGAGCCATGAACAGAAACCGTTTCGTCTGGGAAAACTAATTAACGTCGGTGTGGTATATAAACTATGCATCGACAAAAGTCATTGCTATGCAGATGACAGTACTGGGGACGCTTAACTTATTACAACCATGTAAACATCCCACGTCCCGTTGTGGAGGAAAACCGTGGAGATTTTGTGTCTAAAATCACTTGGAATTCCTCTGATTATTCGGAAGACAAGGTAAACCTAATGTCCAAAAAACTTGAGGTATTTAACAGAGTAGCTCACCTCTGGGCAAAAGTTTTTACAAGTTGCAAGTCCGGCCCCATAAATAGTTCTGCTGCCATATCTGGGGTTAGCCCTTTTGTCTCGGTTCAACGACGGCTGAGAGAATCCTCGATGATCCCAAACTCATAAGCTGTATGGAACCCTTAAGTCTGAGGAGACTACCGCTTGTATAATGGGATGTGTTCTGAGTTATTGACTTTCTACCGTCGTCGGTCGTCACACTTTAGAACCTAAACGGTCACGTACAGTTCAGTTTTAGAAGAACTTCCTCCCGCGAATGATTAGATCGTGGAATGAACTCCCTGCCAATGTTTTCTCTAAGGACTACAATACGAGGTTCTTGAAGAATGAAGTAATTAGATTTTAAAAGGGTTGGCAACGCACGAGTGATGCTCCTGGTGGGGTAAGCGTCCATAGGCTCTCAGGCTTACTTCTCACTTTATTTTATTTCAAAAGAATTTTGTAGGGAACCATTGCTGGGTTTTTTTTATAATCTTTGAGACATTTGTATGCTCCGCTTTGTTATGCAGAAAGCTTCACTTATATCAGATAGATAGTAGTCATCTTTTTGCGCCGGATACCTACGGCGCTTAAAAGTTGATTCCGAAAACCTGTATGTTGTGTAGTCAATGACGTAGATCGTTCAAGATTTCTGTGTGGTCAACATTCTCAGTCTCCGATCCACCAGTCAGCATCTATTTATAGAAAAACTTCCATACCACACTTAAAAATAATAACTAAATCAAATGTGAAAAACGCACAGAAAACCTCATCTACGACTAAGGTGGTAAAACAAATCCCAGAAATATAGATTCTCCTCTTTTAAGATTTAAAACCACTTGTTGCATTTAAATTATTGCAGTATTTTTTTTATTAAAAACTATCCCAACTATCGCTGCCGCTATGGTCACCCTAAGCCAGAGGCAGAGGTCGCAGGCCGCAATCTATCTGTCATGTCGAGGATCCCGATACCTCACTGCGGTATGTTTGTGTTGCGGTGCGCCCGCGCCGGGCAGATCGGTGCCGCAGAAATGAGCCCTCGCTCCCCCACTCCCCTTGCACAACTGACGGGACAGCATTCTTTTCTACTGACCTGGTAGTTATAAGAATAAGTAATTGGGACCAATTTCAAAGCACATTTACATTTTTAAGCTGCTGATTTTATTCTTGCAAATAAATATGTTGTTATCTTAGCATCACCACATGATAGTATTATATAATCTGTGCTTCTCACCGAGTATAGTATTTTATAATCTGTGACATGGATGTATTTTTTTAAACTGTAAATACCACACTTAATATATCTGTATTAATATAATTGACTAATTTAAACTTTCTTATCACACATAACGGACAGGAAAGCTTAATGCCATACGGCATAGCAGGTTTTGATTAGGGAACTTATTGGGAACAGTCTCGAGCTATTCGGACTCTGGAATTCAAAAGAAAATTGTATGCAGTACATTTAACGGTTTCGAGAGGTACTTCAGACTTACATACATTTTTGTTTCGAATCCCAGAGTTAGCTCGAGACTGTTTTAATAAGCTCCTAGATAATATTCTTAATCCTAAAAACTACCCGAGTAGATAGGTATATTCTCCCCTATTTTATCCTTCTTCCTTCTATATCCTTCTTCCCTATTGCCATATTTTCTCTAACTCCTCAGTGCTTAGGAACACACACCTTAAACTGTTGGTTTTGGCTATATTATTATATGACAGTAATCGTTGAACCATGTCAGAGGCCTTATAGGTGGCTCAAAAGCTCTGAGCCTCCTCAAACTGAACAGACTCGGGGAGAAATCCTGTGCCCCTACAGTACTATACAGCGGCTGAAGCAATATTATAAACACACAACTTATAGGTAACTTATGCGCTGCTATACTACCTTCATAAAATATATCAGCAAACACACAGTCGGGATTTTCTTTGCCCAGCTATTACCTCAATAGCGGAACCCTAAGATGGATTATAAGTATTGCAGGTTCAAGACCTGCCTTGGGAAAAAAAAATAACTGTGTTTTATTTATAACGAAAAATATTTGCGTAATAAATCGTTACTTCAATAGTACTTATATTAAAAGAGGAAAGATTTATTTATTTGTTGCTTTACAATTCATGAATTATCCGGATTAATTTAAAGTTTTTACCTACACGTATTGTATTACGGGAGATTATAGGCGGGTGAAACCGCGAGGAATCGCTAGTAATATAAATGTATTTGTAATTGCACTATGATAGAAACCTAAACTGGGTTGAACGAGAGGAGATATATTAGAAACTAAATTTTGCCAGTGGCTCCACCCGCCCTAAATTCGGTTATCGGCGTTGAATTTCTACGTCAACTCCTTAATTATAGAGGAAAAGGTGGTAATGTGGCCCCCCACTTTGTTTTTGAGAGTTTATTTCTAAAATAAAGGACTCCAAAATGTGAAAAATATATTATTGGGTTCCATATTTATTTGTGTGTACATATCGTACCATGAAATAAAAGAAATTTGCTTAATATAATCACAAATATTTTTTATTCTTAAGTAATCAAATTTGGCATCTCGAGATCAACTGATAGTTATGTGGCCCCCTGGGGGGTCACACTAAATGTATTGAAATCTAACGGCAAAAGTCACAAATATAATTATCACCTTCCGAACCTGCGCAGGCTATATGGGCCCATAATTCGCAACTCTGGCACCGTATCCATTGCTCTCCAGGTCTGTCATTAGTGTAGATGGTTTCGCAGAATATGCAGGGTACATTTGTGTGGTCAGGAACCCTATTTGGATATGAGTCGTCAAAGTCAGCGTCTGCTTCGGGATTTGCTTCGCCACTGTCGGAACTACTGCTAGGTGTTGCAACTCTCTGGTGCAGAACAGCGACTCTACTAGGACTCCCTCCATTATGATAACGTCTGACACCTTGTCCACGTCCGCGTCCACGTCCCCGTCCACGCCCTCTTACACGAGTCTCTGCTAAGTGCAATGATTCAGTTAATTGGTTTTTGTATGGTGATGATGTGATCACGTTTGCTCTTGTAGCCTTCCTTCCACGATTAGAAGTAGAAGTCCTAGTCTTGGCCCTAGGGATTGTTTGAATCTCTTCTGGGAAAATCACAGTATTTTGCGGCTCTTGTACTTCTGAGCTCACTCCTGGAGTACTCAGGTCAGCAACAAGACCTATATCTTGATTATCAGGAAGTAAAGGTTTCCGACCAAGTGGTTTGTGTACAAGTAACTCTAAAGAATGTTGAGGATCCTTCACTAACCGTTTCAGTGTAGATCTGGGCACTGAAAGCAGTTTTGCAGCTTTTTTATACCCCATGACATTATGCCTCACTGCTTCGATTGCTTTATTAATTCGTTCAGGGTCCCACGTTTTTGTTTTCGTCCTCGAAGATGGAGATAGTATGCTTTGTTTAGGCATTTGAAACCGCAAAATAAAATTATATAAATGATAAACAAGTCTTACATATCATTACCAGGATAAAACCAATGTCAGGGGGCCAAATTACAATTATTGAAAATATTTTGATAAACAACCTTCAATGTTTAAAAAATGTTCAAATTTTATATTTACCTTACAAATTCCGTAGAAGACAGTTCCACGAATACAATGTTGAAACACAACAGCAAAAACTATAATATTTTAGGAATTATCGAATAAAAGTCACTATTGATAAATAAGTTTTGCAGGTACGAGTTTCGACTTGTTCAAATGACGTACGAACGTAATAACCTCTAGTGGATTGGTAGGGTACTAAAACAATTGTGTACTGCAATGTTTCCGTTGCGTCAAATTATATTAGATGGCGTTTTGCTAACCTACTAATATCCGAGGGGGCCAATATACCTGCGGGAGTCACATTACCACCTTTTCCTCTACTAATAAAGTTTGCTATAGCAAGCTATAGTTCGTTTAAGCTCGGCTTTAGTTATTCACGCGGGAACATTTAAATTTTTTAGGATAACAAGTAGCCAATGTTTCAGGACCTAACCTATATGTGTGCCATGTCTCATCTCGATCTGTCCAGTGGTTGTAACGTGATTGAGTAACAAACATCCAAACTTTTACATTTATAATATTAAGTAGGAAGAATAATTATATTTAAAACATATCCATTTACAAACACTTTAATCTATTTTAATATTTACAACCAATTTACATTCATTTCCAGGTAGTAATAACACAGCTTAGCATTAACCTGGGACCTTATTAGGAACAGTCTAAAGCTATCTACATATTCAAGAGAAATCCCTGACCTAACCCACGTAACTAATACACATAATAAAGTATATCATCCAGAATTACGATACCCATGTGTAGGGCTGCCATCCGTGCGGGTTTCCCCGGATTTCTCCTAGTTTGGATGGCGTCCGGGCGGGGTTTTAACTTAAGTCCGGGTGAAATCCGGACTGCAATTAAAGTCCGGATTTCTGATTAAACTCCATAAGAGAGCCACAAAAAAATATTTGTGAAGAAGGTTTATAGTCAGTTTTGAAATGGTCTTAGATGTTTAATTTACATCAACATATTGAATTACCAAAGGAAATAATTTTGTGTTGCCATGGTTGGTGGCATCAATAGCCGCGCTCATAAATGGTATGTTTTGTAAATCGTTTGCAAGTTTGGCAATCGACAAAAGGCTTTAAGCCTCTCTATTACTATTTCTACTCCTGTAGCTATTACTGTAGTTTTAGTTACATTACCTACATGACAGTTTTTTTGCGGTATCTGACCCCGAGAATATTTCGCGATTGTAGGCGCAAGCACAATCCAAGGAATTAAAGGACAAGTGATGGCCGACTCGTTTTTTTTTTAACAGAAGACATAATTTTGACGACTCAAAATTGATGGAAGAGTGGGTTTAAAATCTTTTTGTCTAAATCTCAGCGAAGAAAATAAACTTCTAAATGCAAATCAACTATGGTTGCGATTCTTTAGAACACCAAATGCCCTATTATATACAGAATTCCTGATAATAGCTCAGTTTTTTTTTGCATCTTTGCCAATAATGAGCTTTGACTCAGAAGTGGATAAAAGAAAGGAATTCATTGAATTTTGAAACAGTCTCGTCACTACTTATAATAACATTCAATTTCAGAGACTTTTAAGATTGCACCGAGTTTTATAACTTTTTATTTAATAAAAAAGAAGTTCTGAAGGCTATTAAACTAGACCGATAAATATAACTATATTGTTATTAATTATTAAAAAAAAAGTTTCTTACCATTGCCACTCGAAAAGGGCATTTATCGATAACAGTGAATAAAACTGACTTTTACTCACTGAGTGAATAAAAACATTTTGAATTTGGAACAAGCGCGAATTGTACGAACCTGTTGGCTGGCTAAATGGAGCTATTTCATAGAGCTTTACCTACAATTTAAAAAAACATACCTCGCCAATTCTAGTTGGATTTTTTCTATTGAACCTAAATAATTGTTAAATTGTTTTAATTGTTATCGTGGTTGTTTTATGTCATTGTTCTCTTATCACCCGGTAATAATTACTGAATATATACCAAAATGTGATAAACATTAATAAAATAACTGGAAAGTAACTAAAGTTTAGTACTTTTTATTTTCTCGCAGTCAATGGTAAAAATTAGAGTATACAGACAGGTATCGCTCTGCTCAGGATTCTTCTTTAGAATCCCTCGCTGCTCTCGGAATCCAACTTAGTTCCTCGAATTAAATCTCTTATGTTGTATAATCTACTATTATTTTATTTACTTAAAGGAAGAAAAAAAAAGTGATTTAATTATTAGGTAAAAAGCGAGATATCTCTTAGTGGTTTTAAAATACTGTTTTTGTTAAAATACTACTTAACTTTTTTACTAAGTATGTAAGTAAGTTGTAATAAAGCTACAAGTTTATTTAGTTAAGACGTTGTTTTGTTGAATTTGATTAAATTTAGTTAACCTTGTTACATAATTTTTAAAGACGTTTTGTTTTATTACTTTAAGTAATACTTAAACATTTTTAGTTATATAAAAACGAAAGACTGATTTAATTTTGTTGAATAGTTCTATGAACTGTTTCACCAGCAAATTGTATTTTGTTTGATTGCAATATAAAGAAATAAACATGTACGACTGCTAATAAATAATTTAAGAAATAAAAAAAAACAGTTTCTTAGTTCCTCAGTTATTCTGATTTAGGATTTAGGAATTAAGAAAAAAATAAAAAATAAAACATTAATGAAAATTTTTATTTTATTTTACTAACTGGGTAATTAATATTAGGTTTATTTATTGTATTTATGTTAAGTGAAGGTTAAAGACCGAGTCGAAAAGGCAAAGATCTTAATTATTTTAAAAAAATTACTCTATTACTCACAAACACCTCGCTATAACGAGTAAAACACCCTATTTTATACGAAAAAAGCCTTAAAATTCCATGTTTTTTTCAATCAAGTAGGAAGTAAAATGTATTTTTTTAACAGAGCTAAAAGTTACTAAAAAAATATTCAAATGTCCGGGGTTAAGACTCGAAAATCCGGGGTTTTTACCCTTTCGGTACTGGGGTTTTAGAGATGGCAGCCCTACCCATGTGGAGCTAGGACACAACAAGCAACAACCTGTCGATTATACGGAGTTACGTCCGTTAACTCGTCCCATGATGTGATAATGATAAAATATGGAATGACATCGATATAATGATATTCATTTCAAAGCGCATCGTAAACGACAGTATCGACTGACTTATAAAAATACTGACAAAATTAAGTGTGGCGCGTGGCGTGGGCGAGCCACGGTCGTGCTCGATAAATTAACGTGCGGGGCGACGCATCTGAGTTTCAATTACGCTGCGGCGACAGATCCAATAATTACACGTTCTTTGATTATAACGTACGTGTAACAAAATCTAATTATACGCTACAAGAAGATCCTGCACCTTGGAAGGTGTAGGTAGGGCTGGCGACACTGTAAGATTATTGCGAAAAGCCTAAAGCAATCAAATATGTGAAACTCCCGTGAAAGTTCCTAGGTACTTTACTACGAAATTCACGAGTCGTTGACGTATTCTAGAATGTTCGTAATAAGGGTGCTATATTTTATTGTACAGTCAAAATGGTGTATACTTGACCTGCGCACAATTGCAACACAAATTATTCTTTTTGCATTTTTTTGTGAAAAGTGTCTATTTTAACTTTTTTAAACTCGAACATTGATAACTAAAGAGATCAAGCTCATTAAGTTTTATTTAAATATCGGACTGGCACAACAAAAAGATTTAAATTAATTTAAAAACTAATAAAAGAAATCAACATTTCAACGCAGCGAATTAGCGGAAAAATTACCCTAACTATTTATTATTGCCGATACAGTTGTCAATATAAGTAGTTTTTTTAACACGCATGTTTGAGAAAAACACTATACAAGCCTTGGCCACAACTGAGCAGAACCGGACTCTGCGATGCGTGCCTCAGTTATGCCTCGGCCCGCATAATCACGATCGCCCGGTTATGCTGCGTTTGCGGACCGCGGCAGTAATGTACTATATCTGGCGACTGGTTTTTTTTTTAAATAACATTTTCATCCTTTTAAAAAACTTAGTATTTCTGTTATTTACCTCCTAGGTCTGCTATATCTAAGAAACGTCTTTTTTTTGTATTATAAGACTAGCTACAGTTATTTTATGTCCGTTGCCACAGCTCAGGCCACTTTTGTTTGGAAGGTATCGCAGGCATGTTCCCCTGTGTCGATGCGCATCAAATTCTTTCCCGGGATTCCCTATGAGTTTTAAGTTTAGGTTCAATTATTCGCCAAAGCAAATAATTTAAACAAATGATCGAAATTTACTCTTTGATTTGACAGTCAAAAAATTCTGGATTTTTTATAAGGAAATATCAACATTTCAGGATGACATTTTGTTTAGATTTTTGCACCGCCTTATTATGTATGTACTCATATTATTAAATATACCTTATTTTACCTCGTCGGAGCCTTCGTAAAAAGCAATATACCTAGATTTTTAGTTTCTATGAACTCTAAGGATAACCAAGCATATCACTTGATGCTATTCTGGAAGTGATGACGGCAACATTTTTTGTTGTTTTTCTTCTGAAATAAAAAAATTACAATTAATCACCCTATAGCAATCCTATATAATATGTTAGACATAGCCTTTTCCTAATGAACGCCACCGCTACTTTTTTCAGGTCATCGGTCGTCTACACTCTATGACTCGTATGCCTGCTCATTGCCAGTTCAGCTTGTATGTCCTGTGACCTATGTCGGTTCTTCTTTGAATCTCTTCATTTCTGATCATATAATATTCTTCAAAGAATTTGTGACTTTTAACTTATGGATCAGGCCAACTGTCAGTGTACACGTTTCTGAGCTATACATATATAGCTTAGGTCATAACCAGCAAGGCGCATTGATTAAAGAACTTCATCTTTATGCATTAAGGTATGGGCAACGTAAAGACCTAACGACACTTTCCAAATACTACCCAGCCCAACGAAATTATTTTGTCCTCTTCTTTAGCGAAGAAGTTGTTTCTACCTAGTGTAATTGTCTGACCTGAGATAAGATATATCCTACAACAGCTTCGATTACATGACATGACATTATTACTTGCGGCCACTGGTCTCAATGTCAACGTGTTTGTTAGCCACGACCTTTGTCTTGTCGACGATCATCTTGAGACCCACTTATCTGGAAGAACAGTCGAGACAGCTCTGCATTTCTTCTAAATCCTGCAGTGATTCAATGATTATTACGATGTCGTCTGCGTAACGAAAGAAAAATATCCTTGTAGGGACGTGTCGTACAGTTTTGTCTTATGCTCTTCTGTGGCATATTTTTGAAAGACGTCCTAACAAAAAAATTGGTACTTATTTTTGTTTGGTGTTTCAAGTCATACTTATTATAAAGCTGGCGGGGCTGGGTGTGTTTTGCCCACTCTCTTTTTATCCTTTAGAATCTACTGAGCCTAATATTATATAAGCCTGAAAGTATACTGCCGTGTCAATCTGGGGGTTGAGCACAACAATTGGTAAATATTGATTTGATTGATACATTAAGAACAGAATCAGTTATAAAGTCCATGAGCCCCAACAAATCTGAAATAAACTTAGTCGCATGTGCGTGAAGCATATTGCGAAAATTCTGGAGTAGGTACTTTGGTCAGGTTCGAGGAAAATGTTTGGAAGTACATCTTGCTTCCCGAGAACTAGTTTTTAGTTACATCACTTATCACCTAAAGTGTGGTCAGAGATATGAATGTGACTATTTCTTCAAAAGTTGTTACCTTTCAATCCAAACCTAAATAAGATAGGTAAGCCATATTAGAAGAGATCAATAAAACTAAATTAAATAATAGCATAATTTAGTTTAGAAGCTATCTTCCAATGGACGTCATTGTGCAACAGTGCGCCGCGGGACAATAGCCGATTACGTCCACAATGGCCTCCGCACTCCGCGACTCGACGACGGCGACTCGATCCGATTTCACGCCGCATCGACCGCACGTAACAATAACAAAACTCTAATGAATAAAAAGATAAATTGGTTACACGAGGGGATCGCGACCGCCTCTAGGGACAAATCGTGCACATGTTAATCTAAGTTTGCAAATAAAATAATGAATAAACTAGTGAAAATGAAACTTAGTGGTTCCGCATAATTATAAACCAGTAAAAGTTATTTTAATCTAGGTATCTAGATTCATAACTTTTTGCTACCACGCGTTCTCGAGATTGTTTCTGGTGAGTGAGAGAGTGAGAATAGCTGACATGAGAAGCAAGTCTCTTTAAAAGTTTCACACAAAAAAACTGCAGAATTATTTCCGGCAATATCTACGCTTCATTCGGTGCGATTAGGTGTGCGGTGTAAGGTTTCATAGCAGTCCAAACAAATATAAAACATAATTCTATAATTCAACTTCTGCGGTCGGTGTCTATAAGTGTGCGTTCACCTTTATGAAACAAATGCGGTATCCGTCCCTCTGTCCATCTGTTTGTCACATAATTTTTCGTAAAAATCTTAAAGTAAATTTTTAGGCCGTAAGTTATATGTTACTAGCTTGCAAAAATATATCATTTGACAATAAGAAAGCTTAAGCAACCTATATCTAACCAAACCTAGTGTACCTTCTTAAAATCTTAGTCAATATAAATGCGGAACCCTGAACCTACTTAATATGTATTGTAACTTTTTAAACGCAGCATTTAATCCCATTTGGCGGCAGACCGCAGACAATACCGATCCACTCGTGCAGCTGACGGATAAAAAACAACGCGACATCAATGCGCAGGGGACGCGGCTTTGTGACGCACCCTCGCCGATACCGACACCATCAAGCATGAATGACCCACTTTTTATAAGATTGAATTATTATAATATTTGCAACAAGTGGGCAGTTTGTGTACAACAGATACGAATAATATTTGCGGATATGTTTGTCATTTTAATACACGGGTAATCACCGGAGCTTATTCAGAACAGTTAAATTAAGTAAGACATCAGCAAAACCTCATTTTAAGGCGCTAGGAATACGAACGCTACCCTCTCTACTCATATTGACTATTGCCATGTGTGTAAATGAAAATATTAGGTATTTTGAAAGAAATAAATACAGACACTACCTACTATATACCAAACCCAGAACCGTGAAAAGCTTCAAACAGTGCATTGCGGTCTAGAGAAATCCAAAAAGCAAACACTGCACAACTGGTGCTTAGACCAAGGGTGTACCACCACTTACCATAAAGCGTGATTAACGCAACAAGCACAAATTGCTTTAAAATAAAACTAAGTAACACGCTGGCTTGTCGAACATAGTAAAGACAAGTATCTTAATATAAAAGAATATATAAATATGGCTTATGTATTAATTTTCTATTATTTTTTATTTTTCTTTTTAATATTAATTCTTGATTTTTAAAGTCAAAGTCTTTTTTTTTATTCAAATTAGGATTTTACAAACACTTTTGTATCGTCAAACTTATGTAATACTATTTTTTGAAAGCTGCCACCCACCCTCCGGTTCACAATGTTGTTGATTTCTACCGAGAAGAATCCGGTAAGAAACTCGATAGTTAGGTACTCTTTAAAAAAAATCATGAAACCTACAAATACAATCAATATTTTAAATAAAAAATTTAAGCCGTACAATTTTATATTATTTCCATTTTAATTTGGTTTACCTATGCATCCTGTAATTGAGCATCTTCAGTCCCAAGGATTTTTATCATTTACATAGTCTGAAATTTTTGTAGTATGCTGTTTAC
Organism: Apoda limacodes; assembly: GCA_946406115.1. Classification (NCBI taxonomy): domain Eukaryota; kingdom Metazoa; phylum Arthropoda; class Insecta; order Lepidoptera; family Limacodidae; genus Apoda; species Apoda limacodes. Next base: position 15,392,962 of record OX291542.1, read on the forward strand.
AAAGTAATTTTTTGATCAAAGATTTACATTTACTTCAATATTATTGGGAACTTTGTTGTAAAAGTGTATACATTGCCCCATGAAAGAGTTACTAATTTTGTGTAGACGTGTTTAATTCTGTTATATAATTAATACTCACATAATATCGACAATCGAATTTCATTAAATTAATTATTTTTCTGTTTTATTTTACGTTACTAGACATGTTTGTTAATAGTTATAATTTTTACGATAAGATTTTTGGAAGTTCGACGTGTAATACCAATAAATTATGTCTATGTCTATGAAAAATCACAGGTTCACCAGACTTTAGAATTTAAGAGGAAATGTATTCTAGTATGTAAGTCTTACCTCTCGAGACTTGTAGAACTTGCGTTCCCGCGTCTCTCAAATTTCGGAGACTGGCGTATATATATTCCTCATCGTACAAAGTTTATTTCAAAAATGTTATACATAGAAGTTATAAGACTAGTCATAAGCTATTTTAAAAACTTTTTGATTTGTTCCTGAAATACATCTGTATGTTCTATTTGACATTACGGTTAAAAGTGCCAACTTTAAGAAAAAAAATAACAACAACTCGAAGATATATCAATCAACTCAATTTACACAAAAAATTTAAAAACTGCAACTTAAGTTTAAGGCTGCGGTATAGGCTAGATCGCGAAAATACGCCGTTTTTGTACAAATTTTGTGGCTAAACTATAGCATCTAAAGGATTGAAAAAAAATATATGTTATAAAACTGGCTTTTGTCTCGTGCATTACCTATATGAGTGATTTTCATTTATTGTATTTAATGCAATGCTGGAAGTGACCATTTTTTCAACACTTGTGCAAATTTTTAAAGCGTGTTGCGCATTTCTTTGTAATGAAAATTGGTTAAATAATTAGAATAGCTTATTATCTAGTGCATGGACTCTAAGTTGTAGCAAAAAGTCAATAAATGTGACTTCAAAACGGTAATAACGTTAAATTCCATACAAAAAATTAAAAGTTTCAAGGTGTCATTACGGTATAAATTACTTAAGTATATATCATATATATCTCATAGTAGTGTATATGACTTTATCTAATGATTTATAGTGCATTTACATACACAAAGTTAGAATTACAGAAATTAGCTTTCTGGCCTATATCGCCCTCTTAAGAAAAACTCTAATTTGTTTAAACGACTTACCATCCAGCTATTGTGAAATGGTTATTATAATTCAGACATTTTCACCGGCATGTGTACATTTCACGAAAGTTTTTTTTATTTCAGTCTTGTCTCATCCTATCCCATACAAATTCATACTCTGTTTCGTATCCAATTGAGCTGCAATTAATAATATGGTTTCATAGAGCTGATCTAATGATCGAGCGGAAAGTTGTCCAAAGGACCTCTGTAACGAATCGATGCAACTCCTTCGAGCATGAGCTAGTTTGATTTGTTTTAAATGCACTCTAGTCTTAAATGATATCCAGGGTCTGACGCAGGGCTGTAGCTAGAGTTGAATCTAAGGTAGGGCAGCGGTGGTTTCATGCACGGGTACGGCGTATGTAATTTTTCTGTCTTTCATTATTTTACCTGCTTGTGAGCGTGAGTAATTAAGGTAGAGGGTAATTGGGTGGGATCGCGGGAATCAAGAGCAAAATGGTATTTATTTATAGTACGGAAAAACAATTTATATATATTATACCTTAGTTTATGGTACTTTTAAGGTAGGGCATTAGTATTTCAAGGTAGGGCATTGCCCCACAATGCCCCTCCTTAGCTACGGCCCTGGTCTGACGATGAAGCAGAAAGGTGGCTACAGGAACTCTGTAATGAAATAACGCTACCCCATCTTGTTTGGGCTCCTTGATTTGTTACGACAAGAACTCTGGTCTTAGGTTATATTCAGGGTCTGATGATGAAGCTGTAAAATAATCACGGGAACTCTGTAGCGTAACGACACAACTCCATCGAGTTTGGGCTTGTTTGATTGACGGACGCACACCTACGTAAAAATAACGTAAAAAACACTCTCTGGTTGACTAAATTGTTGTACAAAAATATATGACAAAACGTTGTATTGTGAACCTAGATATCTTTTTAGATATGAGCCAGTTTTTGACGTGACAACGTCTTATAAATTGGTTTGCCGGGTGACACTTCAAGAAACTGCGTTACGCTCCGCTCACGTTATGCGCTCACAATGAGAGCGAGTGAGAGGCACGCGCCCGCCTAAGAGCGAGAGAGACAGACATAAAATCATTGTCACGTAAAACTTTCGCCCGTATACCGACTTTACAGGCAACCAGTTTTTTTTTTAAGTCACGGTACTTACCAAATCATAATATAAAAAGGGACCTTCAGATTCATCCCATTTAGATCCGACCAAGGAAAATTTAAGTAAGATTTGTAGGATTTGAAGGTAGTAGTAGTAAGGTAAGTATACTACTGTTACGAATATTTGGCAGTTTTGATCCTCAGACCGTTGTGCAGACAAACGAATGAAATCATGCCTTTTGTTTTTACATCACATCAAAAATTGGTGTTAATAACAAAAATGTTATGCCTACACCCGCAAAAAAGGTGTAGGTATAAAACGTTTTTCGTTATTTACACGAAATTTTTGGTGTAGGTATATATTATCCGTTACAACAGCACTAATAAAGTAGGGTAGTGCCATCTGTTGTTGAGTAACTTATATCGACCAACGAATATTTTAGCCCAATAGCCCAATACCACAGACTATATAATTCTATGCAAGTGTAGGTACTTGACATGTGACATCTCTATAAAAGCTTCTTGTGTTACATACATACCATAGACTTCGAGTTCTGTAATCTGTCATATGGACTGTACAATAGCCTCACAAAATTGGCCATCTTTTAAACGTAGTATGTTATATTTTCTTGATCCTTTAGTGTAAAGTAAACATCTAAGTCGTTAAAGCCGTTTAAAAAAATCTATCAGGGTCGGTTGTTTAACTGTGAACCAGGCTGATACAATGCACGCTGCAAATCCGAGTTTACTAGTACCTACCTATGTGAGTGGTGGATGATTATATCCAAAAATAGTTTATTAGGTGGCTGTATTGCAAACAGTACGGTTATTCTGCAGGGTACTCTAATATTTATCCAAGTATGTTTCTTTTGGGAATGGTCGGATATAATACGGTTGAGGTGCGTCGCCAGGTGGTTCGATGTATTTAGAGGGCACAAGACCAATGAGCAGATTTTGTCGTTTATTAGTCTGCATGTGCCAAACAACTACTTGTGAGCCCGTCGCTACAGACTGTTGACCGCATTGGGATGGCAGGCACCAGTTCCTCGAGCACTGCGCCTTATCAATAGTATTGTCAGTCAAAATCCTGGACTCGAGTTATTTACCTGTTCTCCTAATGAATTTCAAAAAATTATAATTAATAAATGGCATTTTAATTAGATATTAAGTATGTACTTAACGTTTTTTGTTTTTTTTATCGATTTTTTCTTACGTATAATTTAATATTTTTTTTTAAATATGCTTCCTTTGTCGGTTTCTTTATTTTTTAATTGTGAATAGTGTGTGTTATGTAGTTATAAGGTTTTGTATGGACGACTTGGAAAACGGAATGTCTATATAAAATAAAAAATTACAAATAAATAAAAAAATATAATTTAATTGTGCTTACCCCTTCTTACTTCCCTAGTTCCACCTAAAGAAAAAACATACTCACTTGGTTGACCAGGGGATAGCATACAGGCAGAACACACGCATAAGTTTTATTTTACAGTTATAGAGATTATTATTTGCGCAAAGTCAATTATTTCTTGCTCGTTATTGGTGTAGAACTGTACGTCATTGTTTTATTTAATACTAGCTGATCCGTCGAACGTTGTTTTGCTATAATCCTTCTCTCTTATACACGAGGATATAGCTAATGTCCCTCTGGTAAAATGTACGATTAACTCTACGTATAAAAGAATAATCCTGTCTGAACTTTATTTAAGTTTTTTTTTTTTTTTTTTTTTTTATACCACTAAGGTGGCAAACAAGCTTACGGCCCGCCTGATGGTAAGCGGTCACCGTAGCCTATGGACGCTTGCAACACCAGGGGTATCACTTGCGCGTTGCCGACCCTTCAGAAATCTAATAACTTCTTTCTTGAAGAACTCCATACTGTAGTCCTTGCAGAAAACCTTGGCAGGGAGCTCATTCCACAACTTAAGCGTTCGCGGGAGGAAGTTTCTCTGAAACCGCACTGTACGCGACCATTTAGGTTCTAAAGTGTGAGAATGAATTCCCTGCCGATGGCGAGCAGTGCGATGGTAGAAAGTAGCCGTGGGCATCATTTCGAACGATTCCTCAGAACACAACCCATTGTACAAGCGGTAGAACACACACAGTGAGGCAAAGTCTCTCCTCAGACTTAAGGGCTCGATACCGCAAGTGAGTTTGGAATCGTCGACAATTCTCACAGCCCGTCGTTGAACCGAGTCAAAAGGGCCAAGCTGGTATCCGGGTGCACCTGCCCAGAGATGGCAGCAGTACTCCATATGGGGCCGAACCTGCGACTTGTAAAGTAACAACCTTTGCCCCGACGTGAAGTACTGCTTCGCTCTGTTGAGTACACCAAGTTTTTTGGACGCCAGCTTCACCTTATCTTGTAAATGATCTCGGAACTGAACATCGCTGGAGATGTCGATACCAAGGATCCCAATGCTCTTGGAGATGGAGAGGGGAGTGTTCTGGAATTGTGGGATTACAGTGAATGGAGTTTTCTTAGCGGTGAACGCGCACACTTGTGTCTTTGTAGGGTTGAATCGGACCAAGTTTACCCGTCCCCAATCAGAGACTTGGGACAGTGTGGTCTCGATTTGAGACACAAGTTCTCCGCGGTTTTCCTCCTCAACGGAACGAGGGATGTTTGCACGACCCGTGTAAAAAGCGTCTCCAGTACTGTCATCTGCATAGCAATGTATGTTGTTGATGTCCAACATGTCATTGATATGCAGTAGAAACAGCGTAGGAGACAGCACAGAGCCTTGCGGGACACCAGCATTAATGTCCATGCTATCAGAGCAACTACCGTCAACTACAGTTCGTATGCGTCTGCCGGACAAAAAGCTAGCCACCCATTTGCACAAACCCTCGGGCACTCCGTAAGATGGCAACTTCGATAGAAGACCGCGGTGCCAGACCCGATCGAACGCCTTCGCTATGTCCAGGCTACATGCCAATGCCTCCCCCTGACTCTCAATGGCTAGTGCCCATCGGTGTGTGAGATACACTAGAAGGTCACCAGTCGAGCGACCGTGGCGAAAGCCATATTGACGGTCACTGACCAGATCGTGTACTTCTAGGTATCTTAGAAGCTGTGTGTTGATCACACGCTCCATCACCTTAGAGAGGAGAGAGGTAATAGCGATAGGCCTGTAATTCAATGGATCTGATCTATCGCCCTTTTTGGGCACCGGGTGCACATTCGCAGTCTTCCATGTAGACGGAAATTGCCTAGTGTGGTAGGAAAGCGCGAAGAGGCGCGTGAGTACAGGACATAACTCAGGAGCACACTGCTTAAGCACCACTGCTGGTATACCGTCTGGCCCACTCGACTTATGAACGTCTAGAGAAAGCAACGCCCGCCTGACCTCCCGCTGCGTTATGGAGATTTCCGGCATGGACTTACCGCACCACGGTATAGTAGGTGGTACAGCGCCTTCATCGTTCATATTCGAGTTCGAGGCAAAGAGACTGCCCAGTAGATCGGCTTTCTCTTTAGCACTATGGGCCAAGTCACCATCGGTCTTTCGCAGTGGTGGTAACGACGACTGGCAGAAGTTCCCTTCGGCAGCTTTGGCAAGCGACCAGAAAGCACGACTCCCAGAAGGATAGCTCGCAAGTCGCCCACCTATTTTGCCGATGAATTGGAATTTTGCTCTGGCAGTTGCTTTCTTACTGAACCTCGAGGCAGCATTTAATTTGCGTTTTAACTCAGAAATATTCGGATCCTTATTATAACGAGCCGTGGTCCAAGCCTCGTATGCATTTTGCTTAAGAATTTTAGCTTTTCTGCAAGACCTATTAAACCACGGTCGTTTTTTGACGCCGGCAGCTACTCGCGGGTTAGGAATATAGCATTCCATACCAGCAAGGATTGTCTCAGTGACTGCGGCTGCGCAGACGTCAGGATCTTCTGAGTTAAAGCAGATCTGCCTCCACGGGTACGATGCGTAAAATTCACGCAATCCATCCCAGTCTGCCGACTTATAGTGCCACACACGACGCCAGTTAGTTGGCCCAGAAGGATCAGGTTGTGTGCATGACACTTGAGTCCGAACGAGACAGTGGTCTGAGGAGCCAAGAGGCGCATCCACTGAGACGGAGTACCCGTCCGGACGAGTAGTCAGCAGAAGGTCCAGTAAGGAGCTCGTATGTTCCTCTATATCTGGTATTCTCGTTGGAGAAAGTACCAGCTGAGAGAATCCATAGGTCAGAGCAAATTCATGAGCAGATATCCCAGCATAGTTATTGGTTCGAGAACTGAGCCACTCGCGATGGTGGGCGTTAAAGTCTCCCAAAATAACTAGTTCTGCTGTGGGATATTGCTCTAGAACTTTGTCAGTCGTCAAACTCAGGTGCGTGAAGAGTCGAGTTACGTCCGTGTCACCGCTATGAGACCTGTATAGGCACGCATAGATACGAGTGTGGCCGCCGTAATCTACGCGCACCCACAATATCGACAGGTCCCTGTCTTCAAGGCTATGAAGGCGGCGACAGCAGATATCCTCCCGGACGAACATACATACACCGGCACGACTCATAAAATTGTGTTCGAGTTTGTAGCCGGGATAATGAAGGTATGATGTGTCGGCCGGGCAGGATATCTGCGTCTCCGTTAGAAAAAGAATGGTCGGCTGCGCAGTTTCGAGATGGTGGTGGACTGCGTTAAGATTTGCGTGAATACCCCTGATGTTGCAAAAATCCACATTATATGTGGATGGAGTAGCCGCTGTGCAAACTCTTTTCTTTTTCTGTCTTCTGGCCATAATATATATAAAAAAAAGTTACTAAGACTAAGGATGAGGATTCACTGCACAGACAGCATAGAGGACAAAGGGTGCGGTTCTAAGACTGCCGAAGCTCGCCACAGATGATACGGTTGCTGGCACGGCGGGCGGAAGGGCCCCTGATCCCCCTCTGTTGTAGTAGCCGGGTCCACTCCGGTCTCCTTCTCCGGCACGACTACCACTTCAGATACTTTACACAGGCTGGCGAATCAGCCTCCCAGGGCGGAGATTAAGTGATCCCTGGGTTCGGGATCCCGTTCAACCTGCGGGCGGCCAGCGGTCAGCCGTTTCATCAGGTCTCCCTGACCGCCGAACCAGCACGCCGCGTCTATGCCGAGTATGACAGCAACAAGCACCGCCGGTCCTCCGCTGTCCGCGCAGCGAATCCTCAAAGAGCTCTGGCAACCTTACTCACCGCCAGGAACACAACACTACTCAATGTTAGTGTTATTATGGCCGCGGTTTTCTGTAAGGTGGAGGTACTTCCCTAGTTCGGGCCGCTCATTCGAGCAAGTACTCGCTATGCCCTGCTTAGTTGTTCGGGTGGCTTATTCGAGCGAGTACTTGCAGTGCCCTACCTCTCTTGTGAAAAATATCTTAAGTATAGATTTATGAACAAGTCAGATTATGATCGACCTTCCAAACTTCATCGAGATCGGTTTAGCGGTTTAGCCGTTGAAAAGGTAACAGACAGAGGCGCATAAGTATAGATTGCACTGTATCTTAATATGACAATAAAAAAAGTCTGTTCTTTACCATTGCAACATTACAACTAATCTTATTTTTGCCGCCATAGTTAAAGGGACGGAAGACATAAAACATTTTTTACCTGATCGAGAGTTCCCACAGGAAAAATATGGCCTAATTTCGTTACTTGCACGTTTTACTACCAATCCTGCTACCGGTAGCAATATGTGTAATTTGATTGCCTATGTTACTATTGCAGTAGTAAGTTGTTAGTAGGGGCAATTAAAAGTGCCCATATTTACAACTGCTTATCCTAGGTAACTAGGTAATAGTAGTTCACCGCGCTACGCCCCTCCAATCGAAAGTTTTTAAGCCTTAATATAACTACTGCAATCGAATAGTAGACTGACTGTGGTGACTTAAGATACTTTTAATACCAATCGAGATTTCCTACAAAAATTTTTTTTTTTTCATACCGATCAATTTTCCACGGGAATCGTTTTCTCCCCCCGATCGACCCGGACGGTAAAACTATTGTTAGGCGGCCTCGGCACGTACTAACGTCCCCAGATGACGATCTGGCTGTCTGGATAGCGAGATTAGTCTCTACGACCTCCCCGAATAGGGCCTCCCTCCAAACACGACGCCGACGTCCCCGGGTTCGTCGGCGCCCACAAGGATACACTAGGTATCAAAGAGTGCCGGGGCGCTTCTCGCCCCCACTCAATCGCAATCGTACCCGCGTAACGGGGAACTCCCCTCCTGGCGGTGACTCACCTTCGGGTTCGAGACACACGCCGGTCGAAGGGGCGCCCCCGAGAGCGACAACCCAAGCCGAGGCTTCCCCCGCGGGGAGCCCTTGAGCGTTGGGCGCTATATGGGCTGAGGCTCCTTCAGAGTCTCGCCCCAAAAGTCCGGTGAAGCAGTAATAGCTGCAACAGCCAACTGCATATTCAGCTCAGAAAAAAAAAAAAAAAAAAAGGGAATCGTTTTTGATACGTTAACGTCGAGTCGTACCAAATAAGCGAGGTGACCAGTTTGCATAGTATGAGTTTTTACGTATTTGTAACTCTACTATCGCGTTGGCGTATACATTAAAAGTCCTATGAGAAAAAAATGTTTTAAAACGCTTCCGCTAGAGGCGCTCGTTCACTTTCATACATTTATTTCGTTGACGCGAACGCGAAAGTAGCGTTAAAAACTCACATTAGGCACACTCTGATGTTTGGCACTCCTAGCTGAAATTCATCCAAATCAACAGTAAGGTACCACCGTTTAGCGCCCATGACACCACCGGCTCACACCACCAACAAATACTGGTGTCACTTGCTACATCGATCTCTGCAATATTTTATTCCGCTGTTGAAACCGCAGGGCATCCATGAAACGATGCACAGGGGCGACATGATTTTGATTTTAGCACAGGCAGAGTATTTAGACAAGGGACAAAAATAACAGAATACATTTTATACCGATTCATTAATTCATTGTCCTAAGCCTTGTCCCGCTTTAGGCGGGGTCGGCTCTCCTTGTCCTCTTTCTCCATTGAGCACGGTTTTGCGCTGTTTCGGCGCCTACTTTCGCCTCCTTCAGGTCCTTTTGGACCGTCGTTAACCAAGTGGCAGGGGGTCTTCGCACCCTCGCTTCGTCGTGGGAATGTTTATGGCTGTTTTAACGATATAACCTAGGGACGTCTCAGTATATGTCCATACCAGCGTAGGCGCTTTTCTTTAAGCTTCTAGACTATGGGAGCGATTTAAAAACTTCCTCAGATGTATTCGTTTCTAACCCTATCCAACATAGTAACGCCCGCTTACCAGCGTAGCATGCGCATTTCTGTTGTGTGCAGTTTATTAAGATTTTCCCATATTTTGAATGTGTGGGACATGAGTTTAATTGCTCTGTAGTTATTGCAATCTCTTACATCTCCTTTACCCTTATAAAACGGTATCAGGTAGCTGTTTCGCCACGAGTCTGGGATTGGTTGGGCCATTACTAGTTTATTGAAGAGTTCATAATGCCACTGTATTCCTGTACCGTCCAACTTTTTCCAGAACTCTACAGGTATTTCTTCTGGTCCAGTCGCCTTTTTATTCTTCATTTGCTGTATGGCCTTTTGGATCTCATCTGGTGTAACGGATGGTAGTGGGCCATGCACTGGTTCTGGTCGGGCACCATCCTCTCTACGTGGGTGGGAAACGTTTAACAGATGTTGGTAGTACTTTTGAATTGTTATTTCTAGTTCTAGCAATTTTTTATATATCTATTTCTGAATCGGCACTTTCCAGCTGTTCATAAAATTTACTGTTTGCTTTCGCTTTTTCAATTGCGACTATTCTCTTAGTTTCCTTCTTTACTACTTTGTATTGTTCGAGATGTGATGGCTCTTGTGTGGTTTGCCAGATGTTAAAGGCGTCTTTCTTGACTACAACCGCGTTTTTAACCGCCTCTTTCCACCATTGTGTGTCTTTAAATGGGCCTTTCTTAGTTTTAGTTCTTCCCAGATGCTTCTCTGCTGTACTTCTGCAGGATTGCTCAAAAGAGTTCCACATCTCGTTGCTGGTTAGTACACAGTACTCGTCTGTTAGGGTCATGTGTTCCGTGATTTCCTGTACAAGGTTGTGCCCAGCCGTCTGTTTCAGTTTATTCCATTTAATTTTAGGGACCAATTTTTTGTTGAACCTTAGGAGTTTGGGAAGTTTAAATACAGTAACCAAAAGTTTATGTTGTGTGGTTAGATGTTCTCCTGGTATAACCTTACTGTCCTTATAAAGACCCAGGTGTTTTGGTCTCGCTAGCGAGTAATCGATTTGTGTGCTCCTACCACCACTTTTGTATATGATCAAGTGGGTATTTCGCTTTTTGAAGAAAGTGTTCACTATAGCGAGGTCATGGGTATAAGCAAACTCGATTATTGTGGTCCCTTCAGTGTTCCGGGTTCCAAAGCCGAAACCTCCATGACACCTACCGAAGTCTGTATTTTGCTCACCAACGTGACCGTTGAGGTCTGCTCCAATGTGTATCATTTCGTCTTGAGGTATTTCGGTCATGAGTTTGTTTATAGTATCCCAGAAGGTCTCCTTCTCTGTGTCACTGCATCCCGACTGTGGCGCATACGCTAATATAATATTGAAACATGGTTGGTTTTCGCTACCATAAGTCGATCACTTATTCGTTCAACGTTGACGAGTCACTCGGAGAGTGATTCCGAAAGTATTATACCTACACTGTTTTTAGCTTCCAGACCGTGATAAAGTAATTTATAGCCGTTTCTAATTTTTCATGATTTTGAACCCCGCCACCTGGTCTCTTGCACACAGTATGCATCTATACGACGCCTTTTTAGGTTGTCACTCAGTTTGGCGCTTCTGCCGGTCATTGAACCAATGTTCCAGGTAGATAATCGTAGTTCGCATCTGTTGCATCGACCGTCGCTTAAGGGGGACGCCCTAGCATTTGCTCTCTTTTCGTATTGTTTACTTTTCATTTAGGACAAGGATAAGAAGTGGTTTATAGTTTTACGGCCGGTTACCACCTGACGCCAAGGCAGTACTCCTCCTGGAGGATTGTGGGCGCTGCCGTTGGACCTTGTGGGTCTCCTCCGCCACCATCCCTACTGCGCCGCCCTGTCTGACGACGTAGCTACAGTACGACCTGTTTACTCCAATATGTAGAGTTAGCTCTTAGCTGGGTTGTTGCCTCTTTAGCTTGCTCTGCCGTTCCTATGGTCTCCATTTCCGCCTTTGCAACAGTTGAGAACTTCACCCGTGACCCTGGGCACGGGATCTGCGTTATACCCCGCAGAACTGGGTCCCTGCCGAACTCCGCCACCCGAACACTCCGGCCTACTGGTAGTGTTGGGTGCCCACCCCCGCGAACTGGACGCGCCGAACAGGAATTACCTTAGTGGGAGACAAAGGTGACTCTGTTTCCCCTAAGGCCGGGTTAATGATCTCGTATGTTGCAGAGTTCAAAGGGCCGAGGCAATGCATTTTATACCGATAATCTAAGGAATCACGTAGTAATGTTGCGGTTATAACCAAATTCTGACCATGAAGTTCGAATGTTGTATATAACGGATTGTATCGTACTTCGATAATGTAAGCTTCGCCGCAAGAGATTTTCTGTCGACCAGAAAGGGCTAATTCGCCGCGATTGCAGTCAAGCGTTGCACTGGACGCATTGCAATTGAATTTTTAGGGATAAAAAGTGGCCTATATGCTATTCCAGGACCTAACCTATATGTATGCCAAGTTTTATCTCGATCCGTCCAGTGGTTGAAGCGTGATTGAGTAACAAACATCCGTCCAGACATACAAACTTTCACATTTATAATATTAGTAGGATAGGATTCGGCAGCCAGATGTAACCAGTTGCTGCTTTAGAGCGACGCACTCACTCGGAATCAGCAATCCCAGTAATCTTTCTACTCGATTTCCGTTAAGGGATGGACAAGGTACACAAAAGTTATAAATAAAACGTGCTCATATAATCTATTTTGATTGATTTAATAGACATGTAGGATTACATATACATATTTTATTTCATCATAAAACTATATTATATGTATTTAATTTATTCAGCTATGTGTTCTAACGTGATGTGGCCGAAGAACACGACGAACCGAAGGCGCGCCGCGGGGCGAGGCAAACCACCTCTACAAAATGGACCTTACAACGATACATTAAAGTTTTCTTTCACCCCTGCCAAAAACGCTACCAACCCCGAACATAATGTTCCAACTCCAACAGTTCCTCGTGTTCTCTAAATTTCTGATGTAACACAAACAATTTGCAACTAGCATAGTTTCCGCTCGAGGCATGGTTTGACTGTATACATTCCTACATTAAATAAAACGAGCTAAATCATTTTGTGCATTAAGATCGCGAAAAATCTAATTAAGTACGAACAGCGCATTACAAAACAATTAAACGAATTAGAGAGTTAAAGTACACCCCAAAACGGACGAATACGTAATACAACCCTTCACTTGGGCTGACGCGGCCGAGCCAAGCCCCGGCGATTCGCCGGCAACAAACTGTCGAAACTCACGAGACAAAAACTAAGGCTTTAAGCCAATCTGTTCGATATATATTTACTCTTTGGCTAGAACGCCTCTGAGAAGCGTAACATATATATTTCTCTCACAATTAACTAATATTATGAAGACATCCATATATTTGCAATCGTTATGTAAAAGTAACCAATGCTTTTTGATAATACTTAAACAAAAACAACGCACCTCTTCGAAGTATCTATTTCATAATTGTAATATACAATACTTGAATAAAAATATAAGCGAAACTTTGTGATATGTCAAGTTTCTGTCGGCGCCATGGCCTAGCGTGTCTAATACAACAATTACTATACCTACAATATGGCCTCGAACCGTGGACCACAAGGACGCGCGGCTACGAACTACTCTGCATCGTTCTTTGCCCCAAAAAATTTAACTGAATATCTATGTGCTCGGAAATTGCCTTTGTTCTTACACAAAAAATCTAATGCAACCTAAAAAAGAGGCGCATTTATAACAAAATAAATGTAACATACACTACGCCAAGACAAAGAGGTCAACCATTTAATACTTCATTCAAATTTTCGCAAAATCCCCCTAAATGCGTGAATCCTCCAAAGTCAAATAAAACTCTTCCCAATATAACGCGAGTGCTCTGGCGTGCCTCATTTATTTTAAACAAAACAAGTCGATGTCGGTAAATAGTATAAAAATATTTTTAATCTTTTGTTATTAATCACGAAAGATCAAGCAAAGTTTCATTTAAAATTTCTAGTTTGGAAGCCAACCGGCGGGAATCGCGAGTAACTTTTGTGCAATCGGTGACAGACTTACTTATTTTGAGATAGATTCGTCATGAGTTCTGACGCAACACTACATACAGATCAATACAGAGATAACTTCAATAACTCATAAGAAAAGAAAAATATAAATAATACTAGTTTGTAAGGTTTGCTTACAAGCACAGCACCCTTACAAACATATTTGTAAACATAAACAGTTACTCAATCATTTTCTTTGATAACTAAGTATCATATACATAGATATTTAAAAATAATATATAATAGACATCATTCATTCCTTCACAACATCGTTTTAAATTAACATTTTATTTCAATTAGAACATAAAATTAAAATTATTGACTATGCGGCGATGCATGGGCACGGCTCAGCGCACGCACCGCGTAAATACAGGAAATACACGACTGCGACACAGAATAAATAAGTACAGAAGGACCACTACATACTAAGCATCAGCTCACAGGAGACATACGTCCCGTATCGGCAAACTCAAGTTTTAGAGAAATTTACAGTCGCAGCAAAAAAGTGACACGCGGCGATAGGTACTTAAAACCAAGTTTATCATGAGTTCTTCTGTATCTTTTTATTTTTTGTGACTGCGGTCGATGAAAAACAACAAAATGGATCCCATCCGACATCGCATTACTTTATTTATTTTTTACTCTTATTTTGCATATATTTATACAGACACTTAGTACTCGAAATAGTCTTTCGACGGTGGTACTCGGTCCTAGGCCAAACGCCCCTCGCTTAACAAATACCAGGGGGTGCATTCTAACTACTTTGCTAATACTGATGACTATGTTATTGTAAAAAAGATATCAAAAATAAAAATTCAAAAAACAGTAAGTAAGGAAAAGGTGTGCAGTGAACAGTGAACAGTCGTCTGTTATTCGCTGAGATAAACCGAGATATAAAAATGACCTAGGCACGACGTGCAAACTTATATTTTCGAACACAGTTTCGTTGACAGCTGCAGCTGCAGTTGAGAAGTATTTCAAGATGAATCTAACCCGAATGCCTCGCACACTTGTTTATTTGTGTAAATTTAGAACGATCAATTTTGTCGAAAACACAGAGGATATCAAACTTGTCAGATTTGTATAGATTCTACTCTAGTACTTAATTTCTTAAGACTGATCGCGTCCAAGAAAATTTAATACAGTTCAATTAAACTACGCTTCACGTCACCATTAAGGTAGAGCACATTTGTTTTGTAGGAACTTCGATCATTTTTCCTCTACTAATAAAAATTAACTATAAAAAAACACGATTTTTGTTACTTTCAGGAGTTCCAGACTTCCGTAAACCGTCGCCCTAACTGCAACCGCGCACCACCGCAACCCAAAGTATGCTTTTTAATAACAAAAACATAAACAAAAAATAATTTTGTGTATTAAAGCTTTAATAAATTAATCACAACTAATTTATTAAAGCTTTAATACACAAAATTATTTATATTTAAAACAAAAAGACTTCGAAATACCAAAAAGTATCATAACTGACAAACATATTTTACTCTTCTTTTGTTTACTTTGTAACTGTTATTTGAAAATCTCACGAATTAATACGTTACCATACTTCGACGAGACATGTACACACGCAACTATATTTAAAAATAACTAGGCAACAATGAAATTTTTTATATTTGTGTATATGACATATATTATTATGAAAAAACAATATAATATATAAAATAATAAGAAACGGGCACGTCGAGTGCGGCCCAGGACGGACCGGCTCGCTTGGAAATACATCTGCGCCTACAGTAACTACCGACAAAGAAAACATCAAATACAATACCTACTATAAACATATACGAGTGGAAACGCAAAGAAGCTTTGTCCCTCGTGATGATGACCTTAAGGTGAATCCGACCCAAATATTTCCATATAAACATCATGACCATGAATAATTAACATTTCGCTACTCAAAAATTCTTATTATCATCGCTTCTTACCATAAACGCAAAAGCCTTTTAATTCTTAATTAAGAATTAAAATTTGAGGAAGATGATTGAAGATTATTTAAATGTATAGGTTAAAATGTCTAGTTGGTTATTAATTCATTGGCATTTAATTGATGTACAGTGCAACTTTTCTGACCCTTTGACCTTAAGTGTTTGGTCGCTAGTGTCATTGTAAGTTCACACCATTTTGATATGGCGACTGTTGTTTTGATTTTTGACCACCAGGTCAGAAAAGTTTGTGTTTATTTTAGTATAGTGCATAAATGATTTTGCGCTCAGTATATAGCGATATATGATAACCCATTTTGTGTAACGAAATATTTATATTAAAGCATAAAGTTAGTTTGAGAAAAATCTGAATAGATTTCTTATTAGGTCCACAGTCCGCTAGCGACCCTCCGCGAATCAACACGCACTAAACATATATTAAAACTATTTTCACTTTAAAAATTCAACATTCAAATTAAAATTAGTAAAAAAAAATAACGACATATACAAAAACATTGCATGTCAAAAATACTAGATAGTTCATTTTAGTAACATGTCATTATGGCGGGAACACATACAGAGATTTTTTTCTATATTTTAATATTATTATATTTATAATATATCAATATTATACTAACGACTACATAAAGCAATTAGTTTGTGCATCGCCGCCACTATCTATTATAAATAACTCTTCACATTTACGCTTAACACTAAACAGTAAACTTAACGCTTTGGTTTCGGATACGACTACGTCTAAACGAGTAATACTCGCTACTTCACAGATCTGCGACACACAAGCCGGCAGGATATACACTTATGCCAAAAACAAACGAAAATGTACAGAGACACATTAAGACAACAACCAAATTTATATTAGAAATTAAGCAAAATATAAAAAATTAATAACTTTTTCACAACTCAATATAAAAATATGGTTAGACAAACGACACGCGCAAACACACAGCGCGAACATATCGACACACAAGTAACACACCCGATCTCCACCTAAATAGTCAAAAAACAAACTTTTAGCTAACTAATTAGTTAGGCTACCTACCCATCTAATTGCAACGCAACCACTCAAAATATATTTTGTTTTTCAAACATCCTTCCAAATAAAAAAAAATGTTACATTTGTTAATTTTATTTAGTGTAATATTTTGGGAATGATTCAAATCTGACCACTCAGAACATAAGCGTCGGTTCAGTGCCGTTCTCTGATTGGCGGAGCAAATACAAAAAAAAATAATACGTATATGATATTTGAGTAAATGGCTAGGTACTCCACTATGTTTACATATTTGCATGTTTAGTTGTATATTTAATATGAGTTCGGATGTTACGTGAGCGTCTCACAAGTTTAACACGTCTGCTTTTTAACATCTAGCGGCCTTTAGCTAAAAGACATAGTTAACTCTTTCCACGCTGTTACACATTGTTAGACACAACCAAAAATATACACAATAACTGGGAAGGATGACTTTAATCACTGAATAATTTGCGACTCTTTTAATAGGAACGTTAGTATTTGTAAATTTTATTTGAAACTGACTAACTTTAATATATAATTATAAAGGACTGTAAGAAAGCCAAAAAATTGTGTCAATACTCTGAAAAATATTTAATCTAAAATGCAGTGTAAAGTATACCACACAGAAAAGACAATTAGTGAAAAATATCTATTTGTATCTCATTTTGTTAAGGTAGCAGCGGCAAATTACCACGGACCAGAACAGAATGGTCACTTTTTGTGGTTTATTAGAGTTCGTGATGCGCTGCGTAAAGCCAAGTACTTCCAATAAGAATACACAGCATGCCACACACCGAAACAAGCTTAAACAACACAACAATTAACTATTTTCCTATCAATGTCAAAAATATGAACTAAACTTCAAACGTAACCTTAACAATGGGAATATTTCAATATTTCCCATCCCCTGCACGCACACATACACATACGCACATACACACCCACACACATACACAGACAACAACAACACGCTCCTATCGCGAATGGGGTTTACAGTTTCCTCCCACGTACCCCCACGATCAATATTTACAACAATCGATAATTGCTCTAACTCTTCAATATACCTTTATCATAGATAATCTCAATGGTAAATATATTTTATATTGTTTCAACAAATAAAGAGCGCTCTCTTAGATTACTCGGTGTGTAAGCCGAGCTTAAAATTGCAGGACCAATCACAAAACGGCTCGTGAACACACACACGTTACACAGCTCTGTGATTGGTCGGAACGCATTATTAAGCCAGGCTTACACGGAGCTATAATTATACATATATATTAAGTAGTACGATGGTTTAGCTCAAAACTAAACTATAACATTAGCCTGGTGCCTGAAAATCAACCACCTACTGGCTTGTGGACAGAATCTCATAAGAAACCAACAGCAAATGTAAAAAATAATCCGTGAGGCTTATCATTTGGCAACATCTGCTTCACTTTAGAAAGATCTCTAAACAAATTCATTATGACTGGATCTGAGGTAATTCCTTATTTCAACTATATGTATATAAACTACGTCTACGTAAGCAGTTGTTTATTTACACAATACTTGGCTTCACACTACAAAAAAAAAAAAAAGAGTATAAAGTGTAGCAAAATTATTTTTTAACAAATAATACATTAGCAAAAGAAACGTACGCTTTTAAATATAGCTTTAACTCACTTTTTAAACATTAAGACAAAAGTTAATTCAAAAGTAAACAACTGCTTAGCTAGGTGTTAGCAGAAAACACTGAATCAGAGTTAACTATTACTACAATTTGAACATGTTACAATAATTCAAAATATATTTCAGATTAATGTCCAAGGCGATACTATGTCAGATCATTAAATCAACGTTCACACAATTCGAGTTACTCACGCCACTGACTTAAATACACTACACAATATACATGCTTCGTACCTTAAAAAATGTACCTGATTTATTCAAAATAATACTTTGATCCATATTAATACTAATAAAAAAAAATATACGTCGAAAAATAAACGTACGTACAAACAAATCTGTTGTTAAAAATATTACGCTTCGTCATGACTAGACAGGTGTTGGCATTGCACTTTAAAAATAAAAATAAAAATAAAAACAATAAAAATATTCAAAATTCGAACGAACGCGTTCCAGACGCGTCGGCGCACTCGGTGCGACCGCACGTCTCACAACAATCAAACAATTTTATATTTTAACTTGAATGCCTTTTATAAACTTCGAAGTAAACCCACTGGTAGCTTTGAACAATCAATTTTGAATCGTGTTCCACATAAATCAAAGTATAAAATAGCTTGAGTGTGAGTTTTAGAGTTGAATGGGATGGCACGTGCCAGGCGACATTAGACCGTATAATCGGCGTTCAAGCGACGGGAGTCTTGTCGGAAACCGATTGGTTGTTGAAGTCCTTGTTAACGAATGAGAAATCCTTGAATTCCTCCTGGGAAACAAAAAAGCAATTGTTTACATGAAATTTTTAGAGTGAATGAATGTGACAATTTGTATGTGTGTACTTTGAGTATCAATTAAAATAAAACCATGATGATATCGTATCTATAATCTATTTCGGATTGTAGATTTTTCATTAGGGTTCTAGTTACTTCTTCTTTAACATAATAAGATATATTTGTGTGTTAATGTGTCCCAGGATTAATATTATCTATATAAGAATATGAGAGCAAAGTAATGGTATGTATTGTAAAGGAGTCTCAAAAAGCGAAGGACTTGTGAATCTGTGTGTATGAGAAGTACTAGTAAGAGAACATAGGACGTATGTGTACATGAAAGAGAGCTAAAATGCGTGTGACAGGAAACAATGTGGAAATGGCATGTATGAAATAAAAGGGGGTAGGTATGTTCGTATATCTGGGCGAGTGTGTATGTGTATGAGTGTTTGTGAGAAGGGTATGTGTGTGAGAGGGTGCATGTGTAAGAAGGGTATTTCTGTGAAAGAGGGTGTATGAGTTGGTAAGAGATAGTATGTTGTAAGTGTGTTTAGGGCGTAGCCTTGTGGGATCACGGGAAATATTAAAAACTGTTAAAAAGTAACCAAAAACTACTTTTAGTAGTTATTTAATGGATTTAATGAATTTACCTGTTAATTGAATGATGGTGTGTGAATGTGTGAGGGTGTGCAGTTACCTGATTGATAGTGCGCACGATGTCGAGGGGCACGGGCGTGAGGACGGGTTCCTCCTTCGTGAATTCCGCGTCGAAGTTAAGAGCGTCGCGTTTGCTCTTCTGTAAAAGTCACAAAGTCAAACAACCCAGCATGAGACGTGACCTATTG
This sequence comes from Apoda limacodes, assembly GCA_946406115.1. Classification (NCBI taxonomy): domain Eukaryota; kingdom Metazoa; phylum Arthropoda; class Insecta; order Lepidoptera; family Limacodidae; genus Apoda; species Apoda limacodes. The sequence continues at coordinate 15,412,753 of OX291542.1, forward strand.
TGCCGCCAAACGCGCGAAATAAGATGGTTTAATTGAACTGGTTATTAGGATCAGATTTTAAGAAATACTTTGCCATATTAGTAATGAGGTAATACTTCAATACAATTTACAATACTAAGCCACACAGCAATGATACTAATAGCCTTATCGACTTCGCACTTCCACGTCCACTATCGCATAATAAAGAGACAATATTCTGTTTGCTTTATACTTTTTTTACTTGTACTCTTTGGCCTTACTTTGTTGTGTCCGAATACTGTGCGTTTAAAATGAGTTGGCCAATGGTCAGGCGCCTAATTGACGCCAGCTTGTACGTGAGTAGCTACGGTGTGCTCGGTGCTCAGTACTAATGACGGACTTCAGCCACCAATATGGTGCCTGACCATCGGCCAAGTCATTTAAAACTACTCACCAGCTTGGGGCGGAAGGGCGGACGGGTGCGTCTCGCCTGCAGCGCATCCCAATCGACGTCACGGAAGAATGCGTGCGCACGGATTCCGGCCACGCCCCCCGCCACACCCAGCCGCCGGCACGGACTCTTCGTCATAAAACCTAACAAACAAACACACATTTGTACCCACCCGACTAAATACATTCGTTCAATAACTAGTAACAAATAAATAACAAGTGTGCATTTGTGTAAATCGATGGACATTAGATACTATCTAGTTGTGAGTAAGAGAAAGTGTTCTTTTTTCGTCAAAGTAAAGGATAAAGCGAAACCTATGATTAAAAACTTTAAGTATTGCCTACCTCAAATTGTGGTAGGTTGTTAAACCTACATGGACCACGTCTGTCTGTCCTTATGTCATCGAAAGGGACCTAAGGGAGCCCTAAATTACAGCTAAGTAAAAGAGAACAATATAAAAGCATTATTAAAATTAAAATATAAAAGTTAACTTCCCTGTTGTATCGTGGTTCGTCCGAAAGTTTCCTATTAGTGGCACTTTACGCACTTTTTTTTTCTATTTACACCATATAAAACAATGCTAATGCATAAGTGTTTAATTAATTTGAAGTCTAAAAAGGCAAAAACTTTATGTTTTAACAATAGGTTAATTATTAAACGAGTGTTGCTTGAAAACAGAAAATAAATCGTACGTGAGGTGCGTTTCAGATAACAAGGCCGGGCCGAAACAGATAATTTACCGAGGAAAACTTGCTACCTCGAATCCTCCTGTAGCCTAGTTTTACAAAAATCTATGAATAAGTTCAATAGCAACATCACCCCAGGTGTATCATACCTTTGAGTATGGAAACAGCATCCTTGGAGAGCCACACGGGGTAGAGAACATCGTCGTGCAAGATGCTTTCGAACAAGTCGTCCTCGTTGTCTGCCTCGAATGGCGGTTGTCCCGCCAGCATCTCGTATACCAGCACGCCTAGCGCCCACCAGTCCACCGAGGGGCCGTACTCCAGTTCCTGCAGGATCTAATCAACACACAACACGTTACATTAGACAACCACTTCCTTTCTAATAACAAATAACCCAACAATCTTTAACACCTACACCCTATTTTTTCTTTCGCTAACATAATTTTAACTACAAAAGAAGTAAAGCAACGATTTAGCCTTAAAACACGAGAAATATAAAAACGAATAAAAAAGAGAGATTGGAGTATATTGAATGTAGTGGCCTTTCTTATTTGTCCCCAAATATAATTTTTCTTAAATTTCAGGTTAAGAGTTTTGTTCCTAAAGTAAGAAAAAAATGGCTTTACCTCCGGCGCGATGTAGTCTGGTGTGCCGCAAAATGTTGTTGTCGTCTGGCCGTCTGCAAGATAAAAGTCTCTGATAAGCCGTTTGAGGATATATGGTAGTTAGTAGCTGTGCATTAAGTAAGGTCGATGACGTTACCGAGTATGCCTTCCTTGCACATTCCAAAGTCTGCGAGCTTGCAGTGTCCCTCGCAGTCCAGAAGGATGTTGTCCAGCTTCAGGTCACGGTAGATGACGCCGTGTGAATGCAGGAACTGAAGCGCTAAGGTTACCTCCGCCGCGTAGAACCTTAATAAAAAAATGAACAATCAACTAACATTCAACTGCGTTATTGATCACCGGTGGCGCCGGGTTGCGGTAGTTCATATTAGTCAACTAGGGTCGGTATGTTCTATTCAAAACCACGTTCTAAGTATAAATTTGGTACGGTATAATGTCGCTTTTAGGCGAAGACCTGTAAATATGACCAAGAACAAGATTGGTTTAATCGTAACGAACAGAAGAAATAATAATAATTTATTGGAAGCTGACAAGTGATCAACAGATACAATACAAAAAGCGACTACGGACAGTAATTTGAATTGAATATAGAGCATGGACAATAATGGACATCCATCTTAAAAGGGTGCTGCCTTTCTTAAAGATTCCAGTTGAAAGTGCGCAATCGATTCTCATCGCGGGATAATACACATAACTGTTAACATGCAAAAGGACCTCAATGCTAACTAGCAAAAAAGACTATTTTGATTTCGTTCGCGATCGACCGTAGTAGATTACATATTCTTTTAGGTACCTGGCTCTTGGCTCGTCAAACTTCCGGGCGCGCTGAATGTGGAACATAAGGTCACCACCGGTGACGTATTCCATGACGAAGAAGAGACGGTCTGGTGTCTGGAAAGCGCAGTGCAGCGCCGTTAGGAACGGGTGTCGGGCAGCCAGCGCTAACACGCGCCGCTCTGTCAGCGTGCACTCAACGTCGTCATCCTGAATTATCGCGTCCTTCTTCAACACCTTTACTGCGAACACCTGCCAAAAAACATCCTACAATTACACACCCAGACAACTCTATTTCACAACTCGAGCCAATAGTTTTATATCATGCCATAAAGCATGTCACTTAGTCTCTGAAGTCACTAACCTCATCTGTGCCCTTCTTCTCAGCAAGCATAACCTTTCCAAATGAGCCCTTCCCCAGCACTTTGATGAAGTGGAAATCTTCCAGCGCAACCTTATGCTTGCGTCCTTCTAGGTCCATCCCCAGGTCGCCACCTACGAAACGTCATATGGAAATAAATACTTGTCGATAACACTAGTACACCATGACTGCAGCATATCTTTCACAAAAATAATTTTAATCTATTTGAACTTTTGGAGTGTTCTTCACCAATTCTTGGCCATTTGTTAATGGTTTAAAAACGATTTTTCAAATAATAAGCATTCGCAATGTAAATCATTATTCATAAGGTAGTTAATAACCACATACCATAATTTAAACAAAACTTGAAAACAAACATATCCAGCCACAAATATTTTTCTAGTTTCGTGGGTTTTTTATTGTATCAACAACTATGATTCTAAATATCTAAATAACCACTTCTGAAATGAGGTATTGATAACTGATAACCTCATTAATGATATGACTTTTTAAGACTCTCACTATGGCAGAAAGGTTAGACAGCATAAAAAGTAGTTTGGTAAGCGCATAACTTGATAATGGATAGACCGTTTTGGCATTTTTTCTAATGTTAGTAATAGTCAAAATCAGTTTTAGAAAAGTCTGATAGGAGGCGGCGCTGTAGTCAAGTTATTAACAAATTCTATATGTATAAACCAAAATATATTCACAATATGTTAAGGGTTAATTAGCAAAAAAGAAAAGTTTAAACCCGATAGGTGTTCCACAGAGTTGAATAATTAATCTATATTAAAAAAAAAGTGAATTAGCAGCAACTCATGTTTTCGGAGTGAATAAGTAATGAACGGGAAGCGATAAGGGGCTAAAGCGAAACAAAGTTCACGGGTTCAGCTAGTATACAATAGATAACAGAGAATCTTTATTACCGGAAACGGATTTTAGACCCATTTATGAATTAACAGAAAAAATAAAATTAAGGCACACTGGCTATATGAGTGACATATTATCGTTGTTTTTCTGCCTTGTGATTACAATAACAATCTGATAGCATTTTAAAAATACAAATATTAACGTTCCGGTTGAAATTTTTATCTAAAAAAGCCACGAAATTTAAAAAACCGTGACGTGCGGTGTCTGTTTTATTATAACAATTAATCATTGCCGGTGAATATAATAAACTACACGTGTGCATCAATAATTTAAGTTAGTATAAAATTAGTACCTACCTAACATAGGTAATGCAGAGGAAATGAAAATGCAAGTCTATATTAATAGTCTAGTTGGAAATTACTGATGTTGGCAATTTTTTTTTTTGACCTTGTGGCAAACAATAAAACTACACATCGCCACATAAAAATGCTAAGAATTTACGCGACACTAGCGACAGTCTATCGCGACACCTCACCTCTAAATCAAGACCGAGCAATTGAAAAATTTATATAACTAAATATAAATTGTATGTAGTTGTTGTACGTGACAATATGTATGGTGCTTGGGTTATTAATGTATTATTCCTGAAAACTGGTCATGATCAATAAAAGTACTAGAAAATATTTCTTTTCCATACAATTTGTAGCCATTTCCATTTATTCTATCCTCTCACGACAGCTCAGGTTATAGACGCCTTATATGTACTTGTTTATAACGGAAATACTTCGCACCAATACACTGACATATCTTGCATCAGAGATTCATTCTATTAAATTTTTTTGTACACCTGATTTGTCATGATCCATATAAGGTAAAAAACAAATTGCAATGTAATTTTTATATGGCAAGACACCAAAATACCAGTGTTGAAGACACGTGTATTCATAGAAGAACGGTATAAAATCCTCAGGAAATACGAACGTTACTTGTAGCACAAGCCGCAATTTAAATATAATTTATATTTTGAATACGTCATAATGTATCTAATACCTTTAAACAAGCAATTCTTGTATTTATGTATATATATAACCTGAATCTCGAAAAATGCTCCAACAATGTTCATGAAATTTTGGGGGCAATAAATCATTGGCGAGAAGTAATACTATTATTTTTACCGACACAGCAACACTGAAGCTACTTGAAAATAGATGGCGTTGTTACAAAAACGAGCAAAGCTCGGTCTTCCAGGTACTACACATAATAAATATAAAAATATTAGCCATGAACCCTCCACCATAGCGGAAAATAGGTGCTAGTGGACTACAACCTGGGTAGAGCTCGTAACTGGTGAATATGTCGAGTAGGTCGTCCCAGTGGCGGCCACGCGCCGGAGCCGCGGGGGGGACTACTGTGTCGACCACAACACAACATCAAAAACATACACAAAAACAAAATAAAAAAAACAAGCATTAAAAAAGCAACCTCTAAAAAAAATTAGTAATATGAACCACAATTTATTAAGTTGTGGGCGATAACAGTTATTTTGTCACTATATTATTTATACAACAAAAACAAAATATTTAGAACTGACTGAAAAACTAATAAAAAATATTTTAAAATGATTGAACAACAAAAAAATAATCTTTAAAACAAATAATATTTAAAACTAATCCTAAACTTACTAGCAAGGAGTCATTTATTTTATTGCACAACAGCTAATTTTCACGAGAGAGCAACACTGATGATAACCAGAGGTCGGATTTAGGTAGTGCATACTTGCAACAAAAAAAATAATAATTTTGTAATGAACATTCTGGGATTTTTGGATTATCCATATTATTCTTTAAATCACACCACTTAATTCCGTTCCAGGTGATAACTTGTAAACGGGCATTTAAACCACAAATATCGATATACCTTCTAATCATTAATTAATTAATATAAGGTTAAAAAATAAAAATAAAACTCTCCATTAAAATAGCGTTTCTTAACTTTATAGTTCTTGAGCGTTCTAATGCCTACATGCGTGTAAAAATCTATTCAACTCTTTTATTTTCATTTTAATTATAACAATAAATGATGCTGAAAGAAATAAATAACGGGGAGAATAATAGAATTTCAAACTAGTTTTCGTCTGTGAGTTTATAAATTCAGCCTAGTTAATACAGAAATAAGAATTCACTTTCCCAGCGGTATAGCAAAACATTTTATAAACATTTAGACAATACGTTCTATCGCCATTCATAATATCAAACATAATTATTTTCCAACTAAATATATTTTGCAGCAGTCAAATAGCAAGTTCCCATCACCAAAGCCCAGATATAAAAAACAACCTTGGCAGGATTCGTAGGTGGAGAATACGTCAATGAGGTCGCCCCAGTGAGCGCCGCGCATCGCCTTGGGAATTGGTATACCTACGCAACGTAACATAACATAACGTAACATAGCTCAATACAACATTACGCATAATAATAAATTAAACCTAGCAACATAATACTAAACACAATATCAAAATCAAAAAATGTCTATGACGTTTTTTTGGCTACACAAAACCATAAGCTAAGTTTGAAACCATCCTAGTTAGTAATATAAAATACCTTTTAAGCCCTGCTCTTCAATAATCACTTAACAGATTCTTTAACAGAGTCAGTCATGATAATATTAACTAGACTAGTTATTGAATGTTATATTACTAACTTGTTTGTTTGTTTATATTATTTAATAAAAAATTAAACATGTAGTCTCTAGAAAGTTTTTTTTTGATATAACAGAGTTTCAACAATGTACCTGATAGTTCTCTCGAATACATATCTAAGGCACTACCTTTATAACTTATACAGCTCGAGTAATGAGACATATAGCGCTGTAAGCCCACAAGGTCAATACCTCAGTCAAAAACATTAAAATCATACTAACAAAGCCGTGTACCTAGGATTATTTTTGGAGGATGTTCGCAATCTGGAAATTTACTTTAGGAATAGAACTTTGGCCTAGTAAATTTTGTTCAGAAGGTTTCGAAAGTGTTTGAACTCCCAGAATTAAACTAACGATCATGCACATAACATAATAATATCAAATCTTGCAACACACGAGAGAAACAGTAGCTACAAATATATGTAATATATAAATATACTGTGTATTTTTGCAGCGAGACATGAGAAACAATTATTAAGAAATACAACTTTATTAGCACATTGATCAGGACACGCCCCACTCTCAAAGCAAAATTATCTTTTTATAAACACTGAATGTGTCTGCGAGACAATTATCCAGTTATCACATATAAAAGAAGACACTTATTGAATGAACAGTTGATTTTTGAAATCGTTGATAGGAATGTAACTGCCAACTAACGAATAATTAATAAGTGTTACGGTTGCGTTTTATATGAATACAATTTTTTTATATAATAGGTATTAACGTACAAAATAAAATTAATTTTTGACAAACATCAGAGGAGAGGTAAGGTCGACAATAGAGAACGGCGGACATAAGCATGAAGTGATATCAACTATAATGTTACCATGGTTAAGTATTTGTTATGAAAAACACAACACTTTTATCTTTTTCTAGATGTTCATTATTAAAGAAGTGCAAAATGCTTGCAACAATGTGTTACTGAACAATTTAAAAAAATCTAGATTTATTTTTCTTAACTAATTTGTAAAATCTTTTAACCCGGCAAGCGTCAGATTCGGATGCGTAACATGAAGCGTATGGTGGGTGAAACAAACCCTGACAGGAATCTGAATTTTTTATATTTTAATGTTTTAATTAATATTTTTAACTAATAGAAAGTTGTTACTTCTTATTCAGAAAGCTAAAATAAGGACTGTTCATTCATTTCTATTTTTAGTTATTTTGTATCCATTATCCACAAACAAAAAGTATTCTTCATTTTGAATTCATGATCAGAGTTGCCATAATCAATCTGATTATCTTATTAAATGATTTTATGATTTAATTAAACCTATTTAATGATTTAATTAAACAAAAAAATGTGTGTTAAGACACACCTGTCTAACTAAGAGCTTCCAAGAACTTTACTTGGTAGCTGTCGACTGAGTTGTGGCAATTATCACTTTCGTACCTCCCCCCGGCCAGCTACTCAGACGCACAGCATGCACGGTCAACTTTTAAATAGATTGATAGATTTCTTTCAGTCTAAGTGTTTTTTACCCAACCTTATGCTCGTCGGGTTAAATCAGTTAAAATTTTATAGAGAGCTACAGGTCGAGCTTAAACAACAAGGAATTTAATTGGGCCTTAAGAGTTAGGGAGCAAATATGTATTAAAAGAAACAAGATCAAATGCCGCAAGCGCTTAATAAATGTGTTATCTCAACGACAACGAAAAGTTTTTTTAGTGGTTTAACATATTTCGCGTTGTCAACAGTTATTATATTACAGTCAAATTAGATACATTTTTAGGCTAAACAAACATTAATTGGTAGAGTTTTGAATTTTGGTGTACTTGTTCATTAAGAACTCCCTATAAGATCTTGGAAAAAAGGTACCCTTTTTTAGTTTTTTTCTTATATCTCGGCAATTATTGCTGATACGAAAAAAATGTGTACATAAAAACTATAGATTATTAAATATCTTATTAAAAAAGGTAATACATATGACTATTGTATCACTAGTATTTAAGCAGTAATCCGGCGTTAAAGAGAAAAATATTTATTTTTATGTTTACTCCAAAATGGTTAAAATATATTTTTTAGATTTATTTCGCGAAACTACCAAAAGAGAAAGAGAGAGAGAGAGAGAGATGAGAGGGTGAGAAAGAGAGAAAAAGGGAGAGGTCCAAGAGGCAAATGCATTATGTGACATTATGGGTATGGCTGGGTCGGAATGTGTTTGGGGCCACTTGGTGGGTATAAGTACCACTAACTGGAGCTATAAATCTATTGAAGTCGACACCCTGAGCGCCATGCCCTCCTTCTTAGGACTTTATTTATCCCTGTGACGACGACTAGAAAGGTAGACTGCTTTGAAAAAACTTAGAGTCGTAATGCTTGATTAGCACTAAACCAGTAGACACTAATCAAGACCGCGAGGTAGACAGTGAGGTCAAAAGTTCCTGTTATTGCAGACGAAGTTCTGCAGACTATCAAAATTAAGTTTACCCCTGATTATTATATTTATAAGTATTTCTAATGGGGCGATGTCGAACTAAATTTTTTCGCGACGTAGTTAGGGTAAAAATATCCTCAGCCCTCGTCATATAGATAGTTTAGTTTACTAAACGCTTTGAGTAAACTTTATTAACAGTTACTACTACCACGGTTACGTAATTTCATATATACTTCACCAGTCATATTGGATTTTGGGCAACAGAACACTGCATCAGATTTCACGGAGCACATTTATACCTACAGGAGCGCCATTTTTCGACGTGGCGGCAGCGCGCGCAGCATTCAATAAATATAAACACAATGGTTTTTAAGCTGTTACATTTATAAGCTGTTCCACATACACTAAGATCGCTCGTAACTGGTTTTTATTTTATGCACTTGCTAATAGTAGCTGGCGAGTGACTGTTGGGTGACAGATTCTATGACCACATAATTATTATAGATCTAATGAGAGCAATGAGATCTAATGAGATCTAACTGTGGTAAGCTATTTGTTTTAAGAGCTTTCTTGAATGTGTCCCAGTTTATCACAGTCTATCGCAGTCTGCGGCCTAAGAGCATAATAATTAAGAGATTGTTAGAGCAAAGTTCATCCAGTACTTTTATCGAGCGCAAACTTAGGCTTATGTTCTGTAGAAACGCTATGTTGAGTACGTCCAGCCTTTGGTAGTCATTAACGGCGAAGTTAGTAGCTGTCATAATGTTAAAATTGAGTTTGTTTACCATTCTGCCGAGAACCTTGCCTTTGTTCTACTCAGGATAGGTGGTTTTTATCGGAATCAGACGCGATGATGATCGACTGATGCCTGGTCGGTCTAGCCTATTGCCTATTCTTACTCACCAAGTGGACTCCGCCCTGCTATACACATCATGTCGCATAATGCATCTGCCCCTGTATAATCTCTCCCCTTCTCTCTCTCTCTCTCTCTCTCTCTCCCTATTCTCATCATCTCTGCCGGTCTTTCTATCTATAGGTAGCGGCAAGGAATATGTAAACAGAAACAAAACTGTATATCGAAACTGTAAATCATATTTAATAACCGACCAAATAGACGGGCGTAAGGGCAATTAAGGGGTGTAATGGGGCGTCAAGATTTGGGGGTGTAATGGGGCGTCAATATTTGAGGGTGTAAAGGGTGTTTGGGGGTGTTAGGATTGAGGGTGTAAGGTTAAATTGGTTAACAGTTAGTCGCGCTTCAAAGCTGACACGTTCATTTTTTTATTTTGTAGGATAATAAGTTTTCTATAATCGTTATCGCTGCTGTGGACACTTGGCTAATGAGTCAGGTCTTAGATGTTACCTCTGTCGTCGTGCTTGTCTGCATCTTTTTCCGTGTCCTTGTCGACGTCAGCTGCACCCTCCGCGCAAGCCGGGTTCAGCATCTGCACATACATACGGGAGACAATGAACGCTTTGTAACGTATACTTGAATGATACCTTGGAACATTTCATACAAAAATCGCTTTATTCGTGACTACTAACGCTAGAAGAAATTAACGAATAACATGTGTATAGGCGCAAATGTATGCGTGTTCTATGCAAGCAGTTTTGGTTCAGTCACAGATGGGTAGCGGGGCTCTTGTCCGCCCTAAATTTGGTCATCGGCGTAAGATTCCTGTTCCTGTTTTAACTGTGTCAACTGCTAGATTATACTTAAGAAGTTTGCTATAGCAAGCTATAGTTCATTAAAGTGGAATTCGGTTATAGCTTTGTTACTTTCGCGGGCACTTTTGAGTTTTTCCAGGATCTAAAACCGATGCCCTCCTTTATCTCTTCAACTATCTCTGTGCCAAATTTCAGCTCAGTTGGATGCTCCTTTGCATCGCGATTGAGTAACAAACAAACACACTTACAAACTTTCACATCTATAATATTTGTAGGAATAAATAGAAAATTCAAGAGTACATCATGATATACATGTATAACAACACAATAGATGGTATTGATGTTTATTCAAATGAAAATATTTAGATATTCTACTATTGCATTGTTAGTAGCGATTGGCGCACTACCACCTAGACCAAAACTAAGAAATGTATGAGGTCATTGGCCTATGTCAATAACAGTCCGTCGGTATTGTGTCGATGTTATGTTGTGTGTTGCGCTGTATACCCTACAGAGTCTGACTCACCTTGGAGGAACGTGGGCGTGGGTTCTTATCAGGCGAGATGCCCATCTCGTTGAGGATCTCAGCCATGGCTTTGGTATTGATGCCGCAGTTGTTCGCCACATTCTTCTGGCATCGCTTGTGCACGTTCATTGAACACACTGCGACAATGTATGCACAAGTGAGAATAAACTTGCAAACGTTACTGACAATAATTCCGGAGAGCTTAGCATGAGTTGACGTATCGTTACGTGAGGTGACGTCAAGCCAGATCTTGTATGCGAAATATTACTACCAAAGTACTTAGAGCGCGCCCCGCTCGTTAAATATACCATCTTACATACTGGCGATTGTTCACGAAATTTAAACTCAAAATACGGCTACTGCTGTCGAAGGTAAGGAGAAAAGAAATAAGATAAGAAGGAAACTGCTTTAGAAGCACATTTTTTCCCATCAAAGCATTTTTGAGTCGGTTTTAGATTTTCAGAAAATTAAATAAGGACCACTCTGGAGGGAAACCTTCTTTATAAATAAAACTTGTCATAAATAAACCAACGCATGCGTGAAAGTACACTACATAAGTATATAGGAATTATGAAACTTTTTTTTTAGTCAATCAAAAACAGAGGTAGCTCATTAGTGTCTGTAAATATTACGATAGGTAGGTGTTTAGATTCCATAGATCGATATATATATACCTTCGCACTGCAACCCCTGACGTATGAGGCCGTAGAGCAGCGAGCCGCAATGATCGCAGAAAGTGAATCGCTTGTAAGAGTGCATCACAAACCGATGCGGTACGTTCACGCTGAACCGCTGTCCGCCAGACACGCCCACACTCTCTTGCTGCAAAAACACGATAATACCATTACCCAACACAAAAATTCAAATTGTTCAAGCGCGAGTTGGACTCCCGCACCGCACAAGAAACACAAAGAGTATAACAGATTCAATATTGGTAAATCATTGTTGTCTATAGATCTTAGAGATGGTAAGAGCGTAAGAATAAAATAGAATGATTTTAGATCTTTCATTACCTTAGGAGTAATATTTTTAGGTCTTACAATAGTTCTAAGACAAACATATTAAAATATTTGAAAATAAAACACTTATTTTATATGTAAAACAAACGTAAAACTGATGCACCGACCCCAAGATTTATTATCCATGTACTTATCGAAATCAGAAGGCAGTGATGACTATATTGATGACGAATCTGAATACAAATAAATATCAGTTTTTTCTAAAACATAGATTTTAGGGTTCTGTACCTCAAAGGAAAAAAGGAAATCTGATAGGATCACTTTGTTGTCCTTCGGTCTGTCTGCCTGTCAAGACCCTTTTTCTCAGGAATGCATGAAGGTATCAAAGTTAAAATAAATACTAAATAATAAGATCTACGGTCCCCTTGAAGCTATAAAATATCTTGTTTGTTTGTCAGTTTGTCTGTCAAGATCCTGTGAATCAAAAACGCGTACAGGTATCAAGTTGAAGTTAATATCAAATGATAGTCAATGGTCGCTTAAAGTTGTAAAAAAAAATAACCTTCTATGTCTTCTAATGCAATAAAAAACTATGCGTAATGTGTAATTTTTGTTTCATATTGTGACGCAAATAAATCAACACCTATGCGGTAACTTGAAAAAAAAGGTTGACCACCGTACGAGATTCCTCTTACAAATATGAGACTGATTTCATTGCTGGAAAAATTTTGTAGCATACATGGTAACTAATCAAGTCAATTAAAAAACAGTCTATAGTTAGATAACCCACCGAGAAAAGCCCGAGAAATAATACATTCGCGTTCCTTGCATTAGTCGTCTGTATCACTCAGCGCAAATATCTACTACTCCCTGTTCATTGCGTGTGTTACCAACCCTTTTCAAATTTTGAACAGACGAAAGACGTGTATTGTCGTATGATTAAGGAAATATTATACGGCAATATAAAAAAAACCGATGTCAGTGAGGATGAGGATGTTTTTGTTCGTGATATATAAACAGAGTAGAAGTAAAACGGTAAAGTTTCGCAGGTAAGTAGGTACTTATAATCAAAACTAGTTTTATTGATATTTTACACGAGTAACAATAATGATTATTTTTAATTCAAAGTGATGTTTTATTAATTAGCAAACTTGCAACAATTTATAATATAATATTATAATCTTGCGCTTTTTAACCTACACTTGTATAGAGGAATGTAGCCCTTTTTATAAACAGATCTGTTGTTCTTTACTGAAACAGACCTGGCAACCCTGATTGTCACTGCTTATTTACCATCTCACTGCTCGCCATCGGATTTGATTAAATTTATTCATTCATTCAAAGGTACTCACTAATATAAGAAAATATTAATTTAATAGCTCAAAAGCCGATTTCCCAACACTAAAATTGTCTCTGGTCTCCAATACGCCATATTTGTTCACATGATAAGACAAGTAAGAAAAAATGAGGTTTAAATACATAATTATGTTATATGTCAAAAGGCGAAATCCGCCAAGCCTAAGAATTTGGATTCGGGAGAATCGCCACATTAAATTTTCTATAAATTGGGATAGTAATGTTAAAAATAAAGTAACATACCTACAATCTTTTATATATAAAGTTAAAAATTGTATGAACTAGGTTTTGATAAGTCAATTTTTAGGTTAAACGGATTTGGCTCTTTAGACTTTGGCCTATACATAACATATATAGACAAGCACAATAAACAAAATATAAATGTGCATTTACATTTGATCTCACCTCCTCCTTCATGCCAGGACACTTGGTCACCACGGAGGAATGGCAGCGCTTGTGCACCACACATGTGCAAACTGTCAAATAAATATATAATTTATAATATATACATTTTAGCACTAGTTACTTGAAACTGTAAAGAATATCTTCTGGATATTTCCTTTCAAGGTTTATTTTAAATTTCTAATATAGCAATATTACCTTGGCACTGGTAGCCCTGCTTGCCCAGTCCCCTGTAACAGTAAAACCATATTTTTCAAACTGATTTAATAAGTACATTATGTAAAACATACAATTATTTTTTACATTACTCAAGATCTACACCGGGGCTAGTTATTTTTTTTTAATTAAGTTATTAAATAGAGAAATAAGTATCACTAGGAGATAGCTACAAGGAAATCAAATTGAGATGCGGGAACAGAGTACCGGTGTAAGTCTTTTGCCCATGGTATAAAATAAGGTACCTCTGGGTAATAAGGCCTATCTAATATCAAATTCATATTCACATTTCAGTCATTTAATCAATAATTTAGTCGTTCCAAAATCGTAAGTGTAGATAGAAGGTGCATGTTCTCGAAAGAAAAATATATTTTTAAGTTATTTTAAATTTCTTAATAAATTCAAAAAAAATTAGACAGGTCATGGCCTTAATCGGTTAATTAAATTTTATTTGGTCCTGTGATGACTCGGAATTTAAAGTGAAAGAAACTGGCGCTATAAAATTTACATTTTATAATTGTTTAGCATATTGCGATACTTTTTGCACTTTTCCGATTTTAAAATTAAGGGGGTAGGCCACCGTGTTAGCCGACAGGCCTTATTACATGCAAGTACCTTATTCAAAGATACACCTACAGACATAGAGTCTGTCAACAAACACTTTTTTTATGATTAATTAGCTAGCTTATTTAAAATGCATAGTGTAAACTGATTTATTCCACATAAAATATATTCAAGTTAAATATTATAAGATACAATATTTTTGATCTGCAAGTAAACAATAGCTTGTAGCTGATATTAATTTTATTACATTAATATTTGTCTCCCTAATATTACCTTACTTGATAAAGATAAATAGGTATTACTATAAACATGTTGTAATGGCTATCTTCAGAACTGTTCTGTATCATCAATCTCGTGTGAATTTGTTCGTCGTCGTCCCCCTTAATGTCTGCCGCACGTCGCGGTACGACTAAAGCATGTCATAGTCTAAGTTATTGTCATAACACTTCAAGCTTCTGTATGAAATGGTCATCCATTGGAAACCTGTGTTCTATGTCTCCATACACCATAGTCTATTCAACGCATTACAAAGTCATGTTAGTAATTGCTATACACTTTAGGAATTAAGCTCAAACTATCTTTAAGCCATTTGAATAGACAACGAGGACCTCTAGATACACTAGTGCAATCTGAATTAGACTATTCAAATTACATGCCATTAACCATAAGGGCAGCAAATCGTTAGCTTTCACTGTTAGGTTAAAACAATTATGTTAGGTTAGACAGACTTTATTGAACCTAACCTGTTTGTTATTCTGTAAGTATCCTACAAAACTGAACCTGTTTTTATTGCACTTTTTAGTTAAGTTGGTTGTCTTGTCTTGGTGCATGAGGGCAACTAAATACTTACCATATGAACTCCCGACAGTGGCTACAAAAGGTGGGCTGCCGCAGAAACGTGGCCATGAACTTGTGCCCGTTGACCTGGTGCACGCGCCGGCGCATAGCACCACGCCGCCGCGCAAACCCCGCCCCCTCTTTGAACTCTCGCCTCACCCCTGCCCCGCCACCCCTGGCGCCCCCGCCACCACCCCCGCCGCATACACCGGCGCCCGCACCCGCGCCAGTCCGACACTCCATCCCCGCTGCGCCACATTACAGTTAATGTTTGTAAATGTTAATGTTCGTTCACAATACATGACGCATGGTAGGGTGGGGCTTAATGAGCAGACTACGAGGTCTATTAAATGTACCTCCCAATTAGGCATCTATAGTTTCGGGCACACCAGGCAATGCTTTCAAACTTGAAGCCTTGTGTTGATTACTACCGATTTTTAAATAGTGAGCAAAAATGGGTTGTTGAATTTTTGTTATTAGCCTTCAAAAAGACGTTAATTTTTAACTATTTGATTAAAGAAATCGTAATAATAGAATGATAATAATCATAACATTTGACGATTTAAAAGAGCTCTCAAAGGACCCATTCAAATAAATTAATATTATATTATTATTATTTTTCCTTATCCCAACCAATATATAATGCGAAGTCAGTTTGTCTGTCGTTCCTTAATTTCGTATCAAAGCTGGATGTTCTTTTAGAAACAAACAGTCACAAATCGAATATAACAGAATAAACAAAAAAAAAAAAACAGACCTGGAGTTCCCTTAAGTAAAAAGTATCATTATTACAATATCTAGCTGCTACGAAGTAAGATTACAGAGTTAATAGTGAGTAAACCAAAAAATAAATAAATACTTTAAAACAATTAAACTTAAATTAACAATATATGGGAAGTAGGCTTTGGATTAAACCTGAAACAATCTGTCTGTGACTTCTTTTTTATAGCGAAGAAGTTTTAAACCGAAAATGTCAATGTCATTTAGTATTGTGTTATACGCTCGTGTAGATCGTCTAACAAACGTATTTTTGGCGTAATTTGTTTTACAAAAATTAATAGAAAAGGTATTTTTCGAACGTGAAGAAGGACGCGCTACATGAAAGTTAATCTTTGCCAATAGGGAAGAAGAATCAACGTGATTATTTACGATTTTAAATAAATACAAGGAATCTAAGTATGATCTTCTATTTTTTAATGTCATCATTTTGTGTCGTTTTGCAGCGCTAATTTAGTCATCAAAGTTATTTCCAGTACGATAGTCAAGAGACTTTAAAAAAATATTTTGAATTTTTTCCAATCAAGTTGTATGTATGACGTATTGTGGATTCCAGACTACACTAGCAAATTCTAGATGACTTCGAACGAATTTGTTAAACAAAATCTTAAACGTTTTACCTAGTTTAAAAGGTTTCGACAACCTAAGTATGAGTCCCAAGTTTTTGTAAGCTTTCTCAATAACTATATTCAGATGGGAATTGAATTGCAATTTTTGGTCTAGTGTAACGCCAAGATCTCTTACTTCATTCACTCGATTTATATTTTTGTCATATAGTAAATAATCAAATTGAATAGGGTTACATTTTCGTGCGAAAGTGATGACGTGACACTTTTCTGTGTTAAGTTTTAATTAATTAACTGTACAATAGTCAGAAAAACTGTCTAAGTCCTTTGTAAGTTTGTACAATCTGTTCGAGAAGATATAACTTTAAATATTTTAGTGTCGTGTCTAAATGAAGTACCAATATCATTTATGTAAAGGCAAAAAAGGAAAGGACCTAAATGAGAGCCTTGAGGTACCCCAGAAGAGATGGAAAGATACCTCGATGTGACACCCTTTAGGCACACAGCCTGACTTCTATTTTCAATGTATGACTTAAGCCATCTAAAAGGGTCGCCATGAATACCGAATTTAGCTAATTTAAATATAAGCGTGCAGTGATTAATTTTATCAAAAGCTTTCGAAAAATCGGTATAAATGTCGTCAACCTGACAACCAGCATCCATAGCATTGATAACAGAGTCAGTGTAAGTTACCAAATTAGAATCAACACTACGACCATGAAAGAAACCATGGCAAGGCAAGAATTTAGCAAAGGGACACAGGATGCCATAGAATACATTTTATCGCAATCATGTCGCATGCTAGGTCTATCACATATTGCATATGTAGATTTACCTCAGGTGATACTGAAGACCACTATTTGGCGATATTTCAACTTAGTGATTACACACATTTCAATCAACAAGGAAATCAAAAAGACATTGTATCCTCTAATTGATTGCAAAATCGTCGCTAATGACACTACAGAATTCAAGGAAATACAATACACTCACCTTGTGCATTCCATTTCAGATCAATTTTGAGATGCAATTTTCCTTGTGGCTCAAGGTCAACCTAAAAATAAAATAGAATGCTTTTATTGTAGTGCTTGTGGTCGATTAATAAGTACGACATATAGATAGGCAGCTTATCCTGAACTAGCAACAAGTTTAGTTGTATTACAACTAACTTCTGACTTAACTACTAAACACACACACACACACACACACACACACACACACACACACACACACACACACACACACACACAAATCCTAATAACAATTAAAACTATTTCTTTATATTTTAAATCTGAATTCACCAATACTATACTGTTCAAGCATCCCATTATGTTTAAGTCAATAGGTAGCACTTGATAATGAACACTTGAGTCAGACATTAAATACAATGATCACAACCAACATCACTAAACAAACACAATCTGTCTCGAATAAAATTCGACTAGACATTGTTTGTCTAGTTCTGTCTCTGGGATCAACAAATCACAGTACTTCATCACTTTTGCAAATGCATTTAGCCAACTCATGTATACATTTGAATGTAATTTTAACCGCAAGAAAAAGACCTTGAATTCAAATGCAAGGGAAAATAAATCAAAATTTTCCCACAAATAAAAAGTATTTCTTGAATATTTTTATAATATCTTAGTGATTAATTTATTGCAAAAATTATAGTGAAACACCTTTATCATTAGCCAGAGCACAAAAAGGATTGACCATAAAAAAGATATATTAACATTATAGAAGAAGATACTTAAGTAAAATCCAAAGATAATGCCTCAAATAGGCATCCTGACTTATAGTACATCTCTTATGAGTTTGATTATTTAACTTACTCTTATCAGTCTAGCACAAAAATAAATCTGGCTATATTCAATCATTTATTGAGACATATATATAAAAATTGAAGAAAAAGGCTTTCAATAACAGCATTATCCCTTGTCTGACATATGGGTGTCAAACATGGTCCATAACAAAAAATGTAATAAACAGGATTTCAGTCAAAGAGCCATGGAAGGAGGCACTATGAACATAAAACTTATAGACAGAGTCAGAGCTACTGAAAGATTTATCTTAAGAATAAGCATTCAATGGGCTAGCCACAAGAAGCAAGAATGAACAAAAACAGGTGGACAAAAAAGATCACAATGTGGAACCCAAGACTGAGAAGAAGGAAAGTAGGAAAACCTAAAAGAAGACGGGCAGATGACATAATTGCTATAGCAAGGGACAAGAAGAAGTGGAAAGAGGAGCAAAATAAAAACATACATAAAATATTGAGATTGGAAGAGAATAAAGGCTTATATTATTTTTTATTATATTCAAACATTAATATGGAAATCTATATAAAAACCTACAATGACACAAATAACATTTTAATATGTCAATATAAAATAATCATAAACCAGTGTTGCTAAAAAATATTTTTGATATAATAACCCCTGATAAATCAAATTATTACTATTTATAAATTAAATGCATTAAATCTAATAGGCTACAACTATACTAAAAATAAAATAAAAAAAAAGTTAAAAATTGAAGGTGAATTTTTTAAAGATACCATCTTTAATAATTCACCTTCAATTTTTAACATTTTTTTTCATTTTATTTTTTTCAATTTGGCTTGAGGTAATTACCAATTGTTTGGTAACTGAAATAGTTGTAGCCTATAACCTACAACCCTATCCTATGTTAACATGTTAAATTTGTACATTTCTCATTGAATGTATTTTTGTATATGTTTATGGTTTTAATCCCTGGAAAGGTATTACTAGCGGCTGGATACACAGCCACATCATTAATATGAAGGACAGACTCTTTTTAGTAACTACATTAGCTCTACATAACATGTGGTAAGCACATTGCTGCAACACTACTGCTGATGCAGTGTATCTAGTCTGATTATTATATATCGTAAATTAAAAATCCTACTAATATTATAAATGTGAAAGTTTGTTTGTCTGTATGGATGGATGTTTGTTACTCTTTCACACTTCAACCATTGGACGGATCGGGATGAAACTTGGCATACATATAGGTTAGGTTCTGGAATAGCATATAGGCTACTTTTTATACCAAAATTCCCAGGGGAATAACTTTAACTGAACTTAAACGTACTATAGCTACAGCTTGATATAGCAAACTTCATAGGTGTAATTAAGGAGTAAATCAGTCGGAGATAACAAAATTTAGGGCAGGTAAATTAAGGAGTAAATCACAGTATTAATACTGTGATTCAATAAAGGAGTCCCACCCCGATAACCAAATTTAGGACACATTCACACCATTATGTGGTGGACAGTACCTTATTTACAATCACTAGTCCTATGTGACAGATCAATTGTATGAAGTATAAACCTAACCATATCAATTTGATCAATAAATCATGAGTAAAAGTTGCAAAACACACACTTTCTTATATTTTTTTTAGCTTTTTTAATATATCTGTATACTCTCGCATACTATGCATTTCTTATGAATTTGACTGCTCTAAATTTTAACCATTCTTTATATAACCCCTCAGAAGTGATAACTTCTGCACCCACGTGCACTATCACTGATGATAATAAACATCATATAACTTTAAAACACAATAATTATTAATGTGAGTGAGTCTATTTTGAATTTTAGCACTGAAAGATTAACACATAAACTACTAGACCTTTCAACCAATTATTATAAAAATTTGAACAAACATTTTAGTGTTACTTATATTTTATAACTCACTACAAGATACCACTGGAGTACATGTGCATGAATTGTAGAGTACATACATGCTTGTGAAGGTTATTCAACTAGTACAATCTGTAGCAACTATTCATTATTTACGAGTCGTGTAATAAACTAACGATTCACCTACTAAGTGCAGTATTTTATTCCCTCGTCATACCAAGTCACATCTATTAGCAAACACAAATAATTGCTAAAAACCTTAGCTGCTCTCTCTCAAGCATAGACAGTTAGTTTCCTACATGATACTATTGTTCAACATAGTCAATGCAGTCCTAGCTTACACAATACATTGGTGTGTGGGCTAGTTTAATTAGTACAAGGCAAATGCGATCCCTTGATTATTGGTTAGCATGTATAAATTACTCCAGACAAACTACTTTCTACAAACAATCTTTCCAAAAAAAGTTCAAAGGCAGCAATATCTTTTGTTAGTTGCAATAAAGCATTAACTCTGTTGTGAATTCTTCCTAAACTAAATCTGATTAATTAACAGGGCAGAACAGATACACACAATCACACACATATATACACACTTAGATATGGTTTTTCATATACCCTGTATATTTATTTTGTTTATTGAAATAACTATTTAATATACCTACTTTTAACTTTTGGTACATTATCAACATTTATATTAAATAGGTCAAACTTTGTAATAGGCTTTATAAGAATGAATATATCAAATATTCGGAATTCAGAAAAAAGTAAAAATTATAAAATAGGTGGCCCATAAATTGAGTTCAAATAAATTTTTATAAATAGATTTGATTAACTACAAAAATTTTAGGCTGTATGAAAAATCTTTTAGCCTAAAGTATATATGATGGAAACATACCCAAAAATCATTTGCTTCTTTATCTCGATGCATCAGATCTTCAAAAGGGATAGTACAGTTTGCAACAAAGTCATCAGGAGGTATTGCAGCATCATGGAATACAGTAATACCCAGGCTGAAACAGAAAATGCAATAAATTAAACGGTTAACATCAGGTTGAGAGAGAAAAATTGAGTATTTTTTACTTCTCCGTTTGACATTTTACCATAAAAAAATATTTAAAAATTGATTCTTCATTGACTAGATTAAAAAAAATATACAAAAAACAGTTACAGTAAACAATGTACCATCCACACATGACATGATTCTTTCCCCAAAATAAATCCTGATCCATGTGTGTGTTACGATTAAACTGTGGCACTCACTAGCAATTGGCAGTGCACACTTCTGTTGACTTGTTCACTGAAATAAAGAACTTCTCACTGCTCATCTCTAAGCTTCCTTGCAACTTTCAGGGATTTTGCATTTGATGTTGCCTAACATTTTGAAAGCAATCAATCAGCATCCTGTTTCATGAAACAATCAACTGCT
The DNA here is from genome assembly GCA_946406115.1 of Apoda limacodes. NCBI lineage: Eukaryota > Metazoa > Arthropoda > Insecta > Lepidoptera > Limacodidae > Apoda > Apoda limacodes. The sequence continues at coordinate 15,434,523 of OX291542.1, forward strand.
CATTTATTGCATTTTGAGTTTCCAATAGAAGATTTTAGTTGAGATATATTTTAAAGACTATGTTCCAAATCAGGCCGAGTAATTATCGCCTGGTAAAGTTGCAAAATCAACCTGTTCTGGAATGAGTGTTTGACAGTTAATTTTCCCACTGACAGGAGTGATTTTCAACCTTTTCTATGGCAGTGTAAAGAATTCAACTTGATAGTTGAAAAAAACCGCTTGATTTTAAAATATGATTTTAAAAATAATTTCTGACTTAAAATTAATCCACCTTAGAAGTAAATATTTACCAAAAATAATATAACAGCGATATACCTGGCGACATTGTGCACTTCATGACTAAAAGATTCATTCCAAACTGGGTCAAATGTTTTGGGTTTAGTGCTTGAACGATCCAAATGATGTTCGTCGGCATCAATTGAAACGTAAGGGTCTATCGGCTGATCGTCTGCAAAAGCATCACAATAAAACAAAATTATTATCAACACTCTTTCAAATAAACATAATACCTACGCCTATGCGTACAAATGAAATTTAAAACTAGGCTCAAGAGCAAAACAGGGTGCGAAAAGGCGTGGCTGGAACCCAGAGTGCAAGAATGATTCCAGACATATGTACCTACCTGGTTTCCCGAAGGTCATGTTGTGCCGTTTCTGGAAGTCAGTCGGCCTGAGTCCCGTCGCTTCGCACACCTTGACCCGTACCACCCCGCTAAACATTGTGGTGCCGCGATCAACGAGCCGTTTCTAGACCGCGCCACCACACGATCACTTCCACTCTATAAACTCACTGAAATTCATTGAAGGAGCTTCATAATTTTAATAAAAATTTGATATATACCCTGACAGCAACGAGATCCGCCATGGATCCGATAAAATTCTATAATCTATGCTAATCAGTGTTGCCAATCAGGGGCAAAGAGAATATAATATACTACGTAAGAATCAGGGGCTTGCGGCTTGTTGCATAATTTACACAACTGCATCCATTGTCGTTAAACTTGCCGTATTTTACTATTTATAAAAGAAAATACTTTTCCTAGCAACCCATATATATATATATTGGTGAGTCTATTTGTTTGGTATTGCTTGACGTCGTTCCCGAGCAACCAATTAAATTGGATTTTGGCACAAAGATTGTCGAAGGGACGGAAGAGATTATATGGTCCTTTTTATTCCGTAAAATTGAAAAGTTCCTGCAGGAATAACTATCATCAAATTCTACTTGGACAAACTGCGGCTACAGCTGGCTATAACACTCTTTCTAACTTGTTTGCTATTAAAATTAATGATTTCCTGTCTGAAATAGAAAATCTTTCATTTTAACTAAAAAAACTCGGTCAAACTTTAGATGATGAAGTAATTGTTTCAAAAATGCTTAGTTCACTACCGGAACAATATTCATATTTTACGACTGCATGGGAATCTACACCATCTGACCAAAAGACACTTAAAAACTTAAAAAGTCGCCTTTTAACAGAAGAAATTAGGTTAAATAAAACTGAAAGTACTGCAATAGCTTTCAAGTCGCAGAAAGTTATGAAAAGCATGAACTGCAATCGCATGGGTCATACCACGAAGCAGTGTAAAACAAAACCGTGTTTAATTTGTAAGAAGACGAACCATACTAAAGCGAATTGTTTCTTTAAATGATAAACAACAAAAAAACAATTAAAATTTTAAAAAGAAATTAGTGTCGCGAAGCATGATGAAGTCTTGTTGGCACAAGACCAAGGAAAAATAATTGGTCAACATGTAACATTGCAAAAAGCATTATTTGTGCCTAACTTAACACAGAACCTTATGTCTGTAAATCATGTTACAAAGAATGGTGGAGAAGTTCTCTTTACGAACCAGTCTGTAGTTATTACCAAAGACTCTGAAATAATTTTAAAAGGTAAAAAGACATCAGAAGGTCTCTATGCCATAGACATAGAAAAGCGGGTAGCTGATACACATGTGTCACTCTACACAAAAAGATAAGATGTCATAAATATGTGGCATATTAAAATGGGACATCCGTCAAATGAATGTTTATTAAAATTGTTAAAAGTTGCAGACGAAATTGATTTTGATGATAAAAAAGTCAATATTTTAAAATGTGAAATTTGTATTATGGCGAAACAAACTAGAAAGCCATTTTATACTAGAACTAAAGCAACTAGAAAATTGGAAATAATTCACTCAGACGTGTGTAGTATTGAAGAAGAAACGTGGGATGGTATGAAATATTTTGTAACCATACTTGATGATTATACACACTTTATAAAAATTTACTTAATAAGAAATAAACATGAAATTCCAGAAATCTTAAAAGAATGTATTAATGAATTTGAACGAGAAAATGAAAACAAAGTTAAAGTTGTGCGATGTGACAATGGAGGTGAGTACACTGGTAGTGCACTTAAAATTTGGTGTCAAAGAAGAGGAATAAAACTAGATTATACTATTCCTTACACGCCTCAATTAAATGGGAAGGCAGAGCGCCTAAATCGAAGCATTATGGAAAAAGCACGAGCTATACTGTTTGAATCAGGTCTTAGAAATGAAATGTGGGGTGAAGCAGTTTTGACAGCTTGCTATCTACTCAATCAACTACCTTCATGTGGATCAGATATTACACCGTATGAAGCATGGGTAAATAAAAAACCAAACCCTAAAAACATTGAATGTTTTGGAAGTATCGCCTATGTCAAGAAGTTGAGATACGTTAAAAAACTAGAACCTAGAAGCAAAAAGTTAATCATGGTGAGATATGCTCCTACTGGGTATAGACTTTGGAACGCTGAGAAAAGGCAAGTGATTTTAGGAAGAGATGTAATATTTCAAACAAATGAAAACTTAAATGATTATCATTCTAAAATCAATAAACAAAATGTTGATATGAGACAGTTGTTGAATGAAGTAGTATGCAAAGACATAAATGAAGAAAACTAAGGTTTAAAAGAACCAGAGTATATAGAACAGAAACAAGATAATAGTGATTTGGACATGATTGAAGAGTCAAACATTCCAACCGATTCAACTGAGACTGAGCAAAACGAAATGCTAGGTTGAGGAAAAAGAAATAAACTACCGAAAAAACATCTTGATTTCGTATACTTGACATATAAAGAAGCTACAGCTGGATCAGATAAAATAAAATGGGAAAAAGCTATACATAAAGTGATACAATCATTAAAAAATAATGAAACATGGCATTAATAGATAAACAAGAAGCTAAAAAAAATTATTCTAACCGCCACATGGGTTTTAACTATAAAAGAAAGTGGTCGCTATAAAGCAAGATTGGTTGCTAGAGGTTGTTGATAATGAAACATTTAGTCCAGTAATAAATACCAACACTTTAAGAACAATGTTTGCTATCGCAGCATACAAACATTATGATATTTTACAATTTGATATTAAAACTGCATATTTGTATGGAGATTTACATGAAGTTACCAGAAGGTTTTGACGAAGGATATGTAAAATTGAATAAATCTTTATATGGATTAAAGCAAGCGCCTTTGAAATGGAATAACAGATTTACAAATTTCTTAAAGGAAAAAAAATTAATGCCAGTAAAAACTGATCAATGTCTATTTAAAAATGATTCATTAATATTAGGTATTTATATTGATGATGGATTACTTCTGGGAAGTGACAAAATTGAAATGGAAAAGCTAAACAGTGAACTAAAAGAAGAATTTGAAATGACGATAGATACTGAGCCAAGCTTATTTTTGGGAATAGAAGTTAAAAATGAAGACAACAAGATAAAGCTTACACAAGAGAAATATATAAAAAGATTTATCGAAAAATTTCGAATGGAAGAAGATAAAAGTACTCAAGTGCCTATGAGCGTTGGAATAAAAAGTACTGTAAAAGAAAATGAAGAAGAAGACTTGAATAATAATATATATTTTCCTTACAGAGAACTTATAGATTCACTTTTATACGTTGCAAAGAAGACACGCCCGGATATTGCATTTGATGCAAATTTTTGTAGCAGACAATGTAAACAATGCCAAAAGGATTTTGAGGTACTTAATGGGCACTTCAGATTCAGGTATTCAATTTCATATTAATAACTTGCATTTAGAAGCTTACTGTTATGCGGACTACTCTAATGATCCAGATACAAGACGCAGCACATCGGGCTATATTATATTTTTGTGTGGAGGACCAATTGCATGATCTTCAAGACATCAGCCTATAGTAGCCATGTCTTCTACTGAGGCTGAATATATTGAGCAGAATGTTGTCGTGAATTAATTTCTCTTAAGAATCTAATTACTGAAGCGTACAAACACAGAAGTTAATGCAACTTTGTATGTAGATAATCAAAGTGCAATTCATTTAATTAATAATAGTGTAGTGAATAAGAGATCTAAGCACATAGATGTGCGATATCATTACATACACGAAAAGTCAGTGAAGGATCTGTGACTGTAAAATATTGCCCATCTGAGCATCAAATTGCTTATATACTCAAAAAACCCTTAGGGAATATAAAATTTTCTTATTTAAAGTCTTTTGCTGTTACTTAAATGGTTTATTTTATTTCTTAAAAAAAAAAAAATTAAGGGGGCAACAGTAAACGGTAAATTAAATTTATTTTAAATGTTTACATTCAAGGGGGCAATATGTGTTCTAATTTTGATTTTTAATAATTTAATTAAATGCGATTCATAAAAGAAACAAAATGCGATCTATGTTATTTATTTTGAGTTAGTTACATAGTTGTAACTTGAGTGTTACCTATATAAAACTTTTATTTATTATTGCTGATTATATTTGTGTAACATATAAGTGTATTAATTTAATTACAATTAAGAGGGCATGTTGAGATAGTAAAAAGGTTACTTGTATTTTAAATTGTCTATGATATGTCAGTTGATTTAAAAGTAAGAAAGTATTATAAAGAAAACATATCTGTCATGAATATATATTAACATTGATAATTGATAAATAAATATCTTAAAATATCCACTGCGTATCGCCTTATTAATCACCCCGCATAACAGACCCTTTGTGTACCTACCTACGGCTACATGGCCGGATATAATGTATATTAACATTGTAAATATGCCATAAGAGAACTAAGATACATTAAAGGAACTATGAACTCCAAATTAAGTTGTAGTAGAAAAGGTTAATTAATTCAAGACTTTGATGATGTTCGGGGCAGTTGTAAAGTAAAATAACAAATAATAAAAAACGGCCTTTTTTAAATTACCAGCACAGCGCCATCTAGCTTATTATTGAGAGAAACAGTAACACATTTGTTGGAAACGATATTCAAAGTTAAGCAACGTCGGGCTTGGTCAGTACTTGGATAGGTGACCGCTTAGCGGCACACTTTTTGTTATTGTCATTTTTCGTAAACTACGTTACTTTGCTTGCACCTTCTTAACATCCGTAAAATGCAAGTCGGACTAGCACACCGTGGGTTCCGTACCACGATTGACGAAATTTACTAACACAAACAAAAACAATAACTATAGCTGCAATGACAGTTGACAAAAGTAATGAAAATAATGATTCTGCATCCCATAACGAACGCGCCCTATAAATTCTATTTCATTCTCAGAGCAGCCTCCGGAGCCTCTTGGTACGTCCGCAATGCGGGCCTACACAGAGATTTCGAACTCCCCACGATTCCCCAATATTTCAAAGTTCTGGCAGTCCGCTTCTTCGAGCGTACACAAAATCACCCGAATCGACTAATTGTGCATTCCACAACGTATCATCCCCCCGATCAACCTCGGCATGGTCGTAAAACTATAGTTAGGCGGCCTCGGCACGTACTAACGGCCCCAGATGACGATCTCGCGATCCGGATAGCGAGATTAGTCTCTACGACCTCCCCGAATAGGGCCTCCCTCCAAACACGACGCCGACGTCCCCGGGTTCGTCAGCGCCCACAAGGATACACGAGGTATCAAAGAGTGATGGGGCGCTTCTTGCCCCCACTCAATTGCAACCGCACCCGCGTAACGGGGAACTCCCCACCTGGCGGTGACTCACCTTCGGGTTCGAGGCTCACGCCGGTCGAAGGGACGCCCCGAGAGCGACAACCCAAACCGAGGCTCCCCCGAGGGAGCCCTTGAGCGTTGGGCGCTATATGGGCTGAGGCTCCTTCAGAGTCTCGCCCCAAAAAAGCCCGGTGAAGCAGTAATGGCTGCAACAGCCAACTGCATTGTCAGATCAGAAAAAAAAAATATTATATTTAAATAAACATTGCACTTTATAATATACTAGACCTACTTACAATTTACTTTACCGTCGAAATAACCCGCAGAACAATAAGTTGCTATCCGATGTTCAAGCTACTGAATTAGTTTAGTTATTTTATTAAACCCTTTTCTATTTAATTTATTACTCGTTAGGCATAGTAGGTTCGCCGATAGTTTTATTTAAATCGCCGTTGATTCCGCACTGACTATAAGTCCGATAAGAGCCGTTTCCTATCATTGCGACCTGTGTTGAGTTGTGCCGATGCCTGTTCCTGGAGATCAGACATGTCTTACTCCGTTTTGATAATTTTTTCGTGTTTGGTTTATGACCGTTTATATAAAGTTAAGGCGTTTTAATAAGGCTACCGCTTCAACATTTGTCAACAATTTTTTGGGCATATTTTGATTCACCCTCCGAAGGATCCACTGTTCATTCCCGATCAAACCATAGTTTTGATCCCTTTCCGGCCGCCGTGAGTTATGTTCGCTAAAATTCGCCCCTCGAATTACCTCACATATATTTCCTACATAGATAAATAAGTTCCCTACACCCGCCTACCGACCGTACGTAATATCTGACATATATATACGGAACCTGATGCACATGACTACGTGATCCTCCCGAAGACAAGATTTCAATGGAAAGGCTTTCCAAGGCTGTTCAGCGCGGACACGCTGCCCGCTGCATACACCGGTCAGTCTTACCGAAATCGTCGATGCGAGCAGTCACAACAGGCTCACCGAAGAGCCGTCAGCCGTCCCGACGCATATAGCAGCATCCCGTACCGGCCGCCGCCACGCGCCGTTTAGACGCCGCGCGTGTTGTAACACTATACATTTGTAAACTACAGTGCCGCCGCCACTAAGCAGCTTTCAATTCCTTTTTTTTTTATAGGGCGCGTGTTTTGAATATTGTAAAGTTTTAGGTTATATGTATATTGCTGTTGGTGGAATAGCAGCGTTTTACCTGAAATAAAACGCATATTAAAATACTTACCTAACTGGAAGCTTTTATATTGAGAGAGCATTTCCGTTTCCGTCGCAATTGCCGACTGTCGTACCCCCACCTTGAGTTCGTATTTGGAAGTGGCGCCACCTGGCGGCTGCTCGCTATGTTAGTTTCGTGTTACATCGAGCGCCATTTTAAAATCATTGGCTAAATATATTCACCAGGCAGAAATTAAAGTGAAAGCTTCCAGTTAGGTAAGTATTTTAATATGCGTTTTATTTCAGGTAAAACGCTGCTATTAAATAACTTGACCGTAACTGGAAGCTTTTAAATTGAGAGCCTGTTTGTTTTCGCCTGGTGGCGCCCCAAGTTTAGAGTACGGCTTTAAATTTTTGGTAATCCAACGCAAAAATAGAATAAAATTCTGTTTAAAAAACAACATAATATATTTTCCTTTGAACTCAAAAACAAATGTACTAAGTAATTTAAAAGTGATAAATAAAATCAACAGTATTAGATAAATTATTTAGTAACGCATAATTCATCTCAAACGTAATAATAAAATCAACAGATTTAAATAAATTATTCAGAAATACGTAATTCATCTCAGAGGTAATAAATAACATCAACAGAATTAAATAAATTATTTAGTAATACGTAATTCGTCTCAAGGTTATTCTCAATCAATACTATACAATCAACCTTCTTTTGTTAAAATTAAAATTTAGATTGGAAACAAGGTTATTGTTTTCTTTAATCTATTGGAGTAAAAAATTTTGTGACGCTTTTTGAATTATCAGTTCTTAATACTTCACGTCTATAAATTTTTTTAAAAGTATTTGCTGATCGCCAATTTCCTCGAGCTAGGATGTCGTCGATTAAAGCATTTTCTAACCAGCTCTTTGAGGCGACCGCTGAGCGGACATTCCCGGAGAAGCTGTTATACCAGCTTCTTTAAAAATTGTTCTTATCCAGCTTGCTATCACCCTACGTGAAGCGGGTTTAGCAACTCCACTGATTGTTATAAAGAGATTAAATGATTTTGCAGTATTACGTCTTTCGTTTAACAATGTTATAGTTTTGTCTATCCAAAATATGGGATTTAAATTTTGATTCGATAAATTTGGAAGAAATTTCCAATTTGACTGTCTATAATAATGGGTATCAGTTTTTGAGCCAAATTCAGGCAAAAATATTGAATTATCGCAAGTTTTAATAAAGTGATCAGGATCAACTCTTAATAAGGTTAAGTCATGTATACGTCGTCCAGAGCATAGTAATAGTAAAATCGCCGTATGACGCGATGTCTGGAATAAATTATTTAAATTGACAGTTAACTGGCTAGAAATGAGCTTAATTTATTAACGTCCCAAATAGGTGCTTTAGTACTTTTTGGATTTTTCAGAGCGATTGAGTTTAGGATATGTTTTACCAAGATGTGCGAGGTCAAATGACTTGATGTTTCAGAGTAACATAGCGTAGAAACTACAGACTTATGTAGGAGAATAGTATTGTATGATAATTTATTAATCAAATATAAATCTGATGAAAATTGTGCTAACTGAGAGCCAGTAGGATTTATCGGATCAACATATTTATGTTTAGCCCATTACATCCAGCGTTTCCAAGCTACTTCCTAAGTTTTTAGGGTAGATTTTTAAGCAATAATAACTGTTCATTGTTCCATGTTTCTATCGCCTCGGTCCAGCCCCACATTTCCTAACTTCCAGGAGGATGTGCTGAACTTTCGGCGGTGGTTGTACCGTCGCCGTGTCGATTAGATGTTTGTGTAAATTGGTTACAGTAAGCGGCGCTTCGAGCGCTCGGGCTTTTAGGTCTGCCCGCCAAAACACTTTTTCCCAACGGGGGACTACTATTAAAAATATTCCTGTTGACCGATTCAGGTGTGTCAGTACTTTGGGAATTAGAAACGGCGGTGGGACACCCACGCTAGCGGGTAATTCCATGGAACACTGAACGCGTCGTGATATAGCGCTTGACGGTCTCTCAAATCTCGGGATACATAATTGTATACTACATGGGCAGTTTCGGATGCGAACAAATCACTGGGGTTCCCCACTTTGCAAACACCATTTCCACACAGGCTGGTATCAAGTGCCACTCCGGAGGCTGAAGATGACGCGATAGGTGATTGGCATGATTGTTGTATCTGCCTGGGATATGGTGTATGCTGAAGTGTATTTGGTATTTGATTGAGCAATGTAAGAATTTGATAGGTTATGCTCATAAGAGGCGTGGATTTTGTTCCTCCTTCTTTTCGTAAATAAGCAACTGCAGTTTTGTTGTCGCTTTGTATCAGGACTGAGCTGCCTTACAGGAAAAGAGCATGTTCCTGGAGAGCGTGTAGTAAGGCCAACATATCCTTCTGATTGAAATGTAGGTGCTGTTCTTCTTGGGACCAGTTGCCCCATAGAGCCTAATCGTTCAACTGTGCTCCTCACGTTAGGTCCAATGCATCGGTGACCATGAAGTGCACTGGGGGAGGGTAATGTAAGGTTGTTGGTAGCTGGCAGTTCTGTGTCCACCAACTCAGTTCGTTGCACACACTTTGAGGTAAAGGGGATGTTTTTTACGACTGTTTCGGAAGTGAGTTCAGAAACATTAACGTTTGTCGATGATGGAGTCGACCTCGTGGGATGAAAAAACTGGCAAAATTGAGAAGTCCTACTATTCTCTGCAAAGCTTTTATTTTCGCTCTGCCTTCGCCGAGTACCAGATTTACTTTTTCTACTATGATTTCGGTCTTTTCTTTCGGCAGGGTTTTCAAATTGAAATTTATTTGCCACCCTAACCTCTGCAATGTCTGTAAAGTTATTTGGACATGATTGAGAAGTCTTGTTGTTCTTGAATGTCTTGATGTACCAGTAAGTAATCGTCTAAGTACACCACGATCCTTATGTGCCACTGTTCTCGCAATATTTGAGCTACCCAATTCGTAAGAATTGAAAAGGTTTTTGGGGCTGTGCTCAGACCGAACGGTAGACATGTCATCTCTAGTAATTCTTGCTTCTAAATAAGTCGCAGATAGCGTCTTTGGTACTTCACTACTTTCAGATGAAAATATGCTTGGGATAAATCGATTTTGTACATCCAGTCCTGTGGTTGAAGAAAATCTGGTAATTTGTGCATGTTTATTAAATGAAATGGTTTAGTCAGCACATATTCGTTCAGCGCCTTGAGGTTGAATATAGGGCGAGCTGTTCCGTTGGGCTTGGGCACCACAAACATAGGGGAAATAAAGCTTCGAGTGGGTATTACTACTTTTAAATGCCTTGGGATTTCATTTGTTGTATAATTGCAGACATTTCCTCTGAATTAGGAGTTTGATATAGGCTTTTGACTACGTTGGGATAAACAAGATGGGGTTTTTGAAAAAATGGTACGCGATACTCTTGAATTAACCTTAATTTCTGGTGCTCCCATCATTTTCCATTCTAGGTAGTTATGAGCTAATTGACCTGCTCGAAAAAGTCTCGAGTCATTGTTTTTTATTTAAACTATAGCCGCCTCTGGAAGCTCTTCGAGCATTTCCTCGTCCCCTGTAACTTCCACGATCGAGCCGCGAGCTTCTGTTGTGAAACGAGCCTCTATTATTACAGAGGTTGAAATAGTGTTTGAGGGTTGGCCTTGGGGAGGGTAGTTTTGAAAATAATATTCACCCCGCGAGGGTAGATTCATACAAGCATGCGAGTGCGTGCTGCCTGCCTGGTATTGGGTTCCACGTGATGGAACTGTCAGTTTTCGTGTACCTTGCCCCCGCGAGGGGTGGTAATTGTTTTGGCTCATTTGTGGTTGTGATTGCGGTCCTTTAATTTTCGAGGGCCAAAAAGCTTTGCGAACTCCGCCAGCCTTTTCCAATGCTGATGTTAAAAGATTGGAATCAAAAATGTGCGTGGCTGAAAGTGGGATTTTATTAATTGACGCCTTGACCAAGGGATCACGAACTTGACTAGTAATTGTTTCGCGGCGCATTTCAATACTTTCAGCTCTATGTCCACAAACCATTTGCAAAAGATCAGATGAAATTTTAAATAAATCCCCTTTCAAAAATAGCTCATCTACCTTATTATTAAGATTGTCGGCATTAACATCTGTACTCTTTACCAAATAGAGAAGGTTGCGAATGCCTTCTTGCAGTGAAATTTTTTGTTTTAATATACAGTATGTTATGGCAGCATATGATTTATTAGCGTACGTGAGGGGACGCAATGTATCATTCATTTTTACCTCATCGTTTGTTTCCAGGTCTGTAAAGCCTGGGTTATAATTGTATAATTTTTGGGTGTCAGCGTATCTTTCGTCTGACGTGCTGCCTAAGCGCTGAACATCCAATAACATTTTTAAATAGTTATCTGGAGTTTTAGGAATAGATGGTTCCTTTAATTTCGTTTCTATTTCGAATGTAAAGGGATTTTCATGACTTTAATGATCAGGGTCAAATTCTTGAAATATTATTATTATTATTAAAATTATAGACGAGCAGCATGAGATGCTGGTGTGTCTATCTAAAAAGATGGAAATGTCTTAGTCCTTTTCATTAAAATATTATTCACTTAATATATCATTCTTGTAAGTCCACACACTTGAAGTCTTTAAACCATTTGTCTAGTCCATTTTCAAAAGAGTTGGCTGAATCGGCTGAAACTACACTGGCCGGCAATTTGTTCCAAGTTTCCACAACACGATTACCCAGAAAGTGGTGTGCAATATTGTTTTCTGATCTGAAGCGCGTGATAGTAAGATGGTGTCTTCTTGAGTGTCCATGAGAGTTTGCATCCTTCAAGACAAACATGTCAGGTGTGTTAGGTAGGTTGTAATTGCATGTCTGGATTTTATATGTCTCGATTAGATCACCCCTCATACGCCGATCTTGTAAAGTTGGCAGCTTTAGTATTTTAAGCCTCTTCTCATATGATTTTCTTTTTAGTCCACATGGGATTTTAGTAGCCTTCCTTTGAACACTTTCTAAAAGAGTGATGTCCTTTACAAAATATAGACTCCATACCTCAAACGCATACTCAAGCAAAGGTCTCACGTATGTCTTGTATATTTTTATAAAAGTTGCTATGTTGATGAACTGAAAAGATCTCTGTATCACATAAAGGAAAGACTTAGCTTTTTTCACTAGTGCACTTATATGATATATATCCCCAAATTTTTCTGTGAGTTTACAGCAGAAATCGGTGCGCCATCAAGCCAGTATGTTTGACGTGGATTGTTGTTCCCTAGGTGCAGCACTGTACACTTATTTGCATTGAGTTTAATTATCCACTGATGTAACCATTCATGTAAACGATCAATAACATTCTGTAATTGTCCTGATTGTACCAGTGGGTTACCAAAAAATTTACAATCGTCTGCAAAGAAGTTCGCTGAAGATTTTAGAAAAGCAATCAAATCAGTGCCAAAAATGCTAAATAACGTTGGAGCAAGCACACTTACCTGTGGGTCTCCACTGAGAACTTATCTTGTCCGTCATAACGTTTCTCCAACTCGTACTTGGAATGTGCGTTGTGTAAGGTATTCCTTAATCCAGTTCAAAAGTTTGCCCCTGATGCCGAAATTCTCTAGCTTTAATAATAATCGCTGGTGAGGTACTTTGTCAAAAGCCCGTTCAAAATCAAGATAAATAACATCAACTGGATTTTTATGGTTCAGCTCCGTGGTCCAGGTATAAACAGAGGATATGAAATTTGTAACTGTTGATCGCATTTGTACAAAGCCATGTTGATGAATCGATGTAACATTTTCTCTATTGAGGAACAATTTTAGTTGATCTAGTATTATCCTCTCCATGCATTTACAAATAATGCTTGTTAGGCTATTAGGTCTGTATTTAGATGGATCTCCCCTGTCACCACTCTTATACACTGGTGTCACTACTGCATGCTTCCAATCTTGAGGTAGTTTGGCTGTTTTAAAGGATAGTTTCATGAGTTCACATAATATAGTTACAAATATGATAGGGTCTTTTTTCAAAATACAGCTAGGAATATTATCAGGACGGTCAAGTTATTTAATATCTATTGATGATGATTTTATAAGAGTTTTAGCTTTAGTTTTGCTTATTCTCAAATCATAAATTAAATTATTGTTTTGTTTCAAATATTGGGTTTTAGTAATAACTAAATAAAATAAATATTTTTGATTATTTTATATACTTACTATCTTTTAATAAGTAATTACTTATATCGAAGTTAAAAAGTCCTTATTATTATTTTAGGGTTTAATGGCAAAAAGGGAACCCCAGATGAAATAACAGTACATACTCCATAACCATAATTGTCCGTAGGACAGACTATGGACTACGCAATAGGCCACACTTTAGAAAGAGACAAAGTTAACCTGTGGTGTCTTTCTTATAGACAAGATACGACACTACACGTTCGTTCGCTTCGTCTCTGTCACTCATTTACGACCATTTTTTTTCATAGCAATGAAATGCACTGTCCAGTTCTCTATGTCTATGGTTCTCTATCAATGAATTCCTATATACTATTATCTGTGATTCCTATATACTATATTATTTGTGGAATTTATTATTAAAGTACTTTGTGGTTTATGTTCATGTGAATGAAGAATTTAGTCTTACAACAAACTTAAACAGATTATTACAATGGGTTTCCTTACAATATTGAAGAAGTTAAGGCAAAAAGAGAAAGAAATGAGAATTTTAATGTTGTATCCTTTATGTTTTCACTTAATACTTTTGTTCTTATGTTTAATAATATAAAGTTAGGTTAAGTTTTTTTTACTGTTTATATTTTCCTTAGCTTTTATTAATCAGAGGCTTAGACAACGCGGGTAAGACAACTATATTAAAGCGATTTAATGGTGAACCTATCGATACTATCTCTCCAACCCTCGGATTCAACATCAAAACATTAGAACACCGTGGTTTCAAACTTAATATCTGGGATGTAGGCGGACAAAAATCTTTAAGGTATCGGGGAACTTTTGGTATATTCGCTCGATTTATATACACAACATTTTTGCTACTTATTTTGGTAATTTTTAGGGTTCCGTGCCTCGAAAGGAAAAAACGGAACCCTTATAAGATCACTTTGTTGTCCGTCCGTCCGTTCATCTGTCCGTCCGTCAGTCAAGACCCTTTTTCTCAGGAACGCATGGAGGTATCAAGCTAAAATTTATATCAAATACTCAGGTCTACTGTCCCTTGAAGCTGTGAAAAATCAACGTAATCAAAAGATACAGCCGTTTATGCCGCATATTTCTGCAAATTTTTGCAACTTGTAAGGGAATCAAAACCTACAGTGTACTTCCTGTGTACTCAGAATCTTGAAATTTGGTACGCAGCAACGTCTTATAGCACAGATAAAGAAAAAATTTTGAAAAACCATAAATTTTATATATAATATAATATTTTTAATAATATACAACAACATATAATAAGTTCGCACGGAACCCTCTGTGTGGGGGCCAGACTTGCACTTGGCCATATTTTTACTTTTGTGCACCACCTCAGTTTAGCATAAAAATGATTTTAATGAATGAAGATGTATCCCCCTTATACCCAAATGAAATGCAGAAATTGGCAGCCGATATTTTTTTTGATGGATTTTGTGAAAAAAAAAAATTGTGTGGATTTATTGTGAAATATTTTGCTTGGTATGTATTATACACACCCTTCTGTGGGCTGCCGGTATTGTTCGCCCGCTTTTAGTATTGATTTTTTCAAAAACTATTATTTTCTGCTGACTTTTTTGTTTTATTTGTGTAAAAGCAGGTGCTACTCTATAAATTAAAATTTTTTTTACGCAAAAATTACTTGGTGCAATTTACCCTTATTTTTGGAGTTATATTAAAAGTTTGGTCTTATTTGGATACAGAGGGTAATGCTCCGAGAGTATAGTATTATACTACCAAATCCTTAACTTTCGTCCAAAAGTCTTTTTCAGACCTGATCAGAGTAACTTAATGGGAAAAAAGTGTTTCAGTTTTGGCTAAACACTTCAAGGGTTTAGTTTAGAGAAAGTCAAAATTTTGGAAGTGATTTTGTCTGCACTTCCTGTGCAGCGCCTCCGCTCCAGGTGTGAGTAGAAACAAGTCTGCACAAAACTATAAATAAAAAAATATTTGTATTTGGCCAATACAACAATGCAATCTTCACAGTTTTAATGTCCTGAAGGGGGTAATTAGTGGCTAGGTACAATCCTACATCCTACTGTAGGAGACAGCTACTTTACCAACTACATTTTTCATCAGCCTGTCACTTTAAATCATCTAATTATGGCAAAATGCCAGGCACTGGGAGTGGTTTTGGAATCTAAGCTCAAAATTATTAGGGTTCTGTATGTAGGCAGCCATTGTATGGAGTCAGTCATATGTAGTCTATGCCCTACTCCAAATTTTGCCCTTTTTAGCTTATCATCCTTTCCAGTCAGCTTTGCATTGAAGTTCCCCATGACAACAGTAAAGCATGTTGGGGAGGTATGCTTTGTATGTATTCTCATCAAATTCTCATACATCACCTCAACCACAAAATCTTAGTGTGCCAAAGTGGGTGTGTAAACCTAAATCACCTTTACTGATATCTTATAGTGAATATGAGTATTGTTCATGAGGGACTTGCGGACAATTAACCTGACACCACCTTCAGCTAGTTGTTCACCTTCCTGTTTATACAGCAATATACTGGTTAAAATAGTCCTCCTTCAGATAGCCTTTTTATGTCCTAGCAAAACTGGTCTACTTCTTCCAGCTCAGCAATCTTTTCATCAGTCCTCAATATGTGTGTCTGGGATGTCGCCAAGGCCAGTCCTTGTTAATAGTGGTAGCCTGATCGCTGCTAGGGATTCTTCCTACCCCCTGCAACTCTGGTGCGTTCACCACTATTATAGTTCAGACTAACAAGGTTGCAAAGACTAGGGGGCTACAGTCTTTGGGTTTTGCCAATAATTGCCACACTTTGCTTGGAGATTGGTGACCGTAGATTGTTGTTACAAGTGCTCAGAATGGTGCTGCTGTCCACCATACGGTACAAGCCTCTTAGTTTCTTACCATGACACCAGTGGGAGGATTCATGGTGGTGTGATTCTGCTCTGCCATCACTACATGTCATGTGTTTTTATATCGCCCAAGTTTTACTAATTATTACTTATTAGGTTCACTAAGTTTATAATTTTTATTTTTCTTATTAACAGCTGAAAAAGATAAATTATAGATAATATATAGACAATAGAATAATGTATCCAAATAATCTAGCTCTAATATAGAAATTAAAGATATATTATAGATATCATAAAATGTTTTGCGTGTATGTATGTGGTAGGTCATACTGGAAGAATTACTTCGAGAGCACGGACGGCGTAGCGTGGGTGGTGGACGCGGCGGACGGGCGTCGGCTTGCGGCGTGTCGCGACGAGCTGCACGCCTTGCTACGCGAGGAGCGGCTCGCGGGTGCCACGCTCCTCGTGCTCGCCAACAAGGCGGACCTTACCGGCGCGCGCTCTACGCAAGACATTCGCGAGGTATCGCTAACAAAAGTTGCCGTAGTTTAGTAGTTTTTATTTATATATATAATCTTTATTTGATCACGATACATTCTTATTTATTACAACATTTGCGGTGACGGTCTGAGGACAGTTTTTTTTTTCTTGCCGTTACAAAATGCTTGTTAATCAAAAACTAAATAAGCTACAGTAATTACGCGGAAATATCAGTTGAGATAATTAATTAACCTACTCTATAGATTTTCACTTCCACTCATGTCATATAAATCGCTTCATATTATTTACAATTATCACTATACATATAAAATTTTTGCACATCGGTGGCCGCCATACCACCGCAAGGGAGTTAATTTTTTATTTTTTGCAAAACTAATTGTACCACCATGAAATTTTTTTTCAACAGTTTCTGTCTGATTTTAAATAGAAGTCTGATAATGCCATACCTGTAGGAGGTGGCAAATGTGTAAATTTTTTTTTTATTGTAAGATTTTACTCGTATTTTGGACGATTTGTATTTGTAGTATGGCACTAATTTTCCCCCTACTAGAAGTATGCCAATTATAATAACGGTCACATTTTATAAAATACTTCCAAAAATCCAAATGCAATACTGGTACAAATCGTTTTGCAAAAAAAAGAAAATTAACTCCCTTGCGGTGTATGGCGACCGATGTGCGTCCATTTGGAACCGTTCGAAAATTATAGCATGGTGATGTTCGTGAATGGCTACTCGACAATGATTAGCTGTGCAAAATTTAGCTTGATACAAATAGTTGAATTGTTTTTTTTTTTTTTATTAATGTGTTCGCGCCGGTATGACGGGCTGTAAGTCACACCGGAGAAGCATGGCATTACGCTACCGCCTACTTTTTTTATGGACTATCGGAAAATACAAGGATTTTTGTGGAAAAAATCATTCGACATCGTAATTTATTCGACACGTTCGACTAATGCCTACGCTATTGGGTACCAGCGCTATGACCATCATTTTTCTTATCGTCATTACGTAGTTAGGCCCCTGAAGAACCGCCATACTGGTACAAATCACTAGTATTTTGTGTCACTGTCTCCCGGTCTATGAGCCTTAAAGTTGAAAATTAAGATTTACGTGTTTTACCGTTTTTGGAAAATCATCAACTTAAGGGCAAAATAGGGGCTGAAATTTTGTTTGAGAATTTCGATATTTTTGTGGAGTTAGCCCGTTGATGAAAGCGTAAGAGCAATAGAAAGATTTATCTGCACATGGACCCCCCCCCCCCCCCCCCAATCCTCTTCTAATAAACTCAACCGATGCGCAGTGGGTCGTAAGAGCCAACCAACTTTACTTATCTATTATCTGTAGCTATGCTACTTTCCCTTTTGTCAGATATTAAAGACGCCATTAAAAAAAAAATCCTTTGTCCTCTTTTAATCACTTTCGACCAACTGTGTGACGCCCCGATAAGTGTCCCGCGCATGCGCGACTAGACAAATTCAGAGAAGTCCTCTATGCAGCTTTCTCCTCTCTCTCTCTCTAGACTTTTCCGAGAGCCGGTTCACGCACTGTATTCTAAGAATAATATTTGTATGTATATAGGTAATTGTGTAAAGAACAATATCTGTTTTTATTTAAAAAAATACACCTCTTATAGATTCCCCACCATTGTGTCCCAAACCACTCTGTGCCACCTTTGCAACTGAAAATCTTTGAAACTGAAGTTTCAGACTAAATTACCAAATTTTTTAACTTGAAGTAAAATAAATAAATATTTGTAATTTCATAAATATTGTGCATTTTGATACCGATATGTGATATTTTAGAGCTATGTTTATAAAGTGCTGTGTATTTAGGCACTGGAGCTGGACAGCATAAAGTCACATCACTGGCGCGTGGTACGCTGTTCCGCAGTCTCTGGGGAGAATCTCCTCGATGGGATCGACTGGATGCTTGACGACATTGCATCAAGGATCTTCAGCCTCGACTAGCAACTAATTATCATAAACTACCGGCTATTCTGCTTTATGCTTTTGGCTGAGTTTTAGGATCTTAATTAAATTGAAGTTTCGAATTTTATTTTAGCTAAATTACTTTTGATATTGATAAAATTAAGGAATTAAAGACATTGCCAAATGAAACAATAATAACATACGTGACACTGTATTCGACCCAACAGACGACGGAAAACGGCACGAAGCCGATTCAATTGATAGACAAAATAACTCTATGTCTCTGTCGCCCGATAAAGTTACTTTCCAGCCATTTTTACGTCATTGCAGTTGCAGTGGAGCAGACTTGGCGCAGACGGGCCTGCCCTCACTCCAAGTTATTAGCTATGCTGGCAAAACTGGCTGGCTATCATGATAATACGAAATTTAATTTTTACATTGATATATACATAATTCAACTGTGAAATAAATGGTAATGTAAATATTTAATTCAGTGTTGAGCCGGGCTTTCCAAAACCACTTTTCTGATTTCCCCATTTCATTCAGGAACGCAGCCATTCCTAAAATCGACCTACATGAACAATAAGTGGAAATCACAATACAAAGCAGTTACAAGCTGAGTAAAGTTTATCATCATAGCCAACAGCCAGTAGTCTGCTCAACTGCGAAATTATTAGCTTGCGAGGAATATGTATGTACCTACTACCTACATTTCGGAGATTTTGTTAAGAACCTTTGTACGCTAGAACTATTTTCTACTGTGTGTCTGTGCACTTTTGTGGTCGCATGCCCCTACATTTAAGTATTATCGCTACACTACGGCAGTAGCCGGCCTGCTGTTCACATTCCTGTACCTTTTTAGTTTTATTCGATATAGGTTTGTAATAAAAAGACTAACAAAGGTGTTTAATACTTTTAAAAAAATACAAAGATGTGTAAATGTAAGGCAATGTAAAAAAGAATATTTAAAGTCAGCAGTAAAGGCACACGCGCAACATTCATTTCATTTATACAGTTAGTCATCGAAATCCGACACGTCGAGAAGTCATGGCGCTGCGAAAAAATGTATGACTGGCTATTCAGCACCCGACTAGCTATATGCGATGACATAGGTTAAGTCGGGTGCGCTCGTCGCCCTGTCTAGACGCCTTCAATGGCCAACTGAATGAAAGATTGTTTAGCCTGTGGTAGAAGTGAGAAATGAAACTTGTGCAGGCATCCCTAGATGACTCATCGGGTCGTAGTCGTGGAGTCGCACGTCGACTGGCTATTATTCAATAAGTCTTGTAAATATGTATCACTAATATTTTTACAGAAATCGTATTTTGTACTTGTATGATACTTTATATTATAAAGACTAAATTGTCAATGTTGGCAAACTGTGATCAATTAGCTTAATTATTTATCGCTATTAATAATAATTAACATTTTGTAATATTTTTTATTTTACTTACACCCATGGCCCTTAACTATGTATCGAGGTACGGTACGCAGTAATTTAGTTTTATATACCACCAAAGTGGCAAACAAGCTTAAAAATTAACATGACCTCCTGATGTTAAGCAATCAGCGTAGCCTACATTTGAAACAGTAGCATAAGTTGTGCGTTGTGAACCTTTATTCACTCGCTTCTTGAAAAAACCCAACTTGTCCCTAGAGAAAACTTTGGCACAGGGCATGACCATTAGAACTGTAAGTGTAAGGATAAATTATCTGCCTATAGCGAGCGGTGCAATGGTAGAAAGTAGTTCATTTCAAATTAAAAATTAAGATGAAAAAGATTAGATTTTTCCATACAAAGTTATCTATACATATTTCGCCACTCAAAATGGTAAAAAATTTGCTATCAAGCAAGGCTTTTGGATATTTTGCAGATGTTTAAAGTCATACAATTTTTGTAGTTTGAATTTATTCATACTGTTTTAATTACATTTTTCATATTTTTTTCAGGACTAATTATGGCGACTCTTATATATAATTATCAATTACCCTATCCTTAACGTACCAGACAACCTCAGGGTAGATAAAAACGTGGGTATACTGGTAGGTGGTGCAAAACAAACTTAAATGATAAATAGATAAGATAAAAATACACATAAATATTAAAGTGTACACTCACATATCAAGTAAATGTACAAAGGTCAAAGAAAAGTTACATTATTTTTTTATCAATAAACACATAGGAACTGCAGGATGCTCACCTCAGACAAGAATATCAATGACAGATGGGATGGCAGGAATAAGCATGGGTGGGTAGAGTTACGATGCTATTTTCCTTCTACTATAGTTTCATGTTGTGATCAAAGATCTTCAGAAATCAGACCTATTACGACAAATCCCCGTAGGTACATACAATACTCGTAGTAACATTCGCATTTCACTATATAGTCATAATGCTAAAAACATGGTGAACAGGTACACAGTAGTAGTGTGTCTATATGTACATAAAGTACATACACCGTAAACACTCCAATAAAGCAGAATTTATACCTGAGCGGATACATTACCTGTCTAGTATATCGAGATCCAAGCTGTGTTTCGCAAATTGTATGGTTGTACGGACACATTTGGTCGCAAAAGTAGAATGATTGAACTCAAACTTGATATATATTTATAACACAATAGACCGACTGACACTTAAAGTTACGGAATTGTCGCGAGGCGGCGGAGCTCTTTCGCTAGGAATGGCCAGGGTGATCGTCGGGCTGCGAGCTGGCGGCCGGGTGCTCCTCGCTGGGACCGTGTGGTGCCTCCGTCTCCATGGTGGAATTGTGGTT
This sequence comes from Apoda limacodes, assembly GCA_946406115.1. NCBI lineage: Eukaryota > Metazoa > Arthropoda > Insecta > Lepidoptera > Limacodidae > Apoda > Apoda limacodes. Next base: position 15,455,889 of record OX291542.1, read on the forward strand.
GGCCTCCACTGTCACATCCTGTTTGCTGCTGTCTGATTCTGCAACATTAGTCATAGAAATTTCAGCTGATTTAGCTAAGAATACGTTAATAATAGGAACTTGTAACCCAGTATCATTTTAAAGAATATGTTAAGTTAAGCAATGTAGCTCTCTGTCTAGTGAAACATTTTTCTGGGGGCACATTACCCTGTCTGTCCTAGCAGTTGTTATATGACAGCAGTAATTTAGCCATCTCAGACTATTTCTCAAAAAATTCTGACAGTGTAGTAGAGACTAGCTGAATATCTATCAATTTGCACTTGGACAGTGCGAGGGACTATGGCCTATGCCTCCTTTATCTAAGGAGAGTTAATTAGGCTGCAAGCCATGAAAGTTACTGTTCTAATAGAACTGTCAACTGCTGCAGTGACTTCTTCAACTCTGAAGTAGTAGCACCTTTGAAACGCGAGTGATCGCGTGGGGTGCATGTTGCTAATAGTTAACGTGAGTTTTTGTATAAATTAACAGGTAAACAAATTTGCAATTATATTTATAGGATAAACTATTAAAAAAAAAACATATAATAGTTTGACACTCAATACTAGAAAAATGTTTTGGGAAATCTAAGGTTTTTTTTTTAATTTCATCAGTCTTTGTTTAAACTTACATAAAAAAAAAACTAAACAATTTGACAAAATGTAACGTTTTCATTATCTGCAACATGTATTGTAGCCAAAAGTGCTGGCACATGTTGATACAATTTTCATTGCACAGTAGCTTTGCACATCTTTAGTCCTTCCATTTTTCTTGGACGGACATACTGCACACACACCTACTCTACCTGAGAGCATATCATAGTGTTCAAATAACAATTCAATTTGGTTCTGTAGCTGTTTCTGCAAAGTGTTTACGTTGGAGCTACTGATTATATGTAGTCTGATAAGTTATTATTATTTCACAACAATGCAACAACCTTTGCCTTTTGCTCTTACACATGCACTAAATTTGTCCGAATTTCTTAAATACAGAGGTGAGGAACGGGGGGCAGCTACTTGGACATTTGACCTTGACAAATGTATTGTGGTCAAGAAATCATAGTTTCTCGCTGCGGGAGAAAAAAATGTAAAAAAACTATTGTTACCTTTTGGTTCCTCTGTTGGTTCTACATCATTTTCTGTGATCATACTCTCGTCATGCCCATCTTCACCATCACTGTCATCTTTTTCTTTCTCATCAACATCCATTGCAAATTTGTCTCGTTTTCTACCTTTATCATCATCTTCTTTTTTTATTTCGATGCCTTGATCTGAGCTTTCTGTTTGTCGTTTAAGTGTTGCATCTTGACTGTGTAATGTTTTTGGATCATTTTCTTTGGCTCCTGGACCTCTCGTACGTAAGCACCGCTGTTCTATTCGCTGTAATTCTTCTTGAAGCTCCTGACGTTTCTTGGTCATACATCCTGTAAAGATTTTGATAGAAATGTTCAAATTTTTAAAAATACTAGTAACTACCATTTAAAACTATCATTATTACTTACTGCGATATAAACGACCAAATTGAGCTGTAATGTTAAATAAAATATCAAAAATCTATTGCTATTGTTTGGGTCTTTATTTTTCGACAGTATTTTTGTAATTCAGAAGAGAACAGTGACTTGAAAGTTATAACATTGAATCAATTATAATTATTATCGTTGAAGTAGCATTGTACAGTATCTGATAAGTTTTGCTTTGTGAACATAGTTTAAACTTACTCTCATGATATTTTCTGCTTGCACTCAACTTTTCTATTGCTTTGTCAGACATTTTCTTGGGCAGCCAGTACACATGCGGTTTGGCTTTAGTCAGGATAAAGTTGCTGAGACTTCTTTGTGATGCCTCCCATTTCTCAAACTCTTGGACGCGTGCCATCTTTGCCTCCAATGCTTTGATTGTGGCTTTCTTGTGTTCTCTTTCAGCAAACAATGTTTTTCTCTCTTGCTGCTCTTTTTCCTTTTCTAATCGAGCTTGCTCTTCTATCTTCCTCTCTACTAATGCTTTCTTTTCCTCCTATCAAACACAATAATTAGGTATATCTATCTATATGATAAATATTTAGGCTACACTATGAATAATGGAAAATGTGATTGGTTTTTAGAAAAAAATGTGTGCTGAAAATTTTTAAAAGGTGGGCAAAGTGTGAGTGATTTCCTGAGATTGCAAGAGTATAATGCTATGGCAACAGCTTAAAATCAGATTGTTGTTAGCTTTTTTGCCATCTTAGTGTTTAAAAAAAAATAGAAAAAAATGACCTGGTAGCTGATAACTTGTGTGTAGCTCAATTTATAACATTAAAAAGTGTGATTTCAGCTATCCAGACACCCAACTTATAGCTTATAGCATGTATTGATTATAAGTTTTATTTACATCAACTATAATAACCATGGTTCCACAACATGAATCTAAAATAATCCAACTTAAACCAACTGACAACAAATAACCACCGATCATAGCATGGTTTTTTAGTTGTTTTGTCTAATCACTGTCAAATATCATTTATTATTATTATTATCTTTCTTCATTTATATTCCTAATTTTAAAGCTTGAGATTGTCCATGTACAGCAGATGACTAATGATTTCACCTCTTCTGTGAAGCCGACAGCCTGGCCTTGAATCTTTCAACAAAATGCTAAGAGGATTTAGTGCTAGACAGAACCACAATGGGCTCAGACTGTTACCCTGAAAAACCCTGCTCAATCCAGTCCAGCGGTTCAGGAGAACTTTCGCCGCTGCCTGGTTGATGAAGGACCATGGTCCATTGCCTCATACAAGAGCTTAAAAAAGATTTTAGAGTTGCATCAATTTTATACAACTCTAAAATCCTTTCCAGCCATGAATGAGGAACCGAATCATAGGCCTCCTTATAGTCAATCCAAGCAACAGAGAGAGCCCCCCTACTACGTCTTACCTTTTGGCTAATGGTCATGTCAATAAGGAGGAGCTCCTTAGTACCACAGGACCCAACCCTATATCCATTCTGAGCGGAGGCCAAAACATTGTTTGCTACAATGTGTGTATTGATTTTGGTGGTCAGAATAGATCTAAGGAGCTTGTAGATGGTAGCTAAGCAGGTAATGGGTTTGTAGTGTTTTGGATCCGCGGTGCTACCAAACTTGTGGAGCAGGAAAGTGATAGGATAGTGAAGGGAACCAAGCTCAAGGACTTCTTATTATAATTATTTCTTATTTCATTTATCTTTGCTTAAAAATCACAGTTAAAAGCCAGAAAACCTTTGAACAAGCAGAATTCTACAGTTTACGAAAGTAAATAAACTTCAACTGTCACTATCAAATTTCAACAATGGGTCCAGATATTTAACTACAACAAAAAACAACTTAATATGTGGTAATTTGCTGTACCGTAGCCTCTATAGTAAATATAATGACCTGGTGACATTCATTTGACAGATTTCTAACCTTGGTCTGTAAAACAATCTCTTCTTGTTTAAACTTTTGTAAAGTTCCGAGAAGAGAACCAAAGATACGACGATTGCGCTTTCTGGACTGCTCGTCATCGCCCTGGGCGCGCAGCACGGCGGCGCGTGTCGGCAGCTCACGGCTGACCGCGGAAGAAACACGACCGCGCCGCGCACCTGGACCCTCCTCCTCGCCCTCACTGTCCGCCGCTCGCGCTGACAATCTGAATGTTTTCAATGCACAAATAAATCTAACTGGCTATTAAATAAATCATATTTAAAGAAAAAAGCGTACCTGCTAAATACAGTCTTAGTTTCATGTTTTCTTTTACCAAGTTGGTCATCATTTTTATAATGATTAGCAGTGTCCGGAAACGAGTTGCGACCTCCTAAGCGAAGACCACCTCTTCCATATTCTGCTGTTGAATTATTAAATCTAAAACGAAGAAAATTGATCGTACATAATTCGTTAATGAAACAAAACAGATTCGTCAAGCAAAACCATTACTGACCTATCATTATTGTATCTTCCCGTTGTTTGCACTATTTTCTTAATGTTTTCATCTATTTTATATAAACTGCTCTTCTCATTTTCTAACTGAGTTTGTAAAGCGTTAAAAGATAAAGCTACTTCGGTGGCCATAATATTTAAAAAATCGAAATCGAACTCAACTTTATTATCATTTTACTTTTTTTATTTTTAATTTTAATAGTCTACTTTTTTATTAAATTGACCGAGCTAAGCTAAACGGGCTGTTGGTATTAAACCCTATTAGCCTAGCCCTAATATTGTTAGTTTTGCACAGTTTTACTGTGGTTTTACATACCCGACACACAATTGAGTAGAAGAATACTATTCCTTGTTCTGTGCTAAAAGTAAAACTGAAATTGAGCTGAAAATAAAAGTTAACCGTCGCTTCGCGTATGTGTTTATAATATATATTATGGACAATGTTATCTTAGGCCATTATAAAAATTTGTGTAAATAACAATAACGTTATAAAGGTAGGTACTGGTGTATATAACGTTTTTGGTATATGTGTTCTAAGAAATTGTTCGAAATGATGCCCACATGTCGTTCATACAATACATACAAATTTTGAAGAAAAAAAAACGCAAAGAATTGACCGAATTGCACGGCAGACGTAACAATTTCGATAGGTACTAACTGTTTTGGGTTTTGACATCATACATTTCGACAGTCTAAAGCGGAAGAAAAAGCTGATTTTGACGTTTTAATTTTTAGGGTTTCGTTACCAAAAATCTTATGTATACCTTGTAAAATATGGCTTGAGTTCTGCGACAGCTGCAAAGGTAACAGACCGTGCTGTTGTGATGTTGATTATCGAATAAAATTACCGATTATATTTGAAATCAATATATATATTTTTGAATATATTTTACATTAAAAAATTAAATAGTTTACCTCTTCTTCCCCTATATCTGTGCGATACCTACCTATATACGTAGCCAAACAGTAAAAAGTAATTTGAACGCTTATTTTTCGTCGTGTATTTTCAATTATTTGTGTTTAGGGTTTGGTCCCACTGAGCATAAAACTTATAGCAAGTTTTGGTAAGTTTATATATAGCACATTTGCAAGTTTCAGACTTCACATAGCTGGAACATGACAGTAACTTGCATCTTCTCGTTACTTTATACCTCATCGAAACTTAATAATTGATGTAACTGCAATGATACGTATGAAATTTTATAAATTATCTTTGCAGCTATATAACTCACAAACTTATTGAGATGTTACTATTTATCATTGTTGTAATGTAGTAAATGTAAAAGTTAGTAGCGCAATGTCGGAGCAATGTTTACTTTAAAACATCATTGTACGAAGCTACTGTCACTTTGTTTTCGCAATATAATTATTTTAACTTCTCTACTAATGCTGAAAGTTGGGTGCAGACTGTAAGGGTCTGAAAGTTCATGATGAGACTTTCAGACAATTTAAAAGCGAACTTTGAAAGGATTTTGAATGTTGCAGTTTGTTTGAATGAAAGTGAGTGATACCAGAAGTTGTACATACTCATCAGCCATCTCTTATCATTGAAGAAAAGTGTCTTCAGAAGAAAAATTTTTAACGAGACTTGGTCTCATGGAAAATTTTTGAAACACGGGAGGGGACACTATAACGGAACGACCGTTTCCGGTGGTCCGTCTCCGGTAAAGGACCGGATGATGTAGGAAACGATAGAAGTTTCTGGGCATTCATTCTTAGGTCCATTACCACTGTGGTAATTTAAATTTAGAGATCAAAGAATCTCTAGATGTTTGACATCGCTAAGTCAAAATAGTTCACTTCACGTAGATACTTGACGTAGTCGTGAAAAAATTCTGTTGATAATTATTTTCAATTTTAAATATATATGTGTATGTTTAATTTAACATTACTAAAACTTGCTCAAACGTTACAATTGTCATATTAATGCAGCATTAAATTTTAAAGTTATGATAAATTTCAGTGATCAGGACTGGGCAAGTTACGGGGGACACTTCTGACGTGGCCGTTAGGGCTTCGTGTTGGGGTTGCTTGAAGCTTACTGGAATGTTGCAGCCGTGCATTTGAAACTTACAAGCTCACAAATGTAATGTTTAGTAATGTTATTACAAGTTTGGTAGGGTTGATATGTGGTAAAAACATAAGCCATGTAGTTTCCTATCCTTGCTTTCTTAATCTATATATAAGTGACTAAGATGACTGTGTTTTAGCATTTTCTGTTAAGTATTTAGCAGATTTTGTCCTGCCAACTACTATCTGGTCACACTGGCGGCGCGGCGTGTGTGAAAGGTTGCGTAATTTCCATACACTAGGTAGTAGTAGTAGTAGTCCCGTATAGTTAGCGTCGGTGCATATGAAAGCTCCCATAAATCTCTATACACTTTGCCACTGGGCATCCGGTGGCGGCCGCCGGCTACCTGGGTCGTATGAAAACGCTCTACAGCAGCAGTTTTGCTAACCTGTACGCGGACTGACAGGTGCGGCTAGAATAACGGCGTTCGCTCCTTCACACATAAGTTCATCACATAAATCTCGTCCTCGATTCAGCGGGCAGGAACACTCCTAATGCAGTCTCGTCAGTTCGTCTTCAAGACCAGACATTATATTACTATTACCGCAGATATTAGATAATGTGCCGGTTAAGCATTGGCTCGGCCATAAGTTCCGCTTCTCGAAATTCCGATCTTTCATGAGACGTGTGTTTAAGCTTCTGGAGTTTAAAGGATATGGCGTCAACATAAATGGTGAGACCATCACTCACCTTAGATTTGCCAACCATAATAGTGGTCATGGCAGAATCGCTGAAAGCAGAGTTTCCCAAGAAGTTGGCCTTAAAATGAATATGGATAAAATGAAGGCCATGTTCAATGTCCAGGTCGCGCCTTTACAGGTTGTTGTTGAGAACGGTACTCTCAAAGTTGTAGATGAATTACATACCTAGGGCAACTAATTCAGTTAGGTAGGTCCAACTTTGAAAAAGAGGTTAACCTAAGAATCCATCTCGGTTGGGCAGTTTTCCGGGAACTAAGCAACATCTTTTCGTCCAAAATACCTCAGTGCTTAAAGACAAAAGTCTACATTCAGTGTGTTGCCAGTAATTACTTATGGTGCAGAAACGTGGTCTTTAACTGTTGGACTCTTAAATGAGCTCAGAGTAGTTCCGCGAGCTATGGAAAGACAAAATCCGAAACGAGAAAATTCGCCAAAATCTAAGTTACCACCATAGCTCAGAAAGTTAGCAAGCTGAAGGGGCAGTAGGCAGACCACATCGCTCGTCGAACCAATCAGAAGACAGATCGGAGGATGCAGCGTGGGACGGCCACCTACCAGGTGAACAGACAACCTGATTCGCAGGAAGCCGGATGCGGATGGCTCAGGACCGGCCGTTGTGGGGACATGTGGGGAAGGCCTACGTTCAGCAGTGGACGTCTTCCGGCTGAAATGACATGTGACAATGTCAAGTCACATATTAATCATTTATTTTAGTGGGAACATGTCATACAACAGTATACCCACTTGATCTAATTCACATTGCTCTACCCACATATTTAAAGTGCAACAAACTTTTCGACCCGGCGGTTAAAAATTAAAACTACAGTCGCCATATTAAAATGGTGTGAACTTACAATGACACTAGCGACCAAACTCAAGAGAGTGTAGCCTTAAGGCAAAGTGATGGCGTGCATCAGCGCAAAATATTACGGCGATACATTCCTTACCAGCCATCATACATCCCCATTGTTAAGTAACGACCAACATACACTCAACTGGGCACGACACCCTCACGTTGGGCGAGGGCGATTTGGATTATAGACCATCACGTGGGCCTAGTGCAGATTGTAGACTTCATATACATATGTCTGTATGACGTATGCAGGTTTCCTAATCATGTTTTACTTCACGGAAAAGCTAGTGGTGTGAAAGAAAAACAATCTAATTAAAAGATTAAGAAACATCGGCCAAATGCGAGTCGGACTCGCACACGAAGGGTTCCGTAATCCGTATCTATAATAAGGGCCAAGTTGTAGTAGTATTGAAATTAAAGTTTTTTAAATGATAATCAAATCAAATGATTAAAAACTGAATTTTCAAAGCCGAAATTGCAAACTTATCTAGGCGTTTTTCATCTTCGAGACATCCAAACAACATGCGCGCTTATGAGCGAAAATTGTCGACGATCCCAAACTCACTTGCCGTATCGAACCTTTAAGTCTGAGGAGAGACTTTGCATCCCTGTGTGTGTTCTACCGCTTGTACAATGGGATGCGTTCTTGTTTGAAATGATGCCCACGGCTACTTTCTACCATCGCACCGCTCGCCATCGGCAGGGAATTCATTCTCACTTTAGAACCGAAATGGTCGCGTACAGTGCGGTTTCAGAGAAACTTCCTCCCGCGAACGCTTGGGTTGTGGAAAATGAGCTCCCTGCCAAGGTTTTCTCTAAGGACTACAGGATTTTTGAAGGGTCGGCAACGCGCGAGTGATACTTCTGGTGTTGCAAGCGTCCATAGGCCACGGTGACCGCTTACCATCAGGCGGACCGCGTGCTTGTTTGCCAAAAAAAAATTACTCTCCACTTAGTTACTTCCAGGTATTTTATAACTTGGTCGACTGTTACTCGTCAGCCTGTAAAGTGTTCTTACCCGAGATAGTTTTTTTTTTTAATTCATTTTATGCACTACCACTGTAATTTTTTTTACATTTCCAAATACTTACTTTAGCTGGTGAAGGGGGGGGACACACACTTGATTCTAACAAAAATTAGCACTTCAAAGCTAAATGTTTCGCAAACGGAGCCCTAGATCAAAAAATGATCTATCCATACCGCCAATGTTTTTGGAATTCCTATCCAACGATGCCCCACACGATGGGGTAGACAAGAAAAAAAAATTACGTCCCCACTTCACGTGTAGGGGAAGTACACAGGTACACAAAATTTTTTTTAAAGATTTGACATGGCGAAACTATAAGGGTTCCTTGTTGACCACGGAACCCTAAAAAGGCTCATTGGTACCGGTACACGCCGGGCTCGAACTAAAGCTCCTCAGAACGCGAGGCAGACAACGAAACCACTATAATATAATGCTGAAATTTAGGTTTCACGTCAGCAGTTTTACACAATTCTTTCATTAATGCGTCAACAGTTAACTGCGACGGGAACGGGATAGAGGTATGCCAATTAAAATGGAGCATTGAAAAAAAAAGGAGTTTTTAATGTTTTATTACAATAGTCCAAATCCGTACACACACTGCGTAACATTTTACATTCCTTTATATATAGGTACTAGTAGAGTATTTGTTCGCCGATTACATTACATGACATAACCAGCAAAACCCCGAACACATTATCGACTATACCAGGTTGGTCCATCATTTGCACTAAATGCATTGCAATCATTGAGGTTTGTGAACAAAACAAAATAAAGCTTTCTTAACTACCAACATTATAAAAATAAAAATAATACTATTATAAAAAAAATATCTAAAAGAATCAATATTTTAACATTTAATTACTTATTATTTATTTTATTATATTGTATAACTAAGTACATATCCTTAACGATGTTAAAAAATATAAAAAGTAAAAAAAAGACTGTAAAATTGTATTAAAAGAACAACATTTGTAAAATCGTTGTATTTGTATAAATAGTACATACAGTAAACTTTATCTACACAGAGATCACAGAAAATGGAAGCATCGACAAAAATATATACATAAAAAAATCACAGAGTGCACAATTGAGTTAATATGAGTGCACACAGTAAGTGGAATGGATGAAATGACGCCGCAGCTGTACCCTACATTGGGCTCGACGTCTACTTCACCGAAATAAACTACCGCAACGTTAGTTGTTTGAATAACATTAGAGTCGACAAATTTAGGGAGTTTTGGCGCGCATCTTAAGAAGGAGTGGTGTTGTTTTCTGTTTAATTTTTCTAAATTCAGTAAGTGTTTTTCGATGTCTATTTTATCAGTGTTTTACGTAAACGTGTTAAGAATTATACAGCGAAGGCGAATAGCGAATTATGAAGAAATAAGCAGGATATGACGCGCAATTTCTGAAAGATGCACACCAAATCTCCCGCCCCAGCTTGGGACACGAAAACTAAGACGCGCGACGCCGCGATAAAACTTGTATATGGCGCTTCGCAAAATATGAACACATGACACTGGAGAAATAATATGCAATAATGCGAAATCTGGTCTCCACATCGAAGAAGGAAGGGAGTCGACAATTTAATTGGACGTTACCAAGAACGTATTACTTTGAATAAAACTTTGCAAAGACTACAGACAGACATGCTGAGTTTGATAGAAAAAACAAATCAAAGATACCGGGCAACACATTATTTTGAAATACCGAGATAGGTTCAACATTATATAAAGGGACGGCAGGGTTATAATCATCCCCCCGATCGACCTCAGCACGGTCGTAAAACTATAGTTAGGCGGCCTCGGCACGTACTAACGGCCCCAGATGACGATCTCGCTGTCCGGATAGCGAGATTAGTCTCTACGACCTCCCCGAATAGGGCCTCCCTCAAAACACGACGCCGACGTCCTCGGGTTCGTCGGCGCCCACAAGGATACACGAGGTATCAAAAAGTGCCGGGGCGCTTCTCGCCCCCACTCAACGCGTAACGGGGAACTCCCCTCCTGGCGGTAACTCACCTTCGGGTTCGAGACTCACGCCGGTCGAAGGGACGCCCCCGAGAGCGACAACCAAAGCCGAGGCTTCCCCCGCGGGGAGCCCTTGAGCGTTGGGCGCTATATGGGCTGAGGCTCTTTCAGTCTCGCTCCAAAAAGCCCGGTGAAGCAGTAATGGCTGCAACAGCCTACTGCATAATCAGTTCAGAAAAAAAAAAATTAGCGCACGGATCTACGGAACACATACATAAGTGTAAATTATGTGACTGCAAGTACTGTTTTCATAAAAGAAATTGGAATTCTATAAGAGTTAAAATAAATTAATAGCTAATTAGCTAGGTAGATTGTACGAGCATTGAGCGCTGAGGTTGCGGAATTTAATACGGAAGAACGTTTATATTTTTGAAAACCCACTTTCTAATATAATTTAGGTAATTTAATAACACTTATGACCGACAGCATTCATCTCAATATGTCTAAATGATTTTGAACGACCAAAAACATTTAATTCGAAAATAATATTTTTTTTTAATATAATTAGTCGAAATATAAAAAAAGTAGAAAAAGGATAAAAAGAACTACAGAATAAATGAGTTTGAAATTAGATAGGCCTTTTTACCTTACAACCTTATATTACGTGATAGGTAGAGCATAGAAGACACGTGCGTACGGTGACAGCGTACGCGTAACAGCTATTCAGTTTTCTAAATCACTATTTTTATCAATAGATAATAACATGTATGTTGTGAAAATTCCATAGTTAATGTTATAAAATTTGTTGGCACTACGTTACGAGGTATTAAACATGTTGTTTTTTATATGAAGACATTCCAAATTACAGAATATGTGAAACATTCATATGACATAGATTGTCACAATTGTATTTTTCCAGTTCAAATTTGTCTAAGACTCGTAGTCGGAGTCGGAATGCACCATACATTATATTACACACATCATCGGTCTAAGGTTTACACTAAGGTCAGAGCTTGTATTTTAGTCAAATAGATACCATGCGACTCATAAAATAAATATATATTTCTATACACCTTTTTCGCACTGTAACTACACAATTAGAGCATGACTTTTTCCTTGTGCGAGTGTGACAGACTTAGTAAGCTAAGTCAACGACAAGAATATTTTACTTTTTGTGACTACGTTCTAATTTACGTTTTATCTATATCAAGTAATAATTGCCCGGTAAAACTGACTTTCCAACAGTTTTAAAACAAGTGTATTTTCACACTTACAGGGAAGTAAAACTCAACCATATCTGTGGCAGAGAAATATTTTAACTTGACAATATAATAATTACCTAGCGCTAGCCGTTCTAATATCACTTTTCACACACCCGCGTTGCGTTATGGAACGCTGCCTAAGTAATTAATTACTATAGCACGGTTGGGGGTCTCTATAGTGCGTGGGTAGGAATTATTTGTACGTCATTAACAGCTACGGATTGAAAAGGGCGTTGGTAAATAAAATAGGTCTAATTACGAATGCGAGTTAGATTTGTTTTGTAACAGGTACTCTATTGAATCTGGACTTACATCCTGATGTTTAATCGTTTACAATAACATCGAAAAGAGACATATTAGATAACATATAAGGTCAGTATAAAATATTAAGGAACTGTCTTAATTGTAAAACTATATCCCATTACTTATATTAAAAGAAACAAATTGAAAATTGTAACTTAAGGGCCCTATTACAGCTCACTAGCGCCGCTTTCTCTTAAGCAGAAATGCCAGCTACAATTCACACATATTAGCTAGAAACTATATAAAACGTTCTAAAAATTTCTTATAACTAGTTTTATATTTTCCACATTTGGATTTGAAAAATTACGAAGAGAAGATTGGGGATATCTTATCGCAGCCCTAGTTAGCTGCTATATACCCTTTAAGAAAAACTGATATTATTTTTCATATTTATCTACAAAAAATTATAAATATATATATATGTATAAAATGTAAATTAACAAAACTCAAAACTTATTTCATAAGCTTCACAATAAAACTAATTATTAGTAAAAAAAAATTAAAAAAACAGCAACGAACACCAATACCATAATATGTCAACATTTCCCAAAATAAATTAGTAGTCGATCATAACATTCACCTCAACAATTGTCTAAAAACAAAAGTGCAATAAATTATTAACGTAAAATAAAAACAAAACTTACTTAGATAATGAAATCGTTTTACGAATTAATGCGGGAATGCTCATACTGACAACCGAACAGTAACATCACATCGAGGTAACTAAACTTATTATGATACGATCGCACATTTGTGATAGCTAAAACAAAACATTCACTATTTAACATTCTCATTTGCTGAGTATTGGTATATGTGTTTTAGTCACAACATTTTTTTATATTTATTTTCTTGAATGGTTTATTTACTAAGTACTTAAGAGCCAGTGTTACCTAAATAATTTTTTTCTTCGGACCTGGTCAGTAGATCCGACTGCAATTTTAAGATGGTATTATAAGAGATAATATAGTTCTTTTGAATTTTTAAACTGTTTTGACAAAGAAATCTGCAAAGTTCTTGGTACTGTTATAAAATTTATTATTTACTTTACAGCGTTGGTAAAGCATAGTCGTGATAGTTATTGTAACCCTTACAAAAACCATTTTTTTATAGCACTGAAGTATAAATTATTATTTTTTTTCAATAAAAACCACAATTAGTTGAGAAGTAGCTGCACTATTCAGCACGACATAATGGTGTCGTCTTGTTTTTACTCAAGGTTACTGAAGAGTAACACTGACTGTTAAATAGATATATATTATTTTACTTATTTTCAAAATAATTTTGTATAATGTAATTTTATATGTATTATTATAAGGTCGTGTTTACGAAACCTTTTTGCTGTATTTACAATATTTTAGAAACAAGTGTTAATACAACAACATTTTTAAATTTAAAATTACTATACTAGCTGCTTTAAATCATGAAGGCGAAGCACATAACACACAACTGATACAAATATATCAATTCCATGTGCTTTTTTGTTAGCCCCTAAAATCTGATTATTTAATAATTTAGAAAATCGCTTATAGATTTACGGCATATTTTTTGACAATATCTATTATGTTATACATATGTGATATCGTAAATAATTTAGTTAAATCTGGTTTTTTCCTATAATCTACTGCTGCGACTGCAGTAACTGTTTTAACATTCATTTATTTTGTGATATTAAAAACTAAACGCTAAAAAAATAATAATAAACTAATCAATTGATAATAAATTATCATTTTTTTATCCGATTGTAAATCGATAAAAAAATTGTCGTCGGTACAGTTACAGCTACTTATTCGTTTAATTGGAAACAAGTACTGTATAGTTAATTTAATAAACATTTGAATGTAGAGTTGGCACAAACTCTCCGCCAGGCTCTACGTGTAATTTGGTAAGAATGTGATCCTCGATACGAATAGACGAGCCCAATCCCGAGACAGGAGACAGCGCCGTCCGAGCCTCGACCCCGCACCCCTGGACACACCATTACATGCTTTAACATGCATATACGTACATACAAACCAATAAAATTATTTATTAAAGTTACCTCGGCCACAAGTCATAATAACCAGGGGTCGGAATTAGGTAGTGTGATTTAAAGAATAATATGGATATTCCTCAGATCCTTGAATTTCAGCTTCTAACTTTCTATTAAATATAATTTTTAAAATTTATTTATAAAAAATATCAATACAACACTAAAAACCATCAAGGAACTTAAGCTGGTAAATAAAAATACTAAATGAAACGGAGACGGTTCTCTGTTTTCGAAGAGTCTATGTTGATATTAAAATTTTGGTTGCAAGTACATACATCACATTGTCTTATTTCGACTTCTGAAACTTTCTGAACTCTTTTATGTATTTATTTTGTTCACGATCAAGCACTACAATAGCTGATTAATCAAGTGAGCTAAGTTAATTATTACACACGAAGCAGGATTTTAGCCTGAGCCGCTAGGTAGTATAAGCCAAGCCAAGTGTGGCGCATCTGCGCGGAAAAAATAAATAAAACACAACACATTTTTTTACACAAATATTTGTTAAAAATTCCGCGCGGATATTTTTTCGCGCACCACTCTTTTTTTGGAAATAGAAACACTATAATTGAAATAAACGTACTGGCCAGCCAAGGCACAAACAGCCAATATTTTGCTCGAGTTTTAGAAAACAAAAAAAAAACGGGTTGCACTCCGGGAGCGCCGGCAGAAGTAAAAACTTGAATATTAACGTTCAAAACGTAAAATACAATATTCATTTATCGTACTCAAACATGACAATTTATATTACATTAAAAATTTAACACTTCAGAACTTTCGCCGCACGGTAGAAAAACAGGGAGATACTTCCTCTCCTACGCTGCGCCGGCGGTCTACAATCCCTCCGTCTTACGAATTTTCGATCAGGTCACGTGTCCTGACGCGACTTTAACAATTTTTTACTCATCACAAAAAAAGTGCGCAACGTCGTAAAAGAAGTTTTCACTTGAAATATTACATACGATTATATAAAGTAAAAAGCCCATGTGTTTAAACTATAATATAAACCTTAAAAAAGTGCAATAAGAGCCACTTTATGAGCAAGTGTGTCGAAAAGTTGGTGCATCATAGATTGTGGCAATTCAGGCCTAGGGGTTGCTAAAATATAGGTATATGAACAATGTAGCAGTTGATGCGGGTCGGCGTAGTGTAACTGACCGGGGTCAGTGTTGCTCCTGGGCCCATCGCGCGTCGTCGCTGGCGTGCGTGAGGTACCGTCGCCCGACGCGCTGCTCCAGCGCTCGCAGGTCCTCCCACGCCTCGCGCGTTTGCAGCCACTCGTGCGCGAGCGACTTGTCCACCGACAGCCGCTTCCGCTGCTTCACTTGCAGGAGGTTGTTTATCAGGTCGATCGCTGCAACCATGACTCGATTAGTAACATTTTATATGAAAATTTAATTACTATGTCTATAATTATAAAGATAAAGATAATCTACTAATATTTATAAAGAATGGGGCTCAAAAGTGACCTTTGGAGCAAACCAGGAGACCAATTTCATATTTTTTGTAGCCGATATACTATACCACAATAAATCATAGTATGCATGTTCTGGCTCAGCTCGTCTTTGTTGAACAGTAAGGTTGTCTCGTTCGTGTAACAGTTTGTACCTTGTTGCGAGATTTCTCGCCAGGGCGTCGGCGGGTACATGAAGGCCGCATTCTGTATTTGCTCGTGGATGTCCTCGTCCTCGTTGAAAGGGAAGGTTCCCGAGAGCGAAACGTACACGATCACACCCACCGACCACATGTCCAGTGAACGGTTGTACCCCTTGTTACGTAGCACTTCCGGAGCTTAAATATAAATAACACGTTTATTCATCACAAAAATCTTTGAGCGGCAGGCAGACACTACAGCCAACAGAAGTAGGCAGTTAAGAGCACATTAGTAACGTGTTAGTTTGAAACAAATACTGCAAGTACGCTATGTCAGACACCAACATTTGGTAGTACATCACTTGAATGTTGGTGGTAAGCAATAAGAGAATTGATGGTACTAACCCAGGTAGGCCGGAGTGCCGACGACGGACCGGCGGAAGCACTTCTCACCGATGATACGCGCGAACCCGAAGTCACAAAGTTTCACCTGCGTGAACTCTCCATCCGACGACAGCAGTACGTTTTCCGGTTTCAGGTCGCAGTGAACTATATTCTTCTCATGTAGGTGTTTCAGTGCCACCAGTATCTGATCACAAAAAAATATTAAGTGATTATTATAGTCCAGCTGGATTATGATGTAATTTGATAGAGTCTAAATCTATCAAGACATACAATTGATCTGTTTTTGGCACAGGGATACCTGGACTGACGTAGAGGGAACATAAAGTATTTTAATACCGTTTTTGAATTCCTTTCAGCACAAGACGATGTTGTTCGCCAAAGATATCCACCTTGTGGGAACCAGTACAGTTTGTACAGTGCAATTCCTACGCTTCTGACCATACAATAGGTGGACGCTAAGCCCGTTCTTACGTAGGTAAGTTGGTAGGTAGGTATTTATTCTGAATTTATTCTCCACATGAGGCATGTAAAATCAAAGGTAAAGAAGTACTATATAATATGGTTGGTATGGGATTAAATCAAATGAAATAGCTCTTAATTCAAGTAAGTTTTTAAAAAAACACTTTAGTTATGACTTTACCACCAGTTTGGAGTGGTACCAAGGTTGTATCTACTGAGAAGAACCGACAAGAAACTAAGCAGTTACTCTTTTCAAAATATTCACATTAATACCCTAAGACTACAACAATAAAGGGATTTCATAATCTTTCTGATTTAAAGTTTAATTATACAATTATAAGAAGCAGCTGAAAAGGTACTAAGTAGGTCATACCCAAGGATCTCTATCCTCCATATATTCGGAGATCTCAAATCTTGTGTTTATTCAGTTATTTCTGATAATTCTTTTTTTGTGTGTAATTGTTGGGTAGCAACATAAAATGCTGAATTTATAGTTTGATTTTAGTATGTGGAAATTGCCGTGTTTGATAGTATATGCCTCAAATGTAAAATCGACTTAGTTTTAACAAACCAAACCCTGGCAGCTCGTTACATTCAAATCATATATATCTTTTGAATCTGTATGTGAGCATTTGAAGTAGTTGTCCACATATCATTTTTACAAAAAGCATCAATTTACAATAATGTAAATGGAAATTAATAATGATCCTAGTTTTTAATTATTGCGGACTATACTATTATTTATTTATTACAGACTACGAAACAACAACATAAGTGCAGTCGAATTGTTGTAATTATTAGCGTCACAACCTACATTAAAATTGTTAAAAAATAATCAACAACGTTGCAATCACTATCAGCGTCACAATTACCATAATCATCAATTTCTGAAACATAATTTACATTGTCATTGGCATCGTTATCGTTACAATCAATATGACAATCACTTTCAGTGTTAAAATATACATAATTATCAATTTCAGAACCATAAGTTGTTAGTGTCATAATCAATCCTTCTAATATTATAAATGTGAACTGTGAATGTGTGTATGTGAACACTGGACGGATCGGGATGAAACTTGGCATACATATAGGTTAGATCCTGGAATAGCACATAGCCTACTTGATATAGCAAACTTCATTAGTGTAATTAAGGAGTAAACAGTCGCCGATAAACGAAAATAGGGCAGGCGGAGCCGCTGGCAAATTAGTATACCTAACTAAGGAGTTCCTCGCCGACAACCGAATTAAGGGCGGGCGGACCCACTGGCAAAGTCTAGTCTATTACAATAAATCTAAAGATAAAGTAAGCTTTGAATACTCCAACCTGTGCAACAAGGAACTTGGTAACCCTTTCGGTGAGGCGACCACGTTCATGCGAGAGAATCATCTCCAGCATGTCTCCACGCAGCTTCTCCATTACCACGAATATCCGCTCCGGCGTCTCAAACATTCTCTCCAGATTAACGACTCCTGGATGTGATAGGTTTTGGAGGATTGAAACTTCGTTCTTCAGCTGAGCTTCTTGCTTTGTTGGAAATCGTAACTTATCTATGACCTGACGGGCAAAAACTTAGTGAATTAATGCTACATGCACGTTACAGTACCGAGATATTTTCTTAAGTAGTAATGTTTACTTGTTATTCTATATTAGGCACAGTACCTTGATAGCGACAGGGCGTTGGGTGCGGCGGTGTAGGCCACCGTACACGATCCCGAACTGCCCTGAACCCAACACCTCGTCTGGGAAGATTTGGTACACCTGCGCCATATCCACGCCACGTGCGCCTCCACTTGATCCCTCCGCGCCCTCTGTTGTCGCCTCCGCTAAGGCGACGTTATACTTTGTTACAAAATACACCCAGTTTATCAATGCTCACGCATATAAAAACATAGTTGCTCGTGTATACGACTAGGCATATCTCAGTTTAAGTCATTATTACGGCACACTTCGCTTCGTTTTTATAAGATAGCGCCACTGACCAAGATTCAACATTATATTTTATTTTCGCGCCAGACATAACTAAAAGATTTGACTTCAGGCGGCTAGGGAAGGGTTGTGTTCATGTCATAACAATTACAGTAATTTACAAAATTATCAATGTTCTTATCTGTCTTCCGCAATGTTTAAGTATTATTATTTCATACGGGTATTTACAAGTGCAAATGCATACCTGAGTGGTGCGTGACTGGCATGAGCGCCTGCCGCAGCGCGGTCTCCCAGGGTCGCGCCAAGTACGCGCCCACGCCAGACTCGGGCGGAGGCGGCGGCTGGCCCAACCCGCCCTCTACTCCCACCAAATAATCCACGTTCGCTGTGCGGATCTCGAAGCAGTGCATCAGCTCTACAAACAATCCATACTAATATTAATACGAAATTGAGTTTGCTAGTTTGTCCTTATTTCTCGTCTAAAATTATGCACAGGGATAGTGGAAGATACAGCTAAGCACACAAGTTACATTTATCCCAGAATATTCATAAGATCTCGCTGGAATAACTATAACCAAATTCTACATGGACAATAGCAGACTTCCTGACTATTATCTTGTGCTGTTATAATTCTACGTCGATAATCGAATGTAGCGTAGGCCTTGGAGCCAAGGGCAAAAGCTCGTACATAATATTTTAACTTGAACAGTCTATCAGTGTCAGTGTAGGAACCAAAGTTGAGTAGTTACCGGAGTGCGGCTGCCGGGCGGTGTCGATGGCGAGAATCTCATTAAGCGGTATCTCACGGTAGTACTTGGAGCCTTGATCGGAGGTGAAAAGCGTCACCGACTTGCTGTCCAGCCGCCAGTAGTGACGCTTTAACTGTTCATACAAGTAAAAAAAACATTGGTCGACTCACTTTGGCGAATACATTTGTTAACTATGCCTTTAAATAAATAAATAAAAAAAAATAGGGATTTAAATAAATGATGTAAGTTATAGTAAGACTTGCATACTGAGGGTTTCCCGCCTAGAACTCTTAAGAAAATACGATTCGCAGCGTGCTATATACAAACGAAAAAATCACTTGTTTTTGACATTTACAAATCAAACATTGTAAAATTTTGTGGTCACAAATCTATGTGTGTGGCTTTCCAAAATATTATCATACCGATTTTATAAGAATTCCGTCTTTTCCTTTCAGTTTAGGAATCCTGAGAAAGAAAACCATATTAATGTGATGAGAATTATTTAGGTCAACATTAGATGTCGGGCGGCGTGTTTGATAAGTACTCACTGTTTTGTCCTTGTTAGTGGAATGCACAAGCCAGCCCTCCTTAAGCCACTGTCCATCGCGCCGCTTCGTATGTTTGACAGACTGCACGATACGCATCAGCGGGATGTTCGCGCTGGGGGACGACGACGAGCTGCAACGTCACGCACCTCAGCTCCACCAAACACAACATACGGGACACAATACAAGGGGGCGACTGTGCCGTGCCGTAACTAACAATGTTCGGGAAAAGTTGATAAAGCATTATGAAACTGTCCCACAATAGCGACAGTTGCTTTAGAGGTCATAGTACCTACTTTTTTTCGAGAAGGATTTCTTGTCAATGCAACAGTGTTATAATGTTGCATTGAATTTCATTATGCAACTGAACTGACTGATTTTATTGATTGCCAATATTATTGATCGTTACGAAAATATAGTTAATTAATTTAGTTTATAAAATCAGTAATACTGATACACTAACCAGTAAAAACAAAGGTCAATACTTAGTAATTACATTTTTCTATTTTCTTTTATATAAATACATGAGGTGTAGGAATATAAAGTTATACTTGCATAGTATACATATTTAGGTATTAAAATACTCGTGTGACACTATTATGAAACCCACACTCGTGTTTAAATAAGACAATTGCATAAATCACTTTCAGAAAAAGTATTTTTTTGATGGCATTGAAGTATAATGAACTATTAATATATTTGTTGAATTTCAATAAAAACATCAGTGAGTTGAGATGTAGCTTAACTACTTAAGCACGCTTGGTTACGTGTCGCGTCGGCTTTGTCTATACTTAAAGTTACTGGCTGTAAATGCGGACCCAGTTACGTGTTTCAAGACGCGCGGCCGTTTTCATAAAAGTTGATTGCGGGCCGCAAAAATTTATGTACACAATCAAAATTTGTGTCGAATAAAACTTATTTTTGCTCCTTTAATCTAATATTTCCGGGGTTATGTAACATGATTAGTAAATTAAACGGGTCTTACCACGGGCAGTCCGCCGTGACCACGGTGTAAGAAACTGTACCAAAATATCGGAAACTTAACTAAACGGCTCGTGCTGAGGCCCGTTTTATTTGATAATAAAACTTTTTTTTATTTATTGAAGTATTAAAATACCGAGACAAGCTTTGCATTATGCAACTGTGTCACCAAGCCCATTGTTTGGCAATTAATTTGGTCTTCTTAGTCACAAGCACGCGTGATCTACGCTGTATTTTACAACGTATAGGGTAAAGCCTTTTT
This sequence comes from Apoda limacodes, assembly GCA_946406115.1. NCBI lineage: Eukaryota > Metazoa > Arthropoda > Insecta > Lepidoptera > Limacodidae > Apoda > Apoda limacodes. The sequence continues at coordinate 15,476,973 of OX291542.1, forward strand.
GTGATGAATTTCCTCAAAAGCTCAGAAATATGGTTCAAATAAAATTGATAAACATTCCTAAAAATGAAAAAAAAAAATATAATAAAATATTTATTTAATTTATTATTCGAACCCTGACATAGACAACCTCTACAATTCTTCCTTTTTAAAAAGAACTTCAATGTTAAATATTAAATTTAATTATTTAGAATAATATTATTAATTGCTAGAAATATAAATCAAATCATAATAAAACCCGGGTTTTTTTTTTTTTAATTTATAAGAATATTATAGCTGCTGAAATCCAACACCCAAAACCGAAAATTACATTTTAATTTGACACTTGATTGCATCTCACACAATTCCCAACATCAAAACGCGTTTCCCTTACGTTTATGAACACTTACACCACACCGAAGAGTATTAAAATTGTTAAAACCACAACCCGTAGTCAAAGAAAACAATTGTTTCACAAAGATTCACAGTTCATATCAATATTATAGGAAATACTTTGCTAATTAGTACTTTTGCACTTAATCGGCAAGAACCCAGTAAAAATGCCTTCTTATTAAATACTATTCGTTTCTTAAGAACTTTGCCCATTAGTACCTTTGCTACTTAATTGGCGAGAACCCAGTAAAAATGTCTTCTTATTAAAGACTAGTGGTAAGAGTAATACGGAATTTTGCCTACAGCAGTGATTAAATTGCAATGCATAATAAAAAGTATGCGCTGTTAATAAGTAGGTGTTTGCCATTTTGAAACCTATGAAAGGCAGAGTACGAAAAGTCAAGGTAAGAAGAGAGAAAGAGACAGCACAACACAGAACGCCCCGCCACCACACTATCGTAAGCCACTGACCTGCTGGGCCGACTCGTCACGTGCTGCGTATCTCGCTGTGGCTCGTCGGAGTCTTCATCCCGGCGTCGTCGGAGTAGAATCTGTCAACGACACACTTGTTAAATCTTTATCTACAATATTTTCCTGTTTTTACATTCCTGAACCACCCTAGTGACCTAGCGGTTTTGATGTCTGCCTCACCTTACCCTACGTACCCAACGAATAAGCTTCATTCTTATTACTTAAGTATATTATTCGTTCTTACCACTGGTTTTTCGGTGAAGGTAAACATCGTTAGGAAGATGATTTCATATTCCAGAAAACAAACTGGTAACCTAGCGGTTTTGATGTCTGACTTGCGTTTTCACCCTAAATGGTACATGAGTTTTTTTTTAATTTATAAATTAATTTATCATTCCCACCACTTTATTTTCGGTGAACATAATGTTCTAAAAAAAATCAAAATGAGAGCATGACCATTGTTATCTACAAAGTTCGTGATAAGACACCAGGATCTTGCTTTGCTTTCTCACAGCCGGAACACCTAAACTTCAACGCCATATCCTACTAATATTATAAATGTGAAAGATTGTATGTCTGGATGGAGGTTTGTAACACAATCATGCTTCAGCCACTGGACGGATCGGGATAAAACTCGGCATACACATAGGTTAGGTCCTGGAATAGCATATACATACTTTTTATCCCGAAAAATTCAAAAGTTTCCGCAGGAATAACTATAACAGAGTTGAACGAACTATAGCTACACCTGTAGCTTGCTATAGCAAACTTCATTAATTAAGGAGTTCCACGCCGATAACCCAATTGAGGGAGGGCGGAGCCGCTGGCAAAGTCTAGTCCTTCATAAAGTCACAGTTATTTTGCTAATTGGTGACAGAATAATCGATTGATGCAGTGCGTTTATAGGCGTACCTCATTGTCGTCAGAGTGGTCGGGCGCCTCGCCGCCGTCATCAGACTCGTCATCAGGCACGCGCGCGTTCTCAGACACCTCGCTGCCCGTACTGCTGTCCTGGTACTCTGTCCTCATCAATTCAAACATATCATATCACCATCATTTCCGATATTTTTGACTGCATTCGGTGGAGAATGCTTCTGCTTGCTAAACTGAATGGCGTGAAATCGATTTCCGCACAAGATAAACATTATGTTCTAAATACATTTGTGTGTGGTTTGAGTCTGTATGTTTTGTATAATATGTATGTATTTACAAAAAAAGTTTATACTCGTTACCGTTCTCGTATACTCGTTACGTTATCTTGAAGTGTATTCAATCCTTGCTGAGTTAGGAACTCGATGGCGCTGTGTGATTTTTTCAAAATATAATTTTTAGCATTTCACATGCATTGTATAAATTAATTCAAGTGTTTACGTGACTAAAATTAGAATAGTGTTTGAGATTTGAGATGCTCTAGTTTATTTTTTTTCACTTAACTTCAAATGATCGCAAATAAAAGTTGATTTTAAAAAATTTAGTACTAAACAGTTCTTGTGTAAAGGTGTGCTTAAATGTGATCGTGTTCTGACCTTGGGTATCTCTCATTTCTCCGCCACAGTTCTTCGGTATGTGATGTAGACAGTCCTTGTGTGCATTGATTCCACAGTCACGGCATTGCAGGCCCTGTTTGAAGAGTCCGCGCAGCAGACGTTTACAGTGTCGGCACACCGTAGGCAGCGTATATGTGTGTAGCTCGAACGTGTGAGGGATCCCGCACGAGCCGCCGGGGACGCCAAAACTCGACCGGGACGGTGACCGGCTGTGCTTGCCCGTGCTGCCGCTTACCTAAACACCAACATACGACCAAATGATAGACGTAGCATTCGTAAACTGTGAAAATATTGCAGTATCTCCAGCAGTGCCACAATGACTAGACTAGTTTACATAACATAGCTACCGTGTCTGTCCGACTACACGACCCGAGCTTGAAACCAATTCAGCTACATATAGGTGTTAGAATATGATACGGTTGCTTCAGCCGTTGTGCATTCCCTCTCCCTACCTTTTCCTTTAAGAAACGCGGCTTAGACCGCTGGCCCAGTAGCATAGCTAGTAGGCTACGACCGCCCGATGATCGTATCGATCGGAAGCGAGCAAGTGAACCTATATAAAAAAAACCGGCTAAGTGCGAGTCGGACTCGCGCACCGTGGGTTCTGTACCTACCACCATTTACAAACACAAACAAAAACTAAAACTGTGCCGCTAAGCGGTCATTCACCGAATTACTGACTAAGCTCGACATTGCTTTATTTTGAATATCGTTTCCAACAAAGAAAAATGTTACTGTTTCGCTTAGTAATAACTAAATGGCACTGTAAAGGTGATTAAAGATGGTAAATAAATAATTAATATTTTCGGACACTACACACAGCGCCAAAGTAAGCAGAGCTTGTGTTTGTGGGTACCAGGCAACGGATAAAAAATCGGCCAAGTGCGAGTCGGACTCGCGCTCGGCGGTATTATTATAAAAACGGCAAAAAAAATCACGTTTGTTGTATCGGAGCCCCCCTTAAATATTTGTTTTATTTTGATTTTAATTATTAATTATTAAAGTGAATATATAACTTAATATTCTGTGAATATTTTAAGCGTCTACCTGTTGCCGTTATCAATGTCGAGCAAAAAAATTCACGTTTGTTGTATGAGGGCCCCCTATTTTTTTTTTTTTCTGTTTTATAGTATTTGTTTTTATAACGGCAACAGAAATACATCTTCTGTGAAAATTTCACCTGCCTCACTATCACGGTTGATGAGATACAGCCTGGTGACAGACAGCGGAGTCTTAGTAATAAGGTCCCGTTTTTTACCCTTTGGGTACGGAACCCTAAACATACATATATATTTCGGTATATAGTATGGGTCCTAAAATCTACATTGGAGAACGACAACATTTTTGAAAAAAAACTTAAATTATTTTTGACTGAACATGCTTTTTATGACATAAATGAATTTTTGACATTAAACATTTGTAATAGCTCATAATCAATTAATGTATTTCCACTTGTAATAAAATAAATATCTATATTAATTTAATTGTACCAATTTAGCATATTTAATGTATAATAATTGACTTGTAAATTTTAATTTATGAATAAAGAGTATGAGTATGAGTATGAGTATTACTTTTTTTTCATATATACCTAAAAATACATATATGGCTCGGGCGCGTCTTACAATTGGCCAGTTTTTATTATTTGTTGTTATACTTTAGAGCTGACACTCACTATTATGACTGCAAGATTGAAACTTGTTTGTGTTACTGGATTTACGATAGAGCAACTAGATTATAAGTTTGTGCCCTGTACCGCCAAGCGCCGCTTAATAATGTTATTAATTTTGTAAGCTGTTTTAATTTAGAAGCAGTTTTCAAAATATTATAATTTTATTTTTCTGTAATGTTACATAGTTCATAAACTTATATTTTATACCTATTTTAACAAAGTACCAACTTCATCTAAGTACCTTTTGATGGAATCCGACTACATTTTTAGGTTGGCCGACTATGATTCATTAAGTTGTAAAGCCTACTTAGCTCTGATAGTTTTCCTTTTAGTTTCGTTATATATGCTATTCCCATGATTATTTCCACATACCCAAGAACAGCCATTTAGCTGGCAGTGGGAGGGACACTGGGTTCTAACCAAAGTTTGCTCTTTAAAGCTTAATATTTCGCAAACGCATCGCTAGAATGAAAAATAGTTTCGGCACACCTTCAATATTATTGAACGTGCTATTCAACGATAACCCACACTATGGGGTAGACTAAAAAAAAATACTACCCTCATTTTTTACGTGAAAGGGAGGTGTCCTACAAAATTATTTTTTCTTATTTTATTTCACCACTTCGTCGGCCTAATTCATATGTATATCCATGCCAAATTACAGCTTTCTAGTATTAATGAACTTTGAGCTAAGCTGCGCACAGACAGATAGACCGACGCACAGACGGACGGACATGGCGACACTATAAGGGTTCCTTGTTGACTACGGAACCCTAAAAATTGACCCAGCAGCACTACCTACCGTTCGAGTAATTCTCCTCCTCTTATTTCCTGATATAAAAAAAACCTCCTTTTATTTTTCTTGATTTAATAAAAATAATTTGACATCACACTGTTAAAAAAAAATTATTAGCAGCTTCCAACGCCCAACAAAGTTTTGTTTCAATTCAATTGGACACCACATTGGACCCACCAGCTTTTATTTTTATAAATTGATAAAAGATTTGAATCTACCTCCCTCATAAACCAAGCATTTAATCGAAAGTAAAGACTATATAAAATATTTGAATTCAGTTACCTCGAGAACTTACAAAACTGATGAGCCTAATGAAAGAGGTAAGGACACAACGAGTACTCGCATTACTGATTCGCCTAAACAGTAAAGGTAGGTAGGGCACAGCAAGCATTCGCTCGAATGAGCAGCCCAAACTGGGGAAGAACCTAACAGAAAACGCGGCCACAATAACACAAACATTGAGTAGTGGTTGTGTTTCTGGCGGTGAGTAAGGCTGCCAGAGCTCATGAGGATTTACTACCGGGACCGGGTTTCACGTTGAACGGGTTTCCAAACTGCTGGGAGTCTGAACAGCAAACATGTATCAAGTCTCTGAAGTAGTAGCCGTGCCAGAGGGCTCTTCCCGGAAATTGTCGATATTGTGGGCGCAAATAGATCACGGCGACTACACTCGTATCGATGCGTGCCTTTACAGGTTTCACAGCGGTGAACTCGACTTTGGAGGCACCTAAATTTGACGACTGCCAAAGTTCTAGAACTATACCATATAACTTTCTATACCACAGCAGAGCTAATTATTACGGGACTTTAATCCACACCATCGTGAGTGTCTCAGTTCTCGGACCAATAACCAAACAGGGATATCTGATCATGAATTTGCTCTGACCCATGAATTCTCTCAGCTGGTATTTTCTCCAAAAAGAATACCAGATATAAAGGAACATACAAGCTCGTTACTGGCTTCTTTTGACTACACGTCCTGGTGGATGTTTCGTCTCAGTAGATGCTCATGGCTCCTCGGACCATCTTCTCGTTCGGACTCAAGTGTCATACACACAATCCAAGTCATCTGGCGTCGTGTGTTTACCACCTACTTTACCGTGGTGCAGTTGGACTTTGCCGGAAATTTTCATAACACAAAGGAAGGTCCGGCGGGCATTGCTTTTTCTAGAGGGCCAAAAGTCAGATGAGCCAGACGCTATACCAGCAGTGGTACTTTGAGAGTGTGCACCAGAGTTACACACTTCCAGTACTCACACGACTTTTCGCGCTTTCCTAGCACACTAGGCAATTTCCGTCTTGATAGAAGACGGCGAATGTGCCTGAACACTCTGCGGCGGTAATCCATCGAATTACAGGCCAATCACTACTACCTCTCCTCTCCAAGGTGATTAAGTGTGTGATCAACACAGTTTCTAAGGTACTCAGAAAAACACGACCTGGTCAGCGACTGTCAGTCAATATGGCTTTCGCCACGATAGTTGCTCTGATAGCAACTATCTGATACGGGCCGTGCAAACATCCCCTGTTCCGTCGTGGAGAAAATCACGGAGATCTTGTGTCGAAAATAGGACCACTCTGTTCAAGGTATGTGACTGGGGACGGGAAAACTTGGTTGGGATTTTACCCTACGAATGCACAAGTTTCCACGTTTACCGCTAAGAACACCCCATTCACTGAGGTTCCTCAATTCCAGAACACACCCATACTTACCATCTCCAAGAGCATTGGGATCCTAGGTGTTGATATCTCCAGCGATGTTCAATGCCGAGATTATTTTAAGACAAGGTGAAGCTGGCGTCTTAAACTAGAATCTCTATCTTTAGAATCTTTTGACGATCCCAAACTCACAAAACGTTTTGAACCCTTTAAGTATTAGGAGATTTTGCCTCCCTGTGCGGTCTACCGCTTGTAGGTGTTCTGTGGAATTGTTCGAAATGATGCCCTACTTTCTACCATCGCACCGCTAGCCATCGGTAGGAAATTCATTTCACACTTTAGAACCGAAATGGTCGCGAACAGTGCGGTTTCAGAGTAACTTCCCCCCGCGAACGCTTGGGTTGTGGAATGAGCTCCCTGCCAAGGTTTTCTCTAAGGACTACAATACGGGATTCTTCAAAAAGGAAATAATAGATTTTTAAAGGTATGGAAACCCGCGAGCGATGCTCCTGGTGTTGCAAGCGTCCATTGACCAGAGGCGGCTCGTCCTAAGGAGCGCTGGTGCAGCGCACTCCCATAAATAATTATCTACTTAAGAAACAATATCTTTTAGATTTTACTTAAAACAATAATTATGGTTTGATTACTTTTTATATTAAAATAGCATTTCGCTAAAAACATTCTGTGCACATACAGCTAACTCAAGATTCAGTATGTTATTGTACTGAGGAGACTGAGTCACTAAGTGGAGCTCTAGCAATTGCGCTCCTATGCAACGAATTTCAGTAGAGAGACTTAAAGCTAATATCTACGAGTGTGAAAGACAAAGTTCGACACGTGAAACAGAAGATTTTGTATAAAAAATTAGCAAAATGTGGAGCGCTAGGCTATGTAAAGAAAAATACAGTTGCCAGCTTGACCCCCGCCTTCGGTCCGGCCGGCGCGCTGTTGCCGCTCTTATCACAACAAATGTTTTATTTTTATATTATTTATATTAATTATAATTTCGTGCGCGCGAGTTTATGGTTAACAGATTAAATAAGTACATACCTACATAAATAGTTTGTTTATTGTCTAATAAGTAACTAACAATAACAAAAAAAAAATGATTATTGTAATGTGATTTAACTGTGCTATAACATTTGAGTAATTTAGCTTGAAATAAAGATAAAGGGTCACAAAATGTGACACGAAAGCATACACGCGTGACGCCCGTTTGTAACTCTAAATAAGCGAAAGAAATTTAGTTATAAATAGAATAATATAAAGTCCGCATTTCAGCAATACCTTTAATTTTTTTTAGTGAACACCCATTAAAAATTATCACGAACCGCCTCTGCCATAGATTACGGTGACCACTTACCATCAGGCGGACCGTTTACTTGTTTGCCACCTTAGTGGTATAAAAAAAAAAAAAAAAAACTATCAACGAAATCGGAGATCGGAGAAAACGAACCGCTGGTTAAATATTTCTGTAAATCTAATTTCAGGTGAATGGTATTCCTAAGAAAGAGATCACGTATACACACACACACACACACACATCACATTCACTCAGAACACATCCCATTATACAAGCGGAAGAACAAACACAGGGCAGTCTCTCCTCAGACTTAAGAGGGCGATATAGGCCAGAAAGCTAATTTCTGTAATTAAAACGTTGTGCATGTAAATGCACTATAAATCATTAGATAATGTCATATACATTCCTATGAGATATATATGTTAATAGACTTTGCCAGCGGCTCCGCCCGCCCTAAATTTTTAGTTATCGGAGAGGCATTCTTCCGGCAACTCCTTGATTATACTTAAGAAGTTTGTTGTAGCAATTTATAATTGCAGAAATGGTTAGTTCGTAAAATTCGGCTATAGTAACTCCCGCGAGACTTTTGATAAAAGGATTCAAGCCTTTGTCCTCAATATCTTCAACTATCTCTGTGCAAAATTTTAGCTTAATTGGATGAGAATATAACAAACTTTATAGTTATTCCCGCGGGAACTTATAAATTTTCCGGAATGAAAAATAGACTATGTCTTTCCTCGAGACTCAAACTATCTCCATACCAATTTTCATCCTAATCGGATCAGCGGTTCCCGATCCATCCAGTGGGTGAAGCATGATTGAGTAACAAACAACCAAACTTTCGCATTTATAATATTATTAATTGGATAGCTAGTAATAAATGAATTTTGCTAATGGCTCCGCCCGCCCTTAATTCGGTTATCGGCGTGGAACTCCTTAATTATCCCTTTAGTTACACAAATGAAGTTCGCTATATCAAGCTGTAGCTATTATAGTTATGTTCACGGGAATTTCGGGATAATTATATGCTATTCCAGGACCTAAATAAACTATATGTATGCCAAGTTTCATCCCCATCCGTCCAGTGGTTGAAGCGTGAAAGAGTAACAAACATCCAAACAAACTTTCACATTTATAATATTAGAAGGATAAATTTCTTAAGTTGTTTATACTATAATGACACCTTGAAACTTTTTATTTTTTGTATGGAATTAAACGTCATTACCGTTTTGTAGTCACATTTTTTTCATTTTTGCTACAACTTTGAGTCAATGCACTAGATAACAAGCAATTCCAATTATTTAACCAACTTTGATTTCAAGCAAATGCAAAACACGCTTTAAAAATTTGCACAAGTGTTGAAACAATGATCACTTTCAGATTTTTTATTGTATTAAATACATTAAATGAAAATCATTTAGTAAGGTAATGCACTAGACAAAAGCAAATTTTATAACATATAGTTTAGCCACAAAATTTGCACAAAAACGGCGTAATTACGCGATCTAGCCTATATAGCAGTCTTAAAGGTATTTATTGTTTCTATAAGGTGTCCATCTTCCTCACACTCAAAACCGCTTGTCTTAAGAATCTTAAAAAAATACGATAGTAAAACTTTAAAAATACCACAAGTTTTATATTTTTTTTTTTCAGTTATTATTTATTAAACGCACTTGGCCGGTTTTTCTGGAACTCCAGTACTCAACTTACTGCAATTTCCAATACCCCACTTTGCGTTAATGTTACCCATTAAAACTGTGAAGCGTGTTGGGGAGGTATGTATGTCTGTCAATACACTCATACAAGCCCTGGATGTTTCAAGGTCGGTGCATAAACCTGAATCGCCCCATGACACCTACATAGGTTGTTGTCGTGATAAAAAAACTTAATTCAAAAAAGTAAATTCAACTGAATAACGATTTTAGGCTTTTTGAAAGCCTTACTAACTAATTGGGGCGGAGTTAAGTCATCATTATCGTTTCACTGCTAGACACAGGCCTTCCTTCCTTCCTTAATCTCCCAAGCTAAAGGGGCCATTTTTTTTCCGGCGTGTTGAGGTCGCTGCGTTTACCTATTTAGTATGGGTTCCACTATGTTTCGTAGGTAGTTGATTTCTCTATATGTATATACAGTACCGTCAACATTAATCAAGCACAGTGCCTCTGACTCAAACGTAAGCGTAGGGTGATGGGTATCGAAGGGAAAATAAAATAACACAAAAATATTTTTATCAAATTATATTGTATAATAACAATTGTATAATATTTTATATATATTTGTATAATGCAACGCCCACCACCCGACGGTCATGTTGGTCAGTCAACAGCGGACTGTTTTTTAATAAAATACAAAATAAAATTAAAAAGACATACAGAATTTCGGACGGATTACGAGATACTAATTATTTCCTATTATACTAATTAGCTACTAATAAATTTTATGACAAAAAATACGAAAAGTTATTATAAATATCACTAGGTTCTCAACTTACATTATTTTGTATAAGACGACAGAAAAATATAAAAAAAAGAATACTAAAAATAAAAAAAAGGGTTTAAAGTAACACAAATTAATTTTCCTTTTATACCAAACATTTTTATTATAGTCAATTAATTACCTATAATGTAAAACAAATAAAATAATGTCTTTAATAATAAATTCTGATTTTTTAATCGGTTTATTTAATACGTTTTCTTGGGGTTCACCTTTTGTATCTGGCACTTATACCCTTTTGGTTACTGGTATTCAATTAGTGTTATTAAATAAAAATAAAAAATAAAAATTAAAACTGTAAGGAGTAAACGATATGGGTGCGAGGAGCGACATTAAAAAAAAAAATTTTTTTTTAATACTTATTTACCTAATACAAGCAATTATTACTTATTAATTCTAAATACTAACAATAAAGCACAGAACCGACAAATTATTTCGATAAGATTTACAATTTTGTGTCAAAGAATATCATTAACAGATACTGAAGAAATCAACTTTACTTTTAACTACGCTATGCTAATAAAATTAAAAGTGTTACTTACATGTTTTAAAAATAAATTTGGAAAAAGGATTCGTGGCGAATTCGCCCTTTCTGGACAACGCATTGAAATCATAATGACAACGCGTGGAATGTATATTTAAATGTATATTAACATATATGTTATAAACTAATTTCAAAATATCTATAACAAATAAAAATGAGACTCATGGAACTTATTTAAAAAACGAAAACAAAAAAATGAGATTCCCATGAGTTATTGAAGCATTGTAAGAATATAAAATTGACTTAAAATATGATAGAAATTTTGAATGAGATTCTGTTTGATACGAATTGTTTCGAGATATAAGTGGACGTCGAATTAAATGAAATGTGTTTAACCTCTTGCGGCTGCGAGATAGGAGTTATGCTGAGCGCCATGTACGTAAAAGATGTATTTAGTATTTAAGTGGGAACGCTCAGTACGTTGTGTGTATAAAAAACAAAGAGTCAAATATGACAATATTAAAGGTTAGCCGGGTGGGTTGGATTAAGGTTAGTAAAGTCAAGTCTAATCCGAGATGAGGTCAATAAAGCTCCACACCGGCGAGACGTGGTATATGAGATATAATGAGTGCGTCAAGTAGTATGTCGTTGTGTGTGTGAGGATAAGACATGAGTATGGTGTCGTGAACGTGTAGTCAGATGTTCCCAGTGACGAGGTCTGCGAGCTTCCTTACCAGCGAGTCGTCGTGCGAGGCGTGACTGGTGGTGGAGGTGTGCGAGGAGCGGCGCGCTCCCCCTGGGGTCATTCCCGCCGGCGCCGGCGTCGCACAATTGTACGGAACCTTTACCGCACACCGCTTGTGGTAGTTCAGCCCACAACCTACGACACACACGTCTTAATTAGCATAAAATAATAAATAAACAAAATTTCTTGGACATTACAAATGCCGCCATCTTAGTCTAAAAATAATGCATACCAGACAACGTATACAAATACTAATAACTTTTTTTTGTTAATAGGTACAAATTGTAGTTACTTAGAAAATACACACTCAAGCACAAATGTTCATCACATTTTAACGTTTTTCCTGTCGTGGGACGTAACTTACACTCCTGACAAGTTTTCTGATGCCAGCGCAGATTATTATGACAGACTTATTTGCACTTATTTAGAAACTGCAGTGGGTCGATTCCGTAAAATGAGAGCCAACAATTCTCGTTAGAAATCCATAAAAATAAGATATACATTGCGCATTTGAAATGACGTATGAAATTCATCGATTGTCGCGAAACCGCAATGTATATCTTATTTCTTTCAAAAAGGAGGTTAGCAATCTTTTTACGGAATCGACCCGCGGGTGACAAATGGAAGTGCAATCCAGTTTAATAAAAGGTTGTCACATACATATATCGGCGCCGCTCATGCAAAATCCACTGTAACATTTTTTTAAAAATCTGTTTGTACCATCTGGTATTTTGTTAAATTTGTTAAAGGTGCGTGTGGCTGCACCCCAGTTTATAAGCACCTCTGATAGTTAAGGAGTTGAAATTATCAGCTAAGTATTTTATTCCAAACTTGGTAATGCAAATTGCTGTAAGTGTACCTACAAGAGGCATAGACAGCAATTTTGACGTGACAACGTCTTATAAATTGGTTTGCCGGGTGACACTTCAAGAAACTGCGTTACGCTCCGCTCACGTTATGCGCTCACAATGAGAGCGAGTGAGAGGCACGCGCCCGCCTAAGAGCGAGAGAGACAGACATAAAATCATTGTCACGTAAAACTTTCGCCCGTATACCGACTTTACAGGCAACCAGTTTTTTCTCCTTATTATCATAGCGGATTTTGCATGCGCAGCGACTACATATCTTTAGATACGGATAATAATTAGTACATAATAATATTAATTTTTGGACATATCACACAGCGCCATCTGGTTTCAAACTAGGCAAAGCTTGTATTATGAAAACCAGGCAACAGATACAAATACTTATATACACACATTCACCCAGACTCAATACAACCACAAATGTTTGTCCAGTACGGGAATCGAACCTACACAGCAGCCGGCCACACTACCAATTAGGCTTAATAGCGTTCCTTTTATCTAACAACATTTTTTCAGGTGGCCCTAATTCATTTTTTTTTATTGTTGAGGTCATCAGTTCCTAATATCAAAAAATCGTAACGATCCCTAAAATACTGCATTTACGAGACGCACCCATTTTTCTTTTTTAGTTTATAGATATTTGTTTTTTTTAAATTGCTGAATTACCATAATGGCGATTTGTCAAATTACTAAGTACATCCCAATGTTTTTTTAAGTCGTTTCTGGTAACGCTTTCATTTATAATACAGATCAATATATACAGCGCCTATAACGTTTAAGTAAAATGTTTTTTTTTTCAATTTATCAGATGATATAAAGATCGGAATTGATACATGTCTAGATCATCTTTTTCCGAACTACGTGCCTTTTATTTCCTGTCACAAAATACTTTTAGGAAACGACTACCCTCAATACACATAGCGCTGACTAAAAGATCGGTTGGGGGTGTAAGGAGAGGAGATCGATTTGATGTGAGCCGTGCTTAAGTTAGGTTACCTTCACACTTAAGTCCTTGCCGCACGAGGCCGAACAGCATCTCCCCGCAGAAGTCGCAGAAGGTAGGCGCCTTGTATGAGTGCACCGCTAGAACGTGCGCGTGTGTCCGCGAGCTGCTTGCCCCGCCGCCCGACGCGGACGCCAGCGCTGCGGACAATAATCACATAAATAATACAACCTGTGTCCGCACAAGCAATGTACTCTGTGATCCACATCAAAGCGGGTGTTAAGATTTTAATTACTCCCACGGGCTTTTTCTTTGTAAATTTTACTTACCTCAAAGCAAAGGGCTCGTTTATAGAACCCATGGGCGGTAATGTCGTGCTTATTCTATCATGTATGTATAGAAGCTGTCAGTTCAAAATATGTTTTGTATGTTTTAACTTCAGCCAAAACTGGCGGTGGCGTTGTTTTCTCTACTTTTATTCCCGCCATTTCGATTGTGTTTTGGCGAGTTTATTTATTTATTCACATTATATTTTTTATTTATATACTCGCAAATATTATGAAAAACATTGTGTGTAACACGGGCAGTACGGAAGTTACAAACTCGAGTCATTAAAGCCATAATTTTCTCCTCACCACCGTTAATGCACAATGTGCTATTAACTGTAAACTTCCTGTGTACAGTGATGTAATAATATTCAGTGGTTTTATTATAGGTTCCTCCAAATGTTATGTATGATAACAGCTAGCGAATGCAATCTCGACCCCACACTTATTGTACACTACTGAAAACTTTATATTTTGGCATTGAGGCTAAATAAGTGTCGTTATGCAACTATCCATTCACACAATTTACATGTACGTATTTTATCTAGGTACACAAACCCTTAAACATATACCTTATTTCAAGTATTAATAATATATATAAATATATGTTAAATCATATAGAAAAGCAAGTTAATCATAAAATTAAGTCGTAGAAAAAAATATAAAAATAACCAAGTTTTTAAATTTTGAATATTGACACATTGAAATTAAAACTACTGCTCACAGCATACTCTTGGGGTATGTTCCAAAACCCGCCGAATAATTATAACCTTGTAAAATTGTAAAATCAAACCGTTCATAACAGAGTTCAAAAAAGGAGAATGTTCTCAATTCGGATGATTATATTTTTTTGTTTTATTATTTTTTTTGTATGTTCGGGCATAACTACGTCATATAAAGACGAATTAACAAAATTATTTTGTATTTTAAAAGGCTATAGTTCCGGGGTGGTCCCATATTAATGAAATAAATTTTAAACTTAAACTTTTGGTTAAAAAAAAAAAATTGGTGTTAATTTGGAACTGGTGTAACGCCTTTTATGTTCATGACTGTATAAAATTTCCTATTTTAACATAGGTACATATTTAGAATTCCTCCACGTCCATCACTAAATTGCTTCGAAAGATGGGTTAAACTTGAGTGTCATCCACCTATTACGAGACAGCTAAAACAGCGACCGGTCGGCTACTGAAAATTATATAGGTTAATAAAATAGATTAGATTTAAAGCCACCTGCGTACATATCTAGTTTACAATCTTGTCATGGGCGTGGAAAGGGTGAGGAAAATTATTATCCAGCTAAGAGTACAGACGCCAATTACTTAAAACAAGAATATAAGTAATTATTTTTTTCACAAGCTTTCATCAGACACTGGTTTATCGTTTAAGACCAGAGTCAAGACTAATCAAACAAGCCCAAACTCATTGGGGTAGCATCGTTTCGTTTCAGAGATGCCATGGCCACCATCCGGCTCCATTAACTTCATTAAACACCGACTGGGATTTGGGTCAAATTTAACTTACCAGAATTGATTACAGACACAGGACAGGTGAAACAAAATAAAGGCTTGTAACAAGAAAAAATACATAAAGATTTTTTTTTACAAACAAACTTTCATCAGACCCTGGTTATCGTTTAAGACCAAAGTACTTGTCAAGATAAATCAAACAGGCCCAAACTCGATGAGGTAGCGTCGTTTCGCTACAGAGATAATATGGTCACCTTCCGACTCCATCATCAGACCAGTTCTACGACATCATTATATTGCATAGTCGTCCAATTTACGTTCGCAAAATTTTAACTCAATCGAACACTGGGCAGTGGGTCAAATTTAACTTACAAGATTTGATTACAGACACGGGTCAGGTGAAACTAAATAAAAGCTTGTATTAAAAGGTGACTGAGTCCTGTCTTAGGCCTTGCCGTCCCTCCTTGCTCCTTCCCTGTGTACGGCTGTTATTCTAGTTCTCAGCGTTATTGGTTAGGGTGAAAGCTGACTTGTTGGAAGTGAAGTTATATTACGAGTCAATAATAGAAGCATAATGAAAGGTTGTGAACACTGACGGTTGGCGGTGAGTACTATCTCGACGAGCGTCTCGTCGGTGACGTCACTCGCTGAGTTGATCAGCTGCAGCACGTTGGGCGAGCAGTAATCGTGTCGGAACAAAAGGATGCGGTCCCCAAGGCGGTTCAACCCGTTGTCCGGAATCTGAAACATTGAACACAATCCCGTTACTAATCAACATATAACTAATTAAAACATCTTTTAATTGAAAATTTTAGCATTTCTGCTGTCTTGATTTGCTGATTGATAAAAACAACTGGTCCAACGGTCTGCTAAATATCATTCACAAGATAAATATTGATCTGTACTTTTTAACCGACTTCAAAAAAGGAGGAGGTTCTCAATTCGTCGGAATCTTGTTTTTTATGTATGTTCCCATATTACTCGAAGATGCCTGGACCGATTCTTTTTTCTTTTAAGAATATACTTCCTTGGTGGTCCCATATTAATGTAGTGTAATGAAATCTTAAGCTTTTGGCGATAATATAATAGAAATAATTGATGTTAATTTGGAACTTTTTTGTTACTAGCATGGATGTTTTTAGTGTACGAGAAAAAAAAGCAATTCGTCACTCAAAAGTAATAAATAAAAAGGTTCAGGTCATATTTTTGAAAATAAGTAATTATTTTTACCTTTATAGGTAATTAGATTTTTTTTAAGGCGTCGGCGAGCGCGAATAAAATGCCGCAGGTGATGCAAGCGACAATATATAGGCTACGGAGACCGCTTAATATCAGGTTGACCTTGTTTACCACCTTAATTGTGTAAAAAAAAATAGAATGAACAATATGAAGATGTTATTAAATTTTTGAAGGGTCGGCAACGCGCAAGTGATACCCCTGGTGTTGCAAGCGTCCACAGGCTACGGTAACCGCTTATCATCCGGCGGACCGTAAGCTTGTTTGCCTCTTTAGTGAAAATCTAGATCTTAGTTTTTTTTGAGTTTAATATTTTGACACAGGCATCTTGAACTCTCAATCTTTAACCGCTCGAACGTCGAAACACGATTTTTGACATTTTACTTGATATATTTATTTTAGAAAAAACCCTAGTTTCGTACACATTTTTTGTTGAATCTTTAAAACGAAAGGCTATTTTGCGATTATTTCAAAAATAATTGATAGGCAATAACAATATCTTAATATGCTGTAACCAATTTTTCGATAACTGTTGTAGTTTCTTTTTATAAATGACGTTTTATTGATTTTTCGCAAGATTTACGCATTGGCTGTCACCGTCACACTAGTACCAATTATATAACACTGTCACACTCTGAATATAATAATTCCGTTGAAAATTTAGCATCAGAAAAACCATTTATAACATTTTGTGCTACAAAGGGGAGGGCAGGATATGCGAGAAGATATACATGTCGCAGCCATCTGGTTAAATACGCCAGTTAATTAGACGCCATACATACATTAACATTCTCTTTCATCATCTTTTTTCTATCTTTTTATCACGAAATCTAATTGCAATATATGTAAGTAGTTATTTAAAAGGGCTGGCTTTTATAAAACACCATTTTACTATAAAAATTCGACTAAAATAAGGATGTTAGGAGTTAGCCCCCAGGACTAATTACGATGTCTGCACGAGGGTAGTACTTAACCTTGTCGTGCACGAACTTGACGGCGAGATCCTTGAGGTGCGCGAGAGTGAGCAGGTGAGCGGGCGTGGCGACCGCGTCTCGCACCACGCCCAGCTGGAACAGGAACGTCACCTCGTCCTCCATGCCCACGCCCCCTCCCCCCCCACCACCCACACACTTCGCACCTTCAAAACAAATAAATACCAATGTTAAATTCAACAAAAGAAAATGAAACCTTTACAAAAAAAAAACAGGCTAAGTTTGTGTTGCATTATCTTATGGTTCGGTAGAATAAGAATAAGGTATAGCGAATATCGGAGAAACTTATGAACGCATGAATTAAAAGCATTTACTTTCAAGTTCTTTTTTTGTGTTTTTTTGGTTTGGACAATTTACGGTTAAAAAGTTTAGAGGTTAGGGGAAATTGAACAAAATGTTCAACTTGGTAAGTTTTTTTAGAATTTTCAGCAAAATTGTAACATTACTTCTGGCTTAAAGAGTCTAGTACTAGAACCTCCCCGCCCTACCTAATCCTGATTTACTTCTTATTGTTCGTTAGATACTGGTAATGGGTGTACATTATTTTTCCCAGGTTTTTATTTTACCGCTTTTTACTCCATATACTTGGTAATTTACATATGTAAAGCCACCTTAGTCCAAATACACTGCATCTTAAGTATTTGGTAAAAAGAGGCTGTATACCCCATTTTGACTTGACTCCTTCGCTGCCTAGTTGGTAGTATGGCCGGCTGCTGAGCAGAGGGTGTCGGTTTGATTTCCGCTCTGGACAAACATTTATGTAATACATTACATTGTCTTGAGTCTGGGTGTATTTATGTATGATATGTAATATGTATGTATTAACTAAAAAAAAGTAATATATATATAAAATGTATTTGTATCCGTTTCTTGGTCCCATAACACAAGCTTTGCTTACTTTGGGGCCAGACGGCGCTGTGTGTAATGTTCAAAAATAATTATTTATTTATTATGATGGGGTGGCTCTGGGGATAAAATACATTAACTAAAACCAGAAAAAATGAAACTAGTACCTAGGTTACTTACCTACTTTCAGCAATTAAATTTATTACTTTATTTCAATTAATTACTAAAAGTTATACAAAAGTCAAGGTTAAGGTCACTGTATTTCTGTACATTAGCTGTCTCCTCTATATTCCGCACCTACGGCATTAAAAAAAACAAGTGCTATAATTTGTACGCATTTTGATGTGCGCCATCATGTTATTAATTGGTAAACTCAATGTGCAAAATTGAGAGACTTTCTTTGCCTATTAACCTTAGTACATTAACACTGCTATCTCATAAGTAGCAAAAATGCAACGTAAATAAAAATATGCACTTGAATATGTGCTCGATAAGCTGTGGTGACCTTTGGGTTTGGTACTTAGTACCAAAACAACGCGCAACAACTATCACGAGCCGTTATATTCAGTTTAAGGTACCTACACACTATAAAGCCAAGGACACTGGTCTTTATTTGAATACCTATAAGGGTTTCATAAAAATAAAAATATAAGCTCTTCTCTTTTTTGTCAACCCGGTTATATGCACGAATTGAAAGTTTTCTTTTTAAGTGTATGCCAAGATTGTCACTTTTCAAAATCCCCTTTAGGGACCAATGTTTTTTCCACCTTTTTGCAATTCTTTTGGTAATTTCTTTTGCTATTTGGTCAGTGAGAGAAATTATTTATTCAGAAACATACTCTAAATTATTTGTATTTAATCCTATTGAAACTTCAGTAGTGTTGGTTATTTGTTTAGTTTGTGTTGCATTCATCTCCAGTCCCGCTTTCCGACTTTCTTCTCATAGTGATCGGATCATTTTTTGAAAGTTATTCGGGTTTTCCTCAAACATGACCATATCGTCGGCGAATTTGAGATGGTTTAAGAGACAACCATCAATTTTTGAGTCCATATCCATAAGGATCCCAGTCATAGAAGCTGTACTGAGAATAGTTTGGGGGACAAAGGGTCTCCGTGCCTCACTCCTCTATGTATAAGGAACTCATTTCCTAGTGACTCAAGCTGAATTTAAGCTTTTCTGCTGGCATATACATTTTTTATGATATTATTGTTGGTCCAGACTTTCCCATACTTATGTGTGATTTAAACTGTCAAATTACAACTTGAAATTACACTTAAGTAATTGATAAATACTAGGTGTATGTGTTTGTTGAATTCATTATACTTTTCCAACAACTGTTTAAATGTTTGTATGTGATCTATTGTTGAGAAGTTGTTTCTAAATTGCCGATATATGGTATCTTATTGTGGGGTAGCGCTGCTGATGTGAATACAATATATGTGTTACAAAAATGAGCAATTCGTGCTATTTACAAATTAGGATCTAGGATATATCTGAGGGATACGTTTAGGGGAGTAAATATTTTGACTTTAGCGTCGCAGTACACATATTTTTTGTGTAGTGTAGTGTTGTGTTTGTGCAAATGGGTGGCTAGCTTTTTGTCCGGCAGAAGCATACGAGCCGTAGTTGACAGTAGTTGCTCTGATAGCATGAACATTAATGCTGGTGTCCCGCAAGGCTCTGTGCTGTCTCCTACGCTGTTTCTGCTGCATATCAATGATATGTTGGACATCAACAACATACATTGCTATGCAGATGACAGTACTGGAGACGCTTATTACACGGGCCGTTCAAGCATCCCACGTTCCGTTGTGGAGGAAAAGCTTAAAGAACTTGTGTCTCAAATCGAGATCGGTCTGTCCAAGGTCTCTGACTGGGGGCGGGAAAACTTGGTCCGATTCAACCCTTCAAAGACACAAACAAGTCTGCGCGTTCACCGCTAAGAAAACCCCATTCACTGTAGTCCCACAATCAGAACACTCCCCACTCCATCTCCAAGAGCATTGGGATCCTTGGCATTGACATCTACAGCGATGGTCAGTTCCGAGATCATTTGCTAGACAAGGTAAAGCTGGCGTCCAAAAAACTTGGTGTACTCAACAGAGCGAAGCAGTACTTCACGTCGGGGCAAAGGTTGCTACTTTACAAGTCGCAAGTCCGGCCCCATATGGAGTACTGCTGCCATCTCTGGGCGGGTGCACCCGGATACCAGCTTGGCCCTTTTGACTCGGTTCAACGACGGGCTGTGAGGATTGTCGACGATCCCAAACTCACTTGCGGTATCGAGCCCTTAAGTCTGAGGAGAGACTTTGCCTCCCTGTGTGTGTTCTTCCGCTTGTACAATGGATTGTGTTCTGAGGAATTGTTCGAAATGATGCCCACGGCTACTTTCTACCATCGCACCGCTCGCCATCGACAGGGAATTCATTCTCACATTTTGGAACCGAAATGGTCGCGTACAGTGCGGTTTCAGAGAAACTTCCTCCCGCGAACGCTTGGGTTGTGGAATGAGCTCCCTGCCAAGGTTTTCTCTAAGGACTACAGTATGGGGTTCTTCATAAAAGAAGTTATTAGATTTCTAAAGGGTCGGCAACGCGCGAGTGATGCCCCTGCTGTTGCAAGCGTCCATAGGCTACGGTGACCGCTTACCATCAGGCGGACCGTAGGCTTGTTTGCCACCTTAGTGGTATGAAAAAAAAAAAATGATTTTTTTTATATGTTCATAAAAATATCAATAGTTTCAGCAAGAAAAGTGACGTTCACAAAGTAAATACTAGAAGTAAAAATAAGCTGTTGGTGCATGAAACATGTCTACACAAAATTAGTAACTCTTTTATGGGGCAATGCATACATTTTTACATCAAAACTCCTAATAATATTCAAAAGCTATCAATAAGTAAATTTAAATCTTTTATGAAACAACAACTTTGTAACATACCATACTACAATATTTCAGACTATGTATATGATAAAGATCTATGGGACTGAAGATGTTCAATTACAGGACGCATAGGTAAAACAAATCAAATTGGAAATAATATAAAATTGTATGGCTTCAATTTTTTATTTAAAATATCGATTGTATTTATATTTTCTATCTCTCACACTTAACGTTTTTAATGTCCTTATATCCTTTCCCGGCTTTTAAACTATCTCCATGCCAAATTTCATCTAAATCGGATCAGCGGTTTAAGCGTTAAGAGGAAACAGACAGACTTTTTAGTTACTTTCAAATTTATAATATCAGTATGGATTTAGACTTTATTATGACAAATTTAATGTATATTTTGATGAAACATATATCCAAAAGACACTAGTCGGCTGAAAAGAAGTCTTACATTTCTAATGACCTTAGTATAGAAACGGATTGGAAATTAAAGGTTAGCTAAGGGTTGAGGACGCTCTTAATTGTCAGAGGTCAGGCCAGCAAAGGGAAATACCTAAAACGTAATTCCACTATTACTTCTATCACTACTTTCTCGCAATAAAAACTACCAAGGTTATCTCTTCGGTGCGCGGAATACCAAATTGCGTCTTGTTATTGAACAAAAGGTACTTTCACTGATATAAATTAAGAAAGCAATAACACATGCATCAAAGTACTAATTATAAAAACGAAAACCCAGCTGCAGTGATAACGATTGCACAACGTAGGTATCAGCTATCTGACTGTCCTGTAGTTGTGTTGGTAGTAACTTAAATGACTTGAAAATAGGCGCTAAAAATGTTATGGAAATCAGACGTTATTGAAGCTAAATGCATAAAAATTTGTATGAGTATTCCGATATTTTTGTATGTAAAACCATTAACAGTTGAATGTTTTTTCTTTTATCAAAAGTCTACGCGCCCGAAGTCTGAGGAATGAACTAGTTGTGTTATAAAAATTGTACATTCGAGGATAAATCTGCTTGTGACATCTGTCATTGGTTGTGTAAGCCCAACGCAAACACCACTACAACCCAATAAGTACAAAAACCGCATTATTAGTTGTCATATGTGATCCAAATCGGTTCTAAGACTTATTTGAGTACACTCGAACTACGGAAACTAACAATTACCCTTTCGCCTGTATTATTGACTCTATTGGAACCCCAGAGAACATTGTAATGTTGCGAGCGTTAATAAAGGGGCACAGGTCGGTATGGTTCAGCATTTAGCATTTAATCGTACTGTCTCCTACAACACAGCATTTTTGTGAAACCAAAAGTAGTTAAACCTGACTCAGAATCTTTTTGCAATTCTTGTAAACATAACCTAACTTTACTTAATGTTTACCTTTTCTGGTAATTTAATCATAAATCATTAAAATACTTACATGATTACCTTTATTGTCACATTCTTTAACTGGTTTTCAAATCACGACACTGATTAAACTTAAAATCTATTAAATTCCAAATTTACGATGAGAAATATTATACATATTTATATATATGTTGCATATACTAACAAAGCGAAATACTCAGGTCAAGGTCATTTTTGTTTACCCAAATTGCAAATAGATTCCGAGTTTCGGTGTATATTCTGAATTGAAGGATACAAAAATATACACTTGAAAAGCCTGCATTTTCAGAAACAACATGTGAACTACAATAGTATCATCATTTATTCCGTGATTTCAATTCACAATGATATAATGCGTTAAACTTTTACAGTGTTATTCAGCTTGTTACATGCAATCTTATAATAGCACTTATACCCTGCCCACATAATTACTGTGCGTCAATTTATATGATGCTAAATTACAGCAAATAGCTACATATAAATTAGATCACATGTAGCCTTTGATTCTAGTTGGAGCTGAATGCTTGTACTAGCAAAGTCCATTAATCTACTAACGGAGTTATATATGATCCTGAAAGATATTTTAAAATCCCTTTCGTCGCTATCATAACATAAAAGGATATACACTCGAACGTCAGATTTTGTAACAAGTAAAAAAATAGGCTGTTTTCACGGATCCTAAAAATCCAATTCTCATTTTCTTGGGTACAATATTTTTGGTACATGTAAACCACTTTTAAGCTTTACGTGTATCTTTGGCTGACTTGTTTGACACAAGCACTACTTGAGTCCGCTCGTTACTGATTTATGTAAACCGAGTGAATTTTTATACAGCCATGGCATTCAATTGTGATTAATACAGTGCACATTGGTTGTTCACCATCTGTTAGGTTCTAACCTATGTAATTAGACAGTTAGAATTTTCACAGATTGTTGCCGCTATAATAACAAATACTAAAAAACAGAATATAATAAATATTTCAACTGAAACTTTTTTACTCAAATCTATTTTTAAACAGCACATTTCAATTGTCAGTCAATTATAAATTAAAAAATTATCACCGGTATCTTTTATATTTTTTTTAACTTGATAACATACAATGTTTTAATATAAAAAATATTACAAGTGTACAAATCAATTAAGTTCTAATTTTTTCAAGCATTTTTATAATTTATGTATTCATTAACTTTGTAATAGATTTATTTCATTAAACTATCTTTGACATATATTTTAAATTTATTTGAGGGTAAATTAAACACGTGTTCTGGAATTTTATTGCAGAAAAATATACTTTGTATTGCGAAAGAGCTATGTACCTTCTGAAGATGACATTTTAGAACCACCCATTTATCCTTATACCTTGTATTAACACTGCGTAGGTCACTGTTTTTAGCAAATAAGTGACAATTTTTGCGTACATAAATTATACAAGCGAAGATATATTGGCAAGGAACAGTTAAAATAGCAATTTCCCTAAATAATACCCAGAGAAAAATTGGAGGTCCAAATTTATAGATTATCCTGACCGTACAGCTTTTTTTAAGGGGGCTCCCATACAACAAACGTGATTTTTTTGCTCGATATTGATAACGGCAACAGGTAGACGCTTGATATATTCACTGAATATTTAGTTTTATATTCACTTTAAAAATAAATAATTAAATTAAAATAAAACAAATATTTAAGGGGGGATCCCATACAACAAACGTAATTTTTTGGCGTTTTTATAGATAATGGTACGGAACCCTTCGTGCGCGAGTGCGACTCGCATTTGGCTGGTTTTTAAAATATTATTCTATAATTTTTAAGTAAACAGTCATAATTTAAAAGCGGGTGAAAATGTTAGTCTATTTTATATGGTATTTGACAATAAACTTGCTCTCTCAATTAATTTTTACGGACGAGTAAGGAAAAAATCAAGGTTTTACTTAAGAAATATAATATTATAGTTAAACGAAAAATGGATCGCGCATAAACAATACCAAAATTCTACATAAACAGCGTTGTGCCACTTGTGAATTTTCAACACCATAGAAGCGTTAGTAAGATCCCGGTTTGTAGTATATGCTGCAAAATAGGTAACACCCTCTCTAATAATCAGCCATTATGCTGCATAATAGGTAACACCAAGTCTAATTATCAGCCAATGTCCAGCTCTTGGGTGACATTTACCCTTATTAATGTTTATATAATGCTAATATAATGCAATTAGATACAGTTAATTAGCTAACAGCTGTTTAATTTGTGCCCAAATCAGAGTTATATCAGCTAAAACAGCACTGCTAACGATCTTAGAATTCAATTCTTGCTTGGCTAAAAATTCTATTGTAGGCAGTAATTCAGCTGATATACAGCGGTTCGGTGTTACGGTTGAGAAGTAGGGCAGCGTGTCACTTTACTACGGGGTGTGACGCGGGGCATGTTAGCACCCAGTTGTGCAAACGTCCATGCCTCGGGAAAACGGAGTAGGCAACCTACTCCTGATATATCCTTATATATAATTGTTTGTTATTGCTTCACGTCGGCGTCGTCGCAACGGAGTAAACTATGGTGATTTTTGGTAAGTAAGAACATTGTTGAAGGGACGAAAAGGGCACCCAGACTACTTTTTATGCAGGAAAAATCAAAAGTTCTCACAGCAATAACTACGGACGAATACTACACGTGCTCGAACTTTAGCTGCAGCTAAAGTTTGCCATAGCATACTTTCTTAATACCTATATTTTAAGGTATAGGTATTATTCCACCCCTATAACCGAATTAAGAGCGGGCGAAGCCGCGGGCAAAAGCTAGTCAGTCATATAAAAGCAAAGGTAGCAACGTCCACTTTCGTTGTAGTTATGGCTGATGCTGATTTTGCTACCAAGCTTAATTTTTTAAACGTAGGTATATTTTGTTTTATTTATCATTTCTTTGATTATTTAATAATGATTTAACATATATAACAATTATATTATGAAAGGCATGTTTAGGATGTGTTCTTATTATGATACGAATTTAATATCTGGTCAACTAAAGTTAACAAAAAACAACTGAGCTGCATTGCTGCAAAAGTTGCCAAAATGATGATATAGATGATGTTCCTGAATTTTCTTGGATATAAATCGTGTCTATATGAAATATCTACTTGTAATGTGGACTCATTATAGTAGATTGTATAACAAGGAATCAAAATAATATTTTTACGGCGAGGGCGCTATTTTGAATCGGGAGTGGAGTGAAGTATTCTAGAGTAGAATCCCGAGCATACCAAGGGATTAAATGGTGGAATCTGAAGCTCAGCGAGGGATTAGGACGGCACACGAGGTAAAATAATTTTGCGACCGAGTAATACACTTTATTTTTTATTATCCTTCATGAAAAAAGAGATAAGTGTACCTTATAAATAAGAATAGTAAATTTATTTATTTTATTATCACTACTTGAGGAAAACGCAGTACTTTTATAAAAGTATTATCATAAATACAAATTTAAGAAAACAATTACAAAGGCGGAATACATTTTACGGGGTTTTTAATTTTTCGCAAACTTTTTTTTTTAATTTGGACCGCGGCGCCAGCCAGTTTTATTATACAGCTAGTTACTTGTTCACACAATGTTCTTGATCGATCTCTTTAATCCACATTCCAAATTGAAATCACTTGGCGTCCCTAGGGATTCAAAGAGCAACTTTAATGCCTGTTTACGAGGAACCAACCAGCTCTTTTTGAATAGATGTGATAGAAACAATATTATCATATTTTGTACACATACTAATAGGACATAGGTATGTAAAGTCACTTTAGTCCTGATACAGAGTATCAGAAGCGGTGTTACAGAAATGGGTTTACCTATCACCACACAGGAGTAAAGTGGTAGGGGCAGAGTCTCCTAATATTGTGATAAGGTGTGTAACCAGCAACTGGTTACCTTATTCTGGGGATTAAAATTAAATGGTATACCTATTGTATCAACTGTTAAACAATTAATTACAGCCTGAAGTCTCATTTATAAGTCGACTATTTATATAAAGGAACATAAGTTGGATTACTAGGCCCCACGGTCGGTAAGCGTGACAGTCTAAGACCATCGTCCCCCGATGATATAATCGTGGAAAAGTCCGCGCGTGTAGAGGAATCACCATTTGTTTGTGACAGGGGCATGGCCCCGGCTCGACACCAGTTAGTCTAAACACGGCTTAAACTCCGGCCGGCAACGGCAGCATCAAGCGCGCTGACTTTAAGTATACTATACTATATATATGTCACATAATAATTTCTACGGCACTCCGAACCGCTTACTGCCGAATGATTGCTTCCCAAATTCACTAGCAGTATCGAACTTTTAATAGTGAGGAGACTACGCCTGTTCGTGCATTTTAAAAGGTGCTTCCTTCCGCGAACGTTTGTATTATGGAATGAGCTTCCTTATGAGGTTTTTTTTTAGCGACTGCAGTATTCAAAGAGGGAATGCATAGATTTTTTAAATAAATTTACCAGCACGTAATGACACTGTTTATGAGTAAGTGTAATGAAAAAAATATTAACATATTGAATAATTAAAGAAAAAAAAACTTGTATTAAGATTACATGATTTCAAACCTCAAAGTTTCGTGGAAATGTCTAAATTTGATATTAAAGTATATATTGGTGCCTCTAGTCACGGCATTTTAAAAACAGCTTACATACATAGTTGAAATTATGTTCATTTTTAACCGACTTCAAAAAAAGGAGGAGGTTCTCAATTCGTCGGAGAATTTTTTTTTATGTATTTTACCCGATTTCTCGAAGACGCCTGGACCGATTTGAGAAATTCTTTTTTTATTTAATAGGTTATAATTTCCAGGTGGTCGCATATTATTATAGTGAATTTAAAACTAAAACTTTTGGAGAAACTGTAATACAGATCAGATTCTTGGAGATTAGTAATTATTTTTACCTTTTTAGTTCATCTTTTTGAAGTCGGTTGTTTTTTTTTGTTAAAAAGTTTTATAAGCTTTATTTCAGCAGTGTCACGAGAGACTCCAACGTGCGCCGGCCTTCTATACGGGCCAGGTTATCGAGTAACCCCACGTGTGTCTCTTGTTTACGCCGCGCCGGCGCTAGTTGACATGGTCACCGGTCACTGGGTCACCCATTTCTTAGGCCTCGGGTCGAAAGAAACACATCGTGTTATCTCCTTACGATATCTACAATTTATTTATGTAAAATAGGCATTCCTTTCAGATATCATTTACTACGTTACTAAGTGACTAGTTGACACCAGTATTAAGGTGACGCCTTAAAAAACGTTTATTTTTTGATTAATTTAACGATAAAAGCTATCTTTTTTACCTATTCCACAATTTAATATTGTTAGTTCAAGAACAATACGGCGTTGCAGTTTGTCGGCAGAAATTCTCGTGTTTTGCTTTGATACAATAGTTTTCTTATATAATATACTAGCTTTTGCCCGCGATTCCACCCGCCCTTAATTCGGTTATCGGTGTAGGATTTCAACGACAACACTGAAAAAAAGGATAACTAAACTAGTTCAGCTATTCGAAATTTACTTATTAATAACCAAACTTTTATTGTAATTAAACAACTGATTCGTTGCACATAACTTATATTTAATCTACTATTAGCCATTAAGTTTAGTAGTCACCAAATAATGTTACCAGTGATATTTTTAGCTATTTCACCCCTTATTTATATCTACATTACCAATGGTTAACTGGTAGAAAATGCCTGAAGGCATTAAGTTCGCCTATGTACAAAATTAGTGCAATAAAGAATTTTATTATTATTATTATAATCCTTTTTTTAGTGAACTTCCAATTTTACAAAAAACCGAATCACTCTTGACGCTTTCAAGTAGCTTATATCCTTCCTCAAACTGTCTCTATGCCAAATTTCATCGTAATCGGTGCAGCGGTTAAGTGTGAAGAGGTAACACACCGACAGAGTTACTTTTGCATTTATAATATTAGTATGGATATATGAATTATTTACTAGTTTAGTTACAAAATACAACCCATAGCCAGTGATCCATATAATTAGTACCTATTATATAATAAGTAGTTATCAGGTATACTTTTAAACCTCGACATTCAGAATCATGCGATATTTTCAATTTTTTTACAGCTTTTTCGTGACTTTAGTAGATCAGGATTTGAAGTTTTGGTTCGATAACTTTCGTAAACACCTGTTCAATTTTATTAAAGTTGAAATTAAAATACTATTAAGTAAGCCAAACCTATTTTTAACCTTATGTCTAGAGGAGCCAAAATTATTTTTCAAATTTACTGCGCCTTTATATTACTCGCCTTAACTCATTAAAAATGAATCGCCACTCAAATATTGACCGGCATTTAACACAAAGTTTGTACCCTATAAATACAAAAAACTGCTTGCATTAAAAAAAATATCGAAACAAACCTATCCTGATATATTTATTTTTTTGAAGATGGTCTGAAAAATACCTTATGAGCTACTAAAATGTGATAAAGTCCAGAAATGAATAGGGAGATACACGAGCTAGGAGCCGCGCGATAACTGCCGGGTCAAGGTGGAGGCGACACGTGGATTCTCTCGCGGCCCCGGACCTAGAGAGAGGGTCACGCATACCTTGACTGATTCAGTGTTTGATTGATTTGATTCGTTGTCTGTCTGTTATCTACAATTTCCGTTGTGTTGTAATTAAGTAGCAAAACCTACGTAAGCTCAACTTAAAAGTAAAATCTAACTTACATATAGAGTTTTTTAAACGAAAGAACAGTTCTGTTGTGTAGATGGATGCTCCTATTGAAAGTATGTATGAAGGTAGCATATGGCCGGGATTACATTTAATAAGTGCAGTTCATATCCACATTGCTTATGTTGGTAAAGAATCAAGATCAAATTATAATGCTCGATTCGGGATAATATCCATGATGAATGGCAGGACAAGAGGAATACGTGCATATGCCTTGTGGTAGCAGCGGAGTAAACCCCTAATCCTCATGTTACACTTATAAATTATATATACCAAATAGAGGGTAGAAGTATAATTCTGTGTATCATTAGACACCACCAACCTTGGCTCAGATTTACTAACGAGACGATTGGCCATGGCAACATGCGATGTAACGTGCGGTCGTCAAAAGATTAGACATAGACATTCTTTATTAATAATAGTTAGTATTACACGTCATTCATATTATGTACATTACAATAAAGTAAGATGTAAGCATAGGTATATAATACCTATTAAAGAAATTATACAATCAAAAATCAAATAAAAATAAAAGTTAATCAAAAATAATGTCAAAATAAAGATGTATGTCAAATCATTTATTTATAAAAGATAATATTAAGATAAAAATAAAAAATATTTGGAAATGTAATAAATTATATACCTATATTATACCTTATAGAATTCAGACATTGTTCAATGCTATCAAACGTTAGCTTTTGCCCTACTACCAGGTGTGCGAAAAACTGTAACAAGGCGGTTTCGAGTTTATCATTCCTGATAAATATTAACTTAACATAACAGTATGGGGTTCTTCAAGAAGTAAGTTATTAGATTTTTGAAGGGTCTGCAAGTAATACCCCTGGTGTTGCAAGCCTCCATACGCTATAATGTTCCCCCTGTATTCAACGTGGGATTTAGGGGTTTAGGAACATTATATATCAATGAAGTCCGAATATATGAAGATTTGAATAATAAGTTGTATTCACATAAAATTTAGTTTATTGTTTCATTCTTGAAATAAATACAGCATATAAGGATTTATAAATCCTTACGTAAATAGATGTAGAGAATTGGTTTAATCAAAAATCAAATTAAGACTGAGTCAAAAATAAAATGTCCATCTGACAGTTATACAAATTTAGAAATTAAAAATAATAATTTTTAGTGAAGTTAAAATGCTAATGAGGTTATATATGCTACAAGGCTACGGTGACCGCTTACCATCAGGCGGACCGTGAACATGTTTGCCACCTAAGCGGTATAGAAAAAACCAACAATCGAGAGTATTAACATGAATGACATGAATTTGGATGCGACAAAAATCATGTTCAACTAAAAAGTCATACCAATATATGAGTACGTCGACGGTACCTTAGTCGAGGCAGTCCAAGATTGTGTGTACTTTGGTAAGAAAATCCAACTTGGCCGGAACAGCTTTGAGTAGGAAGCCGATAGGAAGGTTATAGGAAGGCTAAGGTTGGCAGTACATGTTAAGCTTGGTAAAGCTGATTTGATTTAAAAATCGACAATGCGCGGATAATGCCCTTGTTGTTTCAGGCGCCCATAGGCTATGGTAACCGCTTAACATCAGGCGGACAGAAAACGGAGGCTTTTGGCTGTTAAAATTCCATTGAAGCTCGTACTTCTTGTTTTTACAGATTCTTGAAGGTTCTCGTACCTTAGTTTTACATATATACCGTACTATATATATATATATATATATATAAAATATACCGTTCATAATAATATTCAAAAATATTTGAAGACACAACTATTTATCCTATTGCAACGTATATTGAAGATTTCGGAGTCAGGCTGCAAGCTACGATACGAGGAAGTTATTATGTTCTATGTTCTGATAAATATTTGGGTTCCGTCTCGTCTGGCACTTGAAGAACGCGGGCGGCGACGATTACGTCAGGTCTTTCACCGTATAATATAAATATATGTCTTGATGACTTGATGACCTAATTGGTAATCAACTCGTTTCCCTATGTATGTGTACAAGTTTGTGTTTACAGTTAGGATATACCTATGCATACAAGACAATTAAAAATTCTAGAAAGCTTACTATTGTAAACGATAAGAAGTTAGTACTCCAGTCGATCA
Organism: Apoda limacodes; assembly: GCA_946406115.1. Classification (NCBI taxonomy): domain Eukaryota; kingdom Metazoa; phylum Arthropoda; class Insecta; order Lepidoptera; family Limacodidae; genus Apoda; species Apoda limacodes. The sequence continues at coordinate 15,508,278 of OX291542.1, forward strand.
CAAATAATAAAATAAAAAGCACGTTTTTCATAATATTTTTGAAGCAAATTACAAAAATGGGATAAGGGCAATCAACACTAATTGCACACAAAAAAAAAACGTAAATAGTTATAAAAAAAATAACGTTACATCATGCATGAAAAAAAAGAGAGTTGACTTAGAAACATTAAGGATTTACTAATTTTTTTTAAAATATATGAGAGAGATTAATAATCTTTTCATCACAGTAACTCGTAGACAGTGTCATTACGTGCTAGTAAAGTGGTTTCTAAGACCTTAATTACCCCCACGGGCTTGTACTTTAAAAATTTAAGGTCTTCTCTAAGCAAATCGCGCGTTCATAGAACCCGCGGGCGGTAATGACAAGCCTATTTTATCAGGTATGTATATATATAAAGCAGGTTTGTTAAAAACAAGAACTACGCGCACATACAAGCGGACAAACAAGTAACAAGTTTTAACTTTAGCCTAAACTTTTTAATTCATAAATTCTTTAGATACGTTCCGTACCCAAAGGATAATTAGTGGAACCCTATTACTGACTACGCTGTCCGTCCGTCCGTCCATCTGCCGCCAGGCTGTATCTCATGAATCGTGATAGTTAGGCAGTTGAACGTTTCACGGATGTATTTCTGTTGTTACTATTACAACAAATACTAAAAAAACCGGCCAAGTGCGAGTTGGACTCACGCACTGAGGGTTCCGTTCCTACCACCATTTACGAACTTAACAAACACAAACAAAAAAAATTTTTTTTTTTATTTTTATATTTGAGTTGATAGAATGAAAAGTAAATTGCGGTTTACGATTTATGACGTATTAAATAAAACTACTTACTAGATCTCGTTCAAACCAATTTTCGGTGGAAGTTTGCATGGTAATGTACATCATATATATTTTTTTAGTTTTATTATTCTCTTATTTTAGAAGTTACACACATTTTACCACTTTGGAAGTGTCACGTCACCCGCGCAAACTATTCAGTTTAGAAAAATACCTCTATATCATTTTTGAAGACCTATCCATAGACACCCTGTATGGGTTTGATGAAAAAAAATTTTTTGAATTTTAGTTCTAAGTATGGGGACCCCCAAAGTTTATTGTTTTTTTTTTTTTATTTTTTGTGTGAAAATCTTGATGCGGTTCACAGAATACATCTACTTACCAGACAGATATGGCGAATCTATAAGGGTTCCGTTTTTTGCCATTTGACTACGGAACCCTAAAAACAGAATAAAATAAATATTAAAGTGGCTCCTTTAGGTAGGTAGGTCATTTATTTCTCATCGAAAATTACATTATGTCATTAAAATAATAATACAAAATCAATTCACAAAAAGATCGTCAAGTATAAAAATTAAAATCACAATGAAAAATAAAGGCTTAGAAATATTCTAAGATAAAACGTCAACGATTAAAAATAAACATATAAATTCTTTGACAGAATACAGTGATTGAGTCAGTAAAAGCTCTTTTAGCCGGCGACCAAATTTCTGATCCGGGAGTTCGTTTTTAGGTCGACGGGGATGTGTTCATAATAAGCTGGGCCTATCACTCGCGGATTTTTATCCAGCAGTTTATGCAGCAGTTTACAGGTGTTTATGTTGCGTCGAGTGTACATTATAATATCAAACACATATTAAGAATAGTGTGTCATTATACCATATTTTTTAAATAGTTAGCCGGCGACCAAATATCTGATCCAGGAGTTCGTTTTTTAGGTCGACGGGGAGGTGTTCATAATAAGCTGGGCCTATCACTCGCGGATTTTTATCCAGCAGTTTATGCAGCAGTTTACAGGTGTTTATGTTGCGTCGAGTGTACATTATAATATCAAACACATATTAAGAATAGTGTGTCATTATACCATATTTTTTAAATAGTTAGCCGGCGACCAAATATCTGATCCAGGAGTTCGTTTTTTAGGTCGACGGGGAGGTGTTCATAATAAGCTGGGCCTATCACTCGCGGATTTTTATCCAGCAGTTTATGCAGCAGTTTACAGGTGTTTATGTTGCGTCGAGTGTACATTATAATATCAAACACATATTAAGAATAGTGTGTCATTATACCATATTTTTTAAATAGTTAGCCGGCGACCAAATATCTGATCCAGAAGTTCGTTTTTTAGGTCGACGGGGAGGTGTTCATAATAAGCTGGGCCTATCACTCGCGGATTTTTATCCAGCAGTTTATGCAGCAGTTTACAGGTGTTTATGTTGCGTCGAGTGTACATTATAATATCAAACACATATTAAGAATAGTGTGTCATTATACCATATTTTTTAAATAGTTAGCCGGCGACCAAATATCTGATCCAGAAGTTCGTTTTTTAGGTCGACGGGGAGGTGTTCATAATAAGCTGGGCCTATCACTCGCGGATTTTTATCCAGCAGTTTATGCAGCAGTTTACAGGTGTTTATGTTGCGTCGAGTGTACATTATAATATCAAACACATGTTAAGAATAGTGTGTCGCTATACCATATTTTTTAAATAGTTCTCTGCATGAATGGCAAGGTTTTACACCCGCCAGTGTGCGAAAAGCTCTTTTTTGTATAGTGAACACTCGATTGCAGTCTGTCGAATTGCTCCATAGAATAATACCATATGATAGAAGGGAGAGAAACACGGGTTTTCCCCCCAGATTTAGGGTGTAAATAAGTGAGATGGGATTTTTTTAGAGGTTTGAAATTTTTAGGGGTATTTTCAGGGATTTTTTGACTCTTTAATATTTATAAATTGATAATATTAATATTTATTTCTTGACCTAGCGACTTATAACGACATCTAGTACGTAATTCTACAACCACTCTGTAGTGACTGGCGGCAATACTGGCGCCACTGGCAGTCATTTTATTGTCTGTGCATAGGGCGGGTATTGTTGTGTTTAAGTCTATATTTTTTTTAAACTTGAACGTATGTTTGACATTAGCTTATGTCAGATAGGATACCGCCAAAAATATAGGTTAAGAATATTATATTTATATATTTTTTAGGGGGACAACTCAATAATTAAAGCGATTTTAGGGGTTTTTGACACAAACACAAACAAAATATATTTGTAGTAGTGCAACGTCAGACACGAGTGGTTTCAACTTTTGTATTGCGTATTTGCACTACTCAGCTTTTCACACAACGTAGTTTGACTCTTTAATATTTATAAATTGATAATATTAATATTTATTTCTTGACCTAGCGACTTATAACGACATCTAGTACGTAATTCTACAACCACTCTGTAGTGACTGGCGGCAATACTGGCGCCACTGGCAGTCATTTTATTGTCTGTGCATAGGGCGGGTATTGTTGTGTTTAAGTCTATATTTTTTTTAAACTTGAACGTATGTTTGACATTTGCTTATGTCAGATAGGATACCGCCAAAAATATAGGTTAAGAATATTATATTTATATATTTTTTAGGGGGAAAACTCAATAATTAAGGCGATTTTAGGGGTTTTTGACACAAACACAAACAAAATATATTTGTAGTAGTGCAACGTCAGACACGAGTGGTTTCAGCTTTTGTATTGCGTATTTGCACTACTCAGCTTTTCACAGAACGTAGACACATGGTGTTTCCAGTTTAGTCTAGTGTCTATGGTAAACCCGAGAAATCTACAGGACTCACATTGTGGCATCGGACTCTGTACTTGTTGAGTTAAAGTGGGGTTTTCTGTCGAGAATATCATAACATTGGACTTTGTGACGTTGAGGACGAGGCCGTTCGCAGAGAACCACGCGTTGAGCTGAGCGCACGCGTTTGCTATCTTGTTTTCGAGCTGTTCGTATGTGCGTGCGCTCACCACCACTGTTGTGTCATCGGCGAACAGCACCGTCAGGCCTTCAGTCATGAAGAGCGAAAATAGAGAGTTTCCGAGGGCCAATCCCTGTGGTATACCAATCTCCACTTTGCCCGCATTTGACTTTATGGTTTTGCCATCTATTTCGATTTGAACCGTTTGATGTCTATTAGTTAAAAATTATCTGAACAGTTCGTACGTTTTGTTTTTCAGGCCATAATGTTTAATTTTTCTAATAACAACTCAAAGTTTATGACATCAAACGCTTTTGAGAGATCACAGAATATCCCTGCCACCTTGTACTTGTCGTCCAGAGCCGTTGCAATGCAGTCGTAGATTTTATGTTAAAATTGTCTGTCAATCAGTAGGTCGTTAGTTTTAAGATGTTGCATTAAGCAATTTGATAAAATCGATTCAATAATTTTTGATATGTTGGGTACTATTGATATAGGTCTATAAAAGTCTTCAGAATCCCTCTCCCCTTTTCCTTTGTAGACTGGACACACTCGTCTGTGTATATACTGGATAATAAAATTGTGTTGATTAGTTCAGCCAGTATTCCTGATAGAAGTGGCCAGATGCACATAAGTAGGTCTACAGAGATGTCGTAAATATCGCGTGTGGTTCGCGACTTTATCTTTGTTTTTTTATTTATTTTGAAATGTAAAAAAAAACGTGATTTTTTTGCTCGATAATGATAACGGCAAGACGCTTTAAATATTCACAGAATATTCAGTTATATAGTAAATTTAAAAATAATTTTTTTTTAAATTATTAAATCAAAATAAAACGAATATTTAAGGGGAGCTCCCCATACAACAAACGTGATTTTTTGCCATTTTTATAGATAATAGTACAGAACCCTTCGTGCGCAAGTCCGACTCGCACTTGGCCGATTTTCCTCTACTTCTATTCCCGTCATTTCGATTGTGATTTGTTGAGTTTATTTATTTTTTCATCTTATGATTTTTTTTTATATACTCGCAAATATGATGAAATATACATTGTGTGTAACGCGGGCGGTACGAAATTACAAACTCGAGTAATTAAGTCTTCGGCCTTAGGCTTTTAAATAGGCTCTCGTCAGTATTTTTTTCCTAATCACTCTTAATACATAAAACCCAATATAAAGAAGATAATATTTAATATAATACACAAAAGACCCCGGACAGTTAAATTTCCTCAAACATGCAAAGATATGCAACCTTATCTTGCACAAGTTTATTTTGGATAAATCGTACTTGCAGTACTGCAGTATCAGAGAGCGGCCCGCAATGTTTTAGCCTCCAAATATTTTTAATTATTAAACTCGTGAATCTTTTTGAATTTGGAATGAAATTTTGCATGTTTTGTGTACATGTGTTTAGGTAGATGCTGTTGTTTATAATTTTGGTTTTGTAATGTGTTTTAAATATTTTAAATTTTAAAAATATTTTTTTATCATTCGTAATTTTGTTCAATGTTTTTTAAATACTATTAGACATGTTTATCAGTTGTGTGGAGAGACTATACTATCAATAGTTACGAAGACATAGCCCTTTCTAGTTTGACAGCTGTCATCTGAAATAAAGATATTGATATCTATCATTTCTGTGAAGAAACTAAGGTCTACGATCAATAGTTATAGAAATATAGCCCGTTCTAGTTTGACAGCTCTCATCCGAAATAAAGATCTTGATGAGACCTAAACTTTCTGTAAAAAAAAAATACAAGTGTAAAATCAATAGTTTAAAAAATACTTATTTGAAAAAATTATAAAAATAAAACAAAAAAAATTACTACAAGGGAATTTTTAATTACTATTACTCTATCGCAGTTAACACTAAGGATGTGAGACTGATGATTTACATATTTAGCGACTGGGACCTTAAAGTTCTTAACATTTATTTAATAACTTATAAGTGTCATATTGGATCACTTATTGTGAAGTTAATTTATAAATCAAGAATCTATTTATTTCTATTCTTAATTATTGTTACGCACCAAACTATACAAAGTCACAAATGGATCTACTGAGATTGAACGTTTTTTTGGTTTTATAATCAGTGGACAATATTCCGCAAAAAGCGAAAGGTATTTCCTGCGAAAGGGAAATTTTGCGGACGGGACTTTGTGCGAAACGGCGAAGGGGCGTTTTGCGAACGGGACTTTATTCGTTTTAATGCATTAAATAATTTGAAAAAACATTTGAACGCGGCGAATGGGCGGCAAAATTACTTAAACTATTTTTATTATTGTCAATACAGTTATCAATATAACTAGTTTTTTTTTAAATAAACATGTACGTTACTATGTTATTGTTTTAATTTACAAGTTGTTGTACAATGTCATTTTTTAAGAAAAGCACAATACAAGCCTTGGCCACAACTGAGCATAACCGGACTCCTGTGATGCGTAGTTATTTTTTGAAATCGGCTACACCCGCAACCTTTTGTAAATACCAACAGTCGAAATACTAATTTCACCTTGCGACTAGTAGTACCATGTAGTTTTTTCATGAAATCATTTCAGAGTGTAGACCACGTAGCCGCGCGGATTTACGTTTTTAAATCTGTTCTATGAATTTGGCAGGCGATCAAATAGTATGTTGCCTACAGTGTACACCATAGATTAATATTACATGTGACGCTACAGAGGTAGAGGGTGTGACTTTGGCTGCAGGCTGAAGACATAGAACGGGTACGCGCGTGCGCACGTGTAGCTGCCGATTTATTGCTCTGCGTGCGCTTTGTCATGTCATACACTAGGGCCCTGGCCGGTGCAGAGTGCAACATCCCGGATTATATAAGCATATCGGAAAATTAACCAAACTCAAGCTTTCGAATCTTAATATATTAATATTATTAATTTTTTTTTAAATAACACTAATGCGGCTAACAAGCTTACAGTCCGCCTGATGATAAGCGGTAACCGCAGCCTATGGACGCTTGCAACACCTGGGGCATACCACTCGCGATTTTTATCCAGCAGTTTATGCAGCAGTTTACAGGTGTTTATGTTGCGTCGAGTGTACATTATAATATCAAACACATATTAAGAATAGTGTGTCATTATACCATATTTTTTAAATAGTTAGCCGGCGACCAAATATCTGATCCAGAAGTTCGTTTTTTAGGTCGACGGGGAGGTGTTCATAATAAGCTGGGCCTATCACTCGCGGATTTTTATCCAGCAGTTTATGCAGCAGTTTACAGGTGTTTATGTTGCGTCGAGTGTACATTATAATATCAAACACATGTTAAGAATAGTGTGTCGCTATACCATATTTTTTAAATAGTTCTCTGCATGAATGGCAAGGTTTTACACCCGCCAGTGTGCGAAAAGCTCTTTTTTGTATAGTGAACACTCGATTGCAGTCTGTCGAATTGCTCCATAGAATAATACCATATGATAGAAGGGAGAGAAACACGGGTTTTCCCCCCAGATTTAGGGTGTAAATAAGTGAGATGGGATTTTTTTAGAGGTTTGAAATTTTTAGGGGTATTTTCAGGGATTTTTTGACTCTTTAATATTTATAAATTGATAATATTAATATTTATTTCTTGACCTAGCGACTTATAACGACATCTAGTACGTAATTCTACAACCACTCTGTAGTGACTGGCGGCAATACTGGCGCCACTGGCAGTCATTTTATTGTCTGTGCATAGGGCGGGTATTGTTGTGTTTAAGTCTATATTTTTTTTAAACTTGAACGTATGTTTGACATTAGCTTATGTCAGATAGGATACCGCCAAAAATATAGGTTAAGAATATTATATTTATATATTTTTTAGGGGGACAACTCAATAATTAAGGCGATTTTAGGGGTTTTTGACACAAACACAAACAAAATATATTTGTAGTAGTGCAACGTCAGACACGAGTGGTTTCAACTTTTGTATTGCGTATTTGCACTACTCAGCTTTTCACACAACGTAGTTTGACTCTTTAATATTTATAAATTGATAATATTAATATTTATTTCTTGACCTAGCGACTTATAACGACATCTAGTACGTAATTCTACAACCACTCTGTAGTGACTGGCGGCAATACTGGCGCCACTGGCAGTCATTTTATTGTCTGTGCATAGGGCGGGTATTGTTGTGTTTAAGTCTATATTTTTTTTAAACTTGAACGTATGTTTGACATTAGCTTATGTCAGATAGGATACCGCCAAAAATATAGGTTAAGAATATTATATTTATATATTTTTTAGGGGGAAAACTCAATAATTAAGGCGATTTTAGGGGTTTTTGACACAAACACAAACAAAATATATTTGTAGTAGTGCAACGTCAGACACGAGTGGTTTCAGCTTTTGTATTGCGTATTTGCACTACTCAGCTTTTCACAGAACGTAGACACATGGTGTTTCCAGTTTAGTCTAGTGTCTATGGTAAACCCGAGAAATCTACAGGACTCACATTGTGGCATCGGACTCTGTACTTGTTGAGTTAAAGTGGGGTTTTCTGTCGAGAATATCATAACATTGGACTTTGTGACGTTGAGGACGAGGCCGTTCGCAGAGAACCACGCGTTGAGCTGAGCGCACGCGTTTGCTATCTTGTTTTCGAGCTGTTCGTATGTGCGTGCGCTCACCACCACTGTTGTGTCATCGGCGAACAGCACCGTCAGGCCTTCAGTCATGAAGAGCGAAAATAGAGAGTTTCCGAGGGCCAATCCCTGTGGTATACCAATCTCCACTTTGCCCGCATTTGACTTTATGGTTTTGCCATCTATTTCGATTTGAACCGTTTGATGTCTATTAGTTAAAAATTATCTGAACAGTTCGTACGTTTTGTTTTTCAGGCCATAATGTTTAATTTTTCTAATAACAACTCAAAGTTTATGACATCAAACGCTTTTGAGAGATCACAGAATATCCCTGCCACCTTGTACTTGTCGTCCAGAGCCGTTGCAATGCAGTCGTAGATTTTATGTTAAAATTGTCTGTCAATCAGTAGGTCGTTAGTTTTAAGATGTTGCATTAAGCAATTTGATAAAATCGATTCAATAATTTTTGATATGTTGGGTACTATTGATATAGGTCTATAAAAGTCTTCAGAATCCCTCTCCCCTTTTCCTTTGTAGACTGGACACACTCGTCTGTGTATATACTGGATAATAAAATTGTGTTGATTAGTTCAGCCAGTATTCCTGATAGAAGTGGCCAGATGCACATAAGTAGGTCTACAGAGATGTCGTAAATATCGCGTGTGGTTCGCGACTTTATCTTTGTTTTTTTATTTATTTTGAAATGTAAAAAAAAAACGTGATTTTTTTGCTCGATAATGATAACGGCAAGACGCTTTAAATATTCACAGAATATTCAGTTATATAGTAAATTTAAAAATAATTTTTTTTTAAATTATTAAATCAAAATAAAACGAATATTTAAGGGGAGCTCCCCATACAACAAACGTGATTTTTTGCCATTTTTATAGATAATAGTACAGAACCCTTCGTGCGCAAGTCCGACTCGCACTTGGCCGATTTTCCTCTACTTCTATTCCCGTCATTTCGATTGTGATTTGTTGAGTTTATTTATTTTTTCATCTTATGATTTTTTTTTATATACTCGCAAATATGATGAAATATACATTGTGTGTAACGCGGGCGGTACGAAATTACAAACTCGAGTAATTAAGTCTTCGGCCTTAGGCTTTTAAATAGGCTCTCGTCAGTATTTTTTTCCTAATCACTCTTAAAACATAAAACCCAATATAAAGAAGATAATATTTAATATAATACACAAAAGACCCCGGACAGTTAAATTTCCTCAAACATGCAAAGATATGCAACCTTATCTTGCACAAGTTTATTTTGGATAAATCGTACTTGCAGTACTGCAGTATCAGAGAGCGGCCCGCAATGTTTTAGCCTCCAAATATTTTTAATTATTAAACTCGTGAATCTTTTTGAATTTGGAATGAAATTTTGCATGTTTTGTGTACATGTGTTTAGGTAGATGCTGTTGTTTATAATTTTGGTTTTGTAATGTGTTTTAAATATTTTAAATTTTAAAAATATTTTTTTATCATTCGTAATTTTGTTCAATGTTTTTTAAATACTATTAGACATGTTTATCAGTTGTGTGGAGAGACTATACTATCAATAGTTACGAAGACATAGCCCTTTCTAGTTTGACAGCTGTCATCTGAAATAAAGATATTGATATCTATCATTTCTGTGAAGAAACTAAGGTCTACGATCAATAGTTATAGAAATATAGCCCGTTCTAGTTTGACAGCTCTCATCCGAAATAAAGATCTTGATGAGACCTAAACTTTCTGTAAAAAAAAAATACAAGTGTAAAATCAATAGTTTAAAAAATACTTATTTGAAAAAATTATAAAAATAAAACAAAAAAAATTACTACAAGGGAATTTTTAATTACTATTACTCTATCGCAGTTAACACTAAGGATGTGAGACTGATGATTTACATATTTAGCGACTGGGACCTTAAAGTTCTTAACATTTATTTAATAACTTATAAGTGTCATATTGGATCACTTATTGTGAAGTTAATTTATAAATCAAGAATCTATTTATTTCTATTCTTAATTATTGTTACGCACCAAACTATACAAAGTCACAAATGGATCTACTGAGATTGAACGTTTTTTTGGTTTTATAATCAGTGGACAATATTCCGCAAAAAGCGAAAGGTATTTCCTGCGAAAGGGAAATTTTGCGGACGGGACTTTGTGCGAAACGGTGAAGGGGCGTTTTGCGAACGGGACTTTATTCGTTTTAATGCATTAAATAATTTGAAAAAACATTTGAACGCGGCGAATGGGCGGCAAAATTACTTAAACTATTTTTATTATTGTCAATACAGTTATCAATATAACTAGTTTTTTTTTAAATAAACATGTACGTTACTATGTTATTGTTTTAATTTACAAGTTGTTGTACAATGTCATTTTTTAAGAAAAGCACAATACAAGCCTTGGCCACAACTGAGCATAACCGGACTCCTGTGATGCGTAGTTATTTTTTGAAATCGGCTACACCCGCAACCTTTTGTAAATACCAACAGTCGAAATACTAATTTCACCTTGCGACTAGTAGTACCATGTAGTTTTTTCATGAAATCATTTCAGAGTGTAGACCACGTAGCCGCGCGGATTTACGTTTTTAAATCTGTTCTATGAATTTGGCAGGCGATCAAATAGTATGTTGCCTACAGTGTACACCATAGATTAATATTACATGTGACGCTACAGAGGTAGAGGGTGTGACTTTGGCTGCAGGCTGAAGACATAGAACGGGTACGCGCGTGCGCACGTGTAGCTGCCGATTTATTGCTCTGCGTGCGCTTTGTCATGTCATACACTAGGGCCCTGGCCGGTGCAGAGTGCAACATCCCGGATTATATAAGCATATCGGAAAATTAACCAAACTCAAGCTTTCGAATCTTAATATATTAATATTATTAATTTTTTTTTAAATAACACTAATGCGGCTAACAAGCTTACAGTCCGCCTGATGATAAGCGGTAACCGCAGCCTATGGACGCTTGCAACACCTGGGGCATACCACTCGCGTTGCGCACGAATTTTATTTTTTGTTTCTTCAGGCTTGCTATTGTGTGTAGTGAAAAAAGTTAGGTTCAAGTTTTTTTAAGAAGTATATAGAATACTATTATCCAGAACTAATATTCTCATGGCTTTTTTGCGGGGAACTACTATGCCTCACAACGTAACAGTGCAAACCATAGACTGGATGCTTGAGAATGAGGTAAATCTACGGGAAGCACAAAAAATATTTTTATCCTGATCGAAACTTTCCACTGGACTAGGTTTTTCTACGTGTTATTTGGTCTATATGACTGTGCCTAGCAGTGCAAGGTCACAAATCACTAACTATTTGCAATTGATACCTCTATATAGGAATCGCCTTTGCCGGAGAACGTATAACAGTAAGACCATAAGGCCATGTAAGTTTAGTGTGAAGTAACAGTCTTGCAAATCTGCAGTTTTAATTTCGATTTTTAAACAAAACGGGAAGCTGAAAATTAAGAAACTGGTATAGTAAATCTATGTACTTATTTTCGTACGTTTTATTTTAGATTATTTTAAGTTTTAAGTTTATTCGGTGCAGACGTAGGGGGTCGTAAGCTGCGACGGCGACCGCAAGCCGCAGACGATTCTGTTCCTGGTCTGAAAGTCCCTACACACAGACGAACGCTAGAATCACAGCAATGTCGTCAAGTAAACTAAAATAACACATATTTTAATCTAACTACTAATATAAAAGAATAAACTGACTTATATTAACGCACATCCGAAACTACTAGGTCTTAAAATTCGAAATTTTCCTCCTCGAAGGTTCCTGTTACATCGCAGGAGATAAGAGATTTTCTAAAATTTATCACCTACGTGGTTAAAATAAGGGTTGGAAGCTTGTATAGAAATCCATCATATTAAAAGCTAAATTCATAAACAATAGTATTTGGCCCTTAGGTTAAAACTTAAGGTTGACGTGTTTTACTACTACCTACAGGGCAAAATAAGGGCTGGAAATTTGTATTACAATGGTTCAAAGTCTACGCAAACGAAGTCGCAGGAATAAGTAACGACCCGACCACCCTTAGGAGCGGAGCAGTTATTTAACATGGGCGAAACCGCTGGAAACTGCTAGTCGAATATCTCGGGATGGCCCACCGAAACAGCAAACCAGCGCCAACAGTCGTTGGATCGTCGAGTCTAGGATCTTTCTACAACCACAAATAAAAGATAGTATGGGGATTTCGGAGACACTTGAACAACAAGAAAGGAGTTATTTATTAAGATAGTTATATTTTACTAGTTTTTCAACGGCAACTCCTGATTATAAACGTCTCAACCTCAATAAAAAAAATACGGGTTGCACTCCGAGAATGCCGGCAGAAGTGAAATCATACTAGCTATTTACTTCCCATCACTTCGTATTCGTCATATTTACTTATTATAAATAATAATGTTTGTTTTTTTCCTTTTTTGGCGTATATTTGACATCTCAATCTGTCATAGAATTAAAATCCCAAATCCAACCTCCCTGTACTACTCATAATTGCCATAAACTAAAAATAAAAAACTAACCTAATGTAAATAAATCTGACGCGAGTTCCGTCTTAAGAATTTTCTATGAATTATCCTTTTTTGAAGTTTTCACTTCAAAAACATACAACCTGGATATAACATTTTAACATGTGTAATCAGCAGTTGATGAATAGATATCAACCCAATTTCCTCTTACTTTTTATTCGTCCTATAGAGTTTAACAATTTTTACCCATCACAAAAAAAGTGCACATCGCCGCTAAAGACGTTTTCACTTCAAAATTATAAAAGGCGTGGCATTATGGTTTCCGTCTTGCGAATTTTTATAGCGTGGCATAATGGTTTCCGTCTGACGATCAGTCTGACGCGAGATTATCATTTTTTACCCATACCAAAAACTAACCTAATGTAAATAAATCTGACGCGAGTTCCGTCGTACTAATTTTATATGAATTTTCGATCAGGACACGTGACCTGACGCGAGTTTAACATTTTTTCCCCATACCTATGTCCTTTCTCAGTAAGGAAGTATGGGTTTACTTATGGATCGGCAATGCGAGGAATGCCCCTGGTGGTTCAAGCATCTATAGGCTACGTCGACCACTTAACAACAGGCAGAGGTATGCTAGTTGGCCATCTTAATGGTAAAAAATTAAAAAAAAAATTTACTAATGGTAAAACAAGGTACGCGGGCAGAGTCGGGGAGCAGGTTTTTGAATTAGACGAGTTAGTCAACCTTTTACGGAAGGCCTTCAAACAGAAAAAAAAAACTCGTTGATACGTAACTACCACTTGCGTAAATTGACAAATATGTCAGAGCATGTGAACCGGCCCGCCACGGCTATTTACATTATTTGGAAGGTTCCACGTGTACGTTGATTCGGAAATTGGTGATTTAGGATATGTTTACATACGTAAGTCATATAAGGAAATTACAAAATTCTACTTTATCTCCAAGATAGATGTAACGCATGAGGAAACTATCGAAATTTAAAGGATTGAAACCCTTTACTGACAATGATTTCACTGGATCATAAAAAGAGGTTTCTTTGAATTCATTTTCTTTTAGACGGGGGACCTGTTATCCCGTTTCCCACTGCTATTCTATTTAAAGTAATTATAATAATAATGATATTCCTGGCAAATCACATAGCGGCATTTGGTCCCAAACAAAGCAAAGCTTGTACTATGAGTGCGTACCAAACAACGGATACAAATACTTTTATTGGAAACTATAGCACGGACGCGAAGCAGGAAGATTTTCGTTTAAATCTCTATTACAATCTATTACAACAAAGGGATAGCTATTACCCACGGCTTCATCCGCGCTGAGATCTATTAGATACCTAACTTACCCAATCCGGACATGTTTCTGACGATAAAATAAATATACACAGCCATCTGTTAGAAATGTGTGGAACCCGGACCTGTTTATGTCGATAAACTAACTTACACTGCCATCTGTTAGAAATGTATCGAACTCAAGCCAGCGCACGCCATGTAAAGCTCTCAGTAGTCGGCATGATTTTCTCTACATCTTCAACAATTATCGTCATATTTCAACAAATTAACAAAAACAATATAAAACTGTACGTATAAACCATCCTCATGAATCACTAAACAGCTACGCTAGACAGCGGGAAGCAACTTCTCTCAAGATTTTCAATTCGGAGGTTTGTATTTTTTTAGACAAATTTTCAAAATTCTTTTTTTATTTAAAAGGTGGTCTCATATTAATATACTGAAGTTAAAACTTAAATTTTTGGTCAAAAAATAATAATTGGTGTTAATTTGGAACTGGTAAAACGCCTTTTATGTTGATGATTGTTACAAATTTAATGTTACGATAGAGCAAAAACAACGAAAATGTGTTTCTTGTATGGGGACCCCTCTTCAGTTTTTTTTTTTTTTTTTATTTATTGATAGAATCAGGTGTTACTTTGCGGAAATTCAGTATTATGATAAAATAAACCTTGTTACTTGTTACACCATCCACATGTCTAGGATAGGATCGTCTACATAAGGAGGGAGGGAGGAACGTGCATTACTACACATGTGGATGGTGAACTTCTGTACGTGAGTGCTACTGAATTGTTTCTAGCGGATTTGCAACCATTGTATCATTTTTTATATTTGTTAGTGAAAAATTCAGGCTAAATTTCGGTCTAAAATATAGAGCCTTTTAATGATCGGAACGACGGTCAGACAGACAGACACCGTAGTCTTAGTAATAGGGTTCCGTTGGCACCCTCTGGGCACGAAACCCTAAAAAGCAATTCGTCACTCAAAAGAAAACATAAAAACTTTTTAACAAAAAAAAAGACTACTGGCTTTAAAACTATGCACTAAAAAGGTAAAGATATAATTACTCATTTCCAAAAATCTGATCTGAATTACAGTTTGAAGTTGGTGTCTATCTACCTAAATTTTATAACATACTTCACTTTCAAGACACCAACTTTAAACTGTAATTCTACACACCCAGACTCAGGACAAACATAAATGTTTGTTTATGTCTGTCCTGAATCCTCCAAAAGTTGATCCTCTAAATACCATACCTTTTTTATCATAGTTTTAACTTATTTTTTAATTAAAGTTAGTATATTTCAGGAAAATCATTTCATGTTTAAATTAAGGAAATTTTGTTAATATATCGTTGGGAGTGTAAAGGATTCTTTATAAAATTATTTTTTTTGCGGATTACGGTCGGTGAGTCAACATGGATCCACGTGCGGTCCGCCGCCGCCGCCCCTCCCTGGCAGACGGCACGAGTTCACCATACCACGCGTTTGTAAGTCCATTGTTACCTGCTACCTACCGACATTCTGTACTTGTTAATGTCGTTACACTTTGAAGCAATGTCATTGCTTTCATAGTACAAATTATTTTTATACCACTTGTAGAATACCGACAGTGGGAGACTATTTTTGGCATTAAAATCAGCACATGGCATTGATGTAGATATACTTAGGCTGAGTTGCACCAACTAACTTCGACGTTAACCAGCCGTCAAAAATGGGAGATTGTATGAAAATTAGCATAGCCAGCTATTTTGAAACTTAACTTGCCCGACAAAGTTCAGCAAACCACTAGCTGGTTAACTTAAAAAAGCTGTCTATGCAAATACAATCATACAATATCCCATTTTTGATGGCTGGTTTTATTCTTTGCATACTTTTACTCAACTGCAGCGAAGAAACTGATGTCATGTGTTTAATCTGCATAAGTATATATGTCCGTTTCCTATGTCCGCTCGTAACTACTCAACGGCTAAACCGATTTTGTTAAATGATACGTCATTACTGACTGATGGTCGCTATGTTACGTGTATGATATGTTATGTTATGTAATTTTGCCTAGCAAAATTCTAGTAAAGACTTTTTGCTTTTAGTTTTTTATCATACAGTTTTTTGTTTTTTTTTTAATAATAAAATTTTGAATTACTTATACTTATACACGGATAAACAGGATTTCTCTTTACAAGATAGGGTACTTTCTCAAAATATTTAGTTATTCCAAAAATATATTTTCTCAGATTTTTCGGATACTATTTTATTCTTGGATTTTTTGTAATTTTATGATAAATATGCTTATTTTGAGATTTAGTTTTATTTCAGTAAAAAAAACTGGACTTCTTTTGAATCAAGAATTTAATTCTCTAAAGATAAATCTAAATAATATCAAAAGATGGGGTACTTTCTCAAAATATTTAGTTATTCCAAAAATATACTTTCTCAGATATTTCGGATACTATTTTATTCTTGGATTTTTTGTAATTTTAAGATAAATATGCTTATTTTGACATTTAGTTTTATTTCAGTAAAAAAAACTGGACTTCTTTTGAATCAAGAATTTAATTCTCTAAAGATAAATCTAAATAATATCAAAAGATGGGGTACTTTCTCAAAATATTTAGTTATTCCAAAAATATACTTTCTCAGATATTTCGGATACTATTTTATTCTTGGATTTTTTGTAATTTTAAGATAAATATGCTTATTTTGACATTTAGTTTTATTTCAGTAAAAAAAACTGGACTTCTTTTGAATCAAGAATTTAATTCTCTAAAGATAAATCTAAATAATATCAAAAGATGGTGTTGTACAGTTATTGACACTAAGCTAGAACGCGCTATTTAGAAGTATTATGATTTAATGACTACTTTCATAATATATAAGTCGTTGAGACATCAATTCGACCAGAATACAATAGTCACAGATACTTATCTAGAATGCAGTTAGGTCTGTGCTAAGTATGGTGTTTTTGTGTCGTCGGTACTGCATAAGGTACCTTTATTTGCATATTGTCAAGCAGCATCGATCAATCGCCTAATTTCACCCTAGTAACGTTTATGGTCTTCGAATAAAATAGCTGCGATATACGGAAGAGCGGACGGCGGACATGGCGAAACTATAAGGATTTCCTGTTTGACGAGGTAACAAAAATATGTTTAAGAGTATTACCAGAAAGCTAAATAATCACGATGTGCGTGTAATATATATACTCATAATTACACGTTTTACGAACCCCCATATCCAATGACTGACCGTAGCCCGTTGCCCGACATTGCTTAACTTCGGATATCATTTACTATAACTAATACGTATTTGTGATTCTGAATAATCTGGACGATTTTCGCTAGATGGCGCTTATATACCATTACGACGCTCGTTACATTGACGGTAATCTATCAGTGTCAAAAACGTGATTTGCGATGATAGTTTATCGCCGTCCCGGCCACTAACTACAGCCCAGCGGTGTCGGCCAACTTTGCGCTCTAACCTCAGACAAAAACCAACAAACGGCTGTCAGACAAATTTGTACATATTCGTAAAAAGAATAAACTAGAAGTTTCAATGAGATGAAGACCGAGATGACGTCGATGGTTGTAGGAATGTAGCTGTTGAATTGCCTTGAAGGTCGTGTGCTATGACCTAGACAAAGCACACAGACCGACAGCAGCTACCGGCGACATAACAATACAGCTAAGAACACTTCACTTCTAAAAACATTCGCTTTTACATCATTAACGAACTACGTAACAATTGGGGTAACTGTTTTATTCATGTATATATACTGAAAGTTTTGTTAAAAAAAGGGAAACAGAAAAAACTAAATTAATAACACGTGAGCTATGAGCGTGAGAGATTACCGGTAATAGTGTTTCACTGTTTGTCATAGAGTAAATAAATGGACTGAAAACGATACCAAACTAACACAAAATAGTTGCTTAAGAGCTATATAGCGTTTACAATTACAGTCAGAAGCTGCAAGAGTAAGCTGCATAGCGCGCTATGAAACACTTCTGCAGGTGCTATGTATAGGCCTTATAGACCCTATTTAATAGATCCAGTAGAGCTGCACAATAGCGCATGCAATGCCTTATATTAACAGCTTAAAATGCAACAATTCGTAACAAGCGCTATATTTATCTTGTGGTGCTGGTAATTTATTGTAAGATTCTTGAAAGGCTCTGGCAGGTGTAGTTAGTGACATAATATAGAGGCGGAATTATAGTATAAATATACGATTTCAGTTATGCGGCTTGTTTAGGTGTAAAACATCGACAAATTTAATTATTATTTATTATTATTGTATTGTGTTTTAAGAAAAAAAAAAAAATTGGCTAGAACTTCAACCTCCGTACAATTTCCAATAGAGTAAATGTTATAATCTTCTTATATCGTTTCATAACTTTGCGCTTCTAACTGCCAGTTCAATGTTCCAAATAAACGCAAATTATTACATTAAAAACCAATAGGTAAATAAAAGGTTCGGCCAGTTTATAAAGTTCTCCAGCTTAATAAAAAGCTATTATTTCCTATCACGAAGCACTGCAAACTCCATAATAGTTCTACAAAATTAACTTTATGAGCATTTCTATGCATATGCAGAACAGAAACCGTAAGAAGTGAATTAATCACTAGTTTTTGTCCTATGCAGCACAACGAAGCAAAGTATGCCACGCTGAAACACGCTGAAAAATGCTATAAAAGATCCAAGTATAACTACTATGTGGCAACAGAGATACAAACCTAACTATTGTGCAGTTAATGGTGCCATAGGGTGGCCCAAACATAGCATAGGTTTCTGCTGCGGTCATAACCTGTATTGTAATATTAGTTGGTATCGAACTCGTGCCCATTGTGACTCCCTTATACCACCCCTATATGTAGACATTGGAGCTTTCGCCTCACGAAATTAATTAGTTTCCAAAAAGAGATAGCGGACATTTAGCCAATACTTGTCAAAAGATAACTACTGGCTGCACAATCGCTTTGTCACCTGGTCAAATTGTATAAATTCACAGTTAGTTTGTCAGTCTACTAAAAATAAATAAACCACTCTATGGTGTAACCAAAGACAAGGTAAACAGTATTGTTAACCGAGCTCGATGATGTTACACCAAATTTTTTTTTATTTACTGTTTTTTTATCTATAGCTGCTTGCACTCAGCTACTAAAAGTAGGAACGTTTTGCAAATGGTTATCTCCTACCTTATCCGTTATGTTCGTCTCGGCTGAGACAGATTTGTTCCTCCCCTCCGAGAGCTTGCCAATACCTGCAACAATCAACACAACTCATAACCAACTTCTACATTATATGAAACTATAAACATCGATACTATAAACAATAACATTGTTATCATTGTTTTCATTCGTGCCCAAATTGAAATCCACAAGGGGAATTTTCCTTAACTGTCAATCATAGAAAATAATAATTAGCAGTTAAAAAGTTTTTGTTGGTGTTGCAACAGCACCTCATTAAGAAGATATTAAATTAAGTGCACCGGGCGGGGCGCGACCTGCGATACAATCGCATATAGGTACACCTTTGCTCTCTCTACTGTACCTCATTACCGGTATCTTGGACGAAGATAGCCAGTGGTGCTTTGCTTGGATCTCGCCTTTATCTAGGATTACATGGTATCTTTAAAAGTGGATTCCTAACCTACCTACCTACCTATCAAGGTTATCTTGACATTTAATTTGCTTTCCTAGGCTAGGTGCACACCATTACACAAAAAATATAAAAATGATGTCATTACACACCAGAATTGCTTCAGTCGACGTCAAACCAGAATGTTGGCGACACACTTGGTCAAACAGTTTGATGACACGAATAAAAAAATTATCCCGAAGACCCAAGCCCAAGCCAAGGCATGCCTGCGGCTTCTTTCGCATTATTTTTATTCGATGCAATTGTTCCAATCCGAAGTCTAAGTGACCGCGCTTACTTCCATTTCACGAATATATTTGACTTCTAACTGGGATATACAAATATCAGAAGTACCTCAAACTCGAATATGAACGACGAAGGCTCTGTACCACCTACTATTCCGTGGTGCGGTAAGACCATGCCGGAAATCTCTATAACACAGCGGGAGATGCGGTGGCCGTTGCTTTCTCTAGACGTTCATAAGTCGAGTGGGCCAGACGGTTTACCAGCAGTAGTGCTGAAGAAGTGTACTCCTGAGTTATGTGCTGTACTAACGCGCCTCTTCGCGCTTTTCTACCACACTAGGCATGTTCCAGAAAGGGTGATAGATCAAATACATCGAATTATAGGCCTATTGCTATTACCTTTCTCCTCTCCAAGGTGATGGAGCGTGTGATCAACACACAGCTTCTAGGATACCTATAAAAACATGACCTGGTCAGCGACCGTTTATATGGCTTTCGCCACGGCCTTCTAATGTATCTCACACACCGATGGGCACTAGCCATTAAGTCAGGGGGAGGCATTAGCATGCAGCCTGGATATAGCGATAGCGTTTGATTAGGTCTGGCACAGGCGTCTTCTATCGAAGTTGCCATCTTACGAAGTGCCCGAGGCTTTGTGCAAATGGGTGGCTATTTTTTTGTCCCGCATGCGAGCCGAAATTGACGGTAGTTGCTCTGATGGCATGAACATTAAGGCTGATGTTCCGCAAGGCTCTGTGCTGTCTCCTACGCTGTTTCTGCTGCATATCAATGACATGTTGGACATCAACAACATACAATGCTATGCAGATGACTGTACTGAAGACGCTTATTACACGGGTCGTGCTTTATCCTTCGTTCCGTTGTAAAAGCGTGGAGACGTAAATCGAGGCCACTCTTTCCAAGGTCTCTGACTGGGGACGGGAAAATTTGATCCGATTCAACCCTTCAAAGACATAAGTCTGCGCGTTCACCGCAAAAAAAAAAAAACCCATTTACTGTGGTCCCACAATTCCAAAACACTCCCCTCTCCATCTCCAAGAGCATTAGGATCCTTATTGTTGACATCTCCAGCGATGCTCAGTTCCGAGGTTGTAAAACAAGGTGTAAAACAAGAATCTTCATCCCGAGAACGCTCGGGTTGTGAAATGAGCTCCCTGTCAAGGTTTTCTCTAAGGACTACAGTATGGGGTTCTTCAAGAAAGAAGTTATTAGATTTTTAAGGGTCGGCAACGCGCGGGTGATACCCCTGGTGTTGCGAGCGTCCATAGGCTACGGTGACCGTTTACCATCAGGCGGACCGTAAGCTTGTTTGCCTCCTTAGTGGTATTAAAAAAAAAAAACTACACATTTGTTTGCCTACGCTGTTTGTGTATTGAATCAAAACGGAAAGATGGCTGAGATTTGTGTTATGATGACAATCTAAATTTGCCAGCCGCTTCGTCCAATCTAGATTCTGTTATCGGCGAGAACTGCGTCAACTCCTTAATTAAACTAATGAAGTTTGCCATATATAACTTTTGAATTTTTCGGGATAAAAATAGCCGATATCCATTCCAGGACCTAACCTATATGTGTGCAAAGTTTTATCCCGATCCGTCCAGTGGTAGAAGCGTGATTGAGTAACAAACATCTAAACATCCATTTCACGTTTATAACATTAAATAACAAATAATAAAAAAATCCAAATTCCTCCTTATACGAGAAACACGTTTTAGTTGTTTTTAGGGTTCCGTACCCAGAGGATGCCAACGGAGCCCTATTACTAATACTACGCTGTCTGTCTGTCTGTCCGACCAGTAAAGGTTCTATTCTTTAGACAGAAATAGGTAGAAGCCTGAATTGTTCACAGAATATGTGTTATAATGGGAGATTATCTAACAAATAATAAAAAGTTAAAATTTTAAGGGACATCCCCATACAAGAAACACATTTTCGTTGTTTAAGCTCTATCATAAAAACAGGAAGACATACAAACTTCAAACTTGCAGTGAAAAATAGTGTGAACTTTATAGTGGTCCCCATGCAAGTAACAACGGAGATGCCGTTGCTTTTGCTCTATCGTAAAAACAGAAAGACATCCAAACTTCAAACTTGCAGTGAAAAATAATGTAACTTTAAAGTATAACAACAAATAATGATAACCGGCCAAGTGTGAGACTATTTTAAATTACAGGTACAGCGCCATCTAGCTTATCATTTAGAGAAACAGTAACACATTTGTTTGTTGAAAACGAAATTTAAAGTTAAGTAACGTCGGGTTTGGTCAGTACTTTGTAAATTACGTAAATGGTGGTAGATACGGAACCCTCGGTGCGCGAGTCCAACTCGCACTTGGCCGGTTTTTACTCTATCGTAACAGTAATACATACAACCTTCAAACTTGAAGTGGTAATAGTGTCAGCTGTTAAGTATGTCAAAAATGTGAAATTAGCACCCTAATTCGCAGCACCCCCGAACTTAGGGTGAGTTCTGGGTCCTTTTACAATAGTTCTAGAGTTCCCGACGGGGTGCCATAATGATAGTTCTGCCCTTGGGGGGACAGAATTTAAAAAAAAAAATGGGGTGCTAACTTCATGACGCACCCCTTTTTATTCAAAAAATAGTTCTGTATAGTTTTTTAGGTCGTCCTACAATAGTTCTAGAGTTCCTGAAGCATTTCACGAATAGTTCTGCAAAACTTCAAAGGATATGATTTTTTTTTCGGAAAATAACATTTTTAAACGACCCAATCCACACACGAGCATATATAACTGGTCTAATTGGTTAAAATCGACATCAATACGAAAAGACACTCGGTACAAATGTTGATCAATAAGAAATAAAGGTATGTTACGTGAGCGAATAGTGAGAGAAATAAATAATATTATTAAAAATCAGCATTTGCCAATTTCACGGTTACATAAATTTCTTACATTATAGGTATCTTGAAATAATCATTACAAAACGAAAGTTCTGATCAGCACCCCGAGAGTTCTGCACGCGAATGGCACTATTGAATTCGAAAACAACAAAAATCAGATAAATTGATCGGTTAAATTTGCATTATGCAAACAAACTGCAACGAAGGAGGTACATCTTAATTTTGACTGAGAGGAGAAAATTTACGCCTCTCCTTCTAAAAGAAGGCTTAGGCCATAGTCCACCACGCTGGTCCAATGCGCTGAAGTAGTAGTGGGGAAGGCGACTAGGGTGGATATTGAGTCATACCAGAAGCCAAAGCGTAAAACGACGAGTTCAATGGACTGATTGACCTGTAGCTCGTTGGACCGATGAGACAACCACAAAATAGTAGTAGTAGCTGGATGTATAAGGAAGGTTTTTTTTTTAATTCCACTATGGTGGAAAACAAGCTTACGGTCCGCCTGATGGTAAGCGGTTACCGTAGCCTATGGACGCTTGCAACACCAGGGGTATCACTCGCGCATTGCCGACCCTTCAGAAATCTAATAACTTCTTTCTTAAAGGACCTCATATTGTAGCTCATTCCACAACTCAAGCGTTAAAACTGGATTTTTCACTTTAAGTGTTACACAGGAAAAATTAATAACAGAATTTCATCTCGCGATTGAAAAGCGTCAATCACGACCAAGAAAAGATTTTTTTCTCGCCATATTGAAAAAAATCATTCAATCATTGACGTTTCCATGTGTTGGAATCCCGTTTTTTGCAAATTTAACCAATAAAACAAGGATATATTAATAAAATTCGTTAGGTTTAAAGATCTGATAAATTATTTATTGACAGCCAATAGTCCTTTTTGAGAAATAATACTGAATATAATATTACAAGTAACTCTACTCCTTAAACTAACAATAGTTTTTCAGTACGATTCAAAAAGCAAAACAGATCGCCAAAACAAGAACTGTTTTATGATATGGAATATGTTTTTTTTCATCCTACATTTTATTTTTCCGAAAATTTGTATTTGTTCCGAATCTTATGAAATGAACTTTGCTATGCCAAAACTGACATCTTCAAGAGCAATTAGGGAATCTCGAGAAACTGCTAATAAAAGCGAAAATCTAGGCGTTTTCACAGGATTCAGTTCTTTAGAAAAATCTTACTCTTGTTTGCAATAATAAGAACCTCATTGTATTCTATAACCTCATGTGCAAAAACCCAGTCAAGTGCGAGTTGGACTCGCGCACCGAGGGTTCCGTACTTAACTAATAAAATAATAACTGTCACTATCATCATTATATCAGATAATTTTGGTCCATTGCTAGATATAAGCCTCCTTAATGGCACTTCTCACAGACTTCTTCCTTATAGGTACATCAAGCTACTACTACTATTTTGTGGTCATCTCATCGGTCCAACGAGCAATCAATCGGTCAATCAGTCCATTGAACGCGTTGTTCTACGCTTTGGCTTCTGGTATGACTCAATCTCCACCCTAGTCCCCCTCCCCACTACTACTTCAGCGCATTGGACCAGCGTGGTGGACTATGACCTAAGCCTTCTTGTCGAAGGAGAGGCGTAACTCTTATGACGTAGGATGGGTTCGAGGTTCGATTATTTTATTATTTAAATTCAACAGAGCCATTCGCGTACAGAACTATCGGGGTACTATTTAGTTTTTAACACTAACAGTTTTTAGTTATTACTATTTAACACTGGCAGAAATGCACCTAAAGCAAAAATCCTACCCATTTAGATGCAGTTTTTACGAAAATAGCAACTTTTTTGCAAATGTATCTGGTATTTTGGTTTCTCTGGAGTAAAGAATCGCAATAAGATGCAGCACTCTCGGGGTGCTGATCAGAACTCTGAAAAAAACTTTCTTCCTCTCAGTCAAAACTAAAATTTATCACCTTGGAAGCAGTTTTTTTTGCACAATGCAAATTTTACAAAACAATTTTTCTGATTTTTGTTGTTTTCGAATTCACGAGAGCCATTCGCTTGCAGAACACTCGGGGTGCTGATCAGAACTCTGACAGAACTGCCTCTAGATGCGATACTCCCACTTTTATCACTACATGCAGTTTTCACGAATAGTGCAACGTTGTTTTTGCAAATATATCTGGTATTTTGGTTTCTCTGGTGTAAAGAACCGCAATAAGATGCAGAACTCTCGGGGTGCTGATCAGAACTCTGAAAAAAACTTTCTTCCTCTCAGTCAAAACTAAGATTTATCACCTTGGAAGCAGTTTTTTTTGCATTCTGCAAATTTAACCGAACAATTTTACTGACTTTTGTTGTTTTCGAATTCACAAGTGCCATTCGCTTGCAGAACTCTCGGGTTGCTGATCAGAAATCTGGCAGAACTGCCTCTAGATGCGATACTCCAACTTTTATCACTACATGTAGTTTTCGCGAATAGTGCAACGTTTTTTTGGAAATATATCTGGTATTTTGGTTTCTCTGGAGTAAAGAATCGCAATAAGATGCAGAACTCTCTGGGTGCTAATCAGAACTCTGAGAAAACTTCTCTTCCTCTCAATGAAAAGTAAGATTTACTTCCTTCGATGCAGTTTTTTGCATGCAATGCAAATTTAACCGAACAATTTTTCTGACTGTTGTTGTTTTCGAATTCAAGAGTAACATTCGCGTGCAGAACTCTCGGGGTGCTGATCAGAACTCTGACAGAACTGCCTCTAGATGTGATACTCCAACTTTTATCACTAGATGCGATTTTTGCAAATAGTGCAACGTTTTTATGTAAATATACGTGGTATTTTGGTTTCTCTGAAGCTAAGAATCACAATGGGATGCAGAAATTTCGGGGTGCTATTTAAAACCCTGGTAGAATTGCTCCTGAAGCGCTAATTCTACCCATTTAGCTAGATGCAGTTTTCGCAAAAAATTTAACGTTTTTGCAAATAATTTTTGTATCTTTGTTTTTCTGAGTCAAAGGTACGTAATAAAATGTAAATCTCTTGGGGTGCTAATTAGAAGTATGTCAAAACTGTCTCTAATGCGATACTTCAATTCTTATCACAGAGCAGTTTTCGCGAATAGCGCAACGTTTTTGTGCAAATATATAGTGTATTTTGGTTTTTTAGAAGTAAATAATCGCATTTGAAAGCAATACTCTCGGGGTGCTGATCAGAACTTTCGTTTTGTTATGATTATTTCAAGATACCTATAATTTAAGAAATTTATGTAACCGTGAAATTAGCAAATGGTGATTTTTAATAATATTATTTATTTCTCTCAACATTTGTACCGAGTGCCTTTTCGTATTGATGTCGATTTTAACCAATTAGACCGGTTATATAAGCCCATGTGTGGATTGGGTCGTTTGAAAATGTTATTTTCCGAAAAAAATCATATCTTTTGTATTTTTGCGGAACTATTCGTGAAATGCTTCAGGAACTATAGAACTATTGTAGGACGACCTAAAAAAAAATACAAAACTAGTTTTTGCAGAAAAAGGGGTGCGGCATGAAGTTAGCACCCCATTTTTTTTTTTAATTCTGCCCCCCCCCCCCCCAAGGGCAGAACTATCATTGCACCCCGTCGGGAACCCTAGAACTACTGTAAAAGGACCCAGAACTCACCCTAAGTTCGGGGGTGCTGCGAATTGGGGTGCTAACTTCACAGACATAAAATCGGCCACGTGTGACGCACGCTCACTGCATTACAAGAGCGTCATTTAGTGAAAATAGCAAGTAGAGTTTTCAATTAACTTGTGCCTCAGATAAATTTGTTTATTGGAAACGATATGTGAAGCTAAGCAACGTCAAACATGGTCATTCATTGGATTGGCGGCACATTTTGCCTATTAATAATGCATATTAAGATAAAATATACTCATGGGACCTTATTGGGAAAAGTCTCGAAAATATCAGACTGCGGAATTCGAAACAAAAATCTATGCACGTACTTTCACGGGTCTCAAGACGTATAACTACATACACTGGCATACACTCTTCTTCCGCATTCCCGAGACTGGTGTACTCGAGACGTTCTCAATAAGCCCCCATGTCCGGAAAGAGCCGATTTGATGGCGGCTACGCAGCTCTCGGGTTAAATACCCAAAAATCAGAATTGAGAAACATGACAAATCAGGAATTGTAAAAAATTAACACTACTGATGTCTGATCTCTACTTTATTTTGTTGGACGGTTAATTAAATCGAACA
Organism: Apoda limacodes; assembly: GCA_946406115.1. Taxonomy (NCBI): domain Eukaryota; kingdom Metazoa; phylum Arthropoda; class Insecta; order Lepidoptera; family Limacodidae; genus Apoda; species Apoda limacodes. The sequence continues at coordinate 15,535,405 of OX291542.1, forward strand.
CGCTATTCTCTTGATAGACAATAAATTTATCATGTTTGAAAAATAAACAAAGTCACTGAAATAGTCGATCGACCGCCATAAAAAGGTAACAGTGAGAAACCTTCACGAAGCGCACGCAAAATCATTTAGGTAATAACTTCAAATGTGCATCAAAATACATAGCAACACAGTACGCAGAAATATGCTGCAAAACCGATAAGTTTCTGACCGCATTGATAACAGGTCACGCTAAATATACATATACAGAGATGCGACCTCGTAAAAAAACTACACGTGTAACAGCAGTAGGTACCGAGGGAGCTGAGGAGCGTCTGTCAACAGCTATGACGTGCGCAGCAGTGTCGGCCGCGAAATCGAAATAAAAAATAAATCGCCTAGTGCGAGTCGGATTCGTGCACCGAGGGTTCCGAACACCATACAATAGACGATCACAAACGATAACTTATGATATAAATGCGAAATTGTGTTTTTGTTATACTTATTCACGCTGCACCTGTAGGACAAATTTGGATGAAATTTGGAACGGACTTAGCTTATATCCTGAATTGACATTTTATCTCGGTGAACTAAAAGGTTTTCGCAGGAACAATTATGACACCGGTAACCGATATGAGCACGAGGGAGACATGAATTAATCGTAATGAAAATAAATCGCTTAGTGCAAATCGCATTCGCGCAATGAGGGTTCCGTTCCACGACACAATAGACGATCACAAACTATGACTATATTATTTTAGTATACGTTTGCTTACGTCGTCTAAATATGTCTATTTTTAAGGTATAAAGTATATTTACACGGTGTTTATCAGAAGGGGGTCTCCAGTGGCTGGATACACACCCACATCATCATCACGGCCTTTTTTCACCAAACACTTTAGTCCTGCGTGTCAAGGGGTGAGCTATCGCTGCAACACTGCTTATAATGCAGTGTATCTGGACTTAAGTGGCTTCCCATACATTAAAAATTACCAGCTTTAAAGTTATAAGCGGTAAAATAAAAGACCTAGGACAGAATAATAGACGCCTATTGACAGTTCCTGACAAACTATAATAGCTGATTGTGGAATAAGGGCTGTTACTTTTTATGTATAATAGGTATACACAATTAATATGTCTGTATGTTTTGATTTTTTTTAAAATGCCAATCCTATGAAAAACTGTGTCCTGTGAAAAAAAAGTCCAAAAAATGCCTCTTTTTTAAACATCTTTAGACGTGTGCCATACAAATATAAAAACCATTGATTAAGAAACCAAAAATATAGGAATTTTATTTACCTTTAATGTAAAGTAATTTTTATTAAATTTGGTTGAGTTTGGAAGAGGAAAGTGGGCAATACGATACCCCAATTTTGATGATAACGACGACGTGAAGCAGCCCGAGGCGCAGGTGTCCCTATTACACATCCGTATTTTGGACCGGGTCCTAGAGCGACAGAAAATAGTTTTCGAATAACTATCTCTGTATTTGCTTGGTTGAGATGTTTCCTCTTATGAAGTGCGAATCTGGCGGTGGCATTCTATTCCCGCCATTTCAACTGTGATTCAACACAAGGTGAGTTTATTTATTTACTCGCAAATGTGATGGAAAAAATCGTACGGAAATTACAAACTCGAGTCATTAAAACCTTCAGCCTTCGGGCTTAGGTTTCTAAATAGCTTACCCTTTTTTTATATTTTTATTATAGATAACAAACTAGCGGCCCACCTGGTGTTTCACCAGGAGCATAACTAGCTAAATTGCCTCTCACTAGTAATTTTCTCCTAACCACCAGTACGTAGTACATGCATGTGATCCAATGAGGTAGGCTAATTTTTTTTTTATTCATTGCATGCATGGAGAGCCACCCTTGAAATTTTTTTATCTTAATTTTATACAGGGCTGTATGACAGTTTACATAAGCGACATCTTGATTAAGATTTTATTAAAATCGATGCAAAGACAGCGGAATTATTAAGGCTGTCACATAAGGACGGACGGACATGACGAAAATGTAACGAAACTGAAACGGTTTGGTTTCTTCCATTTGGCTACGGAACCCTAAAAATAGAAGACTGGTAAACTAAATGTAAAGACAACTAATTAACCAAATTCAATTTGTATCAAGAAAACAAAGTGGTGTTCCATATTTTAACAAATTTCGGTCTGGTCTGACCATTAACCTTACATAGTGCGACTAAAGATAATAATCAAAATGACCGCGGTAGTCACACCGGTGTGACTACGGATCGGTCTTCCATGTTTGGACACTTTCCTCTGCATATATGTTTGTACATACATAATACATAAGTAAAGCAGTACCGTCCGGCCACAGCATGGGTCGGGGCCGACGCGATAAGATTACGGCAGGTACGCATTATCAGTTATACAATAATATGCAACAGCTATATGCAGCTATTTCCTCATCTCTAAAGGTTATCTGGAAGAAATTAAACTTTATATATATAATATTTATAAATATATATTTAAGTCAATTAACGTTCTATCATATAATATATAGACTACCAATGGAGCTGGTCAGAACATCGAGTCCGAAGATTATCATAAGAAACTGTCTTCTTTTAAAGTGTCCAACCTCAAAAGAAGTTCAAGATCAGAGCTGAAAAAGGCACCCATTGACTTGATGTGCATTTGAGATGTCTTACAAACTTTTGAGTTACTATGGCTCTTTCTTTATATTTTGGTCCTTATCTAGTAATATTTTTTGGCGAGTGTAGTTTTGATTTTTCACCACCGGGTCAGAAAAGATTGTTGCACTATACAGTTCTTTTGAAAGTTACTCAGACGATACTTCGTGAACCTTTCCTATATCTATTTTCTAAACGTACACTCTCCGCACCTTCATTTCTTCAGAGGGTAGAGTGTTGTTTACAAGTGTTGCAGTTATCCAAATATATCAATTATAACAATTAGTGGTTAAAAGACCCGAGACCCACTGGATAGAAAATATAGAAAAGTTTTAGAGTAACCATGTAAACAGTACCCTAAAACATAGAACAGTTCCCTGCAATGATCAGGGACTGTGTATTTTGATCAAATTAAGTTATGTTGAAAAAACTAATTCGCCGCATTTTATTTCATGACATAGCCCATAGCTTTGTACACAAATTATGTAAATAATTCACAAAATATATCCTTTTTAAAAATAAATAATTGATAACATCAGTTACCTGTGACTGTGTGTCGTAGCGGCCTTTACGCATCCTTTTAAGGCAAATGATGCATGTAAACATTGCAAAATCGCCATTTTTATTAACATCTCCAAAATAAACTTCGAAGTTATAACTTCTTCTTACCACACAATAATGTTTCGGAACACCATAATCATTTTCATTCAGGTTTAATTTTTCGGCAGGGTACTTACTGTCCGTAAAAACTATAGACACAGTTTTGGATACGGAATTAAATACAAGAATTAAGACAAAGGTCTTTTATAGAATAATAAAACTCCTATTATTCTATTTTAAGACAGTGTCAAAAATATGAAATATAAACAATTTCAGAAATTACCTCAAAGCGTGAATTCTTAAAATAGAACATCCCAGGGGACTGAGTTTAAGAACATTATATTAAAATAACGTAGCAAAAACCTATAATTAAATGCTATCGTAAAATCAATTGCGATAAAAAGGTTTATTCTTTAAATTGCCTTTTGGGTACTTTTCGCTTATTAATATATTGCTATATTTTTTTTGTATGTCGGCTCAAAATCAGCGAAAATAGTGCGTAACATACAAATAATATCCACGTTAGTATTGCGCCGCTAAACCAATGAAACTTATTACACTATTCCCTATAGAATTCAGTACTGTTTAATATTTTGTTTAGTATTGAACACCCCGTGGGAAGCCCTCGAGCGTTGGGCGCTATATGGGCTGAGGCTCCTTCAGAGTCTCGCCCCAAAAAGCCCGGTGAAGCAGTAATGGCTGCAACAGCTAACAGCAACAGCTAATCAGACAGCATTGTCAGATCAGAAAAAAAATAAAAATATTGAACAGTACTTAATCGAATGAAAAAAATAATTGTTGCAGTCCAACTCTAGTTTTTGCAATTGCATTTGCTTTCGTGCTCTCGGTATCACACGATTGCCAAATTTGCTAAATATGCGTGCCTTTGCGCGTTAAATATAGACCCTCTAAGAAAAAAAGTGGATACCCTTTTTTTATTTGTCTTATTTTGTAAACTAAGGAAACTATAATTTAAGCTTAGATTATAAGCCACTAGAATCTAGTGACTAGATAATAGTTCAGTTTCTTTGTTTTTACTTATTTTGAGCCGAAATTATAGTTTTCAAACATTTGCAAATTTGTTGCAAACATGCATGTTTTCAATCATTTGCAAATTTTTTGCAAACGTGCATACACGATACACATACGCCTATGAAACTTGGCACACCTGTTTAGAAACCTAAATAGACTAATATACGAATTAACCACTATGTTCTTTTTTTTAGTGTTATTTGCATCACTGACTATTTTTCGGGGTTGAAAACTTAATTTAAATAAAATCATAGTGATTTAAAATAAAATCTCAATTTCTCTATTTCTATTTTATTTTCTTTCAAAAATCGCGTTTTTCAAATCCAAATCGTTAGAGCCGTCTCTGATATAATTATTATGTACTAGAATTTCTCGTTGAAATATATTAGATTAAAATATATAAATTTGTGAAAGAAAACAGTAATAGTTGGTAAAAAAAACAAACACATAAAACATTAACTTATTAAGGCAGTTCAAAAACCGCCGTCGTGGCGCGCTTTGATTAATAAAATTTTCTTCTATTTCCTATACTTACTTAGCTAAAACACTTCTAATAAAAGACATCAACGTGCGCGCGATCCCTACAAAAACCTTTTTATTCATTCGCCGTCAAAGTACTATCTATCGCTTTAAATTAGAGTTCCGTATCAAAAAGGCAAAAACGGAAACCTTATAGATTTGGTCACAGTTTTATAAATTCTACTATGTGCCCGGCTTTCTATATTTATAGCGTTATTTAGCTACAATATACTTTTCATCACGCTTACTCGTAAACAGTATCATTACGCGCAGGCAAAGCGGGTGCTATACTCTAATTACTCACACGAGATTTTTCTTAGTGAATCTTACTATTTTCGAAGCAGACTGCATGTTCATAGAACCCTCTGTCTGCCACTTAGCTTACATTTAGTTGACAGACTAAACTTTGACACCATCGCTCCATATACACACGACATAATACTCGGAACAACCCTGACGTGCTCGACATAGCACTTCTAAAGAATGTAAGGCTAAGCTTTCGCTCTATAGAGGTGCTTGACGAACTTGACTCGGACCACCGCCCTGTCCTCCTCCGATTAGGTTCCCCTTCGGACTCTCCTCCTGACACTAGAACCGTGACGGACTGGGATAGATTCGGGCAATTGCTCGAAAATCCCAGCTCGCCACATCTAGATCGCGTTCCCAATGTAATCTCTTCCGCGTCCGACCTAAACGTAGCTATCAACTCACTCACTAGCCACCTGACCGCCACCGTTGGCGAGTGCTCAAGACAAGTGCCGGTTGGTGATTATCACCACCTAATCCTGCCTCAGCACATCAGGTCGCTAATGACTAAGCGTAACGCGACTCGCCGCAGACGCGATCGCGCTCCCACTATCGAAAATAAAGCTCGCTTCAACGACGAAAAAGCGGATTGCCTAGCGTCAAGCATCCAAGCCCAATGTGCCTTAAGCACACAGCCGTTCGATCCCGACCACGTGCGCGAGGTAAACGGCGAAGTGGAGCGCAGAACTGTCCCCACAAGACCCCCTGCCCCCAGTCACTGTCGACGAAGTCAAACAGGTAATCAAAAACCTACGCCCCCGTAAAGCCCCCGGTGCGGACGGTATCTCTAAAGATATCCTAAAGTGCCTCACTCTTCCCCTTCTCTGCCTTCTAGTAGCGATTTTCAACGCTGCTATCGAAAATTGCACCTTTCCTTCTCAATGGAAAGATGCAATTGTTATAGGTATCTACAAGCCAGGCAAAGCTCGTACCAAGCCGTCCTCCTACCGCCGTATAAGTTTACTAAAGGCCCTTGGTAAACTCTCCGAACGCCTCCTCCTCGCTCGCCTACGGAACGCTATAGTCTCCAGAGGCAATTTATTAGACGAGCAGCTCGACTTCCGTGCGAAACACTCATGCGTCCATCAAGTCCTCCGCATCACGGAACATATTCTCAATGGCTTCCAACCAGTATTAGGTAAGCCCCGCCACACGGGCGCTGTCTTCTTCGATGTAGTGAAAGCCTTCAACAAAGTCTGGCACAACAGTTTAATTTATAAACTGTACAACTTTCAGTTGCCAGACCGTCTCGTGCTCATCATACGAGACTATTTGTCGAATCGTAGCTTTCGCTACAAAGTAGAAGGCACTCTCTCTTCCCCCCGTCCTGTAGAAGCAGGAGTCCCGCAAGGATCCGTGCTCGCCCCTATCTTGTACCTTCTGTACACTAACGACATCTCTAAAACGATAGGTACCCAATTAACCCTCTTTGCGGACGATACCGCTATTTATAACACCGATAGGCCAGTGAGTCGAAGGACTAAGAGACTCCAACCCGCTATCACCGCCCTAGGCGAATGGTTTCGGAAATGGAGGATCGAAGTGAATCCCGACAAAAGCTCTGCCGTTGTCTTTATCCCATGATAGGCAAGTACAGTAATCTGTCGCTTAGAAATAAGCTGAATCTTTACACAACTTGCATCCGCCCCATACTAGCTTATGCTAGCGTAGTCTTTGCGTTATACAAGCGCAATCTCCACAAACTTCAGACCCTCCAAAACCGCTTTCTCAGAGCGGCCTCTGGAGCCTCCTGGTACGTCCGCAATGCGGACCTACACAGGGACTTCGAGCTCCCTACGATCCCCCAATATTTCAAAGACCTGGCAGTCCGCTTTTTCGAGCGTACACAAAATCACCCGAATCGATTAATTGTGCAATCCACAACGTATCATCCCCCCGATCGACCTCGACACGGTCGTAAAACAATCATAAGGCGGCCTCGGCACGTAGCCCAGATGACGATCTCGCTGTCCGGATAGCCAGATCAGTCTCTATGACCTCCCCGAATAGGGCCTCCCTCCAAACACGACGCCGACATCCCCGGGTTCGTCGGCGCCCGCAAGGATACACGAGGTATCAAAGAGTGCCGGGGCGCTTCTCACCCCCACTCCCCTCCTGGCGGTGACTCACGCCGGTCGAAGGGACGCCCCCGAGAGCGACAAATTTTTTTATTGTGATATTTCTGTAAGAAGATGTTTATATTTGATCGCAATTATTTAAAAGTTAGAACTAATAAATACCAATCTTATATTATTATTTAGATTATTAGTAGAGCAATCGCTTGATTAAAGAGGAAATTCGCCGAAGAACTAAGGTTACCGACAAAGCTCAATCAGTTAGCAAGCTGAAGTGGCAATAGACAGGCCACATCGCTCGTCGAACCGATAACCAATGGGGAAGAAAGGTTTTCGAGTGGCGACCACGGATCGGAAGACGCAGAGTGGGTCGGCCTCCTACCAGGTGGGCAGACGATCTGGTTAGAGCCGCAGGAAGCGGAAGGGCGCGGGCGACTCAGGGCCGGCCGTTGTGGAGAAATATGGGGGAGGCCTACGTTCAGCAGTGGACGCCTTTCGGCTAAAACGAACGAACGAACGAATAGCTTGATACTAAAGTTTTTTGTTTCTAGATGATTAAGCCGTACGCTGATTTTAAGTGTTCCTTATTCTTCTAAGTATTAAGATTTGTTTATTATGTGTTAGAAGATTTTTATGTTTCGTTCCTTTTAAGTAAGTGCAGTTGGGAGTATAAAAATATGTTCCTTTCGTGATTATTTTGAGTTTTTTCTTTAAATTTTTTTACCAATTTAAGTCTTTTTTGAAAGCCTCGAGACTCGAGAAGACTCGAGGATTTGGCCTCGAGGACGAAAAGAGTACGAGAAATCAGAAACCCTAGTTTTGTGTTGTTCAAATCTGTCCGCGCTGACAAGGATTTAAAAAGATGTTCATTTTGCTGATAGAAAATAAGTAAATATAAGTGAAATTTTGGGCGGTGGGAACAATGTGTATTCGTTATTTTTTTTTCTCGGTCATTAATTAAAATTAAGGTTCAATTCTTATAAAGCTGCTTTTTGCAATCAATGTTTTAGCGCCAAGTCTATTATCGAGAGGCAAGAATGTTTAGAAACAGAATTATGTCTGTATACGGAGTTACCGGAAAATTTATTAAAGTTTAAGAGCAGAAACACATTTATTATATTACTTTATAATCCAACATAAAATGCTTAAATTGAAGTAAAAAGTTATTTATTTGTTATTTTTTAGTTTCACCTTAATTTCAAAAGAACTTTATTGTGTAGGTAAAAAAAAATTATTGACACATTTTCTTCTTTTAACCTTATACGCGCCTCTGGAATCGAACCCATGACTTTTAAGGCGGAGGCACCTTATCATTCTCTACTCAATTTCAAAGAAAGAAAAATTGACTTTTTTTTTTATAAATAGGAACCCGCCTAAAAAATATATAATTTAACATATGGTTTATTTATTATATAGTTTAAATTTATATAATATATAATAATAAACATTTTTTGATATTACACACAGCGCCGTCCATCCACAAAGTGTGCAAAGCTTGTTTTATAGATACCAGACAACGGATACAAATATATTACTTTTTTTTAGTACATACATACATATACATAAATACACCCAGACTGAAGTCAAACACAAATGTTTATCACTTAAATAACTGTCCAGTGCAGGAATTAAATCCAAACCTTCGCAACAGCAGCCGGTCACAATACCAACTCGGCTGTGAGGGAGTCAACTTCAATTCAATTCAATTTGGATTAAAAATCTATACAAATATTATGATTTCAGGTACATCATGCCGTATACGTCCCCACTGTTGGGCCTACCCTCATCGAGGGTGATTTGGGCCATAGTCTATACGCGGGCCCAGTTCGGATTGTGGATTTTACATGTTTTTTTCTTTGACATATGAAGGTTTCCTCACGATGTTTTTCTGCACCGTTAAGCCAGCGGTATAAATAGTCTATGTGCTTGAGAATTAAGAAAGAAATTAACATAGTTATTGTTTGACGTCGGAAATGTCAAAGTGACGATTATTAGAAGGGGGCAACACCGGTCAACGTTCGGATATTCTCGTGTTGGCGATGAGATACACCGCACTGACAATAATACCAAACGCAAACCTAAGTGCCAACACCGTTGTGGAGGAAAAACGTGAAGAACTTGTGTTTCAAATCGAGACCACTCTGTCCAACTGGGGACGGGAAAACTTGGTCCGATTCAACTCTACAAAGACTCAAGTCTGCATGTTTACCGCTAAGAAAACCCCATTCACTGTGGTCCCACAATTCCAGAACACTCCCCTATTCTCCATCTCCAAGAGCCTTGGTGTTGACATCTCCAGCGATGTTCTGTTCCGAGATCATCTGCTAGACAAGGTGAAGCTGGCGTCCAAAAAACTTGGTGTACTCGACAGAGCGAAGCAGTACGTTTTACGTCAGGGCAAAGGTTGCTGCTTTACAAGTTGTAAGTCCGGCCCCATATGTTGACATCTCTGGGCGGGTGTAGCCAGATATCAGCTTGGCCCATTTGACTCGGTTCAACGACAGGCTGTGAGAATTGTCGACGATTCCAAACTTACTTGCAGTACCGAGCCCTTAAGTCTGAGGAGAGACTTTGCCTCCCTGTGTGTGTTCTACCGCTTGTACAATGGGATGTGTTCTGAGGAACTGTTCGAAACGTTGCCCATAACTACTTTCTACCATCGCACCGCTCGCCATCGGCAGGGAATTCATTCTCACACCTGAGAACCGAAATGATCGCTTATAGTGCGGTTTCAAAGAAATTTCCTCCCGCGAAAGCTTGGGTTGTGGAATAAGCTCCCTGCCAAGGTTTTCTCCAAGGACTACACTATAGGGTTCTTTAAGAAAAAAGTTATTAGATTTCTGAAGGGTCGCCAACGCGCGAGTGATACGCCTGGTGTTGCAAGCGTCAATAGGCTACGGTGACCGCTTACCATCAGGCGGACCGCAAGCTTGTTTGCCACCTTAGTGGTAAAAAAAAAAAACCCTTCGAAAATACCGGTGTTAATAACACTGTCGACACTAACCTCGATCAGGGTTCATATCGTGTGACGTCACAAATGTCAAAGTGACGTTTGCTTATGTGGAGTGACAGGTCGAACATACCGTTCGGATATTCTAGCTACACCATGTTGTTAATACCACAGCAAGATACCGAACGCTGGCCTGACGCAGTTGACGAGCGGCCGCATACATATATAGCGTCGCGCACAGGCGGCGACCGCAGTGATTTGTGCGTTCCGCAGCCATGCGTTTGTGTCCAAGCTACCTGTACCTACTTGCCGCGATCGGCGCTTGCATGGGTGAGTTATACATACGTGACAAACTTATAAACACTCTTTTAAGTAGTATAATGTGTGTGACAAAAATGTGCTTCACTTTCATATGGTAAGTATGTATGAAATTCACCAACCACAGTAATATTTACTACCACTAGTCCACTAGGTATTTTGGTAATATTCTTATCGACAGTAATTATAATGTTTTTGACTACTTATTAATAATTTTCCGCGTTTAAATAATGAATATTTAGTTACCCGAAATAGCTTTTACACAATAGTATAAATGTTGTTATTCCAATTTTTTTTACACAAGCCAAGTTACATTAATTATTATTATTACGAAAAATATAGCGCATTTCGTTTATAAATTGGATTATTTCCTATATGTAACTGAATGATATTTATAGGCTATTTTCTAAATTAAGTTCCTATATATATTCGTTTAAGGGCTTCGTAAAGCTGAAAAGGTTTATTTTATTTGTCACTTCATAGTTTTTTGGCGGTTTGATTTGTTGTTGAAAAGTTTTTATTTTTTATGTTTTTGTGGGTAAGCATGCAAAAATGCTACTCCAATAAGAAAACGATATTAACAAGAACCTAATAAATAAGTCCAAAGTTCTTATTAAAAAATTATTAAAAAGTCCAAACACAAGCTAGCTGTTATCTTTACGTTTTGCGACCTGGAGAATCGTTTACCATGATTTTCACCGGTCCAGCGGTTTGTTTATTATCGCAAAAAGTTTCTAGTTAAAGAATGCCTAAACATTGGCAACTGGCATGTTACATTTTTCTAGTCTGAAACTTGCTATAGGACAGTAGAATCGATTTTAAAAATGAGCAGAAATCTGCACATTAGTAGGGCGCATCCTTAAGGTGGCTAAAGCTAGACGCAAATTTCGCGCCGAAAAACTGGACATGATTTTATATTCAGATTTCTCGTTTAGGGTGTATTCATTATATTATTGTGTTATAGTTAGATAAGTACATTGCTTAGGTAATTTTAAAGTTTATGAGATACGTATTCGGATATATGATAAAGCAGATAATGATGAAAGTACAAAGATATTGGAAGATAACTTTTCAAGGGTGGAAAAATAGTATGAACATTAGTTTATTATTGTTTTTAATGGAACGCGATTTGTACACATTTTTAGGGTTCCGTACCCAAAGGGTAAAAAGCGGAACCTTATTACTAAGACTTCTTAGGGTTCCGCACCCAAAGGGTAATTCGTGGAACCCTATTACTAAGACTTCGCTGTCCGTCCGTCTGTCTGATACCGTCTGTATCTTATGAACCGTGATAGTAAGACAGTTGAAATTTTAGCAGAAGATGTATATCTGTTGCTGCTATAACAACAAATACTAAAAAACAGAAAAAAAAAATTTTTAAGGGGGCACCCATACCAAAAAAGTGATTTGTTTGCTCAGTTTTGCTCAATATTGATAACCGTAACAGGTAGCTTAAAATATTCACAAAATATTAAGCTATATAGTCACTTTAAGAATAAATAATTAATTTAAAATAATACAAATATTTAAGGGTAGGTATCCCATACAACAAACGTGATTTTTTGCTGTTTTTATATATAAAGGTACGGAACCCATCGTGCGCGAGTCCAAACCGCACTTGGCCGATTTTGACTATAAGACACTAAGGCCCTTGGGACTTGCTATTTTTAGTATTAGTTGATAGAAAACGTTGTGATTGAGTAATAAATGTCTTAAAGTTATAATAAAGTTACATAATAGACGTTTAATTGAGAAATTTTATAATTACTGTAAAAATTGATAAGAAAAAGACAGTTTTTCGATCAAAAGTACCTTAATAATTAATTAATAAAAAAAGATGCCTTTTTCCCGTAATTGTCATTTCATAGAAAAGCTTTTATACCGATATTTATACCGATGTGTTTACAAGGAGGTGACCGTAGCAAGCAAGATCTTTAAAACTTGTAAAAAAATTCAAGATTTTTTATTTATTTTTTCCGTCGATAAAATTAAGCATAGTATCCCAAATTTCAATATGTGCACTTTATGAAGACTCACACTGTATAAACTGCATCAAAGTTCGGGATTACTCTCAAATGAATATTTTTCATAAGTATGCAAACTGTTTTAGATTTACATTAATTAAAAAGGTTGACTGGCCATTAATCTTAAAAAATTAAACAAAATTAAAAAATGGAACTGCAGCAAAACAACAAAATTTACGCATGGTCTCAAATTATCGTGTTATTAGGGTAAAGTTTTAAATTGATTTTTATGCATTGATTTCATGAAATGAAAATTGAATGATTGAATTATTGTTACCAATAGAATTGTTAGGTAGTTAGTATTTTTAACTCAAGAGTTTGGGTACAATAATATGGCTACTTTTGCCGAAAGAGCCGCACAAAATGTGGCATTCGTGCGAGAAGGCTGGGATCAACGAACGATTGCTACAAATTAAAATTAGTCTACGGTTTCTAGATGGTTTAACCAGTCTACGGTGTCTAGATTGTTAATAAGGTTCGTAGAGACAGGTTCTTATAAAAATTGACGTGGTACCGGCAGAACCCGTCGCTTCGTGATGATTAATTGTGTCAAGTTCCTTGCGAAATCGTTTCCTCACGTCAGTTAACATCAAAACAGGTCTGAATGAAATGCCTGGAGTAAATGACAGTGCACGAACAATAAGAAGATTAAAGGAGTGGACTATCACCCCTTTTAGACCAGCAAATGGGCCAAAGTTGTCCGCAGCTCTCAGACTAGCTCACTTAAGATTTTTGCGTGAACACCTCACTTGGTCTGAAGAACAATGGGTCTCCGTATTATTCACCGATGAGTGTAGGACATGTTTGTATGCTGCAGATGGTCGCAGAAGAGTCTATCGTCGACGTGGGGAGACATATGCTCAAAGTTGCATTGAGGAGAGGGTTCCTTATGGAGGCGGTTCGTTTATGGTCTAGGGTAGCATATCGATGAACGGGCGAACGGAACCTGTGTTCATCGACATGGTTCGTCAAAACGGTACCAAACGGAACTTCTGGTTATCGACAGGGTGTTTGACGGCACATCGCTATATAAGAGAGATTTAAGAAGAAGAAGAAGTTCACTTGGTACTTTACATGGGAATCATAGACAAACATTTTACTGTAATGCAAGGTAATTCCCGACCGCACGCCGCTGCACAAGTTCGACAATACTGCAAAGAGGTTGGGATACGCACTATGAATTGGCCAGCACGCAGCCCTGACCTTCATCCCATCGTTTACGTTTGGGACAATTTAAGAAGAGCTATGTGGAGAGCTGACGGGCAGCAGTAAGAGTAGCATTTTCACAAGAATGGGACATTATTCCGCAAGACCGTTTAATAACCCTAATCAGGACCTTGCGGAACAGATTAAAATCAGTAATAAGAGCACGTGGAGGTAACACACCTTAATACAAGAAAAAACCCGTGAGCTTTTTCCAATTGTTAAACTTTTCAAATAATACAAATTTTGTTCTATTTATAGTTTTTGCAAACTTAAGGATATGATACTATGCTGTTTTAAAGATTTAAATTTGTATGAAAAGTTCGCGTACCTGGTTAAAATATTCATTTCAAAGTCGTCTTGTACTTTGATGCAGTTTATGTGACGTGTTGTTACTAAACAGATGTCGCACTTTGTTGAACTTCTGCGTGCTTCGGGAGGAAGTTAGGAGGAGGCATCGCCTACTCAGATGGCACTAGACAATATGTCTCATTAGTGGACTAGTGGTTCAAAGATTTCGTACTAAAGAAGTTGAATAACTTCAGCTGTTCCGTAAGGCTGCAGCGGCACCAAACTGCTCATAAAATTGATTCCACTGTCTTTGTCAATTGTCAATTTTTTAACTGGACAGAAATAACATTAACTTTACACATTTTTTTAATAGATTTTTTTTGATTTTTTGTTGTTTTCTGTAAAACTTCCTATTTCCAAAAATCTGATCTAAATTACAGTTTTTTTTGTTTTGGTTTCATGCAAGTGAATTGTGTTATAAACTGTTTAGTACATAGGCACCAACTTCAAACTGTACTTCAGATTTTTTGAAATAAGAAATTATTTTTAACTTTTAGGGGAATCTTTTTGAAGAGGGTTGTTTTTTTTTAGGTTAATAAGTTTTTACTTTTGAGTGACGAATTGCTTTTTTCGTACACTAAAAACGTCCATACTCATAACAACATTTTATACAATCATCAACATAAAGGGCGTTTCAGCAGTTCCCTTATTAACCCCATTTATTGTGACCCAAAGTTTTAGTTTTAAATTCACTAAATTAATATGGGACCACTTCGGAAGTATAACCTTTTAAACAAAAAAAAATAATTGTAAATCCGTCTATATATGACAGGGTTCTGCCCAAACATACAAAAAAAAAAACATATATAATCATCCGAATTGAGAACCTTTTCCTTTTTTGAATCGGTTAAAAACGCATCGCTTTTCAACAATTCCTGAGCCTCTCGTTTTTAGGGTACCGTAGTCAGTCCGTCTGTCTGTCTGTCTCTCCGTGGCTTAACTCGAATACCTTTAGTACTAGAAAGCTGTAATTTGGCACAAGTATACGTATTAATTAGGTGGACCGTGGAAAAAAAATTTTTTTTTTAAAGGTACCTCTACGCGTAAAGTGGGGATGGATACCTTATAGTGTGGGGAATCGTTGGAAAGCTCGTTTAAAAATATTAAGGTTGTGTGACAACCATTTTTCGATTCAGCGAAGCGTATGCGAAATATTAAGCTATAAAGTGTAAATTAAGCTGTAAAAAATCATGGGGGAACCATATATAAGTTAAAGGAAAACTATCATAGATATGTAGACTTTAAAACTTAATGAGTAATAGTTGACCAACTTAAAAAATGTAATCGGAAAAGTAAAAATTTAATACAAATTCCATTAAAAGGTACTTAGATGAAGTTGGTACTAGTGTAAAACAGGTATGAAATATAAGTTTATGAACCGTGTAACATTCTACAAAATAACATTCTTCTGAATATAACCTCTTACTAAATTAAGTTACGTTCGAATTTGGGCGCGGCGCTTGGAGGTACAGGGTCCAAACTTAATAATCTAGTTGCGTCATATAGGTATTATAAATCGAAATATCATTTGTGTGTTGGAAACGTTATTCAAAGTTAAGCAACGTCAGGTTTGGTCAGTAACCGGATGGGTGACCGCTCAGTGGCACACTTTTTGTATTAATGTTTAAATTACGTAAATGTATACCTATGTATGGTGGTATATCGTGAACCTTCGGTGCGCGAGTCCGACTCGCACTTGGCCGGTTTGTTTTTTATAACTATCGTAGTTTTTTTTTAAAACGACATTCCAATGATATTTTTCTATATTAATGCATTGGCTGTCGCAGTCACACTAGGCAGCAATTATATAGCGCCGTCTCTCGCATCACACAACATTTCAAGAAGACTTAGTGAATTGTGCCTTCGTGTGAAACTCCCTTTATTTCTAGAATGGTAATTAAATTTCTTATCAATCATAAAATTGTTATTAAATATGTGAATTCTTAATTGATGACACAAGATATTTTGTCCGATTAGTTACATATACCTAAAAAGTTTGTATGTTCTGTTATTTACTGCTCAGTACGTGTTTAGAGCATTTAACTTAACGTGACTTTATGTAATTAATATAATGATGAAATGCACTTATCTTTAATTTATTTTAAAACTAGCATTTGCCAGCGGCTATGCTCACCCTTAATTTGGTTATCTGCGTCGGATTTGTTTGCTATATAGAGCTTTAGTTAATACCTAGTTCGTTCAAATGAAATCAGGTTGGGTAATCCCGCAGCAACATTTGAAGTCTCCGGGATAAAAAGTAGCCTATGTTATATTCCAGCCTATAATTTATAAATATATATAAATTTTATCCAGATCCGTTCAGCCGTTCTGGCGTGATTGAGTAACAAAAATCTATCCAAACTTTCGCATTTATAACATTAGTATAGATAAATCTAACAATTAATATAGAAAGCAGACGATTTGAAAACTGTGATTTTTCAGATTTTTTGCTATTTACAAGATAATTTTTTTTAAGAGAATATTTGTTGGTAATCGCGTTCTCGTAAACAACGTTAACGATTTCGATGATATTTACATATAGAATGGTGGACTACGTGGTCAAAAATTTGTTTCTGTCTCTGTGTTTTCACATAAAATGAACTGTACTTAGGAACTGTAAAAGGTAACCCAGTGGCCAGAGCGTCGGAGCACGAGTTCAAGTCCGGGTTTACCGATGAGTCTTTTTCTTAATTTCTCAAGTAAATTGAATATTAATTTTCGGTGAAGGAAAACATTTTTTATACCACTACGGTGGCAAACAAGCTTGCGGTTCGCCTGATGGTAAGCGGTCACCGCATCTTATGAACGCTTGCAATACTTGGGTCATAACTCGCGTGTCGCCAAACCTTTAAAAATCCAATGACTTCTTTCTTGAAGAACCCCATACTGTAGTCCTTAAACTTTGTCAGGGAGCTCATTTCACAACAGTGACCGCGGCTCTCACTCGACACTTATTAACACAAATTATCCAACCGCAAATTGAATAATTATTAATAATGGTATGTAGGTTAATGTTACAAGATATCGTCGGGCAGCGGCTTATCGCTGCATGTCCGCTAATAATACTAAGATAACGCAGATTCACTCGCGTCTCCTGCTTAATGATGCACCACACTGCCCTGACTGCAAGAGTGCGATAACTTCGGCGGCTTCATCACCAGTGGTATCCATGGTCAATGGCATTTTGAGTATTAAATGTGTGTTGTTACACCGTAACCCCTTGACTGAACCTGTTCATGTTCAAACTATTCTATAAATTCTATTTACTCAAAAATCTATTTTTTTTTATTAAAATAGACTTTTATACAGCACTTTTGAATCGTCAGTTTAATTATTAATTAAAAAAATTACCACCGGTTTGGAATGATTTACTACCGAGAAGAACCAGCAAGAAACTCATCAGTTAATCTTTTATATTTTTTCAACTTCATATTAAAATAAAAAATAGCCTTACACTAGGTAATAACATAACATACAATGTTTTAATTTAAAAAATATTTTAATTATCCCTATTACAAATACAAATCAATTAAGTTCTAATTTTTCCAAGCTTTTTTATAATTTATGTTTTCATCAACTTTGTAATAGCTTTTTTTCATTAAACTATCTTTTACATATTTTTTAAATTTCCCACACGGTCGAAAAACAATTGTTTGGCGGCCTCGGAACGTACTTACGGCCCTAGACGACGATCTGCTATCCGGATAGCGAGACTAGTTTCAACAACCTCTCCAAATAGGGCCTCCCCTCTAACACGACGCCGACGTCCCTAGGTTCGTCGGCGACCGCACGGATATACGAGGTATCAAAGAATACCGGGGCGCTTCTCGCCCCCACTCACTCGCAATCGCAACCGCGTAACGGGGAGCTCCCCTACTGGCGCTGATTTACCTTCAGGTTCGAGGCTCAAGCTGGTCGAAGGGACGACCCCAAGAGCGACAACCCAAGCCGAGGCGCGAGGCCCGCGTGGAGCCCTCGAGCGTTGGGCGCTATATGGGCTGAGACTCCTTCAGAGAGAAAAAAAAAGTCTAGAGATGCACAATGTTTTATGCCAGTCAAAAACAACCTGCAATCTTTCTGTCTAGACATTTTATCATGGTCCTTAATTTTCTAGAATAAAATTAGATTATACTTAAGACTTGTATTTAAAGATAATATTCTAAAATTTTTTAGGATTATTTGTAGGTACTAAAAAATACACGTGATTTTGGGTGGGGGAGGGAGGGGTAGTCTTAAACCTCACCACGTATCACCAAGGGGGAGGGGGGGTTAAAAATGCTAAAAAAAACCTCACGAGATTAATGGACGGCCCCTTAGCTTCTCACCTAAACTTATCTTACGCAACAAATTGATACATAATAGTCAGTAATCATTTTGCAATTTTAAAAGGCAAGTGGAATTATTTAAGAAACTAGTGCAGTTGACCAGTTGGAATTATTTGTTGTTTTAATTTAGGGTTTACAGTATTTATTATTTGTCGAGAAATCCGCCCTAATAAAAAATATGTAATTTGTAAACATTTCAGCCTGATGACTTACACGGAGAAAAAACTTTAGTAAATAATACTAGTAACCACTAAAATCTCAGTAAATCCGAGGACAAGTAAATTACATTGACGGTTACCAATGAGTTTAACTTATTGTATTCATTAACAGAAATAAGACTAGTCTTGTTGGAATAACAGTGCTGTGTACTAAAAACAAGTAAAATTTAATGGAATGCAAAAAACTATAACACGCTTACAATCAGCGTTTAATTACACCGATATTAGTTGGTGG
Organism: Apoda limacodes; assembly: GCA_946406115.1. Lineage (NCBI taxonomy): Eukaryota > Metazoa > Arthropoda > Insecta > Lepidoptera > Limacodidae > Apoda > Apoda limacodes. The sequence continues at coordinate 15,554,186 of OX291542.1, forward strand.
TCCTGATGGAGCTCTGTGATGCGAAGCATTCGGTTGATATTAACTGGTCAGTGTACCTGGTAAATAAGGAAGGGCTGCGGCGCATAGGGCGTCACAAATCTGTTCAGCTCAAGGTTTCTATTTGTGGAGCGGCGATAAACAGGTATTCCCCCGCCATGAGGAGATATACCTGGACAACGCCTTTTCATGCTTTACTTACATTTCGAAATGTCGGTATATTGGCGAACTATCGAAAAAACTTCAATAGCGCGATGTAGGTCGCGTGACGTCACCCTTGATTCGTAGCGGTACGGTATGATGTTTGTTATTAGTAAACTTCACTATTTCTTAGAAAGGTGTCTGTAAACGTTAAATGGCCTTCACTGTTATGACAAGTAGTGTTTTATTTTCCCACTTTAATAAAACTTTTTGTAATCTTTAGTAAGCTTTATAAGTTGATATTAATTACCCTACTCATAAATTCGAGGAAAGTTTTATAGGATTTGTAAAATTCTGTAATCCGAAGTACAAATTATTATTTTCGGAAATTAATAAAACTATGTTGTAGATATTAGTTTACGGAAATAATAAAATGTACTAAAATTTATATTGTTTTGTAATTGCCAGAATTTTTTTTTTGAAATTAATAAAATTTAATATTAACGCATTTTAATAAACAGTTTTTTAATTCGACCAACTTTTTTTTTCTCCGTGTACGGTTAGTATAGCCTTGTAAAGGTGGTCGGACAGACAGACAGAGACTAATAGCTTAGGCAATAGAGTCCCGTTGGGTACGGAACCCTAAAAACAGGAATTATTATGAGCAGTCTGAAGCCATACTGATAACGCTGCTATGGTGTGACGTAGAGCTACGAACGCGGCTACGACGCTGCGTAGCACATTGTAGCAGCGCATTTTTGTACTACGTAGTTTTGTTGAAACTTTTTGAGCTTCAAAAATCTTCACGGGAAAAAAATCCAGTGGGAAAAAAATAATCTAAAATGGTCATAATTCCCGCAATATACATGCTTTATGTCAATGGGTAGAGGGGTAGAGTACCAGAGAACCGCTTACGGGGTCTTAGGCAGTAGAGAAACACAATAGGTTTATGTTGATATAAAATCTAGCTATTTTTCCTAACCAATTAATGAGGAAATAATAAAAATAAATTGAAACATAATTAGCTCTTGTTAACCTTGAACAGTCAATAAACATTTAGGAAATAACACCAATATTATAAATAGCAGCTAAGCAGTTTTTTTTAAAATGTAAGTTTCGATGCGTGCGTATGAGATATTTGCATAAATCAAAAACGAATATTATTATTTGTGATTATAGTTATATAACCATACGCATTAATATGTATTCCTATATTACGTATTATTTGTTATCGGTTGATTTCGACTAGTTTCGTACCCGATCAGCCCCCTTATCCAACTTGTTATACACTATCTCGATAACTAGCTGACCGGGCAGACACTGTCTACTGACTACAGCGCCATCTGCCGGGCTGATTTGTGAATCTAAACCATCCAGGGCGCCACCCAAACGCATACAAAACAATTCATTCAAAACGGTCCAGCCGTTTAGGAGGAGTACAAGGAGGAGTACAGTGACATGCACACGTACAGTAGAATCTTTATATGTCACTGTCCTCCTCCTAAACGGCTGGACCGATTTAAATGAAATTTTTTGTATGAGTTTGGGTGGCGCCCTGGATGGTTTAGATTTGGATTTTAGAAATTCGTTTTCTACGAAGAGAAAATTGAGGATATCTAATGGCGGCGCTAGTTAGCTGCTATATGCGCCTTCATGGAACGTCGAATCACTACCTTGCCCCGCACCCCACACTCGAAGCTCCTCGGTCACGGCCAACCACTGACACACGTGTGCGTAAAATTTATTCATACCATATTTCCGTTCTTAAACGTACGTACGAAAATAAAACTATTTTATCCACGCTCATACATAAAAATGCAAATTACGAATTCAAAAATAGTAGTTTTTAAAACTGTTTCATAATAAAAGGTTTGAAACACTTTGTTTTGCTTAGTTTAATACCAGATGTCGCTGTGTGTAGTGACCAGAAATATTTATTTATAATTATTCCATGTTATTTATGGCGCTACTGTCAGATTGCAAAATAACTGAAGATTAGTAGCTTTTAAACAGAACAGTTCTAAACTAGATAAAACGTCTATCTAATAAAGACCTTGATCGAATAAAGCTGTATGAATGGAATGCTATTTCTGAAATATACAGGAACATTACGCATGACCATTGATTTAGTTCAATGCGATGGTTTTCTTCCAGGTCATCTTTCTACCTGGTAGGAGCCCATATCACGCTGCGTCTTCCGATCCGTGTTAAAGATTTGCTTTGAAAAGATCATCACTGTACCAGAGTCTAGAAAGTCCCTCATAATTAACTTACCACCAGTGGTCAATGTGAGATGGTGTTTAGAAAGCTGACTAGAATTTATAGGTACCATGCATATAAGCCTTGATTCTAAGCGAGTTGCAACCTGGGTCAGCATTTATTTAATATTAATGGTGATTCCAAGTGCGATTTGTTTAACTTAGTTATCGTGAAAACTAAAACTAAACTGGCTTTGATAATTTTTAAAAATTTAAATGTATACTGTTTGTTTCAGTGGGAAGGGTGAGGTTGCGGTCGAGAGCGGCTGAATCCCGGTGCAATGTGTACGCGCGCACGGACGCGGGATGGGTGTGCGGCGTACAACGCTGGGCCGAAGACGGCGCACAGTACGCCAGTTTCCGCGGCGTACCCTATGCTAAGCAGCCGTTAGGAGACCTTAGATTCCAGGTATGGTATACAATACTTTTCAAAGTTCTAGACCCAGAGAGTACCAAGGAGACCACAGCACTAATAATACGCCGCCTGGCCGTCCGGTCCGTGTAATCAGACGACCGCTGGACCGATTTTGCTCAAACTCTTATCAGATCTAAGTCATGACGTAGCATATCGATTGATATGGTCCATTGATTCTTGAGATAACAAGGACCAAAAAAAGGTAACTCACATACTCACACACAAACATAAAATTACTCTAAAAATGATGGCAAACGATTCTCCAGGTCTCAAAACGTAAAGAAAACTCAAATTTAGCGTTTTGTTTTTTCGGACCTATAACTTCCCTCCAGTGAAGTTAAAAAATTCTAAAAGTAGGAAAGGGACTTCTTGTATTGGTAAAAACTTTACTTTTTTCAAGAACTTGGTCCCTAATTCATCTTTAAAACGATAATGCACACAGGCATTTAACATTATCTAATTCTAGTTCTACTTTAAAGTTAAAAAAGCAAATAAAAAGACAGGTATACTGTAGAGTTTGAATTCATTTTTTAAAAAATAAATTGGTCTTCTTTTAATAAATAATAATTATAATCAAATAAAATCTAATGTGATTTCCTGGAAGTCCTGCAATACGATAACAAACAAAGGCGTTTGTTTGCGTATAATTATTTGCCAGGAACTACGATCATATCACCTTGGTGTTTGTTGGACGGTGTTCAAAGGATCATTGCTGTTCGTATACCCGTCAGTCACTAAGGTAACGTAAGATATCAGTTGTTTTACAGTTTTTCAACGAATGTGTTGCTACGACACTAAATTGTTATTTACTAAAGAATTAGTGTTCTTTTTATGTGATGGGATCCTCTTTGTGCTAGTCTGACTCGCACTAATTACCCAGTATTTTTATACTATACAGTCTGTTTTATACTTTCGCTGATATATCTTAACTATCACTTTATCATATTGGATGGTATACTAAAAAGAGTAATAGCATAGTTCGAACTAGAAAAGATTAAAGAAGTCTTGGGTGATTTCCAGGAGCTGCAGCCACCAGAGCCGTGGGACGACCTGCTGGATGCGTCGAAAGAAGGCCCGGTGTGCCCGCAGACGGACGTGTTCTACGGGCGCGTTATGCAGCCGCACTCGGTCAGCGAGGCCTGCATTCACGCCAACGTGCACGTCCCACTGCACGCGCTGCCCGAATCCACACAGCAGCGTCTCGCCCGTCAACTGGATCCTCCTTACAAAACCGCTCAGCTAGACGTCGATAACCAACAGAATTTTGATTCCGGGGTTCCAATTTTAGTTTTCATCCACGGAGGAGGCTTCTGCTTCGGTTCCGGAGATGCGGACCTTCATGGCCCAGAGTATCTCGTTAGCAAAGGAGTTATTGTCATCACATTCAATTATAGGTAAGAATTTTATATGTAAACGTCCGTTTTAACAAGAACTTATGAGATGCGATGCACTTTTGGGTTAGAAAACCATTTATCAAATATTCGATAGCTCTTGCATATGGCTAGACGAACACTAAAGATTTGTGCTTGTGCATGTAAACAAAACAATGTCATTATATCTTTGTCTAGAGCACGATTCATCTCCTGCGTACTAGAAAACGTGTACCAAGTATCACGCGGTTTTTCTTTTTGGCAAGGAACCTATTTTCTGGCATTTTGTGTCAGAAGTGTCAATGTAAAGTTTAATTCAAAATTTACTGAGAGTTATTCAAAAGAAGTTTCACTCTCAAGGCCGAGTTGTCGAGTTGAGTCGCTGTTGAATCGGTTTTTACGAAGTAATATATGTTTTCCAGGTTGGGTCCTTTCGGCTTCCTGTCACTGAACTCTTCGAGTGTCCCGGGCAATAACGGTTTGCGCGACATGGTCACTCTGCTGCGCTGGGTGCAGAGCAATGCGCGAGCCTTCGGCGGGGATCCAGCGCGCGTCACTCTCGCAGGCCAGAGTGCAGGGTCAGCCGCCACGCATCTTCTCTCACTCTCCAACGCTGCCCAAGGATTATTTAGCAGGTACACTCACCGATATATGGAGATGATCCAAATCATTTAAACGCCCATCTGTGATATGAATATCAACGATAACAATATTTAATAGCCAAAGCGTGGACCAATCCTTACGTGTACGGAATTAATTAGATAAGACAACTTTCTTAAGATGCCGTACTGAATTTCTATCCAATTTTTATTTATATTTAGATGCCATCTTACGGAGTGCCTGAGCGTTTCTGCAGAAGGGTGGCTAGGTTACGACCCGTTGTTGACGGTAGTTGCTCGGATAGCATGAACATTAATGCTGGTGTCCCGCAAGGCTCTGTGCTGTCTCCTACGCTGTTTCTACTGCATATCAATGAGATGTTGGACATAAACAACATACATTGCTATGCAGATGACAGTACTGGACACGCTTATTACAAGGGTCGTGCAAACATCCCTCGTTCCGTTGTGGAGGAAAACAGTGGAGAACTTGTGTCTCAAATCAAGACCAATCTATCCAAGGTTTCTGACTGGGGACGGGAAAACTTGGTCCGATTTCTACAAAGACATAAGTTCACCGCTAAGACATCCCCATTCACTGTGATCCCACAATTCTAGAAAACTCCTCTCGCCATCTCCAAGAGCATTGGGATTCTTGGTGTTGACATTTTTTTATTTCATTCATTTTTTAGCATTATAGCTTTGCACTGCTTCTTACAGGATGATCATGATGAGCGGCACCGGCTTCCGTAGTTTCTACAGCACGTCACCGGCCTACGCCCAGTTCGTCGCTACTCAATTCTTAGACCTGCTCGGCATCCACTCAAGCGATCCGGAAGCGGTTCATCGACAACTTACCAAAATCAGTTTGGAAAAAATCATGGAAGCCAACGCTATATTGCTCGATCAAATCGGATTGACGACCTTTACTCCCGTGGTGGAGTCTTCACACCCAGGAGTCACGATGATTTTGGATGACGATCCGGAACTATTGATATTGATAGCTAAAGGTCGCGGAGCAGACGTTCCTCTACTAATAGGATTTACGACCGAAGAGTGTCAGACATTTCGACCGAGGTTCGAGAAGATAGATATGGTGGCGCGGTTGAAGATAAATCCAATATTAGCGCTGTCACCGAGCCTTATATACAAAAACAGCATCGAAAAGAGCGTGGCCTTGGCGGGCGATGTAGAGAAGAGATATTTTAATGGCAACATTACCCTAGATAACTTCGTAAAGCTATGTTCAGACGAATACTTTAAATATCCATCGCTGAAGGTGGCTGAAGTACGGGCGCGGAGAGGCGGGGGCGCGCCTGTGTTCCTGTACCAGTTCTCATACTCAGGGTTGGACGTGCCACTTCGCGACACCCTCGAGCTGCGGTACGGCGGCGCAGCGCACGTCGACGACCTTACTTACCTGTTCAGGGTCAACTCCGTGCTAGGCGACCACCGCACCTTCCCGCCTACTAATGCAGATGATCGCATGAAGGACTGGCTTACGACCCTTTTTGTTAACTTCATAAAATTCAGGTATCTAAGTAATATTCGAAACTTTGTTAACAACCTTTCTAAAACATTACATTATACATTACCGGTTCGCCTATTACTTTCGGAGAGAATCATTTGTTATTTCATTTTGTATAAAGAAACGAAAAATTTTTTTTATATCGGCATGTATAAAACGGCTAAAACGCGCTATTTCCGGTCGGAAAAACGCGAGACTTCTTATTTGTATACAGAAATTGAACGCAGTCCTCCCTCGCAGCCTAGTTGGTAGTATGACCGGCTGCTGTGCAGAGGGTGTGGGTTCGATACCCGCACTGGACAAACATTTATGTAATAAACATTTGTGTTTGTCTTGAGTCTGTGTGTATTTATGTATGATAAGTCTGTATTAACAAAAAAAAGTATTATATATATTTATCCTTTGTCTGGTATCCATAACACAAGCTTTGCTTACTTTTGGGCCAGACGGCGCGCTGTGTGTAATGTCCAAAAATGTTTATTTATATTATTTATAGTTCAGTTAACTGCATGGGACGCAAAGTCACTGATCGCCTATGGCTAAAATTATGTTACTCTTGCTCAAAACCTACAGAAATAAATTCATTCTATCATCAAAAGAAGTATTTGATACACGAGTAGTTAGTAAACATCAGGATATCAATTCTCCTTCTTTTCTAATCTATATATTTATATAAAAGAATACACTGACTGACTCATATAACAACTTTCTTCTGATCTTCAAACTGTACTAATGCAGCAAACGCTTACTTCCACAGCATTGATAGTAATTTACTATTAAAAATAACACGACTTAATTACTTAGGTCAAATAGGGACTTTGTAGCAGCACAGTTGGGATTTTTTGCTCACTGAACAACGGTAGCAGTAACTGCTACGAGACCTTTCATTTAGCATGGCTCGACATGCTGTTAGGTGGTTTAATTTTTAAGGTTCCGTACCCAAAGGGTATTTAGAGGAACCTATTACTAAGACTTTGCTGTTCGTCAGTCCGTCCGTCTGTCACCAGGCAGTATCTCATGAACTGTGATAGTAAGACAGTTGAAATTTTCACCGATTGTTGCCGCTATAACAACAAATACTAAAAAACAGAATGCAGTAAATATTTAAGGGGGCTCCCATACAACAAACAGGTAGACGCTTAAATATTCACAGAATATTAAGATATATATTCACTTTAAAAATAAATAATTAAATTAAAATAAAACAAATATTTAAGGGGGGATCCCATAAAACTAACGTGTTTTTTTTTGCTGTTTTTATAAATAAGTACCCATCTATTGTCGAATAGCTTTAGTGTTGCTTATTACTACTCGCCAATAGATGTCAGGAGAGTCATACTTTTCAGTTTATCACTGCTTGAAAACACGGATAAAATGACATTTTCTGAAAATTAAACTTAGCTAGATCGATATATACATATATATATATACATATATACAAGAATTGCTCGATTAAAGGTATTAGACGGTACGGAACCCTTGGTGCGCGAGTCCGACTCGCACTTGGCCGATTTTATTATTTATTGTATTTCGTTGCCTCTTTAAACTCGAGAGATTTAAAAAACAATGGTTTTAATTAATAATGAAGCGTTAATGGTTTCAGTGACCCAACGGGCGACGGACACCAAGACCTTAAATGGCCACCTTTGGGAGACCATATCGTGTACCAAAAAATCGAGGTCCCCAATCTGTTCCAGTCCACGAGGCTTACGCCTAGCCAGTGCCAGCTGATGACGTTCTTCGACAAAATCTGGTCAAAATGAATCAGTCACTCAAGATAGGATAGAGAAGTGAAGATGGTATCAAGTAAAATTTTAGTTCGGTGTGATATTTAGGTACGGTTAAGTGTACAATATTAGGAGGAATATTATAGACAGTATCGTGGAAGGGATACCCTGAGAACTTGGGGTAAAATGTAACTTTTGTGTTGGAAGTAAATGAAGTGGGACACCTAACAGGGTGGGGTTACAAAAATATAAGACTGCAGTCGCTATCTAAGTCACTTAATTTATTATATAAGTTTTGTAATGTAGATAATAAAAGTATAAACGTATTATTTAGATTAAGATTTGTGCTAGTCCGTAAAAATAGGATTTTCGAAAAATTTATTTATTTTAAAAATTCAAATTGAAGAAAAAAGAAGGAAAATAATAAAAATAAGTAAAAATGTAGAAAATTTATTTATTTTACGGATAAGACCCGCTACGTATACAATATTGTGTTGTTGCTTTACACGTTAAAGCTTTTTTATTTTAGTTTATTTGTCTATTCAAATTTATTATGCTGAATCCTCTTAAAGCACTTTACTCTGCGTAAAAATTGGAAGGTAAGTTTTACTGATTCGTACTAAAATTAGAAAAACGTAGAAAACATATATCTCCATTAAGACTACCAGGGCCCTATTTCTGAAAGCTTACTAGTCTAGTAATACTAGTCTTGTAACTGATCAATATATTAGTTTCCGTTTCTGGAATTTACTATTGTAAGTTACAACTTACTAGTCCGCAACAAGTAATACTAGTAAAATTTTAGAAAAGTAAATACATTAGCGTTTCTTAGAAAGTTGTCACTAGAATTTTACTAGACATACAGTAAAAAATTGCTATAATAAACCTACCAGTCTCGAAAGTCTTGTAAAAAGTTAAGTATAATTTACAAGTCAAATAATTTTCTCAATAAAATCTTACATCTAGAATATCTAACCAGAAAAAAGTTAAATATGTGGTCTAGTGACACCGACAATGAAGAGAACCATAATATAATCGTTCGTCGGCGTAGGATATTTCGCCCAAGAACAAACTGCAATTTTTTGACAACATTATTTGAATATAATGAAAGATTCAGAATGACTGCTAATATGTTAGAGAATCTTCTTAATATATTAGGACCAACCTTAGAGAAGGAAACCCAGAGAAATCAAGTCTTATCGTCTGCGATAATGTTACAAATAGCTCTTCACTGGCTCGGCACCGGGTCACATCACCACGCTATTGCATATATGTATGGCGTGTCTAAAGCAAGTGTTTGCAGAGCTGTACAAGCTGTTGGGTTAGGAGTTATTATTAAAGTTTTTTCAGTAACTGTTGTTTGGCCAAACGATTGTGGGGAAAATTTCATGAATTAGGAGGAATCCTAAAGGTTATTGCTTGTATAGATGGAACACTTATAAAAATTAATGCACCTCGAGAAAAAGAAAAACAATTCGTAGACAGACACAGCAACCACTCAATTAATTGCATGGTCATCTGCGGTCCTGACCTAAAAGTTTATAATTCATTTGCAAACAGGGCTTAAAGGAATAGTGGTTTATTTCATAGAATGGAGGAAGGGTGGCGACCTTTACCCGACACATATATTCTTGGAAATAGTGCCTATCCCTTGAAACATTGGCTTACACCACCTATTGTAACGGGCGTAAATGATGCAGGAAAGAGATATTTTCTATGTGGACATAAAAGAACAAGGAGGGTCATTGAGTGTGCAATAAGGTCTCCTTAAAGAAAAAATTCTTATGCTTTGTTAATGTATCAATGACATATATACATGACTGCTGAAGTGTAATGTTTTTAGTGTTGCCGCGTGCTGTGCGAACTATATACTCGATATCGACACCACTGTCTTTAAGAATTTGCTTAATCCAGCTAATAGCCTGAGTGCTGGCACTCCGAAATGATTTTTAACAATTAAAAATAAACGGTTTGATACTAATGTATTTCGCAAGTGACGTGACTTTTCTAGGTACATAGACACAGCTTTCGCTGGGCAAATACAGGGTTTTTCATGAAAACAAAACCGGCCAGTCTGGCTCGCGCACAAACTTCTTTTTTGTTGTATATTATTAAAAATATTCTTTAGTAGCTAAAAATTTACCGTTTTTGCAATTTTTCCTTTATCTGTGCTATAAGACGTTGCTAAGTAACAAATTCCAAGATTCTGAGTTCACGGGAAGTACCCTGTAGGTTTTGATTCCCTTGCGAGTTTCGAAAATTTGCGGAAATTTGCGGCATAAAGGGCTGTATCTTTTAATTGCGTTGGCTTGGAAGTTTGATTTTTTCACAGCTCCAAGTGACGTAGACCTGAGTATTTGATATAAATTTTAGCTTGGTACCTCCACGCGTTTCTGAGAAAAAGGGTCTTGACAGACGGACAGACAAGGACAACTAAATGATTCTATAAGGTTTCCGTTTTTTCGTTTCGAGGTACGGAACCTTAAAAACGGAATTATTAACTCGGTCTTGGATTAGCTTAATTACATCATCTATATAAACGCTTCCATTTGTCACAATTAATGATCGGATAATGTCTGAACATATTGTCCCGGTGACAACGCCAGTAGGGTTACAAGTTTTTTTTGGTAATTACCTACCTCTAGTGACAATGTCTCACATTGGGATCACAAGAATTTTGATATTTTGGTAAATTAGGCTTAATCTTAACACTTTCATGTAAACATATCAATATCATAGTTCTATGCCATATTGCACATCACTTTTTTATACAAAAGGGAACGGCGTCTAGTGATGTGCAATTGCAAGCATGTGCGTGCGTGCGTGAGTCTTCTTAGGTTCATAGTTTCTTCATGTTGCAGATCTAGTGAAATTTGATTTATTTCTGATATATTTTTATTATATCCAATTCACTTACCTAAGCCTTTGACTATTTGTCAAAAAATGATGTTAAGTTAACAAGTCCCACTATCCCTACACCAAGCTGATTTTGCATACTTTTCAAATGTTTATCTCTGTTTTTAGCTGCAAATTATCGTTTAGAACCTCTGCATTCAGTTGAATCAGTATTGAATGGAATCAGTATTTTGGTTATCAAGGTACCTTGTACCTCCTTAACCAGACCGTACACTAGGATTCTTTCCCAACGTTCAGAGATTTCGGGTGGAATTTTCTTTCCAGGATTTTCTTTGGATTTCTTGGCTTTACCGAGTATGGCTTAGATAGAATATTTCAGATTGGATTGTCTCTTCTTTGTTATGATCGCTTAATTTTTCTCTTAATTTCGTCAGCTGTCTTCTCAGGAGTTGTTTTCAATATTTTGGACACAATAAATATTATTGTTAAGAAATATACATATTAAGTATACAAATTTTTGAATAAATATACGTGTCAGATGCAATACACAAAAAAAACGAATAAAAGCAGCAGCGACGCCATGTGTCAGACAGACTTCTTAAAATATATGCTTATCATCGCGTGAAGATGCAGAACCGTGAAAAACGGACAACATGGTTTATAAAATCTCTTAGGGTGCAGCAACGAAGTATTATTTATAAATATAAACACTATTTGACCACTTTAGTCAGGACTTGAACCTTCATCCCGTAGATTCCCTCTAAGTGCTCTACTAATTCAGTTATCGATGTAGGTACAACACTGATTGGCGACATCACGACTATCCGAAAATAGGATCTTTGCGAATGTCACAAATCACACAAATTCTAGGCTACATAACTCTTATGAACACTGTATGTTTATAAAATAAAAATAGTTTTGAACTCAAAGTACAAAATTTACCTTAACCTTATTAAATGTTAAGCCATTTCTGTCTTTTCGAAAGAACTCAGTTAATTCAGTCTTGTGAACCACATTCGTAGAATATTTATAATTTATTATATTTTAACGATCCAAAAGTGTTCTTGAAAAACCTACTTTAAGGCGCAGTGCCTACCTAACTAGCGCCGCCAAAACATATTCTTTATTTCCTCTTTGTACCTATAAAACATTTTAAAGATATGAGGAACCAATTATTTAGATCTGGTCTATAAACTACTTTTAGAGTGTTTTACATTATTTTTAGAATATACCTGAGTTATAGATAGCGTTTCTGCTCAAAACAGCCACTTCTAGCAGAAACGCTATCTACAACTCACAGGTATATTCTAGATACAATACATAACGTTCTAAAAATAGTTTATAGACCAGATCTAAATAATTAGTTTGTAACATTTTTTAAATGTGTTGTAAAAGGAGGAAACAAAAAATATTTTTTGACAGCGCTAGTTAGGTAGACACTGCGCCTTAATTAATGATTTTTTTTTCATTAATTTGACTGCAATTACAATTACAATCCTAATTCAACTTTGGTTTGGAGTACCAATATATTCCGAATTTAGGGTTGCTAAAGAACGAAATTGAAACTGGATAGGGATCGAAACCGATTTCAATAGTTACCCTACTAACCGTTGGCAGTTGCGGCGTGGCTTCGCACCAGCCCAACAAAGTTACTTACCTGAAACAAAACAATAAAATAGTTCAAAATAGATTTAAATACATATTGAGATTGTAGGCGTTTATCGTGACCATTCTACAACACCGGACGGTTGCATCTGGATACCAGCTGGGCTCTTTTGACTCAGTTTAAAGACGAGATTGGATATCAGTGACGATTCAAAACTCACAAACGACATTAAACCCTTAGGGTTAGAATAATTATCGCTTTGTGTATGTTTTTTCTACCAATTGGTTGTGGATTTGATGGGTTGTGTTTTGAGGAATTGTTTGATTTTATGCCCACACCTACATTCATCGGCACTTTTGAACTACTGCGCGGTTTTAGAAGTGCTACCTCTCACCAACAGTTAGATTGTTAAGATAATGATAATAAAATTATTATTTATGAATAGACCATTACGACATTTATCCTCAAAGGGGTTAAACAGTTAACAATGCTCGTAACAACTAAGTTTTATGGTATTCCGTCCCACAAACGTAATAGTAACCTGCCAGTAATTAAACTAAGTTTGAGACAACTAGAATCCACAGATAGTATCAATATATGTCTTCTACCTTTGACATGACAGTCCAGCGTACTACCATCTGCGCCAATTCATAATATAGGTATGATACTTATGTATTTTACATAATAGTTTAAGGCGACTATATATAAAAGTGGTCCGCGAGTGTACGCGGCATAAGTGCGACGGTAACGAGTGCATAGAACATGTGCGGGTGCAGCGACAAGGCGTGTGCAGCCATAGTGCTTTTTTTAATTTGTACGTTAATAATTTACTTTTTTAACTACACACTAAAAACTATAAATAAATAACATTATAAAAACCAGCTTGCGGCCCTGGGTTCTATAGTATATTTGTCGAGATTGACCTGAAAATATCAGGTATCAAGAGGGTGTCTGACTCCTCGAAATCAAAGTTTTTAGTTAAAAATTTAATTTGTGCCAAAGTATTTTCTATTCTGTTCAATAACCTTTAGTCAACGATACCTCAGGGAATATTTTTACTCTCAATCACATGTAAGTTATAGATTTGAATTACCTAAGAACAATGTGGTTCCCTTTAGGACTCGACTTACGAATACAAAATTTAAATCGAGGAAGACGGGTCTTCTGTGTCATCTTCTTTCAATTCTGAGTGAAATAAACCCGGCAGACTGCATCTCACGCAGATTTAAGCTCATTAAGATTTCTAAGATTTCGTTCTATCTTTTGGAACTGACTATTTAACTAAACCTAAATGGATCTTACGGGGGCTGACTGAGTACGGGGCTCAGGTGCTCCAGATCCTTTACCAAGTCTAAGAACTTTTGGTATGGAGAAAAAACCAATAATTTATTGTAAATTTGGTACAGCTCCAACAACAAACGAATTGGGGTTACAATTTACAGGCTAAAAATTTTATTAAAAAATAAATGAAATTTTAGAGATAGAACCAAACTTTGCTGTTACTACATTTAATTTATTCTTAATGACTTAGGCCTAGCCTTAGACAGACCTGCTTTATGCTTGAAGCTTGTTGGGGCTTGTTATTCCCAAGGGGGAGCTCTTGTGACTTGGTTGGGGACAGACATTTATTCTCACACTTGTGTAAAATATATAACAATGGTAGAAGAAATAAAATGTAGTTAAATGCATTCAAAGCGGAATAAAATACTTTTTTTTTCTGTAATACTACAACAGTACCGTATTAGTTACAGTATTAACACTTACTTGATTCCGAACCATAATTAATTTAACACAAAGGTTAAAATATGAACAAATCGTAAAAATATACAATGTTAAAAATTACAAAGATTCTAGGGATTGGCAAATGCGATATGAAACACTTGTTCAAACATCGATATCTTAATGCTAAATGAGCTGTAGTAGGTCAAATACATCCAATACAAAAGGTCGACGAATAATAGAAATACTAAGTTGTTTATTCCATTCACCTAGACAATGAAATAATATTACATTATATAAATACTTACATATTATATAAATTTTTTACACAATTTATCAATTAGTATTTGTTATGTCGTCAAATCGTTTAAGAATAAATGTGATTTTCTCTGTATAATATGTGTTATCTAACACAAACCTATCTTTTATTAGTTGTCTGGTACCCAATAGTGCAAAAAAAGTACAGTTTGGGATCAGATGGCACTGTGTGTCCAGGAACATTTATTAGACTCTTTAAGGCGCCTATGAATGCTAATTAGAGGCGCCAGTACGCACTTTTTTTAATTTTCTTCCCGTACAAAGCGTTTTTTAAAAATAAAGCTATTTTTAAAATGATTTGTATTGTTTGTAGGATATGTCTGTGAGTTTCGATCCTCATTTCTGTTAAAAACCGCCACTTTTAGCAGAAATAAGAATCAAAAATTAAAAGTATCTAAAGGCGGCGTTAGTTAGCCCTAAAAGGGGCCTTAAGAATCTATTCTCATTTACAGCCCCAGTACGAGAATTTTATAATCGTTTCTGGCCCGTCACACTATTGCAATGATGTTACTGACTCTGACTTAGTCATACCATGATGGTCGTGAAGAATCTTCAAATTGTGGAATCTGATAGATGTTTCTTCTTCAAGCGATCAAATACAGAAAGATCCGAATTAGCACACAAGCAGTATGAGCAGACACTACACAACTTAATTCCTGTATAATGCTTTTTAATGAAGTTTGTAAATTCCTAAATCTATTGTAATAACTTCTTAAAGTGCAAAGCGGCATAGTAGCCGCTTAGTCCTCACGACAATGTCTTTAGGAATATACAGGTGCGTATTAAGTGATTGTGCCATTAAAGCAGTTATAAATATTTTATTTATTACTCACGCACGAAGGGTTCCGTACCATTATTTAAATTAACGGCAAAAAAATCACGTTTGTTGTATGGGTGCCCCTTAAATTTTTCTTTTTAATTTAATTATTTATATTTAAAGTGAATATATAACTAAATATTCTGTAAATATTTCAAGCGTCTACCTCTTGCCGTTATCAATATTGAGCAAAAAAATCACGTTTTTTAGTATGTATTGTAATAGCGGCAACAGAAATACATCATCTGTAAAAATTTCAACTGTCTAACTATTACGGTTCATGAGATACCGATGAGCCTGGTGACAGACGGAGAGCGAAGTCTTATTAATAGGGTCTCGTTTGTAACCTTATGGGTACGGAACCCTAAATAGGTAAAAGCACTTCAATAGAGTTAGAAACAATGTCTATAGCACTCAAAGATGCCTTTAACGTTACTAGGAAGTATTATGTAGTTTACAGCTTTTAACTAGATCTATGACGATCATTAATGACACTATAGGCGTATAAGAGTTTTATCCTTCGACATTACCACTTAAAGCGACTGCAGTATGGATTAGATATGTTTAAGATATATCGCTAAAAGAGTTTTGGACTTTTCCATATCAGTACACATAGTATCTGCATGATAAGATGTATGTCTGAGAACCAAATAACACTCTAGGTCGTCTAACCAGTATTGCTAAAAAATCAAAGTCACGTTCCGAGGGTGGCTCCTCAGAAGCCGTGTGACTTTTAGGAACTAGCAACTTGTAGTTTTAATAAAACTAATTGCGTAGTGTTTTGAAAATTCATTTTCTTGCGAATGTCGACGGCGCTACGTCATCGTGGCTGTCCGTCAGTAACAAATACATACAGACATAATGATTGTGTATATCTATTATACGTAGAAAAATTATAGCTCTAATGTCAAAATCCAGACAGGAAACAGGGGATATTTCCTTTAAAAAAAAAGTCAGATGGATCATGTTAATTTCCAGTAATAACACGTCTAGAGTGCAGAGGATGCGAAGTACGAGCGCGCACTAACACGGGATGGGTTTGCGGATCGCGCCGGGTTGCTGAGGACGGCTCGCCTTACGCCAGCTTCAGGGGTGTGCCTTACGCGAAACAACCGCTCGGAGAACTACGTTTTAAGGTACCCCGACATAGTATTTTTAATCAAAACTTAGGCACTTTGATCGCGGAATCTCACCTTTAAATATTTAGCACAATACATGCATGCGGTATATGGTCACTCCCCGCCGTTCGACCCCGCCGCCCTCCTGTGTCATTTCTGTGACCGCTCGCAAAGAACACAGCTCCTAACAATAAACCCATGTTTCGTCGCCTGTTACGATATATGATGGTTGAACTACGTCTACACTTCCGTCGCACTCAAAAAGACAAATCCGTTTCTGGAGGCTTAGTTTTGATATTTCCAATTGGACGAACATAATCTTAAATTATCTCGAATAAAAGTTAGTGCAGCTGCAAGATGAGAGATCTCCCAAAGACTTTTCGATTTTGTGGCACATGTAGTTTAGAGTGCTGTAGCCTTTGAAGGATCGCTCCCCAATAAAATAAATAAACATTATAGTTTCCTTAAATCAAACTACAATATTAGTAGCATGGGATCACGGTTACTTAGTAAATACTGGATACTAAAAGCTCTGCTATGCCCCCTAGAATCACAATCCGGAGCAAAATCTTAGTCGAATTATAAAAAATATTTTTTAAAATAGATTGATAATTGAAATTGCAGGAGCTTCAACCGGCGGAACCGTGGGACGTGTTAGATGCGACTGCGGAGGGTCCAGTGTGTCCCCAGCGCGATCTGTTTTACGGACCTATTATGAGGCCGCAGAGCATGAGCGAGGCCTGCATCCACGTCAACGTCCACGCACCCCTCTATGCTCTACCTGAAAATGGAATACCCGCCCGAACAACGGGTCTTCCAATAATGGTGTACGTCCACGGAGGAGTGTTCAGCTTTGGTTCCGGAGACGCCGACCTTTATGGGCCGGAGTATCTGGTCATTCAGGAAGTCATTGTGATCACGTTTAATTACAGGTAAGTTATGAGCTTTTGGATGCCAGTTAACTACCAAGAAATGAAGTTTATGTTCTCAACAAAAATAATCACTTGTTTTTTAAAAATCACAAAAACAACTTTGTGTTTATATTGCAGACATTTAAGTCAAAACTAAAACTATTGAATAGGTAAGAACAGAATATAATTTTACATATAATCTAATCTAACGAGCAATTCTTGTATATATGTATATACACTCGTATATGTATATGCACTTGTATATGTATATATATAATCAGAAACTCGGAAACGGCTCCAACGATTTTCATGAAATTTATTGTACAGGGGATCGGGGGCGATAAATCGATCCAGCTAGGTTTCATTTTTAGAAAACTTCGTTTTATCCGTGTTTTTAGGCACTGATAAACTGAAAAATATGAATCTTCCTGACATCTATTGAAGAGTAGTAATACTATTATTTTACCGACACAGCAACGCTAAAGCTACTCGACAATAGATGGCGTTCTTAAATAAATAAAAAAAAAAAACAAAAAAGCTTGGTCTTCAGGTACTTTTAAAATAAATCTGACCAACTCTACACTTTTTAAGGGCGAAATTTTTATCTATTTGTTAAAATCGACAACAATTGACTTAGTATTAAAAATAAAATGATATAAGTATTGTTAGGTACTTAATCAAAAGTCTTTAGTAATTAGTCATTGTTGCAAAAAATAATTAGCTCTTCTTAACCGGTCCTTTTTAGATTAGGTCCGTTCGGATTCCTGTGGCTGAACACAACCAGCGTTCCAGGCAACAACGGGCTAAGAGACATGATCACACTGCTGCACTGGGTGCGGCGCAACGCGAAGAACTTTGGGGGAGATCCAGATGAAGTCACCTTCGCAGGACACAGCGCAGGCGGCGCGTGTGTCCATCTCCTGTCTTTGTGCACACCCGCCGATGGATTGTTTAAAAGGTAATGCAATTGATCACAGAAGGTTTTGAATCCACGATTTAATTTAACTCAATTGTTTAGCACTACTGCTATTTCTATAGCACAATTAAAACCAGTTAAAAGGCTACAGATTTAAATGGAACTGATCTTTATAGGATTTTGCTGATGAGTGGACCCAGCACTCGCAGCCTCTACAGCACCGCCCCAGCCTACTCTCGAGAGGCAGCTAACCAATTTCTTACTTACTTAAGAATAAATTCTACCAACCCTGAAGAAATACACAAGCAGCTAGTTGAAATGCCGCTAGAGACTATCATGCGTGCCAATGTCCAGCTTCAGGACCAGTTCGGAGTGACGACCTTTTCTCCGGTGGTCGAATCTCCTTTGCCAGGAGTGAAAACGATTATAGATGACGATCCAGAAGTTCTGATAGCTCAAGGCCGTGGAGCGAACTATACGCTGATTATTGGATTCTGCACGGCAGAATGTGAGACGTTCCGGCCAAGGTTCGAGGCGATAAACATGGTTGGACGCATAACTAACGACTCTTCCCAACTGTTATCACCCAATATGCTCTACGCGATGACGAAAGAGGATGCTCACAAAGCGGGAGAGAAAATTAAAAAAAGATACTTCAAAAGTACAATAAATATGAAGGAATACGTGAACATGTGTTCCGACAACTTTATAGTGTACCCTTCGCTAAAACTGGCAGAGTGGAGAGAGGAAAGAAGAGGGGCTCCGGTACACCTGTATCAGTTCGCGTACGAGGGGGAGTACAGCGTGATGAAGGCGGCAACTGGGCTTAAGTACAACGGCACAGCTCACGGAGAAGACTTGACTTATATCTTTCGCGTCAATTCCATGCTGAGCGGTCAGCGCTCGAACGCGGTTCACGACCCAGACAAGGCTATGAAGGTTTGGATGACGACGTTAGTCACACAATTCATGACGTGCAAGTAATTGTCTTTTTTTTTTTACTATCTTACTGGGGGCTCAAATCAGATACAATTTTCGTTTTAAATTTCCGGGCACATGTACTACCCATCCAGAATAGTTTGTCTCAAACAGGAGTAGGGACTACTCTCCTACGGGCGTCGAAATAATTATCTACTACACTATTTCGTTTGTTGGTATTAGCGTTCTCGAAACCGTTATATTTACTACAATCTGAATAATTATGTATTCATGCCTACTCACAGATCACTAAGTGAACTGTGTGCCCACCATCGATGTGCCCACTATACCACAAAGAAGTTACATTATATGCTCGGTTCTTGCTATCTTATGAACGTAAATACATTTTGAATGTCTTTAACGACAAGCACAGTAAGTTCATGAATATTGTATTGTAGGTTACACTGATCATCAGATTGCTTACGTTAGAATTAACTAAACATTATTTGTACTCCCGACAGTGTCAACTGTTAACTATTATGGAAATCTAGAGCAGTGGTGCCCGAACTTTTTTCTATGAAGATCTCCCTACCAAAAATTTATGACTGGGAGATCAACGCTTGTACCTAGAATTTTTTTTTATGAGTAAATAAAACTACTACACTCGGTGAAATTTGTGTTTCAAAGTCATTTATTATAAAACAAAAATTAATCAACGTGATTTTGGTGCATGACATTGGTGGTTTTTCGCTAAATTTTCGAATTTAGGATATTTTCAATTAACACATGCAGGCTGTAACATGCAAAATCTAACACTAAAAACCCGAGCACCCGCGCGTCTTTTTTCCGTTGTTTTTCAGGGACTTTAACTGCTCTCTATATCTCTCTGCTTATATTTGAACAAATAATTTGTTTTGCTCACACAATATACGGCGATCGACCGTTTGGGCACCTCTGACCTAGAGGATTGATCTGCTGAAGAACATAAACCTGGCGGCACAAGAGTACTCCCGCTAAGTGATATGATTTTGCTGATAGAGACAGAATTGCCAAATCCTACTAATATTATAAATGTGAAAGTTTGTATGTCTGATGGATGTTTGTTACTCAATCACGCTTCAACCACTGGACGGATCAAGATAAAACTTGGCATACATATAGGTTAGGTCCTGAAATAGCATATAGGCTACTTTTCATCCCTAAAAATTCAATAGTTCCTGCGGGAAAAACTAAAACAGAGTTTAACGAACTATTGCTGCACCTATAGCATGCTATAGGAATTTATTGGTATAAATAATTAATGTGAGTTAATTAAGGAATTCCACGCCGATAACCGAATTAAGGGCGGGCGGAGCCGCTGGCAAAGTCTAGTATAAAATAAATCACTAATAATTTGTTTTTTGACTCGAGCTCCATGTGGTTACTGTCTAGGTCCGGATGCATTAACTAGTATTTTTCAGCGAACGCGAGTGCCAGCGTAGCAACATAGCTCGATGGCCGCCAGCCGGACCACGACTCCAGTACTTGGACATCAGAAATCCGAAGCGGTCCTGCGTTGTAGCACCGACTAAGGAGCAGAAGAGTTTTGTGGAATTCTTCGATGGCCTTCGAAATGAACCGCGAATATAAGAACAAGTTGCGTAAATCTTGCGTCTCGCCAACATATAACGGATGTCTAATTTAAGTTTTCAATTAATTTATATAAACATCTATTTTATTTTATTTTTTGTTTTTAAATAGAAATATACAAAAAAAATTTGTGACACACTCTAATTTTTAAACTGCGTATCCTAAAAATAACGATAATAGGGCTTTACTTTTAACGAAAATATAATTTTTGAAGTGAAAACTTCTTTAGCGGCGTTGTGCACTTTTTTTGGTACGGGTAAAAAATGATAAACTCGCGTCAGGTCACGTGTCCTAATCGTGGAAATTCGTAAGACGGAAACCGTAATGCCACGCCTATTATAATTTTTATTAAAGTGAAAACTTCTTTAGCGGCGTTGTGCACTTTTTTTGGTATGAGTAAAAAATGATAAACTCGCGTCAGGTCACGTGTCCTAATCGTGGAAATTCGTAAGACGGAAACCGTAATGCCACGCCTATTATAATTTTTATTTTAAGTATTCGCGATTATGAGTAGTACAGGGAGATTGGATATGGAATTTTAATTCTATGACAGATTGCGATGTCAAATATACTACGTCAAAAAAGTAAATAAACATTATAATTTCTTGACAATGTCAAAGACATGTCTTGTGACATATTTGAGTGTTAAGCGCGAATCGTGTGTAAAGGTTTTCACTTCTGCCGGCACTCCCGGAGTGCAACTCGTTTTTTTTTTTGAATAGAATCACTATTTCATAAGTTTTTTAGATATCTACAATAATTCTTATTCTACGAAACACTAAATGAGTTAGAAGGTTGTTATAATAATTTGTTTACTTTTTTTGGATTATTTATTTAGATAACTTTTTCGGTACGGGACCTTTAAAAGGAAATGTTTTAGTACCTACAGTCTATGGACACAAAAGATTTGATTAAATAGAACGATGGTTTTGCACGATGCACACTAATGTACGTAGCGTGCAGCAACTTGGTTGTGTGGGAAAGCAGTCGATGGACCAACACTTTTTAGATACTAGTCTTATTTCAAAGCATTGCATCTTTTAATCTGTCATAAATATTATTTAAACGAGCATGTACCTTTGTATATTTATATTGTATTTCTTAATTCTATAAAGATTTGTGTATTTGTAATATTGATGTACTAGGAAGTCACTATATAGGCATTATCTAAAAAGCTATCTAGACGGTCATAAAAGCTTTTCAAACAGTAACGCGCTTGCTAAGTATAGCATCATCTATACAGCAAGGCCTTTAGCATCTCATTAAAAAAAAATTTGTCAAACATCGACAAGCACGTAGATGCTTGTCAAGCACATCAAGCATTATCGAAACGGTCAAGATTGCTTGTCAAGGTTTTAAGATTCACGATTTTAATCCTTTGAGGCACAGTTGAGTGCATGAGGTTTATTTTTCACTTTTTGGGGTAGCCAAATTCTCACCTAATATTTCTTTCTCGAAATATAGCTAAAATCACCTCACGTAATTAATGGACGTCCCATTAGGTTAAGTACAATTAGTCTAGTCGACAAGTTGAAAATGGTACAAAATAGAGATACTGCTCTTAAAATTACGTGCGATAGCTCATTGGATCCGGAATGACGTCTAGAAAAATGTGCCAAAAGCGTGTATTAGCACATAAAAAATTGCAAAAGTTATAAACAATTAAAGATGAAAAAAAAATGGCATTTCGTTTTTTGCCAATATTTCATAAACTATTAATATTTAAGAAATTTCAAAAAAAAATTCTGAAAGAGAAGGAAATTTCCAATAAAAAACTCCGGACTCCCGGAACTCTATCTCCATTATTTATAATTTTAATTTAACGCTGAAAATAGGTCTGCGCGCGACATTTTTAGGTTGCGCGCGCAGCGTCAAAAGCGAGTACGGCACATTAATTAATTAATTTAAGGTATTTAATATTTTTTTTTTAATTTGAAAAAATTATGGTGTGTTCTGAACACTATAAATAATTTATTCCCGTTGGAAATTTTACTTAAAGTCAATTTTTCAACAAGTTAAACAATTGTTAACTAACAAAATTTTCTCGAACTACCGTCTTAATTGTAAGTGAAAAAAAATGTTTCAATAATGGTCGTAAAAAATTTTCGCTTCGTAGAGCCTTTCTTACATACATACTTAACAAGATCGTGCCATAAAAGTTAAAAAAATAGTTATACTTTGTTTATAACAATTTTTTTACTTGAACAAAAACTTAAAAATCCAAGTAATGTTGTTAAAAAAATATATCATTCAAAAATAGTCATTCCGGATCCAATGAGCTATCGCACGTAATTTTAAGAGCAGTATCTATATTTTGTACCATTTTCAACTTGTCGACTAGACTAAATAAGTTACGCGTAAAAATTGCTTTTTTTTAATCCAATTACTATTTTCTGATAAATACGTCGACAAACATACATACATAAAAACCGGTCAAGTGCGAGTCGGACTAGCAAAGATAAACCGTAAAAGATAAACTGTATTTAGGGACAAACTTAACTTTGCAATACATCAACATAAATCGTGGTTAGTTTGCTGCAAATAAGGTTATAATCGCAAAAAGCGCAAAAAATTTGTTTGTTATGTGACAATTAATCTACGGTTTTCACTTTTTTTTACTTTACGTTTCCTACAAGGCTTTCATGATTCCAAGTCAACGGGAAGTACCCCATAGGTTTTGTTTAATTTGTTTGTTACACAATATGCCACAAAAATAACCGTATTTTGCGCATATTATTTTAATGCATTGACTTAGAAGCATGTTTTTTTACTGTTTAAGTGACCGTAGACTTCAGTATTTAATATTAATTTTAACTTGATACCTCCATGCGTTCATGAGTAAAAGGGTCTTGAAAGATAGACGGACAAACTTTTTTTCTATTCACTCGCGAATTTCATTATCAATCAATGTAATCATTCATAACTTGTTTACAGCCATACTAAAATATTTTATCAGTAGAATTACATATCCACGTTATTTAGCAAACTACTACGATTATCTCGTCACGCAACACTGACTCTTTTTACACGCACTATCTCTGTACAATACACATAGAAACATTAAACAGTGATTTGATGGATATATGTTCTTTGGCAGTGGTTAAATAAAGGTATTAACTATGGTATTAGTCTGATTCGCCTGCGTAGCTGTTGACGTGAACGAGGGTGCATCCGGGCGATTGCCGAACTCCAATTGTGATTGATTTTAAGTCCTTTACAGTTTCCATTGCCGCATATTTTATTCATTCAATATCTACGCGCGTGTGGCAATGGAGAGGCCAAAGTGTTGAATTTAAAACCGATGTCCATTACGTTTGACCACTGAGAGGCAAACACATAAAGAGGAAGAACGAGATGATGCATTCCGTTCGACTGCTGATGACATTGATTACGGTAATGACCGTAGGCACCAGCGGGGCTGTGGTATTGCACACGGCGCAGGGACGGCTGCGCGGCTTGCGGTGGGAGGGTTATGTCTCCTACCTGGGCATCCCCTACGGAACCATCACCGACAAAGACACAAGATTTAAGGTAGATTCTTTTCGGTTTAATTAATTAGGTGCAACTTCATTAAGAAGACTGCGAAGCTGCAAATTTTTATACGAACTGCTTTACTGTCCCTCCCCTAGTCTGAGGCTAGTTGGGGTATCCCTTTCCCGCACTAACTGCACGCTTGCCTTGTCTAGTCGGACCTCTGTCTCTGTCTGTCTATCTTAACTCTGTGACTCGACTGTCTTTCTGTAGTTGGCTTGGTTTCTTGCTCGTCAGATAGATCTAGTGGTCCTGTTATACTAACACTTCAAATCTTCGGTGTACATATCTACGCAGCTTGCAAAACTCTATAACTACGCTCATCTCGATAGAATCAATAAAAAAATCATATATTTTTACGTATTTTGCCTAATTTCAGATGAGTGGTCTGGCCCCTTCATGGGCAGATATACGTGAGAGCCAGCGCAATGACTGTACCCCGACCTCTGAAGCCGAGGAGTGTCTTAAGCTGGACGTGCACGTGCCGGAGACAGCAAAATCTCCTCTGCCGGTGTTAGTGTGGGTACGAGGCGGGAGCGGCCGGTTCCCCCCCGGAAAAGTAGTGCGGCAAGGGATAATCCTAATTATCGCCAGCCACAGGTCAGGCAATTGCGATTCTTTCCATCTTATACTCTTGACTCTTACTATGCTCCTAAATCACGTATGCTTACAGTAATCTGGACCGCTGGACTGCTATTATTCACTTTATATTCATTTATTATCTTGTAAGGAACCGAATTACTACTGGTATCAACAGATTTGTATATAGGTACTGTATGTTAAGAGGTGAGTAATGCAAAAACTACAACTTGAAGTGAATCACCACACCCACTAAAAGTTAGACGACACATTGAGTCAGGTTGGTATTTCACATGACGTCATAGTCTGTTTGCAATCGGTGCCAAAGTGTAATTTAAAAAAAATGTTGCAAAAGCACAGCCTTTTCTTGATGAATTATAACTAATAGACTATTATTCCACGAGTGCAACTACACTACTGTAACCAATAAAAATAGATTCTTGGTACTAGATATGACACAAAATTTAACAGTGTAGCAAAGCTATTCAACTATATAAAATATACATGAAATTTTCTTTTTCAGATTAGGTACATTGGGATTTATATGTTCTAGAACGGAACATAATCCTGGTAATGCCGGAGCAAAAGATGTCGTGCTAGCATTGCGGTGGGTCCGGGACAACATCGTCGCTTTCAGAGGGAACCCTGATAGAGTGATAATTGCCGGACAGGGTTTCGGAGCAGCTATGGTCGAGGTTTTAACTTTATCTCCTATGAGTCGAGGCTTGTTCCATGGAGCCATCATGCAGAGCGGAACAACGCTGAGCCCTTCGTATTTTAATTACGATGCAGAAGTACGGGCTATTACTTTCTTAAAGAAACTGACACAGAATGGTGACTTAAATTTAGCACTGCTTACTGCGAATTGTACAAAAATGGTAACGGAAGCTGAGCAACTGGAACTGCCTTATTTTCCCTTTGGAATGTGCACAGAAAAGTCTTTTAAGAATGAAGAGCAGTTGCTTTCTGAGCCGCCGTATGAACTGTTAAAAAAGAATAGTCTAAAAGTTCCTATTATGATGGGCTACAACAGCGATGAAGCCTATATATTCCTGGAAAATTTAATACAACCTGATGTAATAAAGAGGATCTCCAGAGACATAACAACCATGATCCCGGCGGAGTTAAAGTTCTTAAATGAAAGAGAACTGCACCAAGTTGTAAATCAAATAAATGAAACATATTTCTTGAAAAACCTTACCTTGTCTACAATATTGGAGTTTTACAGGTTGCGAATAAATGTATAAATACATATGTGTCGTTGAGTTTTCAGAAAATAAACATTTTTAAAAGGCATCTTTAACTTTTTGCTTACAGAGATGCCTACTTCGTGAGTCATGTCTACCGCAGCGTCAGATTGCACGGGTTATCCTCTCATTTCCCAATTTACTTCTATCAGTTTTCTTACTCGGGAACTGCAGGAGTGGAACCGGTAGTTGGAGTCAAGAAACAAGGAGCAGCTTTTTCTGACGAGCTCGCTTACTTGTTCTCAAACGAAGAGAAGGATCTTCAAGGTGACGATGCTTTAGTCCAAACAAACGTCCTTAAGCTTTGGACTAATTTTGTAAAATATTTGTAAGTACGTTTTTCTTTTATCAGATGGTAAAGTTACAGTTAAGTACTGAACGCCTCAATCTTCTTACATTTCCGGCAAAATACTTCAAGTCTGACACTTTTTTTTGACATCTTATCGTTTTCACAGTGTTAACGTTATGTACTGAATGCCTTAATCTTCTTACATTTCCGGCAACGTTCTTTAACTCTGACACTTTCTTGACGTCTTCGTTTTCACTGTGTTTACAAGTTTTATGTTAACACTTTGTTTACAGCAACATACCAAGTTATTCGTAAAGTTGATTTGGTGGTACGCGGTGTTTCAGAGAGTAGGTATTAAAGTGAATTGATTTAAGAGGATACTTACTGCGGCGAGCGTGATCCATACAAACGAAGTTTGACTCTGTTTTCGACATTTACTAATCCAGCACCATGTAATTGTATAAACATGATCTAAGGCTGAACATCTATGTCTGTAGTTTACCAAAATCCAACAGAATGAAATAGCTATCCAAACTAATAGAAAACTATCAAACGGCAGACGTACTAGACATATTTATTCCTAGATCATATCTATAAAATTTGATTGAACTCAAACAAACTTTGTTCCTATGGAAAGTGTTGAAGGGAATATTCTCTTAAGGACTATATCCTATTGTGACTAAAGATGTTAACATATAAATGAGGAGTAAGCTCAGTGTGATTTTTCAGGAATCCAAATGGAGAGCGCGGAGAAGTGGCACATTGGGAGGCGACCACCCCTGGGAAGCTGCGGCTGCTCAGCATCAACACTGAATTGGAGATGAGGGACCTCCCTCACAAGGCGGCCGCGATGATGTGGGATAATATATATGAAAAATACTATTACAATCGACAAAAAGAATTCATTGTATAAATGGCAAACAGCCAATAATGATTTAATTTAGTAAAAATTAAAGGGGGTCTCCATACAAAATACATATTTCTGTTGTCTATCATGAAAACGATAATACGTACAAGCAACATTGAGGTGAAAGTGCAGACCAAGTTGCAACACGATCCGATAACGAGAAATAAAACATGATAAGCTTTGATTTTTTTTTTGTTAAAATTAGTTAAGAGACGGATAGACATAATTTATATTGGTTATGGAAATATTAATGCAATCGAAACATCAAATTAAGATTTATTTTTACACTCGATGTCACATAAATGGCACCAATGGAATTGCTCTATAAAATACTTTTAACCCCTAAATAATCAATGTTGACTAATGGGTATTACTGGAAAGGCAATTTATTCAGTTTTCAGAAATGAAAATTTATTTCCATTTTTGTTCTTTAATTCATAAAAAAAAGAATTAATCGCGAATGAATAGAAACATCAGTCAAGCGCGAGTCAGACTCGCACACTGTGGGTTCCGAACCACAATTTACGTAATTTACGAACACAAACAAAAAAGTCTGCCGCTAAGTTAATCCAATGACTGACCACGCCCGACGTTGCTTAACTTTGAATATCGTTTCCAACACTCAAATGTGTTACTGTTTCTCTTAATAATCGGTAGAAGGCGGTGATACGGTAATTTATGCTGAAATTCGTCGTGCATGTACAGGTCGTCAGTGACTCCGGTTTTTGACTAAAAATGGTCCTGAAAACCTACCATTGAAGGTACTGACGTAGAGCTTGCCCAAGTATTGTTGTGCGGCATTTTGGGGCATCAAATTGTGGATTTTGACCTATTATGACAATGTCGACTTACCACTTAAATTACTGACTAATAGCCAACCAAGCCGCCTTTGTCACAGGTCCCCGAACTATTATAATATTTAATTAATTTTCTCTTGAATAACATCTACGAACCATACCATACCATATATACCTACTTGCCATATGTATTTGAGACACTAAACTCTTACCTGTAACAAGTTTGACTAAAGTGCTGAATTGAAATAGAGCAGGGCCTTGTGACTTCTATAGTCTACATGATGTATAGAGACATGACAGATTTAGTTCTTAAATGTAGCTATTTTTATCGGGTAATAACCATTCTGATGATACCGAAACACGATTGGTATAACTTTATTCGATAATTTTTATTCTCTTGAGGGAAGTTATTATAATAGGTCCGAAAATCGAAATCGCTAAATTTGCGTTTTGTTTACGTTATACGACCTGGAAAATGGTTTGCCATCATAATATAGGTTAGTTTTTTTTTGCCCCTTGATATCTCAAAAACCAATGGACCAATTGGTTTCGTGACCTATATAATAAATCGATACGCCGCGTCATGACTTAGATCTGAAAAGATTTTGAGCAAAATCGGTCCAATGGTTTGTTTTAAAACAACTCTTTTTTTAAAGACAAACATATTCTCAAGAGAAGTTGCTCGTGCGGTACTTGCTACCGAACTAATTTTCTTTAAAGTAACCGTAAATCATTTATTTTTTTTATTGGCATTGCAAAACGTCAATGTCTTTACAAGTACCTTACTACTATTTTATGATAAACTTGCTAGTCGTGCCGAGTGAATTTTGTCTTTCTTTTTGTTTTTTTTCTCCTTGCATACAAACCTTGTCCTGACAATTACGAACACATCAAAAAAAAACCATAAAATTCTAGCAGTTCTAAATGGAGGAAGTCATGACGTACATATGCATACGTATGACGCTCCTAGGATACGCGTGGGGTGAACCAGTGTACCTACGTACGTATTATACACTACCTAGTTAGATTAGTAGCTTAACACTGATTAGCATATCACAGTTGTACACCGACTACTATTGATTTCCAATACAAATGAACCCAACAAACTTCCGTGTGTAACGTAATCGGAACACATCCTACGCAGCAGTGGATTCGTGCTTTACTCAAGTTTCACGTTTTCGTTACGTTCGGAACTCTCTGTTTTCGGTACAATTTATAATTTGGCGATGACGTATGATGTTTACAAATAACGGGACAAGTCTGCCTTCACAGTGTAGAGTACGGTCTATAAATCAATTGTTATGCACTAACGCTATTGTTTTATCGTATAATAGATAACAATAACAATTTGTCGAGTTTAGTTCTAATTATGTCAGTAGGAACAGGACACTTCAAACATTAGGTACTATTTTAATTAGTATTAGGTAATAAAAATATAAAGTATCCCGGGACTTAATCACCGTTACGTGTTTCGTTTGAACACACGTAACTGAATGCAGAGCAGTCGATTACAACCATGCGCCAAGGCGGTATGATCGTACAAGTGTTTCTGGCGACGGTGATGTGCTGCGGGACCGGAGCGCGACGTCCACACGCGCGCAGGTCACGCCCCTTTTTGGACGTGCCGACGACGGTTGGGTGGGTGCGGGGGTACCTTCACTCGCCTCCGCTGCACTACGCCTTTCTTGGGATACCGTATGCAAGCCCGCCGGCGCTTGCTAACAGATTCCAGGTTAGTATATACACTACCTAAACCAAATCTTACCGATAAACGATTTATGTTATAAACGGTCTAACAAAAAATCACGGAATGTAGATTTTGACGTGACAACGTCTTATAAATTGGTTTGCCGGGTGACACTTCAAGAAACTGCGTTACGCTCCGCTCACGTTATGCGCTCACAATGAGAGCGAGTGAGAGGCACGCGGCATGGTTAGCCCGCCTAAGAGCGAGAGAGACAGACATAAAAAGTGAAAGGCACAAGTTGTCACGTTACAATGTTAATAATATTACGATTAATAGCAATGGTTTTTTTTGAAGTAAGTTCAAACGATGGAAGTAGGTTACAAATGGAAAATTTATCTGGTGGCGATACTGAAAATGGTTAAATTTAAATTCTTACAAAATACAATTAAATTCTTTGGTCTCTCGTCGATCATTCGGCGCTACGTGGTTGCGTTATCTATATAATGACGTCTGAAAAATCCGTAATCGTGACCGGAAAAAAGAAACTGAAGTAAAAAAAAATAGCTGAAAATGGTAAGTACTAAAAGAAAGTACAGCTTACTTGATAGCGATGTGCCTGTAATTGAATAGGTCTAATCCATCGACCATTTCGGGCAACATATGCGCGTAGACGGAAATCGACTAGCTTCTAGCGGCTAGAGTCTAGCCCAAAAGTTAAGCTCGAAAATGTACAGTAGTACAACACGGCAGCCCACAATTTGAGTACCACTGCTGGTTTACCGTGTGATGTACTCGAGCTGTACACTTCCACAAAAAGCCACTTTCGTCGGATCTACATATACTGTACACCACGATATAGTACGTTATATTTCCCAATAGATCGGATTTCTCTACACCACTGTAAGCCGGGTTACCATCGGTTTGCCACAATAATGGTAAACACGGGTAAAAGTTTTCCTCATTAGCTAGCGACAAAACCTGGAGCGCGACTTCCAGAAGGATAGCATTATTGCTGCCAACAAATTGGAATTTAGCTATGCTAATAATCTTTCACTCTAATTTCAATACATGATGTTTTTGCAATTTCTTAAGAAGGGTTTCATGGTGGACACAATAAAATGCCTTAGTTATCACAGAAAACACTCAAGGCATCCATTGAAACCTCCCAAGCACAAAAAAATGTGCCGAATAAACTTAATGCCAGCAACGATTGTTGAGCGACCCCTTGTGAATCAAAACTGTTTATAAGTGTAGTGTACAAAGTGAATGCTCATTTGATTTAAAAGTTTTTTAAGGATTTTACTGAAAACAGGTAGTAACTTTAGACCTATTTCTATGTCTACAGTTAGAGGGGTTAGTAGGTCGTACTATCTGATTGAAATATAATAGGTATTATCTTATTTTATTTATCTGGAGATCAGGTAACAAAGTTGCCCCAAAGGTCAGCCGTATTTTTTAACCGTCTGTCACCAGGCTGTATCTCACGAACCGTTATAGTTAGACAGTTGAAATTTTCACAGAAGATGTATTTCTGTTGCCGCTATAACAACAAATACTAAAAAACAGAAAAAAAAATATTTAAGGGGGCTCCCATACAACATACGTAATTTTTTTTGCTCGTTTTAGTAGATAATGGTACGGAACCCTACGTGCGCGAGTCCGACTCGCACTTGGCCGATTTTTTTAATTTTGAGGACTTAAATGCATTCATAGCATCAGCCAGTCAATACTGTGTTATGTCTATATTAAAATTTGGTTTGGCATTTGTTCACGCCCCCTGCTCACATATGCCTTGTCCACTGTCACAGATGATCATTGACCCAGCCCTTTCCTCGCGAATCGTTCTATTCTGCAGTTGGTCACTTATGAGA
Source organism: Apoda limacodes (assembly GCA_946406115.1). NCBI lineage: Eukaryota > Metazoa > Arthropoda > Insecta > Lepidoptera > Limacodidae > Apoda > Apoda limacodes. The sequence goes on from OX291542.1 coordinate 15,585,937, forward strand.
GACACCGCTTTCCTCAGGCTGCACATGTCCTCACCCGTTCAATTTTTGTGGATGACATTCTGACAGGGCCAGACTCGGTCGAGAATGCTCAGGCCTTGAAGATCGAAGTCGTCGAGTTATTAGTCCTTAGAGGATTATACAGTGTGACATGCTTTTTGATTGTAAGAATTTTGATCTCAGCCCAGTCTCCAACGCCATTAGGGTACTTGGTATTCAATGGATACCACAGCCTCACCATCAAAATTTCAGTATCAACTTTAGAGAAATTCTCAAAAAGATTCATCCTCAGCACTACAGCCCGTTTGTTTGACCCAATGGATGGATCAGCCCTGTCATCTTTTGTGCCCTGTCAATTATTAATCCAGCATATCTGGGCTTTGAAACTGGATTGGGATGAACCAACTCCTACCGACCTCTCTCACTTCAGTGTCTGCACATTTTCGATGATTAACCTCGACTTTCTGCTCTTCAACTTCCTAGAAAGGTCTGTTCAAACAAAAGCTCCATGCTCTGCATGACTTTGCTGACGCATCCGAATCTGGATATGCTGCGGTAGTACGAGGGGTTCACTGAAAGTTTTGCGTAACCCATTAATAAGACCATTTACATGTAAAGTAATATATTTACTGCTTTTCGAAGTATTCTCCATAATATTTTAAGCACTTTTGCATCGGTCAAACCATTTTCGAAAACATGAGGACCATAGGGCATGTTTTTCACGTACTGGTTAAAAGCTCACGACCACTTCCGGCCCCGTCAATGTCATATCACTCATCAAATCTTTAATTTTTGGGAAAATAAAGAAATCGCACGGTGCCAGGTCTGGACTATGTGCGGCATGGGTCACTAGCTCTACCTTTTCAGAAGCCAAAAATTACTTTTTCTTATTCGCGGTATGCGCCGAAGCATTATCATGGTGCAATAGGATGCGACTTTTTGGTCATTTTTCCCTTAATTTTTCAAAGACACTAGGCAAAAAATGGTGGTGTACCACTCAGCATTAACTGTCTTGTGTTCTTCAAATGGGATCGTACAGAAAGGACCCGTCCGGTAGAAAAAAAAGCCATTTTTTTTGCCTACATTTCTCGCCTGCCTCAATTTTGTTGGTTTGCTGTCACCTTTGAACACCCATACATAGACTTCTGCATGCAACAATATATCCATGTTTCATCTCCTGTCACAATGTGTCTGCTGTGTATGACAGCATTTGAACGTCCGTGATCGTACTTTAACAAAAAAAAAATTACACCGTTTTTGTTCTGGGGTGAGTTTATAACGAATCCAGCGGCGACAAGGTTTTCTAACTTTTAAATGTTGATGTAGGATTTTTGAATTTGGCATATACCACTCTCCAAATGTGCTCGAATCTCCTCACAGGTGATACGCCGGTTTTCTGTAATTAGTTTCCTGTCAGTAGCCACATTTTCCTTAGTGATTGCAGTTAAGGGGACGACCTTCACGAATTTTGGTGCGTCGAGGTGCTTCCCTCCCAAAAGCATTTTGAAGACGAGCACTGCAGTCTTGCGGAGTCAGTGAACTTTTAAAATCATCTCTCTAAAATGTTTTTGCGTTCGTTCCATTTTTGCTTTGGACGACGAACTTGTGATAAAAGACAATTGACACGCGATTTTCCCGCCAATATTTTAATCAATGATTGAGTTTCTTATATTACGGAAATATCAAATCCTTATTTGTAGCCGTCCATGCCTGCTTCCCTGCAAGACCGGCCAATTGAACACAAGTCGTTATTTAACACCGGCAGGTACTCACGGGTTAAGGAATAAAACAATCCATACCACGACGATTGCATTAGTAACTGCGGCTGCGCAAAGATCTTCTGATGTCAAGCAGATCTACCTCCACGGGTAATTTACGCTATTCATACCAGTCTGCTAACCTATAATGCCACACACGATGAAAATTAGTTGAATATGAGAAAAATTTCATTTGTGATGTCTTGAGGGACCAGAAAATTAGTGATATTTTATGTTTAAGGTGCCGAAACCGCCAGTGACGTGGGATGGCCTGTTCGAAGCTGTGCACCGCGTCAAATGCATGCAACCATCAGGCGTCGGCAGCGAGAACTGCCTCGTTGTTAACGTGTTCGCGCCCGCCAATGCCTCTGCCCTACCCGTACTCGTGCACGTGCACGGAGGAGGATTTCAGAAAGGGTAATTATATTTTAAATATTTAAAAACATGGTTTAGGGAGAAGTGTCTTCTGACTGATATAGACTAATCGCTCGTTTATTTATTAACATTATTAATTGGCAGATATCAGTTTTTGAGCAAATAAATATTTTTAATTAATCCTTATTTAATTCCAGATGGGGATCTTTCCAACCCCCTTTACGTCTACTTGCTCGGAAGATAATAATCGTGACCTTTAATTATCGACTTGGAATATTTGGTTTTCTTAATCTCGGGATTCGCGAGGCTCCCGGAAACATGGGGTTAATAGACCAAGTAGCCATGTTGTATTGGGTACGTAAGAATATTGTCCTTTTCGGGGGGAACCCTCATAACATCACTATTTACGGCACTGGCAGCGGTGCAATGGCAGTGGAGTTACTATTGTTATCCGGGTACACAAAAGATCTTTTTCATCGAGCTATTTTAGAATCCGGTTCTGCTCTGTCACCTTCAGCACTATCCTATGACTACTTTAGCATGGCACAAGCCGCTGCAATTGAGATTGGATATAAAGGTTTAAAAAACGGTCGCAAAATGATTAAACACTTGCGAAAAGTGGCAGCAAAGCGTTTGGTGAACACTTCAGTTAAGTTCGTGCCGTGTCTGGAGGATGACAGTCACTATAAGACTGGGTTCCTAGACAGAGATCCGTTAGACATTTTGAAGGATGGTCGCTACCAACACGTGCCTTTGATCATCGCTTACACCAGTTCAGGCAGCACGACATTACCTGACGAGCGTTTTTATGAACTATCCCACAAATCCAAAGCTTTTGAAAAGTTTCTACCGAATAACTTGGAATTTCCTAATAATCTGGCTAAAACGAAGCTTGTGGGATACCTTCGGGAGTTTTATATTGAGCAGACTGGACTCAAGAACAACGCATTCCAAATCTACATCGAATTCATGAACGACGTGCACACGCAGTACCCCGCAGTGAAGTCTGCTACGATGCACGCGCTTAAGACCTCGCCACCAGTCTATCTCATGGAGGTTCCATACCGCGGTGGGTACAGCAACACTGATGTCATCGGGAAGGTCACTAACGCTGAACATTTCGACATCTATCACATTGTGTTTTCAAATGAAATCTTAAACGACGCCGACGAAGTTATTGCGACCAAATTGATCACCTTGTGGCACAACTTTATAGTTTATGGGTAAGTTGACTGTTTACATAAAGCCTTAATTTAAGTCGAAAGCCTATATTTAACCATTTATGTATACTTACATTTCCACAAAATCTATAGTAAAAAGACGACTGCAAATTACAATAACGCCAGAATACCCCTTCCATAGAACTAATTCCAATTCCTATCGTATTTAATAATCGACAAATACTGGTTTTCACTTCTGGAAATCAAAACTAATAAAATTTCAATGTCCTGTACTCTAGAGACCCAAGTCCGATGCTGGATACATCAGTGCAGGAGGTGTGGCAGCCGCTAATGACACGGCACCTCAACGACGAGACCGACATGAACTCTGTGTTGTGCCTGAGCCTTGGGCCACGGGCGGCGATGCGTCAGCCGCGCGCCTCCGCCAGGCTCGTCTTTTGGGAACACGTCTACAAAAAGTTCTACAAGTCCCACTTCAAAAAAGCCATTCAATTTTAAATAAATGACCCATATCAATTGTTTAAGTTTTATTACTATTAACATTTTGATTTGATTGTGTTGAATGAAGTTGGAAAGGAGATAGGCTAAGATTCCAAGGCTGGCGTGTTGTAGCTTACATGTAGAAGTTAAAGCACAAACTTAACGTAGTAGTGTTAAGTGTTCTCTCATATCACGGTCAATTCTTCAACTGCAAATGTAAGTTTGTAATTGCATTTTTTAAGTCAATAATTTATGTATTTATCCCTTTACTTGTGCTATGACACCTTGGTTCTTGCCAAATTTCATTTTCTAAGTTAACATAAACCCCAATTCGACATCCAATTGATATTCCAATGCGACATCCAATTGATATTTTTTTTACGATCAGTTGTGCCTGGGTAAATATTTGATTTGCCACAGAATCATGTCTCTGCCGAAAATAACTATCATAAAACTACTGTACAAACATTTGAAAGATCTAACATTAATTAGAATATCCACTACATATTGTAATGTAAAAATAAAATACACAAAAACTTTACATAAAGTCAAATTAGTTTATTAAGCACTGGCTAACCTGTTGAACATTGTTTCACTTTTTTGAGACAACTGGTGCCACCTATTGTGAAAGGGTTATACTAATTTAGAGACCGTCCTGGGAGTGGGCACACCAACTGCGCAAAATTTAATTACAATTGTTTTACCTTTAGTGTGCTAGTTCGACTCGCACTTGACCCCTTTTTTCATTCATAAGAATCTTACCCTAACAATAACAAAGGCAACAAAAAAAGAATATGTTATTACAAAACAGTTAAACAGTTATATTAGGTATGTTTTGTGTACAGCTCAATGAATTTAATATCATAAGCCAGGCAAGTTAATAGGATAAATCTTTATGACACAGCTACATACATCTTGGCTTATCTCTTTTGGATTATTGATGCTAAGCAAAAAATGTGCATTATATAGCTAAACAAAACATAAACATTGTTACAATGTGCCTATAGATGCAGTTAATTGTTTTCAATGAAAAATTGATAACTTTTTTTAATAAATGAAAGTTTTTACATGGTTAAAAACCAGGCACGAACGCGAATCTTTAGGTGAACATTAACACAACCTACACTAACAATACACAACTTGTACTGGTCGCACAACAGTGAAGGCGGACTATATAAAGGAGAGGCTATATAAGTATGTTCCCACTAGCTAATAAGCCATTTTGCCACTCTCACCCTGGGGGCGACACATTAAGCCTAAGCTTCGACTCCCACGCCACGCCGAGTACATAACCTCCAAAGCAACAGCGACATCGATATAAGTTGAGTATTTCTCTCCTTTGAATAGCCCCCTCGGTGACTACAGTAATTACGATATGTTTCTGATCACTTTGTGTATAACCCGTAACACTACATGTGCGACGAGATGACGGTTGAGGGCGACGGACTACATGGGCGACGAGACGACGGTTGTGGGCAACTGACTATTTAAACGTGACACTGAGGGGAGTTGTGACCGAGATCGCACACAGGAATTGCCACGATGATACTTAACACCTTACTTCCATCAGCCATACGGATAAGGAAAGCAGCAGTTATCTATCTAACACATTAAAGAAGCGAAGCAGTTACCATTCACAAGATATGCCACAACCGAAACCAGGTACTTTCTATATACACACACATACACCCCTACACGTGATCATTGGGTTGAGGGACGGATGGTCACGACACTCACCATCTGAAAGTCATTTTTACTCAACACAGTGAAACTGTTTCAGTATGTAGCCTTGGAAAATGCTTTTCGAATTGTTTACAATAGTTTACATAACTACGAAATGGACTTCTAATATCACAACTTAGAACCCGGATCCGGTTGGACCCTCTTAGCCCATGTGCAACTTTTCCAATAAGAATTCATACTTATCCATGTTAAATCTTTAACATTTATAGGGACGATATGGTAGGTACTATTATGGATGCGAATAAAATTAGTCAAACAAGGGTACTATTACATCCAAAATTTGTGAAATATCCAAAACACGACAGCGATGTCGCCATAAGTTAATACCGTTACATACCTGAATAAATAACGCCCTGTAAGTGAACCCGGATTACTTTTCACAGCGGTAATCGCTTTGGCACTAACACATTATTATTTTTACACTATCGAATAAATACTTTATCAGTTTGTAACAAATTATTTACAAAATCAACAAGTTTTACACAATAATTAGGTCTTTACCACAGATAAATAAAATAAATTGTAAATGACACGAGCGATAGTGTTGCCAATTTCAGGGTTACCATATATAAATCTATGGAGTTAACCCCAAGTTAACCCATTTCTTACATACCTACTACTTACACATAAACCAGTTTTTTTCTTTTTAATTGTAATGGAGTCATAGACATAGAGAAGAACTGTACAATTTCCTAGCCAGATACGAAAAAAAAATGTCGCCAAAGTGTTACAGAGACGAAGCGAAACTGTGGTGCCTTGTCTAAGGGCCTGTTTTTTTAGCTTACAATTTCTCGCAAATTTAGTAAATTTGACAATTGCGTCACACTGACAGCAGGATAGCAAATAGATTTTTCATCTGGAACAGTAAGAGACAGCTTGAAACTGAAATCAATCGCAAAAGCTAAAAAATCACGCGATACCATCACAGGTTAACTTTGTCTCTTTCTAAAGCATGGCTCATTTTGTGAGGCTATTTTAATATACATATTTATATATCTATACATAGGGATTTGTTTGAACAGAATTTTTTAGCAAATTGGCAATTGTATGACACTGAAAGAAGCATATGAGCTAAGTAAATGCGAGCGATATTATAGGATAAATCGTTGGACGATTATAAAACAAAATTGCCACTCAAAATGCTTGGTAACCATTTTTATTGATTAACCTCTCGAAGGTTGTCTTGGGACGAAAAGAAAAGACAAGAATGTGGCGATCACGCAATAGTTCCGCGATGGACTCCTAAACTACTGAACCGATTTAAATATGATTTGTACACCATGTGTAATTTGATCCAACTTGAAAGATAGCATAGCCTACATCTGAATTTATAGTAGCGATATTATTTTATTGCAAATTAGTAGGTATTTTCATTTCATTAGCATCTTCACTGCTCCAATTGAGCTAGAATGCCCAATAAACATTTTGGAATTGATTACGTGCATCTGCGCTGCGGAAAGTGAGCCAGAATGCCCAATAAACATTTTGGAATTGATTACGTGCATCTGCGCTGCGGAAAGTGAGCCAGAATGCCCAATAAACATTTTGGAATTGATTACGTGCATCTGCGCTGTGGAAAGTGAGCCAGAATGCCCAATAAACATTTTGGAATTGATTACGTGCATCTGCGCTGCGGAAAGTTAGCCAGAATGCCCAATAAACATTTTGAAATTGGTTACGTAAAGTTTTCAATTTGGGTGATGTAAACGACACGAAAAAGTTTTTTAAATAACCACAGCGAATGATTAATTTACTAATAAAAACTTACCAATAAATATTTTTCATCACTTCCACTTGCACACTATTACACTAGATTTTGTTTAAATCCTAAACCCATATTTATGACATTTAGATAAACATTTGTAATTAGTTTAATTCTTGAAAATATATGTCTGAAGATAAACAAGATAAATAGAAGAACAACTAAATGGAATTGAACCATTTTGTTCTAGGTAAGATCCTATCGTTTACTGCAATGACAAAGGAAAACATGTGCTCCGAGCAGATCGGACTCCTTTTTTACAGGAAAGAAAAAAGTTTTAACATAGATTAGATACAGACCAACCTTCTTCTAGCTCTATGCACAAGGTGTTTAGGCCGTATTTTTCAAAACAAGGCAACAGGAAAGGATAACGTACTTGACATGACCAACCTTCTTCTAGCTCTATGCACAAGGCGTTTAGGCCGTATCGTTCCGTATTAGGATATAGGAGAGAAAATATGTTTTGACACAGATACAGACAAACCTTCTACTAGCTCTATGCACAAGGCGTTTAGACCATATTTTTCAAAACAAGGCAACAGGAAAGGATAACGTACTTGACATGACCAACCTTCTTCTAGCTCTATGCACAAGGTGTTTAGGCCGTATCGTTCCGTATTAGGATATAGGAGAGAAAATATGTTTTGACACAGATACAGACGAACCTTCTACTAGCTCTATGCACAAGGCGTTTATGTAATATTTTTCAAAACAAGGAAAGGATAACGTACTTGACATCGCCAACCTTCTTCTAGTTCTATGCACAAGGTGTTCAGGCTGTATCGTTCCGTTTTAGGATACAGGGAGGGATAACTTAACACACTAATCTTATCTAACTCTAAGCACATGATTTTTAAAGTTAAAACTTTCTTTATTGCAGTAAACGATATGATCTATTATTACACAGGCTTCTTCTAAAACAGAACAAATTAAACTCCAAAATTTTATCTACATATCTTAAATCAGATTTAGATGTTTTTTACTAAACATGTAATTTATATATAATAAAATGACGTACGCACATATTAGAACAATTGTTTGAAATGAAAACTGTTCCCATAAATCAGGCGCTTCACCATTAACACTGTCGATCAAACATCTTAATCGGTCAGCGATAACGAAAGATACTTTCGTTACACAGTGTTTTTAAAATCAAACTTACGTTTAGTTTTTTACAAAAGGTATAGCAAATAGGACAAGTCTTAAAATATCTTTAACCATAATTAACTTTAATTGTAAAAATATAAATGAAGAATGCAGAAAGATTTTTTAAAATGAAAGTTATGCTTTTGTACATAGTGTTTGTTTTTTTTGTTTTTAGTTTTAATTTTTTTTAATCTAATGAAACCTTAAGCCTGAATATATGTAAAATTTCACTAATAATTTTGATCAACACTCGATTTCATAAAAGTTTTCGTGGTAAGTCCCCAGTTTTATTGCATATCCAACAAAACGTGACTGCTGTGCAGCGTAAACCAAGTAGCTACCTATTCTACAAATCTTATGGAAAGAAACATTAATGCGGCTTTTCTTTGTATTACGATATCTAAGCGGCATAATCTGCTCTGGGTTCCTTACGTACCTGTTTAATTATTTATGGTTTAGTTTTGTTATTTCTATTGGGTACTATATACTTAGAGCAAAATAATATGATTAAGAAAACAAACATAAACTTTTAAGCGAGCCTTTTGAGGTTTAAAAATTAAAAAACTATAAGTAATTAAGGTAATTGAAAAATATATATTCGAGTAGGTAACTTGTTTTAACATTAAAGCACAAGACTTTTTATTTTACTAGTTTTACCTTTATCTTATTTTTCTTACAAACATAAATAAGGTATGCCAAAACAATTAATTATAACATATAAGTAATTTATATTCGCGGACACTGAGTAGAACCATTCTTATATTCAACATTGAACCCCAAACCAAATAGCGGCATATTGTTTGTACTTCATATTTCTGTTATTAATGTAAAATAAAATAGTAATTAAATATATTTATTCTTCAATCTTTTCTATGGGAATGCCGTTTTGCTGACTTGAAAAAATTTAAGGGGTAGAAAACCTAATTGGTATATTATAAATTTAGATGACTTAACAATATATTTGTACTAAACAGTAAGCGTATAAAACTGTAATAATCTTTATTTAGTATGAACGTAAATATCTGTTTATAATAATATAAGTTTGGTTAACCTACACTTCATAGTACTTTATTGTAGGTTAAACTACAATTTATGTTACTTGACTCTTGAACTAAGAAAACCAAGGTCTTTTCTGTTGGGGTCTAATTTGCTCTCGCTCGGTGTCAGCTGATTATGTAGGGTACCAGTGTGTACGATTTAATTTCTTCTGATTATAGTTAACTGTAATAAAAGGTTGCAGATCTCTGACTTTTCCCTTTTTAAGCCTTATTTTCCGGTTAAAAATATACACAATTTCCAACACTCTTGGGTGTGAATAAGTGCTGCTAAACAACCAAGCTGTGAAGCTGCTATTGGTGAACTTCTAATTTTCAAGCTGAGGATCAAAGCATCAAAAATTATGTTCGTAAGTTTTAACTTTGAAGTAATCTGTGTGTTTGTTTAATTATTTATATTAAATTAAAGTTTTAAACTTAGTATTATCTGTACATAAATCTGTAATGTTAATTTTATAACAGGCTTTTATTTAACTCTGTGAAATCCATCTTGTTTCGAGATGATTATGATCTACATTACTCTATGGCTTAACGTTCTGAAACATGAAAGGAAAGACTAACGATGTAAAGCGGCAGCGTAGGTCAAAATCATCTCGAAATCATATGATTTGTTCGTAATTGAATAAAGGCCCTGTTCTTGTTACTTTTCTAAATAATGCGAATCAATTTTAGGTAAATACGTCTATAAATATAATGAGAAGTCAAGATCTTTCTAACTACTATATTGTTACAGGTCGGAGTTTGAATTCAAACAGAAGAGGAAGGTTGGAAAAGAGGGAACCACCTGCTTTTCCTTTTCCGATTCAGACGACGGCGAGACTAGGTTAGTTTAATATGGAAAACTCAATTATTTTTGTTGAAAAATGTAAATTACATAAATCTTTTTATAACTCCAAAATCTGACCTCAGAATTTCTAGTTTTGTCATATCTCCCATACAACACACCCTCCATAATCCGAATCTAGATACTTTGGGACACTTGATATAAACACTCCTACCAACTATTCCTACCTATTTAATCCGAACTTATCTTACTTGCCTTGTTGACTGCACACTTTTTTTTTTGTATTATGTTCGGATTAAAGACGTAATTAGTAAAAGTGTTTATATCAAGTGTCCAAAGTATCTAGATTCGGATTGTTGAAGGTGTGTTGTAAGAGATTAATTTGGTCTTACGCTTTTAATAGTTTCATTACTTATTAAGTTCACTGTATTCAAATTAAATACCAAACCCTAATGATTAAAGAGGATAGTAAAGCCATTGTTTTTATAACATTAATATTTATTTTTAAACATAAATTAGTACTTTAAATAAGAATACTGAGGCCTATTTATTACTGGTAGTATTAAGAATACTGTACGTGCAGTACATAATTTCTTTATGGAAATAAATATTGACTTCTTATATTTTTGATACACAGGATCGAAGCAAGTTCTGTTAAGGCAGAGCCAAAAGTAAAAAAACCGCGCAAGAAAGTGGAAGGGAAGGCGCGAGGAACTGTGACTGCATCCCTGAGCGCTCATTGTCCGCAATCATCACGAAAACGGTCCTCGAGCTACAGACTCCTGTCTTCGGACAGTGAAGACGAACTTGAAGCTTCTCGGTCTGCTCGTGCTGCCGCTCAGCAGGGGCTTACGTCCTCTCTGACCCGGCGAGTGGCGGATGGTGTGCTGCGTCGGACCGCGGAACTCGACGGCGATACTTTCATCGAGCTGAGAGTTTACAACACCAAAGACGTTATTGCTGCTACTGGGTGGAAAGAGCGTTTGGAGAAAGCCCAAGTTGCGTTACGCTTTCAAGCGTCGTCATCCGATTTGGAGGAACTAAGAATTTTTCTCAAAAAAGCAAAGCTAAAGTTTGTCCAAGAAGGCAAGTTTTACTCTAATAAAAAAGAATGAAACTTTTGTAAACTAGCTCCTAATTTTTTTTATTAGTAATAATAAAGTAACTAAATAGGTAGATACTGTACTTAGTTTTTTTTATCATACAAATAATTTTAGTAACATATGAAGTATAATTTTGATTACATATAATACCAGATAAATTACTAATTTTTTCCTGGGATAAAAAGTAGATAACCTAAATTAGTCATTTTATTAACAACTTCCTTAATGTGCTTAAAATATGAATACTTTTTTTAAATTTAGTTTTTTTTGTTTATAGAAATTTAGATTTTCCGACAGTAAATATATGACCACACTGACAACTCCTAAGAGCCATACTACTGATCTATGTAAATATGAGTAAAAAAGTTTTTTGTACTGTTTGCGAACAAGATGTTTCGAGTAGGATATTTTCTGCCCATCTTCGTAGTAATATTCATAAGAATAATAGCGCAATTGAGATCAATGAATGTGTAGAAAAAATTAGTTCAGCATTTAGAAACCGTATTTCTAGTTACAGGGTGCATTGCCCCACTAGCAATGCATCGAGGTCGCCATCAAGTAACAGCTCAGCAAATTCGTATCTGCTTACACCTCACACGTTCTTATCTCGAATACCTTTGCGTCGTGCTGTACGACAGCTTATCGATGTTAAATTAGCACAGCATGTTAATTTAAAAGTAAATTTTGAATTTTTTGGAGAGTTCATTTTACCGAAAAATGACTATATTGAAATTAAATCTTTTGCAACAGAAAATGTAATTATTCATCAAAATTACAATTTTACCCACTTGTATTCTGATCTTGTATCAAAAATAAACAAAAAAATTAGCGAATTCCAAGAGAAGGACAGTGGGTGGTCATTTTTAAAAAGCCTGTATTTAGAAATTAATTTAAATCGGTATTCACCTTTAAGAGCTTCGAGTTTTATTGAATTGCCAAAATATGTAAAAAATAAAAAAGCTTGTATTAATGTAAAAAATAACGATAATTTTTGTTTTTTGTGGAGTATAATTGCAGCATTGTTCCCAGCTAAATCAAACGCAGACAGAACTACGTCTTATCCTCACTTCGAAGATGTACTTAACACCAAAAATATGACATTTCCGGCGACATTCTCGGACATAAAAATATTTGAAAAAAATAATCACAGAATTAGTGTCAACGTTTACGGCTTGAATTCCAATAATAAAATAATTGGACCATTGTATAGAACAACACATAGAAAAAAGCGTCATGTCAATCTTCTATTCTTGCAAAATAAGTCCCGTAGTCATTACTGTCTAATTAAAAACTTGGAACGATTGGTTAGATCCCAAACTACTAAACATCATGGGAAAATCTTTTTTTGTGATGACTGCTTGCTTTTTTTTAATTGTAAAACTAATTTTGATGAGCATGTATGTGGAGGGGTATCGACCAAATTGCCTAATAAAGGCTCAATTTTACAGTTTACGCATTTTGAGCGTTTGCAAGACACCCTTTGTCATTTATGCAGATTTCGAATGTTTTTTAGAACCATGCCAAACAAATCAAACTTTTAACAAAGTTGGTTTTACGTCAGACTTGCAAAAACATGTTCCTGCCGCGTTTGGTTATTACATTGTATGCTCGTACGATACTTCTTTAAATAAATATGTGTCATATCGGGGTCCAAACTGTGTTGAGAAATTTATAGAATATCTTCAACGCGACGTTCTAGAGATATATAAAATTTTGAAAAATCCTGTACCATTAATATTTACCGAAAATAATTCAAAAGATTTCACTAATGCCAGAGACTGTTCTATTTGCTTCCAATTGTTATTTGATGATAAAGTAAGAGATCATGACCACCTAACAGGCAAATATAGGGGTGCCGCACATTCTTACTGCAATATACATTTCCAATTACCAAAATTCATTCCAGTGTTTTTTCACAACCTTTCAGGCTACGATGCACATTTATTTATACGTGAGCTGGGAGATATTCGTGGCAAAATAAAAGTTATAGCTAAAACTAAAGAAAATTACATTTCATTTACAAAGTTTTTTTCAACCGAAGAAGGAAGCTTTGTTCCAGTCCGTTTTGTAGATTCATTTAAATTTTTAGGAGCTAGTTTACAAAAGTTAGCGGAAAATTTAATTACCAAAGACTTGGTCAACTTGTCTAAGTTTTTTACGAATAAAACAAAGTTTAAATTGTTGAGACGCAAAGGAGTATATCCGTATGAACATATGAAAAGCTGGAAGTCGTATGACGAAACTAACTTACCGTCCTATGAAGATTTTTTTAGTACACTAACAAATCAAAATATCTCTAAAGAGGACTATAATCACGCCCTTAAGGTTTGGAATACGTTTAAGATTCAAAATTTAGGGAAATACACAGATCTGTACCTACTGACGGATATTTTATTATTAGCCGATGTTTTTCAAAAATTTCGAGCTACTTGTAGGTTAAATTTCGAAGTCGATGCTGCTTATTATTTGACAGCTCCTGCTTTGAGCTGGGACAGCATGTTATTAAAAACTAATATTAAATTAGAACTTATTAATGATTTAGAAATCATTCGAATGCTTCAAAAAGGAATACGGGGAGGAGTATGCTTATGTTCTACGCGGTTCGCAAAAGCCAACAATAAGTATTTAAATAATTATAACCCTGCTGAACCTGAGAAGTACCTTATTTATATTGATTGTAACAATTTATATGGTTACGCTATGTGCGCATACTTACCATATTCTGATTTTAGACTATTAGATAGACGAGAAATCGATGAATTAAACGTTTGCAAAATACCAGACGAAAACGAATATGGGTACATTTTAGAAGTAGATATCGAATATCCAGAAGAACTTCATGATTCACACAATGATTTACCGTTCTGTCCTCAAAAATGTGTTCCACCCGGTTCAAAAACATCAAAATTGATTCCTAATTTATACGACAAATTTTTTTACGTTATTCATTACGTCCATTTGAAACTGTGTTTAAAAGCAGGACTTAAGTTGACTACCGTGCATCGAGTAATAAAATTCAAACAAAGTCCTTATCTAAAAGACTATATTGACCTAAACACTAAACTAAGGCAAGAAGCTAAATCTGTATTTGAACAAGACTTTTTCAAACTAATGAATAACAGCATTTTTGGAAAAACTTTGGAAAACACAGAGAATAGATTAGACGTTAAAATAGTAAATCAATGGAGTGATGATAAAAACAAGACAAAAAAAAATTAATGTGCAGAGCAGTTAATATCTAGACCTAACTTTCATAGTTCAACTACATTTACCGAAAATTGTGTAGCTGTTCAATTGAAACAAGAAAAAGTAGTCCTTGATAAACCTATATACATAGGTTTCACAGTCTTAGAACTATCCAAAAGCCATATGTATAAGTTTCACTATACTATTATGAAACCTTTTTACGGCTCTAATTTAAAAATGTGTTATACCGATACTGATAGTTTTTTATATTCAATAGAAACAAAGGACTTCTATAAGCATTTAAAGCTAAATTTAAAGCACTATTTCGATACAAGTAACTACTCGGAGCCAAATAAATATCAAATTGAACGCGTCAACAAAAAAGTGCCAGGTTTGTTTAAAGATGAATTAGGAGGTCAAAATATTGTAGAGTTTGTTGGGTTGCGATCTAAGTTATATTGTATTAGAACGGAATCGTGCGAAATAAAAAAGGCTAAAGGTGTTCAAAAATATGTTTTAAATGGTGTTCATTTCAATGACTATTATAAGTCTTTGAAGAAAAAAGACAAAATCCTACGAAGAAAAAATGTTTTTTTTAAGTCTCTTAAACATAAAATATTTACAAGATCTGTTAACAAAGTAGCTTTGTCTTCCAATGACGAAAAACGTCGAATAATGGAAGACAACATAAAAACGTTTGCTTGGGGACATTGCTCATTTTTCTGAATATCACTGTTGCGAAGATGGCAGAAAGTTATTTAACCGATATTATTATTTCAAAACATAATTATGTATATTCAAATAATATTTATATAACTACAGGATTATGGGCAGTCAATAATTTTTTACCACAAATTCATATCCTTGTCAATAGCGAGAATTATGATTTATTTATTACTACTAAGGAATGGCACAGAATTTACATTGAAATCAACTCGAAATGTATAGACAACATGACTATTCTATACCAACTTCTTTTTTGTGAAAAACGTTGTCCTGAAAATGTGATTTCTTTAATTTGTGGTGCTCTTAGTACATTTTGTCATTGTGTAGAATTAAGATTAAACTATTTACTTAAGCATGACTATGTAATAGTTAGTCATTTTGTACAAAATATAAAAAATAATTTAGCTTGTTATAATAACCTAACTGTCAGTCAAATTGAAATGGTACTTCATTTTTATAAAAGTAAATCTAACGTTTTAGCTGTGCAAGAACTTTTACTTTTTGGTAGTTCATATTTTTATAACTATTTGACTTGTTGTTAATTTTTTTTCGGATTTTGTGTTTTTTATAATTTTGTGATTTTATTTTATAATAACAATAAAATGTACCTATTTGAAAATGTTGTTTTATTAATCTAAGTCCAAATTTAGTGTAAACCTTTAGATAAAGAATGTTGGTAGATATAATTAGCATTTGTGACGGACAGACAAACAAAAAAACTTTAACTATTTTATTACGAACGTTAGGAAAGAAAATTTATGCTGATTCAGATACATTTCGATATTCAAGATGTCTTCGGTGTAGGCAGCCGGTCATACGATATCTAACATACATGAACCAACAAGTTTTTATTTGAAACCTGTATGACGCAAACAGATTGTTGCATTATATGAAAAATAAATCATATAATTGAAAGGTGTCGATTCGTTAACACGTCTTTATTATAATTTTGAAATATGTCTAGTTACCAAAAGGCAAATTATATCGCTTTTTCAGTGGGCAAAGTTTTAAAGTATGTGGTCAAAATCGAAATTAGTCAATTAACAGAACTACCAAACGTTGTGGAAAGCAGAACAATTGTAAAAACAAGTTATCATGCAGAAAGTGAAAATGACCCAGTGATGAATTCTGTACTGCATTCCCTTTTTCTTATTTCGACAGAGTTGGGAAAACAAACTGAGAAAATTTAACGAGCAGAGGTATGTACAAACTTTCCTATTTTTGCTTTTACTTTCAAAATTTACAGAAAATCTAATTATTTTCCTTGCCTTTCAGATTTACCTGAGGCAAAGAATATCAGTAGCAGTAGCAGAGGAAGAGGTTTCCTCCGTGGAGATTTCATTCAAAACTTATTTGTCTTATTTTTTTGTATTGTAAATAAACGATTTTGTCATGTACAAACATTTAGATATGTAATGTCTCTTTAGGAATAGAAATTAAATAAAAAATGTTTTATTGTTATAACATTTATTGAATTTTCTTAATAAAAATACTTAAACTTAGTTAAGCAAAATACTTATACTTAGTTAATATATTTTAATACTTAATACTTATATTATACATTTGTACACAAATGAAAAAACTAAACTATTATATTTTAAACTAATTCAAGTATTTTATTTTTAACGTCCACATTTTCATTGCACCATTTCTTAATACAAATAACATTTTCCAGAGCACAATATTTTCTATGATTAAAACATTTGTTTTTTTGTCCTTTAGAATAGGTGCTGTACAAATTAGGAAAATTAGGGCATCCCTTTTCTGCAATATCTTCAACATTACATTCTGTACAAAGTTCATTAATCCATAGGATTTTTTCTCTACCCTTCAAAAGCAAATATTGGTGTTTTAAAATTAGTTTGATAAGTTTTCTAAATTCTTGATAATCTATGTAACCGTCACTCCAATAAATACCGCGATTACTTTCTAACCAAGATACATTTCTTTTTTCTTCCTTAGTCAAATAAGAAAAGGGATATGGTGGTTTTATTAGAAATACTTGAGTGTATTCTGAGGTAGCCAAGGCAAATTCTTTTACAATAAATTTATTATGAGAATCCTTAAAGCCTTGTAAGTCTACGAAAATAGGTCCGGTAATATTCATGATATTTTTTTCACTATACCGCTTAAGGGTTTGTATTCAAATATGCAATCGTTTAATAACAAACAATACGCAGAAGTTAGATTTGGTATATCTTTATCACTCTCTATTTCGATACGAACATCAACTGGGCCAGTTTTAAGTGTATCGTTCTGTCTTGAGCAATCTATAACGTATAACGGTACTTTATCTCTAAATTCTTTATAACTTAGCAAGGGTTCAGGTCGCCGCCCGTAGTAAGACTGTTGGAATCTAGTGTATTGTTCATATAATAAAGCAAATTTATCCTCATCAAATCGAACATTAAGACCCTCATAGGGAAAATACACTGAATTCAAAAATACTTTAACTTCTCTTATATTGCAGTGATCGAAGTGTGACATGTCTTTTTCTGATTTATTTTTTCGGTCTGTCTGAAATGCAATAACAGCATATCTCGGTTTTTCTATTTGAGAAGACGTTTTAATTACCCATGTATGTTTTGTTGTTTTTGGTAATAAGGGATATTCATACAAGTCCCAGTTTCGGAATAACAAGTTGATTGAACGATCTTTTTCTAGATATTTTAATAGATTTAGTTTTTCTCGATCGGAAACTTTTACGTGTGGAACACGCCAAACAATTTTTTTAAGTATGATATCATCTATTACTTCTCCAGTGTTTAGTTTTATTGCGTTTAGATTAGTATTGCTGCGTAAAAGTATTAGCTCATGTCTACAATTCATTATTATTTTATTATAATCCTCAGCAAAGCCAAGCATTTTGTTCAGTGGTATAGATACTGCAAAATTCCCTGATCTTGTATTTTTTGTTCCATCTATATCCCAACCCCATGCTTTCGAAATTTTTGATTCATTTTCATTCATAGACAAAAATGATTTTATTGTTGTTGTTATACCAGCATTTTTAATTCTATCTATTTCAACTCCGTTAAGTTCATAGCGAACATCTTGAAACAGAAATAAAATGGGGTTGTTAGTAAAATTAACGCTAGTTGCAACATCTTTTAGATCTCCTTTTTTAACGATGACCATTCCTTCTAGGTATATTGTACTCGCTGATGGCAATACGTACAAGTCTTGTTGGTTGATAGGTATTCTTATTTCATCATTTTTATTAAAAGTAGTGATATATGGCTTATACGAATGAATTTCCATGCTTTCTATAGTATTATCAAATACAATAGGTTGCGCTACGTTTAATACACTCATTTCAGTAATCCAATTAATTTTAAAAAGTCTTTATTTTCAACACTTAATTTTTTTTTTAAGTTAGTAGATGTTAGTGACACAGGTGCTCTTTTGCGAATTACCTGTATCTTTCTGAGCTTCTTTGGTCGTGAAAAAGAATTTATATTAATTTGGTGAAAGTCTATCATTTTTTCTTTAGATGTAGGTACAGTAGTACCTCTTCCCCCCGAAAATTAACTAACTTGTTCTGTGAATCTAAAATTTTTATATTTACACTACTGATAGTCTTTTGATTAATCGGAAAATATATTATATTCTTTGGTACCTCAATAATTCTATATCCAGGCGGAACATTAGGTGCAAATTCATGGATTATGTGGCTTGGAATTCCGTTAATGAAGGATCCACAGACAATATCACATTCAACTCGGACAACAGTGGTAGAAAGAATACTGACTGGGATCTGTGATTCATGAAATTTATTCTTTTGTAATGTTTTTTTATTGTATCCGAGAATACTCCCAATAGAATTTTCTTTTTCAAAATGAATGTCTTTAGAGCAACAAATTACAGTACGTAAAGTATTATTGTTACAAGTTAAACTAAAGGTGCTGCTTCTAATGTTTTTCTTTATATAGTCACAAATGTCCTGTAGTTCATAAGATCCTTCAGGAATTTCAATCACTTCATTATCACCATAATGAAATTTATTATTTTTACTTTCAACGTTTGGAATAGAGTTAAAAGTAGAAAAGTATAAAAGACCACATTCGTAATCTCCGTCTAACTGTAGAGCAGGAGAATAACAAGTATTTAAGCTAGATGTGAACCCAGATATTGACAGCGTGAAAGACATGATTAAAATGGTTTATTTTATTGAATTATCTTAATTTATTCTTTTGAATGCCAAAAATTGTTCAAATATTTTATACACAAGTGACCACAATTAACAGTATTAAAGTTCTGATATACATTGTAATTGTAATAAACATTAGACAAATTTAAATAGGACAGTAACTCTTGGGGTGGTCTTAGATTTTCAAAACTATTGAAGTACTCACAGTAGTTGTTAATTTTTATATAGGCTACCCAGTGCGTTCCAGGATTCTTAGAGTTATCTAAATTGACAATCGCACACTCAATATCTTTAGGTTTTTTTGGTAAAGCATCTTTCATAAATACTCCTCGAAAATACGGTATATCATTAGTGTGCTTTAAAATATCTACATTCGTTAAAGCACGTCTAGGTAGCCTTCTAGTTAGTTTTTTGCTGATTTTAAACATAATCCGTTACCTTTATAAGGTTTGATGTAGAGACCTTTTCCTAGAGCAATAGATTCCATCATTTTGTTATGACGCTGTGACTCTTCAAGGTTTTGTTTTGCTGATTTATAGCTATTCACTGCTTTAGCAATACCTGCAGCTCCTCCAGCTAAAGACCCTAATGCAGATAAGCCAGCAAAAATTTTGGTATAAGTGGTAGAATCCCTCCAGTTTTTGGTATTGGTATAAGACGGGGTAAGCAAACATTTTTATTTTTAAATAATTTTTTTGCAGTCAAGTAGGCTATCTTTATAGCAGTATTGTTATCTTTTGGCTTGCGGTTTTTCATATAATGACGGATTTTAGACACGACTGACTTAAAAGATTTAACTCCAGCACCATTTTTTAATTTAGTTTTCATAACTTTGCTTACGAGCCAAGACGCTAATTTTTCTCCGGTTCTAGTATTTTTTGACTTCATTCTTTGTTTTGCCATATTCAGAAGCGCAAAGTCAGCTTTATGACGATCTTCTAAATTACGATGTTCGGAATATGCTATATCGTGACGCTTACAAGCCTCGTCTAATTCGTTTATCCCTTTGTCACCTCGAGCCAATCTTTCTTGTAGTCTTGTACCAGGACCACAATAATTATATCCTGGTAAATGAAGTTCAAATGGTAAATTGTTTATTATATTATTAACAAGTCCTCCACCGTTCATCTCAATATCTTACAATTATAAAGTATTTATAAGTTAAAAGTAAACACTATACAATAGACATTTTGTTAATCCAACTATTTTCATTGAGTCCTAACCATTTTACAAATAATTTATTTCCTTTCTTTCTTATCACTCTTTCAATTAAATAAATGTTTGGATGTTTAGTTTTTTGCAACTCTTGTTCGTAAAAGGATCCGAGTATTATTTGATTTCTTTGATCATGAATGTGATAAGTTACTGGGTAAGTATTATTAACTTTTGTTATGGTAAATAGTTCAGAAGACCAGTTAGGTGTATGTGTATACCCCTTTTTGAAATTTTCTTTATATTTGCTAATCCGAACACAGTCACCTACTTTTAATTTTGATTTTCTTAAGTACTGAGGTGTTTCATTCCTCTTTATGTTATTCATAACGACGGTTTGGTTATCACATGTTACATTTATTGGTTTAAATTTTATGGTTCGATGGACAGTATCATTATATGATGACAAAGCATCGTTCAAAGGTGATCCGACCCATTTGTTATTTCCAATTAAAGTAAAATATTTATATAATTTTGATTTCAGTGTTCTTATAAATCTTTCAACAATTGACGCCTTTTTTACAGAATATGTAGAATAGTGATTTATATTAAAAGTTGTTATTATTTTCTTAAACACTTCATTGTAAAATTCTTTTCCCATTTCTGTCTGAAGGTTAATAGGAATTCGACCACAATCCAAAATTTTTTGAAAAGCGTTTCCTACGTCACGTTTTGTTTTCGTTTTCAGAGGAACTCCCCACGCGAATTTTGAAAAGCAGTCTATAACAACTAAAATATATTTAAAACCTTTGTTCACTTTTTCCATTTTCTGCATGTCAATTAAATCAGCTTGCCATAAATCATCAATCCCTTTTAATATTACCGCCCTACGAATGAAGTGTTTTCTAGCTGGTTTGTGAAATTCACCAACTATGTCTTCTCTGTTCATAATTGTTTAGGTGCGGTTTTCTGTGATACAACCTTTTTTAATTCTGATTTAATATCTAGCAACTGATTTTTTAAAGTTTGAATCAGGCTTTTTATAGCATTTATTTCGAGCAGGAAAGATTGTTTTCCACAATATTCTTTTAGTACATTATCTACATACTGCTTATTGACGGCTTCGTCAGGTAGCTGAGGTGTTTTGAGTCCTTTAATACTTGCTGATATTAAGTCTAAATCTCCATTAATAGACTTAAGAAATACTTTGTCAGTAATATCGAAAACTTCTGACAAACGCAATCTTTTATGCACGTGATGACCAAACTTGTCAACGTTCATTGTTTAATAAATGTATCCCTAAATGGTTTGATTACAACTGAATGTTAATATGAATTTCTCTGTATTATATTTGAATAAATCGTTAAGAATGCATGTAATACGTTATTTTTCATATTTTATTTGTTAATAATACCAGCTTCTTGCAACTCCTCTACGATAGATATTATTTCATTGTCTAATCCACTGTTTCCTGCATCACGAGAAGATATTAAAAGTTTTAGTCTTTCAACTAACTCATTAGGGTCATCCCAATACATATAATCAACATTTTTATTATATTTTTTTAAAATTGGTAACCCAGACCCTTGAGTAAGACTTTCGGTGCTTGTACATTGCTTAGATAACTTGAAAAGTGGTTTGATAATATTTAAGTACTTGCTTCCTTTATTACTTTTAATTGGTTTTTTAGGGTTGAAGTCACGCCTATGTGCATTTGTAATAGTTAAAATCTGTTTGTAACTGTTTAAGTCACTATTAGTGATTGTTTTTAAATCTGGTATTCTTTTAAATAATAATTCCATTAGACCTTCAGTTTTTTTGTAAGGCTTTCCAGAAACTAAAATTGTATTTTCTGTTTGGACAATTCGAGAATTACCTATCATCAGTTTACCACGTTCATTTCTAACACCAAATGGAATATCTTCCAATACTTTTACAGTTCCTTCTGAAGGTGGTGACCAATTATGTTGTGGACTTGAAATAGATTCAATTGTTTTGAATGAAGCGTCACTTGAAATGTTGGTTTCTTTATTATTTGTATCGCTCATACTTTCCGAATCATCTTCATAGACATTGACATTTTATCAACTTTTTCACACTGTTCATCGGAATCTATTTCATATTCACTTCCACCCTAAAGATCAAAATCAAATTCAGTTTTCATATATTTTGCTTTTTTCCCTGGGATTACGTCTTCATTGTAATTAGGTTTGATATTTTGTGTTGCATTTATTGATACCATTTTATGTAGTGGATCCGTTAAAGGTTTGAACACAGATTTAAGGACTTTATCATTTTCAGTTTGAATATTACGCAACTGCCTAACTTTTTTCTTAACAACGTTAGCTGATTTAATTATCTCTTTTTTGATATTTACTTGCGAATCCATTTTTCACAATAAGCTTTACCAATGTTATAGACAACACTAAACACATATCAGAGTTTTAGTCGTTTATAAGAGTTTTAATCAAGAATGACAAAAGTATCAAACTTTTTTCTATAGCACCCTTTATTTTTTTCACAGTCTTTATTGATTACTATGAAATCATACGAAGTTTTCCAGATTTCCGAACACATATCACGAAATTGATTCCAATTCATATCTGTACTGACATGTTCATCATAAACATGTCGTAAATTAATGTCATCTTGTTTAAACAAAATTATAAGATTTGCATTATCTCTAATTAATTGTTTAGGTACTTTACTATATGTTTGATTCAAATAAAAGCAGTCTATACGCTTATGTCGCCCCATTGAGAAATAATCACGAATGTTATTTTGATTTTCACAAGCAACATCGTCGAAAATAATTACTGAATCAGGTTTTGCACGATGAGGGCTTATAACGTCACTATTATCGTTATTTTTAACCCCCAACCCCTTAAACTAGGGGATGGAATTTTGTATGAGACCTTCGAAAATTTTCATGCTAGAGGTTTGGAAATTGATATAGGGAATTCTTGTTATAAATGATAAAGCACTTATATCATGATTTTTAGTAAATCACGCCCTACACTTTAGGGGCTTAGGGCATGGAAGTTTGTATGGATTCTCCTTATTACAAATTAAGAAATACGTGTATCAGGTTTTTAAGAAAAAACGGGTTGCACTCCGAGAGTGCCGGCAGAAGTGAAAACATATTCGCTATTTACTTCCCATCACTTCTTATCCATATTTATTAATTAAAAATAATAACTTTTGTTTATTTACTTTTTTGACGTTGTATATTTGACAGCTTAATCTGTCATAGAATTAAAATCCCATATCCAACCTCCCTGTACTACTCATAATCGCCATATACTAAAAATAAAACTAACCTTATGTAAATAAAGGTCACGTGTCCTAACGCGAGTGACATCTTACGAATTTTCGATCAGGACACGTGACCTGACGCGAGTTTAACAGTTTTTACCCATCACAAAAAAAGTGCACAGCGCCGCTAAAGAAGTTTTCACTTCAAAAACAAATATCCTTATAATCCCTTAACCCCTGAATTAGGGGATAAAAGTGTACATGGGGCTTTTGTCAGGTTTCAGAATATTACTACATTATTATACTTTTATAATACACGAATAATTTATGTAGTTCGATAAAAATTAAAATGTGGTGACAAGTATTTCCTAAAGAGAACTTCTATGGCGATGGGAAATCACAATGGTGTATGCCCCGGTTGTTGTTATATAAAAATCATAATCAGCTGAATCAGCGGATGGACTTCAAAATTTAATGACATAGTAAACCATTTGACTTATTTGAATACAGTTTTAAATAATTTAACCCTTTATAAACAACAAAAAAAAAACACATTTGTCATAAGCAACTTACAAAAAGTTGTGAAATTCCACGAAAAACATTTTCATGTAAAATGTTACCAAGACGAGGCTCGCACTGGCAAAAAGTAATCAGATCTCCTGTAGAGCCAAGCTTCTAACTCTTCACGCCCTAACTCTACAACCCTTGGCCGCTTGGCCGTTTTGCTACCGTCACAAAGGCGAAACTTGAAAAATTATTCACAGTTCATTACTTCTCTGTAATACAATAGTTCTTGTATTAACGAAACATCTAAGTCACATATTTTGACTAAGGTGTAGAGTTTGTAAGGTAAGGGCTTGTAGAATTACGGCGTGGAGGGGTACAAGCTTGGCTCTACCTGAGATCTGATAACTTTTTGACAGTGCGAGCCTCGTCTTGGCAACATTTTACATGAAAATGTTTTTGGTGGGATAGACTATAGCCAAAGAATCTAATGGTGGCTCAAATCGCTCTAGCCGCTGTACTAGGGCAAGAATATCGGAATCTCGGAATATCGAAATCCCGGAATCTCGAAACGTTAAGTCCGTTCTTATAATTCCGATACTGCGTAGTCTAATATCGTAATATCGGAATTATTAAAATATTCTGTTTAAATAAGACGTAAACGGTGCCAGCCTGCGCTCCGTTTTGCGGGCGATTTGATGTTGTCTCACTACCTTTTTATTGAGCTGCTAAATAGCTACAGAATGCTATTACAGGTTTCATTCTGTCTTCCATCAAAGTCCTAAAAACTGTCATACAGCACACAGTACACTATACTCGAACAGGCACGTTGCTTTAAAAAAAATCTAATCCCCGACATCATAGTAAAACTATAATATATTAGGGCTCAACGCCGTGGACATTTAACATTTGGGGGCACGAGCACCCTCAGGCACTATAGAGTCGGCGCTACTGCTAACGAAGGGCGAGGACGAGAGTATTGAAAGGCAATTCTACACTTAATACAACGTCGCCTAGCCTTGAACGACTTCCGAACTTTGTCAGTTATTGTCCCCGAGTCAAAGGGAGGTAGTCTCTAGATTTTTTGACTGGTGTCGCGAATACGACTTACTACATTATATATAGTATATAGCAGACACAATATTGAAATTTGGCTTCAAAAGGCAACAAATTTTTCAAACCAACGAGTAAAAAGTCTATAATGCGTATGCATGTCCTAAACCTCAAATAATGTTAGTAAATAAGTAGTTTTGTTCCATTTGTTTCCAATTGTATTTCATTGATTTTGAGTTTTTTTGTTCAATTAGTAGCAGAAAAGTAGCGTAGTGGATTAGTAGTTTTATTTCCTAGTTAATTTTTTTTCATTTTTTAATTTAGTATTTTAGTGAAGTTATTTTTAATTTAGATTTTGTTCATAGGTTGTGCTTTTTTTAAATATATTTATCAAAATTGATTTCAGTTTTATGTTTTTTTTTATAGTTTAATCATCATAGACGTTGTTTTATTTGTATGATGATTACAAAAGTAAATTAATTTAAAACATCTTGTATCTGATATAACTTTATAAAAAATATGTTCAATTCCGATATTAGTATCGGAATTCCGATATTAAAATCTAATATCGGAAATCAATATCGGAATTGAAAACCTTCCGATATTACATGCCCTACGCCGTACCCCATAAGTGGGGACGTATAAGATTGGTAAGGATATGGCATAACCTAACAAAAGCGCCCCTTTTCGACCAGTGTACAAAAAAATTATTACACTATTGAAGCATACAAGAGACACAGTTTTACGTTGTATTACATATAACACTTTTGAAGCATACATACAAAGAAACACAGTTGTAGTTCACTATCACGTGGCGTTGAAATCTAGATTTCCTCGGTTTTTCTTGTCGGTATAAAATTCAAATATTTATTAAGAACTGTGGAATTAGCTAATTCTAAAAGCTAATTCGTTAATTCGAAAAGCCAATTCACTTGGTCATATTAATATATATTTTATGAAATAAGAATCAAGAGAATATTACTCTTGGCTTTTCAAACAATTTGAATTAAAGCCCAAAAATAGAGTGTCTAAAATATTTTTTCTAACTGTTTAAATTGCCAAATTATTATAATATTAGCAAATTCACTTGATTAAGGTTTGAACTTTCACAAAAAATGTACTCACGACTCTTAAAAAAATAATCAAAATCTCTTTTGGGTATGGACATTTAAAAACAAAGTTCTTATGATATAAATCTAAATAAAAAATCGTTTGCAAAAATGTATATATTGTAGATATAAAATGTTTATAGTTACTTACATGTAAAATAAAACAATATCATTTTAAAATTGTACCTTATCAATAGAAAATTCTTAAGTTAAAAGTTAAAGTTATTTAAACATAATTAAACGCTATAATAAAAACAGTCAATAAAATCTTCTTAGTCAAAAAGTTAACCTTTTTTCCTCACTAGTAGTACTGTACAATATACTTATCTGATTGCATGTTTCGTAATATCACTTATTTTCTACTCTACCTACACTATACAATATATAACAATTTCTTTAATTTTGTCCTACATTTGGACAAAACGACCAAATCTTAGTTACGGGTTACGGAAACCATTCAGTGTGGCGGTTGCAAAATTTATTTGAACAAGCAGTGAGCTTATTGGGAACAGTTTTGAGCTATTCGGACATTGGAATTCGTGAATAAAATTTATGGATGTCTGACTTACCTCTTGAAACCCGAGGATGTACTTGCAGCACTTACTTGAGACTGTTCCCAATAAGGTCCTAGGTAATATTAAAATGAAATCGGTTTCGATACAAAGCTATGAATACTGTATTTAAGATATTCTAATTTGTCTTTTTTAAAACATCATTGAGATAAAAACTTTACTCAGTGATTGCACATAACCCGAACCTGTGCCGTACCCCATTGACCAAGCAGCGCTATACAATTAATTACATATCGACAGTTCATATATAAAATATCTTTTTAATATAATGGAGAGTAATTTTAATGCAGAAGAATTATAAGATGACCACAATTTTGTTTGAAATACAACATTTCATTCACACGAGGTTATCTTTCGCAGTTTATTTACACGAGATAAGATAACCCTTTACGAAAGTGTGCATCTCTATCAAAGAAAGAAAGATACTTCTGCCTTATATCTTTATAAGACTCAAGTATGCCGTTTGAAGTAATTCCAATATTCCAATCCACACTCAAGGAGATGACAATATAGCGGCTCACTGACAGTGCTCATTGACGTCTACCACAGAAGTCTTTCGCCAGCCGAAGAAGAAGTACCCAGTAGCGAGTCCCAGCACGAGCGCCAAGCAGAGCCACACGTTGTATGTCATAAAGATTAACATCAGGGTGTAGGATGCTGAAGACTGCACCAGGTGCAGGCACGTCTGCACAACGTGGCTCGATGATAACATCGAATATCTGAAATTGATGAGGTATAATTGTTTACGTCTTTAGGCAAGAACAGTATCCGTACTCAGGCTAAAAAATAAATACGAGGATAAACGCAAGTGCGAACAATAAAATCTGTGACTTAAGTATGATTTAAAAAATTTTTTTTTAGGTAATTGAGGGTTTTCTTCCGCAAATTCTAAAAATAAGGGAAGATAATCTAAGCACATATTGGAACATTTTGCGGTATATATCTTCAATATCACCAAGACGAAGTCTAGAAACTAACAGAAAATTATTTTAAAATGTGGAAGCAAAGCTGTTTTTACAACAATACCCCGCTAGTTTATTTGTAGTACTTTACTTTTTTTATGCTACCCAGGTATTCTATGCCTAGGTGGCAAACACCCTTACGGCCCACTTAATGTTAAGCAGTCACCGTAGCCCACAGATGGACGCTCGTACACCAGGAAGCTTATTGGGAACAGTCTCGACTACGCCAGACTTTGGAATTTAAGGGAAAAATTTATGCAAGTACTTTCACGGGTCTCGAAACGTAAGACTTACTTGCATACTTTTTTCCTCGAATCAGGAATTCTGGCGAAGGTACTTGAGACTGTTCGCAGTAGCTACCAGGTGTAATCACTACCTAAAGAACACCTCGCCACGGAGGTGTGACAGCAGTTCGCCATGTGGGGCCGGAATTTTTCTCTATCATTTAGGGCGCGTTCGTTCTGGGATGCAGAATCATTATTTTCATTACCTTTGTCACCAGTCATCCGTTCGTTTAGCATTGGTATAAAAAATATCAAAATTTTAGTATCATCTGTAAAAAACTGTGATGCGTTCGTTTACGATATTTTTGTTATTTTTGTCACTTTTGCCACCGAAATATGAAACTTTAGACCCATGTCTGGAGGTGGGGTTTTTGTGTCAAACTGCCTATACATATTTATTGTTTATGGTAGTGTGTGTGTGTGTGTGTGTTTTATCGTAGTGTGTGTACCTCAACCGTTCGTTTTGCAAGTTTTGCGACCAAAAATTTTGTTAGTAACGTTTCAAAGCTACACGAACGATAGGTGTCGGTGGCAAAAGTGGAGTTATCAAAAGTGTGAAAAGTATCAATCGTGGGAACTCTTAATCCCAAAACGAACGCGTCCTTTATCTTACGCTAGCTTATACGACTACGACTACGACTTCGTCCGTGTAGACTTTTGAAAAGAAAAAGAAAGCTTAGAACTTTTAATGGTTTAAACTATAAAAGTATTCCCCTATTTTGTCATGTATTAAGATCTCATATCAAATTATAAGTTTAAAAAATATGTATTATAATTAAATTTTGTTAAAAACCAAAATTTTTTGTACTTTTTTAGGCTTTATCATGTCCGCAATTAAAGTAAAAAATTAGAGGAATAGTTTGGATTATGAATACCACATCTCACGAAAAATATACCTCACGGAATTAACGAATAAACTTCGACTTTTTAAAAGCAGATCCAAATTTTAATCAAGATAAAAAGAGATCTAACTCTACATCTATTTTTATTCTCGCCTCATACAATTATTTCGTGCATATTCTATCATTTCATGCATTGTTGCGATATGCTGAACTTCCACTTTCTTTCCAGTTTACTGTTGGTTTGGGAGGAATCACGTCACGGTTTCGAATTTGGCGGGTTGCCACTTATGGTGGTTCGTGCCTGGTGCGAAAAGTAAAAGTTTCTACTTCTTTCACCAAATGACTTTGTATTTTTCGTAAAGGTGTACTTACGTATAGATCAAGGTACGGTAGAATTAACCATATGTTTTTATTGCACGTATGTATTTATTTTACTACTTAATGGACCTTATTGAAATTAATGTTTGGGCTGTAGGTATATTTATGTGTCTACAGTACACTGTATTTGTGTATCTGATTGTATTTATTAGTATTCATATATTGTATGTATATGTATGTATGTATGTATGTACGAGTATATAATATTAATATTTAACTACTCATTCTATCCATCACCTTTGGTTTTCTCCTCTACCCAAAGGTTGTCTGGAAGAAATCGCTCCATAGCGATACGACCGCGTATATTGTATGTTACTTATTTAGTTCCTATAATGTTATTTTGTGCAATGAAGTGTTTTATTACTACTACAACGCTTTTTGTAAGTCGTAAGGTAGCCTTCTGTCAAACTCATTTTTCTGTTTCTCTTTCTATTCTTTATCAACGGCTTCATAGACATTCAGCTAATTAAAGAGCCTATATATGCTGCGAATATACATTTACATTAAGCCTGCGGTATAGGCTAGAACGGGTAAATACCGAACTACTGCTTTTGTCTTATGCACAACCTAAATGAGTGCTTTTCATTTATTGTATTGAATGCAATAAAAAACCTGGAATTAACCATTGTTTCAACATTTGGGCAAATTTTTAAAGCGTGTTTTGCATTTTATTGTAATGAAAGTTGATTAAATAATTAGAATAGCTTGTTATCTGGTGCATTGACTCTAATTTGTAGCAAAAACTGAAAAAAAATTTACTGCAAAACGGTAAAAACGTTAAATCCCACACTAAAAAATTAAGTTTCAAGGCGTCTGTATAGAATAATTTACTTCGAAAGTATATAACAAATATATCTTATAGTAATGTATATGACATTGTGTAATGATTTTTGGTACATTAACATATACAACGTTAGTATTACAGAAATTAGATTTTTGGCCTATATCGCCCTCTAATAGTAAGCCATCAAGCATTAGCAGCGTTATGGTGCGAAGTGTAGGCTAACGATGGTTTCCCAAATAATTTCCGTAATAATTATTAATATATATTTATAAACCTACTTGACGACCGCTGGCCCCCCACAGGCCCCGTTGGCCCCGCACTCTGTCTTGGTGATGTTGACTTGCGAGTCCCGTACGGGTGCGAGCCCCCGCGCGTGCAGTGCCTCACGGTAGTACTTAAGCCCCTCGTAGAGCACGCCCGCCAGGAAGATTGCCAGCGCCGAGCCGAACAGCTCAAGGGCACTCGTCGTCATCCAGCCCTTAAACAGGATCTCCTGGCACACGCAAGCGTGGAACTGGAATGAGAAAAAGTCAGTTATGGCTTTATTTGTAAAAAAACGAAAGTAGGTAAAGGCTGACTACATAATCTTGACCCCCCCTCTACTACTCTAAATAAAAGAAGTTTCGTATAATGTCTATGTGTGTATGTAGGTGTGTGATGTGTGATGTTTGCATAGTATTTTGTTTGCTTACTGCCTTTAGTTTTTGTCTTTGCTCTGTAATTACAATTACTAACGCACAATTGTGTCCATTGTGGTGTTCTTATCTATAATTTTTTTTATTTGTTTAAGATGTTCAGAAGCCAACGGCTTTGCTTTGTTGTATGAATTGTATGATGATGTGTGATTAATAATAAAAATAACGTACATTGTAAGTATTTGTGTAGGTAAGTAGTTAAGTATGTACGTATCCTTCGTCTAGTTTTTAATTGTTTTTTTTTTGTAAGTACTCTTGTTATCAAACTATTTTCAATTAATACCACAAAAAATTAGCTGATCATTTTTAAAAGTTATTTATTTTATTGTTTACCAAAATACTTAAATTTGTCAAAATTCAAATTATATACATTGAAAAAATCCAAGAACATAACATAACAATAACGGTAACAAAGACTTGAAATAGTCAACTTTTATTCAAAACAAACAATAAACGTAAACAGAAAACAAAACCAAGAATGGTACTAAAAATATCCTGTCCAATGATAAGCAAGCAGTGAGCTACCAGATTGACATATGGACACAAAAATTGCAGGAACAACCAGAAATATGTATGTATTTACTGAATCTACAATGAAATTGTTAACACTTTTTATTGTTTATACATAATTCATTCGGTCTCGTACCTTGTTGCGTAAAATCAAATTTAACTTGCGCTGTTTGGTTCGAATCACATATTTACTTACTTAGGTATGTACAGTACACTCACTCACCTTGGAATCCAAGAGTAAAATTTTTTGACTGATGGTATTGTAACCCACAATCTATTATATTTTGGTGATGGTGAGCCTATCGCCGCACCTACCGGACCCAAATCAGAAATCAGAGCAGACATACTTCGAGCTGCTGCAGTCATGTTTACGACAGTTTTCAAACCAAATAGATAAGGCATCATTCAATTCGTCATTAAATGTGACAAACATTTTTAAAATGTAATAAGTAATGAGTTGTAATAGCTTACAATACAATGTTAAGGTTTTTTACATGATATGTATGTTAGATCTAAAGAGAAGAAGGCTCAAAAATTTGCCCTGAGGGACTTGCACAGTGACTGTTAATCCCTTAAATATCCCTAATATCTTTTACGTCTGACATCCATTGTCGAACCCTGCTACCCATGTAGGAACTGCCACGAAACAAAAAAAACATTGTTTGTTATTTATTTACCTACTTAAACAGTATTACATTATATATACTTGTAGTTACTCACCACCATGGAGTGACTGTGGTCGTGCCCGCCGCAGGGGTCATCGTGGTCGTGCTCGTGGTGGTCGTGCGTGGCGGCTGCTGTCTCGTGTGCTGCGTGGACGTGCTCCATGGCTGCTGACTACCTGATGACCAACAGATGGTTTTCTTAGAAACGTTATGCAAAAGGGTCTCTCTCTCATAACTACTGTTGACCGGTTCAAAGATTCACACTGTCGTCAAACCTGTGTACACTGTTAACGATATTTCAGAAAGTAAAACGAAAGAAATTAGACCAGTATAACAAATAGAGCAAGCAGCGGCCGCAAAAATAAGCTTACATTCTTAAAGGGAAACCAAAATCAGAAAAGTTAGGGTTCAGCATGATAATAAAGACCTGAGACGAGAGGGAAACAGGGGGAGAGCAAAACTGTTAAATTTGAACATAATTTTATTTTCCTGTAAAACATAGCTAATAAGATAATATAAATAAGCTATGATAAATAAACTGGGCCGCAAAATAAGGGGATCAGTAATAAATACCTGAAAAACTTTCAAAATATTGGATCTAGCTTAATGAAATAAAGATTGTATTATATACAATTTTATAGTGCTTAATTTAAAATTTATGATTTTTTTTTTTAATTAAATTAAATTTATGTCCATTTTCACTTCAGGGGTTAGTGGCATGGTTTTAAGTTTTTAATTTGATCAGAATGATGAATTTCTGCACAAGAACTGCCATATTTATATGATAGAACAAAAACAAATGGTTTTAAATTTGTTATTAATTTTTTTTTTATTTGGCTTTACTTTTTATTTATATTTTCTAATGCAATCGCCAAAAAGATTTTTCTACTTCCTATATTTCTAATATAATAAACTTCAATGTAGTTTTAATTTTAAAAGGATTGCTCAAACATTTATAAAGTTATTGCATTTTTTACAACTGATCCGCTTTTTTTGCGGCCCATTGTATCAGCCAGTAATTAAATTAATTTAAATTTTAAACTTTCTTAGATGTTTCGGCTCTCAACTCTTAATAATGTCGGCAATTTATCGAATATCTTTGGCCATAAGCAGAAAAACTAAGTTTCGTAAAATTATATAAAAATATACGTTTGGAATGCGCAAACAAAGCCCATTCATACACCACCCCACTTGCTACGGCAACCCTACTTTTAAATTTTGACCCCCATTTTAAAACCACGCCCCTTGTTTCAGATGCTGATAGGGCACCCGTGGTTTTTTTCACTGTCACGATAACCTCTAGCTTTCCTGAAAATTTCACCCTTAAGAAACAGTCCGCTGTTTTTGTGGCTGCCGCTTTGTCTAGAGCTGTTGTTCTTTGTTATGGCTGAGTGAGGCAGTAGCGCTGTGATTGGACGTGTGAATTAACAGGTGCAAGCATGACTCAACTATTGTTATGGCAAATACATATGTCGTTATATACGCCTGATAACCTGAAACACTGAAATATGTGTATTGTTGGTTAATCAATAGCCGTTGTTTAACAACCTCCTTAAAGAAAGACTGTTCGGTTACTGGACATAGTATGTATTGGTCGGCCACACACAACATTGACTAAAAGCTTGTGTGTTGAGTCTATTGTACAACCTTCTATCTACATTGTATCCTATGGAAAAAATATACGCGAAGATAGTACAGAGCTCTTCGGGTTCAATACAACAATGCGTTCCGAATGCTGATGAAGCTGCCCCGTTATTGGAGTGCCTTAGGTATGTTCGTGGAGGCACGCAACAGCTGTTTTTTTGCAACCGTGCGCAAACGAGAAGCGTCTCTCGTGTACAGGGTACGTGCGGGGCAGCCCTTAGAAATGATTGCGGACAGGATTGATCAACCTTACATTACACCTAGCTATCTTCATGCACCGATCTTGGAGTATTAAAGTGATAAAATAACTGTAGCTGAATGGT
Source organism: Apoda limacodes (assembly GCA_946406115.1). Taxonomy (NCBI): domain Eukaryota; kingdom Metazoa; phylum Arthropoda; class Insecta; order Lepidoptera; family Limacodidae; genus Apoda; species Apoda limacodes. Next base: position 15,620,114 of record OX291542.1, read on the forward strand.
GTCTTATAAATGAACTTACAATTCAGGCTAATAGGTATGTATTAACTAATTATATTTATATTATAAATATGTAACCAAAAAAAAAATATTATTAGACAGTTGAATATTTATAAACGGTTAATAGGCAAAATATTCAAGTGCAAATCAAACCTAATTCCTCGGTGATAAATTTTCTGTCTTTTAATAAAAAAAAAAACAAATGTTATATTCCGAAGCAACGCCCAGGGCACGTAAAAATAATGCAAAAAAAAATATCCAGGTACTAAAAGATTTCTACTTTCTCTCTAATCGACTACTCAAGGGAGCTTATGTACAGCAAAGAGTTTAAAGGCCGTGGTTTGATTGGGGTCGCGGTGGTGTCGCGTCAGCCTTTAGTTAACTCATTGTTATCTCATAGAGACGTTGCTATTGGCCCGACATCGCGGTCGACATGCCTACATGAAGATAAAACACGCCCAATTAAAGATTAATCTTTAGTGACTAATTAAAAAATAACTCAAAAAAAAACAACTGTAAACAGGAAAGTGCTTAAATAGTTTAAACATTTTATCAAAAAAATTACGTAAGCTTCCGCGCAAAGCGACCGTGACTCGGCTAAGCTTTTTTAATTGTTAGCCTTAGACATCAGCCTCAAACTGCAGACGTCAAATACGCGCAGCTACGCACATTTCAAAATAAATATCTACTTTTGAAGTGAAAACTTCTTTAGCGGCGTTGTGCACTTTTTTTGGTATGGGTAAAAAATGATAAACTCGCGTCAGGTCACGTGTCCTAATCGTGGAAATTCGTAAGACGGAAACCGTAATGCCACGCCTATTATAATTTTTAGTTTTAGTATTCGCGATTATGAGTAGTACAGGGAGGTTGGATATGGAATTTTAATTCTATGACAGATTGCGATGTCAAATATACTACCTCAAAAAAGTAAATAAACAAACATTATTATTTCTTGACAATGTCAAAGACATGTCTTGTGATATATTTGAGTGTTAAGCGCGAATCGTGTGTAGGTAAAGGTTTTCACTTCTGCCGGCACCACCGTGTGTTCTCGCAGGAACAACAGCTTGGAACACTAAAAAACCTTATTTGATTTTAGACTTTATTTGTATAGAAATAAGGTCGCTTTACGATTAAGGTATAATAGTTTAGTTATGTAATACGAGACTGTGGCGCTAGTATAGGCGGAAGTTCCAAAGATTAAAAAAAAAAAAGCGCCATTATAAAAAAAAACGTTGGCGCGGTTTTGTAAATTAGATTTGCGTAAGTTTTTTAATATTAACTATAAATTTGATATTATTAACGTTGACAAAGTGATAAAGCATGAATAATTTGTTTTTTGTTATTGTTTGTTATAGATTTGGAACATATAATTGATAACTATGAGTAGAATTAAGTGTTGTATAAAAAACTGTGACTCCAATGGTCAAACTAAAAATATTTATCTTCATGCTTTTCCTTCGGTGGGATATAAACGAATTCTTTGGTTAAAAAACATAGGTGATAATAATTTATATTCATATAATGCAAAACAACTACATACCAAAAAAGTATGTAGCAAACATTTTGAAGAAAAATTCTACGAAAATGGAAAACTTAATTATGTTTACGCAAGACGGAAGGATATCCAAAAAATCAACCAGAAAGTAAGTTACCTAATATAATCCAATAGGTTACTATTTCTTACGGCAACTAAAGAAGTTTGTTATAGCAAGCTATAGATGCAGCTATGGTTTGTTCGTGAAATTCGGTTATAGTTACTCCGCGGATTTTTTTTTTAATTTAAGTAGCCCTAAAAGTAGCCTTTTTTCTTCTCCATATCTTCAAGTACGTCTGCTCCATTGCGGCAGGATTGAGTAACTAATGTTTTAGTCATTCTCGAGGACACTTTTTAATTTTCCAAGATGAAAAATAGTCTACGTCCTTCCCCGGCTCTTAGGTTATCTCTATACCAAATTTCATCTAAATCGGCTCGGTTGAAGTGTGATTGAGTAACAAACAACCAAACATCTTAACTTTCCCATATATAATAATAATGTGCTCCACCCGCCCTAAATTTGGTTATCAGCCTTAGATTCTTACGCCAACTTCTTAATTATACCTACGAATGAAGTTTGCTATACCAAGCTAAAGTTCGTTTAGGCTCGGTTATAATTATTCCCGAGACAGACATACAGAGTTACTTTGGCATTTATAATATCAGTATATATATGGAAGTATGGATATATTTTGGCATATTAATATATATTATAGCTACGTGTTTAATGTGCTTGATGACCGATATCTCTATTACATAATATATTGCTGTTTTTGAAGATATCCTTATAAAATTATAACTTTTGGATAAAGTTTTGCCGTAGTAGTAGTAGAAAATTTATCCAAAAGTAATAATTTTAAAAAGAAATCTTCAAAAATAGCAATATATTATGTAATGGAGATATCGGTATAAGTTATCTATTAAGCTATAAGGACGAATAATAAGCAGACCCTTATTCTTATGGTTTCCCAATGTCTGTATGTCACTTCGTCCGTTTGTATGGAAAAACTAATTTTATTTAGAGACAATTATTAATGACCACAGTGTTGAAATGTCATTGTTCTGTGTCCATAGAATATTTTGCCTTAAAACAGTCATGAAAAAATTGCTTTCTGTGTTCCAAATGATATGTGTTTATCAGTAAAATTCTGTAGATTTATAACTAAAATATTTTGAGATTTTTACGTCATAAAAGGTTCACACGGTTCACAGTCCGTACAGCCTCCAGAAATAATAATAGTATAAAATAGTATATAACCAATATATAGCCAATAATGACTGCCCCAAATATCCGTATACCATACAGTACTGGTCGCAACCAGAGTCGAGACAACTTTATAATAACATAATTAGCGGGCCCTTACCGGAAATCGAACCCGAACTTCGACAGTCGCCTGTTCTACCACTGCAATGCGCCATTCGGTCCTCTACTCCACTATTAAATTAAGGCTACGTTTTGCACAAGGTAGAATGCAAGTGGTTTTGGGTCAAAATATTTTTACTGACTTACTCATAATATTTTTCCACCTATATTTGCAGACGGGTTTTCTTACAGCTTTTTGGTTTTGCAATTTTGCCCTGTGTCAATTTTGTTCAGCCTGATATTAAGTAACTAATCTAGTCTAATAAGTAACTTTGTAATTCGGCGAAAATGAAGATCCTTGTCCACATTGGTTGCCATAGTTTTTTGTGGCCGGGCGGCAGCTCTTCAGAGGCTTGGAGATATATCTCGAGGGCACAGATTTTGGAATCTGCTGAGGATCATAGTATAACTGAAATGTTAGTTGATTTACAGGCGAAGTATATAGGCGAAGTATATATATAGATAGTCGTAAAAATATTATACCCACTGTAAAAAATCGTATCTGTACAAAAATACCCTGTACGTAGTAAATAAAATTAGCTCATCGTGTAGGAATGTAAAAAATTTAGAATGATTATGTCATATCTTTAAACGTATTTAAATTTATTGTTTCAGAGTGGCTATCGTCGGTTAGAGTAGGTTTACATATGATTTAGAGATAACATCTTGTCCAAAAAACTACACGTCGAAGGTGACTTTGAATTGGTTGCCTAGTCAACATGGAAGAGTCCATATCACAGAATAAAGAACTAGTAGTAAAAAGTATTAGCTTATATATTGGTGTTGGCACTTGCAACTGTGTATTTTCTATCTCCACAAGATGGTTCACATCCACAGGCACCATATTTAAGTCAATATAAGCAAATATTGATACACAAAATTTAATTGTATGTCCTGAGTTACAATGTCACTTTATAAAGTTTATGCCATGCAAACTCATTGTAACTCAGAAAAGGTAATAAAATGAAAGTACTTATAGCACATTAATCATACAGAAATATAAAACATTCCTTTTTGAACATTTTTTTTAGTTTGAATGGCATTAGGACGTAACAGACGTCACTAAGAATTTTTTGAAACTTCGACGCGCTCTTCTGTAAACTTACGACAAATGATTTACGAAGTTTTGCCTTGCAGGTGTCGCTATAATCATTGCAAGGTTGAATCTTGTATGGTAATTTACGATAGAGAACTTTTTAAGATTATTAGGAGAGATAAGTTTGTAAGAATTTGATTAATTTTGTTACAGTCCTGAGTACACTTTTTGACGTGAAAAAAACATTAGTAATAGTACAAACCTTATTTAGGTGAATTTGCTAATATGAATTATCATATTATCAATTTAGGTATATTATACAGAAAATACACAACATTTTAAAAATAGCTAGTCTATTAGTAGCTATTAATAAATAATTGTTTATTAACATTTTAGAAATCTCTTTTGCACGAAGAGGAAACAAAAAATATAAGCCTGTGCCTAGGTATGATGATACTCAAAAAAATAATATCTACAGATATTATATATATAGAATTATATATATATATAGAAGGTATTGTCTAACATTCTTTATCATTTCAATAATCTTACACGAATACTGTTTTAAAACATTAATGAAAGTTCAAACTATACTATATATTACATTGAAGTTTTAGTTTAAAACTAAACAAAAACTTTCGTAAATGGTCTAATAATTATTAATTGCAGCCTAAGTAATTAGCTTAAGAATTTAAGAAAATCGAAAATAAATTGTACATTTCATGAATATTTATGAATAAACAATGTCAACTTTGAGAACGTTGTTTGATTTTACGTCCTTTGGTCTATTCTTCGTAGATGAACAACAATATAAATATTAGTCTGGGATGGAACTTGGTATCTATAAAGCCACATTAGAAAAGTAATTTATAAGCTGGCTAGTAATAATTGAATTTAAGAAAAAAAAAATCCTTTCCGTTTTGCGCACTAGCGCCACGCACTCGTATTACAGAACTAATCTTAGTGTTCCAGTAAATGTATGGGCCGTTGCCTATCTGTACTATATGTATATAGTACTGAACTTGCATATCTATGGCCGGCACTCCCGGAGTGCAACTCGTTTTTTTCTTTTATTTATTGCTTAATGTATATACTACATTTAAATCTTTGTGGCTATTATCATCCAGCAGAAACCTCTGGGGTTTATTTCGTAGAGAATGAGTTCCTAACAAAGTTATAAATATAATAAAGAGGAAACATATTATTTAGAGGTTACCTAATTAAAAATATAATAATATTGCTAATGCTATAATGCGAATGTGGCTTCATTACAGTATAGAATGTACTTTTTAAAGCCGTGTAAACAGAAATATATAACAGATGAAAACTACGAGTCAGTTCAGAGTTCAGTTCAAAATCAGTTTTGGATTTGGTCCAGGTTTTGAAACTTTAAGAAACTTAAAAATGTAATCTTTGATTACTCAAGCTATATTTAGGTGATAATAAGAAGAAAATGAGCCAGGAGAAACACGCAAACAGATAAAAGTTGCTTTTTATATTCCCTTGCTCGAAAATTTAATAAAATATCAATTCAATATCAATTATCTATGAAGCCATCCCTACAGGCCCAAATTGGGCATACATATATGCTGTACTGTATGTATGCTGTAGGTACTGTACTGTATTCTGCCCAAAGGTAGATAACTGCTTGTAACATGTATGCTTATATTAAATCCTGCTATTTGATAAATAAACTGAGATAGGTATGTATGTACATACATCGACTCGATTCTAGCAATTCAATAATGTGCAACCTTACTAATAATGATCAACCTTACTAATAATGTGCAACCTTACTAATAATGATCAACCTTACTAATAATGTGCAACCTTACTACTTATTTCTTCGCTCCTCGCTACTAAACTTTTTTTGCCCAGTAAAGTATTTTATTAGCACCAATTTTTTATTAGTTTCCTTTTTCTTTTGCTATTAGTATTATTTCTATGGTTATTATTGTATAGGTAAATATTTTTTACTTTTAGTATGGGATTTTAGGATATTTAAAATTTAAATTAATTATGTATTTACTAATAATTTAGAAATAGTATGAGTTAAACATAATATAGTATATTAAATACCAAAAGAATAAATAAATAAATAAACCTACCTAAGGATTTTTAAGCAAGCTTTTATTTTTTGTTAAGTGCATCTGAAATTAGAAAGACCCAATAACGAAGGTGATCAATATTATAACAAGACGACAGACTAAACGCTTATCAAAATGTAGTAATGGTTAATTTAAAAAAAAAAAAATTTTAAGTTCACAAAAAAAAAGTATTTAAGTCCTTTTAAAATAGCGCCCTCGCTGTAAAAATATCACAATATTTTGCTCCCTTGTGATACAATCTACTATTGTTTTAAATAATTTAAGCACTTGTCCATGATCGCTAAACACTAAGATGTTGCGTGCTAGTCCACACGTAACAGCAAATTGCATTGTTTTTGCTTCGCTTAGCGCACGTGCACAATCTTGTAACCTACTTTTGTAAGTACTATTGTTTTCATTTTGTCCAATGTACCTAACCATTGAATGTCACATCTAAAAACCGGCCAAAATCGGATCGCACGAGTTTTGCAGATATTTTAAAAACTTTAAAACCGATTTTGTTTAAAATACTTTTTAATTTCTTTAAAGTATAGTTATATATATATATTGTATACATTTAAAGAGACTATAGAAAATATTGTGATTACTAGGATCCATTATGGATCTGGACAATGGATCTAGTGAGAATGATCCGTAAATGTAGTAAGGTACTCAAAAACTTTAAATACATTTTTTTAGACCTATACAACCACACGTAGTAAAATGACTGCTCGAAAAAAAAATTCGACCCTCATTTCAATGTTAGTATAGAAAACCTTTTATAGTTATCTTTTAGGGAAGGCTGCAAAGTTGTTATGTGGCGCTAGTGCATAAATTGAATACTGAACAAGCGACGGATTCAAATGCTATTAGTAAGTAAATTTAAATCTTTTATCAAACAACAAAAAAGCATATTACAATATTTCAGACTATGTAAATGATAAAAATCCATGGGACTAAAGATGCTCAATTAAGAACACATAGGTAAACTGAATTAAAATGGAAATAATATGAAAGTGTACAGCTTAAATTTTTTATTTAAATCATTGATTATCTTTGTAAATTTTTTTGTGATTTTTTTAAAAGAGTAACTATCAAGTTTCTTGCCGAATTCTTCTTGGTAGAAATCAGCAACATTGTGAACCGGATTTTTAAAAATAATATTTCATAACTTTGATGATTCAAAAGTGTTTGTAAAAACATAATTTGAATAAAACAAATTGACTTTGACTTTGAAAGGAAATGATACCAGATACAAGAAAAACAACTGAAATATGTTTAATTAGGTTATTAATGACACAAAAAATACCACAGACAAACAATGTATCAACGGGTCGCTAATGTATAAAGTAGTAAGGATTGTTTTGGAACGTATAATTTTGTTTTTTAGGGAAGTTTAAAAAAATCTAGGCTATAAAGTGAGATTATGATTAGCATTTCCGAGCGAGGGGCATAAAAGATCTTATTTTCTTAATAACAATACAAAACGCTTCACACAGGACAACTTGTAAAATTTCATAACAATCGCGCAAAGACGGCGGAATCTTAAAGCTGCCACATACGAACGAACATGACCAAATTATAAACCCTAAATAATTGCACCTATGTACATATGTGTATCCATTTGTGAATATCCGGATATGGCTCATATCGCGTACACAGTGACGTATTCTAAGATAAATAGTAAATTTTGGCTTGGTATAGCAGATTTAAAATCGGGTTTATGCAATTGCAACACTTTGCCTACGACAACAGTGGTATCGAGCGGACGGCCTTCAATGGATACTTATCGGTTACGCCATGATTTGATTTCTCTCCAAATTGTTACAAATCTCTGATATTTGTTTACCTTTTGCTTAATTTGATTGATAAAACGACCCTTATCAATCATATCTTATATCCGATCTAAATTATAACTACGTCTCTGTATTAAAATTAAAACATAGGGCTGTGAGAATCGGACATCTTTACTTACTTAACTCTAAATGGGTACCAATTACCTAAAGCACTATCACTAAGTCTTTAATCTAAGTAATTCAAAACTAATTTACATAGACATCAGAAGCAACGTTTAATTAAGTTATACGTACTACCTTAATGAAAACATGGTTTCGAACCATATTGAAAAAAATCGGCCAAGTACGAGTCGGACTCACGCACGAAGGGTTCCGTACCACTATCTATAAAAATTAAATGTTTTTTTTTTCTATTTTTATATTTGAGTTGATTGAATGATGACGTATCTATTAAAAAAAAACTACTAACTAGACTAATTTTTGGTATGGTCACGTACAACATTTTTTTTTTAATTTTATCATTCTCTTATTTTAGAAGTTACAGGGGGGGGGGGGGGGGACGACACACATTTTACCACTTTGGAAGTGTCTGTCGCGCAAACTATTCAGTTTAGAAAAAAATGATATTAGAAACCTCAATATAATTTTTGAAGACCTATCCACAGATAACTCACACGTATTGGTTTGATGAAACAAAAATTTTTTAGTTTCAGTTCCAAGTAAGGGGAAACCCCAAAATTTGTTTTTTTTTTTCTATTTTTGTGTGAAAATCTTAATGCGGTTCACAGAATACATCTACTTACCAAGTTTTAACAGTAAATGTTCTTATAGTTTCGGAAAAAAGTGGCTGTGACATACGGACGGACAGACAGACAGACAGACATGACGAATCCATAAGGGTTTCGTTTTTTACCATTTGGCTACGGAACCCTAAAAAGGTTGTAAAAATGAAAAATAAAAAAATAAATTATAATAATAAAATATATTTCTTACGGTTAGATATTATTTGAGGTATATTTTATAAGAATTTACTGGACATAAGGCATGGCTGGCCACTTCTCTCTTCACCTTCCGCATCCAGCTTCTGCCGGCCACCCTTTGAGGTTCATTAGTCCATTAAAGTATCAGTGCTTTAACAGACGACCAGACCACTAACGTGCTTGCTTGCAAATCAAATTTACACTTATTTCTATACTTCTATCCATATATTTATTCCGCTGCAAAATTACACTAATTTCTTTGTGAAGAGTAGATAATCTAATCGACTTTTGCAACATATGCAGGCACATTGTCTGCTTTACAAATATTTTTATAGAGATTCGAATGTTAAATACTTTGTTCTAAATTATTTAACTGGACTGAAAATATAAGTGCCGTATCTATAAGTACCAGCAGATAAGATATCCGATGCGGTGCTGCACGTGATAGCAGCAACCGCGACCCAGCAGCAATCGGGCTGTGGTCGCGTGCCCTTGCCAAGTCACCTCTTACCGACACATCCTGGACCAGGACGATAACACCAAAACAATTTTCTAATGCTGTATGTAGGTACTGTGTACTGACCTGTAATTTTAACCTGGAAGATCCTGAATTCGATTTCCGGTAGCGGTCATATTGTAAATTGCAAATATTCGAATTTGCAGAAGGGTACCTAACTATAGATTCTATTTTCGCGAACTAGTCGCTTTTGGACTGGACGGCCATATCTATGCTTAACAGTTTGTATTATTACAGGTTTACGGGTTAGGTAGGTACATAAGATCTAGGCAAACGTCTCTCATAGATTATACTTCAAATGGGCACCACACTGGAGTGGCGTGATGTTTGTTTGATTGTAAGTACCTAGTTATGGTACCTCTCTAGGTACAACCGCTGGACCGTTATCTGATGCATGGCTCACGACTAGTGCACCGAGAACGAAGATCGTTTATTTCCTCACCGAACATCGGTACATGATGGGGTAAGGTGGGGCCGACTTGTAGCGGACAGGGTTGAGAAGGAAAAGGAGCGTTTTGACTACATAAAAATACAAATAAGTAAAAAACTTTGGTGTTTATTTACATTTTGGTGAAAATCTAATAATGGAACCTAGAATTTGGAAATGTGACGAGAAAAGTATACTTTTGGGTAAGAAGGCTGTGTTTGCTATTACCAAATAGATTGTTATCACTACGATTGCTATCACAAGTATGGGAAGGTTAAAAACAAATTCTCGATTAAGATACTAAAGTTCCTCTTTATATTTTGCTAGTATAAAAAAAATTTGTTGTACACATTATATAAAAAAATTGGTGCTGGGTTTTTAAAACTTGTGTCTTTCGTACAACCGCCAATCTGCGAACAGTCTCGATTACGCCAGACTCTGGAATTAGAGGGAAAAATATATTCAAGTAGGTCTGGTTGTCTCTCGAAACCCGAAAAGTACTTGCATGCAGTTTTCTCACAAATTCCAGACTCTGGCGTCCTCGAGACTGTTTAAAATAAGCTCCCAGTATTCTCTGTATCATCTAAGAGTTCCTTGCAATATCATATTATTGTTAATGAAACAGTGTTGGAGACAATACAAGACCCAACTAAAACTCCGTATTAAATAGGCTGGACGTGGACCTAGGAAGATTTTTGTATGCTGCATAGCCATGTCGCTGGTACCGGGACCACGCCTGTTGGCGGCCACGACGACTGGCACTTGTGGTAATCGTCGGACGTAATGGCCCATAATTGACGCAATGGTTATGTTACCTGTGTTTTCATATTATGGGTTTCATTGCCAATATAATATGTATCTAAATGTTATGTATATAATAATATTTAATTGAATAGATATTTTTCATTTGGTAAGGTAAAAAGCATAAATGCATTATGATCAATTTCCCGCATGCAAAACATCTACGTAATGTATCACTTATTGAGCAACTGTTAAAAAATATTTACAATGGTTGAACGTATTGTGTAGGTAGGTACATTAACGTCTTTATAGTTAGTGTTACTGAACGCTGCGCCGCTGTTGCGCGTAGTGCACTGCAGTGTCACAATATTTGCACATTTCGTGACGGTTTCTAACAAAACTACAACACCCGTGTTTTGTAAACCGGGTCCCTGACTGGCGACCGCCTGGCCTCATCCGGAAGTTTACTCAGGACATCCGGAACGTATAATTATTTTTTTTAATATATTATCCGTCTTTGACAATCTTCTATGACTTATCTTCCTTTAACATTGAGACAATAAATTTGGTAGGAGAATTAGTGTCTTGGGGTTTCCAGTATTTATTTTCGTGGACGGACTATTACCAACATACTTACACAGAAAAAGGTTTATGATATAAAACAATAAATATTTACAAAATAAAATTAAAACCCCCTGGATACGCCCATGACCTTTATAAACAAGTTTTTTAGATAAAGTAGGTACCTATTTACTTATCCGTTAGACTACTTCAGGCAATTGACCGGTTTTTTAGGGTTACGTAGCTAAATGACAATAATGGAAACCTTCCGTCCATTTGTATGTCACTTTATAACGCCATTCCATCGATTCAGACAAAATTTTACAGGAATGTGTCATTATGTCAACCGCAATACAGTTTTGCAATTAAATTAAGGACAAAAATGTATAGAAGTCGCTCTTCATATATTGAACTTCATACATAGGTACTGCAGCGGGCGGGGGCGTAAAGCTGCGTACTATCAATTTTATATTTAGGTATCGGGAACGTTCTGCTAATGAAACTAGGTCACTTAGGGAGATCTTTTGTATTCAAATGTTCTTTTTAAGTGTGAAAACATTAGCATCATTAACAGTATCTTACTCTATGCGAACGTTATAACACAAATACAACTTATCTCTTAATGTCTTCGGTTTCCATTGGCATCCTTCGTTGGATCATCCTCGGATCGTCGACATACAATTATTTTATAACACATTTCTCGTATGAAGTATCAGTGCTGATTGGCTATTTGACACAGGAGTGACTGACGATCGCTCTACTGGCTACGCAGAGCCATTCTATGATACCATAGGGCTCCCTGGTAAAAGACAGGAACCGGCCCTACAAATTAATTTAGACTTTCCGGGTCTATATTTTACAATTGAATGTCATCTTATGGAAAAAAGGAACAAATAACCGGTGTTCCGATTGTTTTTATATTTAAAAACATACTGACACCATGTATTATCACTCCTAAATATCACTATGAAGTATTTACTGCGATAAGACATTCGCTAGCGTTTCTACTTCCTTTTTACATTGTATATATAGAGTGTGAGGGAACAGAGGACCATTTGACTCACTGTTCGACGATTATTTTTGGTCACGAACTAGAGTTCCCACGCGATAAGGTGTTGTCAGTGGTTGAAGTGAAACCGCAGAAAAACACTCATATAGAATGTAGAGTTATTAAGTAAAGATGTTCTACATATTTACTATGAAAATATGCAACTGCCGAAACGTAGTTCAGGTCAAAATAGTTAGCTTAATTTACAAGTGATCGAGTTCTCCGGTCGCCGGGACCTGCGTACACACAAAAATGTTAGAGTCGGTACATTTGCCGAAACATTTGCCTTACTTTAGTTTCTTTTATAACTCTGAAAATGGTACATTGTTCGGTATATATTTGTACCATGGGAAGTTATCCAGATATGTTGATTTCTGGGGAGGTTTAGTCCACAGTTTTAGATAAAGTTTATACTTTAAAAAGATTTCCTAATATAAAATTCTACAAAACGATTATTTCAGAGGGGGTCGAATGACTTTAAAGATTAGAAGGAGAGAAGACGACTTTGATACCTAACGTAGCGTAAAAATCCTAGTTATGTGCTGTTACCACAACTGTTTCACAATATCCCTCAAACAAACGTTTTCAATTTCTCTCGTGCATGACAGACAAGCGTCACTAACAGAAAACTAAATATCGATGGTCTAGAAGCCAAATGTGCCTTCAAAGTATTTAGTTTTAACACGCAATGCTTGGTCAATTAACATATAAACCAATCAGAACGCCGATTTTTCTTCTCTTTATCATTTATAGCATACCTACAAATGCCATGCATAAACAAAATAACCAATAACTTAAGATAGGGTTGACGATAGTTACTTACGTGGCCAATAAGACAAATAATTATATTGTTACACGACTGCTTCTTCATATAAAAAAAAACATTTCTACACGAAACATAAAAACCACTATTATGCCGTTTCAGAAGCAAATAATGCCTCAGGTGTTACAGCGTCCATAAGGAACGGTGACTGCTTAGCAACAGGCAGGCCGTAAGCTTGTTTGCCACCACAATGGTAAAAAAAAAACCCTGATGCTGGGGAAAGTGGAAATCGTTGGGTTGCTCGAAGGTCGGTTTACGACAGACGGTTGTTGCAATACCGTGCTCCGCTCACTGCACCGTAAGCACACGCCAGACATTCGAAATTGTTTCTTGAACGTCTCTGACGCGATTCACAATAAAAAAACAACAGGTAGGTAGTACCTGAGCATGGGCGTAGGCAGGATCCTCTAGAATTTTATTAATTAATTTTATTTATTTAGTACATTTTTGCCATATGGAAATTTTTATGGCAAATTGTTTATCAGATCTGCCCCACCCTAGCCCGGTCTGCCCAGAAAAATATAAGATATTAACAAGGCCCCCTGGGGGCTAATAACATTTAATACATAAAGCGCATAAACTGCTCTACGTCCTGAGCATGTGCCAATGCGTTGAATGCGGTCCGTAAGTAACGTTATAGCGCATTAATTTTTGGCCAACAGAACGATCGAATGTGAACATAGAGAGCATCTAGCGCATTCAATGCGTATAATGCTTGTCAACAAAACGCCCCTTTAATTCTTAATGCTTCAGCAGTCGGGTATTATTTATTTATAATTTATTCTATTTACAGATTTTAAGTGTTGTTATTTTTAATTTATATTTAAAATCACCTTTTATAATTCTATATTTGAATACCCCACATGATAGGTTTTGAAAAGAAAAGATTTTTCATGCCACGCAATGTGGCCATTTTGATTTCCAATAATTTTAATATAGCCTGCGACACTCAAGTGGTTAAGACGAACCTTAGCACGTATAATTTATTACAATCGGTTTAACCGTTTAGTAGTTATGAGGGAATATAGATTCGGACATACATACAGGTCAAACACATAACCCTTCTTTTTAGCCTTCGCCGTAGTCGGGTAAAAAGTAGGAAATCTTATTTGAAAATGAATTCTAAAAAATGTAACGTCTTTAGGTATGTACTTACTTTGTAAGTTTTATTTTGTTTTTGTGTATGGAATCCAGAGTTCAATTAGCAAAACGTGGTATTTTCGTATGCTTTTGTATGGAGAGTTACTGTGTCCGGATTAGTATTACATAGTTTATATAAGAGCCAAAATCAGAAAATCGGTTCGGCAGCAAGTACCGTACAAGCAACTTCTCTTGGGATTTTTTTTTTTTTAATGTTTTTTTTTTTAAAAAAATGTACCGCTGGACCATTTTTTTTAGGACTCTTTTCAGATCTTAGTCATGACGTGACGTATCGATTGATATGGTCGTCAAACAATTCGGTCCAGTAGTTTTTGAGAAAACCGAGCAGAAAAAAGTACACATACATACACACACACACTCAGACACCACTCTAAAAATATTTTCAAATGATTCTCCGAGTCATGAAACGTAAAGGAAACACAAAAATATCGATTTCGATTTTCGGACCTATTACAATAACATCCCAAGAGAAGTTAAAAATCAGAAATGTAATATTTCACTAGCCGGATCAATATTTAATTTTTAATTATTTTTATGTTGTACACAAACGAAACGTGTCGTAAAAGTGTAACCGTGTTTACAATTGTTACTTGGGGTGCATTCTCTGCTGACGACAAAGTACTTTGCTGGCGGCCATTGTAGTACCTTATCTATGTATAAATCTGAGACTGTGTGACTCCGACTGTATCTAGCTCACTTACAAAATCATTTGTAGTTCTACAAAGCCCAACGATATCTGTATACAAACTAAGTAATTAATTAATTTAATTACAAAATAGCATTAAAATTTCGATTTCATTTCCTTTCTGACTTGCGAAAGTTAAAAAAGTAGCCGTTTTAAAGATCCTTGAACAACGCGGAATATGACCGTGACGGCGAAAAGCATTAAATAATAATAATTCGAATAATAATATTCTTTGTATTCACAATTTGCTAATCACAGCCTTAGATTTTGTATTGAGCAATACTATAATAAAATTTTGGCTAAATAATATGTACTGCTATACAAATATATAGAAAATTGGCAAAAGCTAGAGGTAACTTTGTGTTTTTTTTTCTATAGAGAATTTTTGTTGCATTATGTTTTTGATAATATTAGACCTTGGAATTATCCTTATAATATGTATCTATATACGTTTTTCAATTTATTTGTTGGACTTGATTTAACTTACTAAAAAAACAATTTCGCTATGGGCAAGTTACCTCGTTAAGACGACATTATAGGGTATATTATATCCCAAAACGGTCTATCCTTACTTGTTCTAGATTGAAAATTGGCATATACTACAATTCTAAATAAAATACAGAAGTTAGGGAAAGACATAAGAAAATTCAAACAGAATTTAAAAACATATATATATATATATATATATATATATATAAGTGAAAAGTAAAAGTTTGATTTAGTCAGGATTTTGGCCAGCCAGAATCGTATCTCAGTGGTATGGAGCACTAAGACAGAATCTTAGGGTCGCAGGTTCAAGTCCTGGCTCGAGATTATTTTGACTGCGTCTTTGCTATGAAAATATTTATTTACATTGATGATATTTAATGGTGAATCCCAATAACTTATTATTTAAATACATTAATTAGGTATCGTTTTCAATCGGCTAGAATTTCTTAGTAAAGCCTAGTTCTCTTTTTAATAAATTCAAAACTAGTCAAAAATATGTCGCACTAAGCGTACAGCACGAAATTTTCGATTTTTTTTTCTTGCTCGCGAAGGTTAAAGAAGCACTCGTTTTGTTGAGCTCGAGTAAGAAAACATTGTATTTTACGTTTAGCAAGTGAAATATCTACCTAGTTATTGTATACGTTTGATTAGGTACGCAATACGTATGACAGTGAGCCGTAGCTGTGACTAACACAAGTCTTCACGGGTATCGGTCGTGGTATCGAGGGTGTGAGCTAGCTGAGAAAACATTTGCTTCGGCAGCCGCACTATTCGTCATGGCTTAGCTAGGAAGCATTTTATTTTACTTCAAAAATGACGGATTGCCATAAGGAGGTACGACCCTTAGGGGATGATTTTTGCGAAATCCTTTCTTAGTGCTCGACTACGCTATAACAGGAGAACGTTTGTGCAAAAGTTCAAGTCTCTAGACTCAGTAGTTTAGGCTGTGGCTTGATATATCAGTGAGTCCGTCAGTCAGTTAGTTTACTCTTTTATATCTTCTATCTATATATTATATAATGGAGTAAACTGACTGACTGCGACTGACTGACTGATTAATGTCTAATATATCATGCCACAGCCCAAACTACTGGGTTTGAGACTTGACATTTTGCATAAATGTTTCGGTTATTACGTAGGCGAGCACTAAGAAAGGATTTTGCACAAATCAACCCCTATAAAAATAGGTGTTGGTAGTTTTGAAGTTAAATGCATAAAAATTGGTATTTAGCCTTCACATTAAGATTTGTGTTTTACCGTTTTTGAAAAATCATCCCCTAAAGAGCAAAATATGGGATGAAAATTTGTATGAGAATATAGATTTTTTTGTGTCTAGTGACTTGAAATTGGCACAGAGGTTTCTGTTATTTATAACGTACGCGAGTACTAAGAACTAATTTTGCGATATTCATCCCTTAAGAGTTGTATGTGTCTATGGAAATGGACGCTTTTGAAGTTCAATGCACAAAACTTGGTGTTTCGCCTTAAAATTAAAAACCGACCAAGTGCGAGTTGGACTCGCGCACCGAGGGTTCCATGTCTACCAGCATTACGTAATTAACAAACACTAAAAAAAAGAGTGTGCCGCTAAGCGGTCACCCATCCAAGTACTAACCAAGCCCGACGTTGGTTAACTTTAAATATCGTTTCTAACAAACAAATGTTTTACTTTTTCTCTTAAAAATAAGGCAGATGGCGCTGTACCGGTAGGTAATTTAAAATTACGGATTGGGACCGTCTCACACTTGGCCGGTTTTCATTATTTGTTGTTAAATTTTCACTGCAAGTATATAGTTTTTACGTTGAGCATTGTCCTATTCGGAATGTCTAAATAACAAGTTCGGAATTGGTAAAAAAACAATTTCTTAAAAACTACACAAAAGCACTATATATGTATATCTATAAAGTAATTAATTAACCTACAGACAAGTCGACCCCTTATCTTTAAAACAGGTTTTAGCAATACCTAGTGGTATTCTTTATTCCGTGGCAATACCTACTAGAAAAAATTAACACATATAGAGAGAAACAGCGACAAGCTCATACGGCGTCAGCAGAAAACCCAAAACGCAAACAGCAGAATAGTACAGACAGCAGCGGGAAAGCCTATGTACAGACCCGACATACGGAAGAAAGCCTCTTGCGTCTTGTAATATTCACGGGGGACCTAATAAATTACTCGGTCATGTCTTTAAATTACAACAAGCATTAATATGAGGGCATTGAGTATTACTTAACATGACGAAACAGCCGGCGTTGTATGTATGTACTATTGTAAATATCAATCTGCCGCCGCGCCGGCTTCTCTAGGTGAACCAGTAAAACCGGTCATTACATGATCTCGCTGCACGATGGGTTATTCAATATTATTGGTATACATTGCTCGTTTTGCAGAGTATTGTAGAAATTGTTAGGTCGGAGAAAGCAACGGTCACAAAGTTGGCAATACGTAGGTACTGAGGAAGAATTGCAACATTTACCATAATTACCAGAATTGCTTAACTACTTTTTCGTTCGAGAAAAGTTTAAATTCGTACTTTATTTCGAATTCGTGATCAATTCGACCGCGTGAGTATTGGCTCCCAGATATAGACATTAATTTACTATCACAGTCTTTGTTCAAAAAGTCTTCTTGAAAATGTTGATCTGTTGATACCAGTACAGAATTTGCTAAAAAATACTGACACAAGGTCCTGGTAGGTATATATTAGCTTAAACATGGGCATGATGTGTGTATGTGTTTGTGCTGAGGTTAGTTTTGGTCACCATAATGGCATAATACCATAGTGTCACCGTGTCTTCGAGTTTTGGGCCATGAAAACACGCTCATCTACTAAACTTAATGAGTTTTCCGACCTGAAATAATGGCGTTCCAATCAATTAAGTATACCGTCTAGTAAAGAAAAAACGCTGATTGCACAGCAAGCAATAACATTGCGATAGCAAATCAGGAGACTGAACATACATTTATGGGTGTTTTGTTTGATGCAAACGCGTTTAACCAATGTTAGTGTACCTACGTAATAATCTGTACGTACCCGTGTACGGAACTGTGTTCATTTGTGTTCTGTGTTCATTTGTGTTCCTTGTTTATTTTGTGTTCTCAATACTCGTGCTTCTCGCGCACTTAACACGGACCACCAAAAAATTTTCAATTTCCTTAAGCACAGCTGAAATCTACAAGCGAAAAAGTGACCAAGTGCGTACACTCATCAAGTTATCCTAACTTAGAATCCTATCGCATCCTAAAGTAGAATGACAATTATTGCGGATATTTGAAAAAACTTTCATAAACTTAAATTTACTACCTGTTTTACAACTTTGGAAGTTGACTATTGTTACTAAAACGTTAAGTCTACATAGTTTTACTTTAATATATTTACCACTGCTTTGATTTTTTTTACATATCCACAAACAATTACTAAGCTGGCAAAATTTTTAAAAATAAATAGAAAAGCTCAATCAAAACCGTTTAGGCGCTACGATGCCACAGACATACTATATGTACACCAATCTATACATACTTCAAACTTATTACAACACACCTTTGTTTTCGTCGGGGATTAAAAGTACTATAAACTAAATGTATGAGTATGTGTGTATCCATAAGATCTCTACACAATTGCTAGGGTTGCCATAAATATTTGGAACTGATACGGGACGTTTAAGGTCATATCTTTCGAGATTAGGAATGAGTCTCAAAAAACTATATTTCGTGCCATTTAATGCAATTTTTCATTAAATTGACGATTTTTGACAGTCTTGTCACTGCATACGCATATTTTATCGTAAAACGGGCAAAAATAGCAATACGGGATAAGGTTCTCAAAAAGGGTGACAGTCCCGTATATACGGGACGTATGGCAACCCTAACAATTGCACACGTCAAAATTATCAGATTCCAGATCATGCTGTTTAAGCATCAGCTTAAAGTTATTATGTTTTAGCATTACCTATAAAGTAAAAGGAAACTAAATGTCGAATTGATCGCGTCTGTGGAAATTGTTTTTACCTCTTCATCAACTAGAAAAGGGCTAATGTTCTTCAAAAGGCTAAACAGATAATTTTGAATAATAGCTAAGATTATCTTAATCTAGTCACCATTCAAACAAAAGAAACTTAATCGAAATAGGTGCATCCGTTTGAGCGCTACGTTGCCACGTAGTGCAGTCATTGGAGCGACAAATAGGGTCTTACCTCCGATTTTGTTTACTGTTACCGATTTGCATGACATTTTGGAATTAGGCTCATCTTACCCTTAACTTTAAAAGTGAATATGATCTGAGCTCCGCCTATTATTTTTAAGCGGTGTAAACAACCCCTTAATGGAAAAATTGGCATTGAGCCATTTTATCGATAGAAAACGAGTTTAATATTAAGGGGTGAAATTGTAAAGTGTTTTATAACACAATTACCTCATAATAAAATCATTTTCAACCCCTTGAAAACCTTACAACCCTTGCAAACACCCACTAAATTGAAAAAAATCACAAAAAATTACTTTGTAGGACATAAAAAGATTTAAGTATAGAGTAAAAAATATTTTATGTTCTCTATTTTAATTATCGAATTTTTAAACCCCTTTCGACCCTTAAAAACAACCACTTGATAAAAAATTGTTTAAAAAAAATATCTTTTGATGAAATGAAAAGGATTTAAATATTATTCCACATTCTCGAAAATGATTATTCATATTCTCAAGCTTTTCAACCCTTAAAACTACCCCTAATTAAAACAGTAAATATATATGATGGTTGGCCCCTCCGAGCAATACACATACTTACCTTCATTCAAATGTGTTATATAGACATATATGAACATTGGTATGTATTCAAGCCTACGTTTCCAAAATATATGTACATAATATATATATACATACATATAGTTTTGGGTCTCTATTACTGTGTACTTTCACTTTGCTCCAAATATTCACACACCGAAATTTTCAGTTTACTAAGTAAAAAAAAAATACGATTAGTTTTTGGACCATAACTCCTTCAATTGTGATGCTATCACAACTTATAAAAAAACATTTTAAAGGTTATTAAAAGAGCTACAACTGTTTTCAATACAATATATAGTGAAAAACCTTTTATTTTAAAACGGTGAAGGGTCAAAGGGCTCGAGAGAGACTGTGATTGCGCTGCCGCGCGCTCTTTAAGTAATCATATCTCTGTCAATTTTTGTGTGACCGAAAAAAAAGAAAAACATTTTTTTTTGTCAGAAAAAGACCTACATTTTTTATTATTATATTTTTAAAGATTTTTATACTTTTTGAGATATTATTAAAAGAAGGTAGTTTTTGTAAAAATTCGAATTTATTTTTTTCAAATCTTGATTTTTTTGAAAAATATGTGTCCTAAAGCAGCCAAACTGCTGGAATCTATCAAACTCTTTATATTAAAGTTAATTCTAGACGGAATACGATTATTTTTATTTTAGTAGAAATGGCACTTATGAAACCCATTGATTTAAAAGAAAAATCCATTAGATGTTCCTCTTATTTGCATTACAGCTCACTCATTTTACGTGCAAAAGACTTTTAACAGTACTCATTTAAAAGCTTATTTCAAGCACTACCAAACCCTATTTCATTAGAGGGGATAAAATGTATCTGCTCGCCGCTAGATGGCATCGTATACATCGATTAAATTTCAGACAAAATAAAATAAGGCTTTTATCTTTCATATGTAGCTTAATATTGCACTTAGAACACTTTATAAAAAACCGATTTGTTCAGTTTTTTATCTGATACAATTTTATTCATCAAAAAATTCGTTTTTTTCGTTAAAATGCATATTTTGGAGATATTTGCAAAAAACCGATGAAAAACGTGAAATAAAACCGAATTTTCAATTGCCAATTACTTGAAAAGTATTGGGTTTCTTGAAAAACTTTATAGAACATTTTTTTCTTAAAATTAGGTCTTCTATCGATATCTAAGGTTATTTTGAAGAAACAAATTAACACCACCGAGAAGGGGTGGCAACCACCCCCAGGGTGGGAGCGGAGTTCAGATCATTTTCACTTTTGAAGTTTAGGGTAAAATGAGCTTAATTCCAAAATTTCATGCAAATCGGTTCACAGTAAAAAAATTCGGACCAATAACGCTTCAATAACTGCACTAACAGCACACTTTAAACTTATTATAACACCCCTTTGGTTTCGTCGGGGGTTTAAAAATACTGGAAACTAAATGTGCATGCACGTTTATGAGTGCGTGTATGCGTGAACAGACTGAACCTAATGAATTTGTAATTCAGATTCTTATATGCATAAGTTTGTTTGTACCTAGTTTAAAATTTAGGTCACTACTTATTTAAAAATATTCGATATTTTTGAAAGCATGAAAAGTGGTCGAAGAAGTTATTTGCATATGTATATGTAGATGCGTCATACAGAGTCTACCGGGTAGGTATCCGTATGATGACGCTGCTGCTAACAATATCTTTTCTATCCAAAAAACTTTCACAACCAAGAATGCAAACTATACACGAAAAAAAAAGAGTTTCCAAGTTCTATTCCACCAAAGTAATTTGCATTCAGTCAAGAAATCCAACTATTTTGGACATATTTTGTTCACAGAAGGCAATATTATTTCCCAGAAAAAAAATCATTTTATCAATCGAAATTGATAAACTTCTTTTCGTATGAACAAATTTTTTTTTAACCAAATAAATGTTCGTTTTAGATTAACCAAACTTAAATTAATTACCCTAAGCCAGTTAATGTTCTTGTATATAATAAATACATTTTTATATGCAACATTTTATTTTTCTTCGTTTGAAAAAAAAAATATTTTGCTTTAATATAATTTATTTTGCGCCAAAATCATGGTTTTCTTAAATCTGCGACGTCACTTATTAAAAACTATATTTTTCGATGAAAATAATTGTATCTTAAATAAAAGCCAGTGAAATGTTCAGTTAAGATAATATTGTTTTGAATTAGAGAAAATAATAATTTTAACAGAATTTGTTAGATTCTTGACTCAAAATCTGATATTTTATGCTAAAACTATTGTTTTAGTCGAAACAAATAAAATACCTGCTTTAAAATATTAAACATTTTCGTTGAAATTAATCAACTAGTATCCCTTTGAACGAATTTTCTTTTCGTTTAAGTAAATACTTGCATTTTCAAAATTGAATGAATCTCATCACTGTCCTTCATAGGATTTCGTGTTGGCTTTTAATTTTAAATAATTGTTTATTGTAGGGTTTTGTGCGTCAAATTAGTATCAGTTTATGCGAGAAACCTACAGTTAATTATTTTCTGAGAATTCTAAAGCTTGTAGCGGATCATATCATACCGCTACAAGCAAGGCTGACGTCACGCGTCCTACATCGCGCTATCAAAGTTTCTTCTGTCGATGAGTATAAATAGAAAACCGAACAGAATGATAAGTGGACCACGGCGGTCCCCAGGCATAACACCTCGCCTGGCAGGAGATCTCTTCTTTGCCGCCGCACCACAAGCATCCAGCAAACAGTCGCATTCGTCTATCAGAAACGATAAGCGAAGTTAAGCAACGTTGACCGTGGTCAGTATTTGGATGGGTGACCGCTTTTCTTCCATGTTTAAGAAGGATCGTTAAATAGTCATAACAATTATAATTAAACATAACGCTGTATAATCAGCTAAAGGCGAGAATAGCTACACCTTAGTCCGGGTAGCAGTGCCGGGTAGACTGCCTATATGGCCCAAGCCTCCAGAAAAAGAGGCCTGTGCCTCTGCAGTAGGGCACTACTAGCTCGACAACGTCCGCTAAGACACACTAAGTCAGTGCGGTAGACTGACTCTATATGGCCCAAGCCTCCAGAAAAGAGGCGTAGGGCTTTTTAAAAAAACTTTATTTAATCTTGACGGTTAACTATGTCATTTTGGACCGAAACATTTTTTGTTTTAAACTAAAATATAATGTTATTAATTTAAGAGCTGATGGAGTCTAGTTAAGAGCACTATTCTCTTGTGTGAACTAGAAATTTCTTCCGTGCAATAAAGCACGAAGTTCTACGCCCAAGAAAACTAAGTGTTTCAAATAAAGAAGCATATTTTTCTTCAATGAATTAAATATTGTTTCAAATTGATAGAGTTTTATTTACTGGTTCAATGAAATTTGATCTTGTGATAACTTCATATTATTTTAAATATTTAAGAGAAATAATATCTTAGATGAAGTAAATATTCGTTGGTGCATATATGAAACGATATTCTCTTGGCTTAACTAATTCTTTTTTACCGTGTACATGTTAAATAATGAAAACATTGTTAAAGCTTCAACATTCTTCTATTTTCTTGTACTTTTGGACTTGCCCCTTCCTCGAAAGGTTTTACAGGAAGTTGAAAAGCCATTTCTCTGTCTCTTGCTATATCCTTGCAGAGACAAATAAATATTTTTCAAATATTAGCACTTCTCACTCTGTGTATCATACAAACATATTTAAGGCGCACTTTCTAACTAAGTTACTAGCGTCACCAAAAGGTTTTCTTTATTTCCTCTCTGAATAAAACACATTTCTTAAATGTGAAAAATGGCCACTTTTAGCAGAAACATTTTCTACAACTCGCAGGTATATTTTAGAAACGATGTAAAACTTTCTGAAAATAGCTTTTCATTATTTTTCAATTTCTGAAATAGCTTTTCATTATTTTCATAGTTGGTTTGCAACATTTTTGAAATGTGTTCTGTATATACAAAGAGGAATTAAATACAACTTTTGGCGCCGCTAGTTGGGTAGGTAACTAAAAGATATTCTTTATTTCTTTTTGTACACAGACAAAACGTATTTCAAAAATGTTACAAATCAATTATTTATAACTAGTTATAAGCTATTTTTAGATGATTATACATCGTTCCTAGAATATATCTGTCTGTACAGATACAATACATTAAGTTCCAAAAATAGCTTATACCTAACTAAGTCTAAATAATTGATTTGTAACATTTTTTCAAATGTGTTTTGTAATAAGAGGGTTAAAAGAATGTAGTTTGGCGGCGCTAGTTAGGTAGGTACTGCGCCTTTAAGCTGTTTTAGTTACCTGAAGTCATTATTTTATCGGCAACATATGTAACTAATACCAATTCTGTGGTACCTATCGGTTTTTGTATAGATATTATGTGATCGGTATCAGTTTCTTGGTGACTTTTTTGCTATTGCTCCCAAGTATGTGTGAACGGTGATGTGACCTATTTCGTTTAATTTAAAACAACAGGCTTGCTGTACTGGCGAATTGGACAATTGGAATTGAAAATCACTGCGACGCGACATTTCATACTGAGCCGGATGGGGCTAAGCATTCAGCTCGTTGTACAGTCAGGATCTTGGTCGCTTTTTAGCAGGCTTAAATCGGTTGCAGTTTCGCAAGCCGGCGTCGGCTTTCCTGGGCGTCCTCGAGTAAGCCAGACTCCGGAATTTCAGAGAAAAATGTATGCAAGACCATTTACAGGTATGGAGAGGTAAGACCTACTTCCATACATTCTAGACTTCTACACTCGAGACTGTTACCAATAGACTCCCTATAGACGGGAGCACGCCCGACTCTTGAATTATACCTAGGACCTTATTGGGAACAGTCTCGAGCTATTCGGACTCAGAAATATGAGTTTTGTGAGGTAAGTCAGACTTCCATACATTTTTGTCTCTAATTCAAGAGTCCATAGCACAGACCTAAGAGTCAGCATGTTATTTTTAAATTATGGCACAGGTTCCCGGTCTCAAACAAGAAAACTCACAACGAAAACTTGTAATTTTTTAATTATTCAAAACTGCATCACGTGACGTCATACATATGCGTGTGTGTGAGCGACTACATATGCGTGTGTGTGAGCGACTACATATGCGTGTGTGTAAACGACTAAACGCTAAAAATATAATTATAAGTTTAGATTATGCGGTTAACGGAAAGAGTTCTCAAAATAAAATAATATTAATGCACTCGAAATTCCCAAACATAGATACAGTAGGTACCTGTTTTTTGATTTATTCACCAGAATTTTATCTAAGTATTCTATAATATAAATTACTTTAAGACATTAAATTATAGTAAATTAAAGTAGTTTTTTCCTATAAAATCCATTTTGTATTTTCATTCCAGCTTAGATAAAACTTAGTTTTCGGCGATTTTTTCATTTTCGATAAACATCCGCGCGACTGCATTGCACATTTTGCAACTTTGATGGCGATTTTCTCATTAATTTAACATTAATTAGCATAAGGCACTGAAAAAGAAAGCCTAAACTAAAATAATATCTTATATAGGTATTCAACTTTCAATAATTAGTTCCTCACTCAAACTAAACTATAAAAAAAAATATTGTTAAGCTCGTTACACACGTAGCATTAATGTTAAGCTCGTTACACACGTAGCATTAATGTTAAGCTCGTTACACACGTAGCATTAATGATAAGCTCGTTACACACGTAGCATTAATGTATATTTATGAGTCAAAATCTACAAAACTCATTTAAAATTTACTATTAAATATAGTGTAATATGCCTTGGTGTAGTTCAAATTAATATATATTAACTTTAAAAATAATCGGCCATACGTGTGTCGTACATGATTAACTTCGGGTTCCGTAGCGAGGGTTATTGCGCATGTTACTGCGACTCATGAACTGATTTTGTTTAGAAAAATTATCATGATTTGTCAGGTTTAAAACATGCAATTTTTAATTTTGGTGGAGATGGCACTAAATTCTTAACTTAATATAATAACTTACAAAATAATCATCTATAATAAAAGTTCTATATATTTTTCATTTCTTAACAAAACTGCACGGCGCGCACGGAAAAAAAAAGAGTATCCAAGTTCTATTCCACCAAAATTATTTGCATTCAGTCAAGAAATCCAACTATTTTGGACATATTTTATTCACAGAAGGCAATATTATTTCCCAGAAAAAAATCATTTTATCAATCGAAATTGATAAACTTCTTTTCGTATGAACCAATTTTTTTTTAACCAAATAAATGTAAGTTTTAGATCAACCAAACTTAAATTAATTACCCTAAGACAGTTAATGTTCTTGTATAAAACAAATACATTTTTATATGCAACATTTTATTTTTCTTCGTTTGAAACAAAAAAATATTTTGCTTTGATATAATTTATTTTGCGCCAAAATCATGGTTTTCTTAAATCTGCGACGTCACTTATTAAACCTATATTTTTCGATGAAAATAATTGTATCTTAAATCAAAACCAGTGAAATGTTCAGTTAAGATAATATTGTTTTGAATTAGAGAAAATAATAATTTTAACAGAATTTGTTAGATTCTTGACTCAAAATCTGATATTTTAAGCTGAAACTCTTGTTTTAGTCGAAACAAATAAAATACCTGCTTTAAAATATTAAACATTTTCGTTGAAATTAATCAGCTAGTATCGCTTTGAACGAATTTTCTTTTCGTTTAAGTAAATACCTGCATTTTCAAAATTGAATAAATCTCATCACTGTCCTTCATAGGATTTCGTGTTGGCTTTTAATTTTAAATAATTGTTTATTGTAGGGTTTTGTGCGTCAAATTAGTATCAGTTTATGCGAGAAACCTACAGTTAATTATTTTCTGAGAATTGAAAAGCTTGTGGCCCAGTCGCATTCGTCTATCTGAAACGATAAGCGAAGTTAAGCAACGTCGACCGTGGTCAGTACTTGGATGGGTGACCGCTTTTTCTTCCATGTTTAAGAAGGATCGTTAAATAGTCATAACAATTATAATTAAACATAACGCTGTATAATCAGCTAAAGGCGAGAATAGCTACTAAGCTCGACAAAGTCCATATAAAGGCAGTGCGGTAGACTGCCTATATGGCCCAAGCCTTCAGAAAAGAGGCCTGTGCCTCTGCAGTAGGGCACTACTAGCTCGACAAACGTCCGCTAAGACACACACTAAGTCAGTGCGGTAGACTGACTCTATATGGCCCAAGCCTCCAGAAAAGAGGCGTAGGGCTTTTTAAAAAACTTTATATAATCTTGACGGATAACTATGTCATTTTGGACCGAAACATTTTTTGTTTTAAACTAAAATATAATGTTATTAATTTAAGAGCTGATGTAGTCAAGTTAAGAGCACTATTCTCTTGTGTGAACTAGACATTTATTCCGTGCAATAACGCACGAAGTTCTATGCCCAAGAAAACTAAGTGTTTCAAATAAAGAAGCATATTTTTCTTCAATGAATTAAATATTGTTTCAAATTGATAGAGTTTTATTTACTGGTTCAAAGAAATTTGATCTTGTGATAACTTCATATTATTTTAAATATTTAAGAGAAATAATATCTTAGATGAAGTAAATATTCGTTGGTGCATATATGAAACGATATTCTCTTGGCTCAACTAATTCTTTTTTACCGTGCGGCGTAGTTCAAATAAAATTACTCAACTTAAAATTTTATTGTCAAAATTAATGGAAAAGAAACTATATAACGGATACGAGAAAACCATAAGGGCTGCGTTTTGCCACTTGGCTGCGGAACCTTAAAAACTTGGAATTTCATATTTGCTAATATCTTTCTTTAAGCAAAATTATGTAGTACACGTGTGCAAGGGTTTTGAGTAGACCTAATAATCGTGTAAACTCAACGTTCAAATATCCTAGTAAATTTTATCTTATTATCTCCCTATAGAGAATTGTTTTATTCAAAGATTACTTATACGGTTTTATTGATATGAGACGATAGCATGTTACGTAGGTACGAATCACAATCTGTGTGAGAGTCGACTGGTGTGTCTGATTAGTAGGTATTAAGTATATCTATTTACTTAGACACACTATTATCTACCACGGATAGATACAGATACAGGCAGGCAGCCAAACTAAATATTGTCTTATCGATACACTTACGCGCAAAGGTGCGCAAATGACTTCAAGTAAACTTTTAATATAGCACACAAAAACCTTATCGTTAAGGCGCCGTCAGACTAGAGCTACAAACTATTAAGAAGCAGCACTGGGTGACAGAAAACTTAAGTAATAACTGTTTTTATTTTTGCTGAACTGACTATGCAGTTAGCTGTTGCAGCCTTTACTGCTCCACCGGGCCTTTACGCATTTATAATATAAATATGGATTACTATTAGATATCTACTAGCACACTATCCATAACACAAACTCTATAGCTTTACTAGCACTCCACTAGTTTAAGGCACGCCGACCTGACAGCACCCTAATGGTATTAAATGCAGTTGATAAAATTTTGATCTTTTTCACGACCTACATTGTTTCCGTACCTACTATCAAAACGTGGCCAACTTCTACCTAGGCAAACTAAGAGGCAACTTTTGGAATGGCGTACAGGACAGAGACCCTAATTGTATGCATGTATATCTATAGAGCAGATAGTGGTGTGGCCTAGTGCATTTTTAATTTAAATTTTCTACATATTGAACAGAGGGGATTTTTTTACGCAAATTCAGTTGTATGAGGTGCATGAAAAAAAGTATTTTAATGTTTCTGTCTACAATAATATTTTGCATTTTGCCAAGAAATTAAACTATTTTGAACAATATCTGTTAACAGATTCATAGATTAGCAGATAAAAACTGTATTTAATTTGTTAAAGACAATTGTTTCGGATAAAAAGTTGTTTAGATAGCTTCAATAATTATCAGTATCTGGGCGACCGAGCTTTGCTCTTTTGGTTTTTATTCGAAAAATCTCTTTTTTTTAAAACTAAACGAATTCTGATAAATAACTGAATAAAGACCATTACTTACCTTATTTATATGCATTATTTTATTATGGTTTTTCGTTTTCTAACCTCAAGCATGAAATTGTCATGTAAATATAAAATTAGTTTTATTCGTTGACGGGATTTTATATAGAAAAAACCTTTTGTTTTTGACCAGCAAAGTTGTATACTTCCTTTACTTACTTTTTAGGCTCGGTAGCTTAATAAACTATATAAAATAAACTTTAAAAATTAATATGAAAATAACCTAATCTTGGGTGTAACCCTAGGGTTTGCTTACGGGAAATCCTGCAACCGAATGTACCGGGAAATTCCGTTTTTTAAAGCAACTTATGAACCGGAACCATGAAATTCGAAAATCATTTATGTCAGTACTTTTGGAACAAGTCGGAACAAATACACTACACATTGCATGTTTTTTAATTTTTCTTAGTGGTTTATTGTCACTAATTCAGTATATTCTTTTGGTTGTTTAAATAAAGTAACAAAAACTTCTCAGTAATTAGTAAAAATGACAAACAGCTCTGAAAGTTATGAAAAAAAATGGTTACTTAATTATTTTATTGTTTATTGAAAACTAAGTAATATATAAATAAAAAAAGAGATCGTGTACAGTCCTGGATACTTATGGTATTACTTTTTGTAATCATTAAAAGAATTGTTAATAGCTGATTAATTACTTAACGTCTAAAAACAACTTATTTTATTTTATATTATAACAAATGTCTGATCTAGAACTAAGACTTTTTGATATTAAATTTTAATGATTAGTTTTATTACACATGTGACAAACAATTTAATTGAAAAGTGTTGTTTTGTTGCTGCCTTTTCCCTATCATAATTTTTTTTTTCTGAACCAGATTTTTCCTGATTAACCTATTTATACTATGTTCCCGAAACTTTCAAAAAATACCGGATATCCCTGCTCCATTGCAATGCCGTGCTGACAATGCAATTTCCGTAAAACAATACCGTTCCTGCATGAATTTACTAAGGTGCCCTCCTAACCTTAGGCTTAACTATTGTTGCAACTTTTAACAAATTACCCTTAGATTCAATTGAATCTACTTACAAACCTAATGTATCTATAACTACACGTATCGGTAAATCGATACAAACAAAAGTTAATTTGCACTTTAAGCACTTTCGTCAAAAATGGCGGAAAACAATTTTTTTTTATGTAACAAGGTTTCTGGGTAATAATAAAAAAAAGCTTGCTTCGCTTCTCTCCTGCCTTAACCTTCTAACCTAACCTAGTAAGCTAGTGTTTATTATAAGGAAATTAGAAAATATGACTAAACACATGGTGACATTGAACGGTTGTCCTATGTAATAGAAATAGCAGTCATAACCCATAGAGATGTAGCCACTTAAATTTAAATAGACATTTTAAATCATTATACAGGCCGACACAAAAGTTAGATTTTTATTTCAGTATGTAATAATTTGTTGCGACCGCGACCGCGTAAAATAAGCATAACAATATAACACCTGTAATTATTTAACAAGGTCAAATTTGTGGAAGGCGCGAAAGGTGAAGCGCTGCTTTAAAAAACGTTATTAAATTGTACAACTCACCAAGATTCCAAAAAAAAAGAACACCGAAAATATGTAAAACTGAACTGAAAAAAAGTTAAAAGTTCGATTAAATTTTTTGGATTTAAAATACACTCGCGTCTATAACTTCGTGATGTCAACACTGTCAATTTAGATTTAGAATAGGCGCGATACGTGTTTTCTGTTTAACGCGGCGCTCGTCAATGCAGTGTGATGTCGATGTCGGTCGAACCGAGCAAAAGCAAACGCAACGCACGCTTGCGCTAGTGTTGTACACTGTAATCCCCGTAGTATGCCCGCGCGCCGCACCGCACCACAGATAGGATTATTGGTGAGCAAATACAGTCAGACATCTAATCTACTCCGTGCCTCACTTACTGGCTATGCACAAGATTGACATATGCCACAGATTCGATGCGCATGCTGAATACTAAGTACACAAGAGACCAAAATTTGTGACTGTTCGAGCAGAGCTGACTGCTAAGCAGGAAGCGTCGTAAATTATGTAATGGATGTTTAAAGTTACGAGACCACAGGTACTTAAAAATAGCCGGTCAAGTTCGTGTCGCACACGCAATAAGGTTCAGCTTCATATAATGAAAATAATTAAAGAATTCGGAATATCTTGCGAACCTCATTTGTTCAAAACAAACTTTTTAATGAGATTTTTCTGGATTATTAGAACACGTGGTTCAAAAATTATTAGAGGGTAACACTTTTTAACTTTGTAAGCAAATAACTCGCAAAATTTACATTTTAGAGAACTAGTTACCTAAAAAGCTCAAATGTATTGTTAAGGAGCTATCCAAACATATTAAAATAATAGGGTCAAGGAGACAAAATAACTTTTACCGTTGGTTCAAAATATGGAGAGCTATTATTTATATTTCTTCGTTTAGTTACAATGCTATAATATGACGATTCACATGAAACATTTTCTTTTATATTTCACAAGACTTTGCTCGCGGCTACACCCGCCCTAAATTTGGTTAACGGCGTAGGATTGTTAGGGCAACTCCTTGATTATAAAGAATTGCTAAAGAAGTTTGTTAAAGCAAGCTATAGCTGCAGCTATGGTTCGTTCGTGGAATTCGGTTATAGTTACTCCCGCGGGAACTTTTGAATTTCCTGGGATAAAAAGTAGCCTTTGTCCTTTTCCGTATCTTTAACTTTCTCTGTGTACAAAATTTTAGCTCATTTAAATTCTCCCAGTGCAGCAGGATTAAGTAACAAACGTTATAGTTATTCCCGCGGGAACTTTTGAATTTTCCGGGATGAAAAATAGCCTATGTCCTTCCCCGGGACTCAGACAAATTCCATCTAAATCAGTTGAGCGGTGACAAACAACCAAACATCCAAACTTTCGCATTTATAATATTAATAGGATAGCTGGTAATAAATGAATTTTGCTAGCGGCCGCCCTGTCCTAAATTTGGTTATCGGCGTGGGACTCCTTTATTTAATCTTAGTATTGATACTGTGATTTACTCCTTAATTACACTAATGAAGTTTGCTATATCAAACTGTAGCTATAGCTATAGTTCGCTTAAGCTCGGTTATAGTTATTCCTGCGTTTAGTATAGTTAGCCTCTATTCCAGGACCTAACCTATATGTATGCCAAGTTTCATCCCGATCCGTCCAGTGGTTGAAGCGTGAAGAAGTAAGAAACATACACACTCACACAGTCGCACACTCACAAACTTTCGCCTTTATAATATTAATGGGATAAGAATTGATGCAAATCAGCGTAATCATAATTCTGTGTGTTACAACATACGAAGGAATGGACTCGGTTTTTGCCATTTGGCTAGGGTAACTTACAGAACTGTTAAAGCAGAAGCTTTGAATCAATCTGAAAGCTTAACTAAGTACAATTAATTAAATTCAAGTAGGTAGGTACATCCTATTTCCAAATTGAGACACTACACTTTTCAGAATCAGGACTAGCATTATTATGAAGCTTTTCAAATAATGCTGATTAAAAAGCTTTGTGAGCATTTTGATATTTAAGTTGTTAAATAGACATAGACGGATGTGTTATGTTTGCGCCAGTTACTTCATATTTTATGCTACGCACGACCTAGCTATGCTAAGTAACCAAAACTCATTATAACAATAGCTATAAATAAATACAAAAAAATATGCTCAAGGTTAACTGATGATAAAACAGTAAACGATTAAGTAGTCAAACTAAATAACCTCTTTAAAAAAATTCGTTGCGCGATCAAAGTTCAAGTGCTTAGACTTTTTTTTACTGTAGTAAGGAGTGTCGTCTTGAACGACTTTAAAACTAAAAGCAAAGCTAGAGCCCCGGCTTGCAAGAAAAACACATTTTTGAAATAACTATATTTCTGTTGGCGTTGCGTTAATACTGGAGGAAAAGAAAATGCAGGCTAGTAGAGAACGTAAAAAAAACCTACCGTCTTACTAATAAGGTTAGTAATTTTTGTAGCATAAAAGAATATAGGTTAGCGACTGGTTCCTAAGTGTTGCTGCAGACCTATTAATTTTGATGACAACCGATAGGTTAAGTTAGTTTTAAACAATTTTTGCCAATCATTTAAGTACTACCGAAGTATTATCACATTTTCTATTACTTACACTGATGATGCAACCGCTTCTGATTTTAAGAACCGACAAATTTGGTAATACTAGCCTTCTTAGGTAGTAGCTAGTTTCCAAAGTGAGCCATCTTGCTCTTTTTTCTATTAAAACTGCGATGTTAAGAGGGTAAGACGTTGATGCTGGTTAGGACTAAAACACCAGCAACCATTGCAAAAAAGGCGCAAGAAATGGATCTGTGATCTTTCCGAAACTGTTCACGACTACGTTGCAAGATGTTGCACCTTTACCTGTGCTCTTCATAAACATTGTCTTCGAAGTTGTTGACTAATATATAGATATACCTAAAAGAAATTTCAAAACTAGTGACTGAATTGAATACACACCCACAAATGTAAAGGACCAACCACTTTAGTCCCACGTGACAAGTAGTAAGCCCATCGCCTAAATCGATATCGATAAAAGATAAGAAAGCTAATAAAACTCACTT
Source organism: Apoda limacodes (assembly GCA_946406115.1). Lineage (NCBI taxonomy): Eukaryota > Metazoa > Arthropoda > Insecta > Lepidoptera > Limacodidae > Apoda > Apoda limacodes. The sequence goes on from OX291542.1 coordinate 15,653,673, forward strand.
TTACTCACTTAGTAAATAAAAACATAACAGTGAATAAAACTCACTTTTACTCACTGAGTAGATAAAAACATTTTGAATTTGCAACATTTTTTTAATTGTTTTAATTGTTATTGTGGTTGTTTTATATCATTAATTTCTTATCACCCGGTAATTAATTATAATATATTGGTAACCCATCGATGTGAGCCGCTAGACGTCCACTTTTACATATAGTCCTCCTCCGTAAATTACCAACAGAAACGGGTCTGAGCCGCTCCGTATGCAACGACTTCCGGCTACCGCGGAGTAAGTTGTCAGTCCATCTTCCATCTTCATTGGCCTAAATGTACCTTTTTACCATTGCCACTCGAAAAAGGGCATTATTTATCGATAACAGCGAATAAAACTCACTTTTACTCACTTAGTGAATAAAAACATAACAGTGAATAAAACTCACTTTTACTCACTGAGTAAATAAAAACATTTTGAATTCGGAACATTTTTTAATTGTTTTAATTGTTATTGTGGTTGTTTTATATCATTATTCTCTTATCACCCGATAATAATTACCGAATATATACCAAAATGTGATAATAGTACTTTTTATTTTCTCGCTTGAAAAAAAAACATATCGGTGCTTTATAACCCTCGCTCCGTTTAGGATTCTAAAGTAAAATCCTTCGCTGCTCGTGATCCATCTTAGTCCCTCGAACTAAATTTTCCTTTTCATCACTTGTATAATCTACTATAAATGGCTCATGTGTAGGATATCACCAGATATAAAGTATTATGAGAGCCTCAGTGATATGTCCCCTTTGATAGTGCCTGACGAATTATAAGATTTCAGTCAGGATTAGACAGGCGTAATCGGCCTAGAAGCGCACACTTGGTATTGCAAGTTGCATCTTAAGTTGTCATTTTATTCATAAATCACAAGTGTAATTGATTTTGCATTTTAGGAAAATGATAATTACTTAGTGTGTAAAAAAATTATTATATTTCTACTATTCCGGTTTCCTTGTCCAGCAAAATGTCGTTGTGTTTTAGCCAGTCATTAGCCAATCAAACAGAATTGTAATTGATATGGAACATGATTTCTGTTTGTTGTTAAGTATTGTATTAAATGTAATTAAACGATAGTAACGTTTTTTATAGCAAGAATTTACAAAATGTGATTGTGCTTAAATGATCTAAACAGGCACTTACCAAAGTGTGCAGCGTTCAAACAGCGTATTTCTTTTTCACGTAAGAATGTCACGTAAATTAAGAATACTGTCTCATGTACGTATATCTTTACTGTTTATATTTCTAAAGACGACTTTTTGGAACCAATTTATCCTTATTCCTTATATTAACATTGTGTAGGTCACTATTTTTAGTCAATGTCAATTTTTGCGTAAATATATTATACAAGAGAAAATACATATATTAGCAAGAAACAGTTAAAATATCAATTTCCCTAATAGTTCCCTAAGGGAAATTTGAGGTCCCAATTTATAGTTTGACCGCACTGCTCTCTTTTGCAAAATAAAATCAGTAAAGATTGCTTCTGTTTCAGTCTTCGTCAGGCATGAACCTAGGCCTACCCCATACATCTCAACAACGGCCGGTCCTGAGCCGCCCGCGCTCATCCACTCCCTGGGGCTCTAACCAGGACGTCTGTCTACCTGGAAGGAGGCCGTTCCACGCTGCCTCTTCCGATTCGTGGTCGCTACTCGAGAACCTTTCTTCCCCATCGGTTTGACGAGCGATGTGGCATGACCATTGCCACTTCTACTTGCTAACTATTTAAGCTATGTTAGTAACTTTAGTTCTTCGGCGAATTTCCTTCTTTTGAATTTGATCGCGTAAATAAACACCAAGCATAGCTCTTTTCATAGTTCGCTGAGCGAATCTGACCATATGTAGGAGGCCAACAGTAAGAGACCATGTTTCTGTTAAGTCATCACTGGCAAGAAACATTGATTGTAAACTTTCATCTTTAAGCACTGAGGAATTTTGGACGAAAAGATGTTGCTTAGTATTCCGTACACTGCCAAGCCGAGCTGGATTCTGCGATTAACCTCTTTCTCAAAATTGTACCTATCTGACTGGACTATTTGCCCTAGGTATGTCTATTCGTGAAATGGAGTAATAAGGAAGTAGAAAGCTTACAAACTTATTTGCAGGCTTAATACTTCTCCGTGATACGTAGGGAGCCGTCCGATTTAGATGGAAAACAAATTTAAAACAAAAATGTTTCTTTTTTCCATATTGATAAAATCTCTTTGTTTGACACAGACCCGGTAAGGCCAAATATTGGTGCTCCATTCCTGTATTTTAATATGTTGAAAGACAGCATATACCTATAGCATGGCTCTGCGAAGCCACTACGTGTAAAAGGGATAGAGCTATGCGAATCTAATAATACCTTTAAACGAGCAATTCTTGTACATATGTATCTATAATCTGAATCTCGGAAACGGCTCAAACGATTTTCATGAAATTTAGTATGCAGGTGGTTTCGGGGACGATAAGTCGAACTAGCTAGGTTTCATTACTAAAACGTCGTTTTATCCGTGTTTTCAGGCAGTGATAAACTGAAAAATATGACTCTTCCTGACATCTGTTGGCGAATAGTAATAAGCAACACTAAAGCTATTTCACAATAGATGACGTTATTAAGCAACGCTTAAGCACTTGACAATAGATGGTGTTGTTTAAAAAAAAACCCGAGCAAAGCTCGGTCCTCCAGAAGTTTAAAGTGTAATATCCGCGTTTAATTTCGAATTATGTATTCGAATTAGGTGAAGAGTCACAAATATGGTATATTTATACATATATAACAACCCATATGTCGAAAAAGTTATGAGGTTAAGAAGTTATATTAAATATAATGAAGTTGTATTTCTGCAATTTAACAAACTGCTAAAACTGAGGTATAGGTATAGTGATATTCTTAATCCTATACATAATTTTCTATTTCCTGAGATTTTTCTTTGTGAAACTATTTCAAAATCAAAACTACTCACTAACCTTTAGGATTTTAGCGGATCTGATGGAAAATCGCACACGAATTCCGACTAAACCGAGTCCCGAACTGTCGCGCTCGGGAAATGTCGCTGCTTAAATGTGTCTGCCATTATCTAAACGTTAATTCACAAGTGTAGAAAGTCTGATAATAATTTTAATCACATCTTATTGATTTTATATCGTGTATTATATAAAGTTATATTTATATAAGGTACCTTAATCTTTTAAGATTTTTCAGATTTCTAAAATTATCGCTCAATGGATGCCGCGGAATGGATTCTTATTTTCAGTGACATAAAAAAAGTTTTTGTTACTTGTTATTATGATATCGATTTCATTCCTATTATTAAAAAATATGTGGGTAATTCCAATCTAAGTGATAAATTTTAATTACTGCTTGTAATATAGATGTTTTGTCTGTAATTTCTATCTTACAGCTTTAATATTATTTCAAGATTAGTGTGATTATTTTAATTTAAATGTTTTAAATTACATAGAAAAAATATTCCTTTTTTTACAAAAAATAATTTTGACAATTTTAGTCTTTATACTGTAATAATCCATGTCCAATATTTTATTTCAGCTTCGGTAAGCTAAAATTATGTAAAACACTGAAATATTCAATATTTTAAATTGCACTTTCCATGGGTGTGACCACTGATCCACGATTGTGACTAACTAATAGTAATGTATGGACCAGGTTTGATTAAATTTAATGGAATCTTAATGAAAGTCATGTTTACATAAAATGAAATGTAATTTTATTGATACAATGTAAGAATCATTTATTCATGAAGTTATTATATTAATTTTAATTATTCCAAGTATACGTAAAGTTATTCATAAATTCTATTAATATTTAAAAGAGGCTAAAACTGTCGTGACGGTCGGCACTTATTCTGAGCAGCGGTGCCGCGTACGAATGATACGTGGAGCATGCTCACCTTATCTCGTCTGCTTCGCGGCTTATTTCACTCTATCTCTGGCTCCTCCGACGCGGCTGTAGCAGTTCGCACCCCCGGTCACGCATCCATCGCCAATCCCACGGCCCGCCCACAGGCACCAATGTGGGTGATCTTGTAACCATAACCATATCAATAGGCCATCTTCTTAATTTATCAATCCAATCATTTCCACATGACTTTCTACCGTCATCTATACTACCATATCCATGTCTCACTGCTATCTAGAGGGTACCCGGGTTACCGCGCCTAACCAAGTGACTTAAGTTCTTTCATGTTTATAATACATTATGTAAAAGTGTGGGGTGTATAGCTCTCATGTGGGTGTATAGGTAAGCCTCGACAAACCCAAGAAACCCAAGATATATACGTAATGTTAGGACGTCCTTCTTTACCGACCTGAGGGCAGCAGGCACCCAGGACGCGCCGGTCCCGAGATCCCTCCCTCCAACAGTCGGCTCCCCCCTCTGGCGCCACGATGGAACCAGTGTCCTGAGATCCCTCATCACCTAGGCGGCAGGACCTTACAGCCCCGCGACCGCGGCATATCCAGACCTAACCATCACAATATATATCTAACATGACACGTTTATCTTACGGTCCCGCGACCGCGGCATGTCCAGACCTAACCAAACAATATATTTCGGACACACACATAAATGCCTGTAAAGTCTACTTACCGGTTACTTGAGATGTTCTTGCTAGGCTCTGCTGATTCAAGTTCCAACCTGCTATCAAAATGCTTGGCTGCGACCGGGAACATGTGCTCTCGGTTCCGCCAGTCTATATAAGTGTGCTCTCGGTATTGCTAGTCAAGTACTTTCAGTGTTGCTGTTCTCAGAGTTGCCACAGTTCGCGGATATCTGTCTCTTGTTTATGGCACATTTCGCACGATCCGTAAGAATCTTACGGATCGTCGCGACAAAAACTCTACGAAAAGCACACGAGCTTTAATTCTTATCGGTACCAAACTTACTTGAGTGTTATTTTTTCGTAAATATTTACTAAAGTTCAAATTAAAAACTAATGCGAAGCCTCAAGGAAGAATAAGAACGACACAAAAGAATGGAGAACAAAATCTTACTATTAAATACGCCAAAGGTATACCAAAGATTGTAGAGATCGTCCAAAAAGACTAGCCCCGACATCCGTAAGTACCTCTGAAAATATAACCTACCAGATAATAACTAATTATGCTCGCTTGCAAAGTACGAAATCACGACTTAATTTTCTTTACCTCAATGCTCGGAGCATTTGCAATAAATTCGATGAGCTAAAATGTATTATTAATTCCATCCCTGCCATCACTCACGTAGTCTAACTATGTGAAACATGGATACAATCGGATGAACAAGCTCAACGATTCAACCTACCTAACTATACGCATAATTGGAACATTCGAACAGACAAAAAAGCTGGAGGAGTGCCAGCTTTTATTCACAATGATTTAAAACATCTGATTTTACGTTCTCTGGAGGAAATAATTTTCGCTTAAACTAGAAAAGTATTCCCTTGACGTTGCTGTCATATACCATCCTGGCGGCACTGAAGCCGACTTTAAAGATTTCACCAATACGCTTGAGTCACAACGGCAACATCGAAATAGAGATCTGGTTTTTGGTGATTTTAACACAAATCTTCTAGACAGTAACAAAAAGAAACAGGGCTACGTTATACTGCTCAATGCTGCAGGAAAGAAACTCTTGAACAAAATCGATAAAGAGCACCACACACGAGGAACTGCAACAAAAAAATCTATAATCGACCACATCAGCACAAGCCTTAAAAACGCTTAAGAAAAACAAGCCTCCTCCAAAACAACGCATTACATTCAAATCCCTCAACTACGAAAAACTATATCAACTAACAGAGATTTCCAGGATCAATGATCTTAACCTGAACTTCGAACAACTGGAAAACCAACTGAAGCATCTAATAACTCAAAGCATAACAGAAAAAACAAAGATAATGAATTTACCTCAAGAGGATTCGATAACAGCAGATATTATTAATGCCATTGAATAGAGATATAAACTTTGAAAGGAACTGCAAAAGGATCCAGAGAATGCTGACATTAAAGCCTTGTTGAAAAAAGAAAGAGTAAACACAAGAAACTTAATTAAGAAGACAAAGGAATCATATTACCATAACCTATTTACGAAGTGTATTAACAAACCGAAAAAACATGGTATTTGATAAACTGTCTTTCCAACAACAAACTGAAATCTAATTGTAATCCACCCAAACTTATAAACCAATCAAAAACAGTAACAAACCCGGTTGAGATCTGCGATACTCTCAACAGATACTTTGCTTCAATTGGTAAAACATTAGCAAACGACATACCTTTGCATTTTCATAACTCCAATGTTAATAGTCTCTCTTCCAGCAACACAAGAGAAACTCAACAGCTCTCTGTTCTAGCGCCCACTACTGAAGATGAAATTTCAAAAATTATCGACAAACTAAACCCCAACTCAAGTACTGGACTGGACGGTATTAGCACAAAAGCCCTCAAATGTAAAAAAACTCTTATTCTAACTAGCCTTACCAAGTGCATTAATAAACTACTGTTAGACGGACGATTTCCTAACTCACTTAAACATGCAAAAGTCGGCCCAATTTTTAAAACAGGTGCTGAAACTGATCACACATAACCGCCTCGAAACTTATGTTAATTCAATAAATTACATTTCTGAGCGACATTTGGCTTTCGACCCAAAAGCAACACCTTAGCTGCAACTGTTGACCTGATAACCAAAATCAGACAAAACATTGATGATTTTGGTTATGAAAAAATGTTCTAGGCGTATTCATAGATCTAAAAAAAGGTTTCGACACTGTCAGCCACCAACTATTAAAAAAACGAAATTATTGGAATTACTGGCACTGCCCTAAATATATTCGAATCGTACCTAAAAGACAGACAGCAAGTTGTGAAGGTTGCTGATTACCAAAGTGATCCTCTTCATATATCCTACGGAGTCCCCCAAGGATCGATTCTTGGACCGTTACTATTTCTGATCTATGTAAATAACATCAACGAATTAGGGCTACAAGAGAATATAACTTTATATTCGGATGACACGTGTCTTTTCTATTTTGGATCTTCTATTCACAATATTATTGAATCAGCCCAGAAAGATTTGGACATTCTTCATGACTGGCTTTAATCGAACCTCCTGACGGTCAATTTCTTGAAAACCTCATATAATATCTTCAAAGCCAAAAAATACATACCTGAATACATACCTTTAAAAGTAAATGGTGTCCCAATATCAGAAAAGGCAACAGAAAAATACGTAGGGTTACACATGGACAGTCGACTAACATGGGCTGCACATATTAATCACGTTTAAAAAAACTATCCTCATTGATACGTTCCCTACGTGGTATCACGCGTTCTATACCAATCCTTAATAAAATCACATCTAATCTATTTTATTGAAATATGGGGCAGTACAGGCAAAACCAAACTATCTGAACTACAGGTAATCCAAAACAAACTGATTAAAATTCTATTCCACTATCCATACCTAACAGCAACCAACAAAATATACAAAGAAACCCACTTAATGACAATACAACAATTGTATCCTCTCCACCACACATGTATCCTCATCCGCAAAATATTCACACTTCAATCTTACTTGCTAAAACAAAACGTACATCTAAACGAAGCACAAGGCGTGCCAGCTATCTTGTACTACCTAAGATCAGGATAAACTACGGAAAGCGAATGTTTACATACGAGGGAGTCCAACTTTATAATCCTACCTTCAGGTATCAAAAAAACGAAGTCGCTAAATCAATTCAAATCTCATTTAGCTGAGCATATTCTTTCTAATCACGAAAATTAATATTAAATCTATTATTGAACTAACCTAGTGTTGGAATGACAGTTTCAATCCCATCTTAAATTTGCAAGTGTTGTTGTAGTAATGAATTGTTTGTTATCTATACAGTGTTTATTGATTATTTACAGTGCAATTTGTACCTACTTTTCAGATCTTTTCTCATGTAAGTAATGTTTTATCTTTTATGAGAATAAATATCTTTGAACCTGAACTGGTTGAGTTTCATATATGAGTGGATAAGAATTCCTCGCGCCTGGCTGAAATGTCGATAAAAACATAATTTCTTGTTAACTTAAGTATAATGGACCTAATTTTCACTTGTTTTAGGTTCAAGTTTGAAGTTGAAGCTTTGGAATAACATTTTGAACAAACGGTTCTGTTAGGGTTAACACAAGATAGGAAACAAGTTTTATTGATTTATTTTGTAAGAAATTATCAACATTTTACATCGTATTAAAATCAAAATCTGAAAGGAAATTAGACACTTTAGGAGTGTAAACTTAGAAATTATCAGTTTTCAGAAGTTTAATGTCAGTAATTTGTAAATCTGTGAAAAGTCATAAATAGTAGAAATATTTAAATCGAAACTATTAATTTGTAAATCTTATTTATAAGCGAAGAATATAGTAATGAAATAAATACATAAATTATGCAACATTATATAAATTTTATTCAAATTAAGAAAACTTAATGGAATAAAACACATAAAGTGTTATTGTTAAAATAACATAGTTTTATGAATTTTCTTGAATAGAAAAGTTCAAAAATTTGTTTGGAAAATTTTAAGTAAGTTCACACGAAATAATTTAACCAACCCTAAATTTTGTTCACAAAACGCATAAAGGTTTGAATTAATGACTTTTCTGACTTACTTAGTAAGTAAATAGTAGCAAATAGTTTTTGTAATGACCTTAAACGCAGGTTTGGCGGCTTCCTGCCTTTTAAACCTTCCGATTCCCGAAAAGGCTTTAGGACCACGAGCCACGTATAAAAAAATGCTCCGTCTGATATGACAGAACACAAAGCAGTATATTATTTCCGTAGCGTTCTTAAGCTGGGCAAAAGTCGGAAAACAACCTTAACATATTTCGTCCAAAACTCCACATTGCCTAATATGGACGGAAATCTACAACTAGTGTGTGCTGCCAATCATAGCTTACTGCCGTAGATAAGAAGAGAATATTTTATATAATGACGTAGTTTGATTTATTTGCGAACTGAAGTAGGTGAACCGAATACAAAGCGTGGGAGGGACAAGCCACCTTCCAGGTCGACAGACAACCCGTTTAGAGCTGGAGAAAGTCAATAGATGCAGACGGATTAGGCCCGGCTATTGCTGAAATATACGTAGGAAGCTTACCTACCTTCAGCAGTAGACGTTCATTTTAAGTCCTTAATTAAAGGGATAACTAGTGATCATCGGCAAAAGGAAATTATAAAGCAGAGAGAAAAAGAGGGACCATGAGGCAGAAAGCAGGAGAAAATTATGTCCGCTGATTAAGTCAATCAAATAGAGGATAAAACTTGCTGTCAAATCAGATTTTCGGATTAAAGATTACATTTACCTACGTCAACATTATATTGATACTGAATGAATACGTGAAGGTTGATGATAAGAATCCTACGCGAGCGAGCAGCTGTTATTTTCTGTTTTAATGTGTTCTTGGTTTCTTTTTTTCTCTTGGCTAGGAAATACTTGGCTGTGTAATTCTTAATGTCTATGGTTGAGACTAATAAATTCATTGTCATAGTCATCTCCGTGTACATCTTTAGAACCAAAATGGTCGCGTACAGTGCGGTTTCAGAGAAACTTCCTCCCGCGAACGCTTGGGTTGTGGAACGAGCTATCTGCCCAGGTTTTCTCCAGGGACTACAGTATGGGGTTCTTCAAGAAAGAAGATTTCTGAAGGGTCGGCAACGCGCGGGTGATACCCCAGGTGTTGCAAGCGTCCATAGGTTACGGTTACCTATTAATTATGAAAAAGTTTATATCCATTGAAACTACTTGTAACTTTAAGCCTATTAAAAGAACAATGTAGATCATGATAATTTCAAAAGCAGAGATTTTGACCGATTATATCCTATGCTTTTCTATTTTATATTTTCATTTTCCACTATATAATATAATATATAAATAAACTAAGGGTACTCATAGAAACCGTCCTATTTAAAGTTCATAACTCCATCCATAGCTTCATCTCCAAGGATGCAAAGTTACGAAAATTCGACACTGATTCATGATCATCAAATAGAACAAATGGTGAAAATAAAAAACGAGTTGGCAAAAATGAAGTCAAGTTAGGCAAATAAGTTCTGTTGCCCTGGGGATATAGCAATAGACTTCCAGGTAAATAAAACATGTAGCTGAGTGTTCTGTCAATAAGTGTGCTTTAGGAGCTTATGTATTACTTTTTAGTGAATTTTAAGTCAGATTATTTATTAGTAAATTGTTTATTTTTTAATTTTTAGTCGCCTTCTATTCAATAAATTCCAGTTGGTCCTCAAATAATTAAAGAAGCTTTGAACTTTCTAATATTATCTTCTAAGCCCTAAATTAGCTAAGCGGATGAATGGTCAAGAAAGATGGGATATTTGACAGTAGGTTAATATATTTATATCATACGTTGTGGAATTTTATATGATTTGCCATTGTTGCTATAAACTTAGCTCAATAAAACAGAAGATAATACTGACAATGACTCCTACAACATTTTTAACGGCACAAGTCATATAAACTTTCACTATATATAATGTTAATATATGAACCTAATTGCCTTGTCATCATTTAAGACTACGATATACCCTAATATCCCAAAACCTTACATGTTCTAGATTGAAGAAATGGTACATACTACAAATTACGTAAAAATACAGAGGTTAGGGAAAGAACAAATTTAAAAGAAAAATCGAAGAGAATGAAATAAAATGATCATAAATAAAGAAAATAAATCTTAAATATCTACAAATAATGCTTAAAATTAAGTTTACTTGTCCTAGATCTCCATATTATGTCAGGGATATTAGGGTACAATTATTTTATAAATACTCTTATTAAGTATTGTTTCATATTAAAAGAAAAGTCGGCTAGAATTTCTACATAAGGTCTAGTTTCCTTTTTAATAAATTAAAAACATAAAAAACCAGCCAAAATCGTTTCGCTCTACGCGTAAGCGTGCAAAGTTTAACCGTATGAGATCAGGTTTAAAATGGTTTTAGTTTGTTTTAAATTGAACTTGCTCAACTGGCATCTATCATCCCCTTAAGGCTCATATAATTAAGCACAGCAGAATATAAATAATGGAATTAAACGGGTAAAAGATAGGCCAGATTGTAGTAAAAATTACTCGTTTTCTTAGATCCATCTCCTAGACTTGGCTGTTTATGCGATTTCACTACTTCGGACTTCGGAGTCGGACTCGCGCACAAAGGGTTCCGTATAAAAATTTAATGTTTTTTTTTTAAAATTTATATTTGAGTTGATTGAATAAAAGGTAAATTGCGGTTAACGATTTATGACGTATTAAAAAAAAACTACTTACTAGATCTCGTTCAAACCAATTTTCAGTGGAAGTTTGCATGGTAATGTACATCATAATTTTTTTTTTAGTTTTATCATTCTCTTATTTTAGAAGTTACAGACTCACATTTTACCACTTTGGAAGTGTCTCTCGCGCAAACTATTCAGTTTATAAATAAATGATGTTAGAGACTTCAATATTATTTTTGAAGACCTCATAGATACCCCACACGTATGGGTTTAATGACAAAATTTTTTTTGAGTTTCAGTTCTAAGTATGGGGAACCCCAAAAATTTATTGATTTTTTTCTATTTTTGTGTGAAAATCTTAATGCGGTTCACAAAATACATCTACTAACCAAGTTTCAACAGTATAGTTCTTATAGTTTCGGAAAAAAGTGACTGTGACATACGGACGGACAGCCAGACAGACAAGACGAATATATAAGGGTTCTGTTTTTTGCCATTTGGCTACGGAACCCTAAAAAGATCTGGGATTCTGCGTTTACAAGTACGAATAGCATTGCGGGCGACAGATTGACTATAACAGCCGACAGAAGCCGACTGTGTTCGATCACTAAGACACTGTAATATCAATATTGTTAACTGTTATTTATGGCACTGATATATTATTACTAATTGATATGATAAACCAATGACTGATATTAAATGAGTACACCAAAGCATGTTACAGATAAAATTAATGTTTGAGACATTCATTAAAACAAACATAAAGAGATAAATAACTAATATACTTATAATAGAGAAATGTTTTGAGTGATTTGAATTGATCTACGTTCCTATCTAAATATATAAATGAATAAACTGAATCATATATCAACCCACAGCCCAAACTACTGTGTCTAGAGACTTGAAATTTTACACCCTGGTCACTGGTCACATCTCCTAAGGGGGCAAATGAGGATTGGCCGAAAGCTTAATACATTACTTGAAATTTTACACCCTGGTCACTGGTCACATCTCCTAAGGGGGCAAAATGAGGATTGGCCGAAAGCTAAATTCATTACTATTTTATTACTGTACTAGCTTCTGCCAGCAGCTTCGTCCGCCCTAAATTTCGTTATCGGCGTAGGTTCTTATGGCAATTCCTCATATATAGAAAAATAACAAAAAATCAAATCTTTCCTCTTTAATGGCATAATACATTCGTGTCTGTGAAACCATGGAAATACACATACAAAATTTCAACCCAATCTGTCAAGCCGTTTAATAGTTGACATACCGACAGCAGCACCACCTACCGAGTCCAATTGTATTTTTAAATCATCCAGAAAACCATCGAAATACCCATATAAAATTTCAACCCAATCGGTTCAACCGTTTAGAACTTATGTGAAAAGGAAGTAATTACGTAATTAAGTAATTAGGAATGTACGGAAGGATAATTCTTACTACCCGTTGTCCTATTACCCGTTTTCCCGTAGGAATGAAGCATTTTCCCGCGGTAAAAAGTAGTCAATGTTCATCAGGGATAATGTCGGCTTCTAATGGTAAAAGAATTTTTCAAATCGGTCCAGTAGTTTCGGAGCCTATTCAATACAAACAAACAAACAATCAAATCTTTCCTCTTTATAATATTAGTATAGATTTGGCCTTTAGGTTGAAAATTAAGATTAACATGTTTCGTCGTGAAAACTGCTATGAGAATTCCGATATTTTTGCTGGTAAAACCGTAAATAGTTAAAGTATTTTTCAGAAGTCGACGCGGACGAAATCGCAAGAATCCTTATCCTTATCAGCCTTATATGTGCCCACTATTGACTTTCTGCCTACCCTCACCAAGAGGATTTGGGACACAGTTCGCACGCGGGCCAAGGGCGGATTGTGGACTTCACATATCTTTTTAGGGTTCTGTACCTCAAAAGAAAAAAGGAACCATTATAGGATCAGTTTGCTGTTTGTCTGTCAAGACCCTTTTTCTCAGGAACGCGTAAAAGTATAACGTTAAAATTAATATCAAATACTAAGATCTAAGATCCCTTAAAGCTGTAAAAAAATCAAGCTACTAGACTACTCAGTAAAAATACGGCGGAAAAACGGCAATTTTTGTCTTATATTTTGGCATTCACAAACTAATCAAAACCTTTGGGGTACTTCCCATTGTCCTAGAATCCTGAAATTTAACATGAAGCAAGGTCTTAAATCAAAGATATAGGGTAAAATTTGTTAATTTGTAGTTATAACACATTTAAAAAAAGTTTATCTGGTCTGTCTGTCAAGACCCTTTTACTTTAGAACGCGTGGAGTTATTAAATTGAAATTAATATCAAATTTAAAGGTCTACGGTCCCTTAAAGCTGTTAAAAAATCAATCTTCTATGTCAACGCAATAAAAAAATACTGTGATTTTTTGACGCATATTTAATTATTCTTAAATAAATCAAAACCTATGGGGTATTTCCCGTTGACCTAGGAGACTGATCATAACATGATGGAAGAGCTATCTACATATAAAGTAGAAGTTTGTACGGAACTTTCGGTGCGTGAGCCAGACCCGTACTTGGCCGGATTGGTATTTTTACATATCACGGTTTCCTCACGATGTATTCCTTTACCGTTGAGCCAGTCGTGTCGATAATTAATGTACTTGAGAAATAAAGAAAAAGGCTCATTCAGAACCTCTGCCACTCAGAACGCAAGGTGAAATCGAAACCACTAGGCCCCCTTTATCCCAGGAAATTGTAAAATTCGGAAAAAGCACAAGTTTTCAAAGGTCCAACCGTAAATAACTAACGTATTTTATTGCAAACTCGCTTATTTAAATCTGTGATTCGTCAGTTAGCTCCATGTATATATTGTGTTGCATCAAATTATTGCGTAAGAAGGTTGTGTTCACTTGTTGAAATATGTAAGAAACTTGACATAAATTCCTAATTCTCAAGTTTATTTATGACAAATTTTTCCGAGATGTTAACCCGTTTTTTTCACATTTTTAGGTACAATTTAACTTTTAAGAATTGTTTTACAAGAATCTTCGTATACTAGACACACATAACTAACTTTTTTGGGCAGTAAATCTGATTATGCTGACAGATGTGGTCGAGTTTTTCAAACTTTGACTCAGTTACTGCCAATTGCTGCAAATGTGAATACTGACGACTTGCAAGATAGGTTTTTTTTTTTTTAACTATTGCCATGAATTCTATGAGTCTTCTCCGGTTTAACGGTATGCTAAGACATGTACTTTTAAAAGCTTCATATTTCGAAAGTTAAGACGGTACAATAAGTGATAGTAATATCAGTGTAAATATTGATCTGACACAAAATATATGTTTGACCCACTCTCCACCACTCGCGATGAAGTCATAGACCGCGGTAGTGTGCACTGAAATGTAGAGTCACACAGATCTTCTCAGTACAACTCGCGCTAGCATCATAACATTCTTATCATAACTCTTACTTGTTAATATAATCTGTCAAATACAGTTCATAATTAAACTGTATTTGACAGATTAAGTTTAAACATAATTTAAAGCCACTAAATTAGGCTTAATATGTTTATTACATATTGGCACGCTGAAACGTCTAATAGATAGATGTTATCCAGTCTTCTTACTCTGATGCAGTTACCGCCAGATATTGAAAATGTGAATACTGATATATTTGCAAAATAGGATTTCTATTATTTGTAGCTGCTGACTTAAAGAAAGTATAGTTTGCGATCAACTGTGGCCGGCCACTTTACCTAGCAGCCGCTGTAAGTAATCTTTCTTTTACAATCAGCCAAATATATGTATCTATCTAACTTAATATAACTGTGATCTGGCAGGCGTGCCGGGGTTGCGTCATTATCAACTACGCTTTTGAAAATGTCAAAATAAATTAAAAAACAATAAAGTGCGTTTAGAAATTACTTAGATAATGAATTAGTAATAATATTAATTATTTTTGCCTTATACTTAGCACGGTACTCGCCCCCACAAGTAGTTCTTCAGTTATATTAGGTAGGTGTTTAATACAAATCAGCCCATCGAAAATTAGGGGTTTGAAGGGTCAGCCTTCTAAGATCTAACGACAGGGGACATACCATTTAACAATAGGTTGAAGCATATCTCTGCGTATTGCTAAATACTAAAACTGACAAAATTATTAAAACAACTCATTTGGGCGCACTCTGTGAACCACCCGTGTGCAGCAGATGTTCTGTCCACTTTGCTTGTTCAATTCACTGAGGACAGTAGACTATATAAGTATGTGGCGGCACACGTTGTTGTCGACGACACACCGCGACGGAAAGCGACCCAGGCGCCGCTGCCGCTGCCGAAACGGCCCGCAAGCGGTGCGAGTCGACGGTACTGCGGACTCTCGGATGTCGGCCGCCGCGGCGGCGCAGGAGGGCCGTGTGCAAGTCGTTGTGATTTATCTACTATTATCTAATACCTTTAAACGAGCAATTCTTGTATATAAATAATCTGAATCTCGGAAACGGTTCCCACGATTTTCAGAAAATTTAGTATGCAAGGGGTCTCAGTGGCGATAAATCGATCTAACTAGGTATCATTTTTAGAAAATCGTCATTCTATCCGTGTTTTAAGGCAACGATAAACTGAAAAATATGACTCTTCCTGACATCTATTGCCGAGTAGTAATACTACTATATTTACCACTTGACAATAGATAGCGTTGTTAAGCAACACTAAAGCTACTTGACAAGAGATGGCGTTGTTAAAAAAACGAGAAAAGCTCGGTCTTCCAGGCATGCGCGTATACAGAGGGGGCGATTTGAGTGTTGTATCCCCCCCCGAAATTTTTGAAATTCAAATATTCAAATGCAATTTTTCGATGCATTCGAACCTTGCCGCCGTGCCTACAAGCGCCGTCCCGTCTCCGTCTTCAGCCTTGCCAGACGGCTTCGCCCAATAACCAGATCTCTCGCGAACACTTTGGAACCTTTGTTCCGTTCTATTGCCTTTTCAATACAAGTATTAAAGTGGCGTTTGTCGCGTGCAAGTGATTTTGAGATCTGTCTATTAAGCCGCCGATATGATACTGCATCATCCGAAGACTGCAGCTTAAGGTTTCGTCTCTCGTCCATAAGTCTTAGAGTCTGGTCCGAGAGTCTTTTCGTTCTATTTGTACGGTGGGTTCTAAAGAACTTAGACCCAACAGTATGGACAGTTTCCCCAAAAATTTTGTTGGTATCGTCCACTGATGCGTCTTCCTTTAAGTATTCAAAGCGATTTTTGAGTTGGAGCTGAAAGTTTTCTGGGTTTTGGATTTGGATGGTTGTGGGTCGGAGCGTGGACTTTTTGAGTCGAGACCTATCAAGCCTTATGTTGAGGTTCAATGTGCCTCTTACCATACGGTGATCACTCCCGGTTTTGACCGTGTGGATCACAGAGACATCATTGAACACTTGCTTCTCCGTTGACATGATAAAGTCAATCTCATTCTTCGTGCAACCATCCGGACTCATCCAGGTCCACTTCCTGTGGGGGCGCTTCTTGAAAAAGGAATTCATCATAAAGAGGCCATCCTTTTCCATGAAGTCGGTCAGCATCTGCCCTCTGAAGTTCAGTTGTCCATATCCAAATTGCCCCACTCTCAGCTCATTACCACTTCGTTTGCCTAGTTTCGCTTTGAAGTCCCCCATCACGACGTTATAGTGTGTTTTGGAGGAGTGTATGGCTTTAGAAATATCCTCATACATCTCCTCCACTACGTCGACTGGGTGTGTCGAAGTCGGCGCGTAAACCTGTATAACCTTCAACGAATATCGTTTTGATATTCTGAGTATCAGGTACGCTACCCTGGTCGACACACTGTTAACTTTGATGATATTGTTGACGAGGGACTTGCGGACGATAAACCCGACACCACCTTGGGATAGCTGGACAACCCCCCGGTGGTACAGCAAGTTACCTGAGTTGAGAACTATCGTGTCCTGTCCCTGTCTTCGGACCTCCGATAGCCCTATAATGTCCCAGCGTAACTTGCTTGTAGCTTCTTCCAGTTCTACTATTTTCTCGTCGGCCCTCAGCGTACGTGCATTGCAGGTTGCTAGGTCTAGTCGTCGGTGTTGGTAGCCGGATCTCTGCTGGGGATTCTTCGCACCCCCTGCCCCGCCATTACCAAGGCCGCTACCGTAGCCTGGACTAGCAGGGCTGCCGGGGACTAGGGGCCGTTTGTTTTTTGTGCCGTTCATTTTCTGTAGGTGGGTTTGCCATACTCGCCACTCATTGCTCATGACATCACAACCACGGTGCATGACTTCAACCTAAAGTAATCCAACTTAAACCAACTCACCACCAACAACAACAACAAAGCAAGGTATTTTTTTTTTGTAATTTGTACTACAGCTGTCAATGTCAAATTCTGACTACCGGTCCACTTGATTTAATACAGTAAAACCAACTTAACCCAACTTAAGCCGTGGTTTCTTGTGGTCGTGGTAACGGACCGCTACCCTTATCGTCGGCTTTGTTGACTTTTCAAATAATGTCACACGCAGCCTGTTTAACATTAACAGTCTCTGTTTCTGTCTCTCAATTTAAGCACGTTTTGTTTGCTCAACCGCATAAAATACTATTATAAACTATTCAGCGGTTCATTTTGCATATGATCATTAATAAAAGTTAACCAGGGTGCATGTATTTCGTAGGTACATTTGATAAAAATTCCAGGTTATTTAAAAAAACCGAAACCCAGGACATCTGGCAACCCTAAGACGACGCCTATTACACGGGCCCGAGTCGAGCAAACAATCCCTCTTTCCGTTGTTGTAAGCCGCGAGGAATTTGTGTCTAAATTTGAGACTGCCTGGGGACGATAAACTTGGTCCGATCTGACCCAACCACGACACGAGTCAGCGGGATCAAAACATCTTGTACCATCACCAAGAGCATTGCCATTGGAATCCTCGGTGTCAACATCTTTAGCGACATCCTAGTTCGAAGTGTAGCCAGCTGCTGTGCAGAG
The DNA here is from genome assembly GCA_946406115.1 of Apoda limacodes. Taxonomy (NCBI): domain Eukaryota; kingdom Metazoa; phylum Arthropoda; class Insecta; order Lepidoptera; family Limacodidae; genus Apoda; species Apoda limacodes. The sequence continues at coordinate 15,671,938 of OX291542.1, forward strand.
GGTGTGGGTTCGATTCCCGCACTGGGCAAACATTTATGTCGTAATATAAACATTTGTGTTTACCTTGAGTGTGGGTGTATTTATGTCTGATATGTATGTATTTACAAAAAAAGTAATATTTATGTATTTGTATCCGTTGTATGGTACCCATAACACAAGCTTTGCGTACTTTGGAGCCAGACGGCGCTGTGTGTACTAATGTCCAAAAATATTTATTGCAACAAACTTGTATTCAAAAGACTCGTACTAAGACAAAGGAGACGGCTACTCGAAACCTCGTTACGATCGAGTGCAATTTGTTCCAGCCAATATTCCCAAGACATCTGTGGCAAGTTTGTTTTTTGTATGCAACTTAATGTTTTATTGCAGCTACGTTAAGGACAATAAAAATCATAGGAATTAACACAAAAATACAATGACCTACAAAAATAACAATTATAATCCTCGGCGTGGCAGGTTCCGTTTTCAATGACTTGGTGGCTATGGATAAGTCAATGTGTCAAAGTTTCCGTCCAAGAAACTTGGTGTAATAAACAGAGCAGAGCAGTAGGTAGGTACTTTATCTCGGGGCATAATTTGCAAAATTGTAAGTTGCAGTTATAGTCTAAATCTTTAGCTTAGCTGTGAGAATCCGATCGCACCCAAAACACACGCTTGCACGAGCCGACGATCCCAAGATCTCAAGGAGACGAGATTTTGCGTCCTTGGACCTTATTGGGAACAGTCTCGAGCTATTTGAACTCTGGAATTCGATAGAAAAACGTATAGCATGACTTACTTCTCGAAACCCGTGAATGCATAGATTTTTCTCTCGAATTCCAGAATTCGAATAGCTCGAGACTGTTCGCAATAAGGTCCCTTGTGTGTGTTCCTCTGAAATGAATTGGTTTTTAACTTTCACGGGTATCGGGAGGTACGACCTATTTTCAATATTTTCATACATTCTTCTATCCAGAGTCTCGCGTACTCGAGACTGTTCCAAATAAGCTACCTGTAGTGGACACCTTCAGACATTAGGTAATAGGAACTTAATAGTTAATTTAAGTTAAATCAAACTTAAAATCAAAATATGATTCCTTTTTAGGATAGTAGTAATTACCTAATTTTTATAAGTGGGTGAAAAAATAATCTAAACCGAACTAAATCTTCACCGATTAGGTTGCTTTGAGCGATTTAAGCTGGGTAGGTAGGTACAAGATGTCTTTCTACTTGTATAGTATTGTATCTGTTTGTAAGATGATGTACTAGGAATTTATAAGTCACTAGGAGCTGTACTTGTTTAGAAGGTAGAAATCGGTAAGTACTTTGTAGGTGTATACTTACAATACAAAGAACTATTGTGCAACACCTTTGTATTTTTTTCATTTAATTATTTTTTTAACTAATTTATCGTAATCATCAAGATACACATGAAAGTCAACGACACGTAGAGCAGCGACTAGTCACGTAGGGCAACGATGATACCAAGTATGTACGCAACGGCAGTGTGTCGTCGGCGGCGCGCAGCATAGCAACAGCAGCGCGACGGAGCGACTGCGCGATGCCCGCTAATATAATTGATAGTAAAGTATAGCTGTTGTCGATAAAGTGAAATTATTGGGGCCGTGTGCATAAGGAGCGTTAAGGGGAAGACAGCATCATATTTTTTTGAAAAGTATAAATCTCAAATAAATATCTTTTTGAAACTTTAAATATGAAGTTTTGAATCAAGATTTAATGTTTTATTTTTGAAATTTATCAAAAAAAGATCAATCCCTTTGTAAATCCATGTTTCTAATTGTTGAAATTTGGCTGTAAAATCGCTTTTATTCGAATAATCAATATTACTAGCGATATCTAATGAATAAAATTGATATTATCTTGGCCTTACCAACGTCGTCAGTGTGGCTGCAATAGCATATTAGCTACTCAACAACAGATGGCATTAAACGAAGTTTGGTGTACTTTTTAAACGTCTCCAAAAAAAAAGGAAGAGTTACTTAGTTCGCATGTATTTGTCTGTATTCGCCTATATTTTCGCCGATTGTGTTAGCTCTATTTTTTTATTACTTACACGTTTGTTGTATGGGAGCCCCCTTAAATATTTATTTTATTCCATTTTTTAGTATTTGTTGTTATAGCGGTAACAGAAATACATCTTCTGTGAAAATTTTAACTGTCCAACTATCACTGTTCATGATATACAGCCTGGTGACAGACGGACGGACTGATGGACAGCGAAGTCTTAGTAATAGGGTTCTGCTAATGACCCTTTGGGTACGGAACCCTAAAAAAAAGGTTTCTTGTACTCGAAAAACGTAAACCCTTATTCGACTCACACTTGACAACGTTAAAGGCCTTCCCCAAGGTTATCCCCATTACAAATTTCATTTAACATAACCTAACTTTACTTCACTTTTTCTGGTAATTTAATCATAAATCATTAAAATACTTACATAATTATCTTTATTGTCACATTCTTTAACTGGTTTTCAAATCACGACACTGATTACCTAAAATCTACAAAATTCCAAATTTACGATGAGAAAATATTATATGTGTTGCATAGACTAACAAAGCGAAAAACGCGGGTCAAGGTAATTTTTGTTTAAATTGCAAATAGATTCCGAGTCTGGTCTTTTACGTAAATATTTTGACTTACGTATCACTTTTACTGGCTACATTTCAAATATATTATAAATTAGTTTTGAACGCACTCAAACCTAATGGTGATTGTTCTAGCATCTCCTTGATTTATTCACCCGGCACTGAGTGAACAGTGCCGTGCGCAAAGAGGCTCTGATAGCTAATGGTTACTCAAGCGATTGAAGTACTCTTGTCGCTGCCATTCTTTGGTCACTATTGAAACTCGACTGATGCCAGACTAAATAATTTGATGCAAGGCTATCAATATTTTTCTTGGCAAATGCAAAAATACGTGTACAAATAGTAAAATTATTTTATTTCTTGCTTCAATAGTGTAATAGGATCGGTGGAAATCAAAAATATTCACTCATTGTCAGTTTGCTGTTGTTTGTGGGTCGCAACAGCACATTTCCGTGGGTGTGCTGAGCGTGGACCTTTCTTCCAATAATGTTCCCTATTTCTACGAATATACAAATATTAAATAAGCTGATTATTTAATGTTTACGTGGAAAATACAGTAAAAGTTTTACAGGCTTATTTTGATACCTATCCACATAAAAAGTTAGTACCTATGTAAAATATTATTGAAGTCAGTAGCGAGAGCGATACTGACGAACAAGTGCTTGGTTGGCAGTCGTAATGTCCCGTCTGGGATTGAATATCTACGGCGGCACAAGCAAGACAGAAAAAACATTAGGCGAGGACGGAACGCGGATGCGACGTCTTTTAAATAATCGTCGTCTTCGTCCTATTGCACACACTCATTCACGCTCAGTTCTATCCCTAGACGTCTCTCTTGTCTGGCTTGCGCCTACTCAGAAGGCTATATTGTATTGAGCATCTAAGTATGTCTATTTATAAAAAACCGGCAACGTGCGAGTCAGACTCACCAAGTGCTCCGTACCTACTACCATTTACGTAATTTACAAACACGAACATAGACAAAAACTGTGCCGCTAAGCGGTCACTCATCTATTTATTGACCAAGCCCGACGTTGTTTAACTTTGAATGGTGTCGTTTCCAAAAAAAAAACAAATTTGTTGCTGTTTTGCTTAATAATAGCTAGATGGCGCTGGAACAGTAATTTAAGATGGTAAATGGCTCGGGAACCAAGTACGCGGACCCTGTAGAACCAAGCGCCGCGCTCGAATTCGAATGAAATATTGTTATTAATTTAGTAAGTATTAGTATTCAGAATGTTTTAATTTTATTTTTGATACCTGGTTTATAAAATTATATTTATATACCTGTTTTACACAAGAAGCAACTTCATCTAAGTACCTTTAAATGGAATTTGTACGAAATGTTCCAAGTTTCCGTCTACAGCAGAGGTGCCTAAACGGTCAATCGCCGTTTATTGTTTGAACAAAAAAAATAATTTGTTGAAAAAAAATAATATACATGGCATCACTGTGGTTTAGAAAGCAGTTAAGGTCCCTGGGAAACAACGGAAAAAAGTCGCGCGGGTTGTTGGGTTTTTAGTATTAGATGTTGCGTGTTACAGCCTGCATGCGTTAGATCTCCCAGTCATAAATTTTTGATAAGTAGATGTTCATAGAAAAAAGTATGGGCACCACTGGACTACATTTTTTAAATGCATTTTTTTGTTAGTCATTCACTACCAATCTTGAAAAAGTCAGGCATCTTCATAGCCACCTGAAAAAGAAAATTTATTTATGGAAAGATTTTTATTAGTATGATAATATTTTCTACGCTGCTTCATATGATACAGAAGGCAGAAGAGTGTAAACGGCTCATAAGGCTAGCACCATTTCCGACATAATCTATTTAAATTTTTAACTTGCTAGCTTCAATTATTTATTTACAAATGGTCACTTACTTACATACGATTTCAGAGAAACTACCTCCCACGAACGCGTTCTGGAATGAGCACCCTGCTTCAAGAAAGAAGTGATTAGATTTTTAAAGGGTCGACAAATCGCGAATTATACCCCTGGTTGCAGGCCACGGTGACAGCTTCACATTAGGTGGACCGTAAGCTTGTTTGTCACCTTAGTGGTATGAAAAATATCAGTACTTTCAATAACAATAACACTATGAATAAAACTAAGTAACGTAACTAAATGTAATATACATACTAAACTTTAAAATTTGCACCAAGTCTTGGAAAATTGAGTTACCTACCTATTCCGTATTTTTTTTAACTACTTAAACTTATATATACTATAGTAAATGAAAATAAGCCAATAATTAACAATCGGACTTCGTTACCTCGGAAACCACAGAATGCTCAATCCCGCCTTGCACTTGACCTGTTTCTATCATTTTTTTGCACATACACAGAACATTATTACTTCTCGCATGAGATAGAAGACTTTCTAGCAGGACGTTTTCCGGAAGGACGTCATCGTCAGGCGATCTATCATTAAAAGCTTGAAAAGCATATATGTATTACGATAGAGAAGAAACGACAAAGACATTTATTACTTATATGAAGACTGTAGATATAAGGTGTTTAGAAGAGAAGCCGCTTTTAAGAAAGTCGTCAAATGACGATTACCGTCGGATACACAAGAATAAACCGGCTGTCGCGTTCTAAAGTGGTGAAGGAAGGGAGAGAAAATACCAGGAAACCGGGTATCAGGGTTAGGTTAATTTATTAATAATCACTTTCAACAGATAAGGTGTCCTATGATAGGTGATAAAATGCTTAACATATCATGTCTTACAATAATTTCTGTAAATACCATAGTTTATTTAATATCTAGAAAAAAAGGGAATTTCCAACAATGATATTTTTAGCTTTGTTGAATTGAAGCAGTAAATGACAAAGGTCAGCACTTAAGTCTGAGGAAAGAGTTTGTGTCCCCGTGTTTGTTCTACCGCTTATCAAAACTATTCAAAAAATAGTATTTCATAAGTTTGACCATTTAAATGTGTTTGTAAAAACTTAATTTGAATAAAAGAAAATGACTTTGACTTATACAATGGGATTTGCTCTGAGGAATTGTTTAAACTTTAGATCCGAATTGGTGCGTACAGTGCGGTTTCAGAGAAACTTAATCCCGCCAACGCTTGGGTTGTGGTATGAGCTCCCTGTCAAGGTTTTCTCGGGTTTTTGAAGGGCCGGTAACGCGTGAGTGATACCCCGGTGTTGCAAGCGTCAATAAACTACGGTGACCGCTTACCATAAGGCCGACCGTAGGCTAATTTGCCATGTCAGGAGTCTAAAGAAAAATAGTTTTGTCATGTTCGTCCAGTCCCTGTCTAGTATCTATATATAACGGAGTTAAAAGGAAAGTTATCACAGCTAAGTAGATTTTACGAGACAAATTTATAAAATGTAGGCAACTACGGAACCCGTAGCGTAATGACACATATTTTGTAAAAATTCTGACCTCTACCTACTTCGGTCTATAAGATAGGGTTCCAGTAAGAGACAGGGTGGGACACCGGCAGACAGCGACAGCGTAGGCTTAAGTTTAAAAATGGTGGACAATACAAGTATCCGAATTTTACAGTCCTTTTTTATTATCAAGTTTCAAATAATCTACAAAAGTCACATTCACCAAATTCTAACTCTGTCCAGCTATTTTCAGTTTTCAACACGTAATCAAAATGTTCACTGATAATAATCAGTGCCGTGCGCACTTATTTCACCCGGCACCAGTAATATGGAGCCGTGTGCAAAAAGGCTTCAGAAATATGCTAATCATTGTTAGCGTAGCTGTCGACCAGATTATCAGTGTTGGTGATTAAACTTACATCACATCACACATTTATTTTAATGACGATTGAGTATCAGTAGAAAGGTGCGGAGGTAGATATTATCATGGCTCAATAAGTGTAGTATTAATTTATAGATACCAATTCAAAAAGACAAAATACCCGCTGATACCATAAGAATAAAGAACAAAAAAGTAAAAGTTTAGAAACTAAAATCCGACTACGTAAGTGATACCAAAAAAGATATTAAACGATTGAAAAAAACGCGTAAAATAGAGTAAGTATATTACATTATATAGGTCAGGGGCCTCATTGGGAACGGTATCGATCTATTCAGACTCCAGAATTTGAGAGAAAATTGTATGCAAGTACGGGTTTCGAAAAGGAAGTCAGACTTCCATACATTTTTGTCTTAAATCCCAGAGTCCAAATGGCTCGAGACCTACCCACTAACCTCCGAATAGCACTTCTAAATTATTAAGCAGGGTTAAATTTCTAAGGTTAAATTATGGAAAAGCATAGTTTAGACGTTAGTCGAGGTCTAACTCTACTAAACTCTTTTAATTTTTAAACAGCTGTTTTTTATATCTACCATTTTACCAATGATATTTGAGTCAAAATACCGTATTTTTACCATCGATATGAAAAAATTTTTACCTACCTTTATATTGTTCGAAATCTAAATTTGATCCGCTGTTACCTACACGTACAATGTAATAGATAAATAAGGAACGTGTCAAACAGAAGGAGATAGCTATATTTAGAAAGTGACATGTGATTTAATCAAATTAACCCAAATGGACTTAATTTCGCTGCCTCATGTTTTGCGTATTAGTATGATATCTAGCTCTATTAATACATACATTATCATTGTCTTTCACTTTATCTTAAAAATAGAAAATCCATTTCTCGGCACAAACCATATCAATTTTTTTTCTGTCTGGTAATTTGATATATATAGCTTAAAATTAAATGTATTTATTAGCTACCGATATATAGGATTTGGATGTTATATTTTTAGAGCAATAATTAAAAAAATCTTTAAGACAATAATTAGCTTTTAACATGTACTGCCATCTAATGGGGAATAGCGGCAACCTAAAAAGTTATAGCCTTAGTCAGTCAGTTCAAGCATTTCACCCGGTTACTACTACTTACTCCTAGGTGGCACTACTTAAAATGAATCATAACTATTTGCCTGCATTTAAACTCTATGCTAATGTGCGGCATATAACATCATATGCTGCACATGACCTTGACAACTACACGCGGACTAACTTTTCCGGTGGTGCTTTTTGCACTCTGCTGCGAAAAGTTGGGGCAGTTTGCACAAGGGTGTCCTGGACCATATATATTTTAGTCTTTGTCCTGGACGCAAACCTCAGTTTGGGCAACCGCTCTTCAAACTAAAACTGATTAAATTTACCGCCGTTTCGGAAAAGCGAAGGCATTCTTAAGACAAGAAACAGCAATGAAGTCTTCAGGTGTCGCCCTTTATTATTATTAAAATCGAACTAGTCTAAACGCACATGTACCTACATAGTTACTTTATTTAATTACATCCATAATGACATCTTAATAGCAAAAAGCATAATATTACTTATATATAGGTGCTACCCAATTTATTATCACCGAAGTTACGCCTTTTCATTTGATAACCCCCAACTCGGGTATATTTGTTTACCTTTACCTGTTATCGGGCATATAGTTTTCATTCTTTTTGCACGCCATACCCGTAACATATATCCAACATTTCTTGACCGACCCTGCTCAAGTTCGAACTCAAAAATTATATTGACCTCAACTACTCGTGTAGGTACCAATCATGAATATCGGAGCAACGATAGGTGCTCAAGTTATTAACGAACAAACATACAAAGATACAAACACTTCAGCATCTCACCACATATTTTTTGCAGACGAAAACGTGTGAAAAAATACTCAGTCTCCACTACCGCTATCACCAGTCATTTTTATTTATACATATATAAATATGTCTTCGTACATATTATCTAAGTATACTATTTGCATATATCCCTTTCTACAAAATCTATTTCAATACTACCTGTACTCAGTAAAGTTTTTGAAAAAATCATACTTTGTCAAATATTAAGCAATTTTTGTATCAATGCCTTATGCAGAAGTGGCACTATTAAACAAAAATTCAAGCTGGATTTAGAGCCGGGAGTATTCGCATGATGCTCTTGGAGTGTTTTGTGATTTATCTAAGGCATTTGATTGTGTCCAACATGAAAATCATATCAGGAAGCTACATCACTATGGTACTAGAGACAAAGCTCTCGACCTTTTGACCTCCTACATGAGAAGCAGAGAACAGAAAATAGATGTCAACGGTGAAAGATCTCCTGGAACAGCAGTCACTATGGGAGTCAGGGCTCAGTTTTAGGTCCATTTCTATATCTTATTTACATTAATGATCCTATATCAAGTAAAAAAACCATGACATTGTCTTATTTGCTGACGACACCTCTTTACTTTTTAAAGAATTAAAAAAATGGTGAATTGAATAATGCAATTTCTAATATTGTAAATTGGTTTAAGAGGATACAATTCGCGGGGCCTGGCAGCGTGTTTCATAAAAACGACTTTTGTACTTGTTTTAAAAAAAGTAAAAAAAGTTCTTATTAAATTTTAATATTATTCGAGATCATTGTATGAATAACTAAAATCTGCACTGCAGACTTGGATATTTAATCCTAGATCCGTCTTCAAAATTTCATGGTGTTTGATTTGTATTACGTTTTTATGAAGCACGCTGCAAGGCGCCGCGAATTATATTCTCTTAACGCTAATAGTTTGTTACTTAATGAGAAAAAAACAAATGTGTTATATTTACGTTACCAAATGTGAGGCAGATCCAGACATGTATTAATATTATGGCGATCAATTAGAACTTGTTGATTCAACTGTCTTTCTTGGCATAACGCTGGATTCCAAACTTCAATGAGATCCATTCATAATCTAGTCAAAAATCTTACCTCTGCTTTGTATGCGATCAAGAAAATAAGACAATTGACCGATTTCGACACTGCAAAAATAATATATCTGAGCTATTTGCATAGCTTAATGACATGTGGAATTTTATTGTAGGGTAGCGCTGCTGATGTTACTACAATATTTGTGTTACAAAAACGAGCAATTCGCGCTATTTACAAATTAGGATCTAAAATATCTCAAAGGATAAGGTTTAGAGAAGTAAATATTTGTATCTTTAGCGTCGCAGCACATATATAAAAATCTTTATTTCTATTTATATGTTTATAAAAATATTAATAGTGTTAGCAAGAAAAGTGACGTTCACAAAGTTAATACTAGAAGTAAAAATAAGCTGTTGGTGCATGATACACGTCTACACAAAATAAGTAACTCTTTTATGGGGCAATGTATACACTTTTACAACAAAGTTCCTAATAATATTCAAGAGCTATCAATCAGTACATTTAAATCTTTTATGAAACAACAGCTTTGTGAAACTTGTACTACAAAATTTCAGACTATGTAAATAATAAAAATTCTAGGACTAAAGATGCTCAGCTACAGGCCGCATACCTAGGTTAACCAAATTAAAATGGAAATAATATATAATTGTATGGCTTAAGTTTTTTATTTAAAACATTGATGAATGTATTTGTATTTTCTTTATATTTTATCTATAGATTTTCTTGCCGGATTCTTCTCTGTAGAAATCAACATTGTAAACCGGAGAGTGGATGCGAGATTTCAGCTAGAATTTAATTTTGATTTTAGAAATTATTTTCAATTATGCAAGCAACAGCTATATAACAACATGTATAGGCAACGTAGCTGTGTTAAAAAAGAAAGCGGCTAAGTGCTTATTGAAAAAAGGTAACTTATATTGTAAAAAAAACTTTAAATGTTCAGACAGGCAAAGGGACAGACAGATAGATAGTGTAGGCTTAGTAATACGGCACCACTTTACCTATATGTCGGAGGCCGATCGTTGAATCCGGCAGATCCCGAAATTCCTAGGCAGATCGTAAAGAAAAGAAAATTTCGTGATCTGCCGGATTTTACGATCGGCCGCCGACATATATACCATATTCTCGATTAGGTACAGCTGCAAAAGGTTTGTTTTATGAATTTCCATTTACTCCCTGAGAGCATATTGCGAAGATTCTCGCGCGCTTCAGACTCGGAAAATGTATGCAAGTAGATTTTAAGAAAATCTCGCTCTCGAGATTAGTAAAAGTACCTACTTACTCCCGAATTGATGAACGTCGAGACTTTTCGCAAAAAGCTCCCAGTTCTTATTTCAAAGTTTCCCGCCTTTGAAGGTCACAAATTTCGACTTTTGTGTATCCTATTAAACATAGGTATACATGGGACCGGTGCGAAACTAATCATCTTTCAATAGTTATTTCGTCTATCAACGCAATTATAATAAGAATGTAGTACTTATTTGAAAAAAAACCTTATTTTATATATCTTATAGTGAGCACCCGGTCTTAAGTCATAATTAACAGGAAGCCAATGAAGACAGTGATAATGAGTTCGGGCCGCGTCAATGTGGTCACCGTTTGTGAGATCAGCTGAGCCGCGACGAATCGGGCCCTTTGTCGGCGGCGCATGTGCGGGCCCAGTCTGCGGGCCCCGCCCACCAGGAGACATCCAGCTAGGGCCCCGTGCGGTGGCGCCTCGTTCACCGCTAATTTGGTGGAATCCGTAATCGCAAATATTATTGATTACAGTTGCATCAGAGTTGCCAAATGTGTTGTATACAATATAAACGTAGTTACGTACCTACTTCTTATTTCAACCATAGTAATTTGTAGGTATATACTCTCTGTTGTCTTTATTATTTCTTTTCTAAAATTTACACATTTTTTTTTAAATTTTATTATTGTAACAATACAGTTATAACTTTTTTTTTCGCATTTTACCAAGTACCTAATTAATAAAACACCACGAGGAAATAAATAAGTCCAACTTTACTGTTTATTTCAATTATTTATCTGTGCCTCGGCGGGCGTGTAAATCAAGTTTACGCCTGCCGCATAACCGATTCTTTTCATACTTTATTTTTACATAAAATTATATTTGTGGGGTAAAACGTAAAACCACAGCTAAAACTTTGATAAAACTTATCTTGTAGTCCCTAATTACAAGTTCAGAATATACATGCATGTGTTTATTTATTTATATATATACCTATATATACACACAACGAGTATGTTACGTATTTTTAGTACTATAATTAGCTGATCGCTGCCTATGTAATATTATAATCAATCGCAGGGATGTAACTACACAGCGCAGCGTTGCACTTAGATAGGTGTCACCCACTAGTCGGGCGACCACCATTTTTTATGATTTAGTTTTAAGTAAATATTTCTTATATATATTTTACTTGTAAGTGTAGTTTTTTAGTTTTGTAACAATTTGTCATAAAGTTATTCGTTAATTTAAAATAAGAATAAAAAAAATAGAGAGAAATAAATAAAGTTGGCGTGGAAATTCTAAATATTCCTAACTGTTTTAATAATATGCTATATAATATAAACAATAATACTCACATATTTCTTACGAAAATACAATTTGAGGAAACTCAAATAAGAGGCAAGTATCTTGTAGGTATTATAAGAAATAAGTATCCTATTTCTAAGCAACAAATAAAGGTACTTATGTTAAAAATCTGTAAAGCAATTTAATGCAAGGTATAAGTACAACAATAAAAAAAATGGTAAATAATAAAATAAGAAAATAAATAAATAAGTAAAGAATTAGGTAAACAAATTCAATTGAATTATATGATTTTCTAATACAGACTTATTTCTTATAGTTTGTCAAGAACTATCAAAGAAGGTAGGTATGTGTATTTGTTTGGTTCTACTCTTTTATCTCACCACCTTTAACTCAAAATCTGTTGATTGACTCATGGGCCATAATATGGCCATTTTAGTTGAGATAGCTATGCTGTATCAGAAACAGTGTTGCGATGGGCTTACCAACTGCCGAGAAGATGGGTAAAAAGAGGCTGTCCTAAACATTATTTTTATTTTATATTACATAGAGTGTGTATCCTGGTACTGGGTACTTTTCTGTATAGGTAATTTAACGTTTTTGATAAACATGAAGTTATACATACGTTGTCGCCACAATTGTCAAAGACCTTTCACCCTTGAATATTCCCACTGCCCCGTCAGCCAGTAAAGGCACCGCCAGCGCGGAGTTCGTGCGATGTTCAGGTTTTCGCTACATTTCATGGCAATCGCTACCATTTGTATATTTGTGGTCACAAAGCACCGCAGCCTCCACTCTTTCATTTTTAATTACGTCGCCGCGGTCGCCGACGGCGGGAGTCAAATGTCACTTTAACAGCGGTCGCTTGCCATATTATTTTTTGCTCCCGCACTTTTCTTGCGCACGCAAACGGCCACAGTCATAAAATTTGTTATTAATACAGTAAAATTTCGGATTAGGTGGTATTAAATTCGAAACAAAGCAAGGATTTAATTGGTAATTCGTGTCCGTCCGCCATATTGTTCGAGGACGCAATATCCGTTTATTATTTTCGGTTGTAAAATCGTTGCAAGGGCGGGGCGCCATTGTGCCCAGCTCGCTCGCATGAATCAATTAAACACTGAATTCTTTTGATGAAAACTGACGCTAAAACCGTTCAAACTACTGAGAGATTCTGAAATAGCTCTCCTTTGTAAATCCGAGAAACCAAGATAGGTGTGTCAATTATTAAAAATAACTAAAACCAAATAGAGAACAAACCAATTTATTATTTATAGATGATCTTATAATTAAAATACTTATTTTTCGTATTTCTCAGCACAGGCATGTGTAATCACAATGAGTGGACAATAAATAAGTTACGGCTAAATTAAATCACTATACATTGGCAAATGAATGAACTTCGTAAATTGTTTCCCTACTAATACTTTATTTGTAAAAGCAACCAACTAGATATTTTTAATATTCTCTTTCAACGAAGCACATATAAAATCATGCAAAATATATATGTTAATGTAAATGAGCATGTGACCATTTTTAGCAGAAAAATCTGCTAAAGCTCACAGATATAGAAACAATACAATACTAACTGAAACAACTTAGTCTTTTGAAATCCTACGCACTGTACTTACGGAGAGGAAAATAAAAACATTTAGTATTGGCGATAGTAGGATGCTATATTACACCTGAGCTTCGTAAACATTTATAAATAGGAATTTCCGAAGGTTTTACTTATCTTATACGAAATATGTATTACAGAACTCACCAAAACAGTAGTTATTGTAAGTTACTTTCTATGAAAAATAAGATGGCAAAACTAAAGAAATCAGTCCTATTTCACTTTAATTGAAAATGAAATAGTTCACTATTAGTAACAATTTATCTTCTGTATGTGCTTTGTAAGGACATTTGTTTTATAAAAAATAGTTAAATCTAATAAAACTATGAATATGCAGATACCTATCTACAAAATTGCACCCAGTTCTATTACTTTATCTATACAATAAATCATTTACATTATATAAATTTATAGAACCCATTTTTCTTTTAGATTATCTCACATCTAAATTACTTATCATCTACACTAATATCTTACATTTTCTTTATTAAACAATATTTACACATTAATAATACTAGTTTTTAAGTGGACTCTACTCTGAATAAGTACATCCATTTATTTCTATCCGTATACTTACATTAGTTGTATACTAGTTTTTGCACTTTTTGCACCCGACACATATATAAAGAACAGAATATTCGTATTTTTTATTTTAACAGATGTTTGTCTTAAATATGATGTTGATTTTGGTACTTATTGTCTACTTTCTGATTATAATTAGATTCTATTATGCTGATTCTTTCTATTTAAAATACAAATCGGCCAAACAACTGTCTTTTATAGTTGGCAGTGAATTCTAGCAAACTAGCATAGGATTCGGTATTAAAAAAACAAGACTGTACAAATTTATTTAATAAAAGTTCAGATTTTGAATTTACCTAATTGATATTGTAATTTATATGACTATTTAAACATGTATTTTTCTCAAACATGCTACAATATGCGATCATATCTTACACAAGCTACTTTGACATAAATCGTACTTGCAGTACGCAGTATCAGAGAGCGACCCGCAATCTCGCAAATCCCAAAACCTTAAACACTCGAGCGGTCTTATATGAATTCGAGATGAAACGAACTTTTTTAAATCAGAACTTTGATAACTAAAAAGATAACTCATGCAGTTTTAATTAAAATTTTAAACTGGCACATCAAATAGAAAGCGCCATTAAATTGAATTTTAAAAAGTAAAAAAAGAAATCGACACTATTTTTATTATTGCCAATACAGTTGTCTATATTAGTTTTTTTACACGCTTCTTTGAGAAAATCACTATACAAGCCTTGGCTACAACTCAGCATCTCAGCGGTTTTGTCTCGGCCCGCATACTCATGATCGCACGGTGATGCTGCGTTTGCAGGCCGCGGTAGTAATGTCCTATATATAATTTAAAATCGTCGAATTATTTAAATAAAATAACAACTTTTGGAAGAGCTCACCGTGTCCCCTCAATGAATAAAAACCGATTCGCTGTTCTTACACGATTGCCCAAAATAGGAGTGTATTGTTTTTTATAGTCCCTAATACTTGGCATACTTTCTCTTTGACATTAAAATTTTTTATTCGCCAGCCTTCAGTCAAAAAAGTTCATAAAATCCACACTTGATTGTTCAGCAATCATCGATCATCACATCACTATCACTGGTTATGACAGCCAGAAAGCCAACTTATCACCAATGACCGGCCTGTGACTTTAACGAGTCTTCACCGGCCACGGCACTACACATCTTTAGTCCATGCCACTGTCCTCTAACGGCCATTTGTCTAGTCACCGGTCGTGGTTGGTGGCGAGGTGCGGGGTGGGTCAGAGCGCGTGCGCGTGATGTGGGTGTACAGGGGCATGGTGCGGAGGTGGCAGTGGGTGCGGGGCGGCTGCATGCTGCCGACCCTGCGAAACGAATAGAACAATCTTAAATTCAATTATATTGCATTAAGTATCACAAAAATCTTATACATATAATATAGGTTTAGTCCAGTGCTGAGACGGGTGAACTTTAGATTTCCAGTTCACTATTTGGCCATTGACCGCGGTTATTTTTTCGCCAAATTTGGTCATCACCGTGGGATTCTGGAATGGAAACTCTTTGAAAAAAGTATTTCATGTGATTTTCCGCCTTGAGAATTATCCCTGTTGGTCGCCCCGTTTGCTCCTTTGCTACGTGAAAGAAAAGTTTCATGCAGTTCCACTAGCGGAAAATCTATTTCAGTGAGAACTCACGATCTGGAACTCTTCGACTCTTAAGCAATTCCTGATGTACAGAAAAATTAAGTTGATGCCGTGGTCCGTTACGGGAAAAGAAAGTGCCTCGTGGTTATGCCCGTGTGAAATCCATTTGCGTAGCCAATAGCAATCGAAACAATAATAATTTTGGAAATATCACACAGTGCCATTTGGTTCCAAACTAAGCAAAGCTTGTATTATGAAAACCAGGCAACGGATACAAAAACTTATATACTTTTTTTTTAAATACATACATATCATACATCCAGACTCAAGATAAAACACAACTGTTTATGACATAAATGTTTTTCCAGTACGGGAATCGAACCCACACTCTATTTTGACTAAAATAAAAAGTTTTCTATGGCCTTTTCAGTTCCTCCAGCTATCCCTGTACTAAGAAACAGTTAACCAAGCGCGTTGCGACATTGCTCCATGGTTTCATCTATAAAATATTCTATGGCTCTTGACTAAAATAAAAAGTATTCTATTTCCTTCTCCGTCTTTTCAGCTATCTATCTCTGTGCCAAAAATAAGATCATTAGGAGGGCTTTTGCTCTACTTTAGAATTCAAATACTTTATACTCGGTTAGGGTAGAATTTCTCCCAGAAATTACAGTGATCAACGAATACGGCGAGCGGAGCTAGCTTTAGATAAAAACGCGTGAAACGGGTAAGCGCCATCAGGCGGACCATGCAGACCATACGCATGAGTTTAAGATAAGAGCATGCGTCGATAATATAAGAAAAAATTTAACACAATATGATTAATTAACTAGCTTTTGCCAGCGACTTCGCCCACCCTAAATTTGGTTATCGGCGTAAGATACTTACGGCAACTTTGAACCCCATTTAGGGAGTCAGTTTTGAAAAATACTTTCTTAGTGCACGCGTACATCATAAAAGCTATGTGTGTGCTAAATTTCAGCTCGATCCGTCAAATGGTTGGAGCTGTACGTTGATAGATCAGTCAGTCAGTCAGTAATAGTTACTTTGGGCTAACGCTTACTTTAACCCGCGACTTTGTTTTCGTAGAAGGTGAAAATATTTTTAAATAATACGAACCGCCCTTCCCCCTCATGACATGACACATCATAAATGCGCGTGCAGTACTTGATCATTATTTTGCTGCGATGTTAATTCAAAAGTAGGATTTGTCCTAAGATATTCATTCAAATCGAATGATGTAAAGGGCAGTTTTGTTTAAAATTAAATACTTGTGATAAATAATGTATTTATTTGGATAAGGATTAATATCATGTTTATAAAAACACCGTTGCAAATAATGCATTATTTTAGAACAAATTAAGTTTGTTTACATTAGTATAGAAGAAGATTTGCTTATGTTTTTCTGTGAGTTTAACCTTTTTTGAATAAAATCGAATTGAGTTTTCAAACATGTGTCAAAATAAAATGTGATTTAAATCAAAAGCACTAAGGAGTATTGATGTCAACTTCGAAGCAAATAACCGCCAAAATAACCTTTACCCCTTTTTAACCTTTTTTAAGTTTTAGGGTATGAATTTCAATAAAATACGAAACACGTCTTCCACCAATTCTGTTAAAAAAGGTTTATGCAAAATTTGAAGGAGATTGGACCAAGGAATCACGTTGTCCCATACAAACTTTGCCCCGCTTCTTCACCCCCTTAGGGGTTTAATTTTGGAAAATCCTTTGTTATCGGATGCCTACGTCATAAAAAGAACTCACCCTCCAAGTTTCAGGCCTCTACGATGAGTGGTTTAGTCTGTGCGTTGGTCCATCAGTCATTCAGGACAAAGCATATTATATGTATAGATTACATGTGAATATAGGTTACTAAAAAAATAATAAATTATCTCCCTTAAAAATGCAAATATACAGTATCTTATCCGTTATTTTTATTTTTTATCTATAAAATCTTAATTGTAATTCTCATCTTATGTGTCATTTTATGCTGGTCTAGAAAAAAAATTTTTTGTGATAATTGGCCAATTTGTAAAACCCTTCAAAAAGTCTTGAATAAAATATGTAGTTGAGACATAGTTAATTTTGTTACCTGCAGATACATGTAGTAGTCGTACGGTTGGTGCAGCGGCCAGCAGCGTTGTGGGGGCACAGGGTAGAGCGGGGGTACCGGGTAGAGCCCGCCGCCACCGAGCTTGTTGCGCAGGATGCGGCTGATGCTGGACACCGAGGGAACGTTATACTTGTCGCAGACACCGTCCGCCAGCAGTCGGTCGCGGATCTCCCATGCGAATATACCAGGGTCTTTAGCTTTCAGCTGCTTTATATATGAAACTACCTGCAAAGTACAATAATACTGCCATCAGTTAATTGAATTTTATGTAAGATCCTTAGTAGTTGCGAATATAGCATTGACTAATGTGTAGGCATAATAATCTGTTTTTCAAATGTTATAAACGGAATGTATATCAGAATTGTGAAGTGGTGAAGTGTACCTTAGGAGTTGTAACCCTGGGCTTTGAACCACCGATGGCACCAGGAAGGATAGAGCCAGTCTCGTGATACCGAGCCAAGATCTTAGACACGCAGCCGTGAGACACGCGTAGCTGTCGACTTATATCGCACGGCCTGTTGGCACACCAGCAAAAATAAATAGGTTAAATCTTCCATTGCTGTATTATACAAGCGATAAAACACACATAGGGAGGCAAAGTAACTCTCAGACTTTAAGGTTCAATGCGAGTTATTCAAACGATTCTCACAGCTTGTCTTTGAACAGAACTAAGAGGATCAAGCTAGTATCCAGGGTATATCTTAATCTAAATAATTTTGAAACTGGAAATAGCGGGCAATGTCGACACCTAGGATCCAATGGGGTTGGAAATGGATAAGGACGTGTCCTAGAATTTTGGAATAACAAGGACACAAGCAAGTTATTTAAATATAGATAGTTATGAACCTGATGCCTAGCTGCGCCAGCTCGACTATGCGCAGGCGCACGGCGTTGGGTAGCGGCCTCCCATTCACGAACACCCCCCCAAGCTGGTTCACTTCCCCGTACTGCTGCCCGCCTGTCCCTCCAGCACCACCGCCAGCTCCCATACCCACTCCACTAGGATCTGCATAAACAAAAAGAAATTATTGTATTTTGACAATCCTTTATTTTGACAATACCATAAACAATTGTAAAGAACGTTAAATAGCTATTTGATTCCACTAGCATGTTCGTCTGCGTAACTTTTGAAAAAAATTAAGGTTCTAACTGCTTACTGTTTTAGTTGTTTTACCCACAAAAATATCAGAATTCTAATTAAAAAATCATATAAAAATCATCGTAAAATACATAAATTTCAACCTATAGACCAAATGTAAATTATTATGCATTTAACCTTTAAATTATGTTTCTAGACCCAGCGGTTTGATTAGTGGGTTGAATATGTAATTGAATCAATCAGTCAATTAGATTCTCCATTTACGAATTGAGATTGCATATTAATGGCATTATAAATATTAAATATTTTCGATATTGTTTTTACATTCAGTTTGATCGGAGTTTAATCGCTATTAGGTTTTGCCGTCGGAGGGAATTAGAATTACAACGTCCGCATCAAACCTCCACAAAATAAGGGACCGTATTGATAAAATTGCTGCTCGAGGTACAAAGCTTTGCGCCAAAGTCCATGAGTTTGATATTCTGTGACTATAACGAGTACGATATCACACTAAAATAAAAGCGATTTTTAACAATAGCTACAAGGAACATTGCTTTACTTCAGAGGTGCCCAAACGATTGATTGAACGAAGAGTTTTTAAGGTCGATTGCCGTATATTGTTTGAGCAAAAAAATAATTTGTTCAAATAAAATAATATCCATGGCATCTTAATGGATAAGAAGCAGTTAAGGTCCCTGGAAAACATCAGAAAAAAAACGCGCCGGCGCTCGGGTTTTGAGTGTTAGATGTTGCATGTTACAGCCTGCATGCGGTTAGCTTTAATTGAAAATATTCCCAAATTCGAAAATTTTGCGGAAGACCACCAATGTCACACTAAACTCACGTTGATTAATTTTTGTTTGATTATAAATGACTATTAAACATTACCACCTAGTGCAGTAGTTTTATTTACTAATGAAAAACTTTTGTATGTACAAGCGTCGATCTCCTAGTTATAAATTTTTTGTAGGTAGATCTTCATAGAAAAAAGTATGGGCACCACTGCTTTACATGGTGCACCCTAATATATTTTAAATAATAATAATAAATAAAATGTATGCAATTGCATGAAATTGGTATTTTAATATGCTATTTTTGACAGCACTTGTTTTAAAATTAGCCACATTTCGTGACAGTTTCATAAATAGCAAATATTATTCTTATGACAAAACCTTAGTTGGTCAACGTAACGCAGCGCGCCGCCACCGGCCACATGTGACCGCTGACGTCATGGGCATAGATCTCGTCGACCGGCGCGTGTGACACCCGACACCGCGGCCTTTGGTGTAACAACCCTGAGGATTTGGACTCCACTACCATTGTGTTTTTGCAAACGACCCAAGGCGATTCGCAAAGGTGTACGTCGTTAAATTGTAGCCTTGTTAAAATATTTAGGGCTCGTTTGGTGACGACACTGGTGACGGGTGACGTCAGTAACAAAACTTATGATTAGTTAGTTGGTAATAAATATATATTATGAATTGCTTATGGTCGGTCGCAAAAAGAATATGACCACTACGTTTTTATGCACTTATTGTGACTTAAGTTAAGGAAATTGTGACTAAATATCGTTATTTAAGTTTGAGAGAGAGAGTCCCTGAACTTTCTGTGTCTCACGACTCACGAATCTATTCGTACCGTTTGGTTTGGTACCGTAATGTTTTCAATGGCAAAAAATATACAAAAGTATGTGTTTATTACACGTATACCATCTCGGATAAAATGGGATATTTGTATAATTATTTTTAAAGTGTAAACTTCTTTAGCGGCGTTGTGCACTTTTTTTGTGATGTGATAAAATGTTAAACTCGCGTCAAGACAAGTGACCTGGGAGCCAATTCTCACGCGATCGAATTAATCACGAATTCGAAATAAAGTACGAATTTAAACTTTTCTCGAACGAAAATGTAGTTAAGCAATTCTGGTAATGTCGAATCCGACATTTCTCGAACGCAAGCCGCTCGAACTGCTTCGAGTGGTCGGGACCGTTCGAGACTACATCTCGCATTCGAATCATGACAAATTTAGTTCAAAATGATTGGGTTCTGAACATTAATTCTACTCTTAGCGTGAACTATATGTTCTAAAATCTAAAGTAAATGTCTAAAATGTAGGTCAGAGTAATTAAAAGGGCAGAAAAAAAGACTTATATTACCAAATATGATATTTTTTTACCCTTAATACTTTCATAATACATTACTAGTCTTTTCTCAATTGATTGATTGGCCGATTTTTGCAATTATCAAAGTCGCCCATGACAATAATATCCTTCTATTTCTATTGATTTCCATCATAACCTACTAGCTTTTGCCCGCGGCTTCGCTCGCGATAAATTTGTGGTAATTTAAACTTTAGAAAATCGGGACCTTGCCTGCGCAAAACAATATATACAATTCAAGATCCAGCTGAATTTTAAAGAAATGTAGACGTTGCTCTTTAATTGGTAGAAATGGTATATTTCTGAGTAGAGCAAAAGAACTTTGCAGAAGTATTAAGCAAGTACTTAAAACCTAAAATTACTATCTAAGATGAAATTACTATAGCCGCTAATAAGATTACTCGACGATTTGATAGCTTTAGAGAGGTTGGTCAGTAAAAGTAGTAATAATTATTATGATTCATTAACAGATAAACAAAAGTCTAAAGTTAAAGTAAACACTGACAATGCGATGACGAGTAGGTAAACCAACCAGTAGAGTTTTTTAAACTTTTTTGTGAATTTGTCACTTCGAAGAAGAAGGTGATAATCAAACATTTTGGTTATTAGCGTAAGGAAACAGATAAATGTTATTTTGTAATTTCTAGACCCTCACGATACAGGCCCGACTTAGTGTGGGAACCACTATTTAAATTAACAATATTTCTCAGTATAAAACGTTGTAAAAAGTTATAAAATTTTCGTCTTTTGATAAGGTATGTATCATCTGACTGCAAAATAAAATTTGTAACGTTAATTAATGTATGAGTAGAATATATGTAAGTACAAATCGACCAAGCTAAGTTTGGACCTCGCAGGAATGCGTATATTTTAATTAACCTATGTATTGTTGTGTATAACCAATGTTAAATTGTTATTGTAATGTTTTTTCTCTTTTAAGGTCATAGCGAATTTTAAAAATGTTTTCAAAGTTGCGAATTTGAAAAGTCACGCGAGGTCCAAACTTAGCTAGGTCGAGTTAACCCTAATAATTATAAATTATATTTTATGTTAGGTATTTAACGAATAATTGAGAAACCTAGTAAGTAGATATTTGTATAAATGTGGGTTCTTTCGATTTTTTGCATTTTAGATTGAATGGAAACCTAAACTTAAAAAAGCAAGCAATCAGGCGTACAGCACCATGAATTGTTGTAATTACGGTTGCAGAAATTTTCTCAATGACTACTCCTTCCGCCCCGCAGCCGCCGCGCCGCGCCGCCCGCATTAGCTTAGGTACGATCGATCGAGACGGCACCAAATACAAATTGAAAAGCCTATTAAAATAACGCGTCTCGTTCCATACCTCAAAAAACTACTCCCATATTATTCTTTAGACATTTGAACCCAATCACACTCCAACAATAAACTTCCGCCGCGTTTTCGTAATCAGCGACCCCAAAAACCATACACTACCCATTTTTGATTTTCAGACTTGCTCACATAATGTCGAAAATCCTTAAACTCTTGTTTACTCATGTACCGATAGGAAATAGGTAAGTTGAAAAATACTAAATATCCATCTGGTTTGGATGGAAAGATGATCCGGTTAAAGCTGTCGTAAGTAGTTGGGCGCGGGCATTTGACTGATCTTTGAAGAAATATGGGGGAAGGCATATATTTAGCAGTAGAAATCCCCTGGCTGAGAAGAAGAAGAAGGTTAAAAAATAATGGAAACTTTGGCCCCCATTTCAAGCCATTAATTTTAACTTAATTTTGAAAAATGATTTATTAGTACATCCCTTCTATCTCTTCTTAACTTATCAGTTGATAAGTAACTAACGCGTCACATAAATAAAAAACATACACACTCACACAAACACAAACGTTACATTACTATACTATACTATACTGTACTGTACTGTGCTGCACCGCACCGCACCGCACCGCATTGCACCACACCACACCATACCATACCATACAACACCATACAACACTTTACAACAAACATGTCATTCTTCGTTTTCAACCGAAAGGCCATGTATCAATTTTTATCCATTTTAATTGAAAATAATGGATTTCCATACAAATGTTGCGATAAGTTTTTATTCCCACAGGAACTCTTGATCAGTATGAAATGTTGTTTATTTCATATTCCGGTCTCTTCGACTAACCTTCTGCCAAATTTCAGCCCAATTACAAAATATGTTACCATTTTTTTATTCCCACGGGAACTTCCGAATCGGGATAAAAAGGAGTTTCAATCCTTTTCCATATCTTGAACTATATCCGTGTGACAAATTACCGCCCAATAAATCGTGTTTTCCCGCGCTCAGTTTGATTATCGCGATAAGATTTAATTCCTATGGGACCTCTCAATCGGGTAAAAGCCTTATCCTTCTTCGTTCTTTCAACTATGTCTATGCCAAATTTCTTCTGAATCCAATGCAATGGTGCGACGTAAAAGAGTAACAAAAGTCATATTAAGTTATAATTATTGCCGTAGGAACTTGTGAACGTGTTTTTCGGGTTAAAATATAGCGTATGTGTTATGTTAAGATATAAGCTATCTGTATTCCAAATTTTAGCCAAATCGGTACAATGTTTGAATTTTGCATACAAATTTACAACGCTTATTTTACCCCCTCTAGACCTTAGAGGATTGTTTTCCAAAAACGGTGAAACACGTAATTTATAATTTTCAAACGAAAGGCCATGTTCCAATTTTCATCCATTTTAATTAAAAAATTACGAATTTCCGTACAAACTTTGCGGTTGCATTTTTATTCCTACAGGAACTCTTGACCAGTATTTAATATAGCTTATATCCTTTTCCGTCTCTTTAACTAATCTTGTGTCAAAATTCAGCTCAATTGTGTAGTATTTTAATGTGGTTTTTTCGCCAAAATTTTAATTATCTTGAAAGGTCCCACGGGAACTTTTGAATTGGGATAAAACGGAGTTTAAATTCATTTCCGTCTCCTTAACTATCTCTGTAATAAATTCGGCTCAATCATATCGTGTTTTCCCGCGCAAAGTTTAATTATTGCGATAGGTTTTCATTCCCGCTAGACCTGTCTACCGGGAAAAATAGCCTTGCCCTTCTTCATTCTTTCAACTATCATTATGCCAAATTTCATCTGAATCGGATTCACTGGTGTTACGCGACGTGAAAAAGTAAGAAAAGTCACATTAAGTTATAATTATTCCCCTGGGAACTTGTAAGTTTTCCGCAATAAAATGTTGCGTAAGTGTTATGTCAAGATATAAGCTACCTGCACTTTTAATTTCAGCCAAATCGGTTCCGTTGTTTGAATTTTTTTAATACAAATTTACAACCCCTTTTTTCCCCTTAGGGGATGATTTTCCAAAAAGAGTGAAACACGTCATTCTTAGTTTTTAACCGAAGGCCATATATCAATTTTCATCCATTTAACTTTAAAAATGACGGATTTTCACACAAACTTTAGAACCCCGTTTCATCCCTTTAGGGGGGGAATTTTGAAAAATCCTTTCTTAGTGCATCCCTATACCTGATAATGAACCTATGTGCCAAATTTGGAATCTCTAGACCCAGCGGTTTGGGCTGTGCGTTGATATGTCAGTCAGTCAGTTTCTTCTTTTATATATTTAGATATATGTTGGTACTGCAGATACCAACTCTGCAGATACGAAATATTTGCGAAGACTACTATGTGTGTGTGTGTGTATGTTAGTTTTCTTTTTGCTCTTTGCTCCTTGATATCTCAAGAACCAATGGACCAATTTGTCTCGTGACCATATCAATCGATACGCCACGTCATGACTTATATCTGAAAAGGGTTTGAACAAAATCAGTTAATATATTGTCAAGAGAAGTTGCCCGTGCGGTACTTGCTTCCGAAGCAATTTTTTTTATTTAAGTAATTGCCCGCTGCACAACTCCTTGATTATAAAAAAAGTTTGCTGAAGCAAGATACATATAAGTATATTTTTTTTAAGTATCTATTGTTTTTTTCATATAAAGTCTAAAGTTTTACTATGGAATTATTAGAACATACGAGTTGAAACTTAAATACCACAACTAAAAAATATGACCTGCCAAAACTGAACTGGAGATATCAATGTGCTTGTTAAATAAAGGCACAGGAAATATTATTTAAAAAGAGAACTAGCACATGCCAGCGGAATATTAGTTTGTAATAAATTTTTCGTAAATCATAATTTTCCCCTTGTACTCCCCTAAGACGGCCCTGGAAAACTGAATGTTCGGTTTTCATTTACTATCGCATACGTCGCATATATTATGTCCCGTATGTTGTACCTCGCAGATGCTATAAATATTGATATGCAACCCTTGCAGACTAAAAAGTATATTATATGCCTCGTATGTGTCAAGGTTAAGAGAATACGATTCGCGTCGCCTCACAGCGCTCTTCATACAAACGAATTTCCCACTTGTTTTTGACATTTTCTGATCAAACACTGTGAAATGTTGTAGACATGATCTCAAGCCGAATATCTATGTCTGTGGTTTTCCAAAATCCTTAAAAAATTGTATTAAGAATCTTATTCGAGACCATTTGTATAAAAAATTAGAATCCTGTATAACTTTTAAACTATACAATTAAATAAAAAAATGTCACGCTGCAGATCTAGATATTTATTACTAGAACACTTTTTCAATTGTTCAACTGCCAATTCCTACCAAAATTGCGCTTGAACAGTCATTACTCCTCTCGGTTCTCGACTATGGCGACGTATGATTGCCTGATCTTACTGAAAAGCAGTTAAACAAACTTGAGCGGCTTCAAAATTTATCTATACGGTTCATATTTATCTATACGGTTCATATTTATCTATACGGTTCATATTTATCTATGCGGTTCATATTTGGTTTACGCAAATTTGATAATGTATCAGAGTTTCGTTCTATGCTTAAGTGGCTCTCCATTCGCCAACGCCGGAATACATACCTTCTTTCTCTTCTTTATTCCGTTCTGTTCATACTTTCATCACCAACTTATCTTAAACATTGCTTTTAATTCCTTGGCTCTTCTTTAAAAAATCTTAGATCTTCTACAAATTTACTTCTTAAGATTCCTTCACATTCCTCTCAGTTTTATAACGATTCCTTTACAGTTAATTCTATAAAACTATGGAATGCTTTACCTCTCAATATCAGACAATCCCAAAGTTTACACTGCTTCAAAACGCAGGTTAAAAATTACTATCGGTCACATTTATAATCATTATATACAAATGAGACATGTTATTTTATTTATTTTGTGTACGTCTATGTAGTAGGTATTATGTATTATTTAATATGTAGTAACGTGTATTATGTCTTATTTATATATATATATATATTATTATAATAACACACTTGTTTTTTTTTATTTATATTTAAATTACTTTCTAGTTCCAAGTTGCACCTACTCTTAAATCTTATTCTACTAGATTTCGTCTACCCAAAGGTTGTCTGAAAGAAATCGCTAATTAGCGATAAGACCGCCTCAATTGTACTCTACCAAACAGCTGTATTTACTACCTTTAATTATTTTCTTGTGCAATAAAGAATTTACTAATACTACTTGTTTAAAATTTAGTGGTATTTTAATGGTAATTGTCAAAAATAAGTTGGAAATTCATTTGTATGAAGCATGCTGCGAGGCGACGAGAATTGTATCCTCTTAAGTGTTACGTTTTAACCCTTAAGCTACAGTAGGTACACTATGTTAGTTGTACCTACAGTACCTAAGTCGTTGCGAACCAAGATTATAGGACCGAAGTACTAAACGTGCAAATGTAGACACACAATAAAAACAAAAACTTCGCGACACTCCCTTGCGTTCGCGGACAAATTGCGTCGACAGGGTGCTGAGTAATGGCCGCCTAACGCTTTCACACATCCAAACACACTTATCATTAAATGTTGAAGCCATATCACATGACTCAAGTTTTCAGTATTGTATGAACAAAATAAATAAGTAAGTAAGTCTAACTAACTTAAACCAATCAACCAATTAAATAATTACGAGGGTAATTTACTGGTGAAATCCGGCGGGTCCGCCTACACTTTTCGGACACGACCGAGTCTTCGACCGAGTTCAATTTAGAAGCTAGGTATACATATATGATATTACTGTGAGTGAATAGCCCAACTTATAACAAGGGTGCGTCCATAAATTACGTGAGGCGTTTATTGTAGGGAGGGGTCGTGCAGAATCTCACCCAATCTAACATGGGGGAGAGGGGTTTCGCTAAATATCACGTAATTTATTTTTTTGCAAAAAACAGTGTAGGATTGCGAAAAAACTGTGTTAAATATCGCCAAATACTACACAATAGTAATTATTATCTTGCAATATTACACAAACTTAAACTCAAACTTTTTTATTCAAATAGACTTTTAAACAGCACTTTTTAATCGTCAGTTTAATTTTTTTTTTAAAAATTACCACCGATTCGGAATTATTTACTACCGAGAAGAAACGGCAAGCAACTCAGCAGTAGTTTTATAGTTTTTCTACTTCATATTAAAATACAGTATAGCTTTACACTAGGTAATAATATAACATACAATGTTTTTAATTAAAAAAACTATAGCATGTTATGTTTTTTGTTAAATATGTATATCCAACGCAATCCAGCACAGACTAACCTATTTACACTAACGATAGGCATTTTGAACAATCTTACGTGGAATAGGTTAAAGGGGCGGGGTTCACTACATTTTACCAAAAGGGGAGGGTCTAAGAATCACCAAAATCACCTCACGTAATTCATGGCCCCCCAACCTAGCTGGTTGTAGCTTTGAGCGCCCCGCTTGCTGTGCTTTTGCGCTTAGTATTTTACAACTGCGTGTACTGAAATAACATCCCCTCACTGTTAAACTTAATGAGGGAACCACCTAGTAATAGGTAAGGATAAAACTGTTTTGGACTTTCTGTCTGATCAACTCTTAGCCCAAACTATAATACTAAGCAAGCTGAAGTGGCAATGAACAAGCGACATCGGACCGATTTTGTTACGAGTGGCTAGAATGTGCCTTAAGCTACAGTTTAGGTAAAGTTCCTCGGCTGCACATGCGTCGGCCACATTTTTGCAAGTTCACAGAACACTCCATACTTTAATCGTCATTCCAGTCGCGGACTTCAAAGCGCCAGCACCGCCCTCTGCCGCTTTCAGGAATGAACAACTGAAATTCGTTTGTTGCATGTTTTGTGGAACTGTTGAGGGTGGCGCATGGCAATACGCTTAAAACGATTCCGAGAACTTTGTCAGATTAATTATTATGAGTAAGCTATGGTCCTTTGCAAAGTAGGTATAAGTTATAATACTCAGACTCTGTAACCAAAAAGGTCATTCTCTGTAACATATCAGGGATTATACCAAAGTATATTTTTTTAGAATTCCGTATTCAACTATACGAAACTAAAACGAAACCTTTTAACTTCGCCATTCCCGTCCTGTATGCCAAAATAGCTTCGCCATCTTTTCACTGATTCTGATCAAACAAACAGGGTTATGAGGAAATATCTTAATCAAGCGAATGCAGAAATAGATATTTGAAAAACATTTGCCGTCGCTCTAGGACCCGATCTTAGATACGGATGTGCGATAGGGACAACTGCGCATCGGTCTGTTCTACGTAGTCGTTATCATCAAAATCAGGGTATCATATTTACCACTTTCCTTTTCCAAATCTCAACCTAATTTAATATAAATTACTTCACCTTTAAGATAATAAACTGTTCCGTGTCTGTATGTTTTGTTTTCTTACAAAATAGTTTTCATATTTGTATAGCACACGTCTAAAGATGTCGTAAAAAAGAGGCCCCAGTTTTTCATGGGAATGGCATATCAAACAAAGCAAAACATAGTAATTGTATATATCTGTCATACATAAGAAAATGACCGCTCTAATGCCAAAATCTAGGGAGGAAACAGGGGAATACGTTTGTAGAAAGAAAAACAGCTAGATATTTCCATCGCATCCAGACGCGGCCAGATGGGGGCCATGTTGTTCTATGAATTTAAATGATCTGCCGCTAAATTTACAGAAAAAAGAAATTATATCGCTTCTGTGAGGTATGGTTGGATAAATCTTTGAAAATGCATTTGAGGTTCTAAACTATTTTGTCCACCATCTTAACACAGATTTTAATTAAAACAGGCAGGGTTAATTTATATGATTCACCGCTAAATTTTGCAGCAAAAAGAAATTATAAATTTGTATAGGGTATCGTTGGATAGATCTTTGAAAATGCATTTCAGATTAGTTTTTTCTTTTTCTTCTAAGGCGTATATTTTACGACTTACCTATTGGTTTCCAAAGTTGAAAAACAGAACACAATATATATTTTTTTCAAGTTATAATATTACTAATGATTTTTTTCATTTTTTAAGTGAATTCTGATTCCTTAGACATATAAACAGATGAAAACAACATTGTATCAACCTTGGACGTTTAATATCCTGGACTCTCCACGGTTTCCGTCTTTCAGTTACTTAAGGGTGTTATATTAATGTTTATGATAAAAAAACCGGTCAAATGCGTGTCAGGCCATGCGCAATATAGGGTTCTGTAGTAGCCTCATAAACCAACATTTAAGAGGTTGTTTATATATTGACAATTACAACGGTTTCGATGAGAGGGGGCTGGGACACAATGTTTAGGAACGTAGTATAAACACAGATTTGAGCGCTACGCTGCTGATGTGAGATCTACGCTCTGACCCTACTTTGTAGTAAGCGAATCGGTAGGGAGTTGAGTTAGGTACTGTAGAGGTTACGACCTCTTGTTGAGTGTAAAGGAAGTAAATAGGCTAGCGAACGTTTTTCACGCAGCAAATACTTCGTAGTAGTTTTATAAAAACATAATAGATGGTGTCAGTGCGTTTTTAAATAAAAACAATCGGAATTTCGAGTTTGTCATTATTTTGTTATTAATTGACATTCCAGTGAAAAATATAGATCGGACACGTCTATGTAAATCGATCGATCGGGTCGATTCCTGTCTCTATCAGGGAGCCCTAGAATTGGTAAAATGGCTTTACATTGCCAATGGACTTAAAGTAAGATACTCCAGTATCCAAAATATTCCAAGCATCGCCACCATCGCGATTTAATGTCCTAATATATATTTGATCCAATGTATCGACACGACGATCCGAGGCCTATTAAAGGATGACCTAATAGAAGAAGATGTACTGCAGATAAGTTTAATGTTGTATAATAATTCTCCTAGGTAGTAGATGAACCTAAAAGTTGTAAACTCTTGTGGCGATTGAAAAGAACATCTGAATATAGAAAAGAACTCCCGATGTTGTC
Organism: Apoda limacodes; assembly: GCA_946406115.1. Taxonomy (NCBI): domain Eukaryota; kingdom Metazoa; phylum Arthropoda; class Insecta; order Lepidoptera; family Limacodidae; genus Apoda; species Apoda limacodes. The sequence continues at coordinate 15,702,202 of OX291542.1, forward strand.
TTTTTATTAGCAGAGATCCCGATACCTAAATAGAAATAGGTAGAAGCAGCATATTTACGCCCGCGCACGCTGCATATGGTGGAGTACGCCGTTGTCTGCTAAAACAGGTGACAAAGGGATAGAGAAAGGTAAAATATTTAGCAATGATGTCTCTAAATGTCCAAGAGTTATCTAGGAGAATGTCAGGTGATGGGTCAGAGGTATTAAGAGCCCTCAATGAACTTGAGGTGCACATTGTAGTAATGGGTTTCGACAAAGAAACAAAGGGTCGGCAGGTTCTGGAATTGTTATTGCCAGATCACTGGCGCAATTATCTCTCAGTGCATAAAAAATTAGAAGAAAGCACAACGTATGAAGAGATTGTAAAATGCATTAGGTCTAAAATAGAGCCTAAGGATCCTATGCAAGAATTCTATGATATGGCACAGCATGCACAGGAAGGTGTAGAGCCATACTTGTATAGACTTTTGGCACAGGCGGCGAAGTGTAATGTCACAAATGAGGACATTATAATACGACGATTTGAATCGAGCGTATTATCCCAGTGGCAGGAAAAAATTATACCCTTATATATATTTAAGCTTAAGAATCTCATTAGGGTAGTTGAGAAGGATAGGGCAGATAGTGTTTTAATGGTGGAAGATAGGGAGGAGATGAGTATCTCAAAAGAGTGTTATAGGGCCGAGCAAGGAGAGTTGGACTCTAAAACTAAGCAACCATGTGCTCAAGCATCAAGTAGGAAGACTAGACAAAAGTCGCGAGGCAACCGTGCAAAATCTAGCAAATTGGCTAAGAAAGAGAATAAAGCCGGGCAAAGCTACTTAGAATATATGTATCTCATTGTATTGTTGATTATTTCCTTCTATGGTAAGTTTGGGCAGCAACAGAAGATAAGGAATTATGGTCGCATGAAGTCGACGAGGGTAAGTGGCAAGCACGTAAGGTTACCACTTACATATATGAGGTGTATTAATTTTTGCCACATGGTAAGGAAGAGCTACGAAAACTTCCGCCAAGTAGGTAAATTAGGAAGGTATAGTAACATTTTCTTAGGAAAAGTTAGGCAAAGGATAATGCGAGCGCAGCAGCAACAAAAAGTTGTATTTGATCGTCGGGCGAAATCGAAAAATTTGGTTGTAGGAGATATAGTATTGTTATATTTTGATAAACGACGAACAGGGTTCTCATATAAATTTAAAAAAATTTATAAGGGTCCTTATAAGATTGTTAGGTTAGTTAGGCATAATAATGCGTTGTTGAGAAATGTACGTACGGATAGACAGGTAGGTCCTGTACATTTTAATAGGTTAAAAGTATTCCGTCCGAGATTAACCTTATAAATAGTTTAATTCAACTGATTTACTTGGTAAAATAAATAAACGGACAGATCGATTTATTTATATATAGATAATGAAGTCAGGGTATAAAGCTAGTCAGGCTAGTTTTAGTATTTTTTTTTTGGCTAGACTTTATTTTTCAAAATTCAGAAGGTCTAGTAACGGACATTGTTAATATTCGATTGGTAATTTTGGATATTTTAGATGGATTAGGTTGAATTTTCAAAATTCAGAAGGTCTAGTCACGGACATTGTTAATATTCGATTAGTAATTTTAGATATTTTAGACGGTTTAGGTTGAAGTTTTCAAAATGTAGAAAGTCTAGTAGCGGATATTGGTAATATTCGTGTTGTAATTTAGGCATATAGATTATTTAAGTATGTGTAGGCTTGCTAAACTATACTAGATAAGTAAGAAATACTTGAAAGTAGGAGGTAATTTCTTAAAAGTTTAGAAGTTTGAAAGTCAAACTTAGGTAATGTCGAGTGATAATGAAATGTCATTGTAGAATATCGTGAAAAGTTATCCGATAAAATGGATCATTCTCACTAGATCCATTGTCCAGATCCATAATGGATCTAGTGAGATATTATTTTCTCAATAGATCCATTTTTAAAAGTATGTATCTACTGAGAAGTATTTGTCTCACTAGATCCGTTAACCAGAACCAGATTTGAAAGTGTGGGTCTACTAAGGAATTTCATTCTCACTAGATTCAGTTGTGGATGATAAAAAAAAACCCCTTACGGTCTGTTGGTATCCTTCTATTGCAATAAATTCAATGTTTTGCTATTAAACCTTATGATGATTGCATTTTATTCGCACAAATGCAGCTCGTTAATGGCGAAATTGGCGTTGGCCACTTTTTAGAAAAATTACGTTGATAATTAGGTATCATTTTCGTTACAAAATATGTAATTGAAGAAAAATAGTAGTTTCTTCACACAAATATTTGTCATCTGAAATATAGATCTTCATAAGGTATATCATTTCTGTAAACAAACTACAAGTCTACGATCAATAGTTACGGAGATATAGACGTTTCTTGTTTGACAGCTGTCATTGGAAATAAAGATCTTGATGAGATCCATCACTTCTGTAAAAATCTAGCCTATAATTAATAGTTTCGGAGATAAAGCCGTTTCTAGTTTGAGAGCTGTCACCCGAAATGAAGATCTTGATGAGATCTATCACTTCTGTAAAGGAACTACTAGACTACGACCAATAGTTATCGAGATATAGGCCTCTCTAGTTTGACAGCTGTCATTTGAAATAAAGATCTTGAAGAGATCTATCACTTCTGTAAAGAAACTACTAGTCTACGATTAATAGTTACAGAGATATAGACCTTTCTAGTTTGACAGCTGTCATTTGAAATAAAGATCTTGATGAGATCTATAACTTTTGTAAAATAACTACACGTGTAAGATCAATAGTTTAATTTTTTTTAATATATAAAATAAAAAATATATTAAGAAAAACAGTATTTTTCTTGTCTTTTGCGGTTCGAACTATCTCCATATTAAATTCATCACAATTCGTCCAACTGTAAAATTTAACGGATTGATAGACAGACAGACACCGACACTTTCGAATTTATAATATTAGTATTAGTATGGATCCTCCTTTTATAAAGTCGGTTAATTTTTAGTTTTGAATTAATAATATCTCTTATATGGGTACCTACAGACCCGCGAACGGTCTAAAACGGTCTAACTTTTTAAAGTTGGTAAAAATAAGAATATGACAGGGGAAATACGAGTACCTGAAATAGTATTAGAAAGCAAGTTCCGTTATCTCCCCAGCCTAGCCGACACCAAATTTTTTTATCAGATCCACAACTGCATCTAGTGAGAAAGAAATTCCTTAGTAGACCCACACTTTCAAATCTGGTTCTGGTTAACGGATCTAGCGATACAAATACTTCTCAGTAGATACACACTTTTAAAAATGGATCTATTGAGAAAATAATATCTCACTAGATCCATTATGGATCTGGACAATGGATCTAGTGAGAATGATCCGATAAAATACAATAGGTGAAGAGCGTATGATATTTATTGAAGTTGTCATAGCAATAAAGGTTTGCTAAAGCAAAGATTGGACGAGTGAGCAATGTTATTCTAGTTGTCATGGTAACGTAAAATAATAGGGTATTTTCATTTTGGTTGGATTATTATGGTTGTGGTTGTGCTACATATATACGGATAGAAGTTAATGTAAATGAAATAGGATAGAAGGCTGTTGCCTAGCCGTAAAGTGGGTCATAGAAATGAGTAAAGCAGGAAGAGAAGGTCACCAAGTCATGTGAAACTTGAACCTTGTACTAAGTACACGCTGGAGGTAAGTAAATATTGTAGGAGCATAGATTGAGGTATAAAAAGAGTTCATAGGAAACGAGGGTTTGGTAAGTTGATAGTTGTAGGAAGTAGTCATACTAGTAGGATTTAGTAGAGAATGATAGGAATTTTAATATGTGTAGGTTATTTTATTGAAAAGTTTAGTAGGGTTTGATATATGAGATTTTGGTTAGAAAATACAAAGTCTTCATATGAAAATAGGTCAAGCATAGAGAAGTTTGAAGTTAGATAAGGTTCCGTAGGGAATATCTTATTGTGAGATGTGTTTAGGATGACAGTAGGTAGTATAGGACGAGCGAATTCAGAGGACAGGGTTATATTTGTCAATAGATAGGGCTAAGACAGATTGATGTTAGTTAGTAGTAGGGTTCCGTAAGGTGATTCATTTTATTGAATTTAATTATTATATTAAAATATAGGATATCTTAAGATAGGGTTCCTTAAGATTAGTAAGTTAAGTATGGATAGTTTCCACTAGGAAAAGGGTTAGATGAAGTCAAGAGGAGTTTTAGTTTATTTAAGTAAGGTTCCGTAGGTAGATTTTTATAATAAAATTAAATAAATAAATAAAAAGGTATTGTAAAGAGTGAATTGATTTGAGGAGATATAGGGTTCTGTATATAGGTTTTTGCATCTTATAAATATATAATGATATAAAATATTGTCAAGGGTGAATAGGTATAATGTGTAGGGATCCGTAGGTAAATAATTTAACGATAGATTGATGTGTATAATAGGTTAGAGCCAAGTGCGAACCATTGATATTTTAAAGGTATTATAATGAGATATATGGTTGAAAGTTGTTTAGGTCAAGGGTGATCTGTGTCAAGCGTGATTCGGACCAATGGTATTGGAATAGTAATTATAGTCGTGTGAGATTTAGGTCAAGGGTGATCTAAGTCATTAGGTATAATCCAAATAGGATCCAAGTAGGATTAGGGCCAAGTGGGAGCCGTAGGTGTATAGTATTTTTTTTTGGGTAGGATAGCAATTCCTATCCAGGTAGTTAAGTGTGAAACTTGGAAAAAAAAATATAATGTGTCAAGGGTGAACCTTGGAAAAAAAAAAAAAAATTTTTTTAATCGTTTTCGAATCGAAAATGAAATAGGGTGAAGCTTCGAGATTATATGATTAGTATTAGGTATTAGGGTTAAGTATGAGTAGGAATGAGAATTCATTGGAAGTAATTTACGCGACGTTTGTTGTTTTTTTTAATGCGAACATGACATATGACTTTAATGAAAAAGGATATAAAGGTAATGGTTGTTAATAATATATTGTATTAATAAGTTAGAGTAATTAAAGGAAATGACTCCATCCTTAATTGTTATTGTGGTTAATGAATTTTATTATTATTTAACAAGGGAAAGGAAAAGTGGTAAATGGAATGGAATATGTAAATGATGTTATTTTCATCATTTTCTTATGAAGGCATTAAATGTAAAGTAAAGATTTTACAGTTTGAAAATATGCGCGATAGGATATACATTGAATTTCTTAAAGGAAAAGAAACTTTGTTTTAATTATAATTCAGGTAATGAAAGTTTATGAGATTCTTAGGATGTATGGTAGGTATTTGATGTAAAATAAATATTTTCATAGTTGATGAATTTATTAATTGTTAAGGAGTTATAGGTAATTAGTAAAGTTGTTTATTAGTTTATTAGAAATGGAATAAATATCAGGTACGAGGTTTATAAAGGCTAATGCAAGCCGAAAGTAGGAGTTTTTGTGTTATTGCAACATGTTAAAGTAAGTTAGGTAGGTATTGCACTTAATGCAGGGTGATGCGCCACCAAATCTAGTTAAGATAAGTATCTTAATATTGTTTTTAATTTTGAATTATTGATGAAAAAGTATAAGCGAGTATGAAGGACCATTGTATTTATAGATTGATTATTAATTTTTTTGTGTGCCTTCCTATTCAGAAATATTCAGAAAAGGAGATGCTGATTTAGGGATCAATTGTAGGTCAATACGGGTAGGTCTTATAACGCGAATTGAATTTAGAATCAAATGAACACTGTTTGACGCGAATGATTTATTGAGCTGCATTACAGTTTTTAACTTGTATTAAAAGTGATAAATGTAAATGGAAGTTAGGAGGACGAGAGATTTTGTTTTATGAGAAAAACTAAAAGATGTTTAAAGTAAAGTCAGGTATAGGAACAATTGTGATTAGCTTTTGTTTTGTTATATTAAATCGATTATAATGTAATTAACGTAGGTTGATAGGGTATTATAGTGTATAATATTTTTGAAGTTTGACTTCAAAAGTCAAAAATGTAAAACTGTTTTGTGTTGGCGTTATTAATGAATTAATTTGAAGGGAGTTGCCCAACATATAAACAAGTTAGTGTTCGATAAGGAGGTAGATAGTGCCATGTCTTTGGATCCTTACCGTGGTTTATCCGGAGGAAAATTAATTAAAATCCTAAATGGATTCTGATTTAGTTAATTTACCATTTGCATGTGGTTTGGCATCGCGTGACGAAGTGTCCCGGTTTTAGGTTAAAATCAGTAGGGTAATGTAGATTTCCCGCCATTTATGATTTCGATGGGTAGTTTATAGGTAGCGAATAGAAAATTATACGCAACAAGTTGCTATAATTTTCTGGCCGATCGGTGGGAAATATGTAGAGGTTACGACCTCTTGTTGAGTGTAAAGGAAGTAAATAGGCTAGCGAACGTTTTTCACGCAGCAAATACTTCGTAGTAGTTTTATAAAAACATAATAGATGGTGTCAGTGCGTTTTTAAATAAAAACAATCGGAATTTCGAGTTTGTCATTATTTTGTTATTAATTGACATTCCAGTGAAAAATATAGATCGGACAAGTCTATGTAAATTTGGAGGGTCGATTCCTGTCTCAATCAGGGAGCCCTAGAATTGGTAGAATGGCTTTACATTGCCAATGGACTTAAAGTAAGATACTCCAGTATCCAAAATATTCCAAGCATCGCCACCATCGCGATTTAATGTCCTAATATATATTTGATCCAATGTATCGACACGACGATCCGAGGCCTATTAAAGGATGACCTAATAGAAGAAGATGTACTGCAGATAAGTTTAATGTTGTATAATAATTCTCCTAGGTAGTAGATGAACCTAAAAGTTGTAAACTCTTGTGGCGATTGAAAAAAACATCTGAATATAGAAAAGAACTCCCGATGTTGTCTTTTTATTAGCAGAGATCCCGATACCTAAATAGAAATAGGTAGAAACAGCATATTTACGCCCCCGCACGCTGCAGTACCCAGCCGCTCTGAGAAAGCGGTTTTGGAGGGTCTGAAGTTTATGGAGATTGCGCTTGGAAAACGCAAAGACTACGCTAGCATAAGTGTGGGGCGGATGCAAGTTGTGTAAAGATTCAGCTTATTTCTAAGCGACATCTTACTGTACTTGCTTATCATGGGATTAGGACGACCGAGGACAAAAGCGGCTCGGTCTCTAACTATTTAGGTGTGATCGCGGAAGTTCAAACGCCTATCCAGGGTCACACCATTTGGTCGTGTTTTGCCAGGGAATGGCACGACCGAAGAGTGAGAGGGGAGATGGTCGCGGAGGGCGGCCTGAGGTAAAGAGAACGGCAGAACTTTTATCGGGATTCACATGGATTCTCCATTTCCGAAACCATTCGCCTAGGGCCGTGATAGCGTGTTAGAGTCTCTTATTGATTCGACTCACTTGCCTATCGGTGGTATACATAACGGTATCGTCCGCAAAGAGGGCTAATTGAGTATTATCGTTTTAGAAACGTTGTTAGTGTACAGAAGGTACAAGATAGGGGTGAGCACGGACCCATGCGGGACTCCTGCTTCTATGGGACGGGGGGACGAGAGAGTGCCTTCAACTTTGTAGCGAAAGCTACGATTCGACAAGTAGTCTCGTATGATGAGCACGACACGGTCTGGCAATTGAAAGTTGTACAGTTTATAAATTAAACATTTGTGCAAGACTTTGTCGAAGGCTTTTGCTACATCGAAGAAGACAGCGCTTGTGTGGCGGGATTACCTAATACTGGTTGGAAGACAGTGAGAATATGTTCCGTGACGCGGAGGACTTGATGGACGCATGAGTATTTGGCACGGAAGCCGAACTGCTCGTCTATTGAAATGCCTCTGGAGACATGACATAGGCGAGCGAGGAGGAGGCGTTCGTAGATTTTACCAAGGGCTTGTAGTAAACTTATAGGGCGGTAGGAGGACGGCTCGGAACGAGCTTTGCCTGGCTTGTCGATGCCTATATCAATTGCATCTTTCCATTAAGAGGGAAAGGTGCAATTTTCGATACCAGCGTTGAAAATCGCTACTAGAAGGCAGAGAAGGGAAATAGTGAGGCGCTTTAGGATATCGTTAGAGATACCGTCCGCGCCGGGGGCTATACGAGGGCGTAGGTCTTTGATGACCTGTTTGACTTCTGCGCTCCACTTCGCCGTCTACCACACGCACGTGGTCGGGATCGAACGGCTGTGTGCTTAAAGCACATTGGGCTTGGAGGCTAGACGCTAGGTAATCCGCTTTTTCGTTGTCATCGAACGCGGGAATGTTGTTGGGACGAGTTAACGGAGGGAGAGAGTTGGTGGTGTCTGATTTCAAAGCTCTGGCTAGGTGCCAATAAGCTTGGTGAGAAGGAGAAATGTTCTCCATCAGATCACCAAAACTTTGCGAGCGAAGCTCAGCTACAGTGGTTCTTACGCGACGGTGTAAGTCGTTGAAGCGAGCTTTATTTTCGATAGTGGGAGCGCGATCCTGATGTGCTAAGGCAGGATAAGGTGGTGATAATCACCAACCGGCACTTGTCTTGAGCACTCACCAACGCTGGCGGTCAGGTGGCTAGTGAGGGAGTCGATAGCTACGTTTAAGTCGGTCGCGGAAGAGATTACATTGGGAACGCGATCTAGATGTGGCAAGCTGAAGTTTTCGAGCAATTGTCCGAATTTAACCCAGTCCGTCACGGTTCTAGTGTCGGGAGGAGTGTCCGAAGGGGAACCTAATCGGAGGAGGATAGGGCGGTGGTCCGATTCAAGTTCGTCAAGCACCTTTATAGAGCGAAAGCTTAGCCTTACATTCTTTAGAAGTGCTATGTCGAGCACGTCAGGGTTGTTCCGGGTATTATGGGGAAAGTAAGTGGGCGTCATGGGAGCGATGACGTCAAAGTTTAGTCTGTCAACTAAATCGTCAAGGAGTCTGCCTCTCCGTGAATTTACTGAAGAGTTCCAGCGGTGGTGCTTGCAATTTAGGTCGCCGGCAAGAATGATGGCGTGGCCTAAATTTAAGAGCGACAGAAGGTCGCTTTCCAGCAAGTCTTTTGAGGGTGAGAGATACACCGATGCAATGATGATCGGCTGATGGCCGGCAGACGGATGCTTCTATATTCGTAAGTGGAGGAGGATCGATAGGGGAGCAATGCAGGTAGCGCCTGTAATAGATGTGAGTGCCTCCCTGAGCGTTCTATCATTACGGACGGTGCGATAGTTCGCGATCGTAGGGGTGCGGACAGCGGGCTTGAGGAACGTTTCCTGGATGAGGAAGACGTCCGGTTTGTGGGACGAGAGGAATTGCGACAATTCCTCTCTTTGGTTGCGGAGACTGTTTGCGTTAAAAAAGCCAGTGGAGACGGACCGGGGTTTTTCGCGCGCGGTTCAATCCATTTTGGTTTTTAAGGTTTGGGGCCTACCCTGCGGAGGGCGGTGAAGAACTGGCGATGCTCAGCCACGAAGCTGAGCATCTGTTTGGGGAATGTGACCTGAAAGTATTCCGCGTTCACGGCCTTAAAGTAGTCTGGGTCTAGGGCCTAAGAAATCTCAAGAAGAACATTGAGATGTTGTTGCTGCTCAGACGGCTGAGCAGGTTTACAGGGTGGCGCGAGAGAGATGATGTAGGAAAGTCGCGTATATAATGCAAAAAATATCAGAATAGTTGAGTGCCAAAAAGTTTTTAACCATCATGGCTGTATTTATTATTTATTGGGACAAAAATTGGAACGCTGAAAAAGCTTGTAAATTGCGCTGATTGTGTGTGTGACATTAGTGATGTGCGTAAATCTTGTGTGGCACTCGTCGATATCAAAACTTGGTATCTTCCAGTGCCACACATCTTAAATATTGTCTTTAAAGAAATATAAGAAATTCTTTACTATTTCTTAAGTTATTCATCGAAGACGATAAAAAAGCTTATGGTACCCTAAGTCTCTCTGACTATCTTTGAGCAAATTACGTTCTTTCGTGGCTCTCTTACGATGTGTAGTTAAAACATGAAAAACATTAATAAAAAAATAATTTGATAGTTAACGGTATGGGTATAGCTGATAGTCGGGTGCATACCAAATCCTCGCCTTCCCCGTAAAATTAACCTACGCTAATTGCAGAAATTAAGGTATTAACCGTTTAATTGATTTTCTTAAAAAAACTTGCTTTCGCATTTATAATAACTAATATGAACAAATTTAAATAATTGAAAATAAAAACATAGGTACCTACTAATATTAATAGGTAATATCAGATTTATTCGTGCTTTATCAATGCACAATGGCAAAACACATAATTAGCCCAGAAATGGTCAAGTACTTGTTATATTTTGTATTCTTCGGTAATATAATCTAAAGGTTCTGTTTTTCAAATTGGACTATTTTGTCTATCGTCTTGTCAATACAAATTAAAATTCACTCACTCTTAAACCCAAGTTTACTGTTACGAACACGCACAGCGGCGACGGGCGTAGGCTAGCTTCCTCGGTTGCTAAAACGAAGCTACGACAACGAAGCGCCGTAGAAATTAGACAACCGTACGGTAGCTAGCTACTAGACTAGGCCACTGACGTGTTTATAGTGGACTGTATGTTGTGGGCGACCGTATTGCGGGCCGGACGGGTGAAGCCGGGTGTCGCACTTGTGAACCGCTGACCACGAAGATTTCTTGAGCGCAAAATAAAATAGCCGAAGTGAAGCTGAGTCTTCTTGTGAAGAATTTATTTACACTAGAGCACTTATTTTACACTTAATTTCTAGCAGAGTTTCTTCCTTTTTCCTAGCAGCGTTTCTTTCTTGAACCTTCAATTGAGCACTTATTTTCTTGCAGAGTTTCTTCCTTGATTGTTGGTTCTTCCTTTCTTGATTTCTTGCTGCGAACTGCGACTGCGAACTGACGATGACCTTTTTTTTTTTTTTTTCTTTTTTTTTTTTTTCTGAGCTGACAATGCAGTTGGCTGTTGCAGCCATTACTGCTTCACCGGACTTTTGGGGCGAGACTCTGAAGGAGCCTCAGCCCATATAGCGCCCAACGCTCAAGGGCTTTCCGCGGGGGAAGCCTCGGCTTGGGTTGTCGCTCTCGGGGGCGTCCCTTCGACCGGCGTGAGTCTCGAACCCGAAGGTGAGTCACCGCCAGGAGGGGAGTTCCCCGTTACGCGGGTGCGGTTGCGATTGAGTGGGGGCGAGAAGCGCCCCGGCACTCTTTGATACCTAGTGTATCCTTGTGGGCGCCGACGAACCCGGGGACGTCGGCGTCGTGTTTGGAGGGAGGCCCTATTCGGGGTCGACGTAGTAGAGACTAATCTCGCTATCCGGACAGCGAGATCGTCATCTGGGGACGTTAGTACGTGCCGAGGCCGCCTGAGTATAGTTTTACGACCGCGACGGGGACGATCGGGGGGAATGTACGTCGTGGATTGCACAACTAATCTATTCGGGTGATTTTGCGTACGCTCGAAAAAGCGGACTGCCAAGTCTTTAAAGTACTGGGGAATCGTGGGAAGTTCGAAGTCTCTGTGTAGGTCCGCATTGCGAACGTACCAAGAGGCTCCAGAGGCCGCTCTGAGAAAGCGGTTTTGGAGGGTCTGGAGTTTGTGGAGATTGCGCTTGGACAGAGCAAAGACTACGCTAGCATAAGCTAGTATGGGGCGGATGCAAGTTGTGTAAAGATTTAGCTTATTTCTAAGCGACATCTTACTATACTTGCCTATCATGGGATAGAGACGACCGAGGACAAAAGCGGCTCGGTCTCTGACTATTTTGGTGTGAGCGTGGAAGTTCAAACGTCTATCCATGGTCACACCGAGATATTTGGTCTTATTTTGCCAGGGAATGGCACGACCGAAGAGAGAGAGGGAAGTTGGCCGCGGAGGGCTGCCTGTGGTGAAAAGGACGGCAGAGCTTTTGTCGGGATTCACCTCGATTCTCCATTTCCGAAACCACTCGCCTAGGGCGGTGATAGCGGATTGGAGTCTCTCAGTGATTCGACTCACTTGCCTATCGGTAGTATAGAGAGCGGTATCGTCCGCATAGAGGGCTAATTGGGTACCTATCGTTTTTGGGATATCGTTAGTGTACAGAAGGTACAAGACGGGGGCGAGCACGGACCCTTGCGGGACTCCTGCTTCTATGGGGCGGGGGGAGGAGAGAGTGCCTTCAACTCTGTAGCGAAAGCTACGATTCGACAAATAGTCTCGTATGATGAGCACGAGACGATCTGGCAACTGAAAGTTGTACAGTTTAAAAATTAAACCGTTGTGCCAGACTTTGTCGAAAGCTTTCGCTACATCGAAGAAGACAGCGCCCGTGTGACGGGTCTTACCTAATGCTGGCTGGAAGCCAGTAAGAATATGTTCCGTTATGCGGAGGACTTGATGGACGCATGAGTGTTTGGCACGAAAGCCAAACTGCTCGTCTATTAAAATGCCTCTGGAGACTATAGAGTTCCGTAGGCGGGCGAGAAGGAGGCGTTCATAGAGTTTACCAAGGGCCTTTAGTAAACTTATAGGGCGATAGGAGGACGGCTCGGTACGAGCTTTGCCGGGCTTATGGATGCCTATAACGATTGCATCTTTCCATTGAGATGGAAAGATGCAATGTTCCATAGCAGCGTTAAAGATCGCTACTAGGAGGCAGATAAGGGGAAGAGTGAGGCGCTTTAGGATATCGTTAGAGATACCGTCTGCGCCGGGGGACTTACGGGGGCGTAGGTCTTTGATGACCTGTATGACTTCGTCGACAGTGACAGGGGGCAGGGGGTCTTGTGGAGGCAGAGAAGTTCTGCGCTCCACTTCGCCGTCTACCTCGCGCACATGATCGGGATCGAAAGGCTGTGTGCTTAAGGCACATTGGGCTTGGAGGCTGGATGCTAGGCAATCCGCTTTTTCGTCGTCATTGAACGCGGGAACGCTATTGTTGGGACGAGTTAACGGAGGGAGAGAGTTCGCGGTTTCGGATTTTAGAGCTCTGGCTAAGTGCCAATAAGCTTGGTGAGAAGGAGAAATGTTCTCCATAAGATCACCGAAACGTTGGGCGCGGAGCTCAGCTACAGCGTTCTTACACGGCGGTGTAAGTCGTTGAAGCGAGCTTTATTTTCGATAGTGGGAGCGCGGTCGCGAGCGCGGCGGGCCGCGTTACGCTCAGTCATTAGCGACCTGATGTGCTGAGGCAGGATTAGGTGGTGATAATCACCAACCGGCACCTGTCGTGAGCACTCGCCAACGGTGGCGGTCAGGTGGCTAGTGAGTGAGTCGATAGCTACGTTAAGATCGGTCGCGGATGAGATAACGTTGGGAACGCGATCTAGATGTGGCGAGCTGGGATTTTCGAGCAATTGCCCAAATTTATCCCAGTCCGTCACGGTTCTAGTGTCGGGAGGAGAGTCCGAAGGGAAACCTAATCGGAGGACGACAGGGCGGTGGTCCGAGTCAAGTTCGTCAAGCACCTCTATAGAGCGAAAGCTTAGCCTTACATTCTTTAGAAGTGCTATGTCGAGTACGTCGGGGTTAAACCGAGTATTGTGGGGAAAGTAAGTGGGCGTCATGGGAGCGATGATGTCAAAGTTTAGTCTGTCAACTAAATCGTCGAGGAGTCTGCCTCTTTGTGAAGTTACAGAAGAGTTCCAGCGGCGATGCTTGCAATTTAGGTCGCCGGCAAGAATGACGGCGTCGCCTAAACTTAAAAGCGACTGAAGGTCGCTCTCGAGCAAGTCTTTTAGGGGAGAGAGATAAACCGATGCAATGATGATCGGCTGATGGCCGGTCATCGCTAAGCGGCAGACGGATGCTTCTAAATTCGTAAGCGGTGGAGGATCGATAGGGGAGCAATGCAGGGAGCGCCTGTAATAGATGAGAGTGCCTCCGAGATTGGAGGCAGTTCTATCATTACGGACGGTACGATAGTTCGCGATTGAAGGGGTACGGACAGCGGGCTTTAGGAACGTTTCCTGGATGAGGAAGACGTCCGGTTTTTGGGACGAGAGGAATTGCGATAATTCCTCTCTTTGGTTGCGGAGACCGTTGGCGTTAAAATAGCCTATGGAGACGGACCGGGGTTTTTCGCGCGCGGTTGTGCAATCCATTTTGGTTCTACGGTTTTGGAGCTACCCTGCGGAGGGCGGCGAAGAAATCGCGATGCTTAGCCATGAAGCCGAGCATTTGAGAGATATCGGTGATCTGTTCGTATTCGGCGAACACGATCTCGAAATTGGCCGCGTCGAAGGCCCAAGAAATCTCGGCGAGAATGCCGAGGTGCTGCTGCTGCTCGGCCGTATGAACGGCATTGCAGGGCAGCGCGAAAGAGGGGCGCGGGGGGGCAAGGCGTGTATGCGCGAGAGGTGCGGGTGCACTTCTCATGGGCGCTGGACGCGGGATGTCCCGGGACATCAGAGGGGCGGGGTAGGGAATGCCCGTAACTGAGATGGGCCCGGGGAGAGCAGACAAAAGTTTGTCTGTCTCCTTCGATTTGGACGCTACTAGCGCTGGAGGACGGCTCCAGGCGTTGACAGCCGGGAGGGGGGCAGGCACGAGCGGAGCCTGTTGGCGGGGGGCGGATGGGCGCGATTTACCCTGATGGGGTTTACGCGAGCTCTGTTTGGGAGCGACGATGACCGCTGGATCGCTCGAGTTTTAAACAATTTCGAACAAAGCGGCAGGCCATAAAATTACCGTTACGGTTGTAAACTATAGCTAGACTACTCTTACAATTCTTGCTGTCCTTGTCTACAACTCGTTTGTATGGAGGTACATGTTTTTGTTATTTTAAAATATAAAAATGAATTTTCTCTACATTACAATTACTTCCTACAGATAGATATTAATTTTACAAACATTATGAAATAGAATTCATACAGATATCTCACAAACTGTGGCTTTAAGAGCCAAAAAATGCAAAGGGCGTCTCGCAAGCGTATTGCTTATAATTTCAAAATTCACGCCCGGCCTAGTAGCTCCACGGCAAAGTGCGCGGGAGTTTGTTGAACTAAGCAAAAGGTTAAGAGCGTAATCCACAACGTATTGCTTATTTTGTAAAAATTCACGCTCTTACTTTTCATACAATTACAAATACAAATACAAATTTTACACTGATAGATTTTAACTATTTACGTATTATTAAGAATTATTAAGAATTTAACTCAACTCTGCTTGAGTACATATCTTACACTACATGTTATTTACGCCTAAACTATTTACATCGTATATTTTATTTTTGACAATCCTACATATTTAATCCTTACTGACATTACCTATAGTTACTAAGTTTACACGAGATATTATTTACGAAATACATGCGCTTCCTTAAGTTATTTCTACGTTATTTCTTATATGTCTTACTATTTATTTAACCTTCTTACTTAAAATGTACATAGTTGAGCAAACCTTATGTACTCTATCTCACATTGCAACGACATACTTCTATCCTAGTTGTTGTGACTTTATTTTTCGTCACTTGCAACGTTACAACTTAGTATTATTTATTTATCATATAATTCACAAACCTTACAACTTACTAACTTATTATTTTACGTATCGTTTTAGAGCTACCCTATTGTCAATACGACTTTATTTATCAAAAAATCCTTATTTAAACATGTTTACATTTTAATCCTTATATCCTATCCTATCCTATCCTTATTTATGTGTTTCGTGTGGTCCGTCGCTAACATTTACAATAGGTTACTTACAAAGCACTGACACATAGCGATTTTCTAAAAAAAAATTCGAAAAATTGTAGAAATAAAATTACAAATTTCGATTTATTTGGGCTGCGTCCAAATCGATAATATTTTAGACATCACTGCTGACATTAATCGAAATCTGTTCAAATCCTTAATTCTTTGAGTGTCAACTAATTGGTTTTAGAAAAAGAAGGCAATATCATGGAGCTGCAATGCAAGAAAGGGAACGAAAACAAAAAGGCGGAATACATCTTTCTTTGCGCGGCTAATTTACGATCCTCCTTTGACGTTTCATCGTTGACAGTTACTAGTGTTTTCGGCGAATATAACGCGTTCATTAATTCGAGCGCGACTTCACAAGTTTATATCGCTCTGCTCGTTTGAACGTGCCCAGTTTCAGCCACAACAAAGGGTTCAATGGTTCGTTAAAATAGCGCACGAATGCCGCGAGCCGTTTGTGACCATTGTAAATATAATAACGTGCGTCGTTTACAGCATTCTTTGAATCTATTAACGTTAGTAAAGAATTATTTTTAGGTTTAAAAATTATTATAACAACCGTTATTATATTTCAAAGTTTATGACAATATAGTATATTTCAAAGTTTAATATTTTAATTAAATTTTATTTTCGACATTGACAATTGTCTTTTGTTAGACATCTTAATAAATGAATGTAAATGATAAACACATATGAAATATAAATAAATTAAAACAGAAAATTATATTAGCACGACAGGTACCACTTAGGTAATGGTACGAAATCCAAGAAAACAGGTAACGGATGCAACCTTGTGTAAAATCATTTCAGAGTTCTGAAAATTTTGTGAAGTAGAAAATATTTTTTTTAACGTAGGTTATAGTCGAAATACAACATCTGCCAGTTTCATAAACTTGTGAAAATATTTTGCAAGGTGTCGGTGCATAAGGAGGTATCTTCTTATTGATCAGCCAACAGCCAACATACGTAACAAAAATTCGACATGATTAGAATCTTTAACCGGACGGAACTTGGATTGTTAAGTTGTTACTTTAAGGTTTTGAACGACCCAATGAACCAAGCCAAAGTTAGTTCCAAATTTCAGCCGTGCAATGCTTTAATTTAATGCGTCACCTTGCAATATGAAAAATATTGCAAGGGGGTACTTTGATTCTCCATTGCGTATTTTCCGTTGATGTCGCTTAGCACTTAGTTTAGAAAATGCTTATTACTAATACCTCCTTTTTCAATAGCAGTAGGTGACACTCGTGTGTATTCTAGTAAATGATTTTTCTATATACATAATTTCTTTTGTTATATAATGAATCTAGGCTATAGTTAATGTAAAATTATAGTGAAATGTAAATGTAAATACAAAACACACACCTAAAGAAGTGTTCTGAAAGTGGAATTGAATAAATCCACGTAAGTTATCGTATTAATAGTGGCCTGAAAGTAAATTGATTTAAATAAATGCAAACGCAGGAAAGTGTTCTTGTTAACGTTATCGTGAGTAAACCCAAGTATGGCGGATGAAATTCAGCTGTTTACGACTCCTTTTACGATATTAAAGCGCGACCAATCAGCGACCGGCGCACCTGCGTTAATCAACTTTCTATTACGGATGCAACGTCCACACGTTGCCAATTTTAATTTATTTTTAAAATAGATGTATTTTCAGAAAGCTTAGAACAAATGAACAAAAAAAATTTGAGACACAAAATACTTATCTATACATATAATAAAATGGTAGGAAAGTCAAAACTGTACATTAAATATTTTTTCAAAGAATACTGGGGGTGAGATCTACAATCGATACCGAAGCCAAAAATATAGTTTTTAGAATTTTGTCTGTTTGTCTATATGTGTGTATGTAAAAAGTACAGCATGGATTTACTTCAAATTTAGTACGAATATTATTAAGAAGTCGGGTCAACATATGGGCTACATATTATCACGCTATCACCTACGGGGAACGAGCAGTGAACGTTTATAGCCGTAGGTGTACGCAAAAAAAAAAACTGCAAATCGATGTAGAGTTTAGCCGTTTGGCACACAGGTACTTTAGGGCAAAACAATCATTTCGAGCCACAGTTCCGCAAAATATTTCCCTTAGTAACAGGTTATGGTGTCATCAATTTTTCTCTCTTATTTCTTTAGTCTCTTCTCCTACACACGTTTTTAAGCACGGTCAGTGCGCTGCTGACGCTTTTTCATACCATGACTTGGTCTACTTATCATACAAGATTCGTCCTCCTAAAACCAAATCGAGAACGCTTCAGCAACGCAATTTTAGTGGAATAAAAATTAAACGCTTGTTTGACGATGCTTCCAACATAGATTGGTCTATGGTCATCAATGCGCCCTCTGTTGATGAAAAAGTAAGACTATTTAACGTATTTATTATTAATTTGTATAACACTCATGCTCCCATACACACTGTTAAAGCCAAACATGTTCCGGCACCCTGACTCACGGATGAAATAAAATCTTTAATGACAAAACGAAATCGTGCCAAGGCAAAATACAAAGTTAATCCTTGCGACAATAATTGTACATAATACACACTCTTGAGGAATCGCTGCAATAGAATGTGTAGAGACGCACAGAGACGCCATATCCACAAATCCGTTGAAAACGGTGATCCAGCAAAAGTCTGGAAATTTCTTAAGTCTTTAGGAGTTGGGAAAATGAATCTACCTTCTATTTCAAATAATACTGATATCAATCTCCTTAATCAACACTTTATTTCTAACGTTGACTTTGACAGCAACAAAAAAAATGAAACATTAAACTCACTTTCTTCATTGCCAACTCCGGACTTTTCTCCTTTTTTTCTTAATCGATTTTCTGATTGCGATGTTAAGAAGAACATACTCGCCATTTCATCCAATGCTGTCGGTAAAGATTGCATTAGTAGTAATATGATCGTTCCTATCCTTGATATTGTAACTCCCGTCATTACCAATATCCTAAATCATTCCATTTCCTCAGGTGTTTTTCCTAAATCCTGGAAGGATGCTAATATAATTCCTTTAGCAAAGAAATGTAATCCCTCCTCCTTTTTTGCCTTTCGTCCTATATCCATTCTCCTTTCTTGTCAAAAGTTCTGGAACGGCTTGTTTATCAACAGTTGTCCCATTTTCTTTTAAGTAACAACCTTTAAATCCCTTACAATCTGGTTTCCGTTCCGGTCATAGTACGACTACTGCTCGTTATGGCATGGAAAATCTAGGTCACGGTTCTGACACTCTTAGATTTTAGCAATGCTTTTAACAAATCTGGACATTCTGCTACTCATTCTTAGTTTTCTTAACATTTCTCCAATCGTTATCGATTGGTTTCATAGTTACTTGCGTGGACGCCGGCAGCGCATAAAGGTCGATTATTCTCTATCTGACTGGTGCAACACGGCCGCTGGTGTTCCGCAAGGTGGCGTTTTGTCTCCTCTCCTGTTTGCTATTTTCATTAATTCTATAACATCTCAACTATCTTCTCTCTACCATCTCTATGCAGACGATCTTCAGATTTACACACAAACTCCTATCAGTGAACTGACAAATGCTATCTCAATTGTTAATCGAGACCTTGATCGAATTGTGAATTGGCCTCATTGTTAATCCTACTTAAACACAAACAATCATCGTAGGCAGTTCTAGACTTATATCCAAGATTGACTGAAACGAACTCCCATTAGTAACTGTGAAAGGAGTTTCTATCCCTTACACAGTTAAAAACCTGGGTATATTGATCAATCGAACACTATCTTGGGGTTCGCAAATAAAGGAAGTTAGAAAATATTTGCTACAGCCAAATCTTTAGGGAGGTACCAATTCCCACTAAAATTTCTCTTGCACAATCTCTTCTTCTGCCTGTTCTCGATTATGCTGATGCTAGTTATCTTGACCTTACTGAGGAGCAGCTTAATAAACTTCAGCGACCTTAGAACATCTGCATTTGATTCATATTTGGTCTACGTAAGTACGACCATATTTCTGAATTCAGATCAAAGCTCAAGTGGCTCCCAATTCGACTTCGCCGGGATACTCATGTTCTCTTTCTTCTGTATAACGTCCTGTTCAATTCAAACACACCGGTATACTTAAAGAAATGTTTTAATTTTATTGGAAATATTTCTCTTCGAGAGACTACTAGCTGGATGCTAAAAACTCCTTTGCATTATTCACAATCGTATAATGATTTTTTCACTGTAAAGGCTGTTAGATTATGGAAAAGCAAATTGGAAATAAAAAAAGCAAAATCGAAAGCAATATTTAAAAAATTTATTACTCATTACCTGAAAGAATAAAATAACATCACTACCTATATTTTGTTATATATATTCACTTATACGTAATATGTATTATAATTATATTTATTATACATGCATATTTGTATATGTACATATATTTACTTATATTTATATATGCATTATTCATATATATTATTTATGTGTATTTATTTATATTATACATATATATTATTGTATGATATATATATACCTAATAACTGTATCGACACACACCTACTATACTATGTTTAACTTTATTATTTCTTCTATACCCAAAGGTTTTCTGGAAGAGATCGCTTTAAAGCGATAAGACCGCCATTTGTTTTCTATAGTTATAAACATATTTTTGTAAAATTATTTTGTTGGTGCAATAAAGTATATTATTATTATTATTATTATTATTTGTATGGGATTTAAAAATTAGCTTAAAAATATATTATTTAAAAATTAAAAAAAATGTTAAATTTCTATATTTTCAAAATTGCTTTCAGGGGCTAAAAATGAGGATATAAACTATCATTTAAGGTATATATTAGAGAAAAATACTGAGCCGTCTTCTACCTAGAGGGGCCAAAACTTGGTATGTTTTGAAAATACTTTTTGGATTTTAAGAAAAAAGTAGCCCAAAGGTAATAGTGTGGTATATTTTTAGAATCGGCTCATCAAGCCCTTTCATTTGATACCCCACACGATGGGATTCTAAAAAAAAAATTTAATCCCAAAAAAAAAATTGATGACATCAATTGATGAAGGCTAAACTCTACATCGATTTGCAGTTTTCGAGCCGAATTGCCGTTGTCCACCTGCCACTATTATTTCTTCAACGCATTCTGTAACAACGTGTAATCTAACGACGCATATTTGACTTGCTTCTTAATTATTAATTATTCTACTCACACATAGCCATTTATTTTATGTTAAAAAAACGTGTAAATTCATAACTTAGATGTGTTATAATTTTTCACCATATAAAAATGTTTCCTATTTGCTAACTAGATGACGTTGGCGTCGAATTCGATCGCGCTCTGGTTTCGTTCACAAAGTGATGTTATAGTATAGCGTTCACGCAGACGACGTCGCGGGCAGCAGCTAGTCTTTTAAATAAAGGGTATAGAAATGAAATCACGGGTAACGGCTAGTCTATGGTTTTTTCAAACCTTTTAAAAGATCTGCTAGGAAGACACATACTCGTGTCCATTACGCTTTTCAAAATGATATTAATCATATATTACGCCCTATAGCTGCTTACATTTCTAATCCTATGCGTAAATGTTTGGGGCCTCCTTTGTGACTGCTTGTTCAAAAGTACATGATGGTTATGTCAAAATTATTATATTAATTAATAAATGTAAGAAATTTTTAACCGACTTCAAAAAAAGGAGGAGGTTCTGAATTCGACTGTATAGAAATGTTTTTTTTTTTATGGGTGTTCAGCCATAACTTTTTTGTTTATGAACCGACTTACGTGATTTTTTTTATTCGTCAGGATATACTTACGAGTTGGTCCCATAGAAATTTTATCGAAATTGATTCAGTAGTTTAGTTTTTAGACGAGTCCAAATAACTTCCCTTGAAAAATGTCATCCAAATAACTTTCCCTTGAAAAACGCACTTCGTCACTCAAAAGTAAAAAATAAAAACCTTTTAATAAAAAAAAAAACCGGCATCAAAAAGATGCACTAAAAAGGTAAAAATAATTACTTATTTTTAAACCATCTGATCTGAATTACAGTTTGAAGTTGGTTTCATGCAAGTGAAGCGTGTTATTAACTGTTAGGTAAATTAAATAAAAACCAACTTCAAACTGTAATTCAGATCAGATTTTTTAGAAATAAGTAATTATTTTTACCTTTTTAGTGCATCTTTTTGAAGCCGGTTGTTTTTTTTTATTAAAAAGTTTTCATAGACTAATGGGCGACAAGGAATTATTTGTCAGGTTAGCATGAGACAGGGTTCCATTTTTTGTCTCGATCCTTATTTAACTGCTTCAAATAATCGATTGCTATAAAACTTGTGATTTTAATTTTTAAATTTCAGTACACTATTCTGTATCAAAATAAACCATTTAATATAAAGCTTAACAAGGTATTGCTTCATTACTTTTAGTAAAAGTTTGACTAGTTTCTTGCATTCGAGTGGTGAGTTCTGGTGTTGAGAGCCATCGAGGACCCCCCACGGCGACAAGCCGCCGACAAAAGTGACCGCTAAACAAACAGAGGCTACTGCAGGCTGTCGTCCCACGGAAGACGAAAACATGGACGACGCGACAGTCCCTGACCTACGTAAGTGACATGCGATCAATTGGTTTGGAATTAGTAAACGAAGAAATAAATATGTTAAATTATGTTCATCAGCTTTTCCTTTAATTTAATAATGAACCATTTTAGAAAGACAGTTGTTTTTACTTTTGCTTTAGGTGCTATACGCCTTACTGCTGGGGCACAGAAGGACGCTTTGGCCATAGTCCACTCGGACAGCAGGGCAACAGCCGGGTCGGCAGATGTTCTCGAACTTGTGGCCACTCAACTGTTTTCCTTAGTTAAACAATAATTACGAAATTGTTGTGATACGTTAAATTTCGAACAAATTTAGTACATAAAATTGTCTACTTAACGTATTTCAAAGAAATGTACTGTGTACACAAAACATAACTATGAAATCGAAACAAATGGAAGGAATATGAAAAATCACTTAAGATTCCAAAGAGTGACAGTCGGTGGCCGTCGCCATACCATTAGGCGTCAGCTGCCCTTATTAACCTCTATAAACAGTGTCAAACTATTCGACGCCGTAACTCACGTCTAACTAATTATCGACAAGCCGTCCCAACACTAGCACGTGCCTACCGCAGCTCATTAAATACATTACCAGCGAAATGTCAAAAGTGCACTTCGATTGGTACGCAATTTGTTACGCGGCGGCAACACTGGCAGTTTTACGGGCAGCGAAGAGATTTTGATTTGTCTTCACTATTTTTAGATATTCGAGACGTGAATAACAGAAGCTAGTTCTGTGCAGAATTTAAAACAACGTCTATTTCATATTTTAATAGTATAAAGCGTCAGAAATTTAAGAATATTAATATTGTTTATGATGTTCTTTATTCATATAACTGAATTTCTACCTACGTGAAGTGGAATGAAAATAAATAAAATGTTTTATTGCTTAAAAATAGAATTTTAAAGTCACTTTTCTGAAGTCGATAAACTACTACCTATGCAGTTGCAGTTGAGTTTGTTTGTTTGTACGTCCCAAGTAATGGCTGCAACTACTGAACTGATTTTAACTATTAAAAAATTCCATAATTCTTTAGTTACAAGTATATTTTATTTAATAAAATAAATTAATTATTTGAAATGTCAATATTTGTAAACGTGAAACGATTAGCAAAAACTATTCCTTAACGTTGTAGATTTTATCCCGGCCAAGAGTTCATACAAAAAAAAAATTAAATTCGTAACGATGCATACAATTAACTTGATATTTTTCGAAAATAGCTGTAAGGAAATAAAAGACAAGAAACATTTTTGTACGAATCAAGAATTTCCATGGTGATTTGCAAAAATAACAAATAAGGAGTCCCGTAGGCCATTTATAAAGTCGGTAGCTGTGAGGCTTAGTGCGGGGTGCGGTTTGTTTGCCGCCATTACGCTGTTGACTCGCGACGGCCTCGACTAATGCGTGCGCAAACAAAGCCTTCTGTGCTCGACTCGCTGCTTCTGAGATTCACGTCTGTTCACGGCTTTTGAAACCATCCCGTGTATCGCGAACATTTGTGAAATATTGTTGGACGTGAAACGAGTAGTACATGTACGATATTTTTATAACAAATGGATGAATGGAGAGAGAAGAGTGGTCATGAGTAGGTATCGGCGTAAAAATGGTTATGTAACTCGGATTTTACCAATAGATAACTATTTTGGTTAAAGCAAATGTTGATTGAACCAATGTTGAATCATAAGAAAGAATAAACTTAGTTATAATAAAGGGGTGATAGAAAAATGATTTCTTTTTAATTAATATTCGGTGATATATGAGCTGCATAAAGTTAACAAAAACCTAACACATTTAGAATTAAGTACTGACGTCGTAATATTCAATAGGAAAATGGTATCAATGTTATTAGAAGCTAAAATCATGAGTGGTTCAACGTCACGGTTTTTAGTTATCGATAAATAGTAGTGACCGTTGCATGTTATGTTTGCTACTTTCGTATTCGGTAGTGTTCGACCGCACGCTCTTTTGAAAAGCAAACCGAACTTCGACGCTTCTAGTGATGTGGCGTAACATCAGCGGCGCCATCACAGGTGACACTTAAGTAAAGATGTACTTTACAGTCTACAAATCAGACAACTTAAACAACATAAGTTTTTGATTAAGAAATATACATAAAAATCTGTTGATATCGCGGAAAAAAAATTACCACGTGAACTACAAAAATACCTACTATCATAGGCAATATAATAAGATAGTAAATAAATAAAATCTATTTCATAACACGAAGGTTAACCGGTCACCATAGTCTATAGACTCTTGCAACACCAGGAGTCATACTCACGCGTTGGCGCCGACAATTCGAAAATCAAAGAAGAAATGCAATATTATGTAAAGACGATTAGAAGGTAAACTTACAAATGGGTGACAGTACCCTATGTTTAACCACAGCTTACTAAATAGAACTTAATATTCGCTCAAACAAAAATTTTAGCTGCTAATGAAACCTTATTGTAAAAGCATAAAATTTATTATGCTTTGCACGCCTAGTGGGTGAAATCAAAGTTGTTCTTTGTCCAAACATTAGCTCAACAAACTTGTCTAGTTGACAGGAAATTGTAACATTATTTCGTTGTTTGAACATGTTTTTAGACTCATCGCACTGGTGTCCTATTACATAACTGGGATTATTACAGAACTATTCCTGTTTATTCAAAATAATAAGTTTTAAATGTTATATTTGTACTACTTATTAATAAATACCTATAGATTTTACTATGAAATACAAAGCACAATAAACTACAAATTAATAACATAAAATCAGTTTTTTTTTAATTGAGTGCTAAAATGAAAGATAAAAAATAAATAAATATGAACTTAAATAACTCTGTTATGGCTTTTTAACGTTATCTAAATAAAACGGCATAAGTTTACTGGTGATAACTAAATTTAGACAATTAATAACAAGAATCTTCTTAATAGATATAATATGGTTTTAAAAACCATTTATTTTTGTTGCTCTATCATAAAGTTGTGGAAGATGAGTTAAACATACACGGGCTAGTGGTATATAGTCTTGCTTGCACAATATGGTATATATAACAAAATATCTTATGATAAATTTAGTTATTCAAATTTTTGATTTTAATTTATATTTGCTACACCAACAAATTACTGACGAGAAAAAGTAAGTTAGAAGTAATAATTAAATAAATAAAAAAGTTTTTTTTTATCAAATCCTAAATTTCAAATAAGGGTGAAATTACATAATATGACAGCCTGTTATGATCCATGACCAGAAATAAATATATTTATCCAATAATTATATATAGGTTTTTACATTGGAAACCCTGACAACATTGAATTTTCTATCGTTACTCATACAACTTACTTGTAGTTTTGCATAACAAATTGAGTACAATATTCTGCTTTTAACGTTGGTATGTGTAATTTAATATTAATAATTCATAGCTCATTATCACTGGAAATCACTCCACTAAACGCTGATATCAATATCTGAATCAATATCGTTGGTCCTTAATGTACTTTAATTAAATAACACTATATTCGACGCTAATGGGTGCGCTCGTGCGTCGCGGATAACCCCACGACCTCGAGCGCAGTTTATCGATAACGCTTAGGTCAACACTATTTTTCTGTACATCCCTATTTTTTTACCTAAATGTTGTAGGTATTTAATGGATAGCAAAATTGTTTCATATCGGATCATAGTTTTTGTTGTCATAATATAAAAAATCGGCCAAATTAGCGGCGGGTCACGCGCAATTTAGGGTTCCGTAATTGCCCGTCACAATTCTCCCAGTACATTTCATAAGTTGGTCGACTATTATTAACTTGTAAAGGCTACTTACTGCGATATTTTTCCTTTCAACCTTGCTATATATAAAATACGTTGTACTGCCGTAAATTATTTTTCTTAAACATGCTACGATATGCAACCACTTGCATAAGCTTCTTTGGGATAATTCGTAATTGCAATAATCAGAGAGCGACCCGCACTGTTTTATCCGTCCGCTCGAGCGATCAAATATGAAATTTGAAAATGGAACAATCTTTTTTAAACCATAACTTAAATGATAAATCAAGTTTTATTTGAATTTTGGACTGGCACAACAAAACGAATGCGCCATTAAATTAATTCAAAAAAGTAAAAACAAAAATCGACAGTTGAACGCAGCGAATTGGTGGCTAAATTACCCAAAATATATTTATTATTATCAACACAGGTTATCAATATAATTAGTTTTTCTACACGCATGTTTGAGAAAAGCACTAGGTCACAACTGATCAGAATCGAACTCTATAATGCGAGCCTCATATCAGCTGCGTGAATCGGCCTGAACTCTACTTATTCAGCAAAGGCTTACTTTCGCGGCCTTTTCAGTAATTTATAACGCCATCTATTGTCAAATAGCTTTAATGTTGCTTATTACTACTCGCCAAAAGATGTCAGGAAGAGTCATATTTTTGAGTTTAACCACTGCCTAAAAACACGGATAAAACGACGTTTTCTAAAAATGAAACCTGGCTAGATCGATTTATCGTCCCCGGAACCCCCTGCATACTAAATTTCATGAAAATCGGTGGAGCCGTTTCCGAGATTCAGATTATATATATATATACAAGAATTGCTCGTTTAATTAAAGGTATTAGATGAGTATATTATGTCGCAGCCATCTGGTTAAATTAGCCAGTTAATTTGGCGCCTAGGCAAATCGTTAAGTATGAAAAATAAATTATCATATAACTGAACAGGGAACTTATTGGGAACAGTCTCGAGCTATTCGGACTCTGGAATTCGAGAAAAAATGTATGGAAGTCTGACTTACCCCTCGAAACGCATAAATAAACTTGCATACATTTTTCTCTCGAATTTCCGAAGTCCGAATAACTCGAGACCGTTCCCAATAAGGTCCCTTATTATTAAATGAAACTTGGATGCAACTTCTACGAACATCTACGTTTACAAAAGAGAAACTGAACCTAACCCAACATACATGACTTATACAGTGCGATTACTGTTTCTTTATATATTTTACCCGGCCAAATTACAGCGGGCAGACAGACAAAAGACGGACGGACATGGCGAAACTATAATGGTTCCTTAATAGTCAACAAGGAATTCTTAAAACGAGAAAAACCCGCACGCAGGCATTTTGTTGGTTGTAATAACTGGTATTTTTTTACGGAAACAAAAACAGTAGGTAATGGTGGATTAAATTAGTCAGGGAAATAAAGACAAAATATCACTTGCAAATTATGATAAAGCCCTTTGTTTGCCTTATATTTTTTCTTATCTAATCGTTAAAAAGACATTTTTCATAAACCAAAAGTCTGGGGGCACGGCAGTGTCTCCCCAAGTCTCGAACACAAGGCAAAGTGCCGTGCCATCCTTTTATCGAAGCATTTCGGTCTATTTCACGCCTCTGTCTAACACTGGGTTATCGTAAAAGGTAATTTCATTAAATTGAATAAGTCTCATAGGAACCATACAATTACAAGTTTATGTTATAGTTTTATCGTTTAAAAGTTACGGAGATACAAAACCACAAAAAATCGACACGGAATGACTGATAAATTCATTATCATCAAAACAGAACTGGTACCTAATAGCTAAAGAGCTAAACATTTGGCACAGATATAGGGTTTATAACTCACATAAAAAGATAACTATCACAACTTAGTTTTTCAAAGCTATAGAGTATAGAGGACCTAATGTAGAACCCTAAAAGCCCCGCCAAACCATTCCTTATTAGCCTCATACTCATTTGGGCCATAGTTCACACGCGGGCCCAGTTCGGATTGTGGACTTCAGATATGTCTTTTTTTTTTGACGTATGCAGGTTTTCTCTCAATATTTTCCTTCGCCGAAAAGCCACTTGTGTGAATAATCAATGTACTTAAAAATTAAGAAAAAGACTCATTAATACACACCTGGTGTCGAACCTCCACCACTCAGGACGCAAAGTAAAATCGAAACCACTCGCCAAACTATAAGAGCTATCAAAATGCGGCCTTACTAAAAGTTATTCAATCTGATGAACGTTATTAGGGTTCCGTACCTTAAAAGGAAAAAACGGAACCCTTATAGGATCACTTTGTTGTCCGTCTGTCTGTCCGTCTGTCAAGACCCTTTTCTCAGAAACGCGTGAAGGTATCAATCTAAAATTTATATCAAATACTCAGGTCTACTGTCGCTTGGAGCTGTGAAGAAATCAAACTTCTAAGCCAACGCAATCAATCGTTTATGCCGCAAATTTCCGCAAATTTAAGAATCTCGCAAGGGAATTAAAACCTACACGGTACTTCCCGTGAACTAAGAATCTTGAAATTTGGTACGAAGCAACATCTTATAGTACAGATAAAGGAAAAATTGCGAAAACCGTAAATTTTTTAAGGTACAGCCGTTTATGCCGCAAATTTTCGAATCTCGTAGGGGGATCAAAACCTACACGGTAGTTCCCATGAACTCAGAATCTTGAAATTTGGTACGAAGCAACGGGTTATAGTACAGATAAAGGAAAAATTGCGAAAAGCGCAAATTTTTAGGGTTCATCATATAATTAAAATATTTTTAATAATATACAACAATATATAATAAGTTTGCACGGAACCCAGACTCGCACTTGGCCGGTTTTTTTAATGGTCCAAAAAATCAAATAGTTTACCTGAAATAAATGCGAAGAGAGCTACCAAATAGTAAAATATATATATTAGCCAGTGTCAATGGCAAAAATAGGCCAAACAATAGCCAAGATAACTCGTTTTCTGCTATCCCCCAAACTAAACTTAGCTGTGATAGCTTAGATTTCACTTTGTAGACCATCTCAATCGAGATTTGACGCGTTTTTACAGCAAGTTTTTGTTCGGGTAAACTTTATTCATAACCCTATTTCACAACAGGTAGGTGTTGCCTTCGCTAAAAGGTAAGTACGTCTTTGCTAATAGGTAAGTAATTCACTTTGAGAGTTTAATTTTTTTTTTAATGGTCTAATCCATCCCTTTATCTATCTGGGGTTTTACTACAAATTCCAAAATGCTCAAGAATTGAATTGAAACCATTGTACCTATATGTTACCAAACCATTTACCAAATCGGGCACTAAGTGCCTAAGTATACACTAACTTACGTATTTTAAATTTCATATTTTACAGATAGGTAGGACTTTTTGTGGAAGCAAATATCTGGGCGACCGAACTGCTCCGTTAGTTTTTTCAGGCATGAAACTTATTTAGAAAGTAAATCATTATCTATGTATGAATTTTTATCTTCACGGTTTTATTCCCAAAAAGGGGGTAACTAGTGGCTGAATACGCACCCACATCATAATAAATCTTGTTTTAACCAGCCATTTTAGTCCTGTAGTGTGACAGATAATTAGCCCAGCGCCGCAATATTGCTTTGGTTCAGTGTATGGCATACCCTTACTAAAGCGTGCCGTTATAACCAGTGTATAAAAGACATATTACACTTTTAATAGTGCAACACATACAAAAGAGACACGGTTCCGCGTACGATAGGCGCTAGCACGTGACCACACGTTGAAAATCTCGACACACACACGTTTAGATTATTGTAACGTTAGAAAAAATGTTAATTAGTGCTATTAATATTCAGTTGAATTTTTGACTTCACAATATCAACTTTCTTTATTTTGTATGAATATTTTAAAAAGCAGTACGGAAACGGAGCTCGATTCGAAAGTCTGACTCGTACCTAGCTACTCACATGACGAAATTGTAAACGGAATTCCGTGAACCGTGTGGCGGCGCGGGCGGGTTTAGGGGTCAGTGCGGGCGCAGATACGCAGGACACGTAGATCAACTGCGCTTCACTATATCTAAGAGCGCGCGTAGACGGACGACATTGAGGCCCGGATTAATAGTCGTGTCTTAGACCCGGGACCTTATTGTGAACAGTCTCGAGCTAAGTATTCGACTCTGGAATTCGAGAGAAAAATTTATGCAAGTACATTCACGGGTTTCGAGAGGTAAGTCAGACATACATACACTTTTGTCTTGAATTCCAGATTTCGAATAGCTCGAGACTATTCCCAATAATGTCCCATAGGTGCCCAATCGGTCAATCGCCGTATATTGTTTGAGCAAGCAAAATAAATTGTTCAAATAAAATAATATCAATGGCATTACTATGGTTTAGAAGGCAGTTAGGTCCCTGGGAAACAACGGAAAAAAGTCGCGCGGGTGCTCGGGTTTTTAGTGCTAATAACACATCAACATCTAAATGTTGCAAATTACAGCCTGCATGATAACCAAATTTAGGGCGGGTGGAGCCCCGCTGGGAAAAGCTAGCCTTTATTTAAATCATCCATACTAATAATATAAGTGCGAAAGTAACTCTCTCTGTTACCTTTTTGGCGCTTTAACAGCTGAACCAATTTGGATGAAATTTGGTATCGTGATAGTTTGAGTCCCGGAGCCGTAAACTTTTTTTTTTGGATTTGAACTCTGTTTACGTTTTTGTTGGAAAAATAGTTTATTTAATTCCTATTAAATTAAATAAATACGGTAATTCTGTGGTAGAAGTTTAATAATTTAATATAATTCATTAAATATTTCATAATTACAATTATTATTATAGCACAATTATACCATAAAGGTATATCTGGTAACTTTATCATTATTTTGCAGTAGCTGAAAAAGCGTATCTATTCGTCGCGTCAAGGGAACATAAAATGTACGGTGTTTCAGTTGTTTACGTCTTTAGAAATGCGTACCTAGCTCATCTTCAGTTAGGAGAACGTATGGCAAACGAAAAGCCATATACCTACGCGTCCCGGTGAAGAACATAGGATAAATTTTATCCCGAAAAATTCAAAATTTTCTGGGGGACTTACTATAATCGAGCATAAACGAACTATAGCTTGCTATAGCAAACTTCATTAGTATAATTAGGGATTTGACGTAGAAAGTCCACCCCGATAACTGAATTAAGGGCGTCCGGAGCCGCTGGCAAAATGTAGTATATTTTATAAAAATGAAATTTATATCTTTAAAACTACATTATAATACAATTCACTGTGGTCACCAACGAGCGACTGTTATTTAAAAAAACTCTCGCATCGCCCGCACCATGTTCTGTGTAATGACGCTATAACTATATTTACTATCAAATTTGTTGCATCTCGTATGCTCTTTGAGGATGAGTTACTTAATAGGTACTAAGGCTATGCCTGACCAAAGACTAATATTACCTGAATCTGACAGCGGAAAGCAAAAAAAGCTGGATTCAATTTTTTGCATTAAACGCGATGTGTGTCAAAGTGTGGTCCGTCTTCAAACTTCGACAGTGCGTACTCTATGATGTGGAATATCATTTAATACGATTTTGAACTAAACCATAATAGGACTTTATAAATACTACCAACGAAAATTGTTTTGGACATAATTGGTTCATACGTTTTATAAACACCCTAAAAAATTATTAGGTTAATAATTCGAGAGATATACTGTTGTATTGCTTAAATACTTAATAAAAAAATCTTACTTTCTATTTTCCGATGTTCGCGATGTAATTTAAATAATCATAAATTATATTGAAAAAGTACTAAATAGAATTAGATTGTTCGGTAGTAGGTATAATAGGGAGTTCATAGATGTGTGGCGCGAAATTGCTGATTGACAATCTGTGACGCTGTAGCTATCGGCTGTACGCTGCGATACCCTCGCCTCGCCCCCTGAACTTTCGATAAACTAAACATATTTAATAGTCATTACGACTTTTACGCTACTTTATATAGAATCGAATGTTTCGACAAACTGACTGAATAAAGTCGTATTATTGTTTTTAACCTAATCACTACCATATCTCAAATGTTCTTTAAAATTGATTTCCTATAGGTACATATATAAACACTTCTTATAAAAGCGGCAAAACCGACACAATGTACATCATATTAGAAAAAAATGCAAAACTGGTCAATAGTCAGTCATGTCTGACCACGCTTAATGTTATGTTTCGTAGGAGTTACTTTATGGAAATAGTTTTCTGAGTCCGAAAATAAACCTAACTTGGTCGGCTATTTGTAAAATGGGAGTGGACGTGTCACCACGGCCACTTTTCTTTAGAGATTAGTTTAGTACTTCCAATTTCCAATTTGGGAAGCAACGTCTTAAAGTACAGATAAAGGAAAAATTGCGAATACCGTAAATTTTTTATTACAATATATTATTAAAATATTTTTAATAATATGCAACAACATGAAATAAGTTTGTGCGGAACCCTCGGTGCGCAAGCCAGACTTGCACTGGGCAGGTTTTTTTTAGTGTTATCCTTCTTGGATCCAAATTTTTGTTGCTTGGCAAATGACTCTTAAGCTTTTAGGGTTCTGAATCTGAGCCGAGCGGGTACTTTGGAGAGCCGATAACCTCTAAATCTACTGCTTTAAAGTAAAAATAAAAGAACGAGAGATTTGGTAGTTAGTTAGTTAGTAGCAATACTTTTGTAGTAAGCTGAAAAAAAATACGTTAACTTTCTAGTATAAGGTATATTTTTTTTTCCAGTTTGTGACCAGATCTCTGGAGCTAAAAATTTAGTTTATTTTTACCATTCGGTGATCACTTCCCGTCTTAACTTTGTTAATAACTGCAGCATTAGGTACTAAATACAATCCCTCTTTTTGCTTTAAAAAAAAACAGTCACAAAAAGATGGGGGTTTTTTGACTTCTCTTAATTGAGGGGAGTCATAAAAGTCATTCAAATGGGGAATTGTATGGTCCCTTCTTTTTTCAAAAAGAGCTTCCATATGATTTTCCATTTTAATAACGTTTGGGTTACATTAACCCCTCTTGCGACCCCTATTTTTCTTCAAAAAGGAGTCTATATGGATTCCTATAAAGGAAGTCTTAGAGAATGGGTCGTTTCTTTGAGAATGGGTTCATCATAATCATAAACAAACTCAGTGTATTCCGTCATCTTGGATGCTTTTTGGCAATAAAACAAATCACGTGGATGAAATTGCAGGGCACGCTCGGCTCTACTAATGTCCATTTTATGTTGGGCCCGTTATAACCTTTTTTTTTTATTTATTTTTTTATACCACTAAGGTGGCAAACAAGCTTACGGTCCGCCTGACGGTAAGCGGTCACCGTAGCCTATGGACGCTTGCAACACTAGGGGTATCACTTGCGCGTTGCCGACCCTTCAGAAATCTAATAACTTCTTTCTTGAAGAATACCATACCATACTACCATACTGTAGTCCTTGCAGAAAACCTTGGCAGGGAGCTCATTCCACAACTTCAGCGTTCGCGGGAGGAAGTTTCTCTGAAAACGTACTGTACGCCATTTAGGTTCTAAAGTGTGAGAATGAATTCCCTGCCGATGGCGAGCGGTGCGATGGTAGAAAGTAGCCGTGGGCATCATTTCGAACAATTCCTCAGAACACAACCCATTGTACAAGATGTAGAACACACACAGTGAGGCAAAGTCTCTCCTCAGACTTAAGGGCTCGATACCGCAAGTGAGTTTGGAATCGTCGACAATTCTCACAGCCCGTCGTTGAACCGAGTCAAAAGGGCCAAGCTGGTATCCGGGTGCACCTGCCCAGAGATGGCAGCAGTACTCCATATGGGGCCGAACTTGCGACTTGTAAAGTAACAACCTTTGCCCCGACGTGAAGTACTGCTTCGCTCTGTTTAGTACACCAAGTTTTTTGGACGCAAGCTTCACCTTATCTTGTAAATGATCTCGGAACTGAACATCGCTGGAGATGTCGAAACCAAGGATCCCAGTGCTCTAGGAGATGGAAAGGGGAGTGTTCTGGAATTGTGGGACTACAGTGAATGGAGTTTTCTTAGCGGTGAACGCGCACACTTGTGTCTTTGTAGGGTTGAATCGGACCAAGTTTACCCGTCCCCAGTCAGAGACCTGGCACAGTGTGGTCTTGATTTGAGACACAAGTTCTCCGCGGTTTTCCTCCACAACGGAACGAGGGATGTTTGCACGACCCGCGTAAAAAGCGTCTCCAGTACTGTCATCTGCATACCAATGTATGTTGTTGATGTCCAACATGTCATTGATATGCAGTAGAAACAGCGTAGGAGACAGCACAGAGCTTTGCGGGACACCAGCATTAATGTCCATGCTATCAGAGCAACTACCGTCAACTACGGTTCGTATGCGTCTGCCGGACAAAAAGCTAGCCACCCATTTGCACAAACCCTCGGGCACTCCGTAAGATGGCAACTTCAGAGAGGTAATAGCGATAGGCCTGTAATTCGATGGATCTGATCTATCGCCCTTTTTGGGCACCGGGTGCACATTCGCAGTCTTCCATGAAGACGGAAATTGCCTAGTGTGGTAGGAAAGCGCAAAGAGGCGCGTGAGTACAGGACATAACTCAGGAGCACACTGCGTAAGCACCACTGCTGGTATACCGTCTGGCCCACTCGACTTATGAACGTCTAGAGAAAGCAACGCCCGCCTGACCTCCCGCTGCGTTATGGAGATTTCCGGCATGGTCTTACCGCACCACGGTATAGTAGGTGGTACAGCGCCTTCATCGTTCATTTTCGAGTTCGAGGCAAAGAGACTGCCCAGTAGATCGGCTTTCTCTTTAGCACTATGGGCCAAGTCACCATCGGTCTTTCGCAGTGGTGGTAACGACGACTGGCTAAAGTTCCCTTCGGCAGCTTTGGCAAGCGACCAGAAAGCACGACTCCCAGAAGGATAGCTCGCAAGTCGCCCACCTATTTTGCCGATGAATTGGAATTTTGCTGTGGCAGTTGCTTTCTTACTGAACCTCGAGGCAGCATTTAATTTGCGTTTTAACTCAGAAATATTCGGATCCTTATTATAACGAGCCGTGGTCCAAGCCTCATATGCATTTTGCTTAATAATTTTAGCTTTTCTGCAAGACCTATTAAACCACGGTCGTTTTTTGACGCCGGCAGCTACTCGTGGGTTAGGAATATAGCATTACATACTAGCAAGGATTATCTCAGTGACTGCGGCTGCGCAAACGTCAGGATTTTCTGAGTTAAAGCAGATCTGCCTCCACGGGTACGATGCGTAAAATTCTCGCAATCCATCCCAGTCTGCCGACTTGTGTCACACACGACGCCAATTAGTTGGCCCAGAAGGATCGGGTTGTGTGCATGACACTTGAGTCCGAACGAGACAGTGGTCCGAGGAGCCAAGAGGCGCATCCACTGAGACGGAGTATCCGTCCGGACGAGTAGTCAGCAGAAGGTCCAGTAAGGAGCTCGTATGTTCCTCTATATCTGGTATTCTCGTTGGAGAAAGTACCAGCTGAGAGAATCCATAGGTCAGAGCAAATTCATGAGCAGATATCCCAGCATAGTTATTGGTTCGAGAACTGAGCCACTCGCGATGGTGGGCGTTAAAGTCTCCCAAAATAACTAGTTCTGCTGTGGGATATTGCTCTAGAACTTTGTCAGTCGTCAATCTCAGGTGCGTGAAGAGTCGAGTTACGTCCGTGTCACCGCTATGAGACCTGTATAGGCACGCATAGATACGAGTGTGGCCGCCGTAATCTACGCGCACCCACAATATCGACAGGTCCCTGTCTTCAAGGCTATGAAGGCGGCGACAGCGTCCTCCCGGACGAACATACATACACCGGCACGACTCATAAAATTGTGCTCGAGTTTGTAGCCGGGATAGTGAAGGTATGATGTGTCGGCCGGGCAGGATATCTGCGTCTCCGTTAGAAAAAGAATGGTCGGCTGCGCAGTTTCGAGATGGTGGTGGACTGCGTTAAGATTTGCGTGAATACCCCTGATGTTGCAAAAATCCACATTATATGTGGATGGAGTAGCCGCTGTACAAACTCTTTTCTTTTTCCTTCTCATGGCCATAATATATAAAAAAAGTTACTAAGACTAAGGATGAGGATTCACTGCACAGACAGCTTAGAAGACAAAAA
Source organism: Apoda limacodes (assembly GCA_946406115.1). Taxonomy (NCBI): domain Eukaryota; kingdom Metazoa; phylum Arthropoda; class Insecta; order Lepidoptera; family Limacodidae; genus Apoda; species Apoda limacodes. The sequence continues at coordinate 15,738,239 of OX291542.1, forward strand.
GTTGCGGTACTAAGACTGCCGAAGCTCAACACAGATGATACGGTTGCTGCCACGGCGGGCGGAAGGGCCCCTGATCCCCCTCTGTTGTAGTAGCCGGGTCCACTCCGGTCTCCTTCTCCGGCACGACTACTACTTCAGAGACTTTACACAGGTTGGCGGATCAGCCTCCCAAGGCGGAGATAAAGTGATCCCTGGGTTCGGGAACCCGTTCAAGCTGCGGGCGGCCAGCGGTCAGCCGTTTCATCAGGTCTCCCTGACCGCCGAACCAGCACGCCGCGTCACCGGGCGTTCCCAAATACTAAGGGAGGCTAAAGTTGACAGTGGCATGATTAAAAAGGTCCTAACTTTAACATACGCGTATATATAGGTATATATCTGTTATTTGTTGGAATATCGAGCCAGTAATTTTTGTGATGGGTAAAAAATGTTAAACTCGCGTCAGGACACGTGACCAGATCGAACAGTCGTAAGGCGTATCCCCCTTTCTTTCTGCCGTGCGGCGAAAATGTATGCCTGCGCCTGCTGTTTCGTTTTTTAACTAGAAAATAACTGTTATTATCTGAAAAAAAAATCATTTTAAGAATGTTACTCCTAATCCTATTTCTGAGTTTTTAAGATATAACTCCTTATATGCTTCTAGTGGAGATGTGTGCATGTATAAATCACAATTTTTATGCCCCTAAGGGGTTAACCAGTGGCTGGAAACCCACCCACATAACAATGTGGGGGACAACCTCTTATCACCGACCACTGTAGTCCTGCGTGACAGGAGGTGAGCCCATCACCGCGACACTGCTTCTGATAGCAGTGTATTTTAACTAACTGGCTGTATATGTCCCATTTAATCATAAATACCAGCTTTATAGTCATAAGCGATAAATTTAAGACCAGGGCCAGAGTTAAATACCCCGTTGCCAATTTTAGACAAACTATAAAAAGTAAGTTAGGATTGGACATGGGTGTAAATTATTTAATATATAGAATGTAAAATAAGCAAAAAACTTTTTAATAAAAATAAGAACCGACTTCAAAAAGTTACACTAAAAAGGTAAAAATAATTATTTCAAACATTCTGATCAAAACTACAGTTTGAAGTTGGTGTCTATCTCTCTAACAGTTTTATAACACACTCCACTTACACGACACCAACTTCAAACTGTAATTTTGATCACATTTTTTGAAATAATTATTATAACCCTTTTAGTGCAACTCTTTGAAGTCGGTTTTTGTTTTTGTTAAAAAAGATTTTATATTTTATTAGTTCTTTTTTTTTCAGACTCAATATATCCGGACCTAGTGACCGTTGGACTATGGGTATCTATTTGTTGTATACCAAAACCCCCAAATGTAAAAAATTCTTTTTTAAAAATCGATTTACAATCGGTTTAGCCAAACGTGAGATAATCGCGGACATAAATACATACATACAAACATACGGGTAAAACTGAGAACCTCCTTTTTTTCGAAGTCGGTTAATAAAGCAAGCAAATAACTGTTAAAAAACATATGTAATGTGGTATAATTTTCGGTTTTACGCTAAGCTGTCCATTAATTTGAAAGATATTTTTGTCACAGAAAAATTCACCAATTTCAATATCGTATTGTTTCTCATTACGCACAAGTAGTGCTTTATTGCAATGTAAGACGCACGAGTTTCTTTTTAATAAGGTAAAACGCACGGTTATCAAGATGCTCCGTCTAAAACGAACGGTACTTTTTTAAATCTTAGCAAAGAATTTTTATGTCAGAAAAGTGGTCTTCAAGCGTTGGCAAACATCACAACTAATGATGTCGAGAACCATGGGTGGGTTCTTCTTGTCCAGGTCAAAAACACAAAAAATAAAATTCCAAGATCGTTTTCATGATATAGTGAAGAAATACGAAGCGCTTCGTTCAACAAAAGCGATGTCAAACAGATTTTTTCAAAATTACCAACTTATTGACACTAAAACGCCACGGAGGGTAGCGGTCGAACAGTGTAGCCGAGGGCTACATAGATGACTCGATGAAAAATAAAAAAGAAATTAGCTCTCGCACTACAAGGAATATAAATTTGGAGCCAAGTGTTGACTCTCGACCATCTACGAGCACACACGCGTACATTCCACCACGGTTGCCGCCGCCGCAGCCGCCTCCGTCACCGCCACCGACTGCAAAACTCTGTAGTCACGTTTCTCCTAATTTCAATACAGAGAGTGAGAGAAAGACCGGTGAAACTATAACTAATAAAAATCGGTTCGGCAGCAAGTACCGTACAAGCCACTTCTCTTGGGATTTTAATGTTCCGATAAAAAATGATCCGCTGGACCGATTTTTTTCAGACTCTTTTCAGACCTAAGTCATGACGTGGCGTATTGATTGATATGGTCATCAAACAATTCGGTCCAGTAGTTTTTGAGAAAACCGAGCAGAAAAAAGTACACATACATACACACTCTCTCTCTCTCTCTCTCTCTCTCTCTCACTCACACACACACACACACAGACACACACACACACAGACACACACACACACACACACACACACACACACACACACACACACACACACACACACACACACACATCACTCTAAAAATGATTGCAAATGATTCTCCGAGTCATGAAACGTAAAGAAAACACAATAAAATATCGATTTCGATTTTCGGACCTATTACAATAACTTCCCAAGAGAAGTTAATAATATCTTTGACAACATTAAAAATGCCAACTGGCAACGTAATAATAAATTTTACAAATTGCTCAAATTTTTTTAAGTGCTTTAACAAGTGATTAAAGTTTTATTCGTTTAAGAAAGTCCGAGTTTTATTTATTTTCTCGCAAATATGTTATAAAACGTCGTTTGACATAAGTGCGCTTCGATAATTACAGCATCTGCTTTCCTGTAGCCCTCGCCTACGGCACGGGCTAGCAATATCGGCCTCGGCTGTAATTTAAACTTACCGCACTTTTATCATAATGTACTATAATACCCATACCCTAGACGGTAAAAATGCTTGTCAAGCAAGTAAATTTTGAAATTTTGACTGTTTGATAGGCGTCTACGTGCTTGTCAATGTTCGATAAATGACTTTCAATGCTAAGTAAGTAAGTTTAGGTACCTACATAACTTGTAGTGTACGAATTACTTATACCTATTGCAGCTTAAGAGTCTATGAATGTTTGCTAAATCAGTTCTAATCTAAACTTCTAAAATTCTAGTCTAAACTTCTTTAGATAATATCGAATATATAACTGAATTTCGACCCATCTTCAAAAGTTTTTAGCTCGGTGGACCTGCGTAGTCTTAGACACTCAATTTCATTCCAGTGTAAGATTATCATCAGAGGCCTGAAAAGCTGAGTTTACTTTATTACCAGGTTATTTAAAATTTCTTACACGGTCAAAATTGCAAAAAGCACTTTATATCGTCTAGGGAGCCTATAAGATTTGAGTATCTGTCTTCCTCTATCTAAATATTATTTTTTTAATTTTAAAATTAAAAGTTTTTAAGTTATTTAAGAAAATATAAAAATAAAAATTGACCATCCCCCTTATCTCTGAAACTCCTAAGCCTAATTTTTTTTTTTTAAATGGTTCGGTAGCAAGTACCTCACGAGCAACTTCTCTTGGGATTTTCTTTTAATATATGAATATTTTTTTTACATGAAGATTATTATTGCGTCTTTAAAAAAAATGATTTCTTTAAAACCGCTGAACAACTAGAATGCGCGTCATACGTATTAATATGCGAAGCGATAATTCTATTGTATATTATTTTGTTAATCTCATTCACAGTAGTGCCTCCGTCACGCAGATACTTATATGGCCAAGAGACCGGCAGAAGATCGTCTAAATAATCAAAATGATACAACATGAAAACAATTTTCTTACATAACCTTTGTTTTCTTGTACTTATCTCTACTAAATATAAAAGGGACCAATATGTAGGTTATTCCTTTCCTATCTGTGAAAATTTTCGAAATCAGTAAATAAATGGTGGAGTTCTAAGGTAACAAACATTAAAAAAAAACAATTTTTTAGCGATAAAAAACAAATCGCTAGACCGATTTTGCTCAAACTCTTTTCGATCAAAGTATTAAATGCACTACATTAATATGGGACCACCTCGAAGGTATACTTACACTTTGCAAATCTGTTTGTATATGACGGAGTTATATCCGAACATAAATAAAAAAAAATATATAAAAATCCGTATTAAGAACCTCCTCCCTTTTTGAAGTCCGTTAAATAGGATATTAAGGGCCCTATAGCAGCTAACTAGCGCCGCCATTGAATATTATTTAATTCCTTTTCGGACAAAGCATATACTTATTTGTGTTATGAAATTAGTTACAAACTATAATGATAATGTTTTGTATTCTGTTTAAGTGGCCACTTTTAGCAGAAATGCCGTATATAACTCACAGATGTATTTCAGAAATAATAAAGAACGATTTTAAAAATTGCTTATGATTGGTGTTACAAATTCCATTTTAGTACATTTTTGATATTACCTTTGTACAAAGAGGAAATAAATAATATCTAATTGCGGCAATAGTCTAGTTAGCTGCTATATGCGCCTTAGAGCATAAGTTTGGCGGCGCCTCGCAGCGTGCTCCATACAAACGAATTTCTCACTTATTTTTGACACTTAGTAATTCTAAAACACCATAAAATTTGGAGAGGGATCAATATCTACAAGCAGGTCTGCAGCGCAGACATAAAAGTTAATACTAGTAAACTAGTAACTTGAAAATTGGCAAACTCTTAACTATACTTACTTATTTAGTTTAAAAGTATAGAATAATAGATTTTCATACAAATGTTCACAAATAAGATTAGAAGTGAATAAAAATATTTTTTATAAATCACAGACATATTTCCACAAGATATTTGTCTTTAGATCACGTTTGCAAAATTTCTCAGTGTTTGATCAGTAAATGTCAAAAATAAGTGAGAAATTAATTTGTATGAACAACCCTGCGAGGCGCCGCGATTAGTATGATAAGTTCATTTTACGATAAATTTGAAACTTTAAGCCAATGAACACAAGATAGCTGCCGCTAAGCGCTCAGAAATTCCCTCGACTGCATTTCGTCTCTATCATTAGATCCTCCAGGTCTCCGTTGTGATGTAGTGTGTCATCAGAACTAAATATGTGTGCCAAGTTTTAATAGCATCGGTTTACAGGTAAAAAATCAAAAATCCCTATTTTTCTGTCCATTGTTTTTTTTCTCAGATTAAAATGGGACCAACTATTGAAGGTATACCCTATCCAACAAAAAAAGAATCATCATTAACGGACTGCTTTGTATGAGACTATGCTCTAACACTTCGTTCTTGTACAAAGTTTGCACTATGGATAGCAAAAGAAACGTAACTTTTAAAGCAACACAACACCGTACGTACGCAGTGCGCGCTGAGTCTTAGAATGTTTTAATGTTACGTTTGCACGTAGTAAAAAGCGGAACTATAACACGATATAGTGGTGCATCCGGCACGTAGAAACTTACGTGGAGTGCAATGTAAACAGATATCTGGAATAAGGTCCACTAAAATAATACAACTTTTGGACCGATCATTTGGATATTTGGACAGTCATTTGGACTGATTCCTACTACATTTAAATGGGACCAATGCGCCCGTCCAATTGTGACATTCCATCGGGTCATGCTATAAAGTATCGATAGGGTTGTAAAAAAGTCACCGCTACAAGACCTAATATAAGATCACAATACATTTATTCCCGTAGGGCGGTCCCCTGACCGAACAATGTTTGTACATCCACATTTCACTCCTTTTCTTTTTGAACTTGGTTGACAGAATGTCATGTCTGACAAGCCAACAATCTACAAACTACTGAAGTTCCTAGCTACATAAATACATATCTACATGGAATCAATTTACTCAAATTAAAGTCTTTTTAACATAAAGTAGTATAGGTATACTATCTCCTTTAAAATAATTTAATTTCCGGGAGCAATTAAATTTCAAAACCACTTATTTTTAGTCATGCATACATCTTCTTATCACGAATGTAATATTGGAAGTTACTATATTACAACCGTCAAACCTGAAAAAGGACTAACAGGCGACAAGTCTGTGGTAAGTCCGTACCTGTAGGTAGGATGCTTGACTAAACCTTTGATTAAACTTAACAGACATTTTACATTACTAGATTTTGTGGGCTTCAAAAGCCCTTCCTTCACGTTTAGAATGATTTCTTAACACACATCCAGATGTTTGGGGAGAGGGCTTCTGAGTTAAAGGTAGTGCACACTCACCGGCGTCCATGGCGTAACCGGCGGCGGCGGCAGCGGCGTGCAGCGCGCCGTACTCCTTGCCGTCCATGCCGCCCAGCATCATGGCTCACTCACTCACTACACGGTGGACCCTGGGCCCTGACCTTACGAAGCACCCTCACTATCGCAGACAGGGTCCTGTCACTCGCGCACGTTGGTCGCGCAACGCACGCCCGGCACATGTGGAGCGCGCAACTGCCGAAAACATGCGCGTGCGCCCGGCCCCGCCCGCCGCCGCCATTGGTGCGCGTCGCCCAATCGCTGCGCTTCATTTCAAACGCTTTCCTTTTTTCCGTGTCGCCTTTTATTTGAAGCGTGTTGATGCATCTCGAGGTTGCTTCGTTCGAGTTTCAACTTTGTTAGTTTCAAGTAAGGTTGAATTTTGTTGGAGGTTGGAGGTAGTATTAGATCTGTTTTCCCGTTCGGTCGGATGCGCTCGGTCAGTGTGCGCGACGAAGGCAGCGGGAAATGCGCGCGCACGCAGCGGCCGTTCTCGGGAGCGAATGTGCGTTTGTGTGTGCGCGTACGTTTATTATGTATTGGGGAGAGCTGTACGCGGATTGTAATTGATATTTTTACGATCGTTAATTTGTGTCGAGCGAATAGGTAGCTCACTTATCTACAGATGTTTGATTGAATTAGTTTGGGTCGGTTTTGTAGCCCTGTGCGAGCACAAGCATAAATTGTAATTACACAAGTGGAATCGAAATTGAAAATTTGTAATGTAAAGATTATAGGTGTATTGTATGATTGTATGTACAATAAAGTTATTGATATTGAATTTTTGTTTAGGTATCTCCAGTACCTATTTACTTACTTGATTAGGATGGTAGGTAGATGTTAGGGAAAGCGAAGTGGGGCATAACATGGAGGCTAATTGTTCAAATGAGCCGCCCGGCCGGACTGAAGAACTTTAGCTGGGTGCGTGTACACTTTCTAGAAAGTCATGAAGGGAATGTAAGAAAAACCTTTAAGTGTCAAGGAAAAGGCAATGAAATCGAAATGTCCATTAAAAAGTCAAGGGAAAATAGGGACTTTTTTACACGGAGAAAAAATTACGGAAGAACTAATTGTCTTAAAATATGTAGAATTTGTTTATTCTGTTAAAATAGGTAACCAAAGAAAAATAATAAAAAGAAAACTGTTCATTACTAGAATATCTTTAGACGGCTTTTAAACTCAATAGCTTTTGCCTGCTATTCCATTCGCCCTAAATTTGGCTGTTGGTGTAGGATTTTAACGGCAATCTCCTCAATTATAGAAAAAAAATACCGACACAAAATTTCTCTATGCCAAATTTCATCGAATCGGTACAGCATTTTAAGCGTGAAGAGGTAACAGACAGACAAAGTTACTTTCGTATTTATAATATTAGTATGGATAGTATGGACTTGTATGGATTAGTATGGACTGCGAGCTACGAGGTACGCTTATCTACTTTTAGAACAATCCAGCTTGCCGAGCACTTTATACTTACTGCCCTAGAAGTACCTATACCTAGATATTAAATTTTCACAGACAAGAAGCAAACATAGACAAGATTGCTAGAACATGGGCCTTGCTATTTTGGTTTAAAAGAATTTGTTCAATTTCATTCGAAGAGCTTTACTAATAACATAATTAGCAGCTGTTAAAGCTGACTCAGCAACTTTTCCTAATGCTGTATCTAATGTAAAAGTAACCTCTGAGGTACAACATTTCAGGGTTCCGTACCCAATTAGTAATGCGGAAGTTTAGTTTTCACTTCAGTCACAGTCTCTTTAATCCGTTCTGCATTGTAGAAATTTTACAGTAACTACATTCAACTCTTTGGCAATAATTTTTTTTTAAGTTTAGTGCTTTATTCGTTGAACTGAGGGGTTCAACATATTTTTTATTTCTCATACTCTGAATGGAGACCAAAGGTTATGTAAGAAGCTGGCTAAATTTGCTAACGTTTCTACACTTACGCTGAAAAGTATATGGTTTAATAAAATGTAAGTCGACGAAAAGAATTTCAGCTACACAAGGCAACGGCAGAAAGCAACAGCTATCTTCAGCCACACGTCGAATAATACTTACATTTATTCTTAACTTTGTATAGAATTTTTGTTTGTGATGTTATTTGGTAGACCACCCAGAAACCACCAGAGAGCTTATTGGTAACAGTCTCAAATAAGCCAGACACTGGAATTCGAGGGAGAAAAGTATCCTACCTACGACCTACGTCTCGCCCCTCTCGAACCGTGAAAGTACTTGCATTTATTTTCTCTCGAATTCCAGAGTCTGGTTTACAAGAGACTTTTCCCAATAAGCTCCCAGAAAGCCGAGACGAAATAAATTTAGGTAGATCATTGACATAAATTAGAAGTAATCTTTATTAATTTTAAGTAGCACATTCGTATAAGTATCAATAAATTATTACAAGCACAAATCTAATTCTTTTAACGAAAAGTAGTGATATTTTAATTCGATAAAAACCGCCCATTTTAGACTCGAACTATCAAAAACCTTTCATCCCTTATTTAACAATTTAGGTAGGTATAGGTACTATTTCGCGCACCTTATTATGTGGAGTGTTGTTGGATTTAGAAAATGCTTTTGCCTAAGATTCCTAAGTAACTCTTTTCTCTTTTCTCTAAATTTTTGTAACCATTAAGAAAACTTAAAACTCAAGACAACCACGATAACTTTATATATAAATAACTCTCAATAAAAATAATAATTTAATTACCTAATTTTATTATTTTGAATTGAACCCTTATGGGATCACTTTTTGTCCATCTGTCCGTCTGTCAAGGCCCCTTTTTTTTCAGGAACGCATGGAGGTATCAAGCTGAAATTAATATTTAATACTTAGAAAAAATCAAACTTCTAATTCAATCGAATTAAAAGATATTACATTATAATATATACATATTTTGACGCTCGAAGGGAATCAAAACCTATAGCAGGTAGTATATGTAGGTATAGGGTACTTATTCCCGCGCGTTGACCTAAATCATGAATGACAACATGTAGCACAACACGAGTAAAGAAAAATATCCGAAAAATCGTAATTTTTTTTTGCGATTATTTGAGCATTTATTTGAGTTGGTAAACTGACCTCGACCTATGTCAATGTAAGGGGACAACAAAAATTTGCAACGGCAAAGTTAAGTTTGTCCATCAATACAGTTTATCTTTAACGGAACCTTCGGTGCGCGAGTCCGACTAGCACTTGATCAGTTTTTTTTTTTTTTATTTCCATTAATCGAAGTATTTAGACACATGCTATCGACGCATTTAAGTTATATAGATATGAGGCAGCAAACTCTACGAATGCATTTTATACTGCCTTTTGGCTAAGGTTTTGTCCAAGGACTACAATATGGGGTTTTATAAGAAAAAAGGATTTTTAAAGGAGCGGCAACGCTAGAGTACCTAATGCTCTTGCGGGTCGATTCCGTTAATTTGTTGCTAACAATTCTCATTTTAAATTAGTAACTTTTCTGAAAAAGTTCTCCGATAACATATCTACCAAGTTTTAGTTTCAATTTAAAACAAGCTTTTGACTTTTTGATAGCAATTATTTGTATTGAAACGGTGAATTCGTACAATTGATGCAAACACAGTTACACGAAAATGACAGCTTAACTCATCAACAATTTTAATGTTTATGAAACAACTCCAATGTTGTTTTTAATTAATTTCTAGCAATCAAAACCTTAAAATGTAAGTATTATTATAAGTTTTCTTAAATGATTTCAGTGTTTCATACAGTAAAAGTGGCCTAGCAAGTATGAAGTACCTGTTTCGGTTAATACTATCTTTCATTTTCAACCGACTTAAAAAAAAAAGCGGTTTTTTTTCTCTATGTTTTAGCGTAACAATAGCACGCGCAATACTGTTACATTTCTACAAAACTAGTTAACAAATTACAATCCCTGATTACGATCTCTTATGTGTACAAAATGGTTTAGAAATCCATGCATCTGACATTGTACTTACTGACTTTTAGAGAATTACTTAGATATTAAAAATATGACTCGATAAATTTGTTGACTTGTGCTACTGTATACATACAAAGGTAAGTGGAAACAGTAATTTAAAAATGAACTTTTATTAGCAACTAGCTGACCCGGCGAACTTCGTTCCGCCTAAGAGTCTATTCTTTAATTTTTTAGTTTTTTTTTTATAATGTTACCTACGTAATTTTATTTTATTTTTACTTATTCCAAATTAAGTTATATTTTTATTGACAAAAGCTGTACCCGTGACTTCGTCCGCGTGGAATTTAACAAAAAAGTTAATTCGTTTATTTAGTTTTTTTTTGGTTTTTCCATTTTAATTTTAATTATCATTTATTTTCAGTTTTTTGCGTTCTGAGCCCCCGCGACAGGCAGCATTTGTGATATTGATTCGTTGGTGGGAGGCGCCCGACGTGACGGCCCAGTGGCATGCGCGTGAGTACTTCAACATTGCAACATTACTTTATTTTTCTAAAATAAAAGAATTTTTCTAAAATAAACGTAGCCTTAGTTACTAAAAGTCCCGTCAAAATCGGTACAGCCATTTCATTTCAGATAAGCCGGAACAAACAGACAGACAAAAATAAAAAATGTTACTTTGGTGCATGTACCGTATATAAATTCATATACATGTAGTAAAAAACGGTTATTTTATTATTACAAACAGACACTACAATTTTATTTATATGTATAGATTTGAAGTGTACTCTTAAAATTTTGTATTGCACCTACACTTCACTTTTGAAAGTAGTCAGATTAGCTAGATATTGTTTTGATGATATAATGTCGAAAACTATTGCTAACTAAGTCGTATATTTATTTTCATCACACTTATGTACTAGCTTTTGCCAGCGGCTTCGCCCGCCCTAAATTTGGTTATTGGCGTAGGATTCTTACGGCAACTCCTCAATTATAAAAAAAAACACAGAAGGTAAAATATTTTTAAATAATACGTACCGCCCTTCCCCCTCTTGACTGCCCGCCGGCCTCGCACATCATAAATGCGCGCGCAATACTTGATAATTATTTTGCTGCCACGTTATTTTAAAACTGCGATATCTCCAAAGATATTCATTGAAATCGAATGATGAACAGGGCATGAATAACGTATTTATTTGGATAAAGATTAATATCATGTTTATAAAAACACCTTCACAAATAATGCATTATTTTAGAACAAATATGGTTAGCTTAACAATGTTTATATTGAGCCAACCTTAAAATATAGACATATGCTGTCGCAGACGAATAGGGGAACAATTCTGTCATACATGATTTTTGCGAAACTCTAACCGTTTACGCAGCGCACACAGCGGAACCTCTCACAAGGATAAAAACACCCTGATTTTGAAACATTTTTCATTAGTGCTAAGCTCCTATTTGTGTTACCGTGAAATTTAAAGTTAAAATCCGACCTGTAGTTCCTGAGATTAGCGCATTAAAGCAAACAAACTCTTCAGCTTTATATATTAGTATAGATATAATTTAGATTAGAGGTTTTTAAATAATTATTTTTACCTTTTTAGTGCAACTTTTTGAAGTCATTTGTTGTTTTTGTTAAAAAGTTTTTATTTTTTTAAATAATAGTCAGTTTTTAGGGTTCCGTACCTCAAAAGAAAAAAACGGAACCCTTATAGGATCACTTTGTTGTCCGTCTGTGTCAAGACCCTTTTTCTCAGATACGGTTGAAGGTATCAAAGTTAAATTTATATCAAATACTCAGGTCTACTATTCCTTAGAGCTGTGAAAAAATCAAACTTCTTAGCCAACGCAATCACGAGATACAGCCGTTTATGCCGCAAATTTTCGAATCTCGCAAGGGTATCAAAAGGGTACTTCCCGTGAACTCAGAATCTTGAAATTTGGTACGAAGCAACGTCTTTTAGTACAGATAAAAGAAAAATTACGAAAACCGTAAATTTTTAAAGATACAGCCGTTTATGCCGCAAATTTTCGAAACTCGCAATCATTGATCGAGCTACGTAATTTAATAGTGGTCCTCCCAGATAATTACAATTGACATTTTACGTAGTCCGCTACTGCCTGCGATCAAGTAAAACACGATGTATCATACATATGTAAAGATGAAATACTGTGACCGTACCGATGTGGAAACATAACAGCATGTGTATCATACGTATGTAGAGATGCATCAACGACACAGTACCGGTGTGGGTACAGTTCGACATGGTGTACCATTCGTATGTAATGTTGCAGCACCGGTATAGTACCGGTGTGGGTACTATACACCCAGGTGTGTCATACGTATGTAAAGATGCAGCACCGGTACATAACGGTGTGGGTACAGTACAGCATGATGTATTATTCGTATGAAAAGATGCCGCACCGTTATTGTATCGATGCGGATACAGTACACCCTGGTGTATCATACGTATGTAAAGATGCAGCACCGGTACAGTACCGGTGTGGGTACAGTATAGCATGGTGTATCATTCGTATGAAAAGATGCCGCACCATTACTATACAAGAGTGGATACAGTACATCCAGGTGTATCATACGTATGTAAAGAGAAAAAGTACGTTATAGACGTAGCCCAAACACCTATATCAGTAAGCCGCATACAGTAGAGCGTCGATTATCCGAACTAACTGGGAGACTTGGGTGTTCGGAAAACCGGTATTTTCGGATAATCGAACTACCTATATGTATATTGATTCAGCCATATATATTTACGTACAGGTAAATGAAAACTATATTTACATTTACATATACGTGGGACACTCAGAAAGTTTTGAGAAACTAAAATACTAACTTCTATGAATAAAGAACTCTCCACCAGCCTGTATAAAACGTCTGAACCAATTTTTGAAACATTTTTTACCAGTCCACCGCAGACACCTCTTAAACGGCCTTCTCGAACGCTGCTAGCGCGACTTCCGGCGATGAAAACTGTATCCCTTTCAGCTAAATTTTTATTATAGGGAATAAAAAGAAGTCACAATATGCCAGATCAAGACTATAAGGAGGGTGAGCCAAGACTGACCGGTGTGGTGTCAAGGAAGTTCCTCGTTTTGAGCATTGACTGCGTGGGCGCGTTGCCATGGTGAAGCAGTACCAGAGCCCTGTGTTTGGTCGCTTGTTGCTCATTGCAGTCAAAAAATCTGGCAGGCATTGTGTGGTATACCATTCGGCGTTGATGCTACATACGAGTACAATTAACAAGTCAACAAGTCGCGACACGTGCGCGAGCACTGTAGCGCGGAAGGCGGGAGAGAGGCACGCGCGGGTCGGGCGGGCGTAGTAGTTTGGATAAGCGGTCGTTCGGTTGAGCGACGTTCGTATAATCGACGCTCTACTGTACTTACAATTTTGACGCAATAATTATAATAAAAAAAAATATAATTCTTGAAGTGATATGCTCCTGTACGATCTTGAGAATGCGAAGTTTATGCGCCTTCCACAGTGAGTCGGTAGGGCGTGTAGTGCATGCCGGCTGTGTATCTGCAGTGAGTCGAGACACTGACGAGTGCTGGCACGGGGGTTGCGTGTGGCCACAGTGAGTTGGGTCCATAGAATTGGCTGGCTGTGTGCCCCTTTGAATCGGGACCCTGGCAGCCTCAGAAGCGACGTGCGGAGCATGCCACGCTGGAGTGTTAGTACTCGACAGGGTGGTGTGATGCTGTACAGTTGCGTCGCCGGAGAGGAGCCAGGAAGCGCTGAAGTGCTGCGGAAGGTCCTGATGAAGCTCTGGATGCGAAGCGTACGGTTGAAAACTGGTCCGTGTACCTGATAGAAAGGAGTAGGCTGCAGCTGCGGAAGGTTCGTCAATTGTTCAGCTCGGGGTCGCCAATGTGGAGTGGCGGCAAAGAGGAGTTCTCCTGTCAGGCGAGGTGTTATGCCTGGGGACAGCCGTGGTCCACTTAACTTGCGCTTCGGTTTCTGAACTGTCTAAGAAACTTTGATAGCGCGATGTAGGACGCGTGACGTCAGCCTTGCTTGTAGCGGTACGATATGGTCCGCTACAAGTAGGTAGCATACTTACATCACATTGGGATACGTGTGTGCCAAGGCACCGTCTCGTAAGTATTTTACGTAGGCAGCAGTTTATTTACGGAGGCTGAGTACTTACATAATGGGCTGTCTACGTTATAGACGTAGTCCAAACCTCTATATCACTAAGCCGCATACTTACAATGAACCGCTATATTGACGCACCATAACACTGTCTAAGTATTATACGTAGGCCGCGAGATTTGGTAAAAGCTGTGGGTACTTACATAATAGTATTAACTATGATGCAGGCGTAGCTACAAGCTTTATATAAGTAGACTGCATACTTACAATAGTGCGGTAGGTACCATTGTGTGTCAAGGCACTGGCTACGTATTTTAAATAGGTAGCTAAATTATTTTAAGACGCTGCGTACTTACACAATAGTTCTGCTTACGTTATCAACGTAGCAAAAATCTTTGTATAAGTAGGTAGCATACTTACAACACATTGGAATACGTGTGTGCCAAGGCACCGACTAAGTACTTAACGTAGGCAGCAGTTTATTTAAGGAGATTGAGTACTTACATAATGGGGCTGTCTACGTTATAGACGTATCCCAAACCTCTATATCACTCAGCTAAGTTTTTGTTAAAAGTGTTTTAGTGGAATTTGAAACTAGACTGCTCATATAATACCCGTGTATTTGCGAATCTCGAAAACGGCTCTAACGACAGCTCTAGGGTTTTGTTTTTTAAGTTTAGGGTGACCTGTTCAAACGTTAACCACCTAAAATTCAAATCATCACACCGCGTAATTTGTCAATCAGAGACAACTTTTTTCTATATTTATGGAAAGGTAGGTTATCTGGCTACAATTAGGCATTTGAGAATATTTTGTTTATCAGATCTTGAGAAAATCATGTTTTTTTAAAAAATGAGAAATGGCTAATTGTGTATGCTACGATTAACCATGGCGTACACAGTTAATCACTAAATTTGACAAAATATTTATTGTGAAATAATAACCCCGTTCGTTTTAATATTTGGCTTTTATTATGAAATAAAGGGTAAATTTGACAATATTAACAAAAAAACATATCTTCTTACATTAATTAGGAAAAAAATAACGTGTTTTTAAAATTAACAATTTTACTAATAGTTTTGAAATATTAATGATATCACAAGTGTTTTTTAATATAATTATGTCAATATGAATTAGTTTAAACTTCTCAAATATAAAATTATAATTTACTAATATGCTTAGTAGGACATACAACTAAGGAGATCTATTTAGTTTCATTTTAATCTTCTTATTACCTAATTATTCGCACGTAATCAGTCTCACAATTCATAATTCATAATTTTAAGAGAGGTAGGGCACTGCAAGTACTCGCTCGAATAAGCCACCCGAACAACTAAGCAGGGCATAGCGAGTACTTGCTCGAATGAGCGGCCCGAACTGGGGAAGTACCTCCACCTTACAGAAAACCGCGGCCATAATAACACTAACATTGAGTAGTGTTGTGTTCCTGGCGGTGAGTAAGGTTGCCAGAGCTCTTTGAGGATTCGCTGCACGGACAGCGGAGGACCGGCGGTGCTTGTTGCTGTCATACTCGGCATAGACGCGGCGTGCTGGTTCGGCGGTCAGGGAGACCTGATGAAACGGCTGACCGCTGGCCGCCCGCAGGTTGAACGGGATCCCGAACCCAGGGATCACTTAATCTCCGCCCTGGGAGGCTGATTCGCCAGCCTGTGTAAAGTATCTGAAGTGGTAGTCGTGCCGGAGAAGGAGACCGGAGTGGACCCGGCTACTACAACAGAGGGGGATCAGGGGCCCTTCCGCCCGCCGTGCCAGCAACCGTATCATCTGTGGCGAGCTTCGGCAGTCTTAGAACCGCACCCTTTGCCCTCTATGCTGTCTGTGCAGTGAATCATCCTTAGTCTTAGTAACTTTTTTTTATATATATTATGGCCAGAAGACAGAAAAAGAAAAGAGTTTGCACAGCGGCTACTCCATCCACATATAATGTGGATTTTTGCAACATCAGGGGTATTCACGCAAATCTTAACGCAGTCCACCACCATCTCGAAACTGCGCAGCCGACCATTCTTTTTCTAACGGAGACGCAGATATCCTGCCCGGCCGACACATCATACCTTCATTATCCCGGCTACAAACTCGAACACAATTTTATGAGTCGTGCCGGTGTATGTATGTTCGTCCGGGAGGATATCTGCTGTCGCCGCCTTCATAGCCTTGAAGACAGGGACCTGTCGATATTGTGGGTGCGCGTAGATTACGGCGGCCACACTCGTATCTATGCGTGCCTATACAGGTCTCATAGCGGTGACACGGACGTAACTCGACTCTTCACGCACCTGAGTTTGACGACTGACAAAGTTCTAGAGCAATATCCCACAGCAGAACTAGTTATTTTGGGAGACTTTAACGCCCACCATCGCGAGTGGCTCAGTTCTCGAACCAATAACTATGCTGGGATATCTGCTCATGAATTTGCTCTGACCTATGGATTCTCTCAGCTGGTACTTTCTCCAACGAGAATACCAGATATAGAGGAACATACGAGCTCCTTACTGGACCTTCTGCTGACTACTCGTCCGGACGGGTACTCCGTCTCAGTGGATGCGCCTCTTGGCTCCTCGGACCACTGTCTCGTTCGGACTCAAGTGTCATGCACACAACCTGATCCTTCTGGGCCAACTAACTGGCGTCGTGTGTGGCACTATAAGTCGGCAGACTGGGATGGATTGCGTGAATTTTACGCATCGTACCCGTGGAGGCAGATCTGCTTTAACTCAGAAGATCCTGACGTCTGCGCAGCCGCAGTCACTGAGACAATCCTTGCTGGTATGGAATGCTATATTCCTAACCCGCGAGTAGCTGCCGGCGTCAAAAAACGACCGTGGTTTAATAGGTCTTGCAGAAAAGCTAAAATTCTTAAGCAAAATGCATATGAGGCTTGGACCACGGCTCGTTATAATAAGGATCCGAATATTTCTGAGTTAAAACGCAAATTAAATGCTGCCTCGAGGTTCAGTAAGAAAGCAACTGCCAGAGCAAAATTCCAATTCATCGGCAAAATAGGTGGGCGACTTGCGAGCTATCCTTCTGGGAGTCGTGCTTTCTGGTCGCTTGCCAAAGCTGCCGAAGGGAACTTCTGCCAGTCGTCGTTACCACCACTGCGAAAGACCGATGGTGACTTGGCCCATAGTGCTAAAGAGAAAGCCGATCTACTGGGCAGTCTCTTTGCCTCGAACTCGAATATGAACGATGAAGGCGCTGTACCACCTACTATACCGTGGTGCGGTAAGTCCATGCCGGAAATCTCCATAACGCAGCGGGAGGTCAGGCGGGCGTTGCTTTCTCTAGACGTTCATAAGTCGAGTGGGCCAGACGGTATACCAGCAGTGGTGCTTAAGCAGTGTGCTCCTGAGTTATGTCCTGTACTCACGCGCCTCTTCGCGCTTTCCTACCACACTAGGCAATTTCCGTCTACATGGAAGACTGCGAATGTGCACCCGGTGCCCAAAAAGGGCGATAGATCAGATCCATCGAATTACAGGCCTATCGCTATTACCTCTCTCCTCTCTAAGGTGATGGAGCGTGTGATCAACACACAGCTTCTAAGATACCTAGAAGTACACGATCTGGTCAGTGACCGTCAATATGGCTTTCGCCACGGTCGCTCGACTGGTGACCTTCTAGTGTATCTCACACACCGATGGGCACTAGCCATTGAGAGTCAGGGGGAGGCATTGGCATGTAGCCTGGACATAGCGAAGGCGTTCGATCGGGTCTGGCACCGCGGTCTTCTATCGAAGTTGCCATCTTACGGAGTGCCCGAGGGTTTGTGCAAATGGGTGGCTAGCTTTTTGTCCGGCAGACGCATACGAACTGTAGTTGACGGTAGTTGCTCTGATAGCATGGACATTAATGCTGGTGTCCCGCAAGGCTCTGTGCTGTCTCCTACGCTGTTTCTACTGCATATCAATGACATGTTGGACATCAACAACATACATTGCTATGCAGATGACAGTACTGGAGACACTTTTTACACGGGTCGTGCAAACATCCCTCGTTCCCTTGTGGAGGAAAACCGCGGAGAACTTGTGTCTCAAATCGAGACCACACTGTCCCAGGTCTCTGACTGGGGACGGGTAAACTTGGTCCGATT
Source organism: Apoda limacodes (assembly GCA_946406115.1). Lineage (NCBI taxonomy): Eukaryota > Metazoa > Arthropoda > Insecta > Lepidoptera > Limacodidae > Apoda > Apoda limacodes. The sequence continues at coordinate 15,756,662 of OX291542.1, forward strand.
CAACCCTACAAAGACACAAGTGTGCGCGTTCACCGCTAAGAAAACTCCATTCACTGTGGTCCCACAATTCCAGAACACTCCCCTCTCCATCTCCAAGAGCATTGGGATCCTTGGTGTCGACATCTCCAGCGATGTTCAGTTCCGAGATCATTTACAAGATAAGGTAAAGCTGGCGTCCAAAAAACTTGGTGTACTCAACAGAGCGAAGCAGTACTTCACGTCGGGGCAAAGGTTGTTACTTTACAAGTCGCAAGTTCGGCCCCATATGGAGTACTGCTGCCATCTCTGGGCAGGTGCACCCGGATACCAGCTTGACCCTTTTGACTCGGTTCAACGACGGGCTGTGAGAATTGTCGACGATCCCAAACTCACTTGCGGTATCGAGCCCTTAAGTCTGAGGAGAGACTTTGCCTCACTGTGTGTGTTCTACCGCTTGTACAATGGGTTGTGTTCTGAGGAATTGTTCGAAATGATGCCCACGGCTACTTTCTACCATCGCACCGCTCGCCATCGGCAGGGAATTCATTCTCACACTTTAGAACCTAAATGGTCGCGTACAGTGCGGTTTCAGAGAAACTTCCTCCCGCGAACGCTTAAGTTGTGGAATGAGCTCCCTGCCAAGGTTTTCTGCAAGGACTACAGTATGGAGTTCCTTAAGAAAGAAGTTATTAGATTTCTGAAGGGTCGGCAACGCGCAAGTGATACCCCTGGTGTTGCAAGCGTCCATAGGCTACGGTGACCGCTTACCATCAGGCGGGCCGTAAGCTTGTTTGCCACCTTAGTGGTATAAAAAAAAAAAAAAAAAAAAAAAAATAATTGGACTTTACAGACTTATTAATCAACAAACATATAGCCCTGACAGCTAAAAAGATCCATATAGTTTTATTATAACCTACCTACTTATTATTTATTGGCACAATATCAGTCTCAAATCAGTATCATAGAAAACTTATAATTCTTACCTACAGACTTTATAATCTTAAGAATTAACAAAACGTAATATTGCAGGCTAAATCTAGATCTTTAACGCATATTCAATCTCAACCTATTGAAGTGAACTTTAAATAAAATTGACATTTGCCTGCGGCTGCTGCCCATAATTTTCGGACTAGGCAATATATATTTGATGTCCCGTACTCGAATGCCCGCATTGTCAGGTACCTGCAGAATGACCTCCTTTTTTTCGTTCTGCTTGCTTAGTACGCCCCATCTTAAAAATAAATTAAATGGGCTATCAAAATTTAAATAAAAAATAGCAAACAGATAAAGCTTCATAAATAATTGGGGTATGTAGGTACACAGTTAACCATAGTTAGTACACAGTTAACCATGGTTAACTGTAGGACGTACCGTTTTGGTTAATTGTAGACCACTCCACTCCCGAAGCCGTTCAGAAACCTAACTCTTAAATGAGCGTCACTACGCACACAAGTACTTTACCAGATGGAACATGTTTAGTTTGTCTACACAACGAACACATAATCATCCATGTACCTAATGCTTAACTAAAACGAGTGAAGAGAAAAAGTACTCACGTTGTTTTTTCACCTGTCTGCATTAGAAACACTAAATTCGATTTCATACAACCGACGCGCGCGCTAGCTCGCTGCAAACAACGCTGCAAGCTGGGACAAGGGAGAGGGGCCATTGCGTCATTTAAAAAGCGCGGCTGCACAAAGGGTTTGGTTAACTGTGTCCGCATAGTTAATTATTGGACAGGTGACCCTACTTATATGTAGTTATTTTTTTTGTCAGTCTTTGAAATTTTTTTCAAGATTGAACGTTTTTGGAAAAAGTGTTTTACTGAAATTTGAAACTAAGCTGCTCATATAATATCCGTGTATCCGTGCGTAGCTCCGAAACGGCTCTAACGACAGGTCTAGGGTTTTGCTTTTTAAATAAGTTTACTTATGTAGTTGTATTTTTTGACAGTACCTGACAATTTTTTTTAAGATTTACCGTTTTTGGTAAAAGTGTTTCAGTGGAATTTGAAACTAGACTGCTCATATAATACCTATGTATTTTCGTATCTCCGAAACGGCTCTAACGACAGCTCTAGGGTTTTGCTTTTAATCTTCTTAGGTATGTATTTGTATTTTTTCTAAATTTTTGTTTGGTAAAGTTACCTTTTACTTTAGGTCCTGTCATATTTTGTAATCCATAGTATTTATATCAGGGCTGATGGAGCGTTATAATCTTCAGGGCTTATATTTTGATAACCCTGAACCGCTCCAGCCAAACACTAAGACGTTTGGACTTCTGGATTACTACCGAGTCTTGCTGGCAAGTGATTTAACATAAACAGCGTTGTTTCACTATAGGTACTGTAGAGGTTACGACCTCTTGTTGAATGTAAAGGAAGTAAATAGGCTAGCGAACGTTTTTCACGCAGCAAATACTTAGTAGTGGTTTTACGAAAATATAATAGATGGTGTCAGTGCGTTTTTAAATAAAAACAATCGGAATTTCGAGCTTGACATTATTTTGTTATTAATTGACATTCAAGTAAAAATAGATATAGAAATAGATCGGACAAGTCTATATAAATTTGCAGGGTCGATTCTTGTCTCTATCAGGGAGCCCTAGAATTGGAAGAATGGCTTTACATTGCCAATGGACTTAAAGTAAGATACTCCAGTATCCAAAATATTCCAAGCATCGCCACCATCGCGATTTAATGTCCTAATATATATTTGATCCAATGTATCGACACGACGATCCGAGGCCTATTGAAGGATGGCCTAATAGAAGAAGATGTACTGCAGATAAGTTTAATGTTGTATAATAATTCTCCTAGGTAGTAGATGAACCTAAGCATTAGAAACAGTACCATCCAAAACTGTCGACTCGTAACCTTGTTTTTACAACTTTTTTGATTCAGTAATGACATATTTCTTCATTTAGCCGGTAACTATTAAATATTTTTTTACAATATAAAATATTTGGATTAAAGTATAATAAAACCTATATGGTACGAAATAAGACACTCATATTTTTTTTACTTAAAATAAAAAAAAAGTCTTTTGAAATGGTTGGATGTTAATGGAAATCGTAGGAATAGTCATGAAAAATTAGGTACAGTCAGATTTTTTTCTGTAAAGTTAAAGCTCGCGTAAGTAGTAGGGAGGTACGGGAACTGGCTCAACTTTGAGGGGCCTCTGAGGGGGGTTATTGGGGGCCCGCGAAAAAGCTCTCTACACACTCGCGGATCATATGTGAATCAATATCAAAAGTATTGACGCATTTTTTGAAAATCCTAAGAAAAGAAAATCTCAAGCAAAGTCTTCGTGTGTCAGTCAAGGCAATGAAAATGGAATCTCTTATATTTCTACCAATAATGACGACACAACGTCTGCAAGTCACCTATTAAAAATTGAAATATATAATATGAAAAAGATAAAGGACATACCAGCTGAAGATCATTGGAAATACGCAGACTTAAAAGTTAAATATTATACACAATCACATGACGACCAGCATTATCTAAGTACCCGGGATTCCATATATAATATTACAAAACAAATAGCAATGAACTGTGATTGTAAAAAGTTCTTCATTGAAACTAAAGATAAGCGGGGATATTAATTTCATTCATTCATTTACAACTTCTTAACATTACTTAACAGAGAACGCCAAAGCTTAAAAACAACAATAGATTTCTCACACCTTCGTCCACAGGTACTTAGGCTACAAGTTATATTTAAGCGATACCTCGTTCACTTTCAATACTCTTATACAAACTAACATCATCATGGACGCTTCAGATTTACAAAACGATTACTTCGACCAACAACTGTATGAACTTTGTATACAGGAAGAAAGAAAACTCATTGATGAATACGATCAATTGCTCTATAAAATATGTCTACACGAAGAAAAAAATCACCAGTGCAACAAACAAGAACAGACATTGTAAGTATTTGGGTTTACTAGCTGTCTTGTCTCGACTTGTTTTATTTGTAACAACTTATTGTATAGCATTGGAGGGGTGGATCATATAAAAGAATGTATTTTGGTTTGAGATTATTGTTACTGTTAGTTTAACAAAATGTGGTCGCTTACTAGTGAGGAAATAATTTTACTCGACAAAGCAATTATTTTAAGTAGATTCCATCGTTATATTAGATTTTGGTTTATAAATGGCAAACTTTCTAAATCAATGATTGAGGATCCAGACTTTAAACCGTATTATACGCCATGTAATACGCATTTAATCAGTGGGGGTGATGAAATTGACGGATTATTACCGGTCATAGCATATTGCACCTCTTGTAAAAATAGTAAATAAACGTGAGATGGTTTTTTTATGTGACTTATTTATAATGTTCTAAATTTCTAATTATATATTTCTGTTTTATTTTTTATAATAATTGTGTTTTTTTTTTCTATTGTTTACAGCCAAGTTGGTGGAAAAAGAAAAATTGCTCTAGATGGAGAAAATGTACTGGAAAAACGACTTCGTACATCAGAACCACAAGCGACTACATCAAGGGGTGGCCCTGAAGCAGTACCATCGACATCATCAGCAGCTGCATCGTCTACTTTTCTTTTAGATGTAAGTTCAAATATTGATAAGATTGAATGCCCCCAATGTAAAGTTTTTATCCACAAAAAACATTTTACTAGTCATTTAAAAAGTAATTCCCATAAAAACAATGTAATAATATGTCATGAAAAGTTTTCAAATGTTCATTTAATTGAAACTGCATTTGGAGCACGCATATTAACCTATAGAATAACCCCAAAACAAACTGTAGCCCAGGTAGAATTCGAGACGCCTGACTCGTTTCTCCAAGGTATTAAAGAAACTTTGTTTCAGTTAATAAGTGATTGCATTAATCAATTAACCGTCATAAAAGTAAATTTTAATTTAAATGCTGATTTTATACAACCAACAAAAAACTTAAAAAATACTTTCGATTTCCAAACTTTTAACTATGTGTATTGTCGTGGAGATGATTTTGAAATAATATTTTCAATGATTATTAATGAGATAACAAATAAGATTTCCAATTTTGAAAAAAAAGATAGCGGCTGGAGCTTACGTGCAATTAAACATATAGATATGAATGTTAATAAATTTAATCCCTTACGTGGTTCATCGTATATAGATTTACCATTAGATATTAAACACAAAAAAGCGGTAATTAATGTGAAAAATTATGACCACCAATGTTTTCAATGGGCTGTGCTTTCAGCCTTATATCCAGTAAATAATAACGCTGATAGAGTCTGTTCATATTTTAGTCACCAAAATAAATTAAATTTTAATAATATTCCATTTCCCGTTAAATTGAAGGATATAAATAAATTTGAAAATTTAAATGATGTAAGTATTAATGTCTTTGGTTTAGAGTACGATGCAAATAATAAAAAAAAAAAAATAGTAGGACCGCTTCATTTTACAAAGTGTCGAAAACAAAAACACATTAATCTACTTTTAATTAATACCGGTTCTAATTATCATTATTGTTACATTAAAAATTTATCTAGATTAGTGAGTAAACAAATTTCATCAAAAAATGAAGCTGTTCATATTTGTGACGGGTGCTTGTTAATATTTAGAAATCAAAATGAATTAACTAACCATCAAAGGTTTGATTGTAATCACATTAAAACCGATTTACCTAATTCACTTCCCAAAAAAAAGATGTGGTTTGGTGAACCAATTTTAAATAATATATTGTCATTTGATAAATTTGATAGAAAATTGAAAATTCCATTTGTCATTTATGCTGATTTTGAAGCCCTTTTATTACCAATTCATAGTTGTGATAATGACCCAAACAAATCGTTTAGTAATAATATTCAAAAACATGAAGTATATAGCTTCGGTTATTATATTAAATGTTCGTACGATAATAGTCTGTCTACTTATAGGACCTATACTGGAAAGGACTGTGCTAAGGTTTTTATGCAGTCTCTAGTAGATGATTTAAAACAAATTGCTAAAAAAAACAGTTTCCATAAAAGTCCTCAACCGTTATCGGTCGAGAATGAGAGAAATATATTAGAAAGTAAAACCTGTTACATTTGTGAAAAAGATTTAAATAATGAGTCTGTTATAGATTATGACACACACACGGGTTTATATAGAGGAATAGCTCATTCGATTTGCTCTTCAAATTATAAAGTCCCGCGATTCGTTCCAATTTTTTTGCATAACTTGAGTAATTATGATAGTCACTTTATAGTACATGCGCTGAACAGTGTAGACGGAGCAATAGAAATAATACCTCAAAATAAAGAAAAATACATATCATTTTCAAAGTGCATTCAAATAAATAATTATACTATGAAATTAAGGTTTGTAGATTCTTTCAAATTCATGTCTTGTAGTCTTTCTCAGTTAGCAAAAAATCTTGATACAAATCAATTTCATGAACTTAGTAAAAATTTTTCAAATAACGAAGATTTCATCCGTTTAACACGTAAAGGCATTTATCCCTATGAGTTTATGACATCCTATGAAAAATTACAAAACACGACACTACCAACAAAAGAATTTTTTTTTAGTTCCTTGAATAACGAGCATGTATCTGACGAGGACTATGCACATGCAAATGATGTTTGGAATCATTTTAACTGTAAAAATATGTTAGATTATTCTAATCTGTATTTAAAAACTGATGTATTATTATTAGCTGATGTGTTTGAAAACTTTCGAAATTTATGTCTTGAAACATATGGTCTTGATGCTGCACAGTATTATACTGCACCTGGATTGAGTTGGGATTCCATGTTAAAACATACTCAACAAAAGTTAGAACTTTTAACAGATTTTGATAAACTTGCTTTTATCCAAAAAGGAATAAGAGGTGGGGTTTCTCAATGTAGTAACCGTTATGCAAAAGCTAACAATATTTTTATGGACAATTATAATAGTGACTTACCTTCTTCTTATTTAATTTACCTTGATGCTAATAATCTATATGGTTGGGCTATGTCACAATACCTTCCGACGAGTGAGTTTGAATGGGTTGACATAAATACTAATTTTCAAGTGCCTGATAACTCAGAATATGGTTATATATTGGAAGTAGATTTAGAATATCCAGATCATTTACATGACTTACATTCAGATTTTCCATTTTGTCCTGATCAGATATGTATTGGTAACACAAAAGAAAAAAAATTAGTTCTAAATTTAAACAATAAAAATAACTACATAATACATTATCGAAATTTAAAACAATGTTTACAAACTGGACTAAAATTACTAAAAGTGCATAGAATTTTAAAATTTAAACAAAGTGATTGGTTAAAAAAATACATTGATTTAAATACTAACCTGCGTGCATCGGCGGTTTCTGAGTTTCAAAAGGATTTTTATAAATTAATGAATAACTCTGTTTTCGGTAAAACTATGGAAAATATTGAAAAAAGAGTAAATGTAAAGCTGGTGACTCATTGGGAGAATCGCGGAAATGTTCAAGGTGCTCAATCACTGCTAGCAAGACCTGAATTTCATAGTTTATCTATCTTTTCAGAGTCATTAGTTGCTATACAATTAAAAAAGGTAAAAATGTTATATAACAAACCAATTTATTTAGGTTTTTGTATTTTAGATATATCAAAAACGCTAATGTATGAGTTCCATTACGAATATATGAACGTGAAGTTTCAGAATAGGTTAAAACTACTTTACACAGATACAGATAGTTTAGTTTATCAAGTATTTACAAAAAACTTTTATTCCGATATTAAATCAGATGTTGCCATACATTTCGACACCTCAGACTATGAAATTAACAATAAATATGGTATACCTTTGTTAAATAAAAAAAAATTAGGATTATTTAAAGATGAAAATAATGGTAAAATATTTAGAGAGTTTGTAGGACTACGCTCAAAAATGTATGCGATTGACGTGGAAGATAAATTTGTTGCTAAAGCAAAGGGTGTAAACAAAAGCATTGTCAAAAACTTTAAAATTGACAATTACAAAAATTGTTTATTTAATAATACTAATGAAATTTGTAAAATGCTTCGGTTTAAATCTATTAAACATATAATTTTTACTCAAAAATGTAATAAAGTTTCTTTATCTTACAATGATAGCAAAAGGTATATAAAACCAAATTCTACCGATACTCTGGCATGGGGTCATTATAGCTTAAAAAATGTTTAGTTAGAAAATAATGTAAAAACTTTCTGAATTGTTTTTTGTAAAACTATTTTTTTTTATAAATCTAATTAAAAAGTACTGTGTTTCATTAAAAAATATATTATTGTTTAAGAAATGTAAAGAAGTTGTAAAATTATTTTTGTATTATGTTAAAATATTATTTAATTTTAATTTGAACTGTTATGTTCATTTTCATCTAATTTGACTTGATTTTAATTTTAATTTTGTATTGATAAGTTATGTATAACAATTTATATTGGTTTTCTCTGTGCCTGAATTAAACTGTTTTAATTTTGTATTGATGAGTCATGTCTAACAATGTATATTGGTTTTCTCTGTGCCTGAATTAAACTGTTTTAATTTTGTATTGATGAGTCATGTCTAACAATGTATATTGGTTTTCTCTGTGCCTGAATTAAACTGTTTTAATTTAATAAAAAAAAAAAAGAAAAAGGAACCCTAATTATTTGTTTTGTCAACTTTACATTTTACTATTTAAAATATTTAATAAATGATTTTTATAGTATTACTGTATTTTATTTAAAACTAATGTTCAATGTGAACAAATGACATTTGACTTAAAATCCTTAGGAAGCTAACACGTATTAAAAAAAAAACGATGTTTCATTTCTCACACCCTTTTACAGCTATAGTAGCAGGTCCGAGTGGATGTGGAAAATCTAATTTTGTTACAAATTTTATAAACTGCGCTAAAAAAATATGTGACACAGATTTTAAGCATATATTTTGGTGTTACGATGAAATGCAGCCACTGTATAATATTAGTAATGTTATATACACTCAAGGAATTCCAGATTTAAATATGTTTGATGGTAATGAACCTGGTTACTTACTGGTTATAGATGACCTAATGCGAGAATCGGATGGACGAGTTGTTGATATTTTTACTAAAGGGAGCCATCACAGAAATTTAAGCGTTTTCTATATAACTCAAAATTTATTTCATCAAGGTAAAGGTCAACGTGATATTTCACTAAACTCTTCTTATATAATTTATTTCAAAAATCCTCGGGACAGAACTCAAATACGCCATTTAGCACGACAAGTTTTTCCTGATAATTCCAAATTTGTAGAGGAAGCCTATAAAGATGCCACTAGTGATCCGCATGGTTATTTGATGATAGATCTAAAACAAAAAACAAATGACATGTATCGCTTTAAAAGTAATATATTTCCACTCAATAATATTTTTTGTACTGTTTACATACCAAAAAAAGGATTTAAATGTAATATGAAGGATCAAATATCAATTAGTTCAACATCATGCACGGAACCGTAACAACGTGTAATAATAATTCATTTAGTGTAATATTAAAAGTATTGAAACGAAAGTATTGCAAAACTTTACAAGAAACAACTAGTAAAGAAGAATTAAACAATATTTGTAAACAGCTTAATTTTATTTTAGCAGAAAAAATTAATTTAAAAGAAAAAACAAATAAAAAAACGAAGAGATATTCACTGAGGTCCCTGAATTTAAATTGTTTAGTGTCAACAGTATTATAGGCAGTTATTTTATCAAAATTTATTTAAACAAATGTTTTTAATAATTAATAATAATGAGACGAGTTAAGGCACATAAAGAATTATTAAAAGCTTTACATACACTTAAACCAAAGTATTGTGAGGCACTATTAAAAAGTTGTAACGAACAAGAAATAAACTGTCTCTGTGAATGTATTTTTAATGTTTTAAATGGTAAAATTCCTTTAAAGGAGCAAGAAAAGTCTAAATTAAAAAAACACAAAGTGGTTCTCAGGAAATTAGTTTCTAAAGGAAGAAATAAATTCAGAAAAAAGATAATTATACAGAAAGGTGGTGCATTCTTACCTGTAATTTTGGGTGCAGTTCTTAGTTCTTTGCTCAATTCTGTCATATAAGAAAATGGAGAACGCTAAAAAGATGTTATTAATTGAACCTAACGTCTTAGAAAGGCTCAAACGTAGAGAAATTATTCCTGAAGATTCCTTGTCGCGACTAGATAAGGAAATGCGGGATATTCTTAGTAGGAAATTAGAAGACCGTGAGAAGTGGAAGCTCTATTCACAAACATTACAAAGATATTTGTATTTTACTGGTGAAGAAAGACAACCACTAAAATTGCCTTTGGTGTCGGATGACAGTGAATTAACAGAAAAATATAAAGAAGAAGAGATTAAAGCTGAACCATTACTTACACAGTCACCATCCAAAGAGAGGGACGTAGTTTACAATAAGCCCTATTCTTATTTTTATTTAATGAGATTAATTCCAAGGACATTTAAAAAAAAAGGTGAACTGCTAATTAAAACGTTGATAGAAAATAATGATAAAGTCAAATGGGATACACAAGGGAGAATCACTATAAATGAGCAGGTTATACCTGGGACCAATATTGTAGATTTGATTAATGATACCTTACGTCAGCTAAAACGTCCAAAACCGAGGGGGTGGGAAGAATTTTCTCAGTTATTAACTGATATAAGTTTACCTTTATATTGTATCGGTAATCCTACAACATTGGAGTATGTTAAGAAACTACATATAGAGAAATTTAAAGAAACTTCTCCCCCTGAAAAACATGCTACGCCCAGTAGTGAAACACCGAGAACGTCTTTAAAAGATATAAAAAGCAAGAAAATTGACTGGGAAAGATGGTCACCGTATTAGATATAGACAAAATATATTATGATGTTTCTAATCCAGCTGGTTATAGTAGTATTGATAAGTTAACCCAAGCTATGGATGGAAAGATGAATAAAAAAGAAGTAAAAAAATGGTTACAGGCGCAAGAAACATATACTTTACATAGACCTGTTCAGAGAAAGTTTTCTAGAAATAAATACATTTTATCTAACTATAACGACCTTTGGCAAGTTGATTTAAGCGATATGCGAACCTATAGTCAATATAACGATAATTATAAATATATTATCTGTGTCATTGATGTCTTTAGTAAATATGCTTTTGCAAGATGTATGAAAAAAAAGAATTCAGAAACTACAATACAATGCTTTGAAAGTATATTTACAGAAGCTAACGCAACTCCAAAACATATACAATCTGATAAGGGTAGTGAATTCGTTGCAAAAGATGTTAGAAGGTATTTTAAGAGTAAAAACATAAATTACTACACAACGAATAATCCAGATATTAAAGCAAGTATTGTAGAAAGATTTCAAAGAACTCTTAAGATGAAAATGTGGCGTTATTTCACTCACAAAAATACATATAGATATGTAGATATTTTGCAAGATTTGATGTATTCATATAATCACAGTTACCATTCGAGTATAAAAATGTGTCCATGTGACGTCAATTCTAGTAATATTATGACTGTTTGGTCTAATTTATATGACAGGAAAAATAAAAACCAAAATATATATCCAGAGCTTCCTAAGTTTCAAATTGGTGACCATGTAAGAATAACTAAGCATAAACATATATTTCAAAAAGGCTATGAAACTAATTGGAGTGATGAAGTATTTGTTATATCATCAATTATTCATAGGTCGCCTTATAAAGTTTATACACTTAATGATTTAGAAGGAGAATCAATATCAGGTACATTTTATGCTAAAGAACTACAAAAAGTTTTATACGACCCCACCCTTAAGCACAAAATAGATAAAATCATAAGTTTTAGGTATATTAGAGGCAGAAAAGAAGTGTTGGTCAAGTGGAAAGGTTATCCATCAAAATTCAATACCTGGATTCCAGCATCTAACATTGAATTAATATGAGTCAAGAAAGCTTTTATTTGACTCTGTTAAGTAACAGTTCAATGACCTATTTCCCAAACAATACAACAACAAACTTTTTGACGAAGCTTCCTAAAACAGTTAAATTAGAAGGGGAGTGGCTGGTAGGACTAGTTGAATTTCATTACCCTTTTAGTATTTTAAATGTCAGAGAACATGAAAATGTTCTATATCTTAGAAAAAAAATATTGGTCGACAACATTGAAAGTGTTGCAGAATATAAAACCCACATACCCGCTACAACATATGATGACATTGATCAGCTTCTAAATGCCCTTAACAGTAATCCCCTTTTAAAAGATTGTATAAAGTTTCGTTTTGATGAGACATCAAAACTCTTTTCTTTAACACCCCAAAATAAAAACATTTTATCTTTAAGGATGTCACCACAGCTAAGTCTTCAACTTGGTTTTGGACCAAAAACTAATTTAATTGCAAACAACATAGCTAAACGTCCTGTTAATTTGTTTTTAGGATTGCCTTCACAACTTTTTTTGTACTCTGATATTGTGCAACCTCAAATTGTGGGTGATGTAATGACATCACTATTACGAATAGTTCCATTAGACCCAACAAAATATATTTACGGTGGTTATAAAATGAATGTGTTTACACCAGCTCACTATATACCTGTTATGCGTCGTGAGTTTGATACTATAGAAATAGATATAAGGACAAACACAGGTGCAACAATACCATTTCAATTTGGAACTGCGTGTGCTAAACTTCATTTTAAACGAATAAGATGAATTCTCATAATCGTAATCATAGTATTTGTCCATATGAAAGTTATTATTCTCATCAAGCTGGTTCAGGAGTGGGGATCATTTACAAAGGTGTCCCATATCAACGAGGCCATGGAATCGGAAGCTTTTTAGGAGGATTGTTTAGATCTGTACTTCCGTTGCTATCGAGTGGAGCAAAGGCAGTCAGTAAAGAAGCATTGAATATGGGTGTAGGTCTCCTGTCTGATATGATGAATGCACAACCTATGAATGATTCTATTAAATCTCGCATGAAAGATGCAACAAGTAATTTAAAACGGAAAGCAGATAGTAAAATTGATAGCATTATGACTGGATCAGGGTATAAAAACAAGAGACGTAATAAACGATCAGCCATTGCTCTGAAAGCAACGAAAAGAAGAACTACTAAAAAAGTTTTTAACAAGAATAGTTGTGATATTTTTTCTTAAATTAAACAAATAATAATGTCGTTCTTACATAATACTTCATGTGAATGTGCTAAGTCTGAATTAGATTTATTTGCATTACCAACAACACAAACAAGCATTGAGAATGGTCAGTGGATTCATTATAAACCGATTTCATCTTTGAGTGATGAAGGTCCCATAGAATTTCAAGTTCCTGGTACAGGAGAAGACTATATTGACTTATCTAATACATTACTCCAATTAAAAGTTAGAGTTTTAAATCATGATTCAACTGTATTAACTGCAGCGACAAGTGTTGCCCCAGTTAATAACTGGTTACATTCTCTTTTTAATCAAATGGATGTTTATCTAAATCAAAAGCTTGTTTCCCCACCAAACAACACCTATGCCTATCGTTCTTATATTGAAACTTTATTAAATTATGGTCCTGCTGCAAAAAAATCACATCTTACATGTGGTTTGTGGTATAAAGATACCTCAAACAAAATGGATTCTGCTGATGAAAGCAATGAAGGCTACACCAAGAGACAGCAGTTTACGAAAGATAGCAAGGAAGTTGAATTGATTGGTCATTTACATGGTGATATATTTAATCAAGACAAATTTTTGATAAACGGTGTTGAATTACGTATTAAATTAGTACGTACCAAAGAATCATTTAACTTAATGTCATCTAGTACAGATTTAAAGTTAAAAGTGCAAATCAATGATGCAACACTTTTAATAAGAAGGGCTAGGATAAGTCCTTCTGTGTTATTAGCTCATCAAAAAGTTTTAGCCAACACTACTGCCAAATACCCTATAACGCGTGCGGAAGTCAAGGTTATGACGTTACCTTCAGGAATCCAAGGAAAAACACTTGATAATATTTTTTTAGGTCAAGTTCCCAAAAGATGTATAGTTGGTTTTGTAAATAATTCAGCCTTTAATGGAAGTTTTAATATGAACCCATATAATTTTCAAAACTTTAATTTAAATATGTTTAGCTTATATGTAGATGGCCAACAAATACCTTCTAAAACATTGCAACCTTCATTTGATAGCAGTTTATTTACATCAGCATATCACACTTTATATTCGGGAACTGGTATTCATTTTTTGAATGAAGGTAATGATATATCTAGAGAAGAATTTGCCAATGGATACTGTTTATTAGCCTTTGATTTAACCCCAGATCTTTCATCCAATTCACAATCGCATTGGAATCTAATAAGACATGGAAGTGTTAGATTGGAAGTCCGCTTCGAAAACTCTTTAAAAACTACAGTAAATTGTATTATATATGCAGAATTTGACAACATTATAGAAATTAATAAAAATCGTGATGTAAGTGTAGATTATAATAGTTAAAAAAACATATATATTGTTCTAAAGCTATTATTTTATTCATTCTGAAAATAACTTTTGTAGTTACGAGAGGTGTAATGGATACTTATGAAATACGTAAATTATTAAAAAAAATTAATCCATTAGCAGAATGCAATGTTTTTGCTTCAAATCGCATGCCCGTTTTCATTTCGTATCCATCATATATTGTAAGTAACTTAGATCCTGACACTAAACCAGGATCTCATTGGATTGCTATTCACATAGACAAAAATGGTTTCGGTGAATATTTCGATTCATATGGCCGAAAACCAACTGGATATCATAAAATATTTATGCAAAGGAACGCTAAAAAATATTTTTTTAATGCAAAAATGATACAAAATTATTATACATCAGTTTGTGGTGAATATTGTTTAGTGTATCTATTTATGAGATCTATTGGTATTTCTATATTGGTATTTATATAATTCAACATTTATTTATTTAATAAACAGTGTTTTACATTCTTAAGCTAAACATAATCTTGAGGACTATAGAAAGATGGTGATAAATCTTCTTGTGTGTATGAAATGCACATTTCCTTTTCAAGTCTTTCTTGCTCCAACTGGTCCATCACCGTCAAAATATTAATTTTACGTTCCTCGTATGGTTGTGATATCGGAAGTGAGTAACCAATATTGAGTAACAAATATTTTCTTTCCGCTTCAAAACACATGTTAAGCAAATCCTTGTCGTATTCACGATCTTTGAACACATCCATGGTGTTTGCTGGTGAGAAAATATTGACTAGAAGTCTTTTGCCCGTCTTTAAATACACTGACTCTGACAATGGCTACTTGTTATTGAATGAAGCGTGGGGGTAAATCTATTGTTGTTTTTAAGCTTTGGCGTTCTCTGTTAAGTAATGTTAAGAAGTTGTAAATGAATGAATGAAATTAATATCCCCGCTTATCTTTAGTTTCAATGAAGAACTTTTTACAATCACAGTTCATTGCTATTTGTTTTGTAATATTATATATGGAATCCCGGGTACTTAGATAATGCTGGTCGTCATGTGATTGTGTATAATATTTAACTTTTAAGTCTGCGTATTTCCAATGATCTTCAGCTGGTATGTCCTTTATCTTTTTCATATTATATATTTCAATTTTTAATAGGTGACTTGCAGACGTTGTGTCGTCATTATTGGTAGAAATATAAGAGATTCCATTTTCATTGCCTTGACTGACACACGAAGACTTTGCTTGAGATTTTCTTTTCTTAGGATTTTCAAAAAATGCGTCAATACTTTTGATATTCCGCTTTGTTGTGCTTTTCAAATTTTTTTGAATAGTACAGTCTTTAGTTTCTTCTTGACTCATATCCAAAGGAAAGTAATAATTTTTTAACGTATAATTTTCCGGGGATAAAGGCTGGAACAATAAAAATTATAAAACAATAAGTTAATAAAAATGAAATTAATAAAATTGTATTAATAAAATTTCCTTATAGTGCTAATAATCTCTATTGCTGGGTTAAAGAACAATAAACAAACAAACTTCACTATTTGATTCGATTGAATAATATACTAACACACATTAATTGCTGTTACAAGCACATAAGAGAAAAAAAATAATAATATTGGAACTCAGTACTTTAACTATTGGTTAGACGCTAATTATGTAATACCGTTATAAAATAATATACATAAACGTATACACATAGATGGTTCCGACCCCAAGCTAAGTATTAAACTTGTGTTATGGTAACCAGAAACAACAACCATAGAATATCAGTACATAGACTACATATAAACAACATCCATGATTCGGTAACAAATGTTTAATCATCACAAAAAAACACCTGCTCCTTGTGGGATTCGAACCCGTGACCCTTGGCTCCGCAGCTAGCTGCACTAACCACTTGACCAAACAGGACAATAATAAAACAATTACACACATACATTATGAAAAAACAATAAAACATACACTATCGAGAAAATTAAGTAATTAAACTTACCTCCATTTGATGGAATATGAACACAAAACACTGTAGGTATAACTTTGAAACTCACGAATAAGACTGCAGTGTGAATTTTACTGTGGTTCCTTATATATATGGTTATAGCCTACATGTCTTTGCGTGTTCCAACAGGATATGACAGAGACCTCACACGATATGAATCAACGTCGGAAAAAAAAAACTAAACAATAAGCCATCTATTGTTATCACTCAATTCATATTGGCATTGTAAGTACCTGGTATCGGAATGTTTGCATGACGAAGAGCTTAAATAAATATTTTTAATAGAAAATATTTCTATAGATAACATGTGTCTAATTGTTAACAGACCTCCTCGGAAGTGCATTGAAGAAATAATCTGTCGTCTTAATTTTAAAGCTTAAGTTCAAAATAAAGGACACCATACAATAAGTTATCTTTTGTTATCACAATCCATATTGGCATTGTAAGTAGCTGTATTTGCTTGTCACAGAGCTTAAATAAATAATTTTTCAATTGAAAAAATTTCTAAAGATGACGCCTCTTCGTAGTAAAACATGTATCAACCTGTTAGCAGGGACCTCCCACGGCATTTAAGAAATAAATCAACGTCTTATTGTTATTACAATTCATTATTACCAGAAATCGTTGCTACCCACAGAGACTTACAAAAAATTAAACCTCGTAGATAAAAGAAACTGAAAGAAACTAAATAATGAATTATCTATTGTTGTTAAAAACCATTGTTGACACTGCACGCAGAACATTTCATAGAACCGCGAATAAAGTTGATCCACACGCGAATTAAAATAATTGGACCGCGAATTAAAATAATTAGATCGCGAACAAAGTTGATCCACACGCGAATGAAAATAATGAGACCGCGAATAAAATTGATCCACACGCGAATTAAAATAATTAGACCGCGAATAAAATTGACCCACACGCGAATTAAAATAATTGGACCGCGAATTAAAATAATTAGACCGCGAATAAAGTTGATTCACATATGATCCGCGAGTGTGTAGAGAGCTTTTTCGCGGGCCCCCAATAACCCCCCTCAGAGGCCCCTCAAAGTTGAGCCAGTTCCCGTACCTTCCTACTACTCGCGTATTCGCGCGTATTCGCGTAACGTTCCATAAATATGCAGCGAATACCGAAACCGTGGATATAGAATTGCTATTAGTATGGAATTATAGGGAATAATTTCTAAGGTTCCAAATTAAAACCAATATGTATCAAAATAAAATCGATTTATTGTGATTATTAAGAAATTTGCAGTTTAAACTAATCGATATTATAGGCAAGGGTTTGAAAAAAATTGTTATTTTTCTTATCTTGCCGCTTTTAAAAGGTCTATAAATTGAGATTGATATTTGGTAACATTAATAATTTTGCCTTAAAAATAAGGCTCCTCTCCAAAGACGGATCAATATTGATAAATAAATCACAAAGTTCATTCGCCATACGTAAACCTTCACTCAGATTTTTCAAGTTAAAGGTCACTTTTTCAGTGGAATGTGGAGTTAACATTTCCTCCAAGTTGGTTCCGGTCAAGTCATCCTGCTGAATGTCACTTGATTCTATTTTTAGTAAAAGCTGCATTGGCACGTACCGACAGAAAATGACACCGAATCCTTTTCTGTTTACCGATTGCAACCGCGAATAATGAAATTTTTAGCCGCGAATACAGGAACTGGGTTGCAATTTTTTCATCCGTGAATAATGAAAACGCGAATTAGGTAACCGTGAATAAAGAGCTTTGACTGTACTTACTTTCAGCGGAGTTGCGTTGGACACCTAATGTTTTGACCATTCAACAATGTAATTTTTTGCTGTTACCACTTCTTAGATACTGGTGTTGTTTTTGTTCTGTCATCTACATAAAAATTAGGGACCTTATTGGGAACAGTCTTGAGCTATTCGAACTCTGGAATTCCTGACAAAATGTTTGGAAGTATGACTCACCTCTCGAAACCCGTGAATGAACTTGCATACATTTTTTACTCGAATTCTAGAGTCCGAATAAATCGAGACCGTTCCCAATAAGGTCCTATTAAGTATAAGAATCTAGCTATGATCTTCAAATCAGACATACCTACATTTACATGTCTACGAATCACTATAGGCGATTTGAATTGAGATAAAAGTCGAAATTAACTTCTTCCATTGAATTTTATTTTTAATAAGCCATAATGCCACAGGCAAACATACATACACAGACACGAACAAGTAGGTAGTAAAATTATGGAAGTCCAAAAATTAAAAACTGTTCGTCATGTCATTGATAGTACAAGTGCTAACACCGTGTCTGGCTAATATGACAGATTTTAAGGTTCCGAACCCAAATGGCAAAAAATGCGTCATTGTTTCAACTTCCAAGTCTGGAATCCTTTTCCCGATCCTGATGAAGTTTTGCGAGTGCCTTATATTATATAATTTTATAGCAAGCTCTCACAGAGAGTCATTTTGTATGAATGAAATCTGTTAACAAATTTATTTGCGCTAACATTTAATTCTCATGCTACAGAATCCTAATTTAATGCGTACACAACACGCCCTTGGCCAGTTTTATTAAAAAAAAATAACAACGAAAAAAACACACTATTAAAACAAAAACTGTTATGTTTACTATTAAAATCTTCACATATGACGTCGGAAAAGGGTGTTCTGTTACCAACTAATGACTACAACAAGCTCGGGAGCCCTTTCTACGGAAGCCGACGCGACGTCTCACACATGTCAAAAATAAAAATTAAGTAACAAGATAATTTTAAAAGAATACTACCGATTGCTACAAAAAGTAACAAAACCACCGCCTTGGGGTATTTCTGTTAATTACCCCAAATATGTCGTGTTTGTGCGCGCAAAAAGCGTTCGCGCGCTTTGTGCGTACCGCGTGCGCGCGCGCTCTACAAATTACCGCGACGCAAATGAAGCGCGCAACATCGCAGACACAAACGCACCGACTCATCTTTAAAACAGTCCTGTTAATTTACCGTTGCCTAATTGAATTATCAATTCCGCTTATTTTGTACATTTATATACATTAAAAGCCACATGCTGTTTTTACTACTACATACTTTATCATTTTTTATAACGCTGGCGAGCAGATTTCTGAGGATTTTGAATAATTCATACCCTAAGGTGGTAAAATAGTGGTTGGAAATTTGTATGGAAATTTTTCATTTTTGGAATTATATAATTTTATTCGAACTTATTTCAAATTACGTTACATCGCGCGTCACTTAAGTTTTTGATTAGCGGAGTCACCACTGTGAATGAGGCAAACAAAACAATGTGCTTAGAATTACCGCTCCGCATTTGTATACGTGCAAACTGATGACGCATAGACAATTAAAGTTTACCTATGCGCCTCTTTTATTGATGATATATTAAAAGCATAGGTAAACTTTAATTGTTCGAGGTTATGTTAGAGGCTCACGCTGATCGAAGGGACGACTCCAAGAGCGACAACCCAAGCCGAGACTTCCCCTGCTTCCCCGGAGAGCACTTGAGCGTTGGGCGCTATATGGGCTGAGACTCCTTCAGAGTCTCGCCCCAAAAGCCCGGTGGAGCAGTAATGGCTGCATCAGCCAACTGCATAGTCCGTTCAGAAAAAAAAAACTTTAGTTGATAATCCAACATTCTAAGGCTAGAATGCACAGCGGTGCGTTTTCAAAATCGTATAACGCATCAGATTTGAAACGCGCTTTGAATTTGAATTTGAAAAACGCACGAAATTTAGTGAAGTTCATGAGAGGCCTAACAAATTTGATGAGAATGACTGTTATGATATTATATTCTTTTGACACTGGACATTTTAAGAAACGAAAGCGGGAGTAAAATATAGGACGTTTTCATTTTTAGGGTTCTAAGTCATAGCAAACTTTAGCTTCGTCAATTAGGGTTATAGTATAGTATTACATAATCTGTGGTTCCGTATTCAAACGGCACAAATGTATTTTCTCATGTCCGTCCGTTCGTCTATTTCTCAATATAAGGGTAAACAATGGTAGCCAATACCACACCTTATATAGTTTCATCAACCAATTCAATGACCTTCTGTTTAGAATTATTTGTCACAAAACAAGCATCTTCAATAATAAAGAGAATATTCGTAACTCAAATAATTGCCTTTTCTTAAATTTCCATGCCTTATTTCAGATCGATGGGATTTTTTTTTTAGGAACACGTTGTATTACATAGAATGATCTAAGTAGATATATTATTCACGTCATGCAATAACAGTGGCAAAATGTGGAACTGACATGTTTTCACCATATTTAGCTTCAACTTATGAACATTGTTCATTGCTGTTCTAGTTCCATTCCAGATTGTTACAGATGATAAAATTTTAGTTTTTTAACATTAATTAAGGAAATGGATGACAAGTGACAAAATAATTATCTATCTATATCAAACTGAACGCACTCTAAGGTAAAAAAGGTACCTACCTACTAAGACAACGAAAAACTAAAAACAAAAGGCAACTATGTTTTTGTCTATTTTGTCTATGTTCCTGTCATTATCATTGTGAGGGCAAAAGAGAAAATGGCGAATTTAAGAACAAAATTAATTAATTCTGATTAATTTTAACGTTTAAGCTATAATTCCACTTTTTTAGCCTGTAATGTGTTGTAAATGAGGTTTTCACCTCAGCAGCACGAAAAGGATAGTTTAGCTGTCCAAATTCAGTGAGCAAAATCGAATTTTGCTCACTAGTGAGGCAAAGTAATTCACTGTTCGAATATTGACTTTTGGAATTAACCAGATTATGAAAAAAAAAAACAATACAATGACTGCTCAGAAACAAATTTCGGGACAAATACTTAACCTTGTTCATTTAAATTAAGAATATAACTAGGTACATAGCATTTTTTAGTATTTAAGTGAGTTTTAATAAAATATTAGTATTATTAAAAGTTTATACAGCTAACTTAAAAAATATCATACGTTGTTTTGATAGCAATGGCAGAGGTTGTAGTAGGTACAATTCCGGACGCAACCTCAATTTAAAAAAAAACAAAGTAAAATGGCGGCAACTTAGTTTTTTGAACATAAGATTGTTTATTTAATTGATAATTCTGTTTTGTTTGAAACATGAGCGATAAAAGCTACGAAGATATTTTTCTGACACCAGAAGAATTAAAACAACAAGTCAATGCCTGGTAGAGGTGAAAAGTTGTATGTTGAACGTGTGAGCAAATTTTTTCGGTCTCGTGCCTTTAAATCCCTCGCTATGCTCAGGATTTAAAGTCGGCACTTCTACCAAAAAAGGCTTTTACTCACTTGTATAACAAATAACTATTATTCAACGATGATAGGTCACACCATCTTCTGTTACGGATGATAATGTATTATTTTTAAGACAACTTTTTAATGCACACGTTGGCTTTCTTACTCAATTTCTCCCAATTTTAGCTGACAGCAGTCCGTTTTGTAAACCTCAAAAAAAAGAGTTAGCAGGAGTCAAGCGTAAATTAAAAATCAATAACAGGGTCGTTTCTACAAAATGGTTTAGCTTAATAATTACGTTGTATGATTGCGAGGCGAGCCACACGAGCCCTAGAAAGCGCATTGTTTTCGCGCACCGTGCAGTACCGCGATTGTGCGCGCCGTATCGGTTCGGATATCATTTTATCTTCTCCATACAACGTTTATGGGAGTCGTAAATGCGATATTTTTAACAAAAGTTATTGTTTCGATGTACCTATACCTAGGAATTCTGTTAACAATGCAATAGTTACTGTGTACCTACCTAAAACGACAGAAATATTATGAATTTGAAAATTCAAACTCAAATACCTACTTATCGAAGCGACGTACGCGTAGGTAGGTAATTAGGTCTTAAACGTTTTGCTACTTCACGTTAATCAACATGGTTTTCCTGTTGTTGAAAAACAGAACCTTCTCTTAGTCATTTATATGTATAAAGTTATTAGATTTTTGAAGGGTCGGCAACGCGTGAGTGATGCCCCAGGTGTTGCAAGCGCACATAGACTGCGGTGACCGCTTACCATCAGGCGGACCGTGAGCTTGTGTACCACCTTATGATGGAGGCATATGGTATGATTGTATAAAAAACGATGGAAATCTTCTTAGATATCGATATGGCTTTCGACCGTGTCTGGCACGAGGGCTTGCTATTCAAACTCTTACAGACATCAATTCCACAAAAGTACTGGCGTATTACAGCCTTCTTAGACCTTAGAAAACCGTAGTTTTTACGTCAAGGTTGATGGCAGTGACTAATCTAGGAATATCTATATCAGCCGGAGTCCCGCAAGGTACTTGCCTGTCTCCATTGTTGTACTCGTTGTACACAAATATATCCCACATCAAAAGGGAGACTGGTCGGAAGACGTTGTCTTTTTTTTTAAATACCACGTATGTGGTGGTGCCAAACAAGCACACGGTATGGTAACCGCCTGCTGGTAAGCAGTCACCGTGGCCTATGGACGCTTGCAACACCGAGGGTTTCACTCGCGCGATGCCGACCCTTCAAAAATCCAATAACTTCTTTCTTGAAGAACCCCATACTGTAGTCCTTAGAGAAAACCTTGGCAGGGAAATCATTCCATCATAGGACGACAGCGCCTTCACGCCATCCTCTCGTAAGCCTAAGTTAGCTGCTGAAAAAATTTAACGTCTACCTATATTCCGAATGGATGGACAAGTGGAGAATAGCTTTAACCGTGGATAAAACTAAACTTCTATATCGACCGTTAAGAAGAGAATGTTGCTGAGTACTGAGTGGCAACCACAAATCATATACCTTGGATGTGTAATAGATTGGTTGCTAAGAATGCATCGGTGGGTGGATCACGTGTTTATCAGAGCTAACGGAGCCAGGGATGCACTGAGAGACTGAGACCCCTGTTATCATCCAAACTACATTTAAAGGCAAAGCTCATAATATATAAGATGTACTTACGTGAGGTCAAGATTAACATATTCTTCCCCCGCGTGGTACTCTTTGCTATCTTACACATAACGGAGTGCGGGACTTCAGGAACTTATGGGAAGCTTCGAAAGAGCCAACAATGGTCCCATTGTATCTAGCCGTTAGGAATATAACCTCCCTCCACGCCAGGCGTCCGAAAGGCAGACCTTATTCAGACGAAAATATTATATTTCAATGGGGTAATATTAAATTACATTTATAATTAACCCTCCATTATGAGGGCAGGCCGTGCCCTAACAGGGGGACGTATGAAGGCTGGCAAGATATATGAAATTAATTTTTAAAATTCCCTCATGATACCTAGCTTTCCTTATCTACATTAGGTACTCTCCGTAAAAACTAGAATGCAACTGACCAATCGAAAGAGCCTACGTGTAGCCATTGAAAAAGTTTAGGGTAAATGCACCTCATAACGGCCCTGACACTTTTATTATATTTTTATTATTTAACATCTTTGAATCTCCTACTTACTTTTTTACTTGTACAAACAACTTCCTAAACGAATATTGTGGCACAGTGGAGTGTGTATAAAAAGAAATACATATATTTCTCGAAAATACATTACATTTTAGTTATACGTATTATTTCCTCATATCAAACGTCGATATATTTATACGTAGATATGAAAATTATTTTTTGTTGTCTTGCCACTACTAAACAACAAAACATACCTATAGTTCATTCTTAAGCTGTGTTTTCATTTTTTAATGAAGATGAAATTGCCAAAGTTAAATCTTTCTTAATATTTTTTATTCAATGCTCGAAACCAACAATAACATTTTGCATTAAATTGTGCTGGTTATTTTTTTTCTTTTTATGAAGTACTTATTTCATCATATTTAGGCTAAAAAACAGTAACTCTCTTTTTATAGTTTTTTTTAGATTAAATCATTTAACCACACATACGCAGGAATCCGCAGTACCAAAGAGGTTGGTGAAGCAAGATTGAACACACACCTACACCGTTATGTGTGGGCACACTATGGTATAGGTGTGAGTTCTGCCACAAGTTACCGCCTCCTGGAAATAAAAACCGTAAAGATATTCATATCTCTTGACTCAATTGAAGAAAACAAATAGATAAGTATTTATTTACCCGCTGTACAGTGAAACAGTATTAGATTTTTCATAATGTGTCCGACAATGATACGTTATGACTTATGTGTACGACATGCGTAACTTAAAATAGCATACTGTAAGATCAGCTGCAAACAGTGATAGTAATAATTGACGGTGGAGTGACATCGGCGTGGCGGCAGTTCCGACGTTGTCACGCCGGTTACGCGCCGCTAGCCGTGACGGCGAGGGATGTCCTCGATGCCGATCACTGACAATAGTCTTATTTAGCAAAGTAGGTACTTATTTAGGAACAACAAGTCGTCTGCTGGCATTCGAGATTAATTCGAAAATTATAAAGTATTATCTCTGGACTGAGACGAAAAGTCCATTTCCTAAACGAAAAGACGTCCAGTTAATTTGTGTCCACTACGGTTACAGGCTTAACTATCACGTTTGTAAGAAGGAGTAATAAAACGTGTATGACCAAACTTGATGAGGTAGACTTGCTGTAGATAGATCATATATTATTACGAGGGCGAAAACCAGCCATTATGAATATGAGAATGTTGGTAGTTGTACCTATCTATATATGGTATCTTTAGTTTTCTAAAAATAAAATAATAGATAGGTAATATTGTAGACATACCTAATAATTCTTATCAGTTTCTGGGCTGTAGAAAAGAACGCAATTTGGGTAATAGCCTATGAACTTACAACACAAGACCCATTACTTACACGTTGTAGACTCTTTGGAAATCACTCACTTCCTCAAGAACCCTATAGGCACCTACTGGTCCATATGATAAAACCTCAGGATGGAGTGTATTCCATTCTTTTTCATTAAACCTGCAAGTAATTAGGCCTATCCCCTAAATTTTAAAATAGGAAAAGTGCAAAACATATCACAATATGGGAAACAATTATAAAATGTTCTTTAATCTTCGAAACAAGAAAAAAAAATTAAAATATTATCACAGATTTTAAGCAAAAAAACGATTTCGTATAGTTGGAGAAATAAAGTAAATGCAAGTAGGTTGCAGCCAAGCACTTGGTTGCAGCATTCAAATTTTTACATCACCATTTCTTTCACTTTAAATAACAAAGCATTATCCCAAGAGTCATCACAGGATCAAATAAAATTGTACTAAAGCAATTCTATAGCAAGTAAGTACCCCTTATTACGAATATACAGATAACTAAGGACAATGACAGAAAAGCAATGATACCGTCTATTCTGGTAAGACAGCACATGAGACGGTGGTGCGCCGATGCACCGCCGCCGCCGCCGTCCACGCCGCCGCGCCGCTGCTCGTCACCGGCACGCCCTCTATAAATACGCGCACTTCCAGCGTAGCCTCAGATCTCAGCGGCGGGCGTCACGCTCCGCCGCTAACCAAAACCGAAACGCCTACCCTACTCTTCACTTAAATATCCTCCAGCTGAAATTCAACTTTAGTGTAATGAAAATACAGATGATTTTTAGTTATGCTTTAGTGACAGTTAAAATTTATTTTTGCCAAACGATTCTACACTTTATCAAATACTCCTGAGGTAATTTTTTGCTTGTTCAAAATACAAAGGGCGTTAAGACAACGGAAGCTGTACAGCATCTTCGATAGTATCTCGTTCGAGTTTAATTAGCAGGTTTAATTAAGAAATGCGAGTTATTTGGAGCGATAATTAGATCGTTAATTTGAGTTTTGTGATCGTTTGTCTTTAAATGATGGTAGTACAGATGAAACTCGTTCTGCGAACCTATCGCTTCTTTAGATCAAAATTGAGGCTAATCGCAATTTAGAGTCGAGGTCTTTATAGGTAGGTAACACGATATAAAATGATTTGAATTTCAGTGTGTAATCAGTAAAATTTAATTACCTACCTTAGTGTGTTTAATTAGGATAGGAATTAACATTTTTTTTTATATAACCAATGAAAAAGAAAAGTTAAGGGTTTTTCAAGTGGACGAGTATATTATATAAATAGTATATTTTTTTTTATGTAGGTATGAACACGCATGATTTTTTTATTATTGTTATTATACTATATTTATATATTATTATTGGTGGTGATTTTTATTGGTGTAGGTTCCTATGTACTTACCTCGAAGAAAAGAAAAGAAAGATTGGGGACTATTGATTTTTACCTTACTACTGAATTTTCATCTGTGAATCGATTCTGTTGAAGTTTTGGACAAAAATGTTGTTGTTCTGATGATATTACAATATAATAGTGACCTGGAATTGTTCAGATGGTGGAGACATTGCAGTTGAGGGATCTGTTGAATCATAGTTTTCTTAATCAAGCACCCGTTTTTTGCAAACCTAGCTATAAAAATCTAAACTTTTTTATCAAAATATTAAAGTGACGTAAAAAGAAACTAAGTTTGATTGGTTGGAGGTAACCGTAGGCATCGTTTCAAACAAGTATTTAACACGCAATCTATTTTACAGCATCTTTCTGACAAAGTCTCATCTGGGGACGGCTCTTCGACGCCATACTATACCTACCCTGTAAATGATATCGTAGCTGAACTTTGCTAGAAGTGCCGATATCAAAAATCCCCATACTCTTGCAGATAGTATAGGCCGTGTCAAACAACAATTTAAGTTTTCTTAGCGGAAAACGTGAAAACATTAGGTACCTATCTTCTGATAGTATTGTAAAACGATAACTTGTTTTTTAAGGCCGACCACAAGCAGAATATCATTTTTTATATTTATGACTGATTATTTAACACCCGCGAATAGTTGATTTTAAATAGATTATTTTCTATTTAAATATCCATACGACTAGGTATATCAGTTTGTCTGTTAAAAAAGATGCCTTTGCATTGAAATTGTCACCAGGGGACCGACTACCGGGCATTTTACCCTACTCCATTAAAGTTTTTTAAGCGTAGTAAAATCAAAAGGCAAAGGAGCATATTTGTAGCTCTGTAACTATTTTAAACAAACCATGTCTTGGGTTCCGTGTAAGTATCCTTTCCCACCTATGATATTGATGACGTACTGAACATGATATAGGTATAAGTAAGTAAACATAGCAAAAAAATAGTTACCTACACATTTTTCCTTACCCTAAAAATACTATGCAGTGCACTGACTACCCACAGACACTGGATGACTGATAGAAGATATGCTATCGATCCTTGGCCAACATGATCTTTAAATTTTTATCGCCGTCCGCCATTTTGTTTGTTTATGTTTTTTTTATAATTATTTTAAAAAGAGACAAGAGACCACTCTGTCACACTTCTGCAACCATTTTTTTTCACAGCTGGCTAGGAAACGCACTGTCCAGTCTTTTATGTCTATGGTAAAAACTTGCTTTGTTGTTTTTTTTTTCGTAGAACCCTAATTCTACGAGCCTGGCCAGTAAGTACACTTGACATGCAATTCCAATTCAGCGCACAATTAGTTTCAAATTAAGTGTACTAAACTAAATTGGAATTGTATTAAGTTGTGTAGGGGGTATCACGACGCCATTTTGACTACTACTGCATTGTAATACAATTGAGTTGCATTTGAAGTGCTACATTTTTAAATAGATTTGATGATTTTCTTAGAAAAAAATTACAATGAAAAACTACATTGAAAAATAGTATTACCGATAATATACAAAGACTGTTGTCAAATGTTGCTTTTGATAAAATCAAAAAAAAATTTTCGAAGGAAGTTATACTTTATTTATTAGAAATTAGAAATTGAGCAAATTTAAAAGCCAGAATGCTATGACGTTTTTAGTATTTTAGCCTCTAATCTCGCTTTTCATAAAACTATTGCAGCATATTTAGCACAAAAACAGTGTTTGTCATTCAAATAACCTAGCTCGTTATTACATTTTATACTGCCTGTCATAGGCTTCTATAGTAGTTCCCACGGGAATCAATTTTACCGCAGGTGCTCAGCTAGTACCTACGTGGTAAAGATAATTGTGAAATACTTAGTTAAACTTCAAAACGGCAAAGGTATATATAGGTACTCCTATTTTCGGGGCATGACATTTCATTGTAGATGTCATCGTGCAGATAGACCCACTACCTATAGGAGGAAGGTTAGTTTAATAGTGAAATACAGTACCTAACTCTTGCCCTAACATCCTACTAATATTTTAAAAAAGCAATTTTGTTTGTTACTGTATCACGCCCGTCAGAGCATCTGAGCTAAAATTTGGTAGAGATAGTTGAAGAGACGGAAAAGAAAATCGCTATCACATGTGACATTAGTTCCGCCGTTCTGTCCATGGCGCTCGGACTGCTAAACTAGAACAGCTGCGCGGCGCCGCCCGTCTTTCTCACACGTCGATTCATCCCAGTCGCCGATACACTCGTATTATATCACTTATACCCGTCGCCAGAGAGATGCAAAGAGGACTCATAAACATGACCACAGTCTATGTAGGTATTTTTTTTTAGGTATACTATGGCTTAACTTACTTAACTTACTGATTTTACTTGTCAATGAAGGGGGCGGTGAATGAACCTTTAATATACGCAACACCATGTCTTAAGAAAGATTAAATCACTACATATCCAAGTTCCATCGATCCGAAACAAGTCGTCGTACAAAATTTGTAAACTTTTCTAAGTAATTATGTTCAGAATAAAAAAAAAAACCGGCCAAGTGCGAGTCTGGCTCGCGCACCGAGGGTTCCGTACAAAATGATTAGGTTTATGTAGATAGTTCTTCCATCATGAGTACAAGTCTAGGTCTAGGTCAACGGGATAGGGATTTTTTTTGACATTGACTTAGCAGCATGATTTTTTTTACAACATAATTATATTAATTATTGCTATTTGATATCAATTGCAACTTGATACCTCCACGCGTTCTTAAGTCAAATATGTTATAACTATAAATTAACCAATTGCGGATTTTTTTTCTATATCTGTGATTTAAGACCTTGCTTCATGTCAAATTTCATGATTCTAGGATAATGGGGAGTACCCTATGAGGGATTTTGATTTGTTTGTGCATGCCAAAATATCCGGCAGAAATGGCCGTATATCGGCCTTATTTTTTTACAGCTTTAAGGGATCGAAGACTTTAGTATTTGATATTAATTTTAACGTGATACCTTTACGCGTTCCTAAGAAAAATGTTCATTAGAGACAGACAGACAGACCAGAGAGGCAGACGGACAACAACAAGGGTTCCTTTTTTCCTTTTGAGGTACGGAACCCTACAAAAACCTCTTTATTTTTCCCGGAGACTCCTATGTTATAACTAATATGTAAGATTGTTAAGGTATAATAGGTAGGATGTACTCATATTTTAGACCAGGCTATAAAAATATGAAACGTCAATAAATAAAAATCAGACTTTTAATGTATTCATTTTGACATCAATGGCAATGGCATATTGTATTTACTGATGATGCGAAATGACCTCTATGCTTCTCATGCTGAAGCCCACCACCGTGCGTCAAGCGAATCATTTTTCCATAGCACCTTCTCCATGTTTAAGGCGTTAACTTGATAAAATAAGACATTTTTGGTTTTGAACGTTTTATGTAGATTATACTTCTTAATTCACTTCGGGTTTGATTGATTAACTAGTTTTTAAAATATAAGAGAAAGAAAAACATGCCGATTACATGAGGAATATTTTGCAATCCCGCACTCTATATGGTTTGCTCTTGTGTGGCATGTTCTTGTTACTAGTGATGGGCGTTCAATTCAAATAAACATCGACTATTTATTTATAGATTTTAAACTACTAACATTAATGATGTCACTAAAAATATTAGATATAATTATTCAAATTTTATCTCAATAAACTTTTCATGTGCCAAAATAACACATCTGGTACATTTATGACCAACCTTATGTGACCGCCAGTCTCGATGGGAAGGGGTTACTGTCAGTCTGTTGTATGGTCGATTAGGGGGGCTAACTATTTAGAGGAATTTCACTTTAAGGATATCAATGCAATGGGATAAGAATTAAACAGGAAAAAAAGTGTAGTTTCACCCGGGCGTCGCAACGCTATCTCACGTTCCAAACATGCCGGAATGTCCTTTGTACACGTGCCGCTTAAATGTTCGATATCTTTACTAAAACTATGTATCCACGAACACGCGTCGATATTACAAATTGGTATTTATTCAATCGATCACGAGGATATAGGAGTACGCCTGTGAAGTCGTCCGCGACTATTCTAGAACTAATTTGCACGCCGGGCGTGAGCCGGCGCAGGCAATATCGTACCAAGTGTAAGGGGCGATTGTGTCATCGCTTATCTTTACCGAACAGGTCCACTAAGATCTATCAACACCACTAATGCAGTAAGTTATTATAAGGAATTATCTGTAATAACCTTCCATAAAATCTCATGTTACAAAAATAGTTGTTTGTATTACACTTATTACTGAATCACTTAGATCCTTTCTAAAATATAATAATCCTTATAATAATATAATTTACTATAACGTTTAGTACCAAATACATAATTGATAAGGGCAAATATACGGGGCACATCTCGTGCGCAGACTGAAAACCAGTAGTGCTCATACAACGCAGTGCGACATGAGGTGCCTCTACGTGTCCCAAACCCAACACTTCTTATACCGCACAATATGTAGGTACAATCAGTTTATTTTTTGTGCGTTGTAAACACTATTTTGTCATGTCATTTTGCACGCCTCATAAGCGGAGCGGTGAGGTAGTGCTCTACTCTCGACATGTCAAAAAACCCAGTCTTTCGAAACTTAAATGACGTTTTTTTTTTTAATATAACACTTACAGGATAATATGAGTGCACTAATATGAAGTTAAATAATCTGTCTAGCACGTATGGTACATTTTATAAACAATTAATTTGTTTAATATAATAAATAATAACATTAAAACTAATCATTCTTGGACGTCCGTGAGTCTGTGTTTATGTGACCATGTATGTGGCAGAGAAATTGGTCGAAAAATTCATCTTACCGGAATACTTTTGTTTTTAATATATAAAGTATTACACTGTGCTGATTCCTAGTTTATATTAGCGTTCTAAGTACTGTCGTTTAATTATAATTTACAAAAAACTTATATACCACTGTATACTGTATATCTATATATATATATTTTTTATTTTTATTTTATAGTATATTTTTTCCTCACCTTATTTGTTATTTTATTTTAAAAAACTTGAGTTTTTGTTTTAGAATTTTTTTTTAAATGTGAATGACCGCTATGAGGCGTGCACTTTTGGATTTTCCAAATTTATTTATACTTATCGAAGTTCTTTTTTTATAACACAAACATAAAAATGTAGCCGTCTCTTTTCTACTAATAGATTTCAACAGAAAAATCCGATCCGCATTTGCTAGAGGAAGTGCGGTTTAAGGCGCCGGCCGCACTCAAATGTAGTCGCGTATGGCTCTTTACTACTAGACATGCCGCGGCGAACGTGTTAACGTAACTATAGATGAGATTCTAATATATACCGAACTTTCTAAGTAAGTAAAGTGCATTAAAGAATATTGATAGGTACTAACCATGTACTAACCAAACTTCATGCCTCTAACTTCAACTCTTATAAACTTTCAACCACCATTTGTAGAGACGCTCTTGTGCAAAGCACCCCAAATAGTGGCAGCTATATGTGCAAAAGCACACACAAAAGTTTCTCTTAGATATATTTGTGAATATATAAAATAAAAAGCAATCAATAAACTTAGGAATATTTAAGTGTTTCGGAAAATTTCATGAGAGGTATTATAGTAGAGCTAGAGAAGCAAAGAGAATTTTATTAAATCGTGTGACATTAGTCATAATTCGAAAAGTCTTATATCGGACATTGTTTACTTTTGAAATTAAATTTAGGCCATAGGTATAGATTATTTAGTTATAAGTAGATTTAGATATAAGTCGTAGGTCAGGTTTATCTTATGAATTACGGAAAATACTTAAGGTCCCCTGCGTAATTACAAATTAGTTGCATTATAAAAAAATGCAATGGTGTAAAGAGTTTAATCTCTATCAGTTCTAGAGATAAATGTAAGTCCAATACATTTTAATAGAATAAAATTAGTTAGCAATCCCTACTCCTAAACTATAGGGAATAGTTATAATAAACTACTAGGAATAGTTGTAGTAAAAACATTTTAACAAAAAAAACAACCGGCTTCAAAAAGATGCACTAAAAAGTATTATTGATATTGTATATATAGTCCGGTCAATTTAGACATTCGAAGCTACAGAAATTCCCACCAAGCTAAAAATCAGAACGATTGTTTAGAATATGTTTAAAAATAAAATTTGAAAGATCCCCATCTTTCCCCTGTATGAAATTTTTTTTATTCAAGATCAAAGGTCAAAAAAATTAGTTTTTCACGATTTTCACCAAAACGGTAAGTTTTATCATAAAAATACTCCAAACAAAAATTGTAGATCATAAAATTATCTACAAAAAATATATCAATACTTTTTTTTCTACGAGCCACCGTTTTTGAGATATAACGATTCAAAAAGTTGTAATCGTCATAATATGCAAACGTTTCCACGCCACCTATGAGGTAGTGAACTTAGCGCGTTTTTTTTAACGTGGTTTAAATTAAGGGACTGGGTTTAATTTTACCTAATATTCTTATAGTTATAACTTATGGATATTTTGTATTATAAGTGTAAGTTACAATGACCGATAGAAAAATATTTTAACATAGGTATATTACAACTCGCCGCAAGGAACTTGGCCACAAGCATGGCACAGGGGCTTGGTAGTGCTTTTCTTCAAAAAAGATGACAAAACCGATTCTTAAGAATTACAGACTCATCGCTTCTGAGCCATTTTTATTAGCTGTTTTCAAGAGTAATTACGAACCGTCTCGCTCGCAAGTTCGACGATTTCTAGCCTCCCGAAGAAGCCGGTTTCCGAAGAGGCTGTAGTACCGTAGACCACATACATATGCTGCGGCAGAATATACAGAAGTCACAAGAGAATAATCGGCCCCTTTACTTAGCGTTTGTGGACTATGAGAAAGCCCTTGATTCAGTGGAAACATGGGCAGTGCTACAGGCTCTACAGAGATGCCGTATTGATCATCGTTATATCGAGGTGCTAAAATGCTTGTACGATAACGCCACCATGTCAGTCCGTCTCCAGGATCAGAAGTCGAAAGCCTCACTAGAGCTTCCTAACGAGTGGGTCTCAAGATGAACATGGACAAAACGAAAATTATGTCGAATGGCCATGTAGCACCCACTCCAATAACTGTTTGGAACTCTTCACTCGAAGAGTGTTGACGAATACGTATACTTGGGACAAAATGTTCGATTAGTTAGGTCCAATTTCAAAGAAAGAGGTTAATCGCCGAATCCAACTTGGTTGGGCAGCGTTCGGAAAACTGCGTACTATTTTCTCGTCCTTAATACCCCAGTGCTTGAAGATAAAAGTCTTCAGCCAGTGTGTGTTGCCAGTGATTGACTTACGGCACTGAGACGTGGCCGCCAACTATGGGCCTTATACGAAAGCTCAAGATCGCTCAGCGGGCGATGGAAAGAGCTATGCTCAGAGGTTCCCTACGGGATCGAATCGGGAATGGTGAAATCCGTAGGAGAACTAAAGTCGCCCGACATAGCTCACCGAATCGCAAATCTGAAGTGGCAAGGGGCAGGGCACATAGGTCGAAGAACCGATGACCGATGGGGGGAGAAGGTTCTCGAGTGGCGACCACGAACCGGAAAGCGCAGCGTGGGACGGCCCCCCGCGGTGGCAAACAAGCCTACGGTCCGCCTGATGGTAAGCGGTCACCGTAGGCTATGGACGCTTGCAACACTAGGGGCATCACTCGCGCGTTGCCGACCCTTCAGAAATCTAATAACTTCTTTTTTGAAGAACCCCATACTGTAGTCCTTAGAGAAAACCTTGGCAGGGAGCTCATTCCACAACCCAAGGGTTCGCGGGAGGAAGTTTCTCTGAAACCGCACTGTACGCGACCATTTTGGTTCCAAAGTGTGAGAATGAATTACAGGCGGCACATAGTCGCACGCTGTGGAGAAAGTTAGGTGAGGCCTATGTCCAGCAGTTAACGTCAATAGGCTGATATGATGATGATGATGATATTACAACTATAGAGATGTATACACGTGGCGTACTCATGCATATTATGACGATTACAACTTTAACTACTTTTTGAATCGTTATATCTCAAAAACAGTGGCTCGTAGAAAAAAAAGTATTGATACATTTTTTGTAGATAATTTTATGATCTTCAATTTTTTGTTTGCAGTATTTTTATGATAAAACTTACCTTTTTGGTGAAAATCGTGAAAAACTAATTTTTATTACCTTTGAACTTGAATAAAAATTTTTCCATACAAGGGAAAGATGGGGAACTTTCAAATTTCATTTTTTATCATAGTTTAAACAATCTTACTGATTTTCAGCTTGGTGGGAATTTATGTAGCTTTACTCTTAAATTTTGGTCTAATTTGACCGGACTAATACTGCTACAAAAATATAGAAGAAATAAATCACATAAATAAGCAAGCATACGTATGTATGTATGTGTGTATGTATTATAGTATATGTATCGTAGTACGTCACGCCTGTCTCCCAGAGGGGTAGGCAGAGTAGGCAGTGGGGTAAGCAAGTATTATTATAGGTCTACTAGAATGAGAAATACTGATGGCAAATTAAAAAGTAAAAAACCAGCCAAGTGCGAGTTGGACTCGCGCTCCGAGGGTTCTGTACCTACCACCATTTATGTAATCTACGAACACAAATAAAAATATTTTTATATTTGAGTTGATTGAATGAAAGGTAAATTGCGGTTTACGATTTATGACGTATAAAAAAAAAAAATACTTACTAGATCTCGGTTAAACCAATTTTCGGTGGAAGTTTGCATGGTAATGATAATGTACATCATATATTTTTTTTAAGTTTTTATTTTAGAAGTTACAAGGGGGGGACACACATTTTACAACTTTGGAAGTGTCCCTCGCGCAAACTATTCAGTTTAGAAAAAAAATATAAGTATTAGAAACTTCAATATCGTTTTTGAAAACCTATCCATAAATACCCCACACGTATGGGTTTGATAAAAAAAATTTATGAGTTTCATTTCTATGTATGCGGAATCCCAAAAATTTATTGTTTTTTTTCTAATTTTGTGTGAAAATCTTAATGCGGTTCACAGAATACATATACTTACCAAGTTTCAACATTATAGTTTCGGAAAAAAGTGGCTGTGACATACGGACGGACAGATAGAGAGACATGACGAATCTATAAGTGTTCCATTTTTTGCTATTTGGCTACGGAACCCTAAAAACGAGACAAACGTATGTCCAAGCAAGTTGAACGGAAAAGATGCACTCATGTCAATCATGCCATGAGTTTTTGGTAGACCTATATTAACTTATTCTAAAATAATTAATATTATACCCATTTATTTGTTATGTCAACATTCATTATGTACACATTACATTTTAATTTAAATATTAAGAGATTTTAAATTTGCAAACTTTCCAATGATTTCAGCTGTTTCAATGTCTACATCTCTTTCGATACTTATCATTGTCGAATTTGTTAGTCTGTCTTGGGTCACAGTTGATCGGAGGAAAGTTTTTATTAATTTCAGTTTTGAGAAAGACCTTTCGCCTTTAGCTACTGTCACCGGAAGAGTCAAATATATCCGTAAAGACGTTGCAAGATTTGGGAAAATGGACATTAAAATATTTGAACAAATATACTTTAAAACATCCAAAGGAGTTGTTTTGTCTTATACATGTTACAGTTAAAACCCGTTTTTCGTTAGAACGCATTTTCCCTAGTAAGAACTAGATTTTCAGATAAATCCAGTTATCACTCCGAGCTTTAGTTAAAACCAGCACAAGAGAAACTTATTTGGGATTGAAAACCAGATATAGTTTTAAAAAAATTTATCAAAAATATCTAAGACACAGATTCATGTACAATAGTTAAAATAATAATAATAAAATAATAATAATAATAAAATAATAACAATAATAATCATCTAATTTAAATAAGGAACATTGTTTAACATACAATAAAAAATAATCTAACAACCTTAAAATTGAAAAAACGATGGGATTTACTTGTTATTGCAAGACAAACTATCGTGGCATTTTATGTTGCAGAGGTAACCATTTTTCTCCCGGAGACACCTTTTTGAGATATGTACATAATTTTTTGCACACGCAGGTCATAAATCCCTGGCCTGTTCCTATGGCTGCTTCCTTAGTAACAGTCGTCAAAGGTAAATTTGTATTCGGAACATCTTCTTCATGCAAAAATTTTTCTTTGCACTTGTCGAATTCTGACCTGAAAAGCACATTTAAATAGTAAGTTTTCACCTAATAGCGATATAATTATATGATAAAACAATTAAGCAATACATAGGTACTTACCTGCATTATCATCTCATCTCATAATATACTCATTCTATATTTCGTTTCAATCTTGTGAAAACCCTGATCATCCTTCTGAAGAACCACTCTGACTTTATTACGTAGATCTGCTTTTGCTCTGTTGATATATGGTATTTGTATAATTACATTTTCACTGATTTCTACTGGAACGTGAATTGCATCTGAAGCCGTTGGCCTGTTTTTCTTCAAATCAATCCTCTCAAGTCGAAAGCTATTATTATTGGCAGTCCATAAATGATATCACGCATCAATTCGGAACTATTACCTTCAATTAAACTTGACAGAGTCCTATACCTTATTGTGACTCCGTCAAAAATCTAGGGATAATTGTTGACAATACGTTATCATGGGCCCCACATATAAAAGCAATTAGTAGTAAAATATTTTCTTCAATAGGGTCAATGAGGCGGTTACGTAATCTGTTACCTATACCCATAAAAGTTGCACTTGCACAATCTTTACTTCTTCCTATTCTTGATTACGCTGATGCCTGCTATATTAATCTCACTGAGGAGCAATTAAATAAACTTGAGCGGCTACAAAATCTCTGTATTCGATTTATATTTGGATTACGCAAATACGATCATGTCTCTCAATTTCGTGCTCAGCTCAAGAGGCTCCCAATTCGACTTCGCCGGAATACCCATACTCTTAAACTACTTTATAACATACTATTCAATCCATCAACTCCTTACTATTTGAAAGAACGATTTCAATTTATTTCCTCTTCTACACTTACACTTCGCTTGTCTACTAGTCTTCTTTTAAAAACACCAGCTCACAACACTAATTTTTATAATCGTTCTTTCACAGTTCAGGCTATAAAGCTATGGAATTCTCTTCCACTGACTATTAGGCGCTCACAATCTGTGGTTATTTTTAAAAACCAAATTAAACAACATTATCTTTTAATCTCATACTCACAGTGTTAAACTCACAGGGTTAAAATTGTCTTATTTTGTGTTTGTTATTTTATTTTAAATGTCTTGTATATGTATGTTTATTTATTTATTATATTTATGTTATATACTTGTTTATTATGTATATTATATATTGTGTGTATGTTTATTCTAATTACAACTTACCTCTTTCGTCACCGCACCACTACTTTTCTTTGTATTTTCCTCTAACCAAAGGTTTGCCTGTTAGAGATCGCTTTTTAGCGATAAGGTCGCCTATTTGTAATTTTTCTTATTATGGCTTTTTATTGTATATCTATTTTAATTGTGCAATAAAGAAAATTTCATTCATTCAAATTTCATCCATTCACCATTTAATGTTTACCAGTTTTACATTACTTACTTATTACAAAAATAAAAAGTTCGTAAACCATAAAATGTTACCTATAACTAACTAAAATCTATAAGAACCTAATTACTAATGTGAAACATTCATACAACAAATGTGTTTTTTTTTTCATTTTTTGCGTTTGCTTCATCACACACAAAAATAAATAAAGAAACTAAGATTGTTTTTTGAATAATATTTATTACAGTATAAAATTACACACTAAACGTACGGAACCGTCATTGTGATATTTGTGATTGAATAAAAAATGATGGGTAGAGTCAACAAATTTCAAAAGATACTGCGCGGCCGATGGCATTGTTTAATCATTAAAACTGACTGTATGTACTTAAATCGTAAGTTTTAATTTTGTTTTTAAACATTTATTTAAAGTAATATTTATAAAATTGTAGTTGGGTAAAATAAGTAGGTAGGTAGGTAGGTACTATTTACCACCAGATTTATTACAGCTAGAAAAGAGGAAGTTGGTTTAAATTCATTTGATTAAAAAACTTAGGGGTGCGGATTAAAGAAAGTTATGTATAATTTCTTTAAATGATAAATATACAATTGTCAGCGGAGAAGTTAGTAGCGGGGTGCATAGACCATAAGTTGCACTCCGAATTCTCTTTAATTGCTGCACCCTAACATACAATCTCATTAAAGATAAAATTAATGGTACGCCCCCAGTACCTCTCGGTAGCGAAATAAATACTGTATTACAGTACCTATAGCTATTTTCACATCTGTGGTAGGGAGCAACACGTGGTGGTCGAGCCGCATCGCTTGTCATCAGATTTACGAGTAGCCACATCAAACGGACTTGCGACAGTTTACGAACACTCCGACGTTATCTTCACAACAAGCGACGCCCTACTGTAAACCGTTCAGCCCTTTACTAGAGGCCTATTGACTATAAATATACATACAAAGAGAGATATTGTCAAATGTAGTGAAGTTTTAATTAAGTATAAGGTTGAGCCATTGGCCTATGCTTAGTGTATGGTTCCTTGGTTACTAAAGTTGGTTGTGTTCTGAGGAATTGTGCGAAATTATGCTCACGCGGCCACAGTTACTATTTACAATCGATTGCACAATGCGGTTTTAAAGGAACTTCTTCCTCCCGCGAACGCTTCGGTTGTGGTATGAGCTCCCTGTTGAGGTTTTATTCTAGGGAATACGTGTTGGGTGAATAAGGACTGATTTTATATTTTGAAAAGGTCGGCAACGCGCGATATTGCTCATGGTGTTGCAAGCGTCCATAAAATACAGTGACCGCTAGACATCAGTTTTTGTACTGCTGGCTACTCGTCGGAGGAAAACTATTAACCGGCCAGCCAACCGCAGGCACAGTTGACAGTTCGTAAACCCCACTTTCGTTCATCCAATCGTCGTATTTAGCGATAATTTGATATAATTATTTATCATTGCTGGAATTGTTTTCTATGTGAACCCAATCTTTTACAAATATTGTTAAAAAAATATTCAAGTCGTCTGTATTGGTTCACATTTTCTATTTTTAGCAGTTACGGCGCGGCGTCAGAGTTTGAAATATACTCAATGAAAGGTCTGCTGGCCGGTCAGGCCAATTTAAAATTGTCTTTTTAGATAAAATATATAATTTTCCAATAAAATGTCTTTGTACCATTTGTCTGTTTTTTACATGTCAAAATCAATCTGTCAATCTGTCATTCGTCACCAAAAAGGCCGCGACATCCCCACCTCCATTATTGGATCGCAATACTCAAGGCGCTGGGTGCGGACGTCCAGTTTACAAAGTTTGGTCACGGGTCTTTTGTATAGTCCAATTCGAGTCTTCACGTCAGCAACTCGTACAAGTCCGTCTCGTCCAGGATATGTTTTGGTCACAACACCTCGTAACCAGAGGTTTCGAGGTAATTGGTCATCGACAATGATAACAACGTCATTTCGGTTATTGGTTCCGTCGGTCTATACCATTTGTCTCGTCTAGTCAAAGTTGGAAGATATTCTTTCAACCATCTGCGCCACACTAGATTAGCGAGATGTTGAGATTCTCTCCATTGTCTTTTAAGGTCTTGGCTAGTGAAACTACCAAATGGACAGTCGAAGTTGTCGGTTTTCATCAAAGGATATCGTTAGGTGTCAAGGGTAAGTCGTCAGCGTGATCGATGGGAACGTATGTCGAGGGTCGATTGTTCCATCATTTCAGCCTCTGTCAATAAAGTTTGTAACTTCTGGTCTGAGGGAATACGTTCTTCGAGAGTGAATTTCAGAGCTGTCTTTATAGCACGTATCATCCTTTCCCAACAACTGCCCATATGTGGAGTGTCAGGAGGGATAAAAAACCACTCGATACGTTTTAACGTGCCGAAACGAAGAAGTTCGTTACGGTCAATAGCCTGTATCGATTGTTTTAATTCTTTGACCGCTCCTTTAAAAGTCGTCGCGTTGTCGGAAAATATTTGTTTTGGACAACCCCTTCTGGCAATAAAACGACGTAGTGCCATTATTGCACTACTCGTGGACAGTCGGACTAATGTGAATGGCATCACATTGAAGTTGT
The DNA here is from genome assembly GCA_946406115.1 of Apoda limacodes. Classification (NCBI taxonomy): domain Eukaryota; kingdom Metazoa; phylum Arthropoda; class Insecta; order Lepidoptera; family Limacodidae; genus Apoda; species Apoda limacodes. Next base: position 15,797,277 of record OX291542.1, read on the forward strand.
CAAACACGTAAAGAGTGCACCATACCTCTTCTCGTGACGGCGACCTACTTTTTCCAATATAGGCCCAAAGCAGTCTAGTCTAGTAAACGCGAACGCTCTTCCTTCGGTAGGCGTTAGTCTACTAGTGGTAATGGCGCCATCGAAGGTGCCGAAGGCTTAGAACGGTTATTTTTACACACCAAATTGACTTGACCATGTTTCTTCCTTTTATGATCCAGAAAAGTTGCCTCAAATTGTTATACACCATCTCTCTCTGAGCTGCATCAGTATGGTACTGAAAAGCAAGTAACCTTACAAGCCTGTCCTTGGGGTGGAGAGTAATTGGGTGCTTGGTGTTGGTGTGCAAGTCTGCTGAAAAAGTCTCGTAGCACTCCGTCAGTATCTAAGAAAGGGGTGAGTTCTCTAATAGTAGTAAATTTATCCACATACCCATTTTTGCTAACTAAATATGCGAAATTACGTTTTTGGCTCTCTTTAATCCATAAGAGTTCTGCCGAGTTAGCCTCAGAGGCTGTTAGCTCTCCGCGCCGCTTATCATTCTCATTCTTAAGGTTATGACAGAACCGTAGCAACCAAGCTGTAGTACGTATCAGCTTCCAATACTTAGAGAAGCGTCGGTCGTCAGGTAAAAACGTTGGTTCGTCTGTATTGACTAAACAAACTTGTTTAACTTCTACGTCGTCTGGGTCCAAATTTATGTTGACAACATTTTTGCTGGGCCACGTATCCTCCGACTGCTGTGAGAAAGAAGGGCTATATAACCATCTATTCGAATCTTCCACCACAGTATCACGAGTTGCATCATCCACTGCATTCATGTTGTTCGGCACCCACCTCCAGTCATAGATGTTTGTGAGCTCGGAAATTTCACTGACTCTATGAGCTACGAATGGCTTAACTCGCCCAGTCTCTGAGTGTAGCCAGCTCAATACTGTCGTAGAGTCAGACCATAAATACACTTTGGTTGGTGGAGGGTCAATATATTTCCTCAAACCCTCTGAAAGACGTGCGCCTATTACAGCAGCTTGTAATTCTAAACGTATACTTGCCGTTTTCAGCGGTGCAACTCTTGCCTGAGCCATGACTATGCTCACATGCCACGAATAACTGTCTGTTTGTGATCGATGATACGCAACAGTGGCAAATGCCTTTGAACTTGCATCGCAAAAAACATGTAGTTGTGTTGAATCAGTCCCATAGCAGTTTTCAGTCATGAGCCAGCGTGGAATAGTTAAATCTCTTACCTTGCATAACTTTGAGCCAAGCCTGCCACTTGTTAAAATGGTCTGACTCAATCTCGTCATCCCAACTAATACCGCTCTTCCATACGTCTTGAAAAAGTATGCGATAGAGGGTTATATCACCGTGCGGACCCGTAATAATGACCGGAACAACTTTCAAAAGTACCGTAGAAGAATCCGTGCAGTAGGTTATCGTAGTCGACGTGCTGGAACAGTTTACTGCTTGTTCAATATTCTGAGGCATTGGGGCAGCATGTAGCATCGGGTGGTGAAGTCTATCACATTCGGTTCTAGTACATTTTAGCAGGTTTTCAATTGGTGTTTTGACGAAAGACAGGAAAAACAAAGTTTCTTCTCAGTCACGAACTTCCAACGACCGTCGATAGAGAGTTGTATAAAATTAGTACATTCTTGAAGTCTATGGTCGCCTTTACACATACTGCAGTTAAGTTTTTGCACAGCGGATGTTGCAAGTACCAATTTTCGTTCATGCTTCAACTGATGTTTGTCAACGTTTGGCAGAGGTGCGATGTGTGTGGCAGAGATAGCTAATGTCATCAACCACTCCGAAACTGTGTTCAACGTTATAGTCTTATAGTCTGTGTTCGCATGAGAAAGGCTCCATTGAAATTTCAAAGTTGGTGGTAGTTTACTTATAATTTCTCGTATCAATGACGGGTTTGACGATAAACCAACCTCATTTGTTATATTCATTGTCGCAACTATATTTTGTACTGTAGCAAATTCTATAATTTAATTTATGTCATGACGTATGTCACGTGTGTTTCGGATTTTCGACATCATGAATTCTATAATGATATCTGGTCTACCGAATCTCAATTTTAATGTGCTAATGATTTTGTCTAGGTTTGTAGCACTCACTAATAAAGCGGACACCGCTTCCCGTGCACGTCCCTTTAGGCACTTTGCGAGACGGGCGATGTTTTCGTCATCGCTATAGCCACACAAACGTGTTGTCGACATAAATAGGCTGTAGAATAACAGCTACTCCTCTACACCCCCAGAAAAAAGTAAAGTAGCTCTTTGATACACACTTGACGAGATAAAAACTTACTCATATTGTCACTCTGTTGATGATGCGTTTCGTCTTTGCATTTGGTCACTGCCGGTTCGTCGTACCGTGGTTGTAAAATATCGGCCGGCATGCACGCATATCGGTGGTGGCCGAGGGGTTTAAATTTCACTTCACGTCCCAAGTGGCGGAGGTTCGAACCCCGGGTCGGCGTGTACCTGAGTCTTTTATTAATTTCTCAAGTACACTGATTAATTTATTCACACCCACTGGCTTTTCGGTGAAGGAAAACATCGTGAGGAAACCTGCATACGTCAAGAAAAAAAAAATTACGTATGTGAAGTCCACAATCCGCACTGGGCCCGCGTGTGGACCTATGGCCCAATCACCCTCGCTTATGAAGGTTGGCCGAGCCCCAGCAGTGGGGACGTATGAAGGCTGGCAAGCATGCACGCATCGTGCACTGTAGAGTGTACCATTGGTTCTAAGTCGATGACAGAGGAAAATCGCGACAATCGCGACACAGCACGACTGGAGTGCCCTTCGGAATGTATAGCGACTGTATTTAGTTCAAGCTTTTTTTGTATCAATTCACGTTCTATCTGTACCTTTTTTAGAAGCGTTTCCTGTTCAAGTTGCGCTAACCGCTAGGCAGCCTCCAGCTGCAAGTCTAGCAACCGGCGACGTCTCACTGTCGAAGCGACGGACGCAACAGATGTTGTCGGTGACGTGTCTCGTGGGGGTTGCGCTGGCGGAGAGGCGGTCCTGTCGGGAACACCGCTGCTAGGCAAATCCATGTCTGAAGTCACATTTGTCGGTTCAGAAGTCATATTTTTCTTCATACTTCGAGTCAAAACCATTGGACTAGGTCAAATATTGCGAAGGACCACTTGAAAGGTCTGCTGGCCGGTCAGGCCAATTTAAAATCGTCTTTTTAGATAAAAAAATTCCAATAAAATGTCTTTGTACCATTTGTCTGTTTTTTACATATTAAAATGAATCTGTCAATCTGTCATTCGTCACCAAAATAGGCCGCGACACTCAACAGCAGTTAGTGAGCGTCGCATTGGATCTATTGTTCTTAATAGACATTCTATTATTGAGTACAAAAATACTTATAAAGGACCTTTAATAATTGTAGGTACTTAAGACAAAAAATAGTTAGCTTAGTTGCCTGTAAAGTCGGTATACGGGCGAAAGTTTTACGTGACAATGATTTTATGTCTGTCTCTCTCGCTCTTAGGCGGGCGCGTGCCTCTCACTCGCTCTCATTGTGAGCGCATAACGTGAGCGGAGCGTAACGCAGTTTCTTGAAGTGTCACCCGGCAAACCAATTTATAAGACGTTGTCACGTCAAAAATAGTTAGCTTAGTGCAAATTTAAGAGAATATGTATGACTTTTAAACTACCCAATTAAAAAAAAAACTTTCACACTGCAGACCTTGATATTTATTCCTAGAACACTTGTTTAAAATATTATGGTATTTGAATGGTATGTGTCAAAAATAAGTGGGAAATTCGTTTGTATGAAACACGCTACGAGGCGACGCGAATGATAATAGATAACGCGTAGCCAGTTTGACGTGGTTGTACTTATGGTGTAGACCTTCAGTACCACTCACATTTGCAACCATTCTTTTCTAAATTTTTTTTTAAGAAACGTACGTTTTTTTTTAAGTTTTATATACAAAACATGCAATTTTAAAAAAATAAACGAAATCCTATTTTGCAAGTTGTCAGTATTCAAATTTTTAACATTTGGCAGCTACTGAGTCAAGATATAAAAACTCGACCACATCTACAAGCATCGGACTTACTGTCTTCAATAGATATTTAAGTATTGAGTACATACGTTCTCTTAAACGAACACTAAACCTTAAACAAAATATAGTCAGTTTAATGCAAATTTAAGAAACAGATATATTGTAGCAAGCTCTACGCGGTTTGACGTACGGCGTAGACCTTCAGTACCACTGACAGTCGCATTCAACCGCTGGAATTTTTTTTTAATTTTAATTAGAATTTTAATTTAGAAACCTGATCAAAAATTTTTACATAAAATTTCGCGTAATAATAAAGTTGTTAAATTTGAATAGCACCGTATTTAGAAAAAAATACTTCATTAAAAATAAAAAGAATACATGAATACACTTTTCATTTCACACACACAAATTCATTTGATGAAAGAAAAAAAACAAATCACAAAGAATCGATACTCGGAAAAACTACACGTTCTCCAGCAGGCCAATTTATCTATACTATACTGACTATTACTATTTACTATAATATATAAAGCTGAAGAGTTTGTTTGAACGCGCTAATCTATTAAGTAAACTATTGGTCCGATTATCAAGGAAGGCTATAGGCTATATATCATTACGCTAAGACCAACGGGAGCGGAGCACCAATAAAGAATGTTTTAAAATCGGGGTTTTTTTTCCTTTTAAGAGCTTCCGCTGCGTAAACGGTTAAAGTTTCGCAAAAACCATGTATGACAGAATTATTTCCCTTTAAAAGTTCTAAAAAAAAACAGCATATGACTATCTTCTAAGGTTGGCTCACTATTTTATGCTAACCAAATTTGTTCTAAAATAATGCATTATTTGCGACCACAGAACATTATAAATCTGGGGTGTTTTTTGCGACGGTGTTTTTATAAACATGATATTAATCCTTATGCATACGTTATTCATCACAAGTATTTAATTTAAAACAAAATTGCCCTTCACATCATTCGATTTTAATGAATATCTTAGGACATATCGCAGTTTTAAATTAACATCGCAGCAAAAAAAATTATCAAGTACTGCACGCGCATTTATGATGCGTAAAGCCGGCGGACAGTCATGAGGGGGAAGGGCGGTACGTATCATTTAAAAATATTTTCACCTTCTACGTAAACAAAGTCGCGGGTTAAAGTTAGCGTTAGCCCAAAGTAACTATTACTGACTCACTGAGAGACTGATCTATCAACGCACAGCTCCTACCACGGATCAAGCTGAAATTTAGCACACATATAGCTATTATGATGTAGGGGTGCGCTAAGAAAGGATTTTCTAAAACTCACGGGGTAAAACGGGGGTTCAAACTTTGTATGAAGCACCAAAATCGCGAGGTTAATCCATTACTTAATTAGTTTTTAGTAGTTTATTATTTATTATTTTTGAGGAAGAGAAAGAGTGTTAGTAGGTTTTCCAATCCTACGCCGTTAACCAAATTTAGGGCGGGCGGAGCCGCTGGCAAAAGCTAGTTTTAAATAACGCTAATGATGAGAACTACGAGTAAGACGCTTTTACTTTCGATGGGCGCAAAAATAAATGTAGTAACCACGCAGGTCTACCACCCAGGGCCGCGCCGACCCCCCACAGCGCCTGTGTGCGAAATCTATGAAGCGCCTCTTTTTTTCACAAATCGTCATGTTTCAACTTATTTTTTTTATTATTTGTTAATTTTGACCGAAATAAATGTTTTCCAGTTTTATATACTTGGATAATATTTTCCTAAATAGGTAAAACTAGTTCGCTTCCGCTTGCAAAAAATAAAACACGAATTAAATTTTTACATACCTTACTATAATCTTAAATATATATAAATCTCGTGTCACAATGTTTGTCCTCAATGGACTCCTAAACTACTGAACCGATTTTGATCAAACTTCGTAAATATCTGTTATTTGATCCAACTTAAAAGATAGGATAGTTGACCGATTGCTTGCTACGGTAACTGGCATAGTTAGCAAAATTGGTATTCCTATAGTGATGTTAGGGCATATAGCTGTCAAATTGTTTAAATATATAAATTCGAGAATTTTTACCACTTCCTAATTTATTTTTTTGAAAAAATACTAGACATGACATGATAATTTCTTTATACAAATCATCGGCGTTTATATCTAATGAATCATTTGCTGAAAGTTTTTCCTGCAAACGATGACAGGTACTTCGTAATCGACTTTGATCTCGGTCAACACTTAGTTTAAATAAATAATTAAATATGTCATCCTGATTATTCTATAAATTAAATTTTTCGTCTACGGAAGATAAAGCTTGATCCAATTTATAAAAATACATTAATTTATAAAAAATACATTAATTTATAAAAAATACATTAATTTATAAAAAAATATATTAATTTATAAAAAATACATTAATTTTAAAAGCGTTTCTCGGATCATTCATAGTGTGGTCTTCGTGTTCATAATCAAAAATCTTTGGAATCTTACGACGTCTTAGAGGTCTGAATCTAGAAGTTTCAAATTCAGCCTCGAAATATAATTTTTCGGCAATTTTCATAGGATCATTAACAATTTCCTCAAAATTTGCGTCGGTTCTAATTTTTATTAAAAACTTCTTTATTTTGGTAAAGCATCTAAAGCAACTTGCATATTCATATCGATGGACTGCAGAATTTTGCTTACAAAATTTACTTTTAACTACTTGTTCACTAAATAATATCATATATATATATTTAGTAAACAAATTAATGAAAAGGAGCATATTTTTTCTGCTAGATATTTAGCGTCATATTTTGCCTTCTGATCATATGATATACTCGTACTATTTGATATAACATAAAACGTATCATACATTTCTGGTAAATTTGTAAACAGCGGTTTGATAGCATCTATTCTGCTTGACCATCTTGTTTTAGACAATGGTTTTAAGGTCAGAATTATGACATATTTTTTTTTATTTAATCCCATCTTTTGGTAGAGGACGATAAATATTTATATGATTCTTGCACAATACTAAAAAATCCAGTCGTATGATAATTGAAATTGGCAGCGTCGTTTACTATTAAATTTAAACTATGGCTAGCGCACGGTGCATAGAAAGGGCGGGGGTTTAGATCAAGCAATCGTTTTTTAAGGCTATTATTCCCACCGCGCATATTTGATCCATTATCATAGCCATGTCCCCTTAAGTCGCTTATGTCCAAATTAATTTTGTCAAGTTTTCTATTATAAATGACGTTAATCCAGCGCCAGTTGTATCGATAATGGGCAGAAAGCTAGGAAATGCTCCCTTATTTCTAACTTTCTAGTTTCTGTGTTAAAATTGACAAATCTCATTATAATACTTATTTACTCTACGTATGAAATGTCAGTTGTATTAAAAAATTGCCATTGTTACGGTCGTATAATTTTTGGCTTTGGCCACAAAAAGCCATATTTTGTGTAGGTACCTACATAGAAATTGGACCACTTATATTATTATTTTGATTACATCGTACCAGCGCTGCTTTTCAACCTCTATAAGTTTTTGTTGAATACTATCAATAGTGTTTGATAGTATTCAATAAAAACTATCAAACAAAAATATTTTCGATGGCGGCGCCCCTATTGTCTTGGCGCCTGTGTGCGCCGCACACTTCGCACACAGGGGCGGCGCGGCCCTGCTACCACCACCTGGTCCATGGCCTTCTTGCTTATAATGTAACTAGCAATCATACTAGTCGTATGTTATAAATGCTACTTATAGCAACACAGCAAACAGAAATGGGTAGGTAACACGTTATTCTATATATTGTAGGTGGTTCTAATGCTAATAATGACATATGAAATAAGACATGATAAAGCCCATGTTCTGTGGTTCATCATCCACGAATCTACGGTTCGGTCCACTGCAAACCGACACAGTCACTTCGGTGTAGGTAGACCGAACAGTGTTAACACCGCCTGTGAATAGTGCGCTGCGGCCAGTGGAATTGATGAGTCGTTTGTTTTACTTTACGACATCACATTGCGGTCGCCAGCTAATAGATGTAAATATTTATTGAATAGCGAAACGCAATGTAAAGCAAATAGGAGATTTGTTGATATAAATTTGAGCTGATGAATCTATTAGATATGTGTTTAACATTTAATTTCGTGACCACAAGGAAATTAAGTGAAACAATTTCTTTGACATTCTGTTAGAAACATCTGTGACAGACAGACAGACGATACGAAAGTGATCTTACTAGGATTTAGGAAATAGGATTAGAACCCGAAAACTGAAGATATGTATGTGCCTGGCTGTTTTAAGACGTACTACTCATAGTAAAAAGCTCTGGAATAGCTGGAGGAACGGAAAAGTATTTTTTTTTTCATCCTGGTCAAGAGTTTCCACTGAAATAAGTTTTCTGCGTGGGGCACTATTCCTTTGCCTAAAAAGTAAAACCATTGCTATTAATCGTAATATTATTAACATTGTAACGTGACAACTTGTGCCTTTCACTTTTTATGTCTGTCTCTCTCGCTCTTAGGCGGGCTAACCATGCCGCGTGCCTCTCACTCGCTCTCATTGTGAGCGCATAACGTGAGCGGAGCGTAACGCAGTTTCTTGAAGTGTCACCCGGCAAACCAATTTATAAGACGTTGTCACGTCAAAACAAAGAAGCGGCATAATGCTGATTTTATAATGATTTATTAGCTTCATCTGTAACTAACTATGTATGTTAACAAACCTGGAAGTCGCATTAAACCAACTTTTAATTTGTCGTATCGATTTGAAAATTTGGAAATGTATGTATTACCGATGGTAATACAATGATATGGTTGCATCGACCTGATCTGATGATAAAACCAGGAGACTTATAGTGGAACTCTTTAATGTCTTTAGTAAACCCTTCCAGTTAGGACTTATTTGGTTTGTTTCAGCAAGCCGAATACAACACACTTGTTGACGAGGGTCTGATAATGCATCCTGGAGGTGGATAGTGGAACTCATTAATAGTAACTTAAACCCCTCGAGTTTGGATTCATAAATACATCACACTAGGTGCCAGGGCCTTAGTGGATAGTGGAGCTCTTTAGTAGTTACTGGTAAATCTCTCGCGTTTGAAATTATTTGTCAATTTACCAACAGAAAAAAACATTTCCTTTCAAATGATGTTATTCCTATTGAATTTGGTTTCGATTAGGAAGAGGATACAATGATGATCATAGCTAGGTAAATCAGCCCGAGGTACAATTGTCCTGATCGCACAGCGGTATCTTGGTCCAGGCCCTAACTAAACAGCAAATGTTTGAAAAATTATTTTGCATATGTTGGAGATTTTTGTCTAATTCCGGTGTACTAAATAATATTTACCAAAAAACCTACATGTGAGAAGAAATTAAAAAAAAACTGATTTCGATAAACTGAATAGAGACATAAAAAAATGTGTAATTTGTCTGATATCTGGTGCTTGCGTTCAACCATCTCTTTACATAGCTTTAAGTAACTCTAATAAATAATGGGAGAGGTTTACATCTTACATTATTAAACAGGTCCTCGTTAGTCATAAAACATTGAGCTTGCTCGTTGCCACGTAATTATCCGCGCAACTGGCCGCATCAGAGCAGAGCGCGGTGCGGCCGAGCCAGCAGCCGGCGCCGACGCTGCCGGTTCGCCGCAGGCCATTGCGCGCCGCACGGCATGCCTCGTTGCCGCACGCGAGACGCGCCGCCGCGCCACGCCTCGCGCCTGAATGCAACTCTAACTGGTTTGTATCTACGTACTCAAAATACTACGAAAATATTAATATAGATATTATTAATCATTTGTTCGCGGTCTTTTCCTGGAACACACATTTTTGTTGTTTATGTATTCTATACCCAGAAACAGAAAAACTGGAAGTTAAAGTACTACTACGTGCCCATAAAAGGGAAATAGTTTATTAAAGATCCCTCAATGCAATACGCATATACATTTTGCCTAATGAGCATTTAGCTGAAATCGACGTTTTCTCAAACATTTGTGTGGCGGTTTATAATAGACACTGTAAAATTGTATTAGAATCTACTCAAAGTCGACACAATAATGAGGCTGTGACATACTGACGGACAATTTTATAGCACGCGATATATGGTTGTTTTCAGAGATTTGCGAGGTTCGTCAAGCACGCGGGTGCTTTTTTCATATTAGTCTAAGTATGTGTAAGTGTGTACGTGTAATGTCACTGAACTAAATGACATGATATTTTTTGTGTGTTTGAGTAGGTCCCTGGATGTGTTAGATTCACAACTGAACCTGGTAGCTGGCGTGAGTTCTAGGAGTTTTTAAGCAGACAAGACATTGTTCGGGCAGGACAACTTCTGTCGGGTTCGCTATGTTTGTTTATTAGATACATTTTTCATGTCACAATTAATGAATTAAGTACCTTTCAACTTAAGGAATAGTGCAACGAATCAACAAGCGAAATGCCATACTTATCTGGTGGGAATAAAGACTTGTTTAGGTAATCTTAATATATATAAATCTCGTGTCACAATGTTTGTCCTCAATGGACTCCTAAACTACTGAACCGATTTTGATCAAACTTCGTAAATATCTGTTATTTGATCCAACTTAAAAGATAGGATAGTTTTTATCTCGATATGTCAAGTGCGAGCCGGACTCGGGCACTATAGGTAAAAACCAACTTTCGCCGGGTACAGAGGGACGGCAGCGGAACAACGTTCGCCGGGACAGCTATCTTAATATATATAAATCTCGTGTCACAATGTTTGTCCTCAATGGACTCCTAAACTACTGAACCGATTTTGATCAAACTTCGTAAATATCTGTTATTTGATCCAACTTAAAAGATAGGATAGTTTTTATCTCGATATGTCAAGTGCGAGTCGGACTCGGGCACTATAGGTAAAAACCAACTTTCGCCGGGTACAGAGGGACGGCAGCGGAACAACGTTCGCCGGGACAGCTAGTATGTCATATAGACTGCGCAATAGCCTCACATAATGGCCACACTTTAGAAAGAGACAACGCTTATCTGCTGCAACTTCCTGTCTCTTTTCTGTAATATGAAGTTAGAAAGACACGAGAGACCGCAGATTGCTTCGTCTCTTTTACACTTTTGCGAACGATTTAATATAATAAATATCATTATTTTTGTCGGATGAAATATTTATTAATCAAATCTACCCTCGTTGTCTATACATTTCTACCATCTAAATAAGATCATTAAAACGTTTCCGATAAAACTCTATGGACTTGGAATCCACAAACTGTGTGAAGGCATTTTGTACTGCTTCCTAGAAAGATTTTTTTTTCGCGGAAAAAAATATCCAATCCGCAGAAAAAGTAGTAGTCGGTTGGTGGAAGGTCCGGAGTATGGAGGATGACGGGTGGTATGTTACTGCAGTTCTTGTTGTGTTAAGACTGTTTCACGAGTAGTGTACCTCACTGGCGTTATCATGGACCAAGTTTTTTAATTTTACCGATTTGCCGATTTTGATAGTTTTAAATACAAAGAAAAATTTTGCTAAATGAAAACGAGACGTATTATTCAGAAAATAACTCTTAAGTCATTCATAATTTTGTAGGTACTTGTATTTCAAAATAAATATTTTTTTCATAATTCCTTTTCTTTTCTTGTTTTTACAAAATTTACCATCATGGATTAATGACTCAATATTCCTTAATTTTTTATAAAAAAATTGTTTTTCATACAAAAAACAACATTTAGTAGTTTCATATTATACGTAAATAAATCTGTTGGTTTTCTGGTAGTTTTAGGACCTACATCTAGTGGGCTTCCAAAAAGTTTGCTGGCATCACTGATTGTGGATAAGCTAACGGCAGACCATGGCGCTAATTTATTGGTAGTTTGACACGGATCAGCTTCCACCATCGCCTCTCTTTATCGTTTACCTTAGTGGCTGATTTTCCTCGTGTTTCATTCTTATGGATAAAGTTTCCACTGCGAAACAATAACGCACGCTGCGTTTGTTAGCCTTATCCTCTCCAAACATAGCATTGACATTACGCGCAGTTTCTGCTGCTTTAGGCGTCGTATAACTCGTCATTCCAATATAACTCTGATTTTCGGTGTATCCACGTTAAAAGTTTTATGTAAAAATAATTGAAAGTTGAACATCAATTACGTCATTTCTTTTTTAAATTGTTATCATGTGCAGGCAAATCTGTAATGACGCGCCTATATATTGTATCAAATATGTATAAAAGCGACTGCTCAAAACATGAACTACGCACACACTACAAGCGAACTTTTACAAGTTTCAACTTCAGCCAAAACTTTTATTCATAAAATCTCTAGATACTTCAATTCCCACCATTTCATTATATTTTTAATAATTTACTTGCAAATGTGATAAAAAACATTGTGTGCAACACGGACGGTACGGAAATTACAAACTCGAGTCATTAAAGCCTTTGGCCTTAAGCTTCTAAGTAGCCTCAGTAAGTAGTAAGTTAGCTAAAAGTGCGTTAAAACTGCAATTTCATTTTTAAACAACTATTATTATCCTTTTCGAGTAGTGATTCACAAAAATCACCATGCTCTACCGTTCTAAAGACTAAGATATCTAGATTTTTGTACCCTCTTTGTCAGGGGCTTTATTGCTCGTCGGTGTGCATAGTCTAAAACAAGAAAAGACGTAGATCAGTCTGTACAATAAACACTAAATATGCTAGTACTTTGGATCAAGTTTATAATTATAAGAATTATTTCCCATTCCGTATTTTATTTTCTGGAGCTATAAATTATTCTCGCCGAGTTCTAAAGATATGAACAGACAACCGTGACGAACGGACACTGTAAGTGCGTCGCAATTAATCAGTATAAAGCGTTTTATTAGCGGGCCTCACGCGCGTTCCGCCAGATATGTCCTCCGACGACACATAGAAAAAGAAATAAAAACAAACAAAATGGCGACGCACCCGTTTTGGCGGCAAGCGATTGGAAATGGCTGTGGCGTGTCCGAAGCTTGCTCTTTGATGTCATCATGGCTGCTGTGGTTGCCCTCATCACTTGATAAATTACTAACACAAATCGTCAGAATACTTAATAATAAGTACTAATTTAAAACACGTGTAGTGCCTACCTGCCTTATTTCTATAAGGTACTTTCTGCGATTAATTTGATAACTAAAATGGAAGTTTTACGATCATGTTTCAGGTCCTCGTTTATTTCTACCGAAGACAAAAGAGTGCTGTTTATTAATATAACAATGAGAATGAATGCAATCCAATATTGTAACTCTGTCGCTGTCTGTCTGTCTTTTCGACCTTTGAACGGTTCTATCTTTTGAACTGTACGAGGCAGATTGCTGTAATTTTTACAAAATATCTGTTGTGCCGTGTAAATGTTGTGATGAAAACAATGTTTATTATTCAAGCGGTGTCGCCATACACGAAGATTCTTTTGTTTTTATTTTTAGTAGGTACTCACCATCGTTATTCGTAGGTAGGTAAAAAAAACCATTACCTTATATCATTACGAGAGCCAATCATCCCTAAAGTAGGGAATGAAACTTTAATAAAACTATATATATGAGAATGCGATTATTCCTGTAAATATAACGGTATCTATCCTGTAAACTCGGATAAGATCCCTCAAAGAAACCCCAAGAATAGCGCATTCCATCGCACCATAAACAACGTTCAGCTTATAGACTTTCGGGGTGTTTATTTTATACTATGAGACGATTTTGGCATATTGTAATAAATATTGCTTAGGTTTTTATTAAAATTATAGTCAAGATACCTTTATTGTTAAAAGTAGATGGGTAACTATATAGGACATTGTATGACGAAACGTTTATAATCATTAAGTTTCCAGAGTCTACCTGACGGACGCTTATCAAATTATTTTTATTTGATCTGATTCAATTCAGTACAGCGATGGTCCGAATTCGTATCATCCGGCTCCGTAGCGCGTCGGTGTGAGAGCAATACATTATGGTAAGAGAGCGTGCCCTGAAACGTCAAGTCACGTCACTCCGACGAGGGAGGAAGGACACAAAAATGTTAGCGTGACTGAATACAAACACTACAATGTGAGAAAAAGGACAGTCGCATACAAAAGTGCTAAACTATTAAATATTGCGGGTAACTCTCAGTAAGCTGAAGTAACAGGCGTCAGACAAGTCACCCAATGTATTTCGAAGGAAGCAGAATGATCCATTGCTTAATGTATGATTTTTTATAGGTTTTTAATCATAAAATTATGGCTAAATAAGCAAAATATTACCTTAACTAAACACTTGCATCTACATATCTAAATGTTTATGATAGATAACACCAGTTCCAAGAATTTATAGGTATATTTGTACTCAAAGCCTACACCACCTAAGTATATGTATATTCTCTGTATAATGTGTATATATATGAACGACATAGATTTTCTAGATATCACTACTTATAAAAAAAGAATCATGCCTTCATGCATAGCGTAGGTCACGCTGCGTGATGTGTGTCCTATTTGAAATTAACTATTTACATTAATTTAAATTAAATGGTTAACAAACTATTCCCAAGACTGTACTCATGTGAGCCATTTTTCATAGCACGCGTGAACGGTTGGCCGAAGCTAAACGGATTTAGCTTTACGTCCTGAAGCCGATGGGAGGGGGGAGGGAGATGGTAGACATTTCAGCTAATTGCTTTTTTCATAATAGCCGCCGCTGCGACAGTTTACGTGATCATGTAAAAAGACAGAGAGTGACAGCGACGCGCGGATTCATGGTCCGCTGGCAAAATGCCGGAGGGAAAGTTTGTTGGTTTAGAATTACAAGCTCCGTTTCTTACTCCTTTGTTGTTGTCCTGAGCAGCGTCGCCGTGGCATTTGAAATTCTACTTACGTTTCAGTTAAAAAAATTTTTAAAAGTGGGCTACCTGCCCATCCCAATTTCATGCAAATTGGCCGTTAATGCGTGATGGAATAAAAAACAACTAAACTTTCATATTTATAATTTCAGAGGTACGAGATATCATTAATTCAGTATAATAATAATCATTATAATAATACAAAACAATAATGATTAAAAAAAATAATTTAAAGAATACAAAACTAGGTTCGGATACAAAAGAAATGCATTTTCTTTTTTATTTCTTTTGAACTCCAAAACCACAAACGTATTCAATAATTATATTTAAGAACCTTCTTTTTGGTGTAAATTCGATCATTCGGTCGAATCGGCGTGTAGAAACACGCGGCAACCAGAAACTGCGTTATTCATTCATCCAGCACTCGTCCGTCACCGGAGACCATGTTCTCTAAAATCTTTATAATATATCTACTAGCTGACCGGGCAGACGTTGTACTGCATGATACCGACTGCAGCGCCATCTACCGGGCTAATTTATGAATCTAAACCATCCAGAGCGCCAGGTCCAGCCGTTTAGGAGGAGTACAGTAACATACACACGAGAAGTCATTGGCGTTGACGGTCGAGTGTGTCCGTTTGTTTATTGGTTATCCTTCGGGACAGAACTTTTAACAATAGGTACATCCAAGATTGTGGAAATTATACAAGTAGATAACTACAGTTTTGTGATAGCAGCCCAGTTTCAGTTTCACGCGTGCTGACTTCCAGATCTCAAAGCAGAATTTGAAAAAGGCCGTCAATTTTAACAGACGAAAACAAAAAGAAAGTTCTTAAGTCAACGCGTATTTTTAGGGTTCTGTAGCTAAATGGCTGGAACCCCTTATAGTTTCGTCATGTCTGTCCGTCCGTCCGTGCTTGTTTACGTTTTAACAAGAACCTTTGTTGCAACATTTCAAGTCGCTGGACCCATTAGTTTGCGGCGCCAACTTTGCGCTGTGCGTTGATATATCACTCAGTTTACTATTTTATATAAACTCTTTTATATTCTTTTAAACTCTTGAACTTATTGAAGCAACTAATTTTAAGTTGGCGCCAACCAAATTAGTGTACATTTGGCTGAGAAGCATAGTTAAAGACTATACGTGTATAATAATGAATAATAATCTTTTGCTTATAGACTCCACGGATCCATCCACATTCCAACGGCAAACAGTAAAAAGTCATTTAAGGAGATTAAAGGACTTATTGCGCCGCTTGTCTTTCTCAGCTGACAGCCGGCCAGCTCTCTGTACCGTTCCCCGGAGATGTAATTGATGGAGAATGCATTGAAGGTGCTCAAGCCTCCCTAATGTTAGTGTTCATACTTATAATATGATTTTTAGGCAACCCCATGCAACCCCAGTCGGCGTGCCTGGTGCACACAGGTTGCGTCTCACAACATAGCCCACTCTCGTTTCCAGGGTATTGAAGATAATCCATCAGATCTCTTGCTATCATATCAAAATATCTTATCAGAGATCGCCTGATAATGTCGTTGAGAAAACTAAGGCGTGAAAATCTTCCCATGCAGGATAGTTCATGAATTCCATAATGGTCGACGACAGTGTCTCATTTTGCAGGCACGGGGCTCCAATGCGATTTGAATCAAAACTCTCATCAAAAAGCAGAGTGCCGAGATTAAAGAGGGTAGGTACAGCTTTGGTAGAGACAGCTAGTAAATGTGCTAAATCGTGGCCACTTATTAAATTTTCAATCGAAATTCTATGATGTCTCTGCACTAACGGAGTGTCCCAAAGTTTTAATAGACAGAGCGAGGAAAACTGAGGTCTGGTTGAATGACAGCTTTGAATTTAACAATAATACCTTACCCTTAACTAAGAAAAATCATATTTTTATTAGATCTAGTTAGAATTGTCGACTTTTATAAGATAAAAATAAAACTAAGTATTTATATCTTAGTAGTTAATCAAATACCAGTATTGCCAGGGGTCGATATTAAAACTACTAGCGGCATCTGCTGTCGAATAGTGACAAAATTATATTTGTTAGCCTATACTTTGATAGCAATAGAATGATTGATTTCTCATATTAATTTTAATTTTTTTTATGAGAAAAAAAAATGCTTTAGGATTTAAGATTCCGACAAAAGTTAATTCCATTTTGTGTACTGCACTGTAATCTTATTATAGTGTTTCAGCGCCATCTGTGATCAAGTAGAAATGAACTACTGTACATTCATATACTATCTTGATTATGTGACTTCGTCCGCGTGGGTCTTTTTATTGTTTGCGGTTTAACCTACGAAAATACTCATTTCGATGTATTTAGCTCCATAAGTGGCAGATCCATAAATACTTCTAAGCCCCATTTTACGCCCTTAACTTGTGAATTTTGCAAAATCGTTTTTTAGTGCTCCTACGTCATAACCGGAACCAACTTGTGTGCAAAATTTCAAATCTCTAGATATATCAGTCACTCAGTTAGTTTACTCTATTATATATTTATTAATTTTATATTGAATACTTGTTTATATAGACTAAAAAGAAAAGAATGCTCGTGGTGTTATCTAAAAATATTTGGAATCCTTTTACCAGTTTTTATCCCATATTTTACCTTCAAGGGCTGTAGGGGATGGATTGAAGATTATAAACGCTAAAGTTTGTGAGTCTGCTGCAACAGCTCTGGATGAATTTGTATTAAATTTATAGAAGGGTCATAGCTTTCATCCTGGATTAACACAAAGGCTACATTTTATTCCAGAAGATTTAATTTAAAAGTTCCTGCAGTAACAGCTTTGACCAGATTCCTATACTGTAGCTGTAGCAATTTTCCTTAATATAAACCGATTTTGACTTTATACGATACAATTTTAACAGACAGTTATTTCCTAATGAGTCAAAAGATCCCCCAAACACATGAATGGGTATTTATTTATTTAATAAGAACAATAATAAATATGTTTGAACACTACATACAGCGCCATTTGGTTCCAATTGTATAATAAATTTTTCACCTTACGACGGTTTCTTTTCGTAAGTTGCTTATGACCATATGTTTTTGTAATTGACTGAATTGATTGACTGTAATTATTATTTTTACCTTTTTCGTACATCTTTTTTAAGGCGGTTGTTTTTTTTATTTTTGTTAAAAAGGTTTTTTTATAAAAAATGGTGGTTCGTTTACCAATTGGCCGTTGTCAGCCCTCAGCATTTTGTTGTCTTTGTCTCCCGCTAAACGTAACTTATTTGTTCGCCCAGCATTTAGCTTTAATTTTTGGTGCATTATTATTTTATCATTGAACTTATTAATATTTCAGACGTAGACCAGACAATGACCTGAAATAAATAAAGTACTTCATGTCGCAGTAAGATGAACAGTTAATATCTTTTTCCGGGTCGTGCTCGAAGAGCGAGGAGCGCGTATCCAAGGCGCAAAGCGTGTAATAGCACGTAATAGTGCGTTATTATGGTAGCTTCGACCAGGGTTGTGGAAACGAAACGCCTGGCACACCATGCTGCTGCAATACTAGGCGTAGGCTCCGGTACTTTACCGGAGGCCAAAGATTGCTACTTTATAAGACACAATACCTGACCATAGACAATAGAGACTGGACAGTGCGTGCCATATCCATCGGGGAAGAAAAACAGTGTGAGTGAAAGAGATGAAGCGACTTGACTCTTAACAGATTTTCACCGCATAGACGCCGCATTGTCGTTTTGTCTCTTTCTAAACTGTGATCAATTATGAGAAGCTGTTGCGCAGTCCATAAGTCAGAATATATATTAACTCGAAGTCGGTCCTGCCCTACATGGAATACCAACTTAGCTTTTTTGACAAGGTTCAACGTCGAGCTGTAGAAATTATTAAAATATTAATTATTTAATTAAGAATTATTGCACCCATAAGCTTGAGGAATGACTGCCTAATTATGCGTGTTCTATATCGCTTGTATAATGTGTTGTGTTCTAAGGAATTATTTGAAATGATGTTCATGGCTTATTTTTACCATCGCACCCTTGCCAGGGATAAAAATGCCTTTGAATCTAAAGGATTACGTGCAGTGCGTTTTTAGAGTAGCAATATCTCGCGATAGTAAGCTATTAGTATTGTGGAAGATAAGAATAAAAACGTGTATCTTTTTATATTTGTTTATATTCTAAATTTTATTATTGCGTCACCTACCTATCTAATACTACTTTTAAAAACTAAATTTCCTTTACCTTAAGGTCGCCTGGCAGAGATCGCTTTTAAACGATGAGGCCGCCTTGTTGTGTGTTTTTAATAGAATGTAATGATTCGTTTTAAGTTAATCTTTGGTAAACAATAAAGAATACATCTATTTATCGTAGAAAAGAGCAGACACTCAGCACTTTAGTAGTTCAGTGTATACATTTTTTGCTTATAATAAAAATAAAGTTCCTAGGCCCATAATCAGTCAGAAATTAAAAACACACTACATACAAGAGTATATTAATATCCAGAACAAACATCTGAGTTTCTATAAAAATATTTGTGAAAGCCCTGACAACGCCCGTCACCGAAGCATGACATGTCACAGCACAGTTCACATCTTGTCCTACCACGCACAGTGACGCGCGCGCGTTCTACAGACATGTTCTTAACATTATTGCTCATCGTGCAAGTCGGATCCGATTGGGTCGAGATTTCACAGCAACATTATCGAAAACCTTTACGCGTAACTCATAACCTCCCTGCCCTATCTAACGTTAGTAAAATAGAGGAGCATAGTTTTGAGGAAACTACACAAAAAAACAGATTTTTTGATGATAGTACAACCAAAAACAGATTGTATTTAAATCAATCAATTGCAGATTATCATCGGAACAGAGGTGTCTTGCATAAAGTTCCGAATATAGGCAGCGTAGAAAGAGTGTTTGTTAGCACCGAAGACAATCATAAAACAGTGAAAATAGTTAACATCGATCGTTTTGACGAAAGTTTAAATCTTAAACCTATCAAAGTTACTAAATTGAAAACTGGAACAGACACAGACACCGAAACAGATTTATCTAGTGGCAAAAAAATTAACAAGGAAAAACTTGTTATGGTTAACGATATTAAGAATAAAGACGATATGAAATTGCCAATAGAAAATATTGACACCATAAAAGATCAATTACATGCACAAGAAGTAAAGGGACCAGATATATCTGAAGCCAAAACTAAACAACAGGAAACTTCTGAATCAGTTACAAATAATACTAAAGCAAATACTTTTGAGAATATAGTCAAGTTTTTAAAAGTGGTTGCCGACACAATAACAAAGAACACAAGGAAATCTGTCAACAGCAAAGTCAAATATCTGCATAATTTAAAGAATTCAATACTAGCGAATATCGGTAAGATTTAACACCTAAAAATTTAAATAAAGACCATGTGGTATTTTCTCTCGCCATTATTATATATCGTATCGTATCGGTACCTGACCCCGCAGCTTAACAACAATCCTAACAAACAATTTAGCGTTGGTTTCAGGTAATTTTGAAGCTTAGAGTTGAAATAAGAGAGAGTGAAATAAGTTTAGCTCTATAGGTTGTATTAGAACTTTAAAAATTCTTTCCAGTTAGTATAGTAGCAGCGGTCGCTTATATACTTATGACGTTAAAGCTTGTTTGGGCTGCAGCGTCAAAAGCTGTTTGAAGATCTTCATTAACTCCCTATAATTCTTATTGCTATAAATCTGCTATAATAGAGTTGCTTATACATCATAAGGCTGTTGTTTAACTTCATTAACGTCATTGGTTCTGCAACGGTGTTAATTAAGAGTGTAGTAACACCAAACACTACATGCGTTGTATAACTCTTACATACAGCTTACGCCTGTAATACGAAAGACAATGATAGGTTAAATAGTTATAGCAGTTGGGTACGATCCTGATATAAGGGTTATGGTTAAGATAAACAAATGGTTATTCTTTAACAACACCATTTAATGTTTCTAACGCTTAAATTTTTGTCTATAATCTAACCTTACATTATGAAAACATTTATCGAACTGAGCTAAAATTTGGGATTTTACTACTTCGTAAAGAATCCTAATCTTAAGGATATATAGGTAAAGCTAAAGCCGGTATATTACTCTTCGCTGCAGGTAGATGTCTTCGCTTACTGCGTAGTTCCTCTCTTATGTCAACCAAAGATCGCATAATACTCTTGACTACCGGCGTTGTAGTTATTATAGTGTCGTAATAGATTTAAGAAAAGTCTGCACCTTTAATATAAATATCGCCATTTTCAATCACTTTCTGTCAAAAAAAAACTAAATATTTATTTATACAAAATCACTTTTGAATAACGTGGTACCTAAATTTTCCAAATTATTTTACATAGATTATGTATACAATCACTAAAACTGACCAACATTTGGAATTGAATGTCTAAAAACTTTTTTAGGTTATTAGTACTTTTAGTTGTTTTACTTATTTTCCTTCAAAGTGACGAGTAACATAATAAACAATCACATTAAACTTGCAAGCGCACTAATAATTTATATTACACTTCAAGAACACTGTTAATAAACAATACTTACATTTTGTAATGAAAATGTTGCAATGTCGGTAGATAAACAGTAGCACTTATTTCATATGTTTCATAATTAATGTAATTTTATGACTTTAGAAGTTTTTACTATCTACTTTTGACCCCGAAAACAGCACAATGAGTAATAAGGTATCAAAATACGGATCCAAGTTCTAGTTGACACCGTTATAGATATTTTAAATAACTACAAGTTTCAATACTGTCCATTATAAAGGTTCAATAAAGGTTCGAGCGGAAACTTGACGTTCTTATAACACCTCTTATACACTTCTACTAAAGATTATATAGAACCACTATAAAGGGTCTTTACAGGCTTTGCCTGCTTAATTGTACGCCAAAATCGAAGATACAAAGGTTATAACACTCTATAACTCTCTTATAAATTATACGCTAACTCTTTAATATTTAACCAGAACCGAAAAAAGGGTCCACTACAGTTTTTCTCAACGCTAAAATGTTACTTGGGATGTCAATACCCACGGAAGTCATTTTCCGTCCACTTACACTCTCTATTAATCCAAGAGAACGCCGAGATTTTTTTTTAGGTAAAGCTAAATAATTGCGTTCGTTTGATCCCTAAGTATTGTATTTATATTGTAGATTAAATATTTATTTAATTATGCAATAAATATTTATTTAATTATGCAATAAATATTTTAGGATTAACTATTTAAGGATATCCTGTACATATTATGTAGTTTGGAATACATTTACAGAAGAGCGCCTCGAGAGCGCCTGGCCGGAGCCCCGCGAAGCAGCCCCAACTCGCCGCAGACGCCGTAACACCGCGCGGGAGCACGTGCAGTTTCCCTCCTCCGAAAGTACGCTCATGACCATCTCCTTTCTCACCTTCGCCGTCTTTCTAATCAAGCTTGTGCTGGTAAGAATACGTTTATTATTATACCAAGATGTTTCTAGTCGCATAAAAACATGTGAATTTTAGGGTTCCGTACGTCCGAATGAATAAAAGAACTGAAAAAAGTCAAAGTCTAATTCAAAGTCAAACATTTTTATTTAAATTTAGGTTTTTACAAACACATTTGGATCGTCAAAGTTATGAAATAATATTTTTTGACAGGATCACTTGCGCCATGCCTATGTTTGTTAGTCCGTCTGTCACAGCCAATTTGCTCTGAATCTACTGGTCTGATTAAGATGAAATTTGATACACATATAAATTTCTGTGAGGGTGTTTACTGACGTGTACAGGATATAAATGAATGTAGTACCTAAGTACATAGAGGTTAATTTTTAGGGGCAACTTAGAAAATTTACATCAACAGAGAAAGATCTGATCTTCGATTCCCAAAGTTCAACTAGATTAGGAAATAAGTATATGATAAATAATTTACCTAATAGATAAATCACAAAATAAAAAAAAAGTCAATGTTCGAACAGTGAATTACTTTGCCTCACTAGTGAGCAAAATACGATTTTTCTCACTGAATTTGGACAGAAAAACTATCCTTTTCGTGCTTGTGAGGTGAAAAATATATTATTATGCTGTTCTTCCCCATGCAAACGTATTCCCCTGTTTCCTCCCTGGATTTTGGGATTAGAGCTGTTATTCTTGTATGTATGATAGATAAACACAATCTTTATGTCTGTATGTTTTGCCTTTTTTGATATGCTATTCCTATAAAAAACTGGAGCGCTAAATCAAAATATAGTTAGAATATTTGTATAGGTTCCAGGTTCCAAAATACGACGGGAAAAGTGAAATCGCGCGGGTGACACCGCGGCAAACCAGCTAGTTGAATAAAGAAATTTGTAAAACTTTTCAAGTCAAGATGACCGTAAGGTTGCGTTGCGGTCGGTGGTTTAGGGACATTAACAGTTTGGTGTGGTTGCAGCAAGTGATCCAGACATACAAGAGCAAAACCATGATGATGGCGCCGGCTGTGGTGGCGATGGGTCGCGCAGTCAACGTCCAAACGATGGACAACTAAATACCTACATTATACATACAGCTACTTATTGGTACTGTTTTTTTATTTGCATAAACTCCTTTCAGTTTTAGTGTTAAGGTCACTTCGAATCCCAATTCCAAAATCCAAAATCCCAGATTTTTTCCAACAAAATTTCTGCACTAAATAATTACTGGTAGGTAGTAGCTACCTATGTATAAAAATTTCACCACTCAAAATAGAATGCCTATTATTTAAATATCGCTATTTATTATAGTATATATTACGCAATAAGCAAATATTTACTTACACTAGCTTTTGCCCGCGGTTCCACCCGCCCTAAATTTCAACAGCGACTTCTTAATTATAGATCAAAAACCGACACACACTTGACGTTTTCAAGTAGCCTATATTTTTTCTCACTAACTCCATCTCATTTTATTAGGTACAGCGGTTTGAGCGTGAAGAGGTAACAGACAGACAGACAGAGTTAGTTTTGCATTTATAATAGTATTAGCAAATTAGTAAATATTAGTATGGATTTATGAAATGCCAGCGTATTATTAAATAACCAGAGTTTTTTTTGTTTCGTAAATTTAATTAATTTACTTAAAACTCTGGTTATTTAATACTTCATTGGCATTTTATAGATGAATACCTACGTTTTTTAAAAGCTTTATTATGTAAGTTATCCGTTTTAAAATTTGCAAACCATTTTTCTAGCACTGTATCCTATAGTGACGAAAGTAGTCGATTTGCTTTGCGAAGTAATTCCGAACGCAGTTTAAAACTAAAGCTGTCTGACTGTTTTTTTTTTCTTAACGGACTATGCAGTTGGCTGTTGCCAATCGTTGAAGCGAGCTTTATTTTCGATAGTGGGAGCGCGATCGCGTCTGCGGCGGGCCGCGTTATGCTCAGTCATTAGCGACCTGATGTGTTGCGGCAGGATTAGGTGGCGATAATCACCAACCGGCACTTGTCTTGAGCACTCGCCAGCAGTGGCGGTCAGGTGGCTATTAAGGGAGTCGATAGCTACGTTTAAGTCGGTCGCGGAAGAGATAACATTGGGAACGCGATCTAGATGCGAGCTGGGGTTTTCGAGCAATTGCCCGAATTTATCCCAGTCCGTCACGGTTCTAGTGTCGGGAGGAGTGTCCAAAGGGGAACCTAATCGGAGGACGACAGGGCGGTGGTCCGAGTCCAGTTCGTCAAGCACCTCTGTAGAGCGAAAGCTTAGCCTTACATTCTTTAGAAGTGCTATGTCGAGCACGTCAGGGTTGTTCCGAGTTTTATGGGGAAAATAAGTGGGTGTCATGGGAGCGATGATGTCAAAGTTTAGTCTGTCAACTAAATCGTCGAGGAGTCTGACTCTCTGCTAAGTTACTGAAGAGTTCCAGCGACGGTGAGTTTTCCATGAGTTTTCTCTTAATGTGCCTCCGGGTTATAGGATAATAGATGTACCAAAAACCATAATTTATCGGAATAAAATTAACGGTATAAATATAAGAATATTCGATATAAAGAACAACCTGATACATTTAAGAGGTGAAGAAATCCAGTTATATTTAAATATGAAGAAAAAGTGAAAACAGTAATAGCAATAGTCGTGTGCGTAAACACCACCTAGCAAAAAGAAAAAAAAGGACAGAAAATTATAAATTTTTAAAATTGGTTGAACTATTAAAATGAGTATTTTAAGCATTATAAATCCTCCTATGTACAACAATTCCATCAAAGCTATCGAAACACATTCGTATAAACCTTATGTCACCAGTTTTAACTAAAACGATGAAATTAGAATTCCCATTAATCAGCAAGATGTCTACATATTACCTTCCACAAGTGCATTGTACTTAGAAGGGGTAGTAATAGTACCTAATAAAAAAAGATATAAGAAAGAAAAAGTATTTAGTGTTTAATTTAAAAACAATCCTCTACTATATTTACTTCAATATATTCGATATGAATTGACTGAAGTCAAAAAAGATAAATTTAAAAATGCAGGCATTACTACATCAATTAAATCTTTATTACCCATGAATGATACTGAATCAAAAATTTCAAAACCATATATAAGCTTCTTGAGGTCTGCACTGTCTGCAGTCTAAATGCCGAGCGACTATAGCAAAATAATATCATCCATAGTTATAGAATCGATATTGATGGGAGAAAGAAAGCAAAAGGTGCGATTGGTTCGCAAGCACTGAACGCATTCAATACATTGGATTGATATGTTCGTCGAAAAAAAAAACATTTCATTCATCCGTAATTTTTTTTGCCGATTTTGTCTTTGCATCAGCAAGATGTCTACATATTACCTTCCACAAGTGCATTGTACTTAGAAGGGGTAGTAATAGTACCTAAAAAAAAACGTTTCATTCATCCGTAATTTTTTTTGCCGATTTTGTCTTTGCATTTGCATGAAATTACTTGTAAAAGTGAATGGGAAAACAACTTAGGATGTTTACGTCGGATGGGTTTTTACGAATTAAAGTACCAGGTAGCTCTCGAAGCGTCTAGAATACTCGAGCGCGAACCCCGCTCTTTTCAGCGAGTATATAAGGCGCCGCGAGTCGCCCGACGTCTGTCTCCATCGGCTTTTTTACGCCAACGGTCTCCGCAACCAAAGAGAGGAATTGTCGCAATTCCTCACGTCCCACAAACCGGACGTCTCCCTCATCCAGGAAACGTTCCTCAAGCCCCTACGATCGCTAACTATCGCACCGTCCGTTACGATAGAACTGCCACCCCTCAGGGAGGCACTCTCATCTATTACAGACGCTCCCTGCATTGCTTCCCTCCCGATCCTCCTCCACTTACGAATATAGAAGCATCCGTCTGCCGCTTAGCGATGACCAACCATCAGCCGATCATCATTGCATCGGTTTATCTCTCTCCCTCAAAAGACTTGCTGGAAAGCAACCTTCAGTCACTCTTAAATTTAGGCGACGCCATCATTCTTGCCGGCGACCTAAATTGCAAGCATTTAGTTTTTAATTTTTTTTGATTAGGGGGACATAGGGGGCGCATTTTGGCCTTTATAGATTTATGATTTTACTCGCCGCAGTAAACGTGTTAACTTTGGCTTTCAAAATTTTGCTTACAATCCATGATGCGAGTTTTTTACCTTTTCCAGAATCTTTTGATTTTGGACGTTTTCTTGCCATATTTAATAATTGATAATCAGCTTTGTATCGGTTTAACAAATCTGAGTAATTTGAATACGCAATGTCGTGATGCATACAAGCTTCATCTAATTTGTTTACTGCCTTATCAGTTATCACCCTTTAGTAAGCGTTCTCTTAGTCTTGTTCCCCACCCACAATAGTTATATTCTGGCATATGTATTAAAATGAAGATTATTAATAAGAACTGTTAACAATCCCTGATCCTTTAATTACTGTAAAGAAAGTGATTAGTAGAGAAAAATTTAGATAGTATAAGTAGGTTTGATCATTTAACAAGTTAATTTTTTCTAATCCAACAATTTTTATTATCATTGAGACCCAACCATTTTACAAAAAACTTATCTTTGTTTTAACTTATAACTTTTTCCACTAAATACACGTTAGGACAGTTAGACTTTTGAAGTTCATGCTCATAAAAAGACGCCATTATTTTTTTGTTTTTTACAATCTTTAATATGATAAGTTATTGGGGCAGTGTTATTAACTTTTCTTATAATAAAAAGTTCAGTTGTCTGATTACTTCATTGCCTTGATTAACATCACATAGCTTGTTTGGTGATGCGATGTTTAGTATGTCATCTTAAACATTTCCAACCCATTTCTTATTTCCATTGAAGTGAAACATATAAGCAACTGATTGTTTACAGTTTTAATTAACCTTCAGCAATAGAACCCTTTTTACCTGAATATCAGGAATAATGGTTTATTTTATAAGCATTAATAAATTTTTTTAAAGACTCATTATAAAATTCTGATCCCATATCAGTTTGTTAATTATTAAGACAGCGACCACTGACACAGACTGCTTTTTACTTTTTGTTTTTACGGTACAGACCAAGCTTACTTTGAGAAACAATCAATAACAATTAAAATAAAACTCTGGCTCTCGTGCGTACGTTCTATTGACTATGACTATATGAGCTACTTGATTTTAAGGCAATATTATATTTTTCAACAAGAGTTTCTTTTCGACCTATTACAACATATACAGCCAGGCTAATACGATCTATATCTCAACAGCATTTCGAGTTTCAAGAAAGATAACTATGAAAATAAAAAAAACTTAAAAAAGAAGTCAAATGGCGAATTGGATTGGAGCATGGTGACCATTTGTGGCAGATTTCGCTCCTAAATTTCAAGTCTGGCAGAACAAGTTAAAAAATTGGCAGAAATTGGCAGATTTCAAAGAAATCCTTATTTTTTTAATACGTATAGAATACTCATAATTGTCGTATTAGATATTTTTTTATGACTTATTTGGTAGAAGATTATTTTACTTACTGAGCTGGCAACTTTTAACTTATGCCAGACAGCACGGGGATTTCCTGTTAATTCGCATAGGTACGCCATATGATTATGAACGATTAATATTCAGAGATAAGGTTTATTTTTTTATAACATAATGGAACGAGGTTCCAATAATTTTATGTTGTCTTGTCACGTTATTCTCTTCACGCAGTTTAAGAGGGCGGTCCCGGTACGAAAAACCATGACCATATTTAAACGCTGATGACCAAATGACGTCATAACCACGGTCCCGGTACTTTAATCTAAATTAATCCACTTTAACCCAATTTACTACAAAATACCACGGGCATTTATGAGGTATTTTGGTTATGTACGTCAACTGCCACTTTCAAATTTTGACTACTACTTACTTAAACTAATTTAATACGTGGTGTTTGTGGTAAACCTCGAGGACCGCGCCCTAAATGTATGCAGTTGTGTTTGTGTCGATGCTAATCCATACATGATGAAAAGAAAATACGAGCCTTCCTTTCTTCCTCAGATTTCCAGGGCTAAGGAGTATCCTAATGTTGCATTTGCAAAGTTACAAAGGTTATTAATTTGACCCGTATGTATGTTATATTTTTAGAAGTGCGTCTTTTATTTATACATTCCCGTCTTTATGGTGACAGTAATATGATAAATAGCAGATTTTTGGCATTTTCTGTAGCCGAGTTTGGCAGATTTTCTGCCAGTGTCGGGCAGATTAGGTATTTTTGAGATGGTCACACTGGATTGGAGTGTTAATAGCAGGGGGATGAAACTTAGTAGGGGGGGTACAAAAGTCTAAAATGTATAGAAAGACGTTCTATCTCTTGGAGTTGCGCGACAACATTAGGTCAAGAAAAAGTTCTATTTTTACATAATAGGTGCCAGCACTACGGAAATTAAGCGTTTTTATTTATGCAAATGCATCTTTGGATTTGGAAATAATAATTTATTTTTTTTTATTTAATGTACGAATTAACTAATGAAAATACTAAATCAGGTAGTGGTCTAAAGTAAACATATAATTATTTTAATCCTTATTGTATTTAAAATAAAATATTCAATTAAAATTAACTCAATCGATAAACACAAGTGTACTCCAATATATGAAACGGAACGTGAATGCAAACCAATAAAAAAAAAAAAGAAGAAAACAATTCACAGTTAATTTCGTTTGGTGTGGGTTGCGACTTATTTTTAAATACATATTTTGTTGTTTTTAGTTTGTTTCGTTGTATAATTTTGTTTTAGTTACATTCTTGTTAAGTTTCTTTTTGTTGAGTTTTTACTGTTATTGTTTTTGTTGACTTATTACGGCATTCTATAGTGATGTCGTCACGAAAAAGGATTTGTGTTTTTGGATGCGACGAATTAGGTACGTTGTCTTGTGATTAATTAATTAATACACTAATGAAATTGGTGTCACAAATTAGTATGTCAATTTTTTGTACAGGTGCGTATATGCATCGTTTCCCTCATCCCCTAAAGCGTCCAGATATGTTCAAGTTGTGGATGTCAAAAGTCGGCAACAGACTGCAAGGAAGGGATGAAATGAAGATTTTCGTTACTAAAAGAATGTGTGATTATCACTTTGAGTCACGTTACAAAACCTCCGGACATCGTTTAGCTATTACAGCTGTACCAACTCTGTACCTTGAAGGTAAGATACAAATAGACAATTCAATATTAAATAAAACTGTTTGTTAAGCAGTGCTAGATATATACTAATTTTGTTAAAATGACAATAAATTATATGCTTTGGTAACTAGTTTTAAGAGTTTATCAATGGATTACTAAATACAGAAATTAGTGCACCAGAAAGAAACAAGTAGGTATGTATATTTACTATTAATGATTATGTGATAATAGGTGTATTCTGTTCACTGCTTCAATGTTTTTACTGTCAATCCAGCTAGGTTAAAGACATAAATTCTCGATGATGCACTGTACAAATTTTGGCTAATTCTCTTTAGTTGGATTATTGACATTATGCACATAATGTAAGTATATTATGTCAACAAAACACCACTTATAATGTAAAGTTATTGTTTTATATTATTGGATTTTTAGAGTTCCCAACCTCAAAAGGAAAAAGGGAACCCTAGGGTCACTTTGTCATCTGTCTGTCCGTCTATCAAGACCTTTTTTCTCAAGAATGCATGAAGGTATCAAGTTGAAATTAATATCAAATACTGAAGTCTACGTCACTTAAACTTTGTTAAAACTTCAAACTTGTAAGTTAATGCATTAAAAAAAATTGGCCAAAAAACAGTCATTATTGTCGCATATACACAGATAAATCTAAACCTATGGGTAAAGTCGATAGTTTGTATTTAAATTAGGTTTTCCCAAACACTTTTGAATCATTAAAGTTATATTTATTGATATTTAAATACTTCTTGTTGACCTAGAATCATGAAATTTGGCAAGAAGCAAGAAATTACATTACAAATATAGGAAAAAACTAAAAATGCCTACTAAAACCTGTGAGACTTGATCTCATCATAGAAGAATTAACTACATATAATAAGTGTGTACGGAACCCTTGGTGCGCAAGCAAGAATCGCTCTTCGCCTTTTGTATATTCCTTTATATCACTGTGTCACAACTACATTTAAGTAATCAATACAATGAAATTAAATTTGAAGCTTAATTTAACATTTTAATAGATTTTGGGTAATGCCTGTTTAAGTAAATTTGTAAAGCATATTTCAAATTTCTTTTTGCTCAGTAACATATAAACAATCATGTATTGGGCTATGTCACAACCTCCAGTATAAACTCCGTTTTATTGTTTAAGGAAATACTTTGCTTCCCCATCAATCACCAATTGTGATTACAGGAATGTTGTCACCTTTGGGAAGGGGGGTATTCTAAAAGTACCCCCACTTGGCTCGGCGATGGCTGGGTTGTTTATTTGTAAATTTTGTTGCAGCAGTAAAATGATTGTTAATCCTATTAGAAATTGTCTATTGATTCAGTCCGATGGAGGAAGTACCACAAATGAAGTTTACCTTGTAGACACCAGGTGTTTTTAGAACAATATTCTTTGGGGATCGCAGATGATTGACACTTCCTTCACTTTATTATTTATTGATTTTGATCCTTTATTGTACAAAAAAAAAACATTACAAGAAATTATATTCTAGAAAAATAGTACAAAGGGCCAGAGATTTCTTCCTGCAAACTTAGAGAAAGAAAAAATTTACAAAAAAAGGTTGCAAGGGCTTGCATGTCTTGACTAATGTAAAAACATGAAACAAAGGTGATAGGCAAATAATTTATAACTAATGATTTTTCAGGGGCATCAAAAGAAAATGTTAGTTTTATTGAAACTGAACACAATTACTGTGTTCCAAGAATATATGCTGCATCTACAAGTGGAATCCTTGCAGACCGGCAAAATGAAACTCAATGTGCAGAGAATTTGGGCAGTGATAGAGGTAATTGATAACTTATTTCTCTGTTTTATTTGTGTCAAATATTAAATGTATGAAATCCCTACACCCCAGCAATGTACAACTAGTTGTAGTATTTGCTTAGGATGACTTTTTTTATACTTCTAGTGATGGGGTATCTGTTCAGGGTTCCAAGGTCAAACAGTGACCTTTTATTTTTGCCATCACAGTTTGTATGTCACCGTCTGTAGCTACTATTAAAGCAATTATACAGTGCTTAAATTTTAGACTGAAACTTAAAATAATGAAGAGTATCGCCTCTATAGTGTAAAGCAGGATAGTATAATCGTGATGTACTTCTAATAATTTATCTAGTATAGGCAAAGGGGGTATTGTTAAATTTTAAATTTGCTTTATTGTTTTTAATTTGTTAAATGTTATTTATGTTAAAGTATGGTAATTGCAGTAGATGCAATATAGCTTATTAAGCTCTAACATTTTATTTGTAGACAAAAAGTTTAAATACAGTTACGTTAAATCAAATAGATGTTTTAGGTTATTAAAAATTTCTTATAAGCAAATATTTTTTATTAAATTAAACTTCTATTTATGTATATTTATACATACATTATTCATATATGTTATTTATGTGTAATTATTTATTTTATATGCATTATTGTATTATATATATACTTCTTAATAACTGTTTCGAAACACACCTACTATACTTTGTTTAACTTTATTATTTCCTCTACCCAAAGGTTGTCTGGAAGAGATCGCTTTAAAGCGATAAGACCGCCTTTTGTTTTTCTCTATTTGTAAATATGTTTTGTTTGTAAATTTTTTTTTTTATGTTGATGCAATAAAGTATAATAATAATAATAAATCATTTTTTAGGGTCATCAAAAGAAAGTATCAGCTTACCTCAAATCCAGCCCTGTATCCCAGCAATAGTTGCTGGATCTTCACATGGACCAGTTCATCAACTCTTTTTTTGCATAAAAAGTTTTTTAATCAATATAAAAACATCTCCTTATACGCGAATGAAATACAAAAATAGATGGAAAAGAATAGTTAACAAAAAAAAGTTCAAAATGTAAAGTCTACTGAAATACGGGTGCTAGGTTAGATTAGGTTTCGTTGTTTTTTTTTTTTTGCGAGCGGAGCGAGGGCAGCCCACAGAGGGGTGTGATGGATACATACCAAGTAAAATTGTTCGAAAATCCATACAAAAAAAATATTCAAAAAATCCAACCAAAACAAAATATAGTTTCCGCTGATTTTAGCATTTCTTTTGTATGTAAGGGGATGCTTCTTTATTGTTTAAAACATATTGTATGCAAATAAAGGTGGTGCCCAATAAGTAAATATTTTCCAAACGGCAGCAGCACAATAAAGTATTAAATATTTACTAATTCAAAACACTGACTGAATGAATTGAACTTGCCAATTGTTACCGGAACACTTATTGAATTACTAAAGAACCTTAAGGGTAATTTACCCATACAATCGTAGTTTACCATTTTTGTCAGACTGGACCCTATTTCGTCGATTTTTTAAATAAGTAATCTGCCAGTGAATACTTAGGCTCCTATTAAGCAAGTTTTTAAAAAAAAATGACAAGTTAATGCTTGCAGAAAATTGGGCCTAAAACGACCTGTTTTCACTCTCTTACTTTAGAATCATGAAAACAACTGTCAAATCTTTCTTTACATCCCAAATATGATCTAAACTAGACTTTGCCAGCGGCTCCGACCGCCCTAAATTTGGTTATCGGCGTAAAACTCTTTAATTATACTAATGAAGTTTGCTATAGCAAGCTATAGCTATAGTTCGTTTAACTCTATTATAGTTAATACTAGCGGTTCCGGCGAACGTTGTTCCGCTGCCGTCCCTCTGTAACCCGGTGAACGTTGGTTTTTACCTAAAGTGCCCGAGTCCGGCTTGCCCTTGAGAGATCGAGATAAAAACTATCTTTTAAGTTGGATCAAATAACAGATAGTTACGAAGTTTGATCAAAATCGGTTCTGTAGTTTAGGAGTCCATTGTGGACAAACAACGTGACACGTAATTTTTATATATAAAGATAGTAAAGATAAAAAGTAACCTATATGCTATTCCAGGACCTAAGCTATATGTATGCCAAGTAACAAACATCCATCCATACTTAGAAACTTTCACATTTATAATATTAGTAGAATAACAAACCAATGTAATTCATATTTCCTAAAATAAACTTCCAATATTTTTATAATTTTTCTAGTAGTTGCTTTTTTTAGGTAAATATGTTTCCCATTATCTCCAAAAGTACTTTATCAATGTACCTATTCCACTGCAACATACCCGATACAAAAAAAAATATTATATCATTTTCAGTTTTCCGCCGGGGAGAGGCCAACCTAAGTTTCTATTTTACAGAAAAATCTATTTTTTTACAGTCAATCAACCGTTTTTGTTTTATATATGGTTTCCAGTAGGTTAAGTTTTTTCGATTTCTTCAATTCTCATCAAAGTAGGTACTAATATTTTCTGAAATTAACATGTTATCAAATCATTTTCAGATGGCAAGAAAAAATCGGCAGTTGACTTCAGGTCTTACGTAGCTTCAAAAAAGCAAACTAGAAGGCTGAAATCCCAGTTGAGGCAGTCAAGAGAAGCTGTAAAGAACTTTAAGGCTCGCATATCCAATGCCAAAAAAATGAGTGAACAAATGGCATTTGATAAAATTACAAAGAAAATGACATATACTGCAAAGGTATTTACAGGCATTCAGTACCGTCAAACACAGAAAAAGGCAAAGGGTCGCCGTTTCAGCTTAGAAGAAAAGGTGATGTCCCTAGCTCTGTATAAGAAGAGTCCAAAGTGTTACCCTTTGCTGTCAAAATTTTTTACACTACCGTCTGCAAAGACTCTGAAAAATTTACTTAGTGAAATAAAAGTTGGCCCTGGAATAAATAAAGTTATCTTTGAAAAATTAAGGGAAACTGTCATGGAACTTAATGTAGAAGATCGTCTTTGTTCCTTTATTTTTGACGAAATGTCGCTGACCCCACAAGTGCACTACAATGCAGCTAAAGATGAATTAAACGGCTTTAGTCATGGAGATAATTTGAAAATTGCTAATCATGTGCTTGTGTTTATGGTCAAGGGCATCAAAAGTAATTTTAAGCAGCCCGTGGCATACTACTTCACTCAAAGTTTGACAAAATTTGAACTGAAAAATATTATCATTCAGGTATTAAAACATGTCCTTGGTACAGGTCTCATAGTCATGTGTACAGTGTGCGACCAAAGCACTATTAATGTAAGTGCCATTAATAGCTTAGTTCAAGACACTAAAGAAAATTATTCTAAAAATCAAAAGGAATGGCGACATGACGTTTTCGAAGTTGGAAATCATAAAATAATACCTCTTTATGATGTTCCTCATTTACTCAAAGGAATCAGAAATAATATTTTAACAAAACATATGAAATACACCGATTTTGATGATCAAAATAAAGAAAAAGTTGTTAAGTGGGACTATTTCAAAATGTTGTATGAAGCTGACAAAACGTATGGAGAGTTGAGGTACTTACAAAAATTAACAGAGGAGCATATAATTCCTGAAAAAATTAAAAAGATGCGGGTAAAAATGGCAGCACAAATTTTTAGCCATAGTGTGGCTGTGGCAACTGAACACCTAACAGCTAGGGGTAATCTACCTAGTGAGTGTAGAAATTTAATACCAATTGTTTTACTATTAGACAATGTATTTGATAGCTTAAATTGTAGCACTTTTTACGTTCCAAATGGTAAAATATACCGAGGTCCTGTCAAGAGAAATTCACCTCATCATAAGTTATGGGAAAAGGCTATCCATGTCTTTAAAACAGTTATTTTTATTACAAAAAAAAGGCAAGATAATAAAGTCAGAATTGTTGAAAGTTCAGCTCCATCAGTTAAAAACTTTATCAAAACATTAGAAGGCTTTCAACAGCTATGGAAAGTTTTACATCAAAAGTATTCTTTGGATTGTATGCTGACCAGAAATTTTAACCAAGATCCTATTGAAAATTTTTTTGGTAATATTCGAAGTTTAGGTTTGAGAAATGTATCTCCAAACTGTACAGCATTTGAAGGCGCTTTTAAAACGCTTTTACTTAATAATTATACTTCGAATAAATGCTAACTGTGAGGCAGACCTTAATTCATGTCTTCAAACCTTAAATTTTTTTATTGCTGAAAAGGAAAAATTTAAAAATCTAATTTTAGAGCCACATTGTAATAATGAAGCAATTTTAGATGAAAGTATATTTAATGTTAACAATCCAGATACTGAAAACGCTGATTCTGGAAAACATCAGGCTCAGTATGTATGTGGCTGGGTGTTAACAAAATGTTTAAAGAATGTAGTGAAATCATGCAAAGAATGTAGAAAAAAACTAATATCACAACCAGGTGAAGGTCATGCATACATAACTGCCAAAGAATATGATAAAAAAAAACGATGGTTATGTTATCCCTCTATTGAACTCTACAATTGTTTTAAAGACATACAAAATATAACTATAACTAATTTAAAAAGCAATCTGCAAAAATACAATAATAAAAAAAATATAAAAATGTTATCAAACATATTAATAGATTTTCCTTGTGAATGTTGCTTACATAAAGAAAATTTAAAAGAATATTTTATGAATACTACTATCAATATTTTAATATGTAGCTGGACCAGGTCAATTAATAGAATACTATGTGGTAAAATTACGTACTACGAAGATGGTGATGATCCACTGAAGCAAACTGCGCAAATTTACTATAACAAACATAAGCATAAAAAAAATTAGTTTGTCAAGGATTAGCTTTGCCTATGATTTCGATTAAAAATCTATATTTTTTATTTGTACAATCTCAACGGATCTCATAAAAAGTGTACTCTGTAGGAATAGCTGCGCTGCCTTTTGTATTTAGCTAAATAATATACTTATCACAATATTTTAAATTATCTTATGTAGCAACTGGGTGAATGCGCAACGTCTGGTGCCAAACTAAATGTAGTTGTGTAAGTTCTTAAGTGTATACATTTTTTGCCGATAATTGTTTTTTTGGTACATCAAACTCAAGGCTTCAAACCAAATTTCTCCGTTGTCCTTTTTTATCGACCAAATTTGCTACGTTAAGGTAACGACACCGTATCATACACTGAATTAATAATGACCAAATGCAGTTTATTTTTGTTTAAATATTCCCCATGATACAAAAAATAACGTAAGTGGGCGGAGGGCCATGTTATGCCTGTTCTCTGGAAAGTAGTAAAAAAAATGTTGAAAATTGTCCGTAGTTTTTAGTCAAGACCTGTTTAGTTCTAAGAATAAAAGTGATTAATTCTAAATTATACTCGTGTTTATTTTCTATAAAACCTTTTTCTATTTAGCGACTAAGTATCCAAATTGCTGGTGTGTGGAGGGCGATAAAAAAAGGCACGCTTTCATGATTTTTATTGTCTACAACTGAGTAATCATTTGAGGCGACCATCTTATCCATTGAATAATCAGATTGTACAAATAAACGCTGCAAATGTTAATTTGAGCGGTTGTAAACAATGAAAAATCAAAGAAATAGTGTAGGTTTTAATTACGCCCTATTTTTTCTTACGTGTTCTTATTTTGTAAGCTCAAAACCAAGACACTATGATTTAGGCTCTACCTGTAGAAAAACTAAATGCATAATTAGATTAAACCATGTTTTATCTTGTTGCCTTTTGATTTGTGCCTATATCATAGTTTTCATGACTTGAGTTTACAAAATAAGACAAGTAAGAAAAAATAGGGAGTATGTTTGCATGTATGAAGGTGTTTTACGCACGCACACATGCTCACAAAATTACTGTCACGCAAAGTCACCAGGTAGCGTTAGTTCCCATAGTATTACGTTATTGACGCAAGATGGCTCTCTTTTCCTTTTTAATATTATTCTACTCTTTGGTTAATAGTCTGTGGCGAACGCTATGTTTGGAGTCCATACAAAGTTCACCCCAAGAATGTACACACCGAGAAACATTCGACGCAAACTGTACGCTCTGTAATGACCACCCCAGCAAACTTTAGACGCTGGTGTAAACATTGCGGGGTGTAACTTTAGCAGGCCGTGCCAGTAATGATCACCCCAGCAAAGATTAGACGCGTGACGTCACATGTTTGACCACAGCGAGAAAGTTTCCCCCTTCCCTATTGGCTAGGATACTGATGATTTGTTATTGGCTGAATTTCCTACTATTTTGTTGCCATGTAATACTACCACTAAAGTACGTTCTGCACATAGCCTTTAAATTTAAAAACAGCCCCGTTTACTAAATATTTGCAATAAAAAGTGCGAAAAGGCTTCTTAAGATTTGACGAAAACAACTTTTACACCAACTCTCTTATTAAGAAAATCTATGTTTCATTTAATTTTGTGTTGAATAAACAATTATAAGCAAACAGAGGATAACAATTTCCGAAGTAACACTCAGCTACAGATGCTGAACGTTTAAAATGGCTGATTTGTTTACAATTAAAAAATAAATAAACGCTCAATGCTATTGTGAATCGAGTGCTCTCATTATTTTTGGAACAAGAAAGAAGCGTCACTTTTTAGTATCACCGAGATAAGAGCTCAAATATATGTACAAAACGTCTGGAGCTTATTCATTATCATAATCAAAAAGGAAACAAATACTATTACGCCGTTATCGTACAAAACACATGATTTTATAGCGTAAAATCTCAGAAAAGGCGCTAGAGGCGAAAAATGGATTATGAAATATCAGTCTTTTATCTTCAAGCAAGTAAACAATTGCATGCATTGAAAACTGAGCCAAAGCCAACGTAGGTACACGGATCAACGCAAGGCTGCCTGGCAGCCGTGATAATAGTGCTCGCACTCCCTAAGAAATCTTTCGACTAAGAAAAGGCTAGTGCTGTAGACCACCTGCAGGACATCCTGGTACTAAATTCGAGAACTACATAGTATTACTATAGTCATTAACTAAATTCTGTCTTAATCAGTAATGTTAAATAGTTATAAACTTTAAACCCATTATATGAAGACATGAAATATACCTGCAGTGCTTAAAAAGGACTATACATGTCTAATTTCAACTTTGGGAAGAATTGTAGGAAATCATGACTGGGTAGCCTTGCTTTCCTAATTAAGTAAATGTACTTGAAATTTTAAAGGATAGCAATTGAGATGTTAATAAAATGAACTATCAAGACACATTGGTCAGAGTAACTAAAAGGGGGTGAGAGAAAAAAAAATATAATTTTATATAATTTTACCTATTAATGATAATAATAAACATAAGGTATTTATAGGTAAATTATTTATTTAAAGTAAGTTTCTAATATACATATATTTATCAATTATTTTTGATGTTTTTCTTTCTAATTATTCTGACTTACACATTCATAATTATAACTGTCAGATTTGGTGTATATATTGGCATTAAAATTGAGTGTTATTTTTTCATAATATTCTAAGCCACACATCTGTGAATATAACATGTCCTCAGAAAACTACTATGTCGAGGCCCAAAGATTTTATCCTACATTTGCAGTTATTATTACTAATGCTTGGGTGTACTTCACATCGCTTAAAGCATTGCTTTCAAAGTGTGGTGTCCCCTTAGGGAGGCGCAACAACATGTAAAAAGGGGCACGGGCACTATCTTCTGTTGAACCTAGAATTGGAAATCTCGTCAAACACATGCAAGCACATCGGTCACATTGAATCTTTTTACAACAAGTGTGTGAAAACATGCTCTGCTTTTAAATAAACCATTAAAATAAAAATTTTGGACTTTATTTCCCTTATTATTTATTACATTTGCGTGGCAAGCCCACTTGCTGCACCTAGGCTAAGGGTGTGGGCATTTTCATTATTGGCAGAAGGAAGGCGTTATAACAAAACAATTGTATTAACATATTAGACAAAATGTATTATTTTTATAGCACTGCGAAGACTGCTTGAGACCAAGCCCAGTGAAAGAATCTGGAGGAGGCCAGTCAGTATTACAATTTGTTACTAAAAGCTAATGATTGTAAACCGCGAACAATTCTGACACTTAGTAATAAGATGGAACAATCCTATTATTGATTTTTACTTCTGTCAGTGTAAAACTTAGTCTAGGTAGTTCGTGAAGGGGAAATGTTTTGGTTTAGACCGAAATGAAAGCCATTCTTCAAACAATTAATTAATAATAAAGTTTACTGAGATATTATTACTCTATAGTTATAGTAAATTGGAACCCTGCCCAACTAGAACAATGGATTACAAGACTAGGTATTAAGAATCTAAAATAGAGTTCGAGTAAGAATTCCTTCCTAATGTTGTTAAGATTCTCAAATTTTTTAATACAGAAAAGTGACTGTAAAGCATAGGTTACAAAAGGGATATCTGCAGTAAAAGATGCTAAATTCATTTGCCAAAATCTTAATAAAAATTTTAACAAATCTAAACTACTAAGTTCCTAAATTTATGTCAATTAACAGAAGGTCATTGCAATTAACTATTAACTGATGGTTTTATATTTAACTATTATATGGGCGGTAGCCCACATTTAATTCCTTATTGGCATAATATGCTTTTCTGTAAATATCACAATCTCAAAATATTAATGCATTTTTAATACTATAAGTAGAACATCTTTTTGAAAAAAACCAGTTAAGTGTGCTGAGGCGGTGCAGTGAGCAAGGAGGAATGGTGCAGCAAGTAAGTGGGTGCTACCCTTTATATTGCATACAAACCAGTGTACCTTACTATGGTTGATGAATAGATTATGCCACTGGTTGATGTCATGTATTATCTACGTATACTTTTATGACAATTATTTTATTTGATTTTATGAAAAACAGGTGATAAAAGTGTATTGAGGCAGTGCAGGGAAAGGGGTCATGTTTCTTTATATTGCATACAACCCCAAGTGAACTTTACCATGGTTGATTTATGTCACTGGGTGACGTCATTCTATGTACACCTTTTTTACAAATAATATATTTTCATTTTATAATATAAAAACACAACATAACATTCAACAGCCCATTTTGAGTTTCAATTTTTGTAGAGTCACCAGTATGTAAGATGATATACTCACCAGGCTGGGTGTGCACTTATTACTTACATTCAATAAAAGATGTCTTCTGGTTGAGATGAATGAGCTAACCACTATTCTTTATTATATATCTTAATAATAAATATCAATATGAATCCATCTATTTATTGTCAGCGGTCAAAATGTTATGTACATAAATTGGTCTCTAGAAGCATTAATATTAATTTTAGTGATACAGTATTCTGCTATTAATGTTAAAAAATCTTACATTTTATTTTTCCCTGTTTTGTTTATTATTATGTACTTTAAATTTTTTGTTTTTTTGTCCTATACGTTATGCTGTTTGAATATTCAGAATAATTTAATAACTATGACTAACGTTCTCATCTAGATGAAAAAAATAACCGCAAACAATAACAGTTGCTGTAAACTGTTGAACAAGTACCCTCGACTGTCTGCCAACTCCATCATCATCCTCCATTCCTTCAAAAAAGTTGGCTTCAGTGTTCAGAACCTCCTTTACTGACTAAAAATTATCATTTTATTCCCACTGTTTCAAGACATTTGAATACTGGCAGATTAATCCTAAAATAATGTTAAGTAATAAGTAACCCTAATGAGGTTCAACAGTGTTTGTCCATCATAACTGTTTCCCTTTTAGGCAGTAATCTGCAATTAGGTGAAATTATGATTTTATATGTAAAACCATCTTTTGCCAGTGGTTTCAAATTTGGTTATCGGCGTAGCATTCTTACAGCAACTCCTTGATCATACCAAAAAAGTTTGTTATAGCCCGCTACAGCTGCAGCTATGGTTCGCTTGTGGCATTCAGTTATAGTTACACCCGCAAAAACTGTTGAATTTTTCGAAAGAAAAATTAGCCTTTGTCCTTCTTCATATCTTCAACTATCTCTGTGCAAAATTGCAACCTAATTGGGTGATCCATTGCAGCAGGATAGAGTAACGAAGTTATAGTTATTCCCATCGAAACTTACAATTTTCAGGGATAAAAAATATCCTATGTCTATGTCCTATTCCAGGATCTAACCTATATCTGTGCCAAGTTTTATCCTGATCCATTCAGTGGTTGAAAGGTGATTGAGTAACAAACAACCAAACTTTCGCATTTATAGTATTAATGGGATTGCTGGTAATTATTGAATTTTAACAGCAGCTCCACCCACCCTACTTTTGGTTATCGGCGGCATGGGATTCTTATGTCAGCTCGTTAATTATACTAATAAAGTTTTTTTAGCAAGCTATGGTTCGTTTAAGCTTGGTTATAGTAATTTCCACAGGAATTTATGAATTTTTCAGGATTAAAACTATCCTATGTCCTTCACCAGAACTCAATCTATCTCCACACCAAATTTCATCTAAATCAGTTCAACGGTTAAGTGTGAAGAAAAACATTGTTTAGCTTTTTAGGATTAGAAAAAAACAAGTAATAAAAATTAACATATTTATTGATCATTTATTGCACATATGAAGAAGGCCAACATTCAGCTGTGGGATGTCTTCCTGCTGCAACACTGATGAGGTGATTATTTCACAAATTTTAATTCTAGGCCTTTTCTGGAATTCATGTCTTCCTAAAAACAGTCAACTAATCCCAGGTGGTTATAATAAAGCAGCCCATTATGCTTGTAATGACCTGAAAGAAATCAAATATTTTATTATTATATGTTACAACACCAGGCGTTCAAATGTTTTATTTAAAGTACAACACACAACAACAAGTCATAAACAAAAACACTTTATATGAATAGTTAAACCCACCACTCTAAGTAATGCAAAAAATTGACCCAACTACTCTCAGCTGTCTAGTCCCTTCTGAGTAAAGTAATCAGAATTGTTTGGCAGGACGAGAGTTTGAAAGAGGTGGTGGAAGAGGAGTAGGTAGATTATTACCTCTTTTATAACTAGACATACTATTGGGGGCAAGGATACATAGAAGAATGGTGTGTTTGTTTTAAATACATAAAAAAGTTTACATATGTTGATTATTACAGGTGTTTAGGGGCTGCATGGAAGCCAAGGAGACACCATCTCATATGTAATTTAAAAATAATAAAACGGGATTAAACAAATAGTTATTTTTAAAAGGTATTTTGCCAAATAACAATGTGTTTATTTTTTTTAATGTCAGCGAAAATAAAAAGACTTATACCTTCTCAAATAATCCTACACGGCAAAAGCTTGAGTGACCAACAGGCAAGGTTCCTTAAGGATCCACAAACCATAAGAGGGACAGACCTGAAATGGCATAAGTAATCACTGACGTGTTAGTTAGTTACCTATGCACAATTTAACAACTTCCTATTATGAGGCTCAGTGTGGGAAACATAAGCCCTGTTGGAATATTGGCGAAACTTTTTGATATCCTTAAAAATAATGCCTTGAGCATGGACCACGGCGTCACTGGCAAGATTAACTAGTGGTTTATTGACTGGCATTAAACACACTAATTGCAAAATAAATTTACTGTTTTTAAATAATTGGTGAGGTAGTCCGCCATAATAAAGCGTTTTCTGTGAAAATGGCTTGGTTAGAGTAACTTAAACGGAGCGCAAGGGAAAATAACTTTTGAACACCCCAACCAACGGCTTTTACCTACTGCGGTCGTAAAGATAGATCCCTTTCAGATCGGACAAACAGACAGAAAGCATATTCTAGTAATAGGTCTCCGTTGGCACCCTTTGGGTAAGGAACACTAAAAAGGATGAGAAAAGTAATCTCAGCGGAAAGATTTACAAACTAACCCCAAAACACTTGTAACCAACCAGCAAAAAAGTACCATTGAATAGCCCCTACGGCAGTTTTGTATGTATACTACTCAATTACTTACGATAAACAATGAATAAATATATTCCAAAACGACAATATTCAAACCTTAGAAATTTAAATTACTTTTAATTTTTTTTAAACATTAGGTAGGTGCGTTCATAGAGGAAACAAATATTACGTAAGTGGGTGCGTTTCTTTTAAATTCGTTGCTCACTAATTTTAAAACCACATTTAGTCCGACCGCATATTACAAAAATACTACGAAATTGTCGTACGCGCCGGACGGGGACGGGACTCTTTGCATACATAACCATATATACATAAAATAACGTAACCTGCGTGTATTACTGCTAGGTTTAAATTTGAATAAAAGATGAAATTTAATCATTTATAAATATATTGAAAATTGTAAGGAAAAAAATTCTTGACAAGCATTTGACAAGTAAAAAAGGCATGTTAAAATTAAAAGAAAATACTTAAACCAAAAAGTTCTTATGTCGTTGACATAATTGCGCCCACGCATGAAACCCAGACAAAATTGACTGACTTAAACTTCAAACAAAATACTTCAACAGAACTCACATTAAAATATAAATAATCAATTACAATTATTAACGTGACGGAAAGTCATGGGCAATTATGAAATAATTAGGTATTAAATTATACGGCATTACTTATTTAAATAATAATAAACAATGCAAACAATTCATTCGAAATACTTAGAAATTATTCATTATATAGAACTTTAAATTACAAAATTCTTAACAATACTATAAAATATCAATAAAACTACACATCAATTGGCAAAAATATTACTTTAAAAAAGGCTCTAGAGTGCAGTTTTTTATCTGACGTCATGACTTCATCTATTCTAACTTTAGAATCTTTGACTGGAAACATTCTTACTACGCGACCTAACGGCCAAAACTGCGGACGAATCATATCATCCTTGAGCAATACTAATCCTCCTAACTTGATATTCGGTTGAGTAGTTTGCCATTTGGTTCTTCTGTTCAAAGTAACTAAATAGTCTCTTGACCATGCCTGCCAAAAATATTGTCGGAATTGTTCAACGGACCTCCAAAACTTTAAGCGGTTATTTGGAACTTTTAATAAAGATTGCTGAGGAATCGAAACTAATGGACAAAGTACCAAAAAATTACCGGGCGTCAAGATACTAATATCTGACAAGTAATTGACATTGGGCAACTTGGACGAGAATTTAATATCGCTTCAACTTTAGTCGTAAGTGTGACTAACTGTTCAAATGTGAATAGCTTTGCACCTAAGACATGAAACTTGAAAGATTTTACAGGTGCCTCCCACAATCCACCTTGGTGAGGGCTGTAAGCCGGAATATAATGAAATTGGATTCCCCTATTGGAAGCATAGTCAGTAATTGTTCGTTGAAAAGTGTCACTATTGTGAAGGCTGTAGATCTTCTTAACAGTTTATCAGCAACGTTTGAGCATTGTCACAGTAAATGTCTGAAGGTATACCCCTCCGCGAAGTGAAACGTTTTAGTGCTGAAATAAAGGCGTCACTAGTCATGTCAGACACAACTTCTAAATGTATTGCTTTCGAGGCAAAACAAACAAACACACAAATTTACGCTTTACTGACAATACTTCTTCTTATTGGTTGAATGTTTGATCTCAAACGGTCCACAATAGTCTATCCCTA
Source organism: Apoda limacodes (assembly GCA_946406115.1). Lineage (NCBI taxonomy): Eukaryota > Metazoa > Arthropoda > Insecta > Lepidoptera > Limacodidae > Apoda > Apoda limacodes. Next base: position 15,841,958 of record OX291542.1, read on the forward strand.
CCCTTTCAAAAACTCGCATTTGTATTGCTCTTTCTTTAGGAAGTGAACCCATTATCTGCTTGGCAGATTCGGCCTTGAATCTCGTGCATGTAACACATTTGTAAAGAACCGACTTTATTTCTCTGATCGAATTTAAAATGTAAAATCGTTGAGATAGGTTACTAAATACGATTTTTAGTCGACCATGCAATAAAAGCAAGTGTTCATTTAATATAATGAGCCGTGTGACGTAACAACCTTTAGATAAAATAATTGGAAATTTCTTTGTAAACGGGATATTAGCATTTTGTAATCTCCCAACAACTTTCCTTCTTCTTCTTCTTCTATGTATCCTTGCCCCCAATAGTATGTGTACACATATTTGTATTTCAACAGTGGACGATGGCGGCGTGGCTTCAACCCTGACCTAATATTTGTTAATGAAAATATCGGCCCCTAGTGCTCAAAATCCACTTGTAAGCCTATCCCGAGAACACAACATAGGCCCATAATGTGCCAGGTACGGGCTGTAGTACAGCCCATCAAGGTCCCATTCCGACCACGTTTTAACTTCATGAAAGCCGATTGGGTCAAATTCTCTGCTAGCATAGATATACAGCTGCTTACCTTAAAACCCGTGGCATCAAACTCTGACAAATTTATCCAAGTCATCCAAGCCGCGTCATGTCAATCGATACCTAGAGGCTGCCGGACAAATTACATCCCTGGTCTAAACACAGCAACGGCAAAACTACTGAATACCTACGAAACACAGTTCGCGAACGATCCCTTCTCTGAAGAAACCATACAAACAGCTTAGGGTTGTGAAGCAGAGCAAGACCATTGGCCTCCGCCCACGCTTCAACTGCCTCACCGTCGTGATTTGTCTTACGGTACCCCCACATCGTATGGTGGCTATTAAAATCACCAACAACCAGTTTGGCACATCTGTCATTTGAGCCGCTGAGGTGCCACGGCAGAAATGGTTGGCCAGGCGGTTTGTACACTGATGAGACTATGCATGTTCCAGTATCCACGGTAATGAGCTCCATAGTGTCTCGACAGACGGAAGAAGAAGATGTGATGATAATGTCTGGCTTGGCAAAAACAGCACTGCCGTGTTTTGCGTGTGGTATCTCCGCTATTAATGTCAATCCGGGAATCTGCGGCCGAGATTGGGGTTGGGTTTCTTGGACGCATAGGATGTCGCATTGCGTCTCGCGGCACATTTCCAAAAGGAGTAGTGCTTTGTCCTTCAAGAAGCCCTCTATGTTAATAGATATGACTGTCAGGGCTGACTCTATTAAGTGTCGTTGGTGATCGTATTGTGTATTTGGTGGAACCACCGTGTTGAAAGGATTAGCCGCTCAGTAATTTGTACTGATCGTTGCCCAGGGTGCGCCAGACGCTGTGACGTATGTGATCGTCGGAGGCTTCGAGTGCGTCGTACGGGGAGGCTCCTTTCATGCACCCTCGATGGGAATAGTCCGTATTTATTAAGAGGTAGAATAAAATCAAGACATGTCAGTCAAAAAATATATTTTACCTATATATTGATAGACCGTGAACCTAGCGGCGGTTCGCCGTTAGATGCAATATTAGGTTATTACTGTAGATGCATAGTGGGCAATCGTACAGTTGGCTGTTGTTGCCATACCAAGACACTAGTCTGGTATCTTGGCTGGGCCAGACACCAAGACAATGTGCAAGCGCCAGCACCATTTCTAGAAAATGTGTTGATTTCAATTGAAGAGCATAAAAAAAAACTTTTATTAACACTATCAATTGTAGCTCCATGGGCTCAAAACCTAGACTGGTTGTAAGTGATAACACTAATTGTGCTGTTAATATTGCCTTTCGTTAAACATGTTTATTATGCATATAAAAAAAATTATCAAAAATATGCAAAAATTAGTTTTGTTTTTTACTAATCCTCATCACTCCCAGTATATACAAATAATAATTTAAAGCTTTAATTTGTTTTCTTAATTACATAGGACCTAGATGGTGTATCGAATGGTAAATATATATATATATATATAATATATATATTTATTTATATGGAGCACTTCTTCATTATTCTGTGGAAATGCTGGCATCTCTGGGCGGGTGTACCCGAATACCACCGTAGCCCTTTTGACTGACAAACTCCCCAAACTGACAAGCCGAACCCTTAAATCTGAGGAGAGAGCTAGCTTCTAGTTGGCAATTCGTTAGTAATACCCTCGCTGTTGCAATTGTTCATATGCTAAGGTAAACGCTTAGCATCAGGTGGGTGGTTATCGCTTTTTTTTTAGTTTACTAGTTTAATTAATTTTAAATCTTCTTATTTACACCTTTCATTTTGTCGTAAACGATGCATTTTGACAAAGTTTTGATTTGTCGCTAATTTTTTTAAGCTTTTAACAGTTTACGGCCGCCATCTTTACATTTTGATGTCGTTTTCTACAAATATATAAATATTTGGAATGTGCTTAATAATACCTTTTATTTGGTACAAAACTCGACAAAAATTACCGGCATGTGTGTTTTATACTGATATGTTATATAGCCTTTAACACTTCCAGAAATAAACGAATCTTACAACTAGGGCTTGCAATTCAAATATTCATTTTATTCGAATATTCGCTACCATTTTAAAGTCGAACAATTGAGGTTAAATATATATCGGAATATTCGAATATTTAATAAATTACGCATTGTGCTCTTCATTAATGTTCGCTACTCGTACATATCACGTGTTAAGAAAGATAAATTGATGTTTTGTGTGTAATCCAAAGCGTAAAGGATCTTAGGTAACCCGCAGATAAAATAAACATAGCATAGTTAGCAAATTAAAAGCAAAGAGTGAAAGAGTGGGGGAAAAACGGAAGAAAGAATAAGGGCTGTGCAAACAAGGTTCAGAAAAGGAATACATATAGTACTAGCTTTTGCCAGTGGCTCTGCTCGCTCTACAGAATTTTCCGCGTAGGATTCCTCCTGCAATTGATTATACTTAAGAAGTTTGTCATAGCATAAGTGGAATGTAATTATGGTTATTCCCGTGGATACTTTTCGGTAATAAAAACGTTGAATAAAAGATGCACGAAACCAATTTATGAGGCAAAAATAAATTAAAAGCATTGAACAAATGTTTAAATTAAAACCGTTCTCAGAAAAGGCGAGGACATGAGAAGATACGCTAAACCATCGAACGTCTATAAACCTTTTTTTATTTACTTCTTGACCGGGCTTTTTGGGGAGAGACTCTGAAAGATTCTCAGCCCATATAGCGCCCAACACTCATGGGCCCCCTAGGGGGAGCCTCGGCTTGGGTTGTCGCTCTTGTGGCACTCTTTGATTCCTCGTATATGAGGTAGGGCCGTACTTTCGCAGACGAACCCGGGGAAATCGGCGCCGTGTGAGTGGGGAGGCCCTATAAGGGGAGGTCGTTGAGACTTATCTCGCTATCCGGATAGCGAGATCGTCATCTGATCCGCAGGTAGGTCCGCATTCCGGACGATCCAGGGGGCTCCGGAGGCTGCTCTGAGGAAGCGGTTTTGGAGGGTCCGAAATCTTTAGAGTTTGCGTTTAGACAACGCATACATGATTGTCGTGTATTACCTCTCTTCTCTCCAAGGTGATGGAGCGTGTGATCAACACACAGCTTCTAAGATACCTAGAAGAACACGACCTGTTCAGTAACCGTCAATATGGCTTTTGCCACGGCCGCTCGACTAGTGACCTTCTAGTGTATCTCACACACCGATGGGCACTAGCCATTGAGAGTCACGGGGAGACATTGGCATGTATCCTTGACATAGCGAAGGCGTTCGATCGGGTCTGGCACCGGGGTCTTCTATCGAAGTTGCCATCTTACGGAGTGCCTGAGGGTTTGTGCAAAGCTAGGCTAGTTTTTTGTCCGGCAGACGCATACGAACGTTGACGGTAGTTGCTCTGATAGCATGTACAATAATGCTCGTGTCCCGCAAGGCTCTGTGCTGTCTCCTACGCTGTTTCTACTGCATATCAATCACATGTTGGACATCAACAACATGCATTGCTATGCAGATGACAGTACTGCAGACGCTTATTACACGGGTCGTGGAAACATACCTCGTTCCGTTGTGGAGGAAAAGCGTGAAGAACTTTTGTCTCAAATCGAGATCGGTCTGTCCAAGGTCTCTGACTGGGGACGGATAAACTTGGTCCGATTCAACCCTACAAAGACACAAGTCTGCGCGTTCACCGCTAAGAAAACCCCATTCACTGTAGTCCCACAATTCCAGAACACTCCCCTCTCCATCTCCAAGAGCATTGGGATCCTTGGTGTTGACATCTCCAGCGACATTCAGTTCCGAGATCATTTACAAGATAAGGTGAAGCTGGCGTCCAAAAAACTTGGTGTACTCAACAGAGCGAAGCAGTACTTTACGTCGGGGCAAAGGATGTTACTTTACAAGTCGCAAGCTCGGCCCCATATGGAGTACTGCTGCCATCTCTGGGCGGGTGCACCCGGATACCAGCTTTGCCCTTTTGACTTGGTCTGAGGAGAGACTTTGCCTTTCTGTGTGTGTGTTCTACCGCTTGTACAATGGGTTGTGTTCTGAGGAATTGTTCGAAATAATGCCCACGGCTACTTTCCACCATTGCAGCGCTCGCCATCGGCAGGGAATTCATTCTCACACGTTAGAACCGAAATGGTCGCGTACAGTGCGGTTTCAGAGAAACTTCCTCCCGCGAATGCTTGGGTTGTGGAATGAGCCCTGCCAAGGTTTTCTCTAAGGACTACAGTATGGGGTTCTTCAAGAAAGAAGTTATCGGATTTTTGAAGGGTCGGCAACGCGTGAGTGATACCCTTGGTGTTGCAATCGTCCATAGGCTACGGTGACCGGTTACCATCAGGCGGACAGTAAGCTTGTTTGCCACCTTAGTGGAATAAGAAGCGTATGCTAGTATGGGGCGGATGCAAGTGGTGTAAAGAGTCAGCTTATTTCTTGTTTTGCCAAGTAATGGCACAGCCGAAGAGTAAGAGGCAAGTTGGTCTCGGAGGCAAGCCAGTGGTAATGAGAACGGCAGAGTTTTTGTCGGGATTCATTTCGATTCTCCATTTCCGAAACCATTCGCCTAGAGCGGTAATTGCGGCCTGGCAACTGATAGTTGTACAGTTGTGCCAGACTTTGTAAAAGGCTTTCGCTACATCTTAGACAGCGCCCGTGTGACGGGGCTTACCTAAAACTGGTTGGAAGCCAGTGGGAATGTGTTCCGTGATACGGAGGACTTGGTGGACGCACGAGTGTTTGTCGCGGAAGTCGAACTGCTCGTTGATTGAGATGCTTCTGGAGACTATAGCGTTCCGAAGGCGAGCGAAGAGCTTACCAAGGGCCTTTAGTAAACTTATAGGGCGGTAGGAGAAAAATGAGTTTCCCTGGCTTATGAATGCCTATAACAATTGCGTCTTTCCATTGAGAATTAAAGGTAAAACCATCCGCGCCTGGGGCTTAACAGGGGCGTAGGTCTTTGATGACCTGTTTGACTTCGTCGACTGTGACGGGGGGGCAGAGGGTCTTGTTGGGGCAAAGAATTTCTGTTCTCCACTTCCCCGTCTACATCTCGCACGTGATCGGGATTGAAAGGTTGTGTCACAACTTGTGTGCTTAAGGCACATTGGGCTTGGAGGCTAGATGCAAGGCAATCCACTTTTTCGTCGTCATCGAACGCGGGAACGTTGTTGGGACGAGTTAAAGGAGGGAGGTAGTTAAAAGTGTCTGATTTTAAAGCTCTGGCTAGGCACCAATAAGCTAGATGAGAAGGAGAAATATTCTCCATTAGATCACTGAAACGTTGGGTGCAGGCTCAACTACAGCGGTTCTTACAAAGCGGTGTATGTCGTTCTAGCGAGCTTTGTTTTCGGTAGTGGGAGCGCAATCACGTCTGTCAGTAGCGACCGGATGTGCTGAGGCTGGATTAGGTGGTGGTAGCCAACCGGCACTTGTCTTGAGCACTCGCTAACGGTGGCGGTCAGGTGGTTACTGGGAACGCGATCTAGATGTGGCGAGCTGGGGTTTTTGAGTAATTGCTCGAATTTATCCCAGTCCGTCACGGTTCTAGTCTAGATTCAAGTTCGTCAAGCACCTCTATAGAGCGAAAGATTAGCCTTACATTCTTTAGAAGTGCTATGTCGAGCACGTCAGGGCTATTGCGAGTGTTATGGGAAAAGTGAGTGGGCGTCAAGGGAGCGATGATGTCTAAGTTTAGCCTGTCAACTAATTGTTCAAGGAGTCTGCCTCTCCGTGAAGTGATTGAGGAGTTCCATCGACGGTGCTTGCAATTTAGGTTGCTAGCAAGGATGACGGTGTCGCCTAAATTTAAGAGCGACTGAAGCAAGTCTTTTTATGGAGAGAGATAAACCGATGCAATGGTGATTGGCTGATGGCCGGTCATCGCTAGGCGGCAGACGGATGCTTCTAAATTCGTAAGGGGCGGAGGATCGATGGGGTCTATGAAGCATTAATATGAGTGCAAAAGAGGTATGCCAGGTTTTTTGTATACAATTTGTGTTCTTTACAATTGCACTTGTTTGTATCGAATTGGATATTTGAAAATTAAGCAGTCTACCTACCCTAGTCCTACCCTGACTGACTAATATTTTATCTAATGAAGTGAAAATACTAAATGATCTTGAATTTATAACATTTTTCTTTTTTTTAATTGTAAAAATTGTATCCTGAATTTTGTGTTGCTTGTTCTCGATTTTGGCACTGCTAAATCGACATAAATATAAAGATTCTCGTTATATTTATAATTTTAATTAACAATTTAATTATTCGATTATTTTGCATAGATGGTATTCATATTATTCAAATAGTAAAATCGAAGTAACGAAAGATTTGAACATACTTACATACATACACCATAAAAAATTACCCTTCTAAAAACTAAAGTTGCTACGTAAAGGAATAGTCTGCTGTAGCTGCATCACCTACGGAAACTCATTTTGATTCAAAGACTTGCATTGGATTGGATACTTATCACTAAAAATTCTGAAACAATCACAATCAGACATTGTTTTGCACAGAATTGTTTTAGAAGTTATTCATATTAATGCAATTGTTCTTACTCTACGAAACCCTAACTTAATTAGTGTACGGTACGAAATACGCTTGGCCGTTTTGTTTTTTTAAAACAATATTTATTTAAATTTGGTTATATGCCGTGTTCCAAAATAAAATTTATTTTTTATTTCTATTATCATGTTAATTTTACAAAAAAATATTCGATATAAAAATATAACTTTTCAATAATGTAAATAATTATTTGTATACCTATGATATAGTATATTTTACATTGGCATAATTTCTAATTTAAAATATTATCGGCACTGCATGAGAATTCAGATATTTTGTCGATATCTCTCACTAAAGGAAGAATTTTCAATTAATGAGAGCATATTCGTCTACCTATGTTGTGAAGGATTCCATTTATCGCCTTTTTACGTTTTTGATCCATGCCTATTTATTTTAAGGTCACTTGAAATCTTGTTAACAATTTAAAGACAAAAGTGTTTTAGTTTAAACATAACAAAAGTAATTATAGATGTAATCGATATGAATCGGGATCCAACTTACAACACCATAAAGCGGGCAAAATGTTAAAGATACCAGTTTTATTGATTTAAGACCAAAAGTTAGAATAAAATAAAAATTGCAAATAACGTTAAAAAACGTGTACCTATACACTTATGATTAGTGACCTTAAGTAGAATTGAGTAGGTACTTCATTCACAATTTAAGTTCATAAAATCACAATAATACCTAGTTTGACTTACCAATGGAAAACAGACACATATTTTTCTCCTATTAAATATCCAGCCGACTCGAACAACCGGGAAGGGTAATATAATAGTACTATCAATAATTTAATAGACCACAGCAGATAGGGCTAAGGTTACTACTTTACAGTAGTTACTTGAGGGTTCAAGTCTGAGGAGAGAGTTTCCTTCCCTGTCTTTGGGTCCACCGCTTGTATAATGGGATGTGTTCTCGCATAGCTCGCCATCGACGGCAGGGAATTCATGCTCACACCTTTTAGAATCTAAATTATCACTTACAGTGCGGTTTCAGTGAAACTGCCTTTGGTTGTGGAATGAGCTCCCTGCTAATGATTTCTCTAAGGACTGCAATGTATTTGCTGTCTGCTGTCAGTGCTACCCGGGTTAACCCAAGTTGGGTTTATGAACGCACATCTGGCAGACGATGGACTGTTTGCCACCTTAGAGGCATTGAAAATTTTTATGAAATTTGATTTGTGTATTTTAAAGAAAATAACAGAATATCTATAATAAAGACATCATGATAACCAGCTGGATAGCAAATCAATATGGCTAGTGGGACTGCTTCAAGACGTGCGAGATCGGCCACTGCTATCTTTTTAATACACGTAAAATTTTAGAATGATTAATAGGTACTGTTTACAGTTACATTGTTCAACTTATTGAAATCCATCTATGTTTTTTCTTTGGAAACAATAACTAAAAAAAAATAAGTTTACTTACCAGAACCTAAAGTAAAAAACAAAACTTCAGTAATAATTTGGACACAATTTTGCTACAAAAAAACAGCAAATAACCTATTTTTTAGTTTTTTCACGTGTCACGGCATCCGATGATCTGGATGATACATGTTAAGATAGCAGTATGTGAGCTACTTAAATTACACAACAAAATACTTTTTATACGGAGTCGAAAAAAGACAAATAGATTCGTTGTAGAGTTTCCTTAGTTCCACTGTTTCCCACTTAACCCTATACTCTTGGTGGGTTAGGGTACCTAAAAAGATAGAATTTACACGATGCGCGACGGTTAAAAATTCCTTTATTGGCTCTGAAGTCACAATGGTGGTCTAGACTTGTCAACGTTATGAAAAAAGAATTACGTTTCACAAATTGTATGAACATACATACTAAAGTTTGTGACGTCACTTGTTATCGATCGGAAAATAAATCATAGACTTGTACCCTTTCTATTCGATCGGTGGCATCGCTTAGCCATCGTGGAACGTCAAACGATGCGAAAGTCATACACATTAATGCAATTTCACATACGTGTTTTCTATCCAATATTCGTTGAATTAGTAGTAGTATTGCAGTTATAAATCTGGGCTTACCCTCCATTGTGCATATTTATTATATTGTGGATAGTATTTATATGTATATATACATATAAGATTACATTATTAACAAAATATTTTTAGAGTACTTTGTTAATTAGGTATTGAAATGTGAAGTATTTTGGGTATTTGTCTAGTTTCTAATTTAACTGATTCAAAGAAAGTATTGAGAAAGACGCCTACTATAAGAATGATAATAAATTTTCGTAATTATTGTTTTCACATCGTTATAAGTAAAGCTAGGTGCATAAAACTTAAAAAAACAATATTCAATACCTACTGTGTAACCGCACACTATCACATTTAATTACTTTTTTTTTTGTATTAAACTTTATCCATCTGCGATCGGTCGTCAGACCATAAGCAAGTTCTTTGTGAGTATAGTTAGGCATTATAGGGGAGCGGTCATCGCCGCTTTTCCCAATTACAGTATGTGGTCTCTTTTTAACCTTCGGACCACAGTTGACACGTCTAACAACTCAGCAACGAGTGGTTTTGGATGCAAAGTTAAGTGCTCCTTGTGCAGTTTTTTGTAACGCTCTATTTCAGATGCAACTGTCGGCATTTCGAGGTAACTATGTATTTCGCAATTTTTTGTAAACCAAGGGGCATTGGTTATTGTCCTCAGGATGCTATTCTGCACTTATTGGAGGAAGAGTATGTTGCTTTTGCTGGTGATACCCCAAAGCTGGATTCCGTACGTTCATATTGGTTTAAGCACCGAGTTGTAAATTAGGAGTTTGTTGACGAGAGATAAGACTAAATTTCTTCCCATGAGCCAGTATAGGGAGCGAAATTTGTGATTGACCTGGTCCCTTTTTTGTTTTATGTGGTATTTCCACGTCAGGCGCCTATCAAGGTGAAAGCCAAGATACCTCACACAATCAGAATGTGGAAGCATATCGTTCCGAAGTCTTACAGGGGGACAATTTCCTTTCCTCAGGGCGAAGGTTATATGGTTGAATTTAGCCACACTTGCGCGGATACGCCATTTACCAAGCCACTTTTGAGTTTCATTTAGTTGTCCTTGTGATTTAAAGCTGGCGATTGTCGGGTTATCTTCAACAGACAGGTATGCTATGTCATCAGCATATGTTGCAACGGTAATGCTGTAGCATATGGGCAAGCCAGAAGGAAAGATATTATAGAGAACTGGACCAAGAACTGAGCCTTGTGGCACTCCAGCCTCAATGTCATAGAGGCTTGATCTTGCTTCTCCTTGTTTTACCTGGAATGATCGCCTAGAGATAACAGGTAACATCGAATGTGGAAGTCTTTCTTTGATTTTCACCATTTAATTACTTAACTAAGAAAATGTTGCTTATGATGTGAAATTATAACAATTATTAAACATTCAATGTAAAGGTCTTTAGGTAGGTATATTTCTTCATATCAGAGACAAGTAGGAACCGATAATACCTAATTAATACTTAAAATCTTTAAAAAAATACACCTATTTTTAAACAATGTATTTCGTAATAAATCTGGAAAAAATGTGGATTTTTCCACAATAGATTTCAAGCCGCCATTTGCAAAGCTTATCCGCAAGCGAACGCAAGTTTAACGAACATCAGTAAGGAATCGCGTTTGTAAAGTTGTTATAGCGTCACGAAAAAAGAATGGAATCAAAGAAAATGTATGAACATAAAGTTGAATGACGTCACTTGCTATCAATCAAAAAAAAATCGTAGACTTGTTGCTTTTCTATACTATCGATACCATCGCCAAGCCACTTTTGAGCGCCGAAACGAAAATCGTCTGTACATTAGGTAGCCATATTGCAACTTTACAAACGCGATTCCTATTTGATATCCGTTGAACTTGCGTTCGCCTAGAACCTGCCGACAAGCATGGCGATAGCAAATGATGGATTGAAATCTATTGTGGATTTAATTGTATTTTTAAAGATTTTAAGTATTTAGTTAATTAGGTATATTATGTGATGTTTGTTTTTAATATTAGCATTATAGGTATCTATTTTTCTCTGATATGAAGAAATATACCTACCTAAATAAAGATGCTTATTAGGTATATTGAATCTTTAATTATTGTTGTATTTTCACAAACACCATAAACAACATTTTGTAATTAAATATGGTGGTTTTATGAACTCTGTGTTCTAAGTATTAGGTCTAATTTAAGAGATTCGTAGTAAATATACAGCCAGATTTTTGTTACTAAAAAATTAGAATGTTTTTACTTAAGTAGGTACCTAATGTTTCATAACAATATATTTAAGATAAACTAGGTACCTACAAAACAGTTATATATTCAATATAGTAATAATAGCATATTAGACTTAAATAAAAAAGGAACAACACATTAAATAGTAGGTATAAATAAATAACAGAAAAATAAGCGATATCCGATAATTGGCACTGATAATATAGAGTTTTCCAGCTGACAACCACGATACAGCGTTTTCCATAAATGAGGAATAAGTCTACCACTATCGTTTCGAAAACGCTCTCTCTGTAGCAATACTGCACTTTTTTTCATTACTAATGTTTTTTCCTTTTTTTCATCATTCGTGGTTCAGAAATACATTATATCAATGAAAAAGAGATATTTTATTAAAAAAAAACACATGGGTACTTCTAAACATTTGTTTTTATTTAGCGGCTATTTTCGTAACACACATACATTTAGAAGTAAATTCCTACTATAGCAACAAACTTTGATTTTTTTTTACATTTCTTGCAACATCAGGGTCGCAAGCTGCGAGAGTCGAGACTTTGCTTGTGTGGGTGATCTTTGATGTCACGAGGCGTGATTGCGCAACCCAAGAATGATCATACCGCCAATGTACAACCCAAAAGGGGAAAGTTTGATGGGGTGGACATTGCTGATATGATCATTCTTGGGGCGAACAATCCTGGGTTGCACATTACGGTATCCCGATGTTTGTATCTATATTTCAAACTTTTACTCTAAAAAGATTTAATCTAAAATGAATGGGCCAATATTTATATTAAGTTCCTCTGGAAATGAAGAGTCTACTGCGTTACAAAAGGACAGCGGAGTCACCGGGGATACGCAAGTTAACCTTGAAAGTGAGTACTGTTCTTTGAGTCTTTCTTGGGTAAATTCCCTTTGTTTACTGAAAAATTTGGAAATTCCTTAATCAAATATATTATCTTACCTATTTTCATCTCAAAAATGCCTGAAATTCTTGATGTCACAATTTAATTACAATTATCAGGCTTAAAATCGACGGAATCATTTGGAAAATTACTCTACCCAGGGCGTCACAAAACCGCTTTTTAACTTCCTCATTGCGACTTGGAACGCATCCTCAACATCCACACTTCCTCTGCTATTTAAGTGTTATTCCTTTCACAAGATAAATTAGGCTTTTGTATTGTTAATAATCATGTGAAGGAGCTGTAATTGAATTTATGAGGCTTTTCATACCACTGAAATCACTGAACTGTTTTAATGTGAGATTTCAGAGAAGCAGTGGAATTCCTACCTTCAGTAGATTTATCATCATATAGTATAAAAAATAAAATAATAATTGAATTTTCTAGGTTTGCAATTGTTATAAAGATTAAACTGGAAACAACTATAAAAAGTGACATTTAGTCTCAAAAATTCATGTGACACTATCTCAACTGCTGACAGTCACTTTCAGAAGTTAGCAGGGTTTTAAAAATTGGTGTGTTTGTTATCATGCAACTGCTGAGCCATTAGACTGATTGAAGTAATATATTGATTTCGTCAAAGCTACAGTTCTCAGGGGTTCTGCAAAAATTTCAAGTGTAAAACTGTATTTTATTACATAAAGAATATACTTTATAACGAAGTTAGTACTTAAAATACTCATTTATCAGATTAGTACCTATTCTTAATTTAGCAAAAAAAGTAATTTTTTTTTACACATGGACTGTAAATTTTAGGTGTGGAAGATTTCTCCAATGTATGCCGGACATGTGCCACCATCACAGAGTTTGTGATTCCAATATTTGATGGAGAGGGTGCACAGAACAACCTTGCTGATAAAATACATAAACACTTGCCAATACAGGTAACAATATAAATAAATAAAACGTTAGTCTTTTGTATATTCTACCCTCAAAATATCTCCATTTCTGTGCATTTCAAATATCTTTATAGGATGTATTAATAGCATAATTTAAGTCCTTGTTACAGATCTGTCCTCCAGAGTAATGTATTTTTATAATATTAAATGATAAACAATTTAAAGTCCTTAGTCACAATTTAGAAAATGGCATGGCTGGCAGTCTTTATGGGTGCATATTTTTTGTATTGATACTAATGAACAAAGACCTCCCCCATATATTTTACAACGGCTAATCATGAACTGCTATACTCCTAATTTCTCAATTTTCTACTGATTCCAATTTCCAGTGCCTAACTTTGTATTGAAGTCTTCATGACGACATTGGTTTGTATGGCATTGTCTGTCTTCATAAATAACCTGACCTTATGTGTGTGTGTTCTATATATACATAAACCTACATCACCCTCGGAGAATATCTTTTGGTGACTATTAATACAAGGTATGCTGTCCTTGTAGTCATACCTTTATAATCATAATATTGTTAATGCGGGAATTGTGGGTGGTAAACCTAACATCACCTCCTGGCTTTAGGTAAAACAAGGTTTTAGCAATGTTGAGTCTCCAGATTTCAGATAGCCCTTGTGTACTTCTTCCATCTCATCTATCTCCTGCCAGGTCGTACAACAAGGTTGTAGTTGGTGATGGTAGTTGGATCTCTGCTGAGGATTCTTGCACCCCATGCCCTTCTGATACTTAATTACTATTTTAATAAATCAGGGTTTTGAAGTTGGTTCAATTTTTTAAATTTCTTTTTTATTTCTTAATTTTTTAAATTTCAGTTGTAAGTGAAACTAATCATTTTTTATTCAAGTACCTTTACTCAATTATTTCATTGTCTTTTATGATACATGAAGCATCTAACAATTACACAATTACTTTATGAATTGCTAAGCCACGTTTTTAAATTTTCATTGAGATTGTTTAACCTTAATTGCATGCAAACATTGAAACTACATGCATAATGTCATGTTTTAGAATTACACTGGCAAGCCAATGACACAATTTCCTGAGACTTATACACACTTAACTCTCTATCTTAAAAACTACTGAATTGATTTTGATGAAACTTGCAATATATCTAGTCCAACTAAAAAAGAAATTTTGCAATCCGAGTTATAGTTTTTGAGATAAGCATGACCATACTAACATATACAAAAACTGTGCAATTCTGTCAATATTACATACATACAGTTAAAATTGATTACCTCCTCTTTTAAAGTCAATTAAAAAGGAAAAACCTGTGGAAGTAATTAAGGTCTTAGCAACCACTTTACCTGCTCATAATGACACTGTTTATGAGTAAGTGTGAAGTTATACACTCTGCTTTTCATCACCATCTATGACAACATAAGTAGGTGCAACTTATGTATAAGAAAAGTATGTTTATTTATTTACATGCAATTAGGAACAATAACACATAACATAGAAACAACAATAGGCAGGCACGTGACCTAAAAAAAGATCATTGGGCACCAGACTATGCAAGATTCACCCACAGTGGACAGGAATGAAATTTTCGTATTATGTGCAGAGATGACTCCAGTATATAATGACATGGGTCACAACTCTGTAAGCTATGGGAAACTTGACAAATTAAAATAAGATATCTTTTGTATTATTGTACCATTCTGTAGTCTATATTAGGACCATGAATGTAGGGAGTCAGAGAGATCTGAGTGATTCTAGACTACTTCGCTAGCTCGGGACTTAAAGTTAGCACTTGAACCAAAAAACAAATTTGCTTGTTGAACAAATAATTATTTTTATATATATCTACATATATTTTATTTCTCAAACATGATGAATTACCCACAGCTCAGAAAATTGCCTAGTTGAGATAATTAATGTTTGTTATTATTGTGATGAGCCTAGCTATTTCTTACAATATTTTTCGAGCATCCATTTTGTATAAAAAGATGAATAATTTGCATGTTTTTGTATTTTTACATATTTTTTTTATATTTGCATAATTTTTAAATCATAAGATGTAGTAATGTCACAGTTGATTTCGCACAAAACAGCAGTTAATATATATAAAAAATTAACATTGTAATGCTTTATTAGAAACCATTACGAATTGTGAGTTTACCTTCCCTTGAATGTGATGCGATTAAAACATTGTGAATTGCGTCAGGTGTCGCCACAGGATGTGTTGCCAGTGGTGGTGTGCTACCAGTGCGCGAGCACGCTGTTGGCCTGGCACGAGCTGGTGGCGTGCTGCGCGCAGGCCGACGCCGCGTTGCGCACCGCACACGCCACCCGCGTCGCGAGGGAAGACCAACAGGTACGTTGCCTATCGCAGCACTCTACTAATAAAGTACATGCAAAAAAAAACCTAGACCTACGGCATAAAGGCATAACCTTTATAGTTGAAGAGCTATTCATACTCAAAACAATCGTAGGAAGTCTTGCAACATGATAAACATGTTCTTTGATATAAAGTCAACATTATAATCCACACTGTGTTGATATTGAGTAAACTGGAATTGCATGTTAAATATGTTGACAACCTGATAGTTTTCTTATTCATAGTCAAAATATAAATCTATGCGTATTTAATTGTAGCTATTTCTATATTTTTAGCATAAACACTCATTAATAATTATCTTTAATATTTTTAGAAAATCAAAGAAGTTAATAAAGAAGAATTACATTTGGAAAAAGAACAACAAATGAAGTAAGTATTATTCTAATTTATAAATTATTTTAGTATAAAGACCATTATTTTACGCAGTTTAAGAAATTTAAATTAGCATAAATATTGTCAGTTAGTTATTTTTGTAAATAAATTAAAACATATTTTTTTTTTTAAATAAAAACCTGTATTTAGTATTTCTCTTCTTATTAAAAACCAATTTTAAATATTAAAAATTTTAAAATGAGATATTTGGTCTAAATTTATTTCAATTGTAGTACACATGTAACATTTAGTATGGAATTTAATCTCGTTCGTAAATGGCGAACGCGAGCACTTTGGCAGCGATCGATTCTTTGGAGCCGCTTTTCCACCGCTCTGCCACACATTTCGGCCAGAACGTTCGCAATTTAGCCTTCCTCTAACGTTGTCGGCTTGTCGGCATAAACCAATGATTTAACGTGATAAAAAGATACTCAACGGCATCAAATGAGCCGAGTATGAGCGAAATGGAAACCTCGAGATTACACGATTGAAGTAAGTGCTCTTAAAGTTGCGACCACCAGACCAGAATTTCGGTAGTATTTTTAAATAATTTCTAAACGTTGCTAGTTCAAGAACTTAACTATAATAAAAATGTAAGACTCGACTGACATTTGCTGCAGATCAGAAAAAAGTTTAAGGCTGGATTGCACCAAAACGATTGTTAAAGTAACTGTCAAAAATAACTTTAACAAATATTTTTCTTATTTAAAGTTATTATGTAAGTCACCTTCAGACACTTTTGAACGTCCGTTTATAATGAACAAGTGTGCATTAATAAATATAACATTACAAATATTTGTCAATAAGAATAAAAATAACTAAGCTATAAAATATAAATTTACATTAAATTTTTTTTAATAAAAACACAATAGCCATAAGAAAAAATTTAAATTCATGATAAAATTTTATGTGCAGATGATGTTCCAAACATCATTGTCTCCTATATAGGTATTTAAAAACTTTATAGTAAGATTTTTTAATAAAAACATGTTAAACATATTGCTTGAATTTGCTTGCTTAAAATTACTTTTACTTTAACTGTTACAATTCACTAATTTGGGTTGCACCGTCCTACAAGTTGTAAATGCTATTGTTACGTGTTTTGCTAGGCCAAAGGACTTGAATCCACAATGAATAAGAAAAATATTGTGCGAAGCTGCCAAAGCATAGCCAGAATGAAACAGTCCTTTATTTCTGTTTATGAGTCAATGTAGATTGGCAGTAACCGTGAGCAAAGACAAGGATAGCGCCATATAAAACTTAGCGTGCATGAGTCGCGCAGCTATACTGTAAATGTTTTGATGTTTTCATTGGAAAACAAGAAACAAATATGGATACTCTATGTTTAAGTGCTATCAAAAACTGTTTGATTGGAACCTACATATTTAAAAAAATACTATTTAAATAAATTTATTTTATTAGCAATGCTACTTACATAATATCCAAAACACCAGGTTATTCAAATTTATTGTATTTCACATAAATAACCTCATTTTATAATCATTTAGCGGCTTGGCAATTGTAACTTTGACTATAACCAGTCGTTTTCGCCTGGTTATTGTTAACGTTAAATTAATGACGTAATTTAACAATTGTCAGATGGGGCACTCCATTTTTTGCTTAACCGAGTATTTTACGAACCGACGGACTTTTGTTATCGTAAAAGTAAGTTGGTGCAACCCAGCCTAAGGGTGTGTACTGTGTTTAAATACAAAATTCTACGTCCCCATTTCAATATTTAATGAGTTTTTTAAAACCCTTTATTTGCAAATATACGCTCTGAAACTTTCTGATGTCTGTCAAAAGTTTAATAAAGTTCCATTTCGTGATAATTGTTATCATATTTATAAAAATCACTTTTAAGAACATCCTGAAGACCTAACAAAAAGCTTAAAAAAATCTTAACTTGACCTTTACTAATCTGAAAACTTGCGTTTAATGATGGTCTGTTCTTTTTTTTTTAAATTATTTATATATTATCAATATAAAATTATTGTTTTGAGCAACCATCAATGAAGACTGAATAAAATAAATAATCAGAAAAAAAAAACCACGATGGAATAAAACAATATTTGATATAGAGCAAAATGAAAGGTATTAATGAAATCCTAATTTGTATTATTTTAGAATCCTCAAGTATCATTAATTAAAATTTTTTTTTTAATCAATTGTATTTTTTGTGTAGAAGTCTAAAGTCTAAGTCTTGTTAACGTTAAATTAATGACGTAATTTAACAATTGTCAGATGGGGCACTCCATTTTTTGCTTAACCGAGTATTTTACGAACCGACGGACTTTTGTTATCGTAAAAGTAAGTTGGTGCAACCCAGCCTAAGGGTGTGTTCTGTGTTTAAATACAAAATTCTACGTCCCCATTTCAATATTTAATGAGTTTTTTAAAACCCTTTATTTGCAAATATACGCTCTGAAACTTTCTGATGTCTGTCAAAAGTTTAATGAAGTTCCATTTCCTGATAATTGTTATCATATTTATAAAAATCACTTTTAAGAACATCCTGAAGACCTAACAAAAAGCTTAAAAAAATCTTAACTTGACCTTTACTAATCTGAAAACTTGCGTTTAATGATGGTCTGTTCTTTTTTTTTAAAATTATTTATATATTATCAATATAAAATTATTGTTTTGAGCAACCATCAATGAAGACTGAATAAAATAAATAATCAGAAAAAAAAAAACACGATGGAATAAAACAATATTTGATATAGAGCAAAATGAAAGGTATTAATGAAATCCTAATTTGTATTATTTTGGAATCCTCAAGTATCATTAATTAAATTTTTTTTTTTAATCAATTGTATTTTTGTGTAGAAGTCTATTTTAACACATCCAAGCATCACACATAATATTTCAGGTCAAAATTGTCACAACATTTAAAAGACGCGCTGTCAAATTACTTTCAAAGTCTGAATATTGATGAAGATAACATTAGTAACTATGAATTAGTTTGCCAAAAATGTCAAGAGCGGCCCGCAACGACAGCCGTAGAGGATTTGGCAGATCATCTTGAAACTGTACACTTCTCTGAAATTCAAAACAAAATAGGTTTAGAGTTGTTTATAGAAAACTACATCACATTTGAAGAAACACTTAGCCATGATGACGATAAGAAATATATTGAAATAGATAGTACGAGATCCAAAACATTGCCACATTTCTTTTGCCCATTTTGCGAGAGTGTATTTTCTTCTACAACACGCCTGGTTTTCCATTTAAATAAACACATAGAAGTAACTCTAGATAAAGGAATAAAATGCTGCGAACAAATGTTTGACAATAAGAAATACTTTGTAAAACATTTGCAAGAGATACATGTGCATCGAGCTCAGGACACTACCAACATGTGCCGAAGCTGTGGCTTCAGCGCAAAAGACGATGAAAATTTAGTCTTACACGTCATTGATTGTCACAAAATTGACGAAAGAAGATTAGAAGACGGAAATAGAAAAACAAAGAAACAACACAGTCCCAAAAATGCCAAATACATTCCCGTTGCGTGCCCGGAATGTAACAAAACATTTTCCAACAAATACAACATGCTTGTTCATATGAAAAATCATAAAGAGCAGATGTACGAAGATAAATTTTCCTGCAACAAATGTACTAAAAGCTACAAAAACGCAGGAAATCTTAATACTCATAAGAAGTTAGTACATGGTGGCTTATTTAATTTTCTGTGCTCGTATTGCGGTGAAGCGTTTCCCAGTCGTATGACTCGAGATGTTCATGAAAGATTACATAGCGGCATAAGACCATTTTCCTGTGACTACTGCGGAAAATCTTACCGAGCCAAAGACACACTAACAGTTCATATCGGAATGCATCTAAATATAAGGAAATATGAGTGTTGCCTTTGTTACAAGAAATTCAGGAAGAGTACACATCTTAAATATCACATACGAACTCACGAGAAGAAGAAAAAGAAGTAATGAGGGTTCTTTGTTGCAGGTACAAGCCCTGCAGAGTTAACCTCGACAGTTATCGTTTGGCGCGCAATGAACTAAACTCAACGGAATTAAAAAACTACAACAATCTTAGTAAAAGTGGAAGTTATGATATTATTACTGAAGAAACCTATTCAGATAATGCAATAAACAGCCCATTTAGTGACAATGAAGACGATAAACCTCTCTCGAGCATTGCATCTAGAAAGCCTAAAGAGCTATACGACAACTTTTACAAAGCGCTTACGAACTTCAGAAATCACTTTATGACAGAGCATGAATTGCAAAAATGCAACTACCCTGACTTTACTGAAGACAGCACTTCTGATAACAGTGTAGAAAATAATACAGAGCAGCTGGAACAACTAAACGTTAGTGATTTTGACGACCTAACGCTAAATAATATGAGGAAGGACAGAATGAATGATGCGACGAGATTAGAGCTAAGTCAAGTACAAACAAAACTAAATGGAAAGAATTATTATACTTGTAGGATATGCGGTAAAAAATTAAGTTCAGCGCACACGTACGTATACCACAAGCGGATTCACACGGGTGAAAGGCCATGCGTTTGTCACATTTGCGGAAAACAGTTTCGAACACCAAATGGTTTGCAAAGACATTTAACAGAAACTCACGAAAAAGCGCGACGACATTCATGCCGATATTGTCCAAAAAACTTTGCTAACTCTCAAAATTTAAAGCAACATATGAGAATTCACACTGGGGAGCGACCTTTCGTGTGTTCACAATGTGGAAAATGTTTTACTCAAAGCGGATCTTTACATGTTCATTTGAAGACACATAGTGCACAATTCCCGTATCATTGCGCTGAGTGTGGTGCCAAATTTCGGCTTCGGTCTGGATTAGCGAGGCACAAACTGAAACACACGGGTGAAAGACCTCACGTCTGCGATCAGTGTGGAAAGAGCTTTCGGCAGAAACATGAATTGAATTCGCACAGTTATTCTCACACAGATTCAAAACCGTACACTTGTGTAGTTTGTGGAGCAGCATTCAGACAAAAGAGAGCGCTAAAGCATCATTGTAAAAGACTGCATGAAAACGACCAAATTGTCAGAGAAGTTAATAACCCTTTAACTTATAATTTCTAGCTGTAACAAAAGCCATTGTATAAAGACTTGCCAGTATTGTTTAGGTTAATCCCAATTTAAATAAATGAAAAAATAAAGTTTAGTATTTCATTACATTTCCCTAAATATAAAAAGCTAAATCGTGTCATCAACCTCAACTTTTCAGAAAAACATTACATGACACACAACAGATCAAAATTGAATACCATGAAGAATTATCACCGGCAAATTCACTTCCGACTGCTAAATCAGATGTGCCTACGAAAGAAATTACACCCGCTGTCGTAGTTTACGAAAATGGAATAAAGTATAGCAATTGCCAAATATGCAGTAAAAAAGTTTTATTTAGGACGTTGAAACGTCATATGCGTTGTCATCAAGATGAGAAGAGCTACAGCTGCTACACTTGTGGTCTTGGTTTCAACGACAGCGGAAACCTTTCCCGTCACACACGCGCCTTGCACTCTGAACACCGACCTCATACTTGTCCTGTTTGCCATAAGTCGTTCTCCAGAAACAGCCATCTACAAGACCATGTCAAATCCCACTCGGAAAACAGAGACTTCGTGTGTGACGTTTGTGGCAAAGCTTCCAAATCCAGCGCCGCTCTACGCATGCATCGTAAAAGGCACGATATCATGTACAAATTCAAATGCATGGAATGTGAATCAAGATTCAAAAGGAAAGGGGAGCTTGCAGCCCACTGGACCGTACACACCGGAGAGAAGGCTCACTCCTGCCATTGCGGTAAAGGCTTTCGTCTTCGCAGCCAACTAACAACTCACGCTCGAATACACGCAAATAAATCTAATCCAGATTAATATTATCATGATCTAGAATTAATTGAAATACCTGATGCAAGAACCGCTTTGTTGCAGGTTCAAGGAAATTGCCGATTTCGTAGTTCAGTCTATGGAGCCGCCTCAGTACATCGGTAACTCAGCCAGTGACGTCGCTGACTTCTCGAAAACTTGTGATTACTGCAAATCTGAGTATGCCATTAAAGATTATGAAGACCATCTAATTACTACTCACTTGGATTTATTATTCCATTGCGACGAATGTGACACATACGTTGACCGAAAAGATTTTATACTTCACATGTCTCTACATGCCGTTCAATATGCCGCTAATCAAGAAAAATCGGAAAGCCCCAAGAAAAAGAAAACCAAGAAGAAAACGGATGAAGATACAGATGAAAATGATAACAATGAAAGCAATAACGAACATACTAAATCACAACATGAAAATTGCGATATTATGGAGCAAATAGAAGTTGAAATTCAAACAAATTCAAATGAAAATACAATAGCAGACAATATTTGCGGTGCACCAGAAAACGAGTTCTCTGACCACAGTGACGCAGATTATGGTTTTGAGCCTCTTCCAGAATCAGTTTTTACAGCTATCGAAGACTCTCAAGAAAGTCAAACAGCGGATGGGAATGAGACAAGATCCTCGCAAATAGCTGAGACAGAGGTTTACGCCTGTAGCGAAGCGTCCGCTGACAAGGAAATGGACAGCAACTCGTCTCCATCCCAAGAAAATGTAGTTAATAAGAAATGCCAAAAGCACAAACAATCTCGAACATGTCCAATTTGTTCTAAAGTGTACACCGCGTCCTCGAGCTACTTCTACCACATGAAGTACTTCCACAAACAGAGCAAAGAGCATGAATGCAGTGTCTGCGGCAAGAAGTTTGGAACTAGAGGGACTTTAGCCCAACATGCGTCTATACACACCGGAGAGTGTCAATTTGAATGTAAAGAGTGCTTAAAAAAGTTTCGTTCACGGGCAAGTCTGTATATTCACGAACAATGTCACAATGGCGTGAAGATTTGGTCATGTACGCAGTGCCATAGGTCATTTAGGTGGAGAACGCATTTGTCGCGGCATATGAAACGGCATTCGGCAAAGAAAGAGCACGTTTGCACGATTTGCGGACGAGGGTTTAATATACGCTGCGACCTTCTCAGGCATACGCGGACGCACACTTCTGGAAGCTTCAATTGTGAAAAATGTGGATTGAAATTCGCACAACTGAGGTATTTAAAAGTGCACATGGACAAAAAGCATTCGACTGCCATAGTTTCCATTAACCAATCTGAAGTTCAACAGCCTTCGTAATGACAATGTTGTTTACTTTTTAGGAAATTTTCAAGACTGAATTTTATTTATTGGTAGTAATTTATTGTAACACTTTTTTGTTAATAATTGTTTTAATATTTGATTAAATCATGTTGTAGTTTTTTATTGTTATGTATGTATGCATATTGTATGCCAAAGAAGTATTGTGTGACTAGGAATAACAGTGCCAATTTGTAAATATATACAACTAGTATTTTAAGATGTGGTTGTTTATTTTTTACCAAAAATTTTCTAACAAAATAATTAGGTCAAGTCAACATTTATCATTTTTAGAGTTCCGTACCCAAAGGGTAAAAAACGGGATCCTATTACTAAGACCCTGTTATCCGTCCGTCTGTCACTAGGCCGTATTTCATAGACCGTGATAGTTAAACAGTTGAAATTTTCATAGAAGATGTATTTATGTTGCCGCTATAACAACAAATACAAGAAATCAGAATAAAATAAATATTAAAGGGGGCTCCCATACAACAAACGTGATTTTTCTGCCGTTTTTAAAGAAAATGGTACAGAACCCTTCGTGCGCAAGTCCGACTCGCACTTGCCCGATTTTTTTTAATGTGTAATAGGTTGAATTCAGTGAAAAAACCGTTCAAGTGCCTAACGGGGTCACACGTATTATTGTAGCTCATATACACTATTGTGCGAGCGACGAGACCAGCCATTATATGAGAGTGTAAGCGGTTTCTTGGGCAAACATTGCTGGTGGCGATGGACTCTATCGATCATCAAAATATAGGGGGGCACAAGAGGGATTTTTAATTAACTTTTAACTAAAATAGATAACTTTATCCTCAACAATTAAAAAAAACTATTTTACATGTTGTATCGTAGAGTACTGTGTTTTTATTTACTATGTTCATTATTTTCATTTATATTATTATGGTATCTTGCATTATATATAAGCCTTTTTAGTGTTAATTATTAAATGATAAATATGATATTATGTAAACCACCTTTTTTGTTACTTTAAGGTATGTGTGGTAGACTGGTAGATAATGCCATTAGTCATTATTGTGTAATAAAGTTTTTTTAAATAAAAAAAAGTATATTTCTTGATAAAATAGTTTATTAAATAAATAGAAATAATGCATTAAATTAAAAAAACAAAAATTAAATATTTAACTTGATCAATAAATTGTTTCAAATTAATTTTAGGTGGTTGTCAGCTACTACTGTACTGACATGGAAAATCAGTGTTTTCGAATTAAGTGTGTTACCTACACCGTGTAGAAAAACGCTTCTGAAAGCGATGCAAATTAGACATTTTAGCGTAGCGTAAATATCCTAGGTCTACAGGATTTAAACCACATCTGATACTCAAAGTAGTCAAAGTGAATCTGAAAAACATTCATACAAACTTCATTCATTATAATAAATATCTTAAAGTTGACACCACTTTTAACGCGTTATTATCATTGTCCGCTAATAACCATTGTTGAAAAAAGCATATTCATCCATAAAATGCTCGTAAATTATTATAATAACCAGAGTTTTTATTGAATTGATTCAATAAAAAAAATAGTTATTTCATAATTCAGTTGTATCAAAGTTTACACTTTATATATATTAGTTTACATAATTTAATGCAATATATGGACATGTCAAATAAGTTACAAAACATTAACTTAAGTATTTTATCATAACAAAAGACGTTGATTACAATTAATCCATTTTGTACAACATTTACTTTTTAATTATACATATTAAATTAATAAAATAGTTAATAATGATATAGGCTTATAGTTCCCTAAAATGATAATATATAGGTACCTACAAGAATAAGTTATCTTGTTATGGAGAAAACTTACAAAAATGAGGGGAAAGTTGTAGATTGACATAATTTTTTTTAGGTAATATATCTAGATAGGTGACGCAACAACACAAGTTTTTTTTTATACATTTTAGAGAAATACTACACTTCTTATAAATTCATCAACTTTCGTTAGATGTTATTGTTAGCAACGTAACAACTACTACTACTACCTCCAGCCTCCAACAGAGATAAGATGTTTTTGCGATTGCTCCCATAAGTTAAAATATGTCTGCAAATTACTTATTTATTAACTTGAACAGATAAGTAACATCTTTATTCTTTACATGATCGGTGAGATCGCAACGGCTGCAGAAAATGGAAAGTTTATAATTCTGAAAACAAAGGGTCTGTTTTGTAATCTAAGGTTTTAATTTGGTATGTCTTCGTCCTGCTTATATGGCTTTTGAAAAATGTATATGAAGGTAGAGAGAATTTTCCCCATATACTATGGTACAAGTTCACAACATCTACACATGTTTAACTCTAATGTCAAGGTCAAACCTATATCTTCACAATTAAAAAATATGGATAAATAAGTTCAAACTTACAGTTAAATATTTTGTTTAACATTGTAATGAGGCATCGAACAAAGAATCACTTACAGCTTACTAGAACTCATCCTAAAAATTATGTTATTTTTACAATTGATATTAGGCTATAAAGTTGATCAAATAAAAAGACGTAGCAAGCCTATTGGGAGTGGGGCAGAGATCTGTTAAAAACTCAAAATATTATACATTATACAAGCAAAATCCTCCTTTTAGACCCTTTACGCAGTCTGCCCAGTCCTAGTCGTTCCTAGCGACGCCTATGGTACCATGGCTAGTACGCAACGGCATCACACTGTGATATGATGTGATTGCAGCTTTAAGGTTTAACACAACTATATTATCTTTCAGCTTAAGATGTTAAATTAATCCATGAATGTCCATGAGAAATACAATAAAAAAACATCATGATATGATTACTTTTACGATTAAATTTTGCTATGGTGCGTAGAAACCTAACCAACGGTGCTGTTTCTACTTGAATAAAAAATACTTTAAGCAGTTTAAAAGGGCTAGGCGTATGACGAAAGAGTATAGCCAGGTAATTTTTATTGTGTGTGTTGTGTTAATGTCCTAGCTCAAATCTAGATGCGAAAAGATCAGAGTTAAACTGGAGCAGGCTGACCTCAAGATTAAGCTTAGCAATCACTCAGTTCCCACAGCCACTATCTACTATAGAATATATAGTTACAGAGTAGATATACATCATTAAAGCCAATAAAGCAATAAAGCCTTCATGTATAAATCCTCTCGCAGTAGTCGTCGTCTTAGCTGGTAGAAGTCCACTGTTGGACATGGGCCTCTCCCATATGTCTTCACAACGACCGGTTTTGCGCTGCCTGCTCCACTCGCTTCCTGCAGCTCTGACCATGACATCTGCCCACCTGGCGCTGCGTCTTCCAATCCATCGTCACCATTCAATAACCATTCCTCCTCATCGCTTATCGTTTCGACAAACCGCCTGTCCATTGCCACTTCATCTTACAATTTAATTTAAGCTATGTCGGCGACTTCGGTCTTCGGTGTCATAGTGCAATGATGAATTAAAAAAGATTTCTTGACTTTTTGATAGTTTTGGAACGATCAGTTAAATTTTATTAGTATAATAAAAAAATCTTATTGATGACAGTCTAAAGCATGTCAGGGATCCTTAAACTTTTTATCATTTGACACAATATTGGTTTTCCTAAGTATTTTGCGATATATTGTGATAAGTGACTTCAAATTCTTCTGTTTAAATCATTTAAATTAAATCAACTTCACGACGCACGCCTTACACTACTCTTCCCTAGAGGTGTTCATTAAAGAATTAATAATTTAAAAAAAAACTTGGCAAACCAATAGTGTCAGTAATAATGGTCTACATTATTAAACTTCTCAAAATCCATTTCCTTTATTCTGAGCTATTATATTGGTATGGGAGACACCGCATTTGCCGCCGTTGTCTTAATAATTGTTATACTGCTAGAACAGGTCTTCCCGCATATGGCAAATGGACAAGTAAATATTTCATTTGTGAAGTAAAGTATAGCGTCTCCTCTAGTGTTAAAATAAAGGCACAGTTTATTTTACATGTCGTTCTAGGTTTCACATGTAAGGGTTTTTTACTGTAATCGAAGTTCCCGGGATTAAAGTAATTTTGGCCCGCAGACCTGGTATAAACACATCGAATACAATCATCTTGGACCTTATTGCGAACAGTTTCGTGCGCTCCGGACTCTGGAATCCGAGTAATTTATGCAAGTAGGTCTTACCTTTTTACCCGCTAAAGAAGTGCATACATGTTTCTCTCGAATTCACGAATCTGGCGTACTCGAGACTGATCCCAATAGGCTCTATTGTCATTGACATTCACCGATCACTCAACAACTATTTTGAGGGGAGCCCGCCTCAGTTGGCCTCAAGGCGCGGTGGCGGCGTGGATGTGCGGTCGTGCACCGAGCCTTCGTTGTCGTTGACGAGGCGCTGCCGCTCGCGGTACATAGAGACGCGAATGTTCTCAAGCTGGTGGTACCGGCACAGTTTCAGCGTCGCACACACGCCCAGACCCACCCAAGTCGCGAACGCGCCCCACGCCCCAAACTGCAAATGTGAAATGTGAACACTTTACTTACTTAGTGCTAGAAGTACAAGTGATAGTAAATACATTCACACTGTCATATTCTCAAAGGCTGAATATATTGCACCGAGCATCACCATAAATTCATCTTTAGATAATTAGCTACGAGGCACTACTATATTAAAAGTTAAGATTTTGAACCTTATGGCCATTATATTCTTTGTTTTTTTACTTAACGCCTTTGGTTGGTACTGTTTTGGATTGTTGTTTTTATAGTCAGGTAGTTTATCCTTCAATTATTGAAACATACTCATGGTTAACCCAAATTCAAATCTTGGTAAGGGTAATCTTAAATATGTATTTTTAAAATAATTAATTATTAAAATATAGTTTTAAAACAACAATACAGTATTTTATTTAAATATAAAAATGGTATCGTAGGTTTAAAATACTTTTCGCAGTACCTAGGTATTTTTACTACTCAATCCATAAACATTCTGTGTCTCATAGGATTAAATTATTCTGTCTCTGTAAAATTCTTTTATAAATGAAATAATCCAGTCCATATCCACTTTCTATCTCGAAAGTATTTCGAAGTTAATAAAATTTTGGTATGTCATTAAGGGATACTCTGGGACGTAAAATCTAAGTTTTTGACCTCGAGGACCCTGTGCTAACTTGATGGGGGGCAAAAAACTACAAAATTTTCTGACTTATAAACTATTTTTAGTTTATATTTCCTAAACTTAGTGTTTTGTGTACTATGTCTTTTAGAAAGTTGTAGAATATTAAATTTTCTTCAATTTTTACTAGTCAAAAGTATATTTTGTTTAAATACTAACTGAGATACAACAGATAAAGGTTGAAAAAATAAAAGCTCTAAAAATGTTTTGCTTCTTAGAGCCCTTCTTATATATGTCACCGTAAAATTGAAAAATACCGTCAGATTATAATCTATCTATTAAGATTGTATACTGTGGAACAAAAAATAATATAAAGTGTATCTTTTAGATTATATGAAACTTGATTCGATCGCTCCGCATCTACGTGATCATAAGAGAAACTGAACCTAACCCACCCATAAAGATTTATACAGTGCGTTTTCTGCCTCATTTTGTTTCATAGTATACAATCTCACTAGGTAGATTATAATCTAACGTAATTTACAGTTTTACGGTGAAACCGCAATATAAAAGTTACAAAAAACTGTATATTTCATTTATTAATTTTTTTTTGGAATTAACTAAAAATGAAGATTTTCGAATTTTTTGTTGATTTAAAAAAATTATAAGCCCCATTAGCGTCGTATGTGAAAGGAGGCTAGTCGGAAGCATTTAGCTACGTCGCGGGAGCGTTCAGCCTTTCCTGTGTTCAGCCCCGTCGCGGGAGCATTCAGCCTGTGCTGTGTTCAGCAAGTCACACTAGCTACACTGAAGGTTCAACGTGCCCTCCAACGGACGGAGGAGCTCAGTAAAAATCTGCCACAAGGAGGTCATCCAATCCAATTACTGGCTATGCCTGACGTGGCTTAACTTTGCATATCGTTTATACACGTTAGGGTCACAAGCGAGTTACCTGCGCAGTCCCCAGCTCCATGTAGAAACCATTAGTTAGTATTTTATCCTTCTCGTCTATCTTACGCCCGGCCGCTACTTCACAACTATAAACGAAAATTCTCCTTGTTAGAATTTAATATAAATCTGATTCACAAAATGTCTCAAGACCGAAGCTTTGTTTACGCAATCAAGGTTTAAAAAAACCTGTGAAAGGCAAGTTGAACATAGTTGTGATCATAGTTGATGAAAATAATATTATAGTTATTGAAAAATTAGGTCTTAAATTGGTGGGGGTTAAAGTGGGGTCACATATAAGTTTTGTTTCCACATTTTAAAAATATTACATATAAATGATTTTGTGAAACAACATATTGATAAGTAAATCTATATTTTACATGAAAAGTAAAATACGTAATAATAAAGTTTTAGAGTTATTAATAAGAAAAATAGAGATGTGTCATATTATTTTAAAATTATACGCTTCACTTAAATGTTTTGGTTTTAGGCAAACATACCGTACGGTACGATGCCTCACGTTTTTAATACTAGGACGGGAGAGTTGTATTTTTAAATTTTACATGACGCAATTTTTTTTGTTGCAATATGCAAAAAGTTAAACTGATAAAGAGAACTTGGTATAAAGGTGGTAAAATCTTATCTAATTAGCATGTATGGGTAAGGAGCCGCAATACCTTGGGAACCGCAAAACCATGTGCTGGCACCACGTAGTAAACCCGAGTGTGACGAGCACGGCGGCAGACGCAGCCACTATGCAGAACACCGAACACACCACTGCCTCCAGGAAAGCGGACAGAAACGAACTGTCCTCACCTTTGTACATCAGCATCGACATCCTGAACATAAGTAAAACAAATGACACATTCTCACACAGATCCCAAAAGGTATGCCATAAAAACTTTGCAGCTCTCATATATCATCATGGTGGTCCATAACAATGTCATGTAATGTTCGACAGTGGCCTCACTGTAGGTAAAAAATACATGTAGTTAACAATGATTTATGGTAAAGCATTAATAACACATACTAAAGCCACAATTCAGCAGATTTAAAGATATGATATGAATGAATCTGCTACTGTATTTATGTTATAAGACTAGAATAGCTTTTTTGGTTTGCCAATCATTATATGACAAAAATATTTAACACTAGAGACTAACCTATAGAACTGAATGCAGCACAAAATGAACATAAAAACGCCGACGGTAATGACGTAGTTGCAGTAGGCGCGTGAAGCCCACGTCACCAGCAGTTGGCCATCTTCACCCCACTTCCCCCCAGAGAACAGCAAGCAATGTCCACTAAAACAAAAATTTGGTTATTAGATGCATATTCTAGCTCAGTGATGTCTAAACTAACTAACTATTTCATAATTTTAAAATTTGTTTTTTTTTTTCAATGAACATGCATATACTATTTTATCTTCATAAAAATCTTGATAAAAGTATTGCTTACAGTATACACTAGCCCTAATATCAAACAAACATGAGCAAAATATCAGTTTTCTGGACAAATAAAATGTCAATATAGTAACCCTACTTGAACTCAACATCTACACTGTGGTCTTCCTTCTTATACTTTGAATAAGCCATAAACCTTAATAAAATTAAATGTAAACAAGAAATGGAATGATGGTGCATTTTTTGTTACCTACTAACAAAAGCTGCACCATAATACCATTTTTTTAAGCATATTTTAGGCACAAAATGATATGTAAGTAGATAAAATTTTATGCAATTAATTTGAAAGAAAGAAGAAAGAAACACATTCGGTTGACTTATAAATATAAATATAATAAATACACTACAACAATCAGGCTCATCAAAGAATATCTGCACTCATATACTGCTCACAAAGATTACCAAGCGGCTTGGCAC
The DNA here is from genome assembly GCA_946406115.1 of Apoda limacodes. Taxonomy (NCBI): domain Eukaryota; kingdom Metazoa; phylum Arthropoda; class Insecta; order Lepidoptera; family Limacodidae; genus Apoda; species Apoda limacodes. Next base: position 15,872,925 of record OX291542.1, read on the forward strand.
TTGGCTGCTCTCCAGCAAACTTGCTTAGGTTCTAAAGTTTCAAATACGATCTGAATTGTTCCCCCACAATCCTCCTTTCATAGGTTACCTTTTACCCTAGACCCTCCGGGTTGGATCTTATATTGAGTTGCCTTAATTTGAGGATTCTGTCACTCAATGGGGCTTAACTGAGGCAAGCCATTTTAAGGTAATCTATGATTATTGACTTTTTTGTCTGTGGTGTTGATATTAGACAAGAAGCTTATATATATGGATATGTCGCAGCCATCTGGTTGAATTTGTCAGTTAGCTGGAAGCCTAGACAGATCATCAATTATGGAAAAGGCACAGAAATCACACTGTATAAGTCATGTGTGTTGGGTTAGGTTCAGTTTCTCTTCTGCAAATGTAGATGTGAAGCAAGCGGAGCATTCCAGCCAAGGTTCATTCAATAATCTGTTCAGTTATATGATAATTTCTTTTCCATACTTAACAATAATCTGCCTAGGCGCCCAACTGGCTATGAAAAGATAGAAGCCTGGATTGATTATAAAAAAACTTGAATTAAGAAGACTATCAACCCCAACATGCCGTGGTCTTGGTCTGCCCTATCCCTTGAGTGTTTTTTTTGATGCTGGAGGCGTGGAGGGAAAGCACCTCCTGCCTGCTGTAACAAAGGCGCAGGCACGCCTTCCCATAGCGGCCAGGGCTGGTCGCTGCCGCAGGTGCCGCAAGCCAAAGCTGCAAAGGGGAGCATCAGTGCCTATGTCTTTGTTACACAGAGGGGCTGCTAATCACGCAGCGCCGGAGACGAGGGGAAGTAAAGTTTCTTTAATAAACCTATATCCCAAATTATTACTAATTTTACCTTTTGACCTATACCTGTCCACTATTAAGGCCACTCTTTTAAAGATTTTATGGATAAAAAATTTAAAATTAACATTTTATATAAAAAAATAAGCACCTCCGGAGTGGGGAAATATTGTAGGGTAACTCTTCTCCCTCCCCCCTCCCCCAACTGTCCCCTATTAAGGCGACTCGTTTTAAGATTTTAACCCCCACTTTCCAATTATTCAATATGATTTTTGAATCAGAAAACGTCCCACATCAATGGTGCCAATTCGAAATTATACTGCTCTATAAAAAAAGAAAACCCAAAAGAACTACAGACCGATCAGTCTGCTGTCCAGTATATAAAAACTATTCGCATCACTTATACTAAGCCATATTTCAACAAGAATAGATAGCAAACAACCAGTTGAGCAGGCAGGTTTTCGTTCTGGTTTTTCAACGTTAGACCATATTCATACAATGGTACAACTTTTAGAGAAATTCAAAGAATTCCAACACCCCTTTACATTGGCTTCATTGACTATCTCAAAGCTTTCGACAGTATTAGGCATAACTCTATATGGGAGGCACTAGGAGGCATGTAACATAGAAAATTCCTACACAAAAATAATCCAAAATATGTATTCACAAAGTTCTAGCAGAATAAAACAAAGAGGAGATGAATTTAGAATTGAACTTGGCGTAAGGCAAGGTGATCCCCTATCACCAAAATTATTCATAGCAGTGTTGGAAAATATTTTTAAAAAACTAAATAGGCAAAATAACGGCATCTGGATTTGTGATGAATACTTGACCCACATACGTTTTGCAGAAGACATAGCACTTTTTGCTAACTCGGCGTCAGAATTAGAACAAATGATGCAAACTCTACACCATGAAAGCAAAAAAGTAGGCTTATGCATGAACACTAGTAAAACAAAAATAATGACAAACAGCAAACATAAACCTATAAAAATAGAGGGAGTCGAAATTGTATATGTAAGTAGTTATATTTATCTTGGGAAACGAATCTCTTTCAATAAGGAAGGCCTAGAAAACGTTGGAGAGACAACATAGAGGTTGAAGCTGGGAAAAACTGGATAGAAAAAGCGAAAAACAGAAAAATGTTGAAGGAGATGGAGGAGGCTTTTACGCGGATGGGTTCCAAACTGTAAAGTAAATACTAAGTACTAACTAGATTTAAAATTTAAACAACTTTGTTTTTGTTATTAATTGTTTAATACTGTATAAAAACCATGTAAAAATGTTACTAACTTAGCACGTAATGTTTTGCAATTTGGAAATAAATAAAGTTTTATTATCATTTTTATTACTAACCCCCACCCGAACTCCCAACCTTTTTTTTGATGGGCCCGAATGTAAGTAGGTAATAATAAGCTGATTGAAATTTCTGCAGAGAAGTAAAGGTTTCCCAAAAGGTACCTATCATTCAGAAACTATAATGATCGACAATAATTAATCAAAACTCATTCTTACTTGAACTCATGCTGATGCAAACTCATGGGCACTATGATGCAAAGTGAAAGAATCAAACCAATAACATATCCTGAAATTTGACTCAGTAACAAAACATTGGTAGGAGTAGGAGGCATTTTGAGTACAATATATCGTAATAGTGGCACTATTACGATATGCTTTGCTTTTAAACTGCAAATAAAACTACAAAATAAATAAGTTTTTCTCTAAACTACATATGTATTTGTTTATTTACGTTTTTCTTGTCATAGATAGGGATTGTCAATGATCATCGATGTTCGATAATTAAGAGGCAAAAATGTGTAAAACAACATGCCATGGACACATAATCGTAGGACATAATCTATATAATTTGTGCACATAGCCGAAGGTCGCATATGATGTATCAGGGGGAAAACAGCTTCAATCACATTTTTTTTTTAATTCTTCAACTGACAATCCGGGGCATGGACTTCTTAAATTTAGTGTCACGAAAATAAGAATGGAATCCAGCAAAATGTATGAACATAAACTTTATGACGTCACTTGCTGTCGATTGAAAAAAATATCATAGACTTGTTACTTTTTCTAAGCTGTCCAGACATTAGATAGCCATATTGCATCTTTACAAATGTGATTCCTTTCTGATACTCGTTGAACTTGCGTTCGCCTAGACCCTGCGGAGGCTTAGCTTTAGAACAAGGCCCTCGCTAACTCGTTCAAACTTTTAATCCATGGCCAGAGATGTATCGATAATTTGGGTTATCGAGCACTTTTCAATTCGATTGTAATACAGCAGTATTCTGTCAACAATAGAGTGAAATGCAAGATTTTTTCTCAAAACAATAAAACTAGAACTTTCATTGAGTGCGGTCCAGGTACGATAAACAACGACTATATTCGACCAAATATTACCAAATGACGTCACAACCACGGGTCCACGACGTTAACCTAAAATAATCCAACTTAAACCAGCCGACTACAAATAACCACTGCTCATAGCATGGTTTTTCTTTTTTTTATCTGTCACTGTCAAATGTCAGCGCGTAAATAAATATTTGAATTTTGTTGTGATTTATATTCGTTGTAAAATTGATTCATCTTTGCTAAAAATCACAGTGAAAAGGCAGAAAATCTTAGAACAAACAGAAATTTACAGTTTAAGAAAGTAAATAAACTTCAACTGTCGCTGTCAAATTTCGACTGCGGGTCCAGATGTTTAACTACAACAAAAACCAACTTAATACAAAATAATACGTGGTGTTTTGTGGTCGTTTGCTGGACCGTAGCCATTATGTGTGTCATGTGCCTATAGAAATAATTAAATATTTTTAGAATTCGTTTTTTGATAGATGGGGACAGACACGTCCTGTGTGTCATATACAAATACACAGCACGTAGAAAGCCAGTGGCGAAATCTAAAATAAAAAAAAATCACCAACTTAATTTATAAAGATAATTTTGAAGACTGGCTGATTGAATATTTATGGAGGCGGGAGTTACTCAGTAAATATAAAGATGGTTATGTAGATCTAATAAAAGCTAAATATGTTTACAAAGTTTAATCAAATCCTTTATTTTTTATGCCGTATTTGGGTAGTAAGTGTGTTGATAGAGCTCCATACCAATATTTTAATGCAAAAGTGACTTTCTGTCTTCTGTTACGTTGCAAAAGCTAGTTTATTATAAAAAAAAATCAGAATCAACTCTGTCAACCCCAAAACGCCGTGGTCTTGGTCTGCCCTGCCCCTAGAGTGTTTTTTAAAGCACGGAGGCGAGGAGGGAGAGCAGCAGAAAGCGTGATTGCCTGTGAGTTAATTACGCAAGGGCGAAGGGGCTGCTAGTCCCGCGGCGCCGGAGATAAGGCGGAAATAAAGTTTTGCAAAAAAAAAAAACCTTATAGGATAGGAAAAAATATCAGACTCGTGTGTCTGTCCATCTGTCACAGCCAATTTTTTCCGGATCTACAGGACTGGTTAAATTGAAATTTGATACATATATAAATTTCTATGACCCAAATACGGACGCGCAATGTGAATAATGAATTTTGAATATAGGGGTCCCTTTTTCGAGGCCCATTAAAAATATAAAAAAAAATCATTCCCTTAGTGTAAGTATTACTATGTGAGAGTTAACTTTTTTACAAGATATTTTAATATTACCGTACCGTTGGAATTGGGATTGTCGTCGAAAGTCAACCATTGGTTACTATCTTACGGCGAGTTCAGGGGCTACAACTGGGGCAGTCCGAAACACGCTCATAGCACTATAAGCGTACTAACACTTGGTCCGAATGATGCTTATTGTGCTCATGGCTCACAGAAGCTGTGATGGTGATGACGTCACGAATTTTGTCATTCATTGTGCTCACAATGCCCATCATATCAAAAGAAAGCACACTGAGCGCAGCTGTCAATTCCCTTTTTTTCTTTTATAAAAGAGCGCGAGTTTTGAATATTGTAACCAAGTTTTAGGTTATTGGTGTAATATCTAGTAATCTGTAATTTGCTGATTTTATTAGAGCAAAACAGTTTTAGTTTTGTCTGTTTTATAAAGTGCTCAAATGATAAGTTATCTTATTGTTTTGTTTCTAATATTGGATTTTAGTAATAACAAGTTACTATGTTACTATCTTAGAGTTCATAAATTAAATATTTTTGATTATTTATATTATTCATAGGTAGGTTTCATTTTGAAAATCCTAATTATTATTTTATACAGTTTTTACGGTTTCGTAGCTATATGGCAAAAAGGTAGCCCTTTTAGTTACTTCATATCTGTCCGTTCGTCGTTTTGTTTTCACAGCCTTAAAAATCTTATACAGGATATTTTAATACTGCTTATCAAAGCTAATGTGAAATCATCGGTATGCTTTCTCTCAACCCAGGATGATTTACACATTGCTATTATCATAACTTGTTTATTCATATCATACTAATTGAATACCTACCTACGTAAACAACATAACCCCTAAATGACTAGATGAAAATGATCTTGGCATTTTCATCTAGTCATTTAGGGGTTATGTTGTTTACGTTAACGCGCACACGATTCGTTCCGGATTGTTAGTATCAAAAGCGTGCTAATGATCCGGACCGCCAACGCAAACGGCAGTTAGTGTAAGCACTGTGAGCGTGAATCCGACCGCAACTTGCATTTGTAAACTGCCGCCTAGCCCAGTACAGTTTTATTGAACAGTCAAACTCTTCATCAAGTAGGTATCTCCAAATATTATTCGTGAATAGCCTGCAATATAGAGTCTTTTTCGTACTCGGTACGCCTCAGAGAGAATAGTAATTATACCAAAAATAGTAGATATAAAACACGTAGACCGACTATAGACAATCCAGAGACAACTTTATGAAACTACTAGATTTGTCTCTATTCAGCCCGCAGTTTCTATTCACTCACCCTGTTTTGTGGTATGCAGCTTTTAAATGTCGCGACACGCCTTAGGTACTGTGCCATGAGCATGTTGATGTGCAAACTACAGTGTCTTATATTCTTCTTCTTCTTATATTCTGATCCTTATCTAACAGACTTGGATCAGAGTAACTAAAAGGGGGCGCAAGGAAAAAAACCTACAACCCCAACCAATTGAACAAGTTAAAATATTATTAAATGTCTCTGGAGGAATTATGTGTAAGTATGCGAAATAGTCTTTATTTAAAGAAAGAAGAAAGAATAAAAAAAAAAAACATTTTTGATGTTTATTTGATGATGTGTTTCGTTTTTCAGTTACCGAAAATATTGAAAACTTGCACATTAATTAAGTCTTTAATATGTTGAAGTTGTTTTAAATCAAAGAGAAATTAAATAATCATGAATTTTAACGCTTCCAGGAACGGTAAGTTGAGCTTAGCGCGAAAAGTTGATGAAATTAAAAACTTTTTGTTATCCACACGTTTTTGTATTTATGAAGTATCTATAATTTTTAAATATATTATAGTGAGCCAAGGGCCCCGTAAGGCTAAACGTGTGAGCGATGTGTCTGCGATGGGAGCTCCTTCCCCGCAACCACAACCGTTTAACCCTGCCTATGTACCCTCAAGCCCGCCGCCACAATTTCAAGACGGCATCCAATTAGACACTGGTTCTGACTTTGCTTCGCCACCACCTGGTGCAAGTTAGTATCGTTTTGCTGATAAAATTTATAATACCTTGTGTTAAAAATCAGGGTTCAGATGTTCAAAGTTTTTCTTTCCCTTGTGCCCCCTTTTAGTAACTCTGTAGCAGTAGTGTACTCTGTCGAGTAAGTTCACAGCATTTTAATATGGCAACTGTAGCTTTGATGTTCCACACCACAGAATCAGGAAAGTTTGTTGCATTTCATACTATAAATTTGATTTATCCATGCAGAAAGTAGAAAGACATACTGCTATGTCTTCAATAAGAACATCATATATCTAAGAATTTTTTTTAAACTTTTAATGGAAGAGCATCCCAGTATGTGAAGTATAAAACAGAAATTATGTGGCTAGCCAGTAAATTGTAAAATAAAAAAATGAGGAATCATACATACAGTACTAAATGACATTGGCAATATTTGATTCTGGATCAAAAAAACCTTATCATATGACGTGGCATGCCTCACTGAGTTTGTACACTCTTATAAAATACAACCTAATATGTGCTTGCTATGCTCCTCGTCGCCTCAATGGTCAATTTTGTGAGGCTATTGTGTACTCCTCAGGACAGATAACAGAACTTAAAGTCTATGGGCAAAACTTAATATTTTTAATCATTTTATTTACGAAAAACTTATTGGTTCCAACATTTTGGCATTTGTTTTTAAGCATTGCATTTGTGTGTAAGGGGATGCCAATTTATCAATCAAGATATTTTTAATGTGAAAATTGCTTGTGCCCAATAAGTAAATATTTAACAAATCCAATAAATAAAATTGAAAACGAAAATTTCACAGCTAACCATAATGCAGTCTCTTCTAAAATAAAAAAAAAATAATTTTTAAATCCTACCAAAAGTTCTGAGTATCATTGGTTCGAATCGACTTTGGCCGTAGTTAGATAGCAAGGAGTGTAGCACTGAGGAATTTTGATTGGGATGAATTAATTTGATTGGGATTTAATTAATCAAACAAATTAAGACACTGTTATATTTTTTATTTTTTATTATGACTGTTGTTTACCTTAAATATTTAAAAGTATCCTACTAACACTACATAACTGAATTTGGCTTATACAAATGTATCTACGGTGACTGCTTACCATCTGGCGGACCGTTAGCTTGTGTACCAACTTATGTACCTTTAAAAGATTACATAGTGGTATCAAACTGAGTAACTTTAAGCAGGCGTAAGGGAAAAAACCTTATGGCAGCTAAATATATTGTTTAAAAAACCTTATGGCAGCTAAATATATTGTTTATATGATGGCTAAATATGTGGTATTAAAGCATCCAACAATTTTCTGTTTCTAAAAATGTTGTTAAAAATATAAGACAAAACAATTTTCAGACTATGGTTACATGGGAGGGTATCCTCAGGCTCCAATGGCTTCACCAGCACAGCTTGGTTCCATGCTTCGACAACCAATTGTGCAGGTAATTCTAACACTTAAGGTAAATATCATAGTTTTTTTGATCATGAGGAATGCAAATGCCACTTAGGTGGAGTTCCCTGTAGTACCGGACGTGCCTAACGTCGGAAACATGTACTATCTGAGAAGCTGATGAAAGGTGGTACAATACCCACATCCTATGTGATAAAAGTCAGTCTTGTGCACAAAAAAGTTGAGAGTGATTGAAAGTAGAAGTGTCTGAAAATACTGCATCGAATAAAATTAAAGTGGTTTGCTTAAAGGATTATGATATCGAGTATACAGTCATCAAACTATCTGGCATGAGCTTGTGAAGCTTGTGCTGTCATACCTGAAGGCTAAGAAAATATGTGAAGAAATAATAAATATTTATGGTTTCATCTCTTAAATTCCATCTAATTTTGTCAAACATACATCCAGCGGTGAAAAAAGCACACTTGGCTAGAACACTTGTCACTAGTTATATGCAGTTTTAAAGTACCTCTTTTACTGTTAATAGTTGCCTGCAAAGGCTATTAATTATATTGACGCTGTCATTGTCACTGGATAAGCAAGCAGCTAACTCAGCGTGGTGTGCCTGTCCTCGACACTATGCCTGTATTGTATAAAAATATTTTTTTTTATATTTTTCCACAGTAATTTGTTTGTTTGTTTTTCTATTTACATTTATTTCTTTTTATCATTAAAGTTTGATGTATTCTAGTACTCTACCTTAGATAGACCATGTTAACTATTGTTATCTATACTTGTTCTATCAGTTATATACAACTGTTATACACAACAATTTAAAAATTAATCACTTAAAATATTAAAATATACCTTATACTAATTCTTTTATATTCAATGCATAACCCTAATAGTGATATTGTTAGCTTCCGCTGACTTGGATTTTTATGCGGTCAATCTATGTATTACATATTTCATTTGTTATGTTACAATATAATTCTATATGATTTTTTTATTTCTTAATAGGTTGTTTTTAATTGTATATTTTCTTGTTGTAACTACCTAGTGAACTAAAAAAAACAATTTTTCTATTTTAATTTAAACAATTACTTACTTATTATTGCTTATTTATTTTGATTTATTCTCAAAATCTTATTATGGGTTTTGACATTCGGCCACTTTTTGTAATATATACTTTTTGCTGATTCATATTTTCTTTGTGACTACTATCGCTATTACTATTACAATCAGTTAATAGAATTGGTTCTTTACTAAGTACGTATGCTAGCTTCAGCCGGTCCATAGAAATGCGCGCGGTTCTTCCTGTTAATTTTATATCAAAATACTTCTCATCTTTGTATTGAAAAAAAATATTTACAAATGGTCACTCTTATCATTTCTTTAATGATTTTCTTATGTTGTCCCTACTGATAAAGACATATTTAATGTTATCGATGGTCAGGGTATATTAAGACATTCCTATACTCCTTATCTATAGTGGATGGTGTCTGGAACTTTTTATTGTATTTCGTAATTTTTCAACGTACTGGTGTGGCTCATAGTAACCTTAGCGAAGTTACTTACAATAATTCGGCTGCCCAACAACACTGTAGGTTATTCTTTCATCCAGTTGCTACCTTCTAATTAGGCTATTAATGCTGCTTTCAAGGTTCTGTGGGGTAGTTCATTAATCCCGTTTGCTTTCGGGTTCCAAGCTGTGCACTTGTTTCTTTCTACCCTTAAGTATATTCCGATAGTCTGCTCTCAAATTATCTTCCTTGGTCTGTTGTAATACGCAAGGGTGTGCCAAATCGAACTGTCCAATTTTCGTATAAGGTTTTGGCTACCGTACAGGCCATAATGACCTTTTATGAAATTGCTTCTAGACACTCAGTTGCTCTATCAATTATTGTAAGTAGGAATCTGTACTCATCCTTAGTAGCGGGCCTACTATGTCAGTATGTATGTGTTCCCACCGGTAACCTATCGATGTTTCGAATTACTTTTATCCGATTATTATATCGAATTATTTTTTATGTTTCGAATTTTTGTCATCCAGATCTTTTGTTTTACATAAAATTTACGATGCCATATATTCATTTAACCACAATATTATTTTTCAGACATTTTATAACCAGAGTTACAATATCTAATTTTAACATTTGACAACTTCATCATTTTATCATAAACTCGATATTACGACAAGTCAAAGTAATGTTTTCATAATTTTTGTTTTCCTTTCTACCCCCAAAGGTTAACCTTTATGTATGTTTTTTTTTTGATAAATTAGGAATTCGGAAGACATTCGAAAACGCACCGATGACACTAGAAACGAGGTTTATAGGCAAGCTCCTGCCTTAGCCTTCGTGGTTATTTTTTTTATTTCTACCAAGTCATCTTGTCAGGGCACCCTAACACAGCCGGATTAGGTTAGAAGCTTGCTTCGCTTCGCTCCTGCCTTAGCCTTCGTGGTTATTTTTTTTATTTCTACCCAGTAATCTTGTTAGGGCACCCCAACACGGCCGTGTTAGGTTAGAAGGTTAAAGCAGGAGCTGTAAGTATTAAATGTTTAAATGATAGTGGGTAGGATCGATCAATGGTATACGATAAACGCTATTTCGATTATATGTGTGACTTACCTACACTCTTCTTTGTTTGTTGATGTTTGTCTTATGAATATTGATTTTCAGGATACTGATATTACGGATTTATGTTTTTGTTGTAAAATAAATTATTTGACAAACATTCATTCGGAAACTCAATGAGTTGAATTTTGAATAAATAACGAAATAAAAAAAAAGTGTTTAAAAATTCTGGAAAATGATAAATAGTAAACGAAACTTCGGACAAACAATATTATAGGAAATAAAAAAAAAACATTTCGTTTTCGGGATTTTAATATTCGGAATTGAATTTTTCTAAGTTATGATAGGCAACCGTTCCCACCTATTACACGGTGGAAACTTTCCTAGTGGCGATTATGCCTGTATTCCTTACTTTTTTAGCACGGAATACAGGTTTTAGTCCATTTCCATAAGTCTGCATTCATGCGTGGCCAAAATATCTATTATTTTGACTAGTTTGCGTGTAGCCCTTATACTTAGATGACTTATACTGTAAACGATTTGGCATGCTTTGTTTCTTAATTCCTGCGGCAGGTATGATCTGGCAATTAAAGTGGGTGTTCCACATATAAGATCTTTTTCAACTTTGCCACTTATTGGAATTTTGTAATTCGGCTAGCTCCTTGTTGTCCTTCTACAGTTTAGCGAGTATCTGGTAATCTATTGTTAAAGAACATGTAATTGTCGTAATCTTACTCAATGCGTCTGCTGGTAATCTATTTTTTGAACCCTTGGTATACCAAAAAATCTATGTTTTTTTATCCAAGGCTGCACTTTGATAAGTTTAAAGTTATACCGCATTCCTGAAATCTTTCAAAAATGGCTTACAAATGTTTTCTATGTTCTATGTTAAAGTCTTTGATGTTACAGTATCTAAGCGGTTCATTCCTGTAGTCTTTGCTAAGCACAGGCTTCGGAGGGTAGCAATCAAGCTTCGTTCGTTGAAATTTATAGTAGGGTGGATAGATATCCTTAGTACCTTCCCGAATGGCAGCCTCTCGCAATGTAATAGCAATCCAAGCGCTTTCTCTAGTGTAAATATGACTGTTATACTGGTTTCTTAAGCGTTTCATTAATTTTAACGTCGCTTCAGGATCATCATATATTGCATTGCATCATGCCCTTCTTCTTTTAAACGTGCTGCAGCTGCATATGCCAATTCACTGGAATTTTCGCCTGTAATTTTCTGTTTGTTTCCCAGATCTTCGAATGGTTTTTGGGATCTTTGTCATTGTTCCAACAGACGACGATGTCGACGTTTCTTAAGAGACTGAGTTGGCTCTTGGTTTCTCATCAACAGTTGGTTCTTGATTAACAAGAGCTTGCACACAACTTGGCCAATCAATATTTGCTTGCAGACAATTTTCGTACAGTCTTCTGAAATTGTCAAGAAATCGGTTGGATTTCTTCCACCTCTGTAAAGCAGCTCGCGTAAATCCCCGATAAAATTCTTTTAAAGTTACTCAATCTTCGGCAGAAAGACAATCCTCTATGCAGAATACAATTGCACTAAACAATACTTCATGATTAAATATAGTACTCTCACTTTTAAGAAGAACAAACAAGTCTAAATTGGTGATTAAACTTTACATTCTAAGATTTTATAGTCGCAGAGTAAAGATATGTTAGCAGTTACACAGTTGTGAACGATCTTAATTATAAAGCAAAGCCCTTTTATTGCAAAACGATGATAATTAAATAACTACAGTTATTAGAGTTTTAAAAGATTTGCTAGTGAAAATTTATAATCGTCAAAAACATTTCTTAGAACTCATAGCACAAATAATAAAAAAAAAAAATATTACTTAAAAAATGTGAATATAGTCCATAGTTAGCAATGTTGTGCGATATTGCATATCATTAATTTTAATCATCTATTCAAACCCATTATAGGAGACTTAATCTTTGTAATCACTTAATCGCTTGTTTTCAGGCTCATTAGAAGATTAAACAATTTGTTATTTTGGTTGCATGCAACGCGTTAAAATTCATTTTGTGTTAATAAAATAATATCTAGCATAGTTGTCTCACTGCGGGTGTACCATACACTTCTGCCTACTCCTTCGGGGATATAGGGGTGATGCTATTTTATGTGACAGGTTGTCAAAAGTCTATGGTCCTCAACTTAAACACCAAAAGGAACCGTTATAAAAACAGTAAAAATAAATATAGATATTTTGATGATTTCAAAAAAAAATCGGCATCGATGAACGTTATGTGAAGTATGACAAAAAATCATAAATAATTAGTACTTTAACCACCTGTGAGGATATAACGGTTTCCCTTGCATTTTAGATAAGCGGAATTTTCATACTAGCTTCATACATTTTTTTTTCTTAAAAAATTATAGTTTATTCGTTTTTGTGCAGAATTAACTCTGCTGTCATTTTTAAATATAGTAATTACTAATAACGTCGGACGTCAGCTTGTATGAGAGTGAGTGAGCGGCGGGCGATGATGGTATTAATTTTCTTTTTAATTCTGTTATCCTGGAAGGCACTACGCCAGAAGCTTGGATCAGAAGCACGGTCATACTTTTCTTCAAAAAAGGAGACCTCACCTCATTGAAGAACAATAGAACCATTTCGCTTCGGAGCCATGTCTATAAGCTGTTTTCCAGGGTCGTTACGAATCGTCTCGAACGCAAGTTGAACGAATTTCAGCCTCCCGAACAAACCGGTTGCCGAAAAGGCTTATGTTCCATGGAACACATACATACGCTGTGCCAGATTAATCAGAAGACAGAGGAGTATAATCGGCCTCTTTGCGTAGCGTTCGTGGACTATGACAAAGCCTTCAATTCTATCGAGACCTGGGCGGTGTTACAGTTTCTCCAGCGGTGCCACATTAATTGACCGAAACCAGTCCATCTGCAGAAAGGTGCTAGACAGGGAAACGTTATTTCTCTGAAACTGTTAAAAATTGCGTTGGAAGATGTGTTGAAGCTTCTGGAGTGGGAAGGATATGGCGTCAACATGAATGGCGAGAACATCACTCACCTTCGATTTGCCGATGACATAGTGGTCATGGCAGAATCGCTGGAATACCTAGGCCCGATGCTTAAAGACCTCAGCAGAGTTTCCCAACAGATTGGCCTTAAAATAAACATGAATTAAACGAGGGTGATGTTCAATGTCCATGTCGCACCTATACCGGTGGTTGATGGGAACGCTACTCTCGAAGTTGTTGATGAATACACATACCTAGGTCAAGTAGTCCAGTTAGGTAAGTTCAACTTTGAGAAAGAGGTTAACCGAAGAATCCAGCTCGGCTGGGCAGCGTTCAGGAAACTACGCAACACATTTTCGTCCAAAATACCTCAGTGCCTAAAGACGAAAGTCTATAATCAATGTGTGTTGCCAGTGATGACTTAGTGTACTGAAGCGTGGTCTCTTACTGTTGGCCTCTTAAATAAGCTCAGAGTCGCTCAGCGAGGTATGAAAAGAGTAATTATTTGGGCTATAGAATCCGAAACGATGGTTACCGACATACATCAAACAGTTAGCAAGCTATAGTGACAATCGCCAGGCAACATCGCTCGTCGAACCGATAACCGATGGAAAAGAAAGGTTCTCGAGTGGCGATCCGGATCGGAAGACGCAGCGAGGGTCGGCCTCCTATCAGGTGCAGACGATCTGGTCGGAGCCGCATGAAGACCATCTGCCTCAAGACCGGCCGTAGTGGAGACATATGGGGGAGGCCTACGTTCAGCAGTGGAAGTTTTCCGGCTGAAACGACCGAATGAAATTACTAATAGAAGCGATATCCGGCAAAAAATTGGGCACTTGCAAATTGAAATCCCTAAGTCTATGAAAGCCGATTTTCAGCCCACAGTGCGGTGTGGGAGATAGAGGTCACACGCTGGCCGAATATTTGGATATTCGGCCAGGAAGCCCGCAGAATATTCGTTACTACGCGTGTGGCCAAATATATTATTTGTTACAAGTCTACCACAAAGTTGATTATCTTGTCACCTATCTCCTAATTGTAATATAAGTAATGTTTTCAGGACATGGCTTTTCAATACGGAAATGAGCTCGCGTCGCAGGGGAAAGAGGCGGTGCAGCGCGAGCTGGGTCGCTTCGTGCCTGTGTCGCGGCTACGATACTACTTCGCGGTGGACACGCGCTACGTGCTGCGCAAGCTACTCCTCATTGCCTTCCCCTTCACTCACAAGGTCTCGGTGTCCAGTCACATAGTACTATAAAATTAGTTAACTTAAGGGTCTGTTTTTAAAATTACAGTCTGTCGTTTTACAAAGTTTCTATGTTTGCAATGTACCCAACCGCAACATAACAATAAACGTACTTTTGAAAGTTGATTAATGGATTGTTTTCTCAAACTTTGAATTTTAAAAAATCGCAGGTTTACTTGCAAATTAATTAGCTTGGCGATTTTGAAATAATTTGATGACTGAAATATTAAAGTTAAAAAATCGCAATCATTCGCAGATTAATTGATAGGTGAAAATTAAACCTCATCGATGTAAAAAAGTAGCTATTTTATATAGATTTCTTGAAACTGAACAGATAACACTAACAAACTTGTAAAATAAAATAAATTTTTCCTATAAATCTTTGAAAAACAAAAAATATTATGTATTCAAAATAAAAATAAGTAAATTAGTTCTTCTTTTAAGTGAACCTCTGAAGTTGAGGCATTACAGTACGCTTCCTGTTTGTCTTTCACCTATCATGACATGATGTATAACAAACTTTTTTATTTGTACAGGAGTGGATTGTAAAATATGACCAGGACAGCCCGGTGCAGCCGAGGTACGACATCAACGCGCCAGATCTGTACATCCCCTGTATGGGCTACGTCACTTACGTATTGTTAGCCGGATTTATAATGGGTAAGTTACATGTCGATACTTATCAGGCTACAATAATATATCCGTCCATATTTATGAGGGCAAAAGTAACTTTGTTAATCTGTTCCCTCATCATTTTTAATGCCAATCAATGGTGATTTTATAGGGACTCAATTAATGGTTTATATTTTTATGTCATCTGGATAAAAGAATGCCTAGATCCAGAAAAGAAAACGCTTTGTGCAGAAAATTTAAAAGTGTTCTGAGAAACCTATATGAATAAATATTATTTGATTGATTTATTGATATCTCATACGCAAGATCTATTTTTCACTTCGACCCCTTAAACCAATATTGTGAGTACTCCTCTAATGTAGCCTTGAGAAAAAATAAGGGGCCCTGAAGTCTTTAATCTTAATTTTCAGGTATCCAGCACCGTTTTTCTCCGGAACAGATCGGGATCCAGTCGTCAAGTGCCCTGGCGTACATAATCTTCGAAATGATCCTGTATCTTCTGACCCTGTATATCACGAACACTAGCACTAATCTCAAGACCCTGGACCTGCTGGCGTTCTCGGGCTACAAATACACCACGATGATCGCAAGCCTGCTGGGCGGCCTGGTGTTAGGGACAACTGGGTACTATGTGTGTTTGGCCTATAACAGCTGTGCGTTGTCTTGGTTTTTGGTAAGTATATTGTTTTTTTTTAT
The DNA here is from genome assembly GCA_946406115.1 of Apoda limacodes. Taxonomy (NCBI): domain Eukaryota; kingdom Metazoa; phylum Arthropoda; class Insecta; order Lepidoptera; family Limacodidae; genus Apoda; species Apoda limacodes. Next base: position 15,888,863 of record OX291542.1, read on the forward strand.
AATAAAATATCTTTATTAAACCAGTTTTCGATAAGCATTATCTAAAGGGTGCACAGTATTTTGAAAATCGCTTAAGAGCAGATATCGTTTGCTAATACTGCTGATCCACGCGTAACGTTGTAGAGATAGAATATCAAATTAACAATTTTTCTTAGTTTTCTATTAAAATGCATGTAAAGTTGTTCAAGTTCAAAAAAATTCTAGTAGCCAAAGTACTGACATAATTTTATTCCTAATATGTGCTTGTAAGTAAATAATTAAAATACCCTGTAGCTTTTGAGTTATTTACAATAAACTAATTTTCCTAATTGGTTAATGACTGTTACAATGTTTATGTGCGAGATCCAAAGATTTGCACATTTTGCTTGACGACATTCAGATTCCATTTTTAATTAGTAAAAAGTAAAAAAATAGTATAGTTAAACATATAAAAAAAAAAAAAATTCTTTGTACTCCACCAGGTAAAAACCCTACGACTCCAAGTCCTGACAGGGTCTCAGGCGCAAGAGCAACCTTCGTACAACTACGGACAAAACTACGGTTCTCCTAATCCCAACCCTTACACGGAGAACTGGTCCAAGCCAAGTGGTGGGGGGACGAAGAGAAGAGTCTACTTTCTTCTTTTCGTTGCTATTACACAGCCGCTGCTCTCGTGGTGGCTGACTTATCATCTCGTGCCATCGTCCTCGCCTACGATGACGCCGGCGCGATAGCACACTCTCACATACACATAGATGTAAGATACTGTACAGATAGATATTTAATGCATGAGAAAGCGATATGATTTCTTTAAACTTCTTTTTAATTATGGATACTGTAAATTGGAGTTTATAACGACGTGAATATATATACAAGTAGCTGGAAGGTTATGCCAAAAAAATCTGTAATACATACTTCATAAATTAAAAATCTAATCTATTATAGTAAAGATATTTATATAGCTAATTATTATTGTTATAAAAAGTACTAAAACCAATTTTTGTTTGTTTTTTAGTGATCAATGGAAAAAAAATCTTACTTTTATTGAAATTAAGTTGAAAATTTACGGAAAACAAATTTTTAATACTGTAAAGGTTCCTTATTTACGGTTCCGAACTGTATATTTATTTACCAGTTACCATTTGTGGCACTAAATTATATCCTTTGTGCGCTTGTGCACTGTTTCGTTTCCGGGCAGAAAAACGATTCGGAAAAAAGACGTTCCGTCATAGCCTCCATAGTAAATGTATGACCGCTTGTGCACTGACTCATTTTCGGTTCCTATTTGTCACATATGTTATACATAGTAACATCGTTTCATTCTATAACGAACTCTAAACGCTCCCCTCCTACATCTATGTAATAACAGAGGATGTATCCAGAACTTTTTCATTCTGCGGCGTCTCCAAATATATAATAACAGAGCGAGAAGCTGACGATAATTTATTTCAGTAAACATTGTAGACGCGCTCTCTGCCTACGATTTATCAACGAGAAAATCACAGATATAGTAGTGCACAAGCGGCGTTCGTGATTTTCCGAATCGTTTTTTTACGTCCGCCAAAATCACGAAAACGAATCGTATAAGAATCAGTGTACAAGCGCACTTTGTCTTATTGCCGCTTATTAAAAAAATAAACTAGACTAGACTTGCTGCTATAACGTTGCATATTATAATTTATTTAGGTTTTTTTAATTATTAAAACTGCTTTCGTTAACCTAATTTTTTTTTTTATCCGTTAACTTGTAAATCCGTTATATTACGTAATTCTAATTATTCTTAGTTTTTTAATTCACGGCATTTTTACAGAACGTATCCCCGGTATAAAGACCTTTGACCGTACAATAATCTAAATTGCATAAAATAACAGTAACTCCATAAACCATCTGTGGTAAGTAGTAAAAGTTAGCATTGCTATGAAATGTAGATAAGTATATATTAAACGCTATTTTGTTAGATAAATATACATAAGCTGTGCAATATTATTGTTAATGTGACAAAATCTTTTAACTTTAATATAAACATGACTAATTTAGATAATTATTTTATAAGAAAAAATACAGTCGAAATGCATACCACTTTATTTGAAGTCGGTTAAAAACAATAAAAAAAAATATATTATGTTATTAGACACATCCCAAGTGAGAAATTTCTGTATCATCATAATACATCTTAAAAAGTGGTCCTAACCTGAGTTATTAATCTCGTTTACAGTACTCACTCTCTTATTCTTGAAAATCTAGCACAATACAATTCTAACGTTAGTCCGCGGCTATCGGCATATAATTTTTTGCAACGAATAGATTTTGGTAAGAAGAAGCTATAGTTCGTTGACGTGGAATTCTGTTACAGATCTTTCTGCAAAAGCTTTTGAATTTTCCGGGATAAAAAGTAACCTATGTCTTCCTCCATCTCCTCAGCAATCTGCCAAACATTAGCTAATTAGCTGCTCTGTAGCGACGCTAAGCAATTACAAACAAAGAATCATTCACAAACATAGATATATAAGTTTGAATATTCATGGAAGGCGCAGGATGTGTCTGTAATCTAAATTAATTATTTCAAATGCGACCTTAGTGACTTGTATCGACAAGCCATTAAGCTATTATTTTTTTAAAACCCGACGAAAACATAAGGGTGTTAAGTATAAGTTTGACGTGTGTATCTGATGTGACATTGTAGCGCCCAAACGGATGAAAGTATCCTGTGTTACAACACTGATATTGCAAGATCATAGTAACCTTGACCAGATGCTGCATCATCGCCTGGTATCTGCAGGATACCTAACTCCTTACCAACTCACAGCAGTGTATCATGTTTGGGCTCATTGAAATGGTCTCAATGAATAGATCATATTATAGATAGATGGTCTGACGAGATAAATTCTAAGCTACTTTCACTCGTTCAATCTTTGTAAATTTTTTGGTCAAGGATTTTTTAAAAAAAGGCGTGCAAACAAGTGAAGCCAGTGGTAAGGACGTTCGGCTCATGCATCGTAATTGTTTGAGACAGCGGCGACAATTGCGGTGTCTCTAGCACGTGCACAATAGCACTATGCCTACAGGTGTTAAAGGCGATTTATTCACTAAAAAGAGTGAGCATTTCGAACTGTTACTTACATTTAAGTTGTTTTCCTTTTCTTTTCGTTGATTTCATCGAGCTGATGAACCGGTGTGAGTATGTCTTTCGATAGACGTGGCCGGCTCATTGCCACTTCAGCTTGCTGATTCTACGTGATATGTCGGTGAATTTAGATATCTTCCGGTTGTCTTTATTTCGGATTTGATTTGTTGGAAAATCTCCGAGCACAGCTCGCTTCATTGCGCGCTGAGAACGCTAGAGCTACAGAACCTTAAGATGATACGATTCACGGCACCTCGCAGCGGGCTTCATACAAACGAATTTTTCATTTGTTTTTGACGTTTACTGATCAATCACTGTGAAATTTCTTAGTCATAATCCCAAGCCGAATACCTATGTCTGTGGTTATCCAATATTTGTAAAATGTTTTTATTACCTTTAAATCTTTTTTCACACCATTTCGTGGTGTTTTATCTGCAAGTGTCAGAAATGAGTGAAAAATTCGTTTGTGTGAAGCACCCTAATGGCGCGTTCGTTCTGGGATGCGGGATTATTATTTTCATTACTTTTGCCACCTGTCGTCCGTTCGTTTAGCATTGGTATCAAAAATATCAAAATTTAACAAACTGTCATGCGTTTGTTTTCGGTATTTTTGTCACTTTTGCCACCGAAAAATGAAACTTTAGACCCATTTGCGGAGGTGGGGTTTTTGTGCTAATCTGTCAAACTGCCCATACATATTCATTGTTTATGGTAGTGTGTGTGTGTTTTATCGTAGTGTATGCAAGTCAAGCGTTCGTTTTGCAAGTTTTGTAATCAAAAATTTTGTTACTAACGTTTCAAAGCTAAACGAACGGTAGGTGTCTGTGGCAAAACTGGCGTTATCAAAAGTGTGAAAAGTATCATTCGTGGGAACTCTTAATCCCAAAACGAACGCGCCCTGAAAGGCGCTCCGAATCGTATTCTCTTAAACATGTTACGTTGAAACTAATTGTCAAACGGCCAAAGCTCCAAGAAATAAAAAAAAAATGTTGAGCAACAAACCTGAAGTTGGTACATATTGGTGATTGGCACAAGTAAGACATTCCTTTATGTTGGCATCGTTGGTTTTTTTTTTTTTTTATATTGTAATGGGCTTGCATGGTCTTAGCAGACCATTTATGCATTTGCCAGAGTCAAAGTCGATTATATTATATCGTATCGTGGCGCGGGCGTTACCGCGCGTCCTCGTTTTCAAGTCCCAAGATTGGGCAGGTGATTTGGTGTGGATCCTCAGACATTGCGCGTCATGTCCTGCTTATTTCTTAATAATTCAATATTCATGAGCCTTCGCTGCACAATTCTTAACACGCTTTCGTAAAACATTGCTAAAATATATACATCGAAAGTCACTAAATGAATTTAGAAAAAAACACCACTCCTTCTTAAGATTCGCGTCAAAACTCCCATTGTTGGCTTAATAACAACCTTGGTATAATAGCGTTGTTCTTAATTTTTATTCAATTACTTGTAAATATTCTTAAAGTAGATAAAAATCGAAGTTTGCGTTTATTAATAATTATACAACAATAATTAAACATTAATAGTGTTGCGTAGTATCTTAGTAATTGCTAAGTCACATAGCGAGTGACTTCGTAAACAGTAAAAAGTTATCAGATATATTTTTTTTTGACGCTTCATTAACCTACTTTTTTGGTTTTTGTACCCTAAGTTTGATTTTATTAAGCCTACGTTGTCTGTCCATCCGACCTTTAACCCGTCAAGCGTCCCCATACGAAGGAAATTATCCGCCCTTGCCGCGTACAAACGGACATACACCTAACTTTATTATGTTTATTCCTCTTTATTTATTTTTAGGTATGTTCCCTAATATATACAGTATAAAAAAACGTAATAAGAATAAGTTTATGATAAATATAATAAGTAATAATAAATTTATTTACTAAAAAAATACATAGTTTTTTATATATAGCACATTACCAGGGGTCAAAATGAACTTTATGCTACTGTTTATAAAATCCAACTCAAAATGGCGCAATATAAATGGCGGCCGGATCAAATTACCGAAACAATTTCTGATAAAAAAATACCGTCGACCCAAAAATACTAGAACGTAGGACAGGCCATTGGCTTCACTTCTGAATACTTACAATAAGCCTGTCTGATAAAAGTCGTCCTGAAAAAATTCCCCCGCGACACAAGTCGCTTAGGTCCCACTGTGGGACCTAAGACGCGTAACGGGTTAAGGGACTCTATAACTTATACTAAAGTATATATATAGAAGCCATATTACCAAAATTTGTTTTATTAAGACCTTTTTTAACACTTGATTCAAAGGTGGATCCACGATAACATTTTTTGGGGCCCACTAATGTAACTATCGAACATTTTTCACTAGAGTTTAAAAATGAACTGGAAATTACACTCATAATATACGTTATAAGCAAGTCAAGTGCAAATAAATTCGTGCACTAATGGATCTAGACATACATACAACCTCAAAATAGTTAGCTCTATAGTACAACAAAATATAATAAAAACCGGTCAAGTACAAGTCGGGCACAAGTATTTTGTGGGGATACGGAAACCACTGAGTGTGAAAGTCCAAATAGTCCGATTCACACTTAGCCAGCTTTTTAAATGTGTTAACACGATTTAGAAGTACTAAATTATTGAATTATTTGAATGATAATAGAATTGTGTACCAAATATTTTTTTAAGGAAAACCAACTGTTTCAGCAGCTTTTTCCGCTACTACAATGTATTTAAAAAAACTGGTTGCCTGTAAAGTCGGTATACGGGCGAAAGTTTTACGTGACAATGATTTTATGTCTGTCTCTCTCGCTCTTAGGCGGGCGCGTGCCTCTCACTCGCTCTCATTGTGAGCGCATAACGTGAGCGGAGCGTAACGCAGTTTCTTGAAGTGTCACCCGGCAAACCAATTTATAAGACGTTGTCACGTCAAAAGAACTGCAAAACAATTCTTCTGAAAAGAAAACTAGAATAGCTACTTATCAAGGGTTTAGTTTCGCTTAATGCCATTAAGAAAATAAGCATTTATAACCTAGCAATCCAGCGCTTACGTCACTACAGGTAAATACTTAGTGAAAACATATCAATCACAATAAATTTTAAGCCAAGTAAGAAACACAACGAAAAGGATAATGGAAACGTTAGTATACGACCAAGGATGTAAGTTGCATATTACTTGGCGAAGTTATACATTAAAGATAACTTTTTTACTCGGTCGGGTATCAGCGTTTCTATGAAAGCAATCGCTTTTATGCACACATAGCTTAATCCCTTGCGTTGCGTTGTTTGCAATAGATTATGGTGTTAAAATGATGTTAATCTATTAAAAAATATAGTTACTAATCGTTAATTCTGTGTTAGGTACATCACTAGAATCAGCTGGTTGGTTGCAATTTTGCCAATATAACGCACGTAGCATCTAACGATGACTTCACGATGAACGTGCGCAATAATCGCCAGCCAACCAAAATTGTAGAACGTTGGTGGTGTTACTTCTCTTCTTATTTGTAGTAATTAGACCTATAAATATTTTATTCTTCTGTTATAGTTCTATAAGTGTTAAGTGTATTGTATGATGTTTCAATAAAAAAGTGCCGCGAATTCTAATAAGCATTTAAAAGCCATTACGTAATGGGAATTATGCTAGAGAAGTTTAAAGTTTTACCCTGAAATTCAACATGGCCGCTGATACAGGAATGGATACTTGCTCCAGTCCAGAAATCTCGGACTCAAGAAAGCGACCACTTGACGGTGATTCAGAAAATGGAGACGTTAAGAGATCGCATTTTAGCTCTGGTGAGTTGCATTAGTTTAACAATATAAAATGATAGTGTAACATTACATTTATTTCACTGCGTATTTGACAAGTTCTATCAACATGGGCTTAGCGATCGTGTGTTCGCTCCAACTACATACGTAGTAATAATCCCATAAGAATCTTATCAGAAGGTACCTACTATTGTTATCACTGTGACCCATTAAAAAACTTATTCAAGTTAAATATGTTCAAGTCAAAAACTATTTGTTTTGATAACAGATGTGTTGCACGTTTGATAATATGTCATTCAATTTAACTTTAATTCTAGTTTACACTTTATTGATTACAGTACCTATACATTTTATCCATGTTCTGATAAGTTTACAAATGAAAAATCTCAGTTGACAGTGATTGGTAATAGCTAGCATTAATTATAATAGATACTTTATATGTATGAAGAATGTTAAAAGGAAGTAATTGTTTTTTAGTGCAAGACCTGGTGACGGCCTTGCCTCTGGCCAACGGCCATGGCAATATAACGTCTCATTTCGGTGAGTCGTCTGTCTACGTATTCTGATTGCTCCTCATCGGCTTGTGGTTGTTGTGGCGCGCATGCCTCACGCGCGCACTCGCTCACGCTCACTTCTCGCTGATGCTCACTGACATACCATCACTATCCTCTAATGATGAATCTCGTTAACGCATTAATGTTGTTTTGATAGGCACTGACGCCGAGGACGCCGCTAGCGCGCCGCCGTGAGCCATCAGCGCAATGTGAGCCAGCAGCGTAGGTGTTAGCATTTTACCGTAATCTCGTCCATTGCGCATAATCGCACAGTAAACATTGCCTCGATGTTGTGAGCCATGTCGTACTTAGAGTCACATCGACCCACTCATGGCTTAGTCTTTGCATCGTCGGTGTGACCATCACCTAAATGTACAAATATCGTCCATCTATTATTTGGTTTTACTTGCAAATTATTCTTCCTAAAGTTTCTTGATTCACCTCTGATTGCTTTTATTTGCTTATTTATTTGAAATTCATACATCTAAATTAACTAACAATAATTAAATAAAATAACGTTTTTATTTAATATCATAATCATTAATTTTAAACAATATCACTCCATGGTAAATAGATTGGCACTTTTTTCCACTTTGTTTCCATTTAATAACTGAAAATCAATTTAGAGAACAAGTTTTGTAAATTTAATGTATTTTGTGGTGTTTGTAAAGTTATTAGGTAGACTAGGTAATAAGTCTATGTGAAGGTTTAGTATAGTGTGCTGCTGACTGGCAAGGTCATTGTCAGTACATTGTGCAAGGATACAAATACCCAAAAATAAGCTTTAGGTTCTACATGTTAAGGTTGAGAATGCAATGTGTTTCTTTATTTCAAGGTTGCAGGCAGCTATTAGTTAATTGTGATGTAGTTAAGCTTGCAAGTGTATGATGTTTACATTACGTAACACTTTGGCATGTAGTTGTGGGTTTTTTATAGGTAATGTAAGGGGTGAGGTGTGAGCCTGATAGAGTAATGTTTCACGGGAAAGTATTGTGATGGTATGTGCATTTGTTATTTGGTCAAAATAAATAATACCATATATGATAAATTAAAATTTGAATGATTTAAAAAATTTAAAAAAAAATTATCATGTTCAAGGAGCAAGGACATGAGTTTTACAAAGTAATTTGGGTTCATTAGTAAATGAGCTCTTAAATTTTATTCTGTTAATCATCTTGTTCTGAAATGATTGCAACTATTAATTTAAATATGTTAAGCAAACAAGCAATGTAAACTATAATTAGAAATTAATTTGAATTTAATTTAATGGGCTATGTTAGGGGTATACTATGCTGTCCCTGGACTTTTATTTTACTACTCCTTACTTTGAAGCTAATTAATGATGTATAGGACTTATATGAAGCCACTTTAGTTCAGATACACTGCTATCAGAAGCAGTGTTGCCACCAACACGATGGGCTACCCCCTGTCACACAGGACTAAAGTGGTTGGCGAATAGATGTTGTCTCCCCAGCTGTTGTTGTTGTGTGTATGTTTTTTAACCCCCTTCTAGGGATGCATACCATGCAGATATACATAAAAAATATTTTATTATATCATATATTATTTTTGGATAGGCTTTCATGCCAACTTGCACTTTGTAACTTGTTTCCTTCCTTCCCAGCCTTAGATTGAAATGCAGATTTTCTCATTTTTCCTTTTTACAGAAAAGTTGGTCTCATATTTGAGTATTATAAATAGGATTTCCTTAGAAAAGATGTTGATAGAAAACAGTGTGATTTTCTAAAGGTTCTGCTTTAAACTATAAGGCAAGCTAAAATCATTTAAAGTATGCTTACATGAAAGCAGCTTTCCATTTAACTATTTTTGAATGCTAGGTAGCATCTTTAGGATTTCACGTTTCAAAAAGTTTTGGTAGCAAAATCTAATCTAATCTGCCTTTTAGCATTTCCTTTAAGTCATTGTATTAGAATAATATTACTACTAAAAACCTGACATGGGTTTGATATTTGATGAGCATGATGAGTGGCAAACAAGCTCATGGTTGGCCTGATGGTAAGCGGTCACGGCAGCCTATGGACGCTTGCAACACCAAGGATATCACTCGCGCATTGCCGACCCTTCAAAAATCTAAACCACATACTGTATTCCTTAGAGAAAACCTTGGCAAACCTCATTCAACAACCCAAGGAAGTTTCTCTGAATCTGAAATGGCGAGCAGTGCGATTTCGAAGAATTCCTCAAAACACAACCCATTGTACATGCGGTAGAACACACACAGGGAGGCAAAGTCTCTCCTCAGACTTAAGGGCTTGACGGCAAGTGAGTTTGGAATCGTCGACAATTCTTACGGCCCGTCGTTGTACCGAGTTAAAAAGGCCAAGCTGATATCCGGGTGCACCCGCCCAGACATGACAACAGTACTCCATATGGGGCCGGACTTGCGACTTATAAAGCTTTCGCTCTGTTGAGTACACCAAGTTTTTGGATGCCAGCTTCACCTTGTCTTGCAGATGATTTCGGAACTGAACATCGCTTGAGATTTCAACACCAAGGATCCCAATGTCTTGGAGATGGAGAGGGGAGTGTTCTGGAATTGTGGGACAACAGTAAATGGGGTTTCTTAGCGGTGAACGCGCAGACTTGTGTCTTTGTAGGGTTGAATCGGACCAAGTTGACCAACTGACCTTGGACAGTGCGGTCTCGATTTGTGACACAAGTTCTCCGCGGTTTTCCTCCACAACGGCACGAGGAATGTTTGCACGACCCGTGTAATAAACGTCACCAGTGTTGTCATCTTCATAGCAATATATGTTGTTGATGTCCAACATGTCATTGATATACAGTAGAAAACTACACTAGGGTACACTAGCATGAATATCCATGCAATCATAGCAAGTACCGTCAACTACAGATCGTACGCGTCTGCCGGACAAAAAGCTATCCACCCATTTGCTCACACCCTCGGGCGCTCCGTACTTCGATAGAAGTCCCCGGTGCCAGACCCGATCCAACACCTTTGCTATGTCCAGGCTACATACCAATGCCTCCCCCTGACTCTCAATGGCTTGTGCCCATTGGTGTGTGGGATACACTATATAGAAGGTCAGCAGTCGAGCGACCGTGGCGAAAGCCATATTGACGGTCACTGACCAGGTCGTGTTTTTCTAATCTTATAAGCTGTATATTAATCACACCCTTGGCCATCACCTTGGAGAGGAGAGAGGTAATAGCGATTGGCCTGTAATTCTATGGATCTGATCTATAGCCCTTTTTGGGCACCGGGTTCTATGAAAATGGAAATTGCCTAATGTGGAAGGAAAGCGCGAAGAGACGCGTGAGTACAGGACATAACTCAGGAACACACTGTTTAAGCACCACTGGTGGTATACCGTCTGGCCCACTGGACTTATGAACATCTAGAGAATGCAACGCTCGCCGACCTCCCGCTGCGTTATGGAGATTTCTGGCATGTTCTTAACGCACCACGGTATAGTAGGAGGTACAGCGCCTTCGTCGTTCATATTCGAGTTAGAAGCAAAGAGACTGCCCAATAGATCGGCTTTTTCTTTTGCACTGTGGTCCAAGTCACCATTGGTATTTCGCACTCGTGGTAATGCCCACTGACAAAAGTTCCCTTCGGAAGCTTAAGCAAGTGACCAGAAAGCACGACTCCCAGAAGGATAGCTCGCAAGTCGCCCACCTATTTTGCCGGTGAATTGGAATTATAATATAATAAAATAAATATATAAGAAAAACAAATTATTTCATTTAATTATGTCAACTAAATACCCTGCAAATATCAGTCGGTATAACTAGTTGTACTTAGGATACATTCAATTTAAAGAATCAGTGAGTTAAATACCAGCTTTGTGTTATTAGTATTTATTTCGTTATTATTTAGTATTTATTTCTTTAGAAATGAACGATAGAAAAAACAAAATAAAAATAAATGTGAAACGCTTTTCATTTTAACAGTTGGCGCCGCTGGAATTATGCTACATGGCCAAATTCGAAACTATGAGAAATATCAAAAAGTACTCAACAGAGTCTCGGGGCCCGATTTTGATGAAAACTAAAGCTGCATCATCGGATATCATTACGAGGATTATGAGGAATATTGATTTTTCAAAAATACAATTATGCAGTTTTAGTTTTTCATTAAAATCGGACCCCAGACTTCTTTGAGTACTTTTCGCTATTATTCATAGTCTCGGATTAGGCCCACTTGAAAAATTCATTCTGTATGAGTATATAGAAATTCTAGCTAATTTTCTTTTAATAGAAAACAATACATAATTGATGTATGTAATTAAAAAGATATTGGGATCCCTGACTTATCGATAATAATCAACGTAAAATAAAATCGTTTTTAAGCATTTTTCATTTCATTTAATTTCTTGATTTATAATGTTTTTTATCATTTCTAATTTTTATTTTTTTTCCTAACTGTAGATTTTGCAGTATATGCCATACGACAAATCTAAACAAAATCTGCAGTTAGGAAAAAAAATATTAGAAATGAAAAAAATCATTATTTATTAAGAACAAATAAAATAGACCGTTTTGTGACATTATTGTTTACCGGAGTCTCCAGTAACTTAGAAGAGCGCGAGTCATTATAGCTCATAATTATAGGCGTTCCATCTAACTACTTCACAGCAGAATTGCTAGCGGTTTGCATTTCATTCGATTTACAAAATCTAATGTTGACTTTCAGCGTTTCGTCTAAGCGGTTTTGCTACGAAATATTGCTACTTGTGTTACCATGTGTACCCATGTTGTAAAGGTATTTTGCGCTACTTTTTAACAGCTGTCAAACGCGTTTTCTTCAAACGATAATAACGTGTACAAAAATGAGGTTTTGCTATTAAATTGCAACGCCGCCGATTAGAAGGAACGCGCCTATAAAAACAGACAACAGACAATTTTATCAGCAAGATCTTTGGCGGATTTTTGGCGCCAAACTGCGTGGCATGAAAAATCTTTTCTTTTTAAAAGCTATCGAGGGGGGAATCAAAATAAAGAATTTTAAAGCAAAAATTGGAAAGAAATTAACACTAAAAAGCTGTAAAAAAAAAACATAACAAAAAAACCCGACTGCAGAATCATTAAGAGCTAAACAGAAATTAAAACATACTAAATATTTAACTATAAGCAGACGGGACCCATTTCAATGCAAGTTTAAATAGTGGGTACTGATTGCTCACACCATACTAGTAGTACAATTTACCTGAAAATGAGTCCCGTCTGCTTATAGTTAAATATTTAGTTTGTTTTAATTTCTGTTTAGTTCTTAATGTTTCTGCAGTCGGGTTTTTTTGTTATGTTTTGTTTTTTTACAGCTTTTTAGTGATTATAAATGTTAAAATAAAGTAAATTTTGCCGTTAAAGTCATGGCGTAATTTAACCATTTAAGTGTCTGATGATGCACTCTAATTTGCTTAACCGAGTACTTGACGTGCCGTTATCTGTTTGTTATTGTCAAAGTTAGATGGTGCAATCCCCCCAGGCATTTTCAGCTGATAATTGTTAACGTTAAAGTTATTACGTAATTTAACAATTGTCTCCATTTTTTGCTTTACCGAGTATTTGACGAGCCGTCAGTTCTTTGTTATCGTTGAAGTTAGATGGTGCATTCCATGTAAGAAGTCATTAGGTCATTATTTACAAAATATGTTAGAAATCTTGTAAAGAATTATTTTTCAAAAATAGATATTGTCTATTTTGAATTAGAGATCCTGAAAATTCAGGCAGCCTAAGCAAAACGCCGCTAAACTGAAGTCACTCCTTGACTTCACGTCCCAATTGACATTCTGCGTTAGAGTAAAAGTGGTAGAAAACAGCTGTAGTTTAATGTTAACTATACCAACATCAGTGCAAATTGAACTTCGAATGCACTTTTTTAAAATGTAGAGTAAGTACATGTCTATTTTGTGGTAAAAGGATCCCATGACTTTTGCAGCCTGAAGCAGAATCCTCAAAAAACCGCTGAACACCCTTTGGCTCATCACGTGTCTATTGGTGATTATTGACATCACCTAGCGTTGTTAAGTGACAGAAAACAGCTGCTGTTTAATGTAAAAGTTTCAGAAGTGCGCACTGTAATATGACAAGACTTACGAGTGCGACAGCGATGCCAATTCGCGATGCTTCTTCAAGGCTGATTTTAAAAAGAAACGCGAGATTCATTATTGTTGCAGTTAATGTAGGTTAGTTGTTTGATTGAAATGGCATTTTGTTGACCGACATACTGTACATTATGCGCTTAATGTCAATAATCCAACCAAAGACAATAAGCCAAGATTTGTACAGTGTGTCATACGAGATTTTTTTTCTTCTTGGCTGGATTATGACACTAAACACATTGAAGTCGTAAAGTAAACGCGTATGCGCATATACATTACGTACTTAAGATAAAGTGAGAACCAACAATCTTAAAATATGTGTATGTCTTGGTTTTGAATTTTTAAATAAATTCAAAAGATAAGATCTGTACGACTGTGTCAGACGTATGATTAAGGTAGGCTTAGTAATCAATAGCACATAGTAAGGCCGCGTTTTCACCTGCAAGAACACTCGCACGAGTTTCTTGCAATACCGTTTAAATACGGTATAAATTTCTGCAATTAATATCTTGGGAGAAGCTCGCGGATCACAATATTGCAACATATCGCAAAGGTATTTTTACATGAGAGCTATAGTTGTTACGAAAGTTATGGCAATTAAATTTATACTGTGGAATCATGCCGAGAAGACGCGCACATACAGCAGCTAAAATTACAATTTGGTTGCTAAACAAGAAAAACTTCGATCCGCCAATTGAATTTTACGAAGACATGAAGTTAATGCAATCTGTTACGCGAAATACAGTATGGAAGATGGTCAACAATATTTCAATTTCGTATGACCGCAGTTATTAAATCGGTTTGTGTAGGTATGCACCAACGCGGTTGTCGCAAACTATAGTAAAAATTTAAATATAAATTTTAGTAAGTATAGTATTATAGTTAGATGACACTTAAATTAAGAAAAATAAAAAGAAAATCTGCTAAACATCATCTTAATAAAATAAAGTTAAGAATTGATAATTCAAACATTAAACCAACAAAAAAAAAATTATTGACGTAAGTAAGACAATTTAATTATAAAGCTTTTATTAGAGCAGATACTGATATCTAGGGTTGTTTGGAATTTGGAAATAGCCTTTGAAAACATTAAGTGTCAACACCATTGTCGTTCAAGCGGCATCTTATTTCAGCTGTTAGGTATCCGGCTGCTGAAAACGCTAGTTAAGCCTCTACGAGGGTTGGAATCAAGGAAAGCAAGTAATTTAAAGCTGCAAGTACTGGCCTCTGCTTCCACACAAGTTATTAGTGAATCTAATTACTGGCGCGTACGTCTAGTAACACTAAGCATGATTTTTTCAATCAAGCGAGATATCGCGTGTTTATACAATGATGAGTGAGCGTGATTGAATCTTGCACATAGAGCGGGATCCCGCAAGATGCGAGATTAATCTTGCAAAAAAGTGCGTAATCTCGCGAGAACGAGATCCCGCGAGATCTCATTTGCATTCCCTATAGCTACGTAGTTTACACCTGCAAGCTACCGTCTGACAAACTGTTTGACACTTTTTGTAGAAGTCTTCTTGCAGGTGGAAACGCGGCCTAGGATTAGATACAGAGGTCCGACGAATTGTAGAAGTCTTCTTGCAGGTGGAAACGCGGCCTAGGATTAGATACAGAGGTCCGACGAAAGTCCGACAGTCAATCGGTGATAAGTGCGGAGAGCATAGCGACCCCAACTAGTCCTTGTAAATGGGATCCCCCATAATCGCAATATCGAAAGATTGCATTGTCTAGACGCCTGTCGTCGGACCTCAGTATCTAATTCTTACTCTGTGGTAATAGAATCCCGTTAATAGCCTTTATGTACGAACTCTTAAAAGTATTATTTCTTAATAACCTAAGTTAATAAAATCAATAACCAAATTAAGTAAATAAAACTAAATATTTAATAGATTTCGAATTATTTGGTTTTTTTAGTAAATAATACTTATTATTTCGTAATATAAACGTATGATAGCATAATGACAAATCGGTTCACAAAATGTCAAGGATGTTTGCTACACGACCGTGTTCGTCTAATAAATATTCATACAAATTGTTGCCGTTGTCGTATTTATTAGATATTTCCCTATTTTTGCGTCGGGTGACAGCGTCTATGTTATACCTACTAAGGCATGTCAGAAAGTACCTAGGTAATAACCTTGCCGTGGGTTGACATTGATGTTGGGCTGGATCTTTTTTGAGAGTTACAGATGCTAATGAGTTCCGCGTATCTCGAAGAATCTAACAAGACATTTTGGATCCTACATGCGTTTTCGTCAAATTTTTCAGTTCTCATGCTCAAGAAGTGTATCATTAGCAAGCAGCATTATAAAAGTCCCTTGGTGAACAATCTTACTATTGTAACACCATTCTTCAAAATAATAAATTAAGGGTTGTTTATTCTATACTAATATGATAAAGATGAAGATTTTGTTTGAACGCGCTAATCACTAAAAATGCCGCTCGTATTTGGAAAATTGATAGACCAATTCTTGAGAAAGGTTATATAACATATCGCTACGACCCTTAGCAGCCGAGCAAAAGGAAAAAAAACTCAGAAAAAAACCCCAAGCGAATACGAAGCTATAGCGCAGACAAGCCGTGCGACGGAGGTTGTCAGCAACGGAAAGAATAGAACAACGTCTGCCAAGATACATTCCTGCCATCTAATAGGAAGCTAAATTTAGACATGGACTCCACAATTTGTACTTTCCGGAAAGATTTTTTTCCGTGGAAAAAATTGTCAATATCGCAGATAAAGTAGTAGTCAGTTGGTGCAGGGTCCAGCAAGTATGGAGGATGGCGGGGGCTTTATAACTGCAGTTCTTGTAGTGTTTAAACTGTTTCACGAGCAGTGAAGGTCTGGCGTTATCATGAAGCAAGTTTTTTAATTTTACAAATTTGCTGCAAATTATTCAATGTTGTGGGTGTGGTCAAACCATGCCGCTATCCTTTGGTGGTTTGACATGGATTGGCTTCTACCATCACATTCAATTCATTGCTGTTTATCTTAGTGGCTGATTTTCTTCCTGTTTCATTAATCAAATTGAAGTTCCCACTACGAAAGCGGTTAAAACAATAGCGCACGGTGCGTTCGTTATCCGTATCCTCTCCAAACACAGCAATAAAAGCTATCTTAGTGGCTGATTTTCCTCGTGGTTCATTCATCATGTCAAAAATTCTACTACGAAAGTGGTTAAAATCCTTTGTATCCTCTCTTAATACAGCATTGAAATAACGAGCAGTTTCTGCCGCGATAGCCCCACGTCGGAACTCGTATTCGAATACTACTGTGATTTTAGCGGTATCCATCTTCACGTTTAAACTGAATGTAAAAATATTTGAAAGTCGAACACCAAATGTCATGGCTTTATATTTTTAATTCAGATTGTTATATTTTTCGTGTGAAAAATGTTTCACTAAAATCTGACGCTTTCGGAGGTTTAATTTTTATTCAAAGTGGCCAGTGCGTTAAAACGGCAATTTCACATTTAAATCCCTCTTTTAATATAACTCGAGATCGGAAAAGGGTTCTCGAGTGACGACTACGGATCGGAAGACGCAGCCTTGGACGGCCTAAAAATAAAATAAAATGCTTCAGGAGTAGGTGTACATATTATTTGTTAATTGTAAACTTGTGTCGACTCTGGCTTGTGTCCGGTACGGCGATAGGCTTACTACCTATCACGATTGTGGCACGAAATAATTAATCCGGGATAAGTGTCGTATTGTTATTTATTTTTAACAGTAAATTACAAATAAAAATCACTCGAGACAAATTTTAATTGTAAAAAACTTATTTAAACAGCGACTCAAATTATGGAACATTAAATTCTAAATACTACTAAGTTTGTCTTGAATTGAATGTTGTGAAATAACATAATGGATTTTTAATTATTTTTTTTGAAAGCTTAAATAAACTGTGGGTTTGAGCATTACAGAGAATAGTTTTTTTACATTGTTGAATAGTATACAATCTAGGGTACTGTTATCATTACACGAATGCACGGATAAAATAGCTTTGATTACCGTTGGCTTCATATTCGAAATAGTTTCGCCAGAATGAAGCTATAATTACATTTGTTTTCAAACAATTGCGATCGAATGATTGCAGATCGGCACGTTGTACGCTGCGTTTGCATCATTGTGTAAGTTTCAACAAGCTAGGGCCCATAATTGTAAAATTATTTGTACAAAAATTTAAAGCATAGCGTGACGAGGGGGTGGGCTCAATATGACGGAAATTTGCTTGCATTTTCAATACAAAAGGATGGCTGAAAAGAAGGGTAAGCGAGACGCGCTAGCATAAAAGTGTCGTGTACTGTCCCGCTCGTTTTTAATAAAATCGATAAAACTGGACACTGTCCAATGAGATTGAGAGACATTCATTTGTTTTTATAGAATGGTGTACAAATTAATTAAAATACATTCATAAGATATATTCATTTATTTATTCATTTGTACCCATTAATCAATAAACGATCGATGTTTGTACCCGTGTTTTTGTGTAAAGACAGTACGTTAATGATCTGTTTTTATACCGTTAACAAAAAAGTCTGTCGCTTGGTAGTAAACATGTATATAGTAAGTAGCCTATGGACGCTTGCAACACCAGGGACACTACTTGCGCGTTTTGCCAACCCGAAAGATGTGGTCATTGGCTAGACCCTTTGAAACATGGTCGCCAAGGTTTTCCGATTTTATAACTGTTGTGTCCTCTGTACAACTTTGAACAGTTGAATATTTAAGGTTGCCTACGGACGGTCGCACACAACACGAGGGACACTACTCGCGCGTTTTGCCAACCCCAAATATGTGTAAGTCATCATTGGCCGACTATTTGAAACATGTCGCCGAGGTTTTCCGATTTTATAACTTTTATGTCCTCTGTACAGTTGAATATTTTAGGTTTCGCTGTGTGTGATTGTTCGAAGCATGCGTGGGTTCGTGTCGCGATACGCCGCTGATAATGAATGGGTTCGATACCAGTTCATAATGGGCTCGCGCCGCGCGCCGCTCCTATAGCCGAAGCTGTGCTGTAGATAACGGCGAGCGAGCTAACAACCGATATTCCGACTTATTGCATCCAGCAATTTATGGAATGTTTAGTTTTTTTAATATAAACTATCAAAAATTGTATCTACATCGACTTTTACTGAATATTTTTATTTCATGTAATCTTTAAATACAGTTAAATACACTGCATATCTAATTACTTAATTTTTTATTATTATTTACTTTGCACACCATTCTAAATACAAACTATACAATAGAATGTCTGAAACTATCCATTATTTGTCCGTGGCCCTACTGCGTATTATACAAGGCGGGCGATTTTGAACAGTTTTTGCTAACGATGTATCATATTTATGATGGAATTATCTAGTTTATTGTGAAAGCGGTCCGTTACTACGACTACAATATACCACGGCTTAAGTGGGATTAAGTTTGTTTTTACCGTATTAAATCATGTGGACCGGTAGTCACAATTTGACATTGAACAGCTGGCATACAATACAATCTACAGTCAAAATACCTTGCTATGACCTGTGGTTGTTTGTGGTGAATTGGTCGTTGTTTATCGTACCGGGACCGCGCGCACTCCTAATAGCGTCATAGTTAGAAATGACATACTAGCCATTGAAATACGATAAGAATTTGACCAGCCAGCATTTGATGCGAGCAGAGTTGCCTGTTTTAGCTAAATGTAATTGTATGGCTTCAGAATGATCCGTAAATATTAGCTTACTTAACTTAAATATTTTCAACTTTCCTCATTTCTCTAAAAGCGTTACTAAACAGTTTTTTTAAAACATATATTTTTTTTAATTTATTATAATATACTATTATAAAGTTTAATTAAAAACAAAAAGTAAAAT
Organism: Apoda limacodes; assembly: GCA_946406115.1. Taxonomy (NCBI): domain Eukaryota; kingdom Metazoa; phylum Arthropoda; class Insecta; order Lepidoptera; family Limacodidae; genus Apoda; species Apoda limacodes. The sequence goes on from OX291542.1 coordinate 15,908,232, forward strand.
TTATGTAATGAACGATCAATAATAATACATAATTAAACAAAATATCAAATCTGGTTTTTTTTTTTTTTTTTTAATTTTTTGACGTAACTAAGCCGAGTTTATTATATGCAATTATTTTATCTGCAATTAACAATTTATTGCTATAGAAGATTTGATTGATAAAATTATTAGCTATTAGCGGTCTGAGAGAAAAGGAGATGTATGTATAGGACAGAATACATCCACACAACATTTAGTTTACCATAGTACCAATTTAATTACATACATATATGTAACAATATTCTGTGTACAAAATTATTAATAGACTTTTTTTTTAATCAATATTAATAAACGTATGATAAAATTTAAGTTAATCTCGTAGACCAGTAAAAAATGGCAGTAACTTGTAAAAGTTTATCAATTTAGGGCAGGGTATTTAGGCGCGGCGAGCACAAAAACCCAGCTCTCGCCTGATAAATTACAAGGAGCGGGGTCTGACGGGTCCGACCCGCGTCACGAGCCGCAGGGCCGCCACTTGGAGGTTTTGGTGCTAGGGTTGCCAGGTCTAAAAACTAAAAAGCCGGACAGACCAGTTAGTTCAGCCGGACATTTAGGTAAAAAGGCCGGACATCCTTAATTCTTTACCCCTAACACGACAATTTTCTTTTTAAAGTAAAAGTTTTTTTATTATTTAGCATAAAATCTTAAATTCAAATGAAACAACAATAAAGTAAAATGAATCAGTCATGTTTATCATTATATAATCATTCAATGTTTAGGCGTGCGGAGCGGAAACCAATACATGACAATTTTTTTAAAAAAAGATAAAATTTTAATCCTGACAAAAGCCTGACAGGCCATACTCCGTCTAATTTGGCCGGACACGCAACCAAACAGCCTGACTGTGTCCGGCTTTATCCGGACGCCTGGCAAACCTATTTACTGCTATTTCATGCTAATCTCCAACAACTTCAAGACAAACTTGAGAGACGTAGCTGGCAGGGTTAATAGACGACAAAGGAATTTATCTGACGTGTCCGGAATTCTGAACCGCTATCTGGATTGTCTGTAATAGGTACAAACATGGTACAGATAATTAATAGATCAGTATAGCAACTTTTGGTGCAATTAACTTGCCCTTGATGTTTTACATCTTTACTGCTTTTACTCTTTAATTTATACAAATATTAAAACATCTAGAATACTTCAAAATTGAATAAAATAATTTCACCTTCTAAAGTGGTTTTCATTCTAAGAATTCTTTATTTTTCGCACAAAAAAAAAATATTATTAGATGGCTGTTCCGAGAGTAACAGGTGACTAAAATGAAGCGAAAAGAAAAAATTTATAAGAGGGCGAACACTTTGCCCAATTTCCCGCGAGTCGTTTGTTGTCCTTAAATAAAGCGGAACCTCTTAAAGTTTTTTGTACGAACTTGATGACTTTAAACAATTCATATTTTTTTTTATATAGAGCTCTTATTGGTTGCCTTAAAATAAGTTCCGTCTGCTTATAGTTAAATATTTGGTTTGTTTAGTTTAGTTCTTAATATTTTTGCAGTCGGGTTTTTTTATTATTTTTATTCACAGTTTTTTAGTGTTATTTTCCAAATTTTTTTTACTCGTGCTTGACTATTTTATTATAAGTGTTATATATAAGTCGGGTTCTTTTTTTTTATTTACTGTTTTTAGTGTTATTTTCCATTTTTTTTACTCGCGCTTAACTATTTTACTATAAGTGTTATAGATTCTCGTACTCGTCTTTTAAAGCCCTTTATTTTGATACCCAACTCAAGCGCTTCAAAAATTGATTTTAGTTGGCACATTAAAGCACATAAAATCTGCCATTTTGATTTTTAAGAATTTTATGTACTCAGTGTCACTCTCACAATTGAATTGAATCTAGAGACACCATTCAAGCTAAAATCCATCAAACCGTTCAGGCTACAGAGCGTGCCAAAGAAATTTACATACACTCGAAAAACATAACCCAGATTCTGGCGCAGTCAGGTAATATCTGTGTTGTCTCATAATTCTCAGTCATAATGTTGGCCCTGCCTCTTTTTACAAACCACTTTAGTCCTGCGTGACAGGTGGTAAGCCCTTTGCCGTAAAAATGCTTTATATATAGTGTAAAAGAACTGGGTATTAAAAATTTCCCATAAATCGTAAATCACTGGCTTTTGAGTATTATATATATATATATATAAATATTTATATACATATCCTTTGCCATTAAAAACAAAGTTTGACTCTTTATCAACCTGATAAAACTACAAATCAATCCAGCTTTAATCTTTACTACTTGTGACCACCGACATATTGGATATTTTTTTGAAAAGCCCGCCACGATCGCGTTTTATCATGGTTTTAGAGGTACCATTAATAACATGATTAAAGGCATCGTAAATCTCGAGATTAAAGAGATACCCGGAAAGAACCCAATGTCTAAAGGTTAGGTTGGTCCTGCTGGTGCCCTTGCTGCCCTTGGATCTTTGGTTTCCTACTTATTAAGTCTTGTTCGGCCGCTGCTCAATAATAGAATTATGTCTCTGTATAGAAGGTTACCTTTTTTAACGTTATATTCGTAGGAAACAAAGTGACAATAAATTATAGAGGTCGCTATAAAACCAGTCGTATCGTATGCTGTTTAACATATTTTATATATAATTAAAAAACTAACGGGTCGTGTTTATTTTATACTGTAAAGTTGCAAAACACGTTGAAATGCCAAAATGACAAGTTTCTTTTGGGTGACATTGAAAACTTGATTTGAGTATCTACCTATTTGTCTTGATGGTCGTTGTTTTTTTTTTATTTGTACATTAGGCTTCATTGGATTTCTTCTATTATCTTAGTTTATCGTACAAAATAACCATCGGAGAATAGCTGTCTGTGCCCTTATCCCCTCGATAGCCTTGCCGAAGTGATGGAGCTCAGTCACACTAGCGTCGGATAAGCCAGTCCGCTTAAAACTAATTTAGTGTTTGCACTATTGTCAAGTGGCTTGTTCAAATGTTTTGCCAATTGAAGACAAGCGTCGGCCAAGCGTAGAAATACATAGAAATCGTTGCGGCCAAGTTGGGCAAGTCACCACTAGTGACTGCTTGGCTCGAGGCCCCCAAGTCTCAACGACCTCCCCTAATAGAGCCTCCTCACGCTGGTCGAAGGGACAACCTCGAGTGTTAATAATACCTACACATCCACGTATGACCAGGCTGACGCTTTGGTCGACAAAACGACTTGGGGGAGGTACGAGTAAATAGAGTGGAGCTTTCGGGCCAGACCGCTCCGGCGGGCTAGATGACCCTAAGTTGTGGATATGGATATGGTGGTGATACCTGGGCCTGATAAAGCGCTTATCCAAAAGTATTTATACGTTTAAGTATTTATTTATTATCAGAACGGAACCCTTTCCACACAAATTATACTCGCACTTGACGAATTTGTTCCTTTTAAAATACTTGTACCTTAATTCAAAGTAATTGAACCCGTGCGAGATATTTATTATATTGGTGAGAGATGCCAACGTCGAAAAGAAATATTTTGTTTTGTATATAACGTCTCTCGCTAAAACATTCTATGTGAAATGGCAAAAGGTTCAGATGCTTATTACGAATTATTTATTCAATTACATATAAAATTAATTTATGATGACAGTTATGTCATAATAGTGGACCGAATATTATATGAAACGCTGAAACTTGAAATATTTATAGATAATTTTTTTTTTTTAATTATATGCTATATTAGTTGTATTAAAAAAAACCCTTACTAGTTTTGAATAAATAGTTACGGTAAATTCATCTAACTCTGCGTACTGCGGCTCAATTTGTGCGTACTTACGCAAAAAAAGGATTACCTAGTCCGTTGTAAACAGTCTTCTCATATTGATCCAATTCATATAATGTTATACCCCCAGACCGGAGGTTAAGACTTTTTGGACTTGATAGTGTTCGATCTTAGAGACGTGTTAACACCGGTCACAATTTACAGTGGCTATTCAAACAAGTGGCGAGTGGCGCAGTGGTAGAACGTTTGGCTGCTAGGTCTCAATCTCGGTTTGATTCTTGATAGGGGCAACCAATATTGTTAAGATTGTTACAATTTGTTAATGTTGCCTCGACTCGGGCAGCTATATTCAAGTTTGTGCCTGGTACGGCGTTAGGCTCACCACATATCACGTTTGTGGGACGGAATACCATCGGATGAAATGTGGATGTTACAGGCAATTTGTGAAATTTGGTTTTTCGTTCGTAACATCTCTAACCAACCGGGCTGGTGAAATGAGCTTTATATTTTATAATAATAAATAATCGACCCCACTGTAGGTTTTTATGTATTTTAGGGGTATGGCCGCTAATCTCTCTCTCGCACCTGTCCGTCTTTTCTAAAAAAATGTATTAGATATACCTACCAATTTGTTATTCTTGTCGATGTTAAAAACGTTTTAAAAATAAGCTTATACTTATTGTCTGATAATGCTGACATAAAGTAATATCTTTAAAAAATAACAAACAGAATTGCCTTTTCATGCTTCTATTTTTAGTAACAAAGTTATCCTTTTCATAATGGATAATTGTAACAAAATTTTCGAACAAACCCCCGGTATTCAAAAGAAATAGAATAGAAACTGAATACCGTTAAATGGCTTTAGGTAATTTTGTATTATTTACCCTTGCGATCATCCCCGGAAAATCCCGGCCGTCACGAAAGTGGAGCGTCAGGGAATCCGGGGAGCGACCGTGCGTCGACAATGTACCGGAAATTAGTTTAATTCCGGCTCTGTGCCCCGGATTTTTGTCTGGACATAGCGGATAAAGATTGTTGTTGCAGGACATATTGAAATAGAAATCCTACTAATATTATAAATGTGAAAGTTTGTATGTCTGGATGGATGTTTGTTACTCAATCACGCTTCAACCACTGGACGGATCGAGATAAAACTTGGCATACATATAGGTTAGGTCCTGGAATAGCATTTTATCCCTAAAAAATCAAAAGTTCCTGCGGGAATAACTATAACAGAGAACGAACTATTGCTGCATCTATAGCATGCTATAGCAATTCATTGGTATAACTAATTAATGAATTAATTGGAGTTAATTAAAGAGTTCTACGCCGATACCCGAATTTAGGGCGGGCAGAGCCGCCGGCAAAGTCTAGTGTTTTTATCAAGGTAAATGGCGACTTCAGACTTACTGTTTTAAGTTATGACTATTTTTCACACTATAGATCCTAGTTTTTTTTTGTCATTTTAACATAATCTCAAATAGGTATGTGATCTGGTCTACAGGGACAAGATATGTATTAATTAGCTGTTAACGACCGTGGTCATACAAAGTTGATTTTGATTGTCCTGTTAGTTGCACCTATCACTGCCAGAGAGATAAGCATAGAGTTAATGCGACGTTAAAGTAGTTGCGGTAAGGAGAAAATTACTAGCGCGCGTCTATTTAGAAACCCAAGGCCGAACGCTTTAATGACTCGTTTGTAATTTCCGTACCGCCCGTGTTGCACACAATGTTTTTCATCACATTTGCAAGTAAATAAATAAAATTATAAGGTGAATAAATAAATAAACTCACCAAAACACAATTGAAATAGCGGGAATAGAAGTAGAGAAAAAGAAAAACAATGTTACTGTCAGATATCTAGAGAATTTATGAATTAACAAGTTTTGGCTGAAGTTAAAACTTGTGATTGCTTGCTTGTAGTGTGCGCGTAGTTCATATTTTGAACAAACAGCTTTTATACGTAAGTACGTATAACGTATCAAGTGATAGAATAGGCGCGCTATTACCGCCCGCGAGTTCTATGAACGCGCGCTTTGCTTTGAGAAAAGTAAAATTAAAAAAGAAAAAGCCCATGGGAGTGATTAATGTCTTAGCAACCGCTTTACCTGCACGTATTAACACTGTTGACGAGTAAGTGTGATGAAAAAGTTATAAATGTGTCAAAAATTTGGACGACTTATTTCAGTCTTTCTATTAATTACTGTCATAAGAGTAATGTTCGAATTTACATAACAGTCATGCTGTTATAATGAATAAAATTTGGTCTTACAAGAACTTTGTTTTGTTATAAATATTATTGTATTATTACTGAATTAAAACAAGTTTTATTACAGTATACACTGTAAGAATCTTAATATACGATGATGAACACATATTTTGTAGCGTAAATGGTAATTAATAAGTCCTTTTATAAGATAACAAATCGTTCTATAAATAAAGTAATAATTCCTATGTCTGAGTAGTTAGTATAATAGTTTACAAGTCCCAACATATTATCTTCATTAGTTTATTATCTAATCTAGGCAACCTTAACTCAGCGGAAGGTTAACCCGTCGCAGACTCTGTGGGGCCGTGTCGTTTGTAGGGCACGGGGCACGCATCCCGCTGCAGTCCTCACTGCGCAGAAACTGCACAACCCACTGGCACTGTAACCAGGTCAATCGGGAGCCGACCAATCACAACGCGTCGTACACACTTCTTAATTCAAAACTTACCAATGTGGGCTGTGAACTAGTTTCGTACCGCATTTCCCGTACGCAACGCAAATTATGTTGCCTATTCTAATGCCGAGATAGATTATAATTTATGAGGCTTTTGAAGAACGTTGTCTTCGTGGGCGCGGCTTTGCTTTGATATTTCGCCCGTCATTCTGTCAGTTGTGACGTCACGGATATAAGAATGAGCAAGATTGATGAATGAATTTTGCGCTTTATGTCGAAAATTCTACTTTCCATATATTTCTTGTCTTTTCTGTAATATCTTTCTCTATGTTTTCATACATAAAACATTATGCACATCCTATTGTGTTACGTAAATTAAGTATATGCATGACATTATTACATATTTTTATATACCTTTAGAAATCATACATGTCAAACGAATTAAATTGTGTCGGTCTAATTTTGAAGGCCTCTTCAATTGGTCGATATTAGTGTTCAGTATATTTATTACAATGGAGCTAAATAATTGTCGATGTTGTTTTGTGTGGACAATTAAGTTTCTACACCTATATTTGTATCTGTAGCAGTATCTACTAACAATGTTTAATGAGTTTGAACAGCTGTTTGGCCATATGTACTTTCGTATAATGTTGAAGCTTAAACCGTATAGATAATATTTTAACATGTCGAAATAATTTTAGAGAACAATACTGATACTAACGATGGCCATAAAGAATATTTAGCAGCGATTAGGCCATACATCAACGGTGATAATGGATTAATTATTTTTTGACTAACTATAATTGCTAGATACTTTCACTTCAGTCTTAATGACTTGTGCACTTTGGTCCAAGCGAAGATAATTTGCTAAGTTGTTGCACTTATTGCTTTAAACAAGTATATTTAATCGCCAAGTTTTTGTTGGTTTTTTCTTTATTACAACATCGACCGTGTTAATAAGAAACATTTGCCAAGCGGTCCGAGGGCCCGCATCAATTGATTAAACGACGCTAAATGTGTCAAGCATTTGAGGCCTTATAAATTGATGAATGTGATAGTTTGATGGTGGAGATTTACAATTTATGTTAGCGTTGACGTCATAGCGACCGTGACGTCATCGGCGATCAGCATAGGGTCGAGGGTGTGGCTCATGGAATAAAGCATACATCAATCAGTTCAGCGCTTGTCTCGATGCGTCATTACCACCCGCGAAGGTCACATCGGCCGGTGAGCACAAGGAGGGTTAGCGTTATTGCGCGATTGCTTTTGCTCGCCAATGGCCATGTGGCCATTTAACCTATCACGATATTCTCATTAAGGTAAATGAGGTGTTCTGTGCTTTGTTTTTCTGAGCTTTTCCAATTTATGACTACTAGATATTGACTACTTTATTAAATATTGTACTTAAAGCAACTCGTTTCGTCACAGTTGATTGGACGATGTCATGCATTATTTAGGCATTAAATTTGCCATTATTCACCTGTGAATCTGTGAAGAATAAATGATCGAATGTAACAAAAGATTTAATACTTGGTGTATCACTTTCGTATAAGTGAGGTTTCCTTTGGTATTCACCTGTTGGTTCAAAGTTTTTATTGCGAAACTATTCATACATGCCTTAACGCTTGGTAACAAATGTGCAGCAGTGCAGCTCGCATAAATAATGTTCAGATCTTTGCCTCACGTTAAGATTTATTCAATGAATGTGTCTTTCGATTGATGTGAACGGACACCCTTGCGCAAACCGCCCCAACTTTTCGCTGAAGAGTGCAAGCAGCACCGCAGCAAAAGTTAGTCCGCGTGTTGTTGTAAAGGCCATCTGCGGCCAACAACAGTAGACAGTAGTTAGAAAAAAAAATAAAAAAAAAATTGATGTGACCATAATATTTTATGTTTCTCCATTATTTACAATCGTCAGTTTACTCTATGGTTGTGTATTTTTAGTATTTGTTTCATCACGAGTAAATACCAAGTATTGTGCGTTGATCATTTTAATATCTAATGTCCTTGATAGACTTATTAAATGTGCTACAGAAAACTCAAAAAACGCTTCGAACTCTCTATAACTATCTAAGTCTTTATTCCAGAGCACAGAAGTGTCGGTGGTGCATGTGGCGTTAGGGCAAAAATTTAACAGTTTATTTTTCCTGCAGCAGAGCCGACGTACCACTTCAAAGTGCTGGTGCCCTCGATGGTGGCTGGCGCCATCATCGGCAAGGGCGGTGAGACCATTGCTCAACTCCAGAAAGACACAGGCGCCAGGGTCAAGATGTCCAAGTCACACGATTTCTATCCTGGTGAGTGGCTTTCTAATGTTTCTATTAAACTTTTTTTACAATACATTTTTTTTACAATAATAGCTTATATATTTCTGCTTCTACAGAAATATATAACTGCTTTTATAACACTTTCTACAGAAATCTATAACTGCTTCTACAGAAATACATAACTGCTTTTACAGAAATATCATCATATAAGATCATTCGCGGCGCTAGTGGACGTTTAAATTCTTCTTTTTTCTTAAGCGAAAATTGCTGCAAGTGTGCAGTTTTGCAACAATTTGATTCAATTCAATAGGGTACAAGCAAAGTATCACGACTTTCAAGATTTACTTCATAACAACAATCACACATAAAAAAAATAGCTTGATACCTTACTTACAACATATAAAACCAAACAAATTAATAGTTTGATTTTAATAGGCTATTCACAGCACAAGCATGCGTTAATGCAAAATTAAAGGATATTGTATTTGCAACTACGTGAGACTAGCATAGGTGATGTCATTAGAACTATATTGTCATTGGCATTTTATAAAAAGGTGTTACAAAAGCAAACACTTTAAATGTCATGATCCCAAAAAATAGTTATCAGAAAAAAAATATAACTTTTAGCAATATATTTCTTAAGTTATCTAATACATGCAGGTCAAAAAATGCGACCGTTCGCATAATAATATTATGGCTTGCTTTTTTTAAGATTTTAATCAATTGTGCCTAGTAAGTTGTTCGAAAGCAGACATTGGGTATGTTATTATTTTGTTATAAAATATAATACCTATCTTAGCTTATTAATGTTAGGTTAAATGTTTGGGAACGCGATAGAAGTGGCTGCCTACTTCCTTCGCTAACGTTTTAGTTACAAAATTTATGTACATTTCTGGCTAACAGGTTGCGTGCTGACAAAGATATGTCGGAATCCTTTTTGGCTTGAACAACATTTTCAATTAAAGAACGAAGGAGAATCAAGTACTTGGTTTAAGAAATGAATTAAGTTATTAGAATTTTATGTGTGTTGATAAGTTTAAATTATAAAATATACTTTGGGATGAAATATCAATTTAGTTTAGCCTCATCTCTAGAATTGGTTTAGTAATGTAAAGTCGGTCAAGTCCGACGACGACGTCCACGAGCAACGTAGTTACTAAAATGGCTGCATCGTGTACTTAGGGGAATTGCGGAAGTCGAAAATATTATAAAACTTATTTGTATTTGATTTGAAGACGTGATATCAAAAACGTTTAGGAATATGGTTTTATCAATATTTAATATTGTTTTTAAATATATTTTGATGTTAGATAAAAAATGTTCTTGTTTCAAGGCTTCATAATTAAAACTATTATAATAAGAACGAAGTGTAATTCATATTATTTGTTACCTTTTTTTTTTACTCTAGACTAGCTAGTAGTAAGAGCAAATTTTTTATCGTGTACTATTTTCTTGTGTAAACTTTATTGGCTTCCATGACTAGGAGACGTACTGCCTTTTTATTTTTTTTAAAATTTGGTATTTAGTGTTTTGTTCTAGGAACTGTTTTTTCTTTGCATCGATCACACTCCCTATAAAAATTGTGAATGTCTGAGAAGTGGTGTAATTGACGATTCTAAACTCTCTCCTGTGTTAGAAGTATCTTTCGTTGTGCTTTGTATTATAGTAATGGACTTAACTGCTTTGCTTTCCTTGAAGCGTCTTTGCTGTATAACCGGCGTCGGCAGCGAGCTAATATCCGTCCTTGACATGGTTACGGTATCGCAGGCTCGTGTGCTGCCGAGTTGCCAGCCGCGCTAGAGTTCGGCCTCCGCCGTCACCTCCACTTTTGATAACTGCGTGTCGTAAGCGACCGCCTACATGCACCATACAGTGTTATAAGTGTAATGGTTCTACCGCAGGATTTGTGTACATTTTCATATTGACATTGGACTTAATGTTAGAGAATTTAGATATAGATGTGCTCGTTAAAGAATATTACAGAAACAATCGGTTAGTGGGTTTGAGGAAAACCTTAATATGGCGCCTTAGTGCCTACTTTGTATCTGTTTTGTTATTATCATGTACTATATGCTAAAACTAAATGGTTTGCCCTCGCGCAACCGTTGTGTTGTAGTTTACCGAATAGTCGGTAGTGTTTGCGATAGCATTTTGTGTCATTAAGGTTTTTATAATCTATATGTATCTATATAATAAAAATAAATAATAAAATCGGCGAAGTGCAAGTCGGACTCGCGCACGAAGGGTTCTGTACCATTGTCTATAAAAACGGCAAAAAAAATCACGTTTGTTGTATGGGAGCCCCCTTAAATATTTATTTTATTCTGTTTTTTGTATTTGTTGTTATAGCGGCAACAGAAATATATCTTCTGGGAAAATTTCAACTGTCTAACTATCACGGTTCATGAGATACAGCCTGGTGACAGACGGATGGACTGTGGAGTCTTAGTAATAGGGTTCCACTAATTACCCTTTGGGTACGGAACCCTAAAAATAAATAAAAAAACTCGACTGAGAAAAAAAGTTCACCATACGTGTTGGGCAGGTATCCTAAAAAATTTTTTTTTACCGCTTTGTCGGCCTAATTCATGTGAATATCCATGCCAAATTACAGCTTTCTCGTACTAATGGTCTCTGAGCTAAGCCGCGGAGAGACAGACAGACGTACAGACGCTACACGGACGGACATGGCGAAACTCTAACTTCCTTGTTGACTACGGAACCCTAAAAAAACTGGTTAAATGCTAGTCGGACTCGCGTATAAAGGGTACGCCGGGGAAGGTTTCTGAATTTGTACAACCCTTTCAGAATAGGTGGCGCCAGTTGTTTTAAAAAATAGAAACAACGTTCGCGGGTACTAAAAGAGCGTAATGGTACTGGTATACTGGTACCTAGTTAGTTTAAAATTGCGTACTTTACATACACGAGTAGGAACAGCAGAGACTAGAGGCCAGAATGTCCTCTCCTTTAAAGAAGTCGATCAGTTAGCACTTGACAGTGGGAATTAAGTGAACAAAAACTTCGTATAATTTACGAACACAAATACCATTATCGGTCCTGTATTATTATAAATTATCATGATGATGATAAATGATAAAATTATATGATATTTAGTAGCATTTCGTCATTGGTCGCTTCCTCATTACGTTCGCCGGACACGAAACAATTACCTGGACGTGTTGGATCCGCTAACGAGTTGATCTTCTCGCGTCTCGATGGAACTTTATTGTTTGCGATAAAATACTGACATGAAGGGAAACGAGCACTGATGGTGCTGGTAAAGTCAAGTCTTATTCCATGCTTCCTTATTACTAATGTTGTAAATGATAAACTGGTACGGCTAAATTATCTTACTTACTAATATTTTGAATGGGAATCTAACTATATCTCCTAAGCCGTTGTAGAATCCCCGGCTTCCTTTGGGAAAGGAAGCTCAGGCCATAGTCTACAGCAATGCGCGCTAGCCAGTGGCCACTTGACTCTCAGTTTTTTTTTCAATCCGGCCATAAGGCTTAGCCCAACGACTGCTAATATATGGCAGCCAGGACCGACGGTTGAACCACCACGCCTGATGTTGTTAAACTTTCTTTTCCGATAGACGACTCTAACTGGGTCATGATGACGAGCTTCTGTTTGTGTGCTACGTTGGATTTTATTTCTTTGAAACCAACGCTAACTAGTGACAGTAAAACTTACTACGAGTAACGCAAAGTACCTTTAGTAAAAATTCTTTAAGATGACTACGAGCCGGTACGTTTTATTGTGAATTATACGAAGGTTTCTAGATAGTTTAAACGAAGATCGCGTGGCCATCGATAACGACATATTATCTTGTAAGTGTTATATAATATACCTAATAGCTTTGCGATTATCTTGCAATCGCGCACTTATCCAACTACAAACACCATATCAACTGTAATGACGTTTATAAAATAATAAAAAAAATCTTAAAACTTGAGATATTTCTGCCAGAACTGAATAACAACGGTTGAAAGAGAGAGAGTTTCTATAGGATAGAAAGGGATAAAGCTCAATAAAAAAACGATATTTCAATAATTTCTCAAACTCTACTAAGTCGATAGAAACTCTCTCTCTTTCAACCGTTCTATTCTCCCTTTTTTTAGTGATACTGTCATATCTTAAAGTTATTTCATAAATTTTATTTAATTTCTTCGGCAACTCCTTGATTATACTAAGGAAGTTTTATATATCAAGCTATAGTTCGTTCACTTGGAATTCTGTAATAGTTTTTCCTGCGGCGATTCTCGGATTTTCCGGGATACTAAGTTGCCGATGTCCTTCTCCCTCTCTTCGACTATCTCTGTGCCAAATCTTTTAGGAGCTCCTTTGCGACTCAAAGGACGGACAAGCAAACAAACTCACTGAAGCATTCATAGTATGAGTATAGATATTTTAATTTTATTACTTGGCATTCCTACGGTCCAAGCTATAAGGTTAAGGTTGCCAGTATACGTGAGATGGTCCATATTAGGCCTCAAAATGACATTGCATTTGTGCTAATTTAAATTGCTAATACTCATATTTATTACAGATGTTTTGAAATAAGATCCTTTTACCATAAGGCGGTGAGCTCGCCGTCATTTTTTTACACAATAAAGGTTACAGGTCATATTAATACACCTAATTGTATTTGTAAGTCCCCTGCACTCATGGATCAAGAGCTTTTCAAATTCGTAGAGCAACTAAAAGTGAAATGTTGTTTCGTTCTCTTTCTTTGACTTTAAATTATTTCTATCTCATAGGTGCCAGAGTTCAATTTAAAGAAACGTGCACTTTTAGAAAGTATTCTTTCTGCTTTTCTCTTATTTAATACTGATGTTTATTTCTAGCAAAATAAATAAGTAAAAATTTTTAGGAATTGCAACATAGGCTAAGGCATCTTACCTATTTCCTTGTAGTCAACCTTAATGACTTCATTGAATGAGTCATCTGTCAGGTGAAACTTATCCTGTAGCTCGATACAATACAGAGGACCACCAATGTTTAACTTACCAGATGCACTTAAAATATTCACTAACGTTTCAGAATCTAATTAAAAGAAAAATTGTATATTAGGTTTATTGGAGATAACATACTAGAAGTTCTTTTGAAAAACTCGGAATTTTTTAGTATATGCGTGACTCTTTTATGTCCAATAATTTAATGTAATTCAAAGTATGTTGTCCCATGTTTTAAGACGCTTGAACTATTCTTTTATGTTAGTTATTTTCAATGACAATGTAAAAACGCTGCAAAGTAGAATTCTCCTGTATATGGTATAATTGTGTTTCCTACTGGCGACGAATCTTAAAATTTTGGCTTAATCGAAGCCCCTGTATTTATATATAAAAATTCGAGATTTTTCAGGACATTGCGACACTTTTATGCCTGTTTATTTTATCGTATATATAATGTTATTCTATGTAGTTGTGTGTTTTAAGGGGCTTAAAACTATTTTTTTATGTAAGTTATTCCATGGACAATGCAAAGCGCTGCAAAATCAAAATCTCATTTATGGTATATATTTCCTATGGATGACGAATCTTAAAATGTTGACTCAATCGAAGCTCCTGTAGCGGGAGTATAGAAAAATTACCGAAAACAAGTAACAAATTATGTGCCAAATTAAAAAAAAAAGAATTTTGAAAGCGTTTCGGAAAAGTAAATTTGATAAAACGCTGTTGGCGGAAGAGGACGGATAAATGGTTCTCCGACAGAGAGAACAAAAATAAATATAAAAAACGGGAAAGAATAAGACAGATAATGTAATGCACAGAAGAAGTTTTCTTTATATACTGTACTGTGTCGTAACTAACAGTTACGATATAAAGGTGTGGAACCTTCTAGGTGCGAGTTTAGAGTTCGCTTACTGTCATGAAGACTGTTAAAATTAATAAAAACAGATATAACAGTAAATTAAAAACGTCGTAGTGAACAAAATACGGTCGTAATTTTGTTGTGAGATATGTTTTTATTGACTCCTTTGACCCATTAGCAATTGCAAATAATTTATTTTATCTCGCAACGGATGTTGTGACGCAAAATTGTTTAACTTTAATAAAAAAGAATAATTTATCTTTGTAAAAGCTAGTCAAGTAAAGCAATAATCGTTTGTATTTTCAAGTAAATTATCGCGAAAATGTGTAAAAAAAAGTGTTTAAATTTAAAAGATTAAAAAAAAGTATACCTACATGTATAAACTATATAGAGTAATACATATTTAAATATAGAGTTTTACTTGGTAAATACTACACTTGAGTACAAAACTTGAGTAAAAACAAGGATAACGCAATATTATGTAACTGAGCGTCCGTGAGTTGTGCAGCTGCATCTCAACTAACTGAGATTTCCATTGATTGGGCATATCACCTTTTTATATTGTAAGCCTAAATCATAATTTTCTTAATTTGAAATTTACAACATAAGACAAGTAATAAAAAACAGATTATACGTAGGTTTTCCATGAATACCAGTAACAATACCTTAGAAAAAGGTTAAATAATTTGTTTACTTAAAAGCTTTTGAAAAATCCTACATTGACAACTGCGACAGGATTAGTTTCAACTGTATGAATTCAGCACTACGTCTTCGAAATGTAAAGTTCGTACAACGTGGGTTATCTATTTGTTGACGATTATTTGATTTTTGTTCCAGTATGTATGTCTGACTAAACAGATCGCTAAAATTAATTCGGATAAAAAAACTTAGCGGTCATTGCGGGCGATGAGTGGTCCTTGAATGATGCATAGGTACCTACATAATGTACATTTATGTGAGGGTTTTTTTAACTTTGGTCAAGTACCGGATTCTCAAGGTTAACATTTGCGTTGCATATTTTTCCATAATCTTGTTGGAAATCTCTGTCTATAGCCAGGGTGTGTGAAGGTTTAATAATGTTATCCTCATTATTAGCTGCTTGGAAAAAAGAGAAAGATAGATGAACATATGAAATCGTAGGAAAACTAATGGACTCGAGTACAATTTTGCTTTGAAGTATAAAGTACCTGGAGGACTGAGCTTTGCTCGTTTTTTTTTTTAACAACGCCATCCATAGTCAAGTAGATTTAGTGTTGCTTAACAACGCCATCTATTGTCAAGTAGCTTTAGTTTTTAGGGGTTGCTGTGTAGTATTACTATTCGCCAATAGATGTCAGGAAGAGTCATATTTGTCAGTTAATAATTGCCACGGTATATAATAATAATTAACACGGAAAAAACGACGTTTTCTAAACATGAAACCTAGCTAGATCGAATTATCGCCCCCGAAACCCACTGCATACTAAATTTTATGAAAATCATTTAGCCGTTTTCGAGATTCAGTTTATATGTATGTATATACAAGAATTGCTCGTTTAAAGGTATTAGATTTCAAAATATAAAACGAAAACTGTGCTTGTGAAAATCTTATTTTAAGGTTAGAGTTTTGTTTACAAAATAAAAGTAGTAAATAAAAAAGGATTTATATTGTTGCCTGTCACAATAAAGGGTTGTGATCGTTTTGATGTAGCTAATAATAAACAGTCTGCATAATACAAACAGAGCTATATATTTAGGGATAATCTAGACCTACCCGACATTCATAGATTAATATGTAATATACCGACATTGCAGACCAACCAATATTATACGGCCAGAGCGCTTTGATCTAAAAATGGGTCACAAAGAAACGCGGCGCAGCGTAGTCGACGATATTGAGAAAAATTTGGCAGCAATTTCCGGAGTTTGATGGAGATATCGTTATATTCTTTCTTTAAGCGCCAACTCTGAAAGAATTGAAAACATTTTTTTGCTTTTATTGTTTGTTTGACAGCTCTGGGATTAGGGTCATTGGGTCACAGGTTGCTTGACCTAGATTTCTTAAAACTGAAATTTATTAACTTTTGGCTAATTTTTGTCGATCTAACTCAGTTATTTCCTTTTTGTGTTAGTTATTTACATCTAAACTAGTCACGGGTGGCACTGTAAGGTTTTTTTTTTTTTACATACCGTACCTATTTAATGTTCTGTTTGTTTTTTTTTTTTCGGAATAATGGTGATACTTATGTGGGCAAAGGTCACAAGTCTAGGAGTCGTTTGGACCGGTGCAATCTTCCAATCTAGCGACTTCAAGGTGTTTTTACATCATCCACAGTCTAGTAATGATGTCATAGCGACTAAAATAAGATTGTATCTGTTGATTGGTATTTATTGTTACTTAACAGTATAACTTGGTTTCTTCGCCAAGTTAGATTCGATCGAATTTATATAATTTCATAAGACTAAATTAGCTACTTTACAAAAATCAAATGATTTCTTTGTTGTTTCTCCCTTGCTTTTTCTTATAATTTGGTTGATAATGGTTGCATTTTATTTGTTTTTTTTTTCAATTCAAATTTAAATATAAGCATCAGTATTCTCGGCCCTCCCTAAAAATTTTGCCCGAGAAACTTAAAATGTGATCGTCGATTAGCCCAAATTTAAATGACCAGCTGATGTATTCGGTCACGGTGTTAAAACGTGGATTGATTTAATGACATTCACGAGTGTTGTAATATAACTACTATTAGATAATTTACGATGCTAAAATTATTCGATTTTGACCAAGGTAAATGTGCGTCATTGTATTTTGATAAAATAATGATATTACAACATTTTAGATTTGGGTCAACTATGCCTGGTAGTGTGTTTTTTAGGTGAAGTAATTGCCTGGGCTGTGTGCTTGCTTAAACAAAAAAAATGCTAATCTTTGGCTAAATTAATCGCGTTATATAAATCTGCATTTCCACACTATTTCTCTGACATTTTTCTTATAAAATATATCATGGCTATAGAGAAGTCATTTTAAGTAAGCTATTGCAATGCATTGTGTAGTGCCTCTAATTGTTATGTATAACATATATTTGCTATCCCTGCTGTGAGTGCTACGCGATTACCAAATTTGCAAGCAATTGCGAATTAAAGTGACAGACCAAAATACTGTTGAATAAATCTGTTCGTCGTACTTTACTAGTCCACATATTCAAAGATGCTGGATAACCTTGCGTAACATTAGGTAATTTAAAATAACCGTGAATAGTGTCATTAGCATAGGGATTGTAAATTAAGTTAAAACTCAAATCCATATCCATACTAATATTATAAATGCGAAAGTAGCTCTGTCATACTGTCTATCACATCTTCACTCTTAAACCGCTGTACCGATTAAGATGAAATTTGGTATGAAGATAATTTGGTTCCGGGAAATGTCATAGGCTACTTCAAAACGTCAAGTGTGAATCGGTTTTTTGTATAATTGAGGAGTTGTCGTTGAAATCCTACACCGATAACCGAATTTAGGGCGGGTAAAACCGCTGGCAAAAGCTGATTGTTTATATACCGAGCATTTCTTACAGTATTTATGGTATCCATCCAATGATCATCTGATATTTACTATTTATATATTCTGCTCTGACTTTATTAAACTATCACTTAACACCTATTTCAATGTTTTGCTATTCACGGGTTCATTTATGTGGTGGTTAAATAGAAAAAACGGTATGTTTACATGAATCAAGTTATTAGTTTAATCGCATTCAGAAAATAATGTGCATGGCCTTGGCGAGCATTCCTCATGTATATAGGATTGGTTCAAGTCTGAATAGGTAATTCGCAAATTAAAATTGTAAATTTTTGCTTAGAAAAGGTTTTTCGGTAGTTGAGTATTCTTTTCGCGGTCCAAATGAGTCAGTCAACGAAAGTAAAATTGAGGTCGAGGATTGTGATGTAAGGTGGTCGCGTCTGCTTAGCTTAGACTATGTTTTCGGTGATTAGATCGTGTAATTCCTTTTATGTAGAATTTTTTTTTATATTTACTTAATTACTTTCGTTTATTAGTCTGTATTGTATAACTAATTTTTAAACATTTGTTTTCTTAGATTTTGCTTTAATTTAACCTCTTTTTTCGTGTTACATTACCTTTTTTATACCCAATCAAAACAGAGCAAGTTCCTGCCCATTATTTTTTCTTTTTTCAAAATACCAATCAGTGATGAAAAAGAATAGAAACCGATCAGTCGTTTCCACTTGGACAACGTTTAAAATATCATCGGACATGAAACTGGCCACTAATGTCGACCTTGACCTAAAAATAACAAAACGTTCGTCTTGACACAGTGACATAGACTAAGTGCCATCATTTTTTTCATTGATTTTTGCTACCGTTACTGTTTTTATTTTTAAACTAATAGAGATTATTTTCGCTTGTTGAATTTATAAATAACTAGTAGGTTGGCAAAGGCAATATTTTATGTAGTGACGCTCGTCACCGCACTGTGATTGTTGTGAACAAATGACAGATGACGCCAGCCTGTTAATGTTTGTAAAACGAAAAATGTTGCCAGGCTTAGACGTGAATGTTAAATATTTCAGGTCGGTATTTCCGTGCCAAAATTCAATAACCTCTTATTTTATTTCAAATTGAGCTGAGCCTAGATTAGTTGATTGTAAATATCAATAAATTCAGTGACACCCTCGTTTTACGAAAATAAAGTTTTTATGAAAAAATCCGATACTGCACAGTTGTTTGAATGTGTTCAAAATAAAATTCAACGTAAACATTTTTTTTCTAACATTAAATATAGTTCTGTCCGCTCTTTGACACACAACACATGATGTTCTGGTTGTATACCAGCGGCTTAGGTTTATGCAAGTCATTTTCTACTTCGATATAAGTCGATGCAAATTTGATGGTGGCTGGCCATTTACTTTCGAATATAATTGGAAGGATTGATTCAGAATTGTAAAAGTGACATTTGGTAATTTTGTAATAAAATTTCACACATTGGTTGAACGTCAAAGCGGATTAAATTCTATATGGTTCGAAAGTTAATGAGAAGCTGCCATAAAGTTTTATGATAATTTTTACTGCATTATTGTCATATGCATATTTTATTAGTTTTAGTTGAGAACTTTACGAAATAAAAAACAATTTAAATCATAGCTTGCATTTTTTGTCTAGATTTACTGAGTACCATTATTTCGTTGTTAAATAAGCATTTGGAGAGTATTTTGCGTAAAATATGTAGACATTTAATTACCATAGAGCTTGACAAGGTGGCGACCGACGGCATCAGTATCGATATATGTAATTATACATGTATAGAATATTAATAAGATATATTAGATTAGATTATTCATAGCCATCCAAAGGTGATCGCACATTTGTCCGCATCGAACGCGCCGTTCGAGCCACATTTATAGAATTTGTATGAAATGCAATATGTATTACGCGAACGGTGGGGGTGAATTGTAAGAGGTTGCATGATGAAAATTATATAAAATACTTGGTTTTTATGACAGTGTTTTGTTCACCAGAAGTCTACTTACAATAAGTTTCTATTTTTAATGTTCTTATAGTTTTAGTATTATTACTAAATTATGTTAAATTTGTTAAATTTAGATACTTTCAATAAAAAAAATTGAGACGTATCAATTAAATTTGGCTTTAATTCTTTACAATTACTCAAACAAAATTCTCTCAACTGGTACTTTCTCCAACGAGCATACCTGATATAGAGGCTAGGAGTGCTAACTACACGTCCGAACTGATATTCCGTCTCAGTGGATGCACCTCTTGGCTCCTTTGACCACTCTCTCGCCCGGAATCAACTGGCATGCACACTAACGGTTTCCTCTGCGCCAATTAATTGGCGTTGTGTGTGGCATTATAAGTCAGCAGATTGTTATGGATTGCGGGATTTTTATGCATCGTACTCGTAGGGCAGTTCTGCTTCAGCTCAGAAGATCCTGACATCTGCGCAGCCGCAGTCACTGAGAAAATCTTCGCTGGCATGGAATGTAACATTTCTAACCCTCGAGTAGCTGCCGATGTCAAAAAAAGACCGTGGTTTAATAGGTCTTGTAAAGAAGCTAAAATTCTCAAGCAAACTGTATATGAGGCTTGGACCACGGTTCGATCAATAAGGATCTGAATATGTCTGAGTTAAAACGCAAATTAAATGCTGCCTCAAGGTTCAGTAAGAAAGTAACCGCCAGGGCTAAGTTCCAATTCATCGGCAAAATAGGTGGGCGACTTGCAAGCTATCCCTCTGGGAGTCGTGCTTTCTGGTCGCTTGTTAAGCTGCCAAGGGAAACTTATGTCAGTGGTCGTTACCACCACAGCGAAAAACCGACTCTCCCATAGTGCTAGAGAGAAAGCCGATTTACTGGGCAGTCTCATTGCCTCTACCTCGAATATCAATAACGAAGGAGCTGTACCACCTACTTTACCGTGATGCGGTAAGACTATGCCAGAAATCTCCATAACACAGTGGGAGGTCCGGCGGGCGTTAAGCGTTTCAGGATATAAACCAATAAAGACACAAGTCTGCGCGTTCACCGCTAAGAAAATCCCATTTACTGTGGCCCTACAAGTTTCGCGACCATTTGGAAACCAAGGTGAAGCTGGCGTCCAAGAAGCCAGGAGTACTCAACAGAGCGAAGCGATGCTTCACCTCAGGGCAAAGGTTGTTGCTTTACAAATCACAAGTCCGGCCTGCTGCCATCTCTAGGCGGGTGCACCTGGATACCAGCTTAGCCCTTTTGATTCGGTTCAACGACGAGCAGTAAGAATCGTCGACGATGTGAGTTTGGGTCACAAGTCGTATCGAACCTTTAAATCTGAGGAGAGATTTTGCCTCCCTGTGTGTGTTCTACCGCTTGTATAATATGTTCTGTGTTTTGAGGAATTGTTTGAAATAATTTCCACAGCTACTTTCTACCATCGCTCCGCTCGCCATCGATAGTGAATTCATTCTCACTGTACGTAACCTAAATGGTCACAAACAGTGAGGTTTGAGAGGAACTTACTCCCGCGAACGCTTAAGTTGTGGAATAAGCTCCCTGCTGAGGTTTTCTCGAGAGACTACGATATGGGGTTCTTTAACAAGAAAGTGATTAGATTTTTAAATTTCCTATAAGACGAGATTAAAGTCCTAATAGTTTAGGTTCTAATGGTATGTTTACACTCTTGCATTCAACGCTATGTTATTGGGCACATGTACGTTTAATTTCACCAGCGCGCTAGTTTGCAATAATTTTGTGCAGGTAAAATTATCGATAGTGTTGTTTGACAACACTATTCCACTCACACATTTGCAATTTTTTTTCTGTTTCGTTTTTCATTTGGCATGGTTGATCTTGTACATTCTATATCTATGGTATCGACCATTACTCGATTAATCATAGTCAGATCACATAGACATACTCTTTATTATGTCTTTTTCATATCTCGCCTCCGAGAAAGAATCTGGCACGCTTAGAAGTTCAATATATAGTTTACATTGATTTCGAGTTCTGTAATCTGTCCTATGGACTGCGCAATAGACTTACGAAATAGGCCACACTTCAGAAAAAGACAAAGCAAACCAGCGGTATCTTTTCTCTTAGACTAGACACCACAGTTTCGCTTTGCCTCTGTCACACTTTGGCGACAATTTTTTTTTAACCGATGGCTTGGAAATGCCCTATCCAGTTATTTGTATATGGTAGTAAAATAGTATATACAATTTGCCCTACAGCAGAAGTTTGCCATGCCAATGATAATTAAATAGGCCACACTTCAGAAAAAGACAAAGCAAACCAGCGGTATCTTTTCTCTTAGACTAGACACCACAGTTTCGCTTTGCCTCTGTCACACTTTGGCGACAATTTTTTTTTAACCGATGGCTTGGAAATGCCCTATCCAGTTATTTGTATATAGTAGTAAAATAGTATATACAATTTGCCCTACAGCAGAAGTTTGCCATGCCAATGATAATTAAATATGAATTATCATCACCGCTAAGATCAAGTGAAACAAATACATTTTATACTTCAATTTATACTATAATTACAGAAAACTTAATGCGTAATAGCACGAACTGCGACGATCTCTAAATAGGAATCCTACAGTAAGATAAGAATAACACCTGAATCCTACCGAATTCGTAGGGTATGCGAACATTTTAAGGGCCCCATATACGATATGATTGATCATCACGATCCGTCGTTTCAGATCGACAAAGAATCGATAGTGTATCGATCGACGATATCGGAAATCGTAACAAAAACCCATGCAATCATGAATATCGTAACGATGAATCGACAGTGTTTGGCTCTTTGCGAGCAACGATTTGATGTTTGGAATGATTTGATGGCTAGAAAACGCAAAATTGTACTAAGACGCTCGTGATTACTGACAGCTTGTCTCATGTTTGTATCGCACTTCTGTATCATGGTTAATACTAGTTTTAAATATTTGAGGTATGTAGGGCCGTCGTTCTTATATAATTGTACCAATCATTTAGATGGAACTTTAATTTCTTTAAATATTTACATGCGAATACTGATTTCGCTTTTAATTCGCTTTACCTACACTTTTCTGCGTTTTCTTCTTTCCTTCTGTAGCCGAATCAAAGTTACCGCCATATAGGCAAGAAAAGATGTTCGTTTTCCATTTTATAGGTCACGTATTGAATAATTTGAGCACGTCTTTATTGTTCCGTTTCAAACAAGTAAATGATCGATCGTTACGACAAATTGTTTCGTGTATACAGTGGCATTTTTGAAGTGATCGATCGTTACGATTTTCGTCAGATTGATCGTAAAGCTCAATCGTACCGTATATGGGGCTCTTACAAATCTAATCCTTCCTTAAGATGCAAGCTATCCTTGTCAAACATTGAATTCGCTTTAGCGATTTAGCCGTGAAAAAGTAACAAACAGACACTTTTGCAATAATAGTCTAGTATTTTTTTTTAATAACACTAATGTGGCAAACAAGCCAGCGGTCTGCCTGATGGTAAGCAGTCAGCGCAGCCTATGGAAGCGTGCATCACCTAGGGCGTCACTCGCGCGTTTTTGACCCTTTAAAATTCCAATAACTTATTTTTTAAAGAACTCGTTCTACAACCAGAGCGTATCCGCGGGAGAAAGTTTCTCTGAAAGTACAAGCTTGTATAATGTCCCAAAACAATATTTATTATTTATTTTTTCTATCATAAAGCTACTGTTACTTAGTTTTTATTGTTGTGATCAACTAAGTAATTTTCTGTTCTCTCCCACCGACAATGGCTAGGCAAGGAATGCAAAAAATGAGCTTAAAGAGGTGATATTCCACAGATTTATTACACATTGTCGTGCATGAACAGGCAGACAGTGTCACGCGAAGTTCTATAATAATAACTCAATGGCGTGCATAATTGGATAATGGTGCTAATCTTTCCGTGGCGCGACCTTCAGCCGATATGCTCTACGTTTTATGACGTTATGTATTCTGTGACAGTGTGGCCGGTTACTACTACCATCAGTGTTACCATAGACCAAATAGTTTTTACTCACAAACAAAACAAAAACTATCCTAATGGTAATCTGATACAGAAAACTAGATGCCAAAATAAAAGTCTAAGTAACAATAAAAATAAATAACAAAATAAATAAAATTACAACCACTGCACTAAAAAGAAGTAAAAGAAGTGGTCCTATAACATACCAAATATTTAACTTTAAGCAGTCGGAACTCGAATTCTTTTTAAATCTATACCTACATAAGAAGTTCGATGTTTGCATGCCAAATGAAACTGAACGTCATATTACTGTTTTTAAAATGTATGTTTTCTCTATAAGTGAAACGTAAATTTCTTGTAAGCAATCTGTACTACTATTTGTTCTTGCATTTAAATGAGTCTCGCCTGCTTTTAGTTAAATATTTGGTATGTTTGAGGTGCACTTGTTTACTTCTTCTTAGTGCAGTCTTATTTCTTTTAATTTTTATTTTTTTTTCATTTTTTTTTTACTGGCGCTTGACTATTTTATTGTAAGTGTCATATATTTACGTACTCGCCTTTTACAGCCCTTTATTTTGAAACCCAACTTAAACCCAAGGGTCTTGAAAAAAAAATAATTTTAACCTGCATAAGATTGGGTACAATACAAAGGAAATAGAAACATATCTGTGAGTAACCCGCACACAATATTAACCACATACAAGCTTAATTTTAGCTAAGTAGAGCTACCCAATCACAAAAGAATCTATATAATTCCTAAATATTACTGTTTGACTATTTGTCAGATACATAGATACGTACATAATGCTTGCCCATGTGTCAGATCCATACATACGTACGTCTGCATGTATTGTTTAATTTGTATCTAGCAACAAGGTAATTTGTAATGTACTCATAATATGTCAAATAAAGAAAAATAAAATATATAGCCTTTAAAAAAAACATACGTACTTTATACTTGACCATTTGTCAGATTATAGTGTAACGTTGGTCATCAACATCACCAAGTCAGCTAGTTTTGGTCTTCCGCTGGACAAAAGCTACCTCCATAGGGCGTTCCATGGCTGTTGGTGCTAGCAAATAAATAGAAAGAAGACATTACGTTATATTTATGAACTAGCACACTCCGCCGCAACTTCGCACCCCTAGATCAGACAAAAGCCTAAACTTTTCAAGCTAAAACATAAACTATATCCTTCTAGAATTCTGGAGAAGGTAGGTTTTAAGAAAAAGATTTTTCAATATTTTTCTGTTGTTCCGGGGATCATCCGGACATACAAACTAACAAACAAAATCACACTCTTTTTATAATATTATTAAAGCTTATTAATATACTTACATGCAATAATGTATTGTATACATATATTTATATATCGTATATACGCGTATATTAACTTCTCTTGAGAAGTTATTGGAATAGGTCCGAAAATCGAAAGTGTGTGTGTGTGTGTGTGTGTGTGTGTGTGTGTCACATATCAATCGATACGCCACGTCATGACTTCGATCTAAAAGGAGTCTGAAATAAATCGGTCCAGCGGTTCGTTTTTTATCCGTAAAAACTAACTTTTTTATGCACGCAACATAAATTTCATGTATCGAGGGGTAGTAAAGGGTTTTCGAGGGTGCTGATTTCGAATTTTTATCAGTTTTTTAAAATTCAAAATGGCGGATCTAATATGAAGTAATTTTTGGAAAACAATTTTCTCAAGAGAAGTTGCATGTACGGTACTTGCTGCCGAACCAATTTTTTATATGTCATTCATTATACATATAGTATTTTATCTCAATACTTACATGGCATTTGTTCATGTTTCAATTTGCGACAGATAAGAAGTTTTATAAATTAAAAAACCGGCCAAGTGCGAGTTTGGCTCGCGCATCGAG
This sequence comes from Apoda limacodes, assembly GCA_946406115.1. Taxonomy (NCBI): domain Eukaryota; kingdom Metazoa; phylum Arthropoda; class Insecta; order Lepidoptera; family Limacodidae; genus Apoda; species Apoda limacodes. The sequence continues at coordinate 15,934,099 of OX291542.1, forward strand.
GGTTCCGTACAAACTTATATTTATTTTAACTTGATACCTCCACGCGTTCTTGAGTAAAAGGGTATTTACAAACAGACGGACAAACTTTTTTTTAAATCTGTTATAACTACAATAAAACAAAATTAGCTTTTTTTCCTGTAGTTGTGATGTAGACCTTGCTTTACAAAATTTCATGATTCTAGGACAACGAGAAGTAGGTTTTGATTTGATTGTGCATGCCAAAATATCCCAACTTAGTATTTATTCAGTTGACTTAGAAGCTTGATTTGTTTACAGCTTTAAGGGATCGTAGACCTTAGTATTTCATATTAATTTTAACGTTATACCTTTACGCGTTCCTGAGAAAAAGGGTCTTGACAGACAGACAGCAAAGTGATCCTATAATGGTTCCTTTTTTCTTTTTAGGTATGGAACCCTAAATATGAAACATTTTGGTGCTTCAAATGCCTTCAATTATAGATTTACGATGTATATGAGACCGCACTATCTAATAATAAATAGCATACGATTAGAGGTCTAATAAATTTTATTGAATTGGCAACCCGAAGTATGGACGACACGCGACTTCGTAATATTTCCAATATTCACGCTTCATTGCCAAACGTTTGTTCAATGTTGGCACAAGTTTGTCCAACTTTTCATTGTTGCATTTAAGTGCCAATATAGGTCATTCGACGTGCGTTACACTTCTGACTAGATATAGCATGTAGCCCAATGTGCCTAATTGCCACTGCATTGGCTAACTACCAAGTGTTAATGACCGAGTTGCACTCGACATTAGCAACTATTTGTAAGATATCTAAGAACTATATTGGTCCAGCATTGACGGATAGAAGGTCAAGACCGGTTAGCCAGGCGCAAACTGGTCTATTGCGTAATTCCTCCGGTTCTGACAGATGAAGATGTCTTGTCAACTGTTCCTTTTCCTTAACGCATTTACCGAGGTAATGTATGTAATGTAATTCATTTTTAACAGTGCTTTTTTAAATGGAATTCTGACTGATTCCGTGTATTAAGGTTTATATGCTTGTAATTTATAGAATAAAACCTACCGTGCAGTTTGCTATCTATACACACTTGTGTGAAGGTGTGTATTCTGAACCCTATTATCACAGTGACGCTAACTGCATTGTGTAGTTATGCAGTCGTAGTCGTGCCGTTTATGCAATTTTAACGACTGTTGTCAATTGCATTGTAAGTGTAGTCATTGGAACCTATAAAAAGTAAATATATGGCCAAGTGAATTCCATACTAGATCTTATGCTAGAAATAACATAGGGAACTCGGGGCTTTTTGTGCTAATTCCTAATTTTAATCAACAAACTACTTAATATCCATACTTATATTATAAATGCGAAAGTAACTGCCTGTCTATCTGTACCTAACCTCTTTACGTAAACCGCTGTACCGATTAAGATGACATTTGGCACGGAGATAGTTTGAGTCCCGAGAAAGGACATAGGCTACTTAGAACGTCAAGTAAAAGTCGGTTTTTTTTTTATAATTGAAGATTTGCCGTTGAAATCCTACACCGATAAACAAGTTTATGGCGGGTAGAACAGCGGGCAAAAGCTATTCAATCAATATTTTTATAAAAAGAAACTTCTTCAATAAATTGAAATATAAATGAATAGTCAAACAACATCTACAAATGTCTTACTTCAAATCCGAAATTGAACTCTGGTATTACTGGCTATTTCCTTATTTTCATCAACAAACTATAAATAAAAACTATGATTTTAGATTCACTATTACGCTGAAATAATAAGAATTTAATTATTTTCAGCGTTATACATTTTCTTAAGGCTGTCTTTCACCAACTAACTTTGACGTTCGAAAATGGGAGATTGTATGAAAATTAGTATAGTCAGCTATTTTTAAACTTAACCAACCCGTTAAAGTTCAGCAAACCACTAGCTGGTTAACTTTCAAAATAGCTGACGATAGTAATCTACATTAACAATTCCCCACAATCTCCCGCTTTTGGCGGCTGGTTAAGGTCAAAGTCAGTTGGTGCAACCCAGCCTTAGATTTGTTTAAGACCTAATGATTGAATGAAATCTCTCTGGTCATGCCTCGTAGGGTTATTTTTTAAACATCACCACATAAAAAAGCCTGTTGGGCAGGCTCTTATGAAGTAATATATTTATCTATGATTGTAACACTGTAATTTTGTTACACTCTATTTGAAAACTTGGTCTTGACGCACTTGCCCGGTTTTTTCTCTGTAAGATGTTTATTTCATTACGTATTTATTTATCACTCTGCTTGGAATGGAAAAGTCCTGATTAATTAGCTAATAAAAACTACCTCTATTGTCATTTTTTTTTTCACCTTGGACAATATACAAGGTACATGGTCCTATCAGGTAAGCTGTGCCTTATGTCGATAACTATGTAAACGGCAAAGTAACCGAATGTTGGCCTAAATGTCTGGCTTATGTCGACTATGAGAGGCATTTGACTTTAAAAAGTACTTGGGTCCACCCAGTAATAATCATCGAAGGACCTACTGAAGTGTTTTTTTAGCAAGTCCATCAATCTATCCCACAGATAATGGGTGGTCTATCCCGTTTTCAGAATTAGATCTTAGACAAGAAGATGTCATCCCTCCAAAACTATTCACCTCTGCATGAGATGACTTCAAGCTTTTGAAATTAAAAAGGCTGACAGCCACATCCATGGTGAATACTTCTTTTTATAAGTTTTTCAATTGTTACATTTGACAGAAGAAGAGAGGAGTAACACGCGTTTACTCTGATAAGATAATGAGTTTGACAAAAAAGAAGGAACTTTTATGTCTGTCAAAGGTTAAAATGTTGTAATAAAAAATATATCCTTACAAATATTATAAATGCGAAAGTTACTATGTTTGGTACCTCTTCACGCAAAAATCGCTGGAACGATGTAGATGAAATTTGGTATGGAGATAATTTGAGTCCCGGAGAAGGACATACAATCTATCTATCTAATACCTTTAAATTAGTAATTTTTGTATATATGTATATACACTTGAGAGCATAAAAATCGACCACCCCTTGGTTTTTTCGGATTTTTAAGAAAAATATTATACAAATATACAATATATAGGGTGTCAAATGAAAGCCTATTTCAGTACCAATCCAACGATACTAAATTGTGTATATAAAGAAGCACTAATTAGCTTTTTAAGAAGGTAATTATCAACCCTACCGAAAATGACAAAAAACAATGAAAACAATATGTAAATGTTTATGAAAGGTATTATTGAAAAAAAAATACAAAAAATCTTAATAACTAGTGTTCCCTCCCCTTGCCCCTGATGACTTCTTCCATCCGGTTTCTCAAAGATCCGATGAGCCTAATAATGAATGCCTGTGGAATGGCGTCCCATTCTTCCTGCACGGCTTGTTGCAGCTCTTGGAGACACGTTGGAGCTCTAGTTCTCGCCTGAATTCTCCTTTTTAGCTCTGCCCACATATGATCAATAGGGTTTGAGCCAGGACTTCGCGCTGGCCACTCCATTACTGGAATTCCGACTTCCTGAAGATACTGCCTCACTATTGCTGCAGTATTTGGTCTGGCATTATCTTGCATTAAAGTGAAGCCGTCGCCAATAAATCCAGCAAATGGGACCACGTGCTCTTCAGGGACTTCACTGACGTAGCGTTGAGCAGTCAATCCCCCCGATCCACGGTTCTGGGACGCTCCGACGCTTCTAGGGAAATCGCACCCCAAACCATGCACGATCCTCCTCCATAGGGACACGTTCGCTGATGCAGCATTGGGCAAAACGCTCTCCCGGCCTTCTGTATACTCTTACCCGTCCGTCGTTACCAAATAGACATATTCTGAAGTCGTCTGAAAACAGTACGGCTTGCCAATGGTCAATGGACCAATTTAGATGTTTTTTAATTTTAGGCTCGCAGCCGCTTAGTGACATAACGTGCAAATTTTTCCGCTTTCGGTTTTCTCCCTGTAATTGGTTTTGTTTACTCTCTATATGCTCAAATTATTCATCATGCATCATTGGATAGGTAATTATTCCAGGTGTCTAAAGGAATGCTATTTGAAAGGCTATTATATTATATTATATTATTATATTTAAAAGAAAAGGAGTAAATAATAATGCAACAAAAAATGTAAGGGGTGGTCGATTTTTATGCTCTCAAGTGTATATTTATATATTTATAATCTGAATCTCGGAATTGGTTCCAACGATTTTGATGAAATTTAGTGTGCGGGGGTTTCGGGGGCGATAAATCGATCTAGCGAGGTTTCATTTTTAGACAACGTCTTTTTATCCGTGTTTTTAGGCAATGATAAACTGAAAAATATGATATCTTTTGGCGAGTAGTAATACTATTAACGACACAGCAACACTAAAGCTACTTGACAATAGTATAAATTCCCGCGGGAAAGCTTAAACGAAATAACGCTTGCTATACAAAAGGCAAACTTCATTAGTAGGTATATTTAATGAGTTGACGTTGAAATTCCTCGCCGATTACTGAATTTAGGATGGGAGGAGCCGCTATCAAAATCTAGTATAAAATATGTATATAATAACAAATGAGAAAAACCCACAATCCTCTTAAATAATTAATCGTTATAATATGCTAAAGAGCTAACAATCAGAAATGATGTCACAATAATATTATTCGAAATATTATGTATTCATGAAAATTATCAAATACACATTATGTAAAAAATATATAATTATTTATTTCTCAATACCGTTGGTTATCTATCAGTTGGATGTTAATTTGAGTTACAAAAATAGATAGAAACGTGGTTTTTGTTATTTCTTAAAAATACCAGTTATGGTAAAACTTTCACAAAATATTGCATTCTCTATTTTAACTGTCCGATGAGGTGGTCATCTTATATTATTGCCTGGCCAGACGATTGGCTAAGTGTTGTTTATTACCTTTCCGGTTTTAGTTCCTTGACGAGATAAGGTAGTCCCTTTATTTATAATGCTCGAAATGTGGGAAATTCTTCTAAAACATTTTCTGGTTTGGCCAATAATATTTTGTCAGATCTCCTATTACGCGGTTTTTTTGGGCATAATTAATCGATATCAAAACACAAAGAAGTAAGTTACTAGTGCAGTTGTTGCTGCCTGACCAATTTTTTGTCTTAATTTCCTTGACGATAAGTTATAAAGTTTTTTTCTAAGCACACAGTATGTAAATGATTTGGTTGTTCCAAATCCAAAATGTTTTTATTTACTCAGTGAGTAAAAGTGAGTTTTATTCACTGAATTTGAAAAATGCCCTTTTTCGACTGGCAATGCTAAAAAAGAGATTTATAGATTTAACGAATCTACATTCTGTGTATATGTGTTGATTAAGGATATCAGAAAAACTTTTCAGGTGTCGTTAATGATTCCTATATACTGTTCTATCCTAATTGTATCCGTCTACGATACGCATGAAGTCGGATTTTTTTATTGAAACACTGCATCATCCTAAAGACTTAAACAGGCTGTAGGTTCTTCAGACTGTAGGTTCCGTTATCAAATCCTCAACAAACATTTAACACATATAGAAAAACAATATTAATTTGCTCACAAATACTGTGGTAGCACTATATTAGGTAGCACAAACAAAAGAAAGGGAAATAATATTTTCCTTTTTTTTTTTAATTAGATTCTTAACTTTCAGTTATAAAAGATGTTTTCTCTGATGTCTTGCCAACCTCAAAGGAAGATTTAATCAGTCGGTCCCTGAATAAATTAATTTTAATTCATAAACCAGCGCCGAGGGAATATAAAGAAAATTATAATAAAACCGGGTATATTATAATTATGGAAATAAAACATAATTTGTAATTTCCAGTACTCTGTACAATTCCCGGGCGAGCTCGTAAAGGAATTATTTTTAATGCTTATGAAAAAATTTCTGCTTTCATCTTTTTGCTGTATTTTCTTGAAGATATAAAATGTCTATATGATTTTATGTGAGTTCTACTGGTGTTCGTGACATTTCGCACGAATATCATTTTTGATTCCAACCAGGTCTTTTCAGATAATAAATAATTAAGAGGTTATATATCTTTTATTACAAAACTTGCAAAATAATTCGTGCATTATTTTATTATGTATGGCGTAATTCCCTTTTAAAGTTTTCACGTGCTATCGACCGAATGTAACTATGAGTCTTTGTTACGTGTAGCACTTAATAGTCAAAGATTACGCTAATAGTCAGAGTTGTTAAATAAAAAAAATTGAAATCGGGAAATTTGCCAGATAAAAATCGGGATAAATCGGGAGATTTACTACTTAGAAACATTTTCTCGTCAATATTAAAAATAAACTCATAGAATATAGTGTAATTTTTGTGAATCTATTTATTTTATTTCAATTCACATCGATTGAATAATTAATCTTTTCGGGAAGGATCGCCATAACTATATGTGTTCTGTGTCCAATACCTAAACAATAAGAATGAACCCTAAGGTATTTCAATGCAATCTGCTTTAGCATGCTGCAAGGTTGAAAGATCGTGCAAGAATTTTCGGGATTTCCCCGTGCATGGATTTTTTATTACCAGGTTTCATTTTAGTTATGCTGTATATTGAATATTACCTTCCGCGTCAGTTTTTTAAAAATACTGACATACTGTAAATCGGGAGAAAGGGAAGCTAAATAAAACAGGCATATCGGGAGACAATAGCCAAAATCAGTAGATCTCCCGACAAATCGGGAACTTTTGCAACACTACTGTAAGTTTCAATTTTTTTTTGTAAATACACCTGTATGGCTGTGTGTGGTGTTGCGGATCTACTGTTAATTTAATATTATTTTACGATCGCACATTACAACAATTTAATTATATTGGTTAGCAGTGGTTGCGTGAGCATTACGTACTTATTATGGAATCTCACGAATGTACTACGCGTACCGACCGACGCATTGGCGAGCCCAGGAAAGGTACCTATTCTCAAACCTATACTACAGCTATATCTACTGGCGTATAAGATATTTAGATAATTTAACGGCTTTATTTGTAATAACTTAAGGTAAATTCGACGCAAATGTATTTATACAAATGTTATTACATTAAATCTATAAACATTTCGCTAATCAAATACATGCATCCTTTTTTAAAATGCGAGTTAATTTTTAAATAACCAGTTTTTATAGAATCTATTAGATGTCTGACTTCAGTAAAAACTCTTATTATTTAATATTTCATTAGCATTTTATGAATGTATATGCAATTTGCGCATACGATAAATAGCGTTAGGTGTATGAAAGAATTCATTTTCAGTTGTAAAATGTTTATAATTATAGACATTGATTTAAATGAAGTTTGCATGGAAAAGAATCTGAATGGGTTTCACCTTAAAACTACTTTACATTAAGCATAGCACTGGCATTTAAATCAATGAATTTTAACATGAAAATGCTAACATTTACATTTATATTTCTTTTAAAAACTTGACAAAATCACACATACAAATTGTAAAAATTGTTCCATATATCTTCGAATAAGCACCAATTTTAAATAATATTATTCAAAGCGAACACGCGATTTTAATATCTGTACGTGACAGTTAAACATAAAAGTAAAAAAAATAAAGGATAAGTTTGAGCCTTAGAGCTGTTAGGACTTTGAGCTGAGTCGAGGGTTTTTTAATGTGAGGCGTGTTGTTCTGCTTTCGCCCTGTCGCAGTACGATCAATAAGCAGCCGCGGGGATGCGGCCGGTATATCTTGTGTCGTACTGTACGTAAATCATTTTTATCCAACGCTTTTTTGGTTTGTGCGAATCACATAACAATTGTTTTGTGATTTGAATGTCGGAACATTGGACGAAGCTTTGAGTGAGCTACGAGTATGTTTTGTTTGTTTCATTGATTTTTGGTTTTATACCACTAAGGTGGCAATTAAGTGCACAGTCCACCTGATGGTAAGCGGTCACCGTGGCTTATGGATTAAGTTGCCGACCCTTCAAAAATCCAATAACTTCTTAAAGAACCCCATACTGTAGTCCGTAGAGAAAACCTTGGCAGGGAGCTCAATTCACATCTCAAGCGTTCGCGGGAGGAAGTTTCTCTGAAACCGCATTGTACGCGACCATTTCGGTTCAAGTTACAGTTTTATTTATGCCCTAGGTGAAACTAGCACTCTTTATCTCTTATTGACGTATGCAGGTTTTCTTACGATGTTTTCCTTTACCGAAAAGCCAGTAGTGTGAATAATAGGGCGTTCCTTCTGAGCCGCGTCAAAATTTAATAGTAAAACCTCATTTTAATACCAACTACCCGTTCCGTTTGAGCGCCTCTAACAATTCAGCGGCGCTATTATTGTCCGAATGAAACGCGTTTCGCGTCATTTTGTGACAGTTCCGTGTGTGTAAATGTTTAAGTATTTAATTTTGACTTCTTAATAGATAATATCAAAGATATATAGTTAATAATGCAAAAATAATCTTCTCTCTAAAAAAAACAACGTTATAAGTATTTTTCTCAAAGGATTCACTTTCACATTTGAAGTAGCGCAAAATACCCACCTCCCGATATGGGTTTTTGGTAGCAACATTTCGTAGCAAAACCGCCCAAAACAAACGCTAAAAGTCAACATTAGATTTTGCTACCAAAAGCTAATGAAACGCGAACCGCTAAAAATTCTTGCTACTTAGTGTTAAAAAATCGTCAAATGGTTTCTCAAGTACACTGATTTACAAATAGGGCGTTATTTGTAAATCAGTGTACTTGAGAAATTAAGAAAAGACTCATTGGTACACGCCAAAATAATATGTATTTTGTTTTATTTTTTAGACACATAAGAAGTCAGTAAGTAATAATAAAATGAAAGAACACAGAATACGAGTTATAAAGCTACAAACCGTTGTTCAAAAGAAATTATACAAAAATAAAGGTCCGAGTAATATGTAGTTAATGTTACATTGAGAACAACCAAGCTGTGCAAATAATATATAATATTGAATGTCCTGAACAAATATACTTTCTATTGGCGTAACAAAAATACTGAAGGATAATTAAACGCTTCGTTTGAAGCTATTTTGTTGTTTTTTTTAATCAAATACCGTAAACGGTCCCTACGTATTAACTTAGTCCAAAAAAAATTATCTTATTTATTTATTTTATTTTTATGCACAAACAAAAATTAACAATGGCGATCTTAATGCTATAGGCATCATCTAGTGGCTAAACAGATAAATTAATTGGCGGTGCATTAAAACTTGGCTATGTAGGAAATAATAAGAAAAAAATATTTAACTTACACTGAACTATAAAGGTTGTGAAAGATTTAGGCATTTATATGTACAAATACATATACTTTACATACACTTATATGTTACATATATACATTTAAATAAATACAAGTTAATAGCTACGGACCTTTTATTTTTTTTTCTTAACGGACTATGCAGTTGGGTGATAAAGCCATTGCTGCTCCACCGGGCTTTTGGGGCGAGACTCTGAAGTAGTCTCAGCCCATATAGCGCCCAACGCTCAAGGGCAAGGTGCTTGGGTTGTCGCTCTTGGGGTCGTCCCTTCGACTAGCGTGCTACGGGCCAGTAAAAAAAGACTGTACAGCACAATAGTAATTAATGAATGTACCTATGTCTTCACGGTTTTATTTCCTAGAGGTGCGTTCATAAACCCGACTAGTGTTACCCGGGTAGCAATGACAGCAGAATCGCAAATACATTTTGTAACAGTACAGAAGGAGACAACACGGAACTCTACCCCGGTAAAATGACTTTTGAACGCGGCCCACACTTGTGGAAACACATCCACATTATTGTGTGGAGGACAGCCTCTTCTTTAACCATTTTAATCCTGCGTGACAGGTAGTGAAACTATATTTTGAATGTCCTAAAGTGTCCACAGCCCAAACATTTTATTTATACAGTACGCCGTCAAAGGCGTGTAGACAGAGCAATCATGAGCGAAGGTTTAGAGGTGCGCGGCGAGATGAGAGGCGAACGCACCCGACTACCATAATGTCACATATGGCTAGTCGAGTCCAGTCAGTCGTACATTTTCTCGCAACGCTATGACTCTCGAAATGGCTGGCTGACTGGCTGTAAGAATGAAATTAATCTGTCAGCTTGTGGTATTAAACTTTTAAAATTCACGTCTTGTGTCACTATTGAAAGACAAGTTTGAAAGGTCTAATTGAGATGGTTCTGAGCTATGCTTGCTGGAAATCATTTCATGGTTTTCAAATAATCACCTCTTTTATTCGATAAATCTCAGCCCTGAATTGAAATTCCACTCGTCCGATCAAATAAAATTTGTGACTCAACGTAAATAAGATGACACTACGAGTCACTATGACAATATTAATTTGTTGCTGTAACAAGGACAGTCTGTAGATTACCTTACTCCTAGACAGCTTACAGAAGATCTATCGTGTTTGGATTCATGGACTTGTTTGATAATATTATGTATTGTATAAATAGAATAGCCAAGGGAATTTTGGACAAAAGCATCATAATACAGTCGAATTGAGAACCTCCTCCTTTTTTTGAAGTCGGTTAAAAAAGGCGAAAATAATTACTTAATTCCAAAAATCTGATCTGAATTACAGTTTGAAGTTGGTGTCTATGTAACTAAAGTTTATAACACACTTCACTTTCATGACACCAACTTTAAACTGCAAAAGTTTTTATAAATTTATAACCACTATTTATTCATGTTAGTGTGAGATCGAAGTTTATCTATAATAGAACAGTTACTAAGGTGCTGACTGAAACGAATCGTGAATCTCCATCAGCGAGATAATTGAAGTGCGGGCTGCACAGCGCTGACCTTCGCCCGTCTCGGAAGCGTTTGTTTGTTTTGTTGTTCGCCAGCGCAATTAGCTACTTGACCATGTATAGAAGAACATGAATTGTGATCGAAGGCCCCGATCGCCAGAATTAGTCTGCACGTGATGCTTACACTAGTTAATTTAAAATTTCAATTGAATTACTACTACTAGGTTATACCGACGCCACATGATGGCTATTACTTTTATATACGATTTGATTTATAGTTACTTTCCAAAACATTTTTAAAAACTCGTTCAACTGCAAACGTCTTTCTGCTGACAAGATGATATAATAATGATTGTTGAGGTAAAGTTGACTTTCTGATGGTTTTAGAATACGTAGCGTGAAAGTAGATAGCCTACAACCTTCCTTAAAAGGGATGTAAATTAATTCCAAATAAAAAATAAAAAAATATGATACATAATGCATTCTAATTTTTAGGTCTGATAACAAATAATGCAATATAAATAAGCAAAAACATAATTTTGGTCTGTAAAAAAAAACTGGTTGCCTGTAAAGTCGGTATACGGGCGAAAGTTTTACGTGACAATGATTTTATGTCTGTCTCTCTCGCTCTTAGGCGGGCGCGTGCCTCTCACTCGCTCTCATTGTGAGCGCATAACGTGAGCGGAGCGTAACGCAGTTTCTTGAAGTGTCACCCGGCAAACCAATTTATAAGACGTTGTCACGTCAAAATCACAATGTTATCTCCACTTTTTACCAATTTTTAAATATTTTTTTAACGAAATGTACATTTGATTAAGCTGAAATTTCATGACAATATTAACTTATACAAAACCAAGGCCTGTTATTACCAAATGTTCTATACAAATAATAATATTCGAGTAATTAATGTTTACGTTATTCGCCCATAACGTACATATATTTTGCGTTGTATTCAGAATTTGTCTGGCTTTATGCCCCCTCTTAATTATCGAGTTATCTAACGCAAAAAAGCTAGTAAGTAGGTTGCTCTTAAAATTAAAGCGTTCAAAAAATTTTAATAGCTTTAGAGAGATAAAGACGGAACTTTCGTGTAAGGATTTTTCTGCCACTACCACAAAACCCATCATATGTGACTGCCACGAATGAGATGGTAAATTCGTGGTAAAACTCTTGAGCTTAAAGTGTTGCTTTGTTCCAGGCACGACGGAGCGCGCATGCCTGATCACTGGCTCCGTGGAAGGCATTATGGTGGTCCTGGACTTCATCATGGACAAGATCAAGGAGAAGCCCGAGCTCGTTAAGCCCTTCCCCGAGCAGCCCGATGTAAAAATGCCGCAAGATAGAGACAAGCAGGTAACGAACTATCTGATGAAGTTTTTAACGATTTAAACGTGTCATAGGTACTATAAATTCCTTAGCGCTTAGTTATCTAGGGTAAAAGGGTTACCACTTAAAATAAAAATTTGGATTAAATTTCTTTGCAATGTTTGCGCAAAATTCTGTAAGTGTTGTGAGAATAAAAAGGGGACGGTAGAAAGGACGGGTACTCCTTGTTTAACCAATATTAAAAGTATTTCATGTTATCTATTCCTGCAGCTACCTCTGTACCTAAACCAAGTCACTCGTCACTCCGTTGCCCTGCTGTGACATGAAGGAATATTGCCGGCGCTTTAATGCATTGTACCTCTAGCGATATTAAAAATGTACAGAAAAAAAAATCGAAATAAGGGAATTGACGCAAAAAAATTAAATTGCCAATCAATATCCTACTAATATTATAAATGTGAAAGTTTATATGTATGTCTGGAGGTTTGTTACTTAATCACGCTTCAACCACTGGACGGATCGGGATAACACTTGGCATACATATAGGTTAGGACCTGGAATAGCATATATAGGCTACTTTTTATCTCTAAAAATTTAAAAGTTCCTGCGGGAATAACTATAACAGAGATAAACGAACTATTGCTGCACCTATAGCATGCTATAGCAATTCATTGGTGTAACTAACTAATTAATTAATTAATTGGTGTTAATTACGGAGTACCATGCCTATAACCGAATTTCGGGCGGGCGGAGCCGCTGGCAAAGTCTAGTAATTTAATATATTTGCTTACTTTTAAATTCAATTTGGAGCAGAATGCAAATTTTTGAAAATTGATTCGGCAGCAAGTACCGTACATGTAACTTCTCTTAAGAAAAAATCTTTTACAAAAAGAAAATTACGTCATATTGGATCCGCCATTTTGAATTTAAAAAAACTGATAAAAACCCTTTACTACCCCTCGATACATGAAATTATACATGAAATTTATGTTGCGTGCATAAAAAAGTCAGTTTTTTACGGATAAAAAACGAACCGCTGGACCGATTTATTTCAGACTCCTTTCAGATCTACGTGGCGTATCGATTGATATGTCATCAGAGCGATTCGGTCCCAGTAGTTATTGAGGAATCGAAAGCCAAAATATGTCTACATACATACGTACACACACACACACACACACCACACACACACACACACACACACACACACACACACACAGACATCACTCTAAAAATGATTGCAAATGATTCTCCAAGTCTTGAAACGTAAAGGAAACACAAAATATTCGATTTCGATTTTCGGACCTATTCCAATAACTTCTCAAGAGAAGTCAAAATTCCTTTCTTAGAGCTCCCTTACCAAAGGAAGCTACTCATTAGCTTCTCTGTTGCTAGTGGTTTAGGCTATCCATTGATTGTCTTCAGCCAGATAGTCAATCAGCGACACGATGACGGTTTTATATATTTAGATAAAGAGCCATAACATTAACAACTAGCTGCGCAATCTTATGTTTAGCATCTTTAGAGAATTGTTTTATTACTGTTTTTTATACGCGTTACGAAACATATAACCTTTACATCAGCAAACCTAATCCCCGGCGGCGCACCTCGTCCACGCCCAGAAAGTAACTTAATGTAATTGTGATGCTATGCATTTTTCTTAGCTCTTAAATAAATAATCGATGGGGAAACGGCCATTGTTTAAGTCTATTGGAAAAATATATTACCTTATATATAGAATATACTAGCTTAAAGTTACTATCCATATTATAAATGCGAAAGTAACTCTGTCTTTCTGTTGCCTCTTCCCGTTTAAACCGTTTTACCGTTAACCGAATAAAGGGCGGGTGGAATCGCGGGCAAAAGCTAGTATAAAACATTACGCTATCGCCGCTAGCGAAGTGCTTATACCGACTACCGAAGCCCAAACCGCTGGTACAAAGAACTTAAATTGTTGCGTATCAATTCCTGAAAAGTTAATTCATTTCATTAAAGTATATATACAACGTAGGACTTCGCTAAGAATTATTAAACTTCTACAAACAATGTTTAGTTAGTTCCTCTGAGAAAAGTAATGTGGCACGAAAATAGTGAGAAAGGGATTGTTTATCATCCCGTTATGTACTCGTCTCACGAAGTTGTTTTAGGACTCTGGAGGGACGACACATCTCGTGCCTAACCTAAACAATCGGGTTGTTTCTCAGAACGGTTCTTATAGGCCAAACGGTGGGCGCAAAAAAGGTGTCAATTTCTGAAAAGTAGAAATTTTCGGAAGAGCTAGTTCATCTTGACAATGAAAAAAACACAGTTGCCTAATCACGATTGGGTTCGTGTCTTTTGAAATTGGTGGTCAAAATCTAAAATCTTGCCATTATAAGCTGGGTGTCGTATGAAAGGGATTCGTTTGCACATTCCAAAAATGTTCCAAAAATTGCTAACCCTAAAGCCGAAAAAAAAAAAAATTCTAGGACAAATTTCACTGTTTTTGCCGCGTATCCGCAATTACCCCAAAATATTTTTCAGAATATATTTTATTTGTATATTTTAAATATATTTGTTGCGACTGCTGTTTGGCCTATTAAGTAGTACCCAGTATCTATCTTCTTAACTGGCTTTAATAAAAAGGGGTAGGTGGCATACTAACCTACCTAATGTAATTATTACTCCCTATACTTATTCAAAATATTAATAAATAGGGTTACACAATAACCCTATGAATAACTAGCATTGTTTATAAATATATTACGTCGTGGGCTGGGCACCTGTTTTATAGGTAACCGGTTGCAATTTAATAGACAGCCAGTTGAAACGGTTTTTCCTTTTTAGGGTCCCGTACTTCGAGGGTGTTGTGTGTCCTACCGACTATTAAAGGTCTTTAACCTTCTAGACCGAAGTAGGTAGCCAGAAATTTTTACAGAATATGTGTTATAATGGCGGATTATCTAATAAATAATAAAAGTTGAAAAAGTAAAATTGAAGGGGGTTCCCATACAAGAAACACGCTTTCGTTGTTATTGTTCTATCGTAAACCCCGTAATACATTCAAGCTTCAAACTTGCTGTGATTTTATTGTAAGCTTTTAAGTATAACAGCAAATAATAAAAACCGGAAAAGTGTGAGACCGGTTCGAGCCATTACCCTATTAGCGGGATCTAGCGTAAATAGTCAAGACTATTAAGAGAAACAATTACACATTTGTTTATTGAAAACGATATTCAAAGTTAAGCAATGTCGGGCTTGGTCAGTCATTGGATGGATAAACCGCTTAGCTGCACACTTTTCGTTTTTGTTTGTGTTCGTAAATAACGTAAATTTTAGTACGGAACCCACGGTGCACGAGTCCGACTCGCACTTGACTGTTTTTAATGTATATCCAGCTGAAACGGCTGTATCTTTTTAATAGGTATCCAGTTGAAAACGTTGTTTCAATTTTTATGCATACACAGTTGAAATGTCTGTATTTTTTTTTTTTGGGTCGCTAGTTGAAACGAGTGTATTTGACGATTAAAAATACCTACGTGTTCTCATTATAACAAAAAAATAATTTAAAGTGAAATACAAACCGAAGCAATCTGACGAAAGATTCATCAGTATCAATCAACTTGTCAGAACTTCCGCGGAGCTTTCTCGCTCCCAGTCAAACCGTCGGGAGCTTTCGGTAAAGTTCCAATTAAAATTTTAAACATGTCGGTCATAGAAAACCTTTATTAAAACCCTGTTTGTTTAACAATTACAAAACATAGTAACGACAATTCAATGTAAGGAGTTTGACAGATGGGTGAGTGGCACAGCAACCAGCACAATTGTACTCTAATTTCTTTGGCCAAGGTGGCAAACAAGCAGGGTCGGCCGATGGGCGTTGGCAACACTGGGGGCATCGCTCGCAAGTGGCTGATCCATTAAAAGTCTATGGTTAACGACGTTAAGTATTTCCCCTAAACTATTCTAAGGTCTTTGATAAAAATGTGTGTAAGGTAGGAGCCGATAGAGGTCATAAAAACTACCTTAAGTTATAAAGTTCCTAGCATATCTATACTAATATTATGAAGAGGAAAGATTTGATTGTTTGTTTGTTTGTATTGAATAGGTTCCGAAACTACTAGACCAATTTAAAAAACAAACATAGGCTACTTTTTACTGCGGGAAAATGCCTTCATTCCTACGGGACAACGGGTAATAGGACAACGGGTAATAGGACAACGGGTAGTAAGAATTATCCTTCATTTCCGATAACTTCTAAACGTCTGAACCGATTGGGTTGAAATTTTATATGGGTACTTCGATGGTTTCCTGGATGATTTAAATTGGACCCGGTAGGTGGCGCTCCTGTGGGTATGTCAATACTAAATGGCTTGACCGATTGTGTTGGAATTTTGTATGTGTATTTCCATGTTACACAGACACGAATGTATTATGCCATTAAAGAGAAAAGATTAGATTGTTTGTTTTTTTTCTATAATTGAGGAGTTGCCGTAAGAACCTACGCCAATAACGAAATTTAGGGCGGGCGAAGCCTCTGGCAGAAGCTAGTCTTTGATACAGCAATATAGCAGTCACAAAGTGGTATTCTTGAAATTAATTACTAAAAAGCACATACCTAAACAATTATTACTCCTGATAATGTGGCAGTGTTCTTATTTTTCAATAATAAGATTTTTTTTGATAAATTTGCAGTCGATTAGTCGTTACGATAAGATGAGCGTTACTTGTAGAAACTTTGAAAGCTTTATATTGTATTATATAACATGTATAAGGTAAAAGGCGTTTGATGATAATAATGAGCAGCCGAACAAAAGATAGGAAGCGGCGTGAGTTCGGGGCCGCGCGTGTAACGTTCGATAATATATCATACAATATTATCTGGTTATAATAACAAATCCGCCCACTCTATGTAGTGATGCCAGATGTCCCGGTTTTTAACGGGACATCCCGAAAATTAGGACAATCATATTATAATGTCATGACCGGCGTTGTTTCAAACGTCCATTTTTCTTACAACACGTTCCAGTTAAAGTCAAATTGTTTTTCTGTTATCTTTATTTCTGTTTGTTGATGTTTTTATGTAGCAACCACATACGTTCTTGGTTGGAGAGGATCTTTAGTGAGTAGTTGAATTCATATATCATCAAAACAATAGATAAAAACAATAAACTAATTAACTTTGTTACGCAACCTTTTTAATTAATAGATATAAACTAAACATTACACTTTATAAACATATTCAAAATAATTTAAAGACTTACTTTTAGTAATATTAGAAGTATATTAAGTAAATTGATAGTTAATTTGAATCCGTTCAGCTTTCAGTACTGTTCACTGTGAGTTTGAAAAAAATAAATTAGTATAATGACATGTTAACATATTCCACAGTGACTTGTAGAATAATCAATCTAAACTTTTCAATTGTTTCCAGTTTTTTTTCACGTGGCCATCTTTATAAAAAGGTAAAACATAGTACTTGCCTACACTAGTAGATTATCGTTTATTTAACTATTGTATAGAGAATTAAAGAATTATTTTGCTGTTAACGACGGTGCTGTTGGAATAATTAAAAGTAATAGGTACTACTAAGGCGCAAACGACAGCACGTTATCTGTTTAACACGTCACGCGAAATATCGGCTAGGTAAGTGACACATGCGGGACGCGGGATCGACCTGACTAACGCCACTCACAACCCAAATTGTAAAAGTACCTAGGTATATATTTTCTTCATTTTGAACTGTTTATTCGTCACGAAAAAAAGAAAAGAACTAATGAATGTTGCTTATCGTGGAGACATGTCGTTGACATATGACCCCGAGCGCTTTGCTTCGTCGACTTTGAATACATTTGCACGTACTGGTATACCTATCTACGACTATTAAGATCTTTTTCATGCTTTGACTTTAAAGTATATTTTGTAATACAACATTTTAAAGCTGATTCAATCGCTGCTGTACCCGCAATTCAAATAGAGTTTAGTCCAAATACTCACATACTTATATGCAGTGTTGCCACGTAGGAAAAAACTCACCACCTCACCAAACCATTTCTAAAAGTCACTAGAAGTACATATTGTAGGTAATTCTGCGTTTTTTTAAATAAATTGTGATAAATCAACTTATAAACAAAATCTTTTAAAATTAATTATAATAACACATTATTAAAAATTAATGACCTACATGTTTTCTTAGTTTATTAAAATTGTATCATCTTCATTCATAGGAAAAATTTATAATGTTTCCTAACCTACTATTCCTTTCCAAATTTCTAGTTCAGGTATTCGTCATACATACTGAAAATTTCTGGAACTAGCCACGAATAATAAATAAATAGAATACCAATTATACAATATAAAAGTGAAACTCAGAGAAATTTACTTTTTAAATTGCGATATTGTCATTTGTTTTTAAATTAACCTCGAGAAAATTTCTACGCTATGATTTTTAACTATTTTTGCTGCGACATTATTCAGTTATAGAGTTGCCAGACTTCAAATTGACATTTTGATGATGAAGCTCCATCTCGTAGCTGTATTATGACTGGTTCAGTCAGTTATGATGTATGGACGTAATCATTTCCATAAAATAAACGTGAAGGTTGACTAGCGACTGCGGTTACTGAATATAATATTGATTACCGTACGTCAGTTAATTAAGACTTTGTTGTAAGATAATTCGTATTAAATGAGTCGCAAAAGATTTTACATGTGCATCTGAAGGTACGGAATTTTTGCCCTCGGGTACCACATGATTTGACGGGAGACCAGAAACGACTGCGTGTAGAGTGATGTCGTAGAATTATAGCGAAAGAGGGCAATCATTGGCTTCTATAATATTGGGACAGATTACGAATCCTGGGTGTACTGCACCAATGGTAGCAACCATTTTCTTAGCAACGCTTCAACTTTTCCTATTTTCGTTGGTAAATCTTTTAAAGGGGCAAATCTGCCGATTGACTGTTTTCCAATTCAAAGCAGTCTTTTCGGCAAATCAGGGCATTACTCAACAGTGTCACTAGACAGTAGGACCATCGATATAAACAACCAGATATGCCCGAAATGTCCGAAATTTCCTAGAACGTTATAATTCGTTACTCTCTTTTTAACCGACTTCAAAAAAGGAGGAGGTTATATGTTCGACGGGTATATTTTTATTTTTATGTATGTGCACCGATTTCTCCGTCAATTGAGAACCGATTTCAAACATGGTTGAGCGAAGCGATGGCTGATACATGTGTCATACTCGTGAACGGGTGCCGCCTGTGGAGGCTGGTCTGCTCTTGCAAACTTCTTGGTATTCTTAGTATTTAGTCTTACTTTTTTGTTTTGTTTATTAATACTGTAAGACATTGAATATTTCTTAGTGATGAATACATAAACTGTCTTTTGTTTATATTAGATACTTTTTTATGTTGTGCTTGTGCTTTATATTTCATGTTTTTTTATGTTTGTAATGGAAAGTGTCCTTTTATGATAGGGAGGGCATTTTCCAATATTTTAATTGGACGCTGTAAAAGAAAGGGAGAAAAGAAATGCCCTTGCTGAGTTTCTTGCCGGTTCTTCTCAGTACAAGGTCTCCCGCCCTGTAGACTTACGAACCGATGGCGTAGTGACATTCATAAGTGCTCAATTATTGTAGCCTAATCTGAATAAAATTATATTGAATTGAAAAAAAAAAAAAAACTATTTTTTTATTCGAAAGAGCACGTTCCAGGCTGGTTCGTATTAATGAAGCGGATTTAAAGCTTAAAATTTTGGAGAAACAAAATAATAAATGTTAATTTTGAACTGGTAAAACGCGCCTTTTATGTTGATGATTGTATAAAATTTTGTAACAAGTATAGATGTTTTTAGTGTACGAAAAAAAAAGCAATTGGTCATTTAAAAACAAAAATAAAAACTTTTTAATCAAAAAAACAACCGACTTCAAAAAGGTAAGACTTAATATCAAAAATCTGATCTCAATTACCGTTTGAAATTGGTGTCATACAAGTGAAGTGTGTTATTAACTGTTAGGTACATAGACACCAAATTCAAACTATGTATCAGGTCAGAGTTTTTGCAATAAGTAATTATCTTTGCCTTTTAAGTGCATCTTTTTGAAGCAGGTAAACAACCTTTTTTTGGTAAAAAGTTTTTTTACCTTAGCTAATGTTGTCTGATTGTCCTTCTAGTCACTGGTTTGGGATAAATCCTTCAAGCTTTTTTGGATGTGAACACGTTTCGGTGCGGCGACAGTATGGAACGGGCATATTTTGTTGTTTATATCGATGCATTGGACAGTGAATGCAGATTGGTACGTAACACTTGCTTGCCCCGAGTATAAGAAAAAGTTTTCAATAAGCGTCCTCAAAGCCATGGGAGAATTAGGGGTTGGGTGATTACTGTCATGGTGTGCGCCATCACATGGCAAGTCCAAACACAAATGGCTAAAAATAATGACTAGCCAAATCAACAAAGAAAACAATTTTGAAATCCAATAAATACCACCGCCTACTTTCAAAAATTAAGTTTAATATAATGTCCGATCAATAATACTCACCATAATGAAATTTGTAAATATTGTTATTAATTTCTATATTGCTTATTACATTCGTTTATGCTTTAATGGATTAGTTGTCAATGGAAAGCGAGTTTTATCGATTTGTATGCAAATGTAGCACTTTGTGAGATGCGGTCGTTACGTTGCGTCATAACGCGGGACGTAAGCCCCCGGCCACACTCTGCTCCTCGCGCTGCCGCGATGTTGCATTATCCAAACACTGCAATCGTGCAATTAATCACGACGCTCCTTACTAGGGCATTTGACTCCTGCCAAAAAAACCGACAAAAAAGGGGGCGCCTAGCGGTGGGCATGACGAGGAGCATGAAGTGCGGCATGACGAGTAACGTGGCCACATTCCGTCTTTTCCTCCTTTCTTCATTACTTCCCATACCACTCGACGAGTGTGTGGTAGGGTCATAACTTTGTTTAGTGTAGTTGTGTATAATGTTTATGTATAATCGTGATCTTTAAGACCGGGACTACATCAAATTCATACTAAAGGTTGGCCCACACACATCAATGCAGTGGCAGGGACGTGCCAGACTGTGCCTGGTACCTAAGCTCTTGTGCGGACCAGACACTGACACCGATGTGTGCAATATATTTTGATCCCCTGGCGAAACATGTCGCTGCAACTGCGATATTAGTAAATACGAGTGGCAAACATTATAAAACCTATAAAATTACATTAATGAAGTTTCCTATATCAAGCTGTAGCTATAGCTATAGTTCGTTTAAGCTCTACTAAAATGTAGTGCAGTAATGTATATGCTATTCCAGGACCTAATCTCCGTCCAGTGGTTGAAGCGTGAAAGAGTAACAAACATCCATCCAAACAAACTTTCACATTTATAATATTAGTAGGATTCAAAACCAATATTTTTTCTTTCCGTATCTTACAAAGAACATAGGTACCTACTTGTGGTTTATAATTAAATTTAGTTTATAATTTAGTTTCAATAACCAGAACAATTTAAAGTAATTTTGTTGTAAGTTTACCTGCTCTCCACCTACGTACTGCTGTACAGGAAACGTTTACTAACCCCGACTTAGGGTTGCCACATTGAACAGAAAAAAATATCGGTAGGCAATGAAGAAATAGGTAGTTTATTTTTTATATGCAGCAGCTTCTTTTGTCAGATTTGAACAGATATGATACAACTGAGACACAGTTGATGAGATGTACAATTTTTTAAAAAAAATAATGGCTGAAGCATAAGTTGTGTTTTTCGTTCTTTTAGTTTCGAATTTATTCAATTTCTGTGCAAACACATGTTTGTATCATCAAAACAGGTAATTGGCTAGGAATAAACGTCTATTTTAAGGCTTCTGGCTAGACATAGTGTAAAAAGTCCTTGCAAGTCTATAAATCACCCTGGTAACCCTACCCCGGCTGGCTGTTTCCTCCTACCTGTCGTATCCCACGTTGACTGCCCGAACTTTGGTGTAATTTCGTTCAGAGGGCTCTAACTGCCAGTTTAGACGTACAAAAGCTCGTGTTCCTTGATGAAAATTGTCTTATTACGCTCGGAGGCGTCGTTAAGAATAATTTGTGTTAGTTTTTTTCTTTGTTTAGTTACAGTACCTGGAAGACCGAGCATTACACGTTTTTTTAAAAACGCCATATATTGTCAAGTGTTAAAAATAATAGTATTACTTTCTACTCGCCAATAGATGTCAGAAGGAGTCATATTTGTCAGTTTATAAAACGTCGTTTTCTAAAAATGAAACCTAGCTAGATCGATTTATCGCCCCCGAAACCAACCGCATACCAAATTTCATGGAAATCGTTGAAGCCGTTTCCGAGATTCAGGTTATATATCTATCTATACATATAAAATGCTTTGTCCTGAACGACTGGCTGACGGATAAACGCACAGCCTAAATCGCTGATCGTAGAGACTTGAAAATTGGAGGGTGTGTATACGCTTTGTATGACGTAGGCATCCGATTAGAAAGAATTTTTTGAAAGGGTCAAGTGCGAGTTGGTCTCGCACAATAAGGATTTACCGATTTTAATAAAATTTTGGAAGTTGTTATGCACACGCCGGGGAAGGTTTCTGATGAAGAAAACGAGGGTCAAGTGCGAGTCGGAAAGGGTCAAGTGCTAGTCGGAAAGGGTCAAGTGCTAGTCGGACAGGGTCAAGTGCGAGTCGGACTCGCGCAATTAGGGTAAACTGATGATAATGAAATTTTAATAAACTGTTATGCGCACGCCGGGTTAAAGTTTGTTTTTTGAGTTTTAAAACTGGAAACAATGTTTTTGCTTTCCATGATCGACGAAAAACATCAAAACATTTACCCCCGCGAGTGTAGAAAGGGGCGGGGGGGCACAGTCATTAATGTCGATCGTATTGTAGTATATGATTTGTAGTAATCAAATCTCTCTCTCACACTCATCTCATCTCTGTGGTAGTAATTTATTTTACTGAATCTACTATTTCTAAAATTGAAAATACGTTTTCTACGTTTGAAGTCATGTTGACAGTAAATGTTTTCAAAAACATCTAACAACAATACCAAAGCAGGAGACAACACGTGCATCAAACAAAACATGTTTTGTGTAATTTTTCGGCAAAACACGATCAGGAACTTTAGATATTTCAAGTTATTTTCAAAATCTTTGTGTTCAGTATTTTTTGTGTATTGTTCCATAATACACAGAAATTTCAAATGTTTTACAAGTTTAATTTTGAGATAGATTAGATAGTTTTAGAATAGTCTAAAATAAAACTCTGACGATCCCTAATTTCTTTATCTTTGAAGATAAAAAAGTATTAGTATGTGTTGGTACCCTAATTAGTAATCTCTAGAGTGCCATTATACCCCTTGTATAACAATTTATTCGAGTTTTTGATTAGGTTTTACGTCAAATTAACATTCTTTACTACCAGGCACACCAACTTCATGAAATTATAAAGGAGGGCCCGAGGCCCACAAATTATAGTACTCACAAACAAACAACACAGAATAAGGATGGCAACACTTTGTTATACACTGTACAATATTGGGGGGCTTAGCTCCTTGGACACTAAAATTGGGGGGGGGGCTTGGTCCCCTCGGGCCTCATGGAGGCGGCACCGCTGTTCACTACATATCCAATTTTAAGCCCGTAGTAAATCGTTCTGTTTACGACCGAAAGACCTTGTGACATACTCGGATAGACAGACAGCGGTAACTCTTTGGATATAGTACCCTAAAAACCAAGACCCTAAGCAGTACACTAGAAAACAAAAACGTGTAATGATGAAATTGTAATATATAAAGCACAGAAAATAACGATTCCGAGCAATCTTTGTAATGGTGTCAGCGTATCCGCAGTGCCGCGGCCGATGCGACGCTCGGCAAGGTCACTTCGTCTGCACCGCAGTGGAACCATTATCTGACACCGCAAACTTAGATAACACACCAGGAAGCAGACAGACACTACTTCCGACTTTGCCTATGCATTTAATTCTGCAGTATCTATTATTATGTAACTTATTGTTTATTGACATATGGATATTATGATGCAAAAAATACAATAATAGTAATGATTGAGCCAAAAGAACAAATTAATATACCTATGTTAGTAAAGGCCTATCATTCTTGTTCTGATCGAAGTTTATTGATAGACTTTAAATGTAAATTCGACGGATTATAATCTATGTTTGAATTTAAAAAAAAAAAAACAAATAAAAATACTCTCTCCGAAATGACAGTGGAATCGCATGTTAATCAGGGTCACACAAGTGTTATGTAAGAAACGTTAAAATGCTAATAGATTTCTGAAATATTACTTAATATATTTTTATAAATATTTATGTTCAAGAGGATTTTTGACCATTGTTGTATTTTTCGTACATTTATTTTTAAAAATAGTGTCTAGGGAAAAACTTAAATAGACTTTACAGTCCTTCTAGTCTGTTACGGCAAGTAAGTAGCAGATTAAATGTTTACTTATCACTTACAGTAGGAGATCTTATAGCTCAATAATGCGTGTCCGGTAATGAATAAATGTTGAATTTATTGATTGACTGCAAATTTATACGAGAACATATAGTTACCTTAAATTTAAATCTTGTTACAAATTTAGTGTTGTTGATTTGGTAATGAATTAATTTGTCACATTTATTTATTTTTATTATTGAATATCATCAGCTTACAATAAGAGGCTATAAATAAATAAATATTTTGGACATTACACACAGCGCCGTCTGGCCCCAAAGTAAGCAAAGCTTGTGCTATGGATACCAGACAACGGATACAAATACATATATTACTTTTTTTTGTAAATACAATATCATATCGTACATAAATAGACCCAGATACAAGACAAACACAAATGTTTATCACAATAATGTTCCGGCCACACTTACCAACTAGGCTGCGAGGGAGGCATATACAAAGTGAATGAAGATGGAAAGCTATTTATTAATAGATCCTCGCAAATGGAAATTCATTAATTTGACATTATTGAGCTCATCTGGCACATAAGAACAAATAGTATATTTAAAAGACAAGTATAGGTATAATGGTATATGATCGGGTCCAGCAGACTTTGACGGATCCAATTTTGCAAGGTAATTTGTGAAAATATCTGATATATTATTCGTATTTGTGACTATATCGTCAGGATCGTGGGTGGTGGTATTAAGTGGATCAAGAAAACTAAACTCGACATAGTCCGAAAAGCTTTACAAATTGATAATCCCAAATTAACTACCTTATCGCCATAGGCTAGCGAACTTGTTGGTACTGAGTTTGCACTGTAAATTAGAATGGTTTTACAATCGATGTTTTGATAAAATAAATGTAATGATTTCATCGACAAATAACAGTCATGCACGTTGAAAAATGCAATGACGCTGGTGTTCGGTCGGTCACGGGACCTTGGCTGCCCTTGCGCTGCTTGCGCGCTTTGTTCTACGAAGATGTTCTCATACGATAGGTGCACATCACTCAGTAGAGATGGCGATCTTTATTGTTAGTATTCATGTTACTATACAATTAGTCAGACTGTATGAGTTATGGTCATGCTACATAAACGCTAGAATGTAGGTAGCCGGTTTTCTTTTTGTTTGCCGGGTAGAATATACAGAGCTGCAAAACGTTGAATTATTTAATATTTGCCATTACGATATTTATCCCTGACAATAGATAAGACTGACCAGGACATGTTACAAACGTAGAATCTTACAGAAAACAGTTAACAATGCCCGTAATATCCACCTATAACCGATGTTTTTCCGTCCCAACTTCTAACGTGTTAGAGCGGGATTCTATCGTGCATCGAAATAAGCGATGACTTGGATAGTTATTAAAATATTAAAACACTGATATCTGATTATAATTTCAGAATTTTCAGGTCGCTTTAAAGCTAAGCTTTTTTTTTTGAGAAAATTAACTAATTGCACTTAATTACATTGTACATATTAGTTTAATAAGAAACGGGGCGAACCGTATTGAAGGCTATGGTATCACCATAATATTGCCGGCATTGCTTGATTTTAAGGATAATTTGTATGTAAAAAGCATGTTTGTTGTCGCAGGTGAAGATCCTAGTTCCAAACTCGACCGCAGGCATGATAATTGGCAAGGGCGGCAACTACATAAAGCAGATCAAGGAGCAGAGCGGCAGCTACGTGCAGATCTCGCAGAAGGCCAAGGAACTCTCGCTGCAGGAGCGGTGCATCACCGTCGTCGGTTAGTATACGCGCACTCTTAATAGACAACATAACTTACAAATTGTAAGACTCTTTGGAGGGAGACATTTCGTTTACGACATTTAATGATCCTGCTACTTGACCAAGACTTATCTCGGCATATGCGAGTGAGCTTCAAATTTGCTGCGAACAGTATAAACGGGTAAAATAGCACGTGGACGGGGACGCCGTTTGTCTAATCGGTTTAGCCAAATTGTACACAAAAACGACTTTTTTTTAATGTAATCGACTGAATTCACTTTGTGTACAACTTGTATAAGAGCAGAGGAGTAGACTCAGCAAATTGTCTTATAGGGAACAGTTATCTTACTGTAGCAAACCTTAATAGATACGGCTCCAGCAATCCTGTGCTTGTGAAGATTGAAATAAAACCATAGACATAAAGTTGTCCAACCAGCAAAATTATGCCCTTGGGCGTTCCACTTCTCGTACCTTTAACACTTGTTATATAAGGCTGCGTTCTATAAGATATTTGAAACCTCTAATATTAAATACTTGCGTAAATATTAAATTCTAAATTAAAGTTAACCTTGACTCTAGTGATTAACAAACGTTTAACTATAGTTTAAACATGGGTTTTGGCGCTCTAGAAAGTATTGTTACAAGGGCAGCCTCAGAAATAGTGTAATATAAGATAAGAGGCAATTTTCTCAGAGTGATGCAATTTGTCGTGTTCTTAAGTTAAATTTAACGCCTTATCTGAACAAAAACTTTTATCTGACGTTAAACACGAGATAGCGCTTCTGCAAACTGTATCTTCATTGTCAGATAATGTAATCTCACCGAAATTAGTGTCATTAGGGCAAGCGTGCTCTCGGTTAAAACCCGGTCAAGTGCGAGTTGAGACTCGTGTTCTGTGGTTGTTCATAAATATAAACATATAGCCTAGCAAGATCTACGAATAAGGACTGTTTATTTTTAAGTACTTAAGACAAATACAAGGTCTGTCGCAAGAAGTCCGCTGCTGATCGAAGGCCACAGCCGTATGTCTAGAGCAACTGTTCCAGAGGCCCATCGGCTGCTTGCGGCTCTAACCAGAGGAGATTATTAGGAGGCCGACCACTCTGCGTCTTCCGATCGTCGTCGTAGTTCGTTGTCGTCGTTTCAGCCGGGCAACGTCCTGCGCATAGGCCTCCCCGATGTGTCTCCACAACAGCCGGTCCTGAGCCGCTCGCGTCCATCGGCTTCCAGTGGCTCTTAACAGGTCGTCTGTCCACCTGGTAGGAGGCCATCCCATGTGTCGTCTTTCGTACCGTGGCTATCAGTTCACAATCAATTCGACAAACGATATGGCCTGCCCATTGCCTCTACTGTTTACTAACTATTTGAAGTGTCTGTATTTTTGGTACCTTGACGAATTTCTTCATCCCGGATTTGTTCGCGCCCACCTAGTATAGCTATAAAGACCCTCTTCTTATTTAGAAGGCAAACGGTTAAAGATCAAAATTCAAGAAAATATTTTTGACGGACGGTCAAGAAAGGCACAATAGAACCGGAAAAAATCCAGTGTAAACAAAAGCATTGTTTGCTTGGCATAAGATCTAGTCTGTAGTGTATAATGAAAGTTTTTGTTCGTGTTGCAGGGGAGAAGGAGCACAACAAGAAGGCGTGCGTGATGATCCTGCAGAAGGTAGTGGACGACCCGCAGTCGGGTTCGTGTCCCAACGTGTCTTACGCAGACGTGGCTGGGCCCGTCGCCAACTACAACCCGACTGGGTCACCATACGCCGTGCCCACACCGGAAGTAAGTGTATGTTTGTGTGACATGTAAAATTACAAGGCGTGCATGATGACCTGTCTACCTGATAACATGTCTTTCAACCTAGTGTTTCTGGTTTCTCGAAATTTTTTATTTCATTTCACGAGGCACGAGAATTCTCGAGTATCTCGAAATTAGACTGATAAGTGAGATCTATTAAATGAAATGGTAAATCTAAAGTTACCATAAATATCACTTATTAATTAACAAATCAACAATAAATTAAACAAACTATACTAAGCTGGTCTAAGTAAAAAGTAAACAGTAGGACACTACTTAACTTTTGTATAATTATCATCCTACCCCACCCTACTACACACCCTACCAGTTCCTTAATGTACAACAGTCTTCAATTAAATTGAAAATAATAAGTAAATTAAAATCAACAAAATGACTAGTACATATTTAGATAATTATAACAACTTGTATAATAAAAAAAACCATTCTGCTACCAACTTAAACTGTAAATGCCTTTTATATTTATAAACTGTTATGTTAAAAACATTTTTTTTTTTTTAATAAACCACTAAGGTGGCAAACAAGCACACGGTCCGCCTGATGGTAAGCGGTCACCGTGGCCTATGGACGCTTGCAACACCAGGGGTATCACTCGTGCGTTGCCGACCCTTCAAACATCCAATGACTTCTTTCTTGAAGAACCCCATACCGTAGTCCTTGGAGAAAACCTTGGCAGGGAGCTCATTCCACAACCCAAGCGTTCGCGGGAGAAAGTTTCTCTGAAACCGCACTGTACGCGACCATTTCGGTTCTAAAGTGTGAGAATGAATTCCCTACCGATGGCGAGCGGTGCGATGGTAGAAAGTAGCCGTGGGCATCATTTCGAACAATTCCTCAGAACACATCCCATTGTACAAGCGGTAGAACACACACAGGGCGGCAAAATCTCTCCTCAGACTTAAGGGTTCGATACGGCAAGTGAGTTTGGGATCGTCGACAATTCTCACAGCCCGTCGTTGAACCGAGTCAAAAGGTCCAAGGTGGTACCCGGGTGCACCCGCCCAGAGATGGCAGCAGTACTCCATATGGGGCCGAACCTGCGACTTGTAAAGCAGCAACATCTGCCCCGACGTGAAGTACTGCCTCGCTCTGTTGAGTACACCTAGTTTTTTGAACGCCAGCTTCACCTTATCTTGTAAATGATCTCGGAACTGAACTCTTGGAGATGGAGAGGGGAGTGTTCTGGAATTGTGGGACTACAGTGAATGGGGTTTTCTTAGCGGTGAACGCGCAGACTTGTGTCTTTGTAGGGTTGAATCGGACCAAGTTTACCCGTCCCCAGTCAGAGACCTTGGACAGTATGGTCTCGATTTGAGACACAAGTACTTCGCGGTTTTCCTCCACAACGGAATGAGGAATGTTTGCACGACCCGTATAATAAGTGTCTCCAGTACTGTCATTTGCATAGCAATGTATGTTGTTGATGGATAACATGTCATTGATATGCAGTAGAAAGAGCGTAGGAGACAGCACAGAGCCTTGCGGGATACCAGCATTAATGTCCATGCTATCAGAGCAACTACCGTCAACTATGGTTCGTATGCGTCTGCCGGACAAAAAGCTAGCCACCCATTTGCACAAACCCTCGGGCACTTCGTGTAAGATGGCAACTTCGAAAGAAGACCCCGGTGCCAGACCCGATCGAACGCCTTCGCTATGTCCAGGCTACATGCCAATGCCTCCCCCTGAGGCCTATTGCCTATCGGTGTGTGAGATACACTAGAAGGTCACCGACCGACAGTCGAGCGACCGTGGCGAAAGCCATATTGACGATAACTGACCAGGTCGTGTTCTTCTAGGTATCTTAGAAGCTGTGTGTTGATGACACGCTCCATCACCTTGGAGAGGAGAGAGGTGATAAGTATGTGAGTACGGGGCACAAGTGAAAGTCAAGACGGCTGTCAACGCACTGGCGTTTATTTTAAAGTAACCGTTTAGCGGACGCAGCCGCGTCTATAGCTACCTAGTTATAGCTACATATATAACAACCCTCCCCTAACAATTTGGACTACATACTTAATTCTAACATGACATATCACAAAAATGGATGATAGTTGACACAGGGTCGAACACGTTTGGACCTTTCCGGGAGCACAGGTTTCTCCTCGGCGGCCTCTATGTCTTCAGTGTTCTCCATGTCAAAGAAATCATCGTCATCCTCTGAAGGTGGCCGACGAACTCCTCTTGTTAGGGTGACATGAGACGATGACAGTGACGGCGAATTTTCTGGCATCACCACGGGCTCCGGAGATGCGGCTGTGGACGGCGCTGTGTCGTTTTCTCCCTCCTCCATTGTGGTGGTATCCGTTATGTCACTACCATCATAGGCATTTGCTACGCCGTACCCCGGCATCAAATCGCTTACATTCAAGTCTTTATAATGCCACATTTGGTTTTTATGTTTTTTAACTAAAAAAAAGTCTAGATGTACCCTATAGAAAGCCTGCTGGGGATAGGGCCATGGGGAGATGTGTGCCCGGGGCGGCGATGGTCGCAGCTGCACACACACTCCACATTGTCCTATCATACGTTCTATCGCTTCGTCTATGCCGGGAAACCAGAAACGGGCGCGAGCTTCGGCTTTTGTTTTAACAATGCCTATGTGTGAAGTATGCAGCTCTGACATAATTCGTTCACACAAAGACCCCGGTATAACTACTTTATGGCCGCGCATGACGCATCCATTTTCGTAAGACAGTTCTAGCCTACACAAATAATATGGCTTTAATTCAATATTAGTGACTTTTTTTGGCCATCCTTTGTATATATATTGAATTACTTTAGTCAGAACGCAATCCTTGTTTGTTGCGTCCCGTAATTCGTGGACAGTTACCGGTAGCGCTCCTTCTACAACAAAGCATACATAAGTGGCGGGGTCGCACGCTTCGTTCGTGGGTTGTGGCGGCCCCGTCACTGCGGCACCTGCACCGACGTCCGTTATCTCGGGCAGGCTTGCGCGCGATAAATAATCTGCGCTGTTAGATGCACTTTTAATATATTCAATGGTATAATTATAACCACTTAAAAACAGAGCATAGCGTTGCAACCTATTTGCGGAGACTTCTGGTATTCCCTTGTGTGGGCCGAATATGGATAGCAAAGGCATGTGATCTGTGCGCAGTACAAAAGGTGTCGATCTACCGTATAAATACTGGTGGAATCGCCGGACCCCAAATATTATGGCCGTAGCTTCCTTTTGTATTTGAGAATAACGACGCTCTGCATTATTTAGAGTACGCGAAGCGTAAGAAATTGGCTTTTCTTGACCATCTTCACCTACTTGCGATAAAATTGCCCCTAACCCGCTGGGCGACGCGTCCACTGTTAGAATTATCTTAGCATTCTGGTCGAAATGCGTTAGAACTTGTTCCGAAACCAAAATTTTCTTAATTTTTTTGAATGCGTCATCTTCTGAAGCACTCCAACACCATTTACTGCCCTTTTTTAAACGTTCATACAATTGACTCAGAATACTAGATGCCTCTGGAACGAAACATCTGTAATAATTTACCAAGCCCAAAAACGATTGCAATTGGTTTATGTTTTTTGGTGTCGGTGCATTTAAAATTGCTTTCACCTTCTCTGGCGATTTTTTTAGGCCCTCTTTATTAATCACATACCCAAGGTAACTGATTTCATCGGAGAAAAAAGAACATTTTTCCTTTTGCAAGGTTAACCCTGCGTCGTGCATCCTCTGTAGAACCTCGTTCAACCTATTTAGGTGCTGGCTACGATCAGGGGCTGTAATTAAAACGTCATCAAGCAGGACTAACACGCCGTTGATGCCTGCCAGTAGGTTTTCCATTGCGCGCTGAAAAATAGCCGGCGCGGAGGCGAGCCCGAACACGAGACGCGTATAGACAAATAGCCCACGATGCGTGTTGACACACGTTACCTTTTGCGACTCGTTATCTAAACAAAGCTGGTTATAAGCCATTGACAAATCTAATTTTGTGAACTCGGTCCCCCCACTTAGCTTAGAGAACAGTTCATTAGTCGTAGGTAACGGGTACTGATCAATAGCCAACTGTTTATTGATACTAACTGGAGTAATCGGCGCAAATCCGTACAGAACCGTCTCGCTTTAACACCGGTACGATCGGTGACGCATACTCTGAATGTTTTACCGGTCGAAGCACCCCTAACTGGACTAACCGTAGACCGGTTCCGGCTCATTTTCAACTTTGTCCCTTAACGCAAATGCTATGGGACGTGCTTTGCAAAATATGGGATTTGTCCCTTCCTTCAAAGTTAATTTAACTTCGTATTTATTAAATTTTCCTAATTGCCCTGAAAACAACCGAGGGTATCTAAATTGTAACGATTCAACTAAGTCATTTGTTTGTTCACAATAGCGAATTGGACTAATCTGTAACTCGAACTTAGCAATAAAATCACGACCTAGCAACGACGGCCCGTCACCGCGCACAACGAACACTTCAAGGACGCGCGTGCGCCCGGACCAACACACTGACATACGTACACACCCTATACAACGCAGTACCTCGCCTGTGTAACTAACAAATTTTTTTGTTGTTGTGCCTAATGAAAGATTTTTGAAATGCAACCTGTACGATCTTTCTGAAATGACGGTCACCGCTGAACCACTATCGATTTCAAATCGTAATTCCTTTCCATTAACATACACCATCTCAACCAATGGTTCACCTTTAACTGAGCGAATATTAAATAACTTACCGTCGTCATCGTCGCCCTCGTCTACCACATTTGCAACAAAATTCAATTTTTTGCACATTCGGCGCAAATGTCCCTTGGTATTACACTTATTACACGTATAATTAGCAAAACGACACGATTCCGTTTTATGATTATTATAACCGCACACAGAGCACTTTACCTTTTGACCACGGTCGGCGTCGCGACGCTGGTTGATCTTGAACAGCTGATCTGGCGGCTGGTCGGCAACGCCGCGCGCTGCGCTCGCCACGGCGGCGCGCGCGCTGCGTAGGCTCTCTGCTAGCTCCACGGCCTTGGACAACGTGAGCTGCGATAGCTCCTGCACATACATTTTTTCCTTTTCGGCTCCTGGAAGCATGCCCATAATAAACCGGTCGCGCAACGCTTCTTCAACGTTCAAAAACGCGCACTGAGCTGACAAACCCCGCAACCTAGCGGCCCACTGTGAAAGCGTCTCCATCGGTAGTTGGGTAGCGGCATAAAACTGATGACGCTCGCTGAACCCAACCTGCTTGGGCGTAAAATGTGTGTCTAGGAGAGATACGATGTCATCATACGGCACGTTTTGCAACTCCTTTAGCAATGCAAGATTCGCCGCGAGCTTGTACGTATCCTCACTGAGTGCGCTGAGAAGTATAGCCCGCTTCTTTACCGCCGTTGAGTCCTTTTCTGCAGTCACGTCGTTGGCGATGAACCATTGTGTCAATCTGCACTTAAAGGTCTTCCAAGTGTTAACATTGTGGTCGAAATTTGATAAAACGGCGAAATTTGCAACCGACATTTTGTTTTTTTTTTTTTATACTACCGCGTGGGTGTCGTCGCCACTGATAAGTATGTGAGTACGGGGCACATGTGAAAGTCAAGACGGCTGTCAACGCACTGGCGTTTATTTTAAAGTAACCGTTTTGCGGACGCAGCCGCGTCTATAGCTACCTAGTTATAGCTACATATATAACAAGAGGTAATAGCGATAGGCCTGTAATTCGATGGATCTGATCTATCGCCCTTTTTGGGCACCGGGTGCACATTCGCAGTCTTCCATGAAGACGGAAATTGCCTAGTATGGTAGGAAAGCGCGAAGAGGCGCGTGAGTACAGGACATAACTCAGGAGCACACTGCTTAAGCACCACTGCTGGTATATCGTCTGGCCCACTCGACTTATGAACGTCTAGAGAAAGCAACGCCCGCCGGACCTCCCCCTGTGTTATGGAGATGTCCGGCATGGTCTTACCGCACCACGGTACAGTAGGTGGTACAGCGCCTTCATCGTTCATATTCAAGTTTGAGGCAAAGAGACTGCCCAGTAGATCGGCTTCCTCTTTAGCACTATGGGCCAAGTCACCATCGGTCTTAGGCAGTGGTGGTAACGACGACCGGCAAAAGTTCCCTTCGGCAGCTTTGGCAAGCGACCAGAAACCAAGACTCCCACGGGGCCGTTCAAAAACCGACTGAGTCGAGTAGAGTTATGACTCGAACCGTTCATAAACTAACTGAGTTCCACCCCTAACCCGTTCAAAAACGCGTAGAGTTGTTACCCTAGGGTTGGCTCAAGTGAACCGTACTCGACGCGGGTTCGTCGGAGTAGGCGGCCATATTTGATTTAAATGGTCAAAGCAATGTTTCCGTATTAAGAAAATTAGTAAATTATTTTGTTGTTTGTTTTTGTATTTAAGTATTTTTCTATGATTTTTGTATTTGGAGTTTTTTTAGTAATAAAATATTTTTAAGTATTTCCACACCACTACTAGGGTTCAGTTTTTTCTTAGAATCTTTAGTGCATAACCCTAAATGCCTTAACATAGTTTTAAAATATTGGTTTTAGCCGTAAATTTTAGCTGTTTAGAAATACTCCTATTTTTATTTTAAATTTTTTGTCAACATAAAATCTAACAATAAATTAAACCGCGATTCAAGTGTTTAGAATGCAAACACAACGTTACAACTACAAAAAAATTTGTTAACATACTGATAAATAAATAGTATTATAATATACTTAATAATAATGGTAAGTTTTATTAAAATATATGTATAATCAAAACAAAAGAATTCACCAAGTTTTATGAAAACTTAATTCAAAAAAGCAAGAAGGAAATTATTAGTTTGTACTCAAAGTCAAAAAAATTGCCTAAAACTTTATTTGAAACTGGTAAATTCTTTTGTTTTGATTATACATATTAGTGTTCCGTAGGCCTTACAAAGGTATTTCAAATAAAAAAAATGCCCCTACAAGGGCGAAATTCCTAAAAGTGGAAACATTGATTAAAATTTGACAGATGTAACTCGGTTAGCCGTTCAAAAACTATAGGGTAGAGTTTGGAACCCGATGACGTCATTTTTTACCTAAGTTACTCGTTTTTGAACGCAACCCAGAAAGATAGCTCGCAAGTCGCCCACCTATTTTGCCGATGAATTGGAATTTTGCTCTGGCAGTTGCTTTCTTACTGAACCTCGAGGCAGCATTTAATTTGCGTTTTACCTCAGAAATATTCAGATCCTTATTATTACGAGCCGTGGTCCAAGCGTCATATGCAGTTTGCTTAAGAATCTTAGCTTCTCTGCAAGACCTATTAAACCACGGTCGTTTTTTGACGCCGGCAGCTACTCGCGGGTTAGGAATATAGCATTCCATACCAGCGAAGATTGTCTCAGTGACTGCGGCTGCGCAGACTTCATGATCTTCTGAGCTAAAGCAGATCTGCCTCTACGGGTTTGATGCATAAAATTCTCGCAATCCATCCCAGTCTGCCGACTTATAGTGCCACACACGACGTCAATTAGTTGGCCCAGATAGATCGGGTTGTGTGCATGACACTTGAGTCCGAACGAGACAGTGGTCCGAGGAGTCTAAAGGCGCATCCACTGAGACGGAATATCCGTCCGGACGTGTATTCAGCAGAAAGTCCAGTAAGGAGCTTGTATGGTCTTCTATATCTGGTATTCTCGTTGGAGAAAGTACCAGCTGAAAGAATCCATAGGTCAGAGCAAATTCATGAGCAGATATCCCAGTATAGTTATTGGTTCGAGAACTGAGCCACTCACCATGGTGGGCGTTAAAGTCTCCCTAAATAACTAGATCTGCTGTGGGATATTGCTCTAGAACTTTGTCAGTCGTCAAACTCAGGTGCGTGAAGAGTCGAGTTACGTCCGTGTCACCGCTATGACACTTGCACGCATAGATACGAGTGTTACCGCCGAAATCTACGCGCACCCACAGTATCGACAGGTCCCTGTCTTCAAGGCTATGAAGGCGGCGACAGCAGATATCCTCCCGGACGAACGGGTCGACTCACAAAATTGTGCTCAGGTTTGTAGCCGGGATAATGAAGGTATGATGTATCGGCCGGGCAGGATATCTGCGTCTCCGTTAGAAAAAGAATGGTCGGCTGCGCAGTCTCCAGATGGAGGTGGACTGCGTTAAGATTTGCGTTAATACCCCTAATGTTGCAAAAGTCCACATTAAATGTGGATGGAGCGGCCGCTGAAAAAACCCTTTACTTATTTTGTAGCCATTTTTCTTTTGAAAGTTACTTAGACTAAATATGAGGATTTACTGCACAGACAGCTTAGAGGACAAAAGGTGCGGTACTAAAATTGCCAAAGGTCGGCACAGATAATACGGTAACTGGCACGGCGAGCGGAAGGGCCCCTGATCCCCCTCTGTTGTAGTAGCCGGGTCCACTCCGGTCTCCTCCTCCGGCACGACTACCACTTCAGAGACTTTACACAGGATTGCGGATCAGCCTCCCAGGGTGGAGATTAAGTAATCCCTGGGTTCGGGAACACGTTCAACCTGCAGGCGGCCAGCCGTTTCATCAGGTCTCCCTGACCGCCGGACCAGCACGCCGCGTCTACGCCGAGCAATGACCGTAACAAGCACTGCCGGTCCTCCGCTGTCCGCGCAGCGAACCCTCAAAGAGCTCTGGCAACCTTACTCACCGCCAGGAACACAACACTACTCAATGTTAGTGTTATTATGGCCGAGGTTTTCTGTAAGGTGGAGGGGAGGTACTTCTCCAGTTCGGGCCGCTCATTCGAGCAAGTACTCGCTATGCCCCGCTTTATTTGTTCGGGCGACTTATTCGAGCGAGTACTTGCAGTGCCCTACCTCTGTTCACATCACAGTCTTTCGATTAAACAAATCATAATTAACTTTCAATACTATTTTTTTTAGTTACCTAGCGCACGGAATTGTTTTTTTTTCCGTATCGACTAAAGACAAGCTCGACGAAGTTAGTGATTGAATACTAGTAATAGTGTGATAACCTTTTGGTTTTGCGGTTTTGTTAATAAACAACGGTGTGTTTCAGAATCATGGGCTTGGCGGTTCGGTAAGCTCTGTGGGTGGTGTGTTAGTGAACGGTGGAGCGACGCTCGGCGCGCTGTCACTCACCTTGTCGCTGGCGCCGCCCGGAACCCAGCAACAGGCCACGCCCATCACACAGCACACACTTGACCACATCAAGGTAAGCGCAGTTTGAGTCAGATAAGAAATCGGAATGTTGCAGAGTGATAGGTAAATGTGCAGTGAGATATAAGAATGAGACCACAATGTCAGAGTAGATGTATTGGACAGGTCCAAAGAGTGGGAGTAGTAGAGTGAGATTATTTACGCTGTAAAAACTTCATTGTCAAATAATTTTGTTTAACACACGCAATTGATAGACCTCTATAGGTTGCTCTTGTAGCTACTCTTTGTTTGTGTAGTATCTGTAATTCTATTCTAAGCTGACCTTATTCCATTGATTCCATTCAAACTACCGCCTCTATTGTTCTGTAACTTGATTTTATTCGACCACATACTTATTGTCTTTCGAACACGTCAAAGACGTTCTCGTTGCATTGCTGGCAATCAAAGAGCAAACGTGCCCGAAAAATGGCAAGGCGACATGACAGCATCTTGTATGCTTCTCGGTCTGCCAGGGAGTCTCAACTTATGTGTATAGCCGGTGTTACATTATCACTAGATATATAAATTTTTAAATAATATGTTCGGTGCTTTGTCAGGTGGCGCTCCGTCAGTCCGGGTACTCTGAAGCAGGTGTGTCAGAGATTAGCGCGGCGCTCGCCCTCTTGGTGAAGCACGGAGTGCTAGGGCTGTCGCTACCGGCTGCGCTGCCAGCCGCGCCTCTATCCGCTGCGTACTTCCCGCTGCCGCACGCGCAGGACCCGCCCACCGTCTTCGGACCCATCGGGCAGGTGCCGCTCGGTGAGTCGCAACACTATTGCTTCCTGGAACAGAGACTTGCGACGATGTTGTACGGCGCTTGAGTATAGTTGAAAGTGATGACCCTATTGCGTACTGTCAAACACATTAGATGCTTTTACATGTAACTTACGCTACTGCCGATACACAATAAGCGTTCAAGTACGTGTGTTATAAAACTTGAGCCACTAGGTGGTTTTAATTGTTTTCTTGCCATGACTTTGTATAAGCAATGTCAAAAGTTGCACGTATTAACTGTCAAGTGCATCTGTTATATTTGAAATTGTTAGACACGAAAGCAACTATCTTGTTAAGTAATATTAAAGATGAGTGGCAGGCAACCCTTTTGCATACTCATTGATCTGAGAGTGGCAAGTTTATTTCTGTTAAACCTAATGTCAAACAAAAAAATAATGCTATGCATAGTAAATTTCTTTAAACATAAGGTGACAGCCCTAATACTTACTGCCACTGTGTTTGTAATTCAAATCTAATCCTTAATTATATTTTGATTTGAGGATCTTTTTTGTAGGTACTTACTGCAGTTTTAACTGTCAACAAAATTTAGGACCTTCGTAAACTAAGATCTTTCTTATACATATGTCGAATCTACAGTATGATATCGTTGCCCGAAATGAGATTCGAATGTAAAAGTTGATTTTCTCAGTCATGCTATTAAATAATACTGTGTCGCTATTGGAAAAATATTTTTTAAAGATTACAAGTAAAAATATAATTTGTTTTTGTTGGTAACATGTCACCAAAATGAAAAATATTATAATCATTCATATTTCATTATATTTAACCTTCATTGTCGTTGTCGTTATAACATTGCTTCGATGGTGAAAAAATACACATATATTTATAAACTTTACAAAACACTGAATTCAATCACTTAGCAATTTATCAGTACATGTAGCTTTGACTTTCTTGTTTTGTAGACCATAGATATACTGTCGTAACAGTAGCAATCCTTTTTGTATTTTTTTTCAGATGGCATGAAAAAGAAAGAAAATAAATAATTACATTGAACACAACAAATATATAAAATTTTAAAAAAAATTACATAGTTAAATAATTGTTTTTTAAATATATTTTTTTGTGAAATAAAATTTATTGAAAAAGTTTAACTTTATTTTATATTTATTTCATGATCAGTAATCCTTATTACTTTGAAAATATTTATTATTAAAATATAGAATTTTGTATACAATCAGATTCAGTTCATGTTCTTTCCTTTTCACGAATCACAGTCGAAATAAATGAATATTTTCCATAGTGCTTTGAATTTGAACAAAAAAGGTGTGACATGACTTAACATACTGAACTCTCGTCTTGGAACAATCATTGTATATAATTATTGTTTATATATCTGCTGCTTACCTATAACAAAATTCGTTATCATGATGTCCGTATGTTCATAACCACCATCACTTTCGCCTTCATTAACCCACCACCATCTTCGTTACCATTATTGCCATTTTCTTCACCTCAAAATAAATTAGTTCAAAATTAACAAATTCACTTACGGTGTTGGGTCTCAAAGATTTTCGTGATTCTAATTGAGTCGTTGCCGTTGTCACTCAGCGGTCGCTATATACATTTTGAGATATTAGTTTCATATTTAACAATATAATAACAAAAATAATAACCATTAAACGTTAAAATTCGGGTGTGGCTCGATTTATTTACTCTCAAGTGTATTTTCGAAAGTGTCGAACTTGCATTTTTTATTACTTTTTTAAGGCAGTAAATGTTAAATTCCTTTGTCTTTTCATCAATAAAGAAACAAGGATACTAAATAAATTCTAGTCATGTTTTAAAAGTGCCATTGACAATATATATATATATATATATATATGTGGGTTTAATAAAAATGCTGTTTTCATATTAAAATTTTTTAGCAGTTACGGAATTGGAAAGGTCGAACTGTAATCGGTAGCGTTAGAAAAGTTTTAATTTTCCAGATGACAGCAATTGCAGACTATTTCTCCAACTACTTAAATGTAGATATTTCAAATTGACTTTGCCAAAAGTTGTGTAGTCTGTTGTAGGCTTTAGGTTCGGATCTCCTGTCGGGCAAACCATGAAATACTGAGTGGCATTCAAAAGATCATAGTTTTGGAAGTTTGATATTAGGTGTTAACTGACTTAAATTGAACATGGCAAAGCCAAGTCTGTGATATTGGTTAATGATATCGGTACACACCTCTCAGAGTACATCGAAATCTTTGAAAAACAAAATTTTATCGTAATACTTTTAAAGTCAAATGCGTGTAAAAAAATGTATTAAAAGTTCGTTAAAGGATTGGTGAAATAAACTTTTAAAATTGCACTCTCAAGTTATATTAGTCTCTTAAAAGTAAGGGGTACCTAAAGAAATAAAAAGAGGAAGGCATTTCATACAAAATTTAAACGAATTATTTTCTTTGCTTTATAGCTCTGTCAATATTTCTGAATATAGTTTGTGTTGCCAATTTTTTTAAAGTGAAATAAACAAACTTTTATCTTTTTTTTTTATAATTCTATAGATAAAGCACAGAAATTAATACGAACTTGTAATTTTTTATTTTGTATGAAATGTTAATGTTTACCCTCAAAATAATAACGGTGTGTGTCCCCTTAACATGTTGTTTTGGGAAGTAAAATATTTCTTCAAAAAATATTTATTGTAACTTGTAATTGCATGCCTATGTTATTTTAATACCTATATTAGTTACATTTTGTATGTATCTTACGTGTTGTATTGCTGATCCATTTAACAATATTGGCTTTTTCATTCTTTTTATTTACTTTAAATTAGTCTATCAAGATTTTTTCTTTTTCAAAATTTCTAATACATCGCTTTAACATACCATCTGTCGGCAATACATAACAACTTATCTTTTATGTCTTGGACTGCAGTTGTTCGGTTTAGAGGATAATTGTTTCAAATTATATGGTCCAGGACATAAATTATGATCAGAAAGAGCAATTTAAGATATGAACTTGAAATGTATAAATACAAGTTACATTCATAAATACAAAATATTTAAGTACTTAGGTTGCGTTCCAAAACACTTGTACACACGATCTCGTGTGATGCTTGTCTGCTGAAGGTGACTAACACTGGTTTTGGGAATCATTGTTAGATGATTTTTATTTTGACCAGAGTCAAAATCAAAGTGTCTATGATAGAGGAAAGAATTCGATTCAACAATTGTTAAGTTTGGATTCTGAAGTGGTAAGAGAAGTTATTTTGGAACGCAATCAATTTATGCGTAATCCTCATAATAGGATATCATGTACCCGACTTGTTAATAAGCGGTGCTAAGATTGTGTCATTTAAGAATTGATTAGTTTTAGGTTATATAAAAATATTTGTGTAAATATACTTGAATATTTGTTTATCTAACGGTGCATAAAAACACAAAGTGATATAAGTTAGCCAAAAATAAAAAATTGAATTGTTCTTTCTGGCATCTTTCTCTTCTACGTACGCACCTCGACGAAATTAAGTCCAAGAATTTTAAAATACGTGGGTAATGCTATAGTGCATGAGTTTTTAGTAAGACATAATGTCTCGAAAATTTTTGTTTTTGAAAAAATGTTTTTAGGTAGAATACTTAAAATGCAAATTCTTTTGTATTTGGTTAAAAGGCTTTTGAAGACGTTGCTATTCTTAGTGAATTATTTTTGACAATAATATATTTAAGACAAACAAACTGAAGATTCCCATACTATTTAAGCGTCGAACTACAATTTCGTCATAATATCCGTTTAGTTTTAACCGATGTTTCCACATATGAATTTTTTCTTCGTTTGCTAAAAACAACACTGAAATCATTGAACTCAAGACTTTTATAACAGCGACATTTTCAAAATGATTGAACTAGATAAATCGAAAAAAATATAACTAGTGTACTTTAACACTTTAGGTAGGGCATTGATAGATATTTAAAATGAATGCAATAATTGGTCGTATCCTATAAAAAAATACTTGTTTTTAAATTTGCTCGATACGATGCGTCATACTTTTTTGCATTTCTGCGTAGACATTGAATTAAATTTAGTAAAATTAAATTCACTAACGCGCTCTTCAATTATACTATAGATACAACACTGCAGAGTATTTTTTCTTGGGTTATAAAGATGAATGAGCGCCAGTTTCAAATATTCATAGTTCAAAAAAGAGTTACGGTAAGAAAAAACTGTATTTATTTTTAATACATGTAAGAAAAATAGTCAAATACTAACTATAAAAATACGGCATATGTAAACTAGTATTACCCACTGCATCATTAAATGTATTAAAAAAGAAAGATTGTGAGCGCGTTTATGAGGTGCGTGCTTGTCGCCAGCTTAATTCGTTCTCTGTCCGCAACAGCGCGAAACGTTCTAATGTAAGTGTCGTGTCACTCGCCCCCCGTACCCCCTCTCGCCACTCGTCCCCCCCCCCGAGCTGCAACTAGCCTGGCGTCGGTCCGCAGGAGCACGCGGTGGCTCGTTAGAGCGTTTCGCGGAGGTTGCATTCGAGGCGCTTCGCCCCCCAGCGGTGGCGCCTATCTCGCTGTCGGCCGGCGTCTCCGTGCCCTTCCACTCGGCGTCTCTGTTGCCGCTCTCCAAGAGCCCGACGCCCGCCGACGCCGCCGCCAAGGACACCAAAAACGTCGAGATCCCGGAGGTCATCGTCGGCGCAATACTTGGTGAGATACACTATCCACTTCAACAAAAACAAAAATTATGTAGTACGAAAGAGAAAACAAATAGTTGACTGCAACATATGTTGCGAAAACTACCTTAAACCCAAAATTGCTGCTTAAGTAAATAGGTGTGAACTAAGACTGCTTGGTTAAATTGAAAATAAAACGAAATACAGCCGCGCACAGCAGTGACCCATAATGCGAATATTTCAGCTTGCTTGGCCAGACTCAGCTGCACCTAAAGAAGTTTTTTCTTCAATTTTCCAACTGTATCTAAACAGAATTACCACATAAGAATTTAATTTCACATTTATTAACGTATATAACGATTACAAATTATTTAACTTAAATGTTTTGATTGAACTACAAATGGGATTGGGACTCATCTAAATGGAGAAATGATGATAGAGGATGTTGACATTGCAGGGCCGGGCGGGCGCAGCCTGGTCGAGATCCAGCAGATGTCCGGCGCGAACATCCAAATCTCTAAGAAGGGCACGTTTGCGCCGGGCACGCGGAACCGGATCGTGACGATCACGGGCACTCCGACCTCCATCGGCAGCGCTCAGTACCTCATCGAGCAAAAGATCCAAGAGGAAGAGCTCAAGCGCACACGTCATAACGCCATGTCCACTATACTACAGTAACCCGACCGACCGGGAACTCGCTCAGTGCTCTTGTAACAACATTCTTGTCGTTTTTACTATTTTGCGGGTACTTTGAGTACAGCACCTAGTTGGGCGCCACTTTTAATTCGCTACAACCATATTTAGTGTCATTTTGAAGCTAACAATCTTAGTTTAGTTAGAATATGTATTTTGTTTGTGTGTTTTGTTGGTTGTTGGATTGAAAAGTTCAGTTTATTGTACTTTTAAATTAAGCCAACAGTTGTGGACACAAATTGTTGACGACGTTGCTACAATTTTTTTTTGTGAAAATGTAAAGTTTCTCTCATTCTAATTATTAGAGTGATGCTGTTACAGTGTTATATAACGGATTGTTAAGGTTTGTAGGATGCCATTTTTGTTGGGTGTTGAAGATTGTCAGTTACAGGGCGCCACTTTGTGACAAAGAATCTTAAAATCATCGGATGTTGTTACAATGAGCACTGTGCCATGGAAGTACAACCGCGCAGTACGTATTGCGAAAGGGCGAGTGGCGTCAGTACACTGTGTACTTTACCATTTCGTTGTAGCGTAGATCTAGTTCTAGTCAAACACTGTTGAATCACAGACGTGTTGCGGACCGCGAGGCGAGGCGAGAGTTACCTGACTCTAGTTTTTAGAGTTTTATGTTGTTTCGTTTATAAATATTTGATTATAATGTTACGCAGCTCTCGATACAGGTCGCGCGTCCATCGCTGCTCGATTTTGAACCTCAAATCCGCGGCGCAGAGTTGTGTATACAACGAATTTTATGTTGACGATTTTACTTATGGGAGTAGTGCAATTTTGTGGGCGACTCGCGATCCGTATCGACGCATAGTTACCTATTTACAATGTAATAAATGTATGGATATTGATTTTGCATACTATAAAATAATAGTGTTATATGTTATGTATATTTTACGTTTTTTTTCTTGATTTTATTTTATGATATTAATCTGCCTGGCAGAAGGACATTGTTGTTTAAGGTTTAACTGCATATTGTGATATGTCCTTTGAAGGAAATTCCTATTCCATGAACG
Organism: Apoda limacodes; assembly: GCA_946406115.1. Classification (NCBI taxonomy): domain Eukaryota; kingdom Metazoa; phylum Arthropoda; class Insecta; order Lepidoptera; family Limacodidae; genus Apoda; species Apoda limacodes. Next base: position 15,978,424 of record OX291542.1, read on the forward strand.
TTTTATTTTTGTATATTATTTCACCAAACATACATAAGAGTTGATTTCACTGTAAATGTTACCATTGTTAAGTTATTTTTGTTTAGTTTATTTGTAGATTTTAGAAATTTTAATAATATGTATAATTTGTAATGTGTATAATTTTCATAATATGACGCGCTGTGTAGTGTGATTATTTTCAGTTATAAATTACCAATAATAATTTTATTGTGACTTTTGTTATCAATTGTTCGAAGGAATGTAATAACTAGCCAAATAATACCTTAACCAAAGTTGGTAACTAATGTTTTAAACACGTATTAACGTGAAAAATATTATACAAGTAGTTTTATTTGTGTTTGTCATTGTCGTTTTTTTTTTAATTTTACATTTTGACATTTGAAAATTCTAAGTTAAATCTGGTTGAACAGACGTCATTCCTAATTATTTTCTCGGTGAAGATCTTTATTTTTTTATACGTTTTTAATATTTTATTTTTGTTAGGAATGTTTCATAGTTATTGGTATCTACGTCATCGGTCAAAATTTTAATAAATTACAAGTACAATTTTAAATATAAATAATGCATGTCCAGATTTGTAGGAGAAAATAACCTATATTTTAATCATAATGCAGATTTTTTCTATATATTATTCAATATGACAATATGAAGATTCTTATTTACAGTTAATATAATTGAATTGAAAATTTATTTTTGAATGAGCCATGGTTTAATCGAGGCGTTGGTTTTCGTCTGGTTAGTAGATAATAATATGTAAGCTGTGATTGTTTTTGTGGACATTGTCAAGGTACTTCGTAGCGCGGGAGCAGCGCGGCCATCGGCGCTCCTCGCTGAATATAGCTTAAGTTGTGTTTGTTTACCTCAGAAGTGCCATCGATATAGATACAAGCAAAGTATGGGGCGAAAGCCTCGCTTACTAACAATACTAAACTATTTTCTTGCATTAGATATCACCAAAGTGGGATGATTTGATTGCGTCACAGATTTAATAAATATCGCGAATTTCTGTCATATGACTGGAAAAAACCATAAGCATTATAGTTTTTCTTTTGTAAGGTTTAAAACTTAGAATGTGATCTAGTAATCTGTGGCGTGACCAATTGTCATGTAAAAAAAGCTATCGAGTGATCTTTAGTGGCATTAAATACTTATCAGAGAAGAAGTACAAAGCTAAATAAACATAATAAATATATGGAATAAAGATTTAGTGGGTAGTTATAAGTAAAGGAATTGAATCATTCTCAGTTTTACTTCCGTAAAAAGAGTTAATATTTCATTAATTAATGTTGTTAAAAGTCTCTTGTCCAACGACATCTTAACTAAATTGTTGTATTGTTACTTGATCTATAAATACGTCAGTTATGTAGGTATTGTGCAGTTTAGATTCAAATAGTTAGGGTACTAATAATATTCAATCTTTGATATAGTTGTCTTTGTCACTCTTTTTTTCTATTCCCTTCCCACTCTTACTATACGTGTATTCGGATATTCCTAGATACTTTTTCTTGTCAATTATAGTAAGGTTTGACATGTTCGCGATTAATGCGTTTAATTTTTTTTAAATATCTATGACAAATTGGGCTGCATAAGTCGTTTTCTTTCAAAAGGAATTATTTAATTTTGAAAGCGGTCGCGAGCGTGCAAACACCCTGTAGGGCGTCGTCGGAGGCTTCCGTACACGCCTGGTGATGTCGATTATACAAGCTCAATTTTAATGAAAATAAAATCGATACGTCTAAGTGTTTCGAGTCAATTACTTCTTCAAAATCAAAGTGTACACGTGGCTTGATTAAAAGTAAACTCGTAGTTGTTACCTCTTGTAAGTTGTCTACTTGCCTATATTGTTTGAATTGGTCTCTACAGTGTCAAGTCGTTCGTTCGACTACATTCCAGCTAGGATATAAGAATATCTCCCGACTTCGCACGCACTCTTAATATTTTTTGATCACCTCCTATGTGTTGTACTAGCTGTAATTCACTCGCTATTTACATAGTTATAGATACTGTAGAGAACATTTCGAAAAATTAAAAATAGTCATTATTGGAATTGTAGGTAGTTGTAATTATCATAGTAAAAATCAATATAATGTGTGTATAGGTAATTTAATGAAAAATACTGCAAAAAAAATGTTAATTGTTGTTATTACTGAAGTTGTTACAATATTCGAGAGTATATTATCGTGAAAATACAAAATAATTTTAATGCGATATCTTTTATCTCTGTAATTTTTATCGCGTGGAATGATAATAAATAGTGCGTTCGTCCTGAAAATCTGTAAGTCACGGTCCGACAAAGCTAAAGGTCATAATGTTTCTGTGATACTGACATATGCGTCTTCGCACATTTCAGCCTTCTCACGTAACACGACACTTTAAATATACCCCGCACGCTTGTCGCCCCGCTCCCGCTAGATACGTCCACTCCTAAGTTGGGTGCCAATATCTGGATGGTTGTGTCTTTGAGTGATTTAGTTTTTCGGTAGGTTTTTGGCGAGCGTTTCTTTAAAATTTGCGTTGACCTCACTTACTCAATCCACAGCTGAAGCACACCGGTGGTTACACTTCCGCGTCGGTTGACTAGTATAGTTAGAGCTGTTAAGGAATTAAATGTCGTAGTGTAAGGTAGTTAGGTTCGGCAGTGGGCGGCAGCTCAGCGTCCCGACAACTCTCAACCTCCTTTTACTTTTAATAGCTAAATGTTGTTGAATTTGTTGATAAAGTGGTTTATTGTAATTAGTATAGTTTAGTGGGTATACAGTTAAGGTGGCAGCCGACGGGTGCGCTAGGCTAGACTAAGAGGTTCGATACAGTGTTTAGGAAAATGGCTGTGCGTTCAAGTCTAACTCAACATAAGACATCACAAGCTCGCTCAGGACGGCGCGAGCCGCGCGCGACCCGGCGCCTCACAATCTGTATATAATTGCATAACATTTTTCATTTACATTACTCCTTGCTCATTGTCATCAATTTATTAAGACTGAGGAATCAACTTGCGCATATTGACATCGTCACGGAAGCGTCCCAATCTGTAGGGAATGTTGTAATATAATAATTTTTCGTTGTCATTAAAAATTTTATCACTCGGTTTCATGTGGAGTTCTCCGCAAGGATGCGGTCGCGTGCGGCTCTTGCCATACACCTCGACTCTTGCTGGCATGTGGTTTACCTCATAACTGACCAAATCCGAGCAAGTGTATGGTGATTAACGACGCGCTGCGCTTGCTCTGTGGTCATTCATCTATCTTTTATTTTTTGGCCTTTATAATATAGGCCTTTGTGCGAGTAATGACATAAAAACGTCCTGCTAGCTTCGAGTTCGGAAAGCGACTGATGCCCTGTGTATCCAGTTGCGCTATTTCTACACGAGTGAGCGAGCAAGCATATATACTGTAGCAGCGAGCGCGACGCGTCAAACACGAAACGCGCCGTTCAGTCGTTGTCTCATCAAGTTTACACATGTTGAGATTGATATGTTATACTAATTCTATTGAATTATATATAACTTGTTACGTATTATAAGCGTGTAGAGAGCGTACGCTCCCGAGTTGCCTACGTGCGATACGTGGAGCACATTTGTTGCTCTACAGTTGCAATGATGGAATTTTTATTTTATTTTTTTAATTTTGTTAACTTGGTTTACTGTAAACGGGTCTGCAATGTTATGTACGAGAATATAATCTTTAATTAAGTTTGAATTGAAGTGTTGAATTTGAAATTCGGTATATTATAGTCAATGTTAATTATTTAGTTTAACTTGAGAATATTGATTTTTAATGAAGTGTTGTTTTTGCAATGTTGTAAAAGATAAGAGGTAAAATGGAAGGTTATAATGTCTTAGTGTTAAAAGCTCGAAAACCAATTAAAAGGTACCTTGAACATTGTCTATATTATATTAACATTAAATAAATAATGAAAATGCGAAAGTTGTTTTACTCTGACTACCATAGATTTTCTCTATAAATAAATAAATGAAGATGAGAAAGTGAAAGAGGCCTTCTCTTTCTACATGTTCCCAGGTAAATTGATATCTTTTAGTAAGTTTGAATATGGCTGTCGGTAATTTCATTATCGAAGCAGACAAAATAATTTACTTACAGCCTTTTCAATGAGTCTTAAGCAAAGGCGTGAGCCACACGAGACAAAAAGTCTCGTAGTGCTGTCAAAAAATAGATAATAGAACATCCAACCTTACACTTGATAGATGTACCGACATGACAGTATAGAGCGTACTGAGTGACTACGCCGGTCAGTGGCGTCTCTCGACGCATCATCAGTTAAAACCGACCGAAAATAGCCAACGTATTTTCCGTCACATGAGGCCGAATCCTGACAGTTTACTTGATGCACAAGTTTAAAGTCGATTAAATATGCATCAGAAATAAGGAAATCTGACGGTTATGAAGGAGATGTATATAAATAGATATAATTGTCTTGATGCTTGACTATGGAACACTAATATTTTTTAAACAAACGGACAGGATAAATTATATACCTCCTTTTTTTGTGTTCCGCTAATTGTGCCGGTGTGTATATATGATAAGGTACTGCTTTTGCTACGGACGCAGGGGCGTCTTAAAGACCCGTCTTAACCATATGCGGCGCCCGGGTGCGAAAGCCAACAACGCGCCCCCTTTTTCAAAAATTTTGGCAAATTAATTTTTCATTGTATAGACGCTACAAAAATATAGAAGAAATAAATCACATAAATAAGCAAGCATACGCATGTATGTATGTATGTATGTATGTATTACAGTATATGTATGTATGTGTGTATGTATCTTAGTACGTCACGCCTGTCTCCCAGAGGGGTAGGCAGAGGGGTAAGTAAGTATTATTATAGGTCTACTTGAATGGTCTACTAAATTAAAAAGTAAAAGAATGAGACGACAAATCTTATCAATCATGCCATGAGTTACTGGTAGACCTATATTAACTTATTCTAAAATAATATTATACCCATTTATTTATTGTATTACCATTCATTATGTACACATTACATTTTAATTTAAATTTTAAAAGATTTTAAATTTGCAAACTTTCCAATGATTTCAGCTGATTTAATGTCTACATCTCTTCGATACTTATCATTGCCGAATTTGTTAGTCTGCCTTGGGTCATAGTTGATCGGAGGTAAGTTTTTTTAATTTCAGACTTGAGAAAGACCTTTCGCCTCCAGCTACTGTCACCGGAAGAGTCAAATATATGCGTAAAGACGTTGCAAGATCTAGGAAAATGGACATTATAATATTTGAACAAATATACTTTAAAACATCCAAAGGAGTTCTTTCGTAATTTATACAAAATATTGGCAGTGATTCCAACTCATGGAATAGATCTTTCCCATCTTTGTCAGAGCTCAGCCCTGAAGTTAGTTTTTGCTGTAAGTTGAGACATTGTTTCGCTCGTTTAATTTTACTATTTCCGTATCAAGTAAAGAATTATAAAAATTTACTTTAAAATTCTGTTTGGGATCTAAGATGTGCTCGTCTTCAGCTTCATAATCAAAATGTCTTCTTCGGAGACGTGGTCGAGTAGTTTGAATGAATTCGGTTTGACATTCTATTTCCTCAGCAATTAAAACAGGTTCAGATATTACCTGCTCAAATGCACTATCCGTGCGACTTCTGCTGAGATCTTTTTTAGCCATATCAATCACCTTGACCGCCTCTGAAATGATTATGTCTGACTTATGTAAACTCTTACTCACAATATTAATTTTTGACAAAATGTTATGAATAACATAACAAATTAAAAACAAAAGAAAGAGTGCATACTGTAATAAACCTGTCTGTCAGTCTACCACATCACATGTAGCTAGTTAGAATAAATAGGTAACACCGTTTAATGTTTACCAGTTTTACATCACTTACTTATTACAAAAATAAAAGGTTTGTAAACCATAAAATGTTACCTATAGATACTAACTAAAATCTATAAGAACTTAATTACTAAAGTGAAATATTCATCCAACAAATGTGTTTTTTTTTTACATTTTTAGGTTTGCTTTATTGTATATGTTGTATAAAGTATATGTTGTATCGGTCGGCTACAATGATCTTATATGTAAATAAAATAAATAAATAAATGAATATCCGGGGACTATCACACCAAAAATAAATAAAGGTACTAAGATTGTGTAAAATAAGTAAGAAAATATTTATGACAGTATAAAATTACAATATAAACGTACGGAACCGTCATTGTGATATTTGTGATTGAATAAAAAATGATGGGTAGAGTCAACAAATTTCAAAAGAAAAATCCAAAAGTGCACGCCTCATAGCGGTCATTCACATTTAAAAAAAAATTCTAAAACAAAAACTCAAGTTTTTTAAAATAAAATAACAAATAAGGTGAGGAAAAAATATACTATAATATAAAATAAAAATATATTATGTATTCAGATAATCGACATCTATCTATTTGTAACTGAACTTATGCTGACCAGAACATGCGAGAAATTTCTTGCAAACTCACGTGTACGTCGAGAAATTACTGTAGATTACTAGATGGCAGTAGATGTATCATAAACGTGATCAACAAACGAATTCAGTTTCCAAAAATATTTCCTACATTAAATTGCTTGTCGTTACTTTTTTTTTTAATTATAAAAAATATGGTAGTACTCTTCGCATACTAACTTGTGTTAAACTAAACTAAATAAAAAATATATATATAGATATACAGTATACAGTGGTATATTAGTTTTTTATAAATTATAATTAAACGACAGTACTTAGAACGCTAATATTAACTAGGAATCAGCACAGTGTAATACTTTATATATTAAAAACAAAAGTATTCCGGTAATATGAATTTTTCGACCAATTTCTCTGCCACATACATGGTCACATAAAATGCAGGAAGTCCAAAACTCAGGAAGTCAGGAAGTCCAAAACTCTCGCCCTCAGTTTAGACATCGGTACAAATGCACAACAATGTAAATAAAAAACAAACGTACAAAAACCTAATTAGTAAATCAACTTATTATTAACCTATTATTAAACCTATTATAAATCCGAGAAACAAACAAACCAAATTAGCGATATAAACTATCATCCAAAGTAATCTAAACGTATAAGTACCGAAAATAAAAAACAAACAAACCTATATACCAAATATAACTTAAATTCCTACAACACTCAAGTAAACAAACTAGCTGCTAAATACTCAGAGGTCCGTTTGCTACCATCTTATGCCAAAAACCGAGGCTCTGTTCACCATTTTGTACTGATATCCTGCGTTGCGGACGTCTCGATGAAGTGGGAGTTTCCGTCTGTCCTATCGTCAGTAAGGGCTGCTAGCCTAGCTTGTAAGAGGGAGTTTTAATTTTAAAGGGATAACATAAAACAAGGGGAAGAAAATTAATAATAAATTCCCGACTAATGTCGGCCGCGACCTTTCAGAACTAAAAAATGTGATCGGAGCACGGTCTGCCACGTGCTGGGTCGAACTCAGATGAACCGCTGTCGTGGGTCGTGGGTTTCTTCTCTGTCACCCTATTGGGTCTTGAGGTGCGGGTGTCGGGGGAGGGGAATTTACCTCCCACCATGACCCGGGCAGAAGCTCAGAGGTGATAACCACCCCCGGTGAAATTGAAGGGCAACCTACTTTTCAGGTCCCTGTTGGGCCAGTGCTGTTATCGCTTAAGCGATAAAGGACGAATGTACAAAAAGAAGTGAAGTAATGAATTGCTCGTTGGTATCTTCTCTTTCACCCTATGGGTGTTGAGGTGCGAGTGTCGGGGGAGGGGAATTTACCTCCCACCATGACCCGGGCAGAAGCTCAGGGTGCTGAACACCCCCGGTGAAGTTTTGAGAGAGGGATATGAAGAGTAGAAAATAAAAACGAAATAAAATAAAAGTGAAACAAAGCAAAAAATAAAATAAAACAAAACAAACAAAACAAAATGAAAAAAGAACGAGGTGAGGCGCAACAAAAACGAAATAAAACAAAAACAAAAGCAAAACGAAAACCAAAACGAAATAAAAATAAAATAAAAGCAAAATAAGAAGAAAAAGTAGATTAAAAGCAAAGTAAAAACAAGGTAAAAACGGAATAAAAATGATAGAGGGGGATGATTTTTGAAATGGAAGTAGGTGAGTGGGTAGGAGGGTGAATAACTAAAGTTATTCACCCGTTGGGATAAACTCTCGCGGCAAAGGCCGGCCTTCCGGCGGACGGGCGTGTAGAGGCGCTATGCCCCTGAGGTGACTGTGGTGGCTGCTATCAGCGCGGGTGAATAAACGTTTCGACAAACCAGAGATAAACTCTGCGAGTGACTCGGTTTTGGTGTCTCTAGCGATGGTGGAGTTACGGACATAGCGTCCCGCGCCGCTTATTATTCTCAGCGACTTATTTTGGACAACCTAGAGCTTACGTTTGCCGGTAGAAGATAGAAGGCCGTACCAGGCAGGCGCTGCGTAGGTCAGTCTCGACCGCATGTACAGTTTGTACAGGCGGATTTTGGTTCTGAGTGGCAAGTCAGAAGAAACTACCGGTCTAAGGCATGCCCGTACTGCGACCGCGCCTGCTGACACATGGTCTAGCATTTTGCGCATGCGCAAGGGGCGGTCTATAATGCAACCTAGGTACTTCACGCTGGGTTGCCACTTAATGACTTGACCTGGAAACACAACTTTTGCAGGCCGGTCAGTATTGCAGATGTCTTGCTGGCATTTACGGCTATTCTCCACTAGTCCAGCTAGCCAGGCAGAGTGTCCAATAGTCGCCCGCAGAACGTTAGTCCAGGAACACGATGTTCACATTGTGCTACTAAGTCTAGCTAAGTCCGAGGTGAGAATGAGCTCCGCATTCCAAATTTCTTCACCTATAGACGAGACGAAATCTCTCCCTCTAATATTGCCTTCAGGGCTTCGGCAGTTTTGATAAGACGTGACCTTATTCACGAATTACTACCCCTTCACCAATTTACATCCACTCGGTCTATAGGTGTAAAACTTAAGGCTGGCAATGTGGAGCTTCAAGTCTTCTTTCGCCGCACCAGCAACCCCCTTCGTTCCGAGTGACATCGACAATATTTCTTGCGATGACACTCCCACACTTATTTTAGGCGACTTAAACTCCAAACAACAACAATGGGGTTCACTAATTTCATCCAAATCGGGTCATGAGCTAAAAGAAGATGCTGAGAACAAAGACTATTTAGTCATTGGTCCAGGATCTCCTACGCACTACCCTACAACAGACAATCAGGCCCCAGACGTACTAGACATCACCTTAGCACATAAGATCAGCTGGCCAATATCGTTGGAAGTCCTTCACGACACTGACACTCAGCATCTGCCAATCTTATTGGTCCTCGGAGTATTGGCAACTGGTAAACCGCTCCCTAATCCCCGAAAAATCACTGACTGGGCTTCTTTCCACCGCAGTATGCTAAACTACAAACTCCCGTCTGAAGGCATCTAGTAGAGTCCCTTAGAAGTCGACGAGGCAGTTGACACCTTTACAACTGCCACTGCACAGGCTCTAAGGGAGTCAACCACTGTCTCAGCCACAGCTTCTGGCAAGCAGATACTACCGGCGCACCTCCGCGCTAAACTGAAAACTAAGAGGGACCTCCGAAAACTCTGGTGCCACACTCGTTGCCCAGTAGTGAAGAGGGACCTCAACAAAATTAGCGCGGAACTAACGTCTGAAATTGTCAGTTTTAGACAACATTCGTGGGACCAAGCGATATTTAAAGCCAGTGAGGATGACACGGCTCTATATCGCTTGGCCCGTCAAATAACTAAAACCCCTGCCCCAATTTGTCCTCTCATTCATCCCGCTGGCATCCGCCACTATCTCGCAGCGGAACGTGCGGAACTTTTTGCGGACCACTTTGAGGACCAATTCAAACCGAACCCCATTATAGATCACCAACACACTTTAGGAGTTATAGAACGCGTAGAGCAGTATCTTGTGGCCCCAGCCCCACCACTTAGAGGTGATTATTTTATCTCGCCCAAAGAGGTTAGGAAGGAGGCCTCTAAGCTTAACAAGCGCAAATCACCCGGTCCCGACGAGATTCCAAACACAGCGATTATCATGCTGCCTAGGAAGGGTCTGGTGGCACTCACCCGTATCTTTAATGGGATACTGCGCACTGGACATTTCCCATCTTCGTGGAAGATTGGCAAAATCATTGTTCTCCCGAAACCAGGGAAAAACCGTCATCGCCCAGAACATTACCGCCCGATCACACTGCTGTCCAATCTAGCCAAGCTGTTCGAACGCCTGCTTCTACTTAGGATATCCCCGCATATCCAGCTTAGGCCTGAACAGTTTGGTTTTAGAGACAGCCACAGTACCACCCTTCAGCTTGTATGAGTGATCCATCACATGGCCTTCGAGCTAAACAAGGGCAGGCGCACAGTCGGAGTCTTTCTCGACTTTGAGAAGGCTTTCGACCGAGTTTGGCACGAGGGCTTACTACACAAGCTGCTGGAGACTGACCTCCCACCGATGCTCGGGCGAGTAATAGCCTCGTATCTGGACAAACGAAGCTTTTATGTCTCGGTCGAGAAAAACCAGTCGGCAACCAAGCCCATTAGAGCAGGGGTACCTTAAGGCAGCTGCCTATCGGCACTGCTCTATGCGTTATTCACCAACGACATTCCCACTCTCAGTGACTCCGGTTTAGCTGAAGGTGTTGAAGACGTCATCCTAGCCCTTTACGCGGACGACAGCGCCTATATGTCCTCCTCCCGCAAAGCTAAATTAGCAGCAAAAAAAATGCAGCGACTATTGGACACTCTGCCTGGCTGGCTGGACAAGTGGAGAATAGCCGTAAATGCCAGCAAGACATCTGCAATACTGACCGGCCTGCAAAAGTTTCTCCCACCGAAACTTGTGTTTCCAGGTCAAGTCATTAAGTGGCAACCCAGCGTGAAGTACCTAGGTTGCATTATAGACCGCCCCTTGCGCATGTACGGGCATGCCTTAGACCGGTAGTTTCTTCTGACTTGCCACTCAGAACCAAAATCCGCCTGTACAAACTGTACATGCGGTCGAGACTGACCTACGCAGCGCCTGCCTGGTACGGCCTTCTATCTTCTACCGGCAAACGTAAGCTCTAGGTTGTCCAAAATAAGTCGCTGAGAATAATAAGCGGCGCGGGACGCTATGTCCGTAACTCCACCATCGCTAGAGACACCAAAACCGAGTCACTCGCAGAGTTTATCTCTGGTTTGTCGAAACGTTTATTCACCCGCGCTGATAGCAGCCACCACAGTCACCTCAGGGGCATAGCGCCTCTACACGCCCGTCCGCCGGAAGGCCGGCCTTTGCCGCGAGAGTTTATCCCAACGGGTGAATAACTTTAGTTATTCACCCTCCTACCCACTCACCTACTTCCATTTCAAAAATCATCCCCCTCTATCATTTTTATTCCGTTTTTACCTTGTTTTTACTTTGCTTTTAATCTACTTTTTCTTCTTATTTTGCTTTTATTTTATTTTTATTTCGTTTTGGTTTTCGTTTTGCTTTTGTTTTTGTTTTATTTCGTTTTTGTTGCGCCTCACCTCGTTCTTTTTTCATTTTGTTTTGTTTGTTTTGTTTTATTTTATTTTTTGCTTTGTTTCACTTTTATTTTATTTCGTTTTTATTTTCTACTCTTCATATCCCTCTCTCAAAACTTCACCGGGGGTGTTCAGCACCCTGAGCTTCTGCCCGGGTCATGGTGGGAGGTAAATTCCCCTCCCCCGACACTCGCACCTCAACACCCATAGGGTGAAAGAGAAGATACCAACGAGCAATTCATTACTTCACTTCTTTTTGTACATTCGTCCTTCATCGCTTAAGCGATAACAGCACTGGCCCAACAGGGACCTGAAAAGTAGGTTGCCCTTCAATTTCACCGGGGGTGGTTATCACCCCTGAGCTTCTGCCCGGGTCATGGTGGGAGGTAAATTCCCCTCCCCCGACACCCGCACCTCAACACCCAATAGGGTGACAGAGAAGAAACCCACGACCCACGACAGCGGTTCATCTGAGTTCGACCCAGCACGTGGCAGACCGTGCTCCGATCACATTTTTTAGTTCTGAAAGGTCGCGGCCGACATTAGTCGGGAATTTATTATTAATTTTCTTCCCCTTGTTTTACGTTATCCCTTTAAAATTAAAACTCCCTCTTACAAGCTAGGCTAGCAGCCCTTACTGACGATAGGACAGACGGAAACTCCCACTTCATCGAGACGTCCGCAACGCAGGATATCAGTACAAAATGGTGAACAGAGCCTCGGTTTTTGGCATAAGATGGTAGCAAACGGACCTCTGAGTATTTAGCAGCTAGTTTGTTTACTTGAGTGTTGTAGGAATTTAAGTTATATTTGGTATATAGGTTTGTTTGTTTTTTATTTTCGGTACTTATACGTTTAGATTACTTTAGATGATAGTTTATATCGCTAATTTGGTTTGTTTGTTTCTCGGATTTATAATAGGTTTAATAATAGGTTAATAATAAGTTGATTTACTAATTAGGTTTTTGTACGTTTGTTTTTTATTTACATTGTTGTGCATTTGTACCGATGTCCAAACCGAGGGTGAGAGTTTTGGACTTCCTGCGTTGGCTACTATCGGCTAAGCTAAACAAAGAGAGACCGGATAGTGTGCAGGCACTGCTCGCACGCTATGAGCAGTTGGATGAGCGAATGCAGGTGCTGAGCCAGGCCTACCAAGAGCTGTTTGACTCCGATTTGGAGCCGGAGACCATGGCCAAGATGCATGCCGATATAGATCAGGCCGAGGAAATAGCGGACGAGATCAGATAGTCTGCAAAGTATCTCGTCGTCCCCAGCCGGAACGAGGGCTCGCTAGCCCAAACCTGGGAACGGCGGCATTGCTGACTAGGCTGCCAGTGTTGAAGGTCCCCAGGTTTGCAGGAACGGTTAGCCAGTGGACCTCGTTCAGAAATATGTTTGTCAGCCTGGTCGACGCCCGCTCCGACCTAACTCCGGCTCAAAAGCTGGCATACCTATTGGCGTCTTTGGACGGGCAACCGCATGGCCTTGTCCAGCATCTCCCCTTGGACGACGCCAGCTATAATGTGGCACGAGAGTTACTGGATAGGCAATACCAGAATGTGCGGCAATTGGCAAATCCCCCTTCTCCAAATTTGTAATTTTGGTGGATTTTTTGGAGTAGGAGTGTCGCCGGTTTAGATAACCTTACTCTCTCCGAACCCTCGTACGGTAGGACTAAACCACCACCGGTGCAGTTGCCTAGGCAGTCGCCTAGACCCCGAGGAGGTGGGCAGGTTTATGCTGCTGTAAATGATGTTGGACCGCGAACGTGTGTGTATTGTCGCAGTAGGGACCACACGGTGACCGAGTGTCCCAAATTTTTAAGTTTGCGTCACGCGGTTCGTCGCTACCATTTGCCTCCCACCGTCCTCGGAACAAGCCACGGACCATGGATGATATCTGTACAGGAGCCGCCAGCCAAGAAGAGGCTTTATTGCTCCGTAATGAGCATTTGGGACTTATGAAAGCTGGTGGTTATGAGTTGAGAAAGTGGGTATCTAACTCACCGGCTGTTCTCAAGCACCTTCCGGAAGAGCATCATCAAAATCCGCATACCTTTCCGAACGCGGATAATTCAGATACTGTAGCAGTTTTAGGCGTTCAGTATTTGCCGGTTCCGGACGAGTTTACGTTCCGCGTGGAGAACCTATTGAACACAATACTTGAACCAAGGGTACAGTTTTATCTGCAGTTGCCAGGATCTTTGACCCCAACGGTTGGGTCAGTCCTGTCGTTTTTTGGGCAAAATGTTTCCTTCAAAAGTTGTGGTTGGACGAAGTGACGTGGGACACGCCACTGATCGGTGACTTATTGTCCAGTTGGCTACACTATATCTCCTCACATCCGGACATAGAACAGGTGCAATTGAGTAGGCTTATTCTACCACCTTGAAAATGTCAGCTCACCCTGCATGGTTTCTGCGACTCCTCAGAAGCTGGCTATGCCGCCGTAGTATACCTTGGTGCTGTTGATTAGAAGGGAGTTGTGGCGGTGAATTTAGTGATGACCAAGAGTAAGGTTGCCCCCATCCGCTCACGACTCACCATCCCAAAATTGGAACTTTCAGGAGCTACCCTATTAGCTCGTCTGCTTTCGCATGTAGTTGCGACGTTGGGCCAAACCGTGGCTGGACTGATTAAAGTCAAATTGTCTTGGCCTGGTTACAAGCTTCAGTCTATGCCTTGGAGGTCTTTGTGGCCAACCGGGTCCCCAGATCCATGCTTCTCCCGTGCCTATTACCTGGAGGCACGTGCCTGGTATTTTAAATCCTTCAGATTGTGCTTCACGCGAATGCTCAGCCTCCACTTTGTTGGATCATTCGCTTTGGTCCTGGGGTCCTGGCCGGCTATTTCAGCCAGAGAATTGGTCACCAAAGACATTGGATATGGTGGATCCCTTGCCTGGTTTGCGCACCCTGAGTGTTGAAGTGCAGACTTTGCGCAATGCAGAATCCTTACTGCCTAAATTCATCTCCCTTGACAAGCTCCTTAACAGGTTGGATCAATCATTTCATCTATAATTGTCGAAACAAATCAGCGAAATTGTCGGATCCGATTCTGTCCATTGAAGACCGTTGCCAGGCATTAATATTTTGGGTTTGTACTATTTAGTTTGAGCATTTTGAGTCTGTGTGGAGAACGCAACGCAACGGTAGGTGCAAATTGAAGGGAGCCGTTGCTCGACTGAACCCCTTTATTGACGATCAAGGTTTGATACATGTGGGTGGCCGATTTCGTAATGCACAACTGCCTAATGGAGCTCGTCACCCATTATTACTTCCGACTCATAGTCCGTTAACAGAGCTTATCATTCAGTATAGGCACCTGAAAAACTCACATGCTGGTTTAGGTGCTATAATGGCTTTGCTACAACGAGAATTTTAGATTCTATCAGCTCGAAGGGTCATTCGTGGAGTGATATTTAAGTGTCCTTGCTATCGATTGAAGGCTAATCTGGTAAAGCCCCAAATGGGGGATCTGCCCGCTGATCGCGTTAGGCCTTTAGACCCTTCTCGGCAGTCGGTACAGATTTCGCGGGGCCCTTCGTAGTAAAAAAGACCTGTGTTTTCGTCTGTTTTGGAGGACTTTGAGGAGTTGGCTACCGTATTTTGTAAAATTGAGGCGATACTGAATTCACGGCCTCTTTGTCCGATCTCATCGGACCTAAATGACCTGGAGGCTCACTTAACTCGCTGCCTGAGTATCCATGCAGCGAAATTGCCGTGAGCAGATTGAAGCGGTTTGAGCTACTGCAGCAGATGTCGCAATCATTTTAGAAACGATTCTCACTGGAGTATCTTCATTTTCTGCAACAACGCGTCCGGTGGTCTGATAAAGCAGAACCTCCTACGTTCGGAGACCTTGTCTTAGTGAAGGACGCCAATATGCCGCCACTACATTGGAGAAGGGGTCTTATATTGCAATTGTTTCCAGGGCAGGATGCAGTCCTTCGAGTTGCTGAGGTATTGGTTGGTGACTCCGTTCTGAGGCGAGCTGTGAGCTGTTTGTCCCGTCTCCTGCTGCTTATGATTCTTCCGTTTCAGGAGTCTCAGCCCGATTCGATCTGGCTGAGCCGGGGGATTGTTCGGTACAGGTGAGCGGTGACGTCACTGGCATAATCTGAGTTCGGACCAGCGCGCGGCCGGCATTAGTCACGTCACAAGGTCGGCTTGCTTCTTCGGCGAGCATGAGGCACGCATTTCGCGTCCCGCGTAATTTTACGTAGTTGATCTCTGGAGAGAGGCAACGGGCCTCACTATAGAGTTTGTGATTAGTGCGACTTGGTGTAGTGTTGGTGGACAGTGCATTGGTGCATGCTTCTCGTCGGCATCTGCTCCAACTTCTGCAACGTGCCGGAATAACTGGCTCGAGCCGGATACTACACGGCAGGTCGCAGCTACGGTGACTGACGAAGAACAACAGGTAAATCGTCGTGTATACCGGCCTAAGTCACAATGAGTAAATATTATTAACTTGTGTGTTTAAGTACTATGCGTTTAAACTATGTTGGCACACGGTGAGGCGCCACACGGTGTGCTCGATGCTCATGCTCAGTGCTAGGTGCTAGATAGTACGGACATCGTGTCGGCCACCAAGGTGGCTCCTAAACGTGTACTTACTCATTTAAAATGCATACTATGTCGCGAGAAATAATAAGACCAGTAGCGAGTTCCAGTAAAGGGTTTGGATAAATGAAACATTCCTAATGAATTAGACAATTTATCCATTTATTTCATTTCTCTTACACATTAAGTACCTACAACAAATTCATTAAGTTATAAATAATGCGGTTTTATGAGATTCGACACGCATTGGAGGACGGAATTCTGCAGTCTAATATACTTACATATAAGTAGTTAAAATAATCTTAGCTATAAATGTTACACTTACCTACTTTAAATAAACAAAAAAACTATTAAGGAATGTCAACACAATAGATAAATTATTATCATGTCATGTCATGTAGGAAAATATATATAAAATATACTAATATCAAATGGTACATATACACACTTTCTTTAAGCATTATGCACACACATCCAAGCCAGTTAAAGAAATATCAAAATCAAGCAAGTATAACACTGAGTTACATAAATACAGAGAAAATTGCATTTATTCCCTAATAGATATAATAGTAATAGTACAGAGTGTGCATTCCAAAACGCAATGAGTAAGTTTTCTATATTTAGGGATACTTATTATTAGGTAACAAAGCTTTTTACTTTAATTTATTTTTAAAACTATATGTTCGTTCACATAACACTCAGAAGAGATCTACCTGTAAAATCTTATGAGAATCGTTGGAAAGATGACAAATTTATAAGATTGACATACTGACAGAAATGACAAAACAATAAAATTTCTGTTTTTGTTATTTGCGTGTTGAAGTGTGTCAATGACTAGGTATGCAATCCATTTTGCAATGCCTTATTATGTAGCAATTCCAAATAGGTTTACAATTTTAATAAGTGACTACCAGAACTAACTTGTAAAATAATTCTACAAGCATTAGGTATTGTAATGTGCGTATGTAGCAAAAGCTAATATTACATGATAGTCAAAGGCAGAAACATTGTCCTTCATAGCACACGGACAGTTTCACACTAATTCCTTTGTAACATTATTGGTAGATCATTTTATCTTCAGGTACCAAATATTGCACATTTGACCTTGTGTAAGGAACAATTTATCTGTAATCTATTAGTCTTGGGTTATAACAATATACCGGAATCATAGAGAATTTCTAATTTTTAATAAAAGTGTGGCATTTTTTTTAAAAAACTAGCCTTTTGAATTCCTCATTGTTAGTACAACATTTGTAAAATAAGAGACCATTAATAAATTATGACATGAATTAGACCCACCTTGTCATTCTATTCTGCCAGTTTGGTTTTGATTGACTTTGTCACATTACATGACCACACCCTAAGTGCTTGACATTTAATTTAATGGAGTCTAGTCTTAGTCTAGTCCTAGTAGACCCTTAGACAAATATGTAATTAAGAGTGAATATCAAATAAGTATTAATATAAAATGATATACTCAGGAGCCCCATGGACTTTTGAAACTACATTTGCTAAGCTTCGTTTGCAAATATACATCTAAAACAATTACAGAAAGAGAGGTTCCAGTAAATATCTTTGGATTAAATTCTATCAATAAGCTGTCTTTTAGTCTTAAATTAGTCAGATCTTTGTTTACCGCTATGAGACATCAGTCAATTCATACTGTGGTATGTGAGGCTCATAATCAAAACCATTATAATGAGTAAAACTTAAACACTGTGTACCAGGAGTTTTGACAAATGGAACCAGCTCATGCAATAGAGAGGAAAATGTAGGTCTTTCATCAGGATCAACCTGCCAGCACTGAAGACATAACTGAAAGAGATCATCACCCACATATGAAGGTTGCGAGGGCCGCATGCCTCGTAAAACCCTTGCAGCTACATCTTTGTTTGCAGTATGAAAATATGGGGTTGCTCCTAATGTTAATGCTTCCCAAACTACGCAGCCATATGACCAAATATCAGCTTTAGAATTGAACCTTGTTTGTTTTAACATCTCATGTGCTGTCCATCTAGTATAATCTGGAATCTCATGTAGTGGTCTTAAGTGCGACAAGCCAAAACCAGTTACTTTAACAATACCAGTGTCACTTATTGCAATGTTACGGCAACTTAAACGTTTATGTACAATATTTTTACTGTGCAAGTATTCCATTCCATGAGCCACCTCTATACAAATTTTAATAACTTTCTTTTCAGTAATGAGGCAAAACTTATTATTTTGAAGATCTCTATGCCTGCTCTGTAAAAGTAACTCTTTTAAGCCCTGTTTGTAGTCCTGAAGTACTACAAGTAAGGCTGTGTTGGTTTCACAGATGCCAATGAGTGAGATTACATTTTCATGATCTGATGACTTGATTAGGAGGTCTAGTTCCTGCAGCATTATTCTTTTGTCTGGTTTCTCCAATTCTCTGTCAGGTACCACTTGAACTAAGCCTGGGGTCTGAACATTGTGCTGCTGAACTTTACATCTAGTAAATTTTCCATAGCTTCCTATTCCAATAACTGATGAGATATCTATGTCAATCAGGTTCCTAGGTATATTCCACAGTTTTCTCTTAAGGTTGCCATAGTAATCTACTCTGATATCGTCCTCTTGAAGAAACCCAGAATTCTCAACCTCAACACAGGGTTCACTAAGACTCAATGGCATGGTCTGTGAACTCCTTTCCCTACGTAAAAAAACAATCCTCTTTCTAAGAATTATGAGCAATCCAATTCCAATCAACAGAAGAACTACTCCAATAGCTATTGCAGCACCCAGTGCCACCACCAATGGAGACACATTTTCAGGTTCATTAATATTTAGTATAATTTTTTTCGTTGACTCAGCATATCTTATTTTCTTGACATGAGCCTGCTCACTAACAATCCCTAAAGATACATCTATGTCATTAGTCAAAGGTAACGGAGCATTATAAAACCCATTGTAAGTTTTTCTATCTCCAATAACAAAGTCAGATTTTATTTCATCAGGATCTAATTCAGCTGAAATGTAATACGGAATTCCCTGGTCATGAGCATATGTGTAGTTGCTAAGATTTTCTACAAGAAATCCTTGTTGATAAAGTTCTATAGAAACAACAATCCTGTACATTGTCACTGGACCATTAACGTTTTTAGCCTCAGGGATGTGCACTAACATTTTATCTCCACGTCTTTCTTTTATTTCAATATCAGGAGGTGTTGGATCTGGTGTGCCAATTTTGGTAGTAACAGTAGATGTTGTGTTTGGGCCTTCCTCACCATCATTTCTGGCAGCAACACTTATGTTGTACATAGTACCTGCATGCAAATTCCCTAGAAGAAACTGGAATGTAGTATTAGACACACTCCACTCAAGAGGTGCTAACACAAAATCTGCAAAGGTTTCTAAAACAGTTGTACGCAAAACATAGTCAGTAACAACAGAATATGCAAGTGGAGCTGACCAGCGTACTCGGACTGTTGTTTCTGTAATATTACCAATTTCTACCGAAGCGGGAGCGCCCGGTGAGGTTACCTCGGTGTCGTATACACTAGCAGCATTTGCACCACCACATTTTTGAGTTTCGTTCTTAGGGCAGGACGTAGGGCATGATTCTAAACCCAATTCAAAGTGGCCAGGCCTATTGCCACAAAAACAAATAGCATCGTTACCAATTATGGCATACTTGTAGAAAAGTTTTTCGCAAGCCGATAAACATACATCCACCGACTGGCCGGTGTGGGTGTTTAAGACGTCATCAGCTTTCAGCCTGTAACACCCAACATAGTCTCCACGCTCGGCTGCGCACGCAGTAACATACAAGACAATACTAGTAACGGCCACAGCCCATTCTGAAAACATTCTCATTGTATAGACTTGTTTCACAAAATGAGTCATGCAATATAAATTCAAGCACCCACAAAATAGTTTTAGTCACTCTCAACACATCTGCCCTTTATAAACATTTTAAACTAAAATGTTTTCTGTCAAAAAAAAATAATTTGTTATAAAATGCTGTTCAATATTTGCATTGTTATGTTTAAGGCGCTGCAGGGCTGCCAGGTGTAAAAAGGGCGTGATCATACACCCGGTATAAAAAAAGGCGTATGCTAGGGAAATATTTAAAAGAATAAATCGTACAAAATTACTTCACGTCGGGGCATAAAAGGTTGCTGCTTTACAAGTCACAAGTTGACTGAATAATGATAGTGGCGGAGTAGTTATTACGCGATGGTGGCGGTGCGGCAGCTGGATATAAAATGTAAAATAAAATTTATATGTTTAAATCTCAAAACAAAGATCTTTTTAAAGCTGTTTCTTCAAACAATAAATATAGTTTCAAAAAGAATATTATTTCCACTGAAAAATATCGTTTTACTAGTTTTTGTCCGCGGTTCCACTTGGTCTAACATCGGTTATCGGTGTACAATACGTAACAGACAGACAGACAGAATTACTTTTACATTTACAATATTTATATTGATTTTTCTCCCGTAAAAAAAAATCGAAAACCCGTACTTTTTAATTAATTAACACGCACTTAAATCAAGAAGCGACAGGTGGCAGCCCTATCCCAAACTCACTTGCCATATCGAGCCCTTAAGCCGAGGAGAGACTTTCTCTCCCTAAGTGTGTTCTACCGCTTGTACAATGGGATGTGTTCTGAGGAATTGTTCGAAATGATGCCCTTGGCTACTTTCTACCATCGCACCGCTCGCCATCGGCCTGGAATTTATTCTAGAAAGATTCAAACAATTTTTTTTCTTCAGCAACCGCATTTGTATACTTTATATTTCAATTTTTTTTTTCCTTCAGCAACCCCATTTAAACACCCTAAATGTAACGAAAACAAAGGAAAAACATGAAAATATGGAAGTCCGGTTTTTTCCCTTGCACCCCCTTTTAGTTACTATGACTATTTTATTGCACACTCAACATTGAATAGACTTCGCCCGAGTTGTAGGACACTCCTTTACATCAAGTATGTTTGATTTGTATGTACTCGTTAAGAAAAGCAATAAAGTATTGAGTATTGATTTTGCGATCGTACGTCCAAAACTCACGCGAACTTGCGATGGTCGCGTAGTAACTTTGTGCGCCTCAGGGCTGCCAGATGTACGATTTAAATCGTATGCCTACGATTTTTTGGCTTTTTTAATGATGTAGGATTGTTAGACTCGGTCTACGGAAAATGTATGACTTTATCAGGTATTTCATCATCTGAAATCATTTTGATATTTTTGGTAACTTTTCAAAATAAAACGAACATGCCGTAGACTTAGAATACATACTTAATGCCATAAAGCAATTGGAAATACATTATTATCAAGACTTGCATAACGAACGGTTCACGTACACATACTACGATAAAACACACACGCACTACCTTAAACAATGAATATGTATAGGCAGTTTGACAGATTAACACAAAAACCCCACCTCCAGACATGGGTCTAAAGTTTCATTTTTCGGTGGCAAAAACTGACAAACATAACAAACGCATGACAGTTTGTTATAGATGATACTAAAATTTTTATATTTTTGATACCAATGCTAAACGAATGGTTGACAGGTGACAAAAGTTATAAAAATAATGATTCTGCATCCCAAAACGAACGCGCTCTGAGAGTTTCATTACATGGACTATTTCTGAGTTTTGTTTTTATCGAATTTAAGTCGCGGAGAGCCCGTTCAAAATTCCCACTAGAATGTGGAAAACATAAAAAATGGCAAACTGAGCCAGGTTTTTATAACTTTGAAACAGTGAAGTAATGCCAGCATTTCAGAGACCACTTTAAAGGAAAAAGAATTTATATTTTTTTTTAATAATATTTATTTATTTTATGATATATACGTCTCCATACTAATATTATAAATGCGAAGGAACTCTGTCTATCTGTAACCCCTTGACGATCACACCACTGAACCGATTTAATTTGGCATGGACATAGTTTGAGTCCCGGAGAGGGATATAGGGTAGTTTTTTTCCCTTAAAATTCAAAAGTTCCCTCGGGAATAACTGTAACCGAGCTTAAACGAAGTATAGCTATAGCTTGCTATAGCAAACTTTACAAGTATAATTTAGGAGTTGACGTAAGATCCCACGCCGATAAGCAAATTTAGGGCGGGTGGAACTAGTATAAATTTATATATTTTCTTTATTTTTAAGTTACTTAATATAAGTGGCGTTTTGTTAACCTACATTATGCACATTATGCGTTAATACAACCAAAGAAAATGAGCCAAGATTTGTACAGTGTATCACACATGTCTTTTTAACTTGGCTGGATTATGACATTAAACGCATTGAAGCAGTAAACAAAACGCACCTAGAGACTGGATAGCTGTTAAGGGAAAACGGTCACAAATGTAAAAAAGATGAGGTAAATCTGTGATCTCTTGTCCTTTTCTAACCTATTGTTATTATTTTACAGAAAAGAGGTAGACAGCACATTAGTTTTGTGTCAGGTTATTGCATAGTCTAAGAAGCGTATATTCGACGCTGGAGTTTGCACTCCTAAATCTTAACTTCGTTTTCACACACTTGTGTATGAAAATATATATATTTATATATATAAAATATATATGGTGTCGTGATCGTTGTCGTTGTGTTGTCGCACTGCGTGCTACACGAGTTAACCCGAGTTGGATTTATGAACGTGCCTTTGAGCACGCTCTACCTGGGCATTTTATTTGTAAGCGTTTGACCGCAAATTTGGCTATTATGTGACACTGACAGCAGGATAGCAAGTAGTTTTTTTTACAGAACAGTAAGAGATAGCACGAAACTTCTTTCAATCATCGCAGTGACCGTAGCTAAAAAAACTCTTTCCGAACGGTCAAATTTCAAAAAAAAAAAAAACTAATAAACAAATTTTAAAAAGTGCAAACGTTATTTTATAATTATATCCGTTTTAATGTTATGTATACAATAATAAAATGTCTACAAGATCTGGAAAACGTAAGTTACAGCGGGCATTGCTGAATGGTTAATTTCTTCTAATATCATAATATTCAAGCTCATTGAAAGATTATTTTGTAACAGTTGGTATCTCTCTTTCAGGTATCCATGGGTCATTTGACGACAATGATTTGAAAACTGAAGTAGCGGTAATTGCAAAATGTGAAAGAAAAACACGTAATAGGCGTTCAAAAGAGAAATGTGATGAATTGAATACCACTGTCCCTAAACTTAAAAAACGGGATAATTACGTTACTTATCCAACTGACGACGAAACTGAAAATCAAACGATAGACTCCAAAGAAGACGGGTGTCTTTATGCGGTAAATAAAGACACATTAAAAGACCATAACATTAACAACTTATTGTTGAAAACCATTGAACACTTAAACTCTATTGATGAGCCCAAAAAGTCCTTAAGGCTGACCAGACGAACCAAGAAGTTTTTTGACGATCCTATTAAGGAAAAAGTGATTGATAAAGAAAATGGTTTATTATTTGAAAAGCAGAGAAAGAATAAAAAGTCTAAAAAAGATAATGCCAAATGCACTGCTACTGAAAACAATAATTTTGATGATAATTTAGTCGTAAAAAAGAAGACTAAAAGAAAAAAGAAGAGTGGGAGAAGGTCCAATTCTGATATAGCAAAAGAAGAACAAACTATGAAAATCATATCTTCTAATGTCAGTAACTTGTCAGGAGACTCATTCCACAGTGCTGCAGGCAGCCCTGTGAATGAGGAACCTAATCATGAATATGACAATCTGATAGCAGGAGCATTATCTGAATCATCAGTCAATCATAGTAGAACTAAAAACTCAATTACAAAAAACCACAACATAAGCTTTAGCAAATCTATTGAAGACACCAGCACTAAAATGAATAAATCTACATCAAGAAACACTACTTATGACAAAATTGAAGTTGGAGATTTGAAGTTTCTTAATTCTACATTTGAAAAAAATTGTAGCTCTACAGATAGCAACAAATCGGTAATATTTAATACAACATTTGAAAAAGAGCTTAAAGGCAATAAACATAAAAGATTACTAAGATCTAACAAAACTGTTGGCTCTGTGACTCCAGAATTAATTCAAGAAAGTTCTATTAAATCAACAAAGAATGAAGTATCAACTTTAAACTCCCTTGATTCCACACACAATAGTGGAGTCGCTAACCTTGATGAAACATTTGATAACAAAATTAAAGCGGTCAAAAAACAGAAATTACTAATGTGTAAATCCTTCAGTGACAAAGCTGAATTAGAAGAGCCTACTGAAAATAATATTGTCAAAGGCAATAAATTAAGCACTCCTAACTCTTTAGATACTACATATGAAAAAGAAAGCAACACAAATCTTGATACAAGTTTTGGTGAAACTAATATCAAACAGAAACTATTGATGCAGAAATGCTTAAGGGATACTAGTGAATTAGAAGAACCTACTGAAAATATTCTCAAAAGCATTAAATTTAGTGTTCAAAACTCCTTAGATACTACATTTGAAAAACAAAATAACACAAAACTTAATACAACTTTTGATAAAACTGACATCAAAGAATATTCTCAATGTGAGTTACCTGTGGATGTTGATGACAGCCTAAAAAATGTTACATTTGATAAATCCACTGAAAATTTAAGATTTAGCATTACTAGTAATGAATCGAAGGCAGAAAACCTCAATTCTTCTCCACTATTAATTGAGAGCTCATTGGATGATTCCCATCTGTTGAAGAACCCAATAAAACTGGCTGTAATTCCTGAAAGTTCTACACAAAGTGAAGTAAATGCACCTAGGACTCCTTTGAAACGAGAAGGTACCTTCACTAAAGACAGCCCTGAACCTATTATATTCATTAATTCCACAAATTCAATTGAAAATACACCAACCAAAAGAATGTCTCTACCATCACCTGGCTGGACTCCCTTTCACTCACAAAGTATAGGTTCTCAGAAAGAGAAAAGTATTATGAATGTCACTCGGTCTATTGAAAAGTCCAACAGAAGGTCTTCATTGGCTGAACTGCTTCCACGAGCCACAAAAGTGATGTTCTGTAGTCCAGTTGACAATCCCTTTGTTTCTACACAAAGAAAGTGCAAGATTGTAAAATCAAGTTTGAAAGGCTCAAGCAAGAGTTTTGTATTTGATGATAGTGGTAAGATAACTCTTCAATATTAAAGTAACTTACTTCTAACATATAGTTAGAATACCTGGGGAAATTTAGAGAGCAAAGGGCATTTGTCGCATGTTCATTTTAAAGAAACATGAATATTTTGTAAATCTATTAATAAAAACATCATCAGCCTTCACACATCTCCATTGGGTAAGCGTAGGCCACACGCACCTTGGATGAGAGCAAATTGGGTCATAGTCTGTCATCTAAACCCAGTGCAGATTCAATGAGATCACATTTTGTAGGCTTCCTCACAATATTTTTCTGTACCAAGAAGCCAGTGCTGTGAACAATAACAATATATGAATTAAGAAAAAACTCAAACTCCACCCCTCAGAATGCAAGGCAGACACTGAAATCACTAAGTCACATCCATCTTTTCACTAATTAATAGATATACTTTTTGTGAAAAAATACTTAAAAAATTAAAAGTTTGCCTAAGCTAAGTAGTTCATTTTGCAATTAAGGAATATATGAAAGTTCTTAAACATTTTAATTTTAGTTATTTACTTTAAATTAATTTTAAGATGAACCCACTTTAATACTCATTGATTAACTCATAATATTGTTGACCTAGAAACTTTCATTTCGGAGTATATTACTATGTAATTTCAAACTGCAGGAAAATAGGGTTATATGATAACAAATAAAATGAATAATACAATTACTTGATAAACTTTAATACATTGTTGAAAATTTCTATTAAAGCATCGTCCCCTGTGCGCCCGGCTGGTCGCAAGCGCTCATTCACGCAGAATGACGTGGATGAAGTGCGTGCGAAGCGCAAACGTCTTGCTGATGACCTACAAAAGTCAGTAGACAGGCTCTCCCGTCCCAGGACATCTACTGTTGCAGGTATCACATCTTCTTCTTCTTCTTCTTCTTCTTGTGGCGGGCTGGTTTCCGCACTTGCCACACGTAGATGGTGGCTTTGTGCGTAGCAGATGGCCGACTATTGCAGCCAACCCAGTTCCTTCCAGAATCTCGACAAGTGACCCACATTGCTGCAGGCCTCCTGTAGCGTATCACATCTTTAATCGAATAATATTAGGACACCCTACTGCCTACAGTGTGCCCTTTTGCTGCATTTTTAGGGGGTGTTCATCCAAATAACAACATATATTTAAAAATGTTTGACTAGGACAGCTCTTGTACGCTCTCAGATCTCACACTACGATCCTCAGATATGAGAAGCAGACTAGTTAGAGAACCATTGTTAGAGAATCTGTTAGAACCTATTGTCCACATGACACATACCTTATGTGGACGTGACAAGCATTCTATGGTATTAATGTAGGGACAACTTGTTGGACAAGTACCTCATTTGTGATTCTTTTCCTCCTTTGCGGGGACAATAGGTTCTAACAGATTGACCAAATGTATGAAATTTAGAAAAAACATAGTTGAATTTAATGACTGACTGTATCTCTGTTTTGATTAAATTTTTCTAAATAATAAATTTCTCTCACTATTCATATTTCTCCTAAATATTGTAGACAAACTCAATACCCATTTAAATGTCTACATGCAAGATTGCATTTCCTAAACAAAAGAAATAAACCAGCCTTAAAACACTAACAAAAAACAAACCAAAATAATATATCTATATAATAATAACACCCTGTTACCCTTGGTCACTTGGAATTTACGAACGACTGCACCAATTTGGATAGTTCTTTTTCTGTTGTGTTTGTTATTGTTAGAGCAAGGTTTTTATGAAATAAAAAGGGTCAACTGCGAGTCGGACTCGCATACTAAGGGTAAACTGATTGTAATGAAATTTCAGTAAATTATTGTGCTAATGCCAGGGAAGGTTTCTGAATTATTACAACCCTAAAGTTAAAAAAGAGGAACAACGTTGGCAGGGTCAGCTAGTACTTCATAATATATATAGAAAGAGTGGATTTTGTAAGTCAGTTGTAGAGGGTAATCTCTGGGACCACTGCACTTATTTGAAAAATTCTTTCACTATTTCAATAAGTACATTATTCTAGATGGACATAGGCTGTAAATTATGTATGTAAAAGAGAGGGACTATAGCAAAATAATGTTTGCCGGGTCAGCTAGTCTAAAATAAAAAAAAATGCAAAGTTCCTTTCAAAATTCCTCAGATAAAACTATAGAGCCCACCACACCAGTGAAGAACATCCCAAAACCACAATCGATGTCTGAGAGCAAAGTGAATCGCACCAAGATGCCCAACTTCGCCGCGTTGCATCAGAAGCGGTTTCAGAAGATGGAGTCACTAGAAGAATGCCAGGAACGGAAGGCAAAGCGTGCCCGACAGATGATGACCCCTGTGGGCAGTCTCATGGTACTTGAGAGAAGCAGTCCTAAAGGTAAACCTTTAACTTATAAAATTACAAACAGCCAGGTAACCTGACTAGGGGCAATATAAGCCTGTAAAAATCATTTGGTACTGCACTGATTATGATGGATGCTGTACATCACCATTCAAGTTGCCTTCTTAGTTCATAGCTATCTACTCATTTCAAAATACTTACACGGAAGTAGCGTGACATATTGATGTGTGTCATATCCTCTTACATAGGAACCATAAAAAACTTTTTTCATAACCTTTCAGGGGCCGATTACACAAGGCAAAAAGGATTTTGTTGCTCCCAAAATATGTTTTATTTTGCATTTATTTAAGCCAATATTTTACAATTGTATTTTTTTATGTGTAAAATTGGTACAGTTCCTCTTATTTTTACCGAAGTTATCAATTTTTTACCAAAATGTTTTCTTTTCCATACAAATTAGTTTAGGCTCCATAGTACTGGGAGCGATGAGAATATATATATGGAATGCTTCTAGCTTAGCGATGGAAAATCATACAAGTCTATTTTAAAAATCATTTAAATTTTATTGTGACGTTATATAATAAAAAGAAAAAAAGTACTCAGTTCAGAAATAAATCGTAAATATGACTAAAAACGTGCTTTTTGCACCATTTAACCTAATTTTTATTAAAAACTGTACCTGATGAAAATATTTCAAATCTGGATTTTTATTTAAAATGTAAAATTGTACAAGAATCCATGCTTACGCGGCCGGCAGCTAATAAAGCGCTTTATTTTGTTGACTTGTGTTATACATAACTAGTGACGCCATAACATATTTTGAATTTCCTCTTCATATAAGATTTTAATAAGCAATGATTAAAAACTACTCATAAGCTTTTTAAGAATGGTTTTATTATCTTCGTCACAGACATATTCTTGAAGCAATTCATCACATTCTTAAAATAGCTTATGAACAGTTTTAAATATTTGATTACTAACATTTTCAAAATATATTCTGCAAAATGAGGAAATTCAAAATATTTTATGTTGGCTTGTTAGGTAGTATCTGCGCCTTAAGCTCAATCTCCAAAGATTCTGAATGTGCAAAGGTTTATATAAGTTATTAGTGTCTGAGAGTTAATCATACAAAGATCAACATCTGTTTTTCATACAAATTGCTTTACACTACACTTAATATCTTGAGATTTTTTTATAGATAGATTCAGATTCACCTTAATTGGTTTAGTGTTAACAAAAATATGAGTTTTGTTTCTTTTGACCAACTATTAATCTTTGAATTACAGGATCGGATTCACCAAAACTGAAGGCCAAAGCTGAAACCCCATTAAAACAAAAATTACCAACGTTGCAGTCATTGAGACCAGGATTCACAAGGTTTGGATTCAAACTAAATACAGAAGGTAACCCATTCATTTTAACAAATAAACCTGAAGAAAAACCAAAGGATATTAAACCTAATGGTGTATTAAAAAGGCAGGCTACTCAGCCGTCTTTGACGGGAGCCACGTCTAGCAGAAAAGAGGTGGCGAAACATGCAGTTATGAGAGAAAAATCTTCTACATGTTTAAAAAGAGATGTTAATCGAAAAGAATTTAGGACTATAATTAAGGGGGTGAGAACTAACAGGAGGTTTGAACTGCAGATGCAGTCAAGAAACTTGAATGGTTAAATTATTATATAGTTACTTCTTAAAAGTTATTATTACTTATTACTGACAGGGGACAGATTGTGCAAGCGAAGAGGCACCTTTATTAACAGTACAAGTAATGTTTACACATGTACCTAACTTCAGCCAAGTATAAAAATAAACATGTTAATTTTGCATTTGATGCAGTATTTAAATTCTAAGGTTGTTAAATTGAAACAAACTGTTTGTAGATTAAACATTAAGACCCTTGTTTAAATCAAGAAAACTGTATCAGTGTCTTGATGAATATAGTGTCGTGGTGTTTTATTAATTTGAGAAATGGTTTTGATGTAATTAACAACATGAATCCCTTTTTGAATGCTGTTTTAACTCAATCTCTTCTATATAACAAAAAATATGTATAAAAACTTGTGAATGATGATTTTAATCTAAATTTTGTTGTACTAAAGAGGTGTATCATTATGATGATTTTAGTTAAAAAAAATTTTGTTGAAAAAACTGCTCGAAATCTACTAGGTATGTTAATATGAGGAAGATAAATGATAATGAATCTTTTATGTTCCACGTAGGAAAGAGCTACCCTTTTTTTAAAATTTTAATAATCAATTAATTTATAATGGTTTTGAAGATAAAATTAAACATTGTCGGCACACGAAGTCGGGGTGGGAACTGAGTATAGCAGCGCATAATGTAGTTGCTACATTGTGATAAGTATTTTGTTATGAATTCCTTTTAGGGTATTCTTCTTCTTAGGCATGTTACGTTAACAATATTTTATAATCATGGTGTATTTTGTCCTCCAAGTGTAAATTAAAATCCGGTGACACATAAACTTACTAAAGGAACTTTTTCTGTAGATTTTAAGACACTTTTTCCCGTAAACATACAATTTTAGCAGGATTTAACCCCCTCTATACTAAATGGTGACATGTTTATAAGTATACATATGCTTTTAATTCCATTTTTCTGTACTTTTTGCAATAAAGCCAAAAATGGGCCCCACCTCGTATCGACCTAATATAATATAGATATTGTGTATTTATTACGTAGCCAAGTATGCCAACAGCTGATTGCTGTATCATTTCTTATAAACACAGAAAACGCTCAACAACCCTAAGACTAGCCTCGCATATTTTTTTTATGGCCGATAGTTTGTTGTTTAGAAACAGTATGAACTATCGATAGATAAACGATCGGGCGATGCACAGCGACACATAAGCTGAGGCTTACCGCTGTTTCAGCCCACAACTCTAATACACACGTAAATGCAATTGATAACATTTTTATATTTGTACCTTGTACATATATTGTTAATACATAATACATCAAGTGTCAAGTCTGCTAAATAGCATTTAGAGTTATTATAATTTAAGATTTTAAAATCATCAGATGAGGTATCACGACAAACAAGTGAAGCCCCTTGTTTAAGCTAGCGTAATTGTGTGAGAGTGAGAATGATTGGTGTGCCTGGTGTGAGTTTCTAACTTTACTATCGCGTTCGCGTCAACGAAATAAATATATGCAAATGAAAGAGCGCCTCTAGCGGACGCGTTTTGAGACCGTTTTTTTCTTATAGGACTTTTATTGAATACGCGGACGCGATTTTAAAGTTACGAACTTGCAAAAACTTATACTAGGCACACGGCTTATTATTGTTGTGTACAATCCATAGCAAGCAACTCAGCGGAGCTTACCATATGAGAAGTTGAAAACGACTGCTAAAGCGGTCCGTGGACGTCGTCCCTTGATCAACTGCTCGAGCTGCTTATGTATAGCTGCCGTGTGTGTGTAAGAATGTGCATACCGCGTGTAAAGACACTATCTGCTTGCTTGGTTATGTAGAGCATAGCAGAGTACACAGAGTAGGAGAATTCCTGGACGACAAGACATAGGAGCTAGCACTAGGTTTAAAATTTCTCTAGCAATGACGCACCGTTGCATTTTTTGTTTTTCTTCACTCTATAGGCACAGTAGAACCAGTAAAATATCCTCATTTAAGTATTCCGATTTCGCGACATCACAATCACGCTTTCTATCGCCCTATCCATACACACACTACTACTTGGCTCATACTCATAACACGTGCGGTAAAAAATTACAGCGGTGCGTATGTGTGACAGGGAAAGACAAATCTAGCGTTATCTTCCCCCATTAGCCTTGGACCAGACGTTTTTCGTGAGTTCACCTACTTAATACGTACTCTGCTACAGGGGACAAGCAAAGAGTGACTAAGTGCAGTAAGATCTATGTGGCTACGGGCGCGTCCTTACTTACTATATATACAATACTTCACTTACTATATATATATACAATACTTCACTTACTATATATAGTGCTTCACTTTTTGCGATGCGATTGCGATTTTCCTTTTTTCGTTGTTGGTCTGAAGATACAGTAAGAAGGAACATAAAAAAACAATCATAGATTTTATAGTAACTAACTACCCAATTAACTTAGGTTTTATATTTATTGTTATTATACATCACTTTTATTAGTCAGTATTGTTAACGTTTTAAGGTACTTAGGTTATTTCGTTTTTTTTTATATTTTCTTACTAATCATTAACTTTAGTTTTTAGATTTCATTCGCAGAGAAGTGGAATAAATTAATTTGAAATTTAATGGTGTATTAATTTCTGAATTTTTAAAGGGCGTAGCCAGCTTTTGGACTAGGGGGTGGGCAGACTATGGGGTTCTTCAAGAAAGAAGTTATTGGATTTTTGAAGGGACGGCAACACGTGAGTGATGATACCCCTGGTGTTCTAATCTACCATTGGCTACGGTGACAGCTTACCATCAGGCGGACCGTAAGCTTGTCTGCCACCTTAGAGGTATTTATAAAAGGCACTTTACTCTATTATTATTCATATGGTAAGACACCATAGGCATGGAGCTACTTCTGCCCTTGATTTTTATACATGACATTTTGAACGTATTTTTCAATACCGGAGATAACATTTATTTCGAGGGTCATTATCACGAATAGATTGGAAATCTTTTTTGAACGATTTTCAACCACCTGAATAGGGGGGTTACGGCACCATAGCACATCCAAATTAGCCATTAGCCCATGTGTCAAGCTTCTGTGTACTATGAGAAAGTTGACTGGCAAGAACTGGCTGAGATGTCTGTGTATTCGACAACGAAATTAGTTCTTCAAAACAGTCAAACATGACCTATCCAGCTACAAAAAGGAGTGAAACGGGGGATGGTATGTCCTCGAAACTGTTGCAATCGCACTGATGTCTTTAAGTCCTGATAATGTAAACAGCAAGTAAATCTCACACCTACAATTTTCTGATGATAATATTATAGTGTAGTTGGGTAAAAATTTAGGTTGGGCAGGATTTAGGAAGCGTCGTCACGTCTTTACGTCGTCTATATTGCAGTGCTTTTACCTGCTCTTTCGGGACAAGTAGTCCATACTAATATTATAAATGCGAAAGTAACTCTGTCTGTCTGTCTATTTGTCTGACATAGGCTACTTAAAAACGTCAAGTGTGACTCGTTTTTTTCTTCTATAATTAAGGAGTTGCCGTTGAAATCCTACACCGATAATCGAATTTAGGACGGGTAGAACCGCGGGAAAATTTGGCATAGAGATAGTTTGAGTCCGTGGGAAGGACATCGGTTACATGAAAACGACAGTTTGAGTCGGATTTTTTCTATAATTGAGAAAGGAACCAACGTGGGCCTTACGAAGGCACGTACCGTGCGCGCAATTGATTTAAGTGCGTTCGCGAACAAATTAAAATGTATGATGTTGCTGTAGGAAATGTTACATTGCAAATAATCTGTACGCACCAGACGATACTGTAGTGGCGATCGTACAAAATCGCTACTGAAGCAATAGCGCGCCAACACGACTTAACATCAAAACACTTACGAACTGCCTCTACATGTGGAAGGTTGAACGAACGACTGTTAGCCACGTAGTAGCAGTAAAAATGCGGGCGAACCGAATAGGTGCATTTTTAAATGACTAAATTATCTCGAAAATATGTCAACCCCTGCCCGTACCTGGCTACGCCCTTGTATACATCGATATAAAGAACCAGATATGCTCGTGACCGAAATTTTGTGTCAACACCGTATCTTAGCTTACGCACTATTGTTGTCCTCGTCACTGGTTTGGAATGAGTCTTTCTAGCTTATTTGGATGTGAACATGTTTCGGTGCGGCGACAGTATGGAACGGGCATATCTTGTTGTTTATATCGATGTATGTTAATAATAAATCAACTTTTATTTGTATGGTTTATATTAAGAAATATAGCCGGCATTTGAATGTTTAATTTCTGACCTGTGAATGCAATGTGTAGTGAGTAGCTGCCGGTGTCAAGGCATTCAATCTGTTGGTTCGAATACTCTGCGTCGAATTTTATAGAACCTAGTTTATTAATCGCCGCCGGTATAATTGGGAAGGCAACCAAATCCTGTATAAATTATAATACCGTTAATAGATTCCGCGCGCATAATGTAGCCCTAGCGGCCGACGTCTTCACATTTTTTTTTTTAATACCACTAAGGTGGCAAACAAGCTTACGGTCTGCCCGATGGCAAGCGGTCACTGTAGCCTTGGCCGCTTGCAACACCAGGGGTATCATTCGCGCGTTGCCGACCTTTCAAAAATCTAATTACTTCTTTCTTGAAGAACCCCATACTGTAGTTCTTACAGAAAACCTTAGCAGGGAGCTCATTCCATAACCCATGCGTTAGCGGAAGGTAGTTTCTCTAAAACCGCACTGTATGCGACCATTTCGGTTGTAGAGTGAGAATGAATTCCTTGCCGATGGCGAGCGGTGCGATGGCAGTTGCGATACACATGGCACAATATAACTAGGCATAGAAGGTCATGGAGTACTTTGATCATGATGAGGAGGGTTTAGCTCGCTTAAAACCAGTTCATTTGTAACTAGTTCTTTTGTGCACGTGGGCAACGCTTGTTATGAACGTTGCTTTGAACGAAATGCTGCTTTCTTTCAGCGCGGCGTGGTCGATTCATTTGCTGTGGACAACGCATCGGAATAAGGATTCAAACATTAAATTATATATCAGCAGGCTAAACAGTACTCTACTCTACTTACATTTTAACCAAAAATTTGTACCACCAATGAGCTCGTCTGAAATTCCCATCTTGGCCAAAGGACCCATTTGCTCCACCGATAAATATATAATAAATTAGCGCGTTTTCATCTTTTTTGTCATTTCAATAAAAAATTATACCAGGTGGTAAACAAGCCAACGGTCCGTCTTGTGGTAAGCAGTCACTGCGGCCTATGGACGCTTGCAACACCAGAGGCATCACTCGCGTGTTGCTGACCCTTCAAAAATATAATATGTATAACTTCTTTCTTGAAGTTCCCCATATTGTAGTTTAGCAGAGACAAGATGGCGATTTGATTGGATGGATAAAGTGTTTATTATTTATAGTGGTAAATGACCATGTTGCAGTCAGTGGCAACACAAACATATAGAAGAATCTGAAAACGCTGACGGATCTTTTTTGAAGGTGATGTTGCGCAGCTTTCCGAACTCTTCTACTCCAAGTGGGACTCATCGATTGAGCTCTTTATTTCTAGGACCTACTTAACCTGACTATTTGTCCCACCCAGCAGGTAAAGTAATACCTACCAACAAAGTAGTGTACGTGTCGTCAACTGTTCCCTATGAGTCTGTCTAGAAGGGTGAATTCGCCGCGACTTCATACTCTAGAAGGCGAGGTGCCTATTAGGTGCCGACACATGCTGTCCACAAGTACCTGCACACGCGACCGCTTACACTTACACTCGCATAAGTGCGGTCATAGTTGCGATCAGTACGCGCGGATGAAATCGTTACGTTTTCGTCCTTTCTGAGCGTCTTACGGCAACTTAAATAAAAGTATAGTTCTCCATCTCCAACTATCCCTGTGCCAAATTTCAACTCAATCGTATACTCTGTTGCGACGTGCAGTAATGACAAACAAACTATATTTATTAGTGTTTTACGAAAGTTAAGTTGAATTGCGAAAAGGTTATACCAGAATGGTAGTAACCCTGATATATGTATAAGCATTTGACTCACATAAAAGGTAGTACTTACTCGGATCATATGTATTATGAAAAAAAAACGTAAGTGATCTACAACCAGATTTATTAATGTTCAACATATAAGCACAGCTGATAGTGATCACACAGCGCGAAGTGGCGCGTGCCATTTGAAATTAACTCGCTGCGAAGATGTCACGGCAACACACTCTATAGGCCTGCTTTTGTAGCTTGCAATTTTTCGCAAATTTCGCAACTGACAGCAGGATAACAAAAAGATTTTTCAAGACAACAGTAAGAGACAGCACGAAAGCATCGCAATGCAATCGTAACAGCTAAAAAATCACGCCCTATGTCCAAAATACGGCGTGCCTACAACAGGTACCTCACTTAAGTGCAACGATAGGAAATTCCACTCCCAAGTAGACCAGGGAATTCCCATCGTACAGAAAAACAATAAACATAAATGTGTTAAATATAATTGATTAATAAAAACCTTACACTAATAAAAACAAAAAAAAAACCTAACTAAACATCAAATATTTAACTTTTGACTAATTTCAAATGACACTGCACCTAATGGAGATCAATAATACTAAAATATCGAATTTTTATTAGTAATACTATCCCTTGTGCACGGAATACATATCACACTTAGTTGTTATAAAAATCACTTGTACTCTTCTCATCATAAAATACCATTCTCTCTTCAGTAAACTGATACATAGGGAAAATAAATTATCTCACTCATTTATAAGGAAATTATGATTCAGTGTACATTATAGAAAATATGTTTAAAATGTTCTTAACTAAGCGTCGCATTCGACGATTTTTTGATATATCTTTATAATTTAATGCAATAATACTTGCCAAATTACAATACGTTATTTTCCTAAGTTTAAATGTTTCTCCATTAGCGGCAATGAAAAAAATATGTTTATTAGTTTGCTTATCGCAATCAGCAGTAGATATACAATTAATGAATGTTTTGCCTCACAATGTCTAATTTTAATTGACAATTTAAATGTACAATACAATTGTTTTATAATGCCAGCTACTTGTACATATTACACTCTAATCTATGGTTAGATAAAATAGTTTACAATATTAGTGCTACAAGTTTTGGCAAGTTACAGGTAGAATATAAAATTAAAAAGGACTACAAGCATAAGATTTTAAGTAGCCAGACAGGGATTTACAGTGCCAATAATTTAATTTTAAATATTTTATTAATAATATTTTATTAAACTAATAGCGCTTTGCTACCTATATTAACATAACAATAAATTAAATCCTATATTATTCTCACTATAATACAAATGCAATATAATTAATTTATATTTGCTCAGGCACCTACATTTAACTATTACTTATATAATTATGAAACCTAACTACTTTAGCACAAGAAATGTTTACATAAAAATATCTTACTGCAACATCATCGCACGATTTTCACAAAAAGTAACTTTTTGTCAACACAAATAAAATGTGAATGTCTCAACACTTACTTGCTACAGAAAAAAATATTACAATCTATTTGTACCTACTATGTATTACAAATTCTATTTACACAAAAATAATACAATATTATAATTGTTGATATTAGACCTAAAATAAAGTAACACACATTTAAACAAGTTAAAATAACTTCAGGTTATATATCGAACGTACGATATATCCCTGTGTTGTCCACTGTCCATCTCTAGCGAAAAGTTCTCAAGCTGAACGGACTAAAAAATATATACACGACAGGATGTTATGTTTAAGATTGCATCATTCTCATATATTCAACTGACGGCAAGCAATAATAATAATAGCACAGACTGCATAAATGATGTATAAGCTCACTAAAGTCTTAGCGTAAGTGTAAAACAAGCTTATGATAAGTTATGATTAAGTATGAAAAGCGATTGATATTGTCGAAATGTTACAGTAAATTAAAATAAATTATAAAGTAAATAAATATGAATACTGAATATAGCTAAACGTATTTATTTACCGACTATCTGGTAGACTTTAAATTCTGGTTAAAAAATAAAATGTGAGCGCGATAAAGCTTTTAAATTCTCAACATTGAGTTGTAATAGACTGAGTTTTGAAGACAATTTCCAAACGTCTAGCTTCTAGTGTTATCTAGATTAGACAGGTCCCTAGATATAGTCCGAATCGGAAATGAAATTTATTATCTACGAAGATTAATTATTACTCCTGATGTAGGTACTGTTGGTTACCACAGTGTATTACCGGTCGATATGCTGCTGTGGTACCTATTATGGTTATGATTTGTGCAATTATATTCCAATTTCAATAATCATCTATCGACGTAAGCAAGCGTTACACCGGGGACACGCTGAATGGTTATTTAAAATAATTTTGCGTAAACATAAAAAGTCTATTGTCATCGAGTGGCCTTGGGTTTGGGCGAACGAATTCGTTTCACATAAATGTAATATTTGCACAACAGTATACGGTCATATTATTTTGTAAATATATTGGTGATGGTTAACGTTTTCAAGTTACTGAAGCGTGCTGATGTATCTGAATATACAAGCGTCAAAGTTCAATGGCCATTAAAACAAAAGTAGAATTGTACAATGGATGACAAATAAGAAGCCTAAATGCATGATCTACATAACTATAATTTATGCTTTTTATATAATTACAATTCAGCTATTTGTATGGCATTCCTTAAAAAAATAATGTAACATATATTTTTAATCATAGCAGTGTTTATACATTGTTCATTAAGAATATATGTATACAGACAGACCCAAGTCGTATAGACACTATGGTATGAATTAAAATTGTATACGTTATTTTTCTCAAGGTATGATAGTATATATCTATAGTATTTTTTATATAGGTGCATATCTGTGACAGATAGAATAAGTTAGAAATTAGTTAGGTTCTGGTAAAAACAAATTTTTACCATTGCCACTTGAAAAAGGGCATCCTATTCATCGATTACAGTGAATAAAACTCACTTTAACTCACTGACTGAATAAAAACCTACCAGTGAATAAAGATCACTTTTACTCACTGAGTGAATAAAAACATTTTGAATTTGGAACAATAATGTTAAATTGTTATTACCAAATATATACCAAAATGTGATAATAGTACTTTTTATTTTCTCGCAGTCGATGGTAAAAATTAGAGTGTATGTACAACACGTGAAAAAAAACTCGGCCCTTTGTAACTCTCGCTCCGCTCATTCTCGATTTCTCTCTAGAATCCTTCGCTATGCTCGGGATCCAACTTAGTCCCACGAATTAAATTCCCCTTTTTTTCACTTGTTGCATAATCTACTATTACCTTTAAATGCGAAATTTAAAATTTTAAAAAAATGTGAAAACTAAATTATAGAAACAGAAAGAAGAATTCAAAAAGCAGTGTTTGTGATTAGTAACATAAGTACAAGCAATTCAATTGTTAGAGGAAAACATCGCAAAATGTGTATAGGTACATTGATAATTTACATAAAAACAGGCACGGCTTAATACACATAGTTTGACATATGGAAGTAATGACATGACATGGAAATATAAATAGCTTTGTGGTTTAACAATTATCAAAAATGACGTTCGTTTTTAAATAAATGTGATAGGTCTAAGTTGCTTAGGTCAACCATCGTTAATGGTATCAAAAGGTCAAATTGTATCTAGCTTGCTCAGCGATCACAAACTATCCCAACTTTCCTACTTCAAATAACTTAGAAAAAGGCAAATTGGCACTGGTGAAATCATAAAATTGAATGCCACACTAAAAAATATAAAGGCAAATTTAGATTTAATTATATGCAAACAAAGTAGATAGGCAAAACACTCAGTTGATCATAATAAAGCCATCAAAATATAATACTTTTTGTCTTTAGATTAGTGCCGCAGATTGTTTTCATACAAAATAAATTTTGCCATAATATCCGTAGTTCCTTAAATTTTACTTTACATTTTGATTAAGATTTTTGGTTTCAAAAGATTTTTAATATTTTTGCGGAAGTGCCAGCACTTGTATGTAGCTTTAAATCTTGTATGTAGCATCAAAAAATATATAAAATAATGGCTTATCAGAATCTGATAAAAAACGGGAGCACTTAATTTTTTGTATTTTTTTAAATCAAAATAAATGGTGTAATGTTATAAATGAATAGTATAATTCACGGAACCTCGAAGATTATCATCAATTTTGTACGAAAAACAATCTACGGGGCGTTAACAGAAGTTTAAAAACAGTTTAAAAAGGCGGTCAAAAGTAAATCGTGAATGGGCTGATATTCCTGTTTATGTGGATACCTCTTCCACGAGACATTAGCCGTGGCTCTAATTCTTCTATAATATGTATAGGCTATTAGGGAAAGTTAACTCTTTTTGCCCACGCAAAAAATATTTGACTGTATACAAAATGTATCTAATGTCTGTTTGTAACCTTGTGAATAAAATAACTTCGTCGACCAAAAAAGTTTTTACAAACCATCGAGACCAAAGATGAAAGAAAGCAGTATTGCATAAGTTATGCAAGTATGTAGGTATATTTAGTCGCTTGACTCCAACGACACAGATAATTCATATAACGCACTGTATGAGTAATGGAACAATAAATGCATGAGAATTAGGTACGGTCATGGAAAAAAGTTGGAAAACAATTCTGTAGTTACTTTTTGTCATTGCCACTAGTGATTAATTCCCTGGTAGTTTAGTTCTCATCTGCAGGTTATATCCCTCAGGCATTTTTATTTAGCTAAAATTTCAAATTATGCGAAAACCGAGTAAACCTCATTCAACAAGAACCTAGATTATTAAATGAAAAAAGACATTACACACAGCGCCACCTGGTCCCAAGCTAGGCAAAGCTTGTACTATGGAGTACATACACTTTGTACTACTACCCCGTATACTATTCTACAATTAGGTTAAAACAAGTTGCGAATGATGCACCAAATCGCACGGATCCTTACTTGAAATGCATAACACGTTCGGTAACATAGTCCCAAGTCAAGCACTACAAACCTTTAAAACCATATGCTACATTACATGGGAAGAACCGTATCGGGGGGGAAATACCCCGAGGCGAAGTTAAAATGCTAAGCCATTACCAGTACTAGGTAGGTAGTAGGTACTCATATTAATTTTATTTCAAACAAAAGTAAATATACGATTTCAAGGTTCACTAGTTTTTATTAAACAAAAATGCAAAGAAAAAATTCTAGTTTAGTAGCTATGTCGTACCAGTATTTATACTTGAATCACACAGGCTACGTTTCGTGCTCGATGACGTGTACTCACGTTATCGGTGCGACTTATTTTTGTCGTTTACTGGAGTCTCGCAATTTAACAAGTCGTCTTATTGATACGTCACTTTTAATAAAGACGATCATTTAAGTATTTCGAGACCAGTTATATAAAGTACCTACCTAAGTATTTCAAAAGCTATTATATAAAGGTGCTTCAGTATTTGCAATAAATTCGGTTTCAGGACTAAACTTACTAAAAATACCTAAGAAGTGCAATTTGAGTTGGGTACCTACGGGGATAACAACCTTTTACAACGTGGAATACAGCTAAAACTTTACATAAAAAATATTCAGTCAGACAAACATTCTAAAACAGGAATTTATTCATAGGAGTCATCATGCAGTCCTGTAAATAGTAAAATTCACGGAACCTCGAAGATTATTATCAATTTTGTTTGAAAATCAACATACGGGGCGTTAACAGAAGTTTAAAAACAGTTTAAAAAGGCGTTCAAAAGTAAATCGTAGATGGGCACTGATATTCCTGTTTATGTGGATACCTTTTCCACGAGACATTAGCCGTGGCTCTAATTCTACTATAATATGTATAGGCTATGAGGGTAAGTTAACTCTTTACCCACGCAAAAAATATTTGACTGTATACAAAAGGTATCTAATGTGTTTGTTTTGCACGTCCAGTCCGGTTTCAAAAAAGTTTATACATATAACTAGGTACTATTTTACTCCCAAACCCCCGAATGGGTATCTTTCTTCAAATAATTGGTATGTGATTTTATCGTCATGAATCCTAGGTCTGTGTGACTAGTTATTGTGTGACGTAACCATGAGTCATTATTCAGTGAGAGCCAAACTGTAACGTTTGATAATTATATGACAATTCCGATAGTATTAGGTACTCGAACTTATAAAAAAACTTGTGTTTCTATAACACTGAAAAAATGGCGAAATTAAAGTCAACTTTATGATTACTTCTTTAATAATTTTACCTTTAAGAGAAAAGCAATAAAGATAGGATAAAGGATATAAAAAATACCAAGAAATTAATTCTAAATCCCAGAAAAATTAGGCGGGATTAGGTCTAAA
Organism: Apoda limacodes; assembly: GCA_946406115.1. Lineage (NCBI taxonomy): Eukaryota > Metazoa > Arthropoda > Insecta > Lepidoptera > Limacodidae > Apoda > Apoda limacodes. The sequence goes on from OX291542.1 coordinate 16,019,937, forward strand.
CACCAAACGTGTCGCGAGTTAAATTTATAGTGAATCTAAAGACGATTCCATGTAGTCGTGATATCAGGACAGAAAATCAGTAGGATAGGATTGTTCTTCGTTTTACAATCTATTTCTGGTTTAAATTTTTAGACATTACCGTATTGGATGTTGTTTTCTCTCCCGAGGGCAGAGGAAAAAAGTGTATCAAGATGATGACAATACCTATTTGGAAATTTGTGATTGTGGCGAATATTATGACGATAAAAATAAAGTTAGTTTTACAAATACCATGTTCAAGAGTTTGCACGTTCATAACACTCCAGTTTTATTAACACATGACCATGGTGCAAATAAATGAAGTGACGTAAGTACCTAAGTTATTGTGTTCGCGTAGGCTTTATGGTTAGCGCAAAGCTATTGGAGCTCGCGTTCGAATCATTACTCATTTTACGCTGTAATACATATATAAAACGTAGATAAATTTAAAATATAACTGAGCAAAATTAATAAATAATATTAAGCGTTATACAGGTAACTATGCCATTAATAAATGTATTAGGTAGTTGGTATGGTATGATAAAAGAATCCTGACCATTAAAAATAATAAACATACTCGTACATAGTTAGGTACATAGGTTGAGTGATAAATCCCTAATGGAGTATAGTATTATATAATCTGTGCTAATGGTAAAAAATATACGTATACCTTCTCCTTAATAACCAACAACAGTACCTAAGTCCATCGAGTTTTGACTCGATTGAATTGTGTGTTGTGCGAGTATTTTGGTAACACATGGTGTGTGACCATCCACAGGATGGTTGTCTAACTCATTTGGTAATAGTTTTCAAGTTCATTATCGCTTGCATAGGTAATGAACGGCACATACACGTAAGCACGTGGCTATAGCAATTGACTTGGAAACGAATACTATTGGAGTTAGATAATCACTCAGAAGGAGGGCGAAAGAAGGTGATTATGATAGCCGTGTTTTGCCCGCAGTTTGAATGCGTTTCATGTCTTAATAAAAACAAGTTGAATACATATAGATAAATGTGCATAGCTATCAAATATTGGCCTATCTCTGTAATTAGATTATTAAAGTGCGTAATATACATAATGTCAGTGAACAAAAACCGACCATGGATTTAATAAAAAAAAAAACCTAATAACGGTAGGTATACAGTTATAGATGGACCATTGTGTCAGGGATTATTGATAAAATAAGTATATCGTAAAAATTTTACAACGTCATATATATTTAGTCATATAACCAGCTGATTGCGCCTGATATCTACGTTACCTAATCAATTTTATTGCAATTTAATACATTTTTATTAAGAACATATACTTATTAAAATAAAATTGTATGTCTGCACGTGTTACAATTAAGGAGGACTAATCGTATGTTAATCATAAACAAATAAAACCGGATGATCATAATATTAAGTGGGGATAGGGTGCATTTTTTGCAGTCAGTAGAAAAGGTTTTATATAAACTGATGATAATTAGGTAATTAAGAGATTAAAAAAAAACATACAAACGATTTAGCCACGTTTATACACTAATTACGTACCTACTTCAAACATTCGGGTTTTATATTGCTGCTATCTAAATTACGCTAGCATGGGTCTATTGAATTAGTAAAGATAAGATAAAACCAGTGTCTATCATAGATACTGTTTTATTTACATTTAACAAGGAAAACTTAATAAAAATCTTTAAATTTTAGAGATCCGCACCCATAGTGTACGAACAATGAACCCCTATTGTTTTGCGACAACCCTGTCTGTCCAACAAACAGAACAGTTATATCAATTACGAATCAGAAATACGCATTGAAGATTCCGTACCTATGTCGATTTTCACAAGTAGGTACCTCTGCCTAAACCTTATTGGAACGCGTTTTACTGACTGAGTGACTTGAAGTTGATGAGATTGGTACTGACCAAGGGACCAAGGAAGTGTTGTGATGTGACTATAAGTAGTTACCCAACGCCCACTTAAAATTATTTCAGATCTTTTCAAACACAAACTTCTAAAATATGGGTATTTTTAGTCATTTCCGAGAATATCTCAAAGTGATTGTAATTAAAATAAAAAAAATAGACAGTCACGAACGAAAACTTTCCATTTACCAATATTTCTTTTTTTATTTTTGACTGGTAAAATATAAATATATAGGTTGATACGCGAAATTTTACATACACATAGGTCTTATCTTGAGATTCTATATTATAACCTTTGTAAAATCATAATGCCCCAGTTAACTTTTCTAGTGTCATTATGACATATCTCTGTATGATTTATATATATTTTAAAGTTTTCTTGGTAAATTAGTCTACGGTCCGGTCTGAGCAACTAACATTAGTCAACATGTCAATACCCAATACAATAGCTCGTTTCTTGATAATAACTATTGTTATCGGCACGCCACGTTGCGGTTTGCCGTAGGTAGGTTCGATTTTATCTATACAAATTGTCACATCCGTTGTAATAAATCGGATAACGTTAAACTTACTCAATTTTTTGACTTTGGTTTTCAAACTTGTTATAAAAATGCTTGTCATCTTTAAAGACTCATCCACCCACTTGATAGTCACCAAACAAAAGTCGGACAAATGTATAAGGTACGAGGTACCTATATTCTCAAAAATCTTAAACTTAGAATCTAAACATCTTGTAAACACAAATGCACACGCGCAAGATGCATTCATCCACCAAATAGTCATCAAACGAAAGTCTGACAAATGTATAAGGTACTTCTCAATTTACACAAAAAACACGAGCAAAATTCTTCTATCTAATTAGTCATCAACAGCATTAAACGAAAATCTGACAAAATGTATTAGGTACCTATTCTCAAAATCTAAACGTCGGTTACACACGTATGCAAACGCGCATGATGCATCCAACTACTAGTTAGTCATCAATTGAAAGTATGTAAAATGTATAAGGTCAAAAATGGTCTCAAAAAATCGTAATCGAAGTCTCAAAAGCGTACAAAACTCAGAATGAAATAAGTCGCAAAAACAGCTATGGTTCTTATTAAAATCCCCCTTAAAACGGAATCTCTGACTCCTGTTTATAGACTGATGCGTTTAATTTTATCAAAACATAGGCATTTTCACTGCTACGCCATAATAAACATGTAAATACTTATCAATAAATTTGTGGAAATTCGCTATCGCGTGTCAATGATTGTATGTACATTCCTGAAAAGCCAACGCAAATATCAGTTTGCATTTATGCTTCGATGAACTTTTATGTACAATTTTACTTCGTTTGTTATCGCTTTTTGGACAAAAGTTACAGTTAACAGCACGATCGAGACGTATTCGAAAATCGCCTATTTTATATACATTTCTGTCAGTTATTGGTTTCAATTTCAAATCATTACGATGGCGACCCAATTTTAGACCAAAACTTCTGTTTCAAGACCCTGGCGTTGGATATCAAAAAAGGGTTATATATATAACACTTATAATAAAATGGCGTGAGTAAAAAAAAGTTAAAAGAATAACACTTAAAAGCTGTGAATAAAAAACCCAAAATTATAGGTTTAACTTTTGTTTATCAACAAATTTTATTGCAATAATTAAAAAAAAAAACTGGTCAAGTGCGAGTCGGACTCGCGCACCGAGGGTTCCGAACAAAAAATATATGTAACTAAAAATTTAAGGTTTAACGGATTTTTTCCTTTATATGTGCTGTAAAACATTGCTTAATGACAAATTTCAAGATTCTAAATTGACTGGAACCCTTTAGGTTTTGATTCCCTTGCGAGTAGTTGCGAGGACAGGTAAAATTTAAAGAGGAATGGACGCATTAAGGACGCATGAGTAGTACCACGCAGAAGTAGTTTCGCAATACGTTAGATAGATATATTTATAACGGCTGTGATAAAAATTGGCAATTTTTGTTTAATATTATAAATACCTATGTTACCTTGAACTAGTGCGTACGTATCCGGCACGCGTTCAAATATAGATATCTCAATAATGAATGAAATAACCTTCGCCTTGAATAAGGAGTGCATACGGCCGATGCACAAGTAGGCTTAAAAAACAATACGCAATTTTGCTGACGTCAATCTACTTTCGGTTTGGTTCCACTGACTGAATAGTTTGACGAAACAAAAATGTAAGCATATGCTGCTATTATCTATACTGTGATTATACCATATACATATAAAACTCGTATATAGCACATACAATGGTCTGTAGGTACCTGTTTATTTCTACAACGACCCGGATTACAACTATTCGGATGCGATATATAGATAAGATCAAATCTAATTGACTACTGCAGGTATTTCTATAATCATTTCCATACAATTCGGCTGAGTGTAGGCATGGGTATAGAAGGCCCATCGTACATACGTAACAATTGATTATTATTCGTTTAGAAATAAAAACAAAAAACCAGGAGATTTGTCGAACTGAATCGAAGCAAATACCGTTTGGGACTTGAAAAGGATACAGGCCTGCCCTAGATTAGGCTTTGTTAGGTTTGTGGCCAAGCATCTGACTGCCAGAGTTTCTGACAAACCGATACACCTATTGCATTATTTTAATTTAAGTATTCAAGATTTAATGTAGGTGCGTATTACGTTACGAACGTGTCACCGTCGCCCATTCCCGTTTGATCTTTTCGCCGTAACCACTTTACTTCACAGGACGTTTCTCATTAATAGACATTTATCCTAAGAGATAATACTTTCTTACAAATACTGTGCCTAACCTAACCTAAATAAACTTATAACCCTACCACGTACGTACAGTAAAAATAATATAGGCTATTGACACTATGGATTTACACTCGAAACTATCAATAGGGCAAGCGATGATATTGTCGTGTCAATAGTAAGTGCCTATATGACACAAAATATACACCTGAATAAATATTAAAAACACTTGTACCAGGCAATTGTGGCCACCTAAATTCTATGATAGCTTTCTTTTCAGTTCAATAGTAAGTCATGCAAGACGAGTCAATGCCAAGGATTTCGGGCCATCACACTTTTATCAGCCAAGGCGGCGAACCGTCAACAAATCGAAGCTTTGATAAGGCGACACGTCACTGCCGCGCAACCACCGAGTCGTGTTCGAATAACGCGAAAGTACTGACAAAAGGATAGCAAATTCATTTTATACAAGAGAAAAAGAGAAACTAAGAGAAGGACAGAAATCCTAAACACCGAATAGTGTTAGTTTTCGAACACAGTCCAGAGGAGTCTCACATTTGACTTATATGAAGGAATAGGATCAAATAAATCGTCAGGTTTAGATCAGTAGGTCATTATCATAAGTCACCACGATCCTCGTGGGTTATTGGTTTGGCAACCAGACAAGTTGCACTTTGTTATCATTAATAGGTAGGTACTAACCAAGATACCTATGTTCTCTCTCGAATTCAATATGTATGTAATTCCACCAAATAATTGAATACATTTAAAAAGAAAACAGGTGATCTACCTGTTTGGTGTGGTAACTAATTGAAATAATGTTTTTGGGTAAATATAAAAAAAATATAACTCAGTATTTACATCACCGACAGAGATGTAAGTGCCAAAATGTAAAATGCGGGAAAGGGAAAAGGGAATTGCAAAAAAAAAATACTCCAAAGATTAGCGTAACTAGATTAAAAAAAAAAACGAATAGGTAGGCAGGTGTAAAGTTTTTATAGATGAATAAAATTTTGTTCAAATCCCTGAGGCAATAGTAGTGGCAGGTGTACAACGGCAATTTCGCTCGAAAACCGCAAATCGATGTAGATTTTAGCCGTTTGGCACACAGGTACTTTAGGGCAAAACAATAATTTTGAGCCGCAGTTCCTCAAAATATTTCCCTTAGGTTATGGTGTCATTAATTTTTTGTATGGGATTTTAAAAAAAATATTTCAGAAACCAATCTTGTTGGGTATCAAATGAAAGGGCTTGATGGGCCCCTCCAGGTAGAAGACGGCTCAGTATCTTTCTTTAATATATACCTTAAATGATAGTTTATATCCTCATTTTTGACACCCTGAAAGCATTTTGGAAAATATTAAAATTTAGTATTTTTTTTTTTAAATCCCATACAAAAAATTAATGACACCATAACCTAAGGGAAATATTTTGAGGAACTGCGGCTCAAAATTATTGTTTTGCCCTAAAGTACCTGTGTGCCAAACGGCTAAACTCTACATCGATTTGCGGCTTTTTTTAGGGCTATAGGAGGCATACGTCACGTTCGGCAAACCCGTCTTGGTGAATTGACGTTTTCCGAGAACAAACTAAGAGCATTTGCAGATATCTGTTTGTTTTTCTAAGCTAACACATTATTCATTTGATTCCGTATGCTTATGTTTTAGATATAACGTTCATGCATTATTTATTCCTTAATTTATTAGTTGATTTTTATCAGGTTTATTATTAGAAGATACGAGTCGCAGCGCGGTTTAGTTGTCAACCCACCGACAAACTAATACCTATTAGATACAGTGGATTTCTTCTGCTAAGCTCATATTTGCTGGGCATTACATAATTTTATGCAAATTAGTAGTGTTTACTATAAATATATACAAGGTCAGAAGTTTGCCGCAGTATTTAAGTGTGTAGGTTAGGTCGATGCCCAATAGATAGTTCTGATAGTTTTATAATTCTAAATTCAATGTATTGTGTATCAAAGCATTGTTTGTACGAGATTACAAAACAACTAAGAGTTACATTCATAACATCACGCCTGTTTTCCAAAGGGGTAGGCAGAGACCAAAGAAAGACTCAGCTTTTTACAACGCTTATATTAGTTTTAATAAATTGTGTTTTTATTTAAATTCTTGCAAAAATTTAGAAATTACTAAAAATTTCTAATAAGCTAAGCAATCGTTGTGATCTACAGTGCCACAAATTTTTCTGACCCCTGACCTTGGGTGTCGCTAGTGTCGTTGTAAGTTCGCACCATTTTAATATGGCGACTATATTTTGATTTTTGACTACCTGGTCATAACAGTTTGTTGCACTATAAAGCCGTGTCTCCTGCTAGTTGTTTTTGTTAAATTCTAACAAAAATCTAACTTAACATGTTAACATTAACACTTTTCTTTAACAAACTGTCTCCTCGTCATTTTTTCGTATCGTTTTGTTTTGTTAGTTTCTCAGTGTGCAAGATGAGCTCTGACGAGGAAGATGTGTTACCAGTTGTAGCTATCTTGGTTTAGTAGAGATTATTTATAATCACGTTTTACAAAATGAAATTGATGGCTTTTGTCTAAATAAATTTAGCCACTAAGTGTTAGACAAAAATGTAGAATCTACAAATGTAAAATTTTACAAAATCCAAAGCACAGCAAAGAGAATATACCTAATTAACTTAAATAAAGAAGCACAGCTTTGCATTAGTAGCAAGCTAATGCAAAGATGGCGGGCGAGCGCGCAAAGCGAACCACAGATCAGACAACACGCAACGAATACTTAACACAAAATGAATGAATTACCCCCCCTGCAGGCGAACGCGGGTGATGTTTTCCATCCGCCTCGGATAACGTGTTAACATGTTTTTTTAACTTTAATTGTCAAAATCATTAACATTTCTGTTAGATGTTAGGTGTTAGATGTAAAATTTAACAAAAACAACTAGCAGGAGACACGGCTTTATAGTGTTAGTTGCAAAATTTTTTTCGGGTTTCGTATTCAAATGGTAAAAACGGAACCGTTGAAAGCAATAACTTTTCTCATGTCCGTCCGTATCAGCCTTATAATTCCGCCATCTTTGCATCGATTTTTCGGAAATTTTACACGGTGTCTTATATAAACAGTTTTGTACTGAAATAAAGAAAAAAAAATTGATAATAAATTAATAATAAATAAGTAAATAATTCAGGAAAAAATATTTTTAGCAAAGTCATTTCAAAAGTTTTTCAGATATCTGCAATAATCCCCAACTGACCTACGGAACCCTGAACCTACACCCTTACCGGTTTGTTTGGCTGATCGGGTAGAGGAGTTTTTTAGGCTAGTTACATTCGTTTATCGTAAAACGACATGCGAAGTAAAGCAACTGTCAGGCCTTGGATGGGTAACCGCGAAGATAATTGTCCAATACACCGTTCACGTGGTGTGCGTAAGTGGTTTCGCCACTTGGCCTTCTACATCGCCGGATTTAAATCCCATTGAAAATTTATTGGGTGTCATTGTCCAACGTTGAGATGATCAGAATGAGCGAACTCCAGGAGCATTAGCGGCTCATTGTATTAAAATATGGGTTAGCATTCGTGGTTCAAATCTATGCAAAATCCTCATAGATTCAACGGGTTCCCGCATGCAAGCTGTTTTTGGACAGGGGGTTATACTAAATATTAAACCATACGACTTGACATAGTGGAGACCGGCCGGTGGATTCCGTAAAGTTTTTGCCAACAATTCTCGTTTGAAATCCATAGAAATAAGATATACATTGCGGTTTCGCGACAATCGATAAATTTCATACGTAATTTCAAATCCGCAATGTATGTGTTGTTTCTATGAAATTCATTAGAAATTTTTTACAGAATAAAGGCTCGGGTCATTAAGCGTTACGTTAGTATTTAAAACAACATTCAAAATTTGATTTCGCTTTTTTAAGTTTCTGAACTATTTATTTTGTGTAAGTAAAATATTTTATCTTATAAGTTGTAACTTAAGGACAAGCAAAACACTGTTCTTAGTGGAGCTATTCGAACTTTCAATTATTTATGTTGATAGATAATAAAAACCACAGAATTGTCACAACTGCAAAACTCATTGTCGCCGCCTCGTTTGATCTTTAACCCGGTCTCTAGTTTAAAATTATGGTTACTATTTAATCTAACTGTTTTTTTATTGTGGTTGAAGCTTCAATCTTCTTTTTGATTTCGAAAACGACTACTTAAGCTAATACCTCAATAATATGCTGGGTTACAAACATAATATAATTAACAAAGTTAATAGTTAAACTAAATTAAATATTGTATAAGAAATAAAAAACAATTTTTAAAAACATAAGTTGTTTCATTTCTGGTTACAATCATCTTTTAAAGAACACGTTCATTCATTATGTGAGATACGTAATAATACAATAAAAACGACAAAATTAAAAAAAAAGGAAAACTATATGACCTTTTTGGTAATAGTTTAAATATTTTTTTTCTGACTGACTATGCAGTTTGCTGTTGCAACCATTACTGCTTCACCGGGCTTTTTTGGGCGAGTCTGTAAAGGAGCCTCAGCCCGTATAGCGCCCAACGTTCGAAGGCTCCCCGCGGGGGGAGCCTCAGCTTGGGTTGTCGCTCTCGGGGGCGTCCCTTCGACCGGCGTGAGTCTCGAACCCGAAGGCGAGTCCAGCCAGGAGGGGAATTCCCCGTTACGCGAGTGCGGTTGCTATTGAGTAGGGGCGAGAAGCGCTCCAGCACTCTTTGATACCTCGTGTATCCGTTCGGGCGCCAACGAACCCGGGGACTTCGGCGTTGTGTGAGGGGGGAGTCCCAATTTGGGGAGGTCGAAGAGACTATTCTCGCTATCGGGACAGCGAGATCGTCATCTGGGGCCGTTTGTGTGTACCGAGGCCGCCTAACTATAGTTTGACGACCATGCCGAGGTCAGTCGGGGGGATGAAAATAATTATGGGTACTATATTGTGTTACTATTTAATTCAACTGGTTTTTTTTAGTGTCGTTGAGGCTTCATTCTTCTTTTCGATTTTGAAAACAACTACTTAAGCTAAGACCTCAATAATATGTTAAAGTAATTGTTGTATTGTTACAAACGAAATAATTTGGTTTAACTTAATTAAACATTGTATAGAAAATAAAAAACAATTTTTAAAAACAAAAGCTGTTTCACTTCTGGGTACACTTAATTATCTTTTAGAAAACACATTCATTACTAGACTTTGCCAGCGGCTCCGCCCGCGCTAAATTCGGTTATCGGCATGGAACTCCTTAATTAACTCCAATTAATTAATTGCATGCTATAGGTGCAGCAATAGTTCGTTTAACACTGTTATAGTTATTCACGCAGGAACTTAGGAATATTTAGGGATAAAAAGTAGCCTATATGCTATTCCAGTAGGATATGAGACACGTAATAATGCAATAAAATTATAAAAAAAAGGGAGAACAAAAAGGTCATAGTCCATCAGATTCGAACGTCAGTCACTAGACACACTATGAATTCGAGAATGTATAGTAAAAAAATGTTTAGTCCTAAAGCGATGTTTACGTAAGTATGCTAATTCAAGACAAAAATAATTGTCTCGGAATTAAATTCAGAGAACTTAGGACTTTTGATGCTTGGTGGTGTACATGGTGCGCCCCCGTAAGCCATTTAAAAACAATATCTTATCAAAAATTTACATGTATATCAACTTGGATATAGCTATGATCTAATAGCTTTACTTTACTTTACTAACTATTTAAATGACTTCAAAAATCTAATAACTTCTTTCTTGAAGAACCACATACTGCCGTCCTCAGAGAAAACCTCGGCAGGGAGCTCATTTCACTACTTAAGCCTTTGCAGGGGGAAGTTTCTCAAAAATGACACTGTACGTGACCAGTTAGGTTCCAAGGTGTGAGGACGAATTCCCTGCCGATGACGAGCGGTGCGATGGTAGAACGTAGCCGTGAGCATCACTTCCAACAATTCCTCAGAACACATCCCATTAAACGGTAGAACACACACAGGGAGGCAAAGTCTCTACTCAGACTTAAGGGTTTGATAAAGCTTGTGAATTTGGGATCGACAACGTTTCTTTAGTGTACGAAAAATAAGCCAATAGGTCACTTAAAAGTTAAAAAAAGTTAAAAATAAAACCTTTTTTAACAAAAACAAGAACCGACTTAAAAAAAGGAAATAAAAAAGTAAAAATAATTGTTTTAAAAAATCTAATCAAAATTACAGTTTGAAGTTTGTGTCTTGCAAGTAAAGTGTGTAAACTGTTAGAGAGATCATCAATATTTGTAGATTTAGTAAAATATGTTTATTTCCTGGTCCCTATTGCATTTATTTATATTTCATGCTGACAAATATCGGTAACAACGATTTTTTTTTCACTTGCTCATCCCTAAACATAATTTAGATTTTTTTTTTCCTTTTCCTTTTTTTTCTTTTTCCTTTTCCGCCTTTTACTCCGCCAATTCGAAGTTTGTCGTGCTTATGGATGCGTGGCTAGGAGCGAGTCGTCCTTATTGTGTCCAATTGATGTAATAAAAAAAATCATTGCCCCAAGAACAAAGCGTCTTGTCCTGGTATGCGGGACTTTACCGGAATGGACCTCATAGTTCCCTAGCTGCTTGTGGACACAGAATGGTAGAATCGCAAAAATTTTGAGACGCATTGGTATAACTTTCACATTTGTGGGATTCATAAATGTACCAGGTACTTATGTAGGTACTGTTGAAATATGATAGATAGGTCAGTTTCCTATAAAGGTGAATTCATTATACTTGCAACACCAGGTTTGTTATTTCAAGACAGGTCTTTATGACATAAATTGTTTCCAAATGGCTACACGAATAAGACGATTCAGACTTGTAGAAATTGGCTGCACAAAATGGGTAGAATAACTACGCCATTGTCATGACTTATGATATTATACTTACCAATAGTAGCAATTTTAAGCCAGTAAATAAATAAGCATGGTTAATAATTAACAAAAGTTTAAGTTTAGCTTTAAATTAAGTTTAGTTTAGTTAGCTATCTACGTCACAGAATTGGGTACGAATCTATAGTAACACTGTGGATATTTTTTTTCAGGGCCCGTATATATATAGCACGAAAACTTATTGACATTTTGGGGTAATTTTACAGCTTATATGCTCATTGGCCAAATTTTAGAGTAACTACCTACATTTTATTTCATGTTCATGCGAACGTAAAACGCTATCATAATAAGTTAAGACTACGATTTACGCTAGTGACGTTCCTCGAGTATTTAAACGAGGTAAAAGTTAAGTGTTACAAGTCATGTTTTGCTTATTTTTACTTAGCGCAACATATTTTTTAAAGTTTTTTCAATTCGCCACAGCATTCCCATAAGTAAAGAAGTCGACGTCGAGTCGATAAAAACAACGAGTCGGTACAAAAATTACGGGTGGCAGTTAAACTGCCATTAGCAGCGTGACGTCAGAGCAGTGTCACGGCACGCTACACGACAATGGAGCCTGCAGACTCTGAAGAACCGCTGTTACCCTGGTATTATATATGATGGTGAGTATACTATGTATACGGACACGTAAAGGATTTATTATGTAGATAACCACAACAATGGTTTCATTAGATACTTTTGGCCCTGTATCCTTAACGTGACCATACGTCCCGCTTTGGGCGGGACAGTCTGTCCCGGTGTCCCCCGCGAGGTTGAATTTGTTTCGCTTTTGCAAACACACCAAATAATAATTTAAAATGTATTTTTCTCGCTCGAAATGCATGGCACGGCACGGCACGGAGACAGCGCGTCACCCACCGAGTTTTGAAGAAAACTGAGTCGCCGACTTCTAAGGATTTGGATATAGCTGCAGCTGAGAGTACGAGGGCGTTTCACACCGTGCAACATAATCACAGTTTTCGCTCAAATTACTGTTCTTCTCCTTTAATTCAAGCATGTTTTGAGCAAAAATTTAGATGTGCACGTGCAAAGTCTCAAGCTATTGTGACAAATGTGCTGTCAACTATGGCAACCGAAGAATTAAAAGAGCATTTAAATAAAGCCAACTGCATAACTTTATTAACGGATGCTTCAAACCATGGCTCAATCAAATTAATCCCAGTTTTGATTCGCAATTTTTTACCATACGAAGGCGTGAAAGTCAAAGTTTTAGAGTTTCGGGAGCAGCCAGGCGAAACATCGGATATTATTGTCGATTATTTGAACGAAGTATTATCTTTCAATAACTTGAATAAAAAAATTGTTGCGTTTTGTGGAGATAACACGAACTGCAACTTCGGGGGAAAGAATAGGAAAGGAATTAATAATGTTTACTCAAAGTTGAACCAATCACTCGGCAGACAGCTTATTAGAATTGGATGTGGAGCCCACATAGTCCACAACGCGATCAAAACTGCCGCTGATTGTCTTCCCGTTGACTTCGAATGCATCATAGTGATAATTTACTCATTTTGCTATATCTATAGCGTTCGAGTAGAAGCTTTAAAAGAATTTTGTAATTCTACCGAGACAGAATATCACAAACTGCTGGGCTACAGTAAAACAAGGTGGCTTGCGTTAATGCCGGCGCTTGAGAGAGTTATAAAAATGTATCAGCCTTTGAAAAACTATTTTCTGAGTATCGACAAATGCCCAAATATTTTAAAGACGTTTTTCGAAAATCCCAGCTCAGAATTGTGGTTATATTTTTTGCACGCACAAGCAGCGACATTTCATGAAGTTGTTTTGAAAATCGAAGCGCAAAATAGAGTCTGCCAAGGAAATTAATCGTCTGCGAGATAACCTGGCACTAAAAGAGAATACGATTTTCCTTCCCCACATGGTTCGTAACTACGGCGGCTGAGTTTTGTAAAACAAGCAAGGAATACTTGGAGCAGTGGTGTCAATTTAAAACAGAACTAGAAGTGTTTGAATGGGCAAATTTAACAAAAGTGCCTACGTGGGAAGAGGTACAGAAAGTGCTGGATTTACTAATTACGCAAGGATTTATTAGCAGCAGCCAAGATACGAAAATCTTTGACGAGTTTTCACTTATTTTAAACTTTGTGACAGATGAAAATATCTCTGGCTGGAATGCCGAGAATGTTTCTACTGAAAATCGTTGGGTCGAATTATTCCAGCACTTTCGTACCAATAATCTGAATTTAACAAACTTTTCCACGATTATTGAGTACATTATGTGTCTGCCTGGAAGTAACGCACCTGTGGAAAGAGTTTTTTCTCAAATGAACAAAGTATGGACAAGTGATAAAACACAGTTGAGTGTCGCAGTAATAAAAGCTATTTTGATGACGATGATAAATATAAATAAATCATGTACTGAGTTCCACACTTATCTAAAAACAAGACCCGTCATTTTAAAACAAATTTGTTCATCCGATAAATATAAAAATAAAAACTAGAATTAACGCACTACTTATTTGCTTTGATTATTTTGAGTTATTCTATGTTCTATATTTAAAAAACTTGTACAACACTAATACCTAACTTTTTTTTATTACTTAATTCCGCAGATGTCCCGCTCTGACAAAAAAAATAAATGGTCACATTATGTATCCTGAACATGGAAATTTTGGAATGACAATCAAACAAAGACAAATGTTGACACTTACTATTTTCCCTACCAGCAGTCATTCAACTAAGCCGCAACAATGGTGCTTTGAATAATTAAGAAGATACCCAATTAAACCGGACTCAGAATCTGTTTGCAATTCGGGTAAACAAAAATGACCTTGACACGCGTCTTTCGCTTTGTTAGTCTATGCAACATATACATAAATACGTATAATATTTCTCATTGAAAATTTTGAATTTTGGTTTAATCAGTGTCGTGATATGAAAATCAGTTAAAGAATGTGACAATAAAGGTAATCATGTAAGTATTTTAATGATTTATGATTAAATTACCAGAAAAAGTGAATATTAAGTAAAGTGAGGTTATGTTTACAAGATTTGCACAGAGATTTTGAGTCAGGTTTAGTTTCATGGGTTTTTGAAATAAGATATCCATGTATATAGTCACTTGTTACCCACATTAATAATAAATGTATGCTGCAGCATACAACCTCACAGCCAAAATACTTGTCTGATTTTAATAGAGGTTGGCAGATAGATTGAAACCTATTGATGCCCATCAAATATCAATGGGTTTCAATTATGAATAGGAGGGTAGGACATGGGACATCAGCATAATGATATGAAATCAAATTCAGACAAATTATAGCCAAAAAAAGCATGTCAAATCAGAGTAGAAAAGGAAAAAACTTATTTACGTATTATTAAAGTTTTAATGTGTGCATAAGTCAGTTGTTTTTAATCAAATATTTTCCGAAATAACAGGATGGGACTGTGTCCTACAAGGACTACTGAAGGACTCAAAACTATGGTTTAATTTAATTCCTAAGAGGTTGGAGCATCAAAAGGTTGCATACCATGGTGCTTGTGTTGATATGTACTTGTCTGTGCATATGATTTGTATCAAAGAGACAAGAAGTGAAATTATCCATTATTTTTTGTAATTATGTCTATTTACATCTACTATACCTATCACTACAAGTGATTAAGGTTATATCTACAAGTTAAAGTACTACACTTTAATGCAGAAAAGATTAGAAATCTGATGTACCTAAAATTGGGATAAAAGGCATCCAATGAAGGGTCAACCAAGATGTGTCCCTAGACCCCGGGAAATCATGGAGGATATCCTGCTCAAATTGGTACACCAGGCAATGCTAGATACAATACAAAAGAGATACATGTGAGTAACTAAACGCACACACATGTTTAACCACAGAATGCTTCGAACAAATTTCTTCTTTATGGTGGGATTGGACTTATAGTCTAGGATCCAACAGCAAGATCGCTACATTTATTGAGTATTTTATCAAAATATTTTTTTTATATACAGTAATAAAATGGGGCAATATGTTTCGGCAGGGTTGCATATTAAAATTTGTCCACTAGTATTTTTAGTTAAATTATTATTGACTTTATGTAAGAAAAATTATTCACTTGTTATTGAAATAAACATTATTATACTTCATAGAGATATATATAGAGAACTTGAAAAGTGATGGTTGCCGTTGTGCAACTTGGCCGCAACCTGGTGTAATAAGTAAGATTTTGGAACATATAGTTCATGATTTATATTCATCATTTATATATCAAATTTAAGCTTTTTTTTTCTGTACACGATAAACTACCTCTGCCTATGTAAAAGTGGCCACAAATACGGGTTGCTAGCTGTTAAAGTTTGTTTATAATGAAAGTCAGTTAGCATGCTACACCATTCATTAGACAATTTTCATTCTAACCGGTCCCCTTTTCAAGTTCTCTATACATACATCTGTAAGTATAAAATACTACATGGCTCATTTTAATAGACAACCCTGCCAAAACATATTGCCCCTTTTATTATTAAAAAAAAATGATTTTGATAGAATTACGAAGCAATCTTAGGATTGGACCTTAGACTATTATGATCATGCCTTCACTTGTCAGTGCATATGCTTTATACTTCATGATAATTTTGACAACTGACAAAAATTATTTACTGTGCCCATTTAAGCTTTAATGCAGTACCAATAAAAATATTGTATGCTTATAAATCTTTAGAAGAGGGAGGTCCATCCCAGAGGAGGTGAAATAGGGGATAAAATTTATATGGGTATTCTAATATTTTTAAAAGTAAAATTGGGAATATATTTTAATGTTTTTGATTCCTGATGATGAATGATAAGCCTGACTCCATCAGGATATCCACAAAATTAAAAATTGGCTAGGGATAAATTATTCAACCATTTGCATTGTTGTTGTCAGACACTTGTGATTTCTCAAAAGATTAGTTATTTTTATTACCAAATTTTGGTAATAATGAGTATGTGTAAAATAGCTTTAACATATGATAAGCACATGTTGGCCATTCAATATAAATACCTACTGATAACAGTGTGGTTGGTTATTAACTTGTATGAGTCATAGCAATATCATGAAATTAATCAATAAATGTGTTAAATGCTTCATGCAGGTTGTTAAAGCAGCTTTGTTAATATGACTGATTAAAAGCAGAATTTGAGTGATGCAATCTTAGTGCAAGTATCAAACAAAGAGGACTTGTACATATTGATTTATTAAACAATGTACATGCCCTCAGCACTGTTCATACAAAACTAATAAAGCTTAAAAACACAGATATTTCACAATGAAGCGTCAATTTACATATGAAAATGTTGGGGAATGTTATCATTGGTGCTACTGATCATCAACTCATTTCAAAACTCACTTAGTCTGCTTTGGTACCTTCATAAATGCACTTGAACTGCGCAGAACTGCACAGGCACTGCACTGAGAGTTAAACGCTAGCCGCACGGCCGGCCTTCACCGCTAGCTAAAGGGCTGCAGACTCTGGAGCCATGAGGGGAGATAGAGTACCGGCCACCCGCCGCCCACGTTCCACCTCAAACCGTAAGTCTGCTGGTGGACGTCTGTTTCCTCCAACTGTTCCATCTTCAGGCAGAAATGCTGCCACCATTAATGCACAGATCACTAATAAGGCACCAAGCACAAAAGGTGGACCTGGTATCATCCTCTCATATTTTTCTGGTTCTGGTCTACCATCTATACTTGGAGCTGCATGCTCTTCATTTAAATCTACATGGAATAAGTAGAATATAACTCCAAACATGGCTGGGCCAAGACCATTGCACAGTCCTCTGACTCCTGTCACCATGCCCTGCACTACACCCTGACGATCTGCACGACTGTTCACTGACACATAAGCACTGATAGCAGGGTATGTCACTGAGCCAAGTGCTGCCAGGACTCCTGCAGCCCACATCATCCAAGTGCGGCTTCCAAAGCCATACCACATAAGTTGAAGCATTTCAAAGAGCAGTCCTAACATTATTGTATGCTTAGCACCCAGAGACTTCATAAGAAATCCAAGAACAACCTGAACACCAATACTAAGCACTCCCACAATAGCAATAAATATTGCAACTTGCACCACTCCAAAGCCCATTACCAGTTTAAGATACACAAATATGCAAGAGTACTGTCCGGCTTCAGGTAGGTACGAAAGGAACACGGCCACACACAACATTAATACAGTACGTTCAGCACCAACTTTTCTTAATGCAGCAAATGGATCAGCTTGCTCCCAGCTGATGGCAGGTCCCCAGCCACTTGGTCGAACTTTCTCTGGCAGACTCTCAGGTACTGCAACCATTATGAAGAAAACATCCAGAATGGCAACAGCAGTAGCTGCTGCAACTACTAGTGCTTCACCATAGAGATCCATGAGATATGCCCCTAGTGCTGGTGAGATAACCATACTTGCAGCGAATGTTGCTGAGACAAGCCCATAGGCTCGAGATCGCTCTGCTTCGGTCGTTACATCAGCCACGTACGCAAACACGATGGAAAAAGTGACTGCAAACACTCCACTGATGCTGATCATTGCGAAGAACCACCATGTGTTGATTGTCATTAGTGGGATAGGCGCGCAAGTGAAGAACACGGTGACCAAAAGAAAGAACTTGCGGCCCCAAACGTCCGACAGGGCTCCGATGAGTGGTGCAGACAGAAACGACAGAATGCCCTTGATGCCCATTATAAGTCCATTCATGAGAAAAGTGTGATCCGGAAATGTAGCATTCAGTACTGAGATTATTGGCATAGTAAGAAGGCCCCATGCGAAGAACTCGAGAAATATTACGACCAGAGCGTGGAAAACAGAAGGTTCGCCGATGCCCGACATTGTCATAATTCCGTCTGTTTTTCTGTTACGTATTACCATTGCTACTTCAGTTGTAGTGGTCTTCGTGGGCGTCATTTAAATTTAAGAACTTAGTCAATTACACTACCACTACTATTAGCATTTTGGATTTACAAGCACTACATTAGAAAAACACGATAAATAAGTTATAGCAACTAGCAAGGCAAAATCGAAATGTCAAACTACAAAGTAGTGTCGCTTTAAAACAACGATACTCAATCGACGAATCGATAGTATTTAATCTATCGAAACTACCGTTTGTCTGAAAAACGATTGATGTATCTATACTATAATATATATATATAAAAAATTTATATGGGTATTTCGATGGTTCTGGATGATTTAAAAACACAATTGGACCCGGTAGGTGGCGCAATTTTGTATGTGTGTTTACATGGTTTCACAGACACAAATGTATTATGCCATTTAAGAGTAAATATTTGATTGTTTGTTTTTTTTTCTATAATTGAAGAGTTGCCGTAAGGACTTTAGGGCGGGCGAAGCCACTGGCAAAAGCTAGTCTTTTATATTCGTTCTTTACACTACACATTTTTTAAAGCACCTAAACCATAGATCTAAGCAATGTGTCTGATTGGCGATCCTGCAAAGTGAAAGTAGCACGCGTAGTGTTGCCTGGTTGATGGAAATTAATAGTGTAATGCGGCTCTCATCGTATCTATACCAACAGTAATCGAAATACAAGCTTATACATGTACGTTTCAGCAGTGACAAATTCGGCATCCGGCGATCTGCTTTTTAGCCCAACCAGGCACAGTCGTTGAATCTATAATTGATTTCCTCCAATATTTAGAAAAACCAGCCATAGATAATCAAGATTCCGCTTTAAAATATACGGCAAAATCAACTAATGTACATATTGTGTATGATGGCAAGTAAATATTTATGCTGCAAAGCGAAGTGTGTTCCTAGAGGAAAAAAATTTAAACACTTTATTTTAAGCGTGCTAAAAAAAACGTCGTGTGCAAAGGCCCTTAAATATATGTTTTGTGAGTTGTAATAGAAAAATGTGTTTCATTATATACCTTGCAAAATTCAAAAAAATATCGATTTTTTTTTAGAAAACAATCGATACTATCGGAATTTGGAAAAATCGATGTTTAAGTAACACTACTACAAAGTGTGACCAGTTTATAATTTTCATCTTGCCTACCAAAGATAATATAATTTAAATTTTTGTTAAGGGTGTTCCATTTGACTACTTTTTAGCAGAAATTGTTAGCGGTTTGCGTCAATCATAGCAAATCTAATAATTACTTTTAGCATTTCGTCTAAGCAATTTTGCTACGAAATGTTGCTACCAAAAACCATGTCAGAAGGTGGATATATTGCGCTACTTTTTGACAGCTGTCAAATGTGAAAGTGAATCTTTTGAGAGAAATAGTTATAACGTTGTTTTTGTAAAGACAAATATTTTCGCAACAAACAACGATTCAAACGAGAATTTTAATTACATAAGTTTTTAATGCCATAATCACAACATAGTAGTGCTTACACCTACAATTAAAAATAAAATTTAGGTAAGAATACAACATTCTACTAAGAATATAATTTTATATCTAAACTACTTTGATTTGCACTGACATAATTGCTGATGTAAAAATGTTGACACTGCAACAAAATTTATGTAAAATTATTTGTCAAAATCCCTCACGAAAGCAAGAATCTTCAATATGTAAGAGCAAATTCTTGTTTGTTGTAAAGGGCTTCATTTATCGTCTTTTTTGTATTTTAGGTACATGCCCTTTTTTAATTCAAGATCACTGGGAAACCTGTGAAAAAATCAGATGTGAAAGTATTGTTTTGTTTAAGTAAAGTTTATCTTAGTTATCGATATTGTTTGGGTTCCAAGTTTAGGTTATAACACTATTAAGTAGGCGAAATTGTATAAATACTGGTTTAATTGAATAAAAGAAATTTCCTTGTAAAAGTAACATTAACACACATGTATGCACTTGTGATAACTCACATTTACAATTTAACTCCATTAATCACAATAAAAACGAGTTCTACTTACCGATGGAATGCTTTAAAACATCCACTTGACTCAAACAACTATCGTTTTATAAAGTCTTTATATATTGAAGATAACAACAGAATATTAAAGAAAGAAATAAATTAAAAAGACTCCTTGTAACCACGTGGTTACAAACAACTGATGACGTGCGCGAACGGTATTTGTATCTCTATTTAATACATGTAAAATTCTTAAAAATAGCATTAGAATGACAAGCACTGTTCATATGTCCTTTGTTCAACTTGTTTTACCCAACCTAGTGTCTTCCTATATCTATGTACAAACCCATGTCGAGAGGTGGGTCGTGCGTGGGTGTTTTGCGCTACTTTTTGACAACTGTCAACTATCCTAAAATGACGCGAAAAATAGCGCCGCTAAAATTATCAGCTGCACTTAGCCGGAACAGGTAATTTTGTTTTTAAAGTGTCTACTATAATATGCATGGAATACTAAAATGGAATAACATATAATGAATACTTTAAACAGAATAACAGATTGAGATATACTATTTTCTGTGGATAATGACAGAGCATGACACTGCACTAGAAAAACTGACGTGTTGTGAATCAAAATTTGAAATTTCAGGAAATAGAAATAAAATACATTTTGGAATATATTAGCCATGGGCTAAGTAACTCCGGTCAAAGATTGGATATTTCACATATCATTCCGATTAAAGATATATATTCGCTTCGCATATCCATATCCGCGGAAATATGCAATTTTCTAGCACACCGCGGTCAAACGAATCCTCGGATTGATTTCGTACCTTTCAATCACGAGTGCACACATCGTTAGTGTATCCCTCGTTTGTTATAGATTTTAAATTAAGTTAAGTTTATTTTGTTTAAGTGCTTTAAAGCATTTTGAATGGAAATTCATATCCCAATGCATGCATATACATTGGTTTAGCAGGTGTGATTTTATAAAGCGCTGAGATCGATTGTTTATAAGCAAGACACGGCAACGTTACTATTTTGCTTTCAACGCTAGCTCTCTCTCTCACTTTCAATGACATGCGTGCATCGCTATTCGGTCGCGCCACTCCACGCCACCGACACGGGCGACACGCTCCGCTGTTTATTTGGATTAGTTCGTTTACTCCTATTTAGGACATTTTTATTTCACGCAAAGTGAAGGAGTTCTAACATACCGGATATATATCCAAAGATATAGCTATGTCCGGAGTTACCCAAGGCTAGAATATATACTATTGTACAACATATAACCAGCGTTGCCCACTTAGTGGTTTCACCACTAGATCTGGTGGATTGGGACCCCCTGCTGGTGTGCAAAATTTGTATCTGGTGGATTTTTTAGTGGGCAATTTTTAGGATGATAGTATTCAAAAATAAAGAAAAATGTTGCAATTGCTTGGTAATAATTTCTCATTCTAACACGGATATAGAACGGGTTTTCTGTCCTATCAACCTAGTAAAATCTATATTGAGAAATCGCATGAATTTGCCGCTAATGTCATCAATTTTAAGTATTTGCGCATGATTGACACTCGCAGGAATATGTTGTAACACCTATACACTTCCTGAATCAGTGCTTATAAAAAAAAATTCCCATAAAACTTACACGTCTGCGACTGAGACGCGATAGGTACGTCATCTTCCGAATAATAACTCATGCTGCACGAGACGTATTAATCAGAACTCAGATGTCTCAAGTCATTCATCATTTTGTACTACATTTTTCTTGTTTTTACAAAATTCACTATGATTGAATATTGACTCGATATTCCTTTATTTTTTATTAAAAAATAGTTTTTCAGACAAATTTATAATTTAGTTGTTTTTCTAGTGCTTTCATATTATACGTTAAAAAATCTGGTGGTTTTCCAGTGGTTTCAGGATCTCCATCTAGTGGGCTTGCAAAATGTTTGCTGGCACTGGCAACACTGCATATAACTTTATAATTTGTGGTACATTATCTGTGATTTTGGAGGCGTAAATTAGGATTGTAAAATTGTAAAATTTTTTGTTTTTAAAATGGTAAGCTATACCATATTCCTCCTAGTCATACCCAACTAAAAATTTCTAATTACCGATGTTTGATTTTCAGATTCGTTTCATTTTAATACAAAATCGCGCTGGTAAAACTCGCCTTGCCAAGTGGTACATGAATTTCGATGATGATGAGAAGCAAAAACTAATAGAAGAGGTGCATGCTGTTGTCACTGTGCGAGACGCTAAACACACTAATTTTGTTGAAGTGAGCTACAATTTTATTGCTATTTTTGATAATTGTAAAAAAGAAAAAAAGTCAGGAGTTCCTCCCGAGTGCCCTGTTATTTTGGTTATTTTTAGTTGCCTTGACTGATAAAATATATAACCCCGTCGAGTTGGGTGTTCGTAATTTTTTGACTCATAGATCTAGTTTGCAATATTAAAACTGTGCGAAGTTTCTGAGCCCGTAATCATGTCGTTTGTCAGAAATAAAATCATGAAAATTGATAATAAATTGCAAAATTGCAAATTTTTTTTTGGACTGACTACATCAGTCGAATGTATGAAATCCCTACGGCTTTTTTTTTTGCTAATAGGGCAAAATAAGGTTTGATTTTTGTTGCAAAATGCATATTGAAATTATATAGGTATTTTCCTAGAGTTAAATTTTTGCTTTTTATAAGTGATGCGACGCTAGTTTTTAGTCGCGTTTTTTTACGCGATTACCGCATTGACCAGTGAACATAACGCGCATTATTGTTTTTATTTCTACCCAGAAATCTTGTTAGAGCACCCCAATGTCAGTCGAGTTAGGTTAGAAGGTTAAGGCAGGAGCGAAGCGAAGCAAGCAACCGGTTGTATGTTATGATTAGAACATGAGCCGAGCGCAGTGCCAGAAACAAATTGCACTTGTGTCACTAAGCTTTATTCATTTAAGCTCTAAAATTTTAAAATTAAATATCAAAAAAGTAATCTCTGTGGTGGGGGAATGGTATGGGGAGATAGCCTTTCTCCCCGTTGGCCATTCTTCCTTCTCCCCTGAAATCCTGCACCCCAACTGTAAATATTTCCCTTTTTAAACTTTAGCATTTAATATAAAATAAACTAGCAGGTGTGGAAAGTAGAGGGTAATGACTACTCCAGTAGATAGACTTTGTACACAAGTATGTACAGAGCCAAAAACCTAATATTATAATGTGCTTAATGTACTTGACTAATTATTATTGAAAATGTTACTTCTTATTGATGTCTTTTTTGCATATTTTTTTTTAAAGAAAAGCATCCCACTATACACATATGATATCAGAAATAGGCAGAACCTACTGATTTTTCAGAAAAAAAATTATATGCACTCTGGGTTTGTTATCAACAAGTGTTTGCAAGCAAATTGTGCTTTTAACAGAGCACAATTTTGATATTTCATTATCAAAGCATAAATGTAATATGTGTTAACTTAGAAGGTCCTTGAAAAAAATTAAAATATGGGTTTTTTTTGTTTCAGTTTCGAAACTTCAAGATAGTGTACAGAAGATATGCTGGCTTATATTTCTGCATATGTGTGGATGTTAATGACAATAATCTATGCTATTTAGAAGCCATTCACAACTTTGTAGAGGTTCTTAATGAATACTTCCATAATGTTTGTGAACTAGATTTGGTTTTTAACTTTTATAAGGTGAGCTAAATCATGAATCTGCTTTGAACAGAGTATTATACATTTCAAATGGTTTGGTGCATGTTTACGCTCCATATTGACTTCAGATTGGTGCCACATTGTATGTAAATTGTTAAGGTTTGCTCGGTGCTTTGTACTAGACTTCAGCTGCCAATATGGCGCTTGACCAATCCAGCTAAACAAACACAGACCACAATGATCTTTCCCTGATTGTCACTTTTAATCTATGAGAACTGTATAGACTCTGCCTCTGACTGTAATACTATACAGTAACTAAATTAATACAAATTTAATTTAAGGGATGTTTTATACAGCATTGGCATGAAAAGATATGACACAACAGGTATTGGAATTCTTTACAAAAAAACAAAAAACAGGGCCATTTCTTTTTTGTCAGCACATTAATTTCTCTGCCTTGCCATTAAAATATTAAATCAATGTATTGGTTGTGAATCAGAACTGCAGTTGTTGCATAGAGTGCTTTAATTTTTTGTAAGAAAAATTTACTTTACAGCATTAAACATGTTAAAAAAATCATCAAAACACTTATCAAGAGTGTGGTCAAAGATGTAACAAACATATCCTTACCATGCACTCTTCACTGATGGTATTCTGTCCCGCTAACCTATAGGTTATATATCCCATTGCCATGCTGGGCACAAGCCAGAGTTAAGTCAATTTTATAGCTAACAAATTGTAACATGCCAGCCGCACACTCTACTACTGTGCCACTCAGTCCTCTGTTTAATGCTTGTGAATTAAACACTTTAGTTATAACTCTATAAAAGGGATAATGGATAGTGAACTGTATTGGAATATAAACAGGCTTGGTAATTCTGAAATTTATTAGTTATTTGGATAATTAGTACAAATCTTAGCTGATGCAAAGCACAATAACAATAAACTATAAGAAAATGATATCTATTTTTGAATAAATAAATGATGCAAGAACAAGGAGTTTGCAACACTCTAGATGTACTTATTAGGGCAAAGTTTTTTAAACTTGAATGTTAATATCTTGCAAGACAATACATCTATACATCTTAGGTGAAAAATTAAAAGACTGAAATGCATTTAGAAAGATGTGACGACACAATAGTGTGTGCAAAAAATTATGTTTCTGTTTCTTATTAGTTACATCACAAATCTATAAAGAAGTACATCTTTTAAAATGTTTAAAGACGATGGAATTAGGCTATATGGACGAATGGATATAGTTTCGTTTTTGCAAGTATATAGCATACTAGAAATGGTGAAATTGTATAATTTAAAACAATTAACAGAAAGCACTGTCAATAAATAACTTATAAAAATTTGCTCTCTGGCTTAAATATTGCATTTACGTGAAACCACAGTTAAAGTTGCAAAAAATTTAATGACAAATGTAATAAATGAAAAAAAAAATTTTCTTACTATTTTACTTTACTACTTATTTGTAAAATATCCAAAATCATAGGTTACATCTTAGGTTATTTAGAAGACAGTTTTAATTTGCCAAATTACGAATTATATTAGGTGCCAAGTCTGATTTGTTGCTTTGTGCGCAAAAAGACCGAGAGAGCGAATATTTAAAGTAATGACACCTAGCTAGAATCGATCTTTCGCCCTAATTATAAATTATAAATTGTTTGAGCCAGTTTTTAGAACATGATTACAAATATATATATAAAATATAAAAAAAATAAATGTATTAACATTTATTAATTTAGGCACTTATAAATTAACATATTACAAAAGAAACCCTACATCATAATTAAAATATTTTATCTAAATTGCTGTTGTTGGAAAGTGTACCGAGAAGAATAGCCGCGTTACCGCTTTAGTTATCAATACTAATCCGCTGTCCTAAGTATGCGCCAGCCAGTATATCTCCCCATACCTCAATAAGACGAGGATTAAAATATTTTTAAAGATTTTGTGAAATATATATATAAATATGTTGGTGTATGTAATACATACATTAATAATATATTCAAAATCTATTTATTTTGCATATACATGAAGTATAGATGTTCCGTCTAATGCTTTAACGGAAGTCTAGTTGATATCTTCTAAAATAGTAGTATAGTAATAGTAAAAACAGCATCAAAATGGATTGCGTATTTTCGAAGAACCAAGCGGACAAACAGGCTGACAGATACAAAAAGCGACTTTGTTTTATAAATGGAGATAATTCGGTGAACGCCTAGTGCCCCTAGTGGCTTGTCGTCCGCTTTCCGTTCTGGGAATAACATAACAAATATGCATTTGGCCAGGTATTACTTTGCACGACGTACTTCAACCATAACGAAATTGAAAACAAAAGACACTGGGCCTAACCCTTGTTAAATGTTTGTTTTTAGTGGAAATTGGTTAATTAGCCTTACTTTAATTAAAGTTTTTTTTTTAATTTCAGGTGTACACAGTGGTTGATGAAATGTTCCTAGCAGGAGAGATTCGGGAAACATCACAGACCAAAGTACTCAAACAGCTTCTAATGCTAAATTCCTTAGAATAGAAAAATGCATCAAGCAGCTTATTGCAGCAAAGGTATTTCATTAAATTGTCATTCTTTAACTCCAAAGATGAGCCTATGAGGGTAATTCAACAATTCAACTTAACCATTTACCCATTTCACTCCCTGCCAAGACTACTGATCTTCTGTTGCTCTAGTAAATTAAAAGATCATAAATAAAAAGAACTACTGCTACCCTGCCAAGAAGTGTCTCCTCTTTCCTGCTTCTCGACAGCTGGGGTCTTCTGTTTACTGTTTAGTTAGCAGTTTTCTATTGCTGTGCCTCCCACTATCATATTACGGGTTACTCCCATGTGAGTCACCATTAAAGGAACGTTTGTACATTGTTCGAATATTTTCCTCTTGTCACCTTCGAAACATATGGAATGCTTTTAACATACTCATTCTCGAACCCATTTGCACCTTCCTTCACACTTTACCAATATCTCCCCCATTCAGATACAAGAGATATCAAAATTTAGGCAAGCTATTCTTTCTAATAAATAATTCGCAACTGTGTATGCAACTGACGCACGACCCGTGCGGCCCGAAGGTTCAAAGTTAGCTTGGTTTATTTTGCGCAAAACCTTATCAATGTACTTGTACAAATTCTGCTTAGCACTGTGTAAAATTGCTAGATGTAACATGTTTAAAGTTGTATCGTAAAAAGTTGTAATTTATTCAGTTTAAAGATTATATGTATGTGTAATAGAATTGTTAGTTTGTCTTATATGTAAAAAAAAATCTGTCCTTATTAAATATGAAATTCATAGGATTGATATTTGTGGTGGTGAGATGTTGCTAAAATCTTTGGTCAAACAATCCGAATACCCAAAGCATAGTTTATATTATTACTTAAGTACCTATAGTTATACCTATTTTATTAAAAAAAAAGATGTCAAATAAATGTACATTTTTTATAAAGTTTCGATTACTTATTTTCGAAGAATACTCATTCCATTATTGTTAATTTAGAAGACTTAAAAATGTACTTTATATATTAATGTTTATACTATTGAAATTAATGAAACAAAACCATATTAGAATTTAAGAGTTACTATTTTTTGCAACTCCGAGAAACTTCAGGAGTCACCAGAAGGCAACGTTTACAAACAATCATAAAACACAATGAAGTTCACATGTTACACATGATATGTAGGTACCAATGCAGTGACACAACAAATAGTTTACAATGTCTATTTTATTCAGTGTTTACAGTTAAGAATTTTATTATTTTCTCGTTTTCAAAGTATCTGCTATACATGAATGCTTTACTTTATATAAACTAGGTTTATTATTTTTAAGGTAGGTTAATTTAGCTGTGAAGTTATGTATAAAATATTCTTTACATATACGAAGTTTTGTTTATTATTTATAAAATTTAATACATAAGTATTGCATGTTGATGTATATTACGAATCAATATTTATACATAGAAATAAAAAAAGATGAGATTATTCAATTGGTTTATTAATTACGATTCAGTTATTCAAGTATCACAGTAAAAAAAAAACCTAAACTTTACACAACAGATCGAATGAAGCTGTTTAAACTAAATTATAAAAAAAAACGATTGATCGTTACAAAAACATGTGCGAGAAAGCCTGTATCCTGTATCATCTCAAGAAAATTAGACCTCAACACTTTATGTATGGATTAATTTTACTATGTATTTACATGTATTTTATCTTTAATAATAATTTTTATAACAAGCAAAAAAATACATAAAAATTATTACTAAATACGTTAAGAGTTTCTCTCAAAAGTATATATAAATGGGAATATATAAAACGTTCTTTTGAAGTTAAAATACATAAACATGAAACTGCTTTTCGAGCATGAGTATTGTCAAAAAAAACCGTGGGTCTAAAGTAAAAATTATCTTTAATTGTACATTAAAGTATTACAATTTTATTATTAACTAATGGTAATATTTAATTTTACTACTTTTCTTAGAAGAAAGCCATGCTTATTTGCTACACATACAATTATTAATTTTCTTCAATGAGCTAAGTCATTATATTTCAATGTATTTAAAGAAACAATTGAAATAGTTTTGATATGGTTTGCTTACGTACGTTACGCTATACCGTTTACAAGAAAAGTATCGCATGTACATTTTTATAAGAAAATATAACAGATATTCAAGTAATTTGGAAAGAAATCTGCGATGAACACTCCTTGCATAAGAAATAAAGGTTTTTTGAAATGCAAAATTATTTGGTTTACTATTATAATTAGAGTCGTTTTCAAGTCTGTTTAGCATCCGTAACTTAGGTAGGGAATGACTATGCATACGGCACTTTTCTTTAGGGCTGTGTTCCAAATCAACCCGTTCTGGAACGAGTGTTTGACAGTTAATTTTCACACTGACAGGAGTGAATTTCAACCTTTTCTACGGCAGTGTAAAGAATTCAACTTGACAATTGAAAAATTACTCTACCCCGGGCGTCCCAAAACCACTTTTTTAACTTCCTCGTTGCGATTTGGAACGCAACCTAGACGGCAGGATACACTAGAGATGTACATAGATTAACAGTCACTTTGAGGATGTGTACGTTTTGGGATAAAGAGTTCACACGTTTGTTACTTTTCACACTTGATAATGCTAGTTTTGCTACCGACACATATCTTTCGTGTTGAAACGTTACAAACAAAATTATCGGTTGCAAAACGAACGATTGACGTACACACACTACCACATACAATAAATATGTATAGGCTGTTTACCAAAAGCCCACCTCTAGACATGGGTCAAGATCATCTTTATTTTTCGGTAGCCAAAGTAAAAAAAAAATATCGTTAACGAACGCTTCACAGTTTGTTACAGATTATAATAAATTTTTTATATTTCTGACACCAATGCTAGACGAACGGATGATAGGTGACAAAATATACGAAAATAATGATTCTTTATCCCAAATCGAACACACTAAATACGAAACAGATATCAGTAATGACTGCAGGTCACTCTTGTCACAATCGTTTTTAAATTTTTTTTTTTTTAAATCCGTTTACACAGAAAAAGTATTTCATCAGAAACGGGTTTTTCTATTTTGTATTTTATTCCGCGCAGCATTTGTGGTTGTTGGCATTAGCAGCCCAGTAGGGCAAGCCCGGCCAAAAAGAAAATATGTTAATGTTTGATAAATCAAAACATATATATAAAATCGAGAACGGGTATCTTGTTTATTTTAATAATATTTAAAATGTATTCAAGTTTTAAATAAACAAGAAAAAATAAAGAACTTATATTTTAATCTATTAGGTACTAAAGATTAATGTAAGGCATATTATCCGCTTTGCCCGACGAAAGCCGAAAGTGAATACGCATTCGAGTAAATCAAATGGTATGAAACGAGTCGATTTGACTTAGTATGAACCTCACACCTACCACAAAAGTAGCTACTATATTTTCCGTAAGTGGTGCAACCTTCATGATCTAATTTGTGTGACTGGCTGCGCAGAAGCTATTCTTCAGATGATTGATCTGTGTTATCTGAGAGCATAGTCATTATTTTTCATAACTATTGTTCTTGATCATTTTTTAGAAACATAATGGGTGTATTTATGTATGATATGTATGTATTTACAAAAAAAAAGTTATATATGTATTTGTATCCGTTGTTTGATATCCATAACACAAGCTTTGCTTACTTTGGGGCCAGACGGCGCTGTGTGTAATGTCCAAATATATTTATTTATTTATTTAATGCCTTTGCGTAGCCAATCCGCTTTGCCCCCATTCCACGTTGCCCAAATCACTTTCTGCTATAAGCTTGCAATCTAAAAGGTACGTTTGAGGTTCTTATGAAATATTTTGACTTCAATGAAACATTAAATTAAGTAACATTAAGTAACAGCATTCACATAAATAAATACTCGCAGCGGTAAGGCTGCTAATAATCAAGCAACATACCTTACTGAAATACGTAAAAAAACTCCAAATATGTCTTTGCCTCACGAATATAGCGCGCAATCGATAGATAGCATCGGAAGCCGCTTGTTCTAAGAAGCTGCTTTGGGACTATAGCCATATCTAGTTTAACTTTCCTATAAATGAGCTTATTCCCTTTGCCCAGGGTGTTCACTTTATCCGGACTCCCCACGATTAACAAAAACTAAAAATATCGGAAAACTATTGACGCTGATCGTTTGTGACGAAAGTGTCTGTCAACCATATAAAGTGTCACTTTACATCTATCGTAACCAAACCACAGTTCCACGATATCATTTTAAAGGGGCGATCAAGGGCCAATGTTGATGTAGTTACTCCCACTCCCAGTTGTGGAGGACCGGGGGGAAGATCCAGAGGTCCGGATGTCCCACGTGCGATATCGAACTGCCTTCTTTGTACTTGCTCCAACTGTTACAATCAGATGTTGAGGATACGGTGTGGTGATAGATTTTAGGTACCAAATCAACTGGGGAACTGATTTCAGAATTTGAAAGCTTGTACTTCGTATGTGATATTAAATTTAAATATCTACTCGGTTATACCTTTGTACATTTTTGATTTTGTAAAGATTTTTAATGGAAATAAATAGTTAACACCTACGATCTTTAAGTACTCAGGTCCATTGTTTTTTGGTTCGTTCTGTGGTAACAAATCTGCGAGGATAAGCAACTTTAGTACCTAACATTTCTTTTGGAAGGGAAGTAACGGAATAAGGTCTATGGAAAGAGTTAGTTAAAAAGGCATAAGTGTAATGTTAGACTTACGTGAAAGGCGGGATTCCTCGAGAGATGTTGTGCGGCGGGCTGGAGACTGCCACAAACTGGTGCGCGGCGCGCAGGTACGCCGTCGTGATCTTTGCGTCCGTCGCGCCGTGGCTGCGGTACGCGAGCGCGCGAAACGGGAAAGACCCTACACGCACACAAACGTACTGGTGTTCGTTTTGGGATAAAAAGGTACTCTTGTGTTACTTTAAAGCAATTAATTGCAAAACGAACCGTTGACTTACACTAAGATAATAACACATACACTACCAATTAATACGTATAGGCAGTTTGACTGATTTACACCGAAACCCCACCTCCAGACATGGGTTTAAAGCAGTAGTTCCCAGAGTGGAGGTGGACCCCAGGAGTCCACGGGTGACTCGACGGGGGTCTATTTTGGCGTGACAAAAAAAATGGGGGTTCACAATTCATAAGCGGGGGTCCATGAAAATTTATTTGCGATTGATAGCGAAAACTAAAATGTTAGCTTGACTTCACCTATCAATTTAGGCAAATAATATTTTAGGAAGCTCAGCGACTGTTACTAGTAAAAACATGCATATTCCATATTTAGATATAAAGCTAAAGGTAAAATAATTACTTCCTTGAATCTATGGAGGAAGCCTATATTCAGCAGTGAACTTCTTGCGGCTGATATGATGATGAAACCTATCCCTCAGAGATATCCTAGATCCTAGTTTGTAAATAGCATGAATTGCCCGTGTTTGTAACACAAATATAATATTGTATTTACATCGGCAGCGCTACCCCACAATAAGATACCGTATGTCATTAAACAATGGAAATGGTTTAAATATGCTATATTTGCAGTGTCGACATTGGTTAATTGTCTTATTTTTTTGATCGCGTTCACAGCAGAGCGTGCTAGGTTATAAATATAAGGACCCCATTCAAGTTTCAAATCCAGCGTTATGCCAAAAAGATTGGTGAATCAACCGGTTCTATTTGCTCAACATTCATATTAATAAATGTCTGGATCTAACTAACATTTGGTAATGTAAATTTAACACATTCGGTTTTTTTTCTCATTAAGTAACAAATTATTAGCGTTAAACTAATATACGATCTTAGAAATGGCATTATTTAATTCATAACATGTCTCGTCTTTTAACTTTAAAAAGTAAAGAGGTGTTGCCAGCAAATAAGACAATGTCATGTTTTTTTACATGATTTGGGATATGATTCATGCAAATTAGAAAGAGAAAAGGACGTAAAATTGAGCCCTGAGGGACTCCCATAGTGACTGCTAGGGCCTAATTCTCATGCTGATAGAGATAACCTCGAATTCGAGATATGTATAATGAGAATCAACGATGTTTTTAGTTTTGAATGTAGTATTAAAGTCCTTGAAAAATCAAAAATATTGGTATATTTTTTTTGTTATACGGCCAAAAATGAGCTAGTAGTTTTCAAATTAATGCGTCGATCTACGAGTTGCCGCGGCGCAGAGTGCGTGACGTCATCTTACTCATCGGCCGCCAGTTAGCCGTTGGCAGTAACAAGGCGCGCAGTGTCTATGTTTAATTCACGGACTTAAAAAAGAATTAAGTGACCAACTTGTGCACGGTTCAACTTTGTAACCATGAATAAATATTGTTTAGTGCCGAAATGTACAAACACAACTATTAAAACGCCAAGAAAACTATTTTTTTGCGTGCCAAACGCTACGCTATCTTCGTAGCCTCCCTTTTAGGCAGCACAGTCATGACAATCTACGTTCAAAACTATCTCCTCTTATTCATCACACCTAAATATGCAACAATACGCTTTACTTTTTATCCTATGTTCAGGCATTATTTTTCCTTTAACTGTACAGACATGTCCTAACCTTTGGACTTGGACAAATCTCACAGCAGCATCTTCATAAGTTTCACGTGCCGAATAAATATGTAAACCTCAAAATACCTAGGTATCCTAACAATATATACTCATTATTCACAGTAAAGTTTGGTTTTATAGTCACTGATTAATGAAAACCGGCCAAGTGCGAGTCGGACTCGCGCATAAGGGGTTTCGTACAATTATCTATAAAAACGACCAAAAATATATACATTTGTTGTATGGGAGCCCACCTTAAATAATTTTAATTTAATTAATTATTATTAACTTCTCTTGAGTGAAGTTATTATAATAGGTTTAAAAATCGATTTGTGTTTTCTATACGTTTTGAAAGCTAGAGAATCGTTTGCAATCATGTTCAGAGTGATGTGTGTGTGCGTGTATGTATGCATGTTAGCTTTTTTTTGCCCCTCGATATCTCAAGACCTATTGGACAAAATCGCTCACGGACTATTTTAATCGATATACCTCGTCATGTCTTAGATCTGAAAATATTTTGGAAAAAATCTGTCCAGCGGTTGTTTTTTATTGCTAAAAACTTTTTTTTTTGTTACGCGATAACTTCGTGGATTGAGAACACATTTCTATAGTTTATACATATATGAAAGGACTAACACGCAAAATGGTTCCATTCAAATTTGGTAAGGATTGGTTCATGAGACTTAGAATTTAGTATTTGTGGTTATAGTGGCAACAGAAATCACATCATCTGAAAATTTCAACAGTCTAACTATCACGGTTCATGAGATACAGCCTGGTGACAGACGGACAGATGGACAGACAAATAGCAAAGTCTTAGTAATAGGGTCCCGTTTTACCCTTTGGGTACGGAACCCCAAAAATGATCGAAACGGCAAAAAACAGCCATGACAACCACACTCAACAAATATATTAATAATTCCGTCATAGATCAGCAAGTTTAGTGTATTGAACCATACTAAATGAATCCAAAGTAGGTATAGTACGCGCCATGTAAGCTGAACTAAAATGGCGGCCGTCTGCGCAGGTACAGTAGGAACAAATGTACCAACGAACCAAAAATGTATTACTGCGCAGGTTCAACTTACGTAGCGTGATTTACACCTACCTAGGTGCTTTAGTTCAAAGCCATCCGCGGATGCCAATTTATCGCAATCGCGAATGATCTACATATAAATGAACAAAGATAACATTCGTTATTCAAAATATAATAAATACTTTGTTCATAACTTCCAATTACGGCCCTATATTTTTACTATACATTCATTTTGATACCTACCACCTACAGTCAGGCACAAATCCAAACTTTTGTTTCGGGGGGGGACAAACATTGAATCAACCATGAACTCTGTAAAAAAATGCTGGTTATGCTCCCGTTTAGTTTATGTAACGTCAGTTTTCACGGGGGGGGGGGGGGAGAATAAATCCCAACTATCCCCTGCATACAGCTTAGAGTCTGCACCACCACTCAAGTCCTGTCATAAAAACTGGAACTCTGTTTTACCTTATTGGAAACCAGAGTTTACTTTGATAGGGATAGCAGTTTGTGGAATAGGTACCTATTAGGTATAATTCTTATTGACAAGATTTAGTTTAGACTACTGGTGTCCACTCGATCTTAGATAAATAATCAAAACCCTCGCACCCTCTCGATAGAGAGTAAATTCCTTGCCGGTGGCTACAGATAATACATACCTAGTATACGTACCTAGTTATCGGACTTGAGTGGTGGCGTGGATTCCACTAACCAAAGTACTAAAGTTACAATATGTAGGCAGATAAATAAGGTGCAACCTTACTTCTGTAGTTTCCAGCAACGGATCTCAGCACTGGTAAACTTTAAATGATTACCTAGGTATGCTTGTACAAAACCAGTTTCAACTTTATTAATACTCATAATGTGTAGGTATTGGTTTTATAGTAATTATCACAAATTTACACTCTTGATATGTATCGACACTTTATTAAGGTACTTATCGCGTCTCAGCTCCGTCGAGTTGTGAGCGACTTATGAATGAGTGCACGAGCGTGCAATCCGTTCAAGTACGATGACGTCACACGTAATCGCGGCGCATTGGCTTTTAGCGGCTCGGAAGAGTTATTTTATTATTTAATAACTCTGTAAGTAATGGTCTGATTTTAATAATTCAAAAAGATATACCATTCTTATGTTATAAAGAACAACATAGGTACTAATTCTATTTAATTTGTTTTAACTGTACTGATCCTCATTGATTTACTCATGGCTTGTTAATCGCTGTTTTAGTAGATCGACTAGTTTGCACTAGGTATGTCGAAAAAACATGGCGGATATCGTTTGCAAGTAATTTTTCGTATTCTTAAAACCTCTCTTTAGGCATATAGTGGTGGTAGTGGTCGGTAGCAGTAGAGACAGGGCCGTAGCTAAGGGGGGGCATTGTGGGGCAATGCTCTACCGTGAAATACTAAAGCCCTACCTTAAATGTACCATAAACTAAGGCATAATACATATAATTTTTTTTTCCGTACTATAAATTAATACCATTTTGCTCTTGATTCCCGCGATCCCACCCAATTCAATTACTTGCGCCGTACCCGTGCATGAAACCACCGCTGCCCTACCTTAGATTCAACTCTAGCTACAGCCCTGAGTAGAGATGGGATGTCGCACGCAAACTAGTATAAAAAGGAGTCAGAATTAGTGATATTAGTTGACTAGTGAATTAGTAATAGTAGTTTTGAGTTGGGGGAGTGAGTGCTTACACACTTAAAAGTACAGTCACAAAACGAGGGGGTGCAAGAGGACTTCTTATTTTAGGAAAGTCATAAAAGTCATTGAAATGGAGATTTATATGGACCCCTTTTTAAAAAAAAGAGGGGTCGCTAGAGGGGTTTTTGTGACTCCTCAAGTCATTAAAATGGGAAATCATATGAACCCCTTTCTTGAAGAAAGAGGTCATAAAAATGCCTTCTGTGACTGTTACAAAGCCCCTGTTGCAACCCCTCCATTGTGGATTCCCCACTTCAATGACTTATGACCCCTTAAAAAGAGAGGTCACCAAAAACCCCTCTTGCGACCCCTCTTTTTACAAATAGGGGTCTATATGTCTGACTTTAGATTGCTTATAATTGACTTTTGAATTGGTTTTATGACAGTAAATGTATATTGACGATGCAAGTGGCACTAGATACAACAATTTTAGTTGGTGAAAAAAAAAAAAAAAATACAAGACTAAAATAAGGCAAGCAATCTGGTGCTTAATGAGCTATCTTCTAAAATGTTGATTTTGTTCAGCACTTCTCCCATAACTAATTCAAAATTATCATAAATTGCACAAGGCGGCTTGTATACACACACAACAATGAGATGCTCAAATACTATACAGGACAGCTCGGCAGTTCGCTCAACTGAGAGGCTCACAATGTCTTTACGTTCCTTAAACTTAAGCTGTTTACTAACTAAAATGAAGCGACACTAACACGTGCCTTTGTAAAGTCGGACGCGGCTATGTGTTTGTATCGGGAGAACGCGGAGGATGCGCAGAAACTGGGTCACTACTTATTATTTGGTATAATTTTGCAAAAAATAAATAAGAAATAAAAATTAATTAAATTCTCCTCGTGCATGTGACATCGAACGCCTACAGCCTTCAGCGGGCGCGTG
Source organism: Apoda limacodes (assembly GCA_946406115.1). Classification (NCBI taxonomy): domain Eukaryota; kingdom Metazoa; phylum Arthropoda; class Insecta; order Lepidoptera; family Limacodidae; genus Apoda; species Apoda limacodes. Next base: position 16,056,719 of record OX291542.1, read on the forward strand.
TATGCAAAATTGAACCGTGCGGTGCGACCAATCTTAGCAGCGCCTTACGATGGCCTTACGTCAGAAGGGCCGTTCTTCGCAAATTTTACGCTGTCCCCGACGCGCACAACTTTTTGCGTTAGAGTACCTATATATAAATAAATAAAAAGATTCTTTGCTACAGGTATAAACCGTCCATGGTTTATGAGCATAGTATCTGTGACTATAAATGTAACTGTCGGATTAAAAAGATTGCAATAAGTCAATCCCTTGAGTATACTGTGATGTAGAGCATGCATGATAAGGATAACTTTACAGTCGTAATTTTTGTAAATAGGGCGAGGATTGACCAATTAATGTTAGATGCGCACCGTTGGGCGGGTTGAGGTCATTCCGGGCGGCGATGGCGTTGCACGCGCTGTAGGGCGGATCGCACTGGGAGCAGCGCGCTAGCGGGTCGTGCTTGAAGTCGTTGTACCGCATCACGCGGAACATGTCGCCCAGGTTTTGGATCTGCGCCTGAATATCGTTCTAACTTCATCATATATTCATACATACTCCTTATAATGTATAAATAATAACTGAATAAAAATAAAGTGTAAAAACATGTTTATAATCACTGATTTCTTTTTAAAAGAAAATCTTTTTTTAATAGATGATATTAATATAGGGAGTTCGCCCATCGCGGTGACTTTTTGTAGCGGATCAGTCGCGATTCAAACGCGCAGCTCTCGCTGGCCGTGTAATTTTGTACGCCTTGGGGCGACCTCCCTAATATTCTAAATTAAATCTCATTGACGATCCCCTTAAAGACCCAATCAAACTAAAAACAGAAACGGACATCACAACGGACTTCCCAAACCACAAATAGTAGCAGCCCCTAACCTAGGAACCTAATGGAAAACAAATCTACTTAAGCGAAAACTACGGAAGAAATGGCAGCAAAACAAAGTGATAACTAAACTGTTGTTGCAATGTTTGGCCCAACAACGTAACTCAGAAATCCAGACTTACTCTTTACGTTGACGATGCCAACTTCACTATAACATTACACCACTAAATTGCTAACAAAACTCGACATGAGTTTTTCCTCAACATGAGGCATCTTCAGGAGACGCAAGTTGTTCGTGCGGTGTACCTACGCTGTTTTGGTGCTACTAAATTGTTTTTAGTAGATCTGCAAGGTAATAACATTTTATCATAACTCATTATGGAAGGCAACCAGGAAATTGAAACGTCCAGAAACTATCTGTTGTTTCTGTCTCTATCTGTCTTGTATCTTTGTAGGGTTGAATCGGACCAAGTCTTCCCGTCCAGAGACAGAAGACCCCGGTGCTTGACCCGATCGAACGCCTTGGCTATGTTAAGGCTACATGTCAATGCCTTCTCCTGACTCTCAATGGCTAGTGCCCATCGGTGTGCGAGATACACTAGAAGCTCACCAGTCGAGCGACCGTGGCGCAAGCCATATTGACGGTCGCTGACCAGGTCGTGTTTTTCTAGGTATCTTGGAAGCTGTGTGTTGATCACACGCTCCATCGCCTTGAAGAGGCATATCACTTAAAAACCCACATACTGCTATTCAGCAGACATTCGTCCTATCATAGAGACAGATTGCTGTACCTAATCGGATAAAATAACAAACAAATCTCATTGATTTATTTGCGTAGGTAATAAATTTTAATAACGTCATAAACCCTGAAAGTTTGACGCCAATTTGGGTAAAAACAAACTCCAGTCACGTAGGTACATTAATTTTGTTAAAAACCCAAACCACGGAAGAGTGAAAAAACGTCAAATTCCCGCCCAATTGTGACGTCACTAACGTTTGTCTTTTATAGTCTATTGCCATAAGTCTCTTTAAACGTACCGACTTAATATGTCACTGCATTATAATTGAAAACGAATAAATGTTTCATATCATGAACAAAATGTGATACCTGTTTTTGCAAAAGCATTTTTGCTCTTGGATTAGTCTGGTAGGCGAACCAGTCGCCGTATGTCTCGACGCGTACGTTTCCGCCGCTTAGGTTGAACACCGTCGGGAAGTACGGGATGTTATACGACGGGAAATAAGTCTCCCGCTTTAGAAACTCCGTTCTGGTGCGAAATAGATCAATTAATTCAAACAGGTCGTTTGTGGCCTAGTGGTTTCGGTGTTTGCCTCGCGTTCTGAGGGACGGAGGTTTATTTTTTAAGTACATTGTTCTCACCACAGAATTTTTGATAAAGGAAAACATCGTGACCAAACCTGCTCGTCAAAATAACGTATGTGAAGTCCACAATCGGCACTGGGCCCGTGTGGATTACTACCCAGTAGGCCGCGTGTACTAACATTCGATACGTATGACGCTGATTATGAGGACCACTCTGTGTAGTGTAATGCAATTTTACTCAGGATTCGTGAGTGACAAATTTATCTTACTTTTAGCACAGACTAAACATTAATTTGTCATACAAGCATCTAGACAGAGCAATCGTGAAGAGTGGAGAGCGACGAGACGGGGGGCGAGCCCTCTAGACTAGCCTATTTTTTTTCTTTTATAACTCTAAGGTGGCAAACAAGCTTACGGTCCGCCTGCGTTCACCGTAACCTATGGAAGCTTGCAACACCAGGGGTATCATTCGCGTGTTGCTGACCCTTCAAAAATCTAATAACATCTATCTTGAAGAACCCAATACTGTAGTCCTTAGAGAAAACTTTGGCAGGGAGCTCATTCAACAACCCAAGCATTCGCAGGAGGAAGTTTCTCTGAAACCGCACTGTATGCGACCATTTTGGTTCTAAAGAGTGAGAATGAATACCCTGCCGATGGCGAGCCGTGCGATGGTAGAAAGGAGCCATGGCATCATTTCGAACAATTCGTCAGAACACATCCCATTGTACAAGCGGTAGAACAAACACAGGGAGGCAAAGTCTCTCCTCAGACATAAGGGCTCGATACCGCAAGTGAGTTTGGGATCATCAACAATTCTCACAGCCTGTCGTTGAACCGAGTCAAAAGGGCCAAGCTGGTATCCGGGCGCACCCGCCCAGAGATGGCAGCAGTAGGTACTCCATATGGGGCCGAACTTTTACGACTTGTAAAGCAGCAACCTGTCTTAATATATGGCCATTCAGGAGCAGGATAGGAGTTAAGTTTTGGGAATATTGATGTCAATTTGTTTACACAAACCCACACACTTGACAAGTTACAGTAAGCTGCATCTAATATGGTGGTAGTAATTGGCTATGCCTTCATTTAATTATTAAATTTGTATATCTATTGATGCTGCTGTACCAGTTAATAACCACTTAATAGTAGCAAAAGAGTTAAAGGGAGAGTAAAACTTCAGGAATTTGAAATAGAAAGAGTAAGTGTTCATGTAAGTTTACAGATACTAACAAGTCCGCAGCCTCTGTGTAGCCCGGCAGTTGTTCCAACACCCACAACAGTCCTCCTTTCACCATACCCTTGCAGCGCCGCGTTGATGGTACAAACTTCTTGTAGTCCACAATGAACCTAGTACACGTGTGTACAGCATACCAATCATAAAGTGAACTAGATTAGATATAACTTAAATATGAGGTAAACTACGGACACTTATTTTAACGAAATACAATCAATCAATTGTGGGCCCGGCTGGGTTCGGTATAGTTTTAAGGAGGGCTTATTAATTCTATAACAACTCATATAAACTCACGTGACGTAACATTTTGAAAGTCGCCTTGAGTCTGATTTGTGCCCGGTATGGCTATTGGCTCACCACCTATAGGTACCGTTTATGAGACGGAATACTTTCCAAGAGCGACAACCCAAGCCAAGGCTTCCCCCGTGGGGAGCCCTTGAGCGTTGGGCGCTATATGGGCTGAGCCTCCTTTAGAGTCTTGCCCTAAAAGCCCGTTGGAGCAGTAATGGCTGCAGCAACTAACTGCAGTATACTGTCAGAAAAAAAAGGAATACCATCGGTGCAACATGGATGGTACAAGCTTGACACAATTCGTAATAACTCTGAACATTCCTTCGGGGATATGTGTCAACGTTAACGATCTGTGACATGTTGGATAAAATAATTTTAAGTATATTCTTTTTATAAACCAACAATAACTTTTTGTGTACAAATAATGTTACAATATCATGAAAATTGTTACATTTAACTACATACCTATAGCTAAGAAAGCACCATTATATGAAGTGATATGAACTTAAAACAACGAAGTATTGTATATACCCACTTAAAGTTAGCTACCTACCTACATCTGTACTGTAATGTAAATAACTAAAATGAAAAAAAAATACCATTGGTTGTTGTAGGTGCCACTGTTATACTTGCGAAATATTTCTGACCACTCCCTGCCATCACAAGCCAGTCTGTTCGCGACCATCGCTCGGGCGTACTCCAATATCTACCGGTATTAATTATTCTATAGGCTAATTAAACATTTAGATATAAGGCCAAACTTCGGATAGGATTTATGCATTAACCTGCTACTGGTTCTACATGGTAGTTTTTAGCCACGGTTTGGCCCACTTAAAATCTGGTCGTCATCATGTGATTCCGTCGAAACCATACCTTGAGCAATCGGGATAAAAGTATTGAATATCATCTCTGTTCCTCCAGATATTCGGGGGCCTCAAATTACCTCGTTGTTGATCCAGTTACGTAAAGAAATAGTGCAGCCGGTATCAACCGCCAAAAAATATATTCCCCTGAAAACTCTTAATCGGGATATTAATTACCCTTTATACTTTTTAGTACTATGTTAAAACTGAAGGAATAGTGCTAAGCGTAAAAACGTATCCCAGTGGGAACTTTCTATCGTGGTAAAAGTATTTCATGATCTTCGCAGTCCCTTCAGGTATCCTGCGCTAAAAACCAGATTGCTCGTTTGTAACGTTAAGGAATACTTTTTCGCGGTATAACCCGCGTAAAAATATACTTCCTTGGCTCAAAAGTAATCAGAATAAAAAGTATCCTGTAATGATCTATGCTTTATTCTGGGACCGATCTTCGTTGTTAACCGACTTCAAAACAAAGGGAGATTCTATGTTCGACGGCTATATTTTTTTTATGAATGTCCACCGATTTCTCCGTTAATTATGGAACTATTTCAAAAATTCTTTTTTTATTCGAAAGAGTGTGCCCTTAGGTGAAAAATAATTGATGTTAATTGGAAACAACATGTTGATGAGTGTTTAAAAAATTGTTACGAGTATGATGTTTTTAGTGAACGAGAAGGAAAGCAATTCGTCACTCAAAAGCAAAAAGTTAAAAAAAAAAGCAACCAACTTCAAAAAGATGCACTTAAAAGGTAACAATAATTTCTTATTTCCAAAAATCTGAATAGTGTTTAGGAACCAACTTCAAACTGTGATTCAGATCAGATTTTTGGAAACAAGTAATTATTCTTACCTTTTTAGTGCATCTTTCTAAAGACGGTTGTTTTTTTTGTTAATTTTTTTTTATCACCAAAACATTGGTACATGTGATGAAATCAAGTCAATTGAATCCTCCGTAAGAAAAAAGTAAAAGTTGGAACTTTATCGGGATAAAAAGTAGCCTAGGTCACTCTTGGACCCATAAACTATCGTTTAAAATTACCTCGACTCGTTTCAGAGTTACCAAACGAACTAACCAAAAAATATATCAACGCATTTATAACATAACATGGAATTAATTTTAAAGACATTGTGTTGAATATGTCAAATCACCGGAGTAATTTAAAGATCAAAGCATTAAATTGGACTCTCACCTGTCCCACTGGTTGGATAAGTTCGAAGAGTGAACGGTTGCTGTTCCCGATGGTGGTCTCCGAAGTCACCAGCCCCGAAGACATGATACAGAAGTCATCCGTTGACTGCAAACGCATAACTATAAATACATTCTTCAAGGCGAAATAAGGTATTTTGATGGTTGAAAATGAAATTTCATTATTTGCTTAGCCTTTCCATTTTATCCATGCATGAGCACAGAATTCGTACACGTATGTTACGTAGAACCCTAAACCATCTAAAATAATATAGCTTCAGAGATCATCTCGCACGTATACTTGCTTTTCCTATTATTACTGTAGGGCATAGAATTATTTTTTTTACTCTGTCCAATCCTACTTACCTAATTTTAAGTCCATAAAAAACTGTTTACGCAGATATATCATTCTGACTGATAAAGTTAGATTTATGGAGCATATAATGAAGTAACCTTAGTCTAGTTTTTAAGTTTTTAATAACTTGAAAGTGTTCTTAAAAATTCTTTCTTAATTACTAAATAATTTCACTATATATAGGTTTAAAATTTAAACATAAACTACTAGGGACTTATGAAGTCCTAGTACATCGATGTTACAAATACACAAATCTTCATAGAACTGAGAGATATATAACAAATATACTTTATTATTACATAGAAATAATCTTTCTTCTATTGAGACTTCGAAGTATTCGAATAAAACATATCATAAAGACCATATCCATGGCTACATTATTAATATAACTAAACAACTTCGTCTTTGCTATGAAATTATTTCTTTATATTAAAGATTTAAATATTAATAAGACAGGTTTTAAAAGCAGTAAAATATCCTTTCTTTCCAGCCTGATACTTTCGTACTGTTGGGGCACGGCCTACCCTCACCAATCATTGCCATGGGCACACACCGGCCCAATGATTATGAAAAATTAAAAATTCTGATAATAAAATAAAGGCCACATAGAATGTAATAAATAGTGAAACAGGAAAAATTAAACCGCGTGACAATCATTATTCACTTACTGTAAATTCAAAAATAATTGATTCAGATCTTGATGTCGCTAACTCTTTTGAGAAATATTTTACTGAAATGCCTACAATTACAGCTAATGCATTAAATTCCTCTCCATTAGAATCAGAGTTACTTTTAAAATGTAATGTAAATAAGGCTATATTTAAATTTGAGCATGTTACCTCTGAAGACATCATAAAGACATTTAAATTACTAACTCAGAAAAAAACTTGTGACCTATGGGGTATATCAGTCAAAGTCCTTAGCGGAATTATTGATATTATAGCACCAATCTTAGCCATAATATTTAATAAGTGTGTTGACGAAGGGATATTCCCAGACTTAATGAAATATAGTAAAATAATACCACTTTTTAAAAGTGGAAGTAAAGATGATCCTAATAATTTTAGACCTATCTCTATACTGCCTGCCTTAAGCAAAATTTTTGAAAAAATTATGTTCAATCAGATGCTTAAACATTTTAACTTAAATGGATTACTTCATCCTCAACAGTTTGGTTTTACAAAAGGGCGTTCCACAACTGACGCAGGTGTTGCCCTTATACAGCATATATTTGCTGCTTGGGAACAGTCACAAAATGCTATTGGTATTTTCTGTGATCTATCAAAGGCATTCGACTGCGTGCAACATGAAACTCTTATAAAGAAACTGAGTCATTATGGTATTGCAGATTTGGCTCTTGAGCTTATCCGCTCATATTTGAGTAGTAGAATGCAGAAGGTTCAAATCAATGAAGTAAAATCTAATGGCTCTGAAGTAAAATTAGGAGTTTTAGGTCCTTTTCTAATTTTAATTTACATAAAGACTTGCCTTTCTTTGTGGAGAAGCTATGCAAGATTGTACTATTTGCTGATGACACATCTCTTTAATTTAAAGTTGACAGAAATAAAACTAATTTTGACGACGTAAGTAGTGCGCTTTCTCAGGTTCTTCATTGGTTTACGGCAAATAATTTACTTCTTAATGCGAAAAAGACTAAGTGTTTAAAATTTATGATGCCAAATGTCAGAAACATAAGTACAAAATTATCCCTAAACGGAGAAGAAATAGAACTATTAGACTCAACAGTGTTTCTAGGTATTACATTAGACAATAGGCTGCAGTGGAACCCTCACATTTCAGTTCTTGCCGGAAAACTCAGTTCAGCTGCCTATGCAGTTAGGAAAGTTAGGCAGCTTACAGATGTTGACCCTGCTCGCTTGGTCTACTTTAGCTATTTCCATTCCGTCATGTCTTATGGCATTTTGCTTTGGGGTAAGAGAGCTGATATTGATACAGTCTTTATTTTGCAAAAGAAAGTAGTACGGTCAATTTATAAATTAGGACCTCGAATTTCTCTTAGGGAACTATTTAGGGAAATTGATATTTTAACTGTTCCTTGCCAATATAACTTTGCTTGTATAATGTATGTACGCAAAAATTGTCACTTATTTGCTAAAAATAGTGACCTCCACAGTGTTAATACAAGGAATAAGGATAAATTGGTAGTTCCAAAATGTCGTCTTCAGAAGGTACATAGCTCTTTCGCAATACAAAGTATATTTTTCTACAATAAAATTCCAGAACATGTGGTTAATTTACCCTCAAATAAATTTAAAATATATGTCAAAGATAGTTTAATGAAAAAAAGCTATTACAAAGTAGATGAATACATAAATGATAAAAATGCTTGGAAAAATTAGAACTTAATTGATTTGTATTGGGGCATTTGAATTTTTTTTTTTTTTAAATTAAAACATTGTATATTATGTTATTACCTAGTGTAAGGCTATATTGTATTTTTATATGATGTATAAAAGATTAACTAGTGAGTTTACTGCCGTTGCTTCTCGGTAGTAAAGCATTACGAACCTTCCAATCTTCTCCTCTTATATTTTGTTCCTTTACTACACACATTGTAACTAGTACAATCGAAGTTTTATTGGAGTTGCTTGAGTGTGTCATGCTCTCTCAAAGTGTCTCTACGGTGGTGGCGTGTGTGTCGGGTCGTTACGTTCCCTAAAACATGGTTGAGCGAAGCGATGGCTGATTCATGTGTCATACTCGTGAACGGGTGCCGCCTGTGGAGGCTGGTCTGCTCTTGCAAACTTCTTTGTATTCTTAGTATTTAGTCTTACTTTTTTGTTTTGTTTATTAATACTGTAAGACATTGATTATTCCTTAGTGATGAATACATAAACTGTCTTTTGTTTATATTAGATACTTTTTTATGTTGTGCTTGTGCTTTATATTTCATGTTTTTTTATGTTTGTAATGGAAAGTGTCCTTTTATGATAGGGAGGGCATTTTCCAATATTTTAATTGGACGCTGTAAGAGAAAGGGAGAAAAGAAATGCCCTTGCTGAGTTTCTTGCCGGTTCTTCTCAGTACAAGGTCTCCCGCCCTGTAGACTTACGAACCGATGGCGTAGTGACATTCATAAGTGCTCAATTATTGTAGCCTAAACTGAATAAGTTAAATTGAATTTGAATTGGAAATGCGGGTTGTGGATTTCTGATACGACTTTTTGTTGCAGGTTTCCTCACGATGTTTTCCTGCACCGAAAAGCCAGCGGAGTGAATATTCAATGTACTTGAAAAAATTAAGAAAAAGACTCATTGATACACGCCAGACTCGAACCTCCGCCACTCAGGACGCGAGGCGAAATCAAAACCATAAGGCCACCACCGACTTGCAGTAAATTATATCAACTAAAAACATTAAAGAACAGCATCGGCAGGCAAGCTGATAGCCAAAACTAACTAATAGCAATCCGAAGTTGTTCTTGAATGGATGGAAATCAATAAAATCTGAATTCAGTAAAAACCACACCACAGAATCAATTCGAATTTCAAGTTGTAACTATAACGATTCGGTCTCGATTAGTTTCAATTGACACCACTCGATTGGCGCTAGTGTGGCGACTGTAGCAGAAGTCACGTTTTCGATCTGATACAGTTTGCAATCTGACAGGAGTTAACAGATAGCAACAGAAACTGGTCACGTCGCACATAGGGGTATCTTGCTGATCTAGCTGGTCAAAATTATTTATTAAGTTTTTTTTATATCCAAGGGGATGTTCTGGTGAATTATAAGCTATAATACATTTTTTTTTGATGAATAATAAGAATAATGTCAAAATATTGGAAAAAAATATATTTTAGTAATTTACAACTTCGATATTTAATATTTCTTAAACAAAATTTTATAAAATTTATGTAACTATAATGTTGATGAGTTCCCTGATTCTTCATCATCCTCATCACTTTCAGTTACCCCAGAAACCTCCGCCAAATCAGAATCTGAGTCTCTTTCAGAGTCAGGTATAGCAGGAATCATTAAAGCAATTGCTTCTTTCGTGAGTGGCAACGTTCTTTTTTTGGCGGTTGTTCTCATTCCAGTAATCAGTGCGTCAGAACTGAGTAATAATCTATTTATAATATCAGTGTTACACTTGACCCTTAAAATTTTCTCGCGAAATTCTGCCTGTACTGCTGGAAATATTTATTCCGTGTCTCAGCGGCATCTTCCGAGAGCAACCCAATTGGCAACAATGCATGGGCTATGTCAGTAGCACCATGCACCAGGATCTTGTGCATCGTCGGTGTCATAGGAAGCCACGGATACAAACTTATATAAAGTTTTGCAGAGTCTATGCAATAATCTGCAAACTTGTTCAAATAGACGTTGTGACCACTTGATATGAGTTCAAGGATTTTCTTTCTCTTGCTTCTTTCGCTTAGCTCATTAAATGGCTTTGATGGTCTACCTGAACTTTTAGGCTGCGCTCTCGGTATTTTGAAAGTATTTTTTAACCATTTGTCATTATTATGAAGAAATCTAGCTTCCGTTTTATCAGCTTTATTCCACTTTTGTTTAAATTCCAACTTAATATGCGAAAACTTGTGCTTCATCGTCTTAGTTCATCTTAGGAATAGTTTTCGCTGTATAAAATCCATTTTCTAAGTAATTTAAATTTTTTTCAAAATTAGGCAAATTTTTCTAACTTCCAGAAAAATAGGTGCGCGGGTGCATCCAATAAGAGACCGGGAAGGGTTGTCTATTGTTCTCTAGTCATTCGAGAACTATAAGAACCAGTTTTTTATTATCTTCTACAACTTTTTATAATTTGATTTTTAACCGACTAGATCAGCGAAATACCCGTATGTGCGTCGGTGGTAAGGCTGCTGGTTAATTTGAAGCCTGTTATAACATATCCGGCGAGTGTATGGAACGTACCTGCACCAGTGCTGGATAAGAGGTCATGGACATCTTGTAGCCGGGTATCCGTGCTTTGCAATTCGGCATAATGTGCAGGTTTAACACGTACATCTTCTGAATACGCAGCATTGACTGGTAACTGCATAATAAATTCTTCGTTAAAAACGGACATATACCCGTCAAGTTTGAGACCGACTGGCACACTGAGTGTTCCGTTACAAGATCTAAAACTGTATATATGAATTGTTCTTACATTTAGATACAACTTTTCTGTTAAATATAGATAAAACTGCCACCTGAATTATTTCAAATTTTATCGGATTGTTAACTTTGGACACTAAATAGAAGAACTAAAAAGACTATAAAAAAAACGTAAGATTTTGTCAGCTATGTCAAATACGAAATCCTAAACTAGATTCAACATCAGAATCAACATAACATTTTCCCAACTTTTAAAACGCACTGCACTTCTTAAGTCGAAGACCATTGGTTAAAACGTAATTCTAAAGCTAGCACCAATGGTGACCACGTCATCAATACTAATCTGTTTGTTTGTCCGTCTTTTGCGGCAAAACGGAGCGAAGAATTGACGTGATTTTTTAAGTGGAGATAGTTGACGGGATGGAGAGTGACATTGGCTACTTTTTATCCCGAAAAATTCAAAATTTCCCGCGGGAATTACTATAACCGCTATAACAGCTATAGCTACAGCTTGCTATAGCTATAGTCTATTGACTAGTGGCTGCAGTACCGGAAACTCCATTATCATCCATTCATCCGGCGAGGGAAACACAGCTACGATCATGTGCACCGGCAGGACAATTTTCCATACCGTCGCCCATTTGGCTACGATAAACACTGCAACACTGCTGGTAAAAGAAGATAAGGTGTTGCACGAAATAACTAAACCAACTGGTTAGTAAAACTATTGACAAAAAGAATAATTAATGGAGATAACACTCTGACCTGTTCCACGTGGTATGTCCGACGTACAAGTTGCTGAGGTCCGGTAGCAATTTAACAAGGCCGGTGCAGTGATCTCCAAAACCGAACAGTAGGCCATCCGAAGACTTCTTCGGGAGAGACACTGCGTACGCCAAGTCGTCGAGGTCGCCCAACATGTTCAGCCAACTAATAAAATAAAAAAAGTGTGATTAAGGGATTAAAAGTGTTCATAACCAATTGTGTCCAAATAAAACTAGACCAATATACAATACCAATGTACACATTTTTCCGAAAATATATTACAACTGAGCAACGTACTTACATGATATCTCGGATGGTGAGTTTCTGGTTAATGTTGCACGTCGCCTCGTTGTACCCGATAGCGAGCCCTTCAATTTGAATGTAGTACAATTTCATCTAGAAAAGTTCCACAAAACATTATAAAACTTGTTGTATCTACGTAAACTGTACGGCAAGTTACGATTACGATTGTAGTTTTAACATTAGATACTGAAACGTTTTATGCAAATGAACACCATAACTTCTCATTCTCTAATAATATAAACAAATATAAAGTATAAACAGATTGCTTGCCTAACACAACTTTTAATTATCTTATAATATACTCTGTCTGTTCCTTTGGACCAGTCAAAACAATTTGTGCTATGAAAACTGTCATTTACTGTTGAGCCTCACACCTTTTGCGATTATATGTTTGCGAATCTGACTCGCAATTGACTAGTTTTTTAAGTTGCATATTCAGATTAATTATTTATTACTATTAAAACTATTAAATTCAAACGTACACTGCACTAGGTTAGCAGATATGTTTTTTGTGATAGGAGTGAGTGAATGTGACGCCACCTGCGGTATTTAAACCAGCGTATCTCAAATATTATCGAACGAAATAAAATTTAAGTCACGATGTTCAGCGTGCTTTTAAAGGGATAAAAATAACTGACGGGGTGGCCAGTGATATTACGAACGACAACTAGGGAGGTGAACATTAACAATGCTTGTAACATCCACGTTTCACCAATGTGAAACCAACTAAAACTATTACAGTACCGGCAACTAGCCGCAAGATAAGTTTATAGCTTACAAATTGTAACAATACTGGTTGGCTTCTATGAGAAATAGAACCCGAAACATTCGGCATGAGAGACCAACGCACTACCACCTGTAAGACTCATTTGTCTAGGTCTTAAGGGGAAGTGTCAAGAATGAAAACTTGACTGCTCTGCGGCTCAGTTGGCAGTAGTGGCAACCGAGCTTAGTTCGAGATAAACTTGAAAATAATATCTAAATACAAAATTATATACAAAATAGAACAACAACCAAAAAGAAAAATTAAAGAATAAAACCTGACCACAGGATGCAGGATTTAAACTCACGCACTCTATTAATAACAGAGCCACGAAAACCAAACTTCCAAGATATTATGCCAAATCGTTAAAAAAACACGGGATAGAAAAGAAATGCGGGAGACATATACTGACGAAACGAATTAATAGATATGTGCCAGCCCGAAATCAGTTTTTAAAAGAACTAGTTTGATAAGTAATAGCTAGTTTTAAAAATTTATAATAAAAAGTGTATGACATAAACCTATATGCGGGTCATATGCTTGTTTGTCACCCTAGTGTAACACAATTCTCATAATAACTTTAGTTTGGTTTGTAACTTTTCTTATAATATGCTAGAAATGTAAATGGCCTCGTAACTAAAAAAACAAAGCAAAAATTTAATTAAGCAATTCATCGAAATCGTTAGAGCCGTTTTTTAGCATACGATTACAAATAGGTATTGCTCGTAGTATTTACAGAAAAAAAGTTATTATCTTTACGCCTAGTGTGAGTTTATACCTCCACTACCGCGTTCGCGTCAACGTGCGTTACGAGACTGTTTTTAATTAAAGAATTTTTAAGAAATAGCAATGGTTAAGTTATAAACTCACATTAGGCCCACTGGCTTCACTGGCTTCTTAGTTTAGGACCAGATGGAGCTATATACATGTGACACGGGTATTTATTTATTTATTATTTACCTACTACAACATAATTATTTAATACTGGAGGACCGAGCTTTGCTGGGTTTTTTTACAACGCCATCTATTGTCAAATAGCTTTAGTGTTGCTGTGTCGGTAAAAATAATAGTATAACTACTCGCCAATAGATGTCAGGAAGAGCCATATTCAATTTTATCATTGCCTGAAAACACGGATAAAACGACGTTTTTTAAAAAATGAAACCTAGCTAGATCGATTTATCGCCCCCGAAACCCCCGCATACTAAATTTCATGAAAATCGTTGGAGCCGTTTCCGAGATACAGATTATATATATTTATACTTTTATACAAGAATTGCTCGTTTTAAGGTATTATTATTATTCATTACTATAAGATCGTGGTACACAATGTGGGTGGCATCAATCTATTCTTTGAAACAAGTTACCTGATACCAATAAGCGTCATTCGGGTTGTCCTTGACCATAGTAACGATGTAGTTTTCGTTTTTGTCCACGAAATTTTCGATAAGTGTGCAGATATCCGTCTTGTTGTAACAATAACTGTAACGGTTAGAACTGTTGTTGTTAGATTTAAATCCTTCATTTATATTAATAATTTCAGCTCGCCATCGGCAGGAAATTCATTCTCACATTTCAGAACCTAAATGGTCGCGTACAGTGCGGTTTCAGAGAAACTTCCTCCCGCGAACACTTAGGTTGCGAAATGAATTCCCTGCCAAGGTTTTCTCTGAGAACTACAGTATGGGGTTCTTCAAGAAAGAAGTTATTAGATTTTTGAAGGGTTGGCAACGCGTGATTTATGCTCCAGGTGTTGCAAGCGTCCATAGGCTACAGAGACCATCAGGTGGGCCGTAAGCTTGTTTGCCAACCTATTGGTTTTTTTTTTTAAATAGAAAAGAAAAAGGCGATAAGGTCAGTAACTGAGTGCTTACCTTTGTTTCTGTCGCCATATAACTTAGCAATGCTTGTTATCGGTGTGCTTTATAAGTTGTTTACAATTGCTGTACTTGAATACAAATAAAATAAAATCATTGCCTAACCTGCTGGTTAATACTAAATATTTACTGGTAGTTATTAAGATCTGTTTTTATGGTTCCGTAGCCAAATGGCTGCTACCTTTCCATCGATGCTCATGAAATTTTTACTAATCTGTCTTATGTGAACCACTATACTTACAATTAAAATCTTGCAAATTTAATGAGACATTTTTTTTTCAAAAGTAGGTTCATTGCATGGTAGGTAACTTACATAGAATTAATGGTAATTTTTTCTATTAACTTTTAACTTCTAAAGTGTTAACCTTGACACCACTTACTCTCTAAATTTTAAACAATGTCCTCTTAAATTTCTAAAACAAATTTATATAGAAATATATGTATAGCATAGTCAAACGCAACGGTTGGTGAAACTTTCCCGAACGATTTGTGCTTACTTACATATGGCTACTCGGGAGCTGTCCGAAAATTGAGGTCCCAATAAATGACTAGAGGTAATATCATTTATTTTATTTTTATTTATTTATTTATTTGCCTGAATAAGGTACAGATGGTCTTAATAAATAATTGATGTACATGGTTCGCTTATTCTACCCCTTCAGGGTGTGCAAATTTTACAATTCAATAGTTAATTAATTTCTAAAATGTCACCAGTAATAAAAATTCATTATCATCTATCAACAGAATTAATTTAAATACAATATAAAATGTTAAGAAAAATAAATAACAATAGCCACATGTCATATTAAAATTTTTAAATTACATTCGCCACATGTCATATTACAATTTTTCAAAAAAAAAAAAAAAATTATACCCATATGTAGCAATTGACGCACGCTATTTATTGTTAAGAAACTCTCCTACGCTATAAAAACAATTTTTTAGTAACCATCCCGTCAATCCTTTTTTAAATAAATGATATGGTAGTGCTTTTATATCAGATGGCAACTTATTGTAAGTTTTTATTGCCATGTAACAAACATTCTTACCATATATATCAAGGTTACATTTAGGTATAAATAATTTCAATTTATCTCTTGATGGCCTTGAGGTTACGATTTCTGAATGTTTAGGAAAGTTTTGCGGATGTTGTCTAACAAACAGACATATTTTCCTGATGTACATGCATGGTAATGTTAACAATTTTAATTTTTTAAATAGAGGTTTACAACTATCTGTTACCCAAGCGTTGCATATTACTCTTATACATCTTTTTTGGGTTTTAAAAGCTCTATTTATGTCCACAGAGTTACCCCACAACAGTAGACCGTAGTTTAATACGGATGCCACATAGCCGTGATACGCTGTTAGTGCAGTTTCTAATGAACCTGTTTGTCTTACCCGTTTCAGAGCGTAGACAAAACGATCTAGTTTACTGCAAACATTCTCTATCTGTGGTTTCCAATTTATATGTTTGTCAATTACAATTCCAAGAAATACAGCATTTTCCACTTCTTGTACTACGTCGTTATTACACTTAAGTTTTAATTTCAATTTATTCGATTTGTACGTAGAGAACTGTACCACATTGGTTTTTTTTATGTTTATTTTTAAATTATTATTTGTCAACCATGTAAACACTTTATTAAAATTATCGTTAATTTTATTTTCAAAATCTTTTTTATCGTCGCATTCTATAATTAAAGTCGTGTCATCAGCAAAAAGAATATATTTTTCCTGAATAACAGTTGGAAGGTCATTAATATAAGTCAAAAATAGCAGTGGACCCAATATACTACCTTGCGGAACACCACATTTGTTAACTTTGTATGTAGAGCAGTAGTCTTTTTTAATTGGTTGTCCATTTATTATTTTTCGTTATATCACAGATTCGAAGTTATATTACATCAAACACGATAACCGACTGTAGTAATAGCATTGACTGCAGATATTAAATATGATGAGTACAAGATAATTTTAAATCTCACCTTTTGAGCATGTTCTGCCAGTGCATCCAGATGAGGTCCCTAGTAAGATAACCCTCAAGGTAGCCCGCCGCGTACGCCTGCTGCTCGTCATCCGCGGATGCCGACGAGTGGATTTCCAAATATGCCCACCTAAAAGACGTCATTAGTAAACAATAGGTACATTCACTGTATTTCTATGTGTTTTATAATACATTTGGCAATTTAAAATTCGCGCATAAATTACACTGCACTCCTAATATAATGAGCTCGTTTTTCTTTTTGGATTTTATATACTTTATTTAAATTAACTTTACTTACTGCACCAACAACGTGTACAATGGCGGACTTAATGCCACCTGGCACTCTCTGCCATTTAACCATGGAGCCAAGCAGATAACTTGGGATCATACAACCGTATACTCACTGGCGATTTTAAATTCTCCTAAAAATTATATTTTCTTTTATATTTCTATGTACTGTACCTACTTATTTGTTTTATTTTATTTATTTAGTACACCAAATTTAAAATTAAGAATAAGACATATACAGGTAAGGCTATGTACTGAGGCAAGCTTATCTCTATTGAGTGATTTCTTACAGCTAGAGTCAGAACATATACATATAACACATATAAAATCAGGCAGATATGTGTCCCTTAGTTAAAACATAAATTTAACCCTTTAAGTTATAAAACAAAACCTATAACTAATGAAATTTCAAATCTTACAATGTAAAAGTAATTTCTTGTAACGTATAAATACAAATAAATACACATCTATATAAACAAACTTTTAAATAAACATACCTACATATATTATGTATATTACATACATACATACACAGATATTGTTTGAACCCTCATATTACTAGGATTGTGATATAGCCGATAGACCGACTATCTTGAATTAGGTTAGGTAGGTATTTAACTGTACTGTAACAAAAAACAAAATATAGACACATATAAGTTTAGTTGTATCAGTTGTTTGGTACCAGTACAAGCCTTGCTAAGTTTGGGACCGAATGGAGCTAAGTGAGATGTCCATAAATACTTTATTTAAGTATTAGTACCTGGAGGACCGAGCTTCCCTCGTTTTTTTTTTACAACGCCATCTATTGTCAAGAAACTTTAGTGTTTCTGTGTCGATAAAAAAAAAACCGTTTACGAGATTCAGATTATAAATATTTATATACCTACTTATACATATATTCAAGAATTGTTTGTTTAAAGGTATTAGATTTTATAAATGACCTAAGTAGAAAGGTTATTGACTTTCATTTATATTGTGCCCTTACGCGAAACATTATCGGAGAAGAAAATACCGCGAGGTTTATATTAAGAAGAGACACTGCATGAAGTTAGAGCTAAACTTACGTGGCTATTTGGTAGCGTGGCAATTGCCACTTTAGGTACACCCATTTTTTTTTTCATTAATATTATTTGTCTTATTCTTAGGACACAAATGTTTATATATATCCATGAGTATTCTTAATATTAGGTATTTACTTTTTGTAACGTCAGCTCGAAAAATCACTATTAAGTTTTATTATATTAACATATTAACTCACTCACCCTGTCCGATTGATCTCATTCCGATAAGTGGCCCGAGCCACGTGGTTGTCTGGGATGTCTGCGTAGTAGTCGCTTACGCCAATCATTGCTTTGGCCTCCTTCCATACCACAAACCCGTACTTAGCTTCACAAATAATCAGAATCCAAAATACGACTGCGAGACTTTGCTTGAAGCACACATTCATTGCTGTCGAACTCAGTTATGCAATGTTACACGTTATTCTTGTGTCTAGACACAACGATATCAAAATCGTCACTTATAAGCAGCATTTATTGTTTTAAAAGACAAGACTTCGTTGTGAAAATAAATGTGTTCTAATAATAATAATATAATTTACGTATTACATATATAAATCTTCTGAAATTGATGGATGCTTGACAGTTGTTGTCTTCTATTATCCTTTCTGTTTACCTTCGTGTGGTCAAATTGACAGCTATTGAGCAGCAACATAGAGCAACGTGGCGGCGCCTTGCGTCTGGATGTCGTGCTGCTTTATGGTATATTTTGCCCAAGGTAAGCGATTATTATAGTCCAGTCAAAAACAACTAAATAAAACTCTGAGTAATACTAATTTGCATAGAACTGTAAATTGGTAACCATTACAAATAAAATGACAAAAGTCCCCATCCACTTTAATTTTTCAATACTAGCTTTTGCCCGCGGCTACGCCTGCCCTAAATTTGGTTATCGGCGTGGGATTCTTACGGCAACTGCTTGATTATACTTACTAAAGTAGTTTGTTATAGAAAGCGGAAGCTGCAGCTACTTTTAGTTCGTTTGTGGAATTCGGTAATAGTTACCCCAGTAGGAACTTTTGAATTTTCCGGGATAAAAAAGTGGCCTTTGTCCTTCTCCGTATCTCCAACTATCTCGGTGCAAATTTCATGTCAATTGGATGCTCCGTTGCGACAGAATGGAGTAATAACCGTTATAGTTATTCCCACTGGAACTTTTGAATTATCCGGGATGAATGTCCTATTCCAGCGGCTCGATTTCGTAAAATGACAGCTAACAATTCTCGTTTGAAATCCATAGAAATAAGATATAGATTGCGCATTCGAAATGACGTATAAAATTCATCAATTGTCGCGAAACCGCAATGTATATCTTATTTTTTTCAAAAAGGTTAGCAATCTTTTTACGGAATCGACCCGCTGGACCTAACCTATATGTGTGCCAAGTTTCATCCTGATGGCAGCCAAGGAGTTTTGATTTCACTTTGCATCCTGAGTGGCGGAGGTTCGAGACCCGGTTCGTACCAATGAGTCTTTTTCTTAATTTCTCAAGTACATTGATTATTCTCACCACTGGCTTTTCGGTAAAGGAAAACATCGTGAGGAAACCTGCATACGTCAAAAAAAAACAAAAAAGACGTATGTGAAGTCCACAATCCACACTGGGCCCGCGTGTGGATTATAGTCCAAATCACCCTCGTTGAGGGTAGGACGTGCTCCAGCAGTGGGGACGTATGAGGCTGATAAGGAGAAGTTACGAACTTCGCTTATTTTTTATAACCCCAGGGGTTAAAGAAAACACAATTTTACTATCTCTTTTTCCAACATTTAACTAACGCAAACTCAATTTTTTAGTTACAAAAATAATTAGGACATACTTTTTCTGGTTTTGGGCCAGTACCGCTAGCCAATCGCGGTTGATTTGTAAACAGTAATGGAATGATGTTTTATACATTTTTGCACCGAAAACCCGGAATGGGTTTTCATACAATCCTGCCTTGTTTTAAAAAACCATAAGAGTGGTGTCATGCCGCGCTCTGCTTGCATTTAGATGAAAATGTATACAATTACTTGCAAATTGGAAAAACAATTAAAATAAAAAAATAAAAACCATCTTAATTAATAAACAATAACAATATATTTCACTATCAATTTCTCTTTAACGTCCACAATTGAGATCAAAATGGGAACCCATCACGTTTTAGTCCCCGTCACGTGGCGCATAACCTGATCCCAATTTCCCCGCACTTGTACCCCACTTCTCTCACTAGGTAGGGTATCCTTTCATGACCCGGTGCGTGGAGCCACTCAGTCATATTAAGAGGTACCGTAGCGTAGCCCTTCTTCTCCAATATGTCTACAATAAGACGGAAGGTACCTCTCAGTCGATTACTGTTCATGGAGAAACAGCCTTGGTGGAAGTTCATTACACAGACCCTGGAAGACATAAATTTATATAAGGTATAATCCTAAATGCGGGAAGGTAAATTCAAAAACACCATGGCGAAATATAGCGTTACTAGCTTTGGCCCGCGGTTCCACTTGCTCTTAATTCGATTATCGGTGTAGGATTTCAACGGCAACTCCTCAATTTTAGAAAAAAACCGACAAACATTTGACGTTTTCGTTACGACGACGAAGTAGCCTATGTCCCTCCCCGGGACTCAAACTATCTTCATGACAAATTTCATCTTAATCAATCCAGCGGTTACTTTCGCATTTATAATATTAGTATGGATTAGAGTTCCATACCAATACCACAGTACATTCATTTCATTCATGCAGTCGGCCATCGGAGGTTTTCTGACAGATCTATCGGCGAGACGTGGGACTGAACGTTCCCGACAAACCTATGCTGAAGACACACTCGGACCAGTCATATGTTTGGTCGTGGCGCCATGACTGTCTAGACTAGATGTTGTCGGCTTTTTCAATAGCAAAGGCGATTGCAGATTGTATGAATGAATTAAATGTTTAGGCTGAGCCAATACGGTGTAAAGGAAACCTTATGGTTAAGGTATGGTCACAGTTTATCATGGCTTTTTTTCAGCAACTACAAATTATCAAATTGAAATTGTAATATCTACATTTGTAAATCAGTAGCAGCTAATAGAAGGAATTAATTTTAAAATTATTAGAAATGGGTTTTGCAATGAGTGATATAATTATTGGCAAGCAAGCCCTTTCTTTCCAATTCTTCTAGAAAATACTTACACTATTGCGTCTTCCGGTAACTTCAGTTGCTCGATAGGAACTTTGCCGTCGCCGCTCGGTTTGTTCAGCTTTTTTGGATATCCCGCTTTTAGACAAATTAGAGTATCTGAAATGGTAAACATTTATATAAACTTTTTCCTGATTGGCAATGTAACAAATACGTACGAGCAACTTACGATAATCTGGCAAACTTACTAGAATATTAACTGTATTTCATAAAATGATCCTTTCTTAACAATTCGTCTTAAGACGCCAACTCCGTAAGACGTTTTTGTAATATGCTAGCTAAACTTGTAAAGATTAAAAGTCACGTGAACTACTTAAATAGCGATTTCTGGTTTCACTCGTATACTAAAATAATTTGAATTTATTATCGATTTCCGATATAGCGTTGCTTAGGTCGTCAACCGGGATCTAAACCTCCACCTCTGCGGGACAGCCAGACTGTACTGTTCTGTCACAACTATACATTTTATCATCGCCTAGACGATATTGACCGAAAAAAAAATATACACTGATTCTAAATACATATGCTAATTGCTGTCGAACCAATACAGTTATGAATGTGAAAGTCAACGCAACATTGCAGTCAATTTACCCTCCAGATTCGAACGTCAACTTGCAAAATAGCCGAGTAGACAACTATGTAGCAAAACGTCGATATTTCGAAACATCTGCCAAGGAAAAATACTACTTACGTATTTCGACTAAGTAGCAAAACGTCGATATTTCGAAACGTCCGCCAAGGAAAACGACTACTTACGTATTTTGACTAAGAAGCAAAATGTTGATATTTCGATACGTTTATCAAGCAAAATTTTGAAGTGGACAAGCTGATGAAATAGCAAAATGTTGATGTTGAAACTTTTATTTTCTAAATTTTAATGTGTGTAATGGACCGAGTGTGATGACGTTTGAGCCAGAGTACAACTCTCGGCACTCTTTGATACCTCGTGTATCCTTGAGGGCGCCAACGAACCCGTGGACGTCGGCGTCGTGTTTGGGGGGAGATAAGGGGAGGTCGAAGAGACTAATCTCGCTATCTGGACAGCGAGATCATCGTCTGGGGCCGTTAGTACGTGCCGAGGCCGCCTAACGATAGTTTTATGACCATGCCGAGGTCGGTAGGGCGCATAACAAAAATAAGTAGAGTTGCACTGAAATGCCTGTCTGAAAAGGTATATTATATTGATAATAATAATAATAATAAAATTCTTTATTGCACTAATTTTGTAAATAGGCGAACTTAATGCCTTTAGGCATTTTCTACCAGATAACCATTGGTAATGTAGATATAAATAAGGGGTTGTGCAGTGTTTGTTGTAATAGATTGTAGTAGCTTCAATAATAATAATAGATTTAGTGATAAAAGATAGTATATAAGAATAATATCATTAAGTATAATATGTAAATAAGATAAATTATATATAATTTTATACATAAATTGATAGAACATTTAAATGCTGCCCCAAGCCATTTTACCAGGTTGTAAGTATTCACGTAGATTTAAACAGTTGCAGCAATAACTAGGGATGGGCCGAATGTGGTTTAAACCGAATACGAACTTCGGCCGAACATTCGGTTAAAATTAAAAATTCGGCCGTAATTCGCTTTAATTTCGCCGCGCTTTCTCGAGAGCGACACGTCGTAATTTCTTTACGTACTAACATGAGTTATTTGGCTAGAATTTGTTTGTCGTCACCTGAAAACTGTATATTCTTAGAGCTAGGGAACTTATACGAACGAAAACTTAACAGCTTTCTGCCACATAACGACGAATCTTTGGTGTTTTTATATCATAACCTGCCTACAGTTAATTTTAAATACGATGGATTAAAAGTGGATAAAAGAATAGACTTTTAAATCATTGATTGAAAAAAAAATACCCATTCATATTTAGTTTGTAAACTACAAAAGTAAATTTTAAAGATGTATTTTTCGAAATCCCGCTGGACGTGAGTTTGTTTAAATTAAAGTTACGCTTCATAATAAAGTAATCAACTAAGCAAATTACTCAACTTTCTGATGTGTGTTAGAAGAATACTAAGTTAATGTAATTTTTGGTAAAATTTGATGTCTTTTTAATTCGGCAAATTTTATTTTACGGTTATGATAGATATGATTTCTATTAATTTCAGTCAAAATAGTTCAAGTAGGTATTTTACTAATTAGGTCAAACCGAATTAAAACGAATTTCGGTCCATCCTTAGCAATTACACAAATATCATGAAACAATAATAATATAAGACAAACGCCAGGAGAAGTATGCACGTCTTTTTCAGTTGATCATGACCAAACTTGATGTGAACATTGGCAGAGTAAATTGTTATATAAACTAACAACAATAAGAAAAAAATTAAATATCGATAAATTTGCTGAAACTAGGTTACAGTACCTTAAATACTATTGATTGTTAATAATTAATATTGATTGTTAGTTTAATTTTCTTTTATTTTGTCATTCGTTTAATATATTATTTCCATTTGTAATAAACTTTTTGTTTTAATTACCTGGACTAAAAAATGTCTTACTAGTGTGACGTTTTGACATTTTACACTTTCTGCTACACAAAAGAAGTCGTGTTCTACTATTTCGACGTCTAGCATTTTAGACGTTTTCCGAATTGGAGATTTTGCGTTTTATGTGTTAGACGTTTTGCTACTTCGTCAATTTGCCTACTAGGTCATATCACTTAGTAGACGTTCTGATTCGGAGGGCCTATTTAAGCTGTTAAACCTATCTAAATAATAATTATTTCACGTAATAACAAATCAATATGGTTTAAACGTAGTTTTAAAGTCAAAACCTGCTGTTTACCAGTGCTGTAGAAGTGTATATATAATCACTAGTTATGGATCGATATGATAGAATTTTTTTTACTAGGAAAATGTCAAAGGACTTTGAATACACTAACCTATGACGATTCCGCTCGGCAGTATGACATTTTTGACGACATACTCCGGACTTCCCAAACCTCGAGCCAAACCTTCTTCCAACTGGGCTGTAGTTGAATGCACTGGATATACTTCCTTCGCTTTCGCCAAAATCTTTTCTGGCAACGAATATTCTTTCTCATGCAAAGTTGTCACTGCCTCATACAAAGTCAATAGCTGTATGTAATCTAGGTTATTATTTTCTCTATCCAGAAAATCTTGCAGAAATTCCTCTGAAAATACTCTCTTTAACACAAAATCTTCAAAATGTCCCAACGATGCTAGTTCGAGACACACTTTAGTCCAGGGTAAGGTGGTGCTCTTGGTATTCAGTATGGGGTTTAAGGATATTTGTCTTCGTATCTCTTCCCACTGTGCCGGTTCTGGGGTGTAGTTGCTGTTTGAAAGGCAGTTGATAAAACCAAAGAGTATGTTGGTACGAGCATTGGAAATGGTTGTTGGGTTCGAGACGGCTTGCTGACAGAGTTTCTCAGTTAAACTTAAGTGAGTGTGGGCCTGAAATCATATTTTTTTTGGCTAGTAATGATGAAACACAATTTTTCAAAAGTTAAATTTAAAAAATACTAGTTGATCAATGGGACACGGAACTATAAAGGTCCAAATTTGGTGTATGTTACGATGAAATTGGACATTCACCGGTGCATGTTAACACACCAAGATAGTTTGGTTAATCTTAGTTATGGCAATTGAAAATTAATGTGATCTTAATAATGCCACAACTGTATGCCACTTTATAATAAATCCTCATCCTAACTCATATACTTATAAAAGTAAAAGGCTGCCTGTTTGTTATGCCTTTACGGCGTTTTGGAGCATCCATTAAACATTAAATTTATTTTATTCTGATCGAGAGTTCCCATTGATAAACAATTCCTTTACGTCACATCAGAGCAACGGGTAACTTCATTTTGGTACAGAAATTCTGGGTGGAAGGGATAAGATTTAACCCGTTTGAGACTTACCAAGATTTTTCCGTGGATGATAAGTAATGATAAAAAATTATGTAAGTAGTTATTTTTTAATACTAACAATATTACTTTTTAACTTATCTTTCTATTACGAAAGTTATCTTAAGTAATAAGTTAAGTCTCGACCACAAAATCGAAAGCGCCATTAATATCTCCCATCCATTAAAAACGATAAGATTGCAAAGATTTAAGATAATTTATGAATGCATTTACCGCTAAGAAAACCCCATTCATTGTAGTCCCACAATTCCAGAACACTCTCCTCTCCATCTCCAAGAGCATTGAGATCCTTGGTGTTGACATCTCCAGCGATGTTCAGTTCCGAAATCATTTACAAGATAAGGTGATGCTGGCGTCCAAAAAACTAGGTGTACTCAACAGAGCGAGGCAGTACTTCACGTCGGGGCAGAGGTTGCTGCTTTAAAAGTCGCTAGTTCGGCCCCATATATGGTGTACTACTGCCATCTCTGGGCAGGTGCACCCACATACCAGCTTGGACCTTTTGACTCGGTACAACGACGGGCTATGAGAATTGTCGACGATCCTAAACTCACTTGCCGTATCGAACCCTTAAGTCTGAGGAGAGACTTTGCCTCCCTGTGTATGTTCTGGCGCTTGTACAATGGGATGTGTTCTGAGGAATTGTTGCCCACGGCTACTTTCTACCATCGCACCGCTCGCCATCGGCAGGGAATTCATTCTCACACTTTAGAACCGAAATGGTCGCGTACAGTGCGGTTTCAGAGAAACTTCCTCCCACGACCGTGTGCTTGTTTGCCATCTAAGCGATATAAAAAAAAATTCAAAGCGAGTAAGACGTTTTTATTCAGTAGTGTTTTATTTTAAATTAGTAGGTACCAGTGGCAAAGTTGTGATTATGAAAAGGGTAAGCCGGTCACATGTTTTTAGTTTGGAAAATGAATTTAGCAACTTAGTCAGTTCAACAGCACTATATATGAATTAAAGCCATTATGACAAATGAAAATCACTGCAATGACAAATACGTGAGATAAAAACACAATGAAAAAGTAAAATAAACAAAACCCGCGAAAAATAGCAAATCGCAAGCACGCACAATCAGTGATAATGGCGGACGGACACTTACTACTACTACTTGCTTCACCTGTTTGGGTAAAATCTTGGAATTGTAATTTTAATCACTACCCGAATAGCTAGCAGGCTCAAATTTTTAGGGAAGTCTAGAACTTGGTGACATACAATAATAAATTGTGAGCAACACATAACATCAACATTTACCGCCATTTTGAAACTTTTCATTTTGTATGGAAAAGTTTACATAATCGTAGATCTAATAGCGCCACCTATGTGATGTGTAAGGTAACGTAATAATGAGTTGTGTTAAATGTAAATCGACCGAAGGAAAAATTGTGTCGTGTTGTCGCTAGGTGAAGTAATGAGTTTAAAAGTGAAAAACTAAAGATGTCGCTACTGATAAGCTTATGCTTTATGAAGTATATCAAGACTAAAAAGTATAAAATAAAAAAATATAAACATTTAAATACCACGCTTATAAAAAATAAGCCCCCCCCCCTCACACACACAACGAAGCAAAAAAGCTTGGACACATTTCAACTATCATACAGCAATAAAATAGAATCAGAGCAAATTTTTCTTAGTTTCAAATTTTGGGGGCTTATTTTCAACTTTTTAGTTATTTTTTTATACGGGTAGTATTTACATGTTTTTATAATTATCATCTTTTTTATTTTATGCTTTTTAGTCATGATAGGTATAACGCTGTTCAAGCACTAACTTTTCAGTAGCAACATCTTTAATTATTCACTTGTATGCTCATTACATTATCTAGCAATCCTGAGATTCCGTCTTAGTGCTCTACCATTAACTATCGAAGGACAATATGGCTGGTTAAAATTCCGATTACATCTTTGCTTTGAAAACACGCTTGCTACGAACATCATATTGATGATATAGGCTTAGGTAGGCAGTAGATATAGTTCCGGGATTAATACTTTGGAAACCTACTTTTTATCTTAGGAATGAATATTCACGGATTCACGAAGACGAAGTCGTGGCCATCTACTAGTTCTTTAAATATTTTATGCCAAAGGAATAGACAGATAAAAAATATTGAGTTAGTGACTAGTAGTTAATGTAACTAGATACTTACTATTCTCGACAGCACCCTCGCAACCAACAATCCTTTTTCAAATTCGACGTTGTTCATTACCACATAGTTACCGATAGCGTCCATCAACTGCTCGTGGTAATACTCCGGATGCTTGTCTAATACCCGACGCTTGATTCTCGCAGCCGTCTTTAATATCTCGTCGTAGGATAACTCATCCAAAGAATTTATCAGTATATCATAACACATGTGCAACAATTGAACCCTTGTCGGATACACTTCTTTTGTGCAATTGATTTCTACTAAAGACCAAATTATGGATTTGGCCATTTTTGCATCTATGTTCTGGTCGTGAAGTAAAAGACCGGTAACAACATTATTGATACAGCGCTCAGGAAGATCATGGTAGCAGCAATATAATAGCATATCCCTTAATAACGGCAGATCTTGGCGGTCAAGTTCCAGTGGAAGATGAATTTGAAAGGCTAACGGTAAAGCCAACTTTAGAGCATCTACTAGATGATTTTTGCCATCAAATCTCTGGAGTAAGAAGTCCAGAAAAATGATTTGTCGAATGTTGATCAGATTTATGTTGCAACGGATCATTTGGAGCATAGTTTGAAGTATTAAGGAGTCAACGGGGACTCTGAGGTATGATAGGACCTTGGTAGCTTCTATGGCTTCGTTAACATCTAAAGTGCGAGCGTGCTTCTTGAAATTCTGACAGAGTAAGTTGAAGCCTGGATCTTTGAGTAATTTATCTGAGTCTGCAATATTTCTAAACAAAAAAAACTAAAATATTTAAAAAATTACTAAGCCTTATTATCTAATTTGACGACGCCAAATATCAATAATATAATGGTATAGTAGAATAATAACTTTCAATTTTCTCATTGAATTCTTCCATTAAGAATTCAAAAGCAATTGTAATTATTATTTATTTCTTTTATAGTTATTGATAATAATGTTACACAACTGCAAAAATACCAATTTAAAAGAGTTTTTTCAATGTAAACAATTGACAGAAAAAGACTAACCATTTTTTTAACCTAAACAAATGAGACAGGTGATATCTTCTACATGATAGAGTGACAGGAAGCACTAACTTTCCAGCCTTCTGCAGCTCGAAGAGGGTTCTCAGAGCTTGCAGCATGTGTCTATGAGTCATATTTCCGACTTGCTGTTGCACTGTTGCTAGAAGTAGAGCTGCGTTTGGCGCTGACTTGATGCTGGCCATCACTGCATCTGTTGGCTTCGGGATCGCTGCCTCAGACACTGAAAGTTCCATTGGGCAAACCGGCTTTTTAGTGCATTGCTGCCAGCTTAGGGCAGAAAAAACTATTTTCGAATGGCAAAATATATCTCAAATACATTGATTACTCACCGAATCTTTAAAAGCCAGTAGTTTTTAACATCGTTTATCGTTCGTGTAATATAGAAAACATCGTGAGGAAACCTGCATACGTCAAAAAGTCCACAATCCGCACTGGGCCATGTGTGGACTAAGGCGTAAATCGCCCTCGATGAGGGTAGGCCGTGCCCCAACAGTAGGCACGTATGAGACTGATAAGTCATCTCTTTAA
This sequence comes from Apoda limacodes, assembly GCA_946406115.1. NCBI lineage: Eukaryota > Metazoa > Arthropoda > Insecta > Lepidoptera > Limacodidae > Apoda > Apoda limacodes. Next base: position 16,085,668 of record OX291542.1, read on the forward strand.
TACTTATATATTTATTTCTGAAGAGATTAAATCTGAAAATCTCGGTCTTCGCCATTGTAACTAAGTTTGGTTCTGTCAGTAATACCCACCACAAACGTTATGGTGGCTGTCTATTTACCTATTAACCCAATTGGTTTGAATCAGCATTGAAAATGTGATGATTTACAGATGTGTGAACTATATTACATGGAAATAAGGTGGCCAAAACTACCAAATATCACCTTTTCTATGCTTATTTAATTTTGGTTTGAATTGCATTGGTTCGAATGTAAATGACCAGCCAGCATGTATGTACATTACAAACATTAAAAAGGTAATTGCAATGATAATTTTAAAATTATATTATACAAGAGGCAGAAAAGACTATTTGTATTTATGTATTTACTCTGTGATAAAAATTAAATGCTAGAGCAAAGATGACTTATACGTCTAGATACCGTGTTCGGGCACACAAAACGAGCAGATCCGAGTACCTTAATTTTCAGATACTTGCCGTCACACGACATCATACGTAATCTGTGCGTCGACGCGAACTGTGCGCCGTCATAAAGTAATAAAAACGACGATTTGTGCAATAAAATCGTGCTAAACTATTGACAAAAAAAAAGGTTGATATTAAAAAATTACTTTTCACAAGTTACACACTAATTTGCTTACTATATTTGAGATACAAACTAAGTTTTCAAAATAATTATTCGCAAAACAAACAACAAATGTTTTTCTGTCTGTGTTGCCAAGTTTGCAGGTACGTTCATTTCCCATCCCAAGTTTAGTAAGGCGAATACTGAAACGACAATACATATTTTTCACCTAACCTCTCTTACATACTTTACACTATTTCAGGTTGATAAAGTATTTATGTATTGATGACCCCTGTGACACATTGTACCTTTAGAACATAAACCTTTATCCCGGACTTCTGCAATGTTTAAATAAAAAAAACATAACAGTTAGATGTAAATATTTTATGAACTATGAAATTAATAAATTACCGTATCTTAAAATACATATATAATTTGAAAAAATATCTTTTATTTACACCGAACTGTGACGTTAACGTCACGCTTTGGACTCTTTATATAAAATTTCAACTAAAGTTACCTAATACTAGGTACTTTATTATTAGCAAGACGAAGATAGGGCGAGTGAAATTTGCATTGTTTGTGTAATATTCTATGTCAATCAGTAATATAAGTTATACATTTACAATTATAGACTTATTAGGTCTTATGAAAAACAAATATAATGTACTTATAATGATTTTTGTTTGATTTTCTTTTCGATAACTAAAAAAATGTTATACTGAAATGTTAATTGAGATTAAAATTTTCTATAGTTTATTAATGTCCTAACCTTTAAAGAGCTGGGAATAGGCTAAACGCTGAATTTTTCTCAGAATGTGTTACGTAAAAGCAAAAACTAAAAATTTAAGAGGGCTTTTTAGAATAGGCGCCGTAGTACCGTTGGTAATCAAATGACACTGTAACTTACAAAACTGACGAGTATGATTCATATTAAATGTTAATTAAGAAAATTGTAAACATTTTAACAATAACATTGTGATCCGATTCCTGCGGCATAATATCAGCAATATCGCTTTCGCAAAAGTAATTTAGTAATGCTATGCTCTCTACGCGCGCATTCCATCTATCTGTTGACTAAAAAAGAATGCGCTCTATGTTAAAATTGGCGGTACTTACAGTCCGCATTTAACGCATTGGCTGCACATGCTCAGGAGGTAGAAGAGTTGATGTTTTTTAAAAATAGTAAACAGCTATTTGTCTCTGACATTTGGCGAGCAAAACGATTTGAATGGCTCGGCGATGCGATAGCTTTCTATGCTTAAAAAATTTTTTCAACAAAACACGGCTGTTGTCACATGGCGGGGACCTATGCGCACGGATGCCATAGCAGAGAAGGACGGTTATATTTTGTACACCCATCTATATTTTAGCACTACAGTATATAATATTTGGTACATACTTTAAGGTTTTAACATGCATTACATGGCCATGGTCAGCATGTTGCTACCTTCGTATCAAAGGCTTACGTCCTATCTCAAAATAATGTGTCACCACAGGAGGTCATCGAAAGTGAAAATAAATTGTAGTACTAAAAAACGTAAGAACTCCCCAATTCGGGATAATCACTTTAAGGTTGGTAACACCAAAATTGCGCACACAGATGTAAAAATGATAGTCTTATTAGCTGATTTAAACACACATTGATAGGAAAATGGGTCGCAACACTCCCTTTGATGTTGTTTCGGACACGGTATCTAGATGTATAAGTCATCTTTGTGCTAGAGGTAGTCAAGAAAGAGATAACAGACATGGCATAGTAAAAGTACAAGAACTTAGTAATCATAAGATAAATTACATACCTAATGATGAAAAACTTTGAGATAGTAGTGAGGACCTGCCAAGAGTGCTACTCCTCAGCATATTTCTCCATACACTCTTCAAGAGAAGGGTCATTGTTTATGCAAATTTAATCTTTAATTCCTAGAAAAAAAGTCGAGAGAATTTTATGTTGGACACAGTCAAAGGCAGACTAGTTCAGTACAAGTAATACAAATAAATAATCTTGACCTGATGATCTGAAGAGATATTATGTAACTAATTTTAAGAATAGGGCTTCAAAGTCAAAGACAAAATTCTTTACTCAAATTATGTTTTAACATACATTTTTGAATCATCAAAGTTATTAAATACTATTTATATTTTTTGAAAAGACAATTGCTCTTCTTAAGTACCTTTTTTTCTAAGATTGAAATTGTGTCCGGTGTGAGCTCTAACTTTTTAACCAAATTATGTGCAGTGCTGTTGGATAAAAGGAAAAAGCAGTTTCTTCCTTTGCATCCACTTTAAATTACTCTGACCCAAGTTACAGTCAGTTTTAGGTTCTCCCCACCCCTGAACAAAGAGAACAACCAATTCGCTTTTACTCTCTCTGTCAAGAAATAATTGACAGTTGATTTTCTGATCATTTTGACATGAATATTTAGATAAGATAAGATATTTTTTTAATTTCAAGTAATTCAAGTAATTTACATTAACACAATATAAAAAACATGTGAATATTTACATTTAGTTACTTATTACTTAAGATTTTATACTTTGATTGCAGATTGCAATTGAGACTGACACTCACATTAGGCTTTAACCTGCGACGTGATTGTCAATGCCTTCCATTCACTTACACATTTGTCCTTATTTATATAAGAAATAATATAAAAAAATGTGTGTGTGTGTGTGAGTAGGTTTTTTTTTATTATTATTATTGATTTAAGTGCAAAGTAAAAAGACCTACCATGTGTATACAGTGTGAGTCTTCATAAAGTTCACATATGAAAATTGGTGAAACTAGACCCATTTTTATCGAAGGAAAAAATGTCAAAAAAAATCTAATTTTTTTTTTATATTTTATAGATTTTTTTTTATTTTAATTACCTTCTGTTGACTTACTGCAAAGAAAACGTTATAACTTTTGATCTAAGAGGTATATCCTGATAAGACTTAGACTAAGACTTCCCTTCTATTCATGTCCCACCCAAGCTTCTAGCTTTCTTTTGTTCTGCCCGGGCCCCCGCCGTCCACTACCCCGCGCATCGTGCATACAATGACCCACAAAAAAAATGTCTCTACCTGAGGCACAGAATAATGTGGTGGCAGGCCTTTATTCAAACGCTAATTGCCTACATTGTGATAGGGATATAGACATAGGATTTTTGGTTTTACAAAGGTTATACGATGGAGAATAACACAAAGTAATAAAAACCACCTGTAATATGGGCATTATTTGGAGAAATTGATCAAATAATTAAAAAAACACCAATAAAAATACAGATTTTTCTCAAAATGTAATATTTTATTATTACTTCTTGCTGTTTTTTGGGCATTTTGTGTATTTTATTAGTATCCCTGTTATTTACCATCATTACTGTTTTTATTTTATCAGGATATACCTCTTAGATCAAAAGTTATAACGTTTACTTTGCAGTAAGTCAACAGAAGGTAAATTAAATAAAAAAAAATCTATAAAATATAAAAAAAAATTTTAGATTTTTTTTGTCATTTTTTCCTTCGATAAAAATGGGTCCAGTTTCACCCATTTTCATATGTGCACTTTATGAAGACTCACACTGTATATTATATTAATATGTAGATTTAAGTCATTATTTCAAGTAGTTTTTCAGTGCTATTGTAGTCTAGAAGTTTAAGAAAATTAGTAACAGCTAATTTGCACTTGTAATAAGTTAGTGGAATAATTGTTGCTGATTTACTTATCATAAAAATAACATAATGCACCCAGAAAGGGAAATTGGCGACTGTAAGTCTTATCAGTGACTAGTTATTTTAGTAAAATTGCAGTTCTTCTGCATATTTTTGCTTAAAATAAAATGTAAACAATTATAGGGTATTCCAATATTTAAAAATAAAATCAGCAATTTGGCAGAAAACCACAGTTAGAACTAGTATGTGCAATTCGATTCTGGCACTCACCTGCTTGGACATTACACATGTATCTTAGGAACAAACACCTTCAGAACAGTGTTAGGTGGTGAGGAGCACAGAAACAAACTGTTCATGTTTGTATTTATGAACAACATATGAGCCAAGTGTGCCAGTGGTGGTGGCCAGCAAGCACCAGAATCAAATTGCATCTATGATTAAACTTGATACAGTATGATATGACTACAGCAACTTTTTTAGTATGCATGCACATTGCCAAAAATGTTTGGTTGAGATGTGCCTTTGAACAAATAGAAGTAATTTAGAAACTACTTTTAAAAAATGAGCATCATAGTCAATTTAAGAAAGGTAGGTAGAGGTAGGGCACTGCAAGTATTCGCTCGAATAAGCTGCCCGAACAAATAAAGCGGGGCATAGCGAGTACTTGCTCGAATGAGCGGCCCGAACTGGGGAAGTACCTCCACCTTACAGAAAACCGCGGCCACAATAACACTAACATTGAGTAGTGTTGTGTTCCTGGCGGTGAGTAAGGTTGCCAGAGCTCTCTCTTTGAGGATTCGCTGCGCGGACAGCGGAGGACCGACGGTGCTTGTTGCTGTCATTGCTCGGCGTAGACGCGGCGTGCTGGTTCGGCGGTCAGGGAGACCTGATGAAACGGCTGACCGCTGGCCGCCCGCAGGTTGAACGGGTTCCCGAACCCAGGGATCACTTAATCTCCGCCCTGGGAGGCTGATCCGCCAACCTGTGTAAAGTCTCTGAAGTAGTAGTCGTGCCGGAGAAGGAGACCGGAGTGGACCCGGCTACTACAACAGAGGGGGATCAGGGGCCCTTCCGCCCGCCGTGCCAGCAACCGCATCATCTGTGTTGAGCTTCGGCAGTCTTAGTACCGCAACTTTTTGTCTTCTAAGCTGTCTGTGCAGTGAATCCTCATCCGTAGTCTAAGTTACTTCAAACAACATGGCCAGGAACAGAAAAAAGAAAAGAGTTTTGACAGCGGTTACTCCATCCACATATAATGTAGATTTTTGCAACATAAGGGGTATTCACGCAAATCTTAACGCAGTCCATCACCATCTCGAGACTGCGCAGCCAACCATTCTTTTTCTAACGGAGACGCAGATATCCTGCCCGGCCGACACATCATACCTTCGTTATCCCGGCTACAAACTCGAGCACAATTTTTTGAGTCGTGCCGGTGTATGTATGTTCGTCCGGGAGGATATCTGCTGTCGCCGACTTCATAGCCTTGAAGACAGGGACCTGTCGATATTGTGGGTGCGCGTAGATCATGGGGGCCACACTCGTATCTATGCGTGCCTATACAGGTCTCATAGCGGTGACACGGACGTAACTCGACTCTTCATGCACCTGAGTTTGACGACTGACAAAGTTCTAGAGCAATATCCTACAGCAGAAGTAGTTATTTTGGGAGACTTTAACGCCCACCATCGTGAGTGGCTCAGTTCTCGAACCAATAACTATGCAGGGATATCTGCTCATGAATTTGCTCTGACCTATGGATTCTCTCAGCTGGTACTTTCTCCAACGAGAATACCAGATATAGAGGACCATACAAGCTCCTTACTGGACCTTCTGCTGACTACACGTCCGGATGGATACTCCGTCTCAGTGGATGCGCCTCTTGGCTCCTCGGACCACTGTCTCATCCGGACTCGATTGTCATGCACACAACCCGATCCTTCTGGGCCAACTAATTGGCGTCGTGTGTGGCATTATAAGTCGGCAGACTGGGATGGATTGCGAGAATTTTATGCATCGTACCCGTGGAGGCAGATCTGCTATAGCTCAGAAGATCCTGACGTCTGCGCAGCCGCAGTCACTGAGACAGTCCTCGCTGGTATGGAATGTTTCATTCCTAACCTGCGAGTAGCTGCCGGCGTCAAAAAACGACCGTGGTTTAATAGGCCTTGCAGAGAAGCTAAAATTCTTAAGCAAACTGCGTATGAGGCTTGGACCACGGCTCGTAATAATAAGGATCCGAATATTTCTGAGTTAAAACGCAAATTAAATGCTGCCTCGAGGTTCAGTAAGAAAGCAACTGCCAGAGCAAAATTCCAATTCATCGGCAAAATAGGTGGGCGACTTGCGAGCTATCCTTCTGGGAGTCGTGCTTTCTGGTCGTTTGCTAAAGCTGCCGAGGGGAACTTCTGCCAGTCGTCATTACCACCACTGCGAAAGACCGATGGTGACTTGGCCCACAGTGCAAAAGAGAAAGCCGATCTATTGGGCAGTCTCTTTGCCTCTAACTCGAATGTGAACGACGAAGGCGCTGTACCACCTACTTTACCGTGGTGCGGTAAGACCATGCCGGAAATCACTATAACACAGCGCGAGGTCCGGCGGGCGTTGCTTTCCCTAGACGTTCATAAGTCGAGTGGGCCAGACGGCATACCAGCAGTGGTGCTTAAGCAGTGTGCTCCTGAGTTATGTCCTGTACTCACGCGCCTCTTCACGCTTTCCTACCACACTAGGCAATTTCCGTCTTCATGGAAGACTGCAAATGTGCACCCGGTGCCCAAAAAGGGCGATAGATCAGATCCATCGAATTACAGGCCTATCGCTATAACCTCTCTCCTCTCCAAGGTGATGGAGCGTGTGATCAACACACAGCTTTTGAGATACCTAGAAAAACACGACCTGATCAGTGACCGTCAATATGGCTTCCGCCACGGTCGCTCAACTGGTGACCTTCTAGTGTATCTCACACACCGATGGGCACTAGCCATTGAGAGTCAGGGGGAGGCATTGGCATGTAGCCTAGACATAGCGAAGGCGTTCGATCGGGTCTGGCACCGGGGTCTTCTATCGAAGTTGCCTTCTTATGGAGGCGGTTACAATAACATTAATACAAGATTACTTTAGCTTTTTACTACGTCTGGTTGTCTTTTTCAACTGTGTTTAAACCCTGTAAACAATTAAGTATGTGTGACTGAAGATAATTTTGAGCACAAAACAAGTTAGGTGGCAACGAGGATATGTTAGGTTGCCTTTATTAATAGTCTTTGATATGAATGAGCAACTGAATTAGTCGCTGTAGACATTTTTGGGCACAAACATCAAAATTTTTAAATTTTAATATCTCAAAAAATACAAGTTAAGTAAACAAATAAAAGTACACACCCACCCCCTTAATTTGTGTGGTAGTATACTAAATTTTATCCCATTTGGTTATTAGTCATTTTTCATTTCTTATTGTGGATTTTGATAAGTGGACCACTCAGTTGGGACTTCGGTTGTACAAAACCTTGCGCCCCCTTTTTAGTTACTCCCTCTGACCACTTATACATACTGGGCATTCTAAAGCCACTTATTAAATTTTCTTGTTGAATTTTGAAACATTAAGATTGTGTCTTCTACCAATTGTATAATAAGAAGTGTTATAAGGCATAGTTTGCAAAGATGGCCATGGCTATTTTCTATCATCACATCGCTCACCATCGCTACTATATGGGGTTCTTCAAGAAAGCAGTGCATAATCTGTACTAACCTTAAAAATTATGCAATACGAACATTAAAAAATGTAAGCAGTATAAAACGGTGGTTTTTATATACGTTAATTTATTACATAAATAATAATTATTTGATGATTAATTCAGAAGAAAACTGAAAGACATAAACTATTTATTGAGGTTATAATAAGAATCAAAACAAAGAGTATAATCACTACGTTGTTTTTTTTTTTTTTTATATATTATAATGGGCTCGCACGGTCTTAGCAGACCATTTATGTATTTGCCAGAGTCGAAGTCAATTATATTATATCGTATGGTGGCGCGAGCGTTACCGCGCGTCCTCGTTTTCAAGTCCCAAGATTGGGCGGGAGATTTGGTGTGGATCCTCAGACATTGCGAGTCATGTCCTGCTTATTTCTTCATAATTCACTATTCATGAGCCTTCGCTGCACAATTCTTAACACGCTTTCGTAAAACTTTGCTAAAATATATACATCGAAAGTCACTAAATGAATTTAGAAAAATTAAACAGAAAAAAACACCACTCCTTCTTAAGATTCGCGCCAAAACCCCCCCACTACGTTTTTAATCAAAATAAAATGATAAATGAGCACCACAGATTTACATATTAGTAGCACGCTACAGATAGGACACTTCATTTTTTCGTGTTAGTTCCGCATTCCCCGGTTTGGTGCTGTGATCGCCAGGCTATCACAGATTACATATGCCCTTCTACTTCTTCAAATAATTATGTAAAATGTATCGATAAATATATTGTCGATATAATAGTGATGTTCCCTCATATCGATTCGACGTGGTCCCCATTATTAAGATTCATTCATTTTTTAATTCGATAGGTACCTATCTAGTCAGTGTTACACAAATAAAACAAGATATCCCATGTTTTAATATTTATTCAAAGCATAGGTGTTGCAACTTTGGATAATTTTTTTTTTAAATAAAATGCAATATTACAATCTTTTTAATAACATATAAGTATTTTATGTATTACCTAGGTAGAAAAGTAATATAGAAATAAAAATACTACATTGGATAATGTTTTTGATACATACACCAAACCAAAAATTGGTGCCAATATGGACAAAAGTTGTACCAATTTGTGGTGTTTATAAACATTTTCCGTTGTGGTGTATAAACATTTTTGGATATTTGTTACCAGCAAAACTATTGGTTTCGTTTGTTAATTCTTATTTAGGTTTGCATAACTTCTTTGACAATAAATCACTACCTACTTATTAAGAAGTTAAAAATAGCAAATTTCTTGGTTCCTATCGAGGCACTCTCGATATTATCTTTAATACTTTTTAAATACAAAAAATTAGGTTCATAAGTATCACTATCGTATTATACATAGTATAAACATTTGTAATAAGGGGCCCAAATTATTAGTAAACATTAAAGACTCAAAAGTTAACGCAGTATAACAGTATGGATTTACATTAATTAAGAGCACTAATGTGGCAAATGATATTTTCTAGATGATCCATATTGATTAAACGATTACTATGAGCATGCACCACCCAGGAAGTATTCTTACATACGGGCAACTGTTGTTATGCTGTCTTGACATTATTATATAACTGTCAAAAACATTTACGTAGTCAATACATCACACAATTAGTGACAATCTATATTCTAACCGTCGTTAGGTTGTTGTAGGGTTTGTATGCTTGAACACCGTGAAGTAAACACTGTTTTGGTGAGCTCTGTGCTAAATTTAATTTATAAAATATTAACAGTGCATATTTCTATTAATAATTAGTTAATAATATTTTTTTGGTGTGTGTGTTTTTGAGTGTGATGTTATTTCAAGTTTGTCTACACCCGATTTCATCAAACACCGACAGGAAAAATCAGGGGGTACAAGAAAACTAATACTAATTCCCTCTAAACACTTATAATTTTTCTTTTGTACTTGCATTTATGTTCAATATTTAATACTGTAACGCAATATTGTTGAAGATATTTCAAAATTATAATAAAAGTTATAGTTTATTTTTCGCGGTAGAAAGGTTATTTTGTATTAGTGTGGAATACCAAACAGATGAGTCATCATCCTGAACTATACACTGTGTACATGTGTTGTTATTGATATTTTCAATTACTATTGTAGTGGTGTGGTAGTTCGATGTGAAAGCGGTCGACTTAATTGCCATACAACACTTTAGTTGTGAGTTCAACGTAGGATTGAACTCAACTGGTTCCTTACTTTTTGTTTTAGAGAAATATTAAATATAAATAGTTTCTTCGAAAATATAACTTTCCGTCGATCCAAGCGAACACAATCAGTATCTGAAGTAAGCGACGAAATTAACCTGACAAAGAGTACATCAAATGCAGGCACCGTACACAGTTTGCCTTAGCTATCAGATGATGAAAGTAACGAAAAAGTCCAAGATTTAAAATTACAAATAGAAAAACTTACATTGGAGTTACAGAGAATATTATCAGAGAATAGCAAACCAAAAAAATCTTTAGAAAGTTTAAGTAAAAAACACGAACTACACAAAAAAGCTGTTAAAAACTTAGATTTTACTACTCCAAAAAAGAAAAAAATAAAATCGTCAACTCCAAGAGAAATAAAAAATAAAAACATTATATAAAATGAACCCTCGATTACACCACAATGCGATAATGAAAGTATAAAAAACCATCAAATCTGAGCCATTAAAGAGCAACAATCAAAGCCGCAATTAATACCTGTAAAATCAGTTGACATATCAAGTGATAGAAAAATCAAAAAAAAAACGTGTTTTATAAGCAGCACCAGAAAAAACCAGTTATCGATAATTGAGGACCATTTAAATAATCATAATTATCAATTCTGCCACTATGTTACCCGAAACGGTGGAATTGATGTCATACTTAGAAATATTGAAAAGAAATTACAAGATTATACAAAAAAAGATACTTGTATAATTTTCATAGGAGAGGAAGACTTTAAAACAACAAATAATTATATTGAGCTGGTTCTACTCTTAAGAAAAACCTTGAAGAAGATAACATCTATTAATATAATACTCTGATTACCCACTTATAAATATAGTAATTATGCTTTGATGTATAACTACCGAGTAGAACGTTTTAATAATCTTTTATATCTTGATATATTAACACATAAATACGCTACTATTTTAGACTCTAATTGTAACTTATCATATAATTATACTATGTTTTCGAAGCACAGTGGCGTCATAAACAAAAAGGCGTACAAAAAATCTTTATGGACCTGAAAATAAAAATACATGACATGGAAATATCACAAGAACAGGTATCAAATAGCCAGGAAGTAAATATTTTCCAAAATTCCCATCCAGAAAACAGAGACCCACAAAGTTTTTTTCGTAAATAACTACTTACGTGTTTTACATAAAAATGTTGCTGGACTTATAAACAAATCAGACATACTAACAGTACACTTAGAAGAGCTCTCATTTAATCAAATGCCAGTGGATATACTGTGTATTACTGAACATTTCATAATGACCGGACAAGAAGATTTACTAACAATTCCAAATTTTCACTTGGCAGCATGTTATTCACGGAATGAGGAAAAAAGAGGAGGGTCCTGTATATTAGTAAAACATGGCATTCAAAACAAAGAAATACCAAAATTATCTAAGTTCTCAGTTTCCGGCATTTTTGAATGTTGTGGCCTAGAAGTAACAGAACATAATGTGGTTTTGATTTGCATATAAAGAAGTCCAAAGACAAAAACATTTGAACTTTTCTATGACAAATATGTAATTTGTACATATTTGTCATAGAATAATATTTAAAACAGTATGTGTCAACCAAAATAAAAAAATAATATATGTGGGGATTTTAATATTGACATTTTAAAACGTAATAATCACGCACTAGATTTTGAATACTATCTTCTACAACATAACCAACACCTTGCAATTAAACAACCCACTAGGCTAAGTAGCAAAACATATATTGATAATTTTGCGCATAATCTTAAACAAGGATGTGAAAGTAAAATAATAGACCTCGCTATTTCGGATCACACTGCCCAGATTCTAACATTTCCTGTTAAAAAGGCCAAAGACATTATATATTGGCATATAAGAAAATGAGATTATAATTTAGACAATTTAATTAAATTTAAACTTCATTTACAAAGCCTGACTTTCACTGACGTTTATAAATGTAGCAATCCGAATGATGCATACGATACATTCCATGAAAGTTTTAGTATGCTATATGATCTTTGTTTCCCATATTATACAGCAACTATTTACTCAAAAAAAAGATTCGTTGGATTTCACGCGGAATTAAAATATGTAGTCAAAACAAGAAAAAACTACTTTGGCGTTATAGATTCAGGCCGACAAAATCAAATAAGGAAAATTTTAAATACTACTCAAAGAAATTTAAGAAGATTATTAGATTGACACAATTAGCACAAAACAATCATTTCATTAAGTCTACAGAAAATAAAACAAAAGCAACATGGCAAATAATAAATAAAAACAAAACCGTCTATCCTAAGGATCTATACAGAGAATCAGACATAATAATAGCATAGTGACAGATCCCAAACAGATAGCAGACACTTTTAACGATTACTTTGTTAATAACTCTCAATTCACAACGACAAATGCTAAATCCAAAATCGATGTGAGTCATCAACCTCAATCTATGTTCATATTTCCGGTGACAGAAAATGATGTAGCAAGAATAATTAAAACATTAAAAAATACAAATAAGTTGGCTATGATGGAATATCAACAAAAATTTTTAAATATGTGGCTTCGGATAAAACAAACGTTTTATGTCACATTATAAATTTATGTATAAAAGAAGGCGTATTTCCAACCAAACTAAAAACAGTTATAATAAAACCTCTCTTTAAAAAGGAGGATAAAGAAATTTAAAAAAATTACAGGCCTATCGCGCTTAAATCGATATTTGCAAAAAATTTTGAAAAAAATATTTAAAAGCCATTTCCAATTATGTAACTACGTTTGACATACTCTGTCCAAAACAGAAAGGATTTAGAAAAAACAAAACAATTAATATGGCCATTTTAGACTCAATCATGATTAATGTAGATAAAAAAACACAAATATGTGCAATATATACAGTCATAATACATCAATTGATAAATTAACAGCCTATGGTATTAGAGGACCGATTTTAGAATTAATTAGGTCATACTTACAAGACCGACATCAATATACTGAGATCACAAGAATATGCAAAAAAACAGAAATAGAAGTAAAGTACTTATCCAGCGCGAGAACTGTTAAATGCGGCGTACCACAAGGAAGTGTATTAGCACCATTATTATTTTTACTATATATAAACGATTTACCCAGTGCAGTTAATTCTCCAATGGTTTTGTTTGCTGATGACAGCACGATCATTGTAAAAAACGAAAATGATATGAATTATCAAAACAATATTAATGAAACACTGGCTAAGGCGCTTAAGTGGCTTGAAAAAAATAATTTGATCATTAATCTTACTAAGACAAAAGTTATGCATTTTTATCAACGCCTAAACCAATAAAAAATTAAAGTCAGTTACAAAGATATTGAACTAGAAAGTGTAAACACAACTAAATTTCTAGGGCTCCTAATCTATAGTCAGTTAACGTGGAAATCTCAAATTGAAGAAATATGTAAGAAGGTTAGTAAATTTGCCTATGCACTTTATAATTTGTCAAAAAAAGGTAACCTCAATGCAGTTCTAATGTCTTATCACGGCTCTGTAGGAATAGAGTTATATTTTGGGGTAATTCTACCGAAAAGGAATCAGTTTTCAAAGCCCAGAAGCGATGTGTTTGAGCAATGTGTGGTTTAAAACTCAAGATAGTTGCAAACCTGCATTAAAAAAACTGAAAATATTGACATTACCAGCTTTATACATTTTGGAAATACGTATTTTTGTTAAGTGCAATCCATCTCTTTTTGTAAAATGGACAAAAGGACGAATCAGATCCACACGAGCTCAACATAAATGCGAAACTGCACTCATGAGTAAAAGTATTTATGGAATGGCTCCACTTGTTTACAATAAAATACCGGATAAAATTAAGGATCTACCATTACAGTTGTTTAAAAAAGATTAGTGTCAATTCTTACAGATAAATGTTACTACACAAATAAACGACTTTATGAGTGATTCTTTAATACAATTAGTATTGTATCTTTTAATATTAAATTTTTTACAACGGCGTATTTCAGTGCATGCTTAAATATTTGTACGCCGCAATCAACGGCAAAACATAGAGAACACAAAATCTGTTATAAAAACCTGTATTATCTCACCTATGTTTAACAAATAAAAACTATTTGTATTTGTATTTATCAAGAGAAGCATCCCCTTTCCCACCGCAGCACCTCACTACACTTTAGTCACCTGTTTTTTGCAAAGATGTTCTACTTATAGTATTTTAAGTACTTTGTCGAGAGTAGAAAGATGGTAACTCATAATTAATAAATAAATGATAAAAAAAAATTAACTACATATAATATAACTACAACTTATCAATGTAAATTGTGTAAAGCAGCTTTGGACCCCTCACTGGTGTCAACAATAAATGAAATATTTTCTAATATTTTTATCACTCCTATCCAGAATGCATGGTGTCCGGAAATTATTTCTTTATTTTTCTCTGTTGCATCTTCCTGGGCATCCATTTACACTGTTGATGAGTTTATTCAAAAGCTCAACAACCTCAGCAGTTATTGTCACCATGGATCTGGCAAACACATTTCCGCTTGCATCTAAAACATATAAAGAGTATTAAAACCTTTGTTAGATTTATTTCTTGATGACAATTGTCCTATATATATATATATATATATATATATATATATATATATATATATATATAACACCAGAAACAGTTACTATATTTAAATGAATTCCCTATAAAATAATGTATATCAAAAGGAATAAAATGGCTTTCCGCAAAGTTCATACACCAATTTTACTGCAGACACATAGAATTTTATGAAATTTTTGGTCAACGTTTCTTATTAAGATCCACTTTGTCTTGATCAAAATGTTTAACACACACATTTTCTTTTAGAAGAGATTATACCAATAATGTTAACAGTATGGAATTTGTTATAACTAAAAAAGATAGTGACAATTTCCGAATGTTATCGTTCTTTGGCATACTGATTACCTAACAGAGGAGTAACGCTGGTGGTAAAGTTGCACTTTAGGGACGCTGGTACCACTAACATAGCACTATAGCAGTACCAAAGATAACTTACAGGTCATCTTTGAGCAGCACCATGGCGAAAGAAGTCCACAAAACTTCATGGTTTCGAAGACGCAAAAACTTTATCACCAACAGAGAATAGGCTATCTGCGACTTAACTTAAGCTTTTTAACTTGATGCAGGAGAAATGTAATAATAAAATATAAAATTATTAGGCAGGTTAGAGTCAAACGAGAACAATAATTGTAAACAAACAAAATGGCTGGTTTTTTTTCCTGAAACACACTAGCGCTATTACGGGGTATAATTGATATTAAACTCATAGGTTGTTTCGCATTTCTCACCAATAAGAGCCGTGTTTCATCTCGCTACTTCGTAGCAGAATTGTTAGCGGTTCGTGTTTCATATTAGGTTTTGGCAGCAAAATCATAGCAAAGTCTAACATTGCATTTTAGCGTTCCCTTTACGAAATATCACTACCAAATATCCATGACGGGAAATGTTCTGTGTTCACTAACTACTACTACCCACTGGACTGGCTGCTGTCAAACGTTTTTTGTGCCTACTTGAATAACGCCATTTTGGCGCTGTAGGTAGAAATGGAAGTCCATAGAACTAAAATTAGTGATGTCCGCAAGTCGATATTATATCTGTGATATATCGATATATTATGTTTTAGAAATAGACAGTTTTTTATTCCAGCAACAAAAAAACTTTTTGGCGATTTTCGGAACATTCAACAGTGTTGCCACTTACCACTAGTTCTATCTTTGCTGGCGAGAATTCTCGTTGATACCTTTCGATATGGTCCAACCTGGATCATATTTTTTTTGTTTCGAACTCCTATATGAAGTGAAGGAAGTATTGTTTTTTTTATAAAAATCTATCAATTAAAACCTGGCACTTTAGAATATTGTAACTTCAATGTATTGTTTCTATACTTACCGCCTGTCGATTGGAATGGGTCTGATCGCAGCACGCCATTTCCTCATCATAAAAATATGGTCCCAGTTTGACCATGTCAGCCTCCTAGGTAGAGAAATGGTTCGAACTGCTTTATGATATAAAGTAGCGTAGTTCTAAATTCGTAGAAACGTTAACAGATTCAATAATTTCAGCAGTAAACTTGTGTCAAAATAAAACTAGCAGATCTCATATAGAAACAGTTTATATAGAGTTTAGAGGGACAGTTCTCTGTCGCCGAAGAGCATAGCTGAGTTTGGTAAGCCGACCGTGCACCTCCAGGACCACTGTAGAGACAGTCAGATGTTCACTTCCAGCGTGTAGGTCTAGATCGTTGTCGCCGATTTACTCCTTTAATGAACACGAGAAGGGCCATTCCACGGATGACGAGGTATGTAAATCCAAGATAATACAGGAGAATCCTGTAACAAAAGATTTCGAAACTCATAGTTGTGCCTTGAATCCAGTGAAGGATGACAATGATGTCAAGCTTTATGCTATAAAACCACCTCATAAGTAGCTTGAATTCCACGATACGTTTGTTTCGGTAGTTCATGATAACCCGCGTATAAGAAAAACTATATTGAAATCTGTTTATCGATACATTTTGAAGCTACGATGCCACAGGCAGATACAAAACAAGACAGACAAAGGCTTCAAATGTATCAACATCGTGCTTTCTAAGTCGAAGGTATGCCAGTATCGAAAGAGAAGACTGACTGCGTTTTACAACATTCTAAATATTACAATTTCCATGTCCATATTGGCCAGCTTTCTAAATATCGATATTAAAATTATGACCTCTTTGAGTCACTAGCAAATTCTGAACAACACAAATAAATATCAATTTTGTCGAAATTCAATATTGTACTGCTAATATAGTATTGCAATAACAATTTCTGATTAAATCAGATGGTTTACATATAAATTTTACGGTAATTCTTTACTTTCCAAGAACGTGAGATTTTTACGGAACGATGGTTTTAACTGATAGAACACCAGATTTGAATACACAGGTAAAATTCAAAAACTCTCGGAGGACACTAGATTTTCACAAAAAAAACTAAATTGATTTCATACAAAACCCGCCATTACACACCAACATTTAAAAATACAAAACCTTTTTTTTTTTCACGAAAATAGTTGCCAGTCTAAAGAGAAAAATAAACACAGGATTCAATCGATTTTACTTTTCTCTAATTTTAATCGATAGAAAAGCATATTTATATACTCGAATAAAATCAAAAAACTGGCAGCGAATCCAAACCTTGCCAAGTTAGGTGGTAAGGAGCGAAGCGGCGAGCCATTAGGGTACATGGTGAACACCGCACGAGGCGAGCGAAGCGTGCCGCGGCAGCGGCCGGCGAGCGCCAGAACCAATTTCTACTTATTTAGTATAGTCACGGCAACCCACTTCGGAACATGAAAACTTGCGCGTGAAACCAAGCGGAGCACATGCAAGTTAGCGCGCGAAGCCGAGCGGAGCGTGCCGCGGCAGCGGTCGGTGAGCGCCAGAACCAATTTCTACTTATTTAGTATAGTCACGGCAACCCACTTTGGAACATGAAAACTTGCGCGCGAAACCAAACGCAGCACAAGAAAGTAAGAAAAAAAAGGCCGACGAGTGCCAGAAACAAATTGTACCTATGTCTCCCAGATCAATAAACCGGTGTCTACCCTGCCCCCCCCTACTCCTGCCAAACCATTCTAAAATAGAACAATTTGTTTCTGGCACTTCGCCGGCCTTTTTTTTTATCGATTATTACTTTAAAGAGTAAGTACTCGATTGTTGAATACTGGCAACATTGCTATTAAAAAAAAAACAACCTGTTATTTTTTTCTCTAATGTGTTTTGTTTTTGTAGATATTTATTGTTGTGTAATGGCTGAATTTGTATGAAATTAATTTATTTATTTTCCGGAAAAACTAGTTTCCTCCGAGAGTTTCTGAATTTCATCTTTGTATATAAATGTAGTATTCTATCAATAGAAATTTTTGACGTGACAACGTCTTATAAATTGGTTTGCCGGGTGACACTTCAAGAAACTGCGTTACGCTCCGCTCACGTTATGCGCTCACAATGAGAGCGAGTGAGAGGCACGCGCCCGCCTAAGAGCGAGAGAGACAGACATAAAATCATTGTCACGTAAAACTTTCGCCCGTATACCGACTTTACAGGCAACCAGTTTTTATTACGTAAATACCAGGCGTCTTGGAAAGTAAAGAATTACCAATTTTACATCAATTTTGAATAAAAACAACACAAATGCACGTACCTGTGAAACGACGTGTTACTCCCCTTTTTGTAGCAACGTTTGCAAAAGACACATTTCCTCATAATTGTAACCTCAATATTACACAAATAAATTCAAAAAACTCACTAAAACATCGATAAATTAAGTTAAATTCAACAAAGTTTTATGATTATTTCAATCTTCCAAGGCAGCCATAAACAATATACGTCAAAATTAGTTCCCTGAGACTTCCGTGGTGGCGTTTCAAATTGACACACAAAACCAGCTTTCATTTGTATAGAAAAGCCAGTCCAGTGGATAGTAGATAATAGAAGTCAGTGTCTGTGTTACTTTTCAACAGCTGTCAAATATGAACGGGTAGTTGACGCTAAAATTTGTGATGCTATTATCTGTAATCACAAATATAAGTATATGTTCCAGTGGTGCCAGATTAGGCGACTTTTCGCCATTTAGGCTATCTCGAAGGGTGTTGGGGCGACTAAAAATTGCGATCGGCGACCAGTCGCCATTAAGGCTATCTTGAAGAAAAAATAGGGCGATTTTAGGCTAACCAGAAATGCCAATGCTGATTTTTTTCCTACATACACTCGGGTGATTAAAAAATTGTATTGGCAGTATTGTGATAGAGCGGTCCTATTTCTGACAGCAGGAGAGCAGCATTCATTTTACTACGGTACAGAAAGGGACAACACGAAACTATAAAGCGGTAATGTTTTAAGCGCGACCTAGCAGCTTTGTTCCAAGTTTTGGTTGTTTTTGTGAAAAGAAAATTTTGTCTATTTAAGTAAAAAGATTGATGTTCATAGACGAGAAAAGTGTTACAAAGTGTTACCAGTGAGTACATTACATATTGCGTTTATGACGGTAACGATTTAAAATATTTTTTATTTATTTTACTAATGCGGGTGCACCAACTAAACCACGCAGAAACTCGCCTTCGATTATCATGGGCTTCAGAAAAATCTGTTGCTATAATTTTGTGCCGACAGATGAAATAGTAAAACAACACCAATTAAGAATTGTGTACCCTAAATCTACAGAACCTTCTACAGCTCACCGTCTTCAAATAATGATGATGATGATGGAGGTATTTTAGATGAAATGGTTTTATTGACAGATGATTAATAATAGATTAAACCATCTCTTCTAAAATACCTCAATTGTTTTATTACTATACTATGTTTTTTTTATTATCTTCTCTTGAATGAAGTAATCATAATAGTTACATTAATTGAAATCGCTAAATTTGCATTTTCTTTGCGTTTTGAGACGGAGAATCGTTTGCCATCATTTTTAGGGTGATGTGTGTGTATGTATGTAGGTTTGTTTTTTTTTGATCCTAGATATCTCAAGGACCAATTAGTCTTGTGACCATGTGAATCGATACGCCACGTCATGACTTAGATCTAAAAAGAGTTTGAGCAAAATCGGTCGGGCCGTTTTGTTTTTATCGCTAAAAAATGATATTATTAAAGACGCAAAAAATATTGTCAAGAGAAGTTGCTCGTGCGGTACTTGCTACCGAACTTATTTTTCTTTTCATAATGTGTAATTGCTGATTTTTATTATTGTCTGAGTAAAAATTAATCAAAAAAAAATGATGATTCTGTGATAGTGTGAAGGTTATAATAAAGTACCTACCTACATGAGTACAAAGAATATTTTTACTTATATTATGTTGTTTTATTTATTTAAAGAAAAAAACTTTACTATCGTTTGTAAGTAAAGATAACTAATAAAAATAGCGACTTAGGCTACCTGACTCAAAATCAGACGATTTTGGGGTACTTTACAAAAATAAAAAATTTGGCGATTTTAGGCTACTTAGCGCCAAATTTTTGGCGACTTGAACCCGAATTTATCTAGCAACACTGATATGTTCTGTAATCTCTTTGTTTCATACTACATAAATAAAATAATAAACAAAAATGATATAAATAAATGCAAAGAGAATACAATCACTAGGAAAATAAATGTAAATCTGGGTCAAAGTAACTAAAAGGGGGCACAAGGGGAAAAATCATCGCGAAAAATTCACAGTCTTTTTTCTCAGCGCCCCCTTTGTACACGCCAACCTAAATCTGGTTGTTCATTTTATAAGTTTTCGAAAATACAATCAATATGGAAAAAGAAATAGTAGTGAGCTATAGACCTGATAGAGAAATTAAGAAGAAAATAATTGTACCCGGTGATTACAACTTAGTACCATATGAGGATTCACGTTGTAATATAGTTTTGTCGGATGTCTTTTGCATAAATGATTCCGGTAACTGTGATGTCGACTTAGAAAGTCGTATATTCTGCAAAGAATTTGAAGGTAATGTATTAATAGGCGATAGTGAATCATTTATTGACAAGGATTTTGAGATGTTGCTACAACAGATGTGTTGTGGGGAAGTGTGTACGGCGACAATAGCTTACAGGGACAGTACAGGAAAACTTGTTAAAGAGATTTCTTGTAAAATAGAACTAAAAGATGTGACAGAAGAGCAATTGGTCAGCAACTGGAGTTGGCAGAGGCTATTTGAGTCTGCTGCCCATCATAAGGATTGTGGTGTTTCACTTGTCAAGGAAAAGAGGATTATAGATGGCTTTAGACGATTCAGTAAAGCATTTAAGATGTTAGTTGCCATAGAACCTCTGAGTTCTGAAACAGTAGATGAAGAAAGTATTAAGCAGATTATAAATTTGAAGGTAATCTGTTCTAAAATTTTGTCTTATGATCAGTAGGTAAATCTCTTTTCCCTTGCATTGCTTGCATTGGGCACAAGCTATTTTTGCAAAAACAATAAAGAAGCAACTTCTAACACATTAATAAAATGCAAAAATCGGCAGAAATGTTTTTCTCATAAATTTTATTTTAAAAATATTTATTTTTGACCAACAAATGGCAGTAAAAAAAGTAAATAATATTAAAAGATAATAATGTTGGATTTTATCCTTGTTGAAAAGCTAGAGAGTGAGTCATACAGCTAAGTCTTAAAAATATTATGTTTTTGAAATTTACGATTAGCCTTACACAAAATAAAGAAAATAATAGGTATTACAGTCAAATTAAGATAATGTATTTTCTTGTTTTAAAACAATTGTGCAAAAGTACTAAGTAACATTGGCGACATTTGATTCTGGCACTCGCAAGAATCATAATTTACAATTTTTTTTTACCGAAACTATGGCTATGAAAATGTTTTGGCGTTGCATTATATAAATAAAAAAATCTTACCGGAACAGTACCAAGTTTCACAGCTGCAATCCGATTTTGGCACTCTTCGGCCACTGCAGAGGGCTTATAATGATGATCCTTATAAAGGTATGCATTTACCTATTGTGATTGGTATAAAGGGCCTTCCGAAGAACATAGGTCCTGCAGTGGGCTGATAATGATGATCCTCATAAATTGATGATTTGAATTTACTTGTAATGAATACATATAAAGTACCTTGGGAGAGACCTGTGTCTTGCAGTGGGCTGATAATGATGATCCTTATAAAGTTATGAATATATCTATTTTCATAAAATTTTCATTATTTAAACAATATTACGTAGTGACCCATAAGTTAGTTCGATTTTCAAAACTAATTTTGAGTATAAATTGCAACTTTTTATTCAAGGTTGTAAATTTTTTTTAAATCTTGTATTTATTTTCTGTTGTAGGTCAAATTATATAACAACCTTGCACATTGTCAGCTGCAGTACAAGGAATATAAAGCAGTGCTAGAACTGTGCAACAGAGCTCTAATGCTTGATCCCGACAACATAAAAGCTCTGTACAGAAGATGTTTGGCACACAATGGCCTCAACCTGTTAGAGGAAGCATGGTCAGACATACAGCAAGTGTTACTGTTAGATCCTAATGATAAAACAGCACAACAGAGAGCAAGTATGCTAAAGCCACAACTAAACAAAATAAATAAGGAATATAAAACAGTAATAAAGAAAATGTTTAGATAATGATTAATTTTTCTGTATTATTCATCTCTTTCCTGACAGGCATTGCTGTCAGCAGACTTTCGACTTAGCCTTAGAGGTTAGAGCCTAGCAAGTACCATTAATTTCACAAGGGCCTACATTGTTCACATTACTGTACTGGCATTTCAGTAAAACAAAACATTGTGAGGTAACCTACAGACGTAGGTATAACCACAGCCTAAACAATAATTTGAACAGAGCAATGTTGGTAGCCTATATCATCACATGGCTAGTCAGGTGCTGTCACAACACTGTTGATTTATCAAAGACTATCTGACTATAAAGTTGACTATGAAGTCTATTTTGTAGGTTTTCATACCCAAAAGTTGCCAACAGAGACCTATTACGAAGCCTACGCTGTCTGTCCATATCCATATATCCAACTTTTAAATCTTTTAGATGGAAGTAAATAGAAGCAAGAACGAAATGTAACAGGTGAGAGATAATAGACTAGATAGATACCTATCTACATTAGGTAATATTAAATATTAGACCACCACCACCATTTATTTTATTTTATTTTTTGAAAATTATGGCAAAAGTAGCTGTACAAAGCTATTTCTTATGCATTAAAAATATTTAAATAATTTTTCAAATGCGAAACGACCACGCTTCTGGCATGGTTTATCGTAATGGGGGTTATTTAACATCTTAAGGATTGGTGTAGGATTTCAACGCCAACTCCTCAATTATAGAAAAACCGACTGACACTTGATGTTTTCAAGTAGCCTATGTCCAATCTCGGGACACCAACTATCTCCATGCCAAGTTTCATTTTAATGAGTACAGAGGTTTAAGCATGAATAGGTAACAGACAGACACACATTTATAATATTAGTATCAGTGGCATCTTTTACAGCTCTAAGGGACCTAGATCTAAGAATTTAATATTAATTTCGACTAGATAGATAGGTACTTCTACGCGTTCTTAAGAAAAACGGTCTTGCGAGAGAGACTGAGAGTTTTTTTTTTTTGTATGATTTAACAACAAATTAACATATTTATGATCTTTTGCAGTAAGTTTATACCTATATACGAGGAAATACATGAGATCAGGTCAACGGTAAGTATCGTGTAGGTTTCGATTTATTTGCTCATGTCAAAGTTTACAAATGGCCGTATGTTTTGGTAAACTTGACTTGGAAGCTTGTCTTTTGTAGGAGGTTCCGGATTAGCGCCGGTTGAGGTTTTACTGAAATACAACATTAGACAATAAGGAGTTTTAAGCATCCATAAAGCAACGGTAGGTAACCGTTTTGCATCAGGCGAGGCGGATACGTGTTTGCCACTTATTCAGTAAAAAAAAGAACTATTACTATATATAATATAATATAATATAATATTTTTATTATATAATATAATATAATAAAAATGAATAGCTGAAATGTATGACGTAGGTACCTACGCGCATAACTTCTGACGACTGCACTTCTCAGTATATATAATGTACTCTGTGGACTGCACCAAATTGAATAAATAAATCACAGACTAGTTATACCTATTATTGTCAGGACAAGATTTCTATGAAAAAAATTACCGGTCAAGTACAAGTCAGACTCACGCACTAAGAATAACTTCCGAATGACAGCCCTAAATTGGTAATTCTTTTATTTGTTATGTTCGTTATTGTCAGAACAAGGTTTCTACAAAAGAAATAACCAGTCAATTGCGAGTCAAACTCGCGCAATAAGAGCAATTGATGTAAAATTTTGGTAAGTTGTTGTACACACCTCGGGGAAGGTTTTGGAGTAATTAGCGCGAATTAAGAGTAATGCCGATTGTAGGGAAATTTTGGTAAGTTGTTGGGCAAAAGGCTGGGTAAGGTTTCCTAATTTGTTCAACCCTTTTGACAATACGTGGACACGATAGGTGGCGCTTTGGTCAAGTTATTAATCTATATAAATTAAAAATGAAACAGCAGCAGTGTTATCGTAGTTAATAGAGCACGGATTGGGGAAGATGGAGAAAAGTAGAGGAAGGGGGGAAAAGGAGCAGGGGCTAAAGCAAAACATCGTTCGCGGGTTCAGCTATCGAGAGTCGGCTAACCATCGGCATCGGCGCTAGGTATTTGTTTTCTCTCCGGAAGGAAAAACAAAAATACTACCAGGACTACCTATTTGTTTTTAGTAAAAATCCGAAACAAAAAGACATTTTTAAGAATTCTTTAATAAAATTGTAGCAGTCATTGAAATCACTCATCACTAACAATCGCTTAATTTTCAACATATTATTCAGTCATACCTGTTTTATATAAATAATCTTCCAACCGCCAACCCAAGCAGGGCTGTAGCTAGAGTTGAATCTAAGGTAGGGCAGCGGTGGTTTCATGCACGGGTACGGCGCAAGTAATTTTTCTATCTTTCATTATTTTACCTGTTTGTGAGCGTGAATAATTAAGTTAGAAGGTAATTGGGTGGGATCGCGGGAATCAAGAGCAAAATGGTATTTATAGTACGGAAAAGCAATTTATATATATAGGGCATTAGTATTTCAAGGTAGTAATGGTAATGTTTAGGTATTAGGGTTGTTATGCACAACGTTTACTTTTAGTTTTGCTACCAGCTAAGAAAAAAATGTCTAATTAAAAGGTGGTATTAATTTTGTAGCGTCGTCAGTGCGATGATAAAGTATTGTATGTTCCCGAATGTCACTTCTGCCCCGTTTATTTGTGGTATCTTTATTTATATCTACATGTGACTTGACATTAGGGACCATTCCTAAAGCTTCCAGGAACCACCATTGGTCCGAGGACCACCGGTTAAGAACCACTGCTTTAGATGGTAAGATTAAGAGTAGTACCTACTCTAGATCAGCCCGCACCTAAGTGTAGTCCGTTTATTTTCAAAGAGATCACCGAGCATGACGTAAAAAAAAGTTTCCTTTCTATATCTTTTAAGGCTGTAGGTTGTGACAATTTATGCCTAAAAATGCTTACTCCTATTTTAGATTTTATTGCACTCATTTTAACTCACATTATCATTTTTTAATTAAAAGCTTGCAAATTTCCTTCCTCTTGGAAAAAGGCATTTGTTGTTCCACTGCCAAAAATATCAAATCCTGTTTCTTGCACTAATTTCAGACCGATATTAATTTAACCTATTCTATCGAAGGTATTTGAGAATATCGTCAGTAAACAATTGTATAATTACTTACACCTTAATCAACTTCTTAGTCCACTACAATCAGGTTTTCGTCCCGGCCATAGCACAGTTACGGCCTTAATTAAAGTGACTGGATGATATAAGTACGTTTGGATATGGACAATAAACTACTTACTCTCTTAGTCCTTTTAGATTTTAGTAGTGCTTTTAACTCAGTTGATTTTGACATTTTAACTTTAAAGAACATTTAGACAATTTAGAACGTCTACAAATCTTGTGTATTCGATTTATCTTTGGCCTTCGTAAATTTGATCACGTTTCCTGTTTTAGGTCTAAGCTAAAATGGCTTCCTATCCGACTTCGGCGTAATATGCACATACTTTGCTGTATTTATAATATCCTTAACACTTCCTCCTCCCCTCTGTATCTTAGAGATCGCTTTAATTTTCTATTTCCTAGAGACAGACCTCTTAGATCGCATACTACCTCACTTATTGAAATACCAGCATATAAAACTCAGTTTTATGGTGACTCTTTTGTTTTTTGTGGAGCAAAACTTTAGAACTAGCTTCCCGGTTTGATACGTAACAGCACATCACTTAATATTTTCAAAAATAGATTAAAAGAGCATTATTTATCTCCATGAATTGGATAGGTATGTATGTGTGTTATCACCGCAACACAAATTGCATCTATAAACATTTATATAAAAATGCATAATTTTTGTCATATAATGTTCGTAATAATAAGTTAATATTAAGTATATATTTACACAATAAAAACTATTTTCCTAATAGGGACTAATTTAGATTTAAAACTTGTAATAACAATAACTGTAAAATTGTATTAAGTTAGGTAAAAGTAGAGCAGGTTTGTTTCATTTCCCCTCTTTACTATTTGTTGATTTCAAAAATAATATTGTGTGAGTACCGACATGTTGTCGACCTTGTACGCACGACTATCCCCAAAAAGCGGGAAATTTAGTTTAACATATGTTTGTAAAAAATATGCCATTTGTTGTGCAAAACTGTACGGAACTACCATGTAAAGTTCTATATAAGCCGTATGTACGGTTAATAAGTTACAGGTGAAAATAGTTAGCGTGTTGAGTATTGTACATTCTTTCTCCCTCACTCCTTTGATAATAGACTGCGATAGAGATACAAAAGGGATGGGTCTATGGGTAAAAAAGAGAAAGACTGTCTAAAACTTTACCTGGCTAGGGTCATTAAGTCCTTAGGCTATGCCTAAAATTAGCATAACAGGTTAAAAGCACACCTTTGCCCCTACACATAGGTATCTATACCGTTACGATAAGTAGTATGGTTGGGACACAAATTACGTGTAAAGTTATGAAATACGATAGCTTATAACTCAGTAACCGGGTTACATATGATAAAGATAAATATATCACTAGATACCTTTCATAGGCATCTACCAAGATAAATAGGTTTCATACAGGTAACTTTAAGCCCTGAAGTACAGGAGCACAAGGAAAATCCTGTAAACTTATATCACACATTTTTTCATGATTTAACCTACTGACAGACACCAAAAACACTGAAAGGTATGTCCGAATTTTAGGTCCATTTTTTGACATATAGCACAAAGTCTGTAGTCATCTAGTATAGGCAGAAAGCCCTGAGAGCTAGAATTTCAGCTCTTCTCTCACTACGGCCTAACCGTAGACGATGGAACATACCACTATGCGTCATTAGAACCGCCTCCGAAAGATCTATCTTAGGACACCTAAATCGTCATTATAGCTCCTACCGTTTGGCTATAAAACCTAAAAATGTAAAACAGTGTTATTTTATAGTCAAGCCGCAAATCGTGCGACTGTGATGGCAATAGCCGATAGAAACCCCAACTGTAAGGAGCGATTTATAGCTAGATAGATATACCTACACTTTCGATATATGTCTATATCGACTACTATATGTTGTCTTTCACTAAGTTTTTGTGTGGGCTAGATTTTTAGTCACCACAGTAAGTACAATAAGTTAAGTACTAAATCTAGAAGGTTCTATGGAACAACCTCTCCCTCTGATGGGGTTTTTCATTTTTACTATAAATATAGAACGAATTTTGATTTGTATTCAGTCGATCAAGAAGCTTCAAAAGGTATCCATCAGATACTAATATAATGTTTAAAAGTGAAATAATGTAAATATGTGTTAGAATTTAAGCTAGAATGTAAGAATTAGAAGCATAAGTAAAGCAAAATAAAATAGGTCTGTTGTGTGCATATACGCGTTTTAATATCTCAAGCGCCTAAGAAGAAACTCCTTGTCACGGGCAAAACCTTGTGACACAGATATCGAAGGGTCTGTCCGCACACTTTGGTCAGCTTCGAGCCGAATTTTGGAAGAAACCAGCAATTTCGGTTGCTGAAGAAGTTTGGTCCATTGCAACCGGAAGAGCCCAGAAAGATGCCAGTTACAAGAAGCTGTAAAGGCGCAGCCGAGACGCATGAAGACGCGTCAGCCACGCAGACTGACGCCACCGCCACGACCGGAGAAACGACCACGCATACTTGGTCGTCAGGGCCAACCACGACGACGACAGCGTCCACCACCGACGCCGCGAAAGATGCACAGATTAGCGTCGTCACCGCCATAGAACAGCCCAACTCCGTACCTGACCCGCCGAAGAGCATCGCCGGGTCAAGGAAGTCTGAAAGAAGAACTCGAAAAAGAGAGTTAATTGAAAAATTAGCGCGACTAAAACTGGAAGAAATACACGCCCAAGCAGAACTAACGAAAGCACGACTGGCCAGAATGGCTGATGAGTCGTCAGACTCCGACGACCGCGAGAGCGTCGAGAGAGAATCACGGGTAAGAGAGTGGATCGAAGAGCAGCAGGGGCCACCTGCATTATTAGCAATCGCCGAAAATCCCCACTAGGGGGCGCCACCGTCGCACAAAGAAAATCGGAAATTGACCGACGTCGAACAAAACCGGCAGGAATATGTCGAGGAAAAATCCATACGGAAAATGGAAGGAAGTTCGACCGTCGATGTAGCTATGCTGGCAAATGCATTAGCGCAAGCCGTGCGACAGAATAATACACCTAGCGCTGCCCCTCGGTACGTTCAGAAACTACCAACGTTTACGGGAAACACAAGCGAATGGTTAAATTATCGATCGTCTTACCAGAGTACAGCGAAATATTTCTCCAAAGTAGAGAATGTAGCTAGGCTACGAAGAAGCCTACAGTTTGCGGCGAAAGAAACAGTATCCAGTTTACTACTAGTCGACCCAGAACCAGAAATTATAATGTCAACGCTTGAACGCAGGTTTGGAAGACCTGAGATAAAAATTATGTCTGAGATGGACAAAATGAGCACATAAATTGAACGA
This sequence comes from Apoda limacodes, assembly GCA_946406115.1. Lineage (NCBI taxonomy): Eukaryota > Metazoa > Arthropoda > Insecta > Lepidoptera > Limacodidae > Apoda > Apoda limacodes. The sequence continues at coordinate 16,114,473 of OX291542.1, forward strand.
ATCGCCACGTGAATTGTGCATTTTTGCTTGCAAAATAAGCAACAGTGTCGCCACGATAGAAGCATTGAACAAACGCGAGTACCTTTACAACCCAGAGATGGCGCGAGTAGTATGTGAAAAGCTTACTCCTATATTGAGATCAAAATGGTTCGACTACAGAGCTGGACGGTCAGATGACGTACCAGAACTCAAGAAAATGGCCGATTTTCTCAACATAGAAGCGGACAAATGCGGAAGCTACGCGCTGCCAGAAAAGGAGCGTACTACGGAACGAAAAAACTTTGCGAGACCTACCGAAAAAGTTTTTCACACTGATGAAACGAGACAAAGAGGGCCTACGACGTGTCCACTGTGCAAAGACGACCACAGACTGTCGAGATGTCCCACTTTTTCAAAGAAAAGCGTGTCTGAACGGTGGGAAATCGTGAAGGAAATGCGACTTTGTTTCAAATGCATAAGCGGCTCACATCGCAAAGATACTTGCCGCGCGAGACCATGTGGTGTGAAAGGATGCAAGTTTTCTCACCATAGACTGCTTCATGAGGTGCAAGAGCGAACTGAACGACCGACCATAACCGAAGAGTCTGCCCAACTAGCTTTGCCGTCACCGCCGCCAGAACCTACAATCGAACACGTCGCCACGGCAACCACTGAAGGAAAGGTGCTGCTGAAAATTGCGCCCGTCGTTGTCTCCGGTCCCAAGGGAGACGTCGACACCTACTGCCTGCTTGACGAAGGTCACGATTTTGACTGGTCCAATAAAACCAATGACAGTTCGAGGCATTTCTGGTCAGAAAATTGAAGCGAAAAATAGCAAAATTGTCTCATTCAATGTCAGAGGCCGCGACCAAGAAAATCAACTGTTAATACGGTCTGCAAAAACAGTTCCATACTTGAACATCACGACGCAAACGATAAAGCGAGCCGACATCGAAAGTTGCAAACACCTCAATGGTATTGCCGATCAGCTGACCTATGACCATGCCGTTCCCACTATGTTGATTGGACAAGACAACTGGGAATACATTATCTCAAGAAAGGTCAAGAGAGGTCGCCCAAACCAACCAGTCGCGTCAAAAACTAGGCTAGGCTGGGTGCTACACGGAAGATCGAAAAAGATATTCGCAGAAAGCGAAAGTGTATGCGCTCACGCCACCATCGAAGAGAACTTCGAAGAACAAATGAAAGATTTTTTCAAACTCGAATCGCTATGCATCGAACCAAAATCCATGAAGCATGATCCCGATGTGCGTGCCACCGAGTATTTAGAAAAATACACCGAGCGCTTACCCGACGGTAGGCTACAGGCACCGTTGCTATGGAAAAATGAAAATGAAAAAATTGAAAATAATTACGCAGATGCGTGTAAGCGCCTGAAAGGCCTGAAAAAACGTCTAGAAAAGGACGAAAGTTTGAACGAAAAGTACACACAGAGTGTCAACAACCTCTTAGAAAAAGGTTATGCAGAACCCGCCGAGTTGCCTGCACCAAAAAATCGCACCCTATACTTGCCGCACTTTCCCGTCATCAACACGGAGAAAAAGAAAATACGTCTTGTACACGACGCCGCAGCCAGAACAAACGGCAAGAGCCTAAACGACCTGTTGCTGTCCGGACCCGACCTCCTACGATCACTACCGGGGGTCTTAATGAAGTTCCGTCAGCACCCAGTAGCCGTGTCCAGGGATATAGCCGAGATGTTCATGCAAGTCAAAATAAGACCGCAAGACAGAGACGCATTACGATTTTTGTGGTACGGCGAGAGCCAAGGCGGCGAGCACCAAAACGACATACCTACTGAGTACCGAATGACCTCAGTTATATTTGGAGCTTGCTGTTCACCGGCGACAGCCATCTATGCAAAAAACAGAAACGCGCGGGATTATGCGGAACAATTTCCAGAGCCCGCTAAAGCAATTGAGGTGAACCAATACGTCGACGATTACCTACAAAGTTTTGAAAACGTCGAAAAAGCAAAAAAAATCACCTCTGAAGTCGACTATATTCACAAACAAGCTGGCTTTACTTTAACGCAGTGGAAATCGAACAAAAAGGAGGTACTGAGAAACTTTCAAGACGCACACAACAGGCCGAACGCACACAACAGACAAAGCACAGAGCTGGGAAACAAAGGCAATAGCGAAAAAACATTAGGCCTTTTTTGGTACGTCGACTCAGATGATATTGGGTTCCGTGTCAAAACAGCAAAATCGCCGGCAGAGGTCATCACGGGGCAACGACCGCCCACTAAAAGAGAGGCACTGTCAATTTTAATGTCTCTATTCGATCCATTGGGGCTCGTTTCACCAGTAACGACGCCGGCTAAACGCATACTTACACATGGAAGCACGGAACGAAATGGGACCAGCCATTGCCGCCAGAATTGCATTCCAGATGGCACAGCTGGCTGACCGATCTACAAGCACTGGGCGATCTCAAAATCCCACGTTGCTATGACGACGGCACACCTATGAGAAGAGAGCTGCACACCTTTGTGGACGCCTCCGAAGAGGCCTACGCCGCAGCCGTGTACTGGCGAAATGTACACTCAGATGGCAGAGTTCAAGTCACACTGGCCGCAGCAAAAAACCGAGTCACACCGTTGAAGCCGACCACCATTCCAAGATTGGAGTTACAGTCAGCTGTTCTGGGCACGCGGCTAGCCGCTGCCGTACAGCGCGAACACGACTTTAACATAGACAAAAAAGTTTTTTGGACTGACTCACAAGTGGTGTTGGCATGGATACAAGCGACGCCACGCTCCTTCAAAACCTTTGTCGCTCACCGATTAGCCGAAATCGAAGACAACACAAAGAAAAGTGAGTGGAGATGAGTGCCAGGCAAGCAGAACCCGGCCGACGATGCGACGAGGCCTATATCCAGCAAACTCACCGCCGAACACAGATGGTTCTGTGGGCCTGAGTTCCTACGAGGCTCAGAGGAGACTTGGCCGCACCAGCCGGTGTCGCTGACACCGTCGCCAGAAAGTGTACTCTTCACAAGTGAAAATAATTGTAACGAACAGTGCAGTGAAAAACAAACAGACTCATTAAATAAAAATATTAGTGAAAATTCAAATAAAATTAATGAGGACTGTCTAAAAGTGGTGCTACCGGACATTAACCGTTTTTCAAAGTGGTTAAGACTTATTCGTACCACAGCGCGAGTGTTACAATTCATTAAAATATTAAAATCAAAAATTTTACGAACAGTGCCCGTCAATATAAACGCAATGAATCGCATTAAAAATAAGAAACCGAAAAACGTCGCGAGTGTTAATAATACGAGTAATAAAGATAAAACGCAAAACGCGGTCAGTGAACTTTGTTATCGCCAAATACCTACAGAGTTAATGAACCGAGCTGAATTTCTGTGGCTAAAATGTATGCAACGCGAGTGTTTTAAAAAAGAACTAAACAGAGTGGTTGACATACAGTTGCCCAGCGGTTCCATACTGCAGAGGTCAACCAAGAAAGTCATCGTGCTGCCAACAGAAGACGTGCGGTGAAGACTTACTATTGTCGCACTCCCGGCGACGGGGGGGGCTTTGTTATCACCGCTGCAAGAATGCAACACAAATTGCATCTATAAACATTTATATAAAAATGCATAATTTTTGTCATATAATGTTCGTAATAATAAGTTAATATTAAGTATATATTTACACAATAAAAACTATTTTCCTAATAGGGACTAATTTAGATTTAAAACTTGTAATAACAATAACTGTAAAATTGTATTAAGTTAGGTAAAAGTAGAGCAGGTTTGTTTCATTTCCCCTCTTTACTATTTGTTGATTTCAAAAATAATATTGTGTGAGTACCGACATGTTGTCGACCTTGTACGCACGACTATCCCCAAAAAAGCGGGAAATTTAGTTTAACATATGTTTGTAAAAAATATGCCATTTGTTGTGCAAAACTGTACGGAACTACCATGTAAAGTTCTATATAAGCCGTATGTACGGTTAATAAGTTACAGGTGAAAATAGTTAGCGTGTTGAGTATTGTACATTCTTTCTCCCTCACTCCTTTGATAATAGACTGCGATAGAGATACAAAAGGGATGGGTCTATGGGTAAAAAAGAGAAAGACTGTCTAAAACTTTACCTGGCTAGGGTCATTAAGTCCTTAGGCTATGCCTAAAATTAGCATAACAGGTTAAAAGCACACCTTTGCCCCTACACATAGGTATCTATACCGTTACGATAAGTAGTATGGTTGGGACACAAATTACGTGTAAAGTTATGAAATACGATAGCTTATAACTCAGTAACCGGGTTACATATGATAAAGATAAATATATCACTAGATACCTTTCATAGGCATCTACCAAGATAAATAGGTTTCATACAGGTAACTTTAAGCCCTGAAGTACAGGAGCACAAGGAAAATCCTGTAAACTTATATCACACATTTTTTCATGATTTAACCTACTGACAGACACCAAAAACACTGAAAGGTATGTCCGAATTTTAGGTCCATTTTTTGACATATAGCACAAAGTCTGTAGTCATCTAGTATAGGCAGAAAGCCCTGAGAGCTAGAATTTCAGCTCTTCTCTCACTACGGCCTAACCGTAGACGATGGAACATACCACTATGCGTCATTAGAACCGCCTCCGAAAGATCTATCTTAGGACACCTAAATCGTCATTATAGCTCCTACCGTTTGGCTATAAAACCTAAAAATGTAAAACAGTGTTATTTTATAGTCAAGCCGCAAATCGTGCGACTGTGATGGCAATAGCCGATAGAAACCCCAACTGTAAGTAGCGATTTATAGCTAGATAGATATACCTACACTTTCGATATATGTCTATATCGACTACTATATGTTGTCTTTCACTAAGTTTTTGTGTGGGCTAGATTTTTAGTCACCACAGTAAGTACAATAAGTTAAGTACTAAATCTAGAAGGTTCTATGGAACAACCTCTCCCTCTGATGGGGTTTTTCATTTTTATTATAAATATAGAACGAATTTTGATTTGTATTCAGTCGATCAAGAAGCTTCAAAAGGTATCCATCAGATACTAATATAATGTTTAAAAGTGAAATAATGTAAATATGTGTTAGAATTTAAGCTAGAATGTAAGAATTAGAAGCATAAGTAAAGCAAAATAAAATCGGTCTGTTGTGTGCATATACGCGTTTTAATATCTCAAGCGCCTAAGAAGAAACTCCTTGTCACGGGCAAAACCTTGTGCCACAGATATCGAAGGGTCTGTCCGCACAATGTGTATATATAATGTGTTTTGTGTATTTATATTTATGTAATATTATTGTATAATATACGTATATTAATAAGTAATAGTAATATTATTTATATATTAAGTCTTTTAAAATATATATATTAATTGTTTTTAATTTAAATTAGTTAATGAATAATGTTGTACTTGCACTGTTTGCCTTCTACTTTTCTATGTGTATTATCTCTTACACACTTAGGTTTGCTGTAAGAAATCTCTTTTAAGGGATAAGCTCGCCTTTGTACTTATAAGTTTTCTTTTGTTTATGTGTTAATATGTGTTGTATTGTACAATAAAGAATTAAAGAATATTAGAGGCGGATTATTTTTTACCAATAACAATCTTAAAAATTAAACGAAATAACAAATACCTAAGTAAGTAATAACTTATATCAAAAACAACAGAGTTGAATCTGTACGATCTTTAAAAAAAATTGCTTACATTAAGCTTTAAAATCTTATCTATCTAAGTATTTGGTTAAAATTTAGATTTTTAGGAACTTTAGATTATAATGTCATTTTCTTAAAATGAGAAAGATGTGCAAAAGAAAATTTTCCCCTAATACCACATCCAGCTCTTATGTCCCATTCACTTGGCTATTTCATTATTTATTTAAAAAAAAATGTAACCTTAAAAATAACAACAATATCAAAACTTTTGCGGCTCAGTTTTTACTGCAAGGTCAAATATATGCACAATCTTAATCCACAATCCATGTAGCTAGGGTTGCCATCTCTAAAATCTAGCAACTAGGACAAGAAGCGCAAAAGCCCCGGATTTTGGAGCTTATAACCCATGTCAACAGTTTCTTTCTAAAAGTTACTTTAGAAAATCAAAAAATAAACTATATTTAGTCTTCCTAAGAAACAAAACGTTGTAAGAAACTGTTTGCAGTCTTAAATTTTTTACTCTGTTATCAAAATAAAAGGTTCTTAAAGTTTTTAGGAACTTTTAAACCCGGACTATAAACAAAACCCCGTCCAGACGCTCCCCGGACGCCCTCTAACCTAGGACAAATCCGGGGAAACCCGGACGGATGGCAACCCTACATGTACCTATATTTATTTACAATAAATTACTAAAAAACAGCAAAAATAAAGCAAAATACTTACTTTTGAGTGCCAAAACCGGGCGAACTGTAGTATAGTATAAAATATTCCAATTTGACAATTAATGACTCTCCACTTAAATTATTTAAGTAGAATTCTACTTTTTAGGGTTCATCTCAAAAGTAAAAATAACCCTTATTGGTACACTTTGTGGTCCCTTTGTCTGTCTGTCAATACCCTTCTTCTCAGAAACGCGTGAAGGTATCAAGTGGAAATTAATATCAAATACCAAGGACTACGGTCCCTTAAACCAATAAAAACATTAAGCTTCAAAGTCAACGCAATAAAAATATATACGGCCGAAATACGGCCATTTGTGTCCATATTTTGGCAATCAAAAATAAAGCAAATATATGGAGTACTTCCCGTTGCCCTAGAATCATGTAATGAAAGATTTGTAACTGCTTTGTGAACGACCGGGTGGCCCCTTGACTTTTAACCAAATAAAGAATCACTAAATAAGCGTAATAAGAAGAATACAAGAATTCCAAAGTGTAGGCTGTTCGCGCCTGCCCTGCCCCTTGTGACGTCATGCTGGCAGACACGCAGTAGTCGATGACATCATATCGTGACCTTAAACAAGTATGCATGCTCTACGGACTCGGCACTCCGCGGCGCGGCAGTCGGCTTTTTGCGTCCCTTCGACGGTGCGTAAATTGTGTTTATTTTTCAGCGTACGTGTTTACTATGCACATTTCTTAATATTTCGGAGGATATTGTGCAAGAAATTAATATGTCTAGTGAGTACCAATTCATTGCTTTTAGAGGTGTTGTGTTTTGCTTGGAGTAAAATGAAACGTAGAAATCAGCTGTGTTTTGAAACGCTTAATAACATAGATATATAATATGGATATAGAAAACAGGTTAATAATCAACCAAAGGTAGGTGCGTTCCAGACAGTTCCAGTTGAGGCAAACGAGTATTAATAGATGTCACATCCATCTAAGGGATGGATTATTTTCTTTTACTTTGTCATCTGTAATCCGTTCGTTTTGCATTGGTGTCAAAAATACTAAAATTTGAGTATCATCTGTAACAAACTGTCATGCGTTCGTTTACGATATTTTTATTATTTTTGACACTTTTGCCACCGAAAAATAAAAGTTTGGACCCATGACTGGAGGTGGGGTTTTGGTGTTAATCTATCAAACTGCTTATATCATTCATTGTTTATAGTAGTGTATGTATGTTTTATCGTAGTGTGTGTACGTCAACGTTCGTTTTGCAACCAAAAATGTTGTTAGTAATGTTGCTAAAAAGCTAACAAAGCTACACGAACGATAGGTGTCGGTGGCAAAACTGGCGTTATCAAAAGTGTGAAAAGTATCAATCGTGGGAACTCTTACACCCAAAACGAACGCGCCCCAAGTAGGTTCCCTGGAAAAAAAACTCCAGCTATATTTAAATTATAATAAATTTAATGTATCTAAACCAAAGTTCCTGTAATACCTATTTTTGTAAAATTAATTGCTCTTGATTGTTGTTTCAATAATATTAGCTGATCAACTAAGATATTAAATTAAATTTAAGAACTTACTAAAATAGAAATTTAAAAAAAACTCAATTGATTTAGACCTGCCTACCAGATACATGTTTGGTCAGTAACATAGGCAGGAAAACTCCTATTTATATTTTCCTTACCCAAAAGGTGCGCATCGGGTCCTATTATTATATTCACCTAAGCCGCCTGTCTGTCTGCCCTACCTTTGAAGGGCTCTATCAATCATACCGGCTGTAGATAGCTTAAATTTGCTGATGTAAAGCGGTCACCGCAGCCTATGGACGCTTGCATCACTGGGGGCATTACTAGCGCGTAGTTGACCCTTTAAAAATATAATAACTTCTTTCTTCAATAACCACATATTGTGGTCCCTAAAGAAATCAGACAGCTAAAGACAGCGCCGTCTGGCTGGCCCCAAAGTAAGCAAAGCTTGATACCAGACAACGGATTAAAATACTTACCACATATAAATTACTTTTTTACACCCAGACTCAAGACAAACACAAATGTTTTATCACATAAATGTTTGTCCAGTGCGGGAATCGAACCCACATCCTTTCCACAGCAGCTGGCCACACTACCAACTGGGCTGCGAGGGAGTAGGGTAGGTAATTAAATAAGCAATAAGTAAAAAAGGGGGTGGGGTCTCGGTATACACAATTATCATTAGGCCATGTTTAGACAGTGCTATTACCTCCACATTTTCGAAGCTCAATCAATTTTTATTTCCGAGTTTTCGGTATTTGATCGTAATGCGTAGGAGGATATTATAGCGTATCAGCACTAACGACGAACTCGGTTTGACAATGAATCATCTTCGCAGCTAATTTTGTATAATAATAATAACACCTAAAATTTCTTTGCTACCGGATAGTATTATATAATCTGTGCCACCGGCAAAGAATAGGAAGGACCTGCAGGGTACCTAAGTATCAGCTTAGTATTGTTCTTGCAAATTATCAGGATTTTCCGGATAATATTGCGATGACAAATATGGTCACAATCACGTCATAAAGAAGAGGAGTGGGAGGACTTTCTTAGTGTTACGTTTTCTTTGCACAATAAGTTGCCCGAATTCACAATGTTGTGTTGTAGTAGTTGGTAATGATCACATATTATTATGTATCACACAATTATTAGGACATTTGAAATCCAAAAGTTATTTTGGCAAGAAGCAAGTTCTCTCAGCATAAATGCGAAAATTGGCAATTTGTAGTTATATCTATTATATGTTTGTCTATCAAAGACTTTTTTTCTCAGGAATGTGTAGAGGCATTAAGTTAAAAAAATATACCTACTTATCAAATTCTTAGGTCTACAGTCCCCGGAGCTGTATTAAAATCAAGCTAATAAAAAAAATACGACATATTTTGAAACACACAAATAAATTTAAACCTACAAAATACTTCCTGCTGACCTAAAATCATGAAAAAATCTTAAGAAAAATATCCGAAATTTGAACCTCCAAAAGAGCAAAATAGACAATGAAAATAAGTATTAGAATTCCGATATTATTTTTTTCTAGAAGCTTGAATTTTCTGTTAGGTATAACGTAGGCGAGGAATAAGAAAGGATTTTACTAAATTATATTACACTATGGGGGTACAATAGAAGTTTGAAGTTGGTATGGAAATCTGTCATTTTTTAAGCTAGATGCATAAAAATTGTTATTTGGTCTTCAGGTTGAAAATTAAAATTAATGCGTTTTACCGTTTTTGGAAGATTAATTCTTAGAAGGCAAAATAAGGTATGAAAATTTGTATTCGAATTCCGATAAATTTGTTGGTAAAGCCATTCACATTTAAAAGGTTTTTTTTTTCTTAAAGGTCCACGCATTGTTTCACAGTTTTTTGGAAAATCATTCCAAAATACAAAATAGGGGATGAATATTTGTATCAGAGTTCAGTTAATTTTGTGTCTAAGGACAGGTGAGATTGGGCAGTAAAACGCGATAGAGGCACTGAGTAACGTCAGACAACTCTTGGATTCCTGAACAGAGCTCAAGTGGTATAGTAACCAACGACAAGCGATTGTTACCTACGTGCAATGGCTCATTATAAGTGCGGGAAAAATACGCCTACCTAACGAGACTCAGAATTTGTATCTGAAAAGGTGTCAGTGCAATAACCAAGAAAAATACATTCACAGTCACTTTTAGCTTGTTTTATTTCTTCTTATGCTATTACTATGGAACGCGTAAAATTACACAGTTGCTAAATACCTAGGAGACCATTTAGCCAAGTAACCGTGAGCCTAAGTAAGTAAAATGACCTAGTGCAGTTACCAGCTTTCATTACCATCAATATTTAAACTAGTAACCGCAGGAACTAATTGATAATGTTGCCTGTAAAAATTGAAGGGGTTCTGAAATGCTTGTGAGTGTAGAAAGCAAACGAAGAAATTTTCTACATGCTATAATTTTAGAGTAACGTCTTATACCTAAATAACTGATGAAATAAATAAGAAATCAAACTTGAACAACACATTTGTAGAACCTTTGATTGGACCAATTTTGATAGGATACACCTCTGCAGAAGTAGTGTTGTGACGATTGGCTCAAGTATTTTAATTTTATTACTTAATAAATGTTATTATGAAATAAGTGAATAAATCAATGATAAATTTAAGACTGCAACTAATTAAGCTAACTGCATTTTATATCCAATTGACTTAATAATTAATTTGTTGACATTTTATTGACCTGATTGTGTAGTTCTTTTCTTTTTTCTGTAGGTGTGTATGTGTGACCCTTCTAGGGATATAAACCGTTAAAATATACATACATACCTACATTTAATTAAGTATTTACATCACAATATGCGTTTTCAATATAAAGCTTTTAAGGGAATACGATTCGAAGCGCCTCTCAGCGTGCTTCATACTAACGAATTTCCCATTTATTTTTGGCAGTTGCAGATCAAACACCACGAAATTTTGAAGTCATGTTCTAGTAATAAATAACTAGGTCTGCAGTGTGCCAGATTTCTATTAAATTTTATAGTTCAAAAGTTAAACAGAATTCTAGTTTTTCATACAAATGGTTTTAATAAAGATTTCTAGTTAATAAAAACATTTTACAAGATTTTGGAAAACCACAGGCATAGGTATTCGTCTTCGGATTATGACTAAGAAATTTTACAGTGCTTGATCAGTAATTGTCAAAAACAAACAAATATATTATTTATTTAATATACCCCAAATAGCACAAACTAGTTGCTTAAGAGCTTTGGAGCTAATCCGATTATTCCCAAAGGCGCCAAGCTCAAGCGCCAAAGCGTGCACTGCAGACCTTATGCAGCCGCTTTGCAGCCAAAGGATCACTGATCATTCAACTTGTCTCTTTTATTTATTAAATACATCTGTTGTTCCTGAGTCAGACATTACTGAATACAAATAAATAATAAGTAAAATGAAGGTAAGTGTTTTTGGGCTGTATTTTGTATTATATGCAAGTGGCTAAAAACGCAGATCAGTTTATCGTGCATATAGTTAATATTATTGGAGTATTTTTAACGCGCCTCAATACATATCTCAAAATATCGTAAAATATTATTATATAAATAATATTATGTCACACACCTACAAGATATTGAAATTACATACTTGACTACATTTGTATTTAGTAAGTTGCTGATTCTATATTTAGTGATATTTTACTACCAATTTTCATAAAAACCTATAAATTTCTCAAGTAATGATAAATAATTGTCTTGTAAACATGGCGTCTATGAGAAGCAGCTTTAGCTTGCAACATCAACCTTTATAATTCCTCTCTGCGCGTCAAAGCGTTAAGTTTCACTCTTCTGAAGGTCCAAGTAATACCTGTACTACTAATGCAGTTCAAGTCTTCATAATCACTTTTATTTCGTACTTATTGCAGGTATCGAACCACACTAATAGTTATTTGTTTAGAGATCCGTAGAACTCGTTGAAAACCCTAAAATAGGATGATCGTTTGTAGCTGCTTCTATATGTTTCACTCTTTCAATTGTTTAACACTTACTATATTACTATTTCAGATCCATATTTCTTTTAAACTGGCTCAAATATTTTATAAAATGTGATTTCTCCAATAAAAATAGCAGAATGTATCCAAATGAGTAGGCAATGTCCATTACGCTCCCGCTTCTATTGTGAAGCCTTAATGTCGCTATTAGTAAAACAGTCGATCAAATTGCTACTTAAGTCCGGGCAAATGTACAAATCACTTCTGCAATGAAACTTTCAGTGGCAGAACAGTGATAAATATATCTTTAGTCCAGTTTCGTTAAGAAGTCTGCAATTAAAGTCTTTATGCAGTTCTGAAGCGTACAGCAGCGGCAATAGAAGCCTTTTAGCAGCTTTAAGTTTTTACATGCATGTTTTAACTCTCTTTTAAAGCTATATACGGCAAATAGGTTGTAAAATTAACGCTTATAAAGCCTAGAGTGGCATTTGGTTCAGTTTCTGCTACCCCTAGTGATATTTACAACTATGTGCAGTTACGGAAGCAATAGTAGAACTTAAAACGACTTTCTGAACCCCTAAAGCGCTAATGTACAGCTAAAAGTTGCAAAATAGGCTGCTATTGTCACTAGTGTGCTAGTTGGGTACGTTACGGCGGCTTCAAAATCAAAAAAAAAAAATTAAAGATACATATATGGCCGTTCTTTGAACTAACATCACCTATCTTCGGAACAGATTGACATAATTTAGAACGAATGGTACTTTTTAGGGGCAGAATATCATATAGGTACTTCAATTTATTTTAAACATATTTTGTCTAGAATGCATCGTTAATGAAACGTTTTTGAAACAGTCTGTATACAGCACATGCAGAAAATTAGTGCAAACTTTAAAAAAGCCTTTTTGCATGTAAATAAGGGAATTAAAACCATTTCCACTTCTTTGATAGGTAATTATTAGCTTGCTAATTTTATATTTCTTGGCCTACAAGGAAGTTAAATATGGTCCTAAAGTTTGTGTAGGCGTCACTTTTTAATACGACGGGGAAAGTGAAATCACGCGAGTAACATAATAATATAATAAATAACTCAAAATCAAAATTAAATTAGCTACTTATTCATTTATTTTTTATTTTAAAGTTTTCATTGCAGAGAAAACAAATAGCTTAGAATCTGGGCAAGGAATCCAAGTGGTAACCCCAGGCCCAGAGCACACGTTCACTCTCGACGAGGATGCTCTTAGCTCGCTGCTACTGCGCGAGGACATCCGCGACCGTGCGGTTGTGGTCATCTCCGTGGCCGGCGCCTTCCGCAAGGGCAAGTCCTTCCTGCTAGACTTCTTCCTCAGATACATGCACCATAAGGTTAGTTTATCACTAGGAACTAATCGCGGGGACACACCAGTCTTAAAAGCCTGTTTTGTATTTTTAACCGGCTACAAAAAAAGGAAGAGGTTCTCAATTCGTCTGCATGTTTTTGTTGGAACAAAGTCCCTTATGACCTGTTACAATTTAAATGATCGGCGGATTGGGGCTAGACTGAATAAAGTATCCGATTGTTGGACGTCAAAACAATGAAGTTGCTACGTCATAGCCACACAGTGCAGTTCGGATTTGGCGTTTAGGACATCTACTTTGCCCCTGGACGGTCTAAAGAGGTACGGGTATCGTGGTAAAGACTGGGCTGGGTGAAAGTACCCTCGGTATTTTTTTAGAGAGGGCCTACTTATCAGGCTCCCTACAAACAAAAAGGCCACTTTTTAGAAGTGGCGAAAATTATTATAAAATTATATTAAAATTATTATAAAACAAAATAAAATACGAAATAGGATAAACTGTAAATAAAAATAAGAATGAAAATAAAAACAAAACAAAAAGGCGATTCTAATTGAAAAAGTAAAAACTAAGCAACAATCAATCGGCCGGCCAGTCTGGCGATAAACTCACGTATCGGCTCTGCCTTGGTGTCCCTAGAAATCGTATCGATGCGGACGTAACGCGGAGCACCCGTTATAATCCTCAGCGATTTATTTTGGACAACTTGAAGCATTTTCTTTTTGGTGGCGGATAGCAAAGCGTACCAAGCCGGCGCGGCGTTTGGTAAAACGGGATCTGACGTAGAGCTTGTGTACCCGGATTTGTTTTAAGCGGCAGGTCAGAGGAAAATAATGGCCTTAAGGCCGTCCTGGCGCCGACTGCTCGCTGGCCGCGACATGCTCAACCATTTAGGGCTTGCGCAGTTTGCGGTCGATAACGCAGCCAAGGTATTTTACACGGCTCTACCGTTCGAATTTTGACGCTTCCATAGTGGGAAGCATTCAGCTGTCAAACTATATAGAGCTAGGTATATTCTAAAAAATTGATGAGAGTAGTTTCTGTACAGAATTCACAAAGTTCATTTGCCATACGTAAACCTTCACTCAGATTTTTCAAGTTTAAGGTCACCTTTTCAGTGCTCGTTGCAGGCTCATCAGTGGAATGTGGAGTTGAGTGAATATCACTTGATTCAATCTTTAATAAAGGCCGCCTCGGAAAGTACATACTCAAAAGATGCCGATATGTTAATAAATGACACCGAATACTTTTCTGTTTACTGGTTGCAACCGCGAATAAGGAAACCGTGAAAAACGACTTTGACTGACTCTCAAATGAAATAACATAAGATATTACCCGATGCGTACACGTGTTCACGTGAAACCAACGGCCGTGTGTACTACACAGCCACACCAGATTTTTCTTCTTTGTCTTTTGACATTTTTGACGCTTCTTGCACGTATATTTATGATTACAAATGTGTTTCTGTCTATCTATCTGTCTGTGTTACCTTTTCGATAAAATGTGGCACAGGAATAGCTTTCAAATCAAATAAGATATTATAAAATATTACCAGTTGCGTACAAGTGTTCACGGCCGTGTCTACAACACAGCTACACCAGATTTTTCTTCTTCGTCTTTTGACATTTTTGACGCTTCTTGCACGTATATTTATTATTACAAATGTGGAATTGTCTATGTTACAGTCTTTTTTTTGATCTATAAAATTTGGCAAGGGAATAGTTTTCATATTATCATTTCATTTAACAAAGGCTATACTTAAAAACATCAAATGTGAGTCGAATTAACAGACAAAGTGTAAAAAGGAATTTTACAGAACCGCGCAGAAAGGATATAGCAACTTAAAAATGTCAAGTGTGTTTCAGATTCAGATCCCAGCGCACTGGGAGTTTCGTTTATACTGCATAAACAAATAAAGGAAGAGCTATTTTATCCGACTTCAAAAGAAGATTGAAAAACGGAAACGCAGACAGGAATTTTAATGCATTTTTACCATAACACAGATTTTTTATAACTAAAAAACGTCAATTCTCATTTACATCCTGTTTTCTGTACCTTATTTTACCTATAACAACTAACTAAAACATTACATTTCATGCTGTACACTTTTAAAATTATCCTAAATGAGCAAAATCATTTGTATCGATACGGCAGGATACCTAGGAATATTTTAGAAATAACATACAAATTCATAAATATGCAAAGCTTTATAAGATTTTACAATTTCAGTACAATTTGGAAGAAGTCGGAGAGGAATGGCTCGGAGCGGAGAATGATCCTCTGCGGGGATTCAGCTGGCGCGGGGGCTCTGAGCGGGACACGACAGGGCTCCTGCTCTGGTCGCAACCCTTCAAAGCCACCCTCACAAACGGAGAGAAGGCAAATCAGTTTATTTATTGCTGACATTTGCTTAACCTATGATTCAACATCTACGTTGTTATGTATGTAGTAAATTCATGAAGGGCCATCCATATAAGACGACACAAATATCTGTAACATTAATTTGCCTTCCTCCCTTGTCACGCTTTCTAATTTGTAATTTAATTTTGCCACTTTTAGCATTACGCCTACGTATTTGACGTTAATTACCACTTATTAAATTACACCCCTAATAGCTTTTGCCAGCGGCTTCGCCCGCCCTAAGTTTGGTTATCGGCGTAGGATTCTTACGGCAACTCCTCAATTATAGAAAATAACCTACTTACACTCTCTCTCCCTCTCTCTCTTTCTTTAAAATAATAAATAATTAACTACTAATAACTAATAACCTAATGGATTAACATCGTGAGTTTTGGAAAATTCTTTCTTAGCGCAAGCCTACATCATAATAGCTATATGTGCGCTAAATTTCAGATCAGTCAGTCAGTAATAGTAACTTTGGGCTAACGCTAACTTTAACCGGCGACTTTGTTTACGTGGAAGGTGAAAATATTTTTAAATAATACGTACCGCCCTTCCCCCTCATGACTGTCCACGGCGCTTGCACATCATAAATGCGCATGCAGTACTTGATCATTATTTTGCTGCGATGTTAATTTAAAACTACGATATGTCCTAAGATATTCATTAAAATCGAATGATGTAAAGGGCAATTTTGGTTTAAATTAAAAACTTGTGATGAATAATGTATTTATTCGGATAAGGATTAATATCATGTTTATAAAAACACCGTCGCAAATAATGCGTTATTTCAGAACAAATTTGGTTAGCATAAAAAAGGTTATAGTGAGCCAACCTTAGAAGATAGACATATGCTGTCTCGGACCTTTTTTATAGAACTTTTAAAGGGAAACCATTCTGTAATACATGATTTTTGCAAAACTTTAACCGTTTACGCAGCGCACTCAGCGGTAGCTCTCAAAAGGAAAAAAAAACTGTATTTTGAAACATTCTTCATTGGTGCTCCGCTCCTGTTGTTCTAAGCGTAATAATTTATAGCCTTTAGCCTTCCTCGATAAATAGGACATCTTACACTGAAAGTTTTTTTCAAATCGGACCAGGAGTTCCTGAGATTTGCGCGTTCAAACAAACAAACAAACAAACAAACAAATTCTTCAGCTTTATAATATTAATAATATACATATGTAGTATAAAAGAAGATTTGCTTATGTTTTTGAGTGAGTTAAACCATTTTAGGGTTCCGTAGCCAAATAGCAAAAAATGGAACCCTTATAGATACGTCATGTCTGACTATCTGTCCGTCCGTCATGTCACAGCCACTTTTTTCCGAAACTTTAAGAACTATACTGTTATTTTAAGTTTCAACTTGGTAAGTAGATGTATTCTGTGAACAGCATTAAGATTTTCACACAAAAATAAAAAAAAACAATAAATTTTGGGGGTTCCGCATACTGAAATTCAAAAATTTTCTTTTGGGGTATCTATGGATAGGTCTTCAAAAATGATGTTGAGGTTTCTAATATCATTTTTTTCTAAACTGAATAGTTTGCGCGAGTGACACTTCCAAAGTGGTAAAATGTTTGTGTGTGTGTGTGTGTCCCTGTAATTTATAAAATAAAAGGGTGATAAAACTAAAAAAAATATATGATGTACATTACCATGCAAACTTCCACCGAAAATTGGTTTTAACGAGATCTAGTAAGTAGTTTTTTTTAATACATAAATCGTAAACCGCAAATATAAAACTAAAAAAAAATTATTTTTGTTTGTTTGTGTTTGTAAAGTACGTAAATGGTAGTAGGTACGGAACCCTCGGTGTGTGAGTCCAACTCGCATTTGGCCGGTGTTTTTTGAATCAAAATCGAATTGAGTTGTCAAACATGTGTCAAAATAAAATGTAATTTAAATCAAAAGTACTAAGGAGTATTGATATCAACTTCGAAGCGTATGAATGCCAAATAACTTTCCACCCCTTTTTAATCCCGTTAGGGGATGAATTTGAATAAAATACGAAACACGTCTTTCACCAATTCTGTTAAAACAGGTTTATGCAAAATTTGAAGGAGATTGGACCAAGGAATCACGTTGTCCCATACTTTACAACTTTCCCCCCCTTATTCACCCCCTTAGGGGTAGAATTTCGGCAAAATCCTTTCTTATCGGATGCCTACGTAATACAATGAACACACCCTCTAAGTTTCAGGTCTCTACGATGAGCGGTTAAGGCTGTGCGTTGATCCATCAGTCATTCAGGACAAAGCATTTTATATGTATAGATGACAGATACGACAAGTAGCAAGCTACATGTCTTAGCTTTACTATAATGACGACTTCAGACAGTTCTTCATGCTTCTTTATACGCACGCTTCTTGGTACGGACACTCTTTGAGACAGACTCTTTGTCTAGCTAGAGCGATCAGCCAAGATTCGGCAGCGACGCGCACTTAAATTTGCATCAGTGACATTATACCTATAGGGTCTTTCTCCGGTGTGTACCTGCAAAGAAATCTGAACCATGTCTCTACTCCAGGTGGTGATCTTCCTTATGGACACGCAAGGCACATTCGACAGCGAATCTACGGTAAAGGACAACGCGACAGTGTTCGCGCTCTCTACTATGCTGTCCTCAGTGCAGATCTACAACCTGTCGCAAAATATCGAGGAAGATGACTTGCAACATTTACAGGTAGAGACGTTATTATATGTTATGCATATAAAACAGTTAAGATAAAAATAAAACAGAACTATAACCGTAACAGCAATGTGTTGTTTGCTGGTAGGTACGGCCGTATCAACATTTTGGTTAGGGGTGAATTTTTCTTTTGTATTTAACACTAGCTGCTGCCCGCGACGTCGTCTGCGTAAACGCTATACTATAACATCACTTTTTGTGAACGAAACCATAGCGCGAACAACGCCATCCAGTTAGCAAATAGGAAACGTTTTTATATGGTGAAAAATTATAACACAACTAAGTTATGACTTTACACGATTTTTAACATAAAATAAATAGCTATCTGTGAGTAGAATAATTAATAATTAAGAAGCAAGTCAAATATGCGTCGTGAAATTAGACGTTGTTATAGAATGCGTTGAAGAAATAATAGTGACAGGTGTACAACGGCAATTTCGCTCGAAAACTGCAAATCGATGTAGAGATTAACCGCACACAGGTACTTTAGGGCAAAACAATAATTTTGACCCGTAGTTCCTCAAAATATTTCCCTTTTTGGGGGGGGTTATGATGTCATCAATTTTTTGTCTGGGATTTGAATTTTTTTACTTAAATGATATATGATATGTATCTATTATTTTTATATATATGTGTTTCGATACATGTAATAAAATGCTAGGAAAGTCAAAACTGTACATTGTGCATTTTTTTAAAAGAATACTTGGGGTGAGATCTACAATCGATACCGAAGCCAAAAATATAGTTTTTAGAATTTTTGTCTGTTTGTCTGTATGTATGTTCGGGATAAACTCAAAAAGTACTGCATGGATTTACTTCAAATTCCGCACGAATATTATACGAAATCCGACGTTTTTAAAAAAAATGAAACTTAACCATACCTTGCCGGCAATAATTCGATGGTTACGTCACAAATTTTCGTCTGAAATATCAAATTCTGCACAGTTACGTTTATTTAGCCTCTCCGAATTTTGGCAAATAAACAATAATACGTTATTTTAATATCATAGTTAAGGTCAACTTCTGGTTAATTACACCAATACTAGCAATCGTAACTCATGCCAATATATTTTAATATGTTATTTAAATATAATTTTTTTATACCACGAAGGTGGCAAACGAGCACACGGTCTGCCTGATGATAAGCGGTCACCGTGGCCTATGGACGCTTGCAACACCAGGGGTAACCCTCGCGCTTTGCCGACCCTTCAAAAATCCAATAACTTCTTTCTTGAAGAACCCCATATTGTAGTCCTTAGAGAAAACCTTGGCAGGGAGCTCATTCGGAGCAGGAGAAAGTTTCTCTGAAACCGCACTGTACGCGCCCATTTCGGTTCTAAAGTATGATAATGAATTCCCTGCCTATGGCAAGCGGTGGGATGGTAGAAAGTAGCCGTGGGCACCAATTCGAACAATTCCTCAAAACACATCCCATTGTACAAGCGGTAGAACACACACAGGGAGGCAAAATCTCTCCTCAGACTTCAGGGTTCGATACGGCAAGTGAGTTTGGGATCGTCGACAATTCTCACAGCCCTTCGTTGAACCGAGTCAAAAGGTCCAAGCTGGTATTCGGGTGCACCCGCCCAGAGATGGCAGCAGTACTCCATATGGGTCCGAACCTGCGACTTGTAAAGCAGCAACCTCTGCCCCGACGTGAGGAACTGCCTCGCTCTGTTTAGTACACCTAGTTTTTTAGACGCCAGCTTCACCTTATCTTGTAAATGATCTTGGAACTGAACATTGCTGGAGATGTCGACACCAAGGATCCCAATGCTCTTGAAGATGGAGAGGGGATTGTTTTGCAATTGTGGGACTACAGTGAATGGGGTTAAATGACGGATACCAAAATAAGGTAAATTTTAATTAGTCTGAATATACTTACATCGTTTTTACCTATTTATTATCAAAACTAAACCCATCATGGCTTTTCCAACTTCGGGGCGTAAACGTAATTAGGCTAGTGCTCATCCAACGCTGCTGGGTGCAAGACATTTTCACAGTAAGTGCGATTATTTACTGATCACTAGCTGATTTATTTTTTTTATTTTTTGTTCTAGTAGGCAGTTAAAACTCATTTTTTTATGTCACTAAGGTAGCAAACAAGCTTACGGTCAGCCAGATGAACGCTGAACGATTGCAACACCACGCGACCCTTCAAAAATCTAATAACTTCTTTCTAGAAAAACCCCATGCTGTAGTTGCCAACTAATGATCTCGGAACTGAACATCGCTGGAGATGTCAATACCAAGGATGCCAATGATCTTGGCGATGGAGAGGGGAGTATTCTGGAATTGTGAGACCACAGTGTATGGGGTTTTCTTAGCGGTGAATGCGCAGACTTGTGTCATTGTAGGATTGAATAAGACCAAGTTTTCCCGTCCCCAGTCAGAGACCTAAGACAGATTTGAGACTCAAGTTCTCCACGCTTTTCCTTCACAACGGAAAGGTACTGTCATCTGCAAAGCAGTGTATGTTGTTGATGTACACAGATGATGACACAGAGCCTTGCGGGACACCAGCATTAATGTCCAAGCTATCAAAGCCACTACCGTCAAATACGGCTCGTATGCGTCTGCCGGACAAAAAGCTAGCCACCCATTTGCACAAATCCTCGGACACTCCGTAAGGTGGCAACTTCGATAAAAGACCCCGGTGCCAGACTCGATTAAACGCCTTTGCTATGTCCAGGCTACATGCCAATGCCTCCCCAACTCTCAATGGCTAGTGCCTATCGGTGTGTGAAATACACTAGAAGGGCACGAGTCGAGTGACCGCGACGAAATCTATATTGACGTTCACTGAATAGGTCATGT
The DNA here is from genome assembly GCA_946406115.1 of Apoda limacodes. NCBI lineage: Eukaryota > Metazoa > Arthropoda > Insecta > Lepidoptera > Limacodidae > Apoda > Apoda limacodes. The sequence goes on from OX291542.1 coordinate 16,135,518, forward strand.
TTTCCTAAGTATCTTAGAAGCTGTGTGTTAATCACACGCTCCATCACCTTGGAGAGAAGAGAGGTAATAGCGATAGGCCTGTGATTCGATGGATCTGATCGATCGCTCTTTTAGCGCACCGGGCGCACATTCAAAGTCTTCTATGGAGACGGAAATTGTCTTTTGGTAGAAGAAAGAAGAGGTGCTTGAGTACAGGAAATAACTCAGGAGCAAACTGCTTAACCACCACTGCAGGTATACCGTCTGGCCCACTCGATTTATGAATGTCTAGAAAAAGCAACGCCTGTCGGACCTTCTGCTGTGTTATGAAGATTTCCGCCATGGTCTTACCGCACCACGGAAGGTACATAGTGCCTTCGTCGTTCATTTTCGAGTTTGAGGCAAAGAGACTGACCAGTAGATCGGCTTTCTGTTTAGCACTATGGGCCAAGTCACCATCGGTCTTTCGCAGTGTTGGTAAAAATGAATGGCAAAAGTTCTTATTGGTAGTTTTAGCAAGCGACCAGAAAGCACGACTCCCAGACGGATAGCTCCCAAGTCGCCCACCTATTTTGCCCATGAATTGTAATTTAGCTCTAGCTTTTTTAGCTTTGGCTTGCTTTCTTACTGAACCTCTATCTCTCTAACTATTCGGAACCTGATCATTACGAGCTGTGGTCCTTCCAAGCCTCATACGCAGTTTGCTTTAGAATTGTAACCACGGCCGTTTTTTGGCACCAGCAGCTACTCATGGGTTAGGAATAAAACCTTCCATACCAGCGAGGATTGTCTCAGTGACTGCGACTGCGCAGACCTCAGGATCTTCTGAGCTAAAGCAGAGCTGCCTCCACGGGTATGATGCATAAAATTCGCGCAATCCGTCCCAGTCTGCCTACTTATAACGCCATACACTACGCCAATTGGTCGACCCAAAAGGATCTGGTTGAGTGCATCACACCTGAGTCTGGACAAGACCGTGGTCCGAGAAGCCAAGAGGCGCATCCACTGAGACGGAATATCCGTTCGGGCGTGTAGGCGTGCTCGTATGGTTCTCTATATCTGGTATTCTCGTTGGATAAAGTACCAGCTGAGAGAATCTAAAGGTCAGCAAATTCATGAGCAGATATCCTTGCGCTGTTATTGGTTCGAGAACTGTACCACTCACGATGGTGGCCGTTAAGGTCTCCCAAAATAACTAGGTTTGCTGTGGGATATTGCTCTAGAACTTTGTCAGTCGTCAAACTCAAGTGTGACGAATAGTCGAGCTACGTCCGTGTCACCGCTATGAGACCTGTAATGGCACGCATAGATACAGGTGTGGCCGCCGTGATCTACGCGCAGCCATAATATCGACAGGTCCCTGTCTTCAAGGCTATGAAGGTAGCGACAGCAGATATCCTTCCGGACCAACATACATACAACGGCACGACTCACAAAATTTTGCTCGAGTTGTAACCGGGATAATGAAGGTAAGATATATCGACCGTGTAGAATATCCGTCTCCGTTAGAAAAATAATGGTCGGCTGCGCAGTCTCCAGATGGTGGTGGACTGCGTTAAGATCGGCGTGAATTCCCCTGATATTGCAAAAATACCTATTATATGTGGATAGAGTAGCCGATGTAAAACCTCTTTTTCTTTTATTTATTGGAGCCAGTTTCTGAAATTACTTAGGCTAAAGATGAGGATTCACTGCATAGACAGCTAAGAGGATAAACGATGCGGTACTGGTACTGCCGAAGCTCGGTACAGATAATACGGTTGCTGGCACGGCAGGCGGAAGGGCCCCTGATCCCCCTCTGTTGTAGTAGCCGGATCCAGCCTGATCTGATTCTTCGGCACGACTACTACTTCAGAGACTTTACATAGGTTGGAGGTTCAACCTCCCAGGGCGGAGATTAAGTAATCCCTGGGTTCGGGAACCCATTCAACCTGCGGGCAGCAGTGAATCTTCCAGAGCTCTGGCAACCTTACTCACCGCCAGGAACACAACAGTAGTGTTGTGTTAATAATAATAATAACGCTAGCATTTAGTAGTAAATGCTAGCGTTATTGTGGCCACGGTTTCCTGTTAAGCTGTTAAGTTTAATTCAATTCAAACATAATGTTAAAAAAAATGAAAAATGCTTAAGAATTTGTGTTTTTTTATTCAAACATCATTTAATATTTGCACACTATGGAAAATATCCAATAGTACAGCCCAATACATAAATCTAATGTTGTTATAAAATGTATTTAAGTCAACATGAATTCCTAAAATTTTAAGCAACATAGCTTACAACACTATTTTACACAATAAAAAATACACCCTTTTTCCTATCCAAAAAACCCCTCTTACAAAACCTCCATATAAAATGTTGGTTACATCCATAGCTGGCCTAAATTTGGAAAAATATGCATTGACGTAACCAACAAATCGATCATTTCTCGGACAGATATAACAATAATGCTTTCTCCGGTTTACAGATAACTTCAGTTTATGTTACTAGTAAAAAATAATCAGTGTAGCACTTATATTACTCTACATATGAATTTTTGAAAATTTAATTTTTAGTTTTTTAAATTTTTCCCAAAGTTGGCTTTTTGCTGGTTACGTCAATTAGCCTTTTTGCCATAGGTATATATTTAATTGATTTGTCCATCATATTACGGTTGCAAGGATAAGTTTAAGCCAAGTCTTGCAATCACTTAAAATGATATTAATTATAACAAAACACATTTTGAAAGAAAGTCAGAAAAGTTTTTAGTGGTAAACTAGCTGATTTCGGTTCCTAAATAAAATATTCTGTATATAAGTAAGTACAAAAAATAAAGTAATTTAAAAATAAGTTCATGGATTTACTTGCAATTTTAAGATGTTGCATTTATTATAAGTGTTTTTATTTACTTAAGTTCTATCCCGAAATTCCACGGGATCGGGTGTTTTGCGGGTGAGCCAAAGCAAAGCGTGGCCGGGATTAGCTAGTTCTAACAAACGTTTTTAATCTTTTCATAAATGAAAAATACTTACTTTATTGTTTTAATTTTATCGTTTTGATGTGTAAAAATTTTATAATATTATTATTCCTGCTCGGAATAAATCTCTTTTTAGATACAAATCAATTTTATTTCTAGTTATTCACGGAGTATGGGCGTTTGGCCCAGCAAAGCAGTGCTGGGAAGCCATTTCAACGACTCCAGTTCCTGGTGAGAGACTGGAGTTTCCCCTACGAGTATCCGTACGGGGCCAGCGGAGGACAGGGCCTGCTCGCAAAACGCCTTGAGGTACACAAATCAAATATATACAAGGTCTATAAGGGTGTGTGTTTGGTAAAATAGTTCCTTTCTTATTTTAGTGCTCAGTGTCAAAATTTGAACACTTTAGTGCCGTTCGTCCTTTATCCGCTTATAATAGGGTATTGTTCAAACCTATTTTATAAATGAGTCAACTCCGCTTCTGCACTCCGCATTTGGCGCCGCACTGGCCGTAAACCGTGCGCTATAAGAAGTAATAACAATAAGGAGTAGGTATTTAAAGGCGCAAGTATTTTCGTTGTATATAAAAGAGATGGATCTGTTATGTAGCAACTTATATTTATATAAATAATCTGTGCTTCAGTCGGCTTAGGTGTTTCAAATTAAACAAAGACGTTGTGGGCTTAAGTCTCACCGGTTTCTTAAAATTGTTTTGTAGTTATTGACCAAGTGGCATCATTTTCACACATGAGTGTTGAATAATAGGTTTTAATATCAAATAGATACACGAAGGTCAGCATCCGGAACTACAGACGTTGCGAAAGCACATCACCTCGTGCTTCGAGGAACTGGCCTGCTTCCTGATGCCTCATCCTGGGCTCTCGGTCGCCACTAACCCTTCCTTTGACGGCAAGCTGGCTGGTACGTAATTGGTCAAATTTTGAGCAAACTATGACAGTAAATAGACGATTTCGATGTTTTTGATGTATAAAATAAACCTACAAACAAAATAGAAAGAAGTTAACTTGGATTCCTCTCATAGTGAACATTAATATTTAAAAGAGCTGTAATTATTTCAGTAGGGTTTATTATCAGAAATCATTGGATATTAGCATTTTTGACAAAGGTTTATTGTATTTGGGTAAAAGGTATAATGGATTTTAATTAATACAACTAAACTGTTTAACTAAGCAACAGAAATCAACAGAATCTGCTTTTCCTATTCCAGACATAAGTCCAGAATTCAAGGAATCCCTTAAGCACCTAGTTTCTACTGTGCTGGCGCCACAAAACTTGGTTCTGAAGAAGATTGAGGGGCAGAAAGTAAAGGCAAGGGAGCTGCTGCTCTACTTCAAGGCCTATATGAACATTTTCAATGGCAGTGAGTTGCCGGAACCCAAGACCATATTGGAGGTACACACGTCAAAATTATAGTTTTATAAATAACATTTTGCAACTTAGGGACTAATGTTTCATATTGTCATGAAGTCAAACATTTAATAATTAAGTTTTTGTTACAAAATCTTTATGTGCTATTGAAACAATTTGGCCATTCTTATTCAGTAAGAAGTAGGAACAAAAAACCCTACCATTTGGAAATCTATAAAAAGGCGTTAATTTTGTTCTTAAGTTAAGGCGTTCAGACGATTAAAATATAAAATTGCAGGTTAACAAATTTTTTAATATTTGTTATCGTATTTTATACTTATTACCTTTATTGAAATATGGCTCAACTTCCAAATACGAGTCTGCGATATATAGGTACAACTTTCAACAGAGGCCTGATTTTGAGACGCATACGTATGCAAGTAGGTTTTGCCTGTCGAGACCTGTAGAGGTATATTTTGGACTTGTCGAATCTGAAGTACTCAGTTCGGAATTAGGCCCTAGATTTCATGTCATCTTTAATAATCCGGTTCGAGTACACTATTACACTTGCAGGCGACAGCAGAAGCCAATAATCTTTCGGCAGTGGCGGAGGCGCGGGAAGTGTACGATACCTTAATGGAAGAAGTTTGCGGGGGCACCAAGCCTTACCTACAGCCCCGGAGACTGGAGGAAGAGCATAGTAGGGCTAGGGACAAGGCGCTCCACGCCTTCCACTCCAAGAGGAAGATGGGCGGCGACGAGTTGGCCAACACTTATAGCACGCATTTGATAAAGGTATCTATGACAAAACGGTAAAATAACATCGTCAATTTCAAGCTTAATGCCATTTCCAAGGTTAGGAAATCTCATGGAATCTCATATATACATATATACATAAATAGTTCTTGGCGAAATTGGTGGTTTAATGTGTTCTGCGATATTGATGGAGTAGTAACTTACCAAACTTCCACAAACACACCTCTACATATAACAATCAGTTAAAAAGGATTACAGATTTATTTGGAATGTACTTTTGTATTAATAGGTCTTGAGTTACAGGAAACTCAAAATAAAGTATGTTGTGACAAACTAACTGTATTCAAATGTTTAATAATATGAGAAACAAATGGTTTTTATTTTAATTGCCAATTGTCAATTTGTTTGTCCTTTTTATAAAAAACAGCAACGATACACTTTTAAAACAAAGTTAAAAATTGTTTACATAGTGCTCTGATAATTTATGATTTTATTTATGTTAATACAGGAGCTGGAAGAGCAATACGATCAGCTACGAGCACACAACGAGGCAAAGAACATATTCCGCATTGCGGGTACGCCCGCAGTATTCATATCGCTGGCGTTGCTTGGGTACCTGTTTAGCGTGGTAGGCAGTGCCCTCGGTGTCCAGACTCTCGTGGCCGTGGGGCAAACGGTTGCCATCGCCGCCGTAGCTATGCTGACTCTTTGGGGATATACCAGGTAAATTAATGATCACTTAATATTTTTATGATTTTCTACAATAGAGATATTTTCAACTATTTATACAGCACCTAGATGAATTGAAAATAAAATCAAAGAAGTAACTTTTAGAGTTTTGCCATATCTTTCCATCAGTATCTTACTAATTTTATTCATTTACAATAGCGATGAAAGGTGCACATATAAGTTATACTCGCTACCAAGATATGTATTATATTATGGAACATAAAACGTGAAAATTGGGTTAAAATATCTATTTATCCTATCTATGAAGTTATCGTCAAAAAGGAAATTTAAAATAATTATATAGCTTTTTTTATTTTCATACGAGCAGTGATATCCAAGTTTCGCTTACTTTTTTTTTGTATAGTATGTAGGTAGGTACTTAGTATTAGTCTTTATTTTATCACCTTGTTGTTGCTTGTTTGCTCTAGAATGACAGGGAACATGCGAGATTTGGGTGTGCAATTGGATGAATTCGCAGATTCCTGTCGTGACTTTGTAAGTAATAGAAAATTTGTTATTATAATCACCTAACAATTACCAAGAAATGATAAGTAGAGTCTTGTTAAGATAATCTTATTTGTGAAAATCAGCACCATAAAATATGTTTTGAGGACATAAAATCATTTTGTCTAGGTTCAGTGAACACCTGATTAGATTTACAGTAGAAAAATGAAGCAATGAGTACAATAAATAGTAGTATATGGTTGAATAAATTTTATGATTTCAGATTCTCAAACAAGCTGTAGGTCCGTACGGTCAAAAAGCTGCTTCAGCGTCCATGGGTCACAGTGCAGCCGAGAGAAAACAATCGTAACGCATTTTTAACTACCTACCTCTGCTAAATTTTATAATAATGGTGCTTATTTGGCCAATGTATTTGATTCAAAAAGATGTTAAATCTTAATTTATATTTTTATAAATAAATTGTATTTCTAGTCCTATATTAGGATTTATTTATTTTACGCAAAAATACAGGCTTTATGAATATTGTACCTGTTACTTACTCCACTAATAATTACAGATGTACATATGTATATTTTGAGTCGAATTTGCAATATTTTACTAACTACTATTTCTATTAGTCTTAATATTTTTTTAAAAAAACTTCTAAAAATAAAACTGTTATTTAAATGAAACCTGTTTTATTTTTTTAGTAAAGTTTTGAATGAAACTATAAATTAAAAAATAAGACCTTTATTACATTAATCACAATATAATTAACAAAATTATTACATAACCAAAACCAATGTACATAATGTTCACGAGTCAAGGTGTTGAGTGCGACCGTCCGTCCTTATAACCCGAAAAAGCAACTATTTAAAAATGTTATTTAATTTTTCGTCACCACATGACATCATCTGGGTAATTTTAAAATGTAATCATAACATTCTACATGAATCAATCAAAAATCAAAAACATCCGTGTCGTCTAGCGTATTTTACATTTTTATAAAAATTACGTTATGGTCACTAAATGATGAATACAAAAAGCAGTTACGCCAATTTACCATTATGATGTGAGTTCGGTTTGGGATAATAATCATTATTTTCGTAAATTTTGTCCCCTGTCATATATTACAAAACATCTATATGACTTTAGATTTATATCTGAAGGTGTTACAGAAGTTAATAAAAGTGTGAAAGGTATCAAACGTGGAAACTTTTTATATTAAATCGATCGAGCCCAATAGCGACGAATTATTTCATCATCTTATTGAATTAGCAGCCGAATAGTAATTTAAACATTAATATGAATCGATCCTGGGTTATTGGAAGAGACTGGCAAAATATTTAGAGTAGCAATTGAACGCAAATTATTAGCTTGATCACATAATTTATTGCAAGTCACATACTTATGCCTATACATTTGATTTTTTTATAAGATAAATCCATCTGAAGTTAATGCTTATTATATTTTGCCATTTCTAACGATCGTCTCGTTTTATATCACAAAAAAACTGGTTGCCTGTAAAGTCGGTATACGGGCGAAAGTTTTACGTGACAATGATTTTATGTCTGTCTCTCTCGCTCTTAGGCGGGCGCGTGCCTCTCACTCGCTCTCATTGTGAGCGCATAACGTGAGCGGAGCGTAACGCAGTTTCTTGAAGTGTCACCCGGCAAACCAATTTATAAGACGTTGTCACGTCAAAAATTAAATATCTGCCATCGATGTAGAATAACAGTGATTAAAAACCGAAGGACGGTCGTGTCGCACGACGATCGCACTTATGGCACTAACAGACGCAAGTAGAAACATTCCTCAGTGTAAACATTGCTTATAAAGTGAGCTCAGCTTCTTGCTAATAATATATACTATATCTGGACCTGACGTTATAACCATAGTCATTCTAAATTAAAAACACAATGTGTAGTTTGGTAAAAAGTACTAGTTAAGGTATTCTAAGTTATGATGTTCGGAAATGCTATTTGAAATTACACTGTTGAAAGTATGTGCTATTGATTTAAATTAGACGCGTTATTATGTTATGCGGCATATGGTAAACAGCATTAAATCAGTTTAGGTACGATATTGTTTTTGAAGTCAATCAATCAATTATTAAGGAGAGGGTTCATTGTGACACATTACATCATGCGCTAGAGTATGTACAAAAGCGATAATGACGTTGAGTGGAAGTGCATATATAAGGTATCCAATGACCCATTTAAGTGTTTATTATTTTTGGAGTAAATTTTTTACTCTAAAATATATATTGCTTACGTTCTTAAACATCTAATTCAAGTCATTCAAGCATTTCATTGAGTATTGTAATGTGCAAACTTTCAATTACAAATCCTACCTTGTTAATCAAAACTTGACTCTATAATGCGTATGGCCTATTTAAAGAAAATCTTGTAATATTATTCTGTATGTGCATTCAAACAGTCTTATGGCTAAAAAAAAAGTATTTATTTTTTCATAAGAGGGCAAACACTAGATATTACAACCCATAACGGAACAACATTGAAATTAATGCTATTATAAACTATTGTCGAATTAACGGCGACGCCTTTAACCTGGGAACAAACATGGTCACGACATCGCACAGCTCATGGAAGAAGAATTTAATAATATCCTTAAAAGTTCAACAAAGCTAAACTACCATACTATGTCAAAAATGAGCGCTAACCAGCGTGATGTTAATCTAACCAATCAGAACACGTCAGATAAATACTAACACTGATTGAAAGATTATTGTTCAATAAGCCAGCATGTGCTGGCATTGAACTTCTTTAATATTTAAAACATATAGGTTTATTAAAATAACAATAAAATACACAATAATAGAACATGATTTTTAAAATATCTTTAAATTAATATTAACAAATATATTAACAATCACCACTCGTTAATAAAAAAATTACATAACTACAATTTTCTAAGAATGAACCTATTTTCAAGTTAGATTGTAAACTATAATATAAATATTGTCATGACGGTGACTGCTAGTATACTGACTAGCTCAGGTTAAAAATTGAAATTGAGTTAAAAGTGAAAGGAATAAATTAATAAAGAAAAGAAGTCGGTTAATTAAAAAAGAAGACAAAGTTTGGCACAATAGAGTGAAACGGAAGATAAGTAAAAATTGACATCTATGGTTAATATGTTCATACTTTACATTTACATATTTAAATTTTAGGCACTTTCGGCTATTATGTACACATAACTATCGGCTAAAATATGTTTAAAATTGTAAAACTGTATGTTTTGGTATTCAAAATCACTATATGATTTTTAGACTATGTATAAATACTATTAAAACAGATTGACTATAAATTAATCCTAGGAGACAATTACTGTTTATACACTGTTTTATTTATTGAACTGCTTCTCAAATAACTTCTTTAAAATTTTGCATAATAGGTATATTATTTTTTAAATATATGCACTGATAAAGCAGCTTTACAAAAAATCCAATATTATAATGAGTATTGTTTATCTTTTCAAGATTACTGGATTTATATTTGATGATAGGTAACAAGTCTATAACATCTAGTCATAGAATTCACACTTAAGCTGTATTGAAAATAGATATATGTATATCTATTTATAGAAAGCAGCAGTTTCACATTCAAATGTAATGGCAAAATGGCAAGATCACATTACTTTTGTATTTTTTTTTAGTTATGTCGGTTCTAAAAAATAAATGTTCGTGTAGAATAATTTACAAAAACACTTTTGATTTTCATTTATAACACAATAAACTCTCAAATTTACAACAAATATTAATTATTTTTTCTTTCGACACATCTAAAACGTATTCCAAAACTAGAAAAAAAAATCACTTGGCACATACCACAGTTTTGTAGACAAATGTGATACTTATATGCCTGTATATTTATCCAAAATATAATTTAAGACGAACATTATTTATTAAAATATTTGAGCGACAGATGTTAGTATTAAGTACTTATAGTTCAGTGCATATTAACAAGTGAATAATGATTTAAATTTTATATTTCCTAAAGATGTTAATTTAATTGTGCATTATTTGATGATTCTAAGATATTTCTACTTCCCGTTATACATATATTATTTCAAACTATTTACAGCTTTATTAATCCAATTTTTCGCATTTTCTAAATTAAGATATCTTTCTGAGTACCTACATTAATTTCTTACTACTAAATAACAAATTTTTTTACAGGATCACTGATGTTTAAGGTAAAAAAAAATAATTAAGTTGCCACAACCTTGCATTTGACCAAACTAAAGTGGCTTACTTATAGAATATTATCGAAAAATCGTCACCTCAAAACTACAGATTAGTGCGCATTCTGCAACACTTTTGGACCCTTCAATAGCAAATCATAATCCGACATATTCCTCATATCAATAAAATATTGGATTTATAAAGCACACCGACAACAAAACTTTACTAAAATATTTTTACTCCTCCATCACCCCACCTATCAACTACAATCAATCAAACAACTACAATCCTCCACCTGTCAACAATTGTATCTAAAAAAAGTAAAACTAACAATCCTCAAAATTACAACTTATTTTTTCTGAAAAGATGAACTCACCAGTCAAATTCAGTCCTCATTACCGAATTTTAATTATAACTGTGCTCAGCCGTGACCGCACTCATAGACAATCCCATTTACACACACATGCACATATTTACATAACTCTAAATTTTTCACTAAAACCATAAGTGACTTCTTGCAGTTTCTAAACCAACTCTTGCACTTATTAAAACCTGCTTTGAAAAATTGCAACAAACCTTTATAAATTGAACGCCTATTCGACGATATGTTAAAAAGGATATGATCAGAAGTGTCACAGATTGCATCTGGCCCATTGTGACACACTTCAAAGTTATTATAATGATTTTTGCATATTTTATTCCTATTATTGCTTAAAAGTTGAATATTGCAACCTTCATTACAGTCCTTGGTCTCTTTGAGACAAGTCTTGCAACCTTTATAACATTTTTTTTTCACTTTAAGCCAAGTCTTGCAACAATAATTATATTCATTGCACACATTAAGTAGAGTCTTGCAACCTCTAAGTGGAGCATTGTGATCCCAATCTAATATGGGTTTACTTTGAAGAAGGCATCACAACTTCTTATGTTTCCCATTTGTGGTGGGAGTTGAGGGACCCAATGCTCGTTCGGCCGCTACATTTGCCGCATGTTCCATTCCTTTCTCAAGTCCAGCTTTGTACACTGGTTTTAGTACCTGTATCAAAAAAATAAATATAACGTATCCAATATATGCCGAGACAATTAAGAAACAATTTATTTAAGTATGTATGAGAACTGTAGCAAAGAATAAATTGGTGTAAGTAGTTATTTGAAATAACTGCGTCAAAACAATGATAAATACAAGTTTTTCAGTTATTATCTTTCATTACGAGCTTTATCCCTTTTTTCTCCTTATAGCAATAATAAATTCTGCCCATACATTCTTATAAATTTAAATGTATTTACATTAAAAATATTAAAGTCTGTTAATAAAATAAATGTAGGTTTGTGTCAAGTACGAAATGCATAACATGAGTGACATTATAATCAAGTACATTATGAGTGGACCTTACCTACTTATTTTGTGCCCGCTGTGGTATTACGTGCGTTTAAACCACCTATATGTGGGCGTTTTCGTCAGCTAAATGCCTTTGGCAGAAACTGAAATGCACCAAAGGGCTAAGGCTGAACTTCGTTTAAGAGTTAGCCTCCATTATAAAATTGCTAAAATAATAGTAAATTAACTACAATTCATAAATTATATTGCCAATCCGCGCGTTTACGTCGCTAATTTTCAGGCATGAATGATGAATCATCAGAAGTTAGAGTGAATACTAACGTTATCCCAGAGCATGTTGGCAGTGTCGTCGATGGTGACGCCCATTTCTCGCATCTCTCCGCTGTACCTGTCAAAATAGCATTCAAAATGTATTTTATTTAATTATTTTTATTTAATTGTCCATGCCCTTTGAAGTCAAAAAATATTAAGTGTTTTAATGATTTTTGACTTTTTACGGTCCAATTATTAAATTTAATTACCGTTATGAAAAAATAAAATATTCGGTTACATTTACATTATAATCCTAGAAAAACTGTTATGTAAATAAAATTAAGACAAGAAATTGTTTGTTTATCGTGAAACCATAAAATAACTCTTTGGTTGTGCTCTCATTGCCCTTGGGAAGTGGTACAGAACGCGCAAAGGAAACCGGTTGGGTACGTCAGAGGCAGACGGGTAATACTTAATAACACGTCTCATAGTAGCTTTGTCGAACGGCTGCGTTGACTCATTATTATTATTTTTAATTACAGGTCTGATATAACTTTAAAAATAAACCAAATTACCTGATGTAGGCCCAAAGCACTAGAGTCAAGAGCGCCAGCCCCATGGCAAGGTTGCAAAGGTTGGCAATTGGATAGAGTCCTACGAGCCCGAAAACACCGCTAAGCACGTAGAAGAAGAGGGCGATGGCGAAGAACACGGAGGGCGTCCGTGCTGCCTTGAATATGTTCTTGCTCTCGTTGTGAGCACGGAACTGGGCGAAGTGCTCCTCCAGATCCTAAGAAATATTGGTTATCATTATGTAGTCCAATACACATCCACTGCTCGTTCACAGTGTCAAGTCTAGAGAGGGGCAGAGGGGGAGAGAATGGTTATTCATTCTACATAAATGGTATTACTTATACTGTGGCAATAATAAAAAAATGAATGTTTTGATGTATTGTTTACCAGTGTGAGTTGTTCACAATAGGCGAGGCTGAACTGTTCGCCACCCATCTTCCGTTTAGAGTGGAACGCGTGCAGCGCCTTGTCCCGCACCCTAGTGTGCTCGGCCGTCAGTAGCTGCTCCTGCAGGTAGGGCTTCGTCCCTCCGCACACCTCCTCCATCAGCGTCGTGTATACCTCCTTGGCTTCGGCCACCGCCGTCAAGTTGTTGGCTTCTGCTGTTGCCTGCAACATCATCGTTATATCTGTTAAAACTAAATAGTTTAAAGATTCCATTAAAAATTGGCTGGAAGGTTAAAAAATCGAAATTCAAGACAAAGGATACTATATATTGGAGAACATTGCCTAGTTATGTAAGCCTAATGCAAAATATAAGACCTCAAAATCGTAAGACTTATATTGTGGGAAGTAACATTTAAGGCGTGGTAGGACCCAAACACCAGGACCACCAAAAGTCTCGAAGCTTCTCAGCAATCTTTCGGGTCCTTAACTTAAGTCGAACATCTAACATAAGCTGAACTGCCCCTTAAGTATAAGTGTACCGCAACTAGTTTATCAATATTATTTCACGTAAGCGCGAAGCAGCCGAGCAAAATAGTTCAACTGCAAATTCATAAGAGTCAGCAAAGTTAAGATAAAAATTATAGATACACACCACAAGCATGCTCTTTGGTTCCGGCAGCTCATTTCCCCTGTAGATGTTCATGTAAGACTTGAAGTACTGGAGCAAGTCCTTGGCCTTCACCTTCTGCCCGTTGATCAACTTAGGCACCAAGTTCTGCGGAGACAGCAGCATCGGGACTAGCTGCTGCAGTGACCGCTTAAATTCTGGCTCTATGTCTGAATAACCGAAAAAATATAAATGTACTCCATTTATATCACAATAACGTAACCAACTTAATAGATCTACGTGTACCTGGTACTTCTGCAGGAAATATATAAATAATAATCCTAAAGAATATATAAAATCAAACAAAACAGATTGGATACTTTATTATACCGATCAAGAGTTCTAACTGAAATAGATTTTTTGCCAGGTGAAACCGCGGGACACTATTACTTTACCTTGCATCAGAGCAACAGGATGACTTGATTTTCGACACAGAGATAAACAGAAGAAAGGCTGCGCCTGTTACTTACAATGTGAAGACCTGAGTTTTGCCACAAAGGTAGAAGATAATATTTTTTACCCTAGTAATCAAGGAATTCCTATACAAATAAATAAATTAAAATTCTGCGCGGGCAAAAGCTTGTACAAAATAATTAAATAATAACATTTGATTTGAATTGGAACCCACCACCCCTAGTTAACTGCACTGCAGCCTATGAACGCCTGCAACATCTGGGGCATCACTCGCACGTTGCCGACCTTTCAAATGTCTAATAACTTCTTTCTAGTTGGGCGTTAAGGCGATAATAATAATATTAACCAGCGAGGCGTCCGTCGAAGTGCGGATTGGTGGCGACTTTTAATCCCGGATGCGGCATCAGGAAACACGCGATCTCCGAGAAGCACGATGTGATGTGTTCCCGCAGCGACTGGAGCTCGGGGTGCTGCTTGTCTGACACCTGGGGACGGATGTCTCACTTAGAATCATTAGTACATGTATTAGCTAGCTTATTATCATAAGTACTTCATAATATAATTAAGACAGGAAAAACAAAGTTTTTTTAAATGAGATGTCGAACGAATATTCATGTCAAAATTTCACTTATATGTGAAGCAGTCATAATTATCTCTGAATCAATTTGATGATTCACAAGCAATTTTATATGATTAAAAATTTGCTTCTATGTATTGTTATTGTATGCACTTAAAAAACATTTAAGGATATCCCACTTAAAAAACATTTAAAAAAAGAATCAGATCTTAACTCTATTTTTCTTACTTTCCTTTCCTTAGAACAAAGTTCTAATCTTAAAATGAAAAAAAAAATTACGATTTAGGTTCAAAGAAAGAAAGGCCACTAAACTATATTAAACTTCTTTGATGTGGTTTTTAACATTATTTTGAGCGTTCAATTTAGTAGATTTAAAACACGCCTTCCAGCTGAAATATTATACATATATTACACACTACAGAACTGAACTAGTCCGCTGGCAAAGTCAGGGACAAGATGTGGTACTTTAAGCATCAGTATGCTGGTATATAATGTTCTTTTTATTTCAGTTTCAAAATGGTGAGCACTAACGCTGCCGCGTACTAACCTTGAGCCTACGCTGCAGTATAACCTGTCCCCCACTAGCTCCGTACTGCGCCTCGTAAGGAAAACTCCAGTCTCTCACAAGGAACTGCAGACGCTGGAATGGAGTCCGCCCGCTGTCTTCCAAGGCCAAGCGGCCGTATTCAGTGAACAGCTACAAAAGTTATATTAGTTACAGAACAACTGGGCAAGTATATAATATGAAAAGAAATATTATTGATTCAAAGCCTTGTTACTGAACAAAGATTATAATAAACTTTATCGAGTCGATTCCTTAAAAAGATTGCTAACCTTTTTGAAAGAAATAAGATATACATTGCGGTTTCGCGACAATCGATGAATTTCATACGTCATTTCGAATGCGCAATGTATATCTTATTTCTATGGATTTCAAACGAGAATTGTTAGCTGTCATTTTACGGAATCGAGCCGCAGGATGCATTATCTGCAGTGCGCGTCACTAATCTTTTGTGTCTCTGAAATTAAGGTAAGGTTTCGTTTAATACCTGTAGATGCTGCAAGTCGTCTTCCTGTATGTTCTGTGACAGGTTGTATATTTGCACTGAAGACAACATGGTCGACAGAGCGAACACTGTCGCGCAGTCCCGGACAGTCGACTCGCTGTCGAAGGCTCCCTGTGTGTCCAGGAGGATTATCGCTACCTGGAATTACATCCAAAAGGGTCAAGTTACACTCCAAATGTAGGTTATGTTCAGACTCTAGTCGTCGATAAGTTATTTCCCATTATTGTGTTTAACGCTATACTTTTTGACCATTTTAAGATGTAATAATATTAGAAAAGGTTATATATATTGAATGTAAGAGATGACGGTAAAGCATAAAATTTACTTTAGCTTAAGAGTAATTGTTACAGACCGAGCAGTGGACTGTAGGCGTTACAGACGTGGCCCTGAGAAGGGCCGACGAGTTAATCAATAGTAATTACTGAAAAGGGCGGACGAAGTAGAATAGAAACAATAAAACGCCGAGTCTTGCACCAAATTTTTATCCCCCTTTTATTTTTAAGACCCCTAAAACTATTCTTCACAATCTTCTTAAAAAACTACTATTTACAACACTTGTTTACATTTGCACCGCACTCAATAATACTTTTTCTTTCTTCCAGTTTTCTTACTTTTATTCTGCTCCTCTTCAGGAGGCTCTTTTGATCCCCGAGGCGACAGAAATGAATCTAACTATATTTACATGCCTTTAACAACATATTGCCTAACTACTACGAGGAAAGTCAGGGTATTGTCTTTATTTATTCAAATACAATCAAACATTCACTTATTAAACTATTCGATATAGACACTTTATCTCGTTTTGACTAAAGCTACCTACTTATACATTGCGTTTACCTGCGTGGGAACAAAGAGTGCACTTAATTAACGTTTTTACAATTTGTAAACGATAAACTACTATCTATCTATCTATAACCGCTGGCGGTTCGACAACTGGCCGTCCGTAACAGTAATACATGTTGAGAGTTACTTTCCTAATAATAATATTAAAATAAAAACATATTATGTAATGTATACCCACCTTTAGTAACATCTCTTAAATGATGAAAAATAACTTAAACTATTGTTTCAATGAAATTGACATAAAAGTATATTATTCTGACCCTAAGAAAGCCCTAAACAGGCATCTGTTTAGAAGTATAAAATTGTAAATAATGAGGCGTTGTTTTTACGTTTCTTCTTTAATTAAAGACGCATTCAGGTGTAATTCGTTGTTAAGTTAGCAGAAACAGTTCCCCTAGTGTCAAAGCCTAAAGAAAGTAAGGAGACAACTGGTCCACAAAATGCCTGTGAAACATTACTGCGAAAACTGTGAAAACATTACTTATAAAAGAAGACTGGACGCGAGATGTCCACCTCAGCAGCATTTGTAAACAGTATAATATTATAATCAATCTAAAGAACAGTTCTAATAGTGAACCAATCGATGATGATCATGCTAATAATGAAAATGATTTAAGTTGCACCATTGTATTAGTAATAAATAACTTTATCTATACTCATACTTAAAATTCAAAATAGGAACTACAAATATGTTTTTTCATTGCATACTTAAATCAATGAATGATTTACTTCTCAAAAATAGCTCCTATGCACTTTTATCATCAAGGTAGTCTTTAATATTATAAAAACCTTTTTAACAAGCTACTGTTTGTAACTGTCGATTCTAAGTTCTATGACAATAATAAATAATCGATAATCGAATAGATTCATTTACGATTTTATATACGTAGTGTATATAAAAATAAAAATAAATGAATCTATTCGATTATCGATTATTTATTATTGTCATAGAACTTAGAATCGACAGTTACAAACAGTAGCTTGTTAAAAAGGTTTTTATAATATTAAAGACTACTGTGAGTTTTCAAAATTATCCTCCTAAATTTGACAAAGCGTTACCTTATCCCCGTTTTCGAGCGTCGCCTTGAAGATCTCCGACCACATGAGAATCCCGGTAGTGTCCCTTTCGGACCCCCCGCGCCAGCTGAACCCCACCAGCGGCTCCTCGTCCGCGCCCAGCCAATCGCTACTCCCGCCGCCACCACCCCCGCCAGCGCCGTACTGAAAATGACAATTGACAAATGAATGAATGAGAATTCGTCTACATTATTTAAAAAAAAAAAAATCTACATTCCTAAACCATTTAACCGACTGCGATAAAATAATAATAATAAATAACAATAAATAATAATAATAATAAATAGATATACTATGCAAGCGCCATCAGGTCCCAAATTAAGCAAGACTTGTACTATAGATATTTACAGGACCAGAAATAGAATCCGCACCCCTAGTTTTGGGAGGCACTCACTACTGCCAACACAGCCACAGAGCAGTCCACTTTTGCGAGTTATTGGCACACAGCACAAGGCTGGAAGTTTATGACAGGCGCGCTAGTTGTTTTAACTAATGAGTATATTTTATGTAACTTAGCGACAGGTCGTGTTTTTAGTGTGCCTCGTGAGGGAAAAGGAGATGGTACGAAAGAACTTGAAAAAAAAAAAGAGAATTTCCCGTTGCCAGGTTACCTAGTATCTAAATTATATTTCTGAAGGGGTGACTCTTTTGCATTAAACAGTTAACTAGGCTCATAATATCCAAGTATTTCGATAGTATTCCATCCCACAAATATGAATAAATATGAAATAAACAAATATGAAATTAATTTATCGCCGTAACCATCAAAAACCACGCAGGGCACCTTTACAATTGACAAATAGTGATTTGCTCTTACCGGAAGTTGAACCCGGGATTTTCGACATGGAAGATGTACTTCAGCCCGTCCTTGAATGTAACATGAGAGCGCGCGGCCTGGCCTTTAGTGAATCAGGCGTGCTGTGGAATCTATGTAGAAGTGCGCGTCGCGATCGGGCGCGTATTATATATATGTATATGTGTGTATATTACTATTCTATTTGTACTATGGTCGATTGTAGTACAAACCTTTTGGTGCATGTATCTGAGAAAGAAGTCGAGCAGGAAGGACTTTCCCTTGCGGAAGGCGCCGGCCACGGAGATGACAACCACGGCGCGGTCGCGGATGTCCTCGCGCAGCAGCAGGGAGCTGAGAGCATCCTCGTCTAGGATGAATGTATGCTCCGGTCCAGTGTTAACAACCTGCACACCGTGCGGCCCGGTCGCTGTTACTGAAGACTTTTCTGAAACTAAACGAAAAACATTTATTTGAAATGTTACCTCAGACAGAATTGATTAAATACTAATATTATTCGTAATTATATACAATTAGTTTCGAATTTCAATTACTGGTGAAATGATTTTATGTAGGTATAACATTAAAAAAAAAAAAAATATACTACTGATTTAGCTAGAGGCTAGAATTTTAACATCTCATTTAAAAATTCCGTAACTCCAAAGGAACCCTTATAGGACCACTTTGTTGTCCGTCTATCTGTCTGTCGAGACCCTTTTTCACAGGAACGCGTGAAAGTATCAAGTTGAAATGAATACCAAATACTAAGATCTACGGTCCCTTGAAGGTGTCAAATCAAGCTACAAGGTTCAATCAAGTTAACGCAATAAAAAAATACGGCCGAAAGACGAACATTTTTGTCACATATTTTGGCATTCACAAATAAATTAAAACTTTCCGTTGTCCTAGAATTACGACATTTCACAAATACAGGGAAAAAAATTAAATTCGTTAATTTGTAGTTATAACACATTAAAAAAAGTTTATCTGTATGTCTGACAAGACACTTTACTTAAGGAAGCGTGGAGGTAACAAGTTAAAATTAATATCAAATACTAAGGTCTACGGTCACTTAAAGTTGTCAAAAAATCAAGTTTCTAAGTCAATGCAATAAAAAAAAACGAGTTGCACTCCGGGAGTGCCGGCAGAAGTGAAAACCTTTACACACGATTCGCGCTTAACACTCAAATATGTCACAAGACATGTCTTTGACATTGTCAAGAAATAATAATGTTTGTTTATTTACTTTTTGACGTAGTATATTTGACATCGCAATCTGTCATAGAATTAAAATTCCATATCCAACCTCCCTGTACTACTTATAATCGCGAATACTAAAAATAAAAATTATAATAAGCGTGGTATTACGGTTTCCGTCTTACAAATTTCCACGATTAGGACACGTGACCTGACGCGAGTTTATCATTTTTTACCCATACCAAAAAAAGTGCACAACGCCGCTAAAGAAGTTTTCACTTCAAAAATAAAAATTATAATAGGCGGGGCATTACGGTTTCCGTCTTACGAATTTCCACGATTAGGACACGTGACCTGACGCGAGTTTATCATTTTTTACCCATACCAAAAAAGTGCACAACGCCGCTAAAGAAGTTTTAACTTCAAAAATTTGCCGCATATTGTGACACAAATAAATCAAAACCTACAGGGTAATTCCCGCTGACCTAGAATCAGGAAGTAAGATGTTCCATTACAAATATAGGAAAAAATCCAAAAACTGATAATGAGCTAGACTCGCACTTGGCTGTTTTTTTTACATGTATTTGCCGACAAAAAAAAAAGAAAAACGTAAAAATATTTTATTTTATCTTGATGCAAATTACTACTAGAAAGTCAATATTTAAAATCACAAACTTTCACTCTTCTGACAGAATAAAAAATCAGCCAGGTGGGTCTCTAACATGCATTGTTAATACAAGCACTGTTAAATATAAATTATAGCGGATTTTTTGAACATGCGGTTTAAAAATGGCAGAGGGAGAAACACAAATTTTTCAACTTTGGAAGCCAATGGCAAACTATAACGAGCACAATATAGAGAAATAGGACATTGTGTTATAGGGGGGTAGGGAGAAAATTACTAACGAGAGGAAATTTAGAAGCTGAAAGCTTTAATGACACGAGTTTGTAATTTCCGTACCACCCGTGTTACACACAATGTTTTTCATTACATTTGCTAGTAAAATATAAGGTGAATAAAAGTTATTTAAGCACCTCAAAAGGGTGGTTTTTAACAAGCACAACCTTTGTCTTATGCCATTGGTCCACTCCAATTTCAGGCATTTCGCAAAGTCTGTGTTCCGAGGCTGCTTTGACAAGCTTTGAAAATCACCCAAGTGGATTTTTCAAGAAATAACACTCTAGGTGCGCTAAAAAATATTATCCGTTGAATGTATGGAGATTAGAGAGCTACCCTTAATTTTTGTTTTCATATCATTACTTAACTGTTCACATAAGAAACCTTTATGTAAAATTTTATTAGAATCGACGCACGGACGAAAAAAATTATAAGGCTGCTGTGATAAACGGACATGACAAACATGACTTGACGACACAATAAAATACCAACTTTACTATAGAAGTATCAGACAGTAGAAAAAAACCTAAAACGAGATATCAGCAAGATTATAGAAATTCAAAATTATCTAATAAAATTTTATTTCTAAGATAACAAAAATAATTAAGGTACATGCAAAAACTCCAAACATGTGCCAATACGTTTCGAAAGTCATTGATGGCGACCTAGACATTATCCGCGTGTTATCCGCTCATTACGTGCCGATTACCGCTCAGTTTAAATGAGTATCGCGCTCAACTTTTCACATACTAATTAGACATACATACAGTGAAGCCATCGCTGGCGCTACCGTCTACGTCTGTAAATGTGTTACATACAGATATAAGGATACTCGCAAAGTGCAACCACCGTGAAGTTGTAGTTGCAATATAAAAACCGGTTATTGTATCTCTATGCGAAATCTCGGAATTGTCTGGCGTTACGTGTTATAGTGAAAGCGATATATTCGTTTATATATATATCTTTTTCACTTTTACAGTTTCTTGTTAAATTAGTCAGATGTTTTGACTTGCGACTACGTGCACAGTGGTCCCTTTTTGAAAATTTTAATCGAAACCCTTCGCTTTCTTTGCATTGTTTGTCTGTATATACAACTAAAATATTTGTAAAGGTGAAACCGACATTAACTTTTCCATATAAATTTGGTTACATAAAATACTTCGCTACTCAAAACGCGTTATCATTATAATCTCTATTTACCGAAGAAAGAATAGGAATTCATTTTTAAAATGCCAGTAAGTTCATTAAATAACCAGAGTTTCAGAGAGATTATATTAATTCACAACACATTTGATTATTTAATAATTCAATAGCATTTTGCGCCACGGTCAATAGTGAAATACCTATGATACCGGCTTTTTTCTACGGCGCTAATTTCGGTTATCGGCGTGGGATTTCTTAGTGGAGTTTATTTATTTTATTTATTTATTGATGCTTAATTGTACAGTTTTGCACAAAAGGCGAGGTTAATGCCTCAGGCATTATCTCCCAGCCAACCTTTAGGTAATACAGAGAAGCAAAGTGGGTGCATCATAATGATTACGTAAAGAAAAGCATATAAACTAAAATTATACTTATGCACATACATAAATAAAAACATATATATTTTTAACAATATACAAAACATACATATATATATATATATATTTAAACATGAATATATACATACGTATAAATACATACATACAAATAAGAAAAAAAAAAAAAAAACATAGATACGATGCATTCAAAATCATGAAATGATTACCATAGTATATGCCATTAAAGTAAGAAAGTTTGCTACAGCAATCTATATAGATCGTCCACTTAGAATTCGGTTATAGATATTCTTGCCTATTGAATTTTGAGCAGTGAAATGTACCGCGTCCGCACTGCGAGTGGCTTGCTTAGCGCATATCACCTAGATAGATAAGATACGCACATTCACTGCTACGGTATAAATTACAGAAATTGGTCGCCAGGCAAATGTCTCAAAGTAGCAAATTTTCTTGAGTTCTGTTGTGTTTTCTCTATAGATATAGGATGTACAAGATACACAATGTCAGTTTAGCGATGATACCAAAAAAAAATTTCGTGAGTGTTAGTAACTGTCTTTGTGTGGGTTGAGAATAGTGTTGTCTGCGTACACTATCGACATTGTGCATTATCGATAAATTTATGCCTGTTATGGTTAGCGATGTGATTTGACGGTGAAAATATTTCTGCAAACATTGAAAATGTTGAGGGAATGTTCCCAAGTAAACAAAATACTTAAGCAGTTATATTAAATTAATGCTTTCTGATTTGAGGGGAATCCAAGAACTGAAATGTTGTTAATAGTGGATAGTGGTAGTGGAGTGGAAGCACCTGTCTTGCGTGTAATGCTTCAGATCTAACGCTAGGCTAGGCAAAAATAGGCCAAGTACGTATCGTATTAAGTTAGGGTTATGTAGAATGAAAATTTTTGCGAATATCTATCACGGTGCTATTACCGTGATTTATATTTTTTTTGGGTATTTGTTGTTATAGCGGAAATCAAAATACATCTTCTGTGAAAATTTCAACTGTCTATCACGGTTCATGAGATACAGCCTGGTGGCAGACGGACGGACGGCCGACGGACGGGAGGACAGACGGATGGACAGCGGAGTTTTAGTGATAGGGTTCCGCTAATTACACTTTGGGTACGGAACCCTTAAAAGCAACACAATCCATCAAGCTATTTTGGAGACACCCCGCACAAACTGATAGACATAAAAATTAAAACACTTCAAATGGTTTCTTTCGTCTTTTGAAAACCCCTTTTATTTTTTCCTAACTTTCTTCAATGTACATTTTTTTAACTCTACTGTATTTTAGTGAAGATTACATTAGGCAGAGGCAAAAATTTTGATTAATGATTAGCCTATGAAACGATATTATTATTATTTATTACCTTACGGAAATAACAGGCAATCTGCATAACGCATAACTATACCCATATCAAAATAGTTATTTTTAGTTGTGGCGTAACATATATTTTGTCAAACATCAAAAACATAGTATGTATAAGTAAAAGAATAAAAACCAGCCAATTGCATGTTGCACATGCATTAGTTACGGTTCCGTGGAATCGTAATTATTGAAAATATCTTAAAAACTTATTTACCGATTTGGTTTCAGCCAATTTTTAATTGAAATTGAAAAGACCGATTATCGTGTTTTTTTTCAGATTTAAATAATACGAGGTTTAAACGTTAAAAGAAGAGCGGGAACGAAAATTTTCAACATTAAGAGCTTGTAACTTGCGAATTATATGAATAAACCTCAATTGCATTTTTGAAGCCCTATCTAACGATACCCCAGAAGGTTGGGTGCGTGAAAAAGCTACCCCTAACAATTTATTTTTCACCATTTCTATGTTAAAGATACCATCCCGTAAACTTTTATTAGAACCGATGCAAATGCGGCGAAATTATATGCCTACGACATACGGACGGACATGACGAGTTTTCCGGTCGGTCCGTTTTTGCCATTTGACTACAGAACACTATTAACCACGTGCGCTCAAGTAATATTTGTAAGAAATATTATTAAATTTAAATTACTCTGGATGCTGGTTAGTTAGGTCTGTGGTTTTCTCAAAGGTTTGTTACTTTGAAACAGTTTCCTGGCGACCGGAGACTGACAAATAAACAAATAGTATAATAAATAAACCTACAAAAACTTTTTTTATTGGTTACTGGCGTTTTATGGATTTTTGCTACTATGGTTAACAGAGACTCATTATAATAAATAACGCTTGTTTTGACAGCGAAATTTTTAGTGTATGAATTAGACAGTTTGTATGAAAAAAATATGATTCAGATTCACCTTAAGAATACTTGTGATGAAAAAATGTAGTACCTTATTTCCTGCATTAGATATTCATGGTCAACATAGACACATTGTTATTAATAAATAACGCTCTTCTTTAAGTAGCGAAATGTTTAGTGTAACACAGTTCGTATGAAAAAAACTTATTCGCATTCACCTTAAGAATACTTGTGATTTAAAAATGTAGTACCTTAATCCTGCATGAGATATTCAATTCGAGCAAACAATAGCTAAGAGCAAGAAGATAATAATGATTTTGGTGATGTCGGGCATTGTCGGTTGTGGGCGAGCCGCAACGCGGAAGTGTAGCAAAGCAAGGTCGACTATACGCATTGACGCACTAGGTTTGGTATTGGTGCTTTGTTTCTACGGTTCCATAAGCATAGGAATCAAACTGCCACTATCCTCTTAAACTATTATTGCTCAATTGCTCATTCAACAAATGGATACATTACAGTGGTATTATATCAAAATCAATATTCTAAGAGCTTTGTAACCAAACGGTGAACGATGTAGTATTTGTATCTATTACTGTTTAAGCTTAACTCCGGACAAAAGTGAAAATTTACTAGAAATTCGTGTCTTAAGAGTTTTCTGGGTTAAGATTTAGATTAGATGGAATAGGTTAATAAGTCTCACAACTTCTTTCTAACTGTGTCGTGTTGATTAAAAACTAATGTAGGTATTTCTGGCATCTTATCAATATGGCACTATCGAGCTAGTATAGATTATGGTAGGAAAGTGGTCATAGGAACTCTTTAATCGCCAGCAGTAAATTAATTAGGTTTGGAATAGTTTAACTTTCATAATTCTTTGGTTACTATTGTGACTATTTGTGACCAGGAGATGGTTTCATGATGCCGCTTTCTAATCGCCAACGTGTTTTTTAGTTTTTATTATTTGACTTATCTCACTAGACTCGCGTCAAAACGAGTATGTAACGAATAAAAACAAAGATGACGCAAGCAGCTGACGAGACTGATCGCATCACCGAGGAACTAATGCATGACTTATTTCAGATTAATTTGTAATGTTTAAAGAAACCTAAAAAAATTACCCAAAAAGAAAAATTTACCATATCAATATGAACTAAACTGAAATGGAACGGCTGTTCCATTCCGTCCACAACGATTACGTTTTCCTCCGGGTCGGTTGTCAATCAATTTTTAAAGACCAAGGTTTGAGTTAGTAATAAACAGATTGAAATAAACGTTTTGTTTTCAATGAATAACTGTTGATAGTTCATTGGCAGAAACAGATTCAATTGATTGGAAAATGCAGTCTAATAAAACTGTAGGGGTTACACCAAATTCTAAATACACAACCCTTTTTATAGTCGAGTGAAAATATTTATGTATTTACAAAGTTAATGGTAAGTCAATTGGTTTAGGGAAAAGATTGCGCCACGCGGGATGCCAACTGATTTTACTGTTGATAATTATGTAGGAATGGCGAAACTCCTGCAACTACAAATAGCCTGCGCGTGCGCATAATGAATGGTTACTACTAAAGGGACCATTAGCACAACTTCACTAATGTGAAACGACATTTTTTAAGTTGGGCTAAAATAAAAATCTATAGTTGATTTTGACCATGACATGACAGGAGAAATAAAAATAAAAAGGTGTACTGGAGGTAGTATTAAGTACCTTCCTACATCTGGCACAAAGTAACAATCCTAACCACCTAATATTTTTTTATTACTTACATAATATAACAAACTTAATTATTTTGTAAATTGTTAAATTAGTAACGTTAATAATAGTTGTTTATGAAACGGTTGCATAATACGGGGTTTTAAACAAGGGTGTTTAAAAACCGAGCCGTAAGCCGAGATTTTTAATAGTATCACACAAGTATTTTAATACCTAGTATGTCCAGTTTCATACACTACTTTATCTACTCTCAAACATTGGGATATAGTAAGAAATAGTTACCAAAAAGGTTGTTAGCCTTTTTTGTATTTTACACGCCATAAAGTCGTGCTAGCATTTATCATATATTTTTTTCGACTAGGAAAAAAAAATATGGAATCTGATTGGTTGGATTTTTTGTCTTGTATTGTATTGATTGTATTGTTTTGTTAAAGAAATAGTGTTATAATTTGATTCCATTTTTCAAATTTTGGTATTGTGTTTGTAAAGTCTGTGAATATAAACTTTATATAAACTCGAATTTTACGATTTGAAAGTAGATAAAACACTTATTAAAACAGTTAGTAGCCATTTTCATACAGTAACATACGTAGAACAATTGAAATAGTTATTATAAAAAGCAAAACATACATTCATCAAGAGGGTATTTGACATTTACTGCTTAAACACTGTGAAATTTTGTAGACATAATCTCAAGCCGAATAACTATGTCTATGGTTTTCCACAATCCTAAAAAAAATTCTAAACTCAAAATCTTAATTGACACCATTTGTATTAAAAACTAGAATCCTCTGTTACTATTAACGTATACAATTTAATGGAAAAGTGGCACACTGCAGACCTAGATATTTATTCCTAGAACATGTCTTCAAAAAATCTTTTGTATGAAGCACGTTGCGAATCGTATTCTCTTAAGGATTAACCAAGCGTTAGTTGTTGCTAGAATGTCGCTTTAACAGTGGTTTTATTACTGTGTGCTTTGCCACTCCAGTGTAGATGTTACTTAAGAGTTGACTTATTTGTATGGAATCTATCAACTGATCTAAATGTTAGTATCGTTATAATAAAACGCTTGTTCACTGAACAAAATCAACGAAAAGCCCTAACCGCCGGATCCAGGATCTTTTTGTATGGTATGTCGGCGCTTTGTATATTGAAGGAATTTACTAAGAAACGGTTGAATTGAGACTTTTGGAAATAAATCTCTAAAAAAGAAAGCAAGAACAATAATTACAATCTTCATAAGAGAAAAATAGAGAATACCTCCTGAATTTAATAGCAGATATAGACGAAATCATATCTTGAAAACTATGTTAAAGTTGTAATCTCACGAATTACAGTAGCTGAGTA
This sequence comes from Apoda limacodes, assembly GCA_946406115.1. NCBI lineage: Eukaryota > Metazoa > Arthropoda > Insecta > Lepidoptera > Limacodidae > Apoda > Apoda limacodes. The sequence continues at coordinate 16,162,878 of OX291542.1, forward strand.
AAAAATTTTACCTAGTTAATTACATATAGCTATAATTAATATTATATTGTTAACTATACCTATTCATAGTTCTGTTTTTTCTACAAATAATTTGTAAATCTTTAGTCAAAATAAGTTGTAAAATAAGTTTTATAATAGTTAGCAATATTCGGTTTCAGAACAATCTAGTTTAGCCGTCCGAAGTTTGGTTTATTTCTTAATTAGTCCAAATTCTACTCTAATCTAAGCTAGTTTTTAAAATAAGCGAATCCAAACAAAGCATGACTGAAGAAGTAAACCTAACTATGTTATTCTATTATCATAACCTAGACAACTATGTAATTTTCTATTTTGTAACGCATTTATAAATAGGTTAGTATTTGTTACAAAAAAAAAACAGACGAGAAATCGAAGCAAAAATAGCTGTCAATACTGTGGGCTTCAACCTAGTTCATCCTGACTGTTCGTATCTACAGTTTAGTCAAGGCAAAACTAGTTTAACTTAAAATAGGGTGTTGCATGTAATATAAACACGGACAGAAATATTTACAAAATAATCCATATAAAAATTGTATTTTTGCATAAGAAAGAAGCAGAAAGTGTAGATAGATAAGTGGCAGACAACAGAACAGACAGACACACAATCACACGGCACTTACGAGTCTTGTTCATATCTTTGTAACTGAGCTGCAAACTCAGCTTGCCGACCACCTCGTGGCCTGAGAACAATTTGGTTATAAAAATAAATACATAAATAATTAAATGGATGAATTCAACAAAACCCCTGCAGCTATCTAATACCTTTAAACAAGCAATTCTTGCATATATGTATATATGTAAATATATAATCTGAATCACGGAAACGGCTCCAACGATTTTAATAAAATTTAGTATGAAAGAGATTTTGGGGGCAATTAGTCGATCTAGCTAGGTTTCATTTATAGAAAACGTCGTTTTATCCGTGTTTTCAGGCAATGATAAACTAAAAAATATTGACTCTTCCTGACATCTATTGGAGAGTAGAAATACTATTATTTTTACTGACACAGCAACACTAAAGCTACTTGACAATAGATGGCGTTGTTAAGCAACACTAAAGCTTTTTGACAATAGATGGCGTTGTTAAATAAATAAAAAAAACGAGCACAGCTCGGTCTTCCAGGTACTTAAATAATAATTATCAAAGAATACATATATTCAGTGCAGTGAAGTTTGTATGGGGAAAATCATGCGAGCGACAATAAACATAACGCGCTGCTCGAAAAATCTCATTCGCATTTACCTTACACAAAGATAAAATGCTGAAGTAGGTGTTCTTATTGTTCAGAGTTCTCAACAGTAACCTAGATCTCGAAACATACTCTTGAATCAATATCTAGGTACCTACTTGTATCCAAATGTACGATAAGATAAGACATATTATCTTCGAAATACAAGCAAATCTTTAGCTCTAGCAAATCCCTCCTTCCTAATTATACCGGCAAGTAAACGAAGTCTTATCAAAAACATAACATGTACAAAAATGCACAAGTCTCGGAACGCAGTTCTTCTTCCATGAAAAAAAGAATTTCGATACTCTTAAGTATCCGTTAAATGCGAGACGAATTCTCGCACCATATCACCATATAATTTAAAAACGGTTTATTCGGTTATTTATAATGGTAATGGCTGGAGCCCATCTCCAACTTGGCCAGTTTTAATTATCTGCTGTTATACTTTACAGTTTACACTATAATGACTGCAAGTTTAAAGCTTGTATGTATTACTGTTTTACCATAGAACAAAAATATCAAAAACCCGTTTTTTTGTATTGGGACCCCCTTCAATTTTTACTTTTTAAATTGTTTATAATTTTTAGGTAATCCGCTGTTATAACACATAGTCTGTTCACTTCGGTCTTAGAGATAGACTACATGCATTAAATGTTGGCCAAACGGACAGACAACATAGGCTTAGTAATAAGGCTCCGTTGGCACCCCTTGGGTACGGATACGATTATAAAGACTTCAAATGTTACGGTGAAAGGAAGGAAAGTAGAATAAGTGTAAGAATTTGTAAACCTACTAGGGAACATTGTGTGAAATGAGAGAGACATTGTAAGAAGTATGAATAAGAAACCAGGCAAATAGTACCCTTTATAAGCAGTCAGAAGTTGACAAAATAAAATGATAGGAAAAATAATATGACACGAAAGTACTGCGAAGTGAAGGAATATCAAGTGACAAGGGATGAGAAAGGTATATTGAGGTGTTGCCAGCCGTCATACGTCCCCACTGTTGGGGCATGGCCTACCCTCACAAGCGAGGGTGATTTGGGCCATAGTCCACATGCGGGCCCAGTGCGGATTGTGGACTTCACATACGTCTTTTTTTTTTTGTCGTATGCAGGTTTCCTCACGATGTTTTCCTTCACCGAAAAGCCAGTGGTGTGAGTAAATAAATCAGTGTATTTGAGAAATTAAGAAAAGACTCATTGGTACACGCCGACCCGGGGTTGCCACTTGGGATATGAAGTGAAATTTAAACCCCTCGGCCGCCACCAACTTTAATATTGAGGTAGTTTGGACATATTGAAATGATAAATAAATAAATGCATCTTCTTTACGAAACTAAATGATAACCTTTTTAGAATTTAGTAGTAGCATCCGTGGACTATATTTTTTCATTTTGAAAAGTGTCACTTGACATTGGTCACCTTCTTAATCCTTCACTTGCGTGTTTTAGTGGTCTCAGCCTTGACAGACAAACAGACGGACAACGAGGTGATCCTCAAAGGTTTCCATTTTTTTTTCTTCTGAGGCACGAAACCCTAGCGTGATCCCATGTGTGCCCAGGTTAACATAATAAATGTCGCTGTTCATTCATGAAATCTGACTGCTTACAAAACTCCTTGAAACGCCTATCACTATTAACCTTTTCACTAAGAAATGCGCAACAGGTAGCTGGCGAGCTCCCAAACGATAGAGATTCATGTCAATAACCAGATACTGGAAAGAAGACAATAGTCTGATGAACCATCCTTTAAATATATGAAAATTCCGAACTTGGTCATTTAAGGAACTTTACTAGATAATACACATGTTAGATCCTAACTTTACTAAATATATGAATGCAATTTGAAATCTGTCGACACGCAAAAATTATCGATTAGATTTGGATGAGTTACGAGTATGAACTACTGGACTAAAAGGTAATTACTTACAAGAAAAATTTTATGAAATAATGGTTGACCCGGCTAACGTTGTTTTCCTATAGTCACTTTTACTCTTACTCCTAAGGTATTCATTTAAATTATATTCTTTAAAAGACAAATATGTTGCTATTAAATACTGTAGCTAATAAATATAATTATTTAGATATTGAATAAATTATCACCATATATAATACTAGCTGTCCCGGCGAACGTTGTTCCGCTGCCGTCCCTCTGTACCCGGCGAAAGTTGGTTTTTACCTATAGTGCCCGAGTCCGGCTCGCACTTGACATATCGAGATAAAAACTATCCTATCTTTTAAGTTGGATCAAATAACAGATATTTACGAAGTTTGATCAAAATCGGTTCAGTAGTTTAGGAGTCCATTGAGGACAAACATTGTGACACGAGATTTAAATATATTAAGATATCGATAAAAACAGCTTTGCATGTAATTTACGATTTGATTTGAACAATACAAAGGGTTGCTGTGATATATCATTAGAAGACAGGACATTTTACAGTAATAATTTAGTCATACACTATTTTCATGCAAATTCAACTATTGACGCAGCGCACGCCTTGTTAGTTTTCGAGGCACCACTTTTTCCGACTCAGTTGACAAATCTCCTTCTAACTTTATCTATTTGTACAAGTATATTTCTGAAATATAGCTTATGTCTATCTGGAATACTTGACTTGACTGGAGTACCTTTCGAATTGTGCAAGTTTTTTTTAACAGAGATTCCGAAGATTATCCTCCACATATAAATAAACAAATTTAATCCGCTCTCTCTCACACTCTTTATATATAACATAAGTATAGATTAGTTAAATGATGATGAGCCAAGAATGCCAGACCTGGAAACATGAAACACATTAAATATTTGAAATAGGTGTTGATAGGGTCGAAAAAATCGCCATCAGCAGGCAGTTCATCTCTCAGTTCCAGTTCAACCTTAATGGCGCAAAGTTAGGTTAGTTACTTAGGCTGTGGCATATGTCTGTCGATCTCATGTCGGTCGCAAACCGTGATATGCGGTGACCATTTTTTGTTAAACCGTTACCGAGCAAAATTTTTTAATGTAATCTGCAATTTTAATTACGTACAGAACTGGTTCCTAATACTTCTCTTTTACTCTGATTTGTAGTAAAGATATAAAGTGCACAGAGTAGCGTAAGTAAGTTAGTTAAGATAAGCGTGTACTTTTATGCAAGTTAGACTTGGAGGAAGCACTACCATGCCCCTATACCGCTTATATATTTCCTTAGAGCGCATAATTTATGTGTTTAGGTTTTTGTTACACAATACATACGTTTATAATCTACGTAAGAGTTTTTTTATAAATATTTCCTCAACCGTAAAAAAATGTGTCATTCAAAAGCGCGCGTATTTACGTGTTATAAGAAACTATAAATATGAGACAGACACGGACAAGTGGAATCTTAAATTTTCTACAATAAGTAGAAACAGGAATCAATATGTACAACATATTATAAATACATTCACAGAAATAAAAATATGTGCCTATAGCTGTATTGTCTGCGTAATGTGTATTAAATTGCAAGTAACAACTTTTTAAGAAGTTTAGAAGTAGCAAAATGCTTTGAAATATAAATAATTTGTTAGTTTTCGCTATAAAATAATATTGTATAGGTGTTTATGTTTTTGATAGTTTATTGAAATCAAAATAAATACCTTTTTAGGTTTGTATCAAGTCGAGATTGCTTAGTTCATTACACTAAAGCTGTTACAACTAAGTATTACTAAGGTGTACTTAGTTTTTATCGTTAATGGGCTTAGCATAAGCTCTCGAGAAGTTATTGGAATATGTCCGAAAATTTTGTGTTTTCTTTACGTTTCAAGACTTGGAGAATCATTTGCAATCATTTTTAGAGTGATGTCTGTGTGTGCGTGTGCGTGTGTGTGTGTGTGTGTGTGTGTGTGTGTGTGTGTGTGTGTACGTATGTATGTATGTAGACATATTTTGGCTTTAGATTCCTCAATAACTTCGTTTTTTATCCGTAAAAACTGACTTTTTTATGCACGCAACATAAATTTCATGTATCGGGGGGTAGTAAAGGGTTTTCGAGGGTACTGATTTTGAATTTTTTATCAGTTTTTTAAAATTCAAAAGGGCGGACCCAATATGACGTAATTATTTTTTTGTAAAAGAATTTTTCTCAAAAGAAGTTGCATGTACGGTACTTGCTGCCGAACCAATTTTCTTTATATAAGATTATGCGTGTTCACTTTTTAAACCAGACTTTTTATATTTTCCCTTTTTTCTACTATGGTCCTGAAAATACCGGTACTGTATTCGCTAGGAGCAATTTACAAAGAAACGCACGGAAGCAAAGCGAATACAAAGGTCACAGTCTGTTCTTGTCCTCTATACGTATTTTTGTTTCTTAATCCAAAGCGCATAGGTATGACGAGGTTATTAATTGTTTTTTTTCATACGAAGAAAAGACCACAGTTAATATAGACAGACCAAGATCCGAGGTAACAGCATCTAATTATATTTTCTTATCCAACTTCTTTGTAAGGCCTAGTTCGCAGTGCGAAAAACAACCGCGCTATATATATTTTATGTAGGTAATCTAATTTCTATTTAAAACTAATTTTATAATTGATATATATTGAAAATAATATAATTTTTGCGCGAAATTAAAATCACGCCTATATGACTCGTGAGTTACTACAGCATTGCGGGAAAAATCGCGAGATTTTTATTCATGGTCCGGTGAAGTCCTAAAGCGTCCTGACGGCGATAAAGATGAAAAACATTATTCTGAGCAAGCAGTTCACCAGTGCTATGAATGAATGACCTTCTAAGTAGAGAAGGTCTTGCTATGAGTTATAGAAATAATTTATTGTCAAACTAACACTTTTTGAAATGAAGTTTTTTAACGTATTCTTCGGGATCCCCATATCCCTAGCATAGAAAAACCGACCGCCACGAGATTGAAGTGACGTCCAGCGCAGTCGTAGGCTGCGTGTATCAAAACAAAGAGCACAAGCAAGGATAAGAGCGATAATATTTTATCGTAGAATAGTTTTTTTAGTTAGATGTACCTAATCACAAAGACCACACTGAGAGTATAATATAAATACAATGTAGCATGAACAAGTCAAATTCTACAGATATTTATCGCGCAGACTTAGTCCATTGAAATGTTACATGAGCTTTGCATTTGTTAGAGGACGCAATTTTATTTTTGGGACATGTGTGGGGGGTCAATAGAGGCTTAACTTCAAGTTTGAGGGGTCGCCACCCTTGTCATTTGGCCGCCATCTTGGAAAAAGTGGTGAAAACACTTTTTTCACGATATCTCGGAAACTATGAGTCTTACAAAAAATCCGTGAAGACATAATTCGTAGCAAATTGTTTTGCCTACAAATTTGTTCCATAACTTTTTGCCCTAATTTTTATAAAAAATTTCTTTTTCGCTCTATAACTTTTTTTTTATACATTTTACAAAAACATTACCTCAGACCAATCTTGAAGATAATCTTTTAAGGAAATTTTTAAAGTTTTTTAACTTATTTTTGATTTTCAGGCCTGCTTTTCTGCAGCCACGCATGCTTCCAAGGCTTCCAAGATAGCGGCCGGATGACAAGGGTGGCGACCCCTCAAACTTGAGGTTAAGCTTCTATTGACACATGTCTCAAAAATAAAATTGCGTCCTCTAACAAATGCAATATTCGGTCCTTAAATTGTAACATTTCAATGGACTAACTGTGCATTCCACGTCAGTAGCAATGGCCATAAATCAGCTAATTATCTATCGCGATGACAAGAATGGCACGACTGATAAGCTCATAGATACTAAACTGTTACGTCATCTGTCAACTTTTATCAACGTTTATTTATATGTTAGCAATAAAATAGTATTTTCTCGCAGTTTCACCCTCAAAAAAATGTAGGTATTCTAAGTAACTTTGCGGGCCCTAAACCAATGATTTATTAACCTTTGCGTGAACAAAGGACAAACCAACAAACACACTTTCGCATTAATAATAATAGGGGTTTATTGCAGTTTTAACGCACTGGCCACTTTAAATAAAATTCAACTTGAATAGTGCCAGATTTCCATTGACATCGCGTTCTGTAATATTTTAGGGACTGTGCAATAGCCTCACAAAATTGGCCTCACTTTAGCAAGAGACAAAGCAAACCTGTGGTATCTTTTCTCTTTCTATCAATGTCCGCCTTTCTGTTTTTTTATGTTAATTAAAACAAGTTAGAAAGAGACAAGAGATCTCAGTTTCGCTTCGTCTCACACTTTAGCGACAGAGATTATTTTTTTCAGATCCGGCTAGGAAATGCGCTTTCCAGTTCTTTATGTCAATGCAGATTGCAGAGTGAAACTTATTTCACACGAAAACTATAAAATTTTAAATTTAAAGTCATGAAATTTGATGTTCGGCTTTTAATCCATCATACAGCGAAAATCAGAGCAACTTTCGAATATAAGTTGCGACGTGGAATTAACGCAGCAGAAACTGCTAAATGTCAATGCTATGTTTGGAGAGGAAATCAGCTAACAAACGCTCCGTGCGTTATTGGTTTAACCCCTTTCGTACTGGACACTTCAACCACGAGGAAGACCAGCCACTAAAGTAAATAACGATGAATTTATGGTGACGATGGAAGCCGTTCCGTGTCAAACTACCAAAGAATTTGCGGCATTGTTTGCGCGTTGGAATACCTACAATATTGACCCATTTGTAGCAAATCGATAAAATTTATAAATCGATGGCTGGATTGGCTGACAGTTTTAACACTACAACCTCTATATTCGCCGCACCTGGCACCAACCGACTACCGACTTCCGCAAATTCGACGTATTTTTCTAGGAAAAAAATGTCAACAGTACAAAATGCCTTTACAGTTTGTGGAGACCAGTTCCACAGTTTTATCGGAAAAGACAACGAGGGTAATTACTTTGATTAAGTAAATTAAAGATATTTCACCCTACATAAAAAAAAAAAATTTAACGAACTGGCAATTTCATACTTTAACACTTAATATTGGTGAAGATTTATGTAAAATGAGTTGCTTACTTATTTAATTAGCGTATTTTGTTTGCTTCTCAATGGAGCGGCAAAGACATAAAATGTCGACGCCCTCGCCGAATCCTCTTTTCTTGCCGGAATTAACATTTGAACTAGGTACAGGAGCTGATTCCGAACTATCTCGAGTACACCAAACTCAATAAATCTAATATGTGTATGTAAGTAAGTAGATTCACATGTTTTTTTTTCTCACTGACTATGCAGTTGCAGCCACTACTGCTCCATCGGGCTTTTGGGGCGAGACTATGAAGGAGTCTCAGCCCATATAGCGCCCAACGCTCAAGGGCTCCCTGCGGGGGTAGCACTCAGGGGCGTCCCTTCGACCAGCGTGAGCCAGGGGAGTTCCCTGTTACGCGGTTGCTATTGAGTGGGGGCGAGAAACGCCCCGGGACTCTTTGATACGACCGTGCCGAGGTCGGTCGGGGGGATGATAAATTCACAGGCTCAATTCAGACTTACTTTTATAGTTTGTCAGGAAAGACTGGGGGTGTAGTATACTGTCCCTGGGGGATAACTGTTGCTTTTTGGGATTATTGCACAGTTACAATGTATCTACTTAAATCTTAAATTATCTCATATGTAGGCCAAAACTTTAAAATAATTTTATATTTCGCAATGTGTAATCCAAATATACTATTTGATTATGAGGCACAAAAAAACGTTTTATGTTTTTGATGCCAAATGTATCGGAATTAAAAATTGAACGTCGAGTCACTCCGCCCGCGCCGGTTTTTCATTTTACTACTTAATTACTCTAACTTAAGCTGGTGATTTACGACTTACGGGACATACAAATACATAAAGCCACTTTATAAATACCTACAAATCTACTTCTGCACATTCAAGTCTGGAATTGTAGTCTGAAGTACCAACTGAAGACATTTCGAAATCAGGCACCAGGCCGGTTGAAAAAATAAAACATTTGATTAATTGAGTCAGCGAAATACGCCCATTACATTAGGACTGACGTAACGATACGGTATCGTCGATACCCATCATACTATGTATAGTTGTAACAGTCATAGATCTGCAGCATCTCGCGTCGAACGCGTCAAGGCCGGCTGCTTCCGGAATGCTAAATTATAACATAAACTACATCAGCAAAATTAACTAACAATTATTTATATGTAAGAGTAAAAATAGGATATCATATCCTAAACAATACAACACCGACAGACATGGCGAAACTACTCCCGATTTTTCCATTCGGCAATTGAACGCAAAAAAATTATCAATTACAGATAAAGACAGGGAGCGAGGCGAAGATAATCAAGTCTGTATGAACTACCTAGGTCATCATCAAAGCGAAAGCATTTTGATCTAAATACCGTTATTGGATCGATGCCAGAACATAAATATGTTTCGACTTAAAAATGAATTTCTTGAACGCGTTCTAGAGGATGCATTATGTTATGTACTTATGATTACATGCATTACATGATACAATTATTATTACAATTATTCTTTGGCAATGTTGAAGATGCAAGTTATCGGCGTTAATCGTCACGCATTTCAATTTCAGCTGTGCACTAAAAGCAGGTATTAGTTGCGCCCAAAAGCCAGACGTACGTGATCTGTCATTGAAAGTCATGACGTTAGCTGTGACGTCATAGCCGACTTAAGCCTGTTCTTAATAAATGGTTCGATTTGATTTTGCTTCTGCATAGGTTGTAAGCGTGCTTACAATTTAATTCTATCCTAATTTGAATACAAATGCTTATAAGCATTCGTTTTCATAACAGAACATGCCTACAGTAAGGTTTTCCTTCATACTGTACATATATATTGCATATGGTTAACTTATCTTCTACTGAGGAGTAGAACCAAAACAACAGGTTCTCTTGTCCTAGTTGCGATGATCAATGTCTCACAAAGGTAACTTGATTTGTGCTCACAGAAGTAACTCACTTTTTGTATTCATTGTAGGGGTATGATCTTTGATAGAATTCTGAAACTTTGATCTTTTTTTTTCGATGTCGAGATCTATTTCGATGTGGCGAAAGCCTTTGGCAAAGTCAGGCACTACGGTTAAATTACAAACAGTTTATTTAAAAAATAATTTATTAGGACACCGGGCTTTGTTGCCGTTACTTGCTCATTGTTTTCAATTCATTCTCTATATGTCTTCGATGCATAATTTTTCACAGGTCTTCATAACACTGCTGAAAGTCGTCTAAGTCCTACCAGACTTATTTTAAAAAATAAACAAGCAAAAACACGTCTCCATTGCCAGGTATTTGATATTGCGATGCACTCCCTCGTTCGGTGTTCGGTATGACAAAAATACCGAAATAGTAGTGGTTCTGTTTTTTTTTTACCCATTTGTAGGTTAAAATCAATCTTATTGAATTCTTGCTATGTAAAAAACTGACAGTTTCTTGAGGTTTTTCTCATTAAACTGTGCAAATTAGCCTAAAATGCAAAAGTATCATTAACATTTTGCTTCTAAGGTAAAAAAATGGCGTCAAAATAATATGAACAGTATTATTGTTTAAACCTAGCGTTTTGATTCAATGTAGTTGAGGATCCATTATATAAGTAAGTACCTATATGTAGGTACTTACTTATATAATTCTGGCAACCTTGCCGATAACGCGAGTATCGGACGGAAACGTTCGGCGAGGCGATCGCGACACCCGCCGGAGTAAACCAAAAAGGGCCGACCGACCCAACGCGAGTGTTTCGGTATAAGCAAAGTAGTAGTTTAATACATAGATCCTTGTCAGTCCGGGGCGACGACGGCGGTGGCGCGGCGGCAAGGTTTGAATGCGCCGAAAAGTGCATCAGAATATTTGAAATTTCAAAGATTTCCGGGGATCCCCCATCTGTATACGCGCATGCCGGTGGAGCAGTAATTGCTGCATCAGCCACATTGTACTAGCCATACAGCAAAAAAAAAAGACCCCTTTAGAATAAGGTTGATGTTGCAATTTCTTTACGTTTTTTCGTAATAAAATACTTTATTTAGTACATGCTGATATGAAAATAGCAAAACTACACAAGCATAATACTGTCCAAATAAGCAATTTAATACCCACTGATAAATGTTATGCAAACCTTGTGTATATTTATTTAATGTATCATTTACAGTAGTATTTATAAAATAAAATTACTCAACTGCTTTAAATCTAATTTATAATATGGAAACATAATCAAAAGTTGAAAAATTATTATTCTTACCTTCTACTAAAAATTATAGCCCTTACTGCAGTTTGAAGGTGATAGAAAATATTGTACACTCAAAAATACATAAATTTAATGATAACATGCAGTCGGTGAAATGCTTTAAGGAAAACTTCATTATTTTAAAGACAACAATGGCAGAAAATTACTACTTTTATTCATTGTGTACTTACTTACCACCTAACAGTATTGCAAAGCCCTACTTCCAATGAATGGTTTTTAATTCATAAATAAGTATGAATTTATATAACTATATTGGGGTTAATCAAACTCTTGGGTACTAAGTGTTTGAGCCTCCATTTACTTATTAAGTTTTTAATGATTGATATATTCAATAAAAACTTTGGTTATTTAAAGATTTACCGGCATTTCAGGTATGCTTATTGCGCTTATGATAAAAAGCGATATATGTATGTTTAGGTAGCAGAATGGTACATTTTGAGTTCTAAGATGTTAATAGTTGTATAGTAAGACATCAAACAGACATACAACAAACATGGTTTGTTTGTATGAAAAAAATCTAAATCATTATAATCTTAGGATTACTTATCATTATTTAGAACAAGTTCTAGAAGACTAGTTAGTGACTGACATTCAAACCTAATAGCATCATTTAGCATCTGCAATCAACCAAAGTAGTCATAATCAAATATTTTTTAGGCTTATTTAAGTATGTTAACTAGTGCTACATTGCATGGTCACTTGCACCTTGTGATGGACTTTCATTTTATAAATTTGTTAGTATTTCAGTTATTCCACTTAAAGCATGGTTTTTGTGATTTATTATTTTTGAGAACCCTTGCAAGCCTTTTCTTAGGTCTTTGTAATCTTCTTTTGTGTAAATTTAACGCAGTTTATTTGTAGTTTTATAAAGGCTAGACTAACTTCTTTTTTGGGGACACGCTAATTTTTGAAAGACTTACTCCATAATATTTCAGTTTTTATGGCAATTTTTCAATATTTTTGAAATTTCCATGTGCCCCCACAAATAAAGCCTTGGTTTCAGTGGCGTAGCGAGGGGAAGGGGCGGGGGGGTGGACCACCCGGCAACGCCGCCGCCGATCCGTGAAAAAAAAATTATTTTTGTGGTCAGACAAATTTTTCAAGAAGTTATCTCTATTCCATTTGAATACACATTGAATGTCCCTCTCGCCCAATACCAGTAACTTCTTCGTCCCGTCCCGCTCGTGCATATTGTCCATCTCTGTTCCGCATAACTTCTAGGAACACCTGCGCCCTTCGCTCGACTTTGTTCGTTCTGTTCATACAGTTGACAAAGTGACTCGAGTCTCTACTCAACAGTGCCAGTTTAGTGACTTTTAATGAGAATTTTTGACAGTATTTGACAGTTTTGTTTCCCTTGGTGCTACCGTTTTAATAGTAATGTAAGTAAGTAAGTTTAAGTTAGTTTTTTATTATAATTCTCACGGATATAAACAAAACGAACGCGACTGCCCGACTGCCCAAAACTGCACTCTGAAAGCTTCACATACTTGGTTAAGTATGGTCCACGATCAGAGCCAAAATAAGGGTGGTCCTTAACTTATGAAAAGACTAGTGTGGGTTCCGTTGCATAAGTCATTGATGTTGCTTATTGTAAAAAATCTAATCTCTGAAATGACATTATTAACATTTTATACACCTTGTCTTATTGAAAGATATAACTTTCTTGTAGATGACTTGACTTTTTTATAAATGTATCACATTTGGACACATTTAAGACAGATTTTGAACAGTGAAACCTATTTTTACTAACTGACCATGTGATTAAGATTTTGTGTTATGTAATGTACTCACAGTTATATCTTGTGTGAAGAAAATAGGTATTATGTTTTCTTTTGTAACTTACTAAAAATACCTACCGATAATAGGTGTTTAGGTTTTTTCTTTTCTGTTGCTATGAAAATTTATGCTTTCGAATCGTTTCTGGTCCACAATCAAGATCTTCTGGTCAATGATGGAGTTGATTATGCTAAAAATATATGTGAAAATCTTGGCATCGAAATAACTCCTCGACGAACACGAAAGATAAAAAATATGGCTGGCCACAAGTGTAAGTTAGGAAAAGAGCACTGTGATAGCGATGTGGATGAGATCGAAATCGACAGGGAGAGGTTACACAATTTTGTTGCTTTGGCTGATGCTAAAGCTCAAGACAATGCCACAAAAGGATCGCTTGAGCTTTTAGAATTTATTCAGCAATGCAACTATGGTATTTGCGTACCTAATATTGTAATTAGGCTTCGAATTTTTTTAACTTTAGCTGTCAGTGTTGCTTCATGTGAACATAGTTTCTCAATGTTAAAATTAATAAAAAAATACTTGAGATCTACCATGAGCTCAATAGAACAAATTGTGACAGATGAAATTAACTTTGACGAAGTTATAAATAAATGATTTTGCTGCGCATAAGGCTCGAGAAGTTGAATTTTAGAATTATAATAAACGTTACTTTTATAGTGTAATACATTTTAAACCCAAACATACTATAAAACATAGTTTTGAAATAAATATTTTTCGCTTAGACCTTTCATATGATTATTTTTTCCTCACCAACACCAATATCATTATTTTTATGTCGTCAAAGTGGCGGCAAATTATAATTCCGCCCCAGGCGACAATGGCTCATACTACACCACTGCTTGGTTTTATCAATGTATATTTATAGTTTAATCTTCAGCAGTTGGAATTTCTATATCATATATTTCAGAGTTTTAGGTGAACCATGTTGTATTGAAAATATAATACCATTATTGTGAAACTGCTGTAGAATTTCTATATTAGAGCTGCTTCGAGAACCCCACAACTCAATGCTGCTGACCATATTGGTTTAATAATACACTTGAAAACTAGTATTTTGTTTTCAAGTCATAGTGGTGCATGTAATCCATGTATTATGCAACTCTGGTATGTACTTGTTAATAAATTTTACAGAAGGCTTTTGTAAAACGCCATAATGTTTTGTCTTGTCTTGGAAGCTAATAACTCCTAATCTAATCCATAACTAACTTTAAGAATTAGGATATTAGTTTCACCCCTGATATATGCACTTTTCCAATTAAATTGTGATGTGTGTGTGTATGACATGTATATTTTGTTTAAGGTGGGAACAATTAAAATGGAATATCAGTTTAAAAGCTTTTCATCTAATTCTGAAATCTATACTAATATTATAAAGAGGAAAGATTTGATTGTTTGTTTGTATTGAATTGGCTCGGAAACTACTGGACAAATTTGAAAAATTCTTTTACAATTAGAAGCTGACATTATCCCTGATGAACATAGGCTACTTTTTAATACGGGGAAATACATTCCTACGGGAAAACGGGTAATAGGACAACAGGTAGTAATAATTATCTTTCCATACTTTTTTCACATAACTTCTAAACGGCTGAGCTGATTGGGTTGAAATTTTATATGGGTATTTTGATGGTTTCCTTGATGATTTTAAAACAATTGGACCCGGTAGGTGGCGCTTCTGTCGGCATGTCAACTGCTAAACCGCTTGACCAATTGGGTTGAAATTTGTATGTGTAGTTCGATGGTTTCACAGACACGAATGTAATATGCCATTAAAGAGGAAAGATTTGATTATTGGTTTTTTTCTATAATTGAGGAGTTGCCGTAAGAAACTATGCCAATAACGAAATTTAGAGTGGCGAAGTCACTGGCAGAAGCTAGTTTTAAATAAATTTACATTATTCACAAATTAATTGTGTACTGTTATTCTCCCACCATGTGTATTTGGTGAAATATTGTGCCTTTGAAGAACAAGTTTATAAACAGTTATAATTATCAAGAATAAAGTGTTTACAGTGTAGCATAAAGTGTATACAATCTTTGGTTGTTTCACTGTAAAAAATACTGACACACCACTACCTATACATTTAATAATTGTTCGTTTTTTGTAAGTCACACAACAGTCAACATTTCAAAGTATTCTTACGTAAAGTAGACATCAAGATACTTCTTCTTACAAAATGACATAAATTAACACTTAAAAACAGTATGTTTTTATTAAGTATACGAATTATCTAGATAATACAAAAAAAACATTACCTGAAACAACATTCCTTTCCACACCTCCCGTCATATTTAACAAACACTAAATGCCTTATATTAACGCCACTTAATCTGTCGCGATTACCGCACTGAATATTTTACAAACCAGCACTTTAGTTCAGCAACAACTTATAAAAAGAATCAGACTTCAATGTCACAAAGGTAACACGAGGATCGACATGAATAAGGCAGAGTAATGCACGAAACGTTAGTTACGATACAATAACATTATTTACCTTCTCCATCATGCAAACTAGCTTCCTTCTGCTTATTTGCTTCAGTACCAGCCATATTCAGATACTAAATTTATTTATTTCAATCCTAGAACTGACATTCGTGACGCAAATGAACATTTTTCCAACACGACGCAAAAGTGACATTAGTCTTTTTTAATTATTGCAAAACGCATGGACACAAGCCTTTAAAGTAATATGGGTTTCTCCAAAAACTCCACTTATACAAACGAGTAGCAATAAGGGCCTTTCAACTATCTGACTACTTTTTAGCAGAAATTGTTAGCGGTTTGCGTTTCATGCTTTTGGTAGTAAAATTAAAGCAAAATCTAATGTTGACTTTTAGCGTTTCGTCTAAGCGATTTTGCTACCATGACGGGAGATTGGTATTTTGCCCTACTTTTTACAGCTGTTAATTGTGAAAGAGAATCCTTTGAGAAAAATAGTTATAACGTTGTTTTTTTTTATTATCTACAAAAAATCGAAATAAAATACTCAAACAAATACTCACACGTCAAAAAATAACGCGAAACGCGTTTAGTTTAAACAATAATAGTGCAGCTAAAATTATCAGATGCACTTAGACGGAACGGGTAGTTGTTGCCAAAACGAGGTTTTACTATTACATTGCAACGCAGCTCAGAAGGTACGCACTAAATGACAAATGAAACTTACGACGGCGTGGCGCGGCGTAACAAAATTCAAATCTACAATTTTCTAAAATGTTGCAAAAATAAGAAAGAAGAAGGGGTGTCACCCGTGTCGACCGTCGCGAAGCCGTTTTGTGCAAACAGAAGATAAGACTTGTCGATCAAAATTATCGATAAAATAATTTTTTTAAAGCAAATAAGTATAATTTTAATTATTTTTACAAATTGAACGAAAACTTATTACGATGATATTTCTTTACAAAGTAAAAGCACTAAAATTATTTTACTTCAACCGATTAAGATCTAATTATATAAAATATTTAGAAACAGTAGTACACATCGAAACCAACACTAACACAAAATAGCGCAAAATTAGTTATCTATTAAAAATTTGCCTGTTTGCTAAAAAACAATCCTATTAAATCTACAGCCAAAATACCTATGGTAAAAGAACAACAAATGCAAGGGAAAACTCTTATTGATTTAAGTCAAGGCGAAAAAGTAATAGTGTTTATTGTAGGATTCGTAGTCTCTTCATAATAATCAATTATCAATAATAAATGACATGTCATTTTTATTATCTCATTCTGCTTAAAACTATATTTTTGAATTATATAAAACTAAAACATATATAGGTGACACATAGTTCATGGTCAGAGCCTTGAATTTACTAACGGACTATAACATTTTCTCAAATATGCTCATAACATCGCTGAGGATGCAGGGCTGTAGCTAGAGTTGAATCTAAGGTAGGGCAGCGGTGGTTTCATGTAGGGCGCAAGTAATTTTTTTATCTTTAGTTATTTTACCTGCTTGTGAGCGTGAGTAATTAAGGTAGTAGGTAATTGGCTGGGAGCGCAGGAAAACAAGAGCAAAATGGTATTATATTACGTATTATGTATGTAATTTATAATACAGGAAAACAATTTAATACAGTGTGAGTCTTCATAAAGTGCACATATGAAAATGGGTGAAATTAGACCCATTTTTATCAAAGGAAAAAATGTCAAAAAAAATCTATTTTTTTTTTTATATTTTATAGATTTTTTTTTTATTTTAATTACCTTCTGTTGACTTACTGCAAAGAAAACGTTATAACTTTTGATTGAAGAGGTATATCCTGATAAAATAAAAACAGTTATGATGTTAAATAACAGGGGATACTAATAAAATACACAAAATGCCCAAAAAACAGCAACAAGTAATAATAAAATATTACATTTTGAGAAAAATCTGTATTTTAATTGGAGTTTTTTTAACTATTTGATCAATTTCTCCAAATAATGTCCATATTACAGGTGGTTTTTATTACTTTGTGTTATTCTCCACCGTAATACCTTTGTAAAACCAAAAATCCTATGCCTCTATCCCTATCACAATGTAGGCAATTAGCGTTTGAATAAAGGCCTGCCACCACATTATTCTGTGCCTCAGGCACCCATTTTCATATGTGCACTTTCCTGCACAACGGAATATGGGATGTTTGCACGATCCGTGTAATAAGCGTCTACTGTTATGTGCACCCCTCGATTTATCTACCCACTGAGCTTTGGAGCTGACCAAAATATTATAAATGAAAAGGATTGTTTGGTTTTATTACTCAATCACGCCCCAAAGGTGCATTAAATTAAACTGAAAGGCAAGTTACTTGAAGAGACGAAGAAGAGCATTTGCACTTTGTAATGAAAATTCTCATAATTGAGATTCTAAATGCATGGATATTTTTTTACTTGGACTATTGTCTTGTATTTAGCTCATCTTGCAAAGCGAAATACGCGTACAGCGTACGCGTATGGCGACGTCCGTCAAACTGAAACGAATTTCCGATAGTCTGCGGGGTCTAGGACAAAAAGTATGGCAGGCGCGCTTCTCGAGAAAAATTCTCGTGTCCGGTCGGTGGAGGTGCGATCCGACGCTCATCGGAACGCTCGGTTTGGTTTGACACGGCGCGGCGCGAGAAATTAAGTAGTGTGTAATGTTTTTTTATTCTCTGAATTAATTATCTATAATTCCTTTAATACATCATTGCTACTAGGCCACTAGGCTTTTATTTCAAAACCCGAGAATATTGCCCGGTAAAATTGAAAAATCAACAAGTTTTGGAACTGATTTGACGGTTAATTTTTATACTGACAGGAGTAAATTTCAACCTTTTCTATGGCAGTGTAAAGAATTCAACTTGAAAAATTACTCTAGCCCTGGCGTCCCGAAACCACTTTTTAGCTTCTTCGTTGCGATTTAGATTAAGATCGTTAGTTTAAATCTGGTCACACTACAAACAAATATAACCTATTATAACAAATGCATAAATTGCACGATTTTTAACAATAAACTTCTCATATAGCGAAAATATATTTAAAACAATGCAGGTAAGGGAGTGTGTTTTTATTTACTCGTTTTGTCTTTTATTATTTAAATAATCATAGCAATTGTTATTTTTAGAATCCAAATGAAGACACTGAATGGAACGATGTTTTGCGTTCCAAAGGCATACTGCCTCCGAAAGAGAAGGAAGTTTCAGAGGAACAGATAGTTAATATGATAGAAGAGACAATCCAGCAGAAACAAGTCGAGAGTTGGTATATATGTATAGTACTAAAAGAGCGTGTATGGTTTACAAGTATTTTTTTCCGTTCAGATCTTATAAATTTTTCCATAGGATCCACTTTACACGATATTCATATACTCTTTTATTTGGACTCTCTTCAGGTACTCACTCTGGTGTCGTTTTGTGCTCTCTTTTTTCCCTGCAACTAAATGTATGTGCTGTCCTACTGTCAACCTGCATTTAAAATTTTGATACAACCTTGGGTTAGCTTAAAAAAATCCCATCTTTGCTAAGAGAACTTTGGCAGGGATATCATTTCCCAACTTAAGCATTTGTGGGAGGAAGTTTCAAATGTGGCAGATGACAGAATTGTGTTACTTCGAAACAATTTAACTAATGCTTCTTTCATAGTATATCATAAAATATATTAAATTTACAACTTTATTATAATTTTGAATGAGAGCTAAGGCAAATAAATACCCATTATTGAATTTTAATTGTGTGGCATTTAAGTGCAATACATAGAACTCATGGTGCGTTCATTTTGGGGTTAAGAGTTTCCGCAATTGATACTTTTCACACTTTTGATAATGCCAGTTTTGCCAGTGACACCAAGCATTCATATAGCTTTGAAACCTTACTGACAAAATTTTGGTTGCAAAACAAACAGTTCACATACACAATATCATAAAACACACACTACCATAAATAATTTGTATAGGCATTTTGACAGATTAACACAAAAACTCCACCTCCAGAATGGTTTTGTTGTGGTGTTGGTGGCAAAAGTGACAAAATATCATAAACAAACGGATGACAGTTTGTTACAGATGATACTAAAATTTTGATATTTTTGACACCAATGCAGAAGGAACCTATGACAGATGACAAAGTGAACAAAAATAACGATTCTGCAACCCAATAAATAATTACTGCGCCCTCAGTATGCAATGATAATCTTGCATTTGATAGTTTTTCTTTTCCCTTATTTCAGAAGATAAACAACTATCAGAGTTAGATTTAGATGGACTTGATGAACTTGAAGATTCAGAAGATGAAGCAGTTTTACAAGAGTACCGGATGAAACGTATTGCAGAGCTGAAACGGTTGTCTGAGAAACCTAGGTTTGGTGATGTGAGGGAGGTGTCAGGCCAGGAGTATGTGCAGGAGGTGAATAAAGCTGGTGATGGCATTTGGGTTGTCATACACTTATATAAACAAGGGTGAGTATTTGTCTACCTCATAGAGTTCTGAAAACATATGACTTTTGACTCGTTACGCATCCTAGGGACTGCAGTGGTAATCAATAAAATCTTGGCTTCTTTACTGTTTACAAATAAATTATGATGATTAAAGGATTGAGTCTATTGTCTTAGAAAAGTTAATACATAGAAAAAGGACATTTTAACTTCAACTATGTACTGAAAAGAATTTACATTTTAGTGTTTGAACCCCAAACACCTCTTAGCAAAATTATGGTTGTTTACTAGTAACCTGGGTAATTTTTTTCCACCATAACATTACAAGTATTTTTTATACAGCATCCAACAATGTGCACTGCTAAACATGCACATGAAGCAGTTGGCTGCCAAGTTTCCATACACCAAGTTCCTGAAGGCTGTTGCACAGACCTGTATCCCAAACTTCCCCGAACGGAACCTGCCCAGCGTTTTTGTTTACTTTGAGGGAGACCTTAAAAAACAATTTATTGGCCCTCATGAGTTGAGAGGAACTTCTATTACCTGTGAAGGTTGGTCATACATTTTGTGTTCACTGTTATAATTGCTGTCTGACTGCTTGAGCACTATGTTAATTCTTGAATACAACATAGAATCAGCCCCACCTGGCCTATTTTTCAGTTCTTTGCTTTAATATTTAGAAAACTGAGCCTGAGGCAACAGTCCCTATCGCATATCTATATCTTGGACCGGGTTCTAGAGCAACAGCAAATGTTTTTCAAATACCTATTTCTGCATTTGCTTGGTTGTTATATTTTCTCTTAAGCTTGTAGCAAATGGTCAATATTCTCTTTAAGATTAAGAGAGAAATCTTATGAAATTGTTCATCAAAACTAGTTTGTTTTACCAAAAAAAAAACATTATTTTCAGAACTTGAATACATCTTGGGCCAAGTCGGTGCAGTCGACACAAAAATTACAGAAGATCCCAGACCTAAAATAAAAGACAAATTGTTCACAGACCTTGGTTCTAATGACTGGTGATAATAATGATGGTGTCACCGGCTGTTGGCACCGGTGATGAAGAAGGAAGAACTGTAGACTCAGAGTTTGTGCTTCCGAAGGGCAGATGTGGTGTTCAGTGCTTGTTTGTAATTTATTTATTAGCAGTGTTAACAAATATTATTTATTTAAATTTATTTGCAAGCTCAAATAATAACCTTAGTTTGTTTAGTAACAAGAATATTTTATATGATTGTATGTTTATAATAATACAGTATTAAGTTATTTTACTTTGGTTTTTATGTAAATTATTCAACAATAAAACAAATTTATTAAAGTGAATAAGCTATTTAGATATGCCTATTTTTATTTTATTAAGAGTGTTGGGATAAAAATCTAATGATAAATTAAACAAATATTTACAATGTTTTTTACAAATTCTTATAATTAAATAACTGTTTCTAGATTATTTACAGTATACAATAAAAAATAAAATAGCTTAACACTTAATTTTTATTTACAGAACTTACAACATTCATTTCAGTTTTATCTATTTAAACATGTGGTGGTAGAGTTCATTGTATGGAGAGTAATTTAAGATACATTAAGAGATTTTGAGTCATAATAGTAGAGATCTTAATAGCATTGACTTGCAGATTGTTTCAAAACTAGTAACTATAAATGTTTCTCAGCACACAAGCATACAATTTTAAGGTATCAATTATTTGATTCATCTATGTGACGTCATGTTGGTTTTTACTACCCTCCTCTCGTCCATTAAACTATCACGTTAGGCTTACGCTCTCTCCCTTGATGCCTAGTATTTTAATTTACTTCATTTGTAAAGCTGTGTCACCAAACGTGCAATATCTAAGATAAATATGACTTCGTCCACTTGAAAATAATACCAGTAGATAAGCGTAATTTTTAAGGACTTAGAACTGCCCGACCGACGCCGGACGGGTTAACCAGGTCCACACTTCAGCATCCTCGCTGCAGGTTGATGTTGGCGACACACTTGGCGATGCACTGCTCCACAGGATGCCTGGATTTGACGCCCAGGTCAAAGACTCGCGCCAGAAGCCGGCCCGCATGCTCCTGCACGCCCACGATCAGCTCGGGAAGTTTCTCCAGTGCTGACTGAGCAATTTCGGGCTGGCTTGAGTCCAGACACTCCAGGATTGCATCCACCCCTGGACCAGTATAAATAAATTAGTGCATTACTGCCGCGGCCCGCAAACGCAGCATGACCGGGCGACCGTGAGTATGCCATAGCCGAGGCAAGCATCACAGAGTCCGGTTATACTCAAACATGCGTGTAAAAAACTAATTATATTTACAACTGTATTGACAATAATAAAAATAGTTTAGGTAATTTTGTTGCCAATATGCTGTGTTCAATTGTCAATTTCTTTTTTTACTTTTTTAAATTAATTTTTGTGTCAGTCCGAAATTGAAATAAAACTTGTAGAGTTATCTCTTTAGTTATCAATGTTCAGGTTTAAAAAAATTTGTTCCATTTCAAATTTCATAACTGACCACTCGAGCAGACGGATATAAAACATTGTGGGTCGTTCTCTGATACTGTGCTGCAAGCAAGCACGATTTATCCCAAAGAAGCTTGTGTAAGATATGGTTGATAAGGCATGTTTGAGAAAAATATTTAATGTCTTTTGCACAGTCATACATCGAGTATTTTCTTTTATAGTATCTTAGTCAAATTAAAAGTACACCAGCTTTGTACAGAGAGAGTTAAACATTTTCTCAATACAAAATTTCATCTAAATCGTTAGAACGAAAATAAAAATTTGACCACAGCAATTACAAACTTCAATTAATTGAAGGATTCAGGTGACGTTTTAGGCTTTGAATTTAATCTCCGAACCTCCTATGAAAACCCTTGTAAGTACCCTAACTTTTGACCAGACGAACTAACTATCCGAAAAAGTGTGTGGGCACAAATAAGTACAGAATAACAACATACCAAGTGAGCTGAACCTTTCCCCCACGTACAGGTGTATTCAAGATGATAGAATAAGGATTTATTCAGCAATGTACCTACGCCATAACCATCAACTTATTCTACACATTTTTTTATTAAAACGTAAGTAAATGGACAATGCATGTCAGTCATCTCGGAAAGATGGTTTTTACTGGCTAGAATAAGGCTGGTACATATTTAATCGAATACATAATAAGTGGCCCTTTTGTAACTATTTCTTTTGTGTGGTATGTGGGTGGATACGCGCCTGGTTTGGTGTTGTGCAGCGCTGGGAGTAGCTTGGCGAGCAGATTAAGCGCGGCGTGGCGTACGTGCGCGTGTGGGGATGCGGCAAGAGGTGCGGCTGCGCGTCCGATCTCCTGCGCGGCGTCGGCCCCGCCCCACGCACCGCCGCGACGTGTACCCCACGACTCCAGCTCCTTACATCACACACAGTAAATAAACCATACAAACGAATGTGACTCTCAAAGGTTTTTTTATTACTGTCGCGCGCATACGTATATTTCTGTACATCCGTGACGTGCATTGTAATTTACACTGGAAATAATCAAACAGTGAAGTAAGGAGAGCGAAAACTTAAAAACAATGGAGTTTGTTAACCTGCAGCGCCCAGTGCAGGTCATCAGGCGTGTCGGCGCGGCGCTGCAGCGTGAGCAACGCGCGAGGGGGCGGCGACGCTGACGCGGGGGGTAGCACTTCCGCTTCGCGCAGGGAGCTCAGCGCTGGCACGCAACTGCGCACGAATGAACCGTTACATTACTGCTCAGATATATGTAGACATGTCGCCTAGTTAGTGTTTACAGACTTTCAGTAACAGCTTCGCGTTCTGAGGGGTGGAAGTTTAAGTCCGATTTCTCAAGTACAATGATTGTTCATACCACTGTTTTTTCGGTGAAGGAACGTGAAAAACCGGCATACGTCAAGATGACATATGTGGAGTCTACAATTATATACGCCGCGGCACATAAGTCAAGCGGTGAGCGAAACGTGGAGTGGATGTTTGCGCACGAGTACTGTCGCGCACGCAATAGTTATTAATTTATGATAGCAGGTATTTTTGTTATAATCTTTTATGTATCAATTGTAACAAAATATTAAACATTAAGCTAGATCGCGTAAATACGCAGTTTAAGTTCCTTGCAGTAAAAATTTCATGGGGATATTTTTCAAAAGTAATAATAAATAAGCTGAGAATAAAATGCTTACATATATCCCAGGCAATAATAGATGCCTAATTTTATATAAATTATAGTAGTTACATTACTGGGTTATTGCAAGGGGGCTTTGCTATGAAAAGAACGGACAAGGTAACACTTTATTTTTTATTATATATGCTATGAATATTGGCCTCTAAATAAACAACTGTCTTAATTCAAGGTTTTATGTAATTACAAAATTATCTACAGTGCAACAAACTTCTCTGACCTCCTGACCTTGGATGTTTGGTCGCTAGT
This sequence comes from Apoda limacodes, assembly GCA_946406115.1. Classification (NCBI taxonomy): domain Eukaryota; kingdom Metazoa; phylum Arthropoda; class Insecta; order Lepidoptera; family Limacodidae; genus Apoda; species Apoda limacodes. The sequence continues at coordinate 16,187,441 of OX291542.1, forward strand.
GTCGTTGTAAGTTCACATCATTTCAATATAATAACAGTAGTGTGATGTAAATATGTATACTCCCGTATAAATTAAAATTTTGAAATTAACTTCGTATCATATTAGTATTCTTTTCACCAACTCGTTGCTGAAAGTATGTACTTCTAACATTAATAGTCTGGTCAACATGTACCTTTTTGGGTGAAATTTTTGTATAGTCTCCGAAAATTACGATCAAGGTGTCATTCGATTCGGAATATTATGTAGAATGTTTAAGAAAAAGTTCCAAACGGGGCCGATGAAAATTGCAAAAGTTATAAACAATTTAAAAAAAAAAAAGTAGGGGTTTGGTTTTTTTTGAATATTTCGAAAACTATCAAAGATATTTGAAATTTGAAAAAAGATCTAAAAAGAAGAGGAAATTTCCTAAAAAAAGTCCTACCTCCAGGAACTGTATCTTTAATATTTATAATTATTACGGAGCCCTGAAAATAGCGCTAAAAGCGGGTAGTCTGGCTTCCGCTCGCGATTTGTCATTCGGACACGGTAACAATAAAAATCATTTTAACATATTAAATATGAATATTAAGGAATAAAAAAATTAAAGTACTATTGGGATATATAAATGAACAATAATCCGTAGGCGAAAAATTTTTATCCCCATTTTTCCATTAGTTATGCATTAGTTAATTAACTACTTTTTCAGAATAGAATGTTAACAGAAAAAACCTGATTATTATTAAACTACAACCCTAGGATTTTTTTCACTTCGTGGAGTTATTCTTAAAAGGCATTAAAATAGATCCCCGTTGGAAAAATTTAAAAATGTTAATTTTCCACTTTTTTATTAACAATCGAAAACAATAAAAAATTAAAAACTGCATAAAAGTTATTAAAAAAATTTTGTTTTTCAAATATTTCAAATTTTATGATTTCTAACGGTTAAAAGTTACATGAAATTTTTTTTTTTAATTTTTTACCGCGATTGTTTAAATAATTGTTATAAACAAATGCATTGTTTATAAGATAATCAACAAATTTTTTTTCCTAATCTACTTGTCGATATAAATTATGATTTTTAAGAAAAAAATTATTCCTTAAAAAAAATTATTTATTGCTATAAAATGCATTTCTTAATTAACAATCGTTTTTTACCACTAAATATAAATATTAAGGAACCATTTTTTCTCTAAAAATCATAAATTCTATTGTTCTTAAATATTCTGGAAAAAAATTTTTTTTTTTTTTATTTGTTTATTTAATAAACAATTTGTTATAAACAAATGGATTTTCTTACTTTATTTTTTTTTTAATTCGTAATTTAAGTATACACACAGACATAAAAATATTCAAAGTTATATAAAAAATAGATAAAATTTTTTTTTCATAAAAATAATACATAGCTGTTTTTATAATTAAATTACGAATTAAAAAAAAAATAAAGTAAGAAAATCCATTTGTTTATAACAAATTGTTTATTAAATAAACAAATAAAAAAAAAAAATATTTTTTTCCAGAATATTTAAGAACAATAGAATTTATGATTTTTAGAGAAAAAATGGTTCCTTAATATTTATATTTAGTGGTAAAAAACGATTGTTAATTAAGAAATGCATTTTATAGCAATAAATAATTTTTTTTAAGGAATAATTTTTTTCTTAAAAATCATAATTTATATCGACAAGTAGATTAGGAAAAAAAATTTGTTGATTATCTTATAAACAATGCATTTGTTTATAACAATTATTTAAACAATCGCGGTAAAAAATTAAAAAAAAAATTTTCATGTAACTTTTAACCGTTAGAAATCATAAAATTTGAAATATTTGAAAAACAAAATTTTTTTAATAACTTTTATGCAGTTTTTAATTTTTTAATGTTTTCGATTGTTAATAAAAAAGTGGAAAATTAACATTTTTAAATTTTTCCAACGGGGATCTATTTTAATGCCTTTTAAGAATAACTCCACGAAGTGAAAAAAATCCTAGGGTTGTAGTTTAATAATAATCAGGTTTTTTCTGTTAACATTCTATTCTGAAAAAGTAGTTAATTAACTAATGCATAACTAATGGAAAAATGGGGATAAAAATTTTTCGCCTACGGATTATTGTTCATTTATATATCCCAATAGTACTTTAATTTTTTTATTCCTTAATATTCATATTTAATATGTTAAAATGATTTTTATTGTTACCGTGTCCGAATGACAAATCGCGAGCGGAAGCCAGACTACCCGCTTTTAGCGCTATTTTCAGGGCTCCGTAATAATTATAAATATTAAAGATACAGTTCCTGGAGGTAGGACTTTTTTTAGGAAATTTCCTCTTCTTTTCAGATCTTTTTTCAAATTTCAAATATCTTTGATAGTTTTCGAAATATTCAAAAAAAACCAAACCCCTACTTTTTTTTTTTTTAAATTGTTTATAACTTTTGCAATTTTCATCGGCCCCTTTTGGAACTTTTTCTTAAACTTTCTACATAATATTCCGAATCGAATGACACCTTGATCGTAATTTTCGGAGACTATACAAAAAATTTACCCAAAAAGGTACATGTTGACCAGACTATAAAGCACGAGCAAAGATCAACATTAAAGTAAGAACGTAAATAAATTGTACCTACGAACCACAGGTGCAGCACGCTTCCGCTAGATGGGGTTGTATTAAGACGCATTTTTCCCTCGTAAAAATTATGAGTAAATAAAAACATTAATGAAGTAAATATAAATATACCCCGCCCTACTTAACTAGAAGTCCCCCCCCCCTTTGATTCATTTTAACAACTGTAATATAAGTAACAATTCCTATTATAAGTAAATACTTATTTGGATTAAATTATATTTTTTACTATATTTAATTTTTTTCTGGTTATATAAAAAGCAGTGTATGCAATTGCACGATATTTGTCTTTTACTATTATGAAACTCGGCTGCGCCTCATTACACAAACCAGCAGTAGTTTTAAAAAGTATTTACTCACTTTCACAACAATTGCATAAAGTACTTTCAGTTGTTTTTAACCTATTTAAAACATTGTCTATTTTCTTTATAAATTAAAAAGAAATCTGAAACATTTTTTCTGGTCTGTCATCAATAAATAATAACTATATTGTGGAAAACACAGTACAACACATAATACTAAATAAAAAAGTAATACTACAAAACTATGGCATGATAATTTTATGAGAAAGAATTTGTGTCCGCCACATAATGATAAATTCTGGAACGCGTCATAACTAGAGGTGTCATAATGTATGACCTCTAGGATGTATGTTAAAAAATCGGTTTTACACCTCACTTCATGCTAGTTTTTGGCAGCTGTCGATAATAAGGTATATGATCTCGCCGGCTTCAAAATTTTGTCATTTAGGGTTAAAAATACTGCTACGAAGTTCAAAAAATTTTGTTGTCGGCTCTTCTTAATGTAAACTGTTTAAATATTTTATTGTTCTTAAAAACCCTATTGAACAATTACCCCTCTAATTTCGTAACTAAAAAAGTGTAAATATACAAGTTGTAAAATGTTTCTATATATCATATACCCGAACATGTGTATAAATAGTATACTGACGCGAGTGTGTCGCGGTGCGCACGCAGTAGCGCCTGTGCTTTGGTCGGTCTTGCGGCGAGATACCGTCGCAGAAGCGCGGCGACGCGGTGGTGCAGTGCCGTGTCGCGCGCCGCTCCGGCAGCGCCCTCGCGCACCACGCACAGGAAACAGTCCAGGATGTTGTGCACCTCCTCGCTAAACACACCACACCACAGATAAAGTAAACGCTTGTTTACACTATGTTCGTTATAAACTCCACAGGACAAGTGCACTGATAAGTTGCATGCATTGATTTTATTAATTTCATCCACAATTATTTCCAGTCAAGTTGCTGAGGTGGCTTTATAAGTCCCGTAAGTTATAAATACCAACTTTAAAGTAATAAGCGCTAAAATGAAAGACCAAGGATAGAATAATAGATCCCCCTTAATAAATATATTTTATGTCGTAAAAAGTTATATAAGTTATAAAGTGATTACCTGGCAACCGGTGCAAACAGCGTGTCATCTGGAAGCATTTCGATGGCTGCAAGAATGTGCTGGTGGTGCCTAGCGTTAGGGTGGTGAGCCGCACCGCGCAGCAGCCCTGCCGCCAGAGGCAGCGCCCGCGCGCCCGCACACCCAACGCGCGACCACAGCGCACGGACTGCGCTCTCCATGCGCCAAATCCTGGTCAACACACCGCTTAGTTACTTTCACGGAATCCAACAAATAAACTGTATTCGTTTTTAATATCTAATTTTAAAAGCTAGTAATATGGTTTTAGTTAACGTAACGTAACATGTTACTAAAATGTCTTTTAATGAAAACCTTACATGGATCAAATTTTTAGTAAATTTCGATTCATTGGCGAACATGGATAAAACCATACAGAAAGGTGTTACGATTTTATATATAACATTGCCAGGAATCACAGCAATCAAAATCTTATGCGAGAAGCATATCAACAATGCTTAGTCATATTATTTTTACAACATTTATCATATTTAAAAAAAAAACCCAACAACATGAAAGTCTTTCTTGTGGAAAAGGGGAGGTAAAGAAATGACCGGCGCTGGTAACGATAGTGACGAATAGATGAACGGTAGGTTATGCATACTTCTGGATGTGTTCCTTGGTGTGTGGATGCGGTGCAGCGGCGGCGGCGGCGATAGCAGTTAGCAGTGAGTGCGACACCTGGTCCGTAGCTGACGTGGACGCACTCGCTGCACACACCTCCGTCAGGGGACTCTGACCCCCGACGCGTTCCTCACACTCCAACATCAATTGCTGCACTTTCGGCACCTGACGTTATTTGCGGATTAATTATTTTGACTTTATATTATATCTACATTCTACAACTTATATTATAAAGAGGAAAGATTTATATGTTTGTATCGAATAAACTCAAATACTACTAGACCGATTTTATTAAATCTTTAACCTTTAGAATGCTACATTATTTCTGAGTAATTGCTATATTTGTTTCTAGATAAAAATTAGGGTTCCCTAATAAAACTTCAACAATGTAACCTATGGTGTAAAAAAATTAGCCATAAAATGTCTTTCATCGCATGCGCTGCGGAAACTATTGATGATAGAACAGAAAAATGTTCTACAATATTAAAATTAATATCTACATAAAACTTCACGATACCATATATGTCCAGCTATTGTGGTTAAGTCACTATACCTACTTTTTTATATTTTAAAAGTTGATAGAAATGCCGACCTAAATCAGACCATGTTACGCATACCTTTTTTATTAATCCTTATCCAAATAAATCATTTCGTATTCAAGACTGTTTCAATACTTGTAGATTACTTTTTGAATTATCCAATTGGGACATTCCATCCAAATTATATTACGAATTTAAAAATGTCAATCTAATCAAACTACTAATAGAAAAATAAACTACACCGCCGCGCCATGATTTGACTATACACGGGGCTCATACGCGCGGTCGGCTCCTTACGTAGCGGACGCAACCGACATTGAATATTTTGATATTTTTTTTGAAAAAGTACTATTTCTTTTCCAGTTTAAAAGTTCTTTTTGGAACTATGTACTTGTAAATTATGAAATAACTTACTGTTTAATTTTATAGTATTTTGACCCTTTTTCTATCGTAAGTATTCATCAAAAGTTATTTTCAGAACTACTATTTTTTTAAAAAAAATAACTTGCTAACAATATGCCTAGAAAAAAAAAAGGTCGCAACTAGCTAAACGTAATTCCCAAGCGAGATAAGCAAAAATACATCGTATTGGAGAATCTGAATCTGAAAATTCAGATCGTCTCGCAAGACAGAGAGATCCCAAACGTTCGCAGCACCTTGAAAATACTAATAATAGTAATATACGCACGACAGTCGAGCGCCGAGTGCTTGCAGCGCCTTGCTAAAAATTAGCAAGCAAGGGCAAGATAATGTAGCACCGAACGGTCACTTCTTCTTGCAGAACAAAATACCTATTCAGCACAGCTATACGAACGACAATTGAGCGCCGAACGCCTGCAAGCCTTGCTGAAAATAGAGCTAGAAACTCGCGAAGCGTGCACGAACTCTAGCAACGGCTTATGGCACAAAGAGAAAGACAACTAGGACGTGCAATAGAATTTTAGCTAATAGTAATAGATCTGAAATCAGTTACGATAAAAAATAAGAAAAAAACTTTGAGAATAAAATAAGGGTTAAGTATGGATAAAAATATAAAATTTTAAAAGAAAAATATAAATAGTAATTTGAAAAAAAGACTTATGTCCTGCATAAATATACATTTACTCTAATGTTTGTCCCAAAGATAAATGTCCACCCGTGCGAAGCCGGGTCGGGCCGCTAGTAATAAATAAATATACCTTCATGTAGAGCAGAAGCAGTAACAACGGGTGCCTCGCGGCAGCAGCAGCCGCAGCAGCGAGCAGCGCGGGCGGCGCGGGACAGCACCGCAGCACCAGCGGAAGCCGCGCCTCCATGCGCCGCCGCATGCCTTCCACACCCTCCGTCGTTCCAGCTTCCTCGGCCTCTTCCACCACGTACCGCACCAAAACCTCCAGCTGACAACGTAGCTCTAATAAATTATAGCTCCAACACAATAAAAAAAAACAAAATAAAAATCTGCTCAGAGCCCTCATGTTTTAACTTTGTCCAACTTTACTGTCAAAAAAGCATGCTGTCATAGGGTGCGGTCCGTATTGCACCGACGTGCAGGAAGACATGAAGGGCACGGACAATAAACATCATATTATCATTATTGTTACTCTTTGATTTAATTATAAATCTTAATAATAAAACTAAATTTAATTTTTTTTTCCACAAAATTGCTAAAAATTGCGTTACGGTGCAAAACAGGCCTGGGTAGTTATGCGTTATCAGTTAACAACTGCTAACAAAGTCGGTTACCTGTGCGTGCGTGAGCTGCAGCGTGTCTTCGGGCGTGTGATGTTTGGGCGTGGCCTTGTCGCGGCCCTGCCACAGGCGCGGGCTGCCCACCAGCGTCTCAGCGAAGTCCAGCACACCACTAGGGGCCCATCGGCTGATAACAAATATATTATCAATACTGATCTATACTAATAATATTTTTTTTACGTTTTTACCGTTTTAAATTTACTGAATCACTATTATTTTTTTATAGCCCACCAACGTTGGCATATAATTTTCAAATCCGATTCTAGAAGTCACATCAAATTATAGGTACGCTCAGCTAAATGCTAATGCAAAAGTACTAGGCTAGCTTTTTTGATAAATGCATAAGGAATAGCGAATTTAAATATGTTGATTTGAGTTTTATGTGTATTATGAAATAAAAATAAATGAATAAATACACTCAACAAAAATAAACCTAATAACCAATACATTGGTGCTAATTTGGCGCATAATCGGGATAACATCTGCACTATACATGACGCGCGGCTACATGGAGAAATAGCGTGAACAGACCTATGAGGCAGCAGGAGCGCGTAGAGACAGGCATGCAGCGTCCGCCACGAGGCCCGGTGCGCCAGCAGCGTCACCAGTAGCGGCCGCCACGCCGCGCCGCCAGGACAGAACATCAGCCGCATCTTGTATAAATACATTATTACTAGAATTGAGCTATCTTTTTTTTTAATAGCAGAAAAAGAACGGAATTTATGGTGTCAAGTGCACAACTAGAAATTTTATATATTATAACTAGTTGGAACTCTTGACCGCCATAAAAAGTAATATATGTTATTCTTCGATCCTTTTAAAATAATTTTAAATTTCATATTTAAAAGAATTTTATTATATAAGAATTTGTAATTAATTTATATATCCATGACTAATATTGATGAATAATACTTTGCCGTGCATAAAATTTACTACCTACCAAGATCTAAGTTTTATTCTTTAAGAACAGGGTTGTTTAGTAGAAATTACTAAACAGTGCAGCGATAAGATCGCTTGAATTGTTAACAAACTTTAATATTAGTTCCTTAATTACTTTTAAATACTAGTGAACCATAATGAGTTACCAATCTATAATATATACACCTTCAGAAACTCAATGAATACAACATAAGTGCAGAGAAGTAAACAATCTTTGTTCAGATTCCTTCAAGGTCAAATCTTTTGACTACACGTCTTTGCTTTCAAATAGTTATTGTGTGTATAAAGGAGTGAATATTCCATTATGTACCATAGAATAGTAGAGTTCGGATAAGGTGGCAACGTTGTAATTTTTACAAGTACCTGTGTTTGCGGGTGTGGGCCGAGAGTTTCGCGCTGCAGCTCCGAGAGCCAGTCAAGCAGTAAGCCACAGCCGCGCCCGCGCTCCGAAAATACGTGCGCTGGTGATGCAGCTCCACCGATCTCTGATTTGACCTGAGATGACACATAAACACAAAGGTGGCTTAAAGATTTTTGGCGAAATTAAGGGATTGTGGAGATCGTCATAGTCGATGCCTACTCGACATCTTGAGAGTAGTTAGTAAGCGTTAATAAACAGATATTAAACAAATTACAATATTTATTCAGAGTTCTTAAATTTTTATTTAAAAACTTTGGTTTGAAATTTGTTTTGGTCAAAATTTTAACAAAAAAAATAATGTCTGCATTTAAAAAATCTACTAAATGGGAAACCAATTAGAAAGTCAAATTTCAACTTCGAAAGCGTAAATACATATTAATATAAATAGCCTAATGTTTTGTCAGTATGTCTGCTAAATGGTGTAATTTTTTATTTTTTTTCGTTTTGTTAAATCTTCTAAAAACTCCTTTTTTGAACTCTTAAAATTAACTCATTTGGTTACTAACAAAGTGAACACATTTGTTTACTTACAAATTAAGCTTCTGTTTACCTAAAAAGTCAGTATTTCTTGCCATTAATAAAATCAACACTTCTAGTTACTTAACACCTCTTGTTACTAACAAAGTTTGGAATTTTTTGACTCATTGATTTAAATAACAGTTACCGGTGCGTCATAGCACCCTTCCTGGTTGTTCTCGAGCAGTTGAGAGATCACGTCCACAACGAGCTGCGTGTCCTGCGTTGCGATGATACGGTTGCCTAACTCCTCCAGGGTGGTCGCCGACGTTGAATTCAAAACTGAAACAACAACTTGTATTAAGATGCCTTATGTAACTAAAAGGTGAGGCCACCTTAGCCCAGATGGACATAACACCTGTCCTGCAGAGCTTAAAGTGGTTGGTGAAAAGAGGCTGTGTATTTAGCCAGTGGTTAACCCGTGTTGGGGATTAATATCGAGGACTTCACAAAAAAGCATGCATACATACACACTACAAGGTATCGAAAGAAAGGTATAGATTTTGCAGTAACTGCCGATATGCTAATTTGCATTTGTCGTGAACGACCTTGAAACTTATTTCGTGTTAAATGGTGTATTTAAACCAAGAAAGGGATGTGTTTCTGAATGTGTTATACACAATGGATCGCTATGGAATAATGCAGAAAATGTGCACTAGATTCTTTGCATGTTTGCGAAAGTAATTCAAGTACCAAAAATATAACGTACACTGACCTAATTTTCCTGATTGACTGACTTTGAATCTTTTGTTTGATTACCGGCAATAAGTTGATCCTTGGTAGCTCTCGGCGGTACTACGACCGTGTTCTGAGGCGTCGTCTCGCGCTTGACAGTTCCGAGGCCGGGTCCGGCGCGTGATAGCTCCCGCAGTACGGCGGTCACGGGCCCCTGGACGGCGTGGCACTGCTGTAGCATCAGATCCGCCGCCTGGACACCGTGGGTAAGAGTTACTACACATTTAATTTAAATACACACTTGCATAACAACACTACTAACCTACAAAATTTTTAACTTAATCTTTTAAGGGGTGGCTAAAAATACTTAAGGACAGAAATACGGCGACCGACCACAGAAAGTGTAGTAAATTTTTCCCAGCTTTAAAAATTGGCACGAAAAATCTACATTAGTACAAGGTTTTATTTAAGCAAATAAAAAAAACATTCTATGGATTTTGAGTATGTTATAATTTTACAAAGTAACCTGAGCGAGGTGCGGGCAGCGCGTTGGCAGCAGCGCACGCAGCAGCGTTGCGGCGAGGGCCGGACGGCGCAGCATCGCTGGAGCTAGTGTCGGCGCCGCGCCCTGCACGTAGCGCAGCGCCGTCGTCGCGTACCCGCACTGCGACAGCCGGGCCCTCCCCTCCGATATCGACTTTACTTCTTCTAATATCGACTGTAAACACAACAACATACTTAAAAGGTGGTCCTCATCTTATACTGATTATACGGTTGCGTGAAATACAGTTTGCGGCTCGTTTTGAATAAACATAATATAATTGATAGCTACGCCTGCATACAGTATAAGAATGGTCCTTATGACCAGAAACTATTTGGTTTTGTCAATAATTTAAATCTAGTTTTAATCTTAGACAAGTATCGGTAAAGTCTAAAAACTGAGTGGTACTACGTTCAACGTCAGCATTACTCACAGCATTGAGTTGGGTGAAGGCAGTGTCCAGGTCTCCGTGAAAAGACTGGAAGCCACCGAAGGCAGTAGCGAGTAGTGCTGGGACCAGATCCAGCGGCAGACGAGTAGGCGCTGAGGTTGCCTCCCAAGGATTATCCAGCTCTTCAGGTAAAGCCTCCTCCACGAAAGAGGTGTCCTCTGTAAAATTTAAAAAAAAGATGTTTTTGGTAACCTATGTCAATTTGTGTCTGAAGATTTGTTAAGTTTAGTTTGGAAGCAAATGTATTAGGGACCTAATAATAAACAATAAAGTGTTGCTCAATGCTTAATATTCCTCATACATAAGACACGGGAACGGACAATTTCTTTGAATATAATAAAATAACGGTAGTTTCATACATACAAGATAAGTAGACCCTGCCGTTGAGCTGCAGTGAGTAACTAATAGTATCTATAGTGTTAAGTGACTGACCGGGCGGGTACTGTGGCTCCTGTAGTTGTAGCGCGGCTGCGAACGCGTCCCCACCGGTAGCGCCCCTTGCCCGCTGCACGCGCAGCAGTTGCGCCATGTACGCGCGCTCCACGCCCAGTCGCACTACCGCACCCGCTGGGCACGCGTCCAGCGCCGCCAGCAGAGCGCTGCACAAATACACACACATCATCATCCAATCGGGATAATTCTTAGTAAACCGATATAAAAAACATTTCAAATTTAATTCTCTCATAAAAACTTCGCAAGTAATTTGCAACTTTTTTTGACGATCTTGCCAATATTATAAATTTTTTTTCAATGAAGTAGATATATGTTGTTTTGTAACTCTGTGCCCAAATTTAAAACTCAAATTAAAAGTTTATTGTAATATATTTACTTATTTCAACCAGTTTCGATGGCCTTGCTCGCCGTATTGTCTTAATCACTACTCTTCTCAGTTTTCCAGTTGGAAATGATACGACAAGCGCAATATAAATTTTTATTTAAGTTCATTAAGGAAACTCTAGGTCTAGATATATAATAAATACTTATATAACACTAATTGTAAAGTGACTGTTTGTTTCTAATAAATAAAAAAAAAAAACAAATTTTAAAATGTTTATAACAGTTGAATTATAAGTTGAATTATATAACAAAACCTAAGAATTTCTACACATTTTTCTACCAGGGTACTTTAAGTCTGTTTGTTATTTTTTTAATTTGGTATTTTTTTTGTATAAGACTGTTGTTACCTTAATAAATAAATAAAAAAAAAAAACTAAGAAAGAAACAGAACTATAAACAATGTTTTTGAAGAAGAATTTGATTCGAGTGGGGCTCGAAAGAAATCATTTTTACATACAAAAATATTGGAATTTCTATACAAATTCCCATCCTCTATTCGAGGAGGCAGTAGCCTGTCCTATCAAAAAACGGTGAAACACGACATTCTCAATTTTTAACTATAAGGCTTAGTAGCAATGTTAAGAATAAATTTTCTATCACAAAAACAAAATGTACTTGCCTCATAGATGCAACAGGCATGCCGAAGGTTTGAATAAATAGAGCTAGTTTATGCGCCGGGAGGGCTCGCAGGCCAGCTTCCAGAAGCGGTGGCCTCGCGGATCGTACTAGGTGGAGCCTTAGCCAGTCTGGCAGCAACACAGCTTCTTCCGTCGACTCAACCAAGAAAGCAGTGGGAGCCTCGGGCCCAACCCAAACTGACTGCAGCCACGAGTACATCTCTTGATTAGTGTCATCTGTTTAACGGACACATTGCTCCTTAAATTCGACTGTGAATGATTTTGACTTAAAATTATAGAGATAATGCTTCTAAGATTTGTTCATGTTAAAAAGACAAGGGTTAAATATGCAAATCCACGGGTGTGTTCAGTATCTGCAACCCGACGCAACTTGGGCTGCGAGTTGTAACTCTAAGGTCTGGCTGATTACCCATTGTCAAACATCAGAGTGACATATGTCTTTAGACTGACAGGTAGTTCAGAACCTTAGAGGAACAACCGGAAAAAATCAGAGTTGCGTCCGGTTAAAGTTAATCCTGTGGTTCTAGACGCATCTTCAAAACAAGTTATCATTAAAAAACGGAAAATGGAAAAAGAAAATATTGTGCTTTAAGAGCAGGTAACCATTAAATATATTCACGTAACTAAGAAAATATAGATCAGATTTTTTTCATCAATCTTAATTGCTATGAATTATACCAACAAAAATATTTTTGTATTGCATCCGTTTATAATTGTTAATTTTTATTATTGTAAAACACAAAAAAAATACGTTGCGTTCGAGTGTATTCCTACACTTACAATACAGTAGTTATACATTAGTTTGTGGTCTATATAAAACAACGGTGGATTCTATTGCAAAATCATAAGTATAAATAAAATTGTTAGATCGGGTTGTATCGTTTATACAGCCTTTTAAGTCACAGAAAGTGCATCAAAGTACAACCGTCGGCGGCATTTCAACCGCTTATCTCAATTTGATGTTTTGAATTTTAATTTTTGTACCAAATATTTGTATGTCCTTTAGCGATTTATTGTTATTTATTTAGTTAAAAAATCATATTCCCAATCATTGAATAAATAGAAAGATGAAAATTTTAACACACATGTATCTCAACCTAAAAACACAAAAACACCTAAATAATATTATTGGGTAAAAGGGAAGAGCTTTTGGAAGTGATAAGACACAGTCAGCTGTTGCGGTTAGGTTGGCAGTTATTAGTGCTTGGAATACCCACCTATCACCGATGGTATTTCGTTCCAGCGTAATAAAGGATGAGCCATTTATCAAGCGCAAACCAGAGTCAAGACAACATTAATATTACACCAATTGTAACTTTGTAACTTTTTGTGGATTTTACTGGAAATCCAACACGGTAATTTTAAACTTACCAACGTACCAACACTGCGCCACTTGAGTTTTTAACATAAGAACTTCTAAAATAAAAGACGAATCAAAATAAAAACGAGAGCATTGCAAAAATATAGACGGAGATCTAAAATGGTATAAAAGAAGGTAAGACTATTGATGAGTACTTACACATAGAGGGTCCGTAACAGAGTAGCTTGAGGTGTGCGTGCGCGATGATAACGTGCAGTGTGGCGCGCCGCCCGCTCGGCCACTGCAGCTCCACGCGCTCCGCCGCGCCCCACCCGCCCTCCGGCATTTCGCCTAGATCCTCTATGGGCGGGCTCGGGTTGGAACGCACCTGTCACAGTAATTCTATTACAATACTGCCACGCAAAATCTATGTATCTAGATGTGTTTAAGCCTTCATTCGTTCATATGTCTTTATTGTTGGGACACCGGCCTGCAAACCTTGCGCAAATGCGATTTGGTCCACCATGCGGGCTCAGTGGACTTCACATTTTAAAGTTTTATCTACATCAGGGCTTTCCTTGTGACGGTTAGCTTAAATATTTTTTTAAAAACACAATTCAACATGTTGGGTATGTATGCATGTTCTTCAGTGCTACTAGGTTATCATGGCTCAATAATATTTTTAATTTATTTATCCTCAATACATGTTTACAGCAAAGGTAAAGTTTTTTTTAGTTTGATTTTATACAAAAAACTTTTATTTTCATTGATAATTCACTAGCATTTTATGTATAAATAGCGCTCTATGATATCTATCTCAAGTGGTTTAAGTAGAATGGTTCACCTGGTGCATGTGTGTGTAGAATATAGTGTTCAGGGCGTGGAGAGTGCGGTGGTGCAAGGGCAGCGGGTCGCGAAGCTCAGACGCAGGCAGTACTGAGCCCGTCACCGATGTGCGCTCCATCACCACCTGGCTAAGGTCCTACCCACACATACAGAACACTGGATATTAACACCTGATGATGTAATGCGCATTAAACATTGTAGAGTAGGTTGTAATAAAAAAGGTGCTGAAACTTATAAAAATGAGCCTTAAGAATAAGGCGTCATAATCCATGGCATTGTGACGGGCTGTATTGTTTACTATGAACAACAAACTCAACGTCCTGACATGCTGGCGTGAACAGAGCCTACTGGCAGTATTATAGTGAAAGACGATGCTATGGTCTCAAATTTGACAGTCTCAGTTTAAAAAATAACAAAAAACCGAGTCAGCCTAATTTGTGACCGACTAGAATCACAACGCTGGTTTTCAGTTGGCCCCTTTTGGATGTCAGATGAGGACCTGCCGCCTATACTGCCATTATCGTGTGTAACATCTCTGTACATTCATGAGGAACTATGTTGGTCTAAGCGAACTAAACTAACTAAACACTACAAGTCGGAGTTGATAAACATTATTATGGTTATCGGCTCATGAGGCAACGATTTTGGTATGTGTATGAGGGAGTGTGAGGATGAGGAAGATGAGGAGAATTATTCCGAACCGGTGGTAATTTTATTAATTAATATATAAACTGAGGATTCAAAAGTGCTGTTTAATTCTATTGAATAAAAAAGTTTGAGATTCGAGTTTGAGGTGAGGCTCTCACCAGCACGACGTCGGTGTGGTCGGCGTCAGGCACGGCAGAGACATATTTGGCGAGGAACCCGATGTACGCGGCCACGTGCTGCGGGACGCACTCCACCAGGCACGCCGCACGGATCCGGGACACCACCTCCTCGCGAACCGACTCCCAGTGATTAAGGTCCCACAGAAGATCTAACCACTCCCTTAAAACAATAGGTTTTAAAGATGGCAAACAAAATTTTAATCTGTATTTTAAAATATAACAGAAGTTCTCCGTTCCACGACCTGGTGAATTGTATATATTATTAGATTAAACAATTATGTTTAAACTTACTCTGGGCTAACATCGGCATTGTAATCCATCTCTGGAGAGTCTTCGGTCGTTTGAGTCAGCACAAGTTTTAAGCCCTGCCACAAAAAAGAAATACTACGATTTAAAAGAAGTCATTTAAAAAGTAATACTGAAAAAAAAATATTAGGTGTATGAGTAGATCAGAGTCAATTAAATGTTTGGGTAGTTCAGAATCAAACACTAGTTTGGATAGTTCGTATTCAAGTGAATTTGATTGTAGTTTAGTCAAGATAATGTGTAGATAGTTTGTCGGTTATTTTGTAGTACCTTACATGTAAAGGCCTGTGTGGGTAGTTCGTAATCAATTACAAGTGTGGATAGTCGTAGTCAGTGTGAGATGGTAGATGTGTACAGTTTGCAGTGACAATAAGTATTTGTAATTATAGTTTGGTGGGGTTATTCGTTGTCACCGTAGGAGTAGGTACGTGTATATGGAATAGTGGTTAGAATATGTGTATGTGTGTGTATGTTCAATAGTACCCTGGAGGCGGCAGCGCGCGTGGCGTGATGGTTGTGTGCGAGCCGCTGCGTGTAGTAGTGCAGCACGGCGCGCGCCCCCTCCACGGAGTCCGCCACTGTACGCCGTAAATGCGCTGCAAGCTCACCCGCCTTGCTTGTCTCCCCGCCGCTCCCACCACCCGCACTGCCCGCGCACAGGAACTCACACAGGCACTGCACCGGCAACACGCTGCCACATACACAAAACTCAACGATAGAAATAGCAATTCAAATACGTTAACAGCGACTGCTTTTAAACAATAACTCTCTATATGGTTATATCCAAGTATGACACAACAATGAAAAGCAGCAATAAAGGTGAGAAAAAAACTCGGACCAAACTAATTAAGCAACTTTATTAATTTAAATATTTAAATTAAAACTCGATGTTATAAACAATTATCGTTGGTAACTTCGGAGAATATGAGTGTGCTGGACTTGCCGAGATAGCATACCTAAGGCGGTGTGGAAACTATCGCCAGGTTATACGTCAGGCAAGGCTTATTTTCCGTCAAGATGTGGGTATGGTGAATATTTTGTCTGATAGTGCGATGTTTGCAGTCGTGTATTTTTCAGTACAGCAACCGTCCTTTTTAGGGTTCCGTACCCAAAGGGTACAAAACGGGACCCTATTACTTAGACTTCGCTGTCCGTCTGTCACCAGCCTGTATCTCATGAATCATGATAGTTAGACAGTTGAAATGTAATCACAGATGATGTTGCCGCTATAATAACAAATACTAAAGAACATAAATATTTAAGGGGGCTTCAATACAACAAACGTAATATTTTTGCTTGTTTTTGCTCGATATTGATAACGGCAACAGGTAGACGCTTGAAATATTCACAGAATATTTAGTTATATATTCACTTTAAAAATAAATAATTAAATTAAAATATATAAGGGGGCTCCCATACAACAAACGTGATTTTTTTGCCGTTTTTATAGATAATGATACGGAACCCTTCGTGCCCGAGTCCGACTCGCACTTGGCCGGTTTTACTATCTACAGAAGGGAAGTCTGAGTCTTAAGGAACTTCTGATCAAATTAAAAATATTATTAGTTTTTTACAGTAACTAAGAAAATTGTCAGTTGGCATCAATGGAAATTTAACCTGAGCTGTAGTCGGTCGTGCCGGAGCAGGTTATGCAGCCATGGCATGGCGCGGCGCGTGCCATGGCGCTCGACGAGCTCGAGTAACAGCGCCGGTTGCCGGCACAGCAGCATGCCCAGCCGCAGCGTAGAACTCAGCTGCTGCAGCGACTCCACCACAGACTGTGGCGGACGCCGCGCTGGACCCAGAGGGTCGAGTGTCGTCAACTAGGATAATTACATATTGAAAAGGTTTATGGTGACAATAATAATTTGCAAGTGCTGTGATACAACCGAGTGGTTGGGAGATTTGTCTACTAATACAGATTTTGACAACACGGTGAAATTAATTTTGCATGTCCGAAAAACAATTAAATCCACCGAACGCACGGCTCACAAGGTAGACGATGATGTCGGTCCGCCTGATTATAAGCTGTCACCGCAGCCTATGGACGCTCAACACCAGAGGCGTCACTCGCGTGTTGCCGGCCCTTTAAAAATCTAATAACTTCTTTCCTAAAGAGCCCCATATTGTAGCGCATTGAGAAAACCTTGGCAGAGCCCATGCCACATGCCGGGTGATAGGCACATACCTGGCTGAGTAGCCGCGAGTTGTGCTCGGTGACCGGCAGCTTGGCGTTGCTGGCAGCGGCGAGGTGCGACTCGAGCTGCAGCACGGCCGCGCGTTCCGCCTCCGCACGCTCTACCTCCGCGCCGCTGTTCGAGCTCCACTCGATGCTCGGCTTGCTGTAATAACAATACTACATTCAGTCCAGTTCATACTACGCACGTAAAAATATATTTTATTAGACACCAATATGGTATATACCAAAATGCACAGAGTCATATAGTTACTATCTTTTGCGATGGAATGGAGTCTTTGAGCGTGCGCGTGCGCTGGGCTTTATGAATATGGAAGTCGAAACTATGCTAAAAAGCAAAGAAAACTTGGCAGTTACTAAAATTGCACAACAACAATTATCAACAGTGTTTGTAAAGTCAGCTTGTTTATTATTAATGTAAAAGTTCATTTTCTGTTGTAAAACAATGTGTTAGGCCAACGTAGGCTGTTATAATATGATAGAAGCCAATTTAGAGTCCTAGTACACAAGGCAGCACATCAACCTACCCACCTCTACATAACTATCGCTACAAATTTTAGCTATAGATAATTGTGAAAAAGGGACTGAACATTTCTCGGCCCGCCACTAGCTACCGCGTAGTATATTAGTATATAGGCTATTTATGGACCATGCAATGTTCATTTTCGTTCAAATTCAGTCCCTTTACCATCATTTGTTTATTTCTAAACTTTGTAGCTATAGGGTTGGGTAGATAGATTTGCTGTCTTCTGTACATCGGATCTTTCAAATACACAAAATCTTCATAGAATTAAGAAATACAATACAAATTTACATACATAGAAAAAATCTCTCTTCGTTTATGACTCCCTGAAGGTTAGAGTTTTTGAAGAAAATATACTATAATATATATATACATGCCATATTTATTGCAAAGAAAATATTAAATTTGAGCCAAAACAAGAACCTGCAACATCCTTACATTTCGTGTAAGGATGTACGAAAACGTACGCTAATCCGCATAGGGTCACCGTTGTGGAGAATGGTCTAAATCTTCTATCTGCAAGGAAAGGCCTGTGACCATTCAGTATGGACGTACAACTAAGACAGACTTTTTTCTTAATTTAAGGAAAACCAATTAGAAATCATGTTTGATATTAAAGTGCAGAGACTACTTAACTAGCGCCGCCAAAAGAAAAATGGTACAAACCAATTATTTAGAATTAGTGACTAGGAAGCTTCTAAAAAGCTACGTTTTGGTTGGTGCAATAAAATTGTCACAAGAGTTGTTCTTGGTACTAACTTAGTGATGCACATTTCGATGAGCGCTCGCAGTGTCGGGTAGGTGGCGGCGGCGTGCTGCGCGAACCCCTGCGGGTTGTGCGCCGCGATCATCGTCAACAGCAACCAGCCGCGCCAGTACAGCGACGTTATGGCCAACGGTGGGGCCGTGTATCTACACAAACGTTCAATTAATTATTATTTATTTCTAACGTTACTTCGAGCTGTTCAAGGTCGTCAAAAAGACAGGCTGTCAAAATTAAACATAGTAAATATAGAAATTTCAATAGGGAAGATGGGTTTAAGTTGTCGAATACGTGGAATCCATAATAAAAAACAGTCATAAATTAGTATGTTCCAAAAAAGGCATTGACACAGTCAGTATATACTATAGTGGTGACTTTCGAGTGAGTTCTAGTATAGAACGGACACAACGCAGTAAGAATTTCGTTTAATGACCGGTCACTAGTTGTCTCTGTTGCACGCGCATAATTATTTGCCGTTGCGCTCCTTTATGACAGAGGTCATCGCATCTGTGCGAGTGCTTCGCGTCCGTGCTATATTTCCGTAACAAAACGAAAAAAAAAAAAAGGTAGAATAGTTATGTTTGCCCATAGACTTTGTACAAACTCGCAAGTACGCCAGTCATCCCGCGATCATGGTGCTTGCAACAGAACCGAAATAATGGGAGCTTTCCTTCACTAGAGCTAATCACGGTTAGAACCCCGTAAAACATTATGTATAATAGTTTACTCGCAGATCGAGAAAAAAAACAACAAAGCATTCCATCTTCATCACTCAGACTAACTCTCAAAAGTCATCTTTGTTTTTTCCTTTCCGATTGATGATCTCATCAATAGCCTACATTTTCCCTTATCTAATATATGGAATTGATGAAACTGAATCAAATACTAAGAAGTGATAAAAAGTGCATGCGTGTCACAATGGGGTGTTCTATCGCTGTTGTACGTAGTGAGGTAATAATTGAAGGAAGTCTAGTGTGGCGAGTGAGATGCACAAGTAGTACGAACCCTTGTGGCAACGTAATGTTGTCTGGCGGCGTGAACTGGCACAGCTGGAAGATGTACTCCGCGATCTCCAGCTTGTCAACCTGTAGCGGACTGTCGTCTACCGGTAGCGCACACGCGCGGCGTACTAGCTGCTCTACCAGCTCGAATACTTCCGCTGGTGCAATCGGTATGTCCTGTGTTAAAAACAATAAGTTAAAAGCTATGTCAGGGTTGCACTCGGAGGAATTTTTTTGGCCTGAACAGATTTTATGAGGAGAGGGTAAGGACATAGCTACTTAGAAACACGTCGTGTGATTCGCCATTTACATGAGTTGGCGTAAAAATCTCATGCCGAAACTGAATACAGCACATGTGGAGCAGCGGGCAAGAGCTAGTTATATTATAAAACCGGGCCTAGTGCAAGACAAACTCGCACAAACTAAGTACCATAAGAGAATATAAATAATAAAAATTTGGTGAACATCGCGATACATGTTATAATTATTATTTCTCTTGTTCCGTATAAAAGTAGCTTTTTTTATTTATTTGATTATTTATTTTTATTCACATCTTTTTTGTATTATTTTTTTTTTACTGACGCTTGACTATTTTATTAGAAGTGCTATGTATTTTCGTACTCGCCGTATAAAGCCCATAATTTTAATACCCTACTCGATAAAATTTTTTCGCGCTGAAAATAATGCGCATAAAATCCGCCATTTAGATTTTTTAAGAACTTTATGTACCCAGTGTTACTCTAACAATTGTGACAAATAACGCCGCTAACGACGCCTCTCAAGCCGTTTAGGCTACAGAGCGTGCCAAAGATAAGCAATATACATACATACACTCGAAAAACATAACCCTCCTTCTAGGTCAGTCAGATAAAAATAAAAAAAACGGGTTGCACTCCCGCAGTGCCGGCAGAAGTGAAAACATACTAGCTATTTACTTCCCATCACTTTGTATACATATTTATTTATTTTAAATAATAGTTTTTGTTTATTTACTTTTTTGACATAGTATAGTTTACATCTCAATCTGTCATAGCCTAATGTAAATAAATCTGACACGAGTTCCGTCTTACGAATTTTGTATGAATTTTCGATCAGGACACGTGACCGACGAGTTTAACTTTTTTACCTATCACAAAAAAAGTGCATAACGCCGCTAAAGAAGTATCCACTTCGAAAAAACTGTGAAAGAGGTCAGTGTTTCGGATGGGAAGAAATTATTTGATGCCTATACGATTGGGCTATTGGCAGAGTACTTAGAGGGCGCTACTATTATGGGACAATTACCTTGGATAACCCGATGAAGATGACCCTGAGTAGCGTGCTTTGTGGAAGCGGCGCCTCGCAGCACAGACGGTAGGTGAGTGCCCGCTCAGACTCGGGCGGCCAGTTGTCTGGCTTGCTGTAGGTATCGGCCGGCTCCACGAACATTATCTTGTTGAGCGCCAGCTGGTAATCGTGCCGAGAGGGACGGTACACCGGCACCGCCGTTTCCAGCAGCCAGCCCAGGGCAGCCGCTTGTATGCCGCATATCTGACGCCAGAACCAAAACAAAAAAAAAAAATAGCAAAACAATAAAACGCGTTCAGTTGAATGGCGTATTCGATGTCATGATAAGCTCAGGAATGTGAACACCTGCGGGGTAGGCAGGAGTCTTAGATACGATGGTCGTTAGGCTGAGGAGTATGAAGTGTGATCACGTCATTTTCGGGTGATTACGCACGAGTTTGCTATTGGCGCGAGATAGTTTGATAATAAAAACTGTATATGTTTTAGTTTGTTGAACAACGATATGTTACACAGTTGCATTGAGGATGTAGTGTTACCTGATGCTTGTACTCCGGAAGGTGCTTGCTGTGCGCCGCCGTCACCAGGCAACAGCAGCAAAACAGATCCGACAGTGACGAAAATGCACGCTCGCGGATCTATTATGAAATTAATTTCATATTCAGGACTAATTAGATATAGAGATTATTAAAAAAAGGCAATTAAAAAAATTAAACATTTACAATAAATACAAATAAAAAATATTTTGAAAGTACATAAATAAAGTAACTGTTCAACTCTTAAAATAAGCAAGAGAGAACATAGCAAATATGTAACTTCTAGATTCTAGACTATTAAATAGAAGAACAATACACTCAATAAATTACTATAGTGTTGGTGCAGAGTATGATTAAGTAGATGAGTTTACCTCGTTAGAGGGCTCGTGAGGCGGCGGTGCGGCGAGTGCACGCGCCAGCGGCAGCAGCGCCTGTGCGTCCGCGCGTGCCGCACGCACACACTCGCGAGTCAGCGCTCGGAGCGGCCGAAGGTACTCCTCTGGACGAAGCAGCAGCTCCTAGACACAGCACTGCTAGTCACAATCCACTTAACTAACACACACATTAGCAATTTTATATTGGTGATCGATCTCAGCTACACTTACGTGCTTTTTCACTTTTAATAATCATTCGTTAAAAGATAACACTATCACGAAACCTGATGCCTGGAACTAGAATAAAGGGCAGTTCTCCAATTCGCACTGAACCCCGCGTGGTAAAATATGACATCGTTCGTTTTAGCCGAAAGACGTCCACTGCTGGACGTAGGCCTCCCCCATGTGTCTCCAAAATTGCCGGTCCTGAGCCGCCCGCGCCCATCCGCTTCCTGCGGCTCTGACCAGATCGTCTGTCCACCTGGTAGAAGGCCGACCCACGCTGCGTCTTCCAATCCGTGGTCCCCACCAGAGAACCTTTCTTCCCCATCGGTTATTGGTTCGACGAGCGATATAAGGTATCCTACAAGGCACTACACTATGCCCCACGTACTATGGTATCCAGATACCACTAAAATATAATTTAGTTTCGTCACCTCAGGGTGATGTATTGTTTAGTTACGTGAAATGATATGTTGTATGCTTGTGTAGCATAAGTAGTACAAGGAATTACCTGGTAAGTGTCAGCCATGGCAGCGGGCACGAGCTGCGGCTGCGCCTGCACAAGCGCCGCCAACACGGCCATGTTGTTAGGGGAGCGCACGTTCGACAACTCGTTGTAGATTGTGTGCGTTACCACACTTCGCAGCAACGCTGGACTGTCTGACACCATCTCTCTGCCAACACATTATATATATATATATATTTATATACAATAACTAGCTTTTGCCAGCGGCTTCGCCCGCCCTAAATTTGGTTATTCGCGTAGGATTCTAACGGCAACTCCTCAATTATAGAAAAAAAACTTGGAAGGTGAAAATATTTTTAAATAATAGGTACCGCCCTTCCCCCTCATGACCGCCCGCCGGCCTTGCATTTACTTGAACATTATTTTGCTAACATGTTATTTTAAAACTGCGATATCTCCTAAGATATTCATTGAAATCGAATGATGTAAAGAAATTTTTTTTAATAAATTAAAGACTTGTGATGCATAACGTATTTATTTGGATAAGGATTGATATCATGATTATAGAAACACCTTCGCAAACAATGCATTATTTTAGAACAAATGTGTTTAGCATAAAAAAAGTTATAGTGAGCCAACCTTAAAAGATAGACATCTGCTGTCGAAGACTTTATTTAGAACTTTTAAAGGGTAACTATTCTGTCATGCATCAGTTTTGCGAAACTTTAACCGTTTACGCAGCGCACGGCGCGGAAGCTCTCAACAGAAAAAAAAACTCCCGATTTTGAAACATTCTTCATTGGTGCTCCGCTCCTATTGGTCTAAGCGTAATGATATAAACCCTTTCTAAATAAATGGGCTATCTAACACTGAAAGAAATTTTCAAATCGGACCAATAGTTTCTAAGATTAGCGCGTTCAAACAAACAAACCCTTCAGCTTTATATATTAGTATAGATAATAACAATTTTGGACAGATCACACAGGGCCGTCTGATCCCAAACTAAGCAAGGTTGAAAAATGAAAAAATTAGCCATATATATATGGCTAATTTTTTCTTTTATATATATATATATATATTTTATATGAAAAAAATACTTTATTTGTATATATTAAACATAAGAAGTATCATCAGCAAAACAAGTCATTTTTGTATGCTGAAAATAAAAACAGTCCAATTCTTACCCTTGTGATGCACCTAATTTTACAAGGAAACACTGAGATCTAGCTCTCTCAATTGATAATCGTTTCTAGCACTTATGTAAAAATATTCACGAAACATTATTGGTATAATTAAGGTACTCATGATAACTATAGAACCGCAGTGTACCTGAGGGAGGCATGGTAGGAGCTCTGCAGCTGCTTCGTCTTGAGCCGCATCCGCGCTAGCTGGGCCAGTACCTCATGGTCGCGCGCGGCACCGGGCCCACTACCCGCCGCGTTGACGCACACGTTCGCCAGCAACTCCACGGCGCACCGCCACAGCTTGCCCGAGTGCAGCCAGGCCTCCAGTCGAGACGCAGACTGGATGCGGATCTAAGGCAGCACACAACCCGCATACGGATATAGAAATCATCAATGAATGAATGAATATACTTTATTGTACACCGAACTATAATAACATAAGACAATATAACACAAAAAAAGTACAATAGGCGGCCTGATTGCCAAAGAGCAATCTCTACCAGGCAATCTTCATATTTCAAGATTTATAAAAATCGTATTGTTATTGGTTTCTGAAAAAGAAACATTTCGTTCGTAAACACTTTATTGACAAGTTCTTTTATATTATAATGTAATAACAAGGGACCACAACACTATTAGCTGGCATCTTACAGTCCTGGGCTGTCATTTTCACAATTTATGAAACAAAATAGGCAATCACAATTTATTTTGTTTCTTATTAAAAATACTGGCTAGCAAACAGCCAATAGTGCAGTAGTTGTGCGCAAATTGTTGCGTACCTCAGAGAAGCCGCATGTGGCGGAAAGTAGCTTGAGGAAGCCCTTGCTGACTGCATCAGGGGCAGTGCGTCGCTGAAACTGCTCTTTGACTGCTTCCAACACGAGGGCCTCCACCTGCTCGTAGCTATTTGCATACCTACAATATTAAGAAATATTATGTGTAATAAGTGTTACATATAAGTAATTGTCTAAAAAATTATTGTAGCCTTTTTTGAAGTTCATACAAATAGGTACTAATATAGCTTCAGTATTCCACAACTCTAACAAATTAAGGTTAGAAAACAAGTTAAGTAACTCTTACCTTGGAAACACTGAGTATTCCAGGTCAGTGTTGTCCGGTTCATCATCAGTACTGCCCATAAGTGGAGAGCCAGAACCTGATGGTGACATTGTACCTGTACATAATATTTACCTGTATATATATATATATATATATATTTAAGTGGTTGCCACAAATAAAAATATAGTGTCAGTTGCTACAAATAACAATATAGTGTCAGTTACCACAAAATAAGTTTTTAAGTGCAATTAAGTCAAGATCAAGAGTAAGTGCCTTTTCACACGTTCCAGCATCCGATTGCGGCACTGGATTATCGGATAACTGGCGGCGAAATGTATGTCTTATACGCCGGTACATATGAAAGCTCACATACATAGCTATACAATTCACCGCAGGCTATCCGGCGCCGAAACTGCCTGGCAGCAGGAACGTGCGTTAAGGCAATTTGCATAACTTTTAATTATGTTAAAAACTTACCTAATGTATTCTCTGTAGGTATAAGATGGGGCGGGGGCTGCTTGGTGTTGAAAGCTGTGACAATATTTTCTACAAGACATTTGCACCAAGAGCACTCTACCCACCACCTCTCATTTAAAGCATCTTCAATATATACCTGCCAATGTAAAGCTGTAGTCAGAAACATAATGAGAATTTTCATATCAAAAATCTCTCATCATTTAGCCTAATTAACGGGACCTTAAACATACGGAAGTAATTCTACAACCTAGATTTTAAGATTTAAGCAATAAATAATACAATTTCAACCCCTCTATTTCCAACACCAAAGTCCCAGGAAAAGATATTATAAGACAAAACATACTGTCCTAGTGGAACAAGGAAGATCGGCTTCACTATTTGAAATTCCAAAACACGTATAATCAGCATCAACACCAGGAACCAAAATACCGCAACAATAAATAAACTAACTTTTTGTAAAAATACCCCAATCCGGCCAGTCACCATGGCGAAAGGAGACTGCTACCCTCCAACTAGTTTTATAAAAAATAGACCAAATACTCTTTCTAAAAAAACTTATCAAAACAAAAGCATAATACCATTGCAACATATAATACACTCTCTCTAAAAACAAACAAAAGCCTAGCGGAATTAATTCTAGTTCTAGAAAATATACATTGGTCCATAGTGGGACTGAGTGAAGTACGACGTCTAGGAGAGAACATAGAGGACCATGAGATTTTATGTTATACTACAAAGGAGAAACACTGGGCCAACACGGAACCGGATTTTTAATAAAGAAAGAATTAAGACAACATATTGATAAATTTATTTGTATCTCAGAACATATTGTACTACTGAATTTAAAGTTACTGCCTCAAAATGAAAAATGGTCAATTGTTCAAGTCTACTCTCCAACCGAAAAATCTAGTAAATTAGAAATCGAGTCCTTTTACTCTACAATATCAGATGCAATAAAAACCCATTCACACAAAAATTTAAAAGTAATGGGGTATATCAATGCTAGAATGGGCAAAAGAAGAGACGGAGAGAAAATAGTCCTGGGTCCGTACTCTTCAGGAATAAGAACAAGGAATGGTGAAATACTGTTAAAATTAGCCTATGAAAACAACTTAAAAATTAGAAAACACAATAAATTGCGATACACAAATCAAATATGACAAGTTCAAGAACTTCTGTATACAAATAAAAAAACGAAACAAGAAGGTGGAAATAAGACAAAAAAAATGGATAGGAAATCAAACTAAAGAACTCTAACAATCTAGAGCAGAACTAATATCAAACCCTAAGAAGTCAAAACAACGAGAGAAGAAATAGCCAGAATAAGTAACAATATTAAAACACACATGAGAAAGGATCACCAGAGATACAGATTGGAAGTACTTGAAAAATGTATACAAAGAACTGCAGTCATTAAAAAAGCATTAAAAAATAAATAAGAACCACAAACATGAAAAACATTGTCCAGAAATCATGTCTTTTGCTACCAATTTCTTCATGGATCTGTATAAAATGTTATATACAAGGAACCAGCCTAATGGGAGAAAGCGAAGTACCAGGCATAATCTCTGCAGAAATAAATAAAGCAGTGACATCTCAAAGGAAAGACAAAACCCCAGGATCAGACGGCATTATCAATGAGTTCCTTATGCTAAACAAAGACCACCTAATGCCAACTCTCAAATTATAGGATACTCGGCTTTAGACCACATTTATGTTATCAAACAATTATTTGAAAAAGTAAGGAGGTCAACTTTACCTTTTATTGCTGTTTTGTGAACTACAATAAGGCTTTCGACACAATGAGCATGAAAAATCTGGCAAGCACTTAAGAACCAAGGTGTTGATTACAAATATATTAGAACACTAAAAAACATCTACAAGAACAGCAAAGCTAAGATTAAATTAGAGAAAGAAGGAAAGGAAATCAGAATAGAAAGAGGATTACGCCAAGGCGATCCCCTCTCACTGAAATTTTTATGGCAGTGCTGGAGGAGGTTTTTCATCAACTAGACTGGGAAAAATGTGAACTGTCCATTAACGGTGACACCCTGTTACACTTAAGATTCGCAGATGATTTGATAATCCTCTCGCTGACAAGTGAAGGACTACAGATGATGTTGAATAAACTAGATAAGGAAAGCCTAAAGGTGGGATTAGTCATGTCATGAACACACAAAAGACCAAAGCTATGACAAATGGGAAGCAAGAACCTATCAGGATCAATAACAACCTAATTGAATATGTAAAAGAATATATAAACCTAGGTCAAATCATTTCTCCTTTAGATCTAACCACAAAAGAAATTGTCAGATGTGTTGGAAATACCTGGAAACAATATTGGAGTTTGAAAGAAATAATAAAAAACAGTGAAACCAGGATAACTATTAAACGGAAGCTTTTTGATACATGCATCCTGCCGGTACTTACTTATGCGGTAAAAGAGAGATGCTACTTCTACTGTTGATGCGATTGACTCTGCAGTTTGCTTTTCTCATTCCTAGGCTTTCCTAGAATGGATTTAGTAGATTCCTAAATTTGGATTGTAGTATGCCAATGCCGACACAAGCAATCTTTGATCAGACCAAATTATAAATGATAATTAAAAACTACCTTAATAAAAATGTCTGGCCAATTACTGCTCTCCCGATGTCCAGCATACAGCATATTACAAGCAAGCACAAACACCAGTGGGTTGCCTTTACTCTTGAATGCAGCTCCTTGTTCCCGCTTCAATAAAGTGCATAGACTCTGGGTTACTGTCTCATGGGCAAACATGTTTGGGCGTATCTTTGTCAAGTACAACATACTCATACAAAGTATGGGGTCAGGTTTGGAGCGTTGAGATTTAAGAAGTCGTATAGAGCCTGTTAAAAGACCAAGCTGAAAAAAATTAAACATTAATAATAAATTTTTCAAAATATAAAAATTCATTCTTAATACCAAAGTGCCAACATTATGTTCTAACAAAATTAAATGTTCACTACTTAATAAAATACATGCCAATATCAAGGTCTTTAAGGTTCTAAGCCACAGGGCTCATGGAGTCAATTTCTTAACTCTAAGCCATACAGTAACATAAAAAAAAAATTATATAGAGAATAACATACAGTAAAAGCACTCTATAATATTATATTATAATATGCTGTAAATACAGAAGAGATAATGGAATGGTAATTGTTACAGGATTTTATGGGATAATTGTTTTATTTTTTTAATCTACAAATAATAAAAACATACATTCATTAAAAACATATGCTTAGTACTATCCCTATGAACAGCAGTTTTACCTACGCTGTTTATCGTAAAGTTATTCATAAAACATTAATTTTGTAAATGTTTTGCTTTTACTTAAATGCTATAACTATATCCTTATAAACTTTGGAGCATAGATTATGTACAATAAATTGTATACATTACGGATTAATATGTTTGATACTCATATATGATAAAACACTTAACATACCAGTTTATCAGAGTTGTGTGTATCCAGAGCCTGGAGAACATTTGGCACAAGATCTACCGGGTCTACCTCTAAAGATGTTCCACCAACTGCTTCGGCAGGAGAGCCAATACGAGACTTCTTCGCAGGCGGTTGAGTTCCGAATCCGGCTGAATCACGTTTACGCTCAACTCCTAAAGAAGTGAAATAACAGATACGAATAACTCTAACCTAACTTAATTTATTTTTCTCATTCGCAACAAAAACGTATTTAACCTCTACAACTAACCGCTGGTGGAAGGTTTGTGTATATTTCTTTTATCGGGGTCTCTCGACACGACTACAGTGGACTTAGTGCCGAGAGCGAAGATATCTTGAGGGTGCTGGGGAGCTTTACTCTTCCCTCCCCGACCAGTTGACGACGTTTTACCACGATCCATGGTGTAATTAAGATTTCTGTTATTTACAACATTATACCGGCTGCATAAATTGTTAGCTTCGAAGTTATTTTGATTTACTTAAAACAAAAACAAATTTCAAAAGACAACACAACAAACATGCAGTGTCACCAGACTTAAATTTGTGATCCTGCTATTTCTGCTAGTCTTCAGGGTAAAATCTGCTAAAACCTGCTAAATTCTTTACAGAAAATGCTGAAACACCGAAATGTTGTTAAAATATAGATTATATATTCCATGGTAACTAATTTTAATTTAAGGGTGCGTTCCAAATCGCATCGAGGAAGTTAAAAAAGTGGTTTTGGGACACCCAGGGTAGAGTATTTTTCCAACTGTCAAGTTGAATTCTTTACACTGCCATAGAAAAAGTAAAAAATCACTCCTGTCAGTGTGAAAATTAACTGTCAAACGCTCGTTCCAGAACGGGTTGATTTTTCAACTCTACCGGGCGATAATTACTCGGCGTGATTTGGAACAAAGCCTAACATAGATTATAAATTCCATATTAAGTATGTTTGGTTTAGTAAATCTATGTTAATTAATCAATCTCGTTCTATATTTTTTATTTCGAATATTTTATGTTAATTTTCATTTTTAACAAACTTCAAAAAAAGGAGGAGGTTCTCAATTCGTCGGATTTTTTTTTATGTATGTTACCCGATTTTTCGAAGACGCCTGGACCGATTCGAGAAATGGATTCTCAAGAAATGCTACTGCAGGAACATTATTTTTGCCAAATGCAATAGAAGGAACATAGAATTATAATTCATGGAAATTTCAAATGAAACTTTTTTGATTGATCATGATTTTTGAGAATCTGCCCAAGGTACTTCAAATGCTACTCTAAAACTAACAGTGATCAAAAAGCTTATGCTAAGATTTGTCTTCCTTTAAAATTTGTTTGTTATCCTCATGTTAAATATGCTAAAACTGCTTATGAAGCTGGGAAAAATCTAAAAACTGTATGAAAACTAAGGTATTAGCAGACGTTTGCAATTTAAACGTAAACTTGCGAATATTAATTAAACAAACTATTTTTTGTTTGAGTTCAAAAACCAAGTTGCATTGAACATTTTTGTATAATGCTATCTATCAAAATTATTCACGAAGTTTGAACCATTTTTGCAAAATTAGAATTTCAAAATGCATACTGCAAAAATTTTTCAAGTGCTTTTAAATCATTACAGCAAATATTTTTTTGGCTAAGGTATAAGACCAAGTCGCTTGGAACATTTATGCGGTATAATTATTTTGTAACTCTTATTTGCTTTATTGTTTCAAGAGTCTTGAATCACTTCTGCTTTACTTTATCAGCACACAATTAGGCACAATATGTCATGTAGAAGTATTTCTAGTTGACAGAATAAAATGAGTCTTTGCCACATAAGAAAGACAGAGTAAGTACAGATCATTTTTGATTGTTTGACATCAATATCTCAATTTTGGCCAATTTGTGGGTTGGATTATTTTAGCACAACACGGTCCACATATGAAAATTACAAATGTAAAAAAAAATAGGAGATATTATTTCTATCGCAATATTTATTCGCATTCGCCAATTTTTGTATATTCGCAATCGCATTAGCATTCGCAAAGTTCGAGCGAATGTTTTGCGAATATGACCATCATAAAGAACCGATTTTTGAAGATGATATAAGCTCAATTAAAAAAACCATCAATTATTAGAAAAATTAACCTAACCTGGTAATCACATTATCAGTCTTTACTTTATCATTTAATATAAATAATCATTAAAAAAAACGAAAAATATGTTATTTAATCTATACTAATATATAAAGCTGAAGAGTTTGTTTGTTTGAACGCGCTAATCTCAGGAACTACTGGTCGGATTTGAAAAATTCTTTCAGTGTTGGATAGCCCATTCATCGAGGAAGGTTATAGGTTATATATCATCACGCTAACACAAATAGGAGCGGAGCACTAATGAAAAATGTTTCAAAATCGGGTTTTTTTTATCCTTTTGAGAGCTTCCGCTGCGTGCGCTGCGTTAACGGTTAGAGTTTCGCAAAAATCATGTATGACAGAATTGTACCCCTATAAAAGTTCTAAAACCAAAGTCCGCGACAGCATATGTCTATATTTTAAGGTTGGCTCACTATAACCTTTTTTATGCTAACCATATTTGTTCTAAAATAATGCATTATTTCTCAAGGTGTTTTTATAAACATGATATTAATCTTTATCCAAATAAATACGTTTTACATCACAAGCATTCAATTTAAACAAAATTGCCCTGTTCATCATTCGATTTTAATGAATATCTTAGGAGATATCGCAGTTTTAAAATAACGTGGCAGCAAAATAATTATCAAGTATTGCGCGCGCATTTATGATGTTCGAGGCCGGTGGGCAGTCATGAGGGGGAAGGGCGGTACGTATTATTTAAAAATATTTTACCTTCTGTGTTTTTTATATAATTGAGGAGTTGACGTAAGAATCCTATGTCGATAACCAAATTTAGGGCGGGCGAAGCCGCTGGCAAAAGCTAGTTACAAACTATAAATAAAATATATGTTTTATGAAAATAAAACGCTTTAATTAAACAAACAAAAAGAAAATTATTCTTTATGATTCTATTAGCCTGTGCTTTTCTTAGAAATTTCCGCATTCGCGGATGTCGGAGATATTATTTCTGTAACGCAATATTTATCGGATATTGGATGCACAATTGCTTATGAAGAAATAGTTGAAATCATGCTTATTGGTTTACCAAATGAATTTGATTCTTTTATTATGGGTATAGAAGCATCCCAATATAAATTATTATCATCTGTTGACTACAGAACTCTAAAAATCATTGGCATCTCAAAATATTTTACAGCAAACAATAAATCATATGTATAATTACTAACTTCGACCGCGAGGATTTGGTAATCGTCATAGAATTTCTACAACAACCCTTTATTTATTATATCAGCCCATTGACGTCTACTGCTGGACATAGGCCTCATCTAACTTTCTCCACAGCGTGCGACTCTGTGCCGCCTGTAACCAACGGCTCCGCGCTACCTTTACGAGGTCATCTGTCCATCTAGCAGGGGGCCGTCCCACGCTGCGCTTTCCGGTTCGTGGCCGCTACTCGAGAACCTTCTTCCCCAATCAGCCATCGTCTCTTCGAGCTATGTGCCCTGCCCACTGCCACTTCAGCTTTGCGATTCGGTGAGCTATGTCGGCGACTTTAGATCTCCTACGGATTTCCTCATTCCTGAATTGATCACGTAGGGAAACTCCGAGCATAGCTTTTTCCATCGCCCGCTGAGCGATCTTGAGCTGTCGGCGGGAACACTTGGATAGCAGCTTGGCCCTTTTGACTCGGTTCAACAAAGAGCCGAAAGAATTGTCGACGATCCCAAACGACAAATCATTAATTTTTATAAGAGACTTTGCCTCCCTGCGTGTGTTCCACCGAATGGCCTGGGTTCCAAGGAATTATTCGAAATTATAACGACTACTATAATTACTATCACACCGCTCTGCATAGGCAGGGAATTCACCCATGGTCACGCATAGTGCGGTTTCAGATGAACTTTCTACCGCGAACGCTTAGATTGTCGAATAGCCTACAAAATGGGGTTCTTAGAAAAAGAAGTAATTAGGATCGGCAACGTGCGAGTAATGCCAATGGTGTTGCAAGCATCCATATTCTACGGTGACCGCTTAACATCAGGCGGACCGTAAACTTGTTTTCCACCTTAGTGGTTTATAAAAATATAAAGGTTCTGAAAAGTTCTTGATGAAGCCCCTATTGAAAACTTTGGAAATATCGAAACTTCCTCGCTCTAAATATGAGTGACGTATAGCTACGTCAGATAAATCTTAAGTCTGTTCGGTCTAAAGCTTTAATTCTTAGTTACAATAATATCTTCTAGATCGGATCTGTACCTTAACCTTAACCGTTAACCGTTTTAGGTGGCGGTTACTTTTTGAACAATTAAAAAACGCATTTTAATTTTGAAGTAGCTATATTTAACTAGTTAAATGCTACAACATAACTATGATGACGTAACTAAATAACTCACTGAAGTGTTAGTTTTAATCAAAGAAAATACTAACATAAGAACACTAATTTGTTAATAGGAACTGTAACACGAAAAAATCAAATTATTAAAATATATCTCAAAGAGGTCATTTATTTCTTCGGTTTTTTGTCCATTTGTTTACTCTTGAAGAATGTCTTTTTAGTGTTCATTTCGTTCCTCACTTGAGAGAGGGAAATAGTGACATCTCGCTGTTAAAAAAAGAAAGAAATAGCATTTTTAATTATTACAATTAGTACCTAGATGTTAAAATCAGGCACTCATTGACATCTCAATCAGTTATATAATTAAAATCCCATATTCAATCTTCCTGTACTACTCATAATCGCCATATACTAAAAATTATCATAGGTGCGGCATTGTGGTTTCCGTCAGTCAATCAGTAATATAAGTTATTCATTTACAATGATAGACTTATTTTAGTAGGTGTTAAGAAAAACAAATATAATGTACTTATTATGATTTTTGTTAGATTTTCTTTTGGATAACTAATTAAATGTTATTTAATGTTGTTATGATGCTCCTAACTTTTTAAAGAGCTCGAAGTAGGCAAAAGCCTGAAATTTTCTCAGAATATGTGTCATGTATGCGGGTTTCCTAAATAATAATAGAATATAAAAGCAAAAATAAAAAATTTAAGAGGACTTTTTAAAATAGGCGCCGTTGTTACGGTGGTGATTGAATGACACTGTAACATACAAAACTGAAGAGTATAAGATTCATTATAAATGTTAATTGAGAAAATTGTACACATTAAAACAATAGCATTGTGATCTGATTCCTGTGGGCTGCTCTAACAATATCAGAAATATCGCTTTCTTTTATAAATAAAAAAACCCGACTACAAAAACATTAAGAACTTAACAGAAATTAAAACATAGCCTAGTACCTATTATGCTATTTAAAAGAAATTGATTCTAAAAAATGATCCTTTTGACTGATGTGATAAAATATAGAATGTTTTCTTTTTATAGTTAGCAGGTTGGATTCCCGGTTTAACTAGGTAATCTTTGAATTCGTTTTACTCATTTTAGAAAGTAAAGGAATGTTTCCTCTAACCACGGTCTTTTTTCCATGCTGTATAGTGCACTTACCCCACACAGATCGGGACCGGTGTTGCGCTTGGGCCCGCCATGCGCGACCGGAACACCGCCGCGTCTCCTCGCTGGCGCCGGTTTCGGAGGCGGCTGGTACACAAATTTAAAAGTTGGTAAAGGACATTGATTCCCTATTCCGACAAATAATATAAGTTTGTCATGTCCGTTCATCTGTCCTAAAATTTATGGGTTTGGGTCAGCAAGTTGACATAGAATCGACTATCATGAGACAGAAGTGGCGTCATACTCTCGTAGGGTACATCTCTTAATACACGAACGAGGTAAAGAGTGGAAAATTGATCCTATAGATTTATACAGTCAGGCTTAGAGTTAGCTGATACATTCCTCATTTACACGTAGTAGTCTTCGAAGATAATAGATCTCTTCATTTTCTGTATAATTCTTAAAAAAAACTAATACATATAAATATAACTTACTTCTAGAGTGTCTCCTTCACTGTCACTAAAGAATTTAAATATATAATCCAACTGTTTTGGCCCAGCTTGGATCTTGCCAATCTCAAAATCCGGCTTCTCAGGCTTCGAGAATAGTAATGGTTCCTAAGACAGAATGTGTCATATAATTAATGGCACTCATACGTATACATTGCTTTGCATCCTTGTGGAGATCAGAAACAGTTACTGCAGAAAATCATTCATCTCCAAGGGATTCCAACTCAGAACCGTCGCATTGGTGTTTTAGAGAAAATACCTTCTTATTAAGAGTACGTGATTTGATTAGGGCCTGAGTCTGACCGATTGCTTTATAAACTGTTCAATAATGTTATCATCAGAGCAATAGTCACGGAAAAAAAATAATTTATAAATAAAAAAACCAGACTGCAAAAACATTAAGAAATAAACAAGTGCACCTAAAACATACCAAATATTTAACTAGAGGCAGTCAGAATTTATTTTAAGCTAACTACTATAGTTTGAGCAATCTGTACTATATTTAAACTTACATTGAAATGAGTCCTGCCTGCTTATAGTTCAATATTTAGTAGGTTTTGGGTGCACTCGTTTATTTGTTTTTAGTTCTTAATGTTTTTGCAGTCAGGTTATTTTTATTTATTTAATTAATTATTTTTATTTACAGCTTTTTAGATTTAGTATTTGTTTTTTTACTTTTTGACTCGCGCTTGACTATTTTATGTACCCTTTAACACTCGGGACATAAATACCGTTCATTTAAGACCTCATTAATCGAAATCGGTCCAGACATTTAGGCTACAGGAGGTCACAATGGAACGGACATACTCGAACATGGGTATTCGGCCGCCATCGAAACTGATACCCACGTTAAACATGAACCTTATTCTCTAATGTCTAATCTCTGATGATTTTATTTTATATATTCAATGTCTATTTTTATCTATCTATCTATCTGTGCATCGTGCACGATGTTTGCCCGGTGTCGATCGTGCTTTGGAGTAGCGGTTTGTACAACACAAATTGATATTAATACATACACGCGTCATTTTTGTTTCCTAGAGGACTATTAACTCTAGAGAATAACGCAATTTTTGAATGAAGTGTCCAAGGTGTGTTGGTGGCAGGCACAGAACGCAAACATAGGCGTTGGATTCGAAAACTATCTTAATATCTTTCATAATGCCTCTTACTGTACTATTAATTTAATTCTTTCCTGTTCTGTTATGAGCACTATCCATGTTGGGTTTCCAAACGTGCCATGTGTAATGGGCCGGGTACCTACCCAGTGATTATCTTTGACCATACCGCAGGACGCAGATAGTATTCAATTTACCATTAATCTTGGAGGGTTTACCTTTAGAGACGTTGGTTCTGGCGGAAACATTACCGCATTGTCGTCCTGCTCAGGTTGCACGAGTGATTCCCGTGTCTGCGAGCGTCCCGTCAACTCTTTCTGCACGTTGCTGATCGTGTTCTGTAGTTGCTGGATCTCAATCATTAGACGTTCCTACATAAACAAGTAAACTCTCATAATCCTAGTTATCGGCACCAACTGCAGTTATGTGAATCTTAAAACAAATCGTGTCTGTAAAATAACGAGAAGAAACTTGTGTGCCAAGATACAGTTATTTTTTGTTGAGTGCGCTAAGCGATTTAGTCTATATAGTTTGATGGATAAAATACGTTGCATTTTAGCGTGATATGGACTGTGGCACGTGGATTACCATCAGTCACCAAGCCAAGTCAGATACCTCATCAGTCGAGCGGCCACTAACTTGACGACGCTCGCCAATCTGCACTGGATAAACGTAGCGAACTATTGGGCTAAGCTTTCTTTTCCAAGAAGAGGCCTGCAGTAGTAACGTACAACGGTTAAAGCACCAAAGTTGGATTTTACGGCATGTAAGATTCCCTTCTTTGGTGGGTCCATCTTTAGTCTCAATCATACTGACGATACACCATTTAAATTTTGATTAATATGGCTTCTTTGTTTCTATTAGTTTATTTATTTTTTCCTTTACCTTTTCATTTCTTGTTTCTTTGATGATAGATATTTGCTTATTGAATTCGATGTCTTTATCCTGCAACAAAAATAATATTTGGATTACTAAAGACTGTTTCCAGACCATCATAATTTAAATAATATAGTTGTTTCTTTATCTCGATTTTTTTGATCCGACCTATGTTTTACTGTTCTGACTTACCCTGATAGTTGCTTCATGTTGTTCAATCTGTTTCGAAAATTTCTTCTCTTTTTCTTTCCAAATCTCCCTTTCAGAAGTCATGTCCTGATTCATCTTCAGCATACTAGTCTCGAGCCTGACTCTCGCGTCAGTCCCGTTCTTCACGTCCAACATTAACTGATTCACCATCTTGACTTTGCTTTCTATATCTTTTTCTTTCTCAGCTAATTTGCTGCTTAATTCTTTTTGTTTAAGTTCGTTACTTTTCCTGTAATAATAACTCAAATGTATTTTTATTATTAAAGTCTAACCTATCCTGATATCTTAATATAAGGCCAACATGTGTTTATGTTTGTTATAAAAGCTTTGATATTCAAAATCAACAAGTCAAATTCACTATGGTAGTCAGTACGGTTAATCTAATACATTGCACAGCAAAATTGTGACTCCGACTTACTGGTGAATCTTCTGCTACTACACTGTTAGCGACGATTGTTAGATTACCACTACCATACGCGTATTTAACTAATACTTACATAATATGCTCAAGTTCTTTGGTGTTATCTTTAAGTTTATCTTCCATTTGTCGACCAATCTCCATTAGCTCATCTATACGAGTTGACTTCTTATTAGATTCTTCTATGGTCTTCTCCAAAACTCCACCTAATCTATCATTTTCTGATTGTAATTCTAAAATATTCTGTCTTAGTTCGTGTATTTGTGTCTCGTATTCAGTTATTATCTGTAAATATTTTATAATTTGTAGGATTCGTTTGCAGCAACTTTCAAATTTTAACTAATAGCAATTTTAGCAGATCCAGTAGCATTCCTGCTGAATACAAAAGCTTGTCCACTTTCTAAAAAGTCCTTCCCTTTGTAGTGTTTAAGGTATATATTTGACCTCACGCGGTACACGCTATTAAGCCCACATGCAAGTTTGCTCGCCGAACTCTTTGAAACGTACTCTTTCCACGGTCTATATTTAAAATATACGCTAATCCAGCACTGCACTTGCCACCAATTTGTGATGGCAAGGTCTTTCTTGATGCAAACTTTCTTAACTAATGGTTAAGTCCGTTTACCATCAACGGGTAACTTATTTACGCAGATGTTTAAGGAGTGGAAACAAAGCATTGACACAGTTGCACTTAGTACACCATATCACATTAATTCTTAAACTTCTAACGTCGCCCTCGAGTCACTCACAATAATACTCAATGAATTCCCGGTACGTTCAATTTTGACATTTCTTATTAAGACCACCCCGATTATGTTAGTTCTGTTTAAGTAATTAAAGTTGTCTGACTGTACTTATTTTTATCACCACCAACGATGTTAGGACACCCGTGCTCCCAAATTCAAACAACTGAAAATTTGTTTCGATGCAGGGTATTTAGTGAATTTAATTTTTAAGACGTTTTGTCAAGAAATCAGTATCTATTTGGCTCTAAGGACCAATTAATTATTACCTGATCTTTACTTTCGATGGCTTTTTCTAATTCTGTTTTTTTTATCCATAGTTGATCCATCTCTTGTTTGAAAGTGGCGCAGGTGTCTTCAGACTCCTAAAACATATGAAAACGATAAAAATAAAGCGGAATATGCCCAGATATTGGTCGAAAGTCAATAGATTTATTTCATGTGTGTGGGATTATATTTAACTTTTACAGGCGTAAGTTCCAAATTTAGCAATTATTAATAAAAATACAAAAAAAAATAGTAATTTTAATAAATTCATTAAATTCCTGTTAAGTCGGACTTGTACTTAACCGGTTTTTTTATCATTATCTTTATTTTTATATACAATTAGTTTATACTTTAAGATATTTTTGCTGGTACTGATAACCTTGAAACTTAGCTGTAGCTTATTAATCGTATCTTGCATGGCCTGGTGCGTTTCTTCCAACGATGATATTTTCTCCTGCAGCAAATTGTTTTGTCCGTTGATGGTGTTGGTAAACTCTTCTTGATTTGTCAGAGCTATTTGGAGTGAATGGTTAGTTTCTGACAGCTCCTTTATCCTATAAACGAGAAGTATAAATGATGAAAAAAGGCAAATACTTTAATTACTTTTATTATATTTGCCTACTTGTAGCAAATATTCACCTTATAAATTACTGGGAACGTAAGGTTTAATAAAAAATGTTGGAGCATTTGAATTTTTTTTTATTACAGTTACTCGTAAACAGTGCCATTACGTGCAGGCAAATTGGGTGCTAAGACCTTAATTACTCCCACGGGCTATTACTTTGTAAATTTAACTTTCCTCAAAGCAAAACGCGAGTTACTGTAACCCACGGACGGTATTGAGCCCCGCTATTCTATCAAATATGTATAAAAGCTGTACTGTTTTTCAAAATATGTTTTTTATGTTTAAATATGTATTAACTTCAGCCAAAACTTTTTGATTCATAAACTTTCTAGATCTATTATTACTATTTCTGTCATTTCGATTGTGTTTTGGTGAGTTTATTTATTTTTTCACCTTATATTTTTAATCATTTTGTCGCAAATGTGATGAAAAACATTTTGTTTAACACGGGCGGTACGGTAATTAAAAACCTAAGTCATAAAATCCTTCGGCCTTGGGCTTCTAAATGGCCCCTCGTTAGTAATTTTCTTCTTACAACCCTTAATACACAATGTTACTATTGAATAAAGTCGTGAAATATTTCCTTACTTCTTACAGTCTCACTCGGAATATAAAAGTAGTGTGTGGCTCACCTGTTGTCCTGTTGCTGGAGGCTAGCCTTCATTTCAGCGCTCTGGGCATTGAACTCGTGGATCAGATGTTTCATGTCGTTCTGTAGGTTCGATATAAGTTCTTCTTTCTGTCAACGACGAATAGAATAGTCTAATTTATCAGTGTAAAAATATATAGGAAAATATAACTTTCAGAAGAAAATTTAAAGTTTTAAACTTATATGATAATTAATAACTTATTGATATTAAATTAAAATATTTTCAGTACATGTAAATAAAACTAAACTAAACTTTTGTCATTTGTATCTTAGTCATGTTATATTTTATAACTTGTTTACAACATACTGTACGTGCTCGCTCGCATGATATGTAGGGAGCAAGAGTCTCTTCCTTAAAAATAGCCAAGTTCTACCTACCCTCATTGAAATAAATAATTTTTGTTTGTATTTGTTACCAACTTCTACGCTGAAAGTAACGAATGTTCCGAACGTAATATTCAAGCGCGGATCTACGTCTTCTTTAGGTGGGGAGGCGATTTTCAACAAGAAAAAAAATCGGTAAAGTCGGACTCGCGCATCGTGGGTTCCGTACCAAAATTTATGTAATTTACGAACACAAACAAAAACAAGAACTGGACCGCTAAGCAGTCGCCAACCAATTACTAGCCAAGCTCGACATTGCTTAGCATTAAAAATTGTTTTCAATACCTATAGATAAATGTGTAACTGTTTCTCCTAAGAATCCAAAATATTTTCGCTACATGGCGCTGATACGGTTATTTAAGGCGGTCGAGCCAAAGCTTAAAATCGTCTCACACTTGGCTGGTGTTTTGTTATTTATTTGTTGTTATATTTTAGACCTTAGACTATAATTACTGCAAGTTTGGAGGTTTTATGTATTACTGTTTTTACGATGGAGCAACAACAACGAAAACGAGTTTCTTGTATCGGTATATACGTATGTACGTGCTCCAATAAATTTTTTTTTGAACTTTTTATTGTTAGGTAATCCGCTATTAGAACACATAAGTATTTAAAATTCCAAGCCTACTAAACCTTCTTCGGTCTAAAAGATAAATCCCTTTAATGGTGGGACAGACGGACAATTAGCCAAAATTAGGCTTAGTAATATAGGGCTCCGTAAGCTCCGTTGGCACCCTTTGGGTACGGAACCCTAAAAATAATAAAGTAGTTTGTAGTAAGCTTCAATTTTAAGGCCTTATTGAGGAAAAAATAACTAAAAAAAAGAACATTAAGGCCGGGCGCATATTACGAGAAATTTCCCACTGAAAAATTTTAGGGCGCGCCTGAAGCATAGCGTTTTAAATACGTTTACTTACATACTTACAACCAAACAATCATTTTCATTTATAATATTTTGGCCAGCTCAGTAGCTCAGTAGGTAATGACCCGACTGGTGACTCGAGGGGCGTGGGTAAGATTCCCGCACAAGACTAACATTTACTATTTGTGTTTGCATTGAGACTGTGTATTTTCTATGTATAATATGTATGTATGATTGACTCCCTTACAGCCTAGTTGGTAGTGTGGCTGTGCAGAGAATGTGGGTTCGGTTCCCGCACTGGACAAGTATTTTATGTCATAATATAAACATTTGTGTTCGTCTTGAGTCTGGGTGTATATATTTATGATATGTATGTATATACAAAAAAAAGTAATATTTATGTATTTGTATCCGTTGTCTTGGTACCCATAACACAAGCTTTGCTTACTTTGGGGCCAGACGGCGCTGTGTGTAATGTCCAAAAATATTAATTTATATTTATTAATTTATTTGAAAAAATCAAACTATATATATGTATTTGTAGCCGTTGTTTGGTATCTACATCACAAGCTGGTCCGGGTCCCAAAGTAAGCAAACTTTGGGACCAGACGGTGCTGTGTATCTTGTCCAAAAATATTTATTTATTTTATATTAGTAGGTCGTCGTTACCACCACTGCAAAAGACCGATGGTGACTTGACCCATAGCGCTTAAGAGAAAGCCGATGTACTAGGCAGTCTCTTCGCCTCAAACTCGAATATGAACTAAGAAGGCGTTCTACCACCTACTATACCGTGGTGCAGTAAGACCATACCTGAAATCTCCATAACACAGCGGGAGGTCCGGCAGGCGTTGCTTTCTCTAGAAGTTTATAAGTCGAGTGAGCCAGACGGTATACAAGCAATGGCAAACAGTGTGCTCCTGAGTTATGTCCTGTACTCACGCGCCTCTTCTCGCTATCCTACCACACTAGGCAATTTCCGTCTTCATGGAAGACTGCGGATATGCGCCAGGTGCTTAAAAAGGGCGATAGATCAGATCCATCGAATTACAGGCCTATCGCTATTACCTGTCTCCTCTCCAAGGTGATGGAGGGTGTGACCAAGACACAGCTTCTAGGATACCTAGAAAAACACGACCTTGTCAGTGACCGTCAATATGGTTTTTGCCATGGTCGCTCGACTGGTGACCTTCAAGTGTATCACATACACCGATGGGCACTAGTCATATAGAGTCAGGGGGAGGCATTAGCATGCAGCCTGGACATTGCGAAGGCGTTCAATCGGGTCTGGCACCAAGGTCTTATATCGAAGTTGTTATCTTACGGAGTGCCCGAGGGTTTGTGCGTTATGGGTGGCTAGCTTTTTGTCCGGCAGACGCATACTAACCGTTGTTGACGGTAGTTGGTCTGATAGCATGGTCATTAATGCTGGTGCCCCGCAAGGCTCCGTACTGTCTCCTACGCTGTTTCTGCTGTATATCCATGACATGTTGGACATCAACAACAGACATTGCTATGCAGATGACAGTACTGGAGACGCTTATTACACGGGTCGTGCAAAAATCCCTCGTTCAGTTGTGAGAAAAAGCGCGGAGAACTTGTGTCTTAAATCGAGACCACTCTTTACAAGGTCTCTGACTGGGGACGCTGGGGAAGACACAAAAAACCCCATTTATTGTGGTCCCACAATTTCAGAACACTCCTCTCTCCATCCCCAAGAGCATTGGGATCCTTGGTGTTGACATCTCCAGCGACGTTCAGTTCCAAGATCATTTGCAAGACAAGATAAAGTTGGCGCCCAAAAAGCTTGGTGTACTCAACAGAACGAAGCAGTCTACTAACTAACTATGTCGAGGCCAAAGTTGCTGCCTTACAAGTCGCAAGTTCGGCTCAATATGGAGTACTGCTGCCATATCTGGGCAGGTGCACCCGGATATCAGCTTGCCCATTTGACTCGGTTTAACGACGGGCTGTGAGAATTGTTTCAAAAAACGCCTATGTCAACTTCGCAAAATGCTTCGTTTGAATTTCACTCTCATCATTTCTCACAGTTTACATCTCAAAATGTCAAATATCTGCGCTAAATTTCTCTAGAGTGCAACAAACTGTACTGACCCGGCCGCGGCCGGTGTGGCGATCAAAAAACAAAACTACAGTTAAGTCGCCATGTTGAAATGGTTTGAACTTATAATGACACTATCGATCAAACACCCATGGTCAGAAGGTCCGAAAAGTTTGTTGCTCTGTAATTCTTATTGTCAACTAAAAAGGGTCACATTTAAGATGCGAATAGGATGACGTTATATTATTTAGGAAGTT
Source organism: Apoda limacodes (assembly GCA_946406115.1). Taxonomy (NCBI): domain Eukaryota; kingdom Metazoa; phylum Arthropoda; class Insecta; order Lepidoptera; family Limacodidae; genus Apoda; species Apoda limacodes. The sequence goes on from OX291542.1 coordinate 16,230,714, forward strand.
CCTATATGGTTTTTTAAAAGTTTTATAATTTGCGAATATACTATAAATATCATGCTGTTCTTCCCCATACAAACGTATTCCCTTGTTGCCTCGCTGGATTTTGGCTTTAAACCTATAATTATTTATATATAAAATCCTTTAAATAACTGGAGCCCTGCAGCAAACATTCAAAATTGCCTCTTGTTAATCGACTGTATTTTAGGAATATTTTTTTTTCACATTAGGTGTCCGTAGATTTTGCTATTTGATATTAATTTCAACTTGATAACTCCACCCGTTCTATAGGTGGAAGGGTATTGACAGATAGACAGAAAAACTTTTTTTTAAATGCGTATATTATAACTACAAATTAACGAATTTCGGATTTCTCTTTATATCTGTGTTGTAAGACCTTGCTTGATGTCAAATAACATTTCATTTTTTTACTGAGTTGTTTCAAAAGTTTGATTTTTTTACTGCTTTAAGGGACCATAGACATTAGTATTTGATATTTATTTCAACTTGATACCTTCAGGCGTTCCAAAGAAAAAAGGTCTTGACAGTCAGACAGACAGCTAGACAGTCGGACAACAAAGTGATAATATAAGGGTTCCTTTTTTCTTTCTGAGGTACGGAACCCTAAAAACAACCAGCTTCAAAAAGATGCACTAAAGAGGTAAAAATAATTACTTATTTCCAAAAATCTGATCTGAATTACAGTTTGAAGTTGGTGTCCATGTACCTAACAGTTTATAACACACTTTACGAGCATGACACTTGACAATTATTTTTCCTTTTTAATGCATCTTTTTGAAGCCGGTTGTTTTTGTTGTTAAAAATTTTTTAATTACATCTTTAAGCGTCTGCTGTACAAATATGTGAACTAATAAGGTGACTGCGTAAAGTCAGCACGAGGTGCAGTTGTCCCTATCGCACATCTATATCCTGGACCGGGTCTTAGCGCGACAGCAATAGTATTTCCAAATACCAATGTGTGGATTCAGCTGGGTCTATTATTTCCTCTTAAGTAAGTAAAACCTATCTTTGTTGACTGTTAGTGAAGTAAACAATTAATTATTTTATATTATATTATATTATTATTAAGAAAAATGTAAACAAAAACGAATGAATAGTCTAAAATTGTTAGAGCAAATTATTTTGCAAAAGTTCTGATGGCGTAATATAAAATTATCACCACAAAATAACTAACTTTATTTATTTCAGTGTTGCATAAGTCCAGCTTCCTCATGTGGTCGTTAAGTTTAGCCAGCAATTCGTCCTTTTGCACGCAAACTGTGTCCAGCTTGCTCTTCAGCTCACACAGTTCGGCATCCGCATGCTGTTTCGCTGAGGTGAAGTACTCTTGAAACTGTTTGTAGTGCTCACCTTCCACACGCACTGTCAGAAATATAGTTACGTTTTTTATAATATCTGGTCATTGCCCATGCCAAGTCGAGTAAAAGAGTAAAAAAGGCACGGCCTTACCAACCTTTTCTCGAAGCCATTCGGGCCATTTTCGACCCCCTGTAACTTCGTTGTAACGCTCTATTTATTATATAAAAACAAATGTAATATTGATATGGTTACTATAAAATTTTGTTAGCTGACTAACAAGGTATCAATTTATGACAAAGTGGTTGGATAGCTACTCCCATATATATGGGAGATAGACTGAATTACCCGACTTGGTTTCCATTCGATTTCACAACCTTTTACGGCAGAAGAACTGCGTTGCGAGTCTTGTGCTTTTTTGTACATGTTATGTTTTTGATGGGATGTCTTATTCCAGAAATCACTCATAATACGGTAGTTACCGATATAACTACTATAAATCTAAGTTAAAAAAAAAAACTTTATAAATCCCTTCTTTTTTCCATTCACCAATTTGCCTGACTATCAAATTATCTGTTGCGTGTATATATATATACGCCAATTCGCCAGAAGAATTAGGTTTTTACAGGTGTGTTGTAAGCGTCCGCAGGTTACAGGGACCACTTAACATCAGGTGGCCCGTAAGCTTGTTTGCCACCTTGGTAGTATAAAAACATATTTATTGCTATAAACAAAGTTGCAGTGCAATGATTTAAAAAAATCCTACTAATATTATAAATGTGAAAGTTTGAATGTCTGGATGGATGTTTGTTACTCAATCATTCTTCAACCACTGGACGGACAGGGCTGTAGCTAGAGTTGAATCTAAGGTAGGGCAGCGGTGGTTTCATGCACGGGTACGGCACAAGTAATTTTTTTATGTTTATTATTTTACCTGCTTGTGAGCGTGAATTAAGGTAGAAGGTAATTGGGTGGGATCGCGGGAAAACAAGAGCAAAATGGTATTAATTTATAGCGCGGGAGAACTATTTATACATATTATACCTTAGTTTATGGTACTTTTAAGGTAGGGCATTAGTATTTCAAGGTAGGGCATTGTCCCACAATGCCCCTCTTTAGCTACGGCCCTGTGGACGGATCGGGATGAAACTTGGCATACACATAGGTTAGGTGCTGGAATAGCATATAGGCTACTTTTTATCCCGAAAATTCAAAAGTTTCGGCGGGAATAACTATAACAGAGTTGAACGAACTATAGCTTGCTATAGCAAACTTCATTTATATAATTAAGGAGCTCCACGCCGATAACCCAATTTAGGGCGGGCGGAGCCGCTGGCAGTCTATAAGGAATAAAATTATAGGGTATGTGCCATACCCAATGATATTTATGTATACACTATCAGTGGCCGTATACCCATTTGATATCTAGTGTTAGCTGTATTATATCTATATGCAAATGCAGACAGTAAATTTTGCCTATAGTCCACTTATCCCTATAAGATGGTCAATATGGTCATTCCCATATTTTAGTGAGAGAAAATTTTAGGTTTATAAGTAAACTACCGAACTGAGGCGACCTGCCCCGTCTTTGCACGGGTAGCCTAAGTATTAACGGCTGCATGCCCTGTGGCGGTAACCTTAAAAACACTTGTAAAATTAAACTAATCAAATGGAACGAAAAGCATTGGTATAAATGCTGTTTTATAATCTAGATAAGATGCATAGTAACACAATAATTATTTTATGGATAGATTATGGATTCGTTCTTTGTTACTTGACTTACCTACTCGTGCATAATGAGAAGATTTAAATTTTAAATATTTTTGAAGCTTTTTACATTTTGATCTTTAGAATCTTTTTGGTACCTACCTACTGTCTGAGAGGATAATTGTGACTATAATACATCTACCTATTTGAATACTATAATTTACGTTTGTCCTGTAAACTTTCGATGAGCTGGCGCGCGCGGTTTTCTTCTTGAGTGTGCTTGGCTTTAATGTCCTTGAAGGAATTCCCGAACTTGTTAAAGACGTCACAGAGCGACACCTGGTCGCTTTTGCACCGAGAGAGCGTCTCCTTCAGGCGCTCGCTGTAGTCTTCAAGAACGTTGCAGATCTCGCGAGTGCTGCTCAGCCTGACGAAAGTTTTTCTTATTAGGGCTATTTAGGGGTTAATCCTGTCACAACTTGAACATTTATGTGTGTATTTGAAGACTTACTTACTTTTTCAAGTAAGTATTAACTTGGATTCGAAACCTTTTAAGGAAAATATCGTGATGAATTCGATAAATAACTTAAACAGCATAGGGTAAAATGCCCAAATTTCAGCCCCTTAACGTAATATGTAACTTACAGTCTTTACTACTAACTAACGCCTGAATCTTTAAGTTATTTAATTACTGAAACGCTGTCTATGTCGGACTATTTGACATTTACACTTTATGTTATTATTAATTATAAACGTCTTAAATTACGTAATGAAGAATTATAAGCTTTTAAAGTTTTTTAGGGCAAATTTCTACCTAACTACCGCCTATTTTTACGAAAATACTAAGCTGGATAGATGTGATTCCAATAATAGCTATCGCAGAGCTCATCCTATATTTTGAAGACGGTCTTGAAGGTCTTCATAGACAAACAAATATGTTTTTATTTGATATGTACCTACCTACAGATTACGTTACGATTTCTGGTTTTTTTCCTTTACTTGTGCTGTAACTGAAAAACGTAGCTAGTTGCCAAATTGTATCGTTCCAGGAGAAACATACAGGGTTTTGGAGCTATTTGCGAGTGTTAAAATATAGGTACAACCGGCCGTATTTTTTTATTGCACATGGTTGTTTGGAAGCTTGGTTTTTTTACTGCTCCATGAGATCGTAGATCTAATTATATAATAATAAATTCAACTTGATATCTGCAAGTTTTCCTGAGAAAAAAGCTCTTGAGACAGACAGTTTTTTTTTGTGGTATACCAACAAATTAATGATTTTCGGTTTTTTTTCCTTATTTGTGATGTGAGGCTTTGCTTTTTGCCAAATGACATGATTCTAGGTCAACAAGAAATACCTACCTTTTTAGATTTTGAATTATTTGCAAGTATTAAAGTATGTGGCATACACAGACATAAATGGTGGCATGAATGGCCTTATTTTTTTATTGCGTTGACGCGTTCCTGAGAAAAATGGCCTTGACAGACAGACTTTTTTCATTTTTCAGTACTGTCAAGTGCAAATCTGCCCATGCATACTAGGGTTATCTAAATGGTTGAAACGGAATCCTTTTAATTTCGTCATGTCCCTGTAAATTTTTAGCTGCGTGTGCTAAAAATCTGAAAAAAATCACGATAGGGCTTTTAATACTTCTTACGAAAATTTTTCTGAACACAACAAATTGTTCTGGTTTTTAAGTTTTTCAGATATCTGTAATAATTCTCATCATACGGAACCTTAACTTAATGCATGTACGACATGGACTTGGCCGGTTTTTTTTTAATTTCATTATACTTCATTAACTATTTGACTGTAATAAATGTGTCAACTGTAAAGAATTTCAACGTTATATGAGTATTCTATATTTTTTTATTTTTTCCGAAATTACGAGCAAATAAATAGGTACTTCAATAGTTTTTTGTGTCCTTTTTCCATCCGTACGTATAACAGATTCCTGAATAAAAATCTTATAATCCTGTTGCTTCGTTTTAGTGTCCCGCGGTACCTATAGCAACTTACTTATTATTACGCATAGAAAAATCGAATCTCGCTGAAACTCTCAATCAGGATAACAATTATCTTTTATCATCTATCCAGTTACCATAATACAAATGAATCTAAAAAACAACGATAGTGTAAGAAACAGAATATTAACTTGTTCAATGTTTCCGGCCTGAGCCTGAGTTCATCCTGGTATTGCCCAGATAGAGTTTCGTGCTGCATTTGGACATCAACCATGTTCTGTTGAAGTCTTTCATGATTATTTTCAAGCTGGTGCAGCTTTTCTTTCAAATCCCAGTAGGCAGTATCTTGAGCGACCTATCAAAATTATGGTTAGTAATAAGTGAAAACTTTAATTCGTGGAGAGAGATCCAAACCAAGTATACCAAGATTAGGGCTGCCATCCGTCCCGATATATCGGAACTATCACCGTTATCGAACTTCTATTGGAAGTACTATCTCATACATTCTAAATAAAATGTGGAGATTTTGTGTAATACAAGCTTTAACTAGCTTTAATCCCTTGTGCGAAAAACTATAAAGCCGTTATAACAGTGACAGATACTTGACTTACACAGAGTTTTATAGTTATATTATAGGGATGGCGTTACTAAAAAAAAAATTGAGGTAGGTAAATGTCGGGTACTACTGCTAGTTTTTTTCATTCATTTTTAAGCAGGTTTATTAGGGAAGTGCGAACTGGTCGACATATTTTGCCTTCATTATTGATGGTAATACTTGGAGAACTTATATTTTTATACAGCCTTACAGGATTTCAGCCTTTTAATCTTAACTATTTTTGTCTTTTTGAGTATATATGGTATGTTTATAAAATAAGTATATTAATGTAATTATTTTGGTGTTAAAATAAAAATAAGACTCTAGTTTCGCAAACACAGTCTGTTTTGTTCAAATCCTACTAATATTTTAATGCTAGTGCGAGTTTCTATGAGCTGCTTCTCTGGCTGCTCCCCCTGCGACACCTCATTTTCAGTGCACGCTCCTATGGTCAATGACGTCATCGAGATGGAAGAAGATCAGCCATAAACTTTTGTCCTGTCATCAGATCGATCTTCACGAAGCTTTCAAAAAGTACACGTTTTTCATACTTGGCATTTTTTCTGGATTACCCGCTTATACCTAAGACGTCCTCATAGACTAGACTTTATCGAATTCATGTGCCAAATGTGTTCAAAAGTAAAGTGCTCAGAAAAGTATACCTAAAACGCTAAGTATTTCTTTACTAAAAATAATAGATGAATAAATATTTATCTGATCTTAAAATTTCGTTGTTTATTCCCAATTTCAAAGCGACCCGATAAGACCCTAGTAAAATATGGTAGCCTTAACCAAGATGGTTACATATTATTGATTACTTACCTTTAATTTTATTATTTTGGCAGTTTCCCTAGATACTTTGTCGCGTAGTTTTTCGGCTTCAATGTTGATACGCTTCCTGCTTGCAACTTTGTTAACATCAGAGATATCCATTATTGTGTTAATGTTTTTCTACTTACCTACGTAAAATCTCTTACCTTGGTATATCCATAAATAGCGGGAAAACAAAAAAAAAAAAGAATCACGCTTTTTTTTTTTTCGTTTTCCCGCTATTTTTTTTATACAATTGCCAGCATTTACACGTTTTATCTAATAACACTTTAGCTGGTTTTTAACATTTGAACACGGTCGAAAACAACAACCAGATTGTTTGTATATAACTCTCTACCTACACATACACTAAAATAATACTTCTAAAGTATAGGTAAGTAGGTATATTTTGTTTTTTCGACACTTCGGTAATAATACTGAATTATCGGCTGCGATGCCACCGATATACCTATCGGTGATTGAAGAGTTTTCATAGAATCATTTAAATTACGCATAAGTTCCTAGGTAAATATTAAAAAAAAACCCAAAAAAAATAATTCCTATGAACCGAATTTTACCGAACCGCATAACCGTAGTCTGTGCACTACGCTGACTTGCGGAAGATTCAGGGTTAAATAAATAACTAGCTAAATAACTAAACCTGGGTCAAATGTATAACTAGATAACTCGTCAATTGTCTTGCAGAAGCAGAAAGTTAACTATTCTTTAGAAGTGACAACATAATAAAATTAAATGTGCATCCTGTTGTAAACCGCCTAAATAAGAAATTCTTGCATAAGTATATATGGGTCTCGCTCTCTCTTGTTAGAAACAATAAATCTATCTCTTTTTACAATCTCTGTTATTCTTCTACAATGAACTTTCAAAGATAATACTTTATTACGTCGTCCTTCGACTCCTTCGTGATGCCATGCAGCCGATGGCCAGATGTTTATGAATGACGTTTTAGGAATGAAAGATGCTTTAAAAAATTGTGTTATTCCATGTTTTGCATTATAGGCGTACGTAGGTACTCAGTTTGTCGGTTTATTCACTACATATTTATTTAATTTGAATTGTGCAAGTAGAAAGTGTTAAAAATGGACCTATGGCGTTCGTTCTTGCTCTAATTTACGGTGGAGTCTTTGCCTATGTGTATGTGTTGAATATAGCAAAAAAAACCCTAGAATGCCTGTAGGCAGCAGAAGCAAAAATAATGAACCTCGGAATTCAGTGTTACACATAATTATTATCTGAGAATAGTGAGTAAAAGTTTTGTTCTCATACTTTCATCAACTTATACTCGAGGCAAACTTACATCAAATTTTTTGGATGCCAGCTTAGCTTTGTCTTCCAAATAATGATGGAAGAAAGATGATTAGTGAGTTTGTGTCCCTTCCTGTGAGCGTTCGACCTCTCACAAACATAGAAAATCCACTTCCGAATCTTTTAAAGAATTTACCGATAATATACTGAAGAGAATGGATGATTGGAAGACACATTTCGATAATAATCTACTTCAAATAAATGGCACACTAAGCAATCTGGTTAAAAATGACCTTACAAAACTGAATGAAAACGCAACGGAAGTTAAGGCAGAAATTAATAACCTACGAAAAGAATACACAGAGATTAAGACACATGTTAAAAACTTGAACACTCGACAGTTGGAGATGCAAAAAGAATTCACTGCCCTCCAACAGTCCATACAGTTCAGTGCTGAGCAACAAGACAAACAAACGAAAAGGTGGAGATTCACGCAGGTAAAATTAATAGAATAGATGAATTGGAAACTGAAATTATTTGATTAATTATTATTTAATTAATTATTTAACTTGAAAACTCAAAATCAGGACTTTGAATCAACACAAATGAACAGAGAGAGAGACTATTAAACCTTGAAATTGTTGGCATGCCGGAAGTTAGAAACGAAAACCTACAAGAAAGTGTTTTGAAAATTGGACAACACATTGGTGTAGATATATTACCTGGAAATATTTTACAAGTGAACAGGGTCTCTCCCAAGATAAAATTACAAGGTTGACCCAGAGTAATCATAGTCAAAATGCAGTCCAGACTCTTAAAAGACAATATAATCTCACGTGGACGCAAGACCCGAATTATAGTTAAAGATATTGTTCCAACGGGAGAAAGTAAACCAATATTTATAAATGAGCACCTGACGCCTTTCAATAAACAACTTTTGAAGAAATGCAAGGAATTGGCTAAATCAAAACAGCATCAGTTTGTTTGGACAAAAAACGGACTAATATTTGTACGACGAAACGATACATCTCCCGTGTTACAAATAGGAAACGAAGACGACCTCAAGAAAATAAGCCTTTCAAAATAAGCTGCCGCAACTGTAACTTCTCCTTTTTATTTACTTCGTTTTTACTGTGGCTACTTCTCTTTTTTACTTATAAACTAAGCCACCAAATTCACGTTATTTTAGAATTTTTTGCTGTATTTATACTATTTACCCTTCGTTGATAAGCATGGTTAAATCTTCAAATGTCTATTCTATGTGGTTACCTAACTCTATGACTAAGCTAAAGTCAATCCCTACCCAGATATGCGTACGTAAAATTAGTGTGCCTTGATATGTGCTCTCGAGAGTTTCGAACTCAAAACTCAACATTCTTAAACTACAAAAACAATATATTATTATATTACGTAAAAATTACAGTTATAATACTAAAAATAAAAAAATTATGACGGGTAATTACAATTATTTTAAAGATTTTTTTTATTATTTCGTCTTTGATAAATACGCCTACATTGTTAAATTTTATATACACAAAACACAGTGAAAATACTACAAAACAATAAGTAACGTATATTCAAAAAAAATAGCTAACATTCCTAATTATTACTGTCCATTACAATTTAACACAGTGATTGCACCTGTTTTTAGAGAACAACCTACTCAGCATTGTAATTTATCATCTGGTAAAGTGGTCACATTTGCGACCGTTTTTATAACAATGGCTGTTGGATACAGAAATAATATAATGAAATACCGTCAACATATAAGCATGCTTATAATATGGATTACAATTGTTCTACTACTAAATGTTAAAATATCACCATTAAAAATAACTGGTTATTTTCAAACTACGATACTTTTATCACTGGAGTTAATTTATATCTAAATTCGATACAATACTCATTATAAAATAAAAGATAAATATAATAAAAGTTTGTATATTAAATACTATGAATCACCGACTAATGGCTTAAATAGCAAATAATTGTAATTGTAAGCAATTCAGTATACGGTTTTTAATTTTACCTCCACTTATAGAAGGGCGTACTTTGATCAATATAAACAAAAAATTAAGACTGTCCGGTAAGACAATACAATCATTTTATTATCATTACGCTTTTATCTATATACAAATTGGAGTTTTGCCTTTGCCGTTATAAGTCATAATAAAGAATTAAAAATATACTATCAAAACGTACAGGGTCTGAGAACTAAATGTTTACAGTTAAGACAACAAGTTCTATGCAACGATTATGACATCATCATAATTACCGAAACATGGCTACACAGTGGGATATTTGACCGAGAACTCTGTGACGACAGATACGAAGTCTTTCGCTGCTATCGAAACTTGCTCTTAAGCGATAAAAAAACAGGAGGTGGTGTCATGATCCTGGTTCGAACCGAGATGTGCACAGCTCCCATCGCACTTCCAGCTAGCACTCAGTCACTTCCTGAAATGTTGATAGAACTTTTACCAGCTCATACACTTGCGGCCACCGCGGACTTGTATATCGCCGCAATTTATATTACTCCAGATGCTTCACGTATACCAACTGGAATAGACTACTTTCTGCAAACTATAAAATCCGTAGCGGAATCTAATACTACACATAGAAATCTCCTTATTATCGGTGACTTTAATCTTCCTTGTATTTTATGGAACACCGACGGTCCTACGCATTTAAACAAAAGCTGCTCTGAGGTACAAAGGGCTGGAATAAAGTTAACAGATAATTTAAGTTTCCTCGGTCTCAAACAATATTATATTATCAAAAATTATGCTGACAGCACGCTAGATTTGGCTTTTTCAAATATTCCACTAGAAGTCTCAATTAGTGATTCACCTCTTTTAAAAATAGATCGTGCCCTTGTCACTAGAAATCTTAGATGTTTCGATAACACCGTTAACTGAAGCCTCAATACCTAAGTATGCATTTCATAAAGCTTACTACGAGGAAATAAATAACATCTTAGGTAACATCAACTGGAGAAAAATATTACATTCTTGTTCGAACCAAGAGGCGTGTGACATTTTTTTGCAACACACTCAACGATACTATATGACCACGTGCCTCTTAAGACCTCTTCTTGTAAAAATAAATTCCCCATTTGGTATAGTCCCGCTCTAATAAAAATTATTAAAGAAAAATCAAAAGCTCACAAAAGATGAAAAAAGTCTGGTAATTTACTAGATTACGATGAATTCTCATTTTTACGTAAACGACTTAATCGCGTCCAGACAGCCTGTTTCGCGAATTATACTAAAAGAACTGAAGACGCTATTAAGTACAAACCGAAGATATTTTGGTCATATGTAAAGTCTTTGCACAGTGTTTCAAGCTATCCCAAACAATTATCATATATCGGAAACAAATATACAGAAGGAAAAGATATATGTGAAGCTTTTAACAGTTTTGTCAAGAATGTTTTTGGTGTCCCGTCTAGTAATCCAATCGCGGCCAGCAATGGTGCCACCGGAAGTGACAACGTTTCAAAAATATTTATACCTACTACTTCTGTCGAAAAAAGACAGACTACTTGACTACCAAAGGAGCAGGATGCGACGGAATCACCCCCCCCCCCCCCTATTTTGGAGGAATTGTGCTTTAATTTATCACTCGAGATGACTGTCTCCACATGCAGTCTGATCTCAATAATTTGCTTGCCTTCTATTCTACTAATAACATAACAGTAAATATAGATAAATGCGAATGTATTAGCTTCACTCGCAAAAAGAAACCCATTGTGTTTAAATACAATTTTAACGGCATTCCCATACGTAGGACGTCAATTGTTAGAGACTTAGGAATTCACTTTGATGACAAAATGCTTTTAACAGACCACACTGATAAGATTATTGACAAAGCTTTCAAAAATTTAGGATTTATAATAAGAACTTGCAGACCTTTTAACGACATAAAAACTTTAAAAATTATGTATTATGCATACGTCCGAAGTACATTGGAATATGCCAGTCCTATTTGGTCCCCTCAGTACACTGTACACAAAGATCGCTTAGAACGCATACAGAAGAAATTTGTTAAACACATAAACTTTCGCTTCTTTAAATCCCCCTTACCTAACTATAAAGACACTTGCAAATCATCAAGACAGACGTACACTGATAGACGTATGCTTTCTGTACGATAGTATCCGGAGCTTGTGGCGAGCATAAAATACAATGTCCCAGCACGCCGCTCCCGTCGCCGGCCACCACCCCTGCTGCATGTGCCAACCGCAGCCACCAATTACGCACGTAACGCCATTTCAAAACGACTACCAAAAGTTTATAATGAGATTTTCAGCGACCTGGATCTCTTCACTTTAAGTAAACAGAAATTTAAATCCAAGGCTACAACGATTTTAAACACAGTGCAAAGTTAAAAGTTAAAAGCAGTAATACAACTATAAACACAAAAAAACCGTTGAAAAAATAAATGTGAGTAAAATATTAAGGAAAATTAGATAGATTAAATAATAATTAAATAGTTATTTCATATAGACATATTAAAACATAAAATCTATTAACCAAGCCAACCTTAAATATCTCATGAATTATAATTATAACAAAAAAAAAAAAACTTTTATGTATGTAATATTTATTTATTATTATTATTAAGTCATTAATATTTACACAACATAATATAATTTAGGACTCAACTTTTTGCTGTACCTCTATGTCAAGACACAGGGCACAACCGAGGCGCGCAATTCGCGTATTTTCAAATAAGTTACAGGAGAAGGTATATCATGCTGATTTCATTAACCGTCCATAAGCTTTGTTTTATATACGAATATACTAAAAACCTTAAATAGGCTATACTAAAATGTAACTTTACTATTTCATAAGGTATCATTATAACGCTGTTGGTTTTGATAATAATAAAAGTACTTCACCTCGGTCGGGGCAAAGATTGTGGCTTTACAAGTCCGCACCTAGATACCAGCTTGGTTCTATTGACTCAGTTCAACGACGAGCTCTGAAAATTGTGGACGATCCAAAAATCCAAAAATCTAATCTAAAGACCGAAAGTGAAGTCATATTCAGCAGACAGCGTATTCTTTTTTTGGTCCACAGAACGATCGAATGTGCCCATAGATAGAGAGCATTCAATACGTATAATGCTTATCAACAAATCGCCTCTTATATTAGTTCAATGACTGCATAGTGGACTCTGTAAGGTTCGTAGTATAAAAAGTAAGAGATTCGTGTTTTAAGGAGCATTAGTAAAAAGCGTATATTTATAAAAAGCAGAGAGCGCTTTAAAGAAAAGCAGCAACGCCTGTCTAGCAGACTGGCAGGCTGGCAGCACTGTGGTTTTGTTTGTATACCAAATCGTTATTGCACTATTGTAGGGAATTTCACTATCTCTTACTATTCTGTAGAAACAATAATTAACTATCTCTTTCAGTGCTAAGCGAATGCTAAATCTGCGAGCAATTGTGTGTTAAGAAAACCAGCCCTCTCCTACCCTTGGTGTCATTCCTGTCAAAAAATTCTGCATAAATTGAAGGGTTCGGTTAAATATATATAAAATAAAGTAAGTTTTTATATTTTTTCGTAGAGCATATTAAATTATAATGCACTTCCGTTACTAGTTACACAATTTTTTTATTTGTTATGTAATAAGTGTTTTGAGGTTATGTTGCTTAAAAATTTTCAGATGCTCAGCTCCACAGTTCTATGCGGCCTGAGGGCAGCCCGAGTTTCTGTTAACGTCACAAGGAATTTAGCAGCTGCACAAAAGGCTTCCGATCCAATTCAACAGCTATTCCTTGACAAAATCAGGGAATACAAACAAAAGAGCTCGTAAGTACTATTTTTTAATTAATTGCTATTCATAGGTACATATTAAGGTGTAATAACACCAATTTTGGGTCAGAATAACTAGAAGATGGCGCAAGGGAAAAGCTAAGCATATAGACCTGCACTGTAGACTTTTGCTAACATGCATGCATTTGCAGTGCAGAACAAATTAAGTTTGGTCATTATTGGATTGCTAGAATTTTCCACTGTTATTTGTCTATTGAAGCAGTGTGCAGAAGTGTGGTTTAGGTTGCCAAACAAACTATATATTGTTTATTGATTATATACTTAAATTACACAATATATGTAGGTATATAAAAAAAGTTGTCTTTCTTGATTGACTGATCTAACAATGTACCACCAAATTACTGGCATCTGGCTTTATGGGTGGCATCCACAAAAATTAGCAAGCTGAGGCAGCAGTGGGCCACCTCTGTCAAAGGACCAATAGCTGATAGAGCAGACATGTCCTAGAGTGGAGACCGCTTATCTTAAAGTGAAGCTGGCCATTAAATGGTAGCTGATGGCCATCAACATACTTAGGGAAAAAAAGAGGTAGAGTCTTCATTTTAAGGCCAAAACTTACACGCCACAACTGACTCTGAAAATATCTGTTTATAGCTTGGGAAGCTAATTGTATGATAATAATAAGTGAAAAAACATGTTTAAAAGCTTATTTTGCTTGAATTACGAAGATTTTGTTTTGGTTTTTATCACAGACCATTTAGAAAAAATATAGGCTACTTTTTATTTCCAGACAGGTTGTGATAATAAACAAATAAAACTAAATTTCATCTAACTACAGTTTTATTGTTTTAATAATAACCCTTTACAACTAACTATTGAGACATATAACAGAGTATCAGGCTACATGCTGTCCTTGCCATTGGCATTTAATTTCAAATATAATACTTAGTACACTGTCCTGTTTTCATCTGTTATAGAGGTTTCTTGTTCATTTGTAGTAATATGAGTAGGTGTTGGTTCAGATTTAATGTCACCAACATTATTAACAGTGACACATAACCTTATTTATATATTAATAATTGTCACTTTGCACTTAATGACTAGGAATTCTTACTCAATTCTTGGAATTTGATAGGAGATTCATAAATATACCAAACCATGACACAATTTTATATTAACAGTATAACTTTGACAATTACAGTGGTGGTAAGCTTGTTGAAGCCAGCCCTGCCATTGAGAAGGAACTAAAAACAGAGTTAGAGAAGCTAGAGAAGCAGTATGGAGGTGGTCCTGGTGTGGATATGACAGCTTTTCCTACCTTTAAGTTTGAGGAACCAAAACTGGACCCCATTGACGAACAAGCTGCACCGGCTGCTAAGAAGTGAACAGACAATTTAATCAAAGTTGTAGTTTTATTGTCATCTACATATTGAAGTAACTTCTTGAATGTTTTAAGTGAATGTTGCATCAGTGTAAATAAAATGAAACTTGAAGTATGTAATCATTAAATTATTGTATTAGTTAATTTATTTATACATTTATCAAGTGCTTCATCCTGTTTAAGTTCTAGATAAGATTATTTGGTAAATTTTTGATTGACCTCATCTAATTTTTAGGGTACCTCAAAAGGAAAAAGGGAACACTTATAGGATCTTATATAGCCATTTTTTTCGCATATTTTGGCATTCACAAATAAATCAAAACCTTTGGGGTACTTCTCGTTGTTCTAGAATCATGAAATTGGACACGAAGCAAGGTCTCACATCACTAATATACGAAAAAAACCAAAATTCGTTAATTTGTAGTTATAACATATTGAAAAAAAATTTGCCTGTCGATTTGCCAAGACCCTTTTACTAGAGAACGCGTGGAGGTATCAAACTGAAATTAATATCAAATAAAGTGAGGCCTAAACCTGTGAACTTGATCTCATGATGGGAGAACTATCTACATATTTATTTATTTACATGTTATTAAAGACTTACAGGGAAAGCCCCCAAAGTGCCTTCAATCAAGTTACAGAATTTATTATCTTACAAATATGCTACAAACTAAGAAAAGAAAAACAGAAAACCTACCCTACACCAAATACTAACTACTACCACTATGCTGAAGACTGGAACAAAAAAAAAATTGCATTTATAACATTAAATACTGAGTAAAATAAAATTACCTAAATATAATAAATATGGCTATTAAATTAATATGTGTATATCGACGTAGTACATGTAAACATACACTTACATGCTTAAATACCTACATATTTACGCGGACATTTGCATTATTATAGACATGCTACTAGTCAGAGACACATACTCATAGTTAGGTAGAGGTGTGCTGCCCCAATAACTTGTGGCAGCTTATTAAAGAACAAGTCCACATCTTGAGAGGATATAAGTGAGCTGAGGAGCGTGATTGTGCGTGCTGTTGGCGCGTTTGCACTGGCTGCGGTGCGGGCTCCCGGACCAGCCAGCAGTGGTTGCCGCCGACGTGGGCCACTATCCGCAGCCGTCCCCCGCATCGCTTTACTGGGAACGTATAGACTGATATCAGCTAATGCTGATGGATTGTCTATTTTGTTGTTAAAAAGTAGCCAAAATTGGATATTTGCCTGTAGTTTCCTTCACAGCCCCAAAGTGTCCAGCCCTATCATGCCCGTGGCAAACAGTGAGGGATATAGGCGTGGGTAGTACCCGTACTTTTTCTTATAGATGAATCGGCAAATTTTTTGTGGATATAATAAGATTATACTAAACCAGACTTACACTTGGCCGGTTTTGTTTTATATTATTGGGCAAATCACACAGCGCCATCTGATCCCAAACTGCTAGCTTCTAGTATACCAAACAATGTATATGCATACATAATACATTATAAAGTATAATACATATTATGTATTATTCTTTTTACCCATATAAAAAACATCCAGACTTTAGACAAACATATGCCGTTCATAACATAAATTGTTTATCTTGTGCGGGAATCAAACCTAAGCCCCTCAATTCAACAGGCAGGCCATTACCCAATGAGCCACAGAAGCTATAACACAAAAATAAAATATAATATAAAAATTTAAAAAAAAATTTGCTTAACAATTTCATTGAATCGCTCTTTGCCGCATTCTTAACCTGAGTAATGAAATAAAGAATATTAATTCCTACACCCATTTTTGCTTGCATGTCTTTTTTCGTGAACTAAAAATAAAAAAAAACTAATTTAGGCTCATAGTTCAAGCTCTGTTTTATCTAATTGTGCATTTCGCACTTTTCACACTTTGAGCCTCAATCATATTTTTCTTCATTCAAGCATCAGTAAGTAGCATCACTTCCAACTGAGCCACCAAGGCATGTCTACCTTTTTAATCGACTTCAAAAAAGGAGGAGGTTCTATGTCTATGTTCGACGGGTATATATTTTTTTAATAAATAAGTTATTTACACTCTTCAAGTTTACCTCCTTACTATACTACTTTACAAGGAGAATGTTTGTTTGTTATATGGTTTGCTACTCAATCTACTCCCAACAAAGCATCCAAATCAGCTTAAATTTGGCACAGAGGTACTTAGTAGAAGAGATAAAAAAGGACATACGCTTATTATCCCGGAAAATTCAAAAGTCCTGTGGGAATAACTAAAACCGAATTGCACATGAACGAAGCTGTAGGAAACTTCTCTAATATAATAAAGGAATTGCCGTAAGAACCTCACGTCACACCGATTAGGACGTTTGTAGATATGGGCGATCTTGATATTTTACTTCAAATTAAAGATTTCATGGTTATATTCTGAAATCTTACTTCTTGCCAAATTTCTTTTCAAAAAATATCTTTTATTGCCTTAACATAGAACCTTGATTTTTTCCGTCTATCCCTAGTTCCCATCTACATCTTTAAGGGTCCGTAGAGTATTTGATATTAATTTCAACTTGTTACCTTCACGTATTCCTGAGAAAAGGGTCTTGACATACAGACGGACAACAAAGTGATCCTATCCTATAAGGGTTCCTTTTTTTCCTTTTGAGGTACGGAATCCTAAAACCAAACAGTAAGGCGCATATAGCAGCTAACTAGCGCCGCCATTAGATATCCTCAATTTTCTCTTCGTAGAAAACGAATTTCTAAAATCCAAATGTCGCATATATAAAGCGAGTTATAAGCTAATTTTAGAAGGTTTTATATAGTTTCTAAATAATATCTGTGCGTTTTAGTTGGCATTTCTGCTAAAAACGGCCACTTTTAGTAATGTAAAAGTGACCACTTAGTAGCATATTTTCCTTGATGAAATAATAATATACTTTATTGCGCATATAGAATACAAAACAGTAAAAGAAATAACAAATTGGCGGTCTTGGGGTTATTTGAGTAGAGAAGACTTTATAAAATTATTGAGTAGAATGTGCTAACTGAAACTTAACAATAAGAAACAGTAAAATAATAAACATATAAATAATCAACTTGACGTATAAGTCATTTTTGTAAATAATACTAATACACAAAGTACAAACATCTAAACGATTTAAATATTTATCAAATACATAACATAAAATAAACTAATATAAATACACAAATTACATACATCTTAAATAATATAGATAAATAAACAGTGTTGATGAGACAGCTTAACTCTTTAAGTAATGTGTAAATACCAGATTTTTAAATATTCTGACTGACTATGCAGTTGCTTGCTGCAGCCATTACTGCTCTACCGGGCTTTTGGGGCGAAACTCTGTTACGATATATAAAACTCGAGACAAACTCTCGGACAGACAACAATTATATTGGTTTTGCCCTTTACGGTACCTTAAAAAAATTCTCGCTTCAAATTGTTTTCCATCGGACTCGCAAGACGCAACAATATCTGAAATCTCAAACAGTAAATAGGGGAAATGATTCATAAAATGAATTCGTAATAGCTATATGTATGTAGTTTACTGGATATTTGCTTGCATGTAGCGTATTATTCACCGGCAAGCCCAGTGGAGCACATTGCGCGACGGCAGGCAAAGGTCCATTATCTGTACAGCCAGTGGCAGTACTAGCTGAATCGCGCCGTTCCGCACACGTTCCACGCACGCGTTATCGGAGATTTTCTACATTTTCATTGACATGGCGAACGGCTTTGTTGGTTCTACAAAGAATTTTCCCTTCTCTTTTGACATGGACATGGAAGACGAAGACGCCGGCAGAACAACTCCACATTTAAATAATCGCACAGGTAAGTCAAAGTGCTTATGCGAAACACAGCTTACACAGTAGGTCAGTAGCAATGACTTTGTTTGTTTACATACATAATTAGGTACACCTATGCATTGTTTAATGTTATATGAAATATGATGTCTTAATTGCATTCAATATTTAATCTATATCCCGCATAAACAATTGAAATTGAATTTTGTTGACAAAAAATAGAGCTGCTCATGTGGCAGCATATGACTCGATTAGCATTTTATTTGTGAAATTCGACCAATTCGAGTAGTCTGGTATCTGCGCAGTATTGTCAACGCAATGCAGGGATGATGGCGTATGTCTGGGTAACCGGATCGATATCCTTGAAATGGGCATATCAGCTGACGGTCGTCGACTGGCTGTCTCGGCTGTCAAACACCTTGCCTGCAATTTAATAACTGCAATCATAATATCTAAAATAAACTGCAATAATATCTAACATATTTTAATAGACTTCTCTAACTCTTTATTGATTGCTTGCTAAATGATGATAAAGTAGTTTAGGTACTTATATTGATATCGTTGAAAAGGATCAAAATGAATGCAGATATAAAAACAGGTCACTGACTTTTTCATCGGATCAGTAAACAGGTCAAAAATAAACATCGTCGAGATTTATAGACCTGATATTTCGTATTAGGAACGTAACCAAGAGTTTTAATTTGAAGTAAGTAGAATACCTAAATCGATTCGAATATTACAAATACGAGACTAAGCTTTGTTCGTTCTTCCTCCAAATAGTTGAAGGACTTGGACTCTTTATTTCGAAAAATTTGAAAGTTCCCACAGCAATAAATGTCCATTGGATGAGCTACAGCTAGGTACAACTTTCTGTAGCAAACTTACTTACTATGATCGAGGGGTTGCCGTAGGAATTAGGGATTGCAATCCCGCAGCTCATTTAATCCCCCGGTATTACTCAATCCCGCGCGGGATCACGCGGGATCTCGCATCTTTGAAATTATGCTACAAAAACAAATTGAAACAACAGATTTTTGTGTAAAAATCAACTTTTATTAAACATTTAGCAACCTTACATTAAGCAACAGAAATTATTTATTTTCTATTAATTAAGTATGTGTAATTAGTAATCTGTTTTCTTAGATTCTTCTTTAAATGTTTGGCATAGTTTAATAGTTTTGTTTAATTTTACCCTTACTCCCCACTAATAATGAAATCACTATAATATCAACCAATGGTGATAATAACTTTTGAAAATACGCTCTTCAGAAGCAAATGGCATTTATTGTATTAAACGCCGGACGGTGAATACGAAAACAAAATACTCGTCACCTACAGAAAGACATGCGCAGGTGCTGCGCAGTGCCATTTATGAACAACTGAAACGTCGTACTCGTGCTACTCGCGTTCTACGCGAATGTTTTAGCGCCAATTTTTAATTTGCGGGATTCGCGGATCCGCGCTTTGAAGGTGCAGATTCAGCAGATTAATAAAAGCAGCGAGATCCCGCGGGAATGCGTGATCCCGTTTTGCGGGATTGCAATCCCTAGTAAGAATATAACGCTGCTGATAACCGAATTCAGCGCGGGTAAAGCCGCACGCAAAAGCTAATTAGAAATAACTTATTCTTCATTCATTAGAATATTGATTTTGGTGAGATGAAATTCATATTCTACATCTGTTTTTAGACGAAATAACCTATATATAACCTATATCTGAAGCATCTATAGCGTCATACCTAAAGAGTTCCCTCGCACTGTTACTTTTAAAACCACATTTTAGAAGAAGCATCATTATATCGTTTTAAAAGCTCAACGGTTTCGACACCAACAGTTACTAGTTCAAGCTAGTTTTTGAAGGTTATCTAAAATCAGACGCAATTATCTACTAACGCTTTTTTATTTTATAGCGAGTTAAAAAATAAATTCGATAACTTCGAGTCATGTTGTTGCCGCGACAAAATGTATGGACAGCACCCAACTTAGCTGTAGTCAAAGAAAATATATTCTCCATAGGCTAGTTGGATGCGCTCGCCCCACGTATCGACGCGCACCTCACCTCATGATGACTCTGTCTAGACGCCTTCAATGGTGGACTGCATTAATGAAATTATTGTTTAGGCTGTGCTACAGCTTCAAACGCTTCTAATTGTAATTAATATTACTCAAGTATTACTAAGTATTATATAGTATTACTAAAAAGGAAATTAAATTTATACCAATAACAACTAAACGGGTTGAATCATTTAAATCTAACTTAATGCATAAACTTCCTGATTTGCTTTATAATGGCGACCCAAATGATATGTACAATACTGTTCTTGACACTATTACTACAGAGTATAATAAAATATTTACTGCAAAAAAGAAACTTATTTCCAGTCGCTTTAGTTTTAGTGAATGGGCTACCCCAGGTATTCATAAAAGTAGGCGTAAACTGTATGAATTATATAAAGAAAAAACATATAATAATAAAAAATATTTAGGGAATATTTTAAAAAATACTCAAAAACCTTTAAAAAGGTCTGTCTTGTTGCAAAAGCAATTCTCCTCAGACATAAAGTAAAAAATTCAACAAATAAAATAAAAACTACATGGAACATAATAAATAATGAAACTGGTAAAGCTAGGAATTCTTGTCAGGACTTTGAGTTGATTATAGATGATGCTAGTTTTAAAACAAATTCTGAGGTAGCAGTTGCCTTTGAACAGTTTTTTAGGAATATCCCATTCAAAACAACTGAACATCTAAACTCAAGTCCAATCTTAGCAGAAAAATTATTAAAAACTAGTGTTCCTGAATGTAACGTTCCCTTTGAATTTAAAAACATTAGTCCTACGGATATCATTAATACATTTAAAACATTAGAAATTAAAAACACTACAGACCTTTGGGGACTTTCTGTTAAAACTATAAATTCAATTATTCATGTTATAGCACAACCCTTAGCCATTATATTTAATAGTTGTGTTGATAGTGGTGTGTTTCCTGATGAGATGAAACTTAGCAAAGTTATACCTCTTTTTAAATCAGGTAGTTCAACAGATCCTAATAATTTTCGGCCTATTTCAATACTACCTATACTCAGTAAAGTTTTTGAAAAAATCATACTTTGTCAAATGTTAAGCCATTTCTGTATTAATGAGCTACTTAGTAGTAAACAGTTTGGCTTTATGAAAGGCCGTTCCACAACCGATGCAGGAGTGGCACTATTAAAAAATATATATAACGCCTGGGAGGATTCGCATGACGCCCTTGGAGTGTTTTGTGATTTATCTAAGGCATTTGACTGTGTTCAACATGAAAATCTCATCAGGAAGCTACATCACTATGGTATTAGAGGCAAAGCTCTCGACCTCTTGACATCCTATATGAGTAGGAGAGTACAGAAAATAGATGTCAACGGTGAAAGATCTCCGGGATCAGCAGTCACTATAGGAGTCCCTCAGGGCTCAATTTTAGGTCCTTTTCTATTTCTTATTTACATTAATGATCTCCCATATAATGTAAAAAACCATGACATTGTCTTATTTGCTGATGACACCTCTTTGCTTTTTAAAGTTAAGAGACGACAGACATGTTATAATAAATTAAATAATGCCCTTTCTAAAATTGTAAATTGGTTTAACGCTAATAATTTGTTACTTAATGAAAAAAAAACCAAATGTGTTAAATTTACATTACCAAATGTTAGTCAGAGACAGACATGTATTAATATTAATGGCGAGCAATTAGAAATTGTTAATTCAACAGTCTTTCTTGGCATAACGCTGGACTCCAAACTTCAATGGGGTCCTCATATTCATAACCTCGCCAAAAAACTTAGCTCTGCTGTGTATGCGATCAAGAAAATAAGACAATTGACCGATGTCGACACTGCAAAAATAGTATATTTTAGCTATTTCCATAGTTTAATGACATATGGTATCCTATTGTGGGGTAGCGCTGCTGATGTAAATACAATATTTTTGTTACAAAAAAGGGCAATTCGTGCTATTTATAAATTAGGATCTAGGATATCTCTGAGGGATAGGTTTAGGGAAGTAAATATTTTAACTTTAGTGTCGCAGTACATATATGAAAATCTTTTATATGTACATAAAAATATCAATAGTTTCAGCAAGAAAAGTGACGTTCACAAAGTAAATACTAGAAGTAAAAATAAGCTATTGGTGCATGATACACGTCTACACAAAATAAGTAACTCTTTTATGGGGCAATGTATACACTTTTACAACAAAGTTCCCAATAAAATTCAAAATCTATCAATAAGTAAATTTAAATCTTTTATCAAGCAGGTACTTTGTAAAAAGGCATACTATAATATTTCAGACTATGTAAATGATAAAAATCCTTGGGACTGATGATGCTCAATTACAGGATGCATAGGT
Organism: Apoda limacodes; assembly: GCA_946406115.1. Classification (NCBI taxonomy): domain Eukaryota; kingdom Metazoa; phylum Arthropoda; class Insecta; order Lepidoptera; family Limacodidae; genus Apoda; species Apoda limacodes. Next base: position 16,253,723 of record OX291542.1, read on the forward strand.
AAACCAAATTAAAATGGAAATAACATAAAATTGTACGACTAATTTTTTTTTATTTAAAACATTAATTGTATTTTAGTTTATTTGTATTATTGATAGTGTTTTTAAAAGAGTAACTATCGAGTTTCTTGCCGGATTCTTCTCGGTAGAAATCAACAACATTGTGAACCGGCGGGAAGGTGGGAGGGTTCAAAAAATAATATTTTATAACTTTGACGATTCAAAAGTGATTGTAAAATCCTTATTTGAATAAACCATTTTGACTTTGACTTTGACTTTGACTTCAAGTTGCAAATAAGCTGACAGCCCGCCTGATATTGAAGGGTCACTGTGTAGCCTATGGATGTCTGCAACACTAATAACATGCCTAATTTTTAATTATAGCACGTTAGAACAATGCCACTTTTCCGATTGCGAATATTTAGTTATATAGTCACTTTAAAAATAAATAATTAAATTATAATTACACAAATTTGGAAAATCCAAAAGTGCACGCCTCATAGCGGTATTTCACATTTAAAAAAAAAATTCTAAAACAAAAACTCAAGTTTTTTAAAATAAAATAACAAATAAGGTGAGGAAAAAATATACTATAAAATAAAAATAAAAAATATATATATATATAGATATACAGTATACAGTGGTATATTAGTTTTTTATAAATTATAATTAAACGACAGTACTTAGAACGCTAATATTAACTAGGAATCAGCACAGTGTAATACTTTATATATTAAAAACAAAAGTATTCCGGTAAGATGAATTTTTCGACCAATTTCTCTGCCACATACATGGTCACATAGACACAGACTCACGGACGTCCAAGAATGATTAGTTTTAATGTTATTATTTATTATATTAAACAAATTAATTGTTTATAAAATGTACCATATGTGCTAGACAGATTATTTAACTTCATATTAGTGCACTCATATTATCCTGTAAGTGTTATATTAAAAAAAAAACGTCATTTAAGTTTCGAAAGACTGGGTTTTTTGACATGTCGAGAGTAGAGCACTACCTCACCGCTCCGCTTATGAGGCGTGCACAAAAAAAATTTAACGGAGGCTCTCATACAACAAACGTGATTTTTTTGCCCTTTTTATGGATAATGGTACAAAACCCTTCGTGCGAGAGTCCGACTTGCACTTGGCCGATTTATTAGTTTGTGAACATGGGCCCGCAGGTATGTGGCGTATCGTTGGAGTGTTGGATGCAAGGAGTATGCCTGTCATACACCTTGCGTTTAAAATTTATGGGGGTCTGAAAAATTTTCTAAAAAATTACCTACGTTAAAAAGGCGGCAAAGTGGGAAAGAAATAACAGATACCATTGTATTGGGAGAAAAAGGTTATCTAAAAGCTAAATCCGTAAATAACATCAGCCAGTATCTTATCGTATCACACCCAATCGTGTGCTATTGTGTAGTTTAGAAAATATTAAGATAGCTAGTGATAGACGGCTCTGTGCCAGATAGCTACCAATTGAGAGAAGGTTTTGAGAGATATATGTCAGATAAAGTGCACTTATGTGATTGCGTATGTCGCGCTTATCTGTCTGATTTACTTTGTGACTAGGTACCACGACTGTCCTAGTCCTTTATCAGAAAAAGTTTGCCTTTTGATCATTGCAGGAGGAGGAACTGTTCAGTGCGGTAACGTTAACTTATAGATATAAGTATAAGGTTTGTGGGTAAACCTCCATTTAGAAAAATCACTACAAATCGGAATTAATCTTAGTCAGAGTTCTGACTTCCTTATCAACTGTCCTATTCTTCAGAACAAACCCATTATCAAAGCGATAGAACACACATATAGGCCATACAGTCTCATCTCAGATCTAAGGTTTCAATACTGCTTGCGAATTTGGAATTGTCAACTAATGTTCCAGTTGTTCTTTAAGCCTATACAAAAAGGGAAGCTGGTATCTACGTGCACCTAACTAGAGATGGCTGCAGTACTTTAGTTGCGGTCTTCTTACGACTTCCTTTGCTCCGGGGTAAACACTGCTTCGCTCTGTTTAGTACACCAAATTTATAGGACGCCAACTTGACCTTATTTTCCAGATAATCTCGGAAGAAACGTCGCTGAAGATGTCAACACCAAGGATCCCCATGGCCCTTGGAGTTGGCAAGGAACTTCGTTGTTGTTGGGTTATGTTGAATCTGACCAGGTTTTTTCATCCACCATCAGAAACGTTCATAGATACAGTGGTCTCGATTTCCGATCCGACGCAATATCTCTGCGGCTTTCTTTTACAACGTAACGAGGGATGAGAATTAGCGTGTCTGCATAACAATGTATGCAGATGACTGGAACGGTGGATAGATCGAGCAGTAGGTAGATTACCGGGCCTATACTGGGCCGCGTCAGGATGCCATGTTGCTCTATGTATGGTAGGAATATTAATACCCACAATTTTCTTTTATAACCATAGAATACTCGTACGAGTATAAGGAACCCTAGAATTTGCGTACATGCATGTAGCATTCTAACTCCATGTGCAAGACTAATGTGCTCCATTATCTTTATGACTGTATATTAGCGCATCATTTAGCGAGTAGATAATATTGTCTCACTCAAACAAGAGATGTTAAACTGTAACAAGGTTGACAATGTTGATCGTTGGAGCGTGACGCCATGATGACTTAGGAATTGTGTTAAACGCAAAAGCGTGTCGTGAGTTGCGTTGTGAACAGCCGGTGATCGGTGCCAGCGCTTGTTCAGTCGACGGTTGAACATTGATACAAAAGCATAACCGTTACATTGTCATATAAAAAGTGTATATAAAAAATCGTGAAAAAGACAAAAAAAAATTTGAGGTTAGTGTTTCGGCGCGCATTTTGACAACTGATGCTATTTCCACGTGAAATAATCTGGAACGTTCCAGCAAGATTCTTATGTATTTCAAACCAGGTGCTTTTTGTGTAATACTATTTCATTTACGATTGGAATTGCATGTAATTGATGCAGTGGCAGTCTTATTGCGTCAGTGTAAAAGTAGTTAATATGTATCACAAAATTTCCCGTGCGATTAATGGAAAATCGTAAATAGAAACACGAGGTCAGCGCGTTTATAGCGCAACAAGTGTTGCATGTTTTATATTGAGAGCGGTCCACTTTTTATGTCTTAAATAAATAAATGTTAATTTTTAATATAAATGACTACAAAACGTCATAAAACACTTGTCCACGATGATAATCTCAAATAATCTAATTTTTTCTTAATTCTAGATATTTCAAAATAAAACAAACAGATGGACGTTCTATCTACCTCTGTTTTTTTCTTACTTGTCCTAAATTATAGTTTTTTCGATTTCTTGCAGCAATACCGGTGGCATTCTAAGCGCGTTGCCAACCCTAAAAAAATCTGATCACTCCTTTCTTCAAGAACCCCATAATGTAGTCCCTTAAGAAAATCTTGGGGGGCAGCTCATTCCGCCTTTGCGAGATAAAGTTCTTCTGAACCTGTAGATAAGTGGCCATTTAGGTTCTAAGGTGTGAAGATAAATTCTGTGCTGATGGCGAGCGGTGCGATGGTAGAAGGTATTAAAAACACCTGCGCGACGATCAAAAACACCATTGATTCGATAGTGAAAATCCAGAATAATCCCAATACAAATGACCACCTTTTTTTTTTTTTTTTTTGGATAACTTAACTGTAAATTTTACGAGATGTAAATTGTACGGTCATGCATGATTGATATTACTTAAATCCATTATCCATGGTTATAAGGACCGTATTCATACGTTCTTGAGGCTTACTTAAGGACGCATAATAATAAAATCACAACCTGAGTGTCCAATGATAAAGAAAACAAAATGCAATATATAAAAGTGGAAAAATTTCGATGCCGGTCAATGTTTTCTACATTTTCATCGAAAGTATGGAAATCACAACACGTGACGCTGCGCTGGCAACAGAGCGGCGTTATTCTTCCGTTCTGGCGAGTCTATGTGTGTGTGTGTGAGTACCGCGTTTTTCCTCCGAAAATAGCCAAGCGAACCACTAAAAAGACTCGTGCCGGCGCCAACTTTGTTTTTTACGAGTTCACTTCACATTAGACGCGGGCACTTTGTAAGAAGCGTCATTTGACAACTAGGTATAACATATGGTGAACACTAAACTATAAGTAAAATTGATGACGTCGTCCGTCTGGGGCGTTCTGGCAGTCTGGAGTGTGTTAATACTACAGATTGAATGCATTTTGATCATATTCTGCAAAACAAACCACGTGGTCTGTTTAAGGAGGGCTCATGTTGGGGTATATGGGTTAGTGGAGGGGTCCAAGTCGCCGTGTGTTTTTGAGGTACCTTAAACAAACTGTCGGCGGCGGTATCATGATTATTATCAGCTTTTCTGAGTATGTCCACAACGCGTAGTATGGTGCCTGACTATCGACCAACTCATTTGAAATGACGATAGAGGGTTATTTTTCATGTTTTGGAATAGTGCACAGGGAAAATGAGATAAACATATTTCCTGAGTACATTTTCGTCGTGACAAGGTAAACTTGGAAAAATAGTGCGAGTTGGACTCGCGTACCGGGGGTTCCGTACCTACCACCATTTACGTCATTTACAAACACAAACAAAAAAAAGTGTGCCGCTTAGCGGTCACCGATCCAAGTACTGACCAAGCCCGACGTTGCTTAACTTTGAATATCGTTTCCAACAAACAAATGTGCTACTGTTTCTCTTAATGATAAGCTAGCCACTACGCTGTACCGGTAATTTAAATTTTTATTTATTGTTTGTAAATTACCTTGAATGGTGGTAGATACGGAACCCTCGGTGCGCAAGTCCAACTCGCACTTGGCCGGTTCTTTTTCTTTTTCGCCAAAAATGACATCTAGGTCATAATTAGAGAACTATAAAGGAAGTCTATCTATATATGAAAAAATTAGGTCTCTGACCCGCCACCATACCGCAGCACAACGGGCTAAATAATTGCTATTATTATTTTGCAGGCTTTATTTTAAAGTGAAAATACTAGCTTTTGCCCGTAACTTCGTTCACGTTGACTTGTTTGTATACTCTGTATTGTATCTACCCTTTACCAGGCGGACCGTTAGATTGTTTGCTGCTTTATCGGTATTAACAAATTAAATTTCCTGTTTACGAAGAACCGACCATCTCTCCTTGAATAGACGTGTTAAAAATATTTTGATTAAGAATTCTAGAAAATGCTGATGATTAATTCTTTGAAGTATGTTTGTTTTTCTAAATTAATCATTAATTACTGATGCCAACTTTGCGACGTAGCAGTTAGGTAAGTAACTACCTAACTAAAAATAGCTGGCGACGGATTCTAGGAGATGGGGTGATGCGGTACTTAGCCCTCACCTTTATTTACTTGCCCGGTCAACACATGCACGACGTAAACAAACACTTTAGAGTTTTTTCATATCTTATTTCATATAGAAAAGCGTCATCTTAAGTCGACGTCCATATTTTTTTTGTTTTATATGCGATACTTTTTGAACAAATTACAGTGGTAATTATAACTACAGAATGAATAGATCTAAACTATAATTTTTAAAAACTATAAAAAAATTAACATAGGTCTAAAACAACTTATATTAGAAGGTTTATTAAATCTAGACTCAAATATTTAAAAAATAAGACCTCTGTTCGGGCTTGTTTTTAACTTTAAAATAATAGACTAAAATGAGTATTACGGTAATTTTTGCAAATCGCACTTGGCTTGAAGTCTTATTTATCATTTTATCATAATAAATCAAAATACGAAAACATTGTCAAAATTATCACTTTATGACAAGGACTTAGCATCAGTCACCTTCAAATAATAACGCAAAAGTCACGCACGTATACAGTTGTTCGTAAGTGAGGGAAAAACAGTTTTTTTTGTTGTTATTGTGTGCAAGGGTTATATAGGCCATGTGTTCAAGGGGCGTTCAAGATGGCTCAAGATCGCCGCTCATTGTAACGGACTCTTGGTTCGATGATGCACGTAAGTACTAGTTTGGAAATATTTCAATTGACTTTTAGGTTTTGAATTAGTCTGTAATATATGTATGTCTATACGTCTGTATTTACTTAGTAACCCACAGGCTGTAAATGAGTCCTGCTCTACGAAATAGGATTTTCCGAAATTCGTCCCCTATGTGGGATAAAGAAAAGTTGATAATGTGTACCTATCAAAATCTGTTTATTTCGTAAATAAAACTAGAAAAATTGTTACCGAATGACATATTTCAATAATTTATAAAGGAGACCAAAAACATTTGTATGGGAGTGCCACCTTTAATGGCTTCAAGCTTTGTTTTTGCAGTGTAAATCCTGCAGCCGCTACAGCATTATAAAAAACAAATATTTACAAATAGGTCAACAGTTCTAGTTCAGTAAATATTTAATTATGCCATATGCCTAAAATTTTACATTAGCAAAATGGTTTTTATCTATAATTGACTACGCATTGCATCAATATTCGTGCATAAGATTTACTATTGCTTGGTGGTACGGAACCCTTGATACGTCATTCTGTCCTTGACCGTTTTTTGTTTACATGTGGTTCCATCGTTTGCTTTGCTTGATACAATGGAATTAAAAAGGGACCATGTCATTTGTATCATGGGACGGGAAAACTTTAATGCGGGTAACTAGCAAGGCAAATATATGTTGCATTTAGAGTTTTCTCATGTGCCCCGCGCCTGACAAAATGAAATTATTGTTTAGTGGTTATATCCGGACCAGCCAGTCTCAAACCTAAGTTAAGTCCCGTTAGTGCAAGGTCACAGATAACAGTAATGTCTACGGGCCTTTCCTAATTAGACCATTGTGGACTTTACATGTCTTTTTTGACTTATAACTTCACAATAATTTGTTTTACCGAAAAGCCAGTACAGTAATGTGAACAATGTTAGCGCTTGAGAAATTGGAAAATACTTATTGATACTGGCTGGGCTAAAATCTTTTTCCATAACGTCGAGCAGTCATGACGCCGCGACAAAATGTATGACAGCAGCCGACTAGCCATAAGTAACGACATCTTATGCCAGTCGAGTGCGTTGGCCCTCACATCTCGCCACGCAACTTACTTACTTTACGATTGCTCTGTCTAGGCGCCTTCAATAGCGTCTGTGTGAATAAAATGATTTTAAGGCCTTAATACTGTGACAAATTGTATAACTCCGTATTCGAAAAAAAAAAAATTATTCAACTCCTTCGAGCCGGATTTGAACCAGCGACCTATGGATGTCTTTAGATAGTCCTCTACAGTCCACCGCTCTACCAACTGAGCTATCGAAGGTATAGGTTGTGATGCGAAATTATAGTACAGATTATAATTAAAAATTAGTGTACTTCTGCAATAGGGTGACAATGAAAAGATATTACTTTTAACCGCTACTTTTTAGGGTTTCGTCCGTCGGTCTGTCACCAAGCTGTATCTCATGAACCATGATAGACATTTGAAATTTTCACAGAAGATGTATTTCTGTTGCCGCTATAACAACAAATAAAAATAAACAATCAAGGGGGCTCCCATACAACAAACGTGATTTTTTTGCAATTTTTATAGATAATGGTACGGAACCCTTCGTGCGCGAGTCCGACTCGCACTTGGCCGATTTTCTACAGATTAATATTCTTTGACCTAAATATTATGATTTCTTAAACATTTAAAAAAATGCCATTATCAAATAATAAATGATAATATCTAGTGATACATAATTGTATACTAGTGTATACTTAGCAATTTGTAATTATTATTGATAATATTTTATATACTTAATAATATTCTATTATAAGTTAAGTTATTCTAAATAGCTATGTCACAGACTCCATAATACTATACTAGTACCTACTTAATACCTACCTAATACCTACATATGTGTAACTTTCCCCATTTTGCTCTCTCAAAAAGTCTGCTTAAAACATAGGTAGGTTCCTTAGGGGTGTAGGGCTAACGGAGTTAATTAGGGCTATATCGCAAGTTTTTGGTGCGGGGTGAACTACAAGAAAAAAATAAACATATTTATTATGATGTGAGGACACTTGTCTAAATGTAATAAAAACAAGTGTTTGATAAAAAATCTAATCCTGAGGAATTTAATTTTTTTTCGTACAACAATAATAAATACGTAGCTCTAGGTTTTAAGTATATGTTTGTATATGTGTATATCTGTGTCTTTTTAAAAAAATTATAAACCTTTGGGCCTGTTTTTATAACTTGCAAATTTCGCAACTGACTGCAGGATAGCAAATAGATTTTTCAACAAAACAGTAAGAGACAGCACGAAAGCAATTGCAATCTTAACAGTTAAAAAATCACGCCCTTTATCAGTGTTTGTAGGCAGGACGTTTGGTCGCAGAATTGTTTATGTGACCATATGACGTAACGAGGACGCAAAAAGTAGTGTGGCTTCGTTGTTTTCGTTTAGTCCGCGTTTGGCAGTTCTTGTGAACGCACTGGCGCTAGTGTCGTGTTGAGTCGCGTCATAAACTTCGATGCGTGGCGTTCCATATTGCGAGTTGAAAGTGTTCTTTATTTATTTTTTGGTTGAATACACTGTGACGTATTACCTTTCTTTTTTAAAGTTATTTTTTGTATTGTAAGGAGCATAAAGCGTATTTGTAATCAAATTACATTACTTATTTGTCGGCAAGTTATATATACCTATTACTTTGCATCTAACCAACGTAGTTTCTAGTAGAATATTAATTAGTTTTATGACACTTTGGTTTGCTTTAAGCACTACGTACGATTAGTCTGTTATTAATTACATATAACAAAGAAATGAAACGAACATAATAGGTAGTTAGGGAGCTGATTACAATTTTGTAGCCCTCTCACTGTGCTGTCGGTTGGTTTGTTGGTCTGCCCATAGAGGAAACAAATACTTGGGTCTGCCTGTCTTAGTATGTCACGAGTATATGTAATTTGAGCATTTTGTGTAAAATGATATACCAAATAATGGATTAGAAATTCAATAATAATGTTTTCAGGCACACATAGATGAAAACTGAATAGAAAAAATTATGATTTTCCTTACCCAGACATGTGGGATTGTCTAGTGCTTATGTGTACATATATTTTTTAACTTTTGTGTTTTTCAAAAGTCAAAGTTTTTCTCTTGCGCCCCTTTTTAGTTACTCTGACCGCAAGTCAACTCTAGTCATTCTTTCTTACACTTTTTTCATTACAGGGTCTTTGTAGCAAAAGCAAAAACTAGATACAAATATTTTTTCTGTACATTATGCACTATATTGAATTGAATTATTAAATACTGAAAATAAGTTTATAAGCTGTAGGTTTTTTTTAACAAAAATACCATAAAGTCATAAGTACGAATATTTTGTTTAAAACAGAAAAAGCAAACGAAACAGATATACCTACATTACTTAGTCAAGCTGTTAGTTTGCAGTAATATTTCAATGAAAATTAATCTGTATAATTTTTGGCAAAAAACTCAAAAATGGATCCCTGAAATTGTTTCTTTACGTTATGTACTTACATACATACCTATGTATATATTTTTGATTTATTCTATATTTCGCAATAAAAACTATTTCACAATAATGAAAAACAATATTTTAATTAGAATTTGATTGATCGAAATACTTTGTCAATAATTGGATTTTAATTATTGTTTAATTGTTATTATATAATTTAAGAGCTGACACTATAAGAAAAGATTTAGGCTCGGGGTCTCGGGTGTGTTATATTACTAGATTTCATTTAGAGAAAATCATCATACCTTTTTTTGATTAGTTTTGTAGACCTCAAATGTCAAAACTCAGAGCCAATATATGTAATATCAAAAATCACTTAGATTGGCCAAAAGTTGGACGCAAATTACGCGACGGAAAACTATAAATGTTTTATTTTGACCGATATTGAGATTTTTTGTACGTATGGGTAATATTAGGTATACATATTATTATGTTAGAGTCGAGGTGAATTAATGCAGTATTTTTAACCGACTTCAAAAAAGGAGTAGGTTCTCATTTCGGATGTTTGTATTTTTTTTATGTATGTTCGGGAATAACTCCTTCATATTTAGAAGGATTTTTAAAGGTTATTATTAATGATTATGAGTAACATACGTGGCTAAACAATAAAGTAGTTATTGTAAAAAATTATAAAAAAAAAAACAAAAATATTAGTAGTTTACTTTTTATGACCTAGAAAATTTGGTTTTGATTTTAGTTATTATTTTTTTTTCCAGTTTAGTTTTTATCTAGTTAAGCTAATATAAACAATGTAAAGGGATGATAACTTTATGCATTGCGCTGATAAAAAGCAAGTTTTTGAGCACACAGGAGTAGGTACGTTCAAAACACTTGCAAATTGAAACTTAAGTGGTTGTATAAAAACATGTGACATGTGACAAATTGCGCAATCATTTTATGTTAGTTTATTACATATTCTTATAACGCCTATCTGGGATAACTTTACTGCGTTCTTTTGTTGGTGGACCATATTCAAACTGCAATCAATTTTTTTTAATTTTCTCCATGTATTACTTTTGATATTACAGAAATTTTCCAATACGATTTGTATATTATTTATCATACTTGTGTGTAAAATGATCATCAACAATTTATGTCAGACAAATAAAATAATAATTTATGCCACTCATACAGCACTGCGCTAATAAATCGACATTGTGTAAGCAAGTTGTCAGGCAATGCCCGTAAATTGATACTTAAGTGGTTCTGTCTGTGGCCCCACCCTCGTATGAAGGGTGGTTGATATATTGCTCGATCATTATATAAACTGGTAATAGATATAGCTTATTGAGTTTACGATGTCTGCCTGACTGTCTGGGACGCACCCACGTATGGAAACTAAAAGTTTCTATGGCCGACTGTAGACCGTGTGTCAGTAGACTTAATAATAATTTTTTTAACGTGACGTTGTGACGGTAAATATTTAGATACAGATGTGTAAAAAATGGGGTTGGGCTGTGTCGTAGCCACGCGCACTTTAGAGATTCGTAAATTTGATGCCTCGATTAAATGTAGGTATGACAAAAAAGAAACCAGCTTAGTGCAAGTCGGACTCGCGCACCGAGTATTCCAACTGAACGACTAGAACACGAGCCTGACTCACACTTGGCGGGTTTTATTAGCTTTAGGTTTAAAGCCTGTTATTAAAAACAAGTTTCTTGGGTTTTAATATATTGTTTTTTTCTTAATAATTTAGTAAGAAATCCCCCATAGTACACGGAGAAAAATGGCAATTTCGATTCATGCAAGAATGTCATTACGATGTTCATTTGCATCGGTATCGTAATAAATTATTGATCTCACAGCGGATTTTTCAGTCATAGTAATAGTTTATCAAAACGCTGGCCCTGTTCCTGTATATTATCTAGTTTGTCATAAAGAGTTTTGATGCTTTTGAAGGTTAAATAATTATACCTTGTCACGTTAAATTATCAGTAAACTTTTATGATGACGTCTGGACAATTCACTATTACGTAATGATATTTCAAGTCGTTATCCCACATAATTTCATTGAAGACTAGAAACAATAAATAGAGTCTTCTACGGATGAAATTTGGTTGCAAACCATGAATAAAACATGAATATCGTATTAATTAAACTAGAAAATGTAGGTACTAAGTATCATGATGTGATATTAACAAGAAGCTTTCTTAAAAAGTATGGTTTTTGGTTTGTTTGTTTATTTCAATACTTTTTTTTATTAAAATCATCGATTAAAAAGATTGTTTTTATGACCTTTTTACTTTCATATTTTCAAGTGACTTACCCTCACACAATAAGTATTTATTACATTTAGTACTAAAACTAGGCAAAAAATCTCATTTTTTTTTCAAAAATAAAAAACGCAGCAGTTCGCGTTATGTGAAGTTCGTCAAAAAATCACAAATAATTAGTACTACTACCATCTCCATGGATGTTACGGTTTTTCTTACGGTTCCGAAGTTATCCGGATTTTCGTTCGTTCCGTGTCGTCATGTTGTATGTTCTTAAGAATTATACGTTAGACACTCCTCCATTTTATATATCCTGTCCTTCATAATTATCAGGAACAGTTAGTTGTGATGAAGTGTTCATATTATTTTTAATCTATACCTTAATTTTCGGCAACTTATTATTCAACTGGCTGGCTATAACATATAACACCAGAGGTCCTGCGATCGATTCCCACATGAATCATCAAAAAGAACTGGAAGTTTTTAATCTATAAAATAAATGGTGCTCCATACAAAGATTATAAGATTATATTAAATATTTCATATGTGTGATATGGTATGGTAGTAATGGCAATGGTTTATGGTAATGATAATGACGATAGTGATCGTAATAACAATGGTAATGGTAAAATGGAAATGACGATGGTGATCGTAATGAAAATGGTAATGGTGATGACAGTGGTAATGGGAATTATCACTATAATTTTCTGATAAAGAACAATACATGTTCGCATTAACAACACGACTTCTTGTCATTTTTTAGGTCTGCCTCTATTATAAAAACACTATTTCCTGATAATTCTTCAGTTAATGCATGACACAATTACATGCAATACTTTAGCGGAATCCGAACAGTACTTAAGTATCATCATTTAAGTTACATGACTTTATATCAGTTTCCTGTTAATATATATGTTTGGACGCTGAGTCGTTTTTTGTGAGGTATTCCTGATGATTTGTTGAGAATCCCTCATAAAACGAAGGGTACATTTATCTCAGTGTAACATTCTGTAACAAATTGCTTAGGTCTATGAGATAGAGCCATTTAAAGATCGGACAGTCAGACAGAGAGCCAGCCAGATAGGCAGGCAGACAGACAGTGTTGGCTTATTTATTACACCCTTTGTGTACGGAATCCTGAAAAATTGGCTCGGCTATATTTAAGGCTACAGCTGCCAGGGGTTTGTTTTGTGAATTTCCATAGACCTCTGGTATGATTTAAGAATATTTTTTTTGCCAATCGATAGCGGCGACTTTTCTCTGGAAATGTGAGTTTGGATGTTCTGTTGCAAATGACCCGTGTGGCTTTCGCAGCCTTTTTCTTCAAAATCGCTCGTGATTTTTTTTCGTTCCTATAATTAATGGTTATGATAAATGATTTACTATTTTCTTATAGTCCATTGTGGCAAGCATTCTATCGTTTGGAACTTGTTTGCAGTCGATCTTACTCATACTTCCAGAGCTACAAGCCGTTTTACTGAAATAAGAAATTTCGATGGAGTTATTTTAGCCATTTCTTGCAAAGGCTTCTCCCCCCTTCGAAGCTCTTAAAGGACTACCGAAAATATCTGAGTCTTGTTTTGGCAAGTCAAAAGTATTGAGTTTAAGGTGATATGCCTCACATTGCTGTATCTCTTTTAGTTTTTTGAAATCCAAGACGCCAAAATAATCTGCGTGACGCAACTTTTTGTAAAATGGGGTTTCTGCAGTTTAAAGACGTTCCATCAAACTCACGTCAAAACCCTTAGAATAAAGTGCTATTAACCTATTTGAACTACAATAAGCTTCATTATTTAAATAGACAAAATTAGAAAAAAAAATTAAATTACTTACCATTAAGATATAAATAAAGCTGGATAATTGATGATGGTGATTCCCTATCTTATGTATTGTATATAGATTGTGATAATGTAAATGAAGATCCACAATATCATGTAAAGAGTCTCCTATGTCTGACTATAATGGTTTAGGACCTACAAATATCATTACAAACAAAATTAATGATGTAAGTACTAGTCAGCTGTTTCCTTTTGCGATGGTTGTTAATTTATTTCTCAAATACACTCGAGACTCCATTCCGATCAGTCAACTGTATACAGCATTTTATTGATGTTAGTTCGTTCTTTGTTTAAACATCCTGTTGTGCAGTGTTATTCAATATAAATGATCAAGTTATTCATTATATCTCAGTGTCATTCAAATATAATAATACAAAACATTTTATGTTAGTTTCAAGATAACCTCCGGAGATAACAGTTAAAAATAAAGTATTTATAGTTTCTGGGCATCAAACTATTAAAACGTAGAGCGTATTCAGTGTACTTCTGGTGACAATACTACCAAGTGAGTTGAAGTAAATAGGAGCGGTATGTACAGCTTCGACAAGGACATTTGGCACGTGCGCAGGACTGAATCGGAATCGCAGGAAGACAAACCAAGATCGTCTCGAAGTAGTAAATATCAACTCTATTTTAACATTTGTTTTATATTTTTCCCTTTAAGTTTAATTAATATAATGCTATTTTCCTTATTTTACATGTTAATTTAGTAAATAGTTTTTAATGATGTTAGCGTTTTTTTGTCCTCATGAATTTAATATTGCACTGAGAAATGATTGCTTAGTAAAATAATAAACAAATAGGTGATAATTATTTGAGGTTTCTTGTATTCAGAGACGTTACTCGGAAATGTAAACAAACTGCGAAATTAATTCGAAAACACTAAAAAAGTTGTGTAATGCCATTGTGTCAAACAAAAAAGTAGAAGATTGAGAGTTCTAATATCAAATGTACTACTTTATACATATTGACGTCCGTGTTCTTTTGTTTGTGTTGTATAAAACAATTTAGGTTAATAAACAAAATTAATACATTGTCTAAATTTAAATGCTAATTTTTGTATTTGAGGTATGTATATAGAATCACTGCGATTGACAAAAATACCACTGTGTTTAGTGTTGTGACTGTGAATTGAATCATCTGATTAGCGCTGCGTAAATCGATGCTAATCGTCTCGCGGCCGTGACCTCGCGCCATCGCGATAGCTCCGTGAACTGTTAACATTGCGGACCCCACTTGAGTGAGACTTTCATTATCTTTGTATCGCAGCTCGCTCTCATTTTCATAAGCACAAATTATTACGTAGGTATTATGTACAGGTACAGATAAAACAGTACGTCATAGTAGCGAGCTTTTTTCTACTTGGTGATATAGTTCAACTCAACGTTACCAGTGTTGTAAAATAACAGCAAAAAACAAATAATGTGAAACAAACGTGCGCATAGACAGGTAGACAACGTTCACACGGCGCAATTTTTCTCGTATACCATATACGAGATTTTATCGAATAGCGTAGTGACAACAAAATTTGTATGTCAATTCGAAAATCGACCACACGGCATCTATGTGAGAAAATCTCGTGTTTGAGACATATTTTTCCCGTATACCGTAGGGAATGCGAGATTCTCGAAACGATTTTATCGAATGCGATGCTCAGTGGCGCTTATGTTTACGTTGATTCGTTCACACAGACTAACTGGTTACTCGTATATGAGACTCGCGCGGCGACAGGCAGCAGGCATTTATGTTTGTGATGTCTTTGGGGAAGTGGATTGCCGATTACGATCGAGTTATTTATCACGCCTATCGAGGATCGACCCATAATATGGGTCAATCATTAGACAACTATTAAAAAAATTGCGTGCTCTCAACGACTGGAGGTGTGGCGGCTGGCAAAGCATATCGAATAGATGCTGTGTGAACGGCGGCCACGTATACGGGAAGACCGCATACGTGAAAAAATCGAAAGGACCTCGCACCGTGTGCATGGCCGTCTCGTATACGGTAAAACAGTATGCGAGAAAATATCGAATCGAATAGTCGCCGTGTGAACGTAGCCTTAAGACCATATTTTGCAATAAACAAATAAAAAAATGGCTTCTGGCTGATGACATCAGTAGCGCCACCAAGCGGCAATATTATTGCCTACCAAACTTCTAGTATTTAAAAAAATGTTCTAGCTGTCAATGCCGTGTTCATAACTTCTCCACAAGATACGTAGGTATAAGCACTTTATGACACAATAGGATTGCAAGCCGTTTATAACTGTATATTTTATAAAAATTGGAACTATCTCTCTTAAGATATTGAGGCACTTATCATATATATATAAAAACATATAAATAAATTTAATCTATTAAAATTTTTTCTACTCATCAGAAAAATAATAAAAATTTTTAAATAACAATAAACAGGTGTTTAAATAGATCTACGCGAAATATTATTGCTTTTTTATCTGTTTCTTGAGGAAAATGTAAAGAAATTAATATTTTCATAAAATAAAAAGAAATGTTATATAATAATTGGATGGATACTCCGTTACAGCCGGCGTGACTGAGTTCCAATCAAAAGTTAATTTTATATATGAGGCTTTTATAAACGCATCTTTATTTGTTGGCCTTTCACTTGTTAACTATTAAAAGACAGGCACATATGACAGAAAATATGGATTTTTAAGATATTAAAACTATTTTTACAGGCAGCGAGAGCCCCACTAGTGCAGTCGGTGCGGAGGCGCCGAGAGAGCTCCCTAACGAGTTGTCGGCTCCTTATGAAGTACCACAGTTTCCCATCGAGCAAATCGAGAAGAAACTACTTATTCAAAGACAGCTAAATGTCAAGTAAGTCACGAACTAAATTAAATATTTGAATTATTTTACACTTATATATTTAGAGTGGACAAATTGACCGAGCGAGCGAAGCATGTGAGGTCTAAGTGATGAGTTACTGAAGCGTTTGTATGTTTGTAACGTTGTATATTGATTCATTTTGGTTCACAAGTAGGTACGAGTAGTTAAGACCAATAGAAATTTTGAGTTCGAAAACGAGCAGGATGAGAGAGGGGCTATGGAGATATGGAGTGTAAGAGGGATAAATATGAAGAAAACAAATATGCCCAAGTGGAGTTTCAACTGAAAGGGCGCAACTTCGATGACAATTATTGGGTACCATGGAACTGATCTGATGCTTTTTATACAAGTTGGACGCTTTAGTGTATTTACCATAGTTTTATGGTATTAAGCACCTACAAATTTTGCTTAATTTGAAAATAGATGGCGCTGTGTGTTAATGTCTAGGAATATTTATCATTTACTAGCATTTTCTTACGACTTATTCCCGTGCACATCAGAAAAATGAAAGCTTTTAATTCTTATACAAATTTTCATCTCCTTTTTTGTACCTAGGAGATGATTTTCCAAAAATAATCAAACACATAAATTTGAATTTTTAACGTAAAGGCCAAGTACTAATTATCATGCTTTGAAAAAAATTTGGATCCCCCAATTTATTACCCCTATAAATTTTGCAAAATCCTTTCTTAGTGAAGGCGCTGTTCATCAGGCCTATGTGACAAAGAACTCGCATGGCAAATTTCAAGTTTCTAGCACGAACCCTTTGGGTTGATATGCGTTGATATGACATTGGATCAGTCAGTCAGTTTTTTCTTTTATATTTATATATATAGATTATTATTGTTGGATTAATACTTCGCAATATTTAGTCATACAAATATTACTAATATTTATAATTAATATTAGTGTAAATGGTATTATTTCATTGTTTTGATTTAGGAACAGTAATTCTCAAGTTTCAGGCTGTAGGTATAAGATGCAATGTGGTAACCTGTTCAGACATATAATCTTTTCCAGACAAGAAATTATAATAAAATACAAAAGTAGGGTTTAAGGATTCTATTAAGTATGACTTAATTTGCATTAACACTAATTTTAGGTTAAGTTCTATTTTCTGCTCTGTGAATATTTGTTTTTGGAATTAAAGGTTGTATTTCGAAAAATCCTTTCTTAGTATTTTTGTGACAAAATCCAAACTATAGTTGAATTTATATAATTGTAACTAGCGTGGGGCATAAATATCTCTTACGGTAGGCAGCAGAGTAATACATTCTTTTATTCTTCTTATGTTATTACCTACCAAACAATGAATAAGACCGAATTAATAAAGTAAATTTTATTGGAATTTCTAGCAGGTGGCCACGGCTCGGAGCTTCTTTTATAGATGATTGACAAATTTAAAAAAAAAGATTTAGTTGTAGGTACGCTTAAAACCGAGCAAACCCAGATTCTAATTTTGATATAAAAGTATGATATGTAACATAAACGTAATAATTAAACCAATATAAAAAAAAATCCTTAACCCAAGAAATAAGATGGTCACCCTAAAAATATAAAGTAATAATAATATTTTATTTAATTCTCCTCACTTATGAACTAGGTATACACAAGTAGGTAGGTACATAGGTAACATTTGTAATGTAATTGTAGTAAACTAATAAGTGAGGAGCTGGTGTCTGATGTAGGTAAAGCCCTGTATTACAGATCACCAGGTCCTCACCCCACGGAAGCCTGTAAGGCACATTATTGAAAGTGTTTAGTGGGTACAAAATAAACAACAGTAAGTAACAGTAAACAGAAGTAAGGAATATTTAACATTAACACAAAAGATAGGTAGTTTTTTTTTTTTTTGTAAATTAGAAATGAAGAAATATTTATGAGCCTTATGTTCACTGTATGTCTGTGTGTGTGTGTGCGTGTGCTAGTTGAATGCGAGGGCGTGTGGGTGTGCGTACACATTTTAATAATAGCTAATACATTAATAGGCTTTCAGTTTCCTCATACGTGAATTTTTGTAACCAGTTATGAACCAGTTGCTTGCATTTTTTCTGAGGAAGTGAAAAAATGGACAACTCTTTATTAGCTTTATTATAAAGATTGACTCCTTGAAAGCAAAAATAGTGATTAGCGAAACACCTGTTGAACGATCGTATGGTACAAACTTTGTACTTATTGCGTTTTTTACTAACGGTTTTCGGATCATAGATGACTAATGTATGTTGTCTTATGATTGTGTTTAGGACAAAAAGTTGTCTTACCGTCAATACTTCCCATTGTTTGTAAAGATCTGTGGTAGGGTACAGGTATGGTAGTGAGAAACTAACTTTCAAAACAGCTCTTTGCGCTCTTTCAAGTTTTAGCAAGTGCGTTTTGGCAGAACCCCCCCACGAGCCTATGCAATACGTAAGTATTGACTGGCAAAGTGCAAAGTAAACAGTTTTTAGATTTTTTTTATTATTAATGTGTCGCAATTTTCTAAAAATAATAATTAATTTGCGTATTCTATTCGCGAGTGAGTTAATGTGATCATGAAAGTTAAGTTTGCTGTCGATCATTACGCCTAAATATTTAATATTCTCCGTTTTGTCAATTTTAGTACATTTACAATTAGGTCTCTCATTGTCAGAACAAGTATGGTGTACAAGAGTAAAATTAAAAACATCGGGATTAGTTTTTTTTAATGAAAATTGGATAAATTTAGTTTTATCGGTGTTTAGGGTCAATGAATTAGTTTTTAGCCACTCATTAACAATATCAAAACCTCTCTGCGCATTTAAAAAGGCTTCGCTCCAGGAATCGCCACTAAAAAGGAGAGCTGTATCATCAGCAAACGTTATAATTTTGGCATGAGGTATTTTGAGCTTACATAGATCATTTACATAAGTGAGAAATAAAGTCGGGCCCAATATACTACCTTGGGAAACTCCAAATATTATGGGCGCTTCATCACTTGTATGGTTTTCAATTTTTACGCACTGTGTACGGTCGGTGAGGTAATCTTTGAATAATTTAAGTTGAAGATCCCCGAATACCAACTAATTCTAGTTTTTTTATTAAGGCTGGGACAGAGACTGTGTCAAAGTGTGTATGCATTTTGTCTATTGATCAATGTTATTGCTGATGTAAAGAAAAATTGCTGGAAATCGAAAAAAAAAGACTGCGAATAATCTCTTAACCAAATTAAAAAGGAAACAAGTGAATTGATTTAGGATTCCGGAATCAAACAAGGAACCCTAATACTTTCCACTTCCACTTCACATGTATAGTACTTACGGGTAGCAGGGCTGTCGCTAGAGTTGAATCTAAGGTAGGGCAGCGGTTTTTTTATCTTTCATTATTTTACCTGCTTGTGAGCGCAAATAATTAAGGTAGAAGGTAATTGGGTGGGATCGCGGAAAAACAAGAACAAAATGGTATGAATTTATAGTACGGTAAAACAATTTATATATATTATACCGTAGTTTATTGTACTTTTAAGGTAGGGCATTAGTATATCAAGGTAGGGCATTGCCCCACAATGCCTCCCCTTAGCTACGGCCCTGACGTGTAGGCAGTGGTAAAGAAAATAATAATTTATAAAGCATTGAAGACCAGTAATAAGTGAATGATTTCGGTCTCCCTCTTTGGCTAACAATTCGGGAAACAAGCGTGATTCCTTATATTATTTGTAAATTTACCTTATAATTTCGCCGTCTTTTATCCGCCGTCTGAAAAAAAATACAAAGATGTGTCTTTTGTGAACCGTCATACAACTGGAACCGCGGTGTGATATACGGAAGGACAGACGCACAAGACGATACTATAAAGGATTCGTTTTTGCCATTTGGCTACGGAATGTTTCTTGTTGATGACGTCTTCGGATCGATTCGGAGTTGTTTAAGTGAACCACTATTGGTTTGGTTATGAAAATGAGAAAAATTTTTTTTAAGGATGCTCTCTATACAATGAAATATAAGGGATGAAATTTTTTTTGCGCTTTATTGTGTTTGAGATATCGTTGGATAAATTAATAATAAAAATTATAAAGTACAAGTTTATGAGGTCTACATGCAAGGAACACTTTTTTGTTGTATTTGCTCATCATAAAAACGTAACACAAATAAGTTTTAAAACTTAAACGATTATAGTGTAAGCTTATAGTAAAACAACCAATGATAAAAATTGAGTCAGGCTCGTGCATCGTGGTAGTATGGAGCCCCGGCGCGCAAATTCGACTCGCACTTGGCCGGTTTTTTATTATGTAATTTGTTTGTTTCAAATACCTAAAAGCCACCAACGATGATAAGGTTTGCTTTACTGGTTTTAAGGTTCCGTAGTCAACAAGGTCCGGTCAAAAAGTCCGTTTGTCCGTCCGCGGCTTAGCTTAAAAACCATATAAGTACATTTGGCATAAACAATAAATAGGTGGTAACATTAAATTTAAAAAAAATTTAGGGTACGTCCCCTACACGTAAAGCGAGGATGAATATTTTTTTCTCGTCTACCCCGTTGTGTAGTTGGGTAGCTCGTTTAAAATTTTGCGGGTTCGTAAAAAAAATTTTTTGATTCAGCGATACGTTTGCGAAATATTAAGCTTTAGAGGGCAAATTTGTATTAGAGCCCAGTGCCGGGGACCGGGGTTGAAGAACCGAAAAAATTGAGAAAAACAGTTACACATTTATTTGTTGGAAACGATGTTTAAAGTTTAGCAGCGTCGGGCTATTAGGTTCGGAAGCCAAAAGAAACACTTGTTAACGATTTATTTACTTGATATTTATTATCGTCATTAAGAAGGTGTGCAAACGTGGTCTTTCTAATTGAGCACAGCTTAGACTAAGGGTCGGCTCAGACCGAGACGCGACGCGACGAGACGCGAAGTGAAGAGGCTTGAAGATGCAACAAGCGACTTAAGATACCTCGAGCTGCGCCGTGAGGCGCCCGCGGCGCATCCCAAGGCCTCTTCACGTCTCGTCGCGTCTCGTTGCTCGTAGTATCACGTCACTTGGTGTCCTTGTCCGTTGCCACGGACTCCTTAGCTTACCAGGGTTGAATTTCGTTGTATATTGATATATTGCAATGATTTTTGTCCCTGGTTCTACCAGTAGGACTGTAACAAGAAAATGGATAGTTTTTTATCACACTTTCTCGTAAACAGTGTCATTACTCCCACGAGCTTGTTCTTTGTAAATTTTACTTAACAGTAGTGATCGATTTAGACAAAATCTGCACTTCGGATGACAGCTGTCAAACTAGAAACTGCTTTTTTTCCGTAACTTTTGATCGTAGACTAGTAGTTTCTTCACAGAAGTTTTAGATCTCGTCAAGATCTTCATTTCGGATGACAGCTGTCAAACTAGAAACGGCTTTATCTCCGTATCTTTTGATCGTAGACCAGTAATTTCGTTACAGAAGTGATAGATCTCATCAAGATCTTCATTTCGGATGACAGCTGCCAAACTAGAAACGGCTTTATCTCCGTATCTTTAGATCGTAGACTAGTAGTTTTGTTACAGAAGTGATAGATCTCATCAAGATCTTCATTTCGGTTGACAGCTGTCAAACTAGAAACGACTTTATCTCTGTAAATTTTGAACGTAGACTAGTAGTTTCTATACAGAAGTGATAAATCTCATCAAGATCTTCATTTCGGATGACAGCTGTCAAACTAGAAACGATTTTATTTCCGTAACTTTTGATCGTAGACTAACGCAATGTACGTCAAGATTTTGTCAGCATGTCAGCCAACTGGTTACCTGTTCGGATTAATAACATTTTCTTTACCTGTTCTCTAGAAAAATGATAGTTAATATCAATATGTTTTGATCGCTTGTGACTGGTAGGGTTATTTGCAATACTTATAAAACCATTATTGTCCTCATAAATAGAAATGGTACTTATTATTTCAATGTTAAATCTAGTTATTAATGACTTTAAACATAAAGCTTCTTTGACAGCTTCAAACAATGCCATATATTCAGCCTCTGTTGAGGACACGGCAACCGTTGTTTGCCTTTTTGTTTGCCAGTTTATTGTTCATTGTTCAAATAATTTAAACAAATAAGCTGTAGTACTTTTTCTGTCTATTTTATTACTTCCCCAATCGGAATTATCAACAAAGCCAACCAGTAAATCGTTATACTCACAACGAATGTAAGTTAACTTAAGATTGTTAACTTTGTTCCTTTCAAGTAACGTAAAAACCTTTTTAACAATAACCAAAGTGAATGATTGTTTTTGTTAGCGTATCGACTCAAGAGGTTTACAACAAAGCTTAAGTCAGGACGAGTGTAGACCATTATATACATTAAACACTCGATAACACTTTTACAAGGGGTCCTTGTTTCATCATTGGAACTAAAGGTGTCGTTATTCACTTTGCCCCTAATTCACTCATATTCAATTTATTTAAGACTGTTGCCATATAGTACCTTTCAACTTTAATTCCTAAGAAACATTTACCTTCTTCTAAATCAACCATTTTAAATTTATTCATTAAGTAGCTTTTGAAACTATTTATGGTATTTATGTATTTCCAGTAGAAATAAGAAGGACATCTACACTTAGAATATATATACAACGGTCAGCTGATGAGAATTGAAAACCCTTTTCAATTAAAGTTTGTTCGAATAATTGAAACCCACATCGTGCTGATTGTTTTAATCCATATAAGGACTTGTTTACAAACTCTAGTATTAATTTTGTTAATTCCTTTAGGAATTTTCATGTAAATCTCCTCCTATAATTTTCCATTTAAAATTACCGTTTTAACATCCATATGGAGGACAAGCAAATTTAATTTGATTCGCAATAGGTAAAATGAAACTAAAATTTGAAATTCTCGCTACTGGTGCGAAAGTTTCATTATTATCAATTAAATATTCTTGACTAAAACCGCGAGTAACTAGACGAGCTTTATATTTAAGGGGTTTTCCAAATTCATCATTTTTAATTTAAACACCCATTAACTTCTGTTTTCAGGTTTTGGTACAAATGTCTAGGTTTCATTTTCAATAATTGATTGAATTTCCTCTTTAATAGCATTTCCCACAAAAAATTATCATCCCTGGATTCAATCTCTTTATATAAAGTAGGTATTTTACATACTAGAGATTTCGCATACATCAAATAATGAACAGAAATATCATCATTGTTTTCATTATACAATACAGTGGGCAAGTTTTTAATTCGTTCACTCCTTCTTAAATAATAGGAAGTCGTTTCGGTTACGGACGAAGCAGTCAATTTATTCTGAAATGAACAGCATTCTGAATGCACATTTATTTCACAAACAGATTTATTAGACGGTGGATGTTACGAACACGCACAGCGGCGACGGGCGTAGGCTAGCTTCCTCGGTTGCTAAAACGAAGCTACGACAACGAAGCGCCGTAGAAAATAGACAACCGTACGGTAGCTACTAGACTAGGCCACTGACGTGTTTATAGTGGACTGTATGTTGTGGCGACCGTATTGCGGGCCGGACGGGTGAAGCCGGGTGACGCACTTGTGAACCACTGACCACGAAGATTTCTTGAGCGCAAAATAAAATAGCCGAAGTGAAGCAGAGTATTCTTATGAAGAATTTATTCACACTTTACACTAGGACTTATTTTACGCTTAATTTCTAGCAGAGTTTCTTCCTTTTTTCTAGCAGCGTTTCTTTCTTGCACCTTCACTCTACAATTGAGCACTTCTTTTCTTGCAGAGTTTTTTTCTTGATTATTGGTTCTTCCTTTCTTGATTTCTTGCTGCGAACTGCCACGACGACTTTTTTTTTTTTTTTTCTGAACTGTCTATGCAGTTGGCTGTTGCAGCCATTACTGTTTCACCAGGCTTTTTGGGAGCGAGACTCTGAAGGAGCCTCAGCCCATATAGCGCCCAACGCTCAAGGGCTCCCCGCGGGGGAAGCCTCGGCTTGGGTTGTCGCTCTCGGGGGCGTCCCTTCGACCGGCGTGAGTCTCTAACCCGAAGGTGAGGCACCGCCAGGAGGGGAGTTCCCCGTTACGCGGGTACGGTTGCGATTGAGTGGGGGCGAGAACACTCTTTGATACCTCGTGTATCCTTGTGGGCGCCGACGAACCCGGGGACGTCGGCGATGTGTTTGGAGGGAGGCCCTATTCGGGGAGGTCGTATAGACTAATATCGCTATACGGACAACGAGATCGTCATCTGGGGCCGTTAGTACGTGCCGAGGCCGCCTAACTATAGTTTTACGACCGTGCCCGGGTCGATCGGGGGGATGATACGTTGTGGATTGCACAATTAATCGATGATTTTGTGTACGCTCGAAAAAGCGGACTGCCAAGTATTTGAAATATTGGGGAATCGTGGGGAGTTCGAAGTCTCTGTGTAGGTCCGCATTGCACGTACCAAGAGGCCCCAGGGGCCGCTCTGAGAAAGCGGTTTTGGAGGGTCTGAAGTTTGTGGAGATTGCGCTTGGATAACGCAAAGACTACGCTAGCATAAGCTAGTATGGGGCGGATGCAAGTTGTGTAAAAATTCAGCTTATTTCTAAGCGACATCTTACTGTACTTGCCTATCATGGGATAAAGACGACCGAGGACAAAAGCGGCTCGGTCTCTGACTATTTTGGTGTGAGCGTGGAAGTTCAAACGACTATCCATGGTCACACCGAGATATTTGGTCTTATTTTGCCAGGGAATGGCACGACCAAAGAGAGAGAAGGGAGGTGGCCGTTGAGGGCAGCCTACTGTAAAGAGGACGGCAGAGCTTTTGTCGGGATTCACCTCGATTCTCCATTTCCGAAACCATTCGCCTAGGGCGGTGATAGCGGGTTGGAGTCTCTTAGTGATTCGACTCACTTGCCTATCGGTGGTATAGAGAGCGGTATCGTCCGCAAAGAGGGCTAGATGGTGTACAGAAGGTACAAGATGGGGGCGAGCACGGACCCTTGCGGGACTCCTGCTTCTATGGGACGGGGGGAAGAGAGAGTGCCTTTAACTTTGTAGCGAAAGCTACGATTCGACAAATAGTCTCGTAAGATGAGCACGAGACGATCTGGCAACTGAAAGTTGTACAGTTTGAAAATTAAACCGTTGTGCCAGACATTGTCGAAAGCTTTCGCTACATCGAAGAAGACAGCGCCCGTGTGGCGGGTCTTACCTAATGCTGGTTGGAAGCCAGTGAGAATATGTTCCGTTATGCGGAGGACTTGATGGACGCATGAGTGTTTGGCACGGAAGCCGAACTGCTCGTCTATTAAAATGCCTCTGGAGACTATAGCGTTCCGTAGGCGAGGAGGAGGCGTTCATAGAGTTTACCAAGGGCCTTTAGTAAATTTATAGGGCGATAGGAGGACGGCTCGGTACGAGCTTTGCCTGGCTTATGGATGCCTATAACAATTGCATCTTTCCATTGAGAAGGAAATGATGGAAAGACGCTAGGCAATCCGCTTTTTCGTCGTCATTGAACGCGGGAACGTTGTTGGGACGAATTAACGGAGGGAGAGAGTTGGCGGTTTCGGATTTTAGAGCTCTGGCTAAGTGCCAATAAGCTTGGTGAGAAGGAGAAATGTTCTCCATAAGATCACCGAAACGTTGGGCGCGAAGCTCAGCTACAGCGGTTCTTACACGGCAGTGTAAGTCGTTGAAGCGAGCTTTATTTTCGATAGTAGGAGCGCGATCGCGTGCGCGGCGGGCCGCGTTACGCTCAGTCATTAGCGACCTGATGTGCTGAGGCAGGATTAGGTGGTGATAATCTCCAACCGGCACCTGTCTTGAGCACGCGACAACGGTGGCGGTCAGGTGGTTAGTGAGTGAGTCGATAGCTACGTTTAGGTCGGTCGCGGATGAGATTACGTTGGGAACGCGGTCTAGATGTGGCGAGCTGGGATTTTCGAGCAATTGCCCAAATTTATCCCAGTCCGTCACGGTTCTAGTGTCGAGAGGAGAGTCCGAAGAGGAACCTAATCGGAAGACGACAGGGCGAGTCAAGTTCTTCAAGCACCTCTATAGAGCGAAAGCTTAGCCTTACATTCTTTAGAAGTGCTATGTCGATTACGTCAGGGTTATTCCGAGTATTGTGGGGAAAGTAAGTGGCCGTCATGGGAGTGATGATGTCAAAGTTTAGTCTGTCAACTAAATCGTGGAGTAGTCTGCCTCTCCGTGAAGTTACAGAAGAGTTTCAGCGGCGATGCTTGCAATTTAGGTCGCCGGCAAGAATGACGGCGTCGCCTAAATTTAAGAGCGACCTTCAGTCGCTCTCAAGGAAGTCTTTTAAGGGAGAGAGATAAACCGATGCAATGATGATCGGCTGATGGCCGGTCATCGCTAAGCGGCAGACGGATGCTTCTAAGTTCGTAAGCGCCTGTAATAGATGAGAGTGCCTCCCAGATTGGAGGCAGTTCTATCATTACGGACGGTGCGATAGTTCGCGATCGAAGGGGTGCGGACAGCGGGCTTTAGGAACGTTTCCTGGATGAGGAAGACGTCCGGTTTTTGGGACGAGAGGAATTGCGATAATTCCTCTCTTTGGTTACGAAGACCGTTGGCGTTAAAATAGCCTAAGGAGACGGACCGGGGTTTTTCGCGCGCGGTTGTGCAATCCATTTTGGTTTTTAAGGTTTTGGGGCCACCCTGCGGAGGGCGGCGAAGAAGTCGTGATGCTTAGCCATGAAGCTGAGCATTTGATTGAGATCGGTGATCTGTACGTATTCGGTGTACACGATCTCAAAATAGACTAGGTCGCAGGCCCAAGAAATCTCGGCGAGAATGCCGAAGTGCTGCTGCTCGGCCGTCTGAGCGGCGTTGCGGGGCAGCGCAAGAGAGGGGCGCGGGGGGGCAAGGCGCGTTTGCGCGAGAGGCGCTGGACGCCGGATGTCCCGGGACATGAGGGGGGCGGGGTAGGGAATACCCGTGACTGGGACGGGCCCAGGGAGAGCAGACAGAAGTTTGTCTGTCTCCTTTGATTTGGTTGCGTCAATAAGCGCTGGAGGACGGCTCCAGGCGTTGACAGCAGGGAGGGGGGCAGGCACGAGCGGAGCCTGTTGGCGGGGGGCGGGGGGGCGCTCACGACGACTGCCGGATCGGTCGAGTTTTAAACCATTTCGAAAAAAGCGGCAGGCCATAAAATTACCGTTAAGGTTGTAAACTATCGCTAGCCTATTCTCACAATGCTTGTTGTCTTTGTCTACAACTAGTTTGTATGGCGATACATGTTTTGTTGATTTAAAATATAAAAATGAATTTTTTCTACTTTACAATTACTTCCTACATATAAATATTAATTTTTTGAACATTGTGCAAAAGGATTTATGTAAATAACTTAAAAACTGTGGCTTTAAGAGCCAAAAATGTAAAGGGCGTCTCGCAAGCGTTTTGCTAATATTTTCAAAATTCACGCCCGGCCTAGTAGCTCCACGGCAAAGTGCGCGGGAGTTTGTTGAACTAAGCAAAGGGTTAAGAGCGTAATCTTCAACGTATTGGTTTTTAAAAATTCCCAGAGTTTTCAGACTCAGTTTTTGTAGACTTTAAACGCCTAATTTGACAAAAAAATACTTTCGTAATCAATCACATCTCTAACTTTTACAAACTTTCCATTTACCATTTCCCACACCTAATAACCATTTGGTTCATAAACGACCAATATACCTTTTAAGGACTTTTTCGCCATCTTTGGCAAAAACAATGGTCATACCATCTTGTTGCATTTTCTTGACAAAGCAAGTTGTACGGAATATCAGGATATAATAAAACATCCCTTAGCATGCCCTTCATACCTTAATTTTTGGCCACAGGTAGGTTTTCTTTCCTTGTGGCACTAGTTAGTTGGACTTATGTTTCCTTGTGGCACTAATAAATGTTCCATTCTTCGCTATGGAAATTTGTAATGGCTCTGTTCCAAATCTTCGTTATTTATCATATGATCGGAGGCCCCAGAGTTCTAAGTGAATGATATGCAATCTTTATTATCATGGTCATTATTGTAACTTTCGACCATAAAAGCAAATTCTAAAAAAACTAGGAGTTTCAGTTTCTATATATTCTGCTATTTGTACTGTTTTTAAGTTTTCAGAGTTTATCAACCTTCTCAAATTTTGTTCCTGCAGCTATTAATTCGCATATTAAATCGTCAGATCTTCTAAAGTGATTTATGAGTGGGTTATCACCTTCTGACTTTAAATTTAATAATTGTTTTCTTAATGCCAATTAAGTCGCTATGCTTTTTCATTCATAAATTGAATCCAACTTTGAGAATATTTCTTTTGCATTTATATCTTTACTTGTTAAACCTAGTAAAGAATCGGATAAATACTATATTACAGTATTCTTTACAATCTTTTTTTTTTGTTCCACCACTCGTTCGGTTCCGTTGGAGCTTCGGTATCTATCACTTGAAGCACTTCAAGTTCATTCAGTAAGTTACGCATTCGAAACTTCCAAATACCATATTTTTCATCATCGAATGGTTTTATATTTCTTTTTAATTTTATAGTTGATAGTAACACAAAAATATTATGTTACTATCAACTAATTACTTTCAATAAAAGTTTAATTGCTTGCACACTTGATAAAAGTCACTTAAACGGTTTTCACTTCCAGTGTTTCTTTATTAATTAATTTTCAAAGTCTATATTTTAATTCACTGAGCCCATCTCCTATTAGGTTTGGTAGCCAAAAGAAACACGAGGTTGAAGGTAGAAAGGTGTGTAAACGTGGTCATTCTAATAGAGCACAGCTAAGACTAATTACAGAATAATATAAAATCAAAATCTTAATTATAACAAATAAGCCATTGTTCATGGTTTGACCTATATATTACGTATGAATGAGAAAGACTCTCAAACTATTAGTTAAAGAGGGATACATTTATTTTTGTTATATATGTCAGTAATTGGATGGGTGACCGCTTAGCGACCAGCGGCACACTTCTTGTTTTTGGTTGTGTTTGTAAATTACGTAAATGGTGTTAGGTACGGAACCCTCGGTGCGCGACTCCGACTTGCACTTGGCCGGTTTTTTCTTCCTGCTTTCGTTAAAAACAAATGGGGACAGAGCTGTAGTCAGTCGTAGGTAAAAGCTAAAACCTATATTTTTCTTTTGTTTACATAACGTAGACTACAAAGTACTAACCCACGCAGTCGATATTATTATCTCCTGTAATTGGATCAACCTTGACGCGACAGTAACCCTTGCAGGGGCATCTTCAAGCATCGCATCATGATCGTGTGATTGCATTTTGGAACGCCATGGGATGTACACGGCTGATCCCTCGCCTTCTGATAATATTATAAAATAAATAATTTAAGCGCGAAACAGTGTTGTGAATGTGACTTAAAATGTTCGGAAGTAAAGTTGAGTGTAAAAGATGGACGTCGGCTCGGTAAGAGTTTGAAATAGATAATATCGTAAAAAACCTTAGTACAATCTACAAATAAGAACTAACACAAAAAAAAGACTTTTACGAAGTAAATATCTTGTTTTAAAACAAGTTAATAGTCCATACTAAAATTTCATGATAACTATACCTACGTATATATAATTGAAAATGCCATGTTCTTTCTTCACGTGTTTTCATTTGAGCTAAAATTTGGCAAAAAGATAGTTAAAAAGATGCAGAAAAACATAGGTTACTAACATATTCCACTTAGACGAATTATAGCTAACTCCCTTACTATAATTAAGAAGTTGCTGTTGGAATCCGAGGCCGATAACCGAATTAGACAGATATATCAGACAGATCCTAATTTAGTTAATAATGCGTAGGGGAAAATTAAAATTTTGATTTAAAATCAAAATAGTTTGTAGAATTAGTCTTGATTAAAAGCTATTTATTCGATAATTTTTTTTCATATTTTTACATATTTAACATTGATTTTAGAGTATTTGTAAGTGGTTAGTTATTATTTATTATGCGAGCTCAAAATTGAAAACAATTTCAATTCCAATAGTATCGCCCCGCTCGCCTCAGCCGTTATACACCGTATTGCAGGGGCACAGGCATCTCCTTGAAAAAGGAGGCTTAGGTGGTGCACCATGCTGGCCTAATGTGGGTTGGCGGACGTCGTTGAGCTAGTGGCTACTCGACAGTCAAAGATTTTAAGCTGCCCATAAGGCTAACTTCGCATATCGTTTCCGATATCCACAGGCTTCTATTCCAATAGTATGGCACATGGCTATCCTAAATTGTCTCGTATTTTTAGGGTTCTGTAGCCTAATGGCGAAAAATGGAACCCTTATAAATTCGCCATGCCTGTCCATCCGTCCGTCCATATGACAGTCTTATAATTGTGTTTTACGCGTCTTTAGGTAGATTCTAATAAAATTTTACAGAGATTGTCAACCGCCATAGAGATGTACTATTATAGAAATTGAGAACGTTCATAATTCGTACAGTTTGTGCAAAAGGAAAACACACCAGTAATAAGTTACAATGTTATATATTTAAAAAAACCAAAATCACTTAATAATTAACCTACATTAGAGGTTATTTTAGCAAAAAACTGTTATGGAAATTGAGAATGTTCATAATTCGTACAGTTTGTGCAAAATTCAAAATGTTTTTATTTAATCAGTGAGTACAAGTGAGTTTAATTCACTGTTGTCGATGAATAAAATGCCCTTTTTTGAGTGGCATTGTTAAAAATTATTTTTTTATACACCCCATCATGTGGGGTATCATTGGATAGGGCTTTGAAAATGCATTTGAGGTTTATGAGAATTTTTTTCTGTAAAATTTATATTTTGCGAGTTATTGGTTTTCGAAGTCTAAAAATCCCTCTATCTTATAAACTGCGTGAGGACGTTATGAATACTACCAAGGGAAATGGTTCTGGACAAAATCGTTTCATAAGTTTTTTAGTTATCCGCAATAAATCAGGAACGCACTTGGTTGTTTTTTCCTCCTGCTAGCAAGTCAGTTACAATGCGTAGGTGGATATCTGAACCCGGCGATAACACTTATTGGATTTCACTTATCTTTTGTTTGTCTATGCCCGGTTCGTGCTTGCTTGCTCACTTCATTTGGCCACTTCATAAAGCTCACGCATTCCTAAACGCTTTGTGGAAAGACTATCTTATGTACATAGATACATGTCTGTATGCCATTGCCATTCCATTTTATGCCAATATTATAAATTCGAAAGTGGGTTGTTTGTTTGTTCTTTCTTCCCGTCGCAACGGAGCATCCAATTGCTATAGCAAACTTTTTTACTATAATC
Organism: Apoda limacodes; assembly: GCA_946406115.1. Taxonomy (NCBI): domain Eukaryota; kingdom Metazoa; phylum Arthropoda; class Insecta; order Lepidoptera; family Limacodidae; genus Apoda; species Apoda limacodes. The sequence continues at coordinate 16,285,256 of OX291542.1, forward strand.
AAGAAGTGGCCGTTGGAATCCGACGCTGATAACCGAATTTCGCGGGGGCGGACCCGCTGGCAAAACGCGGACGACGACGCGGGATTAAGAGGATATGAGTGGCGGCGCCTCGCAGATGGCTTCATACAAACGAATTTCTCATTTGTTTTTGACATTTACTGATCTATGACTGTGAAATTTCTTACGTTATAATCCCAAGTTTGTAAAATTCTTATTAACTAGAAATCTTTTTTAAAACAATTTGTATAAAAAACTAGAATCCTGTGTAACTTTTGAATTATTAGATTTCATAGAAAACTGGCACACTGCAGATCTAGATATTTATTACTAGAATTTCGTTGTGTTTGATCTGCAAGTGTCAAAAATAAGTGAAAAATTCGTTTGTATGAAGCACGCTGAGAGGCGCTCCGAACCGAATCGTATTCTCTTAAGCTAGTTATTATATCATAACAACACCCTAACCAACAATAGCGGTTTAGCAGTTTGACCGGTCTAGGAGAATAAAGAATCATAGATACTTACTAGTTTTATACGTAGATGAATCCTTAATTGGTATGAATCGGTATACATAAGATCATAGGCGGATATAAGGGTGGACTTTTTTCCGGGACATTTGTCGCTAACTGTTAAGTTCAAAACCAACGTCAGAATTTATTATAAATCTATTAATATTTCATCATCTATTCATATTAACTTCAACTAATAAAATATTAATTTGTGTTAAGCTAAATATTTCAAAAGAAAATTCCACGTTAGGATCAGCTGCTATGAAAATTAAAGGGCTGAAAACGCTGTGATAATGCATTCAGGAAGTAATCTCAAACTTAGCCGAAGAGCATGATATTTCTTTAAAAAGCATCCGAAATTAAAAAAAAAGTAAAACAAAAGAGAATCCGGCATTAAATCTCTTCTCTTCTCTCTTGTCACAATAATGAACAAGAAGTTGAAGAAAATATCGGTGTTTTTGAAGGAATTTTGGAAAACAAGAAAAATCTATAGATGTGGTGGTAGATGGAGAGACTAGTAGAAAGATTTTCTAAAGAAAGCTACTCTCTAGTCTGTATCTGTCTATGGTAAGGCTCTTTCATATTCTGAAACAGAATTCTTCAAATTGATTAGATATTATATATTCTTGTCCTCCTTGTCCGGGACCTGTCGTCCTGGTGACATTATTGCAATTTCGCTCTACGCGGAAGAACCATACGATAGAGCATTTGGGCCCCGCCTTCCTGCAAGTGAACCTAAGCACCCTTTTTTGGATTTGTAAGCCACCATTCTAAATTCTTCTGTGGGCTCTGCGCTTACAACTGTGGGCTAAAAAATGTGGGCTCTGTGCCGGGCATGAGGCTTTTTTTCCTGGCTGCCGAACATCAGTTACGCGGCTTTTTGATAACTCCTAACCATTTTTGCATCTGATGGTAGCTCACCTACGAAATCTTCCTTCTACTCAGCATTTACACTGAAAACCTGAAAACCCAGTAAACAAAGCGTTTACAGTGGTCGATGGTGGCACAAGGCGATATAGCAACGAAATGATTTATGTGAGCTCAGAATGATTGAAGCTGGTTTCAACCACAGCTATGTTTCAACCACTTTGGTAAATACGTAGCCGTGGTTTTTGATGGATACCTACGAGATGCAACTATGAGGAGCACGAAATCACGTGAACGCCTACGACGCTCTCCTTCTTTCTAGTGCAGTGACTTTTGTTCGATGAATCAACTATTATCAAAGTACCTTAAGCAAAACTGCTCTACAACAAATCTAACAATGCTGCAATCACCATCAGGCATATTAAATTTGAAGGACAGCTTATTGAGGTACATCAGAGGAGATGATATAACACTGAAACACCCTGCGATACTCAGCATTTGTAAAATTGGCAGTAAAGACCAAAGTCGACCTTGTTCCCCCTACCTTCCACCGCAGAATCTGCAAAATATAACTCAATGAGGACCCTCGAGGTGCAAAAATGGTTAGGGGTTGACACAAAGCCTTGTAACTGGGGGTTGAGCCATCAGCAATCAAGGTCTCATTCCTCATCCCTTGCAGAAAGGAAGGCGTCAAGCGCTCTATCGTATGCTCCATTTGCGAAGGGCGAAATTGCAAAACGTCGCCCTTATCGTCCTGGACGCGGAGCACGAGGATATGGACGACCCAACACCATATGGAAATCTGCCTCCACCTCGAGAAAACGCTCTCGCCTCTTCCCCCTCTCAACCATTGATCCTGACCCGGCCCTTCCAAAAGGGTGAAATTACAAACTGTGTTTGTGCTGGACCGTGTAAATAGTATTTTATACATTTATGTTCACGTTGTTTATTTTATTTTTACGTTTATTTGTTTACTATATGTTTATTTGACGCTGTTAACATTTTAAATGTTCGATGTTTTTCAAAACAAATACATGCCACTATTATGCAGTAGAATGTTTTTATCAATTACTCGATTATCCGATTTATTTTTTTTAGTTTTGAGGAAACTATGAGACTTAGAAGCTCCACTATAAATTAAATTTAAGCTTATCAAATTTCTTACAAATTCCTTTCTTATAACTTTTTCATATGACCATTAGTTCAGCTGGAATATTTCATGGCAAAATACCAATACTTTTTTACTTTTTAAAAAAAATCCCGATCTTTCACTAGCTGTATCTCTGCAATGAATAGACCTAGAGTGCTCGAATTTGGCTAAAATTGAGTTTTCTTCACAAAAGTATTGCAAAAAGATGCCTAAAAACGCTTGGTTAAGGTACCTACTTTTTTCAAAAAAAAACTTATACAGGTGCCAGTATTTCGCAGTTTTTTGAGCATCATGGGAGTAGCTCAGGGTTTTCAGGGTTGCAATCTTAGGTATAAACTACTCTCAAGGGGCCTAACTACATATAAAAAAATAGTGGTTACATGCGCGTTTGCGATGTTTAATTCGTTATTGAGTGGGCTATAACTACACTGTACCGTCATACAAAGGAATAAAGGACGTTCTATTAATATAGTTATATAATTAATATAATAAAAAAGCTATAGGCTAGTACTTATATTGAAAGTTTTGTGTCCTCAGATAACGGCCATCGGGTGACACCACACCCGCCATTACTTTCAATAGCCGACATTATTACTACTGTGTACTCTTTATGACTGCAATATTGCAAAGTAATTTGATAGCGAATAATCACCGTATCATTTGAATATGTAATGTGTATGTGGCCTGCACACAAATAGCAACAATACAGTTCTGTAAAATAATACAAATACAATAATTTCTGCCTAATAAAGGTCAATATCCAACTAGCAAAAATGCGATAAAAGAAAATCTAATAACACAAAAGAGTGATATCAAAATCATATAGAAGTAACGCTTGTTACTGCTGGTCATATATATGTATTTCTTAAAGCGTTTTAGCTGTATAAGGCTTTACAGCAAAATTGTGACATTAAATTATCATATAAACGTTTACTCTACCTCTTTGTATAACGCCTATAGCACTGTTGTAAATAGGCACTCACAACAGTCGTTATCGAGCTACCATGTTGTATATAAGGCTTTCATGGTACCGTTATGAAGCGACGCCATACTATTATGGCTCCTAAATAACTAATATAACACTGGTGTTTAAATAGTCACTATCACTGCTAAACCGTGATACAGCAGCTCCTGTTATCATGAATTTACAACAGATTTGCGTTAAAGCCGCTCCCGTTAACAACTGCAAAAATTTATTATGACTGCGAGATGTTGTAAACACAATTAATATACTACTAGAATATCAATAAAAATGCAAGCAATATCACTTGGATATTGAACTATTTATTACGATACCATCGCTCGTTACAGAAGCATTAACATTAAACAAATAATTACTTATCAATTATTTTTGTCACCAAACTTCGAAATTTATAGATGGTCGACACAACAGTAATTGAATTAGTAATAGAAAGGAATAGCAATCACTACATTAACACTCAATGGTTGTATATCAGTGTTCAGGTGGCCGTTTTATCACTTCATAAGGATACCAGTGTTAAAAATTACCGAAAAGTCACAAAGAACAATGCATATATGACAAATATGTATCTAATTAGCCCCAAGCGGAGCTGCAATACAATAACTATATCACTTAAACGTTCTAAATCAGGGGCCCTTTCCGCGTTGTAGAAACGTTTCTAATATCCTAATATGACCAATCATGAACACCATTTTGCATCCCGGAAACGTTCCTATAACCGATATACAGCTAAGATTTGCTAGTTAGGTAGTCCTGCCTTAAATTATTTGGCTGTGCCGGTATATCTTAAACATTTTTTAACGTGTAATGAACTGATCAAGAAGTGAAATATATCTAAGTAAGCTAATCTATGGTAAAGTAATAACTCAAAGGATTGTAAAAAGTACATACATCAATATAAGGCATTTATGTTCGTTTTAAGACCTAGCTACCAGCCTGGCTATCAAAAAATATTCTTTCGCCATTTATGGAATTGTGCATCTCGGGCAAGGTTCGTTCACGAAAAGTCTACATAAGCCGTAAGACTTCTGGAAATTGGACGCAGTGAACCGTACCTCTAATGAGTATTATCTTTCTTGCGTAGGGCAGCGGAATGCGCTCAGTCTGTTCGGTCGTACGCGGGCAGCGAGGCGGGGGCGGGGGGCACTGTGCTGGACGAGGCAATGCGCTTGCGCATGCAGGACGACGACGACACGGACCTGGTGCTGCCACACTTCCAGCGGGTCGCCATCAGCGGAGAGGATACCTCGGGGGTAAGACTTACGTCTCACTGTATGTACTTATATAACGTATACATATATGAAGGAAAAAAACAAAAAGAGGAACCAGCGCTGCCACACTTTCAGCGGATCGCCATCAACCTATAGGACAATTTGGGGATACGACGTAGATCTCACTCGCTTTCACCTTCTGTGTGTAACGATGATACATCGTCTATGTGTCTCTTAAAGCTTAAAGCGCCTGCATCCAGAATTGCTACAACTTTGAACAGGTAGTCTGTACTGTAGTCCTGTAGTCAGTAAGCTTGAGAAGATGAGGAAGAAATGTCCCCATAGGATTTTAGTCTGATGTGCCATGCCATGCCTGGCCTGCTCATAATAGCCACTTCAGCTCGCTAATTATTTAAGCTACGTCGCGCGTCGGCGTCCTTGGTTGACGTGTATATGCAATATGCATAACTATAAAGGAAATGTTTTATTAGAAAAACACCCAAAAACCATCTCCTCAGCTCATTATTGAGCAGTTTTTACACAATTTTAGACAATATAATTTTCAATCTAAATTTTATTTACTTTTCAACAGGTACCTCTAGAAGATCTTCAACAAGCGTCCTCTTTCTTGGTGCAAGCGTTAGATATCCGTAAGCGCTACATGGATATGTCCCAGCAGAGCTACTCCACCATTACAGCCAGGTTTCTGAAGAGCATGGACGGGGAAGGAATCGTCAACCACGCCCCCAATGTTAAGGGGCCCAAGAGTCACATAGCTGGTAAGAATCAAAAAAATCTGACGCATTTATTTGTTCTTTTATTCTTTATTTCATAGGGCTATGTATAGATGATAGGATTCCGTAGTACCTACGCTAAAAACCTTTTAGAAAACCGAGCCGGGCCACGCATAGAGAATAGGATTCCGAGTATTTACGTTGAAAACCTTCTACCCCATAGCTTCCGTATGATGCTAAATACCGTTTAGTATTAAAACATTGTATACTAACCGTAACATAATTGATTTCTATTTTATTTGTATATCGGATAATTTATTAGTCTTTTAAGAGAAAAGTATCCCGCTAAAGTAGACGGCTAAAACATTGCAGGTCGCTCTCTGATACTGTACTGCAAGTACGATTTATCCTAGGGAAGCTTGTGCAAGATATGGTCGCCAATCGTAGCATGTTTGAGAAAATACTAACTTAGTTGTGTGTGTATACCATATTAACTGCTTTTCTATTTCAGATCACATGGTTCATCCACCATACCGTGACAAAGACCCCTGGGAGTGCAACATGCCTCAGCCGAAGGACTACACCATCAAGGCGCATAGAGGAGTCTTTAACTTGTACCAGAAGTCGGAAGATGGCCAAGAGTCCAGGGTTCCATACGAGTACATAACGTTGACGCAGTACATACAGGATATGAACAGCATGTGCAATATGATAGCCGATGGCCCTCTGTAAGTCGAACTATTCACATTTTAAGGTTTCGTAGAAAATGTTGTTAAGAAACCTTTATGTGGTCAGGCTCTCATGTCTGTCCATCTATCTGTACATCATGGTTGTTGTTCTAAGCCTATCTGCAAATTCTGTGAACTTCAAATCATGTTGTAGAACTTGATTTCTTGCATCTTCCATGGGTAAAAATCGGAAGTCTAAATCTGAAAGTGAGGAATTTTGTTTGCGCATTTTTTTATACCACTATGATGGCAAACAAGCTTCCGGTCCGCCTGATGGTAAGCAGTCACCGTAGTGCATTCTCGAAGTATCTCATACTGTAACTCTGTACTCCTTAGAAAAATCCTTAGCAGGGAGCTCGTTCCATAACCCAAGCGTTTGCGGAAGGAAGTTTTTCTGAAACCGCACTGTACGCGATCATTTCAGTTCTAAAGTGTGAGAATGAATTCCTGCCGATGGCCAGCGGTATGATGATAGAAAGTATCATCATTTTTAACAATTCCTCAGAATACATCCCATTGTGCAAGCGGTAGAACACACACAAAGTATCTCCTTAGAATTAAGGGCTCGATACGGCAAGTGAGTTTGGGATCGTCGACAATTGACTCTGAACCGAGTCAAAAGTGATGAGCTAGTATCCGGGTGCGCTTGCCCAAAGATGTAAAGCAGCAACCTTTGCCCCAACGTGAAGTACTGCTTCACATTCTAAAACATTTTATTTTTATATAATTGTATGTGGCTTAATATGTATTTTCTGACTTATTCCCGAATAATTTGTCGTACCTTAAACTTCTCAGAAATTCGGCAGTTAAAACAATCTGAAATAATTAAAACCGATAATTATTTACCTTATACAGAAAAAAAATCCCCAGTCATAGTCAGTTGAGAAAAGTGGAGGACAGAATAAAAGATCGGATAAATACATAATTTTATGCGGATTTTTCGAAAAAGTCATGAAGGCGTCGTCAGTTAAGTTTTAGTTGAGAAAAATCCAAAATAAGTCTGTTAATCTAGAGATTTTAAACCAGCTAAAAAAATTGTCTAGCTGAGTTCGCACGTCCATTATCATTTATCCTGAGTTCGCACGTCCATTATCATTTATGATGTCGAAATGATTTCAGCAAATCATTCTGCTACCGCCGCCTCAGCTACCTGTCCTCGAAGTTCCAACTGCACGTGCTCCTCAACGAGCTTAGGGAGCTGGCCTCGCAGAAGGCCGTGCCGCACAGAGATTTCTACAATATCAGGTAAATTTAAAGCTTCCACATCCTACTACAGCACTTAGGCGTCCATATTTTCTCTCTTAATGTTCGATATTATAAAATTAGTTAATAATTAGTTTCTAATTCTTACTTCTAGTTGACAAGTTTATTGTTTTAAGGGTTCCGTAGTCCGTCTGTCCGCGGCTTAGCTCAGAGACCATTAGTACTAGAAAGCTGTAATTTGGCATGGGTATACATATTAATAAGGGCGACAAAGTGGTAAAATAAATTGAAAAAATATTACCTCCCCTACACTTAAAGTGAGGAAGATTGATTTTTTCTCGTCTACGTGTGTGAAAATCATTTTTCGATTGAGCGATGCGTTTGCGAAATATTAAGCTTTAAAGTGCAAATTTTTTTGAGACCAGTGCCCCCTCACTGCCAGCTAAATGGCAGTTCTTGGCTGTGTGAAAAAAATCATGGAAGTAGCATATATAACAAAATTAAAAGAAAACTATCATAGCTAAGTAGGCTTTACAACTTAATGGATAATAGTCAAATAACTTGAAAAATTTAGTTGGAAAAGTAAAACTTTTGTAAGTACAAATTCTTATAAAAGATGCTTGTGTAAAACAGGTATATATAAATAGGTATAAGTTTATGAACCATGTAACATTGTAGAAAAATAAAATTATAACATTCTGAATACTAATACTTACTAAATTAATAACAATATTTACGTTCGAATTCGATACGAATGCGAACAAACTTTAATATTCTAGTTGGTCTATCGTAAAAAGAGTAACGCACAGGGATCCATAGGAACCTGTGAATTCTCCTTTCTAAAGTCACTGCTGAGATAAACAAAAAACTTTTTAACAAAAAAAAGAAACAACCGGCTTCAAAAAGACGCACAAAAAAGGTGAAAATAATTACTTATTTCCAAAAATCTGATCTGAATTACAGTTTGAAGTTGGTTTCATGAAAGTGAAGTGTGTTATAAACTTTAGGTACATAAACACCAACTTCAAACTGCAATTCAGATCAGATTTTTGAAAATAAGTAATTATTTTTACTTTTTTAATTTGAACTCTTTTTAAAAGCCCGTTTTTTTTTTTTAGTTAAAAAGTTTGTATTTTGTACATTTTAGTGACGAGTTTGCTTTTTTCTCGTCCTCGGAAGTATACCCTTTTAAATAAAAAAAGAATTTTGAAAATCCGTTTATATACATGACTTTTTTGGAGTCGGTTAAAAACCACGTAAATCGGTATATAAACTTTTAGTTACTAATAAGTATTAAGGAATGACATGTCTCAGAATTTTTGGAAAATTATCTATCTATAATAATCTAATTAATCATAGAAAAAGAAAGTTTGTATAGAAGATCCACTGCTATATACGACTGTTCCTACACTACTGCGCAAGTAGCTAATCTCGGTATATAAAATGTAATGATGTTTAACTAAAGAAACGGTACCTTCATATTCATATTGGATCCGCTATTATCTTAGAGCATAGTCTGTTGCCTACACCTACTAACCTTAGGCGAATGCAATAAATAATAGGAAACGTGTGAAACAGAAGAAGATAGCTATATTAAGAAAGTGACATTTGACTAAATCAAATTACGACAATTATCCTGATTCTTTTAATACATACACTATCATTGATAAAACTTCTATGTCTAGAATAATAATATGAACAATGATTTGTCAGACACTTATCAGCAAGTAGTGAATCTGTCCCTTAACGTGTTACAGGAAGGTGGACACGCACATCCACGCGGCCTCGTGTATGAACCAAAAACATTTACTACGGTTCATCAAGAAGACACTCAAGAACCATGCGGACGAAGTAAGTATGAAAATATACAAAAAGGGTCTACAACACGTGAGTAGTGTACACTACAAGGGGGTAATAGGGGTGTTGTAAGCGTCTACAGGTTGCTGAAACGGCGAAACAAGCGGACCGTATGCTTAATTGGTATCTTGGAGGTATAAATAACCCGAATTGGCATTGATAGCGAGATATATATACCTACCCTGATACCCCGAAAGGTGCCACGTGCCTAGATCGCATGAAAGCGCAAAGTCTATTTACACGATTGCGCTGCCAAGCCTATAATTTTGTAGGTGAGGTAAGTATCTTTAAGATTAAGATTAGTATTTGCAAAACTTCTGTACGCAAGAAAAGAGAATATAATCTCTACGCAAGCGCTATGAATTATCTTTTCTGTGGCATAATACTTACATCGATTACACAAAGTCAAACTAAATCAAAATGGCAGCACTTTCTTCACTTACTGGCGATAGTTTGCACAATAAATTATCGTGAGAAAGTGCAAGAAGTTGGAAACTTAATAAAAAAAAATATTAAAATAAAAGTGCTACCTACATTATATTATCGGCTTTTGCAGGTGGTGACCCTGCACAAAGGAGTACCGATGACCCTGAAAGCCGTCTTCCAGTCGATGAACCTCAGCACTTACGACCTCACAGTCGACATGCTCGACGTACACGCCGTAAGTACATACATTCAATTTTAACTTCTTAAATACATATGAATATGTGTATAATATTTTTTAAGTGTTAGATAAACTTTTATGCAAATTTCTTATAATCTACACATAACTTTATCTGCCACGTAAATTTATGAGTTGAGGAGAAAAAAACCAGTCAAGCGCATCGATGGTTCCTTACCTAACACCATTTACGTAATTTACAAACACAGACAAAAGCAAAAAATGTGCCGCTAAGCGGTCATCCTTCCAATTAATTGACCAAGCTCAACGTTGCTTAAGTTTGAATATCGTGTTTAACAAACAAATGAGTAATTCATTCTATATTCTATTCAATACATTCATTTTCGCTTAATAGATAGATGGCGCTGTAAATGGCTTAGGCCTGTCTCGCACTGGGCCGGTTTTTATTATTTGTTGTTATACTTTAGGGCTCATATACACTATGGTCACTGCAAGATTTAAGCTTGTATGTTGTTACTTTTTTACCCCTTGTGCCGCCAAGCGCCGCGCCCGAATTCGAACGTAAATATTATTAATTTAGTAAGTATTAGTATTTAGAATGTAATAATTTTAATTTTGTGTATCTCCCACACAAAAAAAAAATATTTTACCACTTTGTTGGCCTAATAAATATGTACATATATCCATGCCAAATTACAGCTTTCTAGTACCAATAGTCTCAAGGCAAAGCCGCGGACAGACAGACAGACGGATGGAAATATATACGGACAATTATGAGGGTTCCTTGTTGACTACGGAACCGTGAAAAGTAAGGCGCAGTAGGAATAACTATCCCTATAGCATCCCTATACTAGCATTATCTTTCATACGTACCAGTTACTATAGCACGGACGCTAAGCAGGAAGAATTTCGATCAATGACCGGTCACTATTTGTCTCTGTTGCACGCGCGTAATTATTGCCGTTGCGCTCCTCTATGACAGCGGTCATCACATCTGTGCGAGTGCGACGGCAAATAGTTATGCGCGTGCAACAGAGACAAATAGTGACCGGTCATTGAACGAAATTCTTCCTGCTTAGCGTCCGTGCTATACCAGTACTCGTCTAACTTCTCATCTAGACGCCTGTTAAATATTGCAATATAACTTACTCAGCCTTTTAAGGTTCGGTTTCATTGAGTCAGATAATTTACCTATTTATCTATTAAAATAATGTTTGTCTATCTGTACCTAACTTATAGGGAGACACAGGACAGACTTTTTAACAACTAAGTAAAAATCAATTTCAATTTTGTCTTCCATGTTAGATTTTAACTGAAAAGAAGTTGTCAAATCTTATCAAAGGCTATCACAAACATCCTGTTAATGCTTATGACATACACCATATAAGTCAATGCATACACCGGACATTTATTTACGTCAATGAACAGCACGGAAATTTCTCTTAGACTCATTCATGTTTTATTTTTTGTTTTGATGAAAGAACCATTAATTAAAATGTGGTAGCTATAAGTAAATTCAAGTATAAAATTTCAATTCTATGATACCAATTATCTTTTCAGGATAGAAACACGTTCCACCGTTTCGACAAATTCAACGCAAAGTACAACCCGATCGGCGAGAGCAGGCTTCGGGAGGTCTTCCTGAAGACGGATAACTTCATGAATGGAAAATATTTTGCGCGGATTATTAATGTAAGAAAATCAGTCAATATTTATATCTAAAACTTAATTTTGCCACCGGCGCACTTAATTTGGTCATCGGCGTGAAACTCCTTAATTATACTAATGAAGTTTGCTATAGCAAGTTTTAGCTGTAGCATTGGTTCGTTTAAGCTCGGTTATAGTTATTACCGCGGGAACTTTTAAATTTTTTATTATAAAAAGATAAAAGCCTATGAGTTATCCAGGACCTAACCTATATGTGTGCCAAGTTTCATCCCGATCCGTCCAGTGGTTGAAGCGTGATTGAGTAACCATCATTCATCCCGACATATTTTCACATTTATATGAGTAGGATAACAAACAAGTTAGTCAAATGACAGGAGGAAAAAATATTGAAATGATTCAAAGTGTAACTTAAAACTTTCTGGCAAGAGACTTAGTTTTATGAGTTTAACAACTTAACATCAGTATTGCAGTAGTCAAACAAGTGTCTATACCAAGATTCTCTGTTTTTTTATGCCAAAGGGGAGTTTATATGTGGGTTTAGGTCTAGCTTAGTTGCACTTCTTGATCGGCAATTATTTATTACTCTATTTATTTATTTATTTTATTTATTTTTTGGTACAATTGTAAACTTACAGGTTACCCAAAGCGTTTACAATCTAGTTAAGTTATTTACTATACACTTACAGACTAACTATATTAAATTATCCCTGAAGTTATAGTTAAGCTCACTGTACGGTAGGCGACACATCAACCTAACCTTAATGGACTTTGAACCCAAGGCGCAACGTAGCGAAAAAGTTGTGAAAGAGAGATAGTCGTAATTTATTATTTCGTCTCACACTGGCTGCTCCTGGGTAGACTACTGCATCGCGTCGCAACCGTCGATTATGAATGAATATATAAGTGTGCGTGTGTAATTATTATTGGGTTCAAATTTTTCTTACCTACGATAACAAAGAGGCATGCAAAAAGGTTGATTGAGCTCGGTACTTACGCCGTCCCGCCGCGCTGGCTTTCATTCATGTTTAAAGTATACATATACCTATAGATATGTTCGCAGAAGCAGCTATGTTCATTCTCTTTCCTACGATTTATTTATAGCGAGACGTTTTAGTTATAGCTATATTTTCGTGGGTAGCTTGATGTGTCGCCTACTGTACTTACGGTTAGAACTTGAATGGATAACACTATCATGAGTATTATGTTCTTGCTCTACTTAGTTTTAAATATAGACTAGTGTGTACGTAACTTATTAATTCAAAAGGCCTTTTTTGTTCTGTTCAATCATCAATTTTTATTGACTCGGTGTAAGTATATTATAGGTATGATTACAAAGAAGTTGTTTACCTACTTGTGTTAATCAAACTTTTAAAAATGAATAAATGTTAATTTCTAAATCTAATACCACTTTCATTTTGATAAATTTAAGGAAGTGGCATGCGATTTGGAAGAAAGCAAGTACCAGAACGCAGAGCTTCGGCTGTCGATCTACGGCAAGAGTACGGGCGAGTGGGCCAAGCTGGCCAAATGGGCCATACAGTACAACGTGCATTCCAACAACGTGCGGTGGCTCATACAGATACCCCGGCTCTAGTCAGTACAATATTTTATATCTTTAGTTTACAAAAGATGAATTAAGTAGCCTATGTCCTTTCCCGGAACTGAAACAATATCCTTGCCTAATTTAACATTGATCTTGAAGCGTGAAGAGGTAACAGACAGACAGTTACTTTCAAATTTATAATATTAGTATTGAAGAGGTAACAGACAGACCTATAATATTAGTATGGATTTAGGGCTAACTGCACTACCTCAACAGTCAGTAGACCTACCTCAGAAGATAAATTCGGACATATGAACATTTTTTTTTGAATATTATAAGGCTGTGATTAAAAGGCTCGTATATATTTACGAGAGCAACCCTTAAGAAATCGGCTAAGATTTTATGTTAAGTTAACCCTTTAGATGTGTTTTAGTGTTAGTATAGGCCTAATTTAACTACAAACCATACGAATTTAATTGAATTTGAAATCATTTACAATTTAGATTTGTACATCAGCATAGTATAACTTTAATTTGTGGTTTAATAATAATTTGTGGTTTTCCAGTGACATTTTTAAGTCCAACAAGATAATGAACAATTTCCAAGAGTTTCTGAGCAACATCTTCCAGCCACTGTTTGAGGTCACCAAGGACCCTAACAGCAACATCGAACTACACAAATTCCTCACGGTTCGTAATGAAAATACAAAAATATAATTTAAACTAATGAAGACTATAACTATAACTATAACTAAATCTTTTTATTTCATTATCCAGCACGTGGTAGGTTTTGACAGCGTGGACGACGAGTCTAAGCCGGAGAACCCGATTTTGGACTTGGAAGTAAAGATCCCTGAGGAGTGGGATGACGAGGAAAACCCCCCTTACGCGTACTACTTGTACTACATGTACGCCAACATGACTGTGCTCAATCATTTCCGCAAGTCAGTATATTTTGATACATTATATGATAAAAATATATTACTATACATTATATACCTATTATTGTAACTGTACATCATAAGGTTATATATTTTTCTTACCGTGCTTGAACGTTCCGAAAATTTTATCAGGGAGCAAGGCTTGAACACGTTTGTGCTGCGTCCCCACTGCGGCGAAGCGGGCCCCGTGCAGCATCTCGTCTGCGGGTTTATGCTAGCCGAGAACATATCCCACGGGCTGTTGCTCAGAAAGGTTGGTTATTTGCAGGTGCTAGATAAGCTCTGGTTAATATATATGTAGAAGATAACTTATTAAAAACTTGTCAAATAGTAGAAAAAGTGACTCTTTAATATCTCTATATATATTTTTTATCTGATACATCAGTTGATGTTTATAAAGTAACTAGCTTTTGGCCGTCACTTTGCCAGCGCTGAATTCGATTTATTGCAGTGGGATAATTATATTGCGACTTTAGGATTGTTTTCTAAATATTAAGTCATATAAATAGTGTTTCTTTACAATAAATGCATAATATTCAAAATATTAGGTCTGAACCCGGAATCAATAGAAGAACGATATTCCTTTTTTCATTTTTTTATTTTCAGGTGCCAGTTCTCCAGTACCTGTACTACTTGACGCAGATCTACATTGCCATGTCCCCACTTAGCAACAACTCGCTGTTCCTCAACTATCACCGGAACCCGCTGCCAGAGTTCCTCGCTAGAGGACTCTGCATCACTCTCAGTACTGACGACCCGCTGCAGTTCCATTTCACCAAGGTACTAAATCACTTTTAATTAAAAAAACACATACAAACCCAATCCCGTTTATTTCCGGAAGCAATGGACAGCAGTAATCAATTTTAATTTTGCTGTACTGTGCTTTGCTTTGCTCCCGGCTTAGAATGATTATTCTGCTTAGAAGACCCGACAAGAAACTGGTGGTTTAATGTTTCTGAAAAAATATTATTGCTTAATATATTAATATAAATAAGCATAATATGTATTTATATATACATATGTTATGCATGTTTTATGACAACGCGCTAGTTTCTTTTTGAATTAGTAGCTGGTATTTATCAAGAACATTAAGTACTTTATCTGCAGATTTCTCTAAAATATATACATGATAGCAAAAGTTAAGCTAGGAGCACAAAGTTTTCGACAGCCTAAATTTTAACATTGTTGTTCAGGAACCGTTGATGGAGGAGTACAGCATCGCCGCACAAGTTTGGAAGTTAAGTTCATGTGACATGTGTGAATTGGCGAGAAACTCCGTGCTTATGTCTGGATTCCCGCACGAGGTAGATATATTTGTACTTGTCTTCATCATCATTAATCAGAATACATCAGTACACTGTTAGACATGAACCTTTCCGAATAAACGGCACTCTTCTCGGTCCTTCGCCTTTCTCATCTTCTCACTCACTTATGCCCACTTTTTTCAGATTATAGATTTTCTTCTTTTTCATGTATGGAAGGTTCTTAAATGTATTAATTAAATTTATGATTCATTATTCGTTTTCGATCTACACTAAACATCAAAATTTTAGATAAACTACGTTAAAGTTCGAGGTAGTAACCCGTGAAATACTCAGACAGACGGTCAGCACTCTTCAGCTCTGTGTTACTCTTCGGGTACTAAACCCTAAAACTATATTTGAAGGCTGGAAGAATTCGCATATTGTAGCGTTTTAAAATGGATCTAGTCCATTAGGCCCAACATGAAAAGATCATCAAGAATCTACATAACTATTTTATAGCTTGGTAAAGTTCAGAAAATAAACGTTAAATGTGAAAGATTTTCGAGAAAACCAGTCATTACGGGAGTTCGTCAGGGATCAGTTCTTGGTTCATTTCTTTTATCTATTGATATCATGTATTTTTTTAAGATGAAACAGTACTGGTTGGGTTTCAACTACACGAAGGAAGGCGTTCTCGGAAATGACATCACTCGCAGCAACGTACCGGATATACGCATATCGTTTAGATACGAGACCTTACTGGATGAACTCACCAACATATTCAAGGTAAAATCTTAGTAATACCATAGAATTTGACTTTGCTGTTCGGCGGTAGGTTTCAAACAAACCCTTCATAAGTAGCCATTATTTTTTTGATTTAAAACTCTGTCACAATCAGAGTACTTTTTAAAAAATCACGAAAACATTTAAAGTACCGATTTAGTTTTTTTTAATAATTACGATTTGCCTAACTGCGCAGTAACTGTGCAGGTCTATATTATATAAATATTTTCTAATAAAATTATTATTAGAAATAAAATAATTTAAAATAAATTATCTAATAAAAAATTAATTTATGATTGAATTGCTTTGGGATGTGTTATGTGTAGTTTGTTCGTTGACAATAAGTTGTATGATTTGATAAATTAAAAAATACGGTATGGTATGAGATTATTTCATCACACAAATTAAAAGCTATAATTATCAACTTGTTAGTTAATATTCTTCTGAATATTTAATTTAAAAACATAATAATTATTTTTACCAGGTAATTTTATACGCTCATTTTAGCATATGCCGTAGTTTTTTTTTTAATTTTATCAATCTAACGCCTAAATTCCTCTGTCTCTTAAAATTAACCAGTGATATAAATCTCTTAGACAAATTTGTCCTTCTGCGATTTGGTCTTAATGCGTCGGAAGCCTAGAGTCACTAATAAGTAAACCCTTTTTACTGTTTTATCTGGAAAATAAATTCATTACAAACAAATTACAAGAATTGTGATTGCATTTTTATATCATTATCACTGGTAATTTTTCGGGGAGCTAAGTACCTGTTGTTGTTTGTTTTAGTGATTAACACTATTTTTTTTACCAGACTGTATTTTCTTTATAATTTGTGTCCCAAAGAAACTTTACGTAAAATAAATTTAGAAGAATAACAAAAAAAAAACTACATTTTCAGGAAGGAATGTCAGATCGCAGATAAATACGTCCACGAGCAGACTGTGGATGACAACATATTAATCAAAATCCCTCCCCCCTGGACCGCGAAAGCGTTTAGACGTGTGAACCTGTGCAAATTTTATTTAAAATTTAATTATTTCATAAAAATATTACTTAAAATAATTTCACTAAAGTACCAGGCACCCATAACGCCATAGTAACTTCATTGCGCGCGCGCAGCGACTCGGCGGCAGAAAGGGACAACAATATTATAGTGATCGCGACGGGTCAGTGAGCTACAGCGGCCGACTGCAATATCAACGTCTCACTTGGCGCTTGCCGTAACTCAAAGGCGGAAGCGATAGCGTTTTGAATTCAAAGGGGCTGGCCCAACTTTAACTTTAATTTGCTGCACCTAATTTAATAGCAATTTTTGTGTGAATAAACTCGGTTCAATATGCCGAACTTGGCACGCTCGCCTCCATTAAGCAAATCCCATAGCATGTCAGATTCTGATGTGGACAAGATAACAGCCTACGTCTCCCCTACAGAAGAGTTAACTCATATTACCCAAAGAGATTCGAAGCGCCGACGAATCACTCTAGACGAATCAGGGTCGGAAGGTGCAATTATTCGAACAGTAATTCGTGAAGAACTACAGGATATGCTGAGTACCCTCCAAGGTCAACAGAACTCACGCCTGGACGTATTGGAGAAATACATCACTGAAATTAAGACTCAAAATGATAGTATACAAAAGAAGAATCTCGATATAGAACAATCTATCGAGTTTGCCACTGCAAAGTTAGACGAAGTTCAATCTACTATCGCAAGTCTGAAGGAAGATCGTCAACAACTGGTGACACAGATCTCAAAAATTGAAGAAAAATGTGAGGCTATGGAGAGGGCTGCACGCAAATACAATATTCAGATCAGGAATGTCCCAAAGCATGAAAATGAATCCAAAGAAAAGATTTTCGATATGATTAAAAAACTCACGACCAGTTTGGGTGTCAAGATGGATACCAGTGAAGTACGCGATGTATATCGAGTGCCTACAAAGCCTGGGCAGACTACCACGTCTGTTATAGTTGAATTCTCGTCAACTTTACTTAAAGGACAAGTTCTGATGGCAGCAAAAAAACTAAACCTCGAATCAAGAAGATACAAAACAGAGCAACTAAATTCGTCGCACTTGGGATTAGATGACCCTAAAACTGAAATATATTTAGCCGATCACTTGACACCACAAGCTTCTCGCTTATACTACCTTGCACGTGAGCTCCGCAAATCCATGGATTATAATTACTGCTGGACCTCAAACGGATTTGTCTACATGCGGAAGAAAGAAGGGGAACCACACATCCTAATAAAAAGCGAAGCCCAACTACAACAGTTGAGAAACAAATGACTAATATTCCTTATAGTAAGCATACTCTTATTTTGTAAATCTAATTTCCACCCATTCACTCATAGCGTTAATAGACATAATTATGACACAAACAATACACAAACGAACTACACACCGACTAACGTACTTACAAAATGTACAATTACACAACTATGCTTCAACACATATATTACACAACAAACAAATTACAACCTAACTACTCAATCAAAATACCTCAAAGCAACCCAATATCTACTAATAGCTACCCCAATTCTCCAACTTACATACTTACATACATCTTACTTGGGATTCATATATTGCCAATTTTATATGATTATCAAAATCAATTATAGTGCTGCAGGGTATTTCAGCCAAAAAATAAGTTCATTCCGCACAACTCCTAACAACATAAATAGCACTCTTTCACTTTTTAAAACTATTAATGGACAACAGACAATTATTTGAAGAATTTGACAGCTGCTGTACAATTCCATGTAAATTAATTGCAGACCCCAACCATCTTGCGCAACAGTTTGAGCATTCAAATAGACTAAACATAATTTCATTTAACATAAGAAGTATAAATAAAAATCTAGACAGCTTCCTAATATATATTACAAGGTTAAAAACTAATATTGACATCATCGTCCTGACAGAATGTTGGTGTAATGAAAACTCGAATCCCCCTCAAATCGATGGTTTTTCTATGTACTTTAGTAAGCATAGTTTTAACCAGAATGACGGAGTGATCATGTATTTGAACGTAAATATTACAGCAACTATACAAGAAATTGACTTAGAGGAGGCCAATTGCCTGTTGGCAAAAATAGGCAACTTGTCAGTAATAGGTATATATCGCCCTTTCTGTTTCAAAAATCCTAAAACATTCCTTGATGCCTTGGATACATTGCTAACTAGTACCAATTCGCGGCATATCATACTAACCGGAGACATAAATATCGACACCTTAGATACCAACAATAACGACGTTAGAGATTATCTGGAAATCATTGGTTCCCATGGTTTACATCAAGGCATTGACATCCCCACGCACGGTCTCACCTGCTTAGACCATTTCATGTGCAAGCTAGAGGGCGACCACCAATGTTTTGTACTTGAAACAGACATCACAGACCACTATCCCCTGTTCTTGACGTATAACAGTACACTCATATCAAAACCAACCTTTCACAAAAATATAACTAGAACAAAAATAAATCATACAGCTCTGACCGAAGCTATAAAATCAATAGACTGGACATCTTTCCTAGAAATTACAGACCCGAACTTGGCCGCGGAAATACTTATTAATACGCTTCAGACGCATATAACACAAAACACTCACACAGTTTCTTTTGCTAATCGTCGACGACCTCTGAAACCATGGATTACAACAAGCATTATCAAGTGTTTTAGGACTAGAGACAGACTTCACAGTATCTCAAAATTAAATCCTGACAACGCCGAAATCAAACGGCAGTATATAAATTATCGCAATACTTGTAACTCATTAGCTAAAAGTCTAAAAAACAACTATTACAAGGACAAATTTAACAAAAATTTCAAAAATAATAAAGGGACTTGGGAAACGGTGAAAGAATTGTGTAGTATTAAGAAAAACCGTTTCCGAGCAACTGACCTACTCGATCTTGTACCAGACTCACCTTGCGAATCTCTTAATTTAGTTAATCGATACTTTACCTCGGTTGGGAGAGAACTAGCTTCAGACATCCTACAGAGAAATAGTACTACCGATTCGCGCTTAGCAGAAAAGATTTCTCCGTCAAGCCATGAGAGTTCTATGTATCTAGATCCAACTGATTATATAGAAATTAATAAAATTATCATGGGTCTAAAGTATAATAGTGCTCCAGGTATCGATAACATTCCAAATATTGTACTAAAAAACTCTCGGTCGATTTTGTGCACTATGATTGCGCATCTGTGTAATCTTAGTCTTACTACTGGGATTTTCCCAAAAATTTTCAAAGAAGCGGCTGTCGTGCCCGTGTTTAAGAGTGGTGACGCAGATTCAATTGCTAATTACAGACCTATATCACTACTGAGCGCAATTAGTAAAATCATGGAAAAAGTAGTTAACACTCGTCTAATTAAATTCCTCGAAAGCAAAACCATACTGGCATGTACCCAATACGGTTTCCGCTCGGGTAGAAATACTGAGGATGCGGTAGCTAGGCTCTCGGATATCGTTACAAAGGCAGTAGACAAGGGTGAAAAATGTGTTGCTATATTTTTGGACCTGCAAAAAGCATTCGATACTGTCTCATTACCAATTTTGTTGCGTACTTTAGAGTGCATGGGCATAAGAGGTATGGTCCTGGAGTGGCTCCGAGACTATTTGAACGGTAGAAGTCAGGTGGTTAAAGTAAAAAACTCTTGTAGCTCCAGCTTTCCGGTCACGTATGGAATACCGCAGGGTAGTACCCTCGGTCCGACGTTATTTTTGGCTTACGTGAATAGCCTTTGTAAACTTCAAATAGATAACGTGGAAGTACTGGCTTTTGCAGACGATACTGTATTGATTTGCCGTGGGAAAACATGGTCACAAGTTCAAAAATCTGCCGAAATGGGCCTCAGACGAGTTATGCACTGGCTCGATGAGCATTTACTAACTATTAACGTAACTAAAACAAAATACATCTGTTTTAGAATAACGGAAGCTACAAGTCCAGGGTTAAATTTTTCAATTAAAGCCCATACTTCCCAATGCAAACTTGAAAATTGTGGCTACTGTGACTGCATTGCCATTGCCCAAACCGATACCCATAAATACCTGGGCGTTATCATAGATTGCCATTTAAACTGGAAACCACATATATCTTCACTTAGCAAAAGAGTACGTAAATTACTTCCAATTTTTAAAAACCTTCGCGATGCTGCTGACTGCAATCTATTGACCAACGTATATTATGCCCTTTGCCAATGCGTCCTGTCTTACTGCTGCCCTATCTGGGGTGGAGCTGCTCCAACTCATCTGCTTGAGCTGGAAAGAGCCCAACGTGCAGTCATCAAGGTCATGTTCCATAAGCCCAGGAAATACCCTACCCAGAAACTTTATGAAGAATCACGCTTCCTCACAGTTCGCCAATTATACATCTTCTTAACAGTCTTACGTCATCATAAATCTGTCGACCCATTGAAATTTTCACAGAGCAAAAGAAGAATTCGAACTCCTGTCCCCTCCTTTAACTCAATGTTCGCTCGACGTCAGCTATATTACATGGGGCCATTCATTTATCGGTTAGTTAATGACACGTACCAAATCTATAAAATGCCTAAGTTTCGTTTAAAAGCAACACTTAAAAAATACTTAACGGCCCTTGATTACCCTAGCACAGAAAAAATTCTACGAGTATAAAGCAAAAACCACTAGGAACTTGTATCCTTCAATATCAACATGTACCACCGCATACACTCACCCACACGACACTCAAGTAGCCATAAACGCCTGACACTCACTCATGACTCAGACGCAGCACACACAAACACATAGGCACACAACATACACCAATATACAAACAAGACACATACGAACATATTCATAGCTCACACACACTCTCTCTCACACACCCACACACACATTCACAAACACACACACACACTCACACACACACACACACACACACACTCACACACTCACACACACACACACACACATACACATGCTCACACGTATTTTCACACATCCCGTTTGATTAATAATATTAGATACTGGCCAGGGGTGGAGGGTTGGTAACCTGAGACACAGGATTCTCCTAGTTCAGGTACCAACCCGCCATAATTCTGATCGATCCTAGATTTAATTTTAGAATTACATTCTACTGTATTAAATTTGTGATTTATAATGTAATACTTATGGTGAGAAATAAACGTTATTATTATTATTATTATTATTAAAATATAAAATGCTTAATTAATCTTATTTAATTATTAATTATATATTAATTTTTATAATCAAACAATCATGTTAAGTATATTATATGGTTTTTAGTGTTTATTTATTGAGAAAAAGGTAAGGCTGTATTGTTGCCCCAATTTCTAAATGTGATATGAAGTAGTGAGTAGGTAAAAGTGAGAGATTGAAAGTGCCATTCCCTTTTTATACCTACCCTCAAATTTTATCTGGGTCGTAAATATTTACTAATGTCTTATACAATTACACATTACACAATATAATACAAGCACTTAAATTATAAGGGGTACTAAAATATAGCTACATTTTTAGTGGTTATGTATCTGTCTTATAATAAGTAAAATTTTTCGAACGCCTAACCTACTTAGTAAACAAGGGTGCTAAAATTTATCGAAAATATAAAAATTTAATATACTTAATTAAAAAGTTTGCGAGAAATATAACGCTTTTGTTTAACCTGTTACAAATATTGACAAAACAACCTATTATTGTATATACTAGATAGACCGAGGAAACCATTTAGAAACCTAAAAAGAGTATATTGCTTTAAACATTTTCTAGTATATTACTTATACAAATCAGGGTCTTTATATTGAAAAAAAAAAAATATGTTACAAATATTGTTTTTTAATACTAACAAAATCTTTACACAACGAAGAAATCTGCGCAAGCAATTAATATAAACAATAATGTATTTTACAAAAACAAACAAAACATAAGTAAGTTAACTATTAATAAATTTAAGCCTCCTTCAAAAATGAAATCGTACAATAAATTCACTTTTCCGTTAGGTGCCGTATAACTCAAGTATAAAGTGAAATTGATGGTCGATCTTCTGCATAAATGTATCTCAAAATTCTAAATAGTTACCCGTACCGACTTGTGTTGTAAAATTTTTCTTGTATCCCGGTGTACCGATTCCAATATTAACATACTAAACCACTTTAAATGTTTTATTATGGATTTAGCTATCTAATAAAGTTCTACCTATACCTTAGCTATACTTCAGTCGTATACATCTTCCTCTAAACCAAACCGCTTATTCAAATAAATGCGTAGTTATCTTAATAAAGTTCTACCTATTTATAGTCATACCCACTTTAGTCGTGTTCTTTATACTTCTAAACCAAACCGCTTGTTCAAATATAGATTTAGATAACGTTCTACCTATAGGTACCTTAGTTATACCACGTTATACTTTAGTCGTGTTCTATATACATACTTCTAAACCTAATCGCTTGTTCAAATACAGGTTTAAATTAAGTTCTACCTATTTCATAGTTATACCACGTTATATACTTTAGTCGTGTTCTATATACTTCTAAACCAAACCGCTTGTTCAAATATAGATTTAGATAACGTTCTACTTATAGGTACCTTAGTTATACCACGTTATACTTTAGTCGTGTTCTATATACATACTTCTAAACCTAATCGCTTGTTCAAATACAGGTTTACATAAAGTTCTACCTATTTCATAGTTATACCACGTTATATACTTTAGTCGTGTTCTATATACTTCTAAACCAAACCGCTTGTTCAAATATAGATTTAGATAACGTTCTACTTATAGGTACCTTAGTTATACCACGTTATACTTTAGTCGTGTTCTATATACATACTTCTAAACCTAATCGCTTGTTCAAATACAGGTTTACATAAAGTTCTACCTATTTCATAGTTATACCACGTTATACTTCAGTCGTGTTCTATATACTTCTTAACCAAACCGCTTGTTCAAATATAGATTTAGATAACGTTCTACCTATAGGTACCTTAGTTATACCACGTTATACTTTTGTCGTGTTCTATATACATACTTCTAAACCTAATCGCTTGTTCAAATACAGGTTTACATAAAGTTCTACCTATTTCATAGTTATACCACGTTATACTTTAGTTGTGTTCTATATACTTCTAAACCAAACCGCTTGTTCAAATATAGATTTAGATAACGTTCTACCTATAGGTACCTTAGGTCTACCACGTTATAATTTAGTCGTGTTCTATACATATACTTCTAAACCAAACCGCTTGTTCAAATATAATTTAGATAAAGTTCTACCTATTCCTTAGTTATACATTAGTCATGTTTTATCTACTAGGTACTAAATAAACCAAATTGCTTGTGATTTCTGCCCTGTGTGGTTGTTATTGTTGTTGTGTTAACTGCTTATATTGTTAATGTCTATTTGTGTTGAGTCTTTTTGTGTAATTATAACATATAATTATTACTGTGTAACCATTTTATCTATTATTAAATTATATCTATTCTTCATAATGTATTGTGAAACTATCATATTGGTACATGTAGTACTTAATTATAATTTAGAAAGTATAAAAAAAAATATATTTGTTAAGATGTCAGACAAGTAAGTGAATGTTATAATGTTGTTGATATTAAAATTTCTTACGCAAAGATGTTGTTTTTTTCATCTCGATGAAACATTGTACAAAAGTCTGGTGTTGCCTCCATAATTTAAACGCCTTTATATTTTTTTACCACTAAATCTTAGAAAAAAAAAAATGTATCTTATACTAATCAGACAGGCCTTGATTTACTTAGTAGGGACCTACTGCTACATTCTCCCCCCAGCAACAAAGCTCGTTCTATATATACTATAATTTACAAGTATTAGTTTTCTCAATTGAAAGTTGCAATTCTTATAGGCATCCAGGCCTATAAGGCAGGGAAAGCTCGTACCAAGCCGTCCTCCTACCGCCCTATAAGTTTACAGCTTCCTCAGAGCGGCTTTCGGAGCCCCCTGGTTCGTCCGAAATGCGGACCTACACAGGGACTTCGAGCTCCCCACAATTCCCCAATATCTTAAAGACCTAGCAGTCCTCTTTTTCGAGCGTACACAAAATCACCCGAATCGATTAATTGTGCAATCCACAACCTATCATCCCCCCGACCGACCTCGGCACGGTCGAAAAACAATTGTTAAACGGCCTCGGCACGTACTAAAGGACCCAGACGACGATCTCGCTATCTGGATAGCGACATTAGTCTCAACGACCTCCCCTACTAGGGCCTCCCCCTCACACGACGCCGACTTCCCCGGGATCGTTGGCGAATGCACGGACCTACCTCATATACGAGGTATCAGAGAGTGCCGGGGCGCTTCTCACCCCCACTCAGTCGCAGTCGCAACCGCGTAACTATATCGGGGTCGTAATCGGGTTCGATGCTCACGCTGGTCGAAGGAACGACCCCAAGAGCGACAACCCAACCCGAGGCCCTTAAGCGTTGGGCGCTATATGGGCTGATACTTCTTCAGAGTCTCGCCCCAAAAGCCCGGTGGAGCAGTAATGGCTGCATCAGCCAACTGCATAGTCAGTCAGAAAAAAGAAAAAAAAAAGTATTAGTTAGGTGCAACGTGTTAATTTCGGGTTTTTCCCGTTGGTCTAACTCATATGTCCAACTGTTAATAATATGTTGTACGAACAAGATTTTTTCCCCGTGGACAAACTAAATAGTTGAACATTAGATAACTGATATTGCCCTTTGTACAACTACTTCACTATTTATAAATAAAAACCAATAAGTTCCCTTTTAAATAGATATATTTTAAAGATAAAACACACCTTGTTCAAAAGAAATATTTAACACATATTTTCTCCATTTATTCTTTTATAACAACTTATTTTATTCACCAATGCATTATTTTTTCATTTATTAATCTAAAAGTTGTTTGGCAAGTATTTCAATTTGACGTCTTTTCAATAGACCTACAGTTCGTACCACGGATCTTAGGGTTTTAAGGCCTTCGGCGTAGTCTCTTGGTCATTCACTTCGCATTCATTTGCACGTGTTTACCGATTGGTTTTCATTTGAACCGGAAATAGGGATAAACTATAAGCAACTTACTAAGTTAAGGTAAAACGATGTGTAAAAAATTGTATTAACAAATAATTAAAAGAAATATAAACGGGACGGGTGATCGAAAAGTACACAGAAAACAGGCAACCTTGTTTTTAAGTTATAATTATTTTTCCTTATCAATATACACTCCCTTGACCTAAATACATTAATTAGACCTCGAAATCAATATTTCTCAAACATTTAAAAAAAAACGGCCGATTCCGTCCTTTTTTACGCCATTGCATAGACTTTTGTTAAGTTTCATCTCCAGTAATTCTTTCTAAAATCCACGTAGGTTCGTCACCAATCAACTTCAAAATCTCCTTCGACGCCTCATCTCGTTGCTACTTTTGCGGGGCGTGATAAACATTCACGGCACCCATCTTGCACTCACTTTAGTCATAACAAGATGGTCGTGAAGAATCCTCAAAATTGCGGTATCTACATATACACCAATACACCAACAATTGCAGAAAGTTGTTTTTTCTTCAGGCGATCATATCCTAGTAGGTATAAGTTTTAATTGTTTCTTTTTTAATCCGCGCACATTTAGAATGGGATACGACCTTCTTGAACTGAGGCATGTGCATGCGAACGTTACGACCTTTTATATAATATCAAAATAGTACCTATTATAGCACATGTTTTAAAGTGATTGTTAACATGTTAAAATTTCATACTTAAAAATAGAGTCACAACTAAAATATTCTATGGATATCTTTTAAAATACGTAATAATACTAATAGTGGTGTATTTGTATTAGATAAGTATATGGGGGTGTTTCGCCCGACTTCTTTTAAGGTACTATGTTTCGTAATGGCGTGTGGTCTGTTATTTGTTCCAAATCCTATTAGCCTAATCCATATTAATATTATAACACCCGAACACCTTAATCGACACTTCCTCACAGTAGCCTCGAAGTATGTAGTGCAAACAGACAAACACATATCTGTGTCATATGTTCAAAATGGTATAGGTGATGCAGATGTCCCAGACTTAGTGCTACCCAGAATCACACTCGCAGACCTCAACTGCACGCTGCGCTCACTGATAAAGTCGCGATCCACTCGCGATATTTACGACATCTCTGTAGACCTACTTATGTGCATCTGGCCGCTTCTATCCGGAATACTGGTTGAACTAATCAACTCAATTTTTTCATCCGGTATATACCCAGACGTACTTAAGAGCACACGAGTGTGTCCAGTCTACAAAGGAAAAGGGGAGAGGGATTCTGTAGACTTTTATAGACCTATAACAATAGTACCAAACATATCAAAAATTATTGAATCGATTTTATCAAATTGCTTAATGCAACATCTTGAAACTAACGACCTACTGACTGACAGACAATTTGCCTACAGACAAAATAGGTCTACCACAGAAGCGGCGCATAAAATCTACGACTGCATTGCAACGGCTCTGGACGACAAGTACAAGGTGGCAGGGATATTCTGTGATCTCTCAAAAGCGTTTGACGTTATAAACTTTGAGTTGTTATTAGAAAAAATTAAACATTATGGCCTGAAAAACAAAACGCACGAACTGTTCAGGTCATTTTTAACTAATAGACATCAAACGGTTCAAATCGAAATAGACGGCAAAACCATAAAGTCAAATGCGGGCAAAGTGGAGATTGGTATACCACAGGGATCGGCCCTCGGAAACTCTCTATTTTCGCTCTTTATGAATGACCTCCCATCTTCAGTTACCGAAGGCCTGACGGTGCTGTTCGCCGATGACACAACAGTGGTGGTGAGTGCACCCACATACGAACAGCTCGAAAACAAGATAGCAAACGCGTGCGCTCAGCTCAACGCGTGGTTCTCGGCAAACGGCCTCGTCCTCAATGTCACAAAGTCCAATATTATAATATTCTCGACAGGAAACCCCACTTTAACTCCACAAGTACAGAGTCCGATGCCACAATGCGAGTCCTGTAGATTTCTCGGGTTTACCATAGACCATAGACTAAACTGGAAACACCATGTGTCAACGTTGTGTGAAAAGCTGAGTAGTGCAGTATTTGCACTACGAAAGCTGAAACCACTCGTGTCTGACGTTGCACTACTACAAATATATTTTGCCTTCTTTCATTCCCTTCTGTCATATGGCATTATTCTATGGGGCAACTCGACAGACTCCAATCGAGTGTTCATTATACAAAAGAGAGCTCTTCGCACACTGGCGGGTGTAAAACCTCGCCATTCATGCAGAGAACTATTTAAAAAATATGGTATAATGACACATTATTCTCAATATGTGTTTGATATTATAATGTACACTCGACGCAACATAAACACCTGTAAACGCATCAGTGTTCCAGGCAGAGTGACTCGTCAAACAGGGCGACTACAACGTGTGCCACGACGACTAGCGCTGCTGGATAAAAATCCGCGAGTCATAGGCCCAGCTTATTATGAGCACCTCCCCGTCGACCTAAAAAACGAACTCTCGGATCAGAAATTTGGTCGCCGGCTAAAAGAGCTTTTACTGACTCAATCACTGTATTCTGTCAAAGAATACAGTGACCACGTTTGACATTTTTAATATTTGTTTGTTTTTGTTTTGACATTTTTATTGATTTTTATTTATTTTTGTTCTTGTTTTGACATTTTTATTGACTTTTAATTTTTATTTATGTTTGTTTTAAATTTTGACATTTTTAAATCTTTGACTGAATATTGATTCTATTTATATGTTTATTTTTAATTGTTGACGTTTTTATCTTAGAATATTTCTAAGCCTTTATTTTTCATTGTGATTTAAATTTTTACACTTGACGATCTTTTTGTGAATTGGTTATGTATTATTATTTTAATGACATAATGTAATTTTCGATGAGAAATAAATGACCTACCTACCTACCTACCTAACCTAATATGAATGAACTTTTCCGTGCGACGAAATTCATAATCCATTTGGTATTTTTACAGGATCAATTTAACTGCATTTTTAACTATTAATATCTAATCTAATTGATTTTTAAGTAAATAATAAATAATCATAATAAATAAAAAAAATATTAAAAGTTAACCACATCTTCCACTTTTACAGTTCATTACAACCTACTAGGGTTTCGAATGTTAGAAGGTACAAAATGGTTTCACATCAGTATCTGCATATCCTCATGATACTTAATCCTTATCCTGTATTTGTCAGCGCCACCTGCCTAGTCTGAGAAATTACTCCCAAAAGGTTTGACTGATTGAAATTTAAGTCTATATATAGGTACAGTATCGAAAAGCGAATAAAAGTTCAAACGCAACTGCTTGCAATGTTACAGGTCAAGTTAATACCAACATTATAAAGTAACAGCTCAACGATTACGCAAAATTATCTTATTAATTTATTTGTCTTAAAATAATTAGGGACGCGATGAAACCGGACCTTAATCTGCCATTTTATGTTTGTGTAATGTTTGTATTTAATTTATGTTGACTAATTACTCATAAATATGGGGCGTTCATTAATTACTTAAGGCGTTTATGAGGGGAAGGGTTCAAGCCGAATCTCACTTAATCTTACAAGGGGGAAGAGAAGGGTGTCTCGGCAAATATAACGTAATTTTACAAAAAAAACAGTGTACAATTCCGAAAAAATGGATTAAATTAAGTAAAACATGTTTACCCGCTAATATATGACTAAATACCACACAATAATTGTTTAAGAGTATAGTGCTCAACTCAGGTAGCTTCCAATTTGACTTCGCAGGAATACTCATATATTATTTCTTCTGCACAATGTTCTGAATAGCCCCAGTGCTCCCCAATATCTACTAGAGCTTTTCAAATTTAACCTTATTTTCTGCCAGAATATGTCTTTACGATCAAAGGAAGAATTTACACTATCAATTCCATGGCATTCCACAACTTTCTTTGGTAAGTCCTTTGCCGTCAAGACTGCATTGCAATGGAATAACTTTTGTATTTAAAAAAAACTTGAAAAAGCATTATTTTTATTTACTAAACTATAAATAATGTCATTATTTATTACAATGCATGTGTCTAGCTGCCACTATTGCTCATGACAATAATCATCTATAGTTATGTATGTGTATGGATACATAATTATCCATGAGTATATAAGTATATCCATGTATATATTACACAGTGTAGTTCTAAATATTTTTTGTACGAAGAGGAAATTCTAGTAATATTATTAATGTGAAAGTTTGGTTGATTGTTACTTAATTACGCTTCAATCACTGGACAAATTAAGATATATCTTGGCACACAGATAGGTTACATCCTTGAATAGGACATAGGTTACTTTTTATCTCTAATATCCCACGGGACTAACTGTAACTGAGCTTAAAAGAGCTATAGCAAACTTCATTAGTATAATTAGCGGAGCCGCTGGCAAAATCTAGCAAAGTCTGGCAAAATTAGAATATCCTTTGGTGGCGCTGGTCAGGCAGTCACTGTGCCTTAACGAATTATTTTAAAATTACATCAAACGATGATGATGTTAAGTTGGTAACTCACTAGCCAGAGTATCCGTTGATTATTAAATTATGTAAAACCCTTATTCAAAAACAGACTTGCTAATTTAATATAATTAAGTATTCAGATGTTTTATGGTTATCGTATAATTAAAGAATACAATTTTGATGAATCGAACGTTGAATATGTTAGCATTTGTAGTACGGTCAAAAATTTACTGGGTTTAATTAATTTTCAAACCCATATCAGTAACAGTACCATGCTTACCCTACCTATACTCATTTTAATACACTTAACATAATAATATACAGCACCTACCTAGAAATCCGAGCTTCTGCTTATATGATAGTGCCTACTTTTGTCGGGTAGCTAATAACAATCAATGCACTATTCTAACCACACTAACGATGAGTAACATAATTTTGGTAACTCAATATTCGATAAGATGGCGTTAATAATTTTAATATAATCAACTACAAAACAAGGGACATACTTATAAGTCTACCAAAATTTGTCTACCTACTAATACGTTTACTGTTTTCCATACCGCAGGTACAACACTTACCATGTCCGGTGAGTAATGGACGTGCTTCGCGTACCCCACCACCCCCCAATTTTTCAGCCCCCATCGTCAGCTTGAAGCGTCCTTCTCTCGTTTAAATACCTTAAACGTGAACCTCGGCAACGGTAAATGCCTGAATTGGATTTTTTGTAGAAGGGTAAGGGTTGTCACACACAAGAGAGGTAATATAAGATATATTTATGAGACCGCATATCTTACGATCTCACACATCTAACGTCATTACCAACGCACACTATCCAATAACCCATACAAATTGTGCTCTTATTTCTTATCTAATGTTTCTACATATTATCTCGATAATAGTATTATTATATAGTAGTATATCGAGTGAGTTCTCTTTCGAACATCATGTCCGGTAAAGGCTAATAGAGCGAGATCGCGGTAAATTCGTCTTAACCAGTCATGATTTTTGGAAAAGAACTTGTGAAAAGGTGCGTTTTGTTGACTGCTTCAATGCGTTTAATGTCATAATCCTGCCAAGTTAAAAAGACATAAATTCTGTACTACACAGTACAAATCTTGATTCATTCTCTTTGGTAGGACAACCGCATTATGTACATTATGTCGGTCAACAAAACGCCACTTTTCTCGATATTAGTATTAGTATTCAGTTGTAGTGTGGAATGTATTTAAATTTTAACAAAAATTACAAATACTAGACTTATGTATAAAGTTGATTTCTTATTAAGTAAGTA
This sequence comes from Apoda limacodes, assembly GCA_946406115.1. Taxonomy (NCBI): domain Eukaryota; kingdom Metazoa; phylum Arthropoda; class Insecta; order Lepidoptera; family Limacodidae; genus Apoda; species Apoda limacodes. Next base: position 16,317,087 of record OX291542.1, read on the forward strand.
GTTACCTCAGTATTATTATGAATGTTCTCGTTACTGTATTTTTTAGTTAGTTAGGTATACTTATCTTGATGTTATATTCTCTAAACTACTTTATTATTTGTAATATACCAAAGTTTTAATTAAATAGTAATTCTGGACTAATATTGTGTTATTATTTGAAACCTCTCTCGTCCAAGGTTCCTAAAGAGTTCCAATTAGGTACTATTGGTCACTTCCAAAAGAACTAGATACTGTTATATACACATGTTTTATGTATTTGAATTTATTTACATAGGAACATATGTATACATACATCATTACATATATAATTCTAATGTACGTGAGTAGGTCACTGAACTCGGCTGCACCGATTTTGATTAAATTTTTGTCTGTTTGAGTAGGCCCCCTAATTAATGATTTAGATTTACAATGGGACTTAGTAAGTGGCGCTGTGGTCGGGTTATTAAAAAAATTGTATTTATAGAGCAATTTACTCTTATTCACAATATATGTTGGTATTTATATGTATATTTATATACATTTACACACTTACACCCATGAAGAAATTAATTTTAAATTTTAAAATATTCTTTAAAAACAATAGATATAGGTACCTAAGTAGATGATTAATTTATTTAAGTGGGTAGGTATGGACACAAGCTAATTTCTGTAATACTTATTGATATAAATATAATACTAAATCATCACACAAGGCTATATATATAACTGTTCCATTCGAAGCATAGACCAAAGTCGCGGGGGCCACCGCCGGCGTCTGCTTTATAATCCCAAGCCTTTATACATATATATTATATTTATAAAAGAGATAACTGAAACTGACTAATATACTAACGCAAAGCCCAAACTACTTTTATTGCTTATTCTTGGGTGAAGGTAGGCGGTCCGCTCTGCATATTCTGCATCTTTTTAGATGTACACATTTACTAATATTTACATTATGAGCAAACTTGAAATTTCTGCTTTTTTAATTTTACCTTGGAGAATTCAAATGTTCCCGAAGTAATAAGGAATATAAGTCGAAATTCACGTGGGCGGACATACAGCCACAGATATAGCTTGCTATAGCAAACTTTACTATAATCAAGAAGTTGCCATAGAAATCCCATACCGATCCCCAAATTGAGTGCGGGCGGAGCAGCTGGCAAAAGCTAGTAGCGTATAAATAGGAAAGCATATAATAATATGTAAGTATATCTTTAAGTATTTAAAAATTGCGCTGATTTTTGGCACACCTTTATACCTAGATAAAGAGACTAGTGAACATACTTTAAATCCAGATCAAGATTTCCCACGGAAATAGATTTTTCCTTCGGTTATACACCGGGACACTATTCCTTAACGTTGCAATGAAGCATGAATTAGGAGAACGAGATGATCCTTTTTTGACTGAGATTGAACATAGTATACCTTTTTCGAAAAACAAGAGTTCCCACGGAAGTATTTTCTTTGGCACTGACTGTGTACGTCGCAATGTGTCAGTGGGATAGCGTATGGGAAGCAGAAAAAGCGGAGTGTCGCAAGCAAAAAAAAAAGTATTTGACAGCTTAACATTTCATGTATCTAACCTAAAAAATATCAAAATGACAACTACCATCTGTTTAAGAAAAACGACAATATTGTGATGATTATTCAACAAGTCTACTCACAGCTTAAAAATATAAAGTCTTCAGTTGGAGATCATGGGATAAATTGTTTGTGAGTAGTTTTGAATCCGGCTACACAGAGAATATGTTCGGCTCGTCCAGGGAATACAAGAAATGGAGGAAATCTAGGTAAGTTACGTAAAGAGTATATACATCTACCTATGATTTTGAATACTACACGTTAAGTCAAAGCCTTTATTGCATAGATAGGTTTTACAGAGTGACGGAGTTATAACAGTACTTGGTTTCTTAACGTTTTGAACCAAAAATGTATAAAATAATACTGTTAATCAGAAATCTAGATCTATCAGCTCCAAAGTAAGAAAGATATCTTTTACTAACCCGAATAATTTTAATTGACTTTTTACCAATGCGGATCTATTACTGCGGAAGGAATGTTTGCAATGGTGAAACATAAACTTACTTTAAGAAAGAAGTTATTAGATATTTGAAGAGTCGGCAACGCGCAAGTGATGCCCCAGGTATTGCAAGCGTCCATAGGCTGCGGTAGCCGCAAGCTTGTTTGCCACCTTAGTGGTATAAGAAAGAAAAAAACAATGGGATCGAATATCTTGAGACAGCTATTGATTTAATTAAATTTAAGCTGGTTCACTCTCTTCTAGATTAAGAGCCAGGAGTTTTGCCTTCCTCTAACTTGAAAGCTGGGCAGGCCGATGTATCCGGCCGGGCACTATAAATGCAGGAGTTTGTTACCAATATATCAGTGGCATGTCCTTGAGTTAAAAAGGTTATGTAGCATACAATTTCGTTCTGATATCGCTGACAGCACTCTAAGGATATGTTAGCTGCACAGTTGGATATGGCACAAACTAATTGAAAGTCCTTTTGATATATTTGGGTTCTATAAAAGTCCGATTTCTTGTTGTGCTGTAACGAGGTTCATATCTAAATATGATATGTAGAGAGCAGCGCACGCCAGTGTGCGCGACGCGAACGGTGGTGCGGGGCCCCGAACACGCGGCTGCGGGCGTCGCTGGCGGCGCGCGCAGCACCGGCGTGCCCTTTCAGCGAGTCTCCGTCACCGGGATACATGTTACCGGGGTATTAAACTATTACGTCTATTACTTTCCCCTTATCAACATACTATCTTTTGCCCACGGCTCCACCCGCGCTAAATTTGGTTATCGGCGTGGCATTCCTACGACAACCCTTTGATTATAGTACGGAAGTTTGCTATAGAAAGCTATCGGTGAAGTTATAATAGTGTGTCCACGTAAAATGCGGTTATTAAAATCTATTTCTAAGGGAACTTCTAAGTTTTCCGGGATAAAAAGTTCTTTCCTTCTTAATCTCTTCAACTGTGCTTGTGCGCTATGAATTCTTGTGATGTAAAGGAGTGACAAACATACAAACAAATATAAAATCATCTCCCCGTCTGACAGTAATAATCATGCCACCACTAGTAGATATGAAAATCCGATAGTTGACAAATCATCAATTTATTTAGAACGTGAAACAGTTAAAAGTGAATTAAAACGCATTAACACTCAAAAAGGAGCAGGCTCTGATGGAATTCACCCAATCCTCGTCTCTAAATGTGCCGAAGAACTCACTGAACCTATGTTTCATACTTCACTTAACTCAGATACCTTTCCGAGCGTATGGAAAAGAGCCCTAGTTACTCCTATACCAAAGAATAATTTAAAAGCACTAGTCACGCAATATAAGCCAATTTCCAAATGAAGTACCCTTGGTAAAACATTTAAAAAAAATTTACATCCCAACTGTTTCTTAAAATACGCCACCATATCAGTGAAAACAGCACGGGTTTATCAAGGGGCGTAGCGTTGACAGTAATATGGTTGCATTCACCGACTTCACTTCGACGGCAATGGCAAAAGACTTGCAAGTAGACGTTGCGTATACCGATTTTTCGAAAGCCTTCGACAAAATAAATCATGATCTGTTAATAAAAAAACTTAACAAAATCGGGATACACGTCAGTCTTTTAAGATGGATTGAGTCCTATATCAGGAATCGTAGCCAAGCAGTCTGCCTAAATGGGTTTATGTCAAGGTTTCGAGATATCCCCTCAGGAGTACCCCAGGGTTCGCATCTTGGCCCATTTCTTTTCTCATTGTATATCAATGACGTGGGTGAGGTCATACATAATAGCGAACATTTATTATACGCCGATGACACCAAAATTTATTGAGTTGTAAAATCCACAGCAGACTGCATAAAATTACAAAATGACCTTGAAGCGCTTTTTGCTTACTGTACTAACAATCAACTTTCCTAAATGCTGATAAATGTCAATAACTTACAAATATATTATATTAGTATTTCACATACATCAGATCGATCCTTGATTTTTCCAGCGTAACCTTGTGCTCCCATTATAAAATACATATTAACGGACTGGAAAAAATTCAAAAAAATTTCATTAAAACCCTGAATCATCGCAACAACCGTCCCACTGAAAGCTATCAATCGTCCATACATTATAAATTACTTAGTCTAGACATGATCTACTTACATAAACTAATAAACAACAAAGTGGACTCGCCGTCAGTTCTGTCATTATTACACTTTTAATATCAAGAAACTTAAGCCCACACGTCCTTCTCGCCCTAATCGTAATTTGTTTTTACCACCTCAATACAAGAAAAATTATACAAAAAATTGTTATTTAACTCGCTCTACAAACTTGTTTAATAAAGAATTTTCTGATTTAGACTTGTTTAATGATTTGATTCTCACAATTAAAAACCAAATTAATAAAACACTTCTATATCATAAGCTATCCTTATTATGCATTAAGTATATAAATATGTATAAATTAACATCATTCATATACCTATTTAAATATAATATACATAAATATTACTTATATATAATCTCTATATGTACCTATGTTAATGTAATCCCATTCAGCCGCTTTTATACATCTACATATGCATATAAATATATATACGTACATATATCTATGAATAGATTAGAAATACCATATAGAATCTTAAAATGTACCTTAATAACACAAAGACGTCTACCAAAATGATTTATAAATTTTTATTTGTAAAAAATTTACTTTAATTAGTCGGCACTCATTGTCTTCAGCAATTTTAGCATAAGCAATAGTAAAATTTACTGTAATGACTGTATGTTGCCATAATAAATGAGAAAAAAAAAGAAAAAAAAATGGTGGTTGGGTGTTTGTTTAAAAAATCGTCATTTTAAAAGCTATAATTGCATTAGAATTGGTATTTTAGGTTAAAAATTAAGATTGACATATTTGACTGTTTTTTGAAATCCGTCCTTTAGTGGGGGAAAATAGAGTGTTTGGTATACGTAAATCAAGATTTTGCATTAAGCCGAGCCTAAAGTAAACACATTATATGTCATACGGTATGGACCATACCCTTAACACATGTAAACGGACAGGTACCTCTCGAGGAGCTAACCAGCTCGGCTACGTTGCTAGTGGAGGCCTTGGAACTGCGGCAACGCTATATGGAGATCTCCTCCCAGGCCTTCCCGGCCAACCTGGCACAGTACCTCTCAAAGAGAGAGATTCCGAAGCAGCACCACACGAATCGTCACTCCACATTTTTCGATCAAAGACTGTTAAACTTCGACCGTTAGTAGAAAAAAAATCATTACATTATCTATCTACATTAATATTAGATATATCTTATTATAGTACGGGCTCCAATAGGTTTAGAAAACGATTCCGTGTCGGACGGATACCCATCTCGGACATGCCAACTATTGGTATGTATTTGTTAGACACGTTTTCCGGAAAACCAAAAGTGCGGTAGTAGACTTTTAAAGTGGTGAAGGGGGTCATTATTAAATAAATACGTAACAAAGATAGCGTTGTTGAGCGATGTTGCTCGATAACTATTGAATCGATTTACTTGAATAATTTGTCAAATTAAAGTGGTTGTAATGTGAAATAATAAACTTCAAACATTGATCCGTAAACAACTTAAGCAAAAAAATGACTTTTCGAAAAAAAAAAACTTTTTCCTTTATTAAATAACTTGCTAATTAACAGGCTTTTGTAATTTTGATTAGGAGTAAAGAGTGTTGTGACATGTATCAGGATACCAATAAACTTTAAACCACTCCGATCGAATAACAATCAAGGGAGCTAGCCATTTACATGCGTGGCGGTGCAAAAAATCACGACATAGATGGCGGCCGGAACTATGTTATTGAGCGGTGTTGTTGTTGTTCTTTGAAAGTCTTCTAATCAAGTTTGGATCATGGTGGCTATTATGGCTGTGATATGCCATCATTGTTGCGTTGATTTTGGCATATCACAGCCTAACTGTGTGTGATACTATCAGCGCATTGTCATATCTAATTTGGAAAGCAAGCTGGCCGATTGTTGGAAAAAATCTAAAGTATCACAGAAACATTTTTTGGAAGCTAAAAAGTCTATAATCCTGGTGTATACAAACAAAAACTTAGAGAAACTAACGAGTCTCAATGTTCCAAAACAAAAGAGGTTGAAAAATTCGAACGTATTGTCTGACTTAATAATATAAATAACTATAATGTTTGTTACTTAATCCCGCCGCAACGAAGCATCCAATTGAGCTGAAATTTTGCACCGAGATAGTTGAAGATACAGAGGAGGACAAAGGCTACTTTATATCCCGGGGAATTCAAAAGATCTCGCGGGAGTAACTATAACCGATTTCCACGAACGAACCATAGCTGCAGCTATAGCTTTCCTCCCGACATTAGAACCGTGACGGACTGGGATAAATTCCCTCGCTCGCCTACGGAGCAGTTCGGCTTCCGTGCCAAACACTCGTGCGACCACCAAGTCCTCCCGTATCACGGAACATATTCTCACTGGCTTCCAACCAGTATTTGGTAAGCCCCGTCAAACGGGCGCTGTCTTCTTCGATGTAACGAAAGCCTTCGACAAAAGTCTGGCACAACAATTTATAAACTGTACAACTATCAGTTACCAGACCGTCTCTTACTTATCATACGAGACTATTTGTCGAACCGCAGCTTTCGCTTTAGAGTCGAAGGCACTCTCTCTTCCCCTCGTCCCATAAAAGCAGGAGTCCCGCAAGGGTCCGTGCTCGCTCCTATCTTGTACCTTCTGTACACACACGACATCCCTAAAACGATAGGTATCCAATTAGCCCTCTTCGCGGACGAAACGGCTATCTATACCACCGATAGGCAAGTGAGTCAAATCACTAAGATACTCCAATCCGCAATCACCACACTAGGCGAATGGTTTCGGAAATAGAGAATCGAAGTAAATCCCGACAAAAGCTGTGCCGTTCTTTGCACCGAAGGCCGCCCTCCGCAACCACTCCCGTTTCACTCTTCGGCCGTGCCATTCCTTGGCAAAACAAGACCAAATATCTCGGTGTGACCCTGGATAGGCGTTTGAACTTCCGCGATCACACCAAAATAGTTAGAGACCGAGCCGCTTTAGTCCTCGGTCGTCTATATCCCATGATAGGCAAGTACAGTAAGATGTCCCTTAGAAATAAGCTGACTCTTTACGTCACTTGCATCCGCCCCATAGTAGCATACGTTAGCGTCGTCTATGCGTTGTCAAAACGCAACCTTCACAAACTTCAGACCCTCCAAAACCGCTTCCTCAGAGCGGCCTCCAAAGCCTCCTGGTACGTCCAGAATGCGGACCTACACATGGACTTCGAGCTCCCCACGATTCCCCAATATCTCAAAGACCTGGCATTCCGCTTTTTCGAGCGTACACAAAATTACCCGAATCGATTCGTTAACGGGGTATTAAAGAGTGCCGGGGCGCTTCTCGCCCCCACTTAATCGCAATCGCAACCGCAACCGCGTGACGGGGAACTCCCCTCCTGGCGCTGACTCACCTTCGGGTTCGAGGCTCACGCTGGTCGAAGGGACGACCCCAAGAGCGACGAACCAAGCCGAGGCTCCCCCCGCGGGAGCAGTAATGGCTGCAACAGCCAACTGCATAGTCAGTACAGAAAAAAAAGCTTCAGCTGGCTATAATAAACTTTTTTAGTATTATAAAGGAGTTGCCGTAAGAATCCTATTCCGATAACCAAATTAAGGGCGGGAGGAGCCGCTGGCAAAAGCTAGTTTTTAATTAAAATTACAAAACTCTGGTTATCAGCCAGTATTCCGGCAGACGCATACGAACCGTAGTTGACGGTAGTTGCTCTGATAGCATGAACATTAATGCTGGTGTCCCGCAAGGCTCTGTGCTGTCTCCTACGCTGTTTCTGCTGCATATCAATGACATGTTGGACATCAACAACATACATTGCTATGCAGTTGACAGCACGGGTCGTGCAAACATCCCTCGTTCCGTTGTGGAGAAAAACCGCGGAGAACTTGTGTCTCAAATCGAGACCACACTGTCCAAGGTCTCTGACTGGGGACGGGTAAACTTGGTCCGATTTAACCCTACAAAGACACAAGTGTGCGCGTTCACCGCTAAGAAAACTTCATTCACTGTAGTCCCACAATTCCAGAACACTCCCCTCTCCATCTCCAAGAGCATTGGGATCCTTGGTGTCGACATCTCCAGCGATGTTCAGTTCCAAGACCATTTACAAGATAAGGTGAAGATGGCGTCCAAAAAACTTGGTGTACTCAACAGAGCGAAGCAGTACTTCACGTCGGGGCAAAGGTTGTTACTTTACAAGTCGCAAGTTCGGCCCCATATGGAGTACTGCTGCCATCTCTGGGCGGGTACCAGCTTGGTTCAACGACGGGCTGTGAGAATTGTCGACGTTTCCAAACTCACTTGCGGTATCGAGCCCTTAAGTCTGAGGAGAGACTTTGCCTCTCTGTGTGTGTGAAATGATGCCCACGGCTACTTTCTACCATCGCACCGCTCGCCATCGGCAGGGAATTCATTCTCACACTTTAGAACCTTAATGGTCGCGTACAGTGCGGTTTCAGAGAAACTTCCTCCCGCGAACGCTTAAGTTGTGGAATGAGCTCCCTGCCAAGGTTTTCTGCAAGGACTACAGTATGGAGTTCTTCAAGAAAGAAGTTATTAGATTTCTGAAGGGTCGGCAACGCGCAAGTAATACCCCTGGTGTTGCAAGCGTCCATAGGCTACGGTGACCGCTTACCATCAGGCGGACCGTAAGCTTGTTTGCCACCTCAGTGGTATTAAAAAAAAAAAAAAAAAAAAAACAGTTACCCAGTACGAAAAAATGTTTTTTTTTCTAAAAGTTGGTTTATTGGTTATATTATTTTATTTAAGTTGTACATGAATTAGTTTATGTAATACGCTGTTCTTTATTGAAAACACTTTTATTTGACACCCTAACCAAGTGAATCAGTTCAGTAGTTAGTTATCGAGCAATATTGCTCAACAACATTGATCCGTCCGCCATCTATCTCGTGATTTTTCGCACCGCCACGCTCGTATATGACTCTATCTCCCTTGTTTGTTACCCGATCAGGGTAATTTAAATTTAACTTATTAGTCTCCTGATAAATGCCACAACATACTTTATGTCTAACTAAAATAACAAAATCCTGGTAATTAGTGAGTTATTCAGTAAAGAAAAAAGTATTTAGTTTTTTTGTAATATCTCATTCTATTTAAGTTGTACATTAATCAATGAATGAAGTTGATTATTTAACATTACAAGTACTTGAATTTGATACCTTATTCATTAGTCATCGAGTAAAACCGCTCAACAACATAGGCCAGCCGCCATCTTTGTTACGTTATTATAAGTCATAACTACCCTCTCCACCACTTTACGAGTCTACTACCTCACTTTTAATATTCAGGAGAACGTGCCTAACAAGTATATGTTACTTACGGTAGGTATGTCCGAGATGGTCGAAAATCGTAATTTGAGCACTTTGCTATAAATGGATCCCGTACTATCAATATAATAGTTTTTCTCTGTTTATTTCTTAGATATTTCAAAGATATATATATATTGGCCTTCGTCAGTCTAAAAGATCAAAATATTACGATTACAAATTATTGATATTAAATAAATATATAATAAATATATAAAAAGTGTTGCCAGTAGTAACTTAACTACTTGATGACCTTTATTCATAATATATGATTAACTAGCTTTTGCCGGCGGTTCCACCCGCCCTAAATTCGGTTATCAGTGTAGGAGTTAACTGCAACGCCTCAATTATAGAAAAAAAACTCGGGACTCAAACTATCTCCATGCTAAAGTTCATCTTAATCGGTACAGCGGTTTAAGCGTGAAGAGGTAACAGACAGACAGAGTTACTTTCGCATTTATAATATTAGTATGGACTAGTATGGATTGGGAATTAATGTAGTTTTCTGCCTTTTTTATTATGAAAGAAGCTGAGAGGACAAAAAAATAATATTTAGAAATTTTAAAAATTTGTAGGTACGTTTTTGCAATTATAAATAGTTTTATGTTAAGTGACATTTATTAAGACCCAAAATAGACTTCAAAATAAAAGCCGAGGGTCCATATAAAGGATGCTTCCAAAGTTTTTAATTAACACACGCATGAATTGTTAATTTATCATAGATTATGTATATAAGTTGGTAAGTAGTTATTTACGGTACTAGTGCCAACACTAGTAACGAATTTGTCATAATTTTTTGACTAATGAAGACTATAAAATATAGTTGAAATATTTAAATTAACTGATTTTTATATAAATTAACCTATATTTAATAGAATTAACCTACTCCTATGTAGAAATATACTAATATATAAAGAGTGATTTTAGTGAATTTTATAAGTTACTTTATATTTGGAGATAATCTCCGGAGCCACTGCACCTATTTGAAAAATTCTTTTACTATTTGAAAGTTAAACATTATTCTATGGTTATGACTTATTACAAGGCAGAGGGACTGTAGCGAAATAACGTTCGCCGGGTTAGCTAGTATGCAATAGATTAATGTTTTATTTATATTTTGGGAAAGACGATGCAACAGAGCGCTACCTCCAGCTAACGATGTGCTCTTCGGACGAGACACTGCGGCCACCGGCCCTAAGCCCCGAACTTGGCGCAAGATCCTCTGACTCCGAAACTAAACGTGAGTTCGATTATCTGGTATGTTAAGTTTCATACTTTTTCTATTAATAATAACATTGACAATCAATTCTGCAACTTCTAATTTTGTAATGGCATTTTTTTAAGTGTATTATAAGAATGAATTAAAAACTAAACTATCGGAAAATACAAGGATTTTTGTGGAAAAAATCGTTCGACACTCGTAATTTATGCAACACGTTCGACTAACACCCACTCATTCATTTTTCTTTTCGTCATTACGTAGTTAGACCCCAGAAGAACCGCCATACTGGTACAAATGACCCAGTATTTTGTGTCACTGTCTCCCGGTCTATTACCTGTACTTTGCTTTTTGTCAAATTTCATTATTCTAGGTCAACGAAAAGTACTAAAAGGGCTCTTTTCCTACAATGCGAATTAGAGCCTGCATCCTATCGTTTTGCGCGCGGATTGCCTATTCGTTGCGGGTGCGGGCGTGAAACACGAACGCGGGCCAACTCCACGCGGACGCGTGTTCGGTCTCGCAGTATTGTTTTTATTGTCACGCGAGTGTATCATATTCATAGTACAAAAATGAAAAATAACTTACTGGCGACACGTATGAGACAGCAGCGGCGCGACGAAAGAAATCTTTGTCCTGCGCGTGCTTATTGCACGCACGCGGGTGGTAATCCGCATGATAGGAAAAGAGCCCTTAGTTTTGATTTTTTTGCGGGAGTCAAATATGCAGCATGATTGACTGTATTTTTTTATAGAGTTGACTTGGAACCTTGATTTTTTACAGCTCCAAGGGGCGGTAAACTAAAGTACCTATTATTTGGCATGTGACCATGCACAACATCTGTAAAATGACATTGTAGTACTTCAGTTCAATTTCAGCCAATCACGTGGCTTCTCTATCACTCTACCAACGAGCAGTTAATCAGCGATAGGTATTCTTTCGCGTAGCCCCAGATGCTGTGCATCGTCTCTGCAAGTAATACAAGTTTTATTGTTCTTCTCTAAAACTAATCTAAAACTTGCATCATTTAGCATAATTGCAACTTAACACCTTCACCCATTCCTGAAAAAAACTGTTCTTGACAGACAGACGGACAACGACATTCGGTTTTTCCCTTTGAGATACGAAACGCTAAACACACCGACTTTAAATTTTACTAAGAAGTTAAAAAATATACAGCAGTAAGAACTTTGAGTTGGGCCACTATCGATCCAAAAAAAATATTTTTGAAGTCTGTTAATAAATAGAGAAAGTTGTATTAGTTAAAATGCATATAATTGAAAATGCTAATTTATTACAGTGCCAGTGGCATCGACTTTGGTCTCCAGTATAAGTCCGGTGAAGCCAATGCGGATGTCCGTCGAAAGTCAAGAGGACCTTGCTGAGACTTTGGGTATTAAAAAAAAACTATAGCACATTAAGACCTATTCTTTCTACTGGCTATGTATACAAAAAATGCCGGTTTTGTTCAATATTTCTTATTGTATTTCTATTTATTTTAATGTTTATAAAGAGTCTTAAAAACTGGTTATATTTGTTGTCATTTAATGAAAAGACACTGGCCAAATAGTAAAACTAGGTTCTAATAGATCTCCAACTCTGTCAACCTTTAGGAGTTGAACTCCCGTTTACCTAAATGCTAAAACTCACTGGCTTTCCGCGATTAAAACTGTAATGAGGAAATTGTGGCAATGAGCAGACCACACTTTTGTTAAACCATTTAAAAAACTTAGAGGTATAGGAGATACCCCTAAGGTCACCTTGCGCCGGCTAGGTGCTCAGAGAGAGGGTTCAGAAAAATCCAAGGGTTCGCAAATATAAGGTTCGATTGTAATACACTCATTCAAGCTTACTCAACAAGTATTTATTGATAATTAAGTAGTCCTAATCAATTTAAGGTGATTCCTAACCTTTAAATATAAAGTAAAATAGATAAAATGTATTAAAATGTTTCCCTACCAATCTAGCCAGAAAGACAGAAACCGTAAGCTTACCTAAGCGAATGCGATGGAAGGTTTTGCAAAGGTTTAATATATTTGAGCAGAAATACAATGGGCCTAAGGCCCGAATTATAGGTAGAGCCTTGCACGATGTCCTAAACAAGTAGGCTGCTAGGTTAGGCTGCCATCAGACATCAGCGCCAAGTAGGAAGAAACGTATCGCCACTCCCCGGAGAGCTTTCTATTTACGTTAAGAGAGCCTACGGGCGGATACGTAGATTGTGATGGTAGGTAGCGATGAACATCGGCGACGCGCTGAGCCAAAACGCTCAAGCGCGATTGCTGCGATACTCGGTGTAGGCAGATGCAGATCGCCTCGAGATAATGACAATTAATGCAGGCTGTGCCGAGGATCTGGAGTGGAGTAAGCCCACGTGCGTACGGCAAAGTCTTCGTATACTACTCTTCGTATACCTACAAACGACCCGATCCTCAAAGTGGTAACAGCAACCAGAAGGGAAATACCTAACTGCAGACCCAAAGGCTCCTTAAGACTAAAATGACTAAAACATATGAAATCAAAATAAGTTACTAACATTGTTAGTTTACCACATAAATAATAAGACTATCTACCTCTTGGGTCGGGTTGGTAGTAGAAGTATTGGATGGAGAAGCAATTATGGCCAATGCTTACGGCATATGAAAATTGAGATAAGTAGAAGTAAGTAGTACTTTCTGACCGCTTTCAGAACGCAAAGTGAAGTCTGCCTAGAGGTGCCAGTCCGGATTTTTAATTTTTGCCCTCGTAATTAAAAAGTACGAAAATGACCATGGCAGTATGCCAGAGTGTCGAAAAACGTTTAACGTTTCTCGTTCGAATAGGATCTTTATACTGTTATACATTGACCGATGAGTATGAAAGGTTATTAAGTCGTAACCACGGAGTGCAAGTACATGGCCGAAAACAGGGGAGAGGGTCTGAGGATTTACCATAGCCTTTTTTTCGATTTCAGGTCTACCCAGAGACCCATGGTGGAGCCCGATGCCACCAGACCGGATGTACCCATGGCGATGGGAGCGCGGCGTAGTGCGCGTCTACCGCAACGCACAGGATATCGACGCCGGTCGCCCCCTCCCCTACCCACAGCTCCCCTTCACACAATTCGTGCACGACTTGAACCGTATCGGTGGCATGGTGGCCGACGGTCCACTGTGAGCACAGACTTACCTACCTTATATTCTGAGCTGTAGTCGTGGAAAGGGAAAGATAAAATTATATTGCGTTCCAAAAGCATTTTCATATTCATCGGTTCACTGTTAGGTGGTCAGTGTCAAACTTTAGTATAAGAAAATCCCGTCATCAGCTCTTCTCAGATGTCATGCATAGGGCATTAGGTACTTTTTATAAGGTTCTGTTCAAATTAAATATTTGCCTATTTAAAGCGGGAATAACAGAACTTTCTTAGCAGCAATTTTGTGACACACACAATTTTTAAGGTAGGTATGTGATTGGCTCAATTTCGGTTTAATTTTGAGTGAAGTACCTATATAATAACGAATTTGTTAGACAGTTGCCACTGTCACGTTGGATTACCTATTATAATTGATGATTTATGTTGCAGCAAGTCTTTCTGCTTCCGTCGGCTGAGCTACCTCTCGTCCAAGTTCAAGATGCACGTGTTGCTCAATGAATTACACGAGCTGGCACTGCAGAAAGCTGTTCCACACAGGGATTTCTACAATGTCAGGTGTTTTCTTCAAATAATCACTAGCCTGTAATCTCAGCAATGCTGGATGTAATTCTCTTTCGGGCACACCAGCATAATTAATCCCTAAGCCCATGGGCTTAGCCAGGGACATCAAGGTTGGGGCTACTGACCCATCCTAGATTACCCAAACTGCCTAAAATCTTTTTAATTTTGACAGTACAGTACATTTTGCTATATTATGGAAACAATATTTTCTACCATATCTGCCTCATCCTAGCTCAAAAGTTGGCTACGACCATGCTGAGCTATACAATTCTAGCATAAAAATCTAGCCCTGGAACTATTAAGGGTTAGGTAATATTGTCTCTTTACGATAATTTCGCAAAACTGGATTTTTTTTTTCTTAATATATCTTGAGCTTTAATGTACAACATAAAAGTTTAAAGAACCGAAATCTTGGCAGAAAGGTGGACACCCACATTCACGCGGCCTCGTGCATGAACCAGAAGCACCTGCTGCGGTTCATCAAGCGCACGCTGCGGCAGAATCCTGGCCAGGTGGTTGCCACCCGCAACGGAGCACCCATCACACTCAAAACCGTTTTTGAAGAGATGCGGCTCGATGCCTATGATTTGAACGTCGATATTTTGGATGTTCATGCGGTATTTGTTTAAAAACCACACCTATATAAAACAAAATACTTAATACAACATTTTACATATGCTTATAAATAAACAATATATTGAAACATTTAAGTCATTCATTAAAGCTTTTTGATTTTTCTGTAGCATAACATCCACAATAATTAACGTTAAACGCCGTCATTTTTTTCATATAATCTCCAAAGTTCCCTAAGTTTAACGCTATAATTGATTGATTTCAAAAAAAATAACAACACTGCGTTTTTGGTTTCATAAGATTCCGATAAGTCATATTTTGTGGAGAACCTTAGTTCAAGCATTGATCGTGATTAGGGATTTCAATCCGGATAGTAGGAATCCATAGAATCCGGATTTGAGCTAATATTGCCTAAATTCTCAAATCCAGATTTTTGGGGTATCATGTTAAAGGACTGCATGAGCCGAATGTAAAAATTTATAAAAAATACCTCAAATGATAGGTGATATCCTCATGTCTAACATCATATATCATATCTAAAAAAAATATTTTTTTTTTTTAAATTTCATTATTACATTTTTATATTTTACGAGACTTATATGGAACTGTTCAGTACTGTGCTGTTTTGTTTATTGGTTAGTAAATGGGCTCAATGGGATATTCCTCTTATCTATAGCGGTCTTGTACACATGCAACCTAGCGTTTTACAGCTGATAGTACAAACAGGTTGCACGGAAACAAAAAGTAGTCAGTTACGTAGTCGCTGTCCACATGATATATTATACCTATGTTTAGATAGTAAATAATGTATGTTAAGTCAATAGGTGTGTAATGTATAAGGTTGGATATAATAAACAGTGATATATTTATCTAAGAGTGATCTTCGTTGTAGTTTCTCCTTGCTGTCCTCTATAGTTGCACCAGTGTTGGAGTCAGATGTTATAAGAAATAGGAGGACCAGCCAAAAATCCTCACTATCCTCTTTTCAGGGTCCAGTTCTTGCAGTGCATACATAGCGTTTACACTTCTATAAGTTTCAAAAAGTTTAAGGAACTATCTCAGAAAAAATTAAAAAAAAATATAAATTTAAAATATTTTTCTTACGGTTAGATATTACTTGAGGTGTATAAAAATTTACTCAGCTTTCTATTCCTCCATGAGCCCAAACTCGGTATATATCGAAAATACTTTTTGGAATTTCAGAAAACAAGTGGCCAAAGGTTCATAAAGCCCTATTTGATACCCTACAAGATAATTTTCAGAAAAAAAATAATTAAATCCAATACAAAATCGAATCAGAGCGCGTATCTTCTGCCTATGGAATAATTTGCACTAAGTGATAAGTCGATTGACGCGTTTTTACAATCAATTAATTTGTTTTATTTATTACAGGATTAAAGTATTTATGATTCATTATGTTATGTTCAGAGAGAAGATTTAATTTTGTCACTACAAATATTATATTTCTACAAATATTACTTATTATCTACTACGTTTTAAGAAAAATACTCTTTAAAAGACTTCATACATTACCCAAAAAGCGTCTCAAAAGATACTGTTATGTTTACTGTGATCACAGACGTATAAATAAAACTTGATTTGCTACATAAACTCATTTTATTCATGATACAGAAATATTGGAAGAATCCAGATTCTTCGGATTCGACACGAAATCCGGTAGTGGAATTCGGATTTCAATTTTGGTACGGATATGCAATCCCTAATCGTGATCACTGTCCTCTATGCAGTCTTGATGTAGATCGATGTATAAGAAAACATTTTTTTTACTGCAAAGTTAAGTTTGTTTAATCTAACACCTTTTTGTAGGAGCTTCTTCGGTGAAAGGAGGTTAAATTCCTATTAATTATGGAACCGCCTTTTACTCGACCCTGATTTTGAAATAAGTATTCAAATCGTTTCAAAAATTAAGTTTCAGAGCTGATAAATAATATTAAGATAAAGGTTCACAGGCTGTATATTCTAAAAGTAACTGCAAATACTTATGTTTTATTTTGCATTAGCTCAAAATGCTCATAGGCACTGCTAGTAAATTCAGACAGTAAAGTTAGTAGGACCATAATTGGGAGATAAAACCGCACACAATTTTGAACTAATGTTGTCCACACCAGGACCGCAACACGTTCCAGCGGTTCGACCGATTCAACGCCAAGTACAACCCTGTTGGTGAGAGTCAGCTGCGAGAGGTGTTTCTAAAGACCGATAACTATATGAACGGAGCATACTTCGCCAGGATTATTAAGGTTTCAATTCATTACCAACATCTTAGCCTATTGATGTCCACTGCTTAACGTGTACTACTCCAATTGGTAATTTTCACAACATTGGGTACTGATAGCTGTGCTTATAGCAGCTTTTACCAAATCTAACAATAGGGCAAGTTTTGGGTTTCTGATTTATTTGAGGTTTTGCAATTGGTTAGCGACATTGACTTACTGATTGCATTATGTACTCATTTGTTGTAATTTACAACTAAGGTTGTTAATACCTACCCTCTTTGTCAGCTTTAACGACGCCCATGCTGAAAGAAATTTGCTGCTTGCATGCCTTAGAAAAGAAGGCTTGGGCCAAAATCTACCGCGCGTTGTGGGTTTCTTCTCTGTCACCCTATTGGGTGTTGAGGTGCGGGTGTCGGGGGAGGAGAATTTATCTCCCACTATGACCCGGGCAGAAGCTCAGGGGTGATAACCACCCCCGGTAACATGAAAGGGACCTTCTTCTCAGGCCCCTGTGAGGCCAATACTGTCATCGCTTTGCGAACGTTTGTCAAACTAGATAGAGGCCACTGGACTGTCAGTGTTTTAAGCCGCCCACAAGGCCTCTGACTTAGTTTAACGACTGCTATCGTAATATGATAACAAACTGAAGAAATGACGTGGTTTAATTCAGCAGCAGAAAATTTCCACTATTATCGCCTCCATACCAAATAAATTTGCTTAAATTTCTTGCCTTTTCGGGTTCATATCCACCATAGCTTTAAAAAGATTAGTTCACAAAGGAATAGAAATCATCAGCCTCATATAAACTACAACTAGAGGACTCTCTTTTTTGTGGTTTGTCTGGTGGTTTTTCTCCGTTTTGATATAACATACTATCTGCCTACTGCCACGTTTCTTTCTGATTCATTAACTTCTAACCTTTATTTTAGTCTAATTCATGTTTTAATGAATATCTGAGCATATTTCGGTCAGTAATGAATCCATTTCTTTGCACAATTCAGTGTTATTCCTTTAAGAATACTGCCATCTTGATTTGACAAACTTTTGATCAATCATTTTACAACTTTTAACCGCAGGAGGTGATGTCAGACCTAGAAGAGAATAAATACACGTACACGGAACCAAGACTGTCAATCTACTGCAAGAACAGTGAGGAATGGAACAAACTGGCGTCATGGGCACTACGAAACGAGGTGCACTCGACGCAGGTGCGCTGGCTTGTACAGGTGCCTCGTCTCTAGTGAGTCTTGAGACTTTCAGATATAATCAGATATTGGTCTTCCGCTTTACAAATATGAACTGCAACTATATGAATTGTCTGTTTCAGCGACATTTATCGCGTAAACAAGCTGATGAAGAACTTTCAGGAATTTCTCAGCAATCTGTTTGACCCGCTATTTAAAGCCTCCATTGACCCTAGCTCCAATTTAGAGCTGCACAAATTCCTCACGGTAAATGCTGTATAATCTAAGTCCCATTCATACTAAATATCACCAACGGTAGATTTAAAGACATGTAAATTAAAACATAAGTTACAAGTACTGAAGTAGTTGACATGGGAATTGTTGTATGTCTAGCACGTGATTGGTCTAGACAGCGTTGACGACGAGTCAAAGCCCGAGAACCCTCACCTGACAGATCAGCTGCCGAGCCCGGAGCACTGGGATAGCGAGGAGAACCCGCCCTACGCCTACTATCTCTACTATATGTATGCCAATATGACCGCACTCAATCACATCCGCAAGTTAGTATTTACTTCCCGCAAAACAACAAATATTTTGTCATCTTGACTTATGAGCAACTGCCTACACGTAGCGATCTAGTTTTTGTTAGCATTTCTCTTAGGACAATATAGCGTTTGATACAATTTCTCCGAAATCAATATTTTAAACAATGTTTAGCTAATATGATGAGCATGATGATCGTAGAGAGAGCGGTTGCTATATTTTTTACAGTTAATAGTTTATTATCAGTAAAATTCGTAATCATGTTCACCGGTTCGGTTATTAATTTTTTTATGTTGTAAAACCTTAGAAATTCGCGTATTTTTTTTCCATTTTTACATTTTTTATCTGTGTAGATAATCAAATCCCCTGTAATTAATATATAACTATTTATTTTAGAGCATATTAAATATAACTTGTCAAAATACTCGTCTATGGTCGTTATTAAACAGTCCTTGCGTCCTGAGGGGCGGAGGTTCAAGTTCGGCGTGTACCAATGTGTCTTTTTATTATTTTCCTTAGTACACTGATTATTCACACCACTGGCTTCTCAGTGAAGGAATACATCGCGAGGAAACCTGCATACGTCAAAAAAAGGACGTATGTGAAGTCTACAACTCGCACTGCGCCCGCGTGAGGACTATGGCCCAAACCACGGTGAGGGTAGGCAGAACCCCAACAGTGAAGACGTATGAGGTTGATAAGGATATCACAGGTAAGATTAAACTATGATTTTTGTCTCGATTCAGCTATCTTGTAAGGTACCTAACTTATGTCAACATTCTAGAGAGCAAGGACTCAACACGTTCGTGCTGCGACCTCATTGCGGCGAGGCGGGGCCGCCAATGCACCTCGGCGCCGGGTTCCTGCTTGCGCAAAACATTTCGCACGGCCTACTGCTCCGGAAGGTTTGTACTGTAGGTCCACTACCGCTGGAATAACTTACTTGAACATCGAATTTAACTTATTTGTTTAAAAATTATTTCTAATAATGACTGCTCAATGTAACATAAGCTGTCAGGGATTGGACCTCTATACAGATTATTTCATTAAACTTACAGGTGCCAGTCCTGCAATATTTATACTGTCTGGCGCAGATCTATATCGCAATGTCTCCGCTGAGCAACAACTCTTTGTTTCTGCGTTACCACCGAAACCCGCTACCCGATATGTTCGCGAGAGGACTACGCGTCACCCTGAGCACAGACGACCCTCTTCAGTTTCACTACACCAGGGTACTCATATTCATAATAGCTTCTAACAAGGTACTTATGACGAAACACCAGGCTATTTCTTTAAGGTTTAATTTTTTAAAAGGGGGGAGATTGCAGCCTATTAAAGTATTTGTCTTGAAGTATTTGTACAACGGCGCGATAGTACAAAAACAGTCGAATGCAGAAAGGTGTGAGATAGGAAGACGTTATTTCCATTATAACTGTTGTCACTTAGTTGGAAGATGTATTCAAGCTTGGTATGGATATAGGAGAATAACATAGTGACAAGGACAAGCTCCAGTTTGGAACATGGAAAACCATATTTCTGAACACGTGCATTTAAAAGTGCACACCAGGAATTCTGGTTTTACATGTGTTCCATTAACCCTATAAGGACTTTTGGGCTAATAGTTTGCTTACTATGTATTTCCGGAGGTGCCCGGGAATTAACCCAACTCGGGTTAACCCGGATAGAGAATCCTACTTATGCCAGGTCATTGTAAACGTATGATAGGGGTAGTCTACGATAAACAGCTTTTATGAATGCACACGGAATAAATAAACGGTACGCGCTTCTCGAGTAACAATTTTATCTTGTCGTCGCTCGGGTGATTCTTCCATCATTCACCAAGTTCCATTACGTTTGTTAAAATAAATACTACGAAAAACGTTGTAAAGTCAACAATGTATGGTCAAAATAATCTGTACCAAATGTATTTAGTAGATTATTTGGTGTGACGCAGGAGCCTCTGATGGAGGAATACAGCATCGCGGCCCAGGCGTGGAAGCTTAGCTCTTGCGACATGTGTGAGCTCGCCCGGAACTCCGTTATCATGTCCGGTTTTTCCCATGAGGTAGGACATATTCATGTTTAGTTACAGCTTGTCCATAACTTCAGATTCATATCAAAGTTCATCACTGTACCAGTCATTTCATACAACCAAATTTCTTACTTTTAAGGACCCAACTTATGCCAAGTATTTAAGTACACACACCAACCACCAATTATAATAGCAATAAAGATAAGCTGGATAAATAAAGGGTGTGGCGGCGCAGGCGCTGAGAGCGCCTAATTTGGAAGGCCTACATCCAATAGTGGACTTTGCCATTTCAACGATGATAAATTGTTTGATGGTGTTAACGGTTGAACAGATGAAGCAGGTGTGGCTGGGCGCGCAGTACGAGTTGCCGGGCCCGGACGGGAACGACATCACAATGACAAACGTGCCTGATGTGCGAGTCTCCTTTCGACACGAGACGCTGCTTGACGAACTCGATAACATATTCCGGGTATTTTTACGGCAGATATATTCTCTGGATAACCTTAATTAGGCCACGTTTCTTCTTAGGGCTGCGTTTGACAACTCATCTTGACCGGTGTAATTTCGTGCTGTCTTTTTCTGTCCTACAAAAAAAATATTTATTGTCCTGCTGTCAATGATGCTCTTGTTAGGTCATGTTGAGTTTTTGGGCACGGCCCTGGGTTGCAAAGGTACCTCCATTAATTCCTTGGATAAGAAAGCCGACCTAGAGAAAGAGAGATGAAAGCTTAGGCAAGAGCAAAAGTTTAAAACCAATAGCCTCTAAAGATCCGACAGACATATTTTCAATGTACCTACTCTATGAATCTATACTAATTTATTAAAGCTAAAGAGATTGTTTGATCAGGCTATCTGAAACTACCAGTCTGATTAAAAAAAATCTTAAGGAATTCTTAAGGAAGGTTATAAGCTTATTAACATCACGCTACGGCCCTTAGAAGCCGAGCAAAATGAAGAAACGCTCAGCGAAAATTAAGTACAAGCGCGGGCGAGCTATATGACGTAGCTACAGCGCAAAAGCAATGGAAAAAGCGAATCAACGTCTGGCTAGCTAGTGTTATAATAATTTCGTAAAAATATTTGGCAAATATATATCTTAGGGTAGGTATAGGCTACACTACATTCATCCTAACCCTTGTGGAATTGCTGAAATATCACTTTTAAATCCATAGTATTTTCTACTTAAAAACTAAACGTTTATAATTACCGCTTTATATGAGATTTCAGGATTAAAATAATGCCCATTTTGATTGTTTATTCCAGTAGAAAGGAAAGGAGAATTTACAGATTTCTATATATTCTAGGTTTCTTAAACTATAAGATCTAGTAAAACGTTGCGGGACAATGACAGTGTATAGTACCTATTTATATGTAAAATGGTTCTTCAAAAAGGGAGTAATTACATTTCGTCAGAATCGGTGACGCGGGAATAATCGTTTTGGACCTTTGCTTGCACCAATGGTAGTGTAAAGGGCAAAGAGAATATAATATGGTAAAGTTATATAGTATCTTTTAATACTCATTATACTACTAATAAATAGTGTTGTTACTAACTTCATCGATGAATATTCGCTACCTATTCTTGTTAATAATTTAATAATAACATTTTCTAGTTTAACTCTAGCTGCCCTGATCCCGATCCTTATCAAATTTAAATTGGAACCATTCTATACATGTAGAAATTGACAAAATAGGTTCACAAAGAACGAGGTTATACAAGAACATACCTACTTTCAAAAAAAATGCAGACTAATTGAAACCTCCTTTTTTTGTTTAGAAATGTCTTGTCACGTGCAGTTTGCACGGTGTATTTTTTTTTAATTTTTGGCAATTGAATATTTTTTTAAAGAAATACTTTTTTTCATAATAACTTTAATGAAAGCTGTCAAATTGAAAAGCGCTATATCTTGTGAATATATCATAGATTTTGTTTCAGGGAGCGAGCCGCAGCTGAAACACCAACATTAACAAATATCCACCAAAATCAAAATCTGAATACTGCTGTAAAATTTAATTTCTTTTCATACATAATTATATCAATAAATATTTTCTTTGTCTTTGTTATGTACAGGGACAATGGGTGTAACCAGGAATATCAATGTTGGGGCAGCTGCCCCACCCTAGACTACTCAAGGTACCTATAAACTTGGGAATTTTGCCTAAACAGTAAATTTTGCTGATTATTGAAGGTACTGCAAATCAGGTTTCGTTTTGGACTAGAAGCCCACGCAAAATAGTCCACTTCAGCCTGAAGATTCTCTAGGCTATATTTAAAGGACAAATAAAAATCTAATATATTAATGTTTATATTGTTATACATATGTACATAAATAAATCTGCAAACTGTCTTATAATACATTCTACTATTTTAATCTTATAAATTTAAACACATTATGCCATACTAAACAACATCAAGTAATTATTTCCTTTTCGTGTTCAAATTCAATAATTAACAAAAAATCTAACACAATGCCTTTAAAAATCTTCACTATTGCCGTATTTTTCAAAAGCACAGCACCACACGTCACAATTGCAACTATTAAGAGAATTACTGCATTTATGGAAGCAACACCTCCGTAAATTAGTAATTATCGTGATAGTTCTCTCTTCACGAAATAACTTGTATTCAATCTCCTAGTTAAAACTGATTTTACTATAAGGAATCCGGCTTGAAGGACCAAAATGTAAGTCGTAATAAGTCTTCATAAACCCAGGATAAATCTTGACAATTTCTTTACTCCAGGCCATTTTTTATTTGAATCACTTAACGGTTTTAAGGTTCGGCTTAAAGGACCAAGATGTATTATTTCAAATGTTTTTTCAAATTTACTAATTTAATTGCGGGTAGTTTTTTAGAACCCAGTAACACTTTTGATAGCTTTTTCCTCATCATGCGGTGACATCTGTCGGTTAGAGTGAAATTCCATAGTGAAGGTTGCCAGACCAGAACTGAGGGACCGTAGGGTAGAGGAGTAACCAAGTAACTCAGCGAGAGGAGCTAAACAGTCTATTACCTGATGACAAACAAAATATTTATAATTATTCGTATGAGTACAGTAAAAATAACTGACCGAAACATGTGCAAAATACTTGCATACACTCGGCCATTAGCGCCTCTTTTCGTACTTAAATTCTGCCTCGCAAAACATCCGACAGTCAAACAAATGTACACACATAGTCACATTTTGAGCAGGACAGAGAAGTAGTACAGCATTAACTGTGTTGCTCCTCTGTAAGTATGGCGCGTAAAATTTGAAACCTTTGCCTTGGGACCCAAGTGTAACTTTATTCACCATCTTGCTTAAATTTTTGGAATTAAAAATGACTAATTGGTAAGTAAACCTACCTTATTGTTGTTCCGCAAGTGTATAGTCAGTATTTCGGCACGTCGCCGCGACAAGTCAGCAAGGACACGCGCCGAGTGACTCTCGGGGCAGACTACTTCCAGCATCATCACCGGCTCCAGCAAAATCGACTCCGATTCCTCAAACACCTAGATTTAACAAACGAAATCGTATTCATAAGAGTACCTAGTTTTTTCGATAAGGATGGAAATATTTGACAATTATGTGCTTTCCTTAATGTGGTATTAGAATATTAATGGCATCATTTCAAGTTACGGAACAAATTGTTCTGTTTTCTTTTTTGTAAGTTTTTATTGTAAACAGCACTAACGCACCACTGTTTACTATTAAGTTTTGCACGATAGTTTTTAATAATCTCACTTGTACTTTGCATATTTCAATATATATGTTTTGTAAGTCGGCCGTAACTACATATATGTAACTTATTAGAGTCTGCTAAGGTAGATATAATAAACGCAGTGTTTTATTTGACATTTTATATGTATCTAGTGTGCTAAGTGTAGCTCTTAATTTTTTTAAAGTATGATCTATGTGGTGCCCCGGTTGAATCGGTTGTTTATTACAAGTTCCACATAAAGGTGTTCCCTGACTATATCTAGTTTAGGACGCTTGCTGTTATGGTTGCACATTAGGTCGTTATGCGTGCATTCATAGTCATGCGATATTATATTGGGCGTGCAATATGGGCTCCTATAAGACGACTTTATCCATAAATTTTGGTTTTTTTCGCGTTTATTACTAGGGCAACTCATCGACCAACATTTTCCTGTTGTTTTTTTTTCCAGAAGTTTTAGACAAACACGGACGTGTGACATAAATAAATGAATTTAGAACCGCATGGGGGTCACCTTTGAAGGGTTATAATTAACTAATAAAAAATATACTAATGTATATTTCTAGTTTTATCCACATACGGTCAAGGAATTTAATTCCCTACCCATTTCGTTCTACATGCATGCTACATTTCAAAGTGACGTCCTGTTTTAGCTAGCTCTTATGCTGACAGTTTGCTGTA
This sequence comes from Apoda limacodes, assembly GCA_946406115.1. Classification (NCBI taxonomy): domain Eukaryota; kingdom Metazoa; phylum Arthropoda; class Insecta; order Lepidoptera; family Limacodidae; genus Apoda; species Apoda limacodes. Next base: position 16,342,365 of record OX291542.1, read on the forward strand.
CGATATTAAACCATAGGTGGGTTGGAAATTAAATTACTTGACTGAACCTAGATAAATTGGTAGATAAGGAATCACTCCTCTCACACGTGCTCCGATTGGTGTTTGATGTAACCGAGCATTTGATTACCTTTCTAAGTGACTGTGCGACTGCGGCTGAGACTACGGAGTCCGACGTGCCTCGACCCGCCTCGAACCAGTGAAGCGTCGCTTGCACGTCCACCAGCTGTCGGGGACGTAGTCATGAGCAGTGTATAAAAGGAATAGAATATATTTTTTTAAATTCTTTATCGTGAAAATTGAAATAACATAAAATATTTTACAAGAAAAACAGTATAATGGGCGTACGTATCTCTACGAGAGATTATTCACACCCTGAGAAAGAACAACTTTATACAACAAAGTTTCAACTAATTAACATACTTTTGATGTCCATATATTTACGTAAGCATACACTTTAATACATACAAATAAACTATATTAATAAATAAATGACTGCATAGAACTATAGTAACGTAAGTACATAAAATAAATATTATTGATATCAATACAATGATCATACAATGAAATACTGACATAGGTACCGATAATATATATTAATAAATATTGCTTTATTACTACAAAAATCGGTCAAGTGTAAATGGGACTTACGCATTGTGGGTTCCGTACTACCATATGATTTACCAACACAACAAAAACCGGCCAAGTGCGAGTCGGACTCACGCACGAAGGGTTCCGTACCATTAAATATGAGCGCAGCTGCCTGTCACACGCTCGATTCGATGTTGCGCCAAGCAAGCCGGCTACTCCAAAGCATCATTTGACGGTTACTATTGAGAATATTCTTTAGAATGTTATTATTTTATTTTTCTACTAGCTTCTGCCAGCGGCTTCGACCGCCCTTATTTTCGTTATCGGCGTAGGTTCTTACGGCAACTCCTCAATTATAGAAAAAAAATAATCAAACAATCAAAGCTTTTCTGGCATAATACATTCGTGTCTGTGAAGCCATGGAAATACACTTGACTCTAACAAAAAAATAGTTTTTTTTAGTATTTGTTGTTATAGCGGCAACAGAAATACATCAACTGTAATAATTTTAACTGTCTTACTATCACGGTTCATGAGATTCTAGACTATTCTAGACGTTGCTTAACTTCGTATATCGTTTCTAATGAACAAATGTGTAACTATTTCTTCTGTCATCTAGATTATTTCCGTTATATGGTAATTTGAAATGGTAATAGCCCGAGCCCGTCTTACACTTGGCCAGTTCTTATTATTTGTTATGCTTTAGAGCTTATACTTTAATCACTGCAATCTTGTATATTATATTACTGTTTCTACGTTGTTTTAAAGAAAACTTGTTACTTGTACAAGTATTCTACTTTTCGATTTTGTTATTCGCGTTTAACCGATCACAATGATTTGTGCATATTACGAATACTGGTTGACCGCTAATTACGTAATCTACAGATTCGGGTGGAAAAAGTACTCCACCCCGTGTTTGCTTTTGGTCAGGTAAACATAAAAGGCTATATGAGAATTTTACAATTACATCTCTTTAAGAGTTTTTTGGCAGGAACAAGTATGGTGTTAAACCGTAAAAAGCAACATCATAATAATGATGTTATAAATTCTGGTGTTGTTTTTTGGTCATTAGCTTGATTACAGGAAAGTATCTCACCGGACATCCGAGTTTAGGTCCATGTAATAAAGCTGTGCGGACCCCCTGGTTGATGGCTTGCAGATATCTTGGATGCAAGTGCGCGAGGTTGGCAGCACTCTCGGGAGATTTGTCCAATCTGGAAAATTAAAAAAAATTAAAGCGGGCTCTAATTTTAATTTTCCATAAAAAGTTACGTTGGTACAACGTAATTGCACATCCTAAATTAACCAGGCGTCAAAAATGGGAGGGACGAGAAAACTTCTATCGTCAGCTATTTTTAGTTAACCAGCTAATCGTTTGCTACACTTTGACGGGCGTTTGAAAATAGCTGACTATGCAAATTTTTATAAAATCTCCCATTTCTGACGGCTGGTTAACGTCAAAGTTAGTTGGTGCAACCCAGCCTGCTGAATAAAAAATTTTTCAGCTCACAATCTTTTCAGATTAGGTAATTTTTAAGACATTCTTGGCAACGGTACAAAAACTTATTTACATAAAAAAACTGTAATGTGCAAACTGTAATGTGCAAACCAAATGCGTTTATATAATTTCCTACAAGTTCTGCAACTGTGCCAAGATATACGTGACAATCATGACATTCAGGCAGGCGGACAGAAAGAAGTCTCATCAAAGTTTCTTCTTTATCATCTTGCTACGGAACTCTAAAAATTATAATCGATAATAATACTCACTTTAATATTTTATCATGCGGAACTCCCTTAACCGTCTTGGCAGACATAGTGACTTTGACCTGCTGCCGCATACTGCCGATCTTCCGGTCCACTTCAATAGTCTGCCGTGAGCTGCCCAACAGAGTTTCCCGGTATGCTATCTGCAGAGGACCCAGCTCTACATCAATTTTGTATTCCCGGATGATGCGTTCTTTTATTATTTCTAGATGGAGTTCACCCATACCTGAATTTAAGAAAGTGTCTATGTGTCATATATGTATAGTATTTATACATTGTAATTTCACCAGGCTCAAGGAACATCTTAGAACTTCTAGAAGTATTTATAACTCAACAATTTAACTTTTTAAACTAAATTTTTATTTTAACTTTAAAATAATAACGTAACAACTCACCAGCCAATACAATCTGTCCACTGTCGTCCTCAGTGATCACCCTCACGCTGGGGTCTTCCCTCTGCAACTCCGCCAGAGCGGTCTCCAGGGCGACCTGGTGCGCGACGCTCGGAGGTTCGATGGAACACAGAAACACTGGATCCGGTATCGTTGTACCTAATAAACATCAGTAACATCAAACCACTTCCATAATCCAAAGCTGCTAAGCATACACATTTAGCCAGCTCTCCACATCCCACAAGTAACTGAACTACCTTGTTTAGCTTCATAGGTCAAAGCATGCTAAATGTAACAGCTTGAGAATATTGACCGCAGCGCGTGCTCCATACAATCGAAGTTTTCCATAATCCAAAGCTGCTAAGCATACACATTTAGCCAGCTCTTCACATCACACAAGTAACTGAACTACCTTGTTTAGCTTCATAGGTCAAAGCATGCTGAATGTAACAACTTGAGAATATTGACCGCAGCGCGTGCTCCATACAATCGAAGTTTTCCATAATCCAAAGCTGCTAAGCATACACATTTAGCCAGCTCTTCACATCACACAAGTAACTGAACTACCTTGTTTAGCTTCATAGGTCAAAGCATGCTAAATGTAACAGCTTGAGAATATTGACCGCAGCGCGTGCTCCATACAATCGAAGTTTTCCATAATCCAAAGCTGCTAAGCATACACATTTAGCCAGCTCTTCACATCACACAAGTAACTGAACTACCTTGTTTAGCTTCATAGGTCAAAGCATGCTAAATGTAACAACTTGAGAATATTGACCGCAGCGCGTGCTCCATACAATCGAAGTTTTCCATAATCCAAAGCTGCTAAGCATACACATTTAGCCAGCTCTTCACATCACACAAGTAACTGAACTACCTTGTTTAGCTTCATAGGTCAAAGCATGCTAAATGTAACATCTTGAGAATATTGACCGCAGCGCGTGCTCCATACAATCGAAGTTTGATTGTATTTTCCGCAACTGTTCGTCAATTATCATATTAGATAAAATTCTATAGACATGATCTAGGAATTAATTATCTGGGTCTGTAGCATTAGCATGCCAGTTTTGTAATTGATTGCAATAGATTGAACAATCAACCCCTAAATATCCGGAAGGCGCAATCATTAACTAGCATGCTTTAAAGATCAAGTAAAAACACATTTCCTGTCACCGTAATCCTTTTTGTTATTAAATTTTATGTAGCTATGCAGATTCTTCAGTATTATTTATGTCCTTTTTATGTCTATGTTTAGTATATGTATTTCATGTGTATATGTGTATTCTTATGTATGTATGTATAAAATATATATAAGAAAATTTTGAAAGTATCTTACTCGTATATGTAATTATTTAATGCAGTCTATGTATGTATATCCACATTTTTATGTTTTTTTTTTTTTTTAAAAAAAGAATGACCTTAATTTTTCACTTCTACTTTTTCCTAATTAGGCTTTCTCCATCTTATAAGGTTATCTGGCGGAAGAATAAGATCGCCTGGTGTATATTTTACATTTATTTTTAAATTTTAAATTTGTTTATTCTATGCAATATAGAATATTTGTCTTGTCTTGTATTGAAAGTAAAGTAGTCAGAATAATATAAGTAAGTTATCTTTACAAAAAACGGGCGACAAAAGTGTGGTGAGCCGGTGCGATGGGGAAGGCGACTTTTCCCCCATACTGTGACATACTCGAGTGAACCAAACAATGGTTGAAGTGTAGTTTGTTGCACTTTACTTATAGATTATGTCACTGGTTGACGTGATGTATTGTCTATGTACATGTTTTTGACAGCAATTTGTTTTGTTTTAATTATATCAAGAAAACATAACATTAGGCAGTCCTAACCGCATTTTAAGTTTAAATTTCATATATAGTCGGCAGTATTAGAGCGCTCTAAGTAATACTTTGTTGAAAGGTATACAGTTTTTTTTTTTCGTAAAAAATAAACTTATAATATTTCAAATTAACAGAAAGATTTCTTAGAACTTTGGAAAATCAGACATAGATAGCTTCAGATCATATCTTCAAATGTTCACGGTGTTTAGCTAGTAAATATTAAGAGAGACGGTTTGCGAAGTAGGTAGTTCGAGAATAAAAGAGAATGCGGAATAGGCTGTTTGCTGAGTGGGCCGATAGTAGAAAGTAGTCACCTAGAGAAGTAGTCAAAATCAGAAATGGGTTATTTGGGAAGTAGACCTCAGGCGCCTGAGGGAGTCAATCTTCGTTTGTATGACATCCTTCTCCGGAGTATTCTCTAAAATAACAGGAAAGTTTTTATCGGCTGCTAACGCGTGACTTACCAATTCCCAATAGAACGTCAGCCATTTCATCAGGTCCAGGCTCAGAGTCCATGGCCTGCAGCCGCTGACGAGCGCTGGGCAACATTAGGGTTTCCACTTCTTTAGGGTTATGTAGTAAAGAGGAGAGACGAGACCTAGCGCGGTTGGCGGCCGCTTGAGAAGAAGTTATCAGGTCTCCGGACATGGTTGCCTTGAAAACAAAAGTGGTATACTTTAACTAAGATGACTAACAATTCATCTTAAAAAGTATTAAAAAGAAACATCTTGATTATTGCCATTATCAAATCCATTCATTAAAATTTTATAATATAAACAATAAAAATTTAAACGTCTCGTATTCAGTTCTGGCGGTATGCCAAGTATAAACACATCGGAAATTTAAGAAATATTGGTGCGGGTTGCTACTTAAATTACGGTAGGTTAGAATGAAAGATTGGCTGGTGAAAATAACTTTTTTTATAATCCCATATAAGTTTACAACCACGTATACACAGATTAAAGGAACGGTGTGTAAACTCTAGTTTGGAACGTGATATTAGACACCGTAGTGATTTTATGACAAAACTTCTTAAATTCTATAACACGCACCTTGAGACCACCAACCACTGCGATGTTCCCGGCAGTGACGGTCTCCACGAGCTGGTACTCATCTGCCAGAGCCATGTACAACGAACCTGTCTAAATTAAACACTTTATTACTAATATTAAAGTCCAAAGGGAAAACATTTGTTGACATTTTTATTGTTTTTAGTGGACTTTAAATAATTATAAAAATGACATTAACCTGTTCACTTTTATCTTGCCCTAAATTGTAAATCTTTTGCCCTTTACAAATCTCTCCACTGTACAATCTTATGAATGTCAGAACACCTCTTTGATCATCATGTTGAACCTTGAAGGCTCGAGCAGCTAGGTCTGAGTTGAAACTCTTGTATAGTTTATTACACTCCAATGGTGAGGGTAGGTATGAAACTACTGCGTCCATCAACGTCTGAACTCCTATATTTTTGTATGAACTGCCACATAAAATAGGGAAAGCTTTCATTTCTATGGTACTCCTACGGATCGCTTTCTCTATTTCTTCTGAATTAATATCATCTAAAGATTCTTGCTGGATTATTGTCTCTGCCAGTTCATCGTCTACGGATGACAATGCATCTATAAGTTGTCTATGCGCACTCATTGTATTTTCCCAAGTGTGTCCATCTTTCTCTGCCAGTTTCCGCCGAGTGTAATTTCGACCTCTACCTTGGGTCCAGATTATTTCTTCTTTCGAAACTAAGTCGATAAGTCCTAAAACAAAGGTAGATTTATGTAAATGTAGCTATTTTAAACATAAAGATGAAAAATTATTTCTGTAGTGACATGGCAATATGGACCAATTAACAATCAGTTTTAGATGTTTTGCTACTTTTTTTTATATACCAATAAGGTGGCAAACGAGCTTGCGGTCCGCCTGATAGTAAGCGGTCACCGCAGCCTTTGGACGCTTGCAACACCTGCGGCATTGATTGCGTTACCGACCCTTCAAAAATCTTATAACTTCTTTCTTGAATAACCCCATACTGTAGTCCTTAGAGAAAACCTTAGCATGGAGCTCATTCTACAACCTAAGCGTTCGCAGGAGGATGTTTCTCTGAAACAGCACTGTACGTGACCACTTAGGTTCTAAAGTGTAAGGATAAATTCCCTGTTGATGGCGAGCGGTGCGATGGTGGGAAGTAGCCGTGAGAGCAGCAGTACTCCATATCCCGGACATATTTGACCTACAAAATTGAAGCTATCATAGTCTACATACACTTCATTATAGCTTTGTTGCAGCGATGGAAGGACTAGTTTATGGTGAGAAGTGGTTATCCCCACATTATGATTTGGGCGTTTTTTCATTCACTTACCGTCCTTGGGCGGAAAACTGTAAAGATATACATTCACAAACATACGAAAGTAGAGACGAACTAGTTACACTAAAATAAAAAATATGAACGCCAGTTTTCAATAGAATCTGTATTGACATAGCGAATGATATTTAAAAGATTGGACTGATAATTAATCTTACTCATCATACCATTGGGAAATAAATATACACAAATAAATACATCGATTGCAGATTTTAAATATAATATTTCAAATAATATTCTTATAACATGTAAACATTGTTTTTACTTTAAATGTTCAAATTCGGTAATCGGTGAAAGATTTAAACGGTAACTCCTCAATTATAGAAAAAAACAACCCGACTCACACTTGACGCTTTCAAGTAACCTAAGTATCAAACTATATTCATGCTAAATTTCATCTCAATCGGTACAGCAGTTAAGGCGTGAAGAGGTAACAGACAGACAGATTTATTTTCGCATTTATAATAGTATGCATAAGCTACAAATAATAAATTTATTTAACATTTAAGTTTAAGGTTTAAGCTAAAATGAATATAAAAATTGTAATATTTGGTATAGATAACAAACCATAACGAAAAGTAGAAACAATAAGAAGTACCAACAAGTCGGCCATCGACGTTGAGAGGCGTGTGCAGGAGCAGAGGGGTGGCTTGTAGCTTGTCCTGGATGGACCTGACGCAGGCTTCCGCTGAAGCATCGGAACGGTCCATTTTGTTGAGATAGAGCATGCGAGGCACACGGTACCCGCTAGCCTGACGCCATACTGTCAGGGTTTGGGCCTCTACACCTAGAGATATTTTTTACATATTTAAGTATTAAACAAAAAGGAAGTGGCCATGAGACATTAAGCTATCATGTACTATGCTAATCTAACCGCGGGCGTAGCCGTGTTTTGATTTAGGGTGGGGCAAACAATAAAACCTTGAGTAGGTTCAAAAATTGCTTCATTTTAACCTGATTTAAATTGATCTGTGTTTAAGCACTTTGTGAATGTTCACTAGTATAGTAAAGTTTTTGTTTAATTGAATATTGACAACAAAAGGTCATGTATGAGCCAGCTAGGGTGAGACAAACGCCCCATCCTGTCATACCGTGCCTTCGCCCATATTGCGTACTAGAGGAGGCACATTTGCGATGTATGGGCACGTCACCTATTCAATAACTGTCTGTTTCTGTGTCTGTTTTACAAATGGTTGTAATAATAAAAATTTTGTCAAGTCTACAAAATCAAACTTTACATTTTTTGTTTATTTTTGATCTAAACAAACCAATATTTATGGAATAATTTTTTGTTATACCACTAAGGTTGCAAACAAGCTTACGGTCCGCCTGATGGTAAGGGGTCACCGTAGCCTATGGACGCTTGCAACAGCAGGGGTATCACTCGCGCGTTGCCGACCCTTCAGAAATCTAATAACTTCTTTCTTGAAGAACCCCATACTCCAAGGACTACCTTAGAGAAAACCTTGGCAGGGAGCTTATTCCACAACCCAAGCGTTCGCAGGAGGAAGTTTCTCTTAAACCGCACTGTACGCGACCATTTCAGTTCTAAAGTGTGATAGCGAGCGGTGCAACAGTAAAAAGTAGCCGTGGGCATCATTTCGAACATTTCCTCAGAATACATCCCATTGTACAAGCGGTAGAACATACACAGGGAGGCAAAGTCTCTCCTCAGACTGTGTGTGTGTGCGTGAGCGTGTCTGTGTGTGGGTGTGGGTGTGTGACTCATAGTTTAAACTTTTACCTGCAGAGGCATCTAGAACAACGACAGCTCCATCCAACACTGCAAGACTCTGTTCCACTTCCATGGTGAAGTCGATGTGTCCCGGGGTATCAATCAGGTTGATCTGTGTATCTCCCCAATGGTATGAAACAGCAGCAGCTGTTGCCAAGAGTTTTAGTAAAAATTAGGCCAATCAGGGAAAATATGATTTTTAAAGTTCCTCCCTCTACATGGGTGGTAAAAGAAATGTATGCATTATGACAAAAATAGAAAAAAAATATTTTATTGTATGAAGGCCATGTTAATAAAGTCACTTTGTTATCGACCCATCAGAAAATGAGTCTGATCACTTACAAGTTATAGTAATTCCTCGTTGCCGCTCCTGCTCCATGTAGTCCGTAACCGTGTTCCCATGATGCACTTCCCCCATAGACCTGATGGTGCCAGAGTAGAAGAGCATGCGCTCAGTTGTTGTTGTCTTGCCTTCAAATATTTTTTAAAACAAACTTTAATTCAATAACTATAATATTCATAACCTGTATCTGTATAATGAGTAATAAACCATTAGAAAAGAAAGAAATTTAAAAAAGTCAATGATATTTTCTAGAAGAATTTTAATCAATATTGTCTGGAGAATGATGATTAAAATTACTGTAAACTCACTTTTGCCAGAGGCCAAGCCTGCGCTGAATTTAGCTAACCACATGGGATTTCTTCAGCAACTATTCCTTCAACTATCCCTGTACCAAATTTCAGCTCAATTGGATGCTTTGAACTCATTTTTGCCTTTATAATATTAATATGTATGGATATCTGAAAAACTTATGAACCAGTTTTTGAACAAAACTGGAACAAATTCATTGGAAGTATTCATAAGCATAGGGCTTAAGCGTGGTTTTTTTATGTTTACAACACACATGATTTAAAAATTAGGGGGGAGATGAATTTTTCGATCAGGTCACGTGTCCTGACGCGACTTTAACATTTTTTACCCATTACAAAAAAAGTGCACAACGCCGCTAAAGAAGTTTTCACTTCAAAACAGGTTTTATCAAAACCTCAATTCCTTTTTTGAATCCCTATTTAACAGATACCCATACATTCATTTCAATGTAATGAAATTACTAATCTACAATAAATAGTTTCGGAGATAAAGCCGTTTCTTGTTTAACAGCTGTCATCCGAAATGAAGATCTTGATGAGATCTATCACTTCTGTAGAGGAACTACTAGTCTACGATCAAATGTTACAAAGATAAAGCCATTTCTAGTTTGACAGCTGTCATCCGAAATGAAGTTCTTGATGAGATCTATCACTTCTGTAGGGAAACTACTAGTCTACGATCAAATGTTACAAAGATAAATCTATTTCTAGTTTGATATCTGTCATCCGAAATGAAGATCTTGATGAGATCTATCACTTCTGTTAAGAAACTACTAGTCTAGGATCAAAATTTACGGAGATAAAGCGGTTTCTAGTTTGACAGCTATCATCCCAAATGGAGATCTTGATGAGATCTATTACTTCTGTAAAAAAACTACTAGTCTACGATCAAAAGTTACGGAGATAAAGCCGTTTCTAGTTTGACAGCTGTCATCTGATGAAATCTATCACTTCTGTAAAGTAAAATTTACAAAGAAAAACCCGTGGGAGTAATGACACTGTTTGCGAGCAATATTGATAAAAAACTAACTGAACAGAAAAAAAAGGGCACAACGCCGCTAAAGATGTTTTCACTTCAAAATTATAATAGGCGTGGCATTATGGTTTCCGAAATGAAGATCTAGATGAGATCTTTCACTTCTGTAGAGAAACTACTAGTCTACGATCAAAAGTTACGGAGATAAAGCCGTTTCTAGTTTGACAGCTATCATCCAAAATGAAGATCTTGATGAAAACATGCAGTTTTAGTTTTCATCAAAATCGGGCCTGAAGGAGTCCTTTTTAGTACTTTTAGCTATTCTGCATTGCTTCTGACTTAGACATCTACGCCCACTTGAAAAATTCACCCTGTTTGCCCCTTAAAACCTACAAGATCAATCATTTGACTCGACACACGAGAAGTCCGTCCCGATAATATTTGCAGAAGAAGTAATATTCGCTATATACATAATCAGAAAAACAACAATTCACCTAACCCGGACCATAAAACAATTGAACATTAAAAGAGACCCTACTACAAAAGTAGACACACTAATGGAACTTTTCAACAAAATATTGGACTCCGAATATATCCCCAGCTAGTGGACCAATTGTAGCGAGTGAAGTATTTTATTTTGTATATGTAGTGTGTAATTAGCTTTAAATTACCCTTTTGCGTGTTATGTCAAAATCATTGTAAAATTCTATATCCATACAGGCATGGAATGCCATCCTCATTTACGTCAACAGTCTTTTAAATCTGATTTTTAAAAAGATGACAGATCGAAAAATATTAAAAGTCGGTCTGTTTGAGATTTTCTCAAAGTAAGATATAAAAATAGGAATTTGAAATTTTATATAGATACAGATAATTTATTATTTTATCTGGTGCAACTTTATCGGCGTGGACCATATATAAGAACCTGTGCTTGGGAATAGATTCGATCAGAAGGAAAGCAGATAAGGAGGTTTGATTTCCTGGATTATCTGTCGACGGTTTGTGAGTTACCCCATAAATCACACAGAAGGTACCATATTTCTGTTTTATTAGTAAGGTCTACGAAGATCTTGATTTTTTGTGGATTGGGCCTTTTTGCCTTTATCGAATTCCCTTTTCCGTATCCTGAAAATTCGGGAAATATATGGAGTTGACATAGATTGTCGTAAACCATTGGATTAATCACGTCGTACCACGATTTGCCAACTTTGGCGATAATAGAGTCGACCGGGGTAAAAATTGTAATACGGTCGTCAAAGTAAGAAAAGACGGCAAAATGAATAATTTCCGAAACGAAGAAGTTATATTGTGTATGGCATAAAAGGGATTGAAATTTTTGTAAAGTGCGATCGTATAGGGAAATTGTATTTACGAACTACACCTATCTTTTCATTTATCTTCCCCTGGGGAATTGAGTCATTATAAGCGGCGCCCAACGGGATAAAAAATACATTTTTTTATAGTTTTGTGTACGATCACATCACGCAAAAGGTTTTTTTTTTAAAAAATAAATAGACATAATTTTATAATTTTTTTTTCAAAATTCAAAAAAATGCAACTATCTACGTTACATTCATGTTTTACATGAGATTTTCGGACTCGTTTGGCTAATAACAATTTTTTTTTCTTTCGTCTCTAGTTTATACAATTAAAAGGTTGTATTGTAAGAAAACCTTATTTATTTACTAATCGTCAGATTAGTAACGAATTGCTAATATTAATAGTGTTTAATATTCATATAGGTCCACCAGGAAAAAATACTTCGGAGAAAAACGTTTACATCGTTTTTTCTTGTTTTTTTTGGACAAATGGAGACAGTGAAAAGCTGTGTCGTTTAATTATTTATATTTGTCTCAAGTGAGGGGTTCTTTTACTACGTTATTTAACTAATAAATAAAAAGTCCCTACTAATAATAATTTTATTTTTGTTGTTTCCAAGATTATCTTCGTCGATTATGTCTGAAGCAGTACTTGACATAAGTGGGATTACACGTATAACATCTTGGAATCAATTATATTAATATTGTTTTTACAGAGAGACTGTAAAGTAGTAAAAGCTTCGTTACGAATATTTTACTATTTTCTTTAAAGGAAGTGAGTGTCTGTGAAGAAATAAAAAAAGAAAAACAGTTAAAATGGAAAAAACTATTAAATATCACTTGTTCAACAAAAGTGAGCTGATCTATGAAACTTTAGTGAGATTTGAGAAACCAGCAGAATCATTAATAGGTCTGAAGCGTCAAATATTAAAGTTGGTTGAAAAATTACCAGCTAATGGGGTACTTGAGTCAACTTTTATAAAACAAAAGTTAGAGGACACAGGTATTAATAAGGAAAAAATTAAACGGTTGGAAGCTTTTTTAAATCATATACATTTTAGGTTACTACGTATTGACATCACGGATGAGTTAAACTTGGGTCCAGAACTGGCTACAATTAAAAATGAGTTCCAAAAATTGGATAAATTATGGAATAACAAATTTTTAGAGATTACTGAACAAGAATTTAATTCATTACATGAAATTTCTGATTTACCTGATGACAACAGATTCCTTTACACGTAGATGACAGAAACAAAACTGCGTTTTACGTTCCGACACGCGGCAGCTTCCAATTTAAACGATTACCCTTTGGGTTATCAAATAGTCCTGCTACGCAACAGAGATTGATGGATTCCTTGTTTTCTCCCAATTTTAACAACAAAGTATTCTGTTATTTAGATGATATTATCATTATTAGCGAGAGTTTCGAAGAACACATATCCCTTTTAAATCGAGTACTTGAAAAACTCACAAAGGCTCGTTTAACTATTAATTTTGAGAAGTGTAAGTTTTTTAAAAATGAGCTAAAATATCTAGGTTACATTGTGGACGAACGTGGTCTACGCACAGACCCAGATAAGGTGAAAGCCATTCTTGAAATCCCTACTCCTAAATCGCGTAAGGAGGTTCGTCGTTTTTTAGGAACAGCTAGTTACTATAGGCGTTTTAGTACTGTAGCTGGTCCTCTTAATTCATTAACGTCTGCGGGTAAAAATACGCCAAGATTTAAATGGACGAAAGAAGCGGATAACGCATTTAATACTTTGAAAAATCATTTTGTAAATACACCTATTTTAGCTTGTCCCAATTATGATCTACCATTTAGTGTACATTGTGATGCATCTGGTTTTGGCATAGGTGCAATGCTTACTCAGGAGGTAGACGACAATGAGGTTGTTGTGGTATACATGAGTAAGTCTTTATCTAAACAACAACGGAATTACTCGGCCACGGAGCGAGAAACGCTAGCGGTTATTCTAGCATTAGAGCATTGGCGTTGTTTTCTTGACAACGGGAAACAATTTATTATTTTTACTGACCATGCTGCATTGAAATGGTTTTTAAAATTATCTAATCCAACGGGTAGGTTAGCCAGATGGACCATTCGGTTGTCTTGCTTTAATTTTATTTTAAAGCATAAAAGAGGAAAGGACAATGTTGTTCCTGATATTTTATCTCGGTCTACCCCTATAATAGAGGACACATCAACTGACGTACAGACTGACGTAGATGATGTTTCCCATAAATACGTAGAACCAATTGATACTGATCGGAGTATGATTTGGTACGAACAAAAGCGTACTAATTGCGTAAATAATCCATCAGATTGTTTAGATTTCTGTATTAAGGACGGGAAATTACTTAAAAAAGTTGAAACGGAACCTGATAGTGATTACATGTGGAAGGAGGTTCCGAATCCTAACGATAGGCTTAATATTATTGCGGCTAAACATACGGAGCCATCAAACTCACATTTTGGTGCTTTTAAGACCTTTAAAAAGATATCAAAAGATTTTTATTGGCCAGGAATGTTCCGCCAGATATCTAACTACATCAAGCATCAAAACCATTCCCCATTTGGTGTCATGGGAAAACCTAAAATTTGTTCACGTCTTTTTCAACGTATCTCCATTGACTTAGTTGGTCCTCTACCAATGACAAGGGATAGGAATCAAAACATCTTGGTTGTCACATGCTGTTTCAGTAAATACTGTTTAATTTTTCCTTTAAAAAAAGCCACAGCGGCTAATGTATTAAAAACCTTGGAAAACGATGTTTTCTTGGTTTACGGAGTACCCCAAACAATAATTATTCGGTAAACAATAGTTAAGGTTCACAATTTACCAGTCACGATTGTAAAAATCTTTGGGAAAACTATAACATTCCAAAAGTATTTTACACTCCACGTTACTGTCCACAAGTAAATACTGTGGAACGTTATAATAAAACTATTATTACGGCTATTGCAGCCTTAGTAGGCGAAGACCACCGAACTTGGGACAAATTTATTCCACAAGTACAAATGGCTATTAATTCGTCTTGTAATCATACGACTGGCTATTCACCAGCGTTTTTAGTTTTCGGCCGTGAATTAGTGACCGATGGTAATATTTTCGCAAAGTACGAGGACTTCGACAATTTCGTATTCATGCCCAGGGATATTTATGCTGAGCATACCGGGTTTCTTGCTAATATATTTAACAAGGTTGAATTAGCTTTATATAAGGCACATCAGAAGAATGCAGAAAATTATAATCTGCGTCGTACTTTTAAAGAGTTTAATGTTAATGATTATGTATGGAGACGCAATCACGTTTTAAGTGATGCCGGTGCTTATTTCAGCACTAAGCTAACTCCGAAATTCGTAAAATGTCGCGTTATACGTATAGTTTCGCCGTTAGTATACGAACTGGTGGACTTAAATGATAAAAATGTGGGTATTTACCATATTAAAGATTTTAAATGTTGAAGATACCTCTTTAATTGAGGGCACATTTTGTGCAATTTAATTATAATTAACTACTTATGTAATGGACCAAAGAAATTGGTTTTTAAAGCATTTGCTTTATATATTATTGTTTATGAAGCTAATATATGCTTTCATAATTGTTTTGCAACTAACTTAAGAGTTAGTGATGTGTTTTTTAAATTACTAATCACGATATGTTGTTTTTTTACCATCTTCAAAATTCAAAAAGTCATTTGAACGACACCGTCGTTATTATGAAAATAACATTTAGACCTAATTTAATTTATATTCCTCTTTCACCTTTTTCAAAATTCAAAAAGTCATTTTAACGACACCGTAGTTTTTATAAAAATAACGTTTAGGCCTTTATTTATATTTTGTTGTTTTTTTTTTTATCTTTTATTTCCTTTAGCGGAAAAATGATTTTATTTTCGGGTTTCTTTCGATTGGCATGCAGGAGATGCTTTGATTTGTATTTATATTTAACTACGAATAATAATTTTCATTAAAGTCGATTGGACGCATTCTTTATTTAAATATTTTAACTGATTCTCAAAAAAGCTATTTGTTCTCTCACGTCAAGAGACGTAATTTCTATATTGTATATTTTTCTTGTCTATTTGACACGTAATTAAAACGTAATTGAACGTTATTGTATATTTTTTCTCAAAAGAAAAAAAAACGACGACTAATGTCTTTCGTTGATGTCTGCGACATCATTTATTATGATTACCATACATAGTTTTAATTACTAATACAGAAGTAGTACTCCTTCCTTGCGTCGGTTATACGACTTTTGCGTTATTAAATGGAGACCAAAGAACACGACATCTTTGGCTCATTATTAATTCTAAAAGCTATTGTAGCTTATTATATGAAAATACTTAATTTATTTTAACTATTTTTCTTTATTAATTATCTAATTTCTTACTCGTTTTACTTTCTAGCTACTTTCAAACTTGCAATTTTAGACAGTCTCTTTAATATTTATCTCATAATTAAAGGATTTTAATACAGCGGGGTCTTATTATTGAGCAGTATGACAACTCATTAAATAAGCTTATGTCCAAAATATGGAGCGGATTAACAACTCCTTAAAAAAGCCCTTGTCCAGGAATTGAGCGGTGGGATAACTCATTAAATAAGCCTTATATCGTAGTCCTAGTTGTAATAAGGCATTTGGCCAAGATACAACAATTAACATCAATTCCCTTACAGATCGGTCATGGGGTTCCTTAGCGGTTATGCCCTTTGTGTGTGGATGAATGTATAGGAATTATATGAGGTAAGCGTGTTAGGTTGGGTTAGTATGAGTGATGAGGTTAGAGTATTAGATGCGTACGTGATGTAAGTTTTTAGGGATCGGTTCTGTCTTTTAAATTATTAAACTAACAGCCCGGAAAATTCGTCTAACCGAATTTTCACGAGGAAGGGGGGATAATGTAGCGAGTGAAGTATTTTATTTTGTATATGTAGTGTTTAATTAGCTTTAAATTACCCTTTTGCGTGTTATGTCAAAATCATTGTAAAATTCTATATCCATACAGGCATGGAATGCCATACTCATTTACGTCAACAGTCTTTTAAATCTGATTTTCAAAAGATGACAGATCGAAAAATATTAAAAGTCGGTCTGTTTGAGATTTTCTCAAAGTAAGATATAAAAATAGGAATTTGAAATTTTATATAGATACAGATAATTTATTATTTTATCTGGTGCAACTTTATCGGCGTGGACCATATATAAGAACCTGTGCTTGGGAATAGATTCGATCAGAAGGAAAGCAGATAAGGAGGTTTGATTTCCTGGATTATCTGTCGACGGTTTGTGAGTTACCCCATAAATCACACAGAAGGTACCATATTTCTGTTTTATTAGTAAGGTCTACGAAGATCTTGATTTTTTGTGGATTGGGTCTTTTTGCCTTTATCTAATTCCCTTTTCCGTATCCTGAAAATTCGGGAAATATATGGAGTTGACATAGATTGTCGTAAACCATTGGATTAATCACGTCGTACCACGATTTGCCAACTTTGGCGATAATAGAGTCGACCGGGGTAAAAATTGTAAAACGGTCGTCAAAGTAAGAAAAGACGGCAAAATGAATAATTTCCGAAACGAAGAAGTTAAATTGTGTATGGCATAAAAGGGATTGAAATTTTTGTAAAGTGCGATCGTATAGGGAACTATAATTAAATTGTATTTACGAACTACACCTATCTTTTCATTTATCTTCCCCTGGGGAATTGAGTCTTTACACAATACACCATAATCTTAATACATAAGAAAGAACCGAGATAAAGATGTCATAAGTAATTACCATCCTATCATGATTAATATGTATAAAGTGTTCTGCAAAATTATTCGAAGTTGTATAAAGAGAACCCTGGAACAGAAACAACCATGTGGACAGGCAGGCTTCAGACCTGGACATTCAACTAAAGACCATATGCATTAAACATTAGTACAATCGGAGTTTTATTGGAGTTGCTTGAGTGTGTCATGCTCTCTCAAAGTGTCTCTGCGGTGGTGGAGTGTGTGTAGGGTCGTTACGTTCCCTAAAACATGGTTGAGCGAAGCGATGTCTGATTCATGTGTCATACTCGTGAACGGGTGCCGCCTGTGGAGGCTGGTCTGCTCTTGCAAACTTCTTGGTATTCTTAGTATTTAGTCTTACTTTTTTGTTTTGTTTATTAATACTGTAAGACATTGATTATTTCTTAGTGATGAATACATAAACTGTCTTTTGTTTATATTAGATACTTTTTTATGTTGTGCTTGTGCTTTACATTTCATGTTTTTTTATGTTTGTAATGGAAAGTGTACTTTTATGATAGGGAGGGCATTTTCCAATATTTTAATTACAAGCATAAGAGAAAGGGAGAAAAGAAATGCCCTTGCTGAGTTTCTTGCCGGTTCTTCTCAGTACAAGGTCTCCCGCCCTGTAGACTTACGAACCGATGGCGTAGTGACATTCATAAGTGCTCAATTATTGTAGCCTAAACTGAATAAATTAAATTGAATTTGAATTTGAATTTGAATTGAAAAAAGCCAGAAATATGGATATGTTCTATATCTAAGTTTTGTTGACTACAACAAAGCCTGAATATAATAAAAATAAAATCATTTAAAGCAATCCTTGTACAATAACTTTGCAAAATTAAATTATTTGGTACTACAAAACTCAAAAATTTGGAGTAAATAAAGTTTCAAAACAAAAGATATCAGTGGCATTTTTTTTCCTTGTGCCACCGTAGTCAGAGTAACTAAAAACAAGGGAAAAAATGACCGGATTTTTAATTACGGATAGGGTGTACGAATGGGGGCGCTGAAAAATATATTTTTTTTTACAGTAATTTTCATGAAGCCCTGGAACTTTTTTAACGAAAATTTATGATGTCCACTTAGCAAAAATTTTGATGATGGAAATCAATAGAGTACATTGCAATCCCTCCCCGAACCCCTAGGGGGGGTTCCATTTTTTTTTCAAAAGGGGGTATGTCCTTTTAACTGACCATTTTCATGATGCAGATCAGTAGAGCACATTGTCGGCAGCAACATTTGTATGAACCACTTTTTTCTGCAACCCCTCCCTGAACCCCTAGGGGGAACAAAACAACTTTTCAAAAGGGGGTGTGTCCTTATAACCGTTTTTTTGTGACGGATTTCGATAGAACACATCGCCAGGAGTAACGTTTGTAAGAGCCGTCTTTTTCTGTGATCCTTCTGATCTGCATCATCAAAATAGTCAGTTATAGGGACACACCCCTTTTGAAAATGTTCAGGGAGGGGTTGCAGAAAAAAGTGCTCCATAAAAACGTTTATGCCGACGATGTACTCTATCGATTTCTATCTTCAAAATATATTCTCATGGTTGTAATCAAAAGAAGGCATTGCTACGAGCAATGTTTGTATGAGACATTTATTCCTGGGGTTCCTAGTTCCGCCGCTACGGAACCCTTAAATTATTTTTTTTCGTTTAGTTTTCCATTGAGCACCTCAGGGAAGGATCACAGAAAAAATCAGCTCATACAAATGTTACTCCTGGCGATGTGTACTATTGAAATCCAGCAAAAAATAGACGGTTATAAGGACACACCCCCTTTTGAAAAGTTGTTTTGGTAAAGTTGCACTTTAGGGACTTTCGTCAAAAATGGGGGAAAATTATTTTTTTACAATAAACACAGTCAGGTTAGGTTAGAAGGTTAAGGCAGGAGTGAAGCAAAGCATGTTATTGAAGAAGCATGTATAATATGCATTATGTTATTATTTTTCTTCTACCCAAAAATCTTGTTAGGGCACGCCCAAAATAGATATTTAATGGAAAAAAAAAAGTTTTCCGCTCCTATTTTAAAAATAATAATAAAATAGCTTTTTATTGGAAAATAAACCCCCAAATTTTTGACGAAAGTCCCTAAAGTGCAATTTTACCCTAGGGGTCCGGGGAGGGGTCCTAGAGAAAAGTGCTTCATACAAACGTTGCTGCCGACGATGTACTCTACCGATCTGCATCATCAAAATGGTCAGTTATAGGGACACACCCCTTTTGATAAAAATTTTGAACTACCCTAGGGGTTCGGGGAGGGGTCGCAGAAAAAAGTGCACCATACAAACGTTGCTGCCGACGATGTACTCTATCGATTTCCATCATCAAAATATATACTTATGGGGACACCATAAATTTTCATCAGAAAGTCCCAGAATCACTTAAAGTTTAACTTAGTAAAATTTTAAAAATTTTGTCAGCGCCCCTTTTGTACACCCCAACCCACAACTGTAGAGTAATATTTTTTTCAATGGTTCCCTAATGAATATTTTGGGAAATCAATAGAACCTTAAAACTAACCTGCATCTATATGGGCCAAAATACCGATATTACGTATTCTTTCATCAGTTCTATTTTTCACTCTTGTATTTGATGAACATCTTTGTATCTGTGTATTTATTACATTATTTTTGTAATAATAACCTAATCTTTTCATTTTTTTTTTAAATTAAACCAAAACTTTTTCAATTTTTTCTTCTTCTTTCTTCGATTTGGAGACGATTTCACATTATTGCATATCATTTCTCCAGAGTCATGTAGAAACATAGTCCTGTGCTTATATCTAAGTTTGGCGATGCGTTTAAAGTCAACAAAAATCGCGTTCCTATTAAGAATCTGTGAGACATAGAGAAATAAAATACAATATAACTGCAAATTATATAGATTACGTCCTACTGTAACTGGGAGCTAAAGCAAGCTTTGCACTGATTCGATTCTTTTTTTATAGCATGACAAGAATTTGACTGTCGTGTCGCACCGCGCCGCGCTGCCGTCGCGGTGGAGAAAAAAACATTGTGCATGTATCCATTCAACATGGACTTTGTAGCAGTCGATTGTGTTATCCATACTCACTATACTTACTAATATCACAGTATAATAATAAACAGTAGTTAATCTTCCTATGATTTCCAGGCACGCCACCTTGTGGGTAAAATAATAGCTGTATTATTTTGTCTTACATGATTAGTATCTAATCACAAATGTGATACTGCAAAATACATACGACTTAAGAAAGAAATCTAATACCTTTTAATGAGCAATTCTTGGATATATCTATATATATATAGATGTATAATCTGAATCTCGGAAATGGCGATTTAGAAAACGATTTACATGAAATTTAGTATGCAGGGGGTTACGTGGGCGATAAATAAATCTAGTAAATAGAGGACAAACAAAGAAACATAAAATTAAAACAGGTTGGAAGTTAGCAGCTCGAGTAATTAAGTATTATAATATTACCAAGACTTAAAACAAATTAAAATTAAACTAATATGCTTAGGCATAGGTAGTTATTTGGTAGTAGTAGGTAGGTAGTTAAGATAAGGACATAATCGGCCATTCTCGTGCTATAGATATTATTACTAAAACCGTAACGCTAAAAACAATATTTATAGGTCGGTATGTACCTATTGCGACATAAGTATAGATTGGAAACCTAATTACCTAGATTTAAAAAAAAGTAGGAATGATTTAGTTTATGAACTATAATAAGTTGGAATTAATAAAACTTAGGTACCTTGCATCGGAAGGAAAGTTCCACCCAACCTAAATCCTTTATTAATTATTTTTTATATTATATTTTTTTCAACGATACTTATATTTTATACCTATGTCAATGTTTATTATAATGAAAAAAAACTTTAAATTTCAAGTTTAATAAAAAAAAACCCTTGGGAGGTGTTGTTTACGCACACGCTTATATTATGTTGTAGATGTAAGTATTATGTAATACAACCAGAGGCGGCGTGTGACCATGTTCACCAAAAAAAAAACCTTTTATTATTCTATTTTTATAACTAAAATTCATTCGTATACTTAGATTTAGAAACGCGCGTCGCACGTTTATGCTTTTGTGTCACATTTTTGTGACCCTTTGTCTTTTTTTCAAACTGAATTGCCAAAATCTTTAAGCACTGTTTAGTCACATCACAATAAGCACAATTTATTTTGCTATAGTTACTTATTAGACAATAAACAAACTGTTTATGTAAGTATGTACTTATTAATTTCCTAATAAAAACTCGTGCGAATAAATCATTTGTTGTGATAAGAGTGGCAACAGCACGCCGGCGCGGCGCGGACGGACTGAAGGCGGGGGTCAAGCTGGCAACATATCCCAGGAGCGGCCTATATGCTATTCCAGGACCTAACCTATGTGTATGCCAAGTTTCATCCTGATCCGTCCAGTGGTTGAAGCGTGAAAGAGTAAAAAACATCCATCCATCCATACAGACAAACAAACTTTCACATTTATAATATTAGTAGGATGAAAGCATATATATATGAAAGTGCACGGTTATCTATAAGTCTGGCGATCAGCAAAATTGTTAATTCGGAATACAATCACACAGATAAATAAAAAATAGAATTTCCAGAAAAAAAGGAGAAGTAACTATATTTTACTTATAGGGCGTTCCTTCTAAGCCGCGTTGCAATTTAGTAAAACCTCATTTTAGCCCCAACTATTCGTTCCATCTAAGCACATCTGATAATTTCAGCGGCGCATCGCTATTATTGTTCAAACGAAACGCGTTTCTCATAATTTTTAGACAGTTCCGTGTGTGTATATGTTTGAGTATTTAATTTTGACTTTTTTTATAGATAATAACAAAGATATAGAGTTCATAATGCGAAAATAAACCTTTCTTTTAAAACAAAAACAGTATAACTTTTTTTCTCAAAAGATTCACATTTACATTTAACATTTGAAAGCTGCTAAAAAGTAGCGCAAAATACCCACCTTTCGAGATAGGTCTTTGGTAGCAACATTTCGTAGCTAATTCGCTCAGACGAAACGCTAAAAACAACATTAGATATTCTATGATTTTGCTACCAAAACACTGACCTCTATTGTACCAAAAGCATGAAACGCATTCCCAATTCCACTAACAATTTCTGCTAAAAAGTTGTCAGATGGAAAATCACGCCGAGTAATTATCGCCCGGTAAAGTTGAAAAATCAACCCATTCTGGAACGAGTGTTTGACAGTTAATTTTCACACTGACAGGAGTGATTTTCAACCTTTTCTATGGCAGTGAAAAGAATTCAACTTGACAATTGGAAAATTACTCTACCCCGGGCGTCCCAAAACCACTTTTTTAACTTCCTCGTTGCCATTTGGAACACACCCTCACAGAGAATAGTGTTTAATCTGTGACTGTTTGTTTGGTTATGTTGACGAGACAAGTTTATCAATTTTATTAGATAAATTCTTAAAAAATGGGAGTCCCAGCGTTTTTTCGCTGGCTTAGTCGCAAATATCCCAGTGTTATTGTAGAATGCATAGAACAACGGGTGTGTATTTTAACCTAAAATAATTACTTACATAGATTCTTTACCCATGAAGAATAAGTTTGATAATTTCTTTATTTATTTGCAGCCTACAGATGTAGATGGTCAGTTAGTTTACGTCGACTCTTCATTGCCTAATCCCAATGAAATAGAATTTGACAATTTATACTTGGATATGAATGGTATTATTCATCCATGTACTCATCCAGAAGACAAGCCAGCGCCTAAAGATGAGGATGAAATGATGGTGGCTATCTTCGAATGCATTGACAGGCTTTTCAGAATCGTGAGGCCGAGAAAATTACTGTATATGGCCATTGATGGGGTTGTAAGTAATGCTCATATCTTATTTTCCATTAATGGTAGGCAGCATTAATTGATTAATGTAAGTACAGAGAAGTACTAATTTTCTTAACCGCCTTAGGCGGTATTTAGTATTTCCTGTCCCTTATTTTTTCCTAATGCAGCTAAAAATGTAGATATACTTACTATGTAGAACTTGCTATGTATAATCTGTAGAGGTAATACTTGTAAAAATCTGTTATTCAAAATATTAGAAACAAATGCTATCAATCTGCATATTACTTCTTATACTACATGCATAGCTTGGTGGAGTTCCTGAAAAATAATGTGATGCACTGTTCATGCCTTGCCTAATTGCTTGCAAATTTTTTTTGTTGAACAGTTTGTATGGAGCACCAATAATGTGAGGTTAATCCATTAGTTAATAAGTTAGTTATTTATCATTTTCGAGAGCGAGTGAGAGGAAACGTAAAGTGTGAGTGGGTTATCTTCTGTAATTGAGTAGTTGCCGAATATCTCGGTAGTAAAGCATTCCAAACCTACCAATTTTCTCATTTTATCGAAATATTTTCAAAAGCAACTATAGATCAGTTTTAAGTTCAGAGTATGTGTGTTCACTGTGTGATGTTTAATGTAAACTTGTGGTCACTCAATATGAATCGGTTTTATTTTTTGTTTGTTTACTACACATGTTGTAACAAGTACACTCGAAGTTTTATTGAAGTTGCTTGAGTTTGTCATGGTCTATCAAAGTGTCTCTGCAGTGGTGGCATGTGCGTTGGGTGGTTACGTTCCCTTAAACATGGTCTGTTTATGCAAACTTCTTTGTATTAGTATTTAGTGTTACTTTTTTTGTTTTGTTAATCATTCCTGTAAGACATTGATTATTTCTAAGTGATGATTACATAAATGGTTTTTTTTTATATTTCGCAATTAGATATTTTTTTTATGTTGTGCTTGTGCTTTATATTTCATGTTTTTATTTTTGTAATGGAAAGTGTCCTTCTATGATAGGAAGGGCATTTTCCAATATTTTAATTGACATTGTAAGAGAAAGGAAGAAATGAAATTCCCTTGCTGAGTTTTTTGCTGGTTCTTCTTAATACGAACCGATAGCGTAGTGACATTCATAAGTGCTCAATAATTAAATAAATGATATTGATTGACTGAATCCTATGCAGATAACTAAATTTAGGGTGGGCGAAGCTGCTAGCAAAAGAAAGTTATATAGAAAACTTTTAGATTTAGTTCTTAAGGCTTACTACACACAAGACATATAATATACTTTTTAATCTGCAAGCATTACTTGTATAAATTTTTAGCACCTGTAGGGCATAAATAAAAAAGTAAACAATAAAAATAAATAATACATATTTTTTATATAAATAAACTACTAATTCTGAACATTTAGTAAACCAGGGCCGTCTTAGTGGGTTTAAAGGGGTGCGTGGTTCCAGAGTACAGGGCACAGGGGGTGCAACGAAACTGTCAAAATCTACAGTGTGTAAAATTCTGATCTATATGAAAATCTATTACAAATTAATAAAAAAACAATTTCAAATGAGAAAAAAAGTTTGTGGGTTCGCTTTTTACTCCTTCAAGCCACAGCAACTTAACCAATTTAGTTGTTTAAAATGGAGATAATGAATACCCTGAAAAAACATATAGAGTTCATTTTAATACTTGTAGTTATTACTATAACCAAATACCTATAGCTATAGCCAAAGCAAATTTCCTCACTATAATTACTAATTGCTGTAACAATCCCACGCTAATAACCGAAATAGTGCAGGTGGAGCCACTGGCAAGAGCTTCTCCTTAAAAAATAATCTTTTACGTGCCTTTATTTAACAAAGACATCGACGGCTCCACTTGAGTTGCGATGAGCAAGCCAAGTTTGTTCTTAAACTTTAGAATTAGTTAAAAAAAAACTATTTATGTAAATTACTTTTTTATGTTTCAATTATATCCTCAAATTTTGCATTTATGAGTGTGCTTTCATAGTAAAAACCAAAACATATTGTACATTTCAAACTTCAAAATTTGTCGGGTCATGACTATTTAAAAATAACATTAAAGAAACTACAACACCTTCAAAACTCAATAAAAAAAGGAAAAATCAAGCTAATCATGATTTTTAAAAAAATCAACTTGATTTGATTAAAATAAGAAATCATGATTTGTTTAAACCCTGATTCTGATTCTAACAATATTATTTATAATAATAATTTCCTCAGTCAAATACTTTTATTTTCTAATTTTTTCCTTCAATTAGAAAATAAAAAAAAGACAATGTGTTAGTGACCGGTTGTCGACTCGCAACTTACGTACGCATTATGTTACGTCATGTGTTAAGACGATCGTTGTAGACAGTAGCCAACTGTCGCCTACAGTCGCTAACAGTTTGCAGTCGCCGGTGACTGTCGCCAGCTCGTGGACACGTGTCGTAAGCAGCGAGTCAAATTCTGCCGGCTACTGTCGGCGAGCGTCTGCTGCGTTGCGATTAGTTGTTAAAACACTGTCGCACGTCTGCGAGCGCACTAAGCCTAAAATAAATTATTTTTGCAAACAATTATTTTTATTAAATTTTAGTAAGTAATGTACTGAATTATTATTATATAAGTATTTAAGTACTTTAATATTTTTCATAGGCACCAAGAGCAAAAATGAATCAGCAGCGTTCCCGAAGATTCCGTGCCTCAAAGGAAACTCAGGAAAAGATTGAAGAGGTTGCTCGTATCCGTAATGACCTCCTTGCCAAAGGGGCATATTTACCCCCAGAAAGGCCCAAGGAGGCTCATTTTGACTCCAACTGCATTACACCTGGCACTCCCTTTATGGACCGACTCAGCAAATGCTTACATTATTATGTTCATGACAGGTTGGTTTACTCTATCTGATTTTCTGATCATCAAATTAATCTTATCTTATCTCATCTCTTTTCTTATGTATTAAATATAGCAGTATACTATCAATTACCATAGTAGTACTCTTATCTATGTTTTACTTTGGAAGTTATAATACTCGCTGTTATTCTTTTTAAATTATTCATTGTCAAAATCAACAATAGCCCAGGGCTTCTTGATTAGCTATTCCTGTCCTGATTAACGACCTAAAGTAAAACGCCTTAAGAGGCACCAAATTCTGGATTTCAGTGCCTAAAATAATAAAAGACCTTCAGAACACGAATGGATTGTTAATGTGCAATTCATTATAAGGGCCACAAAATGCACAAAACTCATCTGCTCATGGTTCATGACCGATTGCACGATAATGCCTTGAAAAAAAAAAAGCTATTCCTGTGTGAAACAGAATTAGTCAAGATGTGCCACTTCAATTTAGATATCTAGGAACCGAGATAGTCTTTATCATGTAATGTCTTATATATTATGGACATAATATTGTTGCACATTTGCATATTTAAGTGGTATGTCTAATTTGCCACTTTTTTTTAATAATATATATTTAGCCAAAAAATAGTAGATTCTTTCCTTTCTATTATATGTGCATTGTTTTAACAGACTGAATAGTGACCCGGGATGGAAGGGAATCAAGGTGATCTTGTCAGATGCCAATGTACCAGGAGAGGGTGAACACAAAATTATGGACTATATTCGCAGGCAGAGAGGTATGGAATTCTAAGTTAAAACTATCTGTTTACGACAGGAAACCTACGACTGCGACACGGATTCTATTTTAAATCAAATAAAAATAATAATTTTCAAGTAGGTTTACGAGAAAACTTTTGAAATGCCAAAAAGAGCCGGTAAGAAACTCAACTATTCAAAGTAAAAACAATTGACTATTATCAATTTAAGAAAACTTTGATGTACCACAGTTTTAAAATGAACTTAAAAGAATAATATTATTTCTTCTAGCCCAATACAGAATCCTCCCCACATACAGCTTTCTAACTTCATAGAGTTTGTCCAGAAAATTTGTGATTTAGAAATCTTAATAGCTTTAGAAATATTTGTAAGATAGAGTGGAGCTACAGAGATTAATAAGTAATGAAACCTGTTGACCAGCTCAACCTGACCACGACCCGAACACCCAGCACGTGCTGTGCGGGGCTGATGCTGACCTCATCATGTTGGGGCTGGCGACGCACGAGCCCAACTTCACCATCATTCGCGAGGAATTTAAACCCAACAAGCCGAGACCTTGTGATATATGCGGACAACTAGGTGAGGGTCTAGTTTTTTTTTTTGGTATAAGCCATTCTTCAAATTCAGCGAAAAAAATCAGGCTCAATTTACAGTATCATAACAAAAATATCACCGTTTACGCACGCATGGATATTGCGAGTCTGTTTACTGTATACTGACATGTTGGAAACATCTTTAAAAACATAGAGGCAGCTGGCGAACAAACCAAACTATTACAAAACATATATACACACGATAACACATCAGTAAGAGAGAGTCTGGAGACCTGAAATAACCTCGAATATAATAATAATACATAGTCGAGTGGTGTCAACTGTACAGGTCACGAGATGAAGGAGTGCACGGGCAGCTCCCCGGAGGCGGCACTGGCGCGTGCGGATCCCGCATTCGGGAACCAAGACAGTTTCATATTCGTGCGGCTCAACGTGCTCAGGGAGTATCTCGAAAAGGTCGACATCGTTCTTACATCTTACGGAAATTCAAACCTTTCATATTAATACCTATAGTTCGAACTCTTAGCCTGTTTAATTACGTTTTAAAAAGCACTGGCTGTGTCAATCTAAAACCATACTTTTTCGTAATATTTTGTTACAAAGGTAAAAAAATTGATTTTTTTTTCATTTATAACAGTGCAGCAGTGTTAGCGCAAATATTGCGTGTAGTTCCATATCGATAAAATTATGAATTAAGACTCTACAAAGCATTAGAGCTCGACGCTGCCAAATCCAATACTTTTTTTACCAAAATAAAGCGAATCTGTAAGATGGCCAACAATGTTTTTTATAGGAACTACAAATGCCAAACCTCCCGTTTCCGTATGACTTCGAGCGTGCGCTGGACGACTGGGTGTTCATGTGTTTCTTCGTGGGCAACGACTTTCTGCCCCACCTGCCCAGTCTGGAGATCAGGGAGGGTGCGGTAGACAGGCTCGTCAACCTGTACAAGAAGTGTGTTTACAAGACCAGGGTAAGGAAGTTCAGACTTGTTTAGTCTCCATATTCAAGAATGTGTGTCAGGAACTCTAAAATAGACCAGTATTTTTACTTGTGCTTCAACATTGATTTAATAGGTTTTGATGACTAACTTTTGCAGTTTTTTACGACGCAGCTAAATATTATGCTGCTAAAACTAGAGCATGATGAATCATAAGCATGTAACAACACGCAGTATCTAAAAGTTTAAGGCTTCCGTTCGCGCTGTACTCAACTTCACATCTGAATAGGAAATGCGCTGTCCAATTCTCTAGTCTATGGTATACCATAACCAAATTGTTAGGGTAGGTAATTTGCCTTACCTTATACACTTGACCCAGCGGTTTTGGTTCAGCGATTACTTAACGGCCTGTAATAATACCATTGGTTTTAATTATAAATAAATATTTTTTTTATAGGGTTGGATAACGGACTCCGGAGAAGTGAATCTAGATCGTGTCCAAGTCATAATGTCAGAGCTGGGGTACGTTGAAGACGAGATCTTCAAGCGAAGGCATCAGAACGAGATCAGCTTCAAGGCGAGGGAGAAGGCCAAGAAGAAGCAGCAGCAAAGAGTCAATTTTGGACTTTTAGAGAAGACACAGTTTGCTCCGATGGTGAGATAATTTTCCCTGTATGTTTTACACAGCGCCATCTGGTTTCAAACTTAGCTTGCTCCGATGGTGAGATAATTTTCCCTGGATGTTTTACACAGCGCCATCTAGTTTCAAACTTAGCTAGGTAATTCCAAAAAACTAAATCAGTGGCATCTCTACAGATTAGGTAGGAACAATCGCAATTAAAGAGCAACAACATTTCGTAATCTTTAAAATAAATTTAATATAGATCTGTACTGTTTGACCATTTATTTTGTAATATGCTGTTGACTTCCTAAGTATAAAGAAAAATCTATAAAAAACATTTGTACACTAAACCATTATAAGAACCGTTTCGTTTAATTGACCGTACCGCGTTGTACCCAAGTACAAAGTTTGACATTGGAGTAAAGTTTCAGAAACTGCAGTATTTATGCAAAATTAAAAAAGTTCAATTGTGTAAATATTTTACAGCCAGTGGGTTATGGCGGAGCGTCTAAGTCGATGCAGAATGTGCGACAGGAGGCCGCTAATATACGGATAGCCGGGATGCAAACCGCCGCTGGGGTAAGTTTCATTATTTAAGTTAAATTATAGTTTAAACTAGGATCAAAGAATAAAGTAAACTAGGTTAACGAAATCAAAGAAGATATTTGAAATTAATAATTTAAATCATTCATTTTAGTAATTATGACTATTTGTGGTCATATATTTTAGTAATCTTGATCATAAACTGCAGTAATCCTAATTAAGATCTTATATCATTGTAATCTTGTTTTTAGGTAAGAGATTGTTAACTGTACTAATCTTATTTGAGATCGTTTTCGTCGCTGTCATCTCAGCCAGAAGACGTTAACTGCTGACCGTAGGTCTCACCTATATGTCCCCACGACGGCCGGTCCTGAGCTGCCCGCTTCCTGCAGAAAACACTGCACTAACCGGGTCCTCTGACCACCTGCTAGAGGGCCGTCCCACGCTGCGTCTTCCAATCCGTCGTCGCCACTCTAGAACCTTTCTTACTCAACGGTTATCGGTTCGGCGAGTGATGAGGCCTGCCATTGCTAGTTTGTTAACTATTTGAGCCATGTCGGTAACTTCGGTTCTTCGGCGAATCTCCTGATTTCAGATTTTATCGCGCATAAAAAACACGCAAAATAGCTCGCTCCATAGGTCCCTGAGCGACTCAGAGCTTATTTAGGAGGCCAACAGTTACCGGTTAGCCAACAGCTGAGATCGTTTCTTATAATGATCCTATTTAGATCAAAGATGATATCAATACTAAGATCATACAGATAAAAACGGCCAGTCTGTAGTAAACTTAATTTGAGTGAGATCATTGATTGTTATTAACGCTAACCCAGAACATAAAGAACAAAGTTGATTTTTTTTTAAACGATGATCGAGTCTTTGAATAAGAGTAGTACCATATTATATTATGGTTGAAATTAAGTTAATGGAAAATATTTTGATTGTAAGAAGAAACAACATAATAAGTACGTAAAGTGCCAGTTAATTTTTAGTTTATAATTTTTAACTCTTATATTTATTTATTTATTAAAAAAGAACCTTAACACACTTACAGTTATTACCAAAACGTGTAATAAGCAACTTAAAATTTAATTTAAATGTAATTATTCAAATAATTACAAACTAATGTCAAAAAAATATTTTTCGCCATAGCAAGCATGTCAGTCTCTGGGTACTGAGCAATCATATTGTTGACAAACTGACCATCCTGATAGATGGGCGAATGCTCGACCTTTTGAGTTCGCGCCGGGTACGTAACGAACTGGGTACGAGCTTAGCGTGCCGGCCCGCATTGGCCAAATCTTGGTACAAGTAGTCCACAATATTTATTTTGCACACTGGAGTTGCCTACCCGATTGTGAAAGAGCAGGTAGAAATGCTCCAGGAGTGTCAATTTTCGTCGGAACTCTAGGGTGTTTAATCCTACCATTTCTACTACGCACATAGATGGGAAAAGATAAGGATAACACCCATACATTTTTTAATTTTTCATGGTGTATGTAGCAAATTTATGGTGGACTCTTTCCACCGAAAGGGTATATTTCGCCTCACGTGGGTCCCAAACGATTTACTCTAATATACTTCGAACGTTTGCGTTATACAGTGCCACAATAGGTGCACTGTCGTTATCATTATAATATTTTTGTGAAAATTTATATCAAAACATTACCATTTATATGTGATATACCCTGTGCACATTTTCTTCACTTCTTTTTAATAACTTTAGGTTTGTTTTGTTTTATTCTTACAGGCGAACAAAATGTGACATGTGCCACTTAAGACAGCGGTATAGGCTAGACCGCGTAAATACGCCATTTTCGTGAAACTTTTGTGGCTGAACTATAGCACCGAAAGGATTGAAAAAATTATATGTTATAAAACTTGCTTTTGTCTAGTGCATTACCTAACTGAGTGTTTTTCATTTATTGTATTGAATGCAATAAAAATCTGGCAGTAACCATTGTTTCAACACTTGGGCAATTTTTTAAAGCGTGTATGCATTTTATTGTGATGAAAGTTGACTAAATAATTAGAATAGCTTGTTATCTAGTGCATTGACTAATTTGTAGCAAAAACTAAAAAAAATGTGACTACATAACGGTAAATACGTTAAATCACATACTAAAATAATTAAGTTTCAAGGCGTCTTTATAGAATAATTAACTGTAGAAGTATATAACAAATATATCTAATGGTAATGTATATGACATTATGGAATGATTTTTAGAACATTAACATACACAACGTTAGTATTACAGAAATCAGCTTTCTAGCCTATATCGCCCTCTTAAAGACGTAAACCTAGTAGTCATATATATTAAGTGGCCATCTTTATTTTATTCATCATCATTGTAATTGGGATCATAAATAATAGATAATAATCCTAATTTAAATAATATGAGGATACTAGATGAGCAAAATTAACCAAGTCCTGCTATTCCCTCCAAATGAGCCGAACATACGTATATAAACATATATACCAGGGCAAAAAATACCACATTTCGGTAGAAATTGTTAAAAAAGTTTCGGCAGTATGAAATACGCCATAACAACCCATTCCCTATAAAATAAAGTGTTCAGTTTGCACAATTAAATAATAATAATATAATATTTAATAATTTGAGAATGTATGTAGAATATGCAATATTCGAGTTGCATCGATTGCTAAAATCATAAATTATTCCGTTGTGTTGAACAGCAAGAAGGTGAGCAACGAGGTCGCAAGCGAACGGCCGAGCAAGCGGGGCTGGAGGATGATGATGAGGATGAGAAGCACGACGAGGTACGGCTCTGGGAGGATGGGTTCAAGGATCGGTACTACGAGAGCAAGTTCGAGGTCGACAAGGACAATCTCGAGTTCAGGTCTGGGACAAATATCTCATACATTTAATAAATAATTAATTATTCGTTTATGGGAAACAATAACAAAAGTTAAAGCAACGTTGGGCGTGGTCCGTACTCGAATGGGTGACCGCCTAGTGGCACATTCGTTAAGCTTTAGCCAAGTCAGAGGCCTTATGGGCGGCTTGAAAACTCTGACAACGGACTCGAGTGGCTAGTAGCTCAAAAACAGCCCAAAATCCGCCAATTCGCACTGGGCTTAGTAAGGTGGACTTTGGCCTAACCCTCCCACTCCAAGGAGAGGCTTGAGCCCCTGTAGTGGGGCGTATAGTGGCTGAGGCAGGCGCTAGTGTAGGAATGTCACTTTTACGGTCACATACCAAAGTAATGACAATTGAAGCTTACGTGTATTAGGGTTGGTTTAAAAATTCTTGTAAAAAAGGTGATTCTAAAAATAAATTACAAGTGTAAGTATATCTAAGTATTTCTTTATATTGATAATTAATGAGTACTTCTTAATTTGAGACTAATTTATTTCTACGATTGGACATGAAAGAGGTGTAATTTAGTTTATTTTTATTATTGCTTACTCCATTTTCAGTCTTACGTCTGCACAACATTGACGACGATCTTAATTCAATGCGTCCTGCCTGGTATAGACTTACCGCGCCGAAACATGTACACTGAAAGTAGGCCTGATTTACAAAATCAGACTTAGAAAGTATTTTTCATATATTTGAAGTGAACAATTGTTATTTATGTTGTCAGGTACCGCGTGGCGCTGCAGTACGTTCGGGGCTTGTGCTGGGTGCTCCGGTACTACTACCAGGGCTGCGCCAGCTGGAAGTGGTACTTCCCATATCACTACGCGCCCTTCGCTTCAGACTTTGTCAACATCGCCGGGTTGTCTACTAAATTCGAGAAGGGAACGCAACCGGTAAGAGCTCACAAACTACGCTTTAAACTGTTATGTTTGTAAGCATGTTATAAATATATTATACATGTCTAAATTCCTTATATAAATCAAGCTAGGTCTTGCCTGCGGCTTAGCCTGCTTGGAATTGGGTCATCGGCGTGAGATTTACAAAGGAATTTCTTATCCACTGAGATAGAAAGTATCATATGTTTTGTCTGTCCATCTAGCTACCCCTGTGCTAAATACCAAGTGTATTCGTTGCACCGTTTTCACGAGATGGAAGTGTTTACTTTTTCAACTATTCCTGAATCATAAGTCAAGTCAATTGGATACTCCGTTGTAAAGTTAATAACAAACTGACTTCCGCATTTTCATATTAAGATTAGGTTAAACAATGTATTAACTGGGTGATGTCACTTCATTAGTTAAACGGGTTGCACGCAAAGGTAAGTGATTAGGGTACGCACGGGCGGGTCACTGTCACTCCGCGCGAGCTATAAACATTTTTAGAATCATTCGGTCTCTCTTTAATGTATAACAAAATCACTGGACCCAGGCGTCGCGCGTGCGTTCAGTGCAACAACCTTTGTATGTCGCTAGTGTCGCGTAAGTTCATAGCATTTTAATATAACGACTGTAGTTTTAAAGTTTGACCACCGGAACGGATGTTTATTAGACTAATAGCTTCATTTTTACTTTTTCCGTACTCGGTTTCAAAACGCTCAGACCAACAAAAAAATAAAGGAAACACTCTTAAAGTGTTGGTTTAATTGGCTTACACAAAACACAAGTTATTCCTTGCTGTATACTTATTACTTTTATAAATTAATTGCAAAAACATATTTTGTCGTCAGTTCCGTCCGTTGGAGCAGCTGATGGGAGTCTTCCCGGCTGCCAGCTCTCAGCACGTACCCCAGCCCTGGGCCAAGTTGATGAGCGACCCGGTAAGTAATACTAAACTGATTTACTCAGTTTTTTGTTAGCTCTTTTCAATAAGAAATCAAATGAGATTACTGTTTAAATCCATTTAACCATTGTTAAACAAAAACGCTTTAATTTTTGATACAATTTTATGTTTTTACAAAGCTCGCTAATCGTATTAGCATATTGATTTCTTTGTTCTAGTTTTCAGCCATTATTGACTTCTATCCGACTGACTTCAAGATAGACCTAAACGGAAAGAAGTTTGCGTGGCAGGGAGTCGCCCTGTTGCCTTTTGTAGACGAGACGCGGCTGTTCAAGGCGCTTGAACCGTATTATGAGAAACTAACGCAGGCTGAAAGTAAGTATTGATTTGATATGTAGACTTACTTATAAAGGAAGATAATATTCTTCATTTGCTTAAAAAATTTCAGTGAAGGAAAACATCGTAAGGAAACCAGCATACGTCAAGAAATCATCACATTTTATCACAAGAGTGTCATTACGTACAGGAAAGCCGGGTGTTAAGACCTTAGTTACTCCCACGGGCTTTTTCTTGGTAAATTTTACTTTTCTCAAAGCAAAGCGTGTGTTGATAGAACTCACAGGCGGTAATGACGCGCTTATTCTATTAAGTACGTATAAAAGCTATCTGTTCAAAATATGAACTACGCGCACTAGTTATCGAGCTAGCTATAATTACTAGCGAGCAATTACAAGTTTTAACTTTAGACAAAACTACTTCATAAACTCTCTAGATATCTAGCGCCATCTGGCGGTGGCCTCTACTTCTAAACTTGCCTTTTCAATTGTGCTTTGGTGAGTTTAGTTATTTATTCACCTTATGTTTATATTTATTTACTCGCAAATGTGATGAAAAACATTGTGTCTAACATGGGCAGTACGGAAATCACAAACTCTAGTCATAAAAGCCTTGCCTTAGGCTTCTAAATAGCCTCTCGTAAGTAATTTTCTCCTTACCACTCTTAATACTCAGTTTACTGTTATAGGATGAGACAAAGAAAAAAGGTGTGTCAGCAAACCTGTCCTGAGCCTACCGTAAAGTTAATATAGAAAATGAATGTACGTGCATTCTAAAACGCAACGAGGAAGTTAAGAAAGTGGTTTGGGAACGACCATTGCCGGGTCATTTTGTAACCGTCAAGTGTATTTATAAACATTGCCTTAGATACGGTTTGGTTTACTTCAAGTGTAAGGTAGTTAGTAAAAAACAATTAAAAACCTAATTTGGGTACAAAATCAACTTAAACCAGCCTAAATGTCTACTATTGTTTTTTTTTTAACAAATATATGTTATATTAGTTACAATAAATTTTGTGTTTATTGTAGAGCAACGTAACATCCGTGGTAATGACCGTCTATACGTATCGACCGGTAACCAGAGCTACGACTTCCTTCGTGGCTTGTACGAGGAGGCTGGACGTAAGCTCAAACAGCTGATAGAAAATGGACAACGGTACCCGTACCGCAGCGAGGGGGTGCGCGGGGAGGTGATGCTCAGTAGTGACAACGTGTGCATAGGCGGGTGAGTGTTGTTCCACATGGCGACCCTCGTACTGAAGCAGTAGATTAGTATTGACTAATAGTGCAATAACAGCGCTACTTGTGCACAAGTGAAGAGGTCCGATAGAGGTGATGCTTAGTAGCGAATAAGTGTGCTTTGGCGAGTGAGAGTTGTCATGGTGACCGTCGAATTGTAGCAGTAGTCTTGACTTAGCACGATTTGTATTAATGAGAGAGGGTGCGATGGAAGTGATATTTAGTAGCGTAATAACACGTCCGTTAGCAGGTTAGCTCTGTCCCACATGGCAACCCTCAAACTGTATTAGTGGACTTGTACGAATAACGAACGCAACCTGAACAGCAGTGAGTGAGACCACGAGAGGGCATGGGTTCGATTGCTGCACTGGATAAACATTTGTGTTTGTCTTGAGTCAAGGTGTATTCATGTATTGACAAAAAAAAAGTAATGTATACCTGACTGAAAATCTATTTGCAATTCGAGTAAACAAAATGACCTTGACGCGCGTATTTCACTTTGTTACTCTATGCTACATATACATAAATACGTATAATATTTCTCATCGTAAATTCGGAATTTTGTAGATTTTATATTTAATCAGTGTCGTGATTTAAAAACCAGTTAAAGAATGTGACAATAAAGGTAATCATGTAAGTATTTTAATGATTTATGATTAAATTTCCAGAAAAAGTGAACATTAAGTAAAGTTAGGTTATGTTTACATGATTTTCAAATAGATTTTGAGTCAGGTTTTTATGTTATTTTATCCTTTGTCTGGTATAAATAACACTAGCTTTGCTTAATTTGGGGCCAGACCGCGCTGTGTGTAATATCCAAAAAAATATTTATCAATTTTAATTTTGTGTAATTTTTTCTATCATTTGGCGACATTCCCTAACTGTATCTGACTATATCATGTAACTTTAACCCGCAGTCAACTGTCTTCTCCTGTGGTGGGTCTCCCAGCAGTCCTGGGAAACCAAGTTATTTGCGTCCGTTTCGTGGACCCACAGTTCCCAGACGACTTCATCTTCCCGGCGCGCCGGCTCAAGGGGGCTACAGAGCCCGGCCGCGTCCTTAAGCCAGGAAACCTTTCACACGAGCAGAATAGGAACTGGAGGCCGCAAATTGGTCAGTAGAGTCAAATAATGTAGTTAATCATACTAGGTAATACCCCAGTATAATAATATACAGTAGTAAATCTTCCTAAGATTTCCAGGTTCGCCGCCGTCGTGTAGGTTCTTGAGCGATATGGATTAATAATCAAGGGTTAGTCACTTAACTTGTAGGTAAATCAAATCAAATCTCATTTATTTCAGGTTTCTTAGACCCATATACACATACACATAAATTGGAATTAAAAATTGTACACATTAGAAAAGTAGTAGAAATATTAATCAAGTGTTAAAATAAATATCCAAATAAAATAAACTAAAAAAAATGAACGTAAATTTGTGTACTCTCTCTAAGGGGATATCGTTGATTCGTAAGGGTGGTACACTTTGTGGATATTTAGCCTTTTCGGCCTCAAATACCATGTATTGGCTTTTGTTTACGTTATATTTTAGCCCATGCCTATGTGTGTACTCCTCTCAAACTTGTAGCAGATTACAAAAATAATAACTATTATTGTATCGTATCTACTTGATTTATTATTCACAAATGTGATACTGCTAATTATTTTCTATTTAGTTATGACCTATTTTTTTGTGTACACAGATTTTGTGTTTACCACACGCTCGCGTTCAGTCAATATTCGGCATCATAAAATGCTATTGAAAGTTTATAGTTTTAATGACTAGTTTATAGTTTAAGCAATAAATAAATAAATAATAAATAAAAAAATATTCACCAGTTAAAAATGACAGAGTAAAAGAAGAAAGACAATCTCTCTACATCTTGTTTATCTTAAAAAGTTTTACGTTCAAATACACTTATTTGCTAAAACTAACACACGCACCACCTATTTTCAAATGTTTGTACTAATCGAGAAACCTTTTTGGCGCCGCCGTTATTATGTGGATCGAAGAATCATAGCAATCAAATGAAATG
Organism: Apoda limacodes; assembly: GCA_946406115.1. Lineage (NCBI taxonomy): Eukaryota > Metazoa > Arthropoda > Insecta > Lepidoptera > Limacodidae > Apoda > Apoda limacodes. The sequence goes on from OX291542.1 coordinate 16,380,148, forward strand.
TTAATGTAAATAGAGAAAAAACAAAGAAACATTAAATTAAAACAAGTGGGAAGTTAGCCGCTCAAGTAATTTAATTACTATTATAATCTTACCAAGACTAAAAAAAAATTAATTAATAAAGTAAAGAAAGGATAAGAGAAGGACATTACCGGTCAAACTCGTGCTATAGATATTATTACTAAAATACGGAACCCTAAAAATAATGTTTGTGGGAAGGTAACTTACCTATATTACATACACACATACATATACCTGTCTGTTTTGATTTAAGTATAGATTGGAAATCGTATTTATCATACCTAATTAGATTCAAAATGAAGTATGACTCACTTATTTTATTAACAATAATAAGTTGGAGTTAATAAAACTTGGGTACCTTGCATCAGAAGGTAAATGGAGAAATTTGATATCTTTGTTTACTCTTGAATTCGATAACACTGAAATACTGCACAATATTTATAACCCCAGATATAGACATAGAAATACAGTATTTCACTAAAATAAGATAACAATCGCCCCGCCCGACCCCCGCACCGCACCTAATCGTTGTTCTGTTTAAGTACATGAGTTTAACCTCTGTATATTATTACATGGTGGTAATACACTCTGTTTCTAACATTACTCATACTAAATCACACATAATAGTACAACAGATCGCTCTTTAGCGATAAGGCCGCCTATTTGAACCTCATTTGTCAACTTACTTTTCTTCTTTTTTTATTTTATTATTAGCAATGAAGTATATCCATATTCATATCAGTCTTGCACAGATTTGCCAAAAGGCAAATAATTTATTTATATTAAGTAAAAATAGAAAAGGGCCTAGAATAGAACCTTGAATAACTCCTCATTTTAAAATTGACATTGATTTTTTGATTCTGTGTTCTACTACTCAGTTATATTACATTAACACGATGCAAATATACCTTATATACTCCTCTGTGTAATCTGACAGTGCATATAGATATATCGTTTATGATACTGAAACCCTTTAAAATTGCAATGTATGAGCAGTTATTGTATTTCAGTGTATTTCATATAGTTAAGCAGCAGTGTATTTTCGTTGCAACGTTTGCTGGGCCAGCTAGTTTTATATAATAGGGATACGCCTCCACCATACGCCAGCTAGAAATCGAAGAACATTTAAGTTCTACTTACACTTTACAACAGTATTATTTATGTGTGAAACTTATTAAATTATAAAACTTATTTAAAATCAAGGATTAGTTCCACAAATTACTAACCATTATTACCTTCTACAAATTTATATCTATTGAGGTTTAAGTCTTTTAAGTCAATGAAAGGTTACAACATTGTTCATGGATTAGTTTAACACATTAATTAGTATTTAGCCTTAGCATCTCACCCTTCTATCCTAAAAAAAATCATGTACCTTCAAAATATTCCCTTCTTTTGTGAATACAATTGTTAGCTCCTAGTAAACTAATATCGTCCGCCAGGCATGGTACCGTCGACGAAACTTGCAACCCTGGAGGCAGCGGGACACCGCATGTTGGGCCACAGCCTGCCGCGGGAACGCTCCTACTCTTCAGTGCCACCTCCTCAACATCAACAGAACCAGCACAGTAAGTGTAAATTCTTATAGCTATATTCCATTAATAGATAGAGGACTATTCTAGACATAAAAAGTAAAAATGCGCTTGATGATATAATCTTCTAGTTATAGAACGAAGGTAACCTCTGCATAATATGATTTTGTGTTCTTTTTTTTTTTTAATGAAAATTTAAGTGAAGGGAACTTAGAAGATTATGACTCTTTATGATTCTTTTAAGATAGAATCATTGTTATCAAATTTAATATCACACAGTTTTACACCTATGTCTGAAGTGGCTGCTGTTCACGATATCGTACACGTGAGTAGGTATGCGTTATACAAAATTTAAACTCAAAATAAGGTCAACCAGTGACATAATCTATACGTCAACCATGGTTAGCTTCACTTTCATATTATATGCAATATCTAGGAAAGTGTGCTCTTTCCCACCGCACCGCCTCACCCAACTGTGGCACCTGTTGATAAGATATTCTACAGTGCAACAAACTTTTCTGACCTTCAGTGTTCGGTCGCTAGTATCGTTGAAAGTTAACACCATTTCAATATGGCAATATTGTAATTTTGATTTATGACCACCGGGTCAAAAAATTTTGTTCCGCTTTACTTTATAATATTCGAAGTACCTTCCTATAATCAATTTATTCAAAAATATAATTTAATTATTTACTTTTAAAGTGACTATATAAATAAATATTCTGTGAATATATTAAGCGGCTTCCTGTTGCCATTATCAATATCGAGCAAAAAAATGACGTTTGTTGTATGGGAGGCACCTTAAATATTTATTTTATTTTGTTTTTTAGTATTTGTTGGTATAGCGGTAACGGAAATACATCTGCTGTGAAAATTTCAACTTTCTAATAATAAGGTTCATGAGATACAGCCTGGTGACCGACGGACGGACGGACAGCGGAGTCGTAGTAATAGGGTTCCGCTAATAACCCTTTGGTTACGGAACCCTAAAAACTTTTCTGGTCAGAAAAGGCTCCAGTAAAACCCTTTACCTATTTTCTTTGCCGGGCTTGTTTTAAATTCTATCTAATTGTAATAAACAAAGAGTTATAAGAGTTATATATAATTAATTTTTTTTCAAACTGACATTAAAAAATTAAAAACTTTAGATAGATAGGGATCCAACTTCTTGTTATCGCGTATCGTGATTGAACTTCATATGTGTCAACTCTAGACTTTATCTGTGAAAACTGTTGAATCTTTTCTACTTTATAGTTAAATACTTTATTAGTATAAAAATGTACCTACAATAAGTATGGTTATGTTTAAAGAAAGATTATCATGAACTATTAGTCAATCGATTAACGACACAACTAATAGCTGTCAGGGTTGAACAAAACAGTTTGTTTGCAATACCTAATCCCGCGCACGCCGCGAACGCCGCGCCGCCGCCGTGCTCATTGTGTGTCACGTGACGACTAGCTACCTTACCGTCACCATTTATGATTTTATTTTAATTGTTTATTACTAGTAATTTATTTATTTCTTGTCCACGACGATATTTTTGGAAAGTGATTTCTGTATAATTTATATGAAAAATGGTTTATTTAATACACAAAAAAGTATATGGTTTGTGAGAATATTATAAACGTATACAGTAAACGAAAAAAAAAAGGAATTTTTTGCACATTTTAAGTTTAGAGAATAAATTACGAGTTTTAAAATTTAGGTTATAGTAGGTATAGTAAATTTAAAACACTATAAATTTTATAAAGGTCAGAAAAGAAACACCAGCGATGAAAAAAGAGAAAAATACTGAATAATACATATTTTATTTGTTATTCGGAAGGTTAAGCTGAACATTTTGTATCCTCTCTCTCTCCTTTTCTTAATAAATAAATATTTTAGTACATTACACACAGCGCCGTCTTCCCAAAAAGTCCCCAAAGTAAACAGAGCTTGTGCTATGGATTCCAGACAACAAATACAAATACATATGTTATATTACTTTTTTTTGTAAATACATACATATCAAATATAAATAAACCCAGACTCACGGCAAACACAAATGTTTGTACAGTGCGGGAATCGAACCCACACCCTACGCACAGCATTCGGCCACACTATCAAGTAGGTTGCGAGGGAGTCTACTTTCCAACTGTGTTTTTATAAAAATAAAACAACTTATAACTATAGAACCTTATCGATATTTTGAATGAAAATTGTTTTGTATAATTTTATAATACTACGGAACTCTAGATTAATGCGTGATCGACACGCAATTGGCTGTTGTTTTTAAATTTTAACAAATAAGTTCCAATACTTGATGCATTGGAAGTGGTTGGAAACTAAAACTTAAAAAAACAAAGACGGTATATGTGGCTCGTTAGAAAATGCCAATTAGCAGAACAAAACGCACGTAACCGAGGCGGCAATTGGTGGCATTGTGCTTCTGATCTCCCCTTTGTCTACGCGCGGGGCTGCTAGGGCTGCGCTTAATTAGAGCCTGCTTCGAGTACTCCGATTGTGCTGGTTCTGTTGTAGACCTAATGACGAGAGAGTGACAGCCCTACGTGAACTTACGCGCTAGTTTTTTTTTGTATGTACTATGGAAATCAGATGAAAATATCTATCAGGCTAAATAAGTGGGTTCTTTAGTAAAAAAAATGGTTTGGCAGAAATAACCGCAGGAGCAACTTCTCTTGAGGTTTTTTTTTTTATATTTGAGAATTTATACCTGAAGATTTATTTAGATTACTTTCAGAAAATATTCAGGTAAGCTATCTTTAAAAAAAACAGTTTTTTAGCGATAAGAAACAAACCGCTGGACCGATTTGCACCCAGCATAAGAGTGTCGAGTTGACAACTAGAATGTACGTCATATAATTTTGCACATTATAAATTGCGGAGCGAAATTTCTTTCGTATATTGTTTTGTTTATCTCATTGGTGCCTTCGCCACGCAGATACTTATGGCCAGTCTAGACGGAAAGACCGGTAGAAGCTCGTCTAAATAATCAAAATGATACAACTTGAAAACATTTTCTTACATAATTCTGGTGTTCTTGTACTAATTCTTATTAAATTAATAAAAACCTTGCCGGTCACGGTATGGTCGTATGCCACTTTGCCCAAAGCTTGTGTTCGCTTACTTAGAGTGCATTGTTTTTTATGGTTGGTGGCAGGTGGCATACGACCACGGCGATCCCTTGAACGTCACTATGAATATTAAATAAATACATTGAAATATATTACGTTTAAGTTGTTTATTAAATAGACGATAAATACTGAATAGGCTGTATGTACATTACAATTTCAGATGAGATTTTTTTCTTGTTTCATACTTTTTAGAGCGTGATTTTTCAGTAGTAAGGTTTTAGTTTTTGAAATTATTTTTTATTTCAATTATTTTGGGGTTATAATTTCGTGGTAAGGTATTTGCAGAGCTGCTTTACATTCTTTTGGTTAAATTTATTGATTATAAGTACTTAGGTAATATACCAAAATTACACATAGGTTTATGTTTTGTAATTTGAAAGACTTCTTAACCTTTCCAATTCCGTAAGATATTGTGAGTAATGAGATTTTTTATGATCCAAGGTTTTCCGCCAGCCTTCATACGTCCCCACTGTTGGGGCACGGCCTACCCTCATAAGCGAGAGTGATTTGTGCCATCTGCACGCGGGCCCAGTGCAGATTGTGGACTTCAAATACGTCTTTTTTTTTTCTTGACGTATGCAGGTTTCCTCGTGATGTTTTCCTTTACCGAAAAGTCAGTGGTGTGAATAAATTACTCAGTGTACATGGGAAATTAAGGAAAGACTCATTGGTACACGCCGACCCGGTTTTCGAACCTCCGCCACTTAGGACGTGAAGTGAAATTTAAACCCCTCGACCACCACCGACATCCATGCTACAAACAAATATTCAATCGGCAGACCTAAGTCTGCTGAGGGCCTTATAGGCTTGTCCCTTAGCGAATAGTGACTTCCCTAAATCAATTATGGCTTTATCAAGATTGCACCCTTGCAACTTGTGCACAGTACCTGCCCGAGTAAGAATTAACGGTATCATGTTGCGTAAAATTATTCCCGATATTTTTTTACCGTTCCTCCTATTCTGTAAAATTCAGTAGCAGTTAACGACACTACGACACAACCAGTATTTTCTATAGAAATAGGTAAACAACATAGGCTCGAATGCATGGCCATTAAATGGCAGTTTTGGGCGGTAATATTACTGTTACCGCCTTCACCGCGTGAAAAAACATCTTTCCAAAGTCATTGCGGAGGAGTGGCATAAATGTTGTCAAAATTGGTTTATTCGTATATTGATTTATATCTCATGCTGTTTACAAGTGTGTTATTATCCAGCTACCACTTTTGCCTCTATTTTTTTACCAAACTGCGGCAAAGCCCAAAAGGAGGGTATATGTGTTTGACCTGTATGTATGTGGGACTCTATTGAACCGTTTTGAATTAATTATACGTGGTTAGTAGGTCTTAACCACTAGAGTGTCATTGGCTGTATTAAAATTATTGGAAATGAAAGTAGCGTATTTTTGGCGCAAAAAACCAACTGCGAGACCGATTTTCCTCAAACTTTTTTCAGATCTAATTCATGACGTGGCACGCGTATCAATTGATATTATCACGAGACAAAATGGTCCATTGGTTCCTGTGATATTGAGGAGCAAAAATAAGCTTATCCTCTTCACACACATAGAAATCACTCTATGAATGATGATGGATGATGCATCGGCGTCTGCTGATCGATATTGACAGACTCTGTATCAGTTATGATGCATATTAGGCTATCTATAATGTCAAATTCAAAGTCAGTTTTATTTATTCAAATTAGGTTTTTACAAACACTTATGAATCGTCAAAGTTATGAAATACTATATTTTGGATCCGGTTCACAATGTTGTTGATTTCTACCGAGAAGAATCAGGCAAGAAACTTCATAGTTACTCTTTTAAAAAAACCATAAAAACTACAAATTCAATCAATGTTTTAAATAAAAAAATTAAGCCATGCAATTTTATATTATTTCCATTTTAATTTGGTTTACCTTTGCATCCTGTAATTGAGCATCTTCAGTCCCATGGATTTTTATCATTTACAAAGTCTGAAATTTTGTTGTATGCTTTTTTACAAAGTAGTTGTTTGATAAAAGATTTTAATTTACTTATTGGTAGCTTTTGATTATTATTAGAAACTTTATCCCATAATAGAGTAATTTATTTTGTGTAGACGTGTATCATGCACCAACAGATTTTTTTTACTTCTAGTATTTACTTTGTGAACGTCACTGTTCTTGCTGAAACTATTGATATTTTTATGTACGTATAAAATATTTTCATATATGTACTCCGAAGCTAATTACTTTCCCTAACTTGATCACATACACAGCAGAGCTAAGTTCTTTGGCTAGGTTATGAATATGAGGACCCCATTGAGCTAGCGTTATGCTAAGAAAGACTTTTGAATAATCAAGTTCTAATTGCTCGCCATTATTATTAATACATGTCTCGATCTAACTAACATTTGGTATAGCCCTTTTTAATTTGACTGTCATTCGAAATAAAGAGCTTTAGATCTATCATTTCTGCGAAGAAACTACTAGTCTACGATCGATAGTTATGGAGATATAGCCCTTTCTAGTTTGAAATAAAGATCTTGATGAGATCTATCATTTCTGTAAACAAACTACTAGCCTACGATCAATAATTACGGAGATTTAGTTCTTTATAGTTTGATAGCTGTCATTTAAAATGAAGATCTTCATTAGATTTCATTCTTGCAGAGAATATTTGTCTACAGTTTGAGGGTTTAAGGGTAACAAATACAAAATAGGGGTAGGAACGTATTAATAACAAACTGTTATCTGTTGTCACCGATGTCGCCGCCTCTTGCCGCTGCGACGTCGCTGCCAGCCGCCGTTGCTGGAATCCGTGACTAACCGATCTCTACCGGTGCGGTGTTGAAGCAAGCTGCGAGGATGCTGTCCGAGAAGAGTGCCACTGTGCACTGACCACTAACACTACACTAATATTCTTGTCCCCGTCGACGATCACTGCAGTCCTTAGATATTAAATATCGATCAAAACACCACCTAGAACGTAATACGCGGGTGTTTCCGTAGTCGTCCGGGAATTTTCCAGAATTAAATGCGTACCGGACGCGAGCCAGTGCGCAGTCCGTCGTACGAAGAGAAAGTGCATGACGTCACCGCTTATCTTTATCGAACACTTCCAAAACTACAATTTTACGATTAATAGTTACGGAGATGTATCGTTTTATAGTTAGACAGCTGTCATCCAAAATAATATTAAAAAAAACATTAAAATCATATTTAAAACAAATTTTTTACATTAAAAGTAGTTACATATTAAAAAAGCTCCTATATATACACATTTAGACGTACAGAAAACATGCAAAATATCAAGCCAAATTTAAATTCACCAATTTTACTCGCACATATATTTATAAAAAAAATTGTTGTGGCGTGGGAATACATTTTTACTTACTATTTAGTTGTGCTGTTGGGTATTTCAAGTGACTTTTATCCCTACGGATCAACAAGTTGTGCCGTTCAGTTGGTCCGTGGGGAATAAATGGTTAAACAATATGCTAATTCAAGAAATAAGCTGTTCTAAATTTCAACTAATCGGTACCTTAATGTTTTGACATGAAGGCGTAACAAATATTCAAAAACTTTTTATTATCTTTGTAAAATATTTTTGTCGTAAATCATAATTTTCCCCTTGCACCCCTAAGCTAAGACGGCTCTGGATAACTAATTGTTCGGTTTTCATTTACTAACACATACGTCGCATATGGCCCGTGTGTGGTACCTCGCAGATGCTATAAATATTCATATGCATTGCTCGCTGACTAAAAGTATATTATATACCTCGTTTGTGACAAGCTTGAATACCTTTCCGATCCCGATAGTCTTTTTTTTTTTTTAACCTTCAATTTAGAATCTTTTTGAAACCCAGATTAACGTAAATACAACAAAGCTGCTGCTTCAATAACACTGGCATTTTTACTTAAAAAGTTCAGCTATCACATTTAAGAAAACAAAATTACAGCCAATAGCATATTGAAAGGAATCCATTATTCTACATTCGAAATTCAAATTGGCCTATCGTCCTGCGAGGTATTGACGTGTAATAGCGCGCGAAAGCAAACAGGAAGTGCGAAGGGAAGCCATTGTCCGATGCAGTGTCGCCAACTACGAAAATAATAATTATCGAGGGTTGCCAGTACAAAAGGGGCGATTTTTTTGAATAACGGGTCGATCGGCTCAAGTGCTTCCTATTATCCGGTAGGAGAGGATTAAGGCAACAATGTCGGAAGCTTTTTTATCGATTTTTTGTCGCACTTTTTTAGCCAGGTGGCTACGAAGGTGTTTTAATACGTATTTAAGATACTTTTATATTTTAATCCGATGAAGATAACCCTTGATCTCTCGTCATCTAAAAATATTTTGGCAAAAGATTAAATATATCTTTTGAGTTTTTGATAGGCGAATAAACACTATGATCATAAAGACTTTAAAATACTTTACACGTATATTATTGTTTTATTTTATTCTTAATGTAGGCTTTGCTACAGGGTTTAGACGGAGACGGGTGTGTGAAAATTATAATGTCTCTGTACCCAAAACATTTAATTTTTCTTATATACCAACTAGGTGGCAAACAATCTTACGGCCTGGTCACCTTAGCATATGGACACGCGCGTTGCCGACCATTTAAAAATCTAATCTGCCTTCTTGGAGAACCCTATACTGTAGACCCTAGATAAAACCTCATCTGGGCGTTCATTCCACAACCTAGGGGTTCCTCCCGCGGATCCGCATCTGAAACCGTACAGTGGATGACCATTTCTGTTCCAGCTTCTAATGTGTGAACCGACGGCAAGCCGTGCTATTTGGGAATAGCCACGGGAAGTTGCTCTATGCGGCTCAGATCATATAAACAATATAAACATTAAGTAGACCTACGTCCAGCAGGTGGATGTCTAGCGGATATTATGATGATGATACCTGCAATACGGAAGCAAAAAAAATCTTTTTAATTAGAAAAATATGAAATGGGGATTTGTTTTTGTTTTGAAAACAGTCGCATGACATTCGTGATCTCCGCTTCCCTGCAAGTGCGGCTTAATTTTGCCCACGGACCCGAAATAGTCTACTGTAAGAAAAAGAAAAAGCCACATAACGGACCTTACCTATCAAATAATAAACATCAAATTAGTTTAGTTAGAATGTCAATTACCTAGCATTTTAAACCAATCGATGTCAAATCAAAACTGCATCGTTTTTTTTTCGCTTTGAATACGAAGGGGCTTAGGAACGTAGTCGTTCAGCTTCTAGTTTGTAAACAAATTAGAGCCCTGGCAGAGCTCGACACGTGGCACAATTATAATCCCGCCCCCAAAATGATTTCTTTAATTGAACACGTTTATTTGATTTTGCGATTGACGCGTGCATGTAAAATAGATTGTATTTCTATTACTCGTTTATGACTCCGTCTTGGTTAGAGACTTAGAAGAAATATCATAAATGCTATATCTATGGCCACATCATCAATGTAAACAAATATTTCCATAGCAAAGATGCAAAGATTAAGTTGCAGGTTCAAGTCCTGGCTCAAGGTACATCTTTTGACTGCATCCTTGCCATGAAAATATTTATTTACATAGTAAATTATATGATTTAGAGAAGTAAATTATATGATTTAGAGAAGTAAATTATATGATTTAAAAAAATAGTGACGACACCTTAAAAATTTTTTAACCGTTTTTATGTTTGTTAATAATGCCACAGAATCAAAGATTTAGATGTGGATTTTGACGTTTAGGATCGCATAATCCTTTAACGACTATGATATGTGGTTTACATCGTATCGCGATACAGTTAGTAAATGGCATCCCCCAAAAAAATTTAGTAGAATTTCAGATCTTTAATTGTTGAGTGTGAGAAGTCGTATTAGTAGTGTTGTAATCGATATATCGGGTTAGGTTACGTTTTAGTAGTACATGGTTGCTCACGCTTATATCACAAAATAAAAACATTTCCTTTGTAACACAACGGGCTCCTTAAAACATCATAAGTTCTGAAAAGAAACGCTCCCCTAATAAATATTTATATTGGAACATTTTACGACGCTTCTTTGTTACAAAAGAAACTTGTCATATATGTTAACAACTACCGAAACTGTATTGTAAATAAAATCTTGATGAAACACCATTATACGACAAAGACCAATTAAAAATGAGAAACTGCGACGTCTTGAGCCGACTTAACATCAAACCTAATGGAACCTGTTAATACAAAAACCGTTAAAATTTGCCATTTTGGCAGGGGGAGGGTGATTGTACTGATTCCTTCGGTGCACAATTTTGTTCTTAGTCATTATTCACTCGAATCAAGAAATTGCGGCTAGAGTATTGTATTATGCAATTGCGTGAGCCACGCAGAGCTATGGCACGTTAAGTGTTTCATTAGGGACTTGCCTGCGAATATTCCTATGTATTGTAGTGCATATAACAGCAGCATCGTCCTCTTAGCCTAAACAGTCCACAGCTTTATATAGGACCTTCATGATTTCCACAAAATACCTGTTTTGAATGAGGCGTATAGTAGTCAAATACATTTCTGAAGTTTTTTACTCCTTATGAATCCATTTTCATTTTGGCCGGCCGCATACTACAAGGAAATTTCCGATAGAGAAATTCTCGTACGGGCACTCTATGCATACGGGCATTTAGCCACTAGAAATTTTCTAACATTGTAACAAGTACACGGACGGAGTGCGCGTCCGGCGCGGGTGAGAATTTTTCTATTAGACCGGGAGCTGAAAACAAAAGTTCAAGGACGATTTTCTCCCGTATGCCTCTCTGAGTACTGAAAGTTACATCAGAGACAAGTAAAATCATGGCAAAATTGAGCGGTCCTCCCGGGGGCAAGGCTGTTTAAATAAATATTTATTTTGCAAAATTTAGCTTTGTTCAACAATTTTCTCACTTCTGCCATTAATATAAAACGATAATTAGGTATCGACTTTACTATTAATGAACTAGGCATAAGTGCAGCAAGGGTTCTAAGGGTTGATATTGAAGGGTGGAATTGTCTAAAAATGTAAGTGATAGTAAATGATTTTCTCATCGCTGCAAATGTAAAGTTTGAAATTAATAAACTGAATATTAAAAATATTGGCATATGGGCTGAATTAATTTCGGTTATGGAAAAATTGATGAAAATTTTCAGCTTGGTTCTGCGATTTTCTCACATATCAAACAAAGTTCATTATAATGTAAATAATAAAAAAATTAATAAGTTTGAATGGCATAAGTGCTTGGTGGGGCTTTCATGCTTTAAAGTGTCGGAAAAGTTGTAGGAAAATTGGTGGAAATAATGACGATTTTCTCACTCATGCCATTTTGTATACTGGTAGAAAAGGTTGTTATAAACAAATAATGAAAGTGGCATAAGTGCCAGAAAGAGCTTTCATGATAAAAAAACATTAATCAAGCATCAGCAAATGTAATATCGGTTTCTGAAAATTTGCGAAACATTTAACAATTTTTTCACTTATGCCATTTTGTATATGGGTAGAAAAAGTTGTAATAAACAAATATTGAAAGCGGCATAAGTGCCAAAAAGAGCTTTCATGATAAAAAACATTAATCAAGCATCAGCAAATGTAGTATCGGTTTCTGAAAATTTGCGAATCATTTAACAATTTTCTCACTTATGCCAATAAGTATATGGGTAGAAAAAGTTGTTATAAACAAATATTGAAAACGGCATAAGTGTCAAAAAGAAAATTATTTATAACAGTATTGATAAAAATAAAAAAGGTACATTTTATAAAACATGCGTATTGACATTCTTAATAATTGATATTATCACTATCATTATTATTATCATCATCATCATCATCACTGCTATAATTACTACTGTCGTCTTCGTCGTCGACGTGGCCGTCTGGGCCGTTGACATCAGTACCGTCACCTATATCGCCAGTATCTTCTTGATTTGAATCTGCAAAATGTTTTAAAACAAAATTATAAACAATAAATTTCACATATATTTATATACACTATACTCATGAGAAATAAAAAACTCGTACGCTTAAAATCAACTTTAAAACTTTTTTGTTCGTTAAGGACTGTTTTACGCATAGGTAATTATAAGTAATTGAGAAATATAAAAATACTTTGTACCTTTCCTATCTATCAGTACATCTTCAACCCATTCAGGATGTTCTTCGCCCACGAACCACTTGAATGTTAATCCACTGTCGACCAACATCCATCCGTATTGTGTAATTTCGAAACCATTAGGGATATCACAGTTTGCATTACTCCACAAGTTTATAAATGATGTTCTGAGGATATGCTGCTAAAGTTCTCTTTGACATGGTGGAAATAAACAAGCATCAAAATTGAGTAATTGTTTTTTTAATTGATCAGTTCGTTGTATCGTGCCATAATTAGTTACAAATAAGTGCTCTCAAGCTTCATCAACGCTCGTGATGCAGCCCATTTTTTTTGGTTGCGTAAATTTTACAAACAAATACTAGGGTCTTAATTTATTTAAATTAACTAGTTTTCTGTATTATCAAAATAAAATAAAAGAGAAGATGGTCACAATGTTTACAAATTTACTAACGACTGTCTACAATAATGAAATTCTATGCAAAACACAGTATACTTTATAACGATACCTAATTAAGCATACTGACAGAAAATTGGAAGATCAGTTAAACCTAAAGCATACTGACAAAGAATAGGAAGATCACTTAAATCTAAAGCATACTGACAGCAAATAGGAAGATTACTCATACCTAAAGCATACTGACAGAAAATAGGAAGATCACTTAAACCTTATGGATACTGACAGAAAATAGGAAGATCACTTAAACGTAAAGCATACTGACAGCAAATAGGAAGATCACTTAAACCTAAAGCATACTGACAAAGAATAGGAAGATCACTTAAATCTAAAGCATACTGACAGCAAATAGGAAGATTACTATACCTAAAGCATACTGACAGAAAATAGGAAGATCACTTAAACCTTATGGATACTGACAGAAAATAGGAAGATCACTTAAACGTAAAGCATACTGACAGCAAATAGGAAGATCACTTAAACCTAAAGCATACTGACAGCAAATAGGAAGATTACTTAAACCTAAAGCATACTGACAGAAAATCAAAATATATTTTTCTCCACTTCAAAGATTGATGCCAATAGACATTTTCAATAATCTCTTTTTAAAATTTTTGGTATCCGACTTCGAAGCGAAGAAAAAATGTAGTATGATGTTCTGTCAGTATGCTTTTAAGGCTTTATTTTTTTCTTTTTACGGATTTTTGAAGTCGGTTTGATATTTTTGGTAAAATTATATTTTATTTTTTAATTTTTAGTTGCCACATAAATCTTTGCACATACGGACGGGCATGACGAAACTAAACGATGAAGGGTTCCGTTTTTGGGTCCACCATATTAATGTAGTAAATTTAAAACTTAAATTTTAATGATTTTAAGGTTCAGTTGCCAAATACCACCTACCTAGGAAGTATATCCTTTGAAATAAAAAAATAATTTTGAAAATCCGTCTATATATGACGGTGTTATGCCCGAACATACATAAATAAATATAAACCTCCTACTTTTCTGAAGTCAGTTAAAAATAGAAACCTGTTGTTACAGAACGCACCCTGCACGCACCGATTCTTGTTCCAAAAGCATTTGTACATAGACACAAACGAGGCTTAAAAAATTATCACTAAATATGATTTTAAACTTCACCTAAAACTAAAATTTTTATTATTATACCGATGTAATTCTGAAAAATGAAACGTCGCGTTTTTGAGTTCCAGGCACTTGAGCACGCACGACGTCAGCGCTCTAATTATTGCGCGAATCGCCGGCCTTGTCCCCCCGGCACCCTCCTACAGGACACTCGAGCAGATACCTTGCGGTTCGCCTTCTCCTTACCTTTTTTACTTGTCAAGGCGTAGACAAAATATAAAATCAAGGCCTTGTTTTTGCGATATACGTAGTTTTTACACCGTACGATGAAAATCGACGTAATATAAAACATTTAGTTACTTATCTTGTTTTTCTGTAAATAAATTAGTTAAATATTCTTGAAAATTATACAAGGTATTATATCTGCGGACACGGTAGTAAAAAACCCGATTTCGTCACTGACTTACTTATGATTATCAACATTCTTAGGGTACTGCTTGAAGTCCTAGAAAGCTGAAATTTGGTATGTAAGCTAGTATTAGTACACACCAACAAAAAAAATATCTAAAACTTGGAACTTTTATCCCCTAACCCCTTAAACTAGGGGATGGAAGTTTGTATGAGACTTCTGCAAACTTTGATGCTTGAGGTCGGAAAATTGATATCCGAACTATGTTATAATATATGTTATGTTATAATAGAATACATATTTCAGGATTTTTAGTAAATCACCTCCCACCCTTTAAATTAGGGGATGGAAGTTTGTATGGGTTTTCTCATAAATACTTAATTTCATGTTAGAGATCTGAAAATTATACAAGTACACAGACTTCTTATTACAAATAAAAAATACTTGTTTTAGGTTTTTAAAAATAATCATCCTTCAACCCCTTAAACAGTAAACCAAGAAAGAAAACAGGCAAAGATAGAGGGTGGGGTATAAAAAAAGAGACATCTAATGTGCAAGAAATACACCCCAAAAATAGAAAGAAAATTGACAAATAAATAAAAATGTTTAGGCAACTAACAAAAATAAGTGAAATCCCACCAAAAATATTTTCATGTAGAATTTTGCCAAGACGAGACCATATGGCTCGCACTGTCAAAACGTTATCAGATCTCATGTAGAGCCACGCTTCTAACTCTGCAAGCCCTAGCTTTACAAGCCCTTACTTCACAAACTCTACACCTTAGTCAAAATATGATATGTGGCTTGGCCGTTTCGCTACCGTCACATGGGCGTAAGGTGAAACATTTATTCACTGTTCATTACTTTTCTGCTATACAATAGTTGTTGTAGTAGTGAAACGGTCAAGCGTAAAACTAAAAAAAGTGAAGAAAAGAAGATGAGGTTGTGACTCGGTAAAAGTTAATATTTTTATTCACATTTTCCAAGAATTATTCGTACTAAGTTTATAATTCATCTTAAGAAAAAATATTATAAAAAAGTAAAAAAATAAAAAGTATATATTAACTGGCACTGTTAAATGCTTATAATGTTGTTTCTTCTTACAATCAAAATATTTTCTATTAATTTAAAAAAAATATGACTTCGCTTACTAATCACAACCTTAATATAATATGGTAAGTGCTACTCTCATTCAAAGACTTGATCATCTTTTTTTTCCTAGTTCAAAATGTCCATTTTTTTGATACCACTAAGGTGGCAAACAAGTTATGATCCGCTTGATGGTAAGCGGTCACCTTAGCCTATGGACGCTTCCAACACCAGCGGTATGACTCGCGCGTTGCCGACCCTTCAAAAATCTAATAATTTCTTTCTTGAGGAACCTCATACTGTAGTGCTTAGAGAAAACCGCAAATTATCTCGGAAGTTTCGGAGATGGAGAAAGGAGTGTTCTGAAATTGTGGGACCACAGTGGGTTTTCTAAGCGGTGGATTTGTGTTTTGGACAGAGTGGTCTCGATTTGAGACACAAGTACTCCACGCTTTTCCTCCACAATGGAACGAGGGGTGTTTGCACGACCCATGTAATAAGCGTCTCCAGTTCTAGCTAGTGCCCATCGGTGTGTGAAATACACTAAAAGGTCACCAGTTGAGCGACCGCGGCGAAAGCCATATTGACGGTCGCTGACCAGGTAGTGTTTTTCTAGGTAACTTACAAGCTGTGTGTTGATCATACGCTCCATCACCTTCGAGGGGAGAGAGGTAATAGTGATAGGCTTGTAATCCGATGGGTCTGATCTATCGCCCTTTTTGGGCACCGGGTGCACATTTACAGTCTTCCACGAAGATGGAAATTGCCTAGTGTGGTAGGAAAGCGCGAAAAGGCGCATGAGTACAGGACGTAACTTAGGAGCACACTGCTGAAGCACTACT
Source organism: Apoda limacodes (assembly GCA_946406115.1). Taxonomy (NCBI): domain Eukaryota; kingdom Metazoa; phylum Arthropoda; class Insecta; order Lepidoptera; family Limacodidae; genus Apoda; species Apoda limacodes. The sequence continues at coordinate 16,396,796 of OX291542.1, forward strand.
GCTGGTATACCGTCTGACACACTGGACTTATGCACGCCTAGAGAAAGCAACGTGTTATGGAGATTTTTGGCATGGTCTTACCGTACCGCGGTATAGTAGGTAGTGCAGGGCCTTCGTCGTTCATATTCAAGTTTGAGACAAAGAGACCGCCTAGTAGATCGGCTTTCTCTTTAACACTATGGGCCAAGTTACCATCGGTCTTTCGTAATGGTGGTAACTACGACTGGCAAAAGTTCCCTTCGGCGAGCGACTAGAAAGCACGACTCCCAGAGGGATAGCTCACGAGTCGCCCACCTATTTTGCCGATGAATTGGAATTTAGCTCTGGCAGTTGCTTTTTTACTGAACCTTGAGACAACATTTAATTTGCGTTTGAACTCTTTGCGTTTGAACTCAGAAATATTCGGATCCTTATTATTACGAACCGTGGTCCAAGCCTAATACGCAGTTTGCTTAAGAATTTAAGCTTCTCCGATTAAACCCCGCCCTTTTTTTGACACCGGCAACTACTCGCGGGTTAGGAATAAAACATGCCATACCAGCAAGGATTGTCTCAGTGACTTAGCAGAGCTAAGAGCATGGGTACGATGTATAACATTCTCGCAATCCATCCCAGTCTGCCGAGTTATAATGCCACACACGACGCCAATTAGTTGCAGCAGATGGATCGGGTTGTGTGCATTTGAGTCCGAACGAGACAGTGGTCCGAAGAGCCAAGAAGCGCACCCACTGAGATATCATATCCGTCCTGACGTGTAGTTAGCAGAAGCTCCAGTAAGGAGGTTCTCGTTGGAGAAAGTACCAGCTGAGAGAATCCATAGTTCAGAGCAAATTCATGAGCAGATATGATGGTGGGTGTTAATGTCTCGCAAAATAACTAGTTTTGCTCTAGAACTTTTGTTTTGTCGTCAAAATCAGGTGCGTGAAGAGTCGAGCTACGTTCGTGTCACCGCTATGAGACCTGTAAAGGCATGCATAGATACAAGTGTGGCCGCCTTGATCGTCCCTGAATTCAAGGCTATAAAGGCGGGGACAGCAGATACCCTCCCGGACAAACATACATACACCAGCACAACTCACAAAATTGTGGTCGAGTTTGTAGCCGGGATAATGTAGGTATGATGTACAGGCCGGGCAGGATATCTTCGTCTCCGTTAAAAAGAGAATGGTCGGCTGCGCAGTTTGTAGGTGATGGTGAATTGTGTTAAGGTGGGCGTGAGTCGACATTAAATGTGGTTGTAGTGGCCGCTAAAAAATCTCTTTTATCTTTTATGTTTTAAAGTCATAAAAGTTACTTCGACTAAAGATGAGAATTTACTGCACAGACAGCTTAAAGGACAAAAGGTGCGGTACTAGAACTGCCGAAGCTCGGCACAGATATAATAAGGCACGACTACTACTTCAGAAACTTTACATAGATTGACGGTTCAACCTCCCAGTGAGGAGATTAAGTAATCCCTGGGTTCGGTAAAGCGTTCAACCTGCGGTCGGCCAGTGGTCAGCCGTATCATCAAGTCACTCCTGACCGCCCCGTATACCAGCACGCCAAAAAATTACAGCAAAGAGCAACGACAGACTTCCGCTGTCCGCGCAGCGAATCCTCAACGAACTCTGGCAACCTTACTCACCGCCAGGAACACAACACCACTCAATATCAGCGTTATTGTGGCCGCGGCATTCTGTAAGGCGGAAGTACTTCCCCAGTTCGGGCGAGTACTCGCTATGCTATGTTCTTATTGTTCGGTTAGCTTATTCGAGCGAGTACTTGCTGTGTCCTACCTCTCTTTATGTTTTTTTTATTATTGATTAGTTTTTTTGTGATGTTTATGCGTGCGTCTTATTTACCTATTACTTGGTTTCCAACATGAAAAGTATGATTTGTAAAATGCTGCTTCTACAATTGGTTATATTTGCTAATGTCAATTATAGATTGGCAATTTTCTACTATCAAGCAGACCGTGGTCCTGGAAAATGTTTTGTAAAATGACTTCCCAATACTGACAACCTTATAAAGTTAGGAAAAGGCTAAGATCGGTTTATGGTATGTATTAATCAAAAGAGGATCTCTATGTAGTGGATATTATTATTAGTAATGAGAATGTTGCAATGTCCGTAGATAAAGAGTAGCACTTATTTAATATTTATAAATTAATGTAATTTTATGACAGAAGTTTTTACTATCTACTTTTGACCCCGAAAACGCTACAAATGAGTAATAAGGTATCAAAATACGGGTCCAAGTTCTATTTGACACCGTTATAGATATTTTATTTAACTAAAAGTTTCAATTAAGTCAATTGTAAAGGTGCAATAAAGGTTCGAGCGGAAAATTGACGATTTATAAGAACTCTAATACACTTCTACTAAAGGTTATATAGAACCACTATAAAGGGTCTATACAGGCTTTACCTCCTAATTTTTGCGCTAGGTATTATTACACTCTATAACTCTCTTATAAATTATACGCTAACTCTTTTATATTTAAGCAGAACCGAAATACAGGTCCACTTCAGCTTTTCTTAACGCTAAAATGCTACTTGGGAGGGAGACACAGAGAATCTGCGAAAAAAGTGCATAGATTATTGTCGCTATAGTTTAAAGGAACTGAAGTACAAAGGAAACAACAAAGAATTTTGCAAGCCTATTCACTAAGCGCCATCCCAATACTGAGCTAAATAGAAAAATACAAGAACTTTTATTAAAGAACCTTTGAAGCCCTCAACGTCGTGTTGCGAAATAGCAGAAAAAAATGTACATGCTGCAAGTGTAGACATAATAGGCACCTAATGGACGCCGGCGCGATACATTCACTCCTGAAAGCGTCGCGTCGCAAATAAGAGCAATGGCGGACCACTTTTAGCGCCAAAATTACACCACGACAGCCACAACGCGATGCAGGGCCGAGTTGTGTTCCTTCGCTCAATATTATGACGAAATGAATGTCAACTTTTATCTGTGCAAACTGGCATTTATAAATTACTTTACGACTTGCAGTTAGTTTGAGAGGCGGTTGGAATACTACTAATTCTAATTAAATAAATGCGAAAGTTTGTGACGCTACACAATAGCTAAACCAATTTTGTTGAAATTTGAAAAATAGGAAGCTAATACCCTGAATTGACTTGACTCCCTCGCAGCCTAGTTGGTAGTGTGGCCAGCTGCTGTGCAGAGGGTGTGGGTTCGATTCACGCACTGAACAAACATTTATGTCATAATATAAACATTCGTGTTTGTCTTGAGTCTGGGTGTATTTATGTATGATATGTATGTACATATTTACAAAAAAATGTAATATTTATGTATTTGTATCCTATATGTCTGGTACACATAACACAAGCTTTGCTTACTTTGGGGCTAGACGGCGCTGTTTGTAATGTCCAAAATTATATATTTATTTATATTTTATCCAAAAGTTTAGAAAAATTGCCGCAGAAATTATGCCGACGTTTCTCTTTCCATAATACGAGTGGTTATATTATTCAATTATGCCGCCTAAGCCTGGCACAGATAGTATAGTTGCTGGCGCTGTAAGCGAAAGACCCTCCAGTGACCCTGTGTTGTATTCCCCGGGTCCACTCCGGTTTTCTTCTGCGGGACGACTATTGCTCCGGACAGTTTACCTAAGGTTAACTACCAACTACTTAGGGCGGAGATACGAGTTATTCCTGGATGCAGCAAGTCATGCAAACTGCTGTTAGCCATTTTATGCGGTCTACCTGACCGCCGGACGGGCAAGCCCATAGGTTGTCCACACCGTGCATTCTTATGAACAGTGGCGACCTTACTTAACGCAAAGGATCACAGCGCTACTCATAGGCAATTGCCGTACAGTTGTTTTATCAAATATTTTGAGCATTTAAAGAGACGAACTACCATCTAAATGGCTTGGTACAGAGCTAGCAGTAATATAGCGCATATCTGAAGCGCAAGTCTGTTGGTTGGAAAGCCCCAGAAGGACCACTCACATGTAACTACCGAGCTTTTTGCCGCTTCTCCTTTTCAATGCAATAAAAAGGGCAATGATTTAATGGGTAAAAAGCAAGTAAAAATATCTTTATTCAAATCGGCTCCATCTTTTAAATTTTTAAAGAACCTAAAAGCCAATTTATACAAAGATGTTTTAAATTATTTTTTTTACCCAGTTTTTTTAATGCCTGATTTATCTTGTTCATAAAGTATGATATTTTCAAAAACTCTTTTTTTTATTATATTTTTTAAAATCTTATTTTGATGGTTAAATTTTAGGGAATATTCTTAAGGGATAACGTCAGTCAATATAAATGTAAACAGCTTGGTCTGTTTGCAGAACCATCGTGATGCTAATCCCTCTTAAATCTCAAACTTTGATGTACAAAACGGCTTAGCGCCCTCAATTGCTCTAAAGTATGGATTAAAAATTGTACAAGCCAAAAACATAAAAATTCTGGAAAAGCTATTTTTGGTCCGAAAAAATCAAATGGTCGGGGCTATTAACTAAAATATTTTATAATACATAAATAGTTGGTACAGCTGAGTTGGTAAAGTAAGCCTGCCGTTTAATAGGGTTCGACCATAAGAAAAAAAAAATCTACAGTATGCGATGTAGAAAATTGATCACGGTTCTGGGTAGTACCTACCACTGGTACTTCTTCATTGGCACCCTGGTTTGTGCCCTAAAAACTGCAATGGAGTCACCCCTTAGAGGTACAAGGTTATTGTTACCACTGAGGTTAGTGTAATTATGTAATCCGCTACGACAGTTAACTGCATATCGCTCACCACTTCTGCGGGAATATGTGTCCTTATGGTATTTGAACAGTGAGCACTCTGGACGTGTGTAGTGGACAATGCTCTGTGCCTTCATGTACAGGACGGCTAGTCTTTTGTTTCTTAAATTTCGGTCACAAATTATAGTTTTGACTCTACACATTTTTTTATAACTGTTTACTAACGTTGTTCCGCTGCCGTCCCTCTCTAACCCGGCGAAAGTTGCTTTTTACCTATAGTGCCAGAGTCCGGCTCGCACTTAAAAAGTATCCTATTTTTTAAGTTGGATCAAATAATAGATAGTTACGAAGTTTGATCAAAATCGGTTCAATAGTTTAGGAGTCCATAGCGGACAAACAACGTGACACGTAATTTTTATATATATATATAGATTTAAAGATTTTTTTTCAATTAATTTATTGACCTAAACCTTTTGCATTTAACTGCCTAAGATGAGTATTTATACCCTTGGTATTATTTGACCTCACACGTTAATAACAAAATATTTAGAATCGAAATCAAAAAAGATGACTTTTGTTATTTTGCAAATCTAGTTTACTTTATTTGGGATAATTATTCCAATCTATATTTTTTGGCCTCTCGCATAAAAAGGTTTATTTTTTCCAGTGAATATCTGTATCAGTGTATATCAGTACAACCTTTGGACTACCACAAAGCGAACAATTAAGTACTTGTGGCGCGTCTCACGTTGCATATGAACGGCGCGATTTGCGAGCGGATTTAAGTCCGGGGCCTTAAGAGCATACGATCTGCGGCACCTAGTAGCGTGCTTAATACAAACGGAGACTGTACTTATTATACTTATCAATTACAACGAAATTTTGTAGACATGAACTAGGAATAAACATAACATATATATACATAAGTCTACAGTGTGTCAGTTTACTATTTAATTGTGTAAGTAAAAAAGAGCTTAAATTATATTTAAGTTAATAAAATATTTGGTTTGAGACCAAGTTCACAAATTCCATAGCATTTCATTATTAAATGTTACAAATAAGTACAAATGAACAGCGGATCGTATTCACTTAAAACTGCACCCTACGTAAACGTTCCGGTTGTTTTTAAAATTATTATATTCCAAAAAATATTACCAACCGTCAAGTTTGAATTTTTTTTTATTGATAATTCCTTATCTACATATGTCAAAGGAAATATAGCTTATTTATTGCATTAAATGTTAAGCTTTCAGATTTCTGTAATATATTTTGTATAACTTAGGTATGTGATATAATTTAAATTACAGTTATATTATACAAACTCAAACAATTTTTATTCAAGTAGAGTTTTAAACAGCACTTTTCATTTTAGTCACTTTATCTATTAATTTTATACACATTCACCTTGCGGTATGTTTGGATTGATTTTGCCTCCGAGAAGAGCCGGCAAGAAACTCGGTAGTTAATCGTTTATACTTTTTTTTTCAACTTCAAATTAAAAATAATACAATATAGTCTTACACTAGATAATAACATAATAAACAATGTTTTCTCAGCCACGAAATAAGACCCTTTGGTAGAAAATACTGCCTTAAGAAAAGGTTAATTCAATTTTTATCATTTACAATGTTTGTTTTTCCTTGTTACAGATCGCTCATACTCCGCTGGCCCACACCGAAGTGGTTACCAACCATTCTCCAACAACCAGGGTTACGGTCAGAACCAAGGTTACAGTCATAACCAAAGTTACAGTCAAAACCAATGTTACAATCAAAACCAAGGTTACAACCAGAGCTCGAATTCAGACAGGTCAGGGTACAATCAAAACAGATTCGGACAGCAAGGTCAGCAGAACAGATATGGTGGTCAAAATACCCAGTCGCAAAATAGGAGTTATCAAAGTCAAGACGGCTACAGTAGTAATCATAGAGGTTATGGTAACAATCAATCCTCGAATAGGTTTGATGGTAACCAGGGTGGTTACAACAGGAGCCAATCTGGACCCAACCGGTCAAATAATACCCAGAGAGGCTCTTGGCGCTAGAATTATAATTGGACGACAAAATTAGGTATCTACTATGACTTAAGCCGATTTTGTAGATTTTAATAAGCTGGTTACTGTAAAAATTAATGACGTTAGTGGTACCTACTTTAAGACTTGAATTTTATGTTTTTTTTTAAATTGTTTAATATTCAATATTTTTAAAAGTTTGATTATTGTGGGTCTCACAAAATATTTAGACTGATAAAATATAAAACTCTGTTAAAAACCCAAAGTAATAAAAAATAAACAAATGTGTAATAATTCAAGTAACTTATCAAACCAAGTAGTTGTGACTACGATATAGGTAAATTAAAAAGCTATAGGTGATTCGAATAAATTAAAATCATTTTGTGTTTAAGTTGAATTCGGCGTATTTTTCTGCTACCTACAAATATTAAAACATTCTGCCACTCATAATTTATTCTCATATGTCGCTATTTACCGTAGCAAATTCATTTTCAAAATGCCAGTGAATTTATTAAATTACCGGAGTATTTACTGAATTAATCAAAGGTAACAATACGGTAAAAATTTTAGTTATTTAATAGTTCATTAGCATTTTATTAATGTAAATGCTTTTTGCGCCTATGATAAATAGCGATATATGATGATAACGCATTTTGAGAAGCAGAATATTTATATTTAGTTGAAGATATTTAATATAATTCAGTTAATATGGAAAAAAAAACTAAATCAGTTTTGTAAAACAATCTACGGCGTTTACCCTAAAAAACTTTATGACGACGTAACAGTGTTTTCTAATTTTACAATCATACTTTTTAAACCGCTTGATCGATATCACTATGAAAAAGAAGCATTCGTTTTAATTTTTTAAATTAGTTCTTTTACAATGTTTTTCTATTTTCTAGGTATTTTTAAATCATCCAAAACGTTTACCTTTAGTAAAGGCCATCTTTTTTCTATTGATGCAGTATGTAGATGTCTAATCTAATTTTGTACTTTGCCACAGTATAAGTAATACCTCTTAATACAGTTGGTCACTCTCTAGGGTCCACTCCGCTGTGACCGCTCGTATAGAACGCGCACACATTTGCTTGTCATATCTTTTGGCAGTGTTAGTAGCTACGAATCACGCGGTTTGGTATGGAGTGGCCAGTGTGACTACGCTTATGAAAAGGTAGCCTTTATCCGTCTGGAATATAGTTGCATTACAATAGTTAATTTTTTAAACAGTCCATTTTCTTTTCTAGAAGCAAACTCTTACACTTATTGTAAATATATATTTCTAAACAATGACACATTTTGTGAAAGAGATATATGTATGTTTAAATAACTATATGTGTTGTTGTAGTATGTTAATTCGGCAAAAAACATAATAATGATAAAAAATGTCAATTGTTAAAACAAAAAGAAAGAAAATAAATTATTGTACAACTTATAAAAGCAATGAATAGAGAGAAAGTTATTTGGTTGCATACTGACTGACAGTTTTAACCTTATATATAAAAGCTATTTGTTTTATAAATACCTCAAATACTGTTAATTTACTAGGCATTCTTGAATCTTATCTTCAATATAGAAAATGTATTATATTCTTTAATTGTGGTTATACTGTTTATCCATTTATGCTGCCCCGCGCCTAAGGTAGCAGCGCAACAAGACACGGGGGCAGAGTGTGTTTCTGATGCTCCTGACCTTCCCGGTATCAAGCTGTCTGACCCAAGGCATACGGGAGAGCGTAAGCACAGTTTGCAAACGGTGGAATTATAGTCACAAAATAAAATGATACAGAAAGTCCATTCATGATGTACTTAAATTTAAGTATCAACCGTCGCGTTTCACAGTGACGTGGCATTCGCGACCAACTTTCCCTTGTAAACTTTGATACTCTTTCAGTTCGCTTGTACGCGACGTATGCTTACGTGAGGGGGAGGGAGGCTGGATTTCGTGTTTGACCTACACAGTAAGCCATCAGGGGGCCGAAAGTATGTATCAATGTATGAACGATTACAGTACAGTGCTTATGCTATCATACAATATCATTGATACAGCTACGCTAAACCTATATCAACGCTCACGTTGGTGGATCATTAATCCAGCCTAAGTGCGCTTAGTAAATCTGTGGTGGTCTTCTGTACCTTTTTATTTTGTGCTATAGTCCGCAATAGTATAAAAGGCAGCTTTTAGGCATCATTCAGTTCTTAGCAACTGTAAACCGCGACAGCGACTTATTGGCTGGTGCAAGCGACTATTTGATGTAGCGTTCGTTTTGCGGACGATGCGGTCGCGCGACGCACGCAAACGAGTTGAGTTCTGATTGACCCTACAGTATTTTCTAAGCTTTTTTTGTTCTAATTTAAATGTCGCTTTATGTGTATTGGAAAATAGCTGAAGCTGATTTTGCTTTTCTTCCAGAGACACTGCTTAAGTTATAAGGATAGCACTATTTCTTTTTCCTCCAACAGCTACAGACTGTAATATAGATCTTTTTTTTTATTCGTACTCAACTCAACTGTATGAACCACGGAACAAGGAATACTGTGCGCTTAATCGGTCTACGATAGCCATTTGGTTGCTATGTCGCGCTCGTTGCGGTAGATCTGTCTGCTTCCTTTTTGTCCTATACTATTTTAATGAATTTATCTACAGCTTTCCGTTGATCGAATGTGTAATTTTATTGCAAATATATTATGTATTTATTGATTCCCAATTTTTCATTTTTCTATAATTAATTAAAATAGGTTTTTTTTAGATACAGAATAAACTGCAAAAGTGTATTTTTTAGTATAAAAATAAAATTTACGTTAAGATAAAATTTGTTTTATTTTATGTTGGTCTTTCATAGTAATTAATCTTGCTATGGTCCTTTTACTATTTTGTTGAGTAAAAAAAATTAGTATATGTTTTGAAAAATCCTGAACTAGAGTAATAGTGTAAAAAATAATTAAAATCTTGTACTGATATCGTGTAATTGAAAATTATGTCGTTATGTCCACCACAACATTTTGCAGGAATACCAATCCAATAAAATACAATTTTGCGGTAACTCACATATAAATTAAAGATCACGATTCTACGACTACAAATATTAAATTGAATACTTTTTCAATTCAAAGTCAAAACTTATTTCGAAAAAAGAATATTCATAAATTATTTATCGTCTCATATAAAAGTTTTTAAAGATTTCGCGTTCCATTACTTATTTAAAAATAACACGGGATTAAACTTTTTATATTAAATTATTTATCGTCTCGTCAAAAAAAGAAAAATACAGACGTAAGAGATATGCTGTATTATGAGCTGTAATCTGTCCTATGGACTGCGCAAAATCCTTAAAAAATTGGCCACAGTTTAGAAAGAGACAAAGCGAACCCGTGCTCTCTTTTGTCTATCATCGTCTACCATTTTGTTTGTTGCTTTTTATTAAAGATGGAAAGCACACTTTTGCGACCATTTTTTTCCACAGCTGGCGAGGAGATGCGCTGTCTAGTTTTCTATGTCTATGGGGAAGATAAATATTACCTTGCTTTAGAAATTGTATTTAAGTTAAAAACTGCGTATCATGTCTTCTCGCATTGCCCGATTTTTAATATTTAATACTGGCATGCCTAGCCTACTTGTAAAATTAAAATACAAAACGAAACATTACCGTAACATAACACAAAACTGTAACTTTATAATAAAACTTTTTCTTTCTTTTTCTAATATGTGTATTGGACAAAACAAGTCTGAAGTGGCGCGCATTTTGCGATCAATAGTTTTTTTTTTCTTTTAATATTTTCTTTTTTAATGCACCATTATCGAGGCATCGGAACAAATTGTACGTAGAACATGAAAGGATATTAGGGTCCTGCGTGCTGGCTGCAGCCACTCGAGATATGAATGAGGTCCTAACGGAGATTTTTTAAGGTTCTTTGTCCAGGTAGGGATGAAATGGTGTGTTAATAATTTAGCATATTAGGGAGCTGCTTCATTGTGAGTTTTTGAGGTTGAGGTTAATTAGTTTTAGGTAGGTATGTACCAATAAACCACAATTGTATCACAAAAATGCCAATATTTGTGGCTTAGTTCAGAGTAGGATCAGGGTAGGGTAAATGAGACAAAAACCGGCCAGGATAAAGAATACGTAATATAAGCAAAGTAGAAATACATGGCTAGATACGTGCGTAGAACTTATAAAATCTAACAGTTTACATTGATCGAGTGGCGCAGTGGTAGAGCGTGCGGCTGCAATTTCAAAGGTCACGGGTTCGATTCCCGGTAAGGCTTATTCAATATTGTTAGTTGTGAAGTTGTCTCGACACTGGTTTGTGCCCGGCACGGCCGTTTGTTAACCGTGGTGCACTCAGTAGTACCACCAGTGGTACCACTTTTACTTTTTCCTAACCGTGGAACCCCAGTGGTAGTTTTACTAACCATGGTACCGCTGACCTTTTGCATGTTGCATGTATGCGATAAATACACGTGTTTCTGTCTTTCTAATTATTAACCGACTTCAAATAAAGAGGAGGTTCTAAGTTTGACCTGTATGTATGAATGAATGTATGTTTGTTCTCGATTATCTCGCGTTTGGCTGAACCGATTTTGGTGCGGTTTTCTTTCTTTATTTCTATTTTTTAACCGACTTCGAAAAAAATAGGCTCTCAGTTTGACCTATATGTTTGTATGTATGTTTGTCCGCGATTATCTTGCGTTTGGCTTAACCGATTTTGATGTGGTTCGGTGGGATATATACAAACATAAATTCATACATACATTCAAACTAACATAAATTCATTCATACATACAGGACAAACTGAGAACCTCATCTTTTTTTGAAGTCGGTCAAAAGTAGAAAGAAAGAAAGAAAACCTTTGTATTTATCGCATACAAGCAACATGCACAAGATCAGTGCAATACAAATAGGGTACCACAGTTAGGAAAAAGTAACCGTGGTGCCACTGGTGGTACTACTGGGTGTACTACGGTTAACAAACGTTCACGGCGATAGGTTTCATCACCTGTCATAGTTGTGGGATAGAATACCATCGTTGAAATATGGGTGTTACGGGCGGAGTACGTAGAGGTACGTCCGTAGGATAAGGTGTCGTGATGGTATTTATTTTATTTTTTACTAACATATCTTCTATATAAATAAAAATGAAATACTATTCGTTGGTTAGCTCATAAGTTGAGAAATGCGAAAGTAACTCTGTCTGCCTGTTACCTATTCACGCTTCATCAACTGTACCAATTCAGATAAAATTTGGCATGGAGATAGTTTGAGTATTGGGGAAGGATATAATATAATTGAGGAGTTGACGTTTAAATCCTACACCGATAACCGAATTCAGCGCGGGCAAAAGCTAGTCTTCTATATGCGAGCATATAAAGGAGTAAACTGACTGACTAATTGATATATTAACGCACAGCCTAAACTACTGGGTCTATGACACTTGAAATTTTGTACAAAGGTGCCTGTTATTACGTAGGCGAGAACTAAGAAAAAGGGGATTAGGGGTTGGTAATCCGTCAAATTTTTAAGCTTATTTTAGCATGCATGTAACTTGGTATTTGGCCTTAAAGTAAAAATTTAAGATTTACGTGTTTTACAGTTTTTGGATAATCATCCCCTAAAGGTACGTCCCATATATACGGGACTGTCACTTGAGATGCTCGTCCTGTATAGCTATTTTGTCCCGTTTTTCGTCAAATATGCGTTCGCAGCAAAACTAATTCAATAAAATGGCACCAAAATATAGTTTTTTCAAAACTAAATGCTAATCTCGAGAGATATCACCTTAAATGTCCCGTATCAGTTCCAAATAATTATGACAACCCTACCTAAAGGGCAAAATAGGAGACGAATATTTGTATAAAAATTTTGATATTTTTGTGCCTAAACTAAACATTGTACAAAGAGGATCGAGTTATAACTTAGGCGAGCACTCGAAAAGGATATAGGAAGTGATTTGTTTAGTTATATATCTTTTGTAAATAGTTTTAGTTCTCCTTTTGCGTGATTAATTCCAAAATTTATTGTAATTTCTATATCCATGCAAGAAATGCCCAACTTATTTATTTTGACATACTTACTTTTTACTCTAAAATTTGAGATTTGAAAGATTGACATAGAAAAAGAAAAAAATAGGTCGACAGTTTTTTTGGAAGTGTAGCAAGACGTGCAAACAATTAAAATTCTGAAAAAGAATATGTTAATTGTGTGCATATTTAAAATGCCGTGATTTGAGAATAATAAAAAGTTGTACTTTAAGAAACGAAATTAATTTCAAAGCTGATACAATCAAGGAGTACCTACATTAAATTTTATTATTGGATTTTAGGGTAAGCCACAAACCCTAGACGCAGAAAACAAGTCTTGGTATAACTGTATTTTGAACAACTTGTTTGAAGCATACGTACGGAAGAAATAACACCCAATTACGGGTCGGCTTTTACAGTTTCCTGTAACATTATTTATCATTATTTATTGTGTAATTGAATAATTTGATAACAATACAACCGTATTTTCACGAGGAAAATACATGAAAGCGATAGACGGAAAATCAGTAATAAAATTTTGGTACCGAAGACAGAAAAAACAGAAATTCGGTACTTCATGGTGATTACCGAAAATTATAATTTGGGACGGAGATATAGAAAATAGTATTATACAATTGTTAAAAAAGTGGTAACAGAACAAAAATTAAATAAATTGAAATTTACGGACTCACGAAAATCTTTAATTTGATTTTCCCTTGAGAAAAATATCTCGACAAGGATGTAACAAAATCATCCCCTAAAGGGGGTAAAATGGTAGTTGAAGAATGTATGGAAGTCCTTACTAAGCCAAATACGATTTTTAAGCTAAATGCATAAAAATCGTATTTGGCTTTAAGTTAAAAATGAAGATTGAGTACCTTTTTCGAGAGAAAAAAATAGGGTTGCAAAAACCTGTAGGTATTGGCGTTTAAGTTCAAAATCAAAATTGGCTTATTTTACTGTTTTAAGTAAACCCTTCATGAGGTAAAATTGAGATTGAAAATCTATATGGAAGACCGTTATTTTTGCAACTAAATGCATAAAATGGTATTTCGCTTTAGGTTCAAAATAAAAATCGACATATTTAAGGTTTTTGGAAAATTATCCACTTTCGAAAAAAAAGTGTGTGTCTCACTTAGTTCCGACACACGACTGGAGTTTTCTCTCTCTCTCTGTGTCTCTCACGGTGTTGGTCTTACATATAGTTCATTTTCTCTCTCTGCTAATATGATGATAACTCAAAATGCCCAAAAACTAAGTTGTTCCTTGCAGTTTCCGAAAAAAAAAACTACTTATCACATCCTTTTATGTGATAAAATCAAAAAGCATTGTATTGAGATTACTCGTCACCAAATATAATTGCAACGTTAGTATTTTAAAGTGCTTGATTATTGGATAGGTGAACGCTTAGTTGTACACTTTTTGTTTTGTTTGCTTTCGTAACTTACGCAAATGATGGTACGGAATTACGGAACCTATCTTCGCTTTTCATTAAGCGGACCGCAAGCTTGTTTGCCACCTTAGTGATATTAGAAATCAAAAATAACCACCGTTATATGACGACGAGTAGACTGTATAGGTTTGTATACACACACTCAAAAGTCTATATCTAAATACTACCGAACTGATTTTGATGAATTTTAGTCCCCTGAATTTAACATACTTAATCTATTAAAAAAATGTAATCCGATTTGTAGTTTCTGAGAAATACTTATAAATCGAGATCATTCATATCTGGCCCAAAAATGAAAATGCCAGTCAGCGGGGAAAAAGGTGTAACCTGTATTTGGAGCAACAGCACGATAATTTTTACAACACCAAAATCTCTCCCATACATTTTACTAAAAAAACTATTGGTTAGCGAAAAACAAAGATTTGAGCTTGTTGAGTAAAATTGTGATTTATTAATAGTAGATTGTATCACAATTCACAAGGGATCCAAATAATATTTTTACGGCGAGGGCGCTATTTTGAGTCCAGAGTGGAGCGAAGGATGCTAGAGTAGAATCCCGAGCAAGGGATTCAAAGGACGGCGCACGAGGTAAAATAAGTGCTACCGAGTGATATACTCTACTTTTTGTCACCCTTAAGTGTAACTTCTGAATAACAATAGTACATTTATTTATTTTATTATCACTACTTGAGGAAAACGCACTTGTTTTAGGGTTCCCTAGTCAACAAGGAACCCTTATAGTTTCGCCATGTAACTCCGTCCAGGGACGTAATTTTTTTTTCTCATATACCCCATCGTGTGGGGCATCGTTGGATAGGAATTCTAAAAACATTCGTAGTATGCGAAGATCATTTTTTGATTTAGGGCTCCGTTTGCGAAATATTTAGCTTTAAAGTACTAATTTTGTTAGAGTCAAGTATCCCCCTGTACCAGCGAAAGTATAGTATTTGGCAATGTAAAAAAAATTACGGTGGTAGTGCATATAATGAATTTAAATGGTAAACTATCACGGGTAAGTACACTTTACAGGCTAACGAGTAATAGTCGACCAAGTTATAAAATGTACTTAGAAAGTGAAATTTTCGTACAAATTCCATTAAAAGTTACTTATATGAAGTTCTGTAAAATAGGTATAAACAGGTAGACGCTTACAGAAATATTCACAGAACATTTAGTTATATATTCACTTTAGAAATAAATTAAATTAAAATAAAACAAACCTTTAACATTTGAACAGTCCTATACCACAAACGTGATTTTTTTTGCCGTTTTTAGAGACAATTGTACGGGTAACCCTTCGTGATCGAGTCCGACTCGCACTTGGCCGATTTTTTAATAAAAGTATCATCGCACTAATTTCACGCGGTTTTTGATTGAACTCTGGATGATAGATGCGTCATGTGATAAGTATAACGCCAAAAATACTTGTCTTAAACACAAGATACTGCATCCAACTTTATGAAGAAGAAAAGGACAACTGCGATATGCATGAAGTAAGGATCTTTACCGTTGGCTCCATAATAAAGTCTGGAACCGGAGCAAGAGTCTTCTCCCATGACCTGAACATCAATATATCAACAACCTTAGGTAGCCACAACACATCTTCCAGGCAGAATATGAAGGGATTACGCGAGCGGCAACAGCGGTACTGTCTAGAAACATAAGCGATCTCTCGATACGCATCATTACCGACAGCGCCGCTGTGCTACAAGCTCTTAATAACAGCTGCATCAATAGCGGACTAATCCTGGAATGTCATAGTGTGCTGCAAAAAAATTTACTAAAGAATCAGGTCACTCTTCAGTGGATACATGGCCACAGTGGCTCACTGGGCAATTATGCAGCAGATTAACTGACAAAGAAGGGATCCGACACTAAAATAATGGGACCCGAACCGATTGTTTTGATACTCTTTACCCAAATAAAACGTGGTTATGCGATAGAACCACACAACTACACAAAAACAGTGGGCAGAACAAAGAGACTGCATACAAGCACCTGTCGCACAAAATACTGCAACTCATTAGGAAAAATGTCCGCCACATAACTGGTATAATAACAGGTCACTGCCAACTAAATAAATATTTCTTTAACATCGGCATCATTGATAGTGCCCTATGTAGAGGCTGTCTAGATGCCGAGGAGACACTAGCTCACGTGATCTTGCACTGCAGAAATGAAGAAAGCAATCAACGGGCAAAGCTTCTGAATAGTCCGGAAACCTTGAGTGAGGCACTGAGGAGCATCATCAGACACCTAGATTTCTAGACAGAGCTAAAATGGTATGAGTAACCAACGCAACAACAGACTTGGTCCGACAAGATTGGTTACTTATGTACAATGGCCCTATTGTTAGTCTAAATGTGGAAAGATATGCCCAACTAACTAACTAACTCGTCAATTACATTGTCCACACCACTGGCTCGATAACGAAAAACATCGTACCTAAGTAAAAAAAACGGCCAAGTGCGAGTAGGACTCACGCACCGACCATTGATGTAATTTAGGTACAAACAAAAACAAAAAGTATGCCGCTAAGCGGTCACCCATCAATTTCTGACCAAGCCCGATGTTGCTACGTTTCTTTCCGTTTCCGTCTACATTATTTAAGCTAATGGACTATTAGTCATTAGGTTGTAAAGCCTAGTAGTTTCCTTTTATTTTCGTTATACATGCTACTCCCATTTTTTCACACTTCCAAGAACAGCCATTTAGCTGGCAGTGGGTAGGGTTGCCATATCTAAAATGTAGCAACTAGGACGAGAAGCGTAAAAGCCCCGGATTTTGGAGCTTAGAACCCGGACATATCAACAGTTTCTTTTTAAAAGTTACTTAGAAAAATCAAAAATAAACTACATTTAGTCTTCTTAAGAAACAAAACGTTTTAAGAAACTGTTTGCAGTCATACAATTTTTACTCTGTTATCAAAACAAAAGGTTCTTAAAGTTTCAAGGAACTTTTGATCCCGGACTATAAATGAAATCCCGTTCGGACGCTCCCCGGAACTAAACTAAACTAGGACAAATCTGGAAAAACCCGGACGGATGGCAACCATAGCAGTGGAGCTCTAACACAAATTAGCATTTTAAAGCTTATCTAAGTATGATATTTTGCAAACGCATCGCTGAAGCAAAAAATGGTTTACACACACCCGCAGTAATTTTAAACGATGTATCCCACGACACCCCACACTATGGGGTAGACGAGAAAAAATAATTCATCCCCAATTTACGTGATGATTTTTTTTCAATGTTAATTCACCACTTTGACGGCCTAATTAACATGTATACTCATGCCAAAATACAGCTTTCTAGTACTAATGGTCTCTGACCTAAGCAGTGGACAGACAGGGCGAAACTATAAGGGTTCCTTGTTAACTACGGAACCCTAAAAAGAAGTAGATATGTGAGGTCAACAATGCTCACTGGGCCCGCGTCAGAGCGACCGAAGCGCGCTTGCCCAAGGTGAGAGTTGGCCGGTTGCCCCAATAGTGGACACGTTACCTTGAAGGCTGGTAAGAATACTGAAAATCTTCAATTCAATTCTTAAGTTTTTAAAAACTTAAATTGTACCTTAATAAAATCAATCTCTAATTTGTATAATAAAATCACATTTCAAGTCAAATTAGCGAACCCCACCCTGCTCACTTCCCATAAACCGGCCTCAAGATCTGGAATGTTCATTTTACCATGAATTATTTTGTCAAAGGTCTGTCTTTTGTCATTTTCTCTCATTTGTAGTAATGATTTCATAAGGGCGGGCCGAGACAGCGTGACGCCGGCCGCCATGCTGCGCTCGCGTGACGCTGAATGACATCACGCGGCGCGAGCGCGGGAAATGTCCATTTTGCAAAATCAAATTCCGTTTGACGGATGCATTTGACTTCTTGCAGGTTCTTGAGAATCGGAATGTAGTTTTGACTGGAGCCGCTGGAGTGTGAATGAGCAATTCCACATTTGATGGGAAAGTGATTTTTGAAGGTGTGACAGTCCTGGGAACATACCTTGTGCACATATCAACATAATTAAGACGCAATAAAATATTTTTAACTTATGTTGGTGCTGATTATAATACACTAGCAGTCGGTCTATAAGGTTAGATGGTAATGGCACTATAAAATAATTTGATAGGAACTATCAGCCAGAAACTTGAGTACCCATTTTAGAACAATCAAATGTATTCAAAGGAGTCTGTCGTATAAGGTTCTATATCGAACCACGAAGCCGCAGACAAAAATTTTCGCTAATTGGAGACAAGTTTCGTTTTTTTTGTCAAGTCCCTTAATTTTACAGAAATTTCCTTTCTGGTCTATATCGTCCTCTTAAAGTTTAATTGTTATGCTAAATATTATAATCACAATTAATTATATTAATACAAAAAAAAGAAAGTTATTAAATAACCCACCTAATTAGTCCCTTAATTAAACTAATAATAATAATATATAGGAAATCATTATTTTTTTTTGGCTAAAACAATATAGCACGGCACCCTGCTGAAAAGGCATATACCCAGATTTATGGCTAATAGGTAGTATATACCTACCTATCTGACTTACTTCTTACAGTTCGTAAAAGCTGGTAAAGGGGGTATACTATTCTGTCTCTGGTCTTTTATTTTAACGTCTATTACTCCAAAGTTGGCGATTTACGACTGAGGGACTTGCTATAAAGCATTTCCAATAAACCAAATATTTAGTTAAAGCAGTGTTGCGACGATGGTCTCACTACCTGTCACGCAAGACCAAACTACTTTAGTTGGTGAAAAGATACTGTCCCTGCACATTATACATAAAGATATAGGTACCTACTGAAAAACAAGTCTCTTACTCTCTCAAGAGAACGCACAACAAAATGCAGGGATTTTCATAATAGGCATACTGGATATATCATTAGTATATATTTATTCACTGTCCATAAAAGATTAGGTTTAGGTTTATCTATTTGATACACAACAATAACTTAATTTGCATGAGGGCGCTGAGCATCTCCCGCTCTGTGATTTTATGAGGCTTATTCTTTTCCGGGCTTACAAATTAAATAATAGTACAATATATTAAGATAGGTGGGGAAAGCATTGGCAAGGGGCAGCGTTGAGCTGCAAACGAAGTCGCGTTATAAGCTAGTTACTCTAAGTATATGAATAAAAAATAATTAGCAGCAGCTCATGTTTTCGTAGTGAATAAGTAGGGGGCGGAAGCAGGGAATAGTGGTACAGGGACGAAACAACGTCCGCGGATTCAGCTATAGTACCTAGGTAATAAAGTTCTCGCGAGACAAACTTTCTGTGGGTTTACGGAACAACTAAGCGGGGTGAGTGGCTGTAATCTAGTCCCCTTTTCGCGAATCTACCTAATCTAGGCTCTGGTTCTATCCCACTGATCTGTGGTTTCGGGTGCACTTCAAAATCGACAACTGACACTCCTGACATCAACACGGGGATATTTTAAAGCTGATTGGTAGGAGCACTGATGTCTTACCTTAGGAACAGAACATCCAACCTCAGCATCCAAACGGGGATATACTTATTTTATGTTTTATGTTAATAGGTAAGCACTCAAGTAGTGTACTCCCAGGTGTTGTTGATGCTTTATTTTCTTTTTGTCTTTTCGATTGTCCGAATTTAAAAACTATCTTTATTCAAATTTACCTAACGGTGTCTATGCTGATTTTTGGTACGAACGTTATTTACCAATGGTTCGCCGTACTTTAATATAACTGAAAGGACCTAACCTTCCACAGTATTTACATGTACAGTGTAAGAAACTTTTCTGACCCTCTGAACTTGGTTATTTGATTGCTAGTGTCGTTATAAGTTCACACCATTTCAATTTGGCGACTGTAGTTTTAATCGGTGATTGTATGGAAATTTCTATCGTCAGCTATTTTTGAAATTAACCAGCTAGTGGTTTGCTGAACTTTGACGGGTTGGTTAAGTTTAAAAATAGCTGACTATGCAAAGTTTCGTACAATATCCCATTTTTTGAAGGGTGGTTAACGTCAGTTAGTTAGGGTTGCCCTAACCTAGGAGTTTGTGATGTTCGTAACGAGTGTATTTCCATGGCAAAGATGTAGTTAAGATTTTCATCGGCCAGACTACTGCTTCGATAGCCCAATTGGTAGAGCACTTACACGGAATGTAAGAATTGTTGCAGGTTCAAGTCCTGGCTCGAGGTAAAACCTTTTCACTGCAACTTTGCTATGAAAATATTTATTTACATTGATGAATAGATGAAGGGATATGAGCAACTTCTACAGGTCTGTTCGATTCTAAATTTGGTATCCTATTTGAGTGATCATTTAGTGATCATTGTAACCTTGACCTGATGCATCAACTGGAATATGCAGGATACCTAACCAACTTGCAGAAGACGTATCATGTTCGAACTCAATGCATAGGTTACTAACATATTGGTGATCAGGGTCTTATAATAAGGCAGGAAAGAGAAATAATAAGTATAAATTGCTGAGGGATTCTAATCTAAGTTCATTCGTTCAATCGATATTAGTTTTTTTTGGATCGTAGTTTTTTACGTTTTAGATAATTTCACACACTCAATAGTTTGCTTTTAGGTACCTACTTGCTTTACTTGATTCGTTGTCTTTCCTTAGCTTAATTAAAAAAAAACACTTAGCTTAATGTTCTATGAAGATTTATTTTTTACCTTTTAGTTGGTTTTTGAAGTCGGTGTATTTTTTTCTAAATTTAACATAATATACTTGAACCTACCAAGGTACACGGTAAAAACAGATTACTTGAAAAAGACTAATTGCTTTTTATCAAAGCAAATTCATTAACTCCAAGAAAATGATCCTTTCTTTATAGACGTAAGAGAATATTTACTTAGTAAAAGTAAAAAAAATCTTGAAAATATTTATTTATACCAAGACAAAAAACATTCAATGCAATTAATCAAATGAATCGAGTCAAAGATAAGTTATTCTTTAAGTGAAAGATGTTTCGATTTCTATTAAGGAAATTTTTTGTGAGAATAAGAAATATTATTCTTTTTTCTAGCAATTAGATTTGATTAATTGATTCTTCAGAGTAGGTAATAAATATATCTTTGAGAATATGCAATTACAAATAAAGGTACTTATACACAGTACCGACGATTCAAAAACACCATACTTAGAGATCTAACTGCGTTGTTAATAAGTATCCGTGACTATTATATTTTGTTCGAATTGATTCCTCAACGATTTGATTATGAAAGTAGTCATTAAATCATAATAATTCTTCAGAGTAGGTAATAAATATATCTTTGAGAATATGCAATTACAAATAAAGGTACTTATACACAGTACCGACGATTCAAAAACACCATACTTAGAGATCTAACTGCGTTGTTAATAAGTATCCGTGACTATTATATTTTGTTCGAATTGATTCCTCAACGATTTGATTATGAAAGTAGTCATTAAATCATAATAATTCTAAATAGCGCGTTCTAGCTTAGTGTCAATAACTGTACAACACCATCTGTTGATATTATTTAGATTTATCTTAGAAAGGATTAAATTCTTGATTTTAAAGAAGTCCATCTTTTTTAGTGAAATAAAACTAAATCTCAAAATAAGCATATTTATCTTAAAATTACAAAAAATCTAAGAATAATAGTATCAGAAACAGTATATTTTTAATCTGAGAAAATATATTTTTGGAATAACTAAATATATTGAGAAAGTACTCCGTCTTGAAAAGAGAAATCCTTTTTATCTGTGTATCAGTAGATATTATTTATTAAGTATGGGGTCCTTCAAAAAGTGAGTGATTCAAGTTTTAAAGATTAATTCCACTGTACATATCGTTGCATACGTCCATAGGCTATAGCGAACGCTTCACATCAGGCGGACCGCCTGTTTGTTTGTCACTTTATTGATAAAAATCACAATCGGCGAAGATATCAGTTAACATACACACAAAACTTTGGCTTAGAATCGCACTGCGACGACGACGTTTTTTAGCAATCCATGTCTTGAAAATTACTCCTCCGATTGCGATGACACTTGGACTGTTTCCTAAGTTGAATAGTACCTACATAATTTAATAACAAAAAAGAATTACATATACTAATATAACTTATAATAATGTGCATATCTAACAATATTAAATATTTAGGTCCTCCTTTTTTTAAGTCGGCTAAAAAACCTTTTGTTTTAAAATATTTTTTTAGTTTACTTATTTCAGTTCCAGCCTTGGACGGAAAACTATTATTGTTTTGAAAAGTTCTGTGCATTTTTCCAAAAAATTTTGTATTCCGATCACGAAATGCACATCAAAATGATTGGTCGGCGTAGTACGCGTTGATTGGCTACAATTTGACAGTAATGGCGTAAAATTTGATTCCGTTCTTAAACATAGCCGTAAAAATGATTTATTTTATTTACATTTTCTATCTTAATAAATACCACCAAAGTTGATTTTTCCTTGATCACCAAAATGACATAGAACGATTAATATTGAAGGGTCTCCCCTCTAGACAGATGTTACCACACTTTAGAAACAATTTCGCCCACAACTAGTTTGGGCTGTACGTTTTTTGTATCATTTTGACTAATTCTTTAGTCGTGCGGTTGGTTAGATTTTATCACAGAGGGCGACTGACTGTAGGTTCATTGGACGTGTTGCGTTTTTCGTAATAGAATTTATTATGTCTTTATCTATACTGATAAGATCTGATATTTATTTATCAATTTTAGTTTATTTGATTTGCACCCAATATGTATGTATATAAGTAGCTATTTTGTCCTTACTTTAGGATTGGACAGATGTGCATGAATTATTTAAGTAAGAATTGAATATTTTTGCTAACAATCCTATCTATAAAAGGTTTATTGATAATATCTTCTGTAGGTACTTACATACCTGGCTACCTAAAAAAAAGTTCAAAAACAAACTTTTCTGACTATTGACTGTGACTAGAACATAAGTGTTACCATAGTGTTTTATAGTATATTCTCAACGGTATATAGACGCAGAATGCTGTAGGTGGTTACTTACTAACCTACTATTTTTGGACTTGATAATTCAAAAAATCATCAAATATTTGGCTGATAAGGATTCCGTATTTTAATATAGAACATTGTATCACATAATAAATTGTCTCGGTGGCTGTATAGTTAACTTATAAGTATCTTCTTATGAACCTATTGTTTATAGATATGTGGGTATTTATTCATAAAAACGGTGAACCATGCTGATCCATACAACAGTGAAACTTATACTTTTTTACTACTTGTAGACCAGTTTTATCAATCAAGAAAGGAACTTATTGTTATGGTTTTATATACATAATACCTGCTGTATTACGAGTACCTATGTATGTAACAGTGATTTTAATTGTGATTTAACGCTACTGAATAATTTTTAAGCACGCACTTAATAAAATATTTTTATATCATACCTACTTTACAAAATTTGCGCAACACGTACCGTGGTCGCCAGTCGAACCCTCCACTCAAGCACGAACCCAAAAAATCTTTATATGCCCATGTGGCGCTTTAATTTAAAATATCAAGGATGGTTCCGTACTTTTTTTTGTGGTTAAAATTAGTATTTGTCATTACACATGTACTTAGTTAAATTTGCTTTTTTAAAACTCTCCGGCTCTTAGTTAAACAAAAATATCGTTTAACTATTAATATATAAGGTTTTTTCGTGCTGCCCACCAGGTCCCACCTGAATGGTGTAGTAAACCAAGCAAATCTTTATTTTTTAGGTATGCCATGCACTTACTGATTTTTTAATTTAATATGGCACCACTAGTCAATACCTAGTCATCGTCGAACTTTCCATCATATTTGGGACAAAGTCAAATTACTACCTATATACTATTACACAAAAAGATAAGAATTACAAGTACAATAAAAAAATCGTATTTTAGCAGAGATGAGTTTAAACATGTCGTTATTTATCATATCTTTGGCGGCATGACCTCACTGTTTAGAAGAAAAAATTACTTACATTTTTAAATAAAAACATACCTATGTAGTGACTTTCAACAAACTGCTTTATAGTATGATGAAAATGATTAAATACTTTAAGCAATAGGTAGTTTACTGAATTCATTATCTGTCTTCTTATTCTCTTCATTATGTCTATAATATATTTAGATAAAATTTGGCACCATCCACCTCAATTTGATGGCTTCACCCACGTAGAGATAAAAAAACCCTGTATGATTTTTTTTTAACCAGGACGCAAAATTATTTCATTTCCTCCCTATCAGTAATCCTAAGCTATGCCTTGGTAAAATTTCATTCAGGTCACACTATGCAACATAAGCTATTTCGTAACCAAGTATCAAATTTAGTGACTATTATTACACATGGTCATGGACCGCGATGATGAGACAGAAAACAACCAAACATAATTATTTCCTGCCCTGATACTAATTGTACTCTAAATAAGCGTTGTTTATTCGTTTCGTTGTTGCTAGGATAGCTGTGATAATATAGGCATCTTTATTTGGTTCACGGGAATAGAATAAATAAATAAAAAAATATTAAGCTCTCCTACACTATACAATGTTACAGACATTATCTATTATTTACGTACACAATTTAATACGAGTACAAGCGGGAAACAGAAGCCAAACTTAGTTATCACCTATCCTAGCTTCCCCTCTTGGACATAAATTTGCTAATTAATATTTCAAACAATTTGAACAATTCATAATCGTCTGCTATAGTTGCAATATGAGTTGGATTATCTTTCAATATTTGTATAATCATAAAAACTATGTCAAGCAATGAGCAGCCTAGTTGGTAGTGTGACGGACTGCCGTGCAGAGGGTGCGGCTTCGATTCCCGCACTGGACAAACATTTATGTGATAAACATTTGTGTTTGTCTTGAGTCTGGGTATGTATGATATGTATTTATATCCGTTGTCTGGTACCCATAACACAAGCTTTGCTTACTTTGGGGCTAGACGGCGCTGTGTGTAATGTCCTAAAATATTTATTCATTTACACAGAACCTGTTTAAAATATAATGTATCCAAATATTAAAACTTAAATAATAAATAACATAATAATAGTTATGAGTGTTGTGAGATACGTTTAAGTGTATGTTATCCCTGTGTTAAAATTGGTTTATCTTGCAAAAATATAGGTAAGTAGGCTACGTGTTTCAATTTATATTTTCTGTCACGCAAGGATCTCTAAGCTGCTGACAAAGCCGTGCCATTTGACGTGACGCATTATTATGTATTTTGGAAAAATCTATTGTTTTGTAATCTCCCCCGGTCCTTAGCGAGTGAGTTTCAAGTGGCAACGCATTGAACGCTGTGAATTTTCTATGTGTATTCATTGTCGACTGCAATTATGTATGTAGTAGGTACACGCATGTGCCGGTTGTAAAAGGTGCCAACATTAAGTATTTATGTAATGAGGCTGAATAGCACACCCTTGCCTCGCGGAAGGTTTTTTATTTTTTTTCTTGTAACAAATGCGTAAATATTAGAGCTCGTTACATGTGAAGTGGAACAATGCAGTATGTTAAAAAAAAATTAGATTAGTTTATTTTTCTGACTTTCTGTGATAGTAAATAAAGCAAATTTAAGTTATTAGACGAAGGTGACGAATGTATAGCATCATCACCAACATGTCCGCTAAAGATGTCCTATGTTGATAGCAGCTTAGGCCTCCCCATATTGGTATAGAACGGTTGCTGGTCTTCATCGCATGTCCTCCTTCTGCATCTAGGGGCTTCATTAGGCCAAAAATAACTGTTATAGACCACGTCTCTGTGCCGTGTCACTGGACGCACACATTGGTTAATGTATTAGTAGTTATTAATAGAGGTATATTTGATCTCAATTTTAGGGCATTTATATTGGCAGGTGGGCAACACACACACACTCCTGCAATAATAAATACGATCTACGAATTTTTAATAACGACGATGTATTTTTATTGATTTTGGGTTTATTTTTATTGAGTCAAGGTTTGAAACAATAAATGTTGTTAAAATTAAGGAAAAGACGTCGTTTTGTGTTAATTCAATTTATTTACTGAAAATTAACTCTTTTACTATTAATTAAGTTTTTAATGCGAAAATCTGCCGCAAAAAAAAACAAAAGAATTATCTTTAACTTTCACATTTTAATGACATTCTTTTTTCAAATATCGATTAATATATTAAATACATAAATGATGACATGACATTTTTAAAACGATCACAAAATGTTATCGTGCAAAATTTTATTGCTTAGCTTCACTACGGAGCAACCAATTGAGCTGTAATTTATTAAAGGGACGGCGAAGGTATGTCTTTGGTCCATATTAACAAATGATATTTATGTGAAGATACGGTACCTTTATATTGTTCAAAATCTAAACTTGTCACCTACACTAGGTTTTAACAAGAAATGCAATAGATAATACGGAACGTGTGAAATAAAAGGAGATAGCTATATTCAGAAAGTTAAGTGTGCGATATTTACCACTTAAAATATACAATATCATTGATATCAACCGATTTTTTAAAAAAGACTGACATTAAAATTTGTTACGCTTTTTATCACGGAAAATTTTACCGCAGAAACAACTATAAACGATTTGTTTGTTAGTTTTAGCTTTACGTCGCTGCGGGGCAACCAAATTCAGCTAATTTTTAAAACAAAGATTGTTCAAGGACGAAAAAGGACATAGGCTACTTTTCATCCAGGAAAATTCAAAAATTCCCGCGAGAATAACTGTAACCGAATTTCACGTTGACGTTATATAGCAACAGCTGTAGCATAGCATACTTTCCCTCTATAATCAAGGAGTTGCTAAAAAATCTCACGCCGATAATCGAATTTAGCGCGAACGTAGCCGTGGGCAAAACTGTTATGCCACGAGTAACGTACAAATTCTTTAAAAATTTTGAAAGTATTTGTAACTTAGTAGATATATCTTTAAGTATTAGGTACGTGGTATTACTCTTTTATTTCTGAAAAAGAAAATCACAGTAGCATTCACATCAAACGGGAATTTCCTTTGTGCCGTATTTTGTCGCGTTTCCCCATTGTTTTGCGGAATGCGCCATTAGCGGGCAACAATCAAAAGTGGAAAGCGCGTCAAAAGCGAAGCGCTACATCCCGCGCTTTTTTTGCCGAAGTGGATAAAAAACCTTGTTTTAGATCTTTGAAATATATAAATCGATATAATTTTAGGGTTCAATATAAAGAAAAGGCACGAATTAAGAATAATAATACTGTGGTAGTTAGTCTCCTATTATTATTATTATATACGATACGACAGCTTTTATAATATGCCAACAGCCAGGACCGACTGTTTATTATCAGAGATGAAACTGATATCTGGCATTCGGCCTACCCAGCCTAAGTTTACTATACCGAATATCTGATATCCGATAGTAGGTCCGGATAGGTATAGATGACCTAAAGAAGGTAGGCTGTATGAGAAAGGCGGAGGACCGAGTCCACTGCACTTTCTTGGTCTCAAATTTTAATTTGTGGAAACTGCACACTGTATTTTATAGGAAATGGTGTGGTGTAATTGAATAATGCTTTCATAACTATTTCAACAATTCTACAGATATTTTTTTTGTATCCTTCTAGGTAGGGTTGCCATAAATATTGGGAACTGACACGGGACGTTTAAGGTGATATCTCTTGAGATTAACAATAACTTTAAGAAAAAAAAAATATTAGTGTCAGTCAATATTTTTTTTTACTAAATTGACAGTTTGCGACAGTCGTATTGCTGCATACACTTATTTTACCGGAAACGGGACAAAATAGCAATACGGGACAAGGTTCTCAAATAAGATGATAGTCCCATATACACGGGACGTATGGCAACCCTACTTATAGGTCTGATTATTATGGTCGAGTCAATAAGCCATGTTAATTAAGCCATGGGTAAGACTATTTGGCTGTTGGTTGTTTGCTTGCTTATTAATGTATTTAATAGTCAGTATACCTGTACTGTACGCAACGAGTGTTACAACTTACAACTTAACCTGAACTACAGCAAAAAAAACCCACTATAATCTCGTATTATTGCTTATCCGTAAATATTGTAATCCATCCATATAAATATTATAAATGTGAAAGTAACTCTGTCTATTTGTCTTTCTTGTCTGTCTGTTTGTGGGCCTGCATGGAGATTGTTTGAGTCCCGGGAAAAACATTGGCTTCTTGAGAGCGTCAAGTGTGAATCGGTGTTTTTTCTTTAAATAAGGAGTTGCCTTTCAAATAACCAAATTTAAGGGGGGGTTGGAACTGCGGGCAAATGCTAGTACCATAAATAAGTACTTATAGGTAGGCTCAAACAGAAGTGAAGCCAGATAATAGAGAATAGTAGTATCGTCCGCATCTATTCAGATTTTTACGCGAGAAGTTTTGCATAATTCGGTATAGTGGAGATGGCAGATGCACTAATAACCTCGTTAAATGAAGCCAGTATGTTACTGTTACGACAATCATAACGATCCCAACAAAATGTCCACCTGTCATGGCGTCAGACACAGGTCTTGTCAAAATAATACACTTGGATAAAGAATGGATTAAAATAAAAGGCATTTTGTTGAGAGCTTCGATTTGTCGAGTCATGGGGCTCGTGGTCGTGGGAGCTACGTCTAGAGTTCCGTATGAAACTATAAGAAATCTGGTCCCTGACTATAAAACAGGAAAGTTATAATTTTTATCATTTAACGATAGGAAATTTTTAGAAGATAAAATATGAGATGAGCATTAGAATATGTAACTACTCCTGACGTAACCACTCATTGCATATTTTAATAGCTATGCAGCACAGCAGGAATGATGGTGGAAGCGAACAGTTTTTGTGTTATTTTGCGTAAAAGAGTGGACTATATTACACACAGTCCGGGGCAGCCCCAACTCTCTTCTTAAGCCAATTATTGAAAGGTTTTAGCGTCTCATCTTTTCAGTGTCTTTGAGACACTGAAATCTAATTGCATGATGGTTCCAGACCAATAATTTTTAATACAAGATGAGCCAATAGTATCTAGTACTTATTATTGTAATTTATAATGTCTGAACATAATTATTTTATAAGTGTGTAAATCTGAATTGAATAAATATATAAATATGAAATGAATAATTATTATTATGTTTTCAAAAAATATAATAAATTATACGGAACCGTGTACGTTTACTGTTACGAAGGTGGTCCCCGTGTTGGTCACAAGCGGGCTGGCTTGGGGAGTGTTAATGATGCGCTTCGCTGACAGACGGACGGACGGACCGCCAGTGCGCACGTCACTTAAATTTATTACAGAAAATATTTAAAATATTTTATCCGGTGTGTCATTTACATCTCAATAAATTAATGAATTGTTAATTGAATGTCAGTAACTTGTTTTTTTCTTTTTGACTCGCATTGGGGTTTAATATGCACAGCCAATGACTACTAGAAAACCAAAAAACAAATAAGTTTCATAAGCGTGACAAGAATTTTTTGTTGAAATTGTAAAATTTTGCCTGTTTGCAAACATTTTTATGATGATGAAAAGGTGCATGACTTTTAAATTATTTAGACTACTTAAGAATACTTCAGATTTCTTACAAAGAATATAAAAAAAAATATTTGTCGAATAGAAACAGTATGTAAGCAATTTTGTAATGTATTAAGGAACTTTTTTTTAATAATCCATAGAAATATAAATGTGAGAGTAACTCTTTCTCTCTATCTATCTGTCTTTTACCATTTCCGTTTGAGTCTCAGGGAAGGACATATGTACACGTCAAGTGTGAGTCGGTTTTATTTCTATAATTGAGGAGTTGCCGATATACGATATTTTTTTAACTTCTGATTTTGTACAATAATTTTACAATACATTATATTATACATACATACATACTTGAGAAAAAATATATTTTTTCAGGTCTAAAAATTTTTTTTTGGGTTTTCGAGCGAAAGGTTCATAATGCAGAAATGTTTTTCTTGATTAATTCTCCAAATTTCCGTACAGTCAAAAAAAAGCTACAGTGACGATATTTCGCAGGGTTAAATGGCAACCGCGTAGCCTTGTGGATGGAAGATTGAGAAGAATAAAGCCAAATAAAGCAAGTAACGATTCGCAATATCTGAAGGCTTCACTCCTAAACAAAAACCGTTTCAGAGTGACTCTCAGGTTTGTTCACTCTTAGCCTAGCACTCTTTGACTGCACTTTCTGTGGTACAGCATTATTAGTTTTTATGCAATTGAGGACTGTAAAAAAAGCAATTTATTTTATAAATTTTCGATTATGAATATTGATACTTCTACGCGTTCTTGAGTACGAGGGTCTTTAAATTCGATTTTGTGAATGTGAATGAACACACATTTAAAAATAAGTTTGTCTGCCTGTCTGTAAAGACCCTCGTACTCAAGCACGCGTAGAAGTATCAATATTTGAAATTAATATCAAATACTAAAGTACGGTCACTTAAAGTTGTAAAAAAAACAAGCTTCTAAGTGAAAATATGCCCAAAATACGGTAATTTTTATTGCATATTGTGACACAAAACCATGTAATTTGGCAAGAAGCAATGCCATGTAGTACACATAAAGGAATAAATCTGAAAACCGTTAATTTGTTGATACATCACAAATTGTTTTTTTTTTATTGCATTTATAAACTTATTTGCAGTTGGCAAACTAACCGCGATCTATGTCGATGTATTGATCAAGTGCCGCACAAGCAACTTCTCTTGAGAATATTTTTGCGTTCTTTAGCGATAAACCGCTGGACCGATTTTGATCAAACTCTTTTCAGATATATCATCATGGCGTGGCGTATCGATTGATATGGTCACGAGACCAATTCGTCGATTAGTTCTTGAGATATCAAGGGGCAAAAAATACATACATACACACGGACACAGACATCACACAAAACGTAAAGAAAACGCAAATTTAGCGATTTTGATTTTCGGACCTATTATAATCACTTCCGTCAAGAAAAGTTAATATTATACATAGGTAGGTACTTACTATTATTGTAGCGTGACAACCGCTCTGGTTACGTCCCAATGAAATAAAAAGCGTAAGACATTCGTCTCACCCAATGAATTCCTAAGTCTTACCCTAACGGGGTGACCCTTTCCCTCGTCAGCCGTATTCATGACAACCCCCTCAACACGGTACAATATTCACAAATATGTTTACAGATCAACTGTGCCCCTTTACCGTACGATTTATGAAGAAAAGGGAACGGAGCTTATCTTACAATCGAATCATTTGTTTAAAACTTTATTTTAGATTTTAAACTACTTAAATATTATTTATCTATTGGTAGCTAAGCTATAATCCGTCTTGAGAAGGAAAATACCGACCAAGTGCGAGTGTGACCACCACTGAATGCAGAAGCCCGACTCGTAATTGACCTGTTTTTTTTATCTTTTCACAAGCTTTTATTTATTTAATTTTAATTTG
Source organism: Apoda limacodes (assembly GCA_946406115.1). Lineage (NCBI taxonomy): Eukaryota > Metazoa > Arthropoda > Insecta > Lepidoptera > Limacodidae > Apoda > Apoda limacodes. Next base: position 16,428,375 of record OX291542.1, read on the forward strand.
TACGTTGTCTGTCTGTAATCAAATCTTGCGAGTTAAATTTGGCAAACTATCCCGGTTTCCGCTTCAGCTGAAATTTTGCACGCATATGTACATATATCGCATGACAATGCAATATTATGGTGACATGGAGCTGATCTAATGACGGAGCTGGACGGTGACCATAGGAACCCTGTAATGAAACGACGCAACCCCACCAAGTTTGGACTCTTTTGAATTGTCTTGTCGAGTACTTTGTATTTAGATGGCATCCAGGGTCTAATGATGGAGCTGGGAGGTGGCCATAGGAACTCCGTTTTCAAACGACATTACCCCATCGAGTTTGGTCTCGTATGATTCGTCTTGATGATTACCTTGTCTAGATGATATCCAGGGTCTGATGATGGAGCTAGAAGGCGGCTATAGGAAGTCCGTAATTAAACGACACAACCCCATCGAGCTTGGGCTATAAGGCATTATATGAGGTTTATCTCGTCTTACCTTATTTGCAATTGAATCGATTATTTAAAAAATCGGCCATGTGCGAGTCGGACTCGCGCACGAAGGGTTCCGTACCATTATCTATAAAAACGGCAAAAGAATCAAGTTTGTTGTATGGGAGCCCCCCTTAAATATTTGTTTTATTCTAACTTGATGATTTATTTTGAAAGTGACTATACATATACATAAATATTCTGTAAATATTTTAAGCGTCTATATACCAGTTGCCGTTATCAATATCGAGCAAAATCGAGCAAAAAAGTCACGTTTTCTGTATGGGAGCCCCCTTAAGTATGTATTTTCTTCTGTTTTTTAGTATTTTATACCGGCAACAGAAATACATCTTCTTTGAAAATATCAACCGCCTAACTATCACGGCTCATGAGATACAGCTTGGTGACGGACGGACCAATTATTTTGAGTAAATCAAAGAAAACTTCCTAGCAACCTAGAATTTTTATTTAGTACCTAAATTGATACTTTTTCCTATTAAAGTTATCAATTTTTTTAAACTGTTTAATTAACATAAAGCTTTTTGGTATATATATTGTCAAATGTAAAACAATAATAAGAAATTTGCACTTAACTGATTTCTGAAACAAACAACCATCATGTAAATGTTGTATCAAATACTCTAATTTCAATATTGACTTCAGAAGGAATAAACAAAATTAAGTTTAATATCACTGAAATTGGTACATATTTGTTCTGCAATAACTATTACTCATCATAAAATCGCTCTACAGCAAAAAAAAAAAATCGGCCAAGTGCGAGTCTGGCTCGCGCACCGACGGTACCGTACAAATTTATTATATGTAGATAGCTCTTCCATCATGAGATCAATCAAGTCTTTTAGGTCAAAGGAAAGTACCCTGTAGGTTTTGAATGATTTGTGTCACAATGTGCGATAAAAAGACTGTATTTTGGGCATATTTTTTTCCACATTAACTTAGAAGCTTGTTTTTTTACAAAATAATCACTCGTAGACTTATATTAATTTCAACTTGACACTTCCACGCGTTATTGAGTTAAAGGGTCTTGACAGACAGACAAACATTTTTTTAAATGTTTTATAACTACAAATTAACAAAATTCGGATTTTTTCCTATATTTGTGATGCCTTGCTTCGTGTCAAATTTTACGACTCTAGGACAACGGGAAGTACCCCATAACTGAATACCTAAATATACGTCAAAAATGGCCGTATGCTTTTACTGAGTTGACTTAAAAGCTTTTTTTTTCCAGGTTCAAGGTACTGCAGACCTTAGTTTTTAAAATTAAGTTTAACGTAATATATTAAAGGGTATCTTACGCGTTCCTGAGAATAAGGGTCTTGACAGATAGACGGACAACAAAGTGATTCTATAAGGGTTCCTTTGTTTTCTTCTGAGGTACGGAACCCTAAAAAGGAACAAAAACCAGCTATGTGTTGTCACTTTTTGGATTTCTAGGCTTGCTTCGCCGTTACATGGGGACAGCGTTTGCTTGTTTTTTTGCATGTCCCCCCTAACAGAACAACCAAGGTGGCAAACATTAGCTATTTGTCCAACAGACGCATACGAGCCGTAGTCGATGGCAGTTCTTCTGGTAGCATGGACATTAATACTGGGACAACAGAAAGGCTCTGTGCCGTCTCCCTTAGAGTATTATATCGATAAAACGTTATCTACACACGTCTTATATAGCAAAAACCAGTCTTATAGACTACTTTTATTCAATCTTATATCAGTCTAGTATCATCGTATAAGCCTGGATTTGGGCACAATTATAAGCACGTTTAGTTTTATATTGTTCTAATATCAGTCTAGGTGAATGTCGTTCGTACTTATATTAATCTTTCGTAACGAATTGTAAGACTAAATAGGCTAATATCGATCTTACTCTAGTAGCTAATTAGCCCGTTTCGGCTAATATTGATCTACGTGCTTTATCTTATTAGCCTAATCAAGCTTATATTGTTTTTACGTAAGATCAAACGCGCTTACTACGTCCTTTAAAATAACGCTGTGTTTGGTAAGTAAAGTAAAGACTCATAATTATAATGATATTATGTCGATTTTTAGTTTATACAAAGAATTAAATATTCCGATAATGTCGGTTTGGTAATAATTTTTGGTAAGATATTGGAAGTTTAAAGTGCATTCGTATGGGGAATTATTATTTACTGTAAAGGGAACCCGGTTTTTAGTTAAAAAATTAATGCACCTCGCGAAATATAAGTATTCCGTAATCTTGTTAAATAATATATTTGTTACTTTGTTATCATGTCGCCATTGTTCAAAATCTGTATTGTTTAAGCGCATTTTAAAAATTAGTCTTGGGATAGATTACTGTAAAAACGTATGTCTTATATCATTCTTAGGCTAGATTACTGTGAAAACGTTTGTCTTAAATCAGTCTTTGGCTAGACGCCATGATAAAATAAAATTAGGGATCCGCGCAATTTCTCATTAAACCTTTTATCTGATACTATCATTGTATCGTCTAACACCAATAGAGCTCTAAGTAATAAATTCTAAACTTCCAAGTAGGCTATTACTTTATGAATAAATTATACTGTTTTAAATAAAATTAATTTTTTGAACAGTTGAAGAAAAACGACTTCTAGTAGGTAGGTATGATATTTGTATAAAATAATGCTTAATGATAAGGCATAAGTTATGTATTATATAATAAGTACAATAAGTACAATATTATGTAATGGCCTACGCAGTCCTACAAATGTATTCCCGAGATCGATATAGTCTTATATCGATCTAACCTATGCTGTTGATCTTATATCTGTTTTGATTAAGAGTAAAAAATCTTGTTTTTATAGTGCTCTTACACAATTATGATATAAGACTTCCAATTTTACAAAAACATTTAGTAAGTCTATTATAAAATCAAACGAGCTTAGATAATGTGTATATAAGAGCACAGTTTTCTTAAGAGTGATTAGGCTTAGTAAATGTTATTTCAAGACACGTGGCTAATAATAGTCTTAAAAAATAATTTTATATACATATATAAGACTACGTAATAAGTCTAAACGTTTTTGAAACCATTCTGGCTTATCTGAGACTACACTGAGAGCGTTGGCATGTTCCAAAACATTTGTTAGATTGATATCAGACTACCATTCTTATAAGGAGCGCACTGTAAGACTACTTTGCTAGTTGGGGTCTTACATTGCTATGTAATATGTATGACAGTACCGGAAACGCTTATTACACGGGCCGTGCAAGCACGTACCCCTCGTTCCATTGTGGATGAATCCGTGGTGAACTTGTGTCGAAAATCGAGAACACTCTGTCTAAGATCTCTTACTGACATAAGTAAACTTAGCTGCTCGTTGACCGCTTACCATCACCAATAGCATTGGGACCCTTAATGTTGACATCTACAACGAATTCATGTGGTCTTCAAGAAGGACAAGGTCAAGTTGACGTCCAAAAAACTTTGTTGGCTTTGTTAGGCACACCAAGCAGTACCTACGCGGGGTAAAGATTGCTACTTTATAAATGGTAAATTCGACCTCACATCAAGCAATGCTGCCATCTGTGGTGCATCTGGGAACCAGCTTGGCCCATGAGACACTGTTCAGCGACGAGCTGAGGCAATTGTCGACGATCCCAAACTCACAAGCGGTTCGAACCTTTAACGTCTAAAAAAAGAGACTTTGCCTCTCTGAGTCTATTTTGATGGCTTTTGTGCTGATAGTTCAAAATACTGCTAGTCCTACTATCTATCATCGTACTGCTTGCCAATAGCAGAGAATGTCTCCGCTAAACCTAGAATCTAAATGCTTCCTCCGGCGACGCATACCAAACCTACCTACCCTACCCGTTACTGACTAACAGGATAAGAGCGAAACCAGTGAATGTAACCAAAAATTCCTTTATGTCTGTTTTTTAAATATTTCTTCTTGCGAGTGTTTTTGCTTTACCAACGTTACAGAGTTCTTATAACCAACTTCAGATAACCTGGGTACCACATTATTGCCTTGTCACCGAAGTTATTAAAAGTACCTATACCTAATTTCCGCTCAATTGGACACCGAAAAATATACATAACGCTTTTTTTGTTTAAGTTTGATATTACTACACATCAAATTGTCGTAGGGGTCTATAAATTACAATCGATTCTTAGATCGATCACAAATACATTACCTACTGCAGAATGACTCCCGCAAAATGAAGTCGATCTCAATTTTTGTAAAACCGTCCTTCGCTATAGGGAAACCTTTTCGTAAAAAATCAATTAAAATAATTTGACTATGTAATAATTAATGATCCTATCCAGTCAGATTTTTGTCTATATTTTTCGTTATTCCCGCAAGCCCGCTGGCACACGTGCCGTATCGCCGATCGATGTACGTGCTCCACAATGGAGGCCGCAGGCCGCAGGCCGCCATGTTGTGACGTCACAATGACAACCACTTCCGCCTTTGTCTAATTAGCGCTTCCCTCTCAGAGCACCGAAATAATTTTGAAAATGCTTTTTTAAATAATTTAGTTAGTGTTTTAATTGTATGTTGGGGGCTAAGAACGTTTTGTTTTGTATTTGTGAAAATTATAGAAAATGTGTTGTGCCCTTTTGAGCTTCTTATTCAATAACAATTCTTATGTAGTATGGCAAATAGGTCTTCTTGTTTTTAGTTGTGTGCATGGGCGCCGCATATTGTTTTGTTAATCGCATTTACAGTGGTGTCTCAGCCACGCAGAAACTTACGCGCAGTGTAAACAGACATATTTAGAACGACATCGTCGAAATAATCAAAGTCTAACTAAAATGATATTGAAGACATTTTCTCAATTAACTTTGGTTTACTTGTACCTATTCTAACCAAATTTAAATGTGACCAATTCGCGGGTTAACCCTTCCATATATGAAATAATTTTCTGTTCTGCGGTACCAAACATTAAAAATAAATACAACCAAATTGCGAACCTTCTCTTTAATTGGAAATCAGTTTAAAAGAAGAGCAAAGGCCGTGTGTGACCGAAATGGCGGGAATGAAAATTAGATAACTGTAGCTGTGTAAACAGGTTCAATAGTCTAGTTGACAATCGTACTGATCTAACCTGTTCACAAAAGTTCTATTTGCTGGGATTAACCGCTGGAGAGCCATATGACATGTTTAGGCATTTGTTTCAGGATGATGTCGGTTATAAAACCGCCACGGATTTATTGTTTAGACGGTATGACAATATTTGGTAAATTGCTCATACTTTTGTCAGTGCCTTATTGCAGTTGCCCAACATTTCTGAGGTCGCAAACCTGCGCTGCGGCAAGAGCTACTAAATCCTTTGTTGGTGGCACTGAATGGACTAAAGGGATTAGGGCTTTAAGTAGATAAGAATAAGTCGTTTCTTCTTGTCTATTTGGCCTTCTACCGTCGTCTTACACCGAAATTAAGGAGCCGCTTTGTTTGTGGCGGTGAATCGGTCACCATTCTCCCTGTCTTTTCCGTTATGGAAAATTTTCTTGAAGATAAGTGTCGGAGGGCTGAGAGTCTACCTTCTGTCTCCCTCCTCTCGTTCAGCCGCCTCCACGCAGAGCATCACAAACACCACGGCAACTGCCCCAAAGTGCCCCTGCACAACGCCCTCCAATGTTGAGGGTTATCGGTCCACGAGCGAAAACGAAGGGTGATTTATAAGCACTGCTGTGTGGTGTGTTTGGAGTCGGGGCTTATGATGCCTGATTGTGGTGCACCTAGATGTGCCGATTGTGGAGACCGTCAACACCTGTTATTATGCAGATTAACCAAGGGTGGTAAACAGCGGCTCAAAGTGGTAAGATTAGAACTGGGGCCCTTTCGCGGGTTAGGGTCAGTGGCTCGAGAAAGGGGAGGGCTCTTCTCGACTTCGCTCTCCCCTCTCCTCACCTAGCTCTCCCTCTCGTGCACAGCCTGCCTCGGGTGGTCGCCTTCGAATTCGTGCGCCTTTGACCCCTCCTAAGTTGCATTCAACCCCCTCCCTCCTAGTATGCTAAAAGTAAGTTTTGCGCCCCTCACTGACTCTCAAGTGTCCTTATCGTTTAGGCAGGAAGCGCACACCGGATACAGGAAGTATGTTGCTGTCTGCCTTTTCGGTATGTTCCTTGCTGATGCAGTTCAGCGCTTTTGGGAAGTAGAAGAGCCTCCTGCAACTCCTAGGTCTGATTCAGCTGATGAAGAGTGTGAGGCTTTTTTGTTCCTCTTCTTGACGAACCGACCTGCCCACGGCCACTCTAGGATTCTAGCCGAAAAATGGTTAATTTCCATGGAGAGGCGTATAAGGCGCGACCCTTCCCACAGAAGTATTTGGAGTACCAAGCTTTGAGTCATATGTCTGTTTCTGATCTTGACTGGACAAGGGAGAAATACTTCTTCATTCCTCACCATGCTGTCTTTAAGGGGGAGGGACAACAATAAGAGTTTTCTTTGATAGTTCCTAGTTCAAACGGTGTGTTCCTTAATCAGTCTCTTCACTCGTGGCCCAAATTGCACCGGGATATAGGGTATATTCATTAGATCCTGACCAATTTTCGGAGACATCAGGTAGTTCTGGTCGCTGATATCCGTATAATGTTTCGTCAGACGGTGATCTATAAGGAAGATCGCAGGTACTCATTGATTCTCTGGCAAGAAGATCCTGCGTTACCCATGACCGTTTTTTAATTGATCACCAATACTTACGGTCTTCGCTCCAGTCCGCTCGTCGCTATTCGGACCCTGTTAGAGCTTGCCGATAAGGAACGTGTTCACTTCCCTTGCGTTGCTTCTGTTTTGTCCAGCGACGCCTACGTCGACGATATTTGCACGGGGGCCTTTACGATTGAGGAGGCATTTATTCTCCAAGATGAGCTACCTAGAATACTTCATGCCGGCGGATATAAGCTTAAGAAATGGATATCCAACTCCCCTGATCTCCTCGATGGTCTCGCCGAAGAGTTCCCACAGGATCCTCTGATCTTTTTGAATGTCGATAACCCAGATTCAATAGCAATTCTTGTAGGACAATACCAACCGATTGCGGATTGTTTCTTCTACCAGGTGAAAGCTCTTTCAGCTCCTAGGACCTGGACTAAGTGCTCTTTGTTATCTATCATAGCCCGGATCTTCGACCGTTATGGTTGGCTTACTCCTCTTGTTTTTTGGGCCAAGTGTCATTTAAAAAGATGTATCTGAAGATACCAGGACACCCCACTTACTGGCGAACTATTGGCATCCTAGATGCGTTATGTCTCGTCCATTTATGATCTCTCTCATGTGTGTATTCCTAGGTGATTTTTACCGCCGGGTCAATCCAGTGTCACTCTCCACAGATTCTGTGACGCGTCGGAGGCTAGCTATGCGGCTGTGATTTATATCCATAATTGATATGTGACGGCATGAAGGTACCGTTACCGGTCACTGCCAAGACAAAGGTCGCCCCGATTCACACCTGTCTTATGATTCCAAAGATGGAATTGTCTAGTACTACTCGTTTGAGCCAATTGCTCAATAACGTGGTCTCGACCTTGAGCCAATCTGTACTCATTTACCACGTCTACGCTTAGACTGACAGCCAGATTGCGCTCGCCTGGCTTAAGCTTCTTTCCATTATTAGAGACCTTTGTGGCGAATAGGGTTTCCAAGATTTTAGAGTCATCCGCTGTCACGTTCGAGGGGAATTGAATACAGACGACATTGCTTCCCGTGGCTGCATGGCTTTTGTTTTGATCGATCACCGACTTTGGTGATTTCTTACAGCGTAACGACCGAACACAGAGTAATTCCTGATAGCAACAGTACAAATTGTTTTGTACTGTTGCTATCAGGACCGCGCTTTACGCACGGAGAATTACTCTGTGTTCGGTCGTTACGCTGTAAGAAATTACCTATTGGAAATGTTATGCTTTGTACATTTAATTAAAAATAAACTTATACGCTTATTATGCGTTAGCTTTTATAAAATTAAAAGTGATAAGCATAGTTAAGTGACGTAAGATAATCATTTTGGATAAACTACGTTACATCAGGAAATTTATTAGTTAATTGTATATACTTATTTAGATCCTGGCCATACATTTTATGTCCCCTCAAGTTAATTAAATTATTGTAATTTAGGGCTCCCTTAGGTCCCTTTAGAAGACATAAAGACAAACAGACGTGGTCCATGTAGGTACAACAAAGTACCAATTGAGGTAAGTCTTCTTGTAGTTTTTAATTTGGGTTGCACTTTACCCTGTCTCTAAGACAAAACAGAACAGTAGGTATCTGATAATAATGTAGATGCTACCTTTGTTAGGTTTTCTTGCCAATTAAAGTAATAAGTATACAAATAAGTCTCTCGCGAAAAGTCTCTAGTCTCGTCCTAATATAAAAATCGTCCAAAATATTACTCGGCTGTCAGTTTCTTTATATCAGGCGAACAGTAATGTGTATATAGGTATTATAGGTACTACTATTTTGACCTCGTAAAAGAAAAAGCATAATAAGAATACACAGTGTTTTCAACTTCCTTTATTAAGTTGTGAGATATATTGAAAATACTGTGCATTTCAGTTACTTTTACTGTTTTTTCATTTATAGACCACTGTTTTTATATTTATATTTTAAACACTTCCGAATCATTATTCGTAATGAAATAGATATTACATGATTTTTTCCCCGCCTCGATAGTACACATTTTTGTAAGAAGGAAATATTATAAAAGACAAACACAAATACACATATTCTATATTATTTATTTCGATTTTACAAATGATTTCTTAAGAAGCTTATAAAACAAACGCGCTTTTAGAACAATTTTGTTAATTTGAAAGACCTAATAAAACACAAGCAAACTAACAATAGAACTAATTATAAAAAGCCTACTTTATGATTGAAACTTTATGAATTTATTACTTAATTGTTTATACTTATTTATATACTGTCCATACATTTTATGTCCCCTCAAATGAATTAAATTATTGTAATTGAGGGCTCCTTTAGGCCCCTGTAGAAGACATTAGGACACAGTTTACAAATGATTTCTTAAGAAGCTAATAAAACTAACGCGCTTTTATTTAATTGTTCCAATTATGCTAATTTGAAAGACCTAATAAAACACAAGTTAATACGACATCGCCACAATCGATCGACCGATGGGACCATTGGTGGATTTTCAGTTCTGGCCGCTCTATAGGCCCTAGGTCATGTGCCGCCCCTTTCTCAGCACCCATCATATTGACTAGAATTAATTTACTTTATTGCCAATTTTTGTCTTAATCGAAATCAGAAATTCAATTAACTATGATAGCTGCTAATTTGTAATATATTCCGAGGTTTTAGGGCTAATTGCGCAATTAAATAAAACGGTTTTAGGTTTTATTTATTAATAAGTGTTAAAAGTGTTTTAACATGAGTAACTAAACTCGTCTGCACTTAAGTGCAGCAAAATTAATAATAAAATCAGCTTCTATGTCAAGCAAAGCAAGATCGTTTAAACCTTGGCTCCATCATTGTTTTGCGTAAATAGTTTTTAACTCTGCGCAAACGACCGTTCTTGAAGAAAACAACAGTTGCTGGCGGGAGTACCTACACACACACATACGAAGAGCAATATCCACGTTTGAGTAAATGGTTTGCAGATCTTCAGTTCGTAACCATTTCAACAAACTGACAGCACTGATCAACACTGAAGTGAGAACGAAAATGTAGACATTCTTCCGAAAAAATGTCTTCTAAGTCAGTAGAATAAACCATTTGCAATGCTTTGGGTTTTCTTTGACTTCTGAGATGCTCAGTTTCGTCAGGTTAGTAATAAAGTTATATTTATTGTGAAGTAATTTGTAAGCATCCCGTCGTTTTTAGTTATTCTGAAAATGTATCAATTTTTTCATCGCCGAAGTAGCTTACGCTTTCGATTGCGTCGAAAATCCCTTTCATATCCTGAACGAAAGACTGTTTTTTGGCTTTGTATTATTCATCGAAGTTATCTCTTGTTTCGCCAATAAAATGTATCAGTGTTTCTGACAATGGTAATGACAATTTCCACACTCTGAAGTTTTTTATTTGTGGCCTTAATGCGATCCAGTAAACATCAACAAAAAACAGTCATGAGGGCCGTTTCAAAACGTTCTAGTTTCAAACAAATACCTCTTGCTTCGCATATAACGATTTTCTTCTGTTGTGTGTCATTTTTGATAGAGACTATAGCACTTTATGAATTTCATTTCAGGATTCGCGTAAACTTTTGCATGCGTCTGCTCGAGCTGACCAACGAGTCGTTGACAGACTTTTGCCGGTGAAATTGGCTTGAAAGCGTTCCAAACGCTGAGTTGACGCTGCAAAGAAATTGTACAACTATTGGAGTAGAGAAAAGAACGAACAAGCCCCTTGGTTGCTTTCAGATGCACATTCACCTACTAAATTTAGAAAGTGCGCTGAACAAGGAACATACTCTGCAAGGGGTGAAATTTCCTTTATTTTAGCTTGCAGGCCGTTGTTCCTATATGCTTGACATGTTAGCTGCGTTGTCATAATATTGCCCGCGGCAGTTTGAATTGTCAATTTCCAATTCAGTTGAGTTGAGGTAACAACATCTGTCATTTGTTGTGATTTATGACCTGTGTTTGGAGTGAACTTGAGGAACCGTTCTACAGGTGATCCATAAGGCAGGACATATCTGATAACATAAGTGAGCTGGTCTACGTGAGATATATCCAGCGTCGACTCAATGATCAGAAAAAAAATAACTCAGCGATAAGCTCTAAGGACATTAAATACTTTCCATTGTGAATTGCACCAAATTTTTCGTCGTGTCCTCTGAAAGGTAAGCCACGTGATGCAAGCGCTTTTAGTCATAGGTGTTATGGCGATTTTTGGGATAAAAGCTGCACTCCAGTAGCGGTGGTGGGAATATTGCTCTAGCTTCCGAGCGCGCCGTTCTGCCAAAAAAAACATATAGTAAAAGTTTTATTTTTGGAAGTAGCGCCATCTCTATTCCTAAGGGATGAAACTTTGGGCGCTGCCGGCAAAAACGCTTATTTTGGTCCCTACTATCACTGCAAAGCGGCTTGCTTGCATCACAAAGTGCAGCTTTTTTTTCATAAGACCTATGACTATTACACATGCAACTACACTTTTACTCAACTCATAATGTTTTTCTAGTAATTCATTTCTTTATCAGATTGCATTGTTAATGCGTGGTCATTGCGACCTAACGCGTTGCTTCGGTCTTTCATGTGCAGGACAGATTTGTCAGTAGGCGAATTCTCATGAGTTGATACCCGATAATAGGATTTTTTCTATCATTGAAACCTTCCTTTTTGTCGAACTGACTCTCCCCAATATTAGAAAGAAGACAAGATCCACACATCCAGTACTTTTGGAATAAATTAGGCACTTTCGCGAAACTTTATCACCATTTAGAAGCTGACGTTCGAATAAATGTTTTGACAGCTCTCGTTTTGACTCGCGTCGCGCGTATAACAATATTCTTCCCAAATCACTTATATGACGAGTACGAAATATTTTATATGTACGAAATAATTACTTATATTTTTATACGTAAAAAAGTGATTTCGGAAGATTGCTATACGTTGCGGTGTATTGCGTCCCACCATAAAATGCGCAGCCTTTTAAATATTTAGGTATTTTGCATTTAAGTTATTTCTTGCTATCATCAGTGATTTTTAGGTTACGATTTGCCGCCCCTAATATCTGGCCGCCCTAGGCCCGGGCCTACTGGGCCTAAGGGCAAATCTGCCACTGACTGGTGGGCACTAGCTATTAAAAGTCAAGGGCAAACATTGGCATGCAGCGTAAATATGTCTCAAAGTCATTAAACAGATATTGTCACTAAGCCTAGTGTAGTGTAGTAATTGCCGCCTTTCAGACCGCCTAAGGGCATGTGCAAATCTCGGGGCAAAGGTTACTGGTTTATAAGTCAAAAGCTTGGCCCAAAAAAAATACTACTTTCATTTCTCCCCAGGTGGATGCACCTGGATCACAGTTTGGCCTTTTTGATTTGGTATAACGAGCTGTGACAATTATTGTCGACGATCTCAAACTCACACACAAGCACTAGTGGTATCGAAAGTTTAAGTCTTTGCCTCACAGGGGTGTGTTCTACTCTCGTATGATAGGTTGGGTTCTTAGGAATTGTTTCCGATGCCCACTGCCACGGCCATGGGCGTAGACCGCTTCTGGGTTAAGGAATGGAAAAATCCCGATTCTTGGAATAAGGCGGGGGCAATCAACCTAAAAATGAGTGGTTTAAACCCAAATCCCTCCTAATAGGTGATTCAGCAGTTTAAGGGGCTGCCCTTCTACCCCTACGAGACGCCCATGCTACTGTCTACTATCGCCCCGCTCGCTATCGACTGGGTGTTTTTTCCTGTGAACGTTTAAGTAGTGGAATTACTTTCTTGTCGAGTTCTACAAGAAGAAAGTAACTAGAATCAAAGGTTAGTGAACACGTGAACAATGTCCTTATTGTTGCGCGTATCCATAGGCTGCGATAACTACTCAACGTCAGGCAGGCCATGTACATGTTTGCCACATTTTTTTGAAGAAATAAGAGAAAAAACAACAAATAGGTATATGTACTAAGTCTTTTGTACCCTTATCAGCCACATAAACAGTCAACTCGTAATATTTTAAAAGACAATTCAATAATAAGTAGGAAGGTAGTTACCGAAAAAATGTGTTTAAATTATGGAAAACACATTTATTTAGTACTTAATAATGGCTGTACTCATGAAATATTCGTGTATAAAATTATACGACTTTGATGTTTGGTAGTAGGTATCTACAGAAATATTTTTTACACTAAATTGAAACTTTCGCGACGTTTTGTTCATAATTTTTTTTTAATTTCCTTTCAATTGAAATTTTCATTTGCTCACCCTAACGGGCGGTAATACTAAGTTAGAAAAGCATAAGTCATAATAAACACGATTGCAACAAATCAAAAAAAAAATTAAATAATTAAATGAATAAGAAAAACCATAAATCTGTCTCTTGTGTTTTTTATCTTCATAGAAATAGATATTATTTTGATCAACAGTACGTAAAAAAAACATTATTAGCGTTCATCAGTTATTAACTTGATGGAATTTTATGTTTTTTTTTATACTAAGTTATCTGATCCGTACAATTACAATACACAAAATTAGATAAACACAAGTGGCTACTTAAGTAATTGTTAACATCTGATGATGTTATGTTATTACTGTGAAACTGAATATCATCAAAAATGCATGTTATGCTTTTACTTCTTAGCAGGGCAGTATTGGATAGGTATAGGTACTAGCTCACCGCGATAGCTTGGGATTTCGCCTTGTGGAAGACGTAGGTAGTTTCTGATTCATCACATGCAGGCTCCTCTTGTTGCTTGTATATCTTGCCTATCGTCACTGTCATCACAAAATAGTGTAAGTGGCTTAGCAAGCTTTTACAGGATACGCTCATCATGAAAAAGAAACAGGATGGGATGATTTTAAATGTTACTACTCGTCGCAATAAACACTTCTTACAGGGAGGAACTTAGGATGTATGTACATGAAATACATTTTATTGCAAAAAAGCCAATAGTTTTCAATTTCGACGCCCTCACCTGTCTCTCCTGAGTTAATCCGCCATTTTATTAGCGTGCCCTCTGTAATGCCACGCACGTGCACTTCACTTCTCCTTTGTTCTATGAAATTTATATCACAAAACTAAAGTAGCACATCTTTTATCCTTAACCCTACGAAAATAGATATTATTCCAAAGTAATAAGGTATTTGTTGACGAAATTCTGAAAATATATTACTCTGTTTTGGTGTTGCAGACGCCATGTTATTATTCCATTTTGGCGGGCCGTGACTGACGTTTAACAAAGTCGATGTTGCCATGCAGAATAAACTGTTATACCCGTTATGAGAGATTACTGGGTAATCTGGGAATATTGAAGACAATAAAATGAGCTTACAACGTTTGAGTGGTTCGGGGCGGCACAAAGGTAAATATTAAATGTTTTCCTTGATTTATATTAAGTAGATTTTGTAAAAGTACTAGTAAATGACGTCGTAGACTTTGTTGAAATTGTAAGATGGCAAAGGTAAATAATTAACTAAACATGTGATAAAACTCGTTAATATTTATTAATTTTACAAATTGAAATTGATACATTTTGTTGTTATGATCACAAATTTACTCTCAACATGTGTAATTTATAATATAGGAACCAATTTTGAATCAACTGAAAATAATTGAGTTCAAAGCAGGTAATAAAAATACCTTCCACCGGTATTGCACAAGAAAAGTAAAGGTGGCGTTAAGCTAACATCGAAAATATTAGTTTCGAATAGAGTTCATTTTTTTGTGGCAAAAATATATTATAGATAGGTGAACAACTTAGTGTAAAAAGTGGAAAATAATACATTATAATTATATCACATAAAATATAAAAATTCTATTACAGTAATTTACTAGCTTAATAGTTACTTAACATTTCATGAAATAAATTATTTTACCACGACTAGTTGATAAGGAGTTATGAATTAAAAAAATAGAGAAACGAGAGGTTTTGCCGTTATTTTTTTAAAGCGATGTTAAAGAATGTAAAAAGCCATGTTATTTTTTCTAGTCTGAAACTTGCAATAAGACGGTGGAATCGTTTTTAAAAAACGAGCAGAAAACTGCACATTCGAGTAGGGCGCAGCCTTAAATATTTTTACCAATTTTTACCTAGGTAATGTGTATTTTGTACTGCGTTCAGTAGAGCCTCTGTTTACTGTTTTGATCAACATCAGTTGTATTGTTTCATTAAAAAATATAAAAGAGTTTATTAAAACATACTCGTATTGTTGCTATTTTATGTTAGAAAAACATTATCTACAATATAATTATTTCATGAATTATACACTTTTGTACCTAACAATTATTTTGATTGAGTAACTTGCCTTCAACGTTGATTCAAAATACCTTGTCTACATATTACCACAGCCTAAACATTAATTTTATTCATACACACGGCAATAAAGGCGTCTAGACAATCTTAAAGTGTGGTGCGCGGTGAGACGGGGTACTCAACGCTCCCGATTATGTTATGTCTTCAAATATGACCGTTCAGGGACAATCTGGCAAGTCGCAAACGTTGTCGGATTTTCTTTTAACATCATACGGACTAACCGACCACATAAATGAAATAAGTATTTAGGCTTGATATTATTATAATTTTCAATTTTAATTTCCCCTATACCTACTATAATTACATCAATCTAACTCAGAACGTATAAATAAAGTTACAAATCATTAATTACATTTTCATCATATAAATTATTCTGTTACAAATTTTAAACTATTCTATTAACAGTTGCTCACTTATTGCTATAATTTTATTGTGACAAAACAAACGCTGCCACTAAATTTGGCCAGTGCTTCCAGCGTATGTATTAATTTCATTTCTCCCTTTTAATTATTTATTTACATAATGCAGCAATATTTAGCATAAATCTTTCAAAATTAAGACTTTTAAGTACAATACCCCAGAATCAATTTTAATTTAATCCTAAAAAATCAAGATACATATTGAAATATCAAATATAATAAAAAACCAACATTACAACAGTTTTTGCCAAATTCAGGTAAAATTGTGTCAGACAGTGAAATCAGTTAGTTATTGTAAAAAGATATGTATAAACTCTACTACTTGTTAATTAAATGCAAAAATGGACGTACTTTAAAATAACTTAGAGTGTGTATTGATTTTTTTTTATATCACCGAATGTTGTTATAACACATTAGATAATATTGAACCGTAATTATCTACAATTACTATTCCACATTTTTTCTATTATTTACACTTAACTATCTATACACACAAAACACGGATTTAATTTAAAATAAGGCTATACACACGACAACTTGTCTACAATATCAAATATATACATAAAACATATCTTTTAAGAAATTGAAAATGAAAAAGAGAACATCTGACGAATGACTGCTGATTACAATAAATAAGCAGAGTCTTATTGTATTCTGTATATTTTTATATTTAAAAGATTTATATAACTTTAAAAAATTACTATGAACTCAAAAAAGTTTAGAAAAGCAAACTCTGCATGGGTTTTTATTCTGTAGAGAAAGCAATATGTCAGAAGTGAGAATTCTGGAATTGAACCTTCATCTGCCCTTTTGCCTTAAATAGCAGGATGTTTTAAACAGAACTGAAAAATAGTTCCCAAAAATATAAAATTTATACATCAACAAGCAGGTGCCGATACTGCGTAAATCAGGTGCCGATACTGCGTATGGCTTAGTTGGCAAGGAGGCCGAGCTTGACAACAGCTCGCATTCGACCCCTGCCGGCACGCGTCATTCAAATAAAATTGCATTGAAACAATTCTTCGCGTTGTACCGTTTATGGATCCAAATATTATGTTAAAATCATATTAAGTATAATTATCTATAGAATTGAATATAATTATCTGTCTGATAAAAATTTAAATATCATTTAATATCTTTGTAACACTCTGCTTATTTACCAATATTTTTCTTATGAACCGATTAAGAATAAGCTTAAGGTACATTTGGCACAGTTTGATGTTCTAATATTCGTCTAAACAAAAAATATATCAAATCCATATCATTCTTATTCTAAATATTTACACTTTCGGATCTTCTCATATATTAATGTTCATTGTTCACTTACATTTCACTGTAGTTCCACTGTATTGTCACTATTTATTTATTGTCTGTCAAGCCAATCTGTATTAATTGTGACTCAACAGAGCCTCACCAAAGACAATGTTCTCGAAGAAGCCATTATAAATTTGTTGTAGAGTTTGATGCGTGGTTTACATATTATTTGATAAATACATACCTATTTGAATAGTTTTTGATATAAAATATCGACAAAATAGTATAGTAGTAATAGTAGTATCATAAGAGTGTGATCAAAAAAAAATATTAAAAGAAAAGCAAATCCCACGCTTTTCAAGCTTTTCAATCAAAATACATCTCCTCCTTGAACATTGTCTCATGGTAAAGCTGGGGGAATTTCTACCAGGCCCGGCCCTGCAGCGGGAGGTAGCCTGAACACTGCTGCTGGTACGCCGCGGGTTGTCGATAAGACGTCACGAGGGGATTGCTGCACGCGGCCTGCGACTGCTGCGGCACGTACCCTGACGTGGGAGTCGCACAATGACTATGTGCTGGCGATGAGGACTCACCAGATCCACATGGCTTCCCATCCTTCACTAGGACAGGGACAGCCACCCTCCGGGGTGATGATGATGACTGTTAAAAAAAAAGTTGGGTTAAAAATTATCAAAACTGCATAGGAAGCTGCCAAACAAATAATTAGCGATGGTTTTTTGACATTGTACATGTATGTATTTATATACTTTACATGGTACAAAGTACACAATGTCATGTGTCAAAGAAAAGAAAACACATAAACGTCAAAACTTACAAATTATTGGTTTTCCGGCCTTGTAACGCCTTTTATTTAATACACCAAATGCATGTTAATTTGTTATAATTTGGGACGTTATAAATCAATTAATTACATTAGGTACTACACATATATGATCTTAGTTACCGCCCACGAGCGCTAACAATCAAAAAGTCGAAGCGTGGCACTCTCCCTCACATTTCCGCGCAAATTAGGTCAATCAGGAAAAGGATGGCAACACGCTCTATGCTAGGGATTCCACCAACCTATTAAGTAGTAAAAATCATTATTTTAAAAATTATTTTATTTTATGATCTAATATAGACAATGATAAAGACACCGAGCAAAAAAATAAGTCCCACATTTTAATTTAAGTCAATTTATCAACGCTATTAGTAAGTAAATATAAACGAATAAAATGTCGACTTCTCATGTTACATCTTAATTCTTAACGCAAAGGTTTTGCCGTCCCCAAAAAAATTTAGGTAAATAAACATTATGAACACGTTGGCCTAAACCAATGAACATTATGGTTTTATCAAAAAAGACTTTTAATTCAAAAAAGTTGTTTTGATTGATTACAAACAAAATACATACTAACAAACAACTAACTTTTCTTAAAATTAATCCATTTTTTTATTTTAAAAATAATTTATTGCCAACCCTGTCCTTGCTACTCACGTGAAATATAATTTTGATTGCCGTGGGGTTGCCAGATTTGTACTCACTACCGGTGCGGGGCCCGTATTGTGTTTCCCATTCTGCGCCTCAGCGGGAGATTGCTATCAAGTGGGCAAAGTCTATCGCCTTCGCAAACAGGGGGCTAAATGCTACGTCAGGGACTGATTTTTATCGCATACCTATACGATTTTAATATTCATAATTCATTACCATTCTAAAGGCCGAAATTTTGAGCACCTTTCTAAGCATAATTTTGAAGCATCGCTATCTGATATGAAGATAATATGAATTTTAGATGCACTTTGAGGGAATTAATATTATTTCGTAATTTGTTGTTTGTCGACCTCCCTAATTCAATGGATTATTCCATGTGTATCACTGGTTTTTAATTAAATGCCTCATTGAAATTTTTTTTGTTAAATATAAAAAAATATAATGAATTATAACAAAATTAAATGTATAAATTAAATATGAAAAAAAACCTGGGAGAAATGTTAATTTTTACCTGATTGTGTTGATTTTGCTCCGCCATTGCTTTTTCTTTAGCTTGCCGTTTACATTTGTATCGATGATTTTGAAACCATATTTTGACCTGTAACAAACCATTCTTGTCACATATATATAATGACAGGAATAATTAATTTTGTCCCAGCGCTGTGATAACCTTAAATTAAAACTCTATCCAACTTGAATAGGTACGTCTGTAAAGTGAGTGAGTGAGTATACCAACACTCAAGCGTAAAAGAAAATGGCGATGGAAAAACGCATACACGACGGCGCAAACCTTACAAGTAATTAAACATGAAAAGGCTGTAGTGTCCGCCGCAATCTATGTACTTAATAAAAAGACTTACTCCTAGCTCTGGTGATTTTCCAAACTACGCTCCGTAAGTAGGTATATTAAAACACATTTTTACACATATTATTATTTTTAATTAGGGCAGTATAGTATGTAATTCTGGTGTGATAGCCAAGTCAAGTCTGTCGAGATTCAGCTCTAGTCTACTGCCTTGTCTAGTGAGTCTTTTGGTTGTTGTCGGTTTTGGTTATGATGAAAGATTGGAGACAGTTATGGGAATTTCTTGATTGTTACTTAAGATTTATTTTTATTGATTAAACTATAACTTCACTCATAGACCTAGAATTTTAATAATAGGATAACGCTACGCTACACTTAATATTTTTAAATTATATGTTATTATACATACGCACGCATATAGCACGCCGTTCTTTGATGTATCTACTAGAAATTAGCATATTTATCGTAGTTTAAATATTCGTAGACCAAGATATTAACATTTTAGTCAACAATCTATTTTAATGATGAAAAGGACAACCTCATGTGATGGAGCGATATTCTCTCAACGGTGCCTGCTGATCGCCTTTGTCTACGCAAAAATATACTCGTTATTTATTTATTTATTTATGCATCAAGAACGTTTTCGCCGTGTTTATTCTTTGAAATGGATGTGTGCCCTCCCTCCTGTCAAATTGCAATGTTCTCTCGCATCGCTCCGTTCCGTTCTTAAAACGTGTATTCTGCATGTCCGGTTAGCGTGTATAACTTTAACTAAATTTTTGTGGCATCCGTTATAAAAATAAAATGCTATCGTTACATGGCTACTAGGAAACGCTTTGTGAAACATTCGAGCCCTCTGGCTTATTGGAATCTTATTTGTTATCTTTCCCATGTTTATTCTGTAGGTGTAGATGGACCTATTCGTGTTGAGATGTTGGCAGCCATGCCACGCACTTTTGTCTGGTTGTGTTCAGAAACGATGCTTGCTTGATTATTTATGGAGATGGCGAGAGTTAATGAACGGGTCTTGCAGTCGTCGGGCGTCGCTTATTGCACTCTGACGACGCTCGGACGCTCTCGTGTCGAGTACTTTCTTTTCAATCTTCTTGTGCATAATGCCTCATGTTTCTTTGCACGTACTTCACAATCAAGAGCGCTATTCACTTATTTGTTTTACTTTTAAAATACTCTTGTTTCTCTTCATTGAGTATTACGACGTAGATGTGTTGAATTGCTGTTAAACATTATTGAAACCGACTTCTAACAGTTAGTTTTGTTAATCTTAGGTAGATACATGAAGACTTGAAAAGTATTGGTAACAAAATTTAAAATTCCAAGTTACTAGTATCAAAAAATACATAAATGTCGTAGTGTAATGATAATGCCTGTGTAGTTAAATAACGCAGTTTTAACAACGCAAAAACATATTTGTAGAATAGATTATTAAGGTAAAAGCACGTACCTACCTATTAAACTTATTCCAAAAAAAACTAAATTATAGAAATTGTAGGGTAAAACATTGGCCACCCAGTCAGCTGTCAACTTGACAATATAAGTCAATTTTGGCGCCAATTTCTATTCTCTAACAATTGATTTATAACCTCATACTACATTTCAACCTTAAGCTTTGATACTACGATTCAAATTTCTTCTTGATATTGATTTAAGTTACGTGTCGTTTTCTCCACAGACTCTTACGCGTAGGTGTTCCATTCCTGTGAACGATGACTTGTGATATTTTGGACCATAATTATTATAAATAAAAAATCCTCTCGTATTTGTTTAGCTCTTCATTTGGTTCATTTTCTTAACCACGAAGTCCTCGCTTTAATTTGATTTTAATTTCGATCTCAAAGGTGTGTGATTTAGATTTTTGATTCAAAGTAAGTTTTATTTTTGAAATATTAATCGCTTAGAAGCATCATTTCGAATTTGGCACGTACTAGATTATTGCAACTAGACCCTATGTACTGATTTGTCAATCACTCTAACACCGCAACAATGCTTGATTGTACCACTTTATTATAGAGAAAAATTGTATTGAGTGAACGTGCGCTGTGCAAACAAGCGCTCGTCGCTCTGACAGCCGATCAATACCCTTCATTTATTTAGTAACTTATAAAAATATGAGGCAGACAAAGCAAAAAATGTTATTGCTCTGTCGAAATGCGTGTACCACACATTTAGCCATTGCATTTTATACCTTAGTACTTATAAGAATATAAACATCACTTGAATGAATTGACTGAAAAATTATGTTTGCAGTGCACAAATCATAAACGTTTGTGACGTGAGTGAATGCAGCGACAAATAATTTGAATTAAGCAAGAATTTTAGAAGGAATTACCTACATACGCCAAGTAAGATTTGTTTTCTCAGGTGATTGTGGATAAATGGACAGGGTAATGGTATAATACTAAGTGACTGATAAAAATTATCAATTATAAATACATATCACCTGTGCGTACATGACAAGAAAATGCGATCAAGTGTTATGTTATTAACTTTTATTTATACTTAATTCCTAAAACATTTAATGTTGTCTGTTATTTCAGCAACAATATAAGCATAAGTTCAATCTTACGGGTATACATAGGTACCTACCTAATATATATTTTTACTTTTTTGTAAGTAATGTATATAATTTATTCATAAAGTAACATTAATCTAAATATAACTAAAAATTCTTTAGATAAGATCTTAAAGCTAAAGGATAGTATTTAATTGTGTGATATTTATAAATTCATTACATCACACATATAATTCTTGTGTTATCGTTTTGTGAGTATATATCGTTAAAAATAATTAGGTAGTAGCATTTACTTATTTGAACATTAACAATATATATGCAATTATCCGTTCTCATATTAAGCGTATATTAAGCACCCCTTCTCGTCAACCGTGAACTAATATGCTAAGTACTCGTCAAATATTTGCAAGCGTTCATAAAATTAATATTTATTTAGTATTTGTCTGATGAATTTGTTTCAAATTTGAAGTTTATAAAGCTACCTACGTTTTATTGCAAACTTGGCAAACGTACACAGTACACTACAAATTAAGTACTTATTTGTTTGTTTTTTTATCGTTCGTTATCATATTTTTTTTTCTAACGTACTTTATCAACAACTATCACGACGAAGTTAACATATAAATTATATAGGTATAACAACTACAAAACTGAAATACCTACGCAGTTGATCGTTAATTCATTTATTATGATTATTGTTATTGTCTTATTCATCAATTTATAATGCGTACAATTGAACATGGAGAAGCTGATGCTTTTCACAACATTTTACCCATTTGTATCTTCCCTGGTAATGTAATTCTTCTTATCTCGTCTTCCCTGTAATCTGTTTCATTGATTACTCAAAGGCTTTCGACTGTGTAAGATGGCAAAACATGATGAACATACTAATAAAAATGGGAGTTTCTCATCTCGTCTCACCTTCTTATACAAAACCACTACGCCGATAGCGCCTGTATACGTTTGGAAGAATATTCATCTGACGCTTTCCGTCCTGAAACGGGTGTGAGACAGGAATGCATCTTCTCTTCCTAATTATTTAACACTAGCTTCTTGCCAGCGGCTTCGCCCGCCCTAAATTTATTATCTCAATTATGAGAAAAACATAAACAATCAAATCTTTCCTCTCTAATGGCATAATACATTCGTGTCTGCGAAACCATGGAAAAACACATAGAAAATTTCAACTCAATCGGTCAAGCCGTTTAGTAGTTGATATACCGACAGCGCTAGCTACCATGTGCAATTGTATTTTTAAATCATCCAGGAAACCATAGAAATACCCATATAAAATTTCAACCCAATTGGTTCAGCCGTTTAGAAGTTATGTGAAAAAGATAAGTACTGAAGGATAATTTTTACTACCCGTTATCCTATTATCCGTTTTCCCGTAGGAATGAAGCATTTTCCCGCGGTTAAAAGTAGCCTATGTTCATTAGGGATAATGTCGGCTTCTTATGGTTAAAGAATATTTCAAATCGGTTCAGTAGTTTAGGAGCCTATTCAATACAAACAAACAATCAAATCTTTCCTCTTTATAATATTATAGTATAAACTATGGCGAGCACATTATCCGTGTAGCACTGGCTGACTGGGAAGGTGGGCTATCGATATAAGTAAACCAACCTACGCTATGCTGACGACACTACACTATTAGCTATTAGTATGCAGAAAATATCTCAACTATTCAATCGCATACAAAACATGAGTCTGAAAAACGGACAGCAAATCGAAAAACCCCAAGACCAAATTGATGATAAGAGACCGCTCTCAAATACTTAATGTTTAAAATGTGGTGGTGGCCAAGGATGCTAGGGAAACCATGGTCGGCTTTCAGACGTAACGACTCAATTTGCCGCACCCAGTCATTAAAATTCCTGGGCCATATTGCTCGGCGTGGACCTGAGAACCTCGAGAAAACAATAATGATGGGAAAAGTAGAGGGGAAGAGATCTAGGGGGCGCATGCCTGCGTGGTGGCGTGACCAGTTAAAAGATAGTCTGCAACTCTAACTGCACGAAGCGATCCACACCGCTGCCGACAGGAATCGTTGGAGACACCTGACTCGTCCCCTACCATTAATGACCAGTGACTCATGATGATCACGATCCCCAACATTGGGACAATTGGGACTTCGAAGGTGATCTTCCCTGAATTCCCCTCGACTTTGGTCAAATAATTTTTCGATCATCTTGGGCTGTTTAGAAATCAATTCTACAACAACTAAGTTGCCTTTTTACATTCTAAAAAAACTGAGTAGGTTTTTTAGCGCTGCCTGTTAGGACTGTCTAACACTAAGCTGACTTATTTTTGCAGTGTTTTACGGTAACCTGTTAAGAGATTATGCAGCGATGGCGTAGATAGCGAATTGAGAAGAATAAACAAGAGCCGACGCGAAATAGAGTGCGGTCCTAGTAAACTCTGGTCAGAGACCAATATCCAAGTACACTGTAATGACCAGTTGCCACGACACGAATAGAGAAAAAATTGATTTTGTAAATACAGACTGAATATGGCATTTCGACACATTTGTAGATATTTAAATATTGGTTTGTTGTTATAAAACTCCTCTATGCATTAAATTGAAAGTCTTCTCCAATCATTCAACAGCAAAAATGTATTTCTATAGCGGACTAGAATAGCAGCCAATCCCTATTACAACATACTTTGATTACATTTTTGAAGATTTTTGTATAACAGTCACAATTACCTACTATGGTCACTTAGTGCAAATTTAAATGTTAACCAAAGACAAGTTTAGGACAAAAAATTAAATACCAAAAAACACGAGACAAAGTTGTTAAAAAATCCATTCCATGTCGATTATGGCGACCCTTATGCATACTAATATCATATATTATAATCGATTTAGATAAAATTTGGCATGGATATAGTTAGAGACCTAGTATACTTGAGGAATTACCGATGAAATTCTACACTGATACCTAATTTAGGGCGGGTGGAACCGCGGACAAATTTGGCATAGAGATAGTCTGAGTCCTAAAGACATAGGCTACTTGCAAACGTCAATTGTGAGTCGGTTTTTTTGTATAATTGAGGAGTTGCCGTTGAAATCCTACGCCGATAATTTAGAGCGGATGGAACCGCGGGCTAGTACAAAATATAATAATATTTATTGTGTTGAGTGCAGAATATGGCTCAATATTTAACTCAAGACTGACTTAGTTTACAGAATTCCATGTTTTAGCGACTGGGCTACTGTAGAAAACGATTTAAGGTATGTGTATAGCGAGAGAAATTTTTAATATGAAATAAAATGTAAAAATATTCGAAATTATTTAAACTTGTCTCCCATCCACATTGCTCAGTCACGTTTTCTGAGTGAAAATATTAAAAATATAGTAATAACAATATAAAAATTATACTTAGAACATAATCGATGCTGACAGGAAAAACTAAAGCCCATAAAGACAAATATTGTCTTTAGATTAGAGTAGGTAATATAGATCCGCCTCGTTTATCAATGAGTTTTCGTTATTAGCAGAATATCTGGTAAAGAAAATTTTACAAGAATGCCTTAAACTGATTAAATTTAGATATGTAAACAATATTTATGTTATTACTAGCTTTTGCCAGCGGCTTCGCCCGCCCTAAATTTGGTTTTCGGCATAGGATTCTTACGGCAACTCCTCAGTTATAAAAAAAAACACAAAAGGTGAAATATTTTTAAGTAATACGTACCGCCCTTCCCCCTCATGACTGCCCGCCGGCCTCGCTCATCATAAATGCGCGCGCAATACTTGATAATTATTCTGTCATATTTGATTTTTGCGAAACTTTAACCGCTTACACAGCGCACGCAGCGAAAGCTCTCAAAAGGATAAAAAACCCCGACTTTTAAACATTTTTCATGAGTGCTCCGCTCCTATTTGTGTTAGCGTGATGATATATAGCCTATAGCCTTCCTCGATGAATGGGCTATCCAACACTGAAAGATTTTTTAAATCCGACCAGTAGTTCCTGAGATTAGCGCGTTCAAACAAACAAACTCTTCAACTTAATATATTAGTATAGATTACATACATTTAACTCTTTAAAATTAAAAACACAGCTGAACCCTGGGCATTCCTATCTTAATTTATACTTATATTATAAATTCGTTGATTGCCACCCAACTAGCCATAATATTTGATAAATCTATTGAGTGATATTTACTGATCTCATTAAGTACAATAAAATGTTTAAATAGTTTGAACTTGTCAAAAACGCTTATTATACAATTTACGATAAAATTGTATGGGTTTAAATAATATCCGTTAAGATAACATACATAACTTTGTATAAGATACTTAATTTAAATTAAAAAGATTTTTTTTTTACCTCTCTTCTCATCAAAACGCTATTTTGATATTAAAGTAAACGGAAGTAACTCTGCAAAAAAAGTGATAGATCTATAATATATAAAAATATACTCTGAAGTCAAGGACGGAGCCCAAAACATGATTGCGTTTTTGTAGGTACTATGCTCGATAGATTTATTTATAAGTTTGTTTAACAGGTTTTAATCAAAACCTATATAAGCTTCTTATTATTGAAAAACATAGCTTAGACATTAGTCGAGGTGACGGAGAAATATTAATGATAACTGTTGCATATTCTAATATTTTTAAACAATAATTTTTCGTTATTTTCGCAATATCTTGGAAATAGAAACTACACTTGTCCCTTTCTTGTGCATTTGATGATGTGTTTATTCATCTCGCTTTCTTACACACTCCTAATCGAAAAAATTAAGAGTTTGGCAGCCATACTAGCTTTAAATCTATTACCTACCTATGAAGTTTTTACCAAAGCCAGTGCTCATATAGGTCATTATTTAGCATACCTATTCATTATTTTTAAAGTTAGTTCAACAGTGTCTAACACAGGCAATGCTACGTCCCTGTCGGCATAAATTGGAAATTGCTTTGCAAAAAATATTTCGTCCATACCTGCACCACCACCAAGGGCCCATGTCAGGTGCATTATCTTCAGAATTTAATCCCTCTGCACAATGATTTAAAGTAAAAACCCGTCCATTCACTAGAAATTAATCTTTTATAAGTCGCTTAACCATTATATGATACGAATAATACGCAAAATCAACCGAAAACCTCATACTCATATTAGACAATATTTTCGCGGTTATTACACAACCTTATGCGCGGGAAATTAACATTCGAAACCTTTTTCGAATTTGTTTTGACATATTGCCCATATTGGCTGCGTTTATGTTACAGACAATGATACCACAAACAATTTTTGCTTTTTTTATTAAAGAAATAAGGCAGATGATTTCGTTTCGGCCAGCTTTTGACAGGAAGTGTATTGAATGGTCTCACGAAGATTAGCGATTACGAAAAAAGTGAAGTGGAATTACTGGAAAATTATAGTCCTTTTCAAAGGTATGCCGACGAGTAAGCTTCTGAATACCGATTTACGAGTTTAAAATAATGTTATGGTGGCTTATTGAACCAAAATGATTTAACATCGTATTAATTAAGAAGGCAGGTACCTACTTCTAGTTAAGGAATTATTTTCGTACTTGCACACCGTTCCACGTTACTAGCTTGTAATGTAAGTGTGTGGAACTGTGGAGAAACTGTAGTTATGTCAAACAACGTTTCCTTTTGGTATTATAAGTGTAAGTGTTTTTGGACCTATACATCATTTCAGACTTCAAGATCCAGTGACTTGAAGTCTAATTGCCTGCCATTATAAATAATATATTTGGCTTGTTAAATATTAAATCCAAATTGTACAGTAATAAGATTCAAATTCAAACTTTGCCAAATTTCATGATTCTAGTTCAAGAAAAGTACCCCGTAGGTTTTGATTTATTTGTGTCACAATATGCGACAAAAATACCGTATTTTGGGCATATTTTTTATGGCATTGACGTAGAAGCTTGATTTTTTCACAACTTTAAGTGACCGTATTAGATATTAATTTCAACTTGATACCTCCACGCGTTCTTGAGTAAAAGGGTCTTGACAGACAGACAGAAAAACGGACAACGAAGTGATACTATAAGAGTTCCTTTTATCCCTATTGAAGTACGGAACCCTAAAGCCGCATGAATTGTGGGTTATTAACTTACGTGAAAGTAATAAAAACTCAGAAAGTAACACAGGAATTATTTGGTAAGTTATCTTTAAAAATAAAAACCCAAAACTTCGTCGTGTCAGAACAACAGTTCCATGTGCCTAAGATATAGTTTTGCATGTTTAAATGCTTTTTTTACATTTCCCTTATCTAAAATTACTTAGTCATTAAACTTTATATGTTTAATATTACACTAGATTATTATGTTTTGAATTAAAATCTGTAATTATTATTATAGGTGTATTTTTAAAACACATAAAACCTTATTGATTCATTCTATTTAGAACAATTGTAAATCAATATGATTCTTAATAAGAAACATTTTTGTAGTTGTTTTAATTTGAACTACTTATTGTAATTAATGTATGTATGCTTTATTAAAGTTCATCAACCATCATAGTACCTTTGATCATATTTGTTATATATTTTTTTTAATATCGAACCATATTACGTACATATTTTTTTCATATCACAATCATATTTCCTTTGTAACATCATGGCATTTTTTCTTCAGTACTTATATTTCGTAACGTAAGTACTTTTCATGTAGGATACTGGTATACCACTTTTTTAGCTTTATCTCCTATAGGTCACATCGATCTTTATAAGAAGGGAGAAATAGCAAATTAAATTTTTCGTTTATAGGTATCTTTGATACCATTGGTATATTTCAAAATACTTAATTTAGTATCGAGTCGACATTTTTAATAAAGAGAAAAAGCACAAAGGCTGTTGAAACTGAACAGCACGAAGGAAAACCAAATATCAGGAAATAATATTATTTATTTCCAATAGTGTGCGATTTTTTTAGTAAAGTGCGTAAGTAAAAATACAAAAACGAAAATACACATAAAAACGATACAGAACCCTCGGGCTTTTTTAAAGTGGTACGACCAGAAAGCAAACAGTAATTTGACAGTTCGTCATTGTTTCTGTCTCGTAAAGCATTATTATCTTATTACTACTTCCCGACCGACACGGAGCGCCCGCATGTTGGCATCCGCCACCGAGTGCCTCAGAATTCGACGATCATGACCATAGACAAAAGAAGGAACGATTCAACTGCACTCCCTCAACCTTTTGTTTTATATTTTTTACTTTAAAACTCTCACGAAGATCATTGGCCTTATGTTTTTAAACAGTATTTCGAGTTTTGTATTATATCTAAGCCTATGATTTGCCATTTAAAAATGAAAGCGTCCAGTCCCGCGCAGTAGGACTGGGAATCACTTTATCAACAGTGGCGGTGCGTCGCGAACATCGAAATTTACTTAAGTTAAATAACAAAACGCGAGCCCTCTGTTTGCCCGCTTCAAACGTCAAATACGGCGGAATGCGAAATATTGTGGCCGGCATTCCGCTCCAACTTCTCCATTATTGCTCTGCCTCTATTTAATCTGTTCTGCTTTGAATATGCAAGTTAAAATGCGTTTAACTCATACATCGTTTAAATTTCTAATTATTACTGAAAGATTGATGATGCTTGGAGATTCATAGTGCTAAAGTAAACGGTAAACGGGCAGTCTCCTTGCCTTAAACTCGACTTTGAACAACGAAGGTTCCGTATCATCTGCTGTTCCATATCGCGGTAGGAACATGCCGGAAACCTTCATTGCACACTGAGAGGTCCGGCGGGATTGCTGTTTCTAGCTATAGCCAGAGACAGCAACTAGAGTTTACAAGTCTTAAACAGTGTGCTACAGTTTCCTGTGCTGACGCCCCTTTTCGCGATTTCGAGTACTGCGAATGTATCCGGTGCCCAAAAAGGGCGATAGATCAGAGCCGTCGAATAACAGGCCAATTGCTATAAGTTACTGCTCTCCACTCTAAGGTGACGGGACGTATGATTAATACAGAGGTCTAAGATACATAGAAAAATGCAATTTGGTCAATACCGGCCATTAAGTGCCATTATGCACTACTCGAAGGTTTGTGCAAGTGGGCTAGGAGGAGTGGAGAAGGCTACCTTTCCGTCCGGCAAATTACTTTACAACTTTCCTTGTAGGTACGACGAGCGTAACAGCTCCTATTTATTCTTTGGTTACAGTCACCTAAGTAATCAGAAAGTTTTATGTCCTGTATAGTTACGTAGTAATTAATCAGTTGAATTAAAACTCAAAATATGTGTGAAACGTAAACTATTGTTTGGTGTCTTAAAATTCAGAGCCTGTAAACCTTAGGACCTCACACCGGCTGCCCCCAAAGCAAGGAATAGTGATCCCTATGCCAATGGTATGCCCAAAGATGAAAACAACAGAATTCACATTGCAATGCACTCTCAGCATTTTTAACTGATGTGTAAATAAAACACCATCATCTCAGTGCGGGCGCTCAGTGGCGTGTAATTCAATACACAGGCAGCAGATAATTCTTTGCATGGAAGCATCGGGCACGCGCCGCCTGCGGCTGCGCGCGACAGTGGAGGGCATGGGTGGAGTGACCCGCTGGTGGTCGGAGGCGTATGTTACTTTGGTCACTCGGGCAAATTTCATCAAGTGTGAAGTGATTTTGTGTAACTAAAAGAGAGAAATTAACCCATCTAACGGTCATGATAAGGAACAGTATAAGGGTAGATAGATTTTATGACTCATTAATTAATATCAAAATCGGCCAAGTGCGAGTCGGACTCGCGCACGAATGGTCCCGTACCATTGTCTATAAAAACGGCAAAAAAATCACGTTTGTGGTATGGGAGCCCCCCTTAAATGTTTGTTTTATTTTAATTCAATTTATTTTTAAGGGCATACCACCATTATTTTTGTAATTCCTATCCAACGATACCCCACACGATGGGTAAGACGAGAAAAAAAAATTACGTCCCCTCTTCACGTGTAAGGGAGGTACCCTAAAAAAATTTTTTTCAAAGATTTTATTCTACCACTTTGTCGGCTTGGTCAATGTGTAATATAATATCCCTGCCAAATTGCAGCTTTCTCGTATTAGTAGTTTTTGAACTAAGCCGCCGACAGACGGACAGACGGACATGGCGAAACTATAAGGATTCCTCGTTGATTACGGAACCCTAAAAACTAGCCAAGAGCGTGTCTCATGCGTAATCACTTAAGGTTCCGTGGTATCATTACTTAGTAGATTGTTATACTATCAATAAAATGCTGTCAATTGTAAAAATCTAAAAAACTTGTACCTACAAAAATCTTGTTCAAAATATTTTTCGTTAAACTTCTGCTTTGAAAATTTTGTATAAAATTTGATTTTGTGTTTTTTCTGATAATGATGTCCCAAAAAGTCGAAAAGAAGCGACAAAGCTATACCAAGCAATTAATATGACGCCAAGGCATTATGATTATAATCGGCGAATTAGCAAACGCCTCTGCATCACCCGCGCTATTGTTCCCGCCTGGCACAGTTTGACGTTTGTTTTGGCGGGAATTCAAACGCGTCGTGTAAATGGTGTTGACACCCTCAAAATGGAGATTATTCATGGATGTTTGCGGGCCTTTGTTGGGGTTGCACACTGAGTTTATGAAATTTATATTGACACGGCCGAGATTATTGAGTCTTTGTTATGAAGGATTTGAATTTCCAACGCTCGTGCTCGTAAACGTGGGAAATCGGGTCGCGTGTCATTGACAGATTTTAATGGAACTTTTTAAAGAAATATACGAATTCCATATCGCTAGGTAAGTATGTTTTGTTCATGATCTTCAAATTATGTTTTCATTAATTTGAGGAAAATACTAGCGCTAGAGGCTTGAAAAAAATCAAACAATTTCTTTCCGTAAGGAGAATCCAGCAGACAACACTTGAAATCAAAGAAACTCTCCCTCAATCCACTAGTGATTCCGACGAGGCGTGAAACAAGATGCGAACTCTAACGAGCTAACCCTGAACGCATCTTAGTTATGTGTTGCCAGTGGTAAAAAATAACAAACGGAAGCTGTAGAACATGAGCGCCCGCGGCGTTTCGCGCCCTCTCTTGTGTTATTTTATCGTAGGCGTTTTGTATTCGGTAATTGAATCCGAGCAATAGGGGACGTTTGGTCGGGCCCGGGTCATAGCTCGAGGCTGCGGCGGCTATCAAACCGATTATTACGTGATTTATGTTGTCTCTGTTCGTAACAGTTGCTGCAGGCGTCGACGGCGGTGACGCCCCAATGTGGTCTCACGTCACATATACGTAAACCTTATTTTTTCTTACTTGTCTTATAATGAAAACAAATATGGCTTATTGATAAACCAGAGACAATTTTAGTGTTGGGAAATCGGCTTTTGAGCTATTAAACGAATATTTTCTTATGTTAGTGAAATTATTCGGTAGAAGAACTAGTTTACTTAAATTACCTTTAAATGAATGCAAAAAAATACGGGATTAATTCCCTGCCGATAGCGAGCGGTGAGATGGTAAGTAAGCAGAGACGATCAGGGTTGCCAGGTCTGTTTCAGTGTTGGGCGCTAGATCAGTTTATAAAAAGCGCTAGATTCCAATAGACAAGTGTGGTTAAAATAAGCGCTAGATTTTACATTACGTAATTTGTTGCAAGTTTGCTAAAACATTAAAA
Organism: Apoda limacodes; assembly: GCA_946406115.1. Classification (NCBI taxonomy): domain Eukaryota; kingdom Metazoa; phylum Arthropoda; class Insecta; order Lepidoptera; family Limacodidae; genus Apoda; species Apoda limacodes. Next base: position 16,460,868 of record OX291542.1, read on the forward strand.
CATCACTTTGAATTAAAAATAATCTTAATTGTTACTCGCGTAAAATATCAATAAAACTCGTTTTGATTATAAGTACCTACTTACCTACGAAACTTTTACTTTACCGTAACTTTTACTCTGTTTATATCTACACATATAATATCAGGAACACGAACATCCTCATCCTCACTGACATCGGTTTTTTTTATTGATATTTAATTTATAATATTTCGTTAATCATACGACTATGCACGTCTTTCGTCCGTTCAAAACAAAGATGAGTTATACGTCTAGATACCGTGTCCGAATCAACATCAAACGGAGTGTTGCGAGCCATTTTCCCATCAATGTGTGTGTAAATCAGCTAATACGACTATCATTTTTACGTCTGTGTTTTGGTGTTACCAACCTTAAAGTGATTACCCCGAATTGGGGAGTTCTTACTTTTATTCGGTAATTAAATTTATTTTCACTTTCGATGCCCCCTGTGGTGACACATTATTTTGAGATAACCATGCTAACCATTGCCTGCTGACCATGGCCATGTAATACATGTTAAAATCTTGGTGTATATTCCAAATATTATATACTGTAGTGCAAAAATATAGATGGGTGTACAAAAAATAAAAATAAAATCCGTCCTTCTCTGCTATGGCATACGTGCGCGCATAGGTCCCTGCCATGTGACAACAGTCGTGATTTGTTGAAAAAAAATTTTGTCCGCCAAAGGTCAAGAAACAAAATAGCTATTTACTATTTTTTAAAGAACATCCACTGTTCAACCTCCTGAGCATGTGCAACCAATATGTTAAATGCGGACTGTAAGTGCCGAAGTTTATGTTCTATAGATACAATGTGTAACAGGGGTCATCAATACATAAATACTTTATTAACCTCAAATAGTGTAATGTAAGTGACGTTAGGTTATTCGCCTTACTAAACTAAGGATGGGAAATGAACGTACCTGCAGACTTAGCAACACAGACAGAAAAACAGTTGTGGTTTGTTTTGAAACTTAATTTGTATCCCAAATATAGCAAGCAGATTAGTGTAGTAACTTGTGAAAAGATTTTTTTTAATATCAACCTTTTTTTTGTCAATAGTTTAGCGCGATTTCAATACACAAATTGACACTTTTATTACTTTACGCGGGAGCACAGTTCGCGTCGACGCACAGATTACGTATGATGTAGTGTGACGACAAGTATCTGAAAATTAAGGTACTCGGATCGGCTCGTTTTGTGTGCCCGAACACGGTATCTAGAAGTATAAGTCATCTTTGGTTCAAAATTTGAAAGGGGTTGATAACACATGCAGGGAATACAGAAAAGTAGATATTTGTGATATATGTATTATTTCTCGGGGTTTTCCCAGTGGGTTATCTAACTATAGAGTGTTTTTTTAATGACTTCGATAGTTACAATGTATGCCAAAAATTTTTTTCAGCAATAAAATATCATACCTTAAACTTTCCCTTTGTCAAGATCTCGTACGAGATTGGTTTTTTAACCGGTTCTAAAAAGGAGGAGGTTCTCAATTCGGAGGTTTTTTTTATGCATGTACGGGCATAACTCCGTCATATAAAGACGGATTTTCAAAATTTTTTTTTATTTAAAAGGGTATAATTTCGAGAAGGTCCCATATTAATGTTGTGAATTTAAAACTTAAACTCAAAAAAAATTTGGTGTTAATTTGGAAATGATGAAACTGCCTTATATAAAAACTTTTTAACAAAAAAAAACCACCGGCTGCAAAAAGATGCACTAAAACGGTAAAAATAATTCACTTATTTCCAAAAATCTGACCTGAATTACAGTTTGAAGTTGGTGCCTATGTACCTAAAGTTTATAACACATTTTACTTTCATGATATCAAAAGCGGAACATCTGGCAACACTGCCTAAAACCTAAACAAAAACAGTCACATAACGTCACATTCTTTTGATTATAAAATTAGAAATTATTTTTTCTTACTTGTCTTATCATGTAAACAAAACGTCGTCTTATCAAAATTACAAGATTCTGTTACAATCACTAAATATTACTCACAAAAATTCAATTGCGGCGAAAAACAAACACATACTAAATATATCACAGGAATAAAAAAATGTCTTTTTAAATACAATATTCTAAATAAAATCGAAATATTGAATGTTTTATTAAACTTGAAATCGATTGCCAATGCCCCTGAAGCAAACATACTGACAAAACATAAAGCTACAGTTTTTTTGCTGCTAACTCAACTTTTTTACCTATCTTGCCTTGTCTTTATTTTAGCAATCGACTTCAAGGCGAATAAAACAATTAGCTGAATGTTTTGTCATATAAGTCTGCTTTATGGTTTTTTTTTTACTTTTTAGTGAATTTAAAGTCGGATTAATATTTTTGTTAAAATATAGTTTACTAGACTTTGCCAGCGGCTCCGCCCGCCCTAAATTCCGTTATCGGCGTGGAACTTCTTAATTAACTCCAATCAATTAATAATTTAGTTATACCAATGAATTGCTATAACATGCTATAGGTGCAGCAATAGGTCGTTTAAGTCTGTTATAGTTATTACCGCAGAATCTTTTGAATTTTTAGGGATAAAAAGTAGACTATATTCCAGGACCTATTCCAGGACCTAACCTATATATGTATGCCAAGTTTATCCCGATCCGTCCAGTGGTTGAAGCGTGACTGAGTAACAAACATCCAAACAAACTTTCACATTTATAATATTAGTAGGATTGAGAATTATATTGCATAGGTTGCGGACATCTGCATTTTAGATTGCTTTAATAGGTATATATAGTTCGCATCACTCATTATGCGAAATCGAAGGTTCGTACGGGCTAAATTACATTACCCAAGAATTTGATCTGCGTACCCCTTCAACCAACCTCACGTACCCCTTCAGCCAACCTCACGTATCCCTAGATGAAGGTAACTGCACTAGTTTGTAAAATACATAACTCCTCGTCGAATTTGGTTCTATTCTTTATTTTTTAAGAAGAAGTCTGAGGAGACTACTAAACCTTAAAAAAAATTTGGAGAATATTATTCTTTGTACTTGTCATCACATAAAAATTACTTACTAAGTACTACTTCAATATAAGTATAACTGAAATAGCCTTATACGTAAGTACTAAGAAATGAATCAGTTGCGCATCACGCATTGAGCATCACGCAAACATCACTCATCATCATGTTACTTCTAAAACAATGAGCCACCATTTTGGCGACAATCCTTGCAACATACTACCTCAACTTACCTGCGTGGGCGTTAAGTGTATCAGCGAGGCGAGGTGCTCTCTCTCAGGTGCTGACAGATACTTCTGCTGCTTAAACCGCCGCTCCAGCTCATACACCTGGTGACAAACAGCTTTTATCAATAGGGAGCAGCCTATGGACGCTTGCAACACCTGGGGCATCACTCACGCGTTGCCGAACCTTCAAAAATCTAATAAGTTCTTTTTTCAAGAACCCCATACAGTCTTTAGAGAAAACCTAGAAAACCTTAGCAGGGAGCTCATTTCGAAATCATTGGTTCACTTTAGCTAAGCGCCGGTTTTTTCCGTTAGGATTCCGTAGGATGAAAATAATTTCGGATATCTGAAAATTCTAATCAAAAATCAATTTCCTTTAAAAGTCTTTATATGTTTGGATATTCTTTTTCCAGATTTTTAGAACTATAACGGTTAAAAGTAAAGGGGGGGGACAAAGTATTCCACTTTGAAAGCTAATACTTCTCAAAGTATATACCTTAGCTGGGTGCTTACAAACCTTAAACACTTTTTGAAGACCAAGGACACACGATGGTTGTGAGGTGTCAGTACCTTTTTTATGTTTTAAAAGTAATTAATTTGTAATCTGTTAGTTCTAAAAATCTGGAAAAATCACATTAAAAGAGCTTTATAAATAGGCACTTCCAACGAAATTTGATATAAAATCGGTAAACAGTTTTTTAGATATCTGCAATATTTTTTATTTTATGGAATCCTCGAGACGCACTGGTCCAGTTTTTTAATGTCCTATGTCCCATTTTCAGCACAACAGTTACAAGCGCGTCTAGGACATTCAGCTACGGACATTCATTTCAATTTTAAAAATTATTTTGTAGTAATAACACTACAATTTTTACCTAATTAATGTAGCTAAATTTGACGGAGAAAGTGGGTTCCTTATATAGAGTACGTACCCGATTACCTACCCATTTCACCAGTCTACTAACTGTTTGTAATGAATGAAATTACTAAGTTTAACAGCTACACACCTACACTGGCAACCCTACAAACACAAACACAACACTAAAACAAACTGGCAACGGGAAAATGCCGGAATGGAATTAATTACATGGACCAAAGTAGAGGCTGTCTGTACATAGATACGTAACTGTGAAACTTCCCCCTGAGGGCGGGGCGAGGCAGGAAGTGGGCGAAAGGGGGAAGGAACGCCTTTTGCAATTAGATAGCTTCAATAATTTGGGCTCAAAGTTAACCTAATGCTGGGGTCGGACTGTGATTACGTTCAATATTAAGCTGGAATGGAAATTGTTTAAGTTTTTGATATATTCGAAATGTGTTGTTAAAGAGATGAGTTGGTATGAGCCTTGGTGGCAGGTTTCACAACCGTTCGACTTTTGGTAACGGAAGGTCGGTCAAGTGTCAGTCATAATTAACACATAATCATCAGTTTAACAATAATTGTCTCAAGTGTTTGAATCCGATGTACAGTACAGCGATAGGGTTCACCTATTTTTTGACAAAACATACTACCAGAGATACGAGTACGTATTGACATACCTGTTATATCTCTGGCCAACCCCTTCAGGAGAATAAATGTGGTTGTGATATGAAGATATATATCTATATAAAATGTGGAAATCTATACCTACATATATAATGCAATGATTGCCAGACTGGTTGACTGACTCATTAACATACAGCCTTTATAAACCGCTGGTGTTAGATGTACTTCCCTACATTACATTTTTGAAGTGAAAACTTCTTTAGCGGCGTTTTTTTTTTATGGTATGGGTAAAAAAATTTAAACTCGCGTCAGGTCACGTGTCCAGATCGAAAATTCGTAAGTCTAAACTCCCGTCAGATTTATTTACATTAGGTTAGTTTTTGTGATGGGTAAAAAATGATAAACTCGCGTCAGACTGATCGTCAGACGGAAACCATAATTCAGTAATACAGGGAGGTTGGTAAATAAACATACATTATTATTTATAATAAATAAATATGTATACGAAGTGATGGGAAGTAAATAGCTAGTATATTTTCACTTCTGCCGGCACTCCCGGAGTGCAGCATGTTTTTTTATTTCTTTTTTAATTCGACGTGTGGACTATGGCTCAAATCATGCCTCAACAGTGGGGGCGTATGAAGGTTGGCAAGACAAGAAGCAAGACTGATACATCATATATACGATTACCTACCTTTTATATTAGGTATCATTGCAATTATAAAGCGTAAAACCAAGCTTTTGACAACCTTTTTGCTAGGTAACCCACCTATACACCAATTAGCTCTGGCTCTACCTACATTAATAGATGAGCCGAAAGTAGCACAGCGGACGGCGGCGTCGGTAGGTATAACCATCTACAACACTGAAAAGTCACAAAAGTCACGTGCGAGCCCCTCGACTACCACCCCTGTGTGTCCATGGTGACAATTAGTGAAGCATGCTCGTCCGTGCAATATAGGGCTGCCAACTCTCAAATAGGAATTCGCAGGAATTCAATTAAAAAGCAGTGGACATACTTACGTTAAATTCAGGAGTCGATACTATTTAAAAGGTTGTTTAAATTATACAAAATGCACGCGATATATTTATTGGTAGGTATATTAAAATTCTCATGAGAATCTGTCATAGAATTAATCTAAATTTGTATCTTTATTGGATTTAAATAATCGATGACAGTATTTTATTGCAATTTTTTATTTTTAAATCTCAGTTATATTTGAAATTCGATTGATATATTGAGCCTTTCTTCAACTTTGAAAATCTTTTAATTCTAAACTTAAAAGTGATGCTTGTAACAGAACATCGTGCTTTCGCCGCTTTAAAATGTTCATAGGACCGAACCTCAACAAAATGCTCTAGTTTGCCTGCATAGTACCATTCGTGAAAACGTTACATTGCATGGGTTTGCTCGACAAAATTCTCTAGTCTATACCCACCTTAAAAGCGGGATCAAAGTTTAGTTACCTCTACAAACGGTCTCGGCTCGAATTTTCAATATTTTTTTTTTATTTTACAATCTGTCAATGAAAATATTCATTTTCAGCTGTTCGTCCGGGAGTTCACTATAAAAACTAATATAAAAAAATTAGTATCATTGTGGTACGTTACCTGGGCTTGCGTAAAGAGAACCCTCCTCTTTCTTCTCTGGGCGAGGGGAAACTGCATGGGCTTGGCGTCAGGCCCCGCGCAGGCGGCCAGACCTCCCATGTTGTTTACATGCCCCATGCCTCCAGGCGTCGACGTCATCAGCCTGGAAACTGAAGCGTCCGCTCAGGCACTACCACTTACAGGTACAAGTACAACGAAAATGAATGGGGCAGGCGATTAATTGACCTAACCAAAGGGGCAGATGGCTAAATTATCTTCTGAGGTAAGAGTAAAACGTACTTAAACAATTATGTAGAAAGTTTTCAGAGGACAAGGAGTTACGACGTAGAATAAGTAATAGTACTAAGTAACGGTAAAATAAGAGCCGATACAAAAAAACAAAAAAAAATTCTCAGACTTCAAATGTCACTTAGTAGTGTATAGTATAGTGTAGGTTGCTTCTGAAATTCTATATCTTCAAAACTACATATTTATTTTTTTACACTTCATTGTCACTAGGGGTTGCAATTTAGTAAAACATCTTGTATCACCCGCTCTATTAAATGTAACAAAATAAATAATAGTTTAAAAAAACTAAAAAACACGTTTTTTATAGAAAACCGAACTAAAAAATAGAAAATAAATTTTAATGAATTTAAATTAAGAAAATAGTGTTAAAAATTTCAATGAATATAAATTAATAAAAGTGTGAATAAAAAAAAAATGTGGGGTGCATGGTGTCAATAGTTATAGATATTTTATTGACAGATATGAGAAGAGTGATTATCATTTCGATAATATCTTAAAAAGCACCCCACGCTTTTTTTAAAATAAAATAATTTTTTTTTATTCACACATTATTAATTTATATTCATTGAAATTTTTAACACTATTTTCTTAATTTAAATTCATTAAAATTTATTTTCTATTTTTTAGTTCGGTTTTCTATAAAAAGCGTGTTTTTTAGTTTTTTTAAAGCATCAGAGAGTGCTTTATTTTCTTACCTTATCGACTATAGATGAAAATTATATAAATTAACAAAAATCATATTTTGCAAATTGAAAAATGGAATAATTTTATCAAATTAGTGTATTGTCATCGGTCCTCAATAAATCTACAAAGTTTGAACGAAATCTGGCCGTTTAAAGTGGGTCAAAATAGCGCCCAAAGAAGTCGGTTACAAACAAACATACAAACATACAGGTGAAGCTAATAAAAAGCTGGTAAAAAGATTCCAACGAATTAAGAACGGCCACTTTTTTTGAAGCCGTTTAAAAATAATTAAAAACACCTTTCAGTAGGTCCTCTAATTAACTAAAAATGAAGAATTGGAAAAGAGTTGTTCTTCAGGTCACGCCTTTGCCGCCTACACACCCCATTTTGTACGCCACAAAAAGGGATATAGTTAAGAAAGGAAAATCACCCAAGTCTGCGTGACTTGAAGAACGAGACAAAACATTTTCCAACATAACTCTGGGTTTCCGGTCACATCCTTACCAAAATAAAATGTAACCAATACCAATCACATATGTATAGACAAATTCCTCCTCATCCTCGTACCTCTGATTAAATCATTACAAATCTATTTACATGTTTCGCTGGTAAAGTAGCTTTCTATAGGTGAAAGAATTTAAAAAAATGGTTGAGTAGTTTTTGAGTTTATCCATTACAAATAAACAAAAAATCAAATCTTTTCTCATTAAAATATTAGTGAGACGAGCTGTCTTGGCGAACGTTGTTCCGCTTAGACTTGAATAAAAGAATGCGGCGGAAGTCTCTTTTTACTAATTCGACCACAGCGCTACCTATCAGATCCAAATTTTGCGATTTACTTTTTTGGCACTAACCCAACATATGTATAACCTATCCCTCCCGAATTAAACACACTCAAAAAATTCATGAAAGTCGGTGCAACAGTTAAGGAGGTGTTTAGTAATACATTTTGCTTAGTTTAAAATGTTATACGTAGACATAATCGTTATAGCTATAATATAATCGTAGAATAATGTTTAGGTAAGAAGGTAAGGTATTTTTCAAGACTAGCAATATTCGAAAGAGTTCTATTTATATTAAGCCTGGATAATTGATAATTTAACCACGACAAATAGTTAGTTTTCTGTTTGTTAGAGTATGCAAATGACCGTTAAACTTTGTAGTTCCTCATGGAATCTGAAAAGTACACATTTAACTATAACCAAAAGTAATTCAAAATAGCTTACAAACTGTTTTAGCTAGAGGTAAAATATCAGTTACAAACTTTACCCGACCTTTAGAGTATACCAGACAAAAAATATCACCTTATTATTTCTTATACTTATCAGTATAAGCTATACTCAGCTATGCGCGAGAATGGTTATTGTCACTCGACTACCATGACCAAAATTCAATGGAATGTAGGATATGTTTACCGGCAGAATAATACCTATTCATCATCACCATAAAAGATTCACTAAATGCTCATGCACAGTGCGGTTTTATAGGAGCTTTCTCCCGCGAAAGCTTAGATTGTGCAATGTGCTCCCTGTCTAGTTTTCCACTTAGGTACTGGTGCTACAAGCGTCCAAAGGCTACCGATGAACAAAAGGGGCGCTGTATGCTGCATGTGTATATGCTTGTTTACAAACTTATTAGTCTAAAAAAACTGGCCAAGTGCGAGTTGAACTTGCGCACCCAGTGTTCCGTACAAACCTGTAGGTATAAAAGTGGGTGGGTGTTTCGTTTGATTACGTTGACATAGAAGTTTAATTTTGTTACAGATTAAAGTTATTTTAGACCTGACTATTTGATATGAATTTCAATTTAATGCGTTCATGAGGAAACCCAGGTTGTTACTACCCGTAACCGGAAAGTTATTATAAATATTTTAATTATATGATGTAACTTAAAATTTACGGTTTTCGCAATGTTTCCTTTATCTGTGCTATAATACGTTGCTTCGTACCAAATTTTAAAATTCTGAGTTCGGTGGAAGTAACTACCTACTGTACGAAAATTTGCGGAAATTTGCGGCATAAACAACTGTATCTTTTAATTGCGTTGGCTAAGAAGTTTGATTTTTTTTACAGCTCCAAGAGACAGAAGACCTGATTATTATTTGATATAAATTTTAGCTTAATATCTCCACGCATTCCTGAGAAAAAGGGTCTTGATAGACGGACGGACAACAAAGTAATCGTATAAGGGTTCCGTTTTTTCCTTTCGAGGTACTGAACCCTAGAACGACCAAAGAAATTAACGACTGTACATAACTTCCTTTTGTTCTATAAGCAAATATTTTTTGTGATATTACTTGGAATTCAAAAGAAACATTAGACTTTATTTACCAAAATAGCTAGACGTACACAAAACATTTATTAGTTTCTTATAGCTTATACACAAACACTAACGTAACGTCTCTACGACCTCATTTGAGAAATGCAGACGGCAGCAATTTTCTACATCCACACATTATATTCCTCGAATTCACCGCTCATTTTATTTACACAACACTCAAGGACCGAAAAGGTCTTTCAATAAAATATAACTCCCTATTCTGTCTTACCTTCATTGCTATTGTGCGATTTCCAGCCTCTGTTTCGGCTGTATTATTCCGTATCGTTGCCTCGTATCAGAAAAAAAAATATAAACTATACTATACTCTATGCTCGTACCGAACCTTTGTGGAGATGTCAATGGACCACCGGACATTTTGTTATCGGCCACTGAATCTTTAAGTTGGTTTTTAATTGAAATGTTGCGCTATTTTAAGTTGAGTATAAAGGGCTTTTAATGGGGGCGGTTAAGTTGAAATTAAGCCGTTAAATGACACGTTAACTGATGTTTACAAACAAATTACAGGCAAGAAGAATAGCCGAACGTAATCACTTTAATAAGTATTAGAGTATTACCATAGTTAAAAAATAATACGAAGACTATTAGCTTCTAACATAATACCAGCCGTCAGCTACATTTGAAATAGTTAATTTAATAGAAATGGCGAACTAAAAGCCTTTTTCGCCTTTTTTTAGTTAACATTTGTTATTGTGGGTAATAAATGTTTAAGTCAACAACTTAAATAGTCTATTTCTAATCGTTTGATAATTTATAAATCAATGTTTCATATAGTTGCCACCAAAATGGTTATAATTGGAAGTCAGATGTCCTTACATTATGGGCAACCATGGTATCTTGCTCGACAATAGATCCTTTCTCTATAAGGAGAGATTTTTTGGTTTTTGCTCGAGGTGTGGGGACGTACAACGGCTGAGGCACAAAAAAAGTGCTCATGAGTGCGAAGAAGATGATTTAGTTTGCAGTACTGCATAAAACGATTTTGGAAACCCAGTCTTCAAATGTTTAAAAAGATAAGAGGTATCTACTATAAGGGGAATATGAAGCCATTAAATGAAGGATGAAATTAGAAACATAGTACGCAAGCTAATATAGATACAAAGCTAATTAGAATAGATAAAAACTTTTAAACAAAAAAAAAAAAAATAACGGGCTTCAAAAAGACGTACTAAAAAGAATAACATATTTCCAAAAATCTGATCTGAATTGCAGTTCGAAGTTGGTGTCATGAAAGTGAAGTGTGTTATAAACTTTAAGTACATATAGACACCAACTTCAAACTGTAATTCAGATCAGACTTTTAAGTATAACCCTTTTGAATAAAAAAGAATTTCGAAAATCCGTGTATATATGACGGGGTTATGCCCAAACATAGGTACAAAAAAAACAAAAAAATTTTAACATCCGAATTGAAAACCTCCTCCTTTTTTGAAGTCGGTAAAAAGCTGTTGGTGCATGATACACGTACAAAAAATTAGTAAATCTTTTATAGGTCAATGTATACTCTTTTACAACAAAGTTTCTAATTCTATCCAACAGCTATCAATAGGTAAATTTAAAACTGCTGACATTTTAGAGATTGCAAATGATAAACATCCATAGGACTAAAGATGCTTGAAGTCAGGCCGTAAAGGTAAAATAAATAAAAATAATATAAATTTGTATGGCCTAAAATAACAAAAAAAATGTTTAAAAGTGTTAACTAAATTGCGTTTTGAACATCTATGATTTGACTTGTATTTTTTTAAGTGATCGAAACTAATATAATAATACAGATAAAGAGTTTGTTTTTTGTTTGAACGCGCTAATCTCTAAAAGTACCTACCAGTTCGATTTTTGTATTTGATAGGCCAATTCTTGATGAAGGTTGTAGGCATATTTAACATCACGCTGCGACGCTTAGGAGATAAACAAAGAGAAAAATAGTGCCGTGAACGATGCGACTGGAGATGCCGCTACAACGTAAAAGTAATGGTAAAGTCAGAACAAATTCTGCCCAGGATAGCTAGTGTACATAATACGTTGGTTTCGTACCCAATTAAACTTCTCAAATCGAGTTTCTTCCCGGATTATTCTGGGTAGAAATCTACATTGTGAACCGGATGAAATAAATAGCATATAATAATTGTGACGATTCAAAAGTGTTTGTGAAAAAGGTAATTTGTATAAAACCTTATGTTTTTGTCTTTGCAAACCAAATATGTGTTGAGTACCTACACTACATATCTCAAGTTTTTTCAGTATCTGAAGAGCGTTAAATCGGGATTCGGAAAGGAACTACTTATTGTATTCAATTGTGTATAAAATTAAAAATTGGTGCACGTATGGAGTTTTCACAGCTTCTTCGGGAGCTGACAGGGGTCAGAGAAAGTGTGCATATAATATTTTGACAACAAATACGCCAGTAATTGAACCGAGGGCGGACCGACCGGGAACTGTCCGAGACACGAGGGACGAGAGGGACATCTAACAAGGGATGCACCCGGACAATACCAACCGCGGGACAAAACTCAAGTTATGGTAAAGTAAATTATCATACGGCCTCTTTAGATGAAATCCCTATCTCGCTTTTAGTTTTAATATTAATAAGTACAAGCCACGTTAACCTATATGTAGTATTTTTTTGTAAGTAAAGAAAGAGAACGATGTACATTTTTTATAAAGTACTTCATGTGTTACTAGTGCTTACATTTCGTACGAACAGGTACATAAAGGAGTAAGAGCGTTTTTCCATCAATTGTCATCGAAATTGTGTCAGTACATAATGTGGACGTAACAAACAAATAGAGATACAGTTCCATAATTCAAGTAATGTCATACAAATTCTCAATTTCTGTGAGATTCTGCAAGTAATGTTGTGTTTTAACCAAAGTTAAAATTTTCAAAAAACGAAAAGTCTAGCACCCTCTGTGACACAGGATGTGCAATGTGAGTGCGCGTGATGACCGCGCCGATTGCCGTGAAATTGGCCAGAGGGCACGCGGTCAACTGCTGACAGGGAAAGATGAGGGTGCGAATCGGAATAATTTGTTCAATTATTTTTTGCCTTAATTAACAGAGCAAAGATGTAGTTAGGATTTTCATCGGTCAGACTTGCGCTTCGGTAGCTCAGTGTTAGAGCACTTAAACGGAATATTAGGGTCGCAGGTTCAAGTCCTGGCCCGAGGTTAATCTTTTGACTGCATCTATGCTATGAAAGTATTTATTTATATTGCCTTAATTAAGCATTATTATAATTAAAACCAAGTCATTTTCTTACCACACACACGATAATTTACAAGCTAATTCTTTAAAAATTTTGCAATAGCTTATAGCTTAACAGCAATTATTTACTTGTATTTAAAGCGTGATTCGACTCTTGTGTAAATTATAAGTTGAATCTTCGTTTAAACTTCGATTAAAAGACGCATCATATTTACAAAAAATGTATGTTATAAAATAATTTATTTAAAAAATAAAAATTGTGTCTAATAATAAGATTTCTTCTATTTTCACTTATTTGATCAGACGACTTCAGGACGACGCGATCAGGCAGTAGAAAGAAGAGTAGGTACGAAGTCTCTATTTATTTTTGGAAAAGGGGGGGGGGAGGGTTACAAGGAACTCAAGTTTTCCTAGCTGCATTAGAACAAGATACACTTTTTTGTGTATAATCTATTTTAAAATTTATAATTTATATGTGCTCTATTCAGATCTCTTACCTTTAGAGGAAATACCAATGTTCTATGTATAACAAAGAAATAATATCTTATCTATGTATACTTTACACTTTTATGCATAGTTTTATTTATAAAATCATCACGGAATAATTTAAGGAATGGTAAAATGTGGCTTTTGTGTGTCATTCATCGGTATCTTCACAAAATCCATCACAATTTGCTATCAATAAACCATCTATGTATCTAATCACAAAAAAATAATAATATTATGATAAAACAGAAAAAAAAAACTGCCGACCACGATGTATTGCGTGTAAGTACCTACGTACTTAGCATGGCGGAATCCTACACCTAGCAGCGGGTAATTAAATCAAATTGACTAAAGCAAATCAAAAAAAGTTCATCATTATCATCATAGCCAGTAGGTTAGGTAGCTGCGTGTTATTGCTTGTAGTGTGTAATTGCCTACTTGAGTAGCGGCACGCGCGTGTCGGCTTCCGATTCTCATCACGCCACAATCATTCGGATAGACAATATTTGCCCATCTGCCGCTGATGACTTTGGCGAACATTAAATAATACATAAAGGCAACTAACTCTAACTCCTGTGCGTGCATGTACGGTTAATATGCCCGATATGTAGGTAAATCTTATGATGGCCTTCTAGTTTCCTTGTTGGGCAAACCAGCGTTTTTGGGATACTAAGGGCGTGATTTTTACATTTGCAATTGCTTTCGTGCTGTCTCTTACTGTTTTGTTGAAAAATCTATTTGCTATCCTGCTGTCGGTTGCGAAATTTGCGAGAAATGGCAAGCTACAAAAACAGGCCCTAAATACAACAAAATACAAATTTGGAACTAAATTAATTAGTGAACTGTATTTACTATTTTACAATATTAGGTAACTTTTGCCTTTAATATGGGGTTTAGGTAGTCGTCATTAATCAGTTTACTATGAATAGAAAAGCGGAATATTATGAGCATTTTTATTACAGTTTCAACCAAATAAATGTAATTTAGTTAAAAAAATTATAAGTTCTACTTTATAACGGGTGTATTAATAGCATTAAAATTGACGAATGTTATGTTTCTATTCGATACATTCCGTTGTCCCCACCCTAAAGTAACTGCAAATGTTGCCAGTGCTAAATAAACGCATCTCCCGGCAAATTGTGCGTGAATAAACATTAAGAATAATAGCCGGGTTGTGTGACGTTCGCTCCCCCTCGCGGTGTCTTGTTAAAACAACAATACGCGGACTGGATCATATCTCGATCTCGCGCAGTTGATCGGAAAATGAAGCGCTTTTAAATGTCTGCAATTTGTATTCAATTATTGCATCTGCTCTTAGAGTAAGTATATACCTACAAAATAATGTACAAACATATAAGTAGACTAGCTTTTGCCCCCGGGCATTGATTAACTGGTTACTAATTGATTGTAGTTAGGAAGTTTGCTAGTGAGCTAGAGCAGTAGCTATAGTTCGTTAATATTGTCTATCTACAAGGTTATAATTATAATTCCTGTGGAAACATTTGAGTTTTCTGGGACAAAAAGAAGCCGATGTCCTACTTCGTATTTTAAACTATTTCTACGCTTTTTACTCAATTAAGTGCTCCGCTGCGACGTAAAGAATTTTGTCGCATATTATGACAGTAACAAATTAATTAAAACCTATAGGGTACTTCCCATTGTCCTAGAATCATGAAATTTCACACGAAGCAAGGTTACATCACAAATATAGAAAAAATCCGAAATTCGTAAATTTGTAGTTATAACATTAAAAAAAGTTTGTCTGTCTGTCAACATCTTTATAATGAAGAACGCGTCGAGTTGTCAAGTTAAAATAAATATCAAATACTAAAGTCTATGGTCTCTCAAAGTTGTAAAAAAATCAAGTATTTAAGTCAATGCAATAAAAAAAATATGTCCACGAATAAATCAAAACTTATAGGGTACCTACTTCCCGTTGCCTAGAATCATGAAATTAGGCAGGAAACAAGATGTTGCATCCTAAAACCAGGAAAAAATCCAAAAACTTATAATTAAGGCATATACCTGTGAGATTTGATTTCATGATGGAAGAGCTATCTACAATCTTATAATAACTTTGTACGGAACTCCTTGGTGCGCGAACCAGACTGGCACTTGGCCGGTTTTTTCGTCAGTAAAATACCATAATATGCTTCTGTTTCAATTTATATCTCTTACAAATTATTTTAGGATAATAGTACGAATAAGAAGTAATAAGTACATATACTCAATCATACTCACACATACGTACACATATAACATGACATCATGCCTGTATTCAAAAGATTTTTTGTTTTTTTTTGTTTAGACTAAAGACTTCCACTTGATAAGATCTGGGCATACCTACGCCTTTTGCTTGATCCACATATAATATTATTACCGTTATTATTATTATTATCATACTAATATGGTGAATAGAAAAGCACATATAATTATAATCATTATTTTTATTATTATCACACCTCTAGACGGCTGATAGAATGAATAGGAATTGTGTGTGTGTACTGGAGGTATGAGTATATGTAGAAAAAACTAAACGGATAAATTGACATCCGTTATAACGTTAATGGATGACTACCAAATATACATAAAATAAAATGAACAGAAAAAGGACCGAGATTCCAGCAAATGAAATAGCAAACATTTTCCCGGCGGACTATTGCCCTCAATGTTGCCACGCTAAAGAAAGATAAACTGCGTCCGCCTGCCAGTGACGCGTCCACCCGCCGCATTAGGCGCGCCTTCACGGCAACTAAGTGTGTCACACACTTATTTTTTCCCAGCGGCAATTTTAATTTCAGCTAGCTGACCGTGCCGAGTGTCACTGACGTCGAGCCGTTTGATGTATGGCAGGCAACGCTTACAACGCAGGTAAAATTTCCATCGACGCGTTTAATTAATTTTAAAAGAAACTTCTTTTTAAAAATGTAGATGATACTCAGATAGTTTCAAATACGAAGGTGTTGCCACTCGATATAAGAGCCACTTTTAATGAGGTAACAACATTGAGTGGAACGCGGACTGTTTGTCAACGCTTTGCATCGTATTACTAAAGAATAATTTTACCCGGCTAGAGGCTTCGACTGCATCGACCTCATGCTATTTGTCGACGTGAGGTCGTATGTTTGCTCAGCCAAGTCTCTAGTGGTGGACAAATATGGGCCCGATCGGATGGAATTGCTTATTTTGTCTCTGCCTACAAGACTCCCTTTTACAGGTAAGGGAGTCCGGCGTGCCTCAGGGTAACGCTCTGTGGCCACTTTTTGTTAAATATTTTTTGTAGTAGCGTAATAATTCGGTAGACGGTATTCGAGTGCGTGTTTTTTGTACTTAACAGCACTTGGGGAAGACTTACCGTTTAATCTTCTTTAAGCACCTTATCTCAACGGAAGCGTGCTTATTATGAGTTGATCGTTTAATTACTTTTGTTTCGAATTAGGTTTTATTTTGCGTTTTTATTATACCCAGTGGCAAATAGATTTTGTTAAAATACAGCCTATATATGTATGTTTACTTATATTTAACCTAAATAAAGTAGTAATCACTACTTTTAATTTTATTTTGTAAAGAATAACCAATTTAGGATACCTGTTATTATTTGACATTTGAAATTTCATTCTATGTATGAAAAGTAAAATATGATTATTTTACTTATCTTGATCTAAAAAAAATACTATTACGACTCTTATCTCCGAAGGAGTGGTCAGCGATGTTACGAACGTGTGCCCGTACCATCTCCATATATATCTATGTCATCCACGTTTGACCGATGGTGTTCAGTCCCACAATCGTAATAGGTGGTGAGCCTATTGCCGTGCCGGGCACAGGCCAGAGTCGAGACAACTTTGCAATTAACAAATTGTTACAATATCGATTGCGGTACTAGAAACGAACCGGATACCTTTGACGTGACAGCCGCATGTTTTACCAACTGCGCCACTCGGACCGATTATAATTATCATCTAAATCTGATAATTTTTAAAATCAAAATATACAAGTATATCTAGAAGTAAGACTTTGTTTGCACTTTCCCTATCAACACAAGAGTAACTACTGGGTTTTTTCAATTACCGTTTCTTTGTTATATACTATCTTTTAAATTTTGATTACTAAAGGCGTCATTTTGTTTTAAATTTGTCGTTAGATGTGAAATGTTTTTTGGTTCTCAAAAATAGGAAATAATTTAATTGAAATCATAAAACTACTAGCTTCTACCGTTTGCGAATCATAATGGCGTTCTGGCGAGACGGCGCGCGGCGAAGATAAACAACGAAAGAAACTCTCCAGCAGTCACTCCTTTCAATTTTAATAACAATTATAGAGTTATTCCAAGTAAATGTCAACAAGGATTTATTTGATTCCATGCATTTTTATCATAGACGTAATCGTAAAAAGCTTTTGAGACAGAAACAAACAACCTTTCTCAATAAAACAAATAGGTTACTTGAGAATAATTAACAAACTAAATAAAATAAAACTAAAACCCAAATAGTAACATAAAATATAAATACGACTACCTCTAAAATTATTTTATTTTATTTAACGTATGAAACTAAATGTTGTTTTAAGGTAAATTATTGTAATGTTAAAGCTCACTGATCTGACCGCCATGCGCTATAGGTTCTCTATCGCACCGCATCCACTAGTCTAACGCTCGTCGATCTGACCACGCCCTTAGTCTACTAAGAACTTGAACAATACCTAAGAATACATCCCATTGTACCAGCGGTAGAACACATACTGGGAAGCAAAGTCTCTCCGATAGAATTAAGGGTTTGATACGGCTGCTTAGTTTAGGATCAAATCAAAAAAAACTAAAATCAGCCCGTCGTTGAACCCGCCCACCTAGAGATGGCAGCAGTAGGTACTCCATATAGGGCCGGACTTGTGACTTATAAAGCAACAACCTTTGCCCCAAGGTGAAGTACTGCTACGCTCTGTTGAAAACACCAAGTTTTATGGACGCCAGCCAACCAGCTTCGCCTTGTGTTGTCATCTCGAAGCTGAACATCGCTGTCAAAACCAAGGATCTCAATGCTATTGGAGATGGTGAGTGGAGTGTTCTGAAATTGTGGGACCACGGTAAATAGGGTTTTCTTAGCGGTGAACGCGCAGACTTGTCTTCGTAGTGTTAAATCGTACCCAAGTTTTCCCGTCCCCTGTCAGACACCTTGGACAGAGTGTTCTCAATTTGAGACACTATTCCTCCACAACGGAACAAGGAGTGTTTACACGGCCCTTGTGATAAGCGTCTCCAGTACTGTCATCTGCATAACCATATATGATGTTCATGTCCAACATGTCATTGATATACAGTAGAAACAGCGTAGGAGATAGCACAGAGCCTTGCCAGGACGGGGAACAACAGTATTAATGTGAATACAATTGTTTTCTTACTTTTTAAAACTAACAAACGGACAACTTTGGTCAGACAGCTTTTTACATTATCCAAAATCGTTTTGCGTCTTTAAAGTTTAAATAAAAATGATGTATCTGCAAACAATCTATCTCAAGACTTTCTTGTTAACCTTAGACAAATTTTATGGTTATTATATTAGGATAGAGGAAATATCAATTAAAATATTAAAGTAAAGATATAAAGTTAGTGAGTATTGTACCTACCTGCCACCGATTGCACCTAAAGACGTGCACATACGAGGATTATGACCCTCCAATCCGTATCACGTTACCGCTGTCATAGACTAAATAAAATAAAATAAAGAAATCACATCTAAGCCAGTGGAAGTAGGCATGACTAAGGTTGAAACATTAGCTTAGTGAAGCATTACTTCAAATTTTTACTGTGCCAATAATCAAGACAACTGAATTGGCTACGACGGTACTTAGGTACCTAAGTAATAACAAATGAAAAAATCTAGTTATTTATTTATTATCTTACCTATTATACCTACAGCATAATTTAACTAAAGGTATATAATTTTTTAATTTTACTTTCTCTTTTATTTAGCACAGGCGAAGCCGCGGACAAAAACTTGTACAAGTTGTACAGGAGAAATCCGGTTATACAGGAAGTTGGCTGTATGATTATCCTCTCTGCGCTAATTCAACTCTCACTTGATGGTTACCTAAGCAGCTATGTCCTTCCTCTCTCCCCATAAAATGTCAACAAAATTAACTTAGTAGTTTAACCCCATTCCTTTTAAACCTCTGTGCACTAATCCGACTCACATTTGTCATTTCAAATATCTTTTTTTTTTTTTTCCAAGATGCTAGCTTTCACACTGCTTAATATCATCGAGATAGGTTCAGCAGTTTAGTAGTGAAAAGAACATACAGACAGATATTTAGCTTTATATATTATAATAAATGGATAATTTCATAGGAAACACTCCTAGTAACAGCTTG
This sequence comes from Apoda limacodes, assembly GCA_946406115.1. NCBI lineage: Eukaryota > Metazoa > Arthropoda > Insecta > Lepidoptera > Limacodidae > Apoda > Apoda limacodes. Next base: position 16,480,553 of record OX291542.1, read on the forward strand.
CTGCTTTCAAGAAGTTGAATAGCGTATGGTTTGCACATCAACGTAACTACTGTAATGTGATTGTTTAAATTGCCTGATCATAGAATGAGAGATATCATCCTTGATTTAAAAAAAAATTCTTGTCTTGTTTCATAGGTTTTCGTACCCAGAGGGTGCCAACCGGTACGAAAGGTACTAGTACCCTATTTTTAAGTTGTATTGTGGGGTAACGGAATACTTAGTGCGCGACTCCGACTCGCACTTGGCCGATATTTTTTTTCATTTTATTACCTGTCATTATAAAACTGATTAAGGTACTTTCTACTTTCTGAACTATTTTACTCTTTGACGCTAAGTCTCGGAGTTGGTAGCGGAACACGCAGGGTTTATTTTTCATTGGTAGCCTAATGGTGTTGACATAAGAAAGGGCTCAGGTTGCAATTTGAGATATTCTTATTAAACAAGTGATCAAGTGGAACGTCTACCAAGTACTTATAAGAATAAACTTGTTAACAACTTCATTTTATTTAATCTTTATAATAAAATCCTTGAGGGCTTAGAAGAAATTAAACGTCAATCAAGCCAAAAAAAGACATAAGTGTTTTATGTACTAATGTACTTTAACATAATTATCTAAGTTTTATAACAAAATCTTTCGTTTATTGCTTTACTTTAAGAATACACTTAAAACTTTTTTAAATACATTACAAGTGTTTATTTTGACTTAACCTTCTTAATTGTTTTTTTATTTTGTAAAATTAGTGAACTAGGGAATGCGTGTTATTGAGCTTCTCTCCTCGTCGTCGTATAAAGCGGTCCAGTACAAATTGACTTAGGGTAAAATCCTGAAACACGTAAATCCGTATTTGCAGGTATGGTATGGTATTCTTTACAAAAATAACCAGATTCGTATACCAAGTTTCATCACCTATTTTACCCCCTCTGGAAAGATTTTTTAAAAACCAGTCATTTTTCATCCTCACTTAACCAATAGAAAAAATAACGATTTTAATAATATAAAAATAATTTATGTATCACATCTCCATAAACTACAGTCAGCTTGAGGCAATTTTCTTACAAAAATCCCTCCTAAAGTAGCAGCACTAAAAAACCGGGTTATGGTGCCTGCTAATCGACAGATTGTAGTACATACGAGTATACATGAACGTTATATAATGAAGTAAATCATTAAGTAATGTCGGTTTCCTGTATGTATACCTACAACTATTTTTGATACTGTCTCTACCAATAGTTGCGTATCCGTTTTCAACATCTGCATAAACGTTTGCAGGGAGCAAGCAAGGAGGGCATTCTTTAATAAATCATATCGGACTAAATGAATTAACCAAAAGCCCTGACTGAATCCCATATACATACAAAATTATTTTTTTGCAATATACTGTTTATAACAACAATATCGGCTTTTACGACCTACTTAAGCATAAGTAGTTGTTCATTAAAAAAAAAAATATGTATAGTGACAAAGTGTGACTTTTAATGACGATGTAAATTCATGTATGTTAAATACTGAGAAGCAACCTACAGAAGATCAATCAATTATTTTTTTCACTCATCTACACACGTTCCATTTACACGGAACAGCTAATTTCACGATAGATCCACCCTAAACTAATCGCTCGTAATTGTACCGCAGACTCCCTCAGCCAGTGTCAGGTAACATGAAAATGTATCGTATGTAATGTGATCGCACCACTTTGCGTCACTCTCTGCGAGATCGCACGTGTGAGGTGTGATCCGTGCGATATCGAGCGCCGGGCTCGGGTTACACTACGCATGCGCAACTCTGGAAATTCTTCTCTGTTTACACGAAAAAAAACCTGGACTGGACTTCCAGAATCGATGTCTAAAGTAGTAAAACACTTAGGTAGATAGAGAAAATTAGAGCTGTTAATTTAATTTATTTCCATAGCTTCAAATCTAGGGAGAAATCAATTTAATTCAGGCCTCTTACCAAAAGGCGAGGCGAAGAGTCTACACTAGCAAAATATGTGCACCTACGTATACTAATAAACTTTTAATATAAGACTTGGTATAAAGTGACAATAAAGTTTTAATAATGTCATTCAATCTTTAACAATGGAAGCTTCTGAAAACAAGCACAACACATATATCCTCACGGTTTCTTCGGTAGTAACGGATTTCCAAAGATGCGCTGGAAACCGCTGCCTCGCTGTTAAAAACCCTAGAATATTTTTGTGATTTTTAAGAATAAACATGTAACGCAATATTATAATAAGTCTTTTACAGTCCGCGCTCAAACTAAACACTCTTTGATATAAGACGCACAAACTTTATCACTATGTAAAAAACTGATTCATTCTTATTTTTTTAGGTTGTTTATAGTGTTAGGTTGTTTGGAAGAAATCGCTTCGTTAGCGATAATACCGCATTGTTGTACTCACTCTTTTATATATTTTACTGTTAACTCAGTTCGTTCGCTCACTTTTTTAATTTGCAATAAAGTTTATATTATTTCTTTAATTTAAATCGATAATGTTTTTATTAGTATATATTATTGAAAAACTAAAATATATTATGTATTAATGTTCTTTGTATTTATTCATTGTAGGTAATATATGTATATATTTCAACTCATAAATATATCACTTCCTATCCCCCGTATTCATTTAGCAATTTCCTCTACCCAAAGGCTGTTACGAAAAAATCGCTTATTAGCGATAAGACCGCCTACATTGTAATTTTATTTTTTTAATGTTTTTTTTGTATTTTATTTTTGTGCAATGAAGTATATTACTTCTTCTGCTACTACTGATAGCTGAGCTGAAAAGATGTTATAAATGTCCATTAATCCATACTATCCATACTAATATTATAAATGCAAAAGTAACTCTGTCTGTCTGTCTGTTACCTCTTCACGCTTAAACCGCTGTACCGGTTAGAATAAATGAAAAAAGTTCCCGAAAAACGACATAGGCTACTTGAAAACGTCAAGTGTGAGACGGTTTTTTTCTAAGATTGAGGAGTTGCCGTTGAAATCCTACACCGATAACCGAATTCAGGGCGGTTAGAACCGCGGGCAAAAGCTAGTTTATTATAAACTGATCAAACTCTTCCTCTTCAAATACTTTTCATTAGAAAACCGGAATAACTAACCTAGACCTAAACGACGACGCTGCCATAACTTTTTTACTGAGTTACTTGGGACTCTTAAAGGTGTAGGCACCTGTAGGTAACTATTTTGACGTCAAAATAAATCAAATCAATATCATTTATTCAATTTAGGCTACAATAATTAAGCACTTATGAATGTCTGTACGCCATCGGTTCGTAAGTCTATAGGGCGGGAGACCTTGTACTGAGAAGAACCGGCAAGAAACTCAGCAAGGGCATTTCTTTTCTCCCTTTCTTTTACAGCGTCCACTTAAAATGTTGGAAAATGCCCTCCCTATCATAGAAGGACACTTTCCATTACAAACATAAAAACATGAAATGAACAAGCATAACATAAAAAAGTATCTAATTGCAAAATATAAAAACAGTTTATGTATTCACCACTAATAATCAATGTCCTACAGTATTGATAAAAAAACAAAAAAGTAAGACTAAATACAAGGATACAAAGAAGTTTGCAAGAGCAGACCAGTCTCCACCGGCGGCACCCGTTCACGAGTATGACACATGAATCAGCCATCGCTTCGCTCAACCATGTTTAAGGGAACGTAACGACCCGACACACACGCCACCACCGCAGAGACACTTTGAGAGAGCATGACACACTAAAGCAACTTCAATAAAACTTCGATTGTACTAGTTACAATGTGTGTAGTAGAGGAACAAAATATAAGAGAAGATTGGGAGGTTCGTAATGTTTTACTACCGAGAAGAACCGGCAATAACTCAGCAGAAAATACAATATAGCCTTACACTAGGTAATAACATAATATACAATGTTTTAATTTAAAAAATATTTCAAATGCCCCAATACAAATACAAATCAATTAAATTCTAATTTTTCCAAGCATTTTTATCATTTATGTATTTATCAACTTTGTAATAGCTTTTTTTCATTAAACTATCTTTGACATATATTTTAAATTTATTTAAAGGTAAATTAACCACATGTTCTGGAATTTTATTGTAGAAGAATATACTTTGTATTGCGAAAGAGCTATGTACCTTCAAACGACATTTTGGAACTACCAATTTATCCTTATTCCTTGTATTAACACTGTGTAGGTCACTATTTTTAGCAATAGCAAAAATAGAAAAGACTTCTTAGAGAGAATCCTTCTCAATATGCTATATATAGAGCTTTCAGAAATAGAGCTTAGGGAAGAAATAGATGATGTTATTTCCTCGGCACAGAGTTACTTATCCTATTAGTGTGATAATAATATAGTTCAAAGTTCCTAATTTAGACCATCTGCCCCTTTTCACCTCCTTTCCAGTTTTAAAAGCATGAGATGACAATCGAAATAGCTGACTCACTGGCAAACCTGGGGTCGTTTGAAGCGGGGTACCAGCTAGCCCCTCTCATGTCCCCGTAGTGGGGCAGGTCGGTAGGGCCACAGCCGTACCCCTGGACGGGGGCACCGCCGTAGAGCGGCACCGCGTACGGGTTTCCCGCCATGCCACACGAGGCCCCCGGCCCCAACGGTGAATTGATGCTGCTTCCTGACGAATTTGATCTGTAAACAAAGAAGGTGTCAGCATGACTATTCTCTTTAATTTAAGCACAGAATAAATTATATTACTACGTACAAAATGGCCATTCCCTTGTAGTAGCTACCTCACCGCATCTAGCGTTTCGTTGTATTCATTGCTGCCATTCTTACAAAAGTTTTGTAGACACCAGGCGTACCACGGCTACCCCGGCAAATATCTAGACCGATACTTATAAGTGTGTGTCTAGTGTATCTAGTGTCGTCCGCATAAACTATTTAATTGAGCGAGCTAAACATAAACAAGTGGCAGGTCGGCCGGCTTTGTGAAGCAAAAATAATTAAAAAGTTTTTTATACAGTTTTCATTAAAAAAATCACTTTTTTGTAAGATTATCATGGCAGGAATGAGATATCCTTTTTTCTTTGTTAAAATATATTTGAAATACTTATTTGGCAATCGTTTAGGCATACCTACTCAAACGGTAGAACTTTGCTTGACCTACCGACCCTTCAAAAATCTAATAACTTCTTTCTTGAAGAACCCCATACTGTAGTCCTTAGAAAAAACCTTGGCAGAGACCCCATTCCACAACTCAAGCGTTCGCAGGCGGATCATTTTGGTTCTTAATATAGAATTAGGTAATAAGAAAATCAAAATCATAACAGAAGAAGAAATAAACAAATTTATAAAAAGAAGGATTAAAAATGGAACATGAAAAAACAGGGAAAAAATAATGTTAAAGAATCCTGGGATTCATGGAATGATACATAAGTATGTTTCCTTTTATGTAGTAAAATTCCTAGTATTCATTACGACTAATTATATGTATCCGTTTAGACGGACTTATGGGAGACATCTCGATTCTACGATGATTTTAACAAAGCCTTTTTACGGGTAAGCTTACAGCATAGTAGCTAATAGTCAAAAGTGATCATGTATCTATGCTCTAAACATTGTTTAAAAATTGTTATAAACTGTTTTTAATCATCTAATAAAAGACATTGTTTTATTTCAAACTGTTTTTAACAGGTTTAAAATACGAAACATTGTCATTTAAGCGATTTATGTATTTTCTTAAGCCTTGTGTAGATCAAAGTCAAATCTTTTGAATCGTCAAAGTTATGAAATCAGAGCAAGTTTGTGTCTATTTCAAGTATTACGAACGATTATGAATATCGCTATTATTTTTAAAATAATCAATATTTTTATGAAAATTATCTAGGATAAGTATACTAAGACGGTAAGGTTAAAACATTGATTACTTAGAACTGTCTATGGGAAGGGATAGATTGTAAAAATCTCGAACAGCTTTCTTCTGCAGCACAAAGATTGTTTTAATATCAGCTGCGTGTCCCCATACTTAATAAAATACTGTAAGACATCACGCTATGAATTAAGTAAGTATACTTTTTGGACAGTAGCTTCACCTGTAAGATGACAAATCTTTTTAACCACGAATGCTGCAGAACTAAGCCTATATTCGCCAAGCTATAGGTACGTAGGCCACATTGAAGCTCTGTGATAACACCTAAGAATACTACGTTACATACAAAATCTGCTTCCCATTTAGAAGTAGATACACTGGTTCTTACCTGACTGTCAGTTGGTTTTAAAAATTCAAAACCTACATTTGTTGTTTTTAGCTATTTAAAAGTAAATTATTTATGTTGAACTAGTAGGCAACTTCAGACAGCCTACAACATTTTAAACAGTTTTAAAGTTGATTACCTACAATCAAAAGTTACAAAGTACTAATTAATTAATTATTTTGTTAAACAAGTAGTACAGACAGTTTCTCTTAAAATAAAGAACCCTTTAAACCAGATCCTTGGCTTAATAGATGTTTCAAATCCTACGTAAGCGAAAACAAATATTTAACAAGTTTAATCTGAATATTGAATTTAGTCTTAAGAAGTCGATCTTAATGTTTTTTTTTCCCAAATTCCTAACGGAATACAAAAACAAACAAATCCAATCTGCTACTGATGCACGGTGCCAACTCGTCACTTCCAAACAATGTCCCGCTTATCTCCCTAATCCCTATTTACACAATTTTAATCTCTTGGTGCCCTATCAGACCATCCTATCCCAAATCTATTCAGACTCAAACGTACCATTTTGTCATATCGCAATAATTTTAAACCTTAAAACGACTACAATAAAAACTATAACATTTTGCACAAGTGAAGCTTAAGTGGAACACCCCAGGGCAACCATTACGATGTTTGACTTAACAAATTGAGTTTTGACAGGGCGGGAAAATTTAGCGCGAACCGTTTTAGGTTAGGTCGGTAATTGGAGATAATTTTTAATTGATTTTACGGTGTTAACTTTACATTTCTTTTGTTTGTTACTGCGTTAAGATAATTAAATATATGAATAAAGTGCATGCCTACGGAATGTAAACATTTATCGAAGAGACGGAGATAGGAACATCGAGTTTATTTTCCACTAGGTACTATCAAGATAACGAGCTCTTGCTAGGTTTTAAGGAAGCAAAAAGGGTAGCAAACGCTATAACGCAGTAAACACTTTCTTATAACCTACCGAGAGGTCGTAACCCCTACAGTACCTACAAGTACCTACTTAAATAATAATTGTAATCATGCCATGACCTGAGTAATAACAATAAGATATTAGAAATAACTTAAAATTATAAAAGTGCATATTTATTTATTGATTTATAAACAGTTGTAACAACAGTAATGGTAAGGTACAGAGACACAAATTAAAAAGTGAATGTACGACTACTTATAGGTAATTCAGCTTGCGCATTATAATACAAACACATAATATACTAAATTATTAAGAGTTAAAATATTTAATGTACGAAGAATCTTCAAATTGAAAAATATAAGTAATTTATTTGAAAATAGCTAATAAAAATGAAATTCTGCTATTGTGCCATGATTAGGATCTAAGACATTAAATGCGCTGGTTATAAAGTTTTGTAGTTGAGCGTACATTGAGCTTGCGAGAATAAAGTCAATGGGGTCCCTAGATAGTTAGTTGGAATTTTAAAATTGAAGTTTTGTAAAATTTGTGAGCAATCTATTTCGTGTCTAATGATTTTGTACAAGAAAATTAGGTCAAGCATATCTGTTCTTTTCGTCAGGGATACCATTCCAAATTTTTCAAGTCTATGCATATAGGCGTTGCCTTTCTTCGCTTGACCGTTAACAAGATGCCACAAAAACCTCTTTTGCAATCTTTCCAATTGCAAAGCATGTACGGAATAATGTGGCCTCCATACAACACTCCTGTATTCAAGGGTACTACTACGTACAAGATTATTGTAAAGTATAATTATATAATTATTTAATTAATATATAGTATAATGAGTTGTGGGTTGGCGGAAAACCTTACAAATTCTTATTACAAATCCGGGCATGGTATAAATGTTAGTTTTTTATCAAATAAAACTCTTCGATCTCTATGCAATCTACTTCTTTGAGGTTACCTATTATCTATGTGGTCTTTGGATATTATTTTGTTTAGTTTCCTCGTAAAAGTAATGTGGTAACATTTGTCTAAGTTGAGTTTGAATTAAATTAAACTAGGCTCATAATGGCCTCAACTAATGCCATTATTGATGCCCTAAGCTTTCCTACATCACAACAAAACCTACTGTTTTTTGTCTTTTCCGTCCTATATTTATGCCTTTTTTCATATCGATGGGGGCAGCTCAGAAAAATATGTCACTAGGCGGTCATACCTATCCGGGTACGTTGCTTAGGAAATGCGACTTATAATATACCAGCTACGATTTTACAGGCGCTTATTTAACGGAGGTAGGTCAAATTGACCTTGCCGTGTAAATTCTTCTTTAATATAGCTACTAGGTATAATTCGCGCCACGTCAGTTGAACTAAAATGGCGGCCGTCTGAGCAGGTACAGTACGGACAAATGTACTAACGAACCAAAAATGTGTTACTGCGCAGGTTTAACTTACGTGGCGCGATTTATACGAATATTTAGTTACGAAAACAATAATTCTAGCAGGTGTGCCTGTACACCACTTGTGCGGCCAAAATAAACACTTGTGCAAATTTCAATTGTAAGTACCTACAAAGACCGTGGCACCGTGAACTTACGTCACCAGTGGTTACGTACGTGTCGCATTGGCAAATAGATAAACAAGGATGTGTTTAGCCATTGAACGGAGATACGTCCACTGTGGTTACGCTGACGACCATAAATGCTTAAAACTTTGAATCATTTCAGAGTGTCAAGATTGTGTAGGGTATACAAACGATAGTGTGTTAAAGCTAATAGGTACAATAACTCCTAGTGACTTTATAATGCCCTAGTACATCAATCTTATAAATACACAAAATCTTCTACTTATTTCTTAATTTTTTTAAGTGAAAACTTCTTTAGCGGCGTTGTGCACTTTTTTTGGTATGGGTAAAAAATGATAAACTCGCGTCAGGTCACGTGTCCTAATCGTGGAAATTCGTAAGACGGAAACCGTAATGCCACGCCTATTATAATTTTTATTGATGTTGAAAACTTCTTTAGCGGCGTTGTGAACTTTTTTTGGTATGGGTAAAAAATGATAAACTCGCGTCTGGTCACGTGTCCTAATCGTAGAAATTCGTAAGACGGAAACCGTAATGCCACGCCTATTATAATTTTTATTTTTAGTATTCGCGATTATGAGTAGTACAGGGAGGTTGGATATGGAATTTTAATTCTATGACAGATTGCGATGTCAAATATACTGCGTCAAAAAAGTAAATAAACAAACATTATTATTTCTTGACAATGTCAAAGACATGTCTTGTGACATATTTGAGTGTTAAGCGCGAATCGTGTGTAAAGGTTTTCACTTCTGCCGGCACTCCCGGAGTGCAACTCGTTTTTTTTTTGAAGTGAAAACTTCTGTAGCGGCGTTATGCACTTTTTTTGATATGGGGTAAAAAATGATAAAACTCGCGCAGGCTGATCGAAAATTCGTACGACGTAGACGGAAACCATAATGCCACGCCTATTATAATTTTGAAGTGAAAACGTCTTTAGCGGCATTGTGCACTTTTTTTTACTAACTTTTTTTACTTTTTTTTGTAAAAATTGTTAAACTCTGTAGGACGAACAAAAAGTAAGAGAAAATTGGGTTGTTAAAAAGATGAAAGTGCGGATTACACATGTAAAAATGTTATATCCAGGTTGTATGTTTTCACTTCTGCCGATAGTCCCGGAGTGAAATCCGTTTTTTTTATGTACTTACTATCAGCTAAGCCTAAGAAACTGATGAATGTATGCAGGAATTCGTTGTTACACAAAATGTGTATCATCTGACCTTCGTTACCCTGAGGGACAACCAGGCCTCTGCTTAAGTTATTTCATTTTAGGCTTTGATAGATTTATGGCGAAACCGACTTTAAATATCACGAGTCATTTAGAGTATTGTCACTGACAACAACAGCCTTGATTGTTTCCAATGTCAAACACCACAAGGCCTCTTGATTTCGAGAATTATATTTTATTTATTTACTTCTAAGACAAAAATCTAAATCTTATCGTTGGTGTCTGTCCGTGCGTCTGTCTTGCAGCCATTTGCCTTCGAAATATTGAGCGTATAAAGTTTAAAATATCAAAAATTATGTAAATTTATAGTGTTGACCCACATAATATATTCCATTATTTTATTGGAATTATTTAGAATATGTGAGTCGCAAATTGTTAATAGGTTAATCGCGTCAAAATCGTCTCTATATATAGGTATGTAATTATAATATTATAATCGGCTGATAAAAATGTTCAAATTGACGCAGAAAAAGCCGGGGCAACAGCTAGTCGTTTGATAAATAAAGTAAAAATACTAATCCATACTAATATTATAAATGCGAAAGTAACTCTGACTGTCTGTTACCTCTTTACGCTTAAACCTCTGTACCGATTATGATGAAATTTGGCTTGGAAATATTTTGAGTCTTAAGAAGGACAAATGCTACTTGAAAAGTTTGGTTTTTTTTCTATAATTGAAAACCTACACCGATAACCGAATTTAGGTCAGGTGACACTGCGGGGAAAAGCTAGTATTTAATAATTACGTAATGCTCGTATCCAATTGACGGACGGAACGGAACCCTTACAAATTTTTCATGATCGTCTGTCCGTCTGTGCAGTGGCACGGGCCGGGATTATGTGCCACTATCGCTCAGTACGTTTGGATAAAATCTCACAAGCATATGTGTTATGTGAGTTATAAATAAACCATTCATATTCAATCAAAGCCAACTGTTTCTGGTTTTGCTGTTAGAAGCTATTCTTTAATCTTATAATCTTCCCGAAGAATTCGGCTATCAAAGATAAAAGTTTTTTTCAAACCTGACTGGTAGTTCCAAAGATTATCGCTTTCAAACAAAAACCAAACTAACTCTTTACCTTAATTATATTAGTATTGTTTGTTTTGACTGGTCTTTTTATTTTTGCTATCCTTATCGAAGAAAAAAATCGTTTTCTAACTACTTAGTACGGTAGGTATATAGGTAGGTGCTACGGCCCTTGGTTGATGCGTTTTATAAGCATTTACCAGTTTTCTTATAGTCAACCATATTATTGATATCATATCTTATAATAACAGTCACAAAAAGTAGGTATTTTAGTTATACCATATGGAAATACCAAAAACCTGCCAAGTGCGAGGTTTCCGTACAAACTTATTGTATGTAGATAATTTTATTTTAATATGAGGTTTATGCCTTAATTATCAGTTTTTGTTTTTTTTCTATATTTGTGATGTAAAATCTTGCTTCTTGCCAAATTTCATGATTCCAGGTCAATGGGAAGTACCCCATAGGTTTTGATTTATTTGTGTCATAATATGCGACAAAAAAGACCGTATTTTAGGCATATTTTTTTATTCCATTGACATTGACATTTGACAGATAGACAGACAAACTTTTTTTCTTTGATGTGTTATAACTATAAAATACAAATTTTGGACATTTCCTATATTTGTGAAGTAAGACCTTGGTTCGTATCAAATTTCATGATTCTAGGACAACGGGAAATACCCCATAGGTTTTAATTTATTTGCGAATGCTAAAATATGCTATCAAAATATTTTTATATTGCGTTGACTTAGAAGTTTGATTTTTTTAAAGCTTCAAGGGACCATAGACCTTTGTATTTGATATTAATTTCAACTTGAAACCTCCAAGCGTTCAGGGGTTTTGACAGACATACATACAGACAAACAGACGGAGAAAATAGTAATTCCATAAGAATTCCTTCTTTCCGTTTGAGGTACAGAACCCTTAAAGTATAGATATAGAATATACATATTATTGTTGCGGGTTTATATGTATATATCTTGCTTTAACTGTTAGATGATGTGCAAAACGCTTGTATAATAAGCATGTGTTCTGAGGAATTGTTCGAAATAATGCCCACGGCTACCTTCTAACATCGCACCGCTCGCCATCGGCAGGGAATTCATTCTCACACCTAAATGGTCGCGTACAGTGCGGTTTCAGAGAACGCTTAGGTTGTGGAATGAGCTCCCTGCCAAGGTTTCCTCTAAGTACTACGGTATCGATTTCTTTAAGAAAGAAGTTATTAGATTTTTTAAGGGTCCGCTACGCGCGAGTGACGCCCATGCGGTGTTGCAAGCGTCCATAGCTTGGTTGCCACCTTAATAAAAAGAGATCTTCATTTAACTCATACTGCTAGAATCCTCGATTCGTGAATCAAAAATTAAATTTTATTTCGCATTATCATGACTACTTGCTACGACGATTCGTAGCGTGCGCGCGTTTATGTCTAATATATGTAAAATAAACATGGCCGACTACGACTACTTAAGTTTCGTTTAAGATTCATTTTAAAATACGTTTTTTTAATGTTTTACGGAATATGTGTCTTAATTTATCCTTCTTGCAATCACTCCGGGCCAAGTGCGTCTTATACACGCATTATCTTACGGTTCCGTAGCACGAGATTTTTTGCCGATATCTAAATAAGTTGAGTACAAATTTTAATTAAAAGTATTCGTTAAGAAATAAAAACTCATTGAATTTGTTTTTGATTTCTTCAACACATTGTTGAGGAAGCAAGTAATAATATTTACCATTCTGTTTTGAAAGCTAAGATAAAACATAATATAATAAAGTCAGAATTAAAAATGTCGAAACACAATATCCATTACATAGAAATAAGTAACTTTTTCAAGAAATAAAATAATAATGTCAAAATAAAAAATGTCAAAATACAATTAGTAAAATTATATGTTAAGATAAAACAAAAAGTAATATCGATACTCGAAAATTACACAAAAATGTCATTATTTTTGACTCCAAACATTTTCGTTGGCAGTGTGATTTTTATTAAATGACATTTCATATTAGATTAAAATTTATGTATAGATAGTTCAGGGTGGTCTCTGACATCTTGTTGTAAAAGAGCAAACACTTCCCGACAAAAGAATCATTAAATTTTTTGCGGCTAGTTACATTAGCTAATTTATTTTTGTTACGTGTATTAATACTGTGTTTATTGTTTTTATATGGTATAATTGCAAGTTCCTACAAACATACATTATATTTCAGGCGGACCGTAAGCTTGTTTGCCATTTTAGTGGTATAAAAAAAATTTAATAAATGTATTGTAATGTCACTGTTAAAATGCCAACGTTCTTGAAAACTTTTCGAATGGAATCCCGAAGTTTTAGAATGTCACAGTTTTATAATTTTTTTTCAGGGGGGGACTAACTATGCAAGTATTTCTTTTATCCTTAGATTTAAAAGTTCATACATCAAAGCAATTTTAATAGAAAATTACTAATTCGCCGCTTTTCAATCGCCTATTCGCCTTATGCGCCATATAATTTTGTAACGACCTTCAGGAAATAATTTGTTTAAGGTGAGCTCTTCATATTCTGGGAAATATTTGGATGGGTCGTTAAAAATGCATTTAAAGTCTTGATGTATTTTTTCCTCTCAAGTGCATACTTTGCTAGACATTAGCTTCGATCGTTAAAGATGTTCCTGACTTTTAAACCGAACCCAACTTTTAAAATCTGAAAATCACAATAATAGTAGAAATTCACACATTGAAAAATAAAAAAATATTGTTTTGAACAAAATGGATTTTTTAGCATTTATATTCTCATTTAACGGAACCCTCACTTACACGCACTTGGCCGGATTATTTTACATTATTCTATTTCCAGGTCGGGGTAGCTGGTTGTGTGAAATGGCTAGACCCTAAGACATTTGTCTCAAATCTGGCGCTGGAGCTACCCTTGAATTTTGTTACAAAACTGTATGGCGCATGCATAGTGGTTCCATTTTATTTCAAAAACTTATGAAAAGACAAACGGACGGACTAACAGGCTGGATAGATGGACCTATGGACGTAATTAAACCCTAAAAACTTAGTCTAGTTGTATATGAAATGATAATATATATATATCTATTGTGCCACATTAAAAATTGTCATGACAATTTAGATCAACCAAACAATAATAATTAAATTCTTATGGTAACCAGAGCTTCAGCACCATGATCCACGTCATTTTCGTAAAGGTAAGGCATATGTAAGTAAAAAACGTATGCATACTTGATACTGGTACTATAACAGGTTTTATACAATATTATTAGAGACCAAAGGTCATTAGTGCCAGACGCTTTTTGTGGGTTTAAACTTCTACAGGACGCTTTGAAGGTCATGAAAAAATTAAGAAATCTATTTCATATGTATGTTAAAATAGTTGAAAACCAGGTAAAATTATTACTACTATCCTCAATGTGCTTCTAAACATATTTCCAGCGGTTATTATGCGAGTCATGACGCCTTAAGAGCGACCCCTACAACGATGGCCACAGACTAACACTGTTCACCATACTCTTCATGTTTCTCCATATACATAGCCTACCATCTTGTGGTCTAGACATCTGGATGTAACGAGCGATTGTTAACTGTCCGTCGCAAAGGTCTTAACTAAATCTTAGTTAAAATAATAATTTAGGTGATAATTCTTGTCCACGCGTTAAGTGAAAAACGTTGCTGTGTATTTTGCGTCCTTTAGTTTAATATTTCGAATTTAATTACAAACCTGTATGGTGATTTGCAAAAGACGTTTCAGTGGATTTGAAGTCGAATCGAAAATAAAAAGTTTTTAATTGCCCTATTAAACAATTTTTATTCTTCGGTTGGTCTTAAAGTTATATATTAAAGAAACTTAGAACTTACTTTTATTTTTCTTCGGAACCATATATTCGACAAGTGAACCAATGATAAGTAAGAATGGATAAATCTACAACGGTTTGGTTTTTCCACATATCTACGGAATCCTAAAAACAAATGATTGAAAAACACATGACGAAACTATAAGCGTTCAAATTACTTTTTGTCAAATTAAAAAAGAGCTGGTTGGTTCCTCGTATACAAGGATTAGAGTTGCACTTTGAAATTTGAATCTCTAGGGACGCAAAGTGATTTCAATTTGGAATGTGGGTTATAGAGATCGATCAAGAAGACTGTATGAACAAGTAATTAGCTGTATAATAAAAGTCGCTGGCGGCGCGCGGACCAAATAAAAAAAAATTATGGGGAAAAGTAAAAACCGCATGAAATCTATTCCGTCTTTGTATATTTGTTTACTCAAATTAGTATTAATGATGATACTTTTATAAAAAAAATAGTGTGTTTTCCTCAAGTAGTGATAATGAAATATATAAATGTACTATTCTTATTTATAAGTTACACTTACATCTTTTCTCATAGACTCTATGACATAGAGGGTGATAAAAAGTAGAGTGTATCAGTCGGTCACAAAATTATTTACCTCGTGCGCCGTCCTTTGAATCTCGCCGTAAAAATATTATTTTGATCCCTTGTGATACAATCTACTAATTAAGCATTTTTCTACGTTGGTATATACATACCTACCTACCACTTAAGGACAGATATGACAAAACTGTATAATGGCCAACCTTTTTTTACCCTAAAATTGACAAGTAGAAGAACGAATAGACATGACGAACTCCGTGTGACTGCGGAACCCTTATATTTGACAAACAGATGGACGCAGAGATATGACAAAGCTATACCTAGGTTAACACTACATAACATTCGATCTATGCACTCAAGCATATTAAACCCCACGCTCTACGCAAAAACATTCGCAGATCGCCGCAATAGTGCTCGAAACGCGATAAAGAAAATTAAATGTCACTACGCGTTTTCTTTTAAAAGGGTTTTTTTTTATTTTAACTGATAGCCTCCAACTCTTATGAATTTGTAAATTTTAAGGGCAATAATCCCTATAAAATTCTGTACAATTCTAATTTAAAACGCACACCATATCTGATACATTACGATTTTGAATACGCACAACAATACGCCCGCACTGCACCGAGCTTTAGAATCCGTAGGACATGATCTATATACTTTGAGCTTTATAATATCGAGTTGACAACTAGAGTTTGCGTCATATAAGTGTAAATGTATTGAAATGCGGAGCGATAATTCTATCGTATATTGTTTCGTTAATCTCATTCAAAGTAGTGCTTTCGCCACGTAGAAACTTAGATGGCCAGTCTAGACGTAGAGACCGGTAGAAGCTCGTCTAAATAATCAAAATTATACAACTTGAAAAAATGTTCATACCTAACTCTGGTTTTTTTGGACCAATCTATACTAAATTAAAATAAATAAATAAATATCGGTTTCATTTAAATCGGTTTATAAATGACGGAGTTCTGACGTAACAAACATTAAAAAAAAACATACAATCGAAATGAAAACTTCCTCCTTTTTTAAGTCGGTTAAAAAACACCCCGGGATTTTTGTACAAAATAATGAAATTGAAAAAAATATGAAATTTTGTACCTTTTCGCCCGGTGCGTGTTGTACACGCATTAAGAGGGGATTTAAAGCCAGACGAATTCGGCATACAACGTGGAATATGAAAGTATGTGCGTAAAACACTAAATATTAATAACTTAAATAATATTATTTGTATTAAAAATTTAACTATAGCAGCCATAGGAAATTTCAGGAAAATTATATAAGTATAAAAATAAATAGAAAATTGGCGAAAACTAAAGTGAACTTTGGGATTTTTTCTATTGAGAAAATTTTATTGCATTATTTTTTTGATAAATTGGAATTATTATGAAGATACTATGTGTTTTTTTAGGGTTCCGAACGCAACAAGTAACGCTGATAGTTTCTGCATGTCCATCCGTCCATATCTGATATAAAGATATAAAGACCTACTAATGGTCCTGTAGATATATTTATTAATTAAGCCGACAAAGACGCAAAATTTTATTTTATTCCGGGACGGAGCGTTACGCTTGGCGGTACAACTTAATAATCTAGTTGCTCTATCGTAAAACCTACAACACATACAAGCTTCAATCTTGCAGTGATCATAGTGTAAGTCAGCACTAAAGTATAACAATAAATAATAAAAACCGGTCAAGTGTGAGACGGCCCCGAGCCATTTACCATCTTAATATAAAGGGGATTCCCATAAAATAATGTTTTTTAAATGTTGTTACAAATCTGTATGATGGTTCACTTAAGACATCTTTCTGTGTAATTTAACTGGAATTGATATAGAGATGTCTAAATTAGGCTGTGACAGACAGACGGAAAGACATGAAAAATTTATGTAAGGGTTCCGTTTTTATCATTTGGCAGCCAAAAAATCACGAATCCCTGAGTTATTAGAATATTATGAAATATAAATTTACTTTTTTCATAATATTCTAATGACTCAGGGAACCATTCGTGATTTTTTCACTCTGTAATATACGAAAAAACACGTTATCAAACTAAATTTATTGATTTAAAGTGTTTTTCTAACTGAAATATGGCTCCCTTTAATATGAAAATTACAAACCCCTTTTGTTGCTTACGTGCAGCCATGTTACTTAGCATATTCAAAATGCAGAGCGTGATAAATGTTTTGTTAACAAAAGTAGCGACTGCTAAAGTGTGTATGAGGACAAAAACTGTAACTAGGGTTGCAACTATATACTGTTAAAATCAGTATTAATGGAAACAAAATAGTAATAGTTAATAGAAAACAAAGTAATTATAATAAAGAAAAACACGTAAAATGGAAAAAAAACTACTTTTTTTGTTTTAAAACGTATAAAAAAAGTTCCTAATGTATAAATTAGAAAGAACTCCAGAAAATGACAACAAATATATAAACGCGGAATCGAGCTGACCAAGACCTTAATGTTTAAAGCTGGTGTGTAGGTATTATCGTTTGCAATGTAGCAAAAACAAAAATCTTGTTTTATATTTCACTCTTAAATCTTAACCTTATTTATTTTTTAATTATCTGACAAGAAATCCGCAATAATAACACATCTGTGATCTGTGAAAATTTGAAGTAATAATGGAACCATAGTAATAAGGTTCCATTAGCATTCCTTTGTGTAAGGAACTCTTAAAACATAAAGAGGTATAATTGTATCGTATCTATGTATCTACTGTGTATTTTCTGTTAATACATCAATAAAGTTCTGGGACGACAGGAACAAATTTTCTATTAATTTAATCAAAACTGAGCCCATTTATTTTATTTTTAACTTGCAATGTGTTTAGGTTTACAATTGCAAAGCATTAAAAATCGTGCAAATTTTATATAATCTGCACAAAACTCTAAAGATGTGTAAGTACCTATTAAGAAATAAAATAGGTAAGTATTAATTTTTTTTTATTCATTTAAATATTGTTCATTTTACAGTATTTATTATAAAAAAAGGTTGGCAACTCTATTTATGGCTATGGTATCGTGCAAGTGAAGTGTGTTATAATTTTATAAAGTGTTAGAGAGATAGACACCAACTTCAAACTGTAATTTAGATCAGATTTATTGTATTAATTTTTTTTTTACATCTTTTTGAAATTGGTTGTTGTTTTTGTTAAAAAGTTTTTACCTATTTTGACCAATTGGCTTATTTTCTCGTACACAAAATAAATAACAAAATTGCTTCAAATGTGCCTATAAAGATTTGTAAAGTTCCCTTAATTTCTCCAAAACCCTATCGTTATATCCTAACCTGATGACCATGGGACCGCCTGGAAAGTATACCCTTTCAAACAAAAAAAGACTTTTCCAAAACGGTCAAGGCGTCTTCGAATAATCGGGGAACATACATAATAATAAAGATTACAACGAATTGAGAACCTCCTTCTTTTTTAAAAGTCAGTAAAAAAAAGGAAGGACATCGATTCTGGATTGTTGATAACAAGTAACAAAACACAGAACTCCCCAGTCTGCAGCATCTGTCTCCTGCCTCGAGTCAGCACAGTCAGTCACGTCTTATTTAATTTAAAAGCCTTCGAATTGTAAGAATTATAGCAGCATTCTACCATTTAATGGTTTTACACTTACTGTCAATTTTTTTAGGTGTAATTTTTTTCCATAATTTTAGTAATACAACATGATACCTACTACCGAATACATTACTTATCTTATTTTTTATTACATCTCACCTCACCCTCAGTTGAGAATTTTAATTGATGAATTGGAATTTGGATAATCTCCTATATGTATACAATATAGTGCAAAAACGAGAATGGCTTCCTAGGGTTACTTATGCAAACAAAAGTCGACTTTAAGATGACAAACCTCTTCATACCGCGACTGTACCTACCTACCTAAAGATATAAGTTTAATCTTAAATACATGACAATGAGTTCAAAATGAACTACAATGTTGGATGTTGTCACTTAATCCTTTTTGTAAAAAAAAAATCATTATGTATTTAAATGTCATATTATTATTATTATCATATACCTACTTATTAGAAATTCTTCACGTTTTGCTAAGACAACGTTTTCATTGATTATTTTACTTTGTTAAGGTTCAATAAAAAATATTTTACAAAAACCCATACTGGGTTATAAATAAACTATAGGTTCTTAAATAAAAAGAAAACAACGAAATCCTTTTGAGATCGTTATGTGTAAAAGCCATATTTCAGATTTATAATATCACGAAAATAATTCTATCGATCGCAAAAAATAATAAAACAAGTTTTGAAAATATAACGATTCCTTCTAGATACTAGGTACCTACAAAAAATTCGTAAATATTTTAAATGTTTCTAGCTGCACCTTAAAGTTTAAAAAGAAAAATTTTATTCTCATTTAGGCCTAATTTTTGATATTTTTGTATGATTTAAAAACTCTGGGAAATAGGTAGCCTACCTACCTAGGCAGATTTGTTCAAAGTCTAAGTACTTTAAAATGATAGTTGATTTAGATTAACTTATAGGTATATACGGATGCATACTAAAGGTTGTACCTACATAGGGCAAAAAGGCCCAATTCATAAACAATGTATAATTTTCAGCAAAATTTCACACAAATCAAATTTTATTCTTGAATTGTAATTTTTCTTCGATTTTGTTAAAAAATAACATCACCTAACAAAATAAAAATCCTTGTCCAAACAACAAGTGTACCTACGAAGCGAGTAACTTGACCACTGTACATACCTGCACAAACAAACAAGAACGAACTATATCCTTCGGAAGAGTGAAGTACTCTCAGACCTTCGGCACTCGAGCGCCGGGGGGGTGGGAGAGCGATCGATCCACGCACCTGTACGGCGACGGCGGGTTGTTGGCCAGCTCCAACTTGCGGTACTCCTCGATTGGGGACAGGATATCGGTGACACTGAACGGGGTTGAATGCTGAAGGTGAAGGTGCGACAGGTTGTGCTGCAGCAGGGCCGACTTAGGCGACAGGCTCATCGCCAGCTCAGCGGCGCTCAGTTCCGGCAGCGTCTCCGCCGGACACGGCGAGTAGCCGTCGCCCTCAGCGGACATCCGACCGGCCGGTACTCGACGGCACTCGACGGCTCAGCCTCTAGTGGCTCTCGGGACGAGAGTGCCGGGCCCCTGTTCTGACGGGGCTCCGGACACTTGACGGGCCCCGCCCCGCCAACTCACGCCGACCTATAGCGAGGGCCCGCCTTGCTCATTGGTGCCGACGGTTTCGAGAGGGTCGCATGGTAAGGCCCCCTTGGGCGCAGTCGCTAACGCGGCGCCAGTGCCCGCGCGTGGTGGGGAGGGTACAGTGTCTGTCTCGTGTTAGATTAATTTGTTGCTTTTGGACGGTTTCGGAGGCTGCCCAAAGTTTTTTGTTATGTTAAAGTTTTGACGGTTCGTTTTTGGGAAGGTTTTAATTATGATTTATGTAGGTCATTGATGTTGCGTTTGTGTTTATTGGTAACTAAGATTCAGGGTAGGGTGTACAGTAAGTAGCAGTACGTAACTGATGTTCTCTTACATTTTTATGATTTCACCTTATTAGGATATACGATTTTAACCAATTTCATAAAAAGAAGTGGTTTATATTTGGATTCAGTTGTTTGTTTACCTAAGCACTTAGGTATATTTTGTACTTATCTACCTCATATTCCAGTCTTGAGGAAACGTGGTATTTCATGATGTAGGTAATTTTGGAAATTGGGTAATGTACTGAAGCTGCTATAGTAGGTACTTAAGGTATCTTAGTAGGTACTTAACGTAGTTCATTTGACAACTGTATATAATGTATAATGTGAAGTGTTACCTGTTTTCTATGTCTTCGGTTATTCTACGGTTAGTTTCCATTTTTACCCTAAGGGCACGTGGGGTAGGTACCTACTAGCCCAGTGCCCTCGGACTACGGGAGCCACGAAATGCCAAATCCTAGGCCCACAGATTTTTATCAAGTAAGATTATTTAACAAAAATGTAAACAAATGATTGTTAATTAACAAATCAATTGCAGATGTTTTCAACAGTTTTCGTAATTGTAACAAGTATAATTTAGAAACTTTAATGTCAAACGACAGAAAAATCGATGAACTAGGACAAACAAGAAACGAGGTTCAACAACTACTTACTACAATAAAAACTCTTTAAAAAAACGCAGCACATTGCCATCAGATATAGATCAACTACCTGAGTGATTCCAGTATATTAAGACTAAAATAACTGGTTTCAAAGTTCAGAAAGCTCTATTACCTACATGAATGTTATTCAAATAATTAAAAAGAAGAGGTCATTTATGCCTTTTGTTAAATAGATATTCGAAGTGCTCACTGATTCATACAGAAATGACGTTTTAATTCAATTCGCAACACTAATCTATAACTTTGAGGGTATGTTTACATCAATTATTCGTAACAAGAATTATTACCTTTTAGTTAATAGGATGTAACAAATCACAATTTATGTTAGATACTTATAGTTACTGCGATTTGGTTGTATCAGGAATGATGATCGAACTTTTAAATCCATTAAGGAAATAATATATATTTTGTTAATATTTATCTACGTACACCAAAAGTTGAGCTGCACAACCAGCAAGGACAGATTATTAGTGTTGTCCTCGTGTTGTTATATCAAACAAATTGCTACCAAATATCTATTTGTAATTTATAATATTTTCCGGAATTTGTGTAATCTAACAGAAATGACGGTATAGTTATCAGTCCGTTTATGAGTCATAGGCATTTAAGTTAAAAACCGTTTGACGTAGGAATCCCCCCTTTGATACCCCCTTTGTTTGTGTTTTTAGTATTTTAGGGACCCGTAGTCAACAAGGAAACCCTTACAGTTTAGCCATGTCCATCCGTCCGTCTGTCCGTCTGTCGGTCCGTGCCAGCTAAATGGCTGATTCTGGGTGAGTGAAAAAAATCATGGGAGTAGCATATATAACGAAATTAGAAGAAAAACTATCACAGTTCAGTAAGATTTACAAGTTAATGAGTAATAGTCAAATAACTTGAAAAATCGGCCAGGTGCGAGTCGCACGAAGGGTTCCGTACCATTATATATAAAAACGGCAAAACAATCACGTTTTTTTTTATGGGAGCCCCCCTTAAATATTTGTTTTATTTTAATTTAATTATTTATTTTTTAAGTGACTGTATAACTAAATATTCTGTGGGTATTTTAAGCGTCTATCTGTTGCCGTTATCAATTTCGAGCAAAACCGAGCAAAAAAATTATGTTTGTTGTATGGGAGCCCACTTAAATATTTATTTTATTCTGTTTTTTAGTATTTGTTGTTATAGCGGCAACAGAAATACATCTCCTGTGATAATTTTAACTGTCTTACTACCACGGTTCATGAGATACAGCCTGGTGACAGACGGACGGACAGCGGACTCTTAGTAATGGGGTTCCGCTGATTACCGTTCGGGTACGGAATCCTAAAAATGTAGTCGGAAGAATAAAAATTCCATTAAAAGGTACTTAGATGAAGTTTATACTAAACAGATATTAAATATGTAACATTATAGAATAAAGATTTTTTTACATAAACATCAACGGACTTAATATCCACTTAAAAGCAAAATATAAACCCCTAAAGCAGACTAAGGTATTGACAAAACATTCAGCTACATGTTTTGTTCTCTTGAAATCGATTAATAAAAATAAAGTCATACCTATAGGTAAATAGGTTTTGTTGGTATCCGACATTAAGGCAAAGAAACTGTAGCTAAATAAACGGTCTGTCAGCATTTCTGCTTTAGTGGTAGTGTCAATCGACATGTATATAACGACATGTAAAGTTGAATATATTTATGAGATCATTGCACAATGTAAAATGACCTACTAACAATCGTTAGGGTTGCACATTTCTAAATAACGCTGAAAGGTGCAAGCGCGATATACCAGGTATATTAGGTACACTTATATACCTGGGCGCTGTGATTAGTTAGATTTATTAATTACATAAGGCGAGGGCTGAAGAGTTTCTTGCCGTTTCTTTTTTTCAGAAAGCCTTTGCTTTTAACGGCGGTAAATTTAAGTCAGATTTAGTTTTAAGGAGCGGTTGCCGAGGTTCGTGTCTAGGACACCCTTGTGCAAACCGCCCCAACTTTTCGCAGCCGAGTGCAAGGAGCACCGCAGCAAAAAAAAAAAGGTTGCTTAGGTACACATGTACCTATGTCCTTACCATATACTTACATTACCTTATCCATATCCTGTATTTCCGCTACATTACATGTTGGTCAGTGAACTAAACATATTTTTTTTTTATTAGAAGGTTCTATTTAGTGTGTTTAGTACTGCAACTCTAATGTTGAGGAACCGAAGATAAATGGTTTTAATACCTATTACAATTTTTTAGAAACTAATAACTATAAATAGTCTTAACGTATTTGTTAAATATTACAAGATATATTGCAACATAATCTATACTTAATAGGGGAAGTCCTCTAGTGGCGGACACCTAAGGTTTTTTTTTTATAAATAAATAAAAAAATATTTTAAGAAATGTTTATTTATTTATGACTTACATTATATAACAAAGTTAGAAATCAAATTAAATTAAAAAAAACACACCTCTGCTTTAGTAACAAAAAAGTAATTTATAAAAGTGGCACCTAGTACCGGACGGTTATTTGTGCCAAACTAGGGGTATGCAGGGGTATAATAGGGGCAGCGGACATTTCAGAACAGCCTGCATCGATCACATATGTAGCCATCTCCACACTCTGGAACGTCTGCACATGCTGGTCTTGGCCCACCCAAGACAGGATGAGCACTGGATCCAGGCTTTTATATTTTTTTCTAAGCAAATTACGATTTCAAGCAAATTGTTATGACTGTCTATCTTAGCTTTATCTCCATTTTTGCCTTTAGACTTCACGCCTTTAAATTGTTTTCCCTTGTCTGCGCTCTTTCTTTTGGTTTGCTTTCCTTTTCCTTTAATTACTACTTTAAACTTAGATTATATCACTATCACTTTCTTTTTCTTATACTACTTTTTTGTATGGCGATAACGACACTTCTTCTCCACGATTAAGCACCTTTATCTTGTCATGTTCCGTAACAACGTCTTTTAGGAATATTGTAAAGCATTGCAGCTTGTCTGACACTCTGTTCCTTGGACAAAACCTTATCAATAGCAGTTTTTAAGCTCTGTGGCTCCCACAATCCTTTCTTTTTCTTCTTTTCCATTTGGTTTCTCTTCGTTCGTCTATACTCTTAAACAAAATTAAATAATTAGAATATAACGTAATAACATAAATGGTTACAAGAAATATCAATCTGTTTATTGTCCGGTGCTAGGGGATGTCTTAGTATCCGGTACTAAGGGACAGAAAATATCGTACATTAAGTGGTACCTAACGAAATTGTTTAAAAAATCTAACAAATTTCTAACAGATTACGAATAACAATCAAATACTACTTTTATTATCGCCTACCATTGAAATGTAAATGCATAAATGTGCATTCTGGCATGCTGGCTTACATCAATTTTACGTGACGCCATGCTTTCCCACCAAAAACAGCAATCGCGTGCTCCCGCCGTGGCCTTGAGCGTCACTGGCGAGCCGCGGCGCGTGTACCTGTGCCTGTGTACCCCCTGCGTCCCTTTCACTTGCAGTTTGAATCGAACTGGATTATACTTGCTGTTTACGAGTGTCCGGCGGTAGCTGCCGTCCGGCGTTACGGGACTTCCCCCTATATAAAGCTAAGAGTTTGTTTGTTTGAACTCGCTAATCTCAGGAACTACTGGTCCGAATTGAAAAATTTTTCAATGTTGGATAGCCCATTTTTCGAGGAAGGCTGAGCACCAATGAAGAATGTTTCAAAATCGGGGTTTTTTTATCCTTTTGAGAGCTTCCGCTGCGTGCGCTGCGTAAACAACGTAAAAATCATGTATGACAGAATTCTTTCCTTTTAAAAGTTCTAAATAATAGTACGCAACAGCATATGTCTATCTTTTAATGTTGGCTAACTATAACCTTTTTTATGCTTGCCAAATTTGTTCTAAAATAATGCATTATTTGCGAAGGTGTTTTTATAAACATGATATTAATCCTTATCCGAATTAATACGTTATTCATCACAAGTATTTAATTTAAAACAAAATTGCCCTTTACATCATTCGATTTCAATGAATATCTTTGGAGATATCGCAGTTTTAAAATAACGTCGCAGCAAAATAATTTATCAAGTACTGCGCGCGCATTTACGTACTATTTAAATATATTTTTAACCTTCTGTGTTTTTTTATAATTGAGGAGTTGTCGGAAGAATCCTATGCCGATAGCCAAATTTAAGGCGGGCGAAGCCGCTGGTGAAAGCTAGTTAATTATATCTCAATAAATATAATATATTTTTATACTTATAATAAAGTAAATTCAAGTCTCCTAGTAATTTATTTTCTTAAAAGCCAAAGTATCTATCTAAAAGGTAAGCATGGGACCTTATTGGTAATCTCGATCTATTCGGACTCGGGAATTCGAGAGAAGAAATCACGAGAAAGTAATTAAGTAAATTAATTAATTAGGTAATTCGAGAGGTTAGTCAGACTTCCATACATTTTAGTCATAAATTCCAGAGTCCGAATTGCTCGAGACTATAACCATTATGCTCCATGTATATACCTAGTAAATTATGTGTATACTATGTGGCTATTGGATACCAAAAAATACCTATTTTAATTACCTAATGATTTTTTTAAAATATTTTTTCTTAAATATCAAATTAACTATCTAAATTAAGATAAGAAATAGGTAAGCAGTTTCTAAATAGTATACTCTCGTAAACGGTTTATCTATAACTCATTACTAGCAAACTACTACATTGTGCCGTTTGCAGTAGAGACTTTCAAGAACCACAGTTTCTAAAGTTAATAGCTCCACGACTTATCTGAATCAGTGGTGTCAAGAATTCAGGCTACTATTGTGTTTAGAGGATAAGCATGGCAGTCCAAGGAGAGAAAGCACTCGGCATTTTTGGAACTATGCCACGTGGACCAGGTTTGTATGATTGTTTTTAGGATTAGTTTCTTAAATTATTATTAAATGCCTTTACTGTATTTATTAAATAAAGGCGACCAGCAAAGAAATAGAGCCTCGGATAACCAAATAAGCATTTTCATTACCTAAAATTTTAGACACTTTCTCAGCTCAAGTCTAGGACAACCGGTTTTAAATCATTGTATGCCAAATGCCAATTATATTAATATACCTATAATGATAAATTTAATAAAGTCTGACAAAATCACCAAATCCTCTACATTAGTAATATTTATCGGTAAGACGGGTAATGTAAAACAAATGTGAATTAAGACGGTATTATAATAGTTTAAGCGCACTCAAAGTAAATAAAGTTGTAATAACTTTCATGTGAATGATACTACTTACCAGTATTTTAGACATAATTATATAAGGACAAGACATAAATATTATCTCACACACCATTGTAGCTGAGTGTTAGCGATGTCGCTATTTTTTTATATTAATACCAGAACCAATCATTTGGCTAAACAATCTGTGTTTTGAAAAATATTTCAGTTTAGTATAATTGATTATGTAACTTGAGTGCAGGGCCGTAGCTAGGGGGGGGGGGCATTGTGGGGCAATGCCCTACCTTGAAATACTAAAATACTTTTCCCGTACTAAAAATTAATACCATTTTGCTCTTGTTTTCCCGCGATCCCACCCAATTATCTTCTACCTTAATAACTCACGCTCACAAGCAGGTAAAATAATGAAAGATAGAAAAATTACATGCGCCGTACCCGTACATGAAACCACCGCTGTCCTACCTTAGATTCAACTCAAGCTACAACCCTGCTCGGGTGTAGAAGATGATATTTTATTGTGTGTTTTTAATTAAGTATATTTTGCAGTAGAATAAATGTTTAATTACTATTTAAGTAATACATTTATATATTCTTCTTGTTGCAGTTTGTGAATAGATAGCTTACAAATCTTTATTTGTTTTTACTAAAGATGTAGATTTAAAAAGCAAATACTGCATGTCTCGTACAAATTATAATACTTTTGCTATTCTAAAAATAAAAAAACGATGCCTGGAGAATTTCTTTCACCGTTTCTGCTCTCTAGAACGCTACATAATTCTAAAACGGTAGTAGTTTATTCTTTTCATGTCATTCTTTTAAAACTCACTCCAGACTTTTATTTATTTTATCTTATCCTCAAAATACCTACCTAAATTATCTTATTTATATAATATAGAAGTTAATACGGGCAAAATCATTCAAAAATAATATTTCATTAAACATTATTGTGATGTTTAAAATGTTTTTAATTCGTATGTTATGTGGCTATATTTGATGTTGTACCTAGGTACCTATCTATGTTTATATCTTTATATATCTAAGAAATACCAAATTACACTTTGCTCTTTTAGTAAATAAGTAACGAAAACTACTGCCGACAAGCTGCTATGCAGCAGATGTGAATAACGAGATTTTGTAGTATTTATAAGTGTCAAAATAAATTAATAAAAAACACATCGCGGAAAGTGATCGTCATGAAAGGTTCGCTACTTTCTGACTGCGTGATTTCTGCGCGCCTGTTCTGGCGATTGCGTTCCCCATTATGCGCGTCCCAGCTAGCCGGAGGCGTCATCCAAGTCTCCGACTCTGCGGTATTAAAAGGACACGGCCGGAAGTTCTCGGTAAGCCTTCTCGTTCGTCGCGTTTAGTTTAGTTGTTGGGAGCGCGCCCGATGGTACGGTATTCGTTCTCACAGATTCGTTACCTACAGGGTAGGTACACAAGTGGTTCTCGCACGCCGTATACGACGGTTGCTTTTTCTTCGTTTTTTAGCTCCAAGGGCTGCTGACTTTGCGGAGACGACGCTCGACGCGGTGCCAGCTGCCAGGAAGAGTTGGACAGTAGTTCTGCGCTGGGCATGACTTGATAGGTAGTACGAGGAGCTGCCTGAAGCACTGAAGTGTGAGCCCAGAAGTTCAGGAAGGGAAGGGACGTCGTGGACGCTGGTACCCTTCACTTCCATTTTTTGCTCATTATGGTATGTGTATGTTTTGTGTGTTATGTCTGCGTGTGCGTGTGCGCGTGCGTGTGTGTGTGTGTAACACATACAAGCTTCAATATTGCAGTGATCGTGTGTGTCAGCTGTAAAGTATAACAACAAGTAATAAAATAATAAAAACCGACCAAGTGTTAGACGGGCCCGAGCCGTTTACCATCTTAAATCACCGTTACAGCGCCGTCTATCTATTACTAAGCGAAACAGTAACACATTTGTTTATTAGAAACTATATTCAAAGTAAAGCAGCGTCAGGCTTGGTCAGTAACTGTATCGGTGACCGCTTAGAGGCACACTTTTTGTTATTGTTTGTGTTTATAAATTACGTAAATGGTGGTAGGTACGGAACCCTCGATGCGCGAGTCCGACTCGCACTTGGCCGGTTTTATTTTGTGTTTGAGTGGGTCCATGAATGGCTTAGATTAATAGTTATTAGACCGTGCTGCTGCTATCTGGTTCTAGAAATATTTTTTTTTATGCTGACAAGCCAACGTTCAGGCAGGATGACGACGTCTGTCGGGTCAGTTGCAGAATATACATATGCGTTAGTTAACGCTCTTTATTTAAATTTAAAAAAGGATGCCTGCTATTGGTTGCGACTGTAAGTGGTATAGAAGATCTATACGCTGTACGTCTAACCACGTAGAACTTATTAAAATATACTCTACTAGTTACAAGAATGACTTTGTGGGTACTTGCGAAGCTAGATATTACAAAATATCTTAAAAAACTACATTGATACTAACTAGATTTATAAGTTTTTGAATTTTCGCGTTCCATTACTAATTTAAAAATAAAACGGGATTAAACGCGTCGTTATTTGGCAAAATAACTTTTTCCCGACATTTCGGCTGGGTTACCTACACCAGCCTTGGTCACGCACGGGTAGACTGGGGCGGTGCGCGGCATCTTCTGCTTCTAATGGAGGCTTCCTGTTGAACTACCCTCACTTCGTCTTTATACTTGTCATAATCACTACACACAACACTAACGGTGTCTTCGGGTGCGTTCGTTGGTGAAACTCGAAAGCTGTATTTTCTTATGACTGGATTTTATGCAGGCGTCTGTTTGTATCCATCCTCACGATTGAAGTTATTATGTTTTTTTTATTTCAATCGCTTTGCGTACCAATTTACGGTGATATTGGCGATCGGTGGACAAAACCTTAGGCTAGTGGAGCTCAATCCAGTGGTTGGAATTTGAGTTAATCAAATGTTCTGCTATAGCTGATTTTGTCGTCTGGCAATTCTTTACAGCAGCAATATGTTTTTTGAACCTGTCCGCATAAGTGTGCGTTTGATCTGGCTAATGAGCCTTCAAGAAAGAGCTGAAACTCGCGTACCCTTTATTGCAGTAATGAAAATTTAAATGAACAGTATTTTTACTTACATTACCTTCAAAATACAATTCTAAAACAGACAGTGAAAAAAACTTAAGATTCAAATCTTCGTTTTAAGAGTTGAAATTTAAAAAACTTCTTGCCATTAGCTATTTTAGAATAGTGACATCTATAAAACTACAAAGAAATAAATAATCCTTGTAGTAAATATCAGATGCAGTTGCTATCTCATGAATTGTTTTATCTACGAGTGCGGTCCAGGTAGGATAAACAACGACTATATTCGACCAAATATGACCAAATGACGTAACAACCACGGGTCCACGACGTTAATCTAAAATAATCCAACTAAAAGCAACTGTCTACAAATAACCACTGCTCATAGCATGGTTTTTTCTTTTTTTTTTTATTTGTCACTGTCAAATGTCAGCGTGTAAATAAATGCTTGAATTTTGTTGTGTTTTATATTCGTTAAACTAGTAGTAAAATTGATTCATCTTTGCTTAAAAATCACAGTTAAAAGCCAGCAAACCTTAGAACTTAATACGTGGTATTTTGTGGTCGTTTGCTGGACCGCAGCCTACAGTGGCATTAATTTTTTCGCAAACTAATTTTAGTGTTTACAGAACAACCCGTTACGCCATTTTGTTGAAAAAAATATTAAGTTAAACTTAAAACTAGTGTTAGCGAAATAAAAATAAAATTTTATATAATTCAATACTAGTAAAATAGCGGTTACATTCAAGCGACTGTGTAACCGCATCCAACGCTCCATCATTGGGCTGTCCCACCACTAGGGCAGTGCCTTCTGAGGAGCTGCCCCCCAGGCGATCCAACAAAGAAGCGTACCGCTTTCTGACGATTGCGTAAGAATCATCAGTCCGCGCATCTGCAAATATTGTCGAAGTACTACATTATCATGACAGTCCAATCAGCACCCTGAATGCATTATTATATTGAACACGTAGGTCATGGTATGCTCTCTGCGTATAGTGAATCTACAGGCTGCACGCGTAAAAAGACTGACAAAATGCTTTAAAAGTCGCCCAAGTGCGAATCGGACTCGCGCACCAAGGGTTCCGTACCATTATCTATAAAAATGGCAAAAAAAACACGTTTGTTTTATGGGAGCGCCCCTTAAATATTTTTTTTATTGTGTTTTTTATTATTTGCTGTTATAGCGGCGACAGAAATATAGCTTCTTGGTGGTTTAAGACAACTGCTGCCCATCTGTGAGTCCTATGCGGTGGCCCATGGGCTTAAGTACAATGCAAAAAAGAGCGTGATTATGGTATTAAGATTGCGAACAAAAACCTATACAAATTTACCGCAGGTGTTGTTGAGCAGTAAACCTTTAGCCAAAGTATTGCAATTTTAAGACGTGGGTCATTAGGTGACTGAGGACCTCAAGGATAACATTGAATGAGGAGCGTAGGTCGCCGGCTGTCTGATGCAATATGTTGGCCTGCAGGTTCGCACGCTGTACTAAACAAGTCAAGATAACGCTTTTTAGGGTTCCGTAACCGAAGGGTAATTAGCGGAACTAGTAACTAATGCTCCGCTGTCCGTCCGTCCGTCTGTCACTAGGCTGTATCTCATGAACCGTGATGGATAGAAAGTTAAAATTTTCCAAGAAGATGTATTTTTGTTGCCGCTATAATAAAAAATACTAAAAAACAGAATAAAATAAATATTTAAGGGGGCTCCCATATAACAATCGAGATTTTTTGCTCGTTTTCGCTCGATATTGATAACGGCAACAGGTAGACACTTCAAATATTCACAGAAGATTAAGTTATATAGTCTCTTTAAATTAAAATAAAACAAAAATATAAAGGGGGCTCCTATACAACAAACGTGATTTTTTTGCCGTTTTTATAGATAATAGTATGGAACCCTTTAACCCTGTCCGTCTCGCACTTGGCCGATTTTTTATAATCGGTTTGGTGAGAATTCTGCGTTTACTATTTGATATACCTTACATATGCATCCTGTAATTGAGCATCTTCAGTCCCAAGGATTTTTATCATTAACATTGTGTGAAATATTGTACTCGTAGTATCCTTTTTTAAAAAGTACTTGTTTGATAAAAGATTTGAATTTACTTATTGATAGCTTTTAAATATTATTGGAAATTCTGTTGTTAAAGTGTATGCATTGCCTCATAAAAGAGGTACTTATTTTGTGTAGACGTGTATCATGCACCAACAGCTTATTGTTACTTCTAGTATTTACTTTGTGAACGTCACTTTTCTTGCTGAAACTATTGATATTTTTAAGTACATATAAAAGATTTTCATATATTATTTTAATCCAGTGGTCAAATTTTATTACAGAACGATAATTTTTTTTGATGATGAAAAGTTATGGCAATTGGCGGCCAGCCTTCAGAATTAAAAGGCTTTTTGAAAAGTTTGAAGGACCTTCATAATGTTAATACGGTAAAATAGTAGCTAAGAAGTAGGATAAGATAAAATTATTGTAGTGAAAACTTCTTTAGCGGCGTTGTGCACTTTTTTTGGTATGGGTAAAAAATGATAAACTCGCGTCAGGTCACGTGTCCTAATCGTGGAAATTCGTAAGACAGAAACCGTAATGCCACGCCTATTATAATTTTTTTTTCTTTCTATTATATGTGTTTTTCTCGTGGGGTTGCCTTACCGCTTACATATTTCGATGGCTTAACGTCCTCCCCTTTTTTTTTTTTCTTTCCTATGATTCTTTCGTGGTTGAGTAAGTTTGTAAGTGATTTACTTTTCTTAATGTATATGTGTATTTAATGGTCTGGAATTTAATGGAATTTTAATTCTATGACAGATTGCGATGTCAAATATACTACGTCAAAAAAGTAAATAAACAAACATTATTATTTCTTGACAATGTCAAAGACATGTCTTGTGACATATTTGAGTGTTAAGCGCGAATCGTGTGTAAAGGTTTTCACTTCTGCCGGCACTCCCGGAGTGCAACTCGTTTTTTTTTTTAAAAAAAATTGATAAATTCATTAGGAATGGTAGTTGGATTAGCCCCTCAAAATTTTAGGGTAAAGTTTCTGGTAAATCAAACTAATCTGCGATATTATAAGGTCTATAATAAGGAAAAAGGTATTTTGATAATTACTTACACCAATTGCAAACTTTTTTTTATGTTAGTCATATATCATTACTTAGTTACCCCGTTAAGGGGTTATTGCAACTATTTTGGTTATAGTTGGCAAAAATGAAAATTAACGCTTAATGGGATGCTTTTGTGTCTTGTTGTTATATCAGGAGTATTTATTGAAGAATGAGTAATTTATTAAAATTATTTTTGTATCTTCATGTTTCTTACATACGATGTTACCTACACTAGTTTAAATATTAGAATGTTTTTTTTTACTTACAATAACCTCCCCGCACCTTATATAATTGTTGACCGACTCAAGTCTCAGAGTCATGTTATATTAGAGTTGATTTGTATATCAATATGTAGATATTAAAAAATAAAGCATCCATGTGTGTATGTTATATTTAACTGCTCTTATCTTACTGTATTTTATAATTGAATTTTTTTTTTATTTTATCAAATAAAGCCACTTGCAACATTGTCTTTTATTCGATTCTATCTGAGAATCAAGCAGCCCATTTAATTTTTTTTGACAAAATTTTAATTTCTTAATTTATTAGTGTTCGCATTCCATCATTTTTATTCGGTACTTGAATTGAAAAAATACCGATTTTAAAACTTTTTTTTATAAATACCTGTAATTATCGATAATTATCGAAAAAGAACAATAGTAATTGATTTATCGATAAAATTACATGCTCTAGCACAGAAAACACTGACCTCTACTACTACCCACTGGACTGGCTTTTCTATACAAATGAAAGCTAATTTTGTTTGTCAATTTGAAACGCCACCGCGGAAGACTCAGGGAACTAATTTTGACGTTTATTGTTTGTGGCTGCCTTGGAAGATTGAATTAATCATAAAACGTTGCTGAATTCAATTGTATTTGTCGGTGTTCTAGTCAGTTTTTTGAATTTATTTGCGTAATATCGAGGTACAAATATGAGGAAATGTGTCTTTTGCAAACGTTGCTACAAAAAGGGGAGTAACACGTCGTTTCACAGGTACGTGCATTTAGTGTTGTTTTTATTCAAAATTGATGTAAAATTTATATAAAAACCATCTGATTTAATCAGAAATTGTTATTGCAATACTATATGAGCAGTACAATGTTGAATTTCGACAAAATTGATATTTATTTGTGTTGTTCAGAATTTGCTAGTGATTCAAAGAGGTCATATTTTTAATATCGATATTTAGAAAGCTTGCCAATATGGACATGGAAATTGTAATATTTAGAATGTTGTAAAACGCAGTCAGTCTTCTCTTTCGATATTGGCATACCTTCGACTTAGAAAGTAGGATGTTGATACATTTGAAACCTTCGTCTGTCTGCCTTGCTTTGTATCTGCCTGTGGCATAGTAGCTTTAAAATGTATCGATAAACAGATATCATGAACTACTTACCGAGACAAACGTATCGTGGAATTCAAGCCACATATGAGGAAGTGTTATAGCATAAAGCTTGACATCACTGTTATCCATCACTGGATTCAAGGCACAACTATGAGTTTCGAAATCTTTTGTTACAGGATTCTGCTGTATTATATACTTGTTATCAGTAGAATGGCCCTTCTCGTCGTCATTAAAGGGGTAAATCGGCGATGGCGATCTAGACCTACACGCTGGAAGTGAACATCTGACTGTCTCTACAGTGGTCCTGGAGGTGCACGGTTGGCTTACCAAACTCAGCTATTCTCTTCGGCGACAAAGAACTGTCCCTCTAAATTCTGAATAAACTGTTTCTATATGAGATATGCTTGTTTTAATTAGACACAACTACAACAGTCTACTGCTGAAATTATTGAATCTGTTAACGTTTCTACGAATTTAGAACTACGCTACTTTATATCATAAAGCAGTTCCAACCATTTCTCTAGCTAGGAGGCTGACATGGTCACACTGGGACCATATTTCTATGATAAGGAAATGGCGTGCTGCGATCAGACCCATTCTAATCGACAGGCGGTACATATAGGAACAATACATTGAAGTTACAATATTCTAAAGTGTCAGGTTTTAATTGATAGCTTTGTATAAAAACCCGTTTTTTTTCGCACGATCACAATACTTCCCTCACTTCATATAGGAGTTCGAAACAAAAATAAATATGGTCCAGGTCATCAACGATAATTCTCGCCAACAAAGACAGAGCTAGTGGTAAGTGACTACACTGTTGAATGTTCCGAAAACCTCCAAAGAGTTTTTTTGTTGTTGTTGGGTTAAAAAACTGTTTATTTCTAAAACATAATACATCGTTATATCACAAATATAATGTCGACTTGCGGACATCACTAAGTTCTATGGACTTCCGTATCTGCCTACAGCGCCAAAATGGCGTTATTCAAGTAGGCACAAAAAACGTTTGACAGCAGCCAGTCCAGTGGGTAGTAATAGAGGTCAGTGACAGAAACACACATCGACAAAGCACAGATAAATATGCTGTTTTTGCGAATTTTCCATAGTTCCAAAAAAATGAATTTCAACTCTTTTGATGGCACTGAAGTTAACGCACTTTGTATCTTAAGTCCAGTGTGATCCAAGTGATCCAACTAACCATCCATTTAACCATCAAATACAAAATTATATAAGTGAGTATTGTTATGTCTGTTAATGATATTTCATGTTAAATAGATATACGAACTCCATTTTAAGTCACTCGGACATTATCTTTTTTTTTGAATCCTGGAGAATTTAGTAATGAAGGAGGGGCACACTTTTCAGCAGCTGGCTACCCTGGCAGTCTCCGATTTGCAAGTATGTTGAATGTCACTTTTATATCCAATTTATATATTTTATAAGCTTAAAAGAACTTAAACAATATAAATTTGTAAGTCATTATTCCACCGATAATATAAGCTTTCGCATCGCCATGTTAGTATCGAGGCTTCATAACCTCGGCTTACTTCACGTACGATGATGGTTCACGTAACCCCGGGAGTGTCCTGATGGTGAAAAGAACTGCGGCGATGGTGCTGAGTACTGAGTGGGCACAAGTGGAGGTTGTCGAACTCACGAACGACGGTAACGGCTTAGGGTTCAATCTCGTAGGGGGTCGGAGCACGGGCGTCGTAATCAAATATGTCCTGCCTGGCGGAGCGGCTGACAAAGACGGGAGGCTTCAGAGCGGCGATCACGTTCTTCAGATAGGGTCTGTGAACTTACGGGGCTTCACTTCAGAACAAGTCGCGGCTGTTTTGAGACAGGCTGGACCTACAGTCCGACTATTAGTCGCACGACCTGCAGATCCTTCTGCTGCACTACGTGCTCCTATTCCTGGCATTGCACTGGTGCCCACTAAGCTGCTTGCTGACCCTGAGCTGCTTGATAGACACCTAATTGAACATGGTTACGGAGCAGTGTATGATTTGTCACAGTGTTATAGTGAAGATTATATTAATGGACAGAATGGTGAGGCAGAAAGCGAGATAGTTGTGGGGACTGTAAGTGTGTTTGAGGACAGTTCTCAATTAGCTCCCGATCACACACTTATAGCTGACTGTGTTTCTCCAGTCATTACTGTCACAATACCTGATGAAGTGCCCATATCGCCTGAAGTTGAAATAGTTCATGTGGATCTAAACAAAAATGTGTATGGGCTAGGTATTACAGTAGCTGGATATGTTTGCGAAAAAGAGGAGCTGTCTGGAATATTTGTTAAAAGTATTATTGAAGGGAGTAGTGCTGATCAAAGTGGAAAAATAAAAAATAATGATAGAATAATTGAAGTTGATGGAGTGTCTTTATCCAATAAAAGTAACCCTCAAGCAGTGGAGCTGTTAAGGAACACTGGCATATCTGTGCATTTAGTTTTAGAGAGGTATTTAAGAGGTCCAAAGTTTGAGCATCTCCAGCTAGCTATTTTCAAAGAGGAGCGCCCGGAATCTCCTTCTCCTTCGACTACCACTCTCACCTGGTTCCCTGTGCCTTCACAAGCTGATAACACTACAACTGAAATAGAACCTGAACTAGAGTCTAGTACTACTATTGATTCAAGTGTATTATTAGAAGTAGGTGATAATTATACAAATGAAGCTACTCAAGAAGATATAGATAAGAAGCTTAATGAAATCTTAACAGTAGATAAGGAAGAGATCAAGAAGAAGTGGCAAGCAGAAATCAGTAGTGATAAACAGATAATCATTGCTGAAGTCCACAAACTTAGTGGACTCGGTATCAGTCTTGAAGGTACAGTGGATGTTGAAGGTGGGCTGGAAGTCAGGCCTCATCATTACATCAGGTCTGTGCTTCCCGAGGGTGCTATTGGCCAGCAGGGAACACTAACTGCTGGAGACGAGTTGTTAGAAGTCAATGAGTTTAGGTTACATGGGCTAACTCATACTGAAGTTGTTAATATATTGAAGAATCTTCCTAATAGAGTCCGCTTAGTCTGTGCTCGGAGTAGTACTGAAAGTGGACCACGCCCTGTGATAAATTTGGCACCAGACAGAGAAGGATTTGAAACAAGAAAAATAATTTCTGGAAGCTTGAACAACCTAACTAATCTCATCAAAGCTCAGTCTGATACATCCATCAATACTTCCAGCACTGCAACCTTGACCAACCACTCAATACATTCAAAGAAATCACGGTCATTGGAGTGTGTATCCGGGTTAGCTATGTGGCAGAGTAAAGAAGATATTGTGGAACTGATAAAAGGAGATCAAGGTCTTGGTTTTTCAATATTGGACTATCAAGATCCTGTTGATCCACAAGGCACTGTCATTGTTGTAAGAAGCTTAGTTCCTGGTGGAGTGGCTGAGAAGAATGGTGAAATATCACCAGGAGACCGAGTGATGTCAGTAAATGGAGCTAGTATTAGAAATGCAACCTTAGACCAAGCTGTTCAAGCTCTCAAGGGTGCTCCAAGAGGACTGGTAAAGGTGGGCATAGCCAGGCCTCTTCCATCTCAAGACTCCACAAAATCAAAAAGCACAAGCACACTGCACACTAAACCAAGTTAATTGAAACTAATTGTGATTAATAACCTGTACTAGTCAATCTATAAGTCATATCAATTTACTACGCTTATATTCTTGAACTTATGCTCTTTGCACATCAAGAATATTGTTTTTTTAATGATGAGATCACTTAGATTAATCGAGAAAAATTTAATAATTCAGTTGTTCTAATACTTTTATCCCTTTAGTATATTATCCATTGTCTTAGTGTAAATATTGCTTTTGTAATCTTGATGTGTGCTGAGTCTAAGATATTAACAAAAAAGCTATATTTGTAAGTGCACAATCTTGTACAAAACTTCTAGTTATTAATAAGTTCAGTACCTATTTGTGGTCTGCTCAAAATCTAAGATACAATAATAAACTTACGCTTTACTAGGTTTACATGTAGTAATTCAAAGGTAAGATGTCTTGAGGTGAAATTATATCAGGTTTTTCCATACAAACTTCTTTCTAGACCTGCTACAAATATCTACAATAACTATAAACAATTTGCTAGTCAAACCATATTTTTATCATATAATAGCAGACCTGGCAGACATTATTCTGACCTTTCCATTGCTTTTGTACTGTAGTGACCCTACAGTTTTCAGATCACTAGTCTGCGATACTTTGCGTGATGTTAAACAGCCTATAACCTTCTTCAAGATTTAGGAAAATGCAAATGCGAAATTTGCAGATCCGACTGGTAGTTCCAGCGATTAGAGTTTTCAAACAAAACAAGCAAACCCTACAGATTTATTATATTAGTAAAGATTTAATTACTATATGCACAAATAGAAAACTAAATAAAACAACTCTGAATTATTTCCTTTTTTATTAAATTTAGCATTATACTGGCATTTTAGTATCATATGATAAAAACGCATTTTAAGAAGCAAGAATGTTTCTACTAAAAGTTATTTTTTGTTATAATATAATGAAGTTTGTATGGACAAAATCTGAATAATAGTCACCTTAAACAATTTTTTATGCCAGATCTCCTCTACACATAATTTAAGATTATTTTGTTAAATTATAATAACCTGGAACCAGTTAAACATTTTCCCACACAAACCTTATGGCAATTAAATTTTATTAATTTTTTTCATACAAATTAAGAGGAGTACCGAATACATAAATATTTATGGGTATGTTCATTTACAGAAAAACATTACACAAAATAATTGTTATTGTTTTGGGAAAAATTAATATAAATTTTATTATGCTTAGATTTAACGATTCATACTACAAATATATCATTGTGAATTGTCACAGTGGACTTGTAATTTTTATTTGTATTTGTAATTTTTATTTGTATTTGTAATTTGTATGTGTTTGAGGAATTGATTGGGAACTAGGTTCTTGCCAATATTATATACATGTTTCTATGAATTATTGTGTAAGAGAAGATTTTTATAATTTTGTACAGTATAAATTCTGAATCTCATTAAACTAAATATGAACAACTGTTATGTGATGTATGTACATATATTTGATAGGTACTTTTCTGTTTACCACTATGACTAGGCGACAGCATCTATTTCGCATTTACTTTTTGTTTGAAATTAAAAAACTAATATAAAATCTAAATTTACCTCTATAGTCTATATCTTGAGATAAAAAAATACTATGCACATACTTGTAGCATTTAACAAAATTGGCTGTGGCTATAATGCAGTAGTTTTAATACTTGTCGATATCTTAAGATGTAGTGTTCATATATTGACTCAAGTGTAAAAGTAAATAATGTATTAGGTGTATGGGCACAATTTAGACAATCCGACTGAAGTTTTAGGCATTCACTGTTTTATGAATCTAATGTTTTAAATTTATATTATATTTCAAATATTATCTATCTATATATTATCTTCTTAAAGCTTAAAAAGCACAGCTGATCGGGAATGTTTAGGTTGTAGATTAATTTACCTGTTGGAAGTTTTCACTAGAGACGGTAGTATGGGATTATTGTGATTACATTAAGGGTCGGCAACACGTGAGTAATGAATGGCCCTACTGTAAGCGTCCATTGGCGAGTAGGGCCGTAACCTTGTTTGCCAACTTGGTTGTATAGATAAAAGTAAATAAAGCTTGTTTAGGGGATCAACTTTGCCTAGGTTTTTAGTGGTGTCGATAAAATAATGGCGTCAGAATTTTTTTTATGGATGAATATTGCTGTATACCTACCGATCCGTGAATGATTAAAATTTTAGTCGATAACTAATAACACTACCTATTTGGCCTTGTAGGATAATTTCGACCGAGTTTTTGCATTTATCTGAGTTCGATGTATAGATACAATACAGTAGGCACTAACTAGACTGAAAACAGCCCTGGCTAAAGAAATTGTATTCTTATGTTTTCTATGTTGAAATCTGGGAGGTACAAATTCAAGTAAAAATTCTATATTTTTGTATTTTACTAACAAAGGTATTTTACCTTATATCTGTAAACTACCGCGATTTATTTTCTAACATTCTATCATATTATTGTATAAAAAAATGTCGTCTGTCATTACGAACTGGCGTATCTCCCAAATTGACTTACGACTTTACGTATCTGGTTTACCTTCTAATCACGACAAAGGCACTACTTAGTTTATGTATAGATGTTAAAATGTGATACTTATATGCTGGTTTGTGGTGACAACCGTGACATCCTTATTTAACAAATCTTCCATCTCCAGACTGAGTCATCTGTAAAGACTAATATTGCATTTTCATCCAGTAGTATGTAAGTACTTTCGGAGCGTTTTACAATATTCTAATGACCTATGTGCAAGTCATTAAATTATATGCAACAAACTCTCACAATAATTAAATGTTTTATTAATTTTTTAATGGCCTTAATTAAAACTAAACGAAATGTGATTATGAAACCGCGATATGTCATGTATGAAAAATTTAGGAAAGGTTTCTCTTCCCCCGCGTCTAAACGGCCATCACTATAGTAAGTACGAGAAAATCACATGTAGAATGCTGAGGTGAAATTTAGTGCCTATAGCCGAACCACTTAGAGGCCTATAGCAACTTACTAAGTATATTTTATTTACTCTTTGTAATAAGCACATTACAAAATGTACCATTAGTGACATGGTACATTTAGAACATTCGGTATTGTTTATGGAACATATGTGTAAGCTGTGTTTAGTTACCATTGCTTTAGCAGCAATGCCAAATAAATCTTTTAGATGTATTCCAGAAACAATACCAAACGCTCTTAAAATAGCTTATGACTTATATTATAATTTCTATGTAGTACATTTTTGAAATATGCTTTTTACGAAGAGCAAATAAAATATACTTAGTAAGACCCCTAAGTGGTTCGACTATAGGCACTAAAGTTCACCTAAGCATTCCAAAAATATCTAGTTAACTGCTGTAGGCGCTATGTTAGAATT
This sequence comes from Apoda limacodes, assembly GCA_946406115.1. NCBI lineage: Eukaryota > Metazoa > Arthropoda > Insecta > Lepidoptera > Limacodidae > Apoda > Apoda limacodes. The sequence continues at coordinate 16,521,765 of OX291542.1, forward strand.
ATCGTCAGCTGACGTCATCAACCATACTATGCTACCATACTGATGAGATTAGGTAATGGAGTGAGACTGGCTTTATTAAATTGATCAAGACTCGTGCAACTGCAATTACACAAACCATTTTTTGCCCAGAATTAATTCAACCTATAGATTCATTGTTTTGTATATCCAGCCAGATCTCCAAATGTAGCTTATACTGTTATTGAAATAAACAGATATTATTCAAACCAACAGAAATCAAAGGCATAGTTATTCTTATTTGATGCGGTCACTTCCATACAATAATGGAAAATATAACCCTTTATTGAGAACCAAAAAGTAATAATATCCCACTAAAACATGAATGTGAAAAGGGGCCAGGTTTTGGCAGATTTGGTGGTAGCTAGGGCTTAACTTTTTTTGCAAAACTTAGTACCCTTTTTACATTCATGTCTACACTTACGTATTGGTGGCATATCTTTATCTCCAAAGCTCACATAATACTGGATTTTAACACTTAGATACTATTAGGTTAAATTTATGTTGATGGCACTTTATGTAATAATAACCGCACCACTTTAGCATCACTCGACTGTATAGCTGCAAACAAACTAATATAAAGTAAGGAGAATATACCTTAATTGTTTTATTTGCCCATATCCAGCTTTTATCGGGGTTGTTAGCTTTTTAGGGTTCCGTACCTGAAAGGTAATTAGGAACCCCATTACTGAGGCTTCGCTGTCCGTCCGTCTGTCACCAGGCTGTATCTCATGAACCGTTATAGTTAGACAGTTGAAATTTTCACAGCAGGCGTATTTCTGTTGCCGCTATAACAACAAATACTAATAAACAGAAAAAAATATTTAAGGGGGCTCTCCCATACAACATACGTGATTTTTTTGCTCGTTTTTGCTCGATATTGATAACGGCAACAGGTAGACGCTTGAAATGTTCACAGAAAATTTCGTTATATATTCACTTTAAAAATAAATAATGAAATTAAAATAAAACAAATATTTAAGGGGGGCTCCTATGCAACAGTGATTTCTTTGCCGTTTTTGTAAATAATGGTACGGAACCCTTCGTGCGCGAGTCCGACTCGCACTTGGCCGATTTTAACTACTTATTTTTGCTAGAATTTATAAATGTAACGAAGTCCTTAATAACAGTCCGAAATAAATACCTACTTTTATACGATAAAACATATTCAGTGCCTTAGCTTCCGTGAGATTATAAGATCGCCTGTACAATTGAGTTCCTTGACTGGTAAATCGGACTCGGAATCTTTTTGCAATTCGGATAAACAAAAATGACCTTCATGCGTGTCCAAAGGTTACATTAAAGGTTCTCAAACATTTATATATTGATCATTTTTTCCGATATGTCGATTTCAAGGCAATTCGAATGTTCAGATCCAAATCCTTCCTCGTTGCCAATTGAGTTTGTGTTGCCAAACCTTTCGGTCGTGTCGTCGGTCATTATTAGGAGTGTAAATTTAAGACTTCAGTGAAAATAAGTTACCTACTCACCTGTCACCCAAGGCACTTCTGTTGTACTTGGTGTAAATATGATTGCACAATCCATCCATCAATAAACTGGGGGGCGTGGGTTCGATTCCCGCACAGGAGAAACGAGATGAACATCTTGAGTCTGGGTTTTTTCTATGTATAATATGTATCTATTTAGAAATTTGTATCCGGTATCCATAGTTTATTAGGTTGGGACTAGATGGCGCTGTGTGCTATGTTCAAAAATATTAATTTATTTAACTACGCTGTGCTAGTCTCCAGCATTTCTTAGCGACTGTCACTGGCAAGGCAATAACCAGTTTCGACCAACTACTATAGGAGATACCTATACCTCAACCAGTTTCGATCAGCAACTAGGCGATGGGACTGATCCAGTTTTGACCAGCAACTAGGAGATTGGCTTCAATAAGTTTAATCCAACAACTAGTAGATCAGTCATAAAGAAAGATGCTTTTCAGCTTGTCTAATTTTTAAACGACTTCAAAAAAGGAGGTTTTCAATTTTTTTTATTCGACAGGAAAGTATATGTTGATGATTGCATTTAATTTTGCTACGAGTATGGATGTTATTAGTGTACGAAAAAAGCACTTCGTAACTCAAAAGTAAAAAATAAAAACTTTTTAACAAAAAAACAACCGGCTTCAAACAGACGCACTAAAAAGGTAAAAATAATTACTTATCTCTAAAACATCTGATCTGCATTACAGTTTGAAGTTTGTTTTTGTATGTACCTAACAGTTTAGAACACGCTTCACTTGCATGAAATCAACTTCAAACTGTAATGCAGATCAGATTTTTTAGAGATATGTAATTATTTTTAGTGCATCTTTTTGAAGCCTGTTGTTTTTTTTTGTTAGAAAGTTTTTATTGAGGTAATATTAACGTAGACGTAGCAGACGTACTTCTGCTTTCAAACCAAATAAAAAATCTTTGCCTAAAAATTCATGACCAAGGGAAACAAATTATGTTGGTAACTTTAACATACATTGCTGTGGTCCCTAATTAGGATTATCTGTATCTTGGTGACCAAATACAACAATATAATACAGAAAAACATCCATGTCAAAGCCGGGATTCGAACCCTAGACAATATAATAAACTGCTGAACGTATCGATACACTACCCGAACCACTGCACTGGACTCAAAAACTTAAAATATGACGGTTAGGTTTCTTATATAATCAAGTTTTTCTTCTCAGTGTCTGTGACAAAATCTGTCTTCGAGAGAAAATAAGGCAAGCTGAGAGCAAAGCCGCTAGACATGCGCTATCACGACTGCTTATGCGTAAGCACCGGCAAACTTAGATTACTATAGCGAGCAATATTAGAAAGGTACTTATGGGATGTTAACAGTTTCAGGATGTGGGTACCGAACTTGCCGGTGACGATACTCAGCGCAGTGGCAGCCAGTGCGGGTGCAGTTTGCATTTTCAAGTAAGACAGTACCTATTACTTATTTTTTCCGTGGCTATACTCGGTTTTCTAACACAGTACACATAGAGCTATCCAGAAAATCGAGTGAGGGGCGGCTACCCAATAAGGGGGCTGACTTTCCTAGTAAATATTGTAGTCTCTGGAACTGGCGACCTATTTAGGACCGCGAGAATTCTTAGCAAGCATTATTTACCTAATATTGAAATAAAAAACTGTACTGCACTAACATTAAGTTCTTTCTTTTAGTCCCGCCTACTGTCAATGCAAGTTCAAGAAGAAGTGGGTACAAGCTTGCTCAAATAATAGTAGCTAGCTAAAAATGAGTTACGCCGCCTTATAGTTAAATATTTGTTATGTATTTCTTTTTAGTTCTAAATGATGACGACGTAATAAATGCCGAAATAAAGAATACTATTTGTGCGATATTTGCTCTTTAAATAGTAAAAACTAGTTTATAGGTTTTGATAATTTAGTACAGTTAGAATTACTATAAAAGTTGTTATGAACCCAAAAAATATTTGTTTCGTTTTTTTTTTCCTTCTTATTCCTTGTATTTGATTTAAAATAAATATATAAACGTGTTTCAAGTATCTTACAAATAGTTTTAATCTTAACTTTAATGCCTTATAGGTACCTACTTTTGAACGTTGCATCAAATACAATGGGACAAATTTGTCAAGCAAATTTGGCGGTTCTAAAGGGGTCAGCAACTTCGGCACTTAGTAGTATTATTAATGTAATTGCAGTCGGGTTTCTTAATTTTTTCAATTATATATTTTTATTTACTGCTTTTTAGTTCTAGATCTTTTTTACTTTATTTTTCATATCCTACTTGACTGCTATTATATATTTTCGGAATAGTTTCTTTAAGCTCTTAATTTCGCATGCGAGGTATTTGAAAAAAAAATATTTTTAGCGTGTAGGTTCATACATTAAAGCACCTATCTAAGAACACGGTCTATCAAGACAAATCTAACGATACCTTATTTAAAAAATCCATCTAGCCGTTTGGAAGATACGAGGTAATTAAGAAATTCCAAACATACAAGATACGCGCGTAAAACATAACCCTTGGCACTATCCTTTTATATAAATTTTGGAAACAAGTATTAAGTTAGTAACATGTTTACGCAGAGACTACTACAGTGGGAGTCCGTTCGACCGCGAGGCGCGCGCCGACAATAAGACAGTAATTATAACAGGCGCCAACTGCGGCATCGGCAGAAACGCCGCCTGGGAGTTCGCCAACAGAGGCGCTAAGGTGATGTATGGGCATGAATAACAGTTTAGTTTTAATGTGCCCACCCGGGACATAATCCTCTATATAATCTCTATATCGGTTAAGGTTACGAAGGATAAAAGCTTAAAGTGTGTAAGCCGGTGTCCTAACAGAAGTGGGGAAGTATAGCTAATCGATTCGTATCAAACTATTCGATTTCTACTAAGTCTATTCATCACTTTTAGGAAAACCATACTCAAATAAAGTAATATATATTTTTTAAAAACAACAACGAATTACCTAAAGAAGTTTGTTTAGACTCTAGAACTTAATTGTTTCTGAAACTGCGGCTCGTGAAGACAAAATTTTGTCTATGTGGACAACCAGAACGTGTTAGAAAAACAACATACAAATCCTGTCCTACTGATCAAGATAGTGGGAATATTCAACTTGTTTTTTTTTACGCCGGTTTTTTATTCGTAAAAGTTTGAAATACCTAAAAAATAACGCACACTGATTTGTAATAAAATATGATTTTAAGGATCAGTAACAAGTAGGTAGGTACATGAGCATATGTTAAAGAATGAAAAACTTTCGAATTATTTTATTGTTTAAATATACCATTTTAGTAATGGACTATTGTAAAGCAACGACCTTTCGTGTAGCTAGTGCAAACGCCATTTTCCACTCGCTACACACATGTTAGATATCACATATTAGCTGTGTATCAACCGCGTAGCTCGGATCCCAAACTTATATGCAAACTATCTCTAGTCAAATTTCATCGGGATTGGTTTAACAGTTCAGTTGTGAAAAAGAAACAAACAGATACTTTTGTATCTTTAATATTATATTTCATTCACTTATTTCACTTGATTATATAATATTAAATGTATGTATGTAAATACAATAAAGATATAATTTCATACACTTCATGGTGGTCACCAGGGGCCTATTTAATAAACGTGTACATTGTTGATTACTATAACAATCCGAAGTACATTGCCGAATCGGTTAGCATTAGTATATATATTTGTTCGGTAAATTCCATATTGGTTCCGCAATGTACACCAAAGTGTCATTGATATTTACAATTGTCACGTTTAATAAATAGGCTGCTTCATCTCACCCGTACCATGCTTTGTAAAATTAAGTATTCTGTTATATGGTTTGTGATCAGGTGTTCATGGCGTGCCGCGACATGGAGAAGTGTGAGGTGGCACGGCGAGAGATCGTGCTGGAGACAGAGAACAAGTTCGTCTACTGCCGACCCTGCGACCTCGCCAGCTTGGAATCCATCAGGAAATTTGTTGCCAGGTTACTGTTCTCACTTCCTTCGTTGCTTCTTTTCCGCTGTTGATTAACCGCCCACATGCTCTCTCTCTCCTAGACCAGCGTATATTAAACGTAGTGTAACGACAGTCGATGTCAGTTCGGTTAATAAAAAATATTGTCAATACTACATGCGGTCACTGAAACGCTTCCTAATTTGAAGCTTAGTTTAAAGGCAAACGTAACAGAGTTACTATTGGCGATGCGCGATGGCATTACATTAGGTATTTGTTTACTCCACATGACAAGGGTCGGTTCTGGCCTACGCCTGAATGAAAATTACAAAATCAGCGCGGTCATTATGAAGTTCATGTACCATTAAATCTAGTTTACCGAAACATGTTCAAATCACACTTTGGTACTCGGAAAACACAAATAATGATTAATTTTTTGTAGCTCTATTCCGCAACATTCAAATAGTGATTAAAACGCAATTTTTTTACAACACTTGGTTCTTTAAAATGTAAATTGTTATTAAGAAACATACAAACACCACCCCTTCTTTATCTATTTCTACAAAAGTTACTAACCATTTGGTAGTTTTTCAAAAAAGCATGTTTTTCGTCACCTTTTTTTAAGAATGCTTCTGTTAGACATGCCAAGTCAAAATACATAAATTCATCCAAAAAATGTCAAGCCAAATTTTAAGGTAGTCACGTTTGCTAAAAAAAACCATATTTTGATGAAAAACACCAAATTTATGAGAATCTTTATTTACGAAATAAGTAATTAATAACTTTAGATTGTATTTTCATTATTTACGCCAAGTTATGAGATTACGGAGGCTCTTTTTGGCCGTTTTTAGTCATATTCTATTTTTTTTACACTCATCAACGAAGTTTAGCCTCAATCTGAACGCTTTGGCTTCTAGTACAACTCTTGAGCTAGTGAGACATTGTTTTTCGTGGATGCTACTTTATGTTTTCTGTATAAAATAATCAAATTTACACATCACGACTTCCTATTGCTGACACTTAAAGAATATTTAGTACGATTTTCTTATTATATTGACTTAGGTTCAAGTCGGAAGAACCTGTCGTAGATATTTTGGTTAACAACGCGGGGGTTATGGAACCGCGGTGCCGCGTGACGCGCGACGGTTTCGAGACGCAGCTCGGAGTTAACCACCTAGGGCACTTTCTGCTCACCGCGCTACTGCTGGACACGCTCAAGGTCAGTGCGAGGAGGGTGGGCGGCAACCTGTTCCTAATACCTTTAGCCTGTTGGGTCAGCTCTTACAGACCAAAAGTTTTAATTTTGACCCTATAACCAAAAATCTGGGTAAGTAGATTCAAATCCGTTGTACTTAGTTCGCAGCTTGATAACTGATATGCAGGATTTGTTTTTGGGGGTTTAAACCACAGTGTTAGGAAAGTGTCACACAAATTAGTTGTCATGTTGTGTTTAAATCCCTACTACATCATCCTGGATATGGATATGACGTGAAGTGTATCTACAGACTAGCCACATACACGAATGTATATTGGGATCTGTCACTGGGTTTGTAGCGATAACAAAATTTATGAAACCCCCCCAGTAAGACGTCGACGAACTATAGGTGCATAAGCTGGAAATGTCATACACTTTGTGTTTTATTCTAGACAAGAAGGTAATCTTTTTAGACGAAAATGCACACCGCACCTCTTGAGTGCTTTTAGTATTATTTAAATTAAGATGTTAGACCTACTTAGCGAGCAATGCTTGTTAAATCCTATAATATCTACTTCTACCTTTTCGTAATTGCTATTAATTCCATGATTGGAACTTTGACAAGAAGAAGATTGCTCTCACAGGAATCAGCGCCGAGTCGCGTGGTAGTGGTGACGTGCAGCGCGCACCACCGCGGGCGCATCCACAAGGAGGACCTCAATCTGAGCCAGAAGTACGACGCTGCCACCGCATACGCACAGAGCAAGCTCGCCAATGTACTCTTCGCGAGGGAGCTCGGGAGACGGATGCTAGGTAACTCATAAATAGTAGCGTAAACAATATCTTTCACAACATATAAAAATAATATAATGTAGTGTTCCGTCCCATGTACGGAGCCCTCTTTCCGAAAAGCGCTGCGTTCTTGTCCCGTTACTTTTATTATTGGCAACACCAGTATATCTAAACTGGTATCCAGACTACACGCGACTAGTTTGGCACCACGAAGCCTTTTTTCTGGCACCACGCCAGAAGCTTGAAGCAGAAGCGCAGTCATTATTTTCCTTAAAAAAAGGTGACTTCACATTACTGAAGAACTATTACTGATAAACCATACGTATAAGCTGTTTTCCAGGGTCATTACAAATCGTTTCGAACGCAGGTTTGACAAATTCCACCCTCCCGAACAAGCCGGTTTCCGAAAAGGCTTTAGTACCAAGAACTACATACATACGCTCCGCCAGATTATACAGAGGAGTATAATCGGCCTCTTTGCGTAGCGTTCGTGGACTATGAAAAAGCCTTCGATTGTATCGAGACCTGGGCGCTGCTTTAGTCTCTTCAGCGATGCCACATTAACTATCGGTGTATCGAAGTTCTGAAGTGTTTGTATAAATAAGTATGTATAACAGAGCCACGAAGACCAGAAAACGAACCCAATTCATCTGCAGAAAGGTGTAAGACTGTTCACTACTGCGTTGAAGTGAAAAGCATATGGCGTCAACATGAATGGCGACTACATTACTCAACTTCGATTTGCGGACGACATAGTGGTCATGGCAAAGTTGCTGGAAGACGTGTTCCCAACAGGTTGACCTTAAAATGAATATGAATAAAACGAAGGTAATATTCAATGTCCTTGTCCCGCCAATACCGGTTGGTGTTGGGAACGCTACCCTCGAAGTTGTCAACAAATATACATTCATACCTAGGGCAAGTAGTCCAGTTAGGTAGGTTCAACTTTGAGGAAGAGATTAAGCAAAGAAAAAACTACGCTATAACTTACAAAATACCTCAGTGCCTAAAGACGAAAGTCTATAATCAGTGTGTGTTGCCAGTGATGACTTATGGTATAGAAACGTGGTCTCTTAATGTTGGCCTCTCAGATAAGCTCATAGTCGCTCAGCAAGCTATGGAAAGAGCAATGCTTAGTGTTTCTCTGCGCGATAAAATCCGGAATAAGGAAATTTACCACACCCAAACCACACCAATATTACCGACATAACTCCAGTTAACAAGCTGAAGTGGCAATGGGCAGGCCATATCGCTCGTCGAACCGATAACCGATGGGGAAGAAAGGTTCTTCTTTAAAGCTCAATATTTCGCAAACAGATCCCTGAATTAAAATTGACTGCGGAACTCTAGAAAGATTTAAGTATTTGTATCCGTAGTTTGGTGTACATAGTACAAGCTTTCCTTAGTTTGGTACCAGATGACACCGTGTGTAATCCAGAAATATTTATAAAAAATAAATTATACGTACAGGCACGGGCGTGTCGGTGATGGCGGTGGACCCCGGCGTGACGGACTCGAACATCGCGCGTCACACGCCCATGATGAACAGTGTGACGCGGTTCTTCATCCGGCCGCTGTTCTGGCCGTTCATGAAGACGGAGCGTATCGGGGCGCAGGTCGTGCTGCATGCCGCTCTCGACCCCAAACTTACTAAATCCGCAGGAGATTATTATGTGTGAGTTATTTAAGTTTATTATCGACGGACACGGAGGCTAAAATGTGCCATCGGTCACCCATCCAATGACTAACAACACCTGACATGATCATCTTACCTGTGGAGATTCAGTAAGCGCGGAATCAAGAGGTCAAGAGGTTGCCTCCGAGAACGCGCGATTTAATTACTTCAGACTTTTTCAAAATATGCTCCGCAGGCCAGTGATAAAGTTAACAATATCTAATAATTAAGTATAACCCCTTAGGCTGACCAACGCCAAGTGACACTTTTTTAAATGGAAAAAATCAATACTTGCAGTAAATATTTTAGGTTAAAAATTTAACACTATATAGAACATATACCTTATGTCTTGTTCTACCATAAACACGATAGCATTAATTTGCCTCGATATAGAAAAGAAATTCGGAAAACACCTCTAAATTTTTTTTTTTTGGTTTTTAACCGCTGTTATTTAACATATAACATTAAAATTCATATTAATGGCTAGCTAACTGGATAGTCCATAGCGGTTTCTACTGAAATCTAAAAAGTTTGTTTTCAAGTAAATACCTTAAAACCTTTGATTTGACGCTCACGTTTATTTATACTGAAAAGCGCTGTGGTCTTTTGTCTCGCTCAAGTGCACGTGATATTAGAAAGGTGTGTTTCACACGGTCATATAAAGTGAGCGGGTAAATTCTGAAATTTCTAGTCAGGGTACTGGGTCTTAAGTACAAATTAATAAAATGGACTAAGCCAGGCTTTGATAGAAAAGTATGTCTTATAGCATAACAGATAAGTCCTTTTAAAGGTAAAAAAATTCAACTTGTCACTGATTTCTGCCGCAATAATTCCAGGTTTGATTGTTCAGTCCAATATATTATATATACATACTAAATATGACTCCCTTGCAGCCTTGTTGGTAGTGGCTGCTGTGCCCACCCACACTGGGTTCAATTCCCGCACTGGACAAACATTTTAGTGTTTGTCTTAAGTCTGGGTGTATGTATGTAAAAAAAATGTATTTGTATCCATAAAACAAGCTTAACTTTCTTTGGGAGCAGACGGCGTTGTGTGTAATGTCCAAAAATATTTTTTTATTTATTATTATTTATAAATTGATTTTACATGACTTACAGTGTGTTCGTTTTGGGATAAAAGTTCGCACGTTTGATAATTTTGCCACACTTTTCCCACCGACACCTATCGTTATCGTATCGCGGAAGCTTTGAAACGTTACTAACAAAATTATTTGTTGCAAAACGAACGGTTGACGTTTAGACACAACGAAAATAACACACATGCAATGCCATAAACAATGGATATGTAAAGGCAGTTTAACAAATATACACCAAAGGACCTCTAGACATGGGTCTAGAATTTTATTTTCGGTGGCAAAATTTATAAAAATATCGTAAATGAACGCTTGACAATTTGTTACAGACTAAACAATTTCTCTATTTTTGACACCAATGCTAAATGAACAGTTGACATATAACAAAATAAACGAAAATAATGATTCTTTATCCGATGTTAAACACACCCTGAGTGTATTGTGATATTCAGATTTTGTGTTTTTGAATATTCTTCCTTTAGAGCAGTCATTTATTCAGGTAGGTACCTAACCTTCAAAGAGAAAAGTTATCCTCATTGAATGAAGATCAATTAAAGTCAAAATTATTCAAGTATTTTATGGTGTGAACATGTCCCCAGACGTAAAATACATCTGATTTACAGTGACATGAAAAAGGCAGAACCATCAAAAGAGGCACAAGACTACGAGCTAGCGCAGTGGTTGTGGCGGGTCAGTGAAAAGTGGACGCGGCTTGAAGAGCACAAAGCCGCTTTGGCTAAACCCGTGTCCGCGTAGCCACTTTAGTTACTATGAACGAATGAAAACTTTAAAATCAATAGTGATGTGAGTAAAGTAAATGCGCGCCATACGCCAGTGCAAAAAGTAAGGATGTTCCGTATGTTCTACAGAACCTATAGAGTGCTCGGTTATATAATTTGTCTGTTTGTGCAACAAACTTTTCTGCCCCGGTGGTCAGAAATCAAAAACTACAGTCGCCATAATAAAATGATGTGAACTTACGACACTAGCGAACAGCGACAAGGTCAGAAAAGTTTGTTACACTGTATATTTATTTGCACTATACCGTACCGATATACGTACCGGTACAATAGAAGCTTTAAAGGGTACTACTGAATAAGATAGATTGAGTGTATTTGAATTCATGCATTTAATAGGTAGTTTTGGTTAATAAATATAATAATTTGTTATATGAAGTGTTTTTTTGAACCCCTTTAGAGTATAATATATGTAATTTTTATATTCAATATAAATTGCCTAGTGTTTTTTTAGACATACCTTTTCTATATATATGTAAAAAAAAATTGTTCGAGCCTATTAGAATTCTCGTGCATTGCAGTTGTTTACCAAGGAACTGAATGATGGTCAGTAAAACTTTTATTTGGCTTCTAATATTCACATCGTCCTTGGCTTCATTGTAGTTGTCCTGATAAATCCTACCCATTCATTATATCATTGACAGCCCGAAACCCAGCTAAAAACATCTAGCTACTTTCCGTAGGACGTCAGTCAAATCTAAATATCTCATATGTATAAATATTTATACATAGTATAAAACAGTCGCTTCCCACCGTCTGTAGCGATGTACGCTTAGATCTATTAAACTACACGACAAATTTTAATGCGGTTTTCATCAATAGATAGAGTGATTTAAGAGGATGATCTATACGTATAGTATAATATTGTTTTGTGTTAATTTGTGGAAATATGACAATAATTGTTCAAGATGTCGGAAAAATCATACCGGCACCCGCTTTACATGGCGTTAAGAGTTCAATACATTTCTAACAGATGGCGGTGTTAGTTGTTTTATCGACATATACATTTCTGGAATTGGTAAGTATCTAATAGAAATCAGCGCGGGTGGAGCCGTGGGTAGTAGCAACCCCTTTGTTGTAACAGATGGCGCTACAGCATATCAACTTTAAGGGCAGAACAACGTCTGCCGGACCACCTAGTGAGATATAAAATCACAATCGTCGGATTAACAAAAAGAAAATTATCAAAATATAAACAAATTTTATGTACTATGTACTTCTTAAATATAAACAAAACAACGTTACTCCCATATCGAGTTATGATACTCTGGTCTATCAAATAGGAGTTCCCTGGTGGTAGTCGTGCACTGCGCGTACTTGTACTTGTGGTCGTGCAGCAGCTGCAGTACGCCGGTGCCAATGCCAGCGGGCACGCCCAAGATGATAGACTCGGAAACACCCTGCACTCGGTCACACTCCCCATAGTACGCAGCGTCGAACAGGTGGTCCGCCGTTTTCTCGAACTGCAAAAAAGACGCATAAAATTAATATAACCAATCGAAAATTTATAATAGATGACTGATGAGTAAGGATAACTACCCTTGGTCACCCTGAGAATCAGTAGAGATTTGCGTCTTGCCATGGCGGCAATTAATGAAATCGTCCCAATGTAGCAGATCACATCTTGGTCAGCTGACCAAGACTAGATACTCAAAACATATCATTCAATAAACTTAGCTGGTCGCTATTTCCCCTAGGCTTGAAATGGGAACCTGGTAAGCGGGGTGACTGTGTTGAAATAATTAATTATTAGAATAAAAGATCACAACCCGTGTAGGCCAAAAAGATCGTGAACTTGAATTTTCTGCGTCTAGTGATTCGTCTAGTCTCAAGAGATGTTCTCTATACTCACACTGGCCAGGTTAAGCACAGACTCCTTCATCCTGGCGAGACCGTACCGCGTGATTCCGAGTACTTCCCCTCGCGCCGTCATCTGTCCCGCCAACAGCTCCACATGTCTTCGGTCTACGCTCATCCCGTGACCCTCCATCACGCCCTGGATCTCGCTGATTATCGTTGACTTGGCCGCCTCTATCCCAAGTGTTTGGTATACCTGCAAAAATATTCCATGTGATCAATCAGTTGCCTTCAACATTATTTCAGTTTCAGCTAAGGTTTTAAAGTGGTTACCTCTAAGATGTTGTTGGAGGAAGTCTTGGTGCCTTCAACACCGTACGTTGCTATCACGTCTCGAAGCCCACTGCCCTCTACGCACAGCTTATACCTATCACGTACAACACGTTACTTAATACTCAATTTTGTCAAAATTTATAGTAAGTAATCAACGTGATTTTCATCAGTTTTAGCCACTCTACATCTACTGAAGCCAGAAGCTAAACTAATTTGGAATTTAGAAAGGTTCGTATGCCCGACTCTTGCCGACATTGCTTGGTATCAGGTCTTAGCTGGTAATCATCTCAAACTCACACCGTCTACATAACTTACTACATAAGTTACGTATTTATTTATTATGTATGTATTTTAATAAACAGCAAAATCTATACTTCTGGTGCTCGCTCGCATTGACCTAGATAAAATAAGTTAAGAGGTCAGTAAAGTAATGACTTTCCTTTTCTAACGTGTCCCAGAACCAGAGAACTGTCAGTTACTTTGAACAAAGGATTTCTATCGCAATACGTTACCAGCCTTCTGGACACTCTTCCTCATGAAGGTGCCTTGGAACAGGTTTATTATTTATGGTAATTATTTGTTTAGTTTTTTTTAATAAGCTTTATTAACTTATCTTGAGGAAAATTATTAAAGTCCAAAAATCGAAATCGATTATTTACGTTTTCAGACGTGGAGAACCGTTTGCCAACTTTTCTGTGTGTGTAAGGGTGTGTTTGTGTGATGTCTCAAGAACAAATTGAGCAATTTGTCTCGTGACCATCATATCAATCGATACGCCACATTATGACTTAGATCTGAAAAGAATTTGAGCAAAATCGGTCCAGCGGTTTGTTTTTATCGCTAAAAAACTGTTTTTTTTTAAAGACGCGTCAAATATCGTCAATCGTGTGAAGTAATTCAGATATAAAAGAGTACTACGATATTTAATAGTACTAGTGGCATTCATAATTATATTCTTGCACAACCATAAGTATTATCCCTCCTATCAGCCTCACACGCCCCTACTGCTGCGGCACGGCCTACCCTTATCGAGTGCTATTTAGGCTATATGCATTGGCGTATGCAGATTTCCTCACGATGTTTTCCTTCACCATAAAGCCAGTGGTGTGAATAATCAATTAAAAGTATTATACTTAAAACTATACATATTATCCATAAATATAATCCATACTTATATTATAAATGCGAAAGTAACTCTGACACCTCTTCACGCTTAAACCGCTGTACCGATCAAGATGAAATTTGGCATGGAGATAGTTTAAGTCAGGGGAAGGACAAACGTCAAGTATTCGTCGGTATTTTTTTTCCATAGTTGAGGAGTTACCGTTGAAATCCTACACCGATGACCGAATATAGTGTGGGTGGAACCGTGGGCAACATCTGGTATATTATAAATGTGATAGCATGTAAATGTTTTCTATTTTTTTCTATTCTATTTTTTACGGAACAAAAGTCTAGCCTACGTCCTTCTCCGTCTCTTTAATTATCCTGTAGTTTATATTTATATATATAATGTATGCAATGTCCAAGCTTATCAAGTCCTCTAAAATGACTTAACCAATACAGCATCCAATTTCCAATTCCTGATACAGCGTCTATAAACTCAAGAGTCTCAGTTTGAACTACTATCTGACCGAGGTCATGCCTATGCCTTCCTTCTTAGAGTGGCTCATCTGTATCAGCTGTTATGTAGCTTGGTCTCTAACTTCCGACCAACTGAAATACGAAGCTTTCACGTACTATAAACTCCGCTGCAACCTATCAAGCTTCAAGCTAACTTGGTAGTCTACTCTACCAGCAACACATCATACACTTTTCTGCATCAACCTTAAACATCTTACTTCACCCAGAGACCAAGTCAACATAGGAGTCCCTTAGAATGGGATTTAACTAACAATAATAGGGACTTACCCAATAAAACTAACTTAGCTAAAACAGGGTCAAAGCTCACCTGGTCTTCCCATTAAAGTCGTCGGAAGCGATAACGGCCCGCGACACCTGTGGCAAACCCTTGACCACGACGGCAGGCAGGAGCCGCGCCAGCTGCTGCAGTGTCATGTTAAGCCAGCCGCCATTCTTACTCGCCTCGCCAGTTACCTTGATGGCCCAGTCTGACACAGCTTCAACGTTGCTTGGCTTAAGCTTCAATTTTGATGTGCATATTCTGTTTAAAATCAGGAAACAGTCAAAATTGTATTACAAAACATAAGAGACAAGATATATAAGCGTAATATAGGTGCTTATTCTAAAATAGGTGCTTCTAAAATGCGACTCCCTCGCAGCCTAGTTGGTAGTGTGGGTTCGATTCCCGCACTAGACAAACATTTATGTGATAAACATTTGTGTTTGTCTAGAGTGTGGGTGTATTTATGTATGTATTTACAGAAAAAAAAAGTAATTTAATGTATTTGTATCCGTTGTCTGGTATCCATAACACAAACTTCGCTTACAGTGGGGCTGGACGGCGCTGTGTGTAATGTACAAAAATATTTATTTATTTATTTATTCTTAGCAAGAGGCTTTTAATGACTATAAAATTATGAATACATATTACATTATCAGAAAGCATAGATCTTTATTACACGCCTTAGATAATAAATGCGAAGGTTAGTTGAAGGGACGGAGGACAACCCGATCAAGAGGTCCGTCAGAAATAACTATAACCTAATTCAACGTGAAACTATGCTATAGCTTATTATAAAAAACTTCCTTACTATAATCGAGAAGTTAGGTTTCCAACGTAGATAGCTGAATTTAATGCGGGCAGAGCCGCGGGAAAAGCTAGTAGTACATATTTCACCTACAATACTCACGAATAGATGATGGAGTCAACGTTAACTTCTAAAGACAGCAGCCGTATCCTTTCCGCGTCTAGTTTGATCAGCAGAAAACATTCGCTTGGTAAGTACATCTCTTCTATGTAAGTTGTTATCTGTTATAAAAGACAAGCTTTAGAGCAATAGCGTTTTCGGGGGCCAAACATATGGAAGTACATCTCACCTCTCAAGACTTTTTCGCTATAGATTCCCTGTTAAATCTGCCAGCTATAGCCAATTTCACTTTACTTACACAGTGTACGGTTATAAACTATTAAGAACCAATCTCACCTCTCCTAAAGTTGTTTTCTCCACCCTTCCCTTGACTCTTCTGGCAAACTCCTGGTCATAAGGCTGCTTCAGCTCCGCCGTGACAATAGGTGTAGAGATGTTCTTCGACGCATTAATGATCTCCGTCAGTCGCGGGACGCCCTGCGTGATGTTCATGGACGCTACACCAGCGAAGTGAAAGGTTTTCAAAGTCATTTGGGTCCCGGGCTCACCTATACTCTGATGACAATAAAAAATACATTTATCAAGTGATGAATGGGGATAGTTGTAAAAAATGTTATAATTATATAAGTTTTTGTACGCTACAAACTGAAGGACTTTTGGATTTTTTTTCAGAAATGATTTTATCTGTACATTTAATGCCTCATAATAATATTATTACTTTGATTTTGCCAATTGGATAATGCAATAAAGCCTGTTTTATTGGCATTTAGATAACAGCTAAAAGTTTTAAAATATACTTTAAAATTAAACTTTGAACCCTCACTAGAAGGTAAAGAACAAGCCCCTATAGCAATTGAGCTAAGAGTTTTGCTTGAAATTAAAACTTTAGGACTCAAGAGATTAAACGTTTCAGCAATTTTCTGTATGAATTAAAGTCACATTTTTTTTTTATTTGTTTTTATAAATGGCATAGAAAGTGACCTGTGCGGCGAGCGCCCCAACGGCAGTCCCCGGCTCGATGACGCTGCGCTGATACTTATCGTGGCACACGCGCAGGAACCGCACCAGCTGCGTCAGCGTCACCCGCTCTAGTTGCCGCACTATAGGCCCGCAGTGAGCGTACTTAGCGCGCAGTATACTCACTTTGTTCGCTACGCCTTTCAGGAATGTTCTGGAATTATGCGTATTTTTTTAGAAAACGAATTATATAGTACATATAAATCAGAAACATCGGTCATGTGTCAGTCATGGTGATCTTAGAATAAAAAATCTGACCTGAGAAAGATCTGAGATTTTTTAATCTCTGACAATATGGCGGATAACGTTAACAATTTTTATTTTTTGGAAGGTGTTAACCTTATTGTAGAAAACCTATCAAAGCTACACAATGGGCAACAAATTTTGAGAATTGGACGTTTCGATAAAGGGACATTTTTTTTCGAAGGGACGTATTGCGAACGGGACATTATCCGCCTATACTACAACTAAGGCTACATTCCAAAACGCAACGTGGAAGTTGAAAAAGTAGTTTTGGAACGCCTAGCTCCGGGTAATTTTCCAATTGTCAAGTTGAATTATTTATACTTCCATAGATACAGTTGGAAATTACTTATGTTAGTGAAAAAATTAACTGCCAAACTCCCGTTCCGAAACGGGTGGAAAATCAACTTTACCGGGCGATTATCACTCGCCAGTAAATTGGAACGTAGCCTACTAACGTCATCATATGGGACATTAAACTAAATCGATATTAGCTGCTTATTAACAGATAGCACTGCGCTACATCAGTATTGTGGTTGTAAGTAGGCATATATATATTCATATATTGATATAAGCTATTTAAGCACTACAATTTAAGCACCTGTATTTAAAACTTAAAAAGGAAACATATTTAAATTGTAATGGTAAAATAAATCTCAAATTGAGATCACAAGTTTCCAGTATTGCAATGTCGATCTATAACTTGCACTTATTAACTCAAATGTGTAGCTTGAGAGTAAGATAAGACTCACAGCAGCTCGTTCTTGAACTCCTGGGTGCAGGTCTTGAAATCGTCAAGCGCCAGGGTCTCCTCCGCCGCCAGCACGATGCCGTCGCCGTCCAGAGGCTCTTCGTCTCTATTGGACAAAAATCTTATTCTGTCGTTTCTAGTTCATCATGACAAATCGACATGATAAAGAGTTACCAGCTTTTCACGTTTCCACTGTTGTGGCACAGGTCTCCTCAACTTGGGCAAGGGCGATTTGGCCCATAATCTATCATGCGTGCCTCATGCAGATTGAGGACTATTAATTTTCAAATACTCATAATAGTCATAGCTAAATGTAGGTCAAGTCTGAGCGTCACTGTCGCCCTACAACACAAGTGCCACAGTCAAAGCATTTATCAGTCATCGCGTTTAATGTTGACGAAAATCCGACAACATCAAGACATTTATTGCGACGTATGTCTTATCGGACAGTACCCGCACAAGTATGTGAATTGAGAGCGATACGCATCCGTCTCACCGTGAACAGCACGACACGATTGATCTAACAGTTAAAGTTCGTCAAAACGACGGCGTCTAGTTAGCCGACTGTATGAATGCTTAGAGTTTGCTAGTGCACCCACTTGTCTTGACACTTGGCGCGCACGTCTGCGAGCACGCGGCGCAGGTCAACGGGCCGGTCCTTGCCCTCCATGTAGGTCGGGTCGAGCCCGTCGCTGCCGTACCGGAACTCCACTACCTCACCAGTCGCGTTGCGGACCGTCACATCATAATGGAGAACCAAGTCTTCCAAAGACTAATGACAAATTAATATACATAACATTAACACAACTTCACTTAATGAGTTACTCTATAAAAATAAACTACATACTCTTTTTTAGTAAACAATGTCATATTTAATCAGTTAGATTAACTACACAATTAATATGTAGTTCTAAAATGTGTTTGGTACTTCAAAGTAACAACTAAAAAGAAAAAAAACCCTTACAGTAGACATTTTACTTTTTAGTGGAAAAACTAACTACTGGGTGTACCACGGCTAACAAACGATTTTTTCACCTAATTTCGGTTTTTTTTTTATTAAAATTAATTTTTCCGCTAAGCTAAGACTTAAGTGCTTTTGCTACATTTTTGAGTGATATATATTGAAGAGCAAACTTAACAGCTGCACTACATGCTTTTCCTAAATACATCAATTTACGATGCACGCGCGCTTCGTCAATCTTACGCACAGATCGAATTCTGTAATCTGTTCTATGGACTGCGCAACAGCCTCACAACATTGACCATCCTTTAGAAAGAGACAAAGCGAACTTGTGTTCTCTTTGCTCTTTCTATCACTGTCCGCCATTTTGTTTGTTTATGTTCATTAAAACAAGTTAGAAAGAGACAAGAGACCACAGGTTCACTGCGTCTCTCTTCCACTTTTGCGACATTTTTTTTATACAACCGGATAGGAAATGCGCTGTCCAGTTCTCTATGTCTATTGTCTTACGCTACCGCTCACTTCTCGGCCCACTGCCGAAGGTCGCCTAAGACTGACGTAGCGCACGTGCCGCTGATTGTACGTACAGTCGGGTCTCCATCGTAAGACAAGAACGGGATGGCAGAACGTGGATTACAATCCACATTCTGATGTCAACTATCATAACAAATATTCCAACTAACCTTGACGAGTCTCCGCTGAAGATATCCAGTTTCCGCAGTCTTGACGGCGGTATCAACAAGCCCCTCGCGTCCGCCCATCGTGTGGAAGAAAAACTCCGTCGGCGTAAGTCCGGTATAAAAGCTATTCTGAACGAAACCGCGCGCCGCTGGGTTCCGAGCTAAATATATTTATTAGAAATTCATTTTTTGCGTTAGGGTTAACGCACACTTAAGGCCCGGGAAGAGGACCAGCATCGCCTCAGTCCAGTCCGGATTATATGAAATTTCAAACTGCAACACATACTTGGAAACCCGGATCGACATCGTTTTGCCTCGCAATAAGATAGTGAACGAACGGTGAGGTGACGCTGATCAGGTGCCCGGGCGTAAAGTATGCATTTACTATTTATTTTTGCATAATTCATTTAATATGGTAATTTTATCACCGTTTATCCCGATCGATATTTTACACGGGAAAAGGTATATGAAAGAGCAAATCGCGGTGTAATAGCCGTCATTTCACCCGGAAGACGTCCATTGCTGAACGTAGGCCTGCCCATATGTCTCCGCAACGGCCGGTCCTGAGCCGCCCGCGTCCCTCGGCTTCTTGCGGCTCTAACTAGGTCGTCTGTCCACCTGGTAGGAGGCCATCCCACGCTGCGTCTTCCGATCCGTGGACGCCATTCGAGAACCTTTGTTCCTCATCGGTCATCGGTTCGACGAGCGATGTAGCCTGCCCACTGTCAGTTCAGCTTGGTAACTTTTTGAGCTATGTCGGTATCTTTGGTTCTTCGGCGAATTTCCTCGTTTCGGATTTTGTCGCATAAAGAAACACCAAGCATGGCTCTTTCCATAGCTCGCTGACCGACTCTCAGCTTATTTAAGAGGCCATCAGTAAGAGACCACGTTTCTGTACCTGTCATCACTGGCAACACCCACTGATTGTAGGCTTTCGTCCTTAGGCACTGAGGTATTTTGGACGAAAAGATATTGCGTAGTTTCCCGAACGCTGTCCAGCCGAGCTGGATTCTTTGGTTAACCTCTTTTTCAAAGTTGGACCTACCTAACTGGACTACTTGCCCTAGGTATGTATGTGTATTTATCAACAACTTCGAGAGTAGCGTTCTCAACAACAAACGGTATAGGCACGACATGGACATTGAAAATTGCCTTCGTTTTATCCATATTCATTTTAAGGCCAACCTGTAGGGAAACTCTGCTGAGATCTCTGAGCATCGCGCCTAGGTCTTCCAGCGATTCTGCCATGGCCAGCGAATCGAAGGTGAGTGATGTACTCGCCATTTATGTTGACGCCATATTCTTACCACTCCAGAAGCTTAAACACATCTTCCAACGCATTTGTGAACAGTTTCGGAGAAATGACGTCTCCCTGCCTCACACTTTTCTGCAGATGGATTGGTTTCGTGTTCTGGTCATGAAGTCCGACTGACATCGTGGCTCTGTTATACAAACACTTTAACACCTGATGTACCGATAGTCAATGTGGCACCGCTGGAGAGACTATAACACCGTCCAGGTCTCGATAGAATCGAAGGCTTTTTCATAGTCCACGAACGCTACGCAAAGAGGCCGATTATACTCCTCTGTCTTCTGTATAATCTGGCGGGGCGTATGTATATGGTCCATGGTACTAAAGCCTTTTCGGAAACCGGCTAGTTCGGGAGGCTGGAATTCGTCAAACCTGCGTTCGAGACGATTCGTAATGACACTGGAAAACAGCATATAGATATGGCTCAGAAGCGAAATTGGACTATAATTCTTCAATGAGGTAAGGTATTTTTGAAGGAAAGTATGACCGCGCTTCTGCTCCAACTTCTAGCGTAGTGCCTTCGAGGATAACAGAATTAAAGAGTCTCTGAAGGACTTTAAGTATCGGTGTTTCAACCGCTTTCAGAAGCTCTGACGTAATTCCGTCATCGCCCGCCGCCTTGTTGTTCTTAAGCTGTTTCAAGGCCATTCTAATCTCATACAAGCTGACGTCCATGATTTCTTCGGTATAGTGTTGAGTTAATTTGGCTCTGGGTTCTATTGCCGTGATGTTGACCAAATCATGAGTTGAGGTGTACAACTGTCTATAGAAGTTCTCAATCTCTGTCAATATTTTAGGTTTATGTTAGAAAACAATTTCGCCATTTTCGGTCTTCAACTGTCGTTGCCCTATAGACAGATCTCTGGAGAACACTTTCGAGTCTCTATTTCGCTCTATAGCCTCTTCTACACATGACGTGTTAAAATGGCGTATATCGCGTCATATTTCTTTTGGCGTTGGCGTTGTAATAGTAATTAATTAATATATCTTAGGATTGTGCACTATCTACTATAGATCTGTTTTTTTACTACTAATGTTAATTTTATTTTTATTAAAAGTCCTTTTATACTTAAGAACGTTTCATAAAACTGTGGTGGATTAACCCCCCAGAAAATATTCGAAGATGGATCTTCAGACATCGAATCCATTAACAAAAACTTATTTCATAGTTAATTGTCTGGCTTTTTTGAAACGCACAGTATGTATTGATTTGTTCCTAGTAATAGAAAGTTAAGTGAAATATCAAAACAAAAAATGATCTGCAAATAAACGACAGCTTATTACGATAGATAGATAGATGGACAATAATATTTACCCACCCAATATCAACTTACTTAATAAATATAAATAGATATAACTATTACAATATTGTAACCAATGTGAATTCGTCCGTCGCCTTCGTAACGTCTGTCGCATCCAAAGCGCGGTATTGCGGTTGCGATAGGACTATAACTAATACACAACAGTAATGAATGGACTTTCAAATTCCATTGTAGTTCGACAATCACCCTGCTGTATAATACCTTGCAATTTTACTATAGTACCCTTACCTATATATGTGAAGGTAGTATGCCAATGTGGTTTTTCTAAATCCTTAACTTTAACTATGACAACTTACAATGTCTCTCAAAGTGTGGCAGCGATCTATCTTCGAATCCATTGGGAACTCGCTTGCCGTTCAGCGCTTGCTGCCCCACACACGCGATCATCTGTGATATGTTGATATTCGACCCTATAACGACACAGTAAGGTTTACAATTGATAAATTAAGTCAAAGAAAAAAACTCCTTTTGTTTGTTTACTATGTGGTTTAACTGTTTAATAATCATAAAAGAATCCAAATACCATTTACCCCTTTGCAATGCAATTTAAAGTAGATGGCCAGTGTAAATTGAGTAGTAAGAGGGCAGTATACAAGTTATGGTCATTTTCAAGTGTAGGTCATACCGAAACAACATATCGGTAATCAATTAAATTACGAAAACAGTATTTAAAGGTTTCATTATAAGGAAATATTAAACAGTGTAGAAAATTCTGTGACCAAAATTAAAATCTATTATAACAATACCTTTGGAGCCACTCTGCGCCATAATGAGCGGCGCGTTGGTAGGCTGCAACTCCCGGAAACACGCTTTGGCTGCCAACTCTCTAAAAATAATATTTTATTAATTTGTCTTTGAGATGAAAAGTTATTGTTTTCTTTACGTTTCGAAAACTAGAGAATTATGCGTTTTAATACGCCTCATTATATGACAATTTTTGAAACGACTAATATTACACTTTTATACGGTTTTTTTTTAATATATTTTAATACCTAATTAAGAAACACTTCCAGTGAACATGGGCTGCGATTATGATGACGTACCTGATACTACTAAGCTCGCTGAGCATGACAGCTTCGAGGGTCTCCTCCACTGAGCAGCCGGGCTGGCACTGCAGCGTGCCTTTTTCCATCTCCAAAATGTATCCGTCGCATTTTGAATACCTAAACGATTACGATAAAATTCTCAGTTGGCAAATTGACTAAACATATAAACTGACAGGTCGTTCAGAACCTCAGAGGAACTACTTGACAATCCGAGTTGCGTCCGATTAAAGTTTATACTAAGGTTCTAAACTCAGCCCTAATGTTTTCATTGAAATACAAGACATAAATCAATAATTCATCATACATACATTAGTGTTATTAAAGAATGCCTTTAGTTAGGGTTTAAAACACTATAACGACTATCCTTTAGCAAAGTTGTAAAATAGATTTTTTCTTTTGAGGTTACATCGAAACACAGTAAGGCCTTGTGATTGTTGGCAAATTATATGTATTATGATAATGTAATGGACATTCTAGTAACACCAAAAGACTATTGAATTAACTTTACTAAATCGTTTTATATTTTCACAGTAACCTTCAATTTTTTTAGATTTTTGTTGGTATCGCAAAAAATTAATGTCTTCACGAATAATCAGTATTGTATTGTAAGAATAATGTGTGTTTTAAAGTTTTGGTAGTCCATGTTTCAGAATCTCGCTTTATTTAATCTTTATAAGAAAAATATAAATCATCTATTCGAGTCTATATCACTGAACTCCTCCTAAACGGCTGAACCCATTTTGATGAATTGTTTTTTTTTTTTGTGTGAGCCCCTAGATGGTTTTGATTCACAATTAGAATCCTAGAACCCGATAAGGATTTTTCTATGCAGACAAGCCGACGTTTGTTGAGTCCGCTAGTTATTTTTAAATATTTAATTGATTTGACGCTTACGTCCTAAAAATCTAAGCATATATTGGAGATACTGCCTGTGACTTTCATAGGTAAGATTTAACTGAAACCCAAACTTTTTTATTCAAGTAGATTTTTAAACTTGACCACCGATTCGGAATGATTTACTTCCGAGAAAAACCGGATTGGTGAGAGCGTTTAGGAAGGATTAGCTCCACTTGTAGCAAATGCCCCCCTCCGCTGTCCCACCACTCACATAGCTAAGGTGCGGTCAACAAGTTTCGCGCGGTTTAAAATCTTAACTTTAAATCAAAAACTTTAGGTTCAAAGATGAATGTCACAGTATAATATACAGCATACAAACTCACCCGGACTCCAAGAGCTTGTTCTTGGCTTCGATAAGCTTCTTCCCGGGCGTGACGTCAATGATACCGAAACTAAACCCTCTGTTCATCATGTAGTAGGACGCTAACCGAGCCAATCTGCCAACATCACATAAAGTAAAATTAGTATAATTTTTTTCATGACAACACATATTAAAACGTACTCAAGACAATAGCAAAATGGTTCGACGCGCCATGCTAATTTAGTAATAAGACATACAGCTTTTTTTATTCGTTTATGGAAATTTTACTTTTACTGATATTTCTGACTCAAAACTCCAAACACTAAACAAAAAGGTAGTCAAATCTCTTATAAAATTAAATGCTACAAGCGACAGAAGAAAAGAAAATAAGAAAGACATAGCCACCTCCACATCCCCCTTACGGCGTGCTCTTCCCCCCAGTCCCGTAGTAGAATGTAGAAGATACTGTTCTTGGTTCCGGAGCCCAGGGTACTCTTATCCATGGACCCGCAGAGTAATTCAGAGTTCCTTATTATCACATCTAGACAAATAATAACAGACCAGTCAAATTCTATTCGATTTTGTTTATTTAGTATCAAAGAAGTATTACAATTACTAGATTAATATGACTGATAGACATTATAGCTGGTACTAAATATTCCTATCAAATTACCTTATTTATTAATTCTATTACTTTTATCACAGCTTTTAAACTAAAGGAAATTTGTTAAAATCTCCAATATAAATTCTTAAAATCCTCATAAAATCATATCACTAAATCAAATTATTTATCAACACAATGAATAATATAAAAACTGCAGAACTCAGCGAGATACATCTAAAAACAATAGTAAGTGTTAATGATTAAGGTTCTCACATGAATCCTGGACACACATGTCCTGGTTTCCTGTATAGTTCTTGCCTTTCGTCTCTAAGTTGGCTTTCACCTCGCAACGCTTGTTCGGTTTCATTATCAAACTGCAACAAGACAATGTTTGTAAATTTCTGTCAAATTTATATTTTAAAAAAATTAATAAACATATGTCTCATACTTTTCAAAAATTATCATACTGAGGTACCTTAGATATTTAAAGCGCAAACATGGTCGGCTTTAAAAGAGATGGGAAGACGACTTTGTGAAGTTGGCATGGAAAACATGGCCTAGAATAACACATAATAGACAAAAGTGGAAAACGATGGCAGATATCAGTTGGAGAAAACTGATTTTGCTATACCACTAGCAAGGACCAAAAAAACCTAAAAAGGAGCGGGGCCTGTGACTGTTCTACATGACCTGTGAAGAAGGCTCTTTAAAGCATACTTTAATTTAAGCTTTAATATTACTGTTTAGCGATACTGAACTCTTTAAGGTATATCCGAACATTTTTATTTTCATAAAAACTATTTACTGTATTACACATAATATGCTTAACTACAGACATTTTGCACAAAATGTGTTATTATCACAAACGCTATTTACCATAGTAGCAAATTGCATATGCATCCATAAAATGCCAGTAAATTTTTATTAAAAGGTTTTTATTGAATTAAATAAATGTATGAAATCAACAAAAACTTTAGTTATCTCATAATAATTCACTTGCCAGTGAATAAATATGCATTTTGCAACAATGATAAATAACAATATATGATAGTAACGCATTTTAAGAAGTAAAATGTTCATAGTTATGGATATTTGGTTGCGCCAAAGATTGTATGGCAAAATCTGGTTAGTGATTAGTGGTAATGATCAGGTAAGGTGAAGGGAAGGCGGTAGATGCAAAAGATTATAATTCAGCAGCCACCGTCTGTTTTTTTTTTATGATTAATAACAGGCTGAATCTGATTCGCTTCGACGAGACGTCCAGTTTTTCCTCTTTAAAAATTCTTGATAGAGGTAGCTTATGAAGTGTGCAGGTGTAAAACATGTCAATTTGGTAGGGTGTCGAAATTGTCTGACTAACACTAAGTTTTCAATTAAAATGTTTAGATAATTGGACAATAAAATGGGAAAAATGATTGTCCTACAAAATAGACGGTATGACTGGAGCGTCCTCCGCTCCGAATATGTCCGAATAACGGATATGTCATAAAAAAAATTAATAACCAGCTGATTTTTCAAATGCATCTTGGTAAATATTAGTACAATGAAATGGCCATGTAGTCCTACAAATTTAGTGGTACGTTATCCCAGTCCTACGCTTGGAAGTTGTTTCACAGAGGGAAAACTGGGCATCTCGTCGAACCGAACCTACTCACGAAGATTCGGTGGCTACTGGACTATTAACGCTAGGGCCACAGTAAAGTGCCTACAGTACTTCATGTAGTATGGTCACTCTACTCCGCTCTCTACATTAGACCCCGCCGCCCTCATAGAAAAAGCACATATTTGCGTCGTTTTTAGGGTTCCGTAGCCAAATGGCAAAAAACGGAACCCTGATGGATTCGTCATGTCTGTCTGTCTGTCTGTCCGTCCGTATGTCACAGCCACTTTTCCGAAACTATAACAACTATACTGTTGAAACTTGGTAAGTAGATGTATTCTGTGAACCGAATACTTAAAACTAAAAGCTCAAAAAATTTTTTCATCAAACCCATACGTGTATCTAGGTGTATAGGTCTTGAAAAATGATATTGAGGTTTCTTCATATCATTTTTTTCTAAACTGAATAGTTTGCACGAGAGACACTTCCAAAGTGTATATAAGTGTATATCCAAGATAAAACTA
The DNA here is from genome assembly GCA_946406115.1 of Apoda limacodes. Lineage (NCBI taxonomy): Eukaryota > Metazoa > Arthropoda > Insecta > Lepidoptera > Limacodidae > Apoda > Apoda limacodes. Next base: position 16,548,920 of record OX291542.1, read on the forward strand.
AAAAAAATATATGACGTACATTACCATGCAAATTTCCACTGAAAATTGGTTTGAACGGGATCTAGTAAGTAGTTTTCTTATAATACTTCATAAATCGTAAACCGCAATTTACCTTTCATTCAATCAACTCAAATATAAAAATATTTTTGTTTGTGTTTGTAAATTACGTAATGGTGGTATGTACGGAACTCTCGGTGCGCGAGTCCAACTCGCACTTGGCCGGTTATTTTTGTAGTGTAGAGTTCGATTCCCATATTGTTACAATCTGTTGATAATAAAATTATTTCGAGTCAGGTTTGTGCCCGGCACGGCGATAGGCTTACCACCTATCACGTTTGTAGGACGAAATACCATCGGTGAACCGTGGATATGACGGGCATACGTTGGTAACCATCCCTTCGGGGGTAGGTGTAGTTATGGTACTTTTTTTAATACCCTCGAATGACGCGATTTGGTATGAAGTGGTCAGGGTGTGCCAGTTTGTTGTGAAGAATTAAAATCAGGGATAAAATTATTACAGGAAGCCTACATTGAACATCAGGAAACTGAGTAGATGAAGAATAAATAATTGATCATCCAAAAATACCTGAAAACCTGTTTTCCGGTCCACAATTTCCTCGGCTTGAGTATGGCGGGCGGCGGTAGGTCTATGTGCAGACAGGCGTCAGGGCCAGCCAGTAGGCACGCCGCGAGTTGCTGAGCCTCCTCGCCAGTCAGGAATGTGTCTCGCTGAGTTAGGAGGTAACCACCCGTTATGAAGTCTTGAGTGGCTGCGATTAGAAGTTCACCGTTGCGTGGGGTTACTAGGTTTGATTTGTTCTGTGATGTAAAAGTAATGTTACTATAATAGTTTCTTAAAAAAATGAAAATAAAGAGCAATTTATTGTCTGTTTAGAAATATCATTTTGCTGCTTCCTTAATTTAATTTTTTTTTCATGTTTTTTTAACCAATTTAAGGAAGGTACACTGTATTTAATCTTACATTTCATTGCATTTAAATGGCAATAACACAGAACTACCGATAACCCAATCTCGATATAATTTGGCAAGGTGATAGCTTGCACCTCTGGAAAGGCTACATAAAAAACGTCAAGTGTGATCTGGATTAGCGTAGACTAGATTGCTGAAATTTAAAGGCAGAACAACGTCTGCAGGGCCACCTAATATATTCATAATATTAAAAACTGTTAGTCGAAAACATATAATATCCTAAACTATTACTAGAAAAAATCTACTGTCTCATAAAATGAACTTACTCCCATAAGTATTAACGCCTCCGCCCTGGCTTCTTCAGTCTGCGGAAGGTGCATGTTCATCTCGTCCCCGTCGAAATCCGCGTTGTACGGCGTACACACACATTCGTTGAACCTGAGACGCCAATCAATATTACAACCACAAAAAAGAAAGAATATTCTACGCAATGACCGTCTCTTAATCTATGTTTCTATTTTTTGTTTACCTGTGGATAAACCAATGACAAAAAAATTAGGTAAAAGAACCATAGTCATCGACATAGCAGACATAGTGATGCTAAACAACTGCTAGGGTATTTAATGGATAAGAAACAGCGCCTTGGTGGACTAATGACCTACTAAACGGGTAAAAGTGTTGAGGGTCGTGGTTGACGAAGTGTCTTGACGTAACACTGTATGCAATAGTGGCAGGTGAAAGACTCAATATGATTGTAATGATAATAACACACGCATATTAAAATATCTCTAGAGCGAAAATAGTAGTATAATATTACGTCATATACATACCATAATGACTAAAAAACATGGCAAATCTACTAATCTACGATAAGCCATAATATCTTAAGACCAATAGGAATCTAATTTGCGTCTCTATTAAACGTTTTGATCACTTTACCAATAATTCAATTCAATATAATTTTATTCAGATTAGGCTACAATAATTGAGCACTTATGAATGTCACTACGCCATCGGTTCGTAAGTCTACAGGGCGGTAGACCTTGTACTGAGAAGAACCGGCAAGAAACTCAGCAAGGGCATTTCTTTTCTCCCTTTCTTTTACAGCGTCCAATTAAAATATTGGAAAATGCCCTCCCTATCATAAAAGGACACTTTCCATTACAAACATAAAAAAACATGAAATATAAAGCACAAGCACAACATAAAAAAGTATCTAATATATATATAATAGAGTTAGCAATCGATAGTTTGAGCAGGTTACCACCTCTTACCTAAAGGTCCTCTGAGGCTGCACCCGCGCTCGATGACACATTATGGAGAGCTTGTGGAGCGAAGGCTGTCGGTTAAACAGTACCACGTCTCCATCAACGAGGTGGCGCTCCACTATATCGCCACACTGAGAAACAAAATACCATGGTAATTATTAAAAATTAAATATTAAAACTAAAACTAATTAGTAATTTTCTATTGAGATAAATACGACGTAATTTTTTTATATCACCTTCGTTACACTATCTTTGATAGATATATAATAATAAATTACTATAATATTTACTATACAATAAACACATTTCCATCTACATGGTGGCGCTCCACTATATCGCCACATTGAGAACAAAAATACTATGGTAATAATAATACTCGGATGAAAACTAACAATAAATTACTATACTATTCTATTATTTATGTCCTATTGAAGTTAATACGACGATTTGTTTTATATAAAATGCCTTATACTATTATTAACTGCATATAAACAATTCACTACTCAAAACGTATCTATATCATACACGCTGTAAACTACAGTCTCAAAATACATATTTATCCATAAAATGCCAGTGAGTTATTAAGTTTTTATAAATTTTATTAAAGGTATAAATTGACAAAAACTCTGGTTATTTAATAATTCATTGTCATTTTATGAATGTATACGTACGCTTTTAGGGTCTTTCCCGTGTGTCCAACTATTATGTCCAACTGGTTGTACAAACAAGGATTTTTTTCCCCGTGGTCCAACTAAATAGTTGAACATTAGAAAATCGAAATTTACAGGGCCCGTTGTACAACTGCATGGCCAGTTAGACCACTGCCTCAAGATGATAAAATTAAAGCTTTTAACCGACTTTAAAAATGGAGGTTTTTAAATTAGGTTTTCATGTAGGTTTTATAATGAATTAAACATTATTCCTTTTAAACCGACTTTAACAACGATGTAGTTGTTCTAGTTAAAAAACGTCAAGTGTGAGTCTGATTTGCGCACTGAGGGTATAATACGGAATATAAATACCAAAGCTTTTTAACCAAGTTCAATTGAAGACAAGGTTTTGCACTCAAAATCTTAAATCTTTATTCCAAGTGATAGTTTTAAAATGGCTACCTATATCTCCAAAACTATTAATCGTAGACTAGAAGTTTCTTGACAGAAGTGATAGATCTCATCAAGATCTTCGTTTCGAATGACAGTTGTCAAACTAGAAAGTGGTATATCTCCAAAACCTCCTCAGTGCGCAAATCAGACTCACACTTGACGTTTTTTAACTAGAACAACTACATCCTTTTAAAAGTCGGTTAAAAGGAATAATGTTTAATTCATTATGAAACCTTCATGAAAACCTAATTTGAGAACCTCCATTTTTAAAGTCGGTTAAAAGCTTTAATTTCATTATCTTGGGGCAGTGGTCCAACTGGCCATGTAGTTGTACAACGGGCCCTGTAAATTTCGGTTTTCTAATGTTCAACTATTTAGTTGGACCACGGGGAAAGAATCCTTGTTTGTACAACCAGTTGGACATAATAGTTGGACACTCGGGAAAGACCCCGCCTTTTGCGACTATGGTAAATAGGGATTTATGATATTACCGCATTTCGATTGGCGAAATGTTTATTATATTTAATAATGGGTATATTTAATTCAATAAAGGTTGTATCGGAAAAAATTACACTATTCATTATAATTAATAATATTATATAGATAAAATAATACCTACTTCTAACACTTAACTTCTGTATTTACAATTTGTCTGCGTTTAACGCTTTAATAAGACGGTTATTTTCTTTAAAATGAAATCACTGAAAAATCATATATTTTCTAGCAACATGAGAAATATTCATCTTTGTCTATTACACTACATCTTACTTTCAATTCCTGTGCAATTTTCTCTCGGTTCCCGTACTTCAGATACTTTTTGTGCTTAAGCCCGCGTTGTTGGACGTAGTTGGCGCCAGGGTGCACGTCAGGTCCGTTGCAGACCAGTTTTCTTAGCCACTGGAGGTTCGCGGGAAACACGCGCTCAGGGTACGTCAGTATTTTTGCAACGTGCACTGGTACTCCTACCTTGAAGAAAAAGAAATATGTACTGATAACTATTGACAGCAGAGGGAAAAAAAGCTTGAATTAAGTAATGTGAAAAAGGACACATTTTTTTCGATTACTATCAGATTCAGCCGAAATCTGTCGCCTTTTTGTTAAAATGACGCCTAGTTTAGTCGGCCAAAATTCAGGCTATGTAATTAATTTGGCATATTTGTTATTCAATTTAATACTAAATTCCACTAATTTTATTAAATTACTATACTAAACCCGTTGGTCCGTTCTCTACCATTCAAATTCATTGCGAGAAGACACTTCACCATCCTGTCTCGACTCGAAATCCACAAATAGGAAACGGTAGGTTATAAATTGAGGTTAGAGTACTGTAATATAATATATGAAATTTAAGGGGCAATCTACGGATATTCGCGTTGAGTGTCTTATTAAATGCATAGCTCAACTCACTTCCTGAATCTGAAGGTTAGGGTCTGGTGAGATGACAGTTCTACTGGAAAAGTCTACTCGCTTTCCAGAAAGGTTTCCACGAAATCTGCCTTGCTTTCCTTTTAGCCTCTGAACTAAGCCTCGACCTGGTTTTTTTGGCTGACAAAATAAAGAAAATTATTAAGGATTAATAATGGATACAGGTAATTTAAATTCAAGATCTCTTTGTTCAAATAGATTGCCAACAATACTATTAAATCGTTAAAACTAAAGTACTATTATTTACTTCATAACCTGTTTCCGATATTGATGTCTTTTGTATTGAAATTTTTACGAAAAAAAGTTTCATAAACGCTTAGACTTAATTTTAATATTATTGTTTTTAAATTGAATTTTTAAAACCGATTCCGCGTATACATCACAAAAAGAAAAACATAAGCCGTCAGAGGATCTTTGACTGTTGTTTTTTGTGACATACGAATTACATTTACCTGCATTGACAGTGGTATGCCTGACATCTCACTGTTAATGTACAGAGCTGCATGCAGCTGCAAATAATCCCAGTCTTCCTGCACCAGTTCACTCTTACCACCGCTGGCAATGTGCCGCGCTATGACGTCATTGATCAAAAGGATTTCTGACTGCTTCATTGTTAAGTCATCTTCGTTGCTAAAACAAATAGTTAGAAAGTCATCGGACATAACCAGTGATTGGAATTAGGTGAGCTAATTTACCTAAACTTCAAAGAACACAGACAAAAAACAAAACAAAATTAAAAAACCCTTTATGTATGAAATAAATAAATGATATTAGATGTTATAAAATGACGTAGTTTCTTTTTTTTCTTGACAGAAAACGAATTCAAATGCTTTACTGCATTCATAACCTTAATTTTAAAAGTACTTTAGCAATGTCCCGAAAACCGAGACAATTGTTCCGAAAAAAAAAAAATTTTGGAAGGAAGTCTCCGCTTTTTGTCTGTGTTCTTTGAAGTTTAGGCAAATTAGCTCACTTAATTCCGATCACTGGACATAACCTATATCACTGACATAGAATTAATTCTACAGGAATCGGTATATCTCAATTATCCGCTAAAACACTTTATTTGTATAAAAGGCTTTGGAATAAAGAGGCTGCTGATTCGCCAAAAGTTTCATGCCCCAAAAATTATCTCAAGTACAATAGTTCTTACAACTTATGTCAAACAAATAGTAATAAAAGTACATACATGATTATATTTTGTTACTAAAATGTAAGTTTTTTATATATTTCAAAGTAGAATGAAGTTAGCAACAACAACGTATTTCATTTTTATTATTCAATTACCAAAGTTAGAAAAGGAATATACAGTATGCACTTGAAACCTCATTATAACCGAAAGTGTTTGTAAGACCCAATAGCATCACAATAAACTCGTTTGTTCCACCGAGAGTATTAATTGCTTTAAATTTTGTTTTGCAATTAATTGCTTTAAATTTTGTTTTGCAAAACCCCATTACTGGATTTACCAAAAATTTTATTTAAGTATGTGTGTAGTGTCTATTTCTTTTTATTTAAATCAAATCTTTATTTGCTAAAGATTATTGTGTTACATTATAGGAGGTGTTAAATTATATAAATATCTCATAAATCTGCTTAACAAAGCTTGCAAATTTTTAAATAATAAAAGTCCAAACTAAATTAAACATATAAATTCAAATATATTAAAAACTGAAACTGAATTAAAATATAAATGTCAAGCTTTAGGTACAATAATAAAATAAATTTAAAGTAAATGAGTGAATGTCAAAAATATCATTTTATACTTTTTTTAAATATATCATAAAGTTAATAATGTCACTTTACAAAATGATTCACATGGTAAAAACATTGTTCAACAAGCCATGAGTACAATTTTTTTTTTAAATAAATTAATTGACATTTCTTTAAAGGTGTCAGATACTTCATTGAAATTTTTTATAGCCATCACATAACAATTCTTGCTAAATAACGCAGTATATGTCCGTGGATGTTGCAATCTATTGGGATACCTACGAAAGAATATATCATTATCACCTACTTACTTAGTAATCACTTAGTTTATTAGTAGCAATTATAACAAATTGGGAAGAAATTTCATTTTATTTAAAATTGCACATATTATTTTAAATATATAGAAAATTGACGAATTTACCTATATTTAATACCAGAATATCATGTTTTATATCAGGCCAAGATACTTACGTTCCAGCTTTAATATCAGAAACAACACTAGGTCTGATGCAGAGAGGTGGAACTGGTAAGCGTGTGAGGATTAGATGTTCGGGTCTTGACGTCTTCACGTTCATACCAAGCAACGGAATGTCTTCATCAGGGATACGCCGAAATAGATTCAATACCTTATAATAAGGAAAAATATATAAAACATAACATAAATGAGATGAGTTAGCCTCATATGTGTAATATAACATAAACAGAAGCAGAGTTAGGGCCTTATATTCATATAATACTTTAGAATCATAACACGCGAAAAACGCAAAGTTTTTGTAAAAAATTAGGTCCATACATTTTATGACTAAACGAAACTTAATAAATTCAAATTCAACATAATTTATTCAGTTTAGGCTACAATAATTGAGCACTTATGAATGTCACTACGCCATTGGTTCGTAAGTCTACAGGGCGGGAGACCTTGTACTGAGAAGAAAAGGCAAGAAACTCAGCAAGGGCATTTCTTTTCTCCCTTTCTCTTACAGCGTCCAATTAAAATATTAGAAAATGCCCTCCCTATCATAAAAGGACACTTTCCATTACAAACATAAAAAAACATGAAATATAAAGCACAAGCACAACATAAAAAAGTATCTAATATAAACAAACGACAGTTTATGTATTCATCACTAAGAAATAATCAATGTCTTGCAGTATTAATAAACAAAACAAAAAAGTAAGACTAAATAATAAGAATACAAAGAAGTTTGCAAGAGCAGACCAGCCTCCACAGGCGGCACCCGTTCACGAGTATGACACATGAATCAGCCATCGCTTCGCTCAACCATGTTTTAGGGAACGTAACGACCCGACACACACGCCACCACCGCAGAGACACTTTGAGAGAGCATGACACACTAAAATGGAACTACTTACTATAACAATTAGATCAGTCGTTCATTTCTAAACATAGCGATTGTTTTTATTAAAAATAAATATTTAGTGGCACAGGTTTAGAGCACTAGTTACATATCATACAAGCAGATCAGCAAGAAAATACAAAATGCATGTTTATAAATAAGTTGGGGTAGAAACTGGTGAGTATAATAAATAAAACAAGCATTTATAAATATTAAGATGAGTAATTAAATGTATATATGATATCGAGAAAAAACGATTATGCAGTGAAATAGCTGAATGGGCAGTAACTTGTTGACAGTTGTTAGATTATAAAAATTTAATTATTGTATGTATGAATTAGCTGGGGTATTAGTATGTTATCCTATAAAGCAAGTTATGTTGTAAGAATTTTATTTTCGTTAAAATAAGTCAGCATTTTTCATTTCTTTTTTTTTTCATTTGCTCTGAAAACTGCAGAGATTAAAATTTCGTAATTAAAAAAAAAATCTGTCTAATTTTTTTTCATGAAAATGGTTGACACCATTTTATAACACCTGCTCAGAACATAAAGCAATACGGTCTCTAACAGCTTTTAATTATTTTGTCGAGTAGAATAGCTAAACGCTAAAACAAGCATGATTTACTTAAAAAAATCTTAAATGAAAATGAAAAGCCGCTGTGATACTTGTAGGAAAATGAAATGATTTTCTGTTACCTCCTCACACAAAATGGACGATTCGGTACATTTTTTCCTTATTTACATACCAATTTATGAAAATAAAAAAATAAGATTCGTTAGCAAATATTGTCTTAAAGTGAACACGCTGAATTTCAAAAAAGTACTATTTATTTAATAGGATTAAAATTATTCTTTTACAAAAAATCATCATAAAATCTAGAAAAACCATCTTGATTTTCTCATAAATACAAAACAGATTCTTGTAAAATACTTATATATTACTAATATTAAAACTTTTGGAAACATTTTAAATACAAATATTTTATAGTTTTAAGTAATAAACAACTGAAATAAAAAGTTGTATGATTTATTAGCACTTTGCCATGCAACAAACTTTTGTGACTACATAGTCAGAAATGAAACTATAAATACCATATTAAAACGTGTGACCCACACGACACAAGGAACAAAGAACCCGGTCATATTTATTGTAAATGTTGTAAAACGTAAAACCATCATATATTATACTTGTATAGTTAGTTCCTTAATGAAAAAACATACCTCCAAGGGACTTAGTTCAATCAGAAGTCCGCTATTCATAATAGTCGCCAATTCTTTATTAGACTCTTTGGCTTCATGAAACTCTTTGAGAACCTTTTGAACTAATGGGTCAGTTGGTTTCTTTGTCCTGTATTTGTCATGAACAATTTTCAAAATTCCTGCTGAACTTTTTTTGACAATGCCATTCAAAGAGTCACAATATAGGCACTTGGTGCATGTTTTGGCCTTCTTTAAGACTGCAGCACGTAGAGTCTTCTTATGTAAGTAGGATAGATCAGGATTCAGGAATTTGCGCCGAAATGATTTTTTTAGAGGCTCTGCTAGCATCACCTTAGCACAGTTCTGAAAAAAACAGAAAGTTTGTATAACTGACAACCTATATATTTGCAAAAAAGTATTTAGATAAATAACATTTTAAACTTGATATGTTAAGCATGCAAGTATGAATTGTTTTTCTGGAGAGAAGAGATAAGTGCTGGTAAGCAACTTGTTAAAGGATACATTTTACTATGTTCCACACATATATAATTTGTACATGCTCCTTAATACCGCAATTTGACACGTGTATATTCTTATCCATGACTGATAGAATTGAAAGTCTATATTCTAAACTATTATGGGGGTACCACATGCGCTTGACAATTGCCTTATGAGCGCTAAGTCGAAATCAATGATGTTGACCACAAAAAGAGTTCATTCATCAAGATATCAAAAATATCTTAATATATCATTAGCTAAGCTAAAATTGGATATGAAATTATAAAAAATTTATCGCTCGAGCGATAGAAAACCTATTACAGTAAATTTCTAGCTTTATACTTACTTTACACACTACATAATAAATTATATTTCTACTACAATAATATAAGAAGTTATAGATTTCAATTTCAATTTTGCAAAAGGACAGTGGTACCGATTTTGTACACGCAAAAACTGCACAAGGTAGGACACAGTCTTAATGAAAGCCCCATCAAATTTAATCCAATGGATTTTACATGATATTCTATTACAGTACATAATATTCTAGGTAATATCTTCTCAAGCACTAGTTGTTTTTAGGGTTCCGTACCAAGGGGGTGCCAACGGAGTCCTATTACTAAGCCGGCGATTTCTGTCTGTCTGTCTGTCTGTCCGACCATTAAAAGGCTTTATTTTTTAGACCGAAACAGGTAGAAGCCTGATTTCTTCACAGAATATTATATTATATATTATATTATAACAAACAATAAAAAGTAAAAATTTAAGAGGGGTCCCCATACAAGAAACACATTTTCGTTGTTTTTGCTCTATCGTAAAAACAGCAGTGATTTGATTATTTGAGTGAACTCTAAAGTATAACAAAAACCGGCCCAGTGTGAGACAGGCCCAAGCCATTACTATTTTAAATAACCGGTACAGCGCTATCTAGCTTACTATTAAGAGAAACAGTAACACATTTGTCCGTTGGTAACAATATTCAAAGGTAAGCAGCGTCGGGCTTGGTCAGTACTTGGATGGGTGAGTGCTTAGCGGCACACTATTTTTTATCGGCGTAGTATTTCTACATCAAGTCCTTAATTGTAAAGAAAGCTCGCTATAGCAAGCCATAACTGTGGTTATAGTTTGTCTACGTAAACTTCGTCAAAAGTTTTGAACTTTGAATTTTTCAGGAATAAAGTAGCCTTTGTCTTTTTCCGTCCTTTCTAAAATGACTGTGACCAAAATCAGCTTAATTGATTGCTCCGTAGCGAAGCAAAGCAATATCAAACAAACTTACAAACAAACCGACTTTCAAAAATACAAGTAAATTAGTTAGGACACAATAATCGATATTGATACAGTTGATTTTGATGTGTTGTTGGATTTATTGAGTTCTCTTGACATATCTGCAACGGTGGTTAAATGGTTTCATAGCTACTTGCGAGGACGTAGGCAACGAATCAAAATTGAAAACACTTTCTCAGATTTGTGCCATATAACTGCCGGAGTACTTGTATGCAGTTTTGATAATCTGCATAAAACACTAAATTTGGTTTACTCTGATCTCCAACAAATTTCAGAATGGAGCAGAGCCTTTGGAATTAAAAATGAAATTTTGGTGTTGAGAATACATTTATACCCTACAGTGACAAGGTTAACACCTTTGTGTTATTTTAGACCGTAGCCTATCTTGGGTTCCACAAATAGGCGAAGTCAGCAGAAAGATGTTTTCTGCTGTTGGTTTCCCTGGGTAGGCTGCAAAATTTTTGCTCTTGCACAGTCTGTTTTGCTTCCCATACTGGATTACGCAGATGCCAGTTTTTCTGATTTAACTGAAGAACAATTAAATATACTTCGTGACAGTAAAATTTCTGCATTCTGCATATTTGGATTGCGCAAGAAGTTAGTAAGATAGTGACCATATCTTGATCTTCCGTGTTTTCTATCCGTTTTCGCCGGAATGCTCACATTCTTTCACTCTTTTATTGTGCGCTGCTTAATCCCAGCTATCCTCACTATGCTACAGCTATGCTTAGTTTCGCACTTCTTCAAATTTACTGCTGAACACAAGACACAGTACACAAGGTTATAATGATTCCTTTACCATTTAAGCAGTGTGGCTGTGTAACAATCTACCCATAAATATCCGGTAGGCATAATCACTGTTTGCTTTAAAGGTCAAGATAAAACACATTTCCTGTCACGGTAATTCTTTTTGATATGAAATTTTATGTAGCTATGCAGATACTTCAATATCATTTATGTCCTTTTTATGTCTATGTGTAGTTTATGTATTTCATGTGTAATTATGTGTTTTCTTATGTATGTATAAAAACATGTATAAGAACCTTTGTTTGTATGTACATGGAGAAAAAACTTTAGTAGCTACAAGTAAATAATACTAATAACCACTAAAATATTAATAATTTCGAGGACAAGTAAAATACTCTAACGGTTACCAATGAGTTTTCCTTATTGTATTTATTAACAGAAATAAAACTAGTCTTGTTGGAATAACAGTGTTTTTCACTAAAAACAAGTAAAATTTAATGCAATGGAAATAACGTATAAATATGCTTACAATCAGCGTTTAATTACACTGATACGAGTCGGTTCTGATGAAGCTCTGTGATGCGAAGCGTACAGTTGATAATAACTGGTCAGTGTACCTGGTATATGATGGAAGGGCTTCAGTAGATAGTGCATCAAATCTGTTCAGCTCAGGCATAATAATTGTGGAGCGGCGTTACAGGGACAACGCCTTGTCATACTTTGCCTGCATTTTGATATGTCGGTATATATGCGCACTATCGAAAAAACTTCGATAGCGCCATGTAAGACGCGTGACGACAACCTTAATTCGTAGCAGTACAATATGATGTTTGTTATTAGTAAACTTCACTAATTCTTAGAAAGGTGTTTGTAAACTTTAATTAGCCTTCATTGTAATGACAAGTAGTGTTTTATCTGCCCACTTTAATAAAACTTTTTTTAATCTTTAGTAAGCTTTATATGTTGATATTAATACTACTTATAAATACGAGGAAAGTATTATAGGATTTGTAAAATTCTGTAATCGAAAGTACAAATGATTAATTACGGAAATAAATAAAACTATTTTACTGTTATTATTTTATGGAATTAATAAAATGTACTTAAATTTATATTGTTTTGTAATTTCCAAAAAAAAGTTTGAAATTAATAAACTTTAGTATTAACGCATTTAAATAAAAAGTTTTTTAATTCGAACAATACTTTTTTTCTCAGTGTATCTTATTAGAAAATTATATTTTATGCAGTCTATGTATGTATATAAATATTTTTTTATTTTTGTTTAATTTTAAAAAGTATGTCTTTCAATTTTGTCTACTATTTCCTAATTAGGCTTTCTCCATCTTATAAGGTACATCTGGCAGAAATCACCATCAATAAGATCGCCAATTGTATATTTAACATTGATTTTTTTATTATTTATTTTGTTTATTCTGTGCAATAAAGCATATTTGTCTTGTCTTGTCTATTGCTACCATTTTGCTATATATTAATTTTTTCTAAAATCAATACCATAAAATTCGTTTTTTAAAAAAGCATTTGTCTTGTACCTAATAGTGAGACAATTTAAAAAAACAAGTGCTATTTTATGAATTAGTTGCAGATAAAACAATAACCTTGCAAATAGTCTGCAGTATGGTGATGATAGAGCGGAAGTAGCCAACATGGAACACAGGCAGCGCAAGCTCGATGTACCCGTAATGGCCGACGCACTCTGCCAACCCCAGGCCGCAAGTCTCGCAGTTCGCGTCCTTTTGGTTTGTCCCCTGTGGCAATGAAATACTTTTAATGATAATACTTACCATTTTTTTAGGCTTCTTATTTAATAAAATAAATATTAACTATCGTAATATGAACAAATATGTACTTATTTATTGATTTGATGGTAATTTTTTTTTTTGGATAAAAAGTAGAAGATAAGAAAGATATTTTTTACATAATTAATTTATTAAAGCTTAAGTAGATTAATGAAATAATAATTTGACAGGTTGTTTAACCTTTAAGTATGGATGTGGATGTGGATGTATGGACTTCTTGCCATTGGGCAGCTCAGTAGCTTGTGTTTTAATTACGAAACGACCGACAAAGAAGGAAGTTCCGTCCTTCGATGCCTTATATGCAAGTAATTTCCATCAAAATATATTTTATGAAAGTGATTATGTTTGATTATATATGTACTGGAGCCTGTTGCCATACAATATATTTTATGAAAGTGATTATGTTTGATTAGGTTTTGTAGTGCAAAATGGTAGAAAGTAGTAAAGCGTATTGTTAAAATAGAAAGTGACAATCCAGAAATCCTAAACATGGACCAGGAGCAGGACCGTGTCCAAGTCACTGAAGGAAAATCTGACAGTTATAGTTCAGACAACATTCCTCTTTCAGAAGACTTTACTATTTCTATGGGAAAAATATATACAAATGGACAGTGACGCCACCTTCTACTGGAGTATGTGCACCAACACATAATATTGTATCGTCATTCTTCCAAGTTTGCTGCTAGTGTGCCTGCAATGTTCCTGTCCTTTGTAGGTTGACTGCCTATGAATTCACACTAGTCAACAGTTGCCAGATTTTTTTTTTGTATTTCTTACCAGAAGTGATTTTTATGTTTTTTACTACTTTATATCATCATTGTCCTAAGCCTTGTCCTGCTTTAGGCGGGGTCGGCTCTCCTTGTCCTCTTTCTCCATTGAGCACGGTTTTGCGCTGTTTCGGCGTCTACTTTCGCCTCCTTCAGGTCCTTTTGGACCGTCGTTAACCAAGTGGCGGGGGGTCTTCCACTCCCTCGCTTCGTCGTGGGAATGTTTATACAATATGATCTTCGGGACGTCTCAGTATATGTCCATACCAGCGTAGGCGCTTTTCTTTAAGCTTCTCGACTATGGGAGCGATTTTAAAACCTTCCCGGATGTATTAGTTTCTAACCCTATCCAACATGGTAACGCCCGCTGACCAGCGTAGCATGCGCATTTCTGTTGTGTGCGGTTTATTAAGATGGTGTTTATTGGTTGCCCAACATTCCACACCATGGAGTAAAGCTGGTCTTACTGCTATCTTGTAGAGTTTGCCTTTCACTTTGAGTGGCATTTTCTGATCACACATTACGCTTGTGAGCTGTCTCCATTTCATCCGACCGGTGGTTGTTCTGTGTGTTACATCGGGGTCGATTTTACCATTCTTGCTTATTACGTTTTTTACTACTTTATATCATGTCATTTAAGAAATAAAAAGGTAATTTACTTATGTTAATAAGTTAAGAGGTTTTAAAGTGCTCACAGTTTAATCTTAGTAAACTTAAACTTGAATATGTCATAATGTAGATTTTTCATATTTTAATAATGTTCATTAAATATTTACGTTTTATTAGTTGATACTATAGTGTTTATATTCATTTAGTTTTGTTTTATTATATTTTTTTGATCAAAAACATACATGTAAATATTAAGGGCTTGTGAAACTCCACAGTAGTGGAAACAGAAAATGATGTCCATTCTTAAAGGTTAAACACGAACTATTGTTCAAACAATCCGTCAACCTTTTTTTTCTATTCTCCACCCAATACACATTGATGAACTACGTCAATCAGCTGTTTAACTTAACTAGGCTTGGAGAGGTCAGTTAAACACCCAATCAGTCATTTCTTTATTGTATCTGTGGATTGATACTTCATTTGTTTCCTATAAGGATACTTGGTTTGACATAAGTTAGGAATAGATAGGTCAAAAAAATTAAATTTATATGTTTTTGTTCTCAAAACTTAGTTTGGAAAATGAAGTATTTATGTGACATGCCTGCACACCCTTTAATCTTGTCTGTTATTCTGTTAGCTTTTATAATACAGGATTAGCTAGCATGAAGGCCAGAAGTAACTTACCTTACAATAAATTCCTAAATAAACAAAAACTTTTTTTTAAATTCCTCATCTAAACAGTTTAATTTACTACCCCTCTTTGTTTTATCTCAATGTCTTATTATCTTATCTTATTAATGTTCTAATTTTTCCAAAGGAATTGATTGAGGACATTGTTAGGAGCAATTTTTTTGTATAAACTATTTATTCTGCAATTTCTCTCAACATCCCTCAAAATAGAGTTTGAAATGTAAATTTAAAATGGAGAGGTCTTTAGCAGCACATAAACCTACATAAAGTCTATTGATTTAAATTTAAAAATAGTTGGTTATTAACTTAGTGACTGATACCAGAATTACAGAAATTTTCACATCCTAAAATAGTTGGTAATAAACTAAGCAACACACAACTTACATAAAATGTTCATGGTGTAATAATGAGCCGATACTTTCTTAATGGCAATAGCTAGAACTCATCAACAGAAGCAACTATTAAGACCTGATACTTTACTTTTCTTTTCTTTTCTATCTAAATCCAGTTGTTTTTTACATCCACACCAGACAGATATTAGATTGTACAATGAGTACAAGGGCAGTGGACAGACATTGTTTTATAATAAGTAGTGATACTATTACTGTAATACCATTCGCCTGTCAAGCACTCCATATGGTGCTGGTATCCTCTGGCCATCTTGAGCATATAGATTTTTGGTGATGACCTGAATGTGTGCAGCTTGCTGAATATCTGATGCACTATCTACATTGAATGTAACATGAGAACTGTAAAGAAATTAATAATATTAGTACTTACATGATAAATTACTTACATCTTACGAGGCAAACCAAAATTTCAAGATACATAATGCAGGCAGAAGAGATATTTACGATACCACTTAAAGTTGAAAATATATTTGATCGAATTCAATTAATAATTATTAGGATTATTGTTAATTCTGATGTAAACATAACCTTACATTTTTCGTCCAAAATTAGTCTCTCGATATTGTTCTTTTGGCATGTCGAAATTAATTTAGAACCACTTGTTGTCAATCCCACATACTACTAATACTAATACGTTGTTTTATTAAATTAACTTTTTATCTAAGGAAAACTTTTAGTAACAATTGAATTATTTTTTCCAATCGCGAGATTTTTTTTTTTCTGGACTGACGATGCAGTTGGCTGTTGCAGCCATTACTGCTTCACCGGGCTTTTGGGGTAAGGCTCTGAAGCCTCAACCCATATAGTGCCCAACGCTCAAGGGCTCCCCGCGGGGGAAGCCTCGGCTTGGGTTGTCGCTCTCGGGGGCGTCCCTTCGACCGGCGTGAGTCTCGAACCCGAAGGTAAGTCACCGCCAAGAGGAGAGTTCCCCGTTACGCGGGTGCGGTTGCGATTGAGTGGGGGCGAGAAGCGTCCCGGCACTCTTTGATACCTCGTGTATCTTTGCGGGCGCCGACGAACCCGGGGACGTCGGCGTCGTGTTTGGAGGGAGGCCCTATTCGGGGAGGTCGTAGAGACTAATCTCGCTATCCGGACAGCGAGATCATCATGTGCGTGGACAAAATCAAACATTTTTTCACACTCATTCGTATTTTTGAATGCGTGCGAACAAATTCGCGCGAAGTTACGATGGTCGCATAGTCGCGTTGTATTAGGACAACGCCTATGGTTTGGTTTCAAACGACCTGTCAGTCAGTCTGACGTTTGTCAATAAGTTGTTCAGTGACAACTCTACATACTTTTCTGACCATCTAACCTTGGGTTTTTGGTCGCTAGTGTCATTGTAAGTTCAAACCATTTCAATATGGTGAATGTAGTTTTATACATATTCAATATGTATATTTAGTTTCATCTTATTTGTCACTTATTTGCAAAAAATAGTGACCTACACAGTGTTAATACAAGGAATAAAGATAAATTAGTAGTTCCAAAATGTTCGCAATACGAAGTATATTTTTCTACAAAAAAATTCCAGAACATGTGGTTAATTTACCCTCAAATAAATTTAAAATGTATGTCAAAGATAGTTTAATGAAAAAAAGCTATTACAAAGTTGAACACATAAATATGAACATTAAAACTTAAATGATTTGTATTTATTTGTATTGGGGCATTTGTTATATTTTTAAATTAAAACATTTCATTTTATGTTATTACCTAGTGTAAGGCTATATTGTATTATAATATGAAGTTAAAAAAAATAAAAATTAAAATGCTGAGTTTCTTGCCAGTTCTTCTCGGTAGTAATCATTCCGAACTGGTGGTAATTTTGGTAATTTTTTTAATTAATTATCAAACTCACGATTCAAAAGTGCTATTTACAAGTCTATTTGAATAAAAAAGTTTGAGCTTGAGTTAGAGTTTAATCTAATGACGGGTCAGCTACGCTATGATAGCTGAGAGTTGAGTTCACCTGTATAAACATTGGCACTCTACAATACAAAATGTGACTGGTGCATCGTAATTCCAATAGATTAATCAATTAATTACTCTAAGGACTACAGTATGGGGTTCTTCAAGACAGAAGTTATTGAATTTTTGAAGGGTCGGCAACTCGCGAGTGATACTTCTGGTGTTGCAAACGTCCATAGGCCATGGTGACCGCTTTCCATCAGGCGGACCGTGTGCTTGTATGCCACCTTAATTCTATATAAAAAAAAAGATATTTACAAAACGTGCGCCGATGCGCTAACCTGTCTGGCGGTGGTGGTAGTCCTAGAGTACAACTTTTTTTGTCCTAAGTGTGCTTCTTAGAGCATTTTAGAGTCTTGGTTGGGGTCTTATACTTATGGCCAAGGGGCACGCGCTCTTTTTCATACCGATTCTCATGGTTGCTCTTTTGAACCGAGTTCAGTGAGTTGACTAATAAATCAGATCATCTTTTGGCCGCAGCCGTGCTAATTTCAGTGACCAATGTGGAAGGTGCAAGTTATTATCTTGCCAAGTCTAGGTGTAACAAACAGAGATACTTTCGTATTTATTAAATTGTATGGATAGTATGGATAGATTAATATTGTATGTACATAATAATGAGTTGCGGCCTATGCCAGTATTTAGCTATTGCGATAGGATTGCATTATATGCATTTCGTGTTTTTATAAAAAAAATATTCTGCTCATTACCGTAAAAATCCTAGGTCTGTGGTCCTGCTGACCTGAAAAAAAAGACTCAAAAATGTGCTCATATGATTTGAGAAAAATTAATGGTACAATAATCTGTGCCTTTAAAACAAAAAAAAAAGAAGCAGCGCATATCGCGCCGTTTTTTGGCTTCTCAACTGAAATAATTCTAATATTTGCTGTTATTTTTATAATTTGTTTACAATATCTTTAATTTTTGTATTCTAAAATACAATTATAGATGTGCTACGTAAAAGTACTGCTAAACCCTTACACAAGTGGTGGAAAAATCTACTGAACATCGTTTTCTCACGATTGGCATCCGCGATCTCTTACCATGCCCCTGTTAAAAAGAAAAGCTTTTGAGAAATCAACGGTGTCTGAATATCTTCGTGACGATGACGAAGTATTCCACTGTGAGGTCACCGACGAAATATTCAAGGATTATGAGTGAGTTGCGTTAATTTTTCCGGTTTGCCGCAATTTTCGCGCTATCACAATAGTAAAATTAAGTTATCTTACACAGAACGCCGTTGACATTGTTAGCGCGCGTCTAGGTTGGGAAATTACGCGAGCGTGACACAACTATGCGCGAATAAAATCGCGTTTGCGTCATATATACTCAAATTTAACAATGTTTTGGTTTTTAGGGAATACTGTGAGAGGATTATACTTGTTAACTCCATGGTTTGGACATGTGAGATGACAGGAAGGAATAACTTGACATATGCTGAGGCATTGGAAAGTGAAAAAGCTGCTAGAAGATCCCTGAAGGACTTTCCAATGGAGCTTCGCATACCTATACTTTACCTAGCAGCGAGAACCAAACGTTGTGGTTTTGCTGAAATGTCAGAAGATGTGTTTAGTTTTGTTAGAGAGAGGTATTTTGTTGGAGAGACTGTTGAAGCATGCCTTGAAAACGATATATGGAAAGAGGCACATATACTAACTGTGACAGCTCAAAAACAACCACCAGGAAGGTTAGTAATTAATTAAAGAAGTTAGTAAAGAAACAGGGAGGATTTTCTGTCTACAATTCTATATTCTACTTGAGCATGTTTTTGATCATTACATTATACAACAGTTTTCAGTAGTGTTGCCTACATAGGGCTTGATTTTTAGCTATTGCGATTGCATTTGCTTTTGTGCTTTCTCTAACTTTTTTAAAAAAAAAAATATTTGCCATCCTGCTGTCTGTGACATGATTGCCAAATTTGCGAGAAATTGCAACCTAAAAAAATGAATTTTTAAGGGTTCCGTAGCCAATTGGTAAAAACAAAATCCATATAATTGTGTCATGTTTCTCCATCTGTCCATATGTCACAGCTCTATAACTCCAATGTCCTTGTATCAAATCTGATTATAATTTAAAGAAATGTGTTGTCCACCTAACAGTTTTGTAATGAAATTAACAAAATATTTTTTAAGTGTAGTTCACTATACATTGAACATGAATAAAAAAATTATTGCACACCTTGGAAAGTTTTCGCTTCCAACTTTAAAATTAATGTAGGGTGTTAATCACAACAATAGAAAATTATTTTAATTTTTATTAGTTATCTATGATATCTGTAAAATGAATTTGGACTAAAGTGTATTTGACACTGATGATTAAAAACTGACAATTATTGCATACAACTTGTGTATCATAGCCTACACACTAGGTCAACACACTTTTGCCCTAACTTATTTTGCTCATACTATACACATATAAAGAAAGAGAGAGCAAATTTTGTTTGTTTGTTTATGTAGAAGGTAATCTCACTAACCAATGCACCTATTTGGAAAGTTCTTTTACTATTTGAAAGGTAAATGTACCTTGAAAATTGATGGATTAAAATTCCAAATAAACATATAATTCATATATATAAAATATATATTAGGTTTTATTCCACAACTAAGTCATAATGTACCTCTTATAAAACATCCTCCAAAATGAAATTCAGAAACTGCAACAAAACACTAGTTTAAAAAATATTGAGCCTTAACATTTATGGCTACTGCAGTGACTACTAAAATTTATATTTAGCAGTGATAGTAGAAACTGACTTCAGTCGTCAAATTTCTAAGGTTCCAAAGTAAAAACTGACCCCTTTAGTTTAATTCTAAGCTGATATCAGACAGATATATTAGCCTAATAGGCATTAAATCCACTTCATATTTGTATTTTGTTGTAGCATTTTGACCCCTCCAGCTTCTGCATACTGCTATGAAGTGGAACAATTTGATCAGTCTGATGCGTCGACAACAGGACAGATGGGCACGGTACCTCACGACCGCATACGTCGGCGCAAAGGAGTCTACTCGCGTGACAAAAACAAACTATTTCTCAAACAGTTTGTTGAACAAGGCCTTGGAGGTGTTTTGTGTATAAAGGTATGTTGTACATATACAGTTGTAATTAATAAACACAGTTAATGTTTGTAATATCTCTGACCATCACCTTGGGACAAGTGTTGTTGTGGTATATCACAATTAATTATCAGATAATTTTACATGTAATAAACAAATTTAATTAGACCAAAACTATCTAGTCATATTTCTGAAATAAATGGCGGCCAATAAGGTTAAAAGCAGAATTTCAGCAAAGTTTATGGATTTTTTTAGCTAGAAATATGTTTTGACTTTCAATTCTGTCACTATTACAATTTAAACTGTTAATGTAGATTGTGTACTTAAAATCTTTCTAAGTAGCTTCTTACAATTTTTGTTGTTAAGTGTGAGTATGGATTTGTACAACAAGATACTATTCTTAATCCACAGAAATCGGCTTTAGAAAAATATAACATAGCCAAAGTAAATTTTGATCAGCTGTTCACAAGTTATCCACCAGAGTTCCCCTCTTCCAAGAAACTAATACGGACTGGAATTTCACCCTCGACATCTAAGACACTGCACAAACCAGGATCCGCCACTAAAAACAAACTATTGAAGAAACCTACTCCAGAAAAAAAAGGAAGACAAGAATCTATGGACAAATTTATTAAAAAAACAGACAAAGCTGAAGGTATGCATTTTGTACAATTGGCTACTGTCTCTACACTAACAGGATTTCAACACACAATCTATCACCAAGCCAGGTTGAAACTTAAATCTTTCTAAATTTACTAATTTCAGTACAAATATCACCTTTGTCCTTTTACTATGCTTCTTACTCCTTTCACTGTTAGCTAGATATAGAAAAAACAATAATTAAATTGCATTTATTGGTAATAAATTGGTTCTCTTCTTGCTACAAGCATCACTAAAAAGGCTTTAGGCTTGAGTTCTAGTTACTAATTTTATTTATAGTACCAAAACCAAAGCCACCTGCAGATCCTGCAGCCAAAAAGAGTGCACAAGAGCTAGCAGAGAAGATGAGAAGAGCAGAAGACCAAATGAAGCAGAAGAGAGAAGATGAGAAAGCACAGAAAAAGGAGAAGACTGCTCGTCTGCATGCATACCTTAAGGAGTGGCAAAAGGTTAAAGATGACTTGGAATTAGAGGATCATAAGGTTTGTTTTTTGTTTTGATTTTATG
The DNA here is from genome assembly GCA_946406115.1 of Apoda limacodes. Taxonomy (NCBI): domain Eukaryota; kingdom Metazoa; phylum Arthropoda; class Insecta; order Lepidoptera; family Limacodidae; genus Apoda; species Apoda limacodes. Next base: position 16,570,938 of record OX291542.1, read on the forward strand.
TAAGTACTTTCAGGATAAAATGTGATTTTAAACCAAAGACAATGGTTGTAAATTTGAAAATACCTGTTAAGTAAAGCGATAATTTTCCCTCTTGTAGCAGTAGTCCTTTAATCGTTAAAACCATATTTTTTTTTTATCACATCACTCATAAACAGTGTCATTATGGGCAGGCAAAACCTTAATTGCTCACATAGGCTCTTTCTTAGTAAATTTTACTTTACAAAAGAAATAGATTTAACGTTAATTTCGCTAAAGAAATGTTATCACTGAATCTTTTTGTTAATATCTTTTTTTTAATATAAAATAGTTTGTAAATATATTTTGTTTAAATTTTAAACTAACCGGACTGTTGCTACTAAAAAGGTAGCAATAGTTAGGTATTTTGTCACAACCGAACTATAGCAACTTAAAAGTTTCAGTCGTTCGGTCAACCGGACTAACAACCGGACTACTGTTACTAGAGGTAATTTTCCACTGATTTTGGAAATTTGGCAGGCTGCTCAAGGCTATATATTAAATAAAATAAAATGATAGATTGAAATGACAGCAATTAATAGTAGATCAAATCTCTAAAACTCTGATTATTGTAATGTATAATTTGGGCCTTAATTATTATTTTTTTTTAATATAGAAATATAATTATAAGTAAAACATTTTTTTTTCGAAATATATCCCTTGTAATGAAGTATTGATAGTCTTAAATGATATATTAGATATAATAAATTCTGATTAACACAATTCAATTTGAAGCTATCTTGAAGCGTCCAAAATTGTAATATATAATTTTATAATGGGATAATTCAATAAATTAAAGCTATCTTTAAGCTTCAAAAGTCGATGTAGGTATATTAACAGTACATTTCAATAAAGTTAAACTATCCTTAACCTTCCAAAAACCTATGCAGTTATATTAACAGTACAATTCAAAAAATTATAACTACTCGTATCTTTTACCTTCCAAAATTCGATGTAGGTATATTAACAAAACAATTCAATGAATTTAAGCTATCTTTTACCTTTCATAATTCGATCTAGTTATATATATTAACAGTACAATTCAATGAATTTAAGCTATCTCTTACCTTTCAAAATTCTATGTAGGTACATACGAGTATATTAACAGTACAATTCAATAAACTGGAATAATCTTTAACAGCCATAAGATTAAATTTCATTATACCTGTGACTGGTACATCAAGATATGTCGTCTGCCTTACATAATGACAATGAGTCCAACAGTTTGAAATTGTTATTTAGTGGTTGCCTAATATATCCCTTAAGACTCGTTCCATGTTTTGTATCACATGCATCGTTTGAGGAGGGATTACAGCAATTATTTGTTACTCTTGTCATTACAATTGCAACCCTGTCGTCGTAAGATATGCGTTTGGGGTTGTTTGCTTATGACACAAAACTAGACTTTGCCAGCGGCTCTGCCCGCCCTAAATTGGGTTATCGGCGTGGAACTCCTTAACTATATTAATGAAGTTTGCTATAGGTGTAGCTATAGTTCATTCAACTCTGTTATAGTTATTCCCGCGGAAACTTTTGAATTTTTCGGGATAAAAAGTAGCCTATATGCTATTCCAGGACCTAACCTATGTGTATGCCAAGTTTCATTCCGATCCATCCAGTAGTTAAAGCATGATTGAGTAACAAACATCCATCCATACATACAAACTTTCACATTTATAATATAAGTAAGATAGTATGTATGTATTATGGTATTCAATATATTTTGAATGAAAAAAAAAAAATATTAATAACCATATTTTACAACAATGCATCTTACGCCTAAGTCAAAAAGGTGAGAAAGTGAACAATTTCTAGAAATAATTCACAGATCATAACTGTCGCTCAAAATAACAACTACATCTGCATTGGAATTTGGTCAGATGTTATATTTCGTACCTAACACCTTCAATTGAATTTAGGTTTGAAAATAGTTACTGTTATTTTTCAGATAATACCGAAAGGCACACCTGTTGATATAGAAGGCATACCTCACAATCACTTTGGAGACTACCTTTCCGTTCTCGAATTTGTCTACATTTATGCAGACGTTCTCAAGACCAAGGATGTGTTCCACAGTGAACTTGACATTGAAACATTCCGTAAAGCGCTGACCTTGAAAGAGCACGCTGGAACATTTAGCGATCTTATACAGATGTTTCTGACAGCAATATTTTCATTACAAGAAGATGAGGCCGAAGAATATAATGAAAAGGGTGGAATAGAGGAGTTTGCAGGTACGTTTTATTAAATTTTGCCAGTAACAGTTGGTATTGATTGATATTATAGTTTTGGGTATTTATTGTTATATGTAAAGTATACAAAAGAGATAATCTTTTGAAATTATAATACTAATTGAAATTATAAAAAAAAGTATACCTGTCCTATTATTATTTTTATTGATAATAATAAAAAAAACGCAGTGACTACCTAACTAGCGCCGCCAAAAGATTTTCTTTATGTCCTCTTCCAACACAGTTATTATATTTTTTTAATACCAATTATTAAGAAGTATTTCTGATCTATTTTTAGATTGTTATGTATTGTATCTGGAATAAACCTGTTGGTTGTAGATAGCAGTTTCTGCTAAAAACGGCAACTTTTAGCAGATATGCTGTCAAAAACTAACAGGTTTATTTAAAAGGCTAGTATTTAACTGTAAATCAAAAATCATCTTTTTTATATAAAAAATCCCAATCCTAATCAAAAATACGAATTTAACATCAAAATATTATTATTTCAGCATCAATCTGAGTTAGTGACACATCGCTATTAACTGAAAAGTGGTGAATTTTTATAACGCATAGCTAATAATGACAATAAACTTTGTAATTCATTTTTGTTAAAACATAGCTTTTATTTTTTTGAAACATCTTATCTTGTCATAATAATCTAATTATCCGGTATAATTGAGCAAGATCTATGGAACCAAAACTGATATATTGAATCATTCGCGGTATCGCCTTAATACGGCTTGAACTGGGACATGCATGGCTTAATCTTTGAGACAAGCATATAACTACTGGCAGGATCAACCAGGGAGCTGTCATACATTGATATAACATAGCCTTCTATGTGCATCGGATAGCCTCAATAATTTTCATCATCAACGTAATTGTGTCGTTTTAATGATGTTCTTTTTTACAGCAGTTTTCATTGCTTACAAGATAGTGTTTGTCAACATAATAAATGTTGCCAACACCATAATCGAAATTTCTAAGCAAGAATTGTCAATGCAAACTGTACCAACGTTTTTATGATAAATCCACGGATTTCAAAGGTATCGCTAGAGATAGGCACTTACTCAGCGGCGAAGTGATAGAAAGCGCGGGACATTAGTTTTCGGTATATTATTAGATCGACCTTAAAAAATAATGCTATATAAATAGCGATATCTTGCTATAGCAATTATTCAACTTGCTGATCATGTTTTCTAAAATAAGACATATACATATGTTAAGCAAGTTTTAAGATGCTTAATAGAAAATAAGTTTAAAAAATTGTTATTTTGTTATATGTGTGCGTATAACAGGTGTAGTTTAAACAGCTAAGATGTACATCAGACAGGCGTTTAGTACGTTAGCAGTTTACATGTTGTATATTTAATATTTTCAGGTGAAAAAGAGGCAGACAGTGGTCAGGCCACAGACAAAGCGATAGATTTAGCGACGAAGGCCAGCAAGTGGTCACAGACTTACCTCGGTACACCTTTAAGCAAACTGCCTTTGGATCCTACAACAGTCACTGAAGTGCTTAGGTAAAAATACTTAAAAGCGTGCAAAATTGTTAATGACAGAATTTTGACATTTAATAGTGTATACTTAGTTTGATGCTAAGATGATGTGATGTATAAACAAAAAAACATGAATGTTTTTGAGCTATTTTATAAGAAAAAGTGCCTATGGCTTGCAGTTTGACACAATCTTCTGTATGAAAATAAAATATAAAAATTGTAATATTGGATAAATAAATTAATAAAAATATTTCTTCTAGACTTTGAATAAAATAGTTTTTTGAGACATTGATAATAGTCAACATTGTAAAAAGGTTATCCATACTATAATTGAGAAGTTGTCGTTAAAATCCTACACCGATAACTGAATTTGGAGTGGGTGGAACCGCGGGCAAAAGCTAGTATAGTATAAAAAAAGCGGCCAAGTGCGATTCTGGCTTGCGCACCGAGAGTTCCGTACAAATTCTTACATATTTAGATAGCTCTTCCATTATGAGATCAAGTCTCACAGGTTTATGTCTTAATATCAGTTATTTTGTTTTTGTCGTATATTTGCTTGTATATCTTGCTTCTTGCCAATAGTATTTTGGACATATTTTTTTAATGACATAACTTTTAGTGGCTGTAGCTTTTCGTATATGATATTAATTTCAACTTGATACGATTGATACGCGTTCTTGAGTTAAACGGTCTTGACAGACAATTTTTTTTTTAATGTGTTATATCAACAAATTAACGAATTTCGGTTTTTTTTCTTTATTTGTGATGTAACCCTTGCTTTGTGTCAAATTTCATGATTCTAGGACAATGGGACTTAACAATTATGCTAATGAAGTTTGCTATAGCTATAGTTCCTTTAAGCTCGGATATACTTAATCCTGGTGGAACTTTTGAAGTTTTTGGGATAAAAAGTAGCCTATGTCCAATCCAGGACCTAACCTATATGTGTGGCAGGTTTCATCCAATCCGTCCAGTGGTTAAAGTGTGATTGAGTCACAAAGATCCATCCATCAAGACATACTTTTACATTTATAATATTAGTAGGATAGGACAGGATAAACTAGGTTAACTACCTTTCTTAATTAGCCAGTCTCTCATCTTATTTTTTATTTAAATTCTATGTGTCATTGTTTGTGTAATGTATTGCAGGTTGCATATTCTGTCGTCGGGTGCGACGCACGGCGGGCGCGCGGCCACGTGGCGCTACCAGCAGCGCGGCGGATACACCGGCGCCGACGACGCGGGCCTGCGGCTGCGGCTGCAGCACCCCGACCTACTGCGGCGACTCAGCATGCGGCACGTCGCTGACTTATCGCTCGGTAAGATACCATTAGTTTATCACGACACTTGAGAATAATCCCTTTAATTTCGGAATTACGTAGGATTAATCCCGGAATAAGTCAATACAGCTATAAGTAACCAAAAATTTAATTACATGTATGCAGTTTTGAGTACAATAAATGCTATATATTAAAAAAATATTACTGGTCGAGAACTTTTTATTGGTCTGAGAAGATTAATACTTTTTATAAGACTGTACAGTCATCTGCATGATCTTGTGCATCAGATTATAACCTTTTATAGGTTATAAAGATACTTTTTTTTATTATTGACAAAACATTGAACTAAATAAAAAATCATTTATTAATAACTAGAAGTAAATGTAGGACAAATCAGTTTTAAACCTAACCTAACTTAATGAAACATGTGGCATATTTAGTATTAAAAATAATCTACAGGATTTCTTCCTCTCCGATTTACCTATTCTCAGAAAAAATATCTAATTTTGTTTTGCTCCCCCCCTAGCCATCAGCATTTCTCATTATAGTGCCTGCTTTGACCATCAGTATAGACTGCCAGTGAAAATGCTCTTATAATTTTTATTGTTGGTTGTTTCAGAGGATAAGTTTGTGGTGCTGCAGTGCCTTATGAACCAAATCCTCAGCTACGCGACGGTGCGCGACATCATCGAGGAGAAAATAGAAGAATACAAGAATACCAGACACTCACTAAGAATGTTACATGTACTAAACTTTTCTATATAGAAATTAATACCTTTTATTACTTCTGTTGTTGTAGCTGGAGGACCAGTCATACAGCAAACAGGTTCACTAATTGCAGTTGTTGCTCCTGCGAAATTTATACTCCAATAACATAATAACATTTTTTTGAAGTATGTAAGAATATATTTGATTTTAGTTAAAGGACTGATTTTAGAAAACCTTAAGAAAGAAATCATATACGTAACACTTCTTAAATTGGCCACAAATAGTGCTTTATAACCAACATATAGGCTTTTTACACAAAGTTGGAACGCCTGCCCGCCTCTCCACTACACTTTATGAGATTGTATGGTCGAAATAAACGACCTGTTTTGTATGTTTGTGTGATATTCGCATGGTTTGTTTAACAACACTTATTTAATGAAAATTTTGCACATTTACACATTTTGGTAGTCCACTACTATGTCTATGTTATCAGAATATTTTTCTTAACAGGCTAATGAACGCAAACGCGATGCTCAAGTTGCAACAATTCGCCAAGAGCTCAAGAAAGAATCTTTGGCAAAAAAGGAGGAACAGAAATTGACTGGGGATGCTGCAAAGCAAGTAGATGAAGAGTTGAAGGTTGCAATAGACAACCTGATGAAAGAAAGTGAGGTCAAGCGACAAGAGTATCTGAAGAAGTTTAAAGAGATGCAAACAGAATTGTTTGATTATGCCTCTTATCTCGGTAAGTTTCAATGAGACTTACAATTAGAAATATAATTGTTGGTGTGTCTGTCAATTATCATGTATCTTTGAAGAACTTGATCAATTGATGTCAGGTTCACAGAATAGATTCATTTTTGTTAAATGTTATTGATATTCACAAAATATATTTTGTGTGTTCGAAACGAGCGTATTTCCATGGCAAAGATGAAGTTGGGATTTTCAGTGGCCGAACTTGTGCCTCGATGATAGCTCAATTGATGGAGCACTAGAAGTAGTTCAAGTCCTGGCTCGAGGTTAATGTTTTGACTGCATCCTTGCTATGTAAATATTTATTTACATTCACAAAATATATTATGAAAGATCACAAAATCGGTCCCTGATACACTTAGGTATATCTCTCTGACCTGGATCTCTGTCTGGTTAAGTTATTCAAACAGTAAAAGTTACAGGGAACTTCTAAGAAAAACCTGTAGCCCTAGTGTGAGTTTTGTCAGTAACACAACTATCGCGTCAGTGTATAGACGCAAAACTATCAGTTAACAGTCAATGCGCGAGTGTGAGTGCCTACACGTTTTTTTTTGTTTTTTTTTTAAGTTAGTAACAGAATCAACGGTGCGCAAGTCCGACTCGCACTAGACCAATTTTTATATCCATTTAAGTATTTTGATTTTAAATGTAAATTGGAATTTATTAGATATAAGTAAGAAAAAATATGATTTAAATTTCGATTTAAGTACTTTGCTTTTAAAGAAATTAATTATTAACCTAATATAGGTGTAAGGTTAAAAATAATATTATTAAGATTAAACTACTCTTCTGTACTACAGACTAAAGGACTCTTTATTTTTAAATTGAATTAAGTGTTAGGTATTTAATAGGTATTTGAAATTAAAAATAGGTGTATGTAATAATAATAAAAAATCCACGCAGATTGGTTTGAATTTGTGTTATTCATCTTGAGAACGATCTGCAAAAAGCAAATGTCGCGTATGAAATGTCGAAAACTAAACATTGTCCAAATACAACACACATTTTGTCCAAACAAAACACAAAATTCCCCAATTTTATAACAATGAACCTTGTTCTCACTATCAAATCTACAAGTGAGTGACTCTACTATCGCGTTCGCGTCAACTTACTATTCGAAGTGTCAAATATTTCACTCACACTCGCAATTCATAAACAAAATCATAAACTACGCACTTAACGTTTCGTTGACTCTACTATTGTAGTAGAAATTGCAACTTACACTCACATAATATGTTTTGTAAACTATCCGCCAGGGGCGCTGTTTTTTCCCCCATACATTTGATACGTTGACGCAAACTATGTAGTAATAGTTGAAAACTCACACTAAGCATACTGGTAGTAAATAGTAAACAGAGAGTGAGCTTATGTTATTTTAGTAGACAGATTTAAAATAATCTTTCACATTTAAACAGTAACACTACTTTCAGATAAGTATAAGCTATTCTATGTACCTGGACTAGAAAAATTGCATTATGAGAAAAAATTTTAAAATGCAGCAATAATGGTAGATATAATTTATCAGGTTCGGACCGAGCGTATCGCCGTTACTGGGTAAACCAGAAGGTGGCGGGCCTGTTCGTGGAAGCGGGGGACGAACCACGGGGACCGTGTCTCGACAAGTTGGTGCGCCCTCGCCAGCGAGAGGGCGACACTCTTGCCTACGTCGCGAGACTCTTCGAGGCACAGAAAGAAACAGGTAATTAACATTTCTCTGATCTTAAATTTTTTTCTTATGTGTTTTCAAACTTTGCCACATGGTCTGCAGTTTTCCAGAGACATCAAACTCTTATTGTTTATGTTACCTTAAGAGTGAATTAAACTATTTTTTTGATTTAGCTTTTTATATCTTAGCTCAAAATAACATGTAGCATGCAGGTGCAAAAAAAAAAATATTTTCTAGACCACTTCCCATAGACAGGAAAATCCCTGTATTATAGAAGTTGTATATAGTACAAAATTTAATGTATTTCAAAATATCAATTAGATAGAAAACGGCAGCCAGCAGTGTATGTTAAATTTCAGTTAATAACAAGATAGCAATAGTAGTGCTAAATAAGCTCAGCGAAACGGCGACTGCTGGCAAAAATGTGCAACGAAGTTACACAGAGAAACAACAACAAAATACTGAGAAAGCAGGTAAGACTTGACAAAAAGGGACAATGGAAGTATGTGAACAGGTAGAGCTGAAGTAAATAGTGTTAATTTTAGATAGCAAATTAACAATTCTAACCAATAAATACTAATTTAGAATCGTTCGGTCTACATTACATTTAACTAACTTTTTTTGTACATTTTTGACAATTTCTTGAGCTTAAAGATTGTGTTTTGTATGCAGTGTATTTTAAAATTTCATGGTATTGTTTTTAATTCACATATGCTTTGATGTACTTGTATACTTTGTTGCTTTCCATATACGATTTGCACTAGTTATAAAAAAATTAGGTAAATTAAAAAAAGTAAAAGTAAAAAATTAGTAGTTATATTAGCTTAGTTTGATTAATAGAAAACAGTTTTATTTTTAATAAGTAAAAAAGGAAATTACAACACATACAATATCGCTGATTGGAATTGTTAAAAATGTATAAACTAGTAGTTTTGAAAAGTGTAGATCAGTATTAAATCTATTGGAGGAAGTCAACAAATTGAGCATTGATAATTTATTTATAGGGAGCGATAAAGAGAATGACTCTGGACCAAATTCGAGAGGCAACTCACCAAAGAAGCCATTTAATAACCTGAATGGGCTGACCCACAAGTTGAATGGCCTGGAGTCCAATCTGCAGCAGCTGAAAGAGCTATTAGTCTGTACTGGAGACTCAGCCACTTGTTACGTTCATGGGAAAGTATGTGCTTAAAATACTATTTACTATCTTGTAGTGACAGTCGGCAATATAACGAATCTCAACTGTTCATAATATCCATCTTTCACCAATGGTATTCCGTCCAAAACGTGATCGTTACACCAGGGTCAAATAAGGCTAGAGACAACTTTTATATCACACATAACAAATTATTTTTCCTTACCACACAAGTAATCGCACCAAGGACTTTCAACAGCCTCACTGGGCCACTTAATTTTTAGGGTTCCGTATACAAAGAGTTATAAGCGGATCCCAATTACTAAGACTCTTACTGTCCGTCAGCCACCAGGCTGTATCTCATGAACCGTGATAGTTAGACAGTTGAAATTGTTACAGAAGATGAACTTCTTTTGCCGCTAAAACAACAAATACTAAAAAACACAATAAAATAAAGATTAATCCCATACAACAAACGTGATATTTTTGCCGTTTTATTGATAATGGTTCCGAACCCTTCGTGCGCGAGTCCGACTCACACTTGACCGTTTTTTTTTTTATGTTTTAAATGTATTATCAAAAATGTTGAGTTATTCTACATAAGCTAGCTAACTGGAGACGATGAAGACATCCCTCTTTTATCAAACAAAGTAGCTCAATAACTTGCTTAAGTATTTTACTTCTAAACTTTTTAACATTTTCATATAAGTAGTAATATTAAGACAGTTGGTATCACACTTTTTTGTGCAAGACTTTTGTCACCAAACCTGAAAATGCAAACACGGATCGGTTCGGTCGATCGGTTTCGAATTTGCATTCGTGGAGCTATCGGTTCTGACCCTTTTTTCTACGGATTTATCGGCCAGTATGAGAACGCTGTTACAACTCTCTAAACACAAATGAAGTTTTACTAAGTCATAGATAAAAAAAAATTGCTTCAAATGGTTGTTTAAATTTTAGGGTGACTTCCGTCCACATTGGTCCGTTTACCACACTCCAGAACAGCTGGAAGGTCTGATCCAGTCCCTGAACAAGCGCGGTGCGAGAGAGGCCGACCTGCGGCAAGCGCTCGAGATAGACAAGGACAACATACTCGAGTATATGAAGAAATGTCCCGTGCATTTGTTGAACTCAAGCGCGGCCCCTGTAAGTATAATTTATATCATTCTTATATAAATCCCTACAGTGTGGTAAAATTATGTTGGTATTGTTGGCGTTATTCGCTAAAGTTTTTTAGAATCAGTCAATTAATTCTATAAAAACCTTAAATTTAGTAATTGAAGTGAAACTTCCTTAGAAGCATTGACAGTTAAGTTTTAAGGTTTTGTAATGCATCTAACGCGAATAAAGACGGAAAATATTCAGGCTACAGGGAGAACAACCAAGTGATATTATCTTAGTGCCAGGTATGTAAGTATTTGTATCTGTCAGTTATCAGGTACAAGCCTTATTCGGAATCAGATAGCACTGTGTAAGATGTACAGCACTATTTATAATATGATTGTTTTTTATATAATTAAGTTTTTATTCTTTGACTCATCTATCTGGAGCTAGTCAGTCCCTGCGAAATTTTTTACGCTATAGACCCCCTCTGACTCGCCGACTCGCACTATATCGGTTGAAAATAAAATATATACTTTTTTATTTGCTGATAATGTAGCTTTTTATAGAAGAAATAATTTTTAGAATCGGTTAAGTAGTTTTGAGTTTATGCATTACAAAAAAACAAAAAATCAAGTCTTTCCCATTCATAATATTAGTGTAGATTACTAAGGTAAATTTATCTAAGATAAATAAGGTATAAAAAAAACCATGGTCAGGCATTAATACCCTGTTAATTTCGCATTTCTTATTCTCGTAGCCACCTCCGACAGTGCTGACTCGTCACAAGAAGTTCCAACCGTCGCTGGAGGTGCCTACCGAGTGCAGCCTGTCGGAAGCACTGGAGCTGTCACTGCGAGATCACATCTTGGAGCTGGAAGAAAAGGTCTTCCATGGCTGTCTAGGAGGAATCAAGGTCAAGGTAAGTGTTGTGGTCTCACAAGTGCTTGACTCCTTTTATTCTAGTGATGACTCGTAGCTTAGTTGCTGGACATCGAACAGAAGAGCTCTTATGGTAATTCAAAGGTGTCAAAGTCGGTTTGAGTTAACAAGTATGAAAGTCAATTCATTGAAATGTTAAATTATTATTTAGTGCCGTAAGTCAAGAAAAACAAATTACGTGGATATACCAGGTGTAAGTGGCATCATAACACAAATTGATACTAAAGACTCAGTTCATGTTTCTAAACAAGTTTTGGCGTTAGAATTTTGTCTCGTGTTTTTTTTGTTTACTGAAAACAGAATATAATGACTAATGGAGTATCTAAACAAAACTCAAAATAAATATGTTTTAAGGAAAAAAGAAATAAATAATACTGTTTTCGTGTTTATCAAGGACACGTTAATAGTAATTTTGATGTGAAGCATCTATTTGCGCCCCTGGCAGTGAAATTGAACCGTATGCCGTGACGGCAAATCGCATGTGTGTGCGTACGCTGTTTAGTATATTTATCCGACTATATAGTACAATCGACAATGGTTTTACATCTGCCGCGCATAGTTGTACTTATTGGTAAAAAAAAATAACCTAATAAAAACACCGAACCCAAATTGGAACGCTAAGGGTCTAGAATTATGTACCTACTGAAACCATGGTATAAGTTTGAATAACGATGTCACTAACACCCGGTACATACATATATAACGTCACGAGTTTAACTAACGCCACTCTCTAATGTACTCTAAAGTCGACCCCGCCGCCAATTTTATATACTTCGCCCATGTATACACATTACATGTACGAAACAGTTGTGGGTACAGCGTGCCTCCGCTTTTAAAAGTGTTTTGTCTTAATATGTTTACGATATGATGAAGTTGTTTGTACAGGACCGCGAGGCGTGGCGCGGCACGATCATGCTACGCAGCTATGACAAGCAGGCGGACTACCTGACCTGGGGCCCACACAAACAGTACCGGGACGATCATCGCATCGTCCCCAATGGTGTCATCAGCTCCTCTGATGGTGAGAAATCTTAACTTTAAAACACAAACCAGGATTTAAAGCGACAGTCCAATTATATTATCAAAGTACTAATCGTTTGGCAACTATATTCTCGAATATATATTTATTTTGCTACTTGTAAATCATCACATTATTAAAAGCTCTTAAGACTCTAAATAATGGCAACCGTGATATCTTAGGTACTAATATAATTTGTGTAAGTTTGCTTGTTTATTTTTGCTTTTCTTTTATTCAATATTCTGAATGGAAAGTCTGAAGTCATAACGCTGATTTAAATTAAAAGAATAAACTTATAAATTGATAATTGAATATGAAAGCATAATAGGCTAATTAATCTTCGCATTCCAATTATAATAATTATGTCGTAAAATAAGCTTTTCCGACGTACCGGCCTACCTTAGTCACGAGCTGAGCATATATTAAAAATGTAATTTATTATATCATGGATGGTTACCACATGGTTATTATTTATTTTATAAGATAAGTATTTCTATTTAGTCTCTGCTGGTGTGTAATTTCAATAAAATGAAAAAAACAATTTGTAATGCCTGTACTCTATTTAAAAACAGTTTCAAAAGCTTTGCTTCAATTACATCAAATTGTTTTTTTTATATCAGCAGATAACAAATCAGACATAAAGCCAATACCCGAGCACAAGTACCGAGATCCTGGCTATTACTTGGAGGCTCCCAAAGTTAATGGTGTAAAGCTGGAACAAGATGACGCTGCCGACAAGCCCGAAGTTGTTCGCGCATTAGCATCCGCGCTGCTGCAGGTTTCGCAGGGAATACACCATAAGTACCTCCGCAGGCCTTTGGGTGAGAATGTTTAATATTACTAAAAATTTTAAGCAATATCTCTTGCTAGGTGTATATTTTAATATTCCTTAAATTTCGAAAATATTTGAAATTAAACTTGTTGGTAGGTCACTTCCAATGAACCTACTGCATCCTCTGTTCAATATGCCTGCTTACTGACTTGATCTGGGGGCACGCCGTGCCCCCGCCAAGAAGAGCCAAGCGAAGCGCAAGGGCACCTACCCTTTCTCGAAGCGCTTTTTTTTGAACCCTCAAAACTTGGGTTTGGATTATATCAGTTAAACAAAATTCTTGGGATATGATGTCAATAGTGAACTTATTAAACATATAAAGTTGCAATTACATAGCTCTTATACTTTAGATTTTATTGATATATAAAAAAAAACCCCGATTTTTCCACTGAATCACTCACTGATGATCATCAAAATTCTTAGGGTACTAATTTGGTATCTAACAACAAAAAAATCTAAAACTTGGAACCCCCCCAACCCCTTAAACTGGGGATGGAATTTCGTATGAGAATTCCGAAATTTTGATGCTAGAGGTTTGAAAAATGAATATAGGGACACCTTGTTATGAGTAATAAAATACATAATTTAGGATGTTTAGTAAATCAACCCCCATTTTTTAAATAAGGGGGTGAAAGTTTGTATGAGTTTACAAAAGAAAACTTCTTTGGGAAATCATAATGGTGTGGGCCCCGGTTATTGTAAGATAAAAATCGTAATAAGCTGTATCAGAGGTCAGACTTAAAAAACTGATGACATAGTTAACCAATCGACTTATAATGTAACCCTTTATAAACAACAAAAAACACAACGCCAAGTCAGAACCTTATTATCGGCATGACATCTCGGACAGTCGAGTGGCCACTAGATTTACAAACTTCAGCCAATTCGCACTGGGTCAGCGCGGTGGACTATGGCCTAAGCCTCCTCTAAAGAGAGGCTTATACCGCTGCAGTGGACCGTATAATGTCTGAGACAAGGCTAACTAATAATAAAAAAAATTAAAAGTGTAGAATTTTAAAGAGCCCTCATACAAGAAACGTGTTTGTTGTTTTTGGTCCATCGTAAATACGGTACTACATACAAGCTTCAAACTTAAAACGATCATAGTGTAAAGTACAACAACAAAATAAAAACTAGCCAAGCGCGAGTGGGGCTTGTGCATTCTGCGGTGATAAGGAACCCTTGGTGCGCGAATCCGACTCGCCTTTTGACATTTAACGGACACGGAATGGTTTTGGCACAAGACAAGACTTTTTCTCTCTCATGGCTCAATATTGTATGTGAGTTTTATAGTTAATATCTTGCATTGTATTGAAATCTTTTACTTGAGACGAGAATGAGGGTAGATAATAAAATATTTAGGTAAATATAAAAATCCTTTTAATCAAACTTTAATTCATTACCCTCATAGAGTATCGTCTAAAATATTTATTCTCAGGTCTGGACGAAAAAGAACGAAAAGAGCGCGAAGCCAAAAACAAACCCTTAGATCTGGACGCTCTGGAGCGTTGGGAGGTATCCCTGATGGAATCCCGCAGTTTCTCCCAAATCGTCCTTCACCTGTTCACTTTTGACTCAAGCGTGATGTGGTCGGCGAGCATACTGAACGCGAGCTGCCGGGTTTGCCGGCGGAAAACAGACCCTGACAACATGCTGCTCTGTGATGGATGCAATAAGGGGCATCACCTCTACTGCCTTAAGCCTAAGTTGACGGTAAGGCTTATTTTCACAATATAATAACCAAGGTCACATCTAGAGCACATTATAATATCGGACAACATTGGTAGATATATCGAATCTTAACAAAAAGGTTTGTCGACCTGGTTCAATCGATTTACGTTCTATAGAAGTAGTCCCAATAGAAATTGCGGTAAAATGATTCGTAATATTTTTGGTATAAATTCAGTAACTTAACAATAATTTAATATCGAAATTGTGTTATTTGTATTATGACAATCCCTATCTATCAACTGTCCATTCTCACAGCTGTAGACAATGTTTTCAATTACTTGAATTCGCTTAGAATTGCTTCTAATATGCGCAGTTTTTGCTAATTTAAGCTTTTAGCTAAAGTCAATTGCCACATTTAATGTATGTAATGATTTTGCACCTGTTTTCATGCAAACAGGGCAGACAAACACAGGTAAAATTAATTTTATTGTATCATAATACTTAACAAAACTAATAAAGTGTTATTGTGTTGTTCTTCATTGTTATTACATATTAACTGCAACAAAGCAAGATATAGCTCCTAACTTGTAGGAAATATCTGCAGTAAACCATAATGATATTCATTATTTGTACAGAAAGTACCAGCAGGCGACTGGTTCTGTGAACAGTGCAAACCCAAAGAACGGACTCCGAGGAAGAAAAGAAAGCTGTACACAGAAGAGAAAATCAAAAAAGTCTTGGAGGAAAGGTAAATTTTAAACTTATAAACATTATAAATTGTTATTTTCTCGCAGTTTGTTTCATTTAAAATGATTATTTTTTATTTATGATGAAGATTATTTTTTAAGATAAAAGTAATCATTGCGATTATTATCATTACTTCTATAACTCAAAATAAATGAACGACAAATACAATAAAAGTAAAAAAACAAATTTCCCTGCCGCATATTTCTAAAACTATATACATAAAGCTACTCAAAATGCGTTGTAATAGCTATTTACCATAGGTGCAAAAAGCATAAGTCTAGCAGCTGGACTTTGTACAAGTGTGGCAAAGGCTTCGACGCTGTCTGTTTGTTCCCGGTATTACTTAAAAGATTGTCTAGTAATTGTGCTAAAAGTGAGTTAAAATTCTTAGTAGTGGTTCGGAGTCGGAGGAGTCATTTGACTCGGGGGTGTGCGTCGCGTGCGGCAGCGGCGGGCGGCTTGCAGCGACGTGTGCTGTGTGCGCCGCAAGGTACCACACCGAGTGCGCCGAGCCAAGGCCGGGCCGCGCCGCACGTAAATGGACCTGCATATCGTGTCTCGTGCCCGTCAGAGGTAATTTGTACAAACAAACCTATATATCAGATCTTTTTTCTCAGGAACGCGTGAAAGTATCAAGTTGTAATTTACATTGAATACTAAGGTCTACGGTCCTTTGAAGCTGTAAAAAAATTCAAGCTTCTAAGTCAACGTAATAAAAAAATGGCCACGGATAATTAAGGCATAAACCTGTAAGACTTGATCTCATGATGGAAGAACTATCTACATAATATAACTAGCTGATCGTTGTTTCTCTTTTTAAAACAACTGGCCACCTATACTGAAAGGGTTGCACTAACTTAACAAAATTTCATTACAATTTTGTGCGAGTCTTGCCCTAACAATAACAAAAAAGAATAATCCAATTTGGTGCAGTCCTTCGGAAGTTCTGGCGTTACCAAGGGAAACAGGGATTCATTTTTATATATAAGTTTGTACGGAACCCTCGGTGCGCAGACTCACATTTGGCCGTTTTTTTTGTTTAATAAAGATCATAAATTTTAAACGTTATTTAAATGGGTGGTTAAAGTCTGTTTGGCTTTTGAAGGGTATTTTACGCGAGGAAGAAAAAATTTAATTTGATGAAATGATTTTACCATTTGAAAATAAAACTCTTTTGACGCACAAAAACGAGTAATCAAAATTTACTTTGCCTGGGAAACATAAAGAAGCAACAAACTGAAGAGATAAAAACGTAAGAATAAAAAGGAATGCGCGCACGTGTTTTAGAAATACGATATTGAAAATATGATAATAATATAGTTAATCACATGAGCAATGTATATTTTACTTTTGCAACTAGTTATAGTTTGGTCCATATCCAAGGTAGCTGATCAAAATAAGCGCTGCTTGTACATTCTCCCTATATCTATACCGACAGAATGTAATAAATAAGCCCCACCTCACCTTTCAAATATTTTAAAGGTATAAAGTAGTAGGCCCCCCTCCTCTATTGCATCCAAATCTTGTAGATCTGAATAATATACATGCTGTTGACGATGGCACGGTTACTAAAATAACTATCCAGCCAGAAAAGGTAACATTTTAGAAAATTCTATGATTTCCTTTCAAGCTATACCTTGTGAAATGCTGCAGAGTTGTATTATGCAGCATGGTGAACTTGTACTAAATTATATCTAGTTATAAAGCTTAGTAAATC
The DNA here is from genome assembly GCA_946406115.1 of Apoda limacodes. Classification (NCBI taxonomy): domain Eukaryota; kingdom Metazoa; phylum Arthropoda; class Insecta; order Lepidoptera; family Limacodidae; genus Apoda; species Apoda limacodes. The sequence continues at coordinate 16,588,253 of OX291542.1, forward strand.
TTTAGCTAGTAACATTCTTTGTAACATGTAACTGTAGTTATAAATTTCATAAAACAAAAATCTGATATTAATATTGTATTTTATAAAGAGCACACAGTACGTCGTTGCGCCGCGACAGCCATGAACAATATTCATCAGTACGCGCGCGCTCTCGACAGCCGACGCAACAGTTCTGGTTTGTCTATGCTCTACCTACACATAGACTAAATAGCTTTGTCTATGCTCATCACCACAGACTAACGAACCTTCTTACTTTGCACATTCGGGTTAAGCTTTGAATAATTCTGCTCACATATTTGGAGTGCTTCTGCTGCGGTTCATTTTCCGTAACTAAACATGCCAATTTTAATTTGCCTTTTGTAACAGTAGGAACTGTATAGGTACTTTTGTTATTTATACTTTAATTTTTAATAATCATTTGTGTAATTAACTCTTTCAGTGTCAGTGATTAGTGTTGCTACTCAACTGTATTTTGTTATTTTAATCAAGTACCTAGGTACTTAAAAGAAATTTTTGAATACAACTAGTGTTTGTGATAAATTTGTAAAACATAATCGAATAAACATTTTATGATGATAAAAAATAAAATAATTTAGACAAGAATCTAAAATGTTTAAAAAACTTGTTTATATCTTTCAAAAACTTGTCTATGCAGATTATTACTTATGTATTTTGTTTCATTTTCATACATATGCTTGTTTGTAATGATTTTTGTTTACATAACTATATTTTTGCATTTTTTACTTAATTATAAATTGGGTGTATTCCAAGCTTTGTTAAAATTTCCTGAATAATGACAAAACATATATGCATCAAAATCGTTCTAAATTAAAATATGAAAATTTAATTTTAATCTTGGCAAATTTGCTTTTATTTCGACATTTTTATAATTTTCCATTTCAAGATCATCTAGTGTTAACCATGAAAAACAAATAATGTACCCTGCCATTTCTATTGCATGAATATTTTCAGGATCCATATTTAAAGTAATAATTCTGAAAAGATTTTCTCTTGTCTTGCTAATTCCTTTTTCCTTAATTACCATTCGCTAATTTAATTCATCTTCTATTATTGGACTAACTTTTTAGCAAAAATCACCTTTTTGTTTTTAAACTAAAGTTACATAGATTATTTTATTTGCTTTGGTTATAGTCTACTTGGTGATATTCTATCATGCAATTTTAAAGCAATTCTTAAAATAACTCAATTAAATGGAGCATTGCATTTCTTATAAATTTATCTACTACAGATAAATCAGATATTTACTGTAAAATAAACAAACACTAAGATAAATTGTAAATACCTACAAAAACTAATGTATTCTTGTAATACACTTTAAAAAGGCTCACTTTTAATTTAAATCTTATTGTATTTACTCAGAATCATACGACAGTGATGATAACGTTGTTCTCGGGAAACTGAAAGGGGGAAAACCTCGCGACAGCAAGGAGTCCTCGCCGCTGCTCAACTGGTCACTCTCTAAGAGATCTCGAAGGTTGTTGTTTTTTCTTATACTTAAATCTTTTTTATTTGTTGCCAGAGTTAATCTTCCTTTTTTAGATTGCCACTGCATTAGTAGAAAATGCATTAAATCCTAATTTAATTCATTGAAATAACGAAGATGAGAAAAAGCGCTGTTTATTGGTAATTTCAAAGGTGGAGACCTATTTTTTAGCTAGATAATTTAATATAATGTTTGTTTACAGGTCAAAAGAGGAAATAAATACAAGTGCAACCAAAAAATCAAAAACATCACTCACCAATGGAGTACATGGTAAGTTTAAGCAATACTTATAATGTTGCATGTGTCGATGCGCAGCATCTGTGAGATGACGTTGTAGTACTTTCATTCAATTTAAACCAATCACATCGTTTTACGATCACCCTCCAACAACCACCACCACTGTAGGCACTCTCCACTATCTTAGTTAAGATCTTACAAACCGCCATGATTCCATATACAAGGTAGTATATTATTTGTATATTGAATATGTTTATGATTTTAGGAACACGAAAAATTTAATTTTATTATAAATTTTTATTTTACTTCACAAATCAGTAGTTCTAATCTTTGAGCAGACGATCAAAAATGAAAATTTCAACTTTTTGGTCAAATATGTCTTAAAAGTAAAAGACATATTATTTTTTCAAAGGCCAAGGCAGACAAACTAATTGGAATCAAATATACATAGCTGTCTTGTTGCAAAATATCTACAAAAATGAAAACTGAAAGGAATAATAAAAAATACTGGGAAAAGCCCGATTTCGATAAAACCTAAAACTGACTCATTGGATTATTGAAAAATCAATATTTCTCGTTAGGGAAACTAAGAGAAAGCTCATTTTTATCAAAATATTAAACCTTAGATAACCGAATTATTGTTAAAAATCATGGGCATTGTTTTTCTACCTTTCCCGTGCATTTTACTTTTCGCGTTTGAAATCACTGATTTATTCAAGAGAGTGTAGATGGTCAATTCTGAAACTATAAGATATAATGAGAAATACTCAAAAGGGCCTGATTGTGATAAAATCTAAAACTGCCTTGTTCCATTTTTGCATAATCAATATTTCTTGGTAGGGATATTCAGACAAAGAACTAATTTATTTCAAAATATTAAATAAAGCTTAGCATAATTTCGAACAAGTTACAGATAACGTATAAATCAAAGAAATAATAAATTATGTATTAGTTTATTTTTAATCATTTTCAAATTCAACATTTTCCTTAAAATTGCCATATATCACGACTTCTTAGAATTTGATTCTTAGTAGCGACACTCTCCGGAGTAGTGTAATGTAATGTAATAATAAAATATGCGAGTTATTTAAAATTTTTGGATTAGGCCACCTGGCGATATTGTGTTTTGTGACGCGAAATTGGTACGCTGATCTGAAGATCTTATACTGTTTCATAAGTGAATTAATTTATGTTTAACTACCTAACAGAAGAGTTGAGAAAGAGCAACGGCAGAAAACGCAACAGTCGAGCCGAGGCGCTGCACACGGAGGCACTTGAACAGCTCGTACGTGACGTGATGAAGCACAAGGACTGCTGGCCCTTCTACGAGCCCGTCGACCTTGAAGAGGTAAGACGCTCTAGACCTTGGTTTAGATGTTTGCTTCAAGATCAGAAAAGTTTTTGCAAGATCAGAAAGCAAAGCAATTGCTAAGCCAAGTCAGTGTCGAGTGGCCACTAGTTTAACAAAATCCTCCAATCTGTACTCAGGCAGCCCGCAAGAAGATGGCCACAGTTCTCAAAGAAAAAGCTAATGAGTAAACTAAAAAACCTATTTTATGCATTTTCTTTATCAAGTACCAAATTGTAGCTGTGTGCGAAACATATGATTTACTACATTTAAGATCCTTAACACCTTTTCTCTGTGATCTTTTCTCATACTTTACCACTTTGCTCACTAAATTCATTTGGTGTCTGAATATTTTGGTAGGTGCCAGATTACCTAAACGTGATCGAGGAGCCGATGGACCTGACGACGATAAAGCAGAAGCTGGAGTCCGAAGGGTACACGACCGACGACGACCTGATTGCTGACATCGCGCTCGTACTCGCTAACTGTTTCATTTACAACCAAGACACACATCCTGTCGCCAAGTTAGTATTTAGTTATTTTAGTAAAAGTTTTAATCATTAAAAAACAAATCAGAAGTATGTAAGGGCAGTAGACGCATTCACATATCAAAGTTTTAACTGATGTTGAACTATTTAATTAGGTGTCCTCTTCAAATTATCCTATATCTATTCTTCTGAAGTATGAGTATCCTTGTTAATCTGAACTTCTCCCTGACATGACTCTATATTAATTTGTCATTGCCAAAACAATTTACCAAATTTAATCCCAATCGTTAGAGAACATAAACATACCGCCTCAGCCGTATTACGCCTCAATGCATACATTAATTAATAATAAATTTATTCAGTTCTCCCACAGTACAATTTTCTAACAACTATTACAGGTACAGCAATATTATTTTAAAATACAATTTTACAGTGGGAGACAGAAGTCCAAACTAGGTAAGACCTGTACCAATTAACGATTTTTATTGATACATTAGTTTATTTACATTTAAGTCTTAATAAATAATGTTTATATAGACAGTTTCGTGTTTTATTTATTTAAGAGAGTAAGTAAAATATGAAAAAATAAATGTTAATGTACATAAATATACAATTTTGTGTGTATGTGTGTGTATCTCTTGAATTTTAGACTTTGCTCCGTTTATTTATTGAATTATTATTATAAGTCGCATGTTTATTATTTTAAGTTACAATAAAAAATAACCTCTCTGTGTCATCGTAGCTTAAGCTTAAAATCCAGTTGGTAACTACTTTTTAACACTCAGTCGTGGGTAAATGATAGTAGTAGTAGATAGTAGGATTAGTTTTATTTACCGTTTTGTATAACCTAGGATCATTAAAGTAAAAGAATTTTTGTGCATATGCTGTTCTCGTAACTTTCATTGGACACACCATAAAATTTCGTCTTTTTTCATGATTAACTCTGTATTCGGTAAGTTGGTGTTGTCGTAAGATAGATAATAAAATATAAAGCTGTCTAGCTGTCAGTACTTGTGATTCTTTGTAAAGTTCCACTGTAGGATGTAATCGTGGTTTGAAGAATGATATTTAACAAATCTTCTTCCAGAGCGGGAGTCCGTCTAGAAAAGTACATCAACAAGCGCTGTTCTGAGTTGGAACTACCTCCTCTACCTGAAATCACCATCCAACCAGAGGGTGGGTCCAAAAGGAGAAGTCCATCGGCAGATCTGGAGTTGCCCAAAGGCAAGAAGCCAAGGCACAAATGATCTTCAGCTAAACGGGACTCTGATTATGTGTACTATTAGTGAATGCTGGGTTTTCACATCTGAACATTGAAATTCAATATTTTTACAAATTGTGGTATCATATAGTGACTAAATGATAGAGTGAAATTAAAAGTGTAGTACTTATTTAGTTTTTGTTTAAAAATTATGCTATGTACTGTACAGTCCTTAGCTTAATCTTTGTTTCCTGTCATCTTTGTCTTGTGAAAAAGAAAAAGTACAAGCTGATCTAAAGCGTGGATTTATGGGATCCATACATGTTGAGAAATCATGTGTGTATGTTAAATCGTGTTTTCACTTTGTACAATGGTATGGTCATATTTTTGATTCAGATTTGGTGTAGGTAATGGCATGAAAGAAGTGATATAACGTTGGAAATCTAGGTTTACACTTGAAGTTTGACGCTTGCATTTTTAATGTAGACAAAAACGTTTGTTGTATGTTGTTTTATTTTTTGTATTGGATTGAATTGATGTTTTTTGCATACCTATATTATTAGTATAATGAACACAAAAAGTAATTCAATTTAAAAGTTCAACGTTAACTATTTATTATTCTGGCTATTTCATTGTTAATTGTATTTATGTACCCACCGATGGTATAGTTTTCTGACCTCGTTTATTATTGCACTTTTATTTTAATTTTTGCATAATTTGTTGTGTATTAATCTCATATGTAAAGTCGAGACTATTTAAAATGTCAATTCTTGTACAAAATTGCAAATAAGTTTAAGTATGATTTAAGTTCTAAATTAAAGCTGTAAATATACTCAGTATCATAAATATTGTATGTAAATTTTAAGGCAAGGTTTTTGATATTTTGTACCAGTGCTTATGCTTTTTTGGTTAAAAGTATGTAATCATTAAGATTTTTGTACTGAAATTTATTAAAATGTCACAAGAACAAAATTTGGAAGCTTACGACCTTGTCCAAAAGGAGCGAATTTACTGGCGCGATATTAGAACAGCCATAGTTGCTTCTACCACAACGTATTCGCGTGAGTCAAGATATTAGAGTGGCCATAGTTGCGTCCATTACAACGTACCTCCGTGAGTCGAGATATACGAACGGCCATAGCTGCGTCCAGTACAACGCAATTGTGCGAGTCGAGACATCAGGGCGCCCACAGTTGCGTCCAGTACAACGCGCGAGTAAATTTGCCCTTTCAGAACAAGTAGACAAGGACTTAGATTAGGGCGAAATTTTTGCTTTGGATAAAGATTTTATTACAAATCTCAATGGTTTATTTTAAAATGATGATTACAACTGGGCGGGCTGGCCTACCACAATAGAATTTATGTTGTTAGTTTTAATATTAGGTGTTTAAAATTACCTTCATTTTGACATCAACAAATTCATACCAATCTGTCATTATTTTCGATGTTCGCTTACCGATAATGGGATAAATGTTTTGTTTGTTTATAAGATTTTATTCGGATTTTTTTTTGTTTAAATTGCTTTGTCTGTGTTGCCTATATCTTGGTCAGTAGCAAGAATTGGCATACTTATGCATGTTCTTTTGCTGAGATCCAAATGCATTCCTATAGAATAGAGCATTGTGTGATTGTTTGTTTTTTCAGTATAAACAATATAATTGTCCTGATAATGATTTTGTCTGCTATTATTTATTCCCGTAATGTTTAAGGTTTGATAATAATTTATATTTTTAGTGAATAAAGTATAATTTGATTTATATTTGCTTTATTTTTTTCAAATAGCGTATGGCGAAGGCCACAGTGACTGGCGACGACAGGCGCGAAGTTTCGCACATATGAAAACTCCACGCACGGCCTGGCGTTTAACTGATAATTTTTTTTGAATTTAACTGTTAATTTTGATTGAATTCAATAATCAAAATCCAAAAAAATTTTTATCAAGTAGACTTTTAAACAATTTTAAATTGTCAGTTCAATTATAAGTTTTATTACCTTAACCACTGGTTCGGAATTATTTTACTGCCGAGAAGAGCCGGCAAGAAACTCAGTAGTTAATCTTTTATATTTGTTCAACTTCATATTATCACATAATAGCTTAGTTAATATTAGCGAATGGTTTGTGTTACATATCTTGCTGTTCTTATTAAAAAACTGCTGTGGCCTGCAGTTTCACTCTTATCGAGAATAACCTATAGAAATCTGAAAAGTATAGGCTACGTGTAGATGAAAGTTTCCTACCTTATAATGTTGTAGAAGAAAAATTTGATGTTTGAAAAGAATTTAAAACAAAAAATATCGATGAAATATAAAATACAGAGAAAAGGGCATGAGGCTACGCAGTTGATCTCTACCTTAGCATAATTTATTTGAATTTATAATATGTTTGAACTCATATTTAAGTATGACATCATCTACTTATGTCATCTAGCTTCCTCAAAGGGCCAATCCTGTTTCGATATTGGGAATATAGGTAATCTAAATCACAAGTTCTTGATACTCTTAAAACTTAACATAAAGTAATTTAATAAAATTAAAAAATTCAAAATGCCCCAACGCAAAGAAGAAAAGCTTGCATTTAAAAAGTCAAAAATAATACTTATCGTTGAGCCATCAAATTCGATTAATACCTATATATATTTCAATTAAAGAATTTGATGGATGGCACGATTAGGTTTCCTCGTTGAAATGTCGTTATAATAGTGGCGTTTTGTTGACCGACATTATGCACATTATGCGTTAATCCAACAAAGATAATGTGCTAAGATTTGTACAGTGAGTCACAAAATTTATGGTTTTTTAACTTGGCTGAATGTCGCAGCGGAGTACCGCTTAAGTAAGTCAGACCCTTCATTTGATTGAATATTAATTTACTAGCATTTCCGACCAACTTGCTTCGATACGATCAAATTTTTGTTACAAATCTAGTTACATTGGTTGTTAAATTGTTGTCTGGGAGAGCTATGAGTTTGAAATCTCCCTATTTTAGCTATTTAGTTATTGCTTTAAACTTAGCGGTACCCCGACGCGACATTATTGACCCGTTACGAAGCTATGGTGCCACAGATAGATACACAGACACATACACACACAGTGGTCAAACTTACAACACCCCTTTTTTCCGTCGAGGGTTAATAACGAACACTGACACTTTTCTATTATAAATTTAACCTTGTTATTTAAAAATTTCATCTACTCCAAAAAGGCATTAACAATCCTACTTTGTTTGTGATTGTAATTGCTGCAACAGGGTTTGTAGTGTAGTAGGGTCTTATGTCAAATAATAATTAATTAGTTAATCCGAAATGTACATACTTTTTCCATTTATATCGTTCCGAACTAGTTTCAGTTTAACATAAAATAAAGGGTAAGAGAAACAAAAGTAAAGGTAAAGGTTTATTGAAATGGTGTAAGCTTACGACGCTAGCGACCAACCACCCAACGTCAGGTCAGGTCAGAAAAGTTTGTTGCACTGTACAATATATTATATTAAATATGACTGTATTGATAGCGGAGATCACATTAACTCTCTGCTTGTCAGATGCCTCCGGCTTATGCTTGCGGGCTGGATTACATTATATGGAATAATACCTACTGCTATATAGGTGAGGCAAGAGAGGTATGCCAGGATCGTAGCCAAGTGGCAGTCTTTGGTCTCTGCCTACCCCTCTGGGAAACGGGCGTGATGTTATGTATGTATGTATGTATGTGTATACCTACTGCTGTACTCTTGCTGTGCTATTGGCCTCGATTTAATTGCCTACTACGCTACGGCCAATGCTCTGATTTTTCAGTACGCTACATATCACATACTAGCTTTTGCCCGCGGTATCACCTTAATTATAAAAAAAACAACTCACACTTGACGTTTCAAGTAGCCTATGTTCTGCCCTGGTACTCAAACTATCTCCGTGCCAAATTTGCCAGCAGTCCCAAACACCCTAAATACGGTTTTCGGCGCAGGATTTCAACAGCAACTCCTCAATTATACAAAAAAATCGGACCAAAGTGTTCCGTACCATTATCTATTATGCAACCCCGTGCAGTGTTGTACACAGTCTAACTGTGCACACATTGGATGGTGCCGGTCCCAACCCGGCTTGCACTGCCAACACGCCCTGTTTGGTCTGGATTTCGGACGAAAAACGGTGGCCCAGGGGCTAACCCACCCCTGGGTATTCGGCTTGGGTCCAATTAGATCCGGGGTTAGCAGCGTAGAATGATGGGGCAGGCAGCCGACGATGCACGGGGCAGGGGGGCGTAGGCTAATCCTCCGTATACCATGTGTCGACCCGTCTCGTCTGCAGCTCATTCTAGCCTGCTATTGCTCGGAGGTATGTCATGGTGACCCTGGCAGTTCGTGCCGGGGCTCCCCCAAAAGTGCGGGCTCCATGGAAGGTGGGACGCCTCAGAGAAGAAATAAAAACAAACAATATTATGGACACTTCAAAAGCCATCCTCAACCCACCGGCTGCGGGGAACGCGCCAACAAAAACCAAAATAAACAATACCACGTTGAACCTATTGGAGCTGTCTGTTGCCGTATCGACAGTTTACGAGGTACAGAACGAGTGGCAATTTGTGTCACACAAAAAACGAGGAGACGGCAAACGCAGCTCCCAAAAGACAAGACCACCGGTACCCAAAAGTCTAAAGCTAACGCGAATGTCCCCGAGCAAAGCAACCCAGAAGGTACCACCAAGAAGAAGCGGATGAGAGGGAAGCGCGGTAAGAGAAGACCTGACTCTGCCAAGGAGGGGGCCCCTAAAGAGGAACCCGACGCTAAACCTGAGTTTTTGACAAGGACGAAGCGTAACCGACCCGACGAGTCCATTTCTCCGAGGGACGGTGCCAAACGCGCGAAGGTTGATCTTCACCGTAAGTCGGCAGTGCCCAGCTACGCGGACGCCACTAACACCGAGCTCCGGGTAGCCGTAAGGCTGCAGTCCGAAGCTGACCTCACTTCTGACGAAGCGGAAACCATAAGGGTAGCCATCGAAGATGCTATCTTTGACACAGTGGAGTCGACGCTGGCAGCCGGGGCTCTCTACGCACCTAAGTTTAGAGGAAAAGCCTTCCATAGTGTAGGTTGCCTCAAACTGTGGTGCGAGGACGAGCGATCGCTGAACTGGCTCAAGTCCACTGTGGCCAAAATAAAATCACCACGTGAAGGCACCAGGTTGAAAGTGATCAGACAAGTGGACATCCCCAAGATGGTGAAATCCGCCGTTCTCATACCGGGTTATAAGAGAGACGTGAAGTGCCTGCAGAACGTCCTCAGACGCCAAAACCGTCAATATAAGACCTGGTCACTATTCAACACCACCCGCCAAGGCGACGACCTATTCCTGACCTTGGGTATCCCTGAGGAGGAGGTAAAAAACTGGTTGCCAAGGATCGGAGACTGCTACACCACCGGGTCGGTGTACGTGCGCTTCTTCTCAGACGGTGCACAGGTGGACACCCCTCCAGAACCAGAGGCTAACTTGCCTGACACGGACATGGCGCCGACCTCTCGAGATTCGTCCACAGAGCAAAGTGCTGCCTGTCCGGAGACGGCAAGAACCTCTATTCCGTCTGGGAGGGAGTGCATGGCGCGCAGGCCAGAGGTGGAGGATGTGGCGATTCCCTCTTCTTCCAAGGGCAATCAGTCGACCAGCACACAACGGACGGCGGCAGAACTACGGGGGATGGAGGCGGAATCGGATAGCGACAATGGCCTGTCCTCCGAATAAAACAGCAATTACCGTAGTACAAACCAACCTCCAGCATAGAATAGCGGCCACGGCTACCCTACGTAGGCTGCTGGAGGTTGACTCAGGGACTATAGCTCTGATTCAGGAGCCGTGGATCAGAGACAACAAAATATGTAGCCTCAGCAATTTATGGGGTAAGTTACTGCTCAACAAAACCATTGAAAAACCACGCACATGCATATACATACCCGAACGCATACCAGCTGTGCTACTAACCCAATTCTGTTCCAGAGACCTAACATCTGTTAGAATCAAACAGGATAATGGCACAGGCCCACTCTCGCGAGTCATCGCATCAGTGTACATGCCGATTGACGGAGACATTCCGTCACATGAACTAGTGGAACTGGTGAGATACTGCGAACAAAACAAAGCGGATCTGATCATAGCTGCAGACTCAAACGCCCACCACGCACTCTGGGGGTGCGAAAACACAAACAAAAGAGGTGAGGATCTCGTCTCATTTCTATTTTCAACTAATCTTAATATTCTCAACAGAGGATCTGAACCAACGTTTGTAACATCACGGTACCAAACTATAGTTGACATTACATTGGCAACAAGCTCAGCGGAGGAAATCATAACAGGATGGCATCTCTCTAACGAATTGTCATGTTCGGACCATAGAAGGATCTGCTATAAGATCCAACTACAGAAGACAATAATGGAGCCTAGAAGGAACCCCCGCAAAACCAATATAACGGAATTCAAGGCTGCATTAAAACGTAACCTAGACACAACCGTTGCAAACACAGGGGGAACACTGATAAATATAGACCTGATCGAACAGAGGGTTACAAAGATGACACAGTCGCTGCTGGATTCCTATGATCAGTCTTGCCCTCTCTCCAAGCCAAAGGTACAAAAACACAACACCAATCATTGGTGGTGCCCGCAGCTAGAGAGGGCAAGGCAAACCCTAAGAAGGCTCTTTAATAGGGCCAAAAATACAAGATTAGAACAAGACTGGGAAACCTACAAATCAGCCCAAACCGATTACAAGAAAGGCATCAGAACTCGCAAAAGAGAGAGCTGGCAAAGTTTCTGCAATTCTATCGAATCTCAAAACGTAGCTGCAAGGATAAGATAAATCCTCAGCAACGACAACCATCGCAACCTAGGCTCGCTAAAGCTCGATGACGGCTCTTACATGACATCGGATGAGGAAGCATGCACACTACTACTAAAAACGCACTTTCCCGGCTGCATAATCACAGACGCAGACTGGAAACCACACCAAGAGGAAGAACCATCGGAGGAAGACTGGAGAGCCGGGCAAGACGCAGTGGACAAGGAAAAAACAGTCTGGGCGATCCAATCGTTTCTCCCCTTCAAATCAGCTGTTTTGGATGGCATATTCCCAGCCCTACTGCAGTGGGGACTAAACCTTATTGCCGAGGTCCTGGTAAATATCTTCAGAGATTGCCTTGCACACAAATACATTCCTGTGGCTTGGAGGGAAGTAAAGGTAATCTTTTTACCGAATTCCGAAGGCAAAAACACAATTCCGAAGGCATACCGACCAATAAAGCTCACCTCCTTTATGTTAAAGACTCTGGTAAGACTCTGCGACCGACATATCAGCGAAGTAACGCTAACAAACATACCACTCAGCACTAACCAACACGCCTACTGCACCGGAAAATCAACAGAAAAAACAGAAAAGCCCTTCACTGCGTTGTGGAAAAGATAGAAATGGCACTGGCAGATAGGCAATCAACACTAGGTGCATTCATTGACATTGAGGGTGCATTTGACAAAACGCTGTTTAAAAGCATAAACCGAGCCCTCATTAAACGCAAAGTGAATCCTACTTTAGTCAGTTGGATAACCAACATGCTAAAAATGAGAGGAATACAGTTCATCGTTAACAGCAGCACAACCAGGGGCATAGTAGCGAAAGGATGCGCTCAAGGAGGTGTGTTGTCACCCTTACTATGGAATCTAGTTGTAGATGACCTGATTGCCAAACTCAACGAAAGCGGCCACTATACAGTGCGCTATGCTGACGACCTGTCCATACTTATCAGTGGCAGAGATGAAGGAATACTAAACGACCTCATGGAAGAAGCACTGGTAAAAGTGGAAATTTGGTGCAACGAAAACCAACTGGCGGTAAACCCCAGCAAAACAGAACTAATTCCTTTTACTTACAAAATTAAACCCAGCAAAGCAATCGCCCCAATATTTTTTGGCACAAGTCTGTCCCTGGTCAAATACCTGGGGGTAATCCTAGACAGCAAGCTGGAACAACCACTTTAAGAACAAACTAACCAAAGCTAGCATAACCTTCGGACAGTGTAAAAGGCTGGTGGGCAAGAACTGGGGCCTAAACCCCAAGACGACACAATGGCTATACACAGCAGTAATCAGATCAGCGATCACCTACGGAGCCATCGTCTGGTGGCAGAGGACAACGCTAAAAACCGAGCAACTCAACCTACAACGCTTCCAGAGATTGGCATGTGTGGCAATAACTGGATGTATGAGAACAACTCCCACAGCAGCCTTAGAAATTCTACTAGGGCTCCCACTGGAGCCACCTACACATCCAACAGGAGGCGGCGATGGCGGCCCTGAGACTAAGCACACAACACAGGAACTAAGCACACCAGCATCCTAGACAAGGTAACAGCTGCATTCCCTCTATTGCACGCTCCCTGCGACAGGATACCGAGGTTTGTTTTTAACAAACACTACACCATCGAGCTACATGAAAATCAACAGGACCATCCCGGACTCAATGAGGTACAAGTATACACCGAAGGTTCAAAAACAAGGAAGGGTACGGGAGCCGGTGCGTACTCTGCTGACCTAAACTTGCACGCATCCACAGCTCTGGGTAAGTTTTATACGATATTCCAAGCAGAATGTGTAGGCATAATCCAGGCTGCAAAGGACATGGCGAGCAAGAACATCACGGACTTTGAAATCAGAATTCTCTCGGACAGCGCTGCTGTCCTAAGAGCTCTCGATGGTGACTCAGTCAACTAAAGACTACTATTTGATTGCCACCAAACTCTACATGTAATATCACTCAGTAATACCGTTACAGTGGGTTGGATAAAGGGCCATTAGGCAACAATGCGGCTGATGATCTAGCCAAAATCGGCTCTAGCTCGACGCCGATAGGGCCGGAGCCAATCATACCCATTCAACCAGCTGCGGTCTTGGCTTAGACAGCACACACAACAACATCAATCAGAATGGGTGGCTGGTACAGGCTGCCGACAGGCCAAGGACTCAACACCCAACCTAAACCCCAGACTAACTAAGACCCTGCTACGGATGAACAGGGATAACCTAAGATTGGTAGTAGGGGTTAATATTTGTTGTTATAGGAGCGACAGAAATACATCTGTGAAAATTTCAACTGTCTAACTATCACACTTTGGTTATATGATGGACATTGTATCACAGAATTATGACAACAATAAAAAATATTTTATGAAGTAGTAAAAAAAACAGTAATGTAATGACTAATCATGATTTTAATGTTTTCCTTATAACATAAGTTTATCATACACAATTACAAGTTTTCAAAAATCTAATAAATTAGTGGTGCCCTGCTGCTTCCTTCTTCCTGATCTCTGCCCACTTGCTAACATTCTCAGGTGAATTTGCTGAAACAAAAAACCAAGTTTCTTATGTATCACAACTTATGTATGTTTGTTTAAAAGGCAATTTTTTGACAATTAGTTTTTTTTACATTAGGCCATTTATAGCCAAGCTGTTTGGCCAGCAGTGTGATTTCAGAATACTAGCACACAAATATAGTAATATTATAAATTTGAACCAATCTATTGTGGCAAGTTTGCACCTTGAAAAAGGATATAGGCTACTTAAAAATGTTAAGCTAATGTTGTCTTCAGAAGGTACATAGCTTTTTCGCTATACAAAGTATATTTTTCTACAATAAAATTCCAGAACATGTGGTTAATTTGGCTTTAAATAAATTTAAAATATATGTTAAAGATACTTTAATGAAAAAAAGCTATTACAAAGTTTGCTTGTAAAAATTAGAACTTAAGTAATTGATTTGTATTGGGGCATTTGTAATATTTTTTCAATTAAAACATTATATTATATGTTATTACCTAATGTAAGGCTATATTGTATTTTAGTATGAAGTTGAAAAAATAAAGAAAATTAAGTTTCTTGCTGTAATTTATTTAATTGAAATTTCCTGACCATTCAAAAGTGCTGTTTAAAATTCTAATTTGAATAAAAAAGTTTGAGTTTGAAACCCTCCCCACTAAGAGATTAACAGGGTAAAATTGAAAAGATGATCAACAACTCCCTGGTTGGCACACAAAATATTTACAAGCTTTTTCCCGCGGTTACAACTGCACCAAATTCAGTTGTTGGTGTAGGATTTCGTTGGCAACTTCTCAATTATAGAAAAAACATGGATTTTCAAGTAGCCTATGTCATTCCCACAGACTCAACAGTGAGGAGATATGAGGCTGGAAAGCAAACTACTTAAAGATTGTAGTACATACGATACTAGAATAAAGAACTCCTAGTGCAAGTATTTAATTATTTTTTTAACTAAGCAAGACTTTTTTGATTACCAGAAAATTTTAACAAATACTGATATATGTTTTTATGGGTACCTACAGTTTTTACCCAGACACAAGACCAACACATAATGTTTTATACTGCATGAAGATCAAACCAGCTCCACTCAATTCAGCAGGCAGTCACTACTACAAACTGGGCCACTGAGTACATAGTCAAAAATACTATCTGAATTTAAAAGAGTAAAATATCAACTGTTTGTTACATCCTGCTTTTTGACATTTTTAAAAATTCAAATAACTGAGGGCTGTTTCATATTTCAAAAACTTTACCATAGTACGTACCTAATTTATGGATTTTATAAAACACCGGAACTGAGATGGCTATTCCTGCCATCCAGTAACGCCAGATCCACTGGTTTTGGACGTAATATTTGAACGGGAACTGCACAATTTTGGCAGTCAAAGTGTAAGGGAACTTCATAGGGCGTCCGGGAGTCTCCGACATTGTGACTGGCGATCTGAATCAAGGCAAGAGAAATTTTGATTATGTAATTACAAACTTTAATATTTTTCACAAACCATAACAATTTTCTTCACATATGTTAGGATGGTTAACAGCTACTACTGCAGTGAAATTGGCAGTTAATAACAGCGAATAAGCTAAAAATAAATTTAATTGAAATATATTTCTAACCTCACAAATATCTAACAAGAAACTTTTTTTTAAATAGTAGCATAGACTTAAATCGTAGTCTTTGGCACAGATAATAGATAAGGTCGCGGTCCGATTCACGCTCACAAGGCTCACCATAAAAAATCCTAGGTCTGTGCCACTCAGACTATAATAACTGTCGTTTTCGTGGGTGGTTAAAATCATTAGCACGCTTACGGTACTAACGATTCGGATTGAATCGTGAGCCCATTAATGTAAACAACAAGGGCGGATCCAGAACAAAAGTTTGGGGGGCGATCATAAGATCTGAAGGTATTTTTTGAACTTTGTATCTGCAAACGTAAGTTACCCAATCGACCCAGCTCGTGCAATTTTTAAATAATTAAATATGCAACCCCAATAACCCAATAGATCCGCTCGTGCATGTATTCAGTTATTTATTTTGAAAAATGTTACAATTCATTTCTTCCTCGGCCGTCCTGGATCAGCCCCTGGTAAACAACAACATGACCCTAAAGGAATAGACGAAATTTATACTGGGTACGTAGGTATAACATTGATATGAATAAACAAGTTATGGTTTAATGCTAATAATGAAGTACCTAAGTATTTTTTTATAATTTCACCTAGTAATCCAGTATTCAATTTATTCATACATAATTATACATACTTTTTATTCATTAGAAAACAGTAAACGGTAAATAATAATTTGTGAAGTACTTTATTGTACACAATAAAAAAATACAATGAAAATAAAAATAATTAAAGGAATTGACACGTGACCTTTATTTACATTAGGTTAGTTTTTATTTTTGGTATATGGCGATTATGAGTAGTACAGGGAGGTTGGATATGGAATTTTAATTCTATGACAGATTGAGCTGTCAAATATACAACGTCAAAAAAGTAAATAAACAAAAGTTATTATTTTTAATAAATAAATATGGATAAGAAGTGATGGGAAGTAAATAGCGAGTATGTTTTCACTTCTGCCGGCACTTCCGGAGTGCAACCCGTTTTTTTAATATAATTAAACCCACATTTTGGGATAGTTTCAACCCCCCAATTAACCTTCGAGTACAAATTTTTATAAAGTATATCAAGTATTTGAACTGCGAGTCCAAACATAACTTTTTTCGAGAAAGTTAAGGTTAAAACTGCCAGTATAGCAAAAACGCCCCTTTTATCCCCCCCCTGGGTACATTTTGTTAAAATATATCAAATATTTGAACTACGAGTCCATACAATTATTTTTTCGCCTAATTTAAGAATAAAACTGAAAATACAGCAAAGCAAATATAGCTTTAGGGATAGTTTGCACCCCCTATAAGTAACCCGAATGTTTCAAATTTTTTTAAGTACTTTTGTACTCCAAAAAAAAAGGGGAAAAACCTTGATTCAAGGCATATATTAACAATTTAAGTGCAAATACATAGAAAAGTCCCCTATTTTGGGGTAGTTTTTGATAATTTATTGGTGTAGCCCCAATTTCCGGAAGCGAAACCCCGATTTTCGTGATCAGCGACCCATTAAACCTGTACTAGACCAAATCTCATGGTGGCCACAATGAACACAACCACACCCGTATACGGACTGGACTATAGGTTGAAAGAGCGCATACCTATGATTTCAGATTAGCTTTATTAAGCAATATCAGAATATCCGCTATAACTTTTCTGAATTGTCAGAAACCATAAAAAAATCATAGTAAACCTTTCTGTAAAATCTCATTGAAATCGAGACAATACGGACGGACATGACGAAACTATAAGGGTCCCCTTTCTGCTATTTTGCTACGAAACCCTAAAAACTGTATGAAATAATAAAAAAAAAATTTAAATAGGATATAATTACTTATTAAGAGATATATAGATATACCTATCTATCGCTATTATCTCTCTCCTCTCCAAGGTGATGGAGCGTGGGATCAACACACAGCTTTTAAGATACCTAGAAGAACACGACCGACCGTCAATATGGCTTTCGCCACGGTCACTCGACTGGTGACCTTCTAGTGTATCTCACACACCGATGGGCACAAGCCATTGAGAGTCAGGGGGGGCATTGGCATGTAGTCCGGACATAGCGAAGTTGCCTTCTTACGGAGTGTCTGAGGGTTTGTGCAAATGGGTGGCTAACTCTTTGTCCGGCAGACGCATACGAACCGTAGTTCACGGTAATTGCCCTGATAGTATGGACATTAATGCTGGTGTCCCGCAAGGCTCTGTGCTGTCTCCTACGCTGTTTCTTTTGCATATCAATGACATGTTGGACATCAACAACATGCATTGCTGTGCAGATGACAGTACTGGAGACGCCTATTACACGGGTCGTGCCAACATACTTCGTTCCGTTGTGGAGAAAAACCACGGAGAACTTGTGTCTCAAATCGAGACTACACTGTCCAAGGTCTTTGACTCGGGGGGCAAAAACTAGGTCCGAATCAACCCTACAAACAAACAACACAAGTCTGCGCGTTCACCGCTAAGAAAACCCCATTCACTGTAGTCCCACAATTCCAGAATACTCCCCTCTCCATTTCTAAGAGCATTGGGATCCTTGGTGTTGACTCCTCGAACGATGATCAGTTCCGAGATCATTTGCAAGACAAGGTGAAGCAGAACTTCACGTCAGGGCAAAGGATGCTGCTTTACAAGTAGCAAGTCCCGCATGGAGTACTGCTGGCGGGTGCACCCGGATACTTGCTTGGCCGTTTTGACTGGGTTCAACGACGGGCTGTGAGAATTGTCGACGATTCCAAACTTTCTTGTATCGAGCCCTCTAGTCTGAGAAGAGACTTTTTCTCCCTGTGTGTGATTTACCCCTTGTTCAATGGGTTGTGTTCTGAGAAATTGTTCGAAATGATGCCCACGGCTACTTTCTAGCAACGCGGGAGTGATACCCCTGGTGTTGCAAGGGTCCAGGTGCTACGGTGACCGTTTAACATCAGGCGGACCGTAATCTTAAAAAAAAACATCCATATCTTAATAATGTTGTCCCTTAAAAGAAAGTAAACCTTGTATCTAGTCACTTAGGGTTTATTTTTGCCTGTATAGCAATCTTCTAGCTTAATCTTGAAAGAAAGCCTATTAGGATGCAACCTTTTTTTGTTATTTGTAAACGTCTACAAAGTTACCGGCCGTAACAAATTAGTACTATAGCTTCGTGTGTAAAGCTTAATAATATATAATAATCATATAATAATAATAATTAATACGATGATTTATATATAACATTGATTTATAGGTCTGGTAACACTGCATAAAAAAAACCTAAGCATATACTATTATCTGTGCATGCAAGGAAAAAATCTGTGGTCTGTGATGTGAATTAAATAAAGTTTTAATAATTTTATGATATAATTTTACTATTAGATAATATAATGTGTGACAATGGCTTCAGTAAAAGTGGCTGTAAGGGTTCGCCCATTCAATCAGAGGTTAGTTTTTACCATATGCTTATAAATATTGCTTTTTGTCCAATGTTATGGTTCTGCCCATTTGTTGTGTAAAACAAAGATTTTGCTGTCTCACATCATCTTCATCTTTGAGACTTGACATGAGTATATCAGTCTCCTTAACAGTTAAAAGGCTAACTACACCTATCCTCGTAAACTAAAACTTCGTTCTTAATAAATGAAAGTGCAAAAAAACAGTGATGTCATGTTAGACGGCAATGACTTTCACGGTTCAGTTGCATTTGGAGCAGAAACTGTACCTTAAGAGAAGCAAGCAGTTACAAACATTTAAAAAACCTTTAACCTACATTACTATCTTTCACCAGTTTCTGTTAAGAGTTATTATAACTAAAAGGAAGTGCAAGGGAACAGTTGAAGAATTGTTTATGGATGTTTATTGTTTGTGTTTACTAACAAAAGAATGTATAGTTCTTATATTGTTTTAAATTACCTTATATTGACTAGTCCATTAGAACAAGCATAAATGACAAAAGTGCAACAAAAAGTTGGGTGTTTGAAATTCAGATCTAGTAATGTTATGATGTTTTTTTTTGATTAAAGGGCATTAGGGAAATTCCATAAACATAATAATTCTTCTGTAGTATTAAATAATTATTGGGTTAAGTAAGATGTTTTTGCCCTAAGGAATTTACATTTTGCTGCCCGGTCATGTTGCAGTCTCACACTTTAGAACCAAAATTGTCGCATATAGTGCGGTTTCAGAGAAACTTCCTCCGGCGAACGCTTGGGTTGCGGAATGATCCCTGCCAAGGTTTGCTCTACGGACTACAGTATGGGGTTCTTCAAGAAATTAAATGGATGTAATGGAAAAATTATTAGATATCTGAAGGGTTGGCAATGTGCAATTGATACCCCTGGGGTTACAAGGGTCCATAGGCTGTAGTGACCGCTTACCATCAGAAGGGCGATATGCATGTTTGCCACCTTAGTTGTATAAAGAAAAAAAAGTCTACCCTTGGAGAAAGGTGGTCAGACCATAGTCCACCATGCTGAAATATTACAAGTTGGTGGACATTGTTGTTGGTATTGAATTCACAAAACTGTGGCTCTGCAATGATGCATCAACAAAGGCAGTAACTATTATTTTACACTATATTTTTGAATATTGTTGTTTAGCAAACAACACCAGATAAACTTTATTTGACTTATTTTACAGGGGAGTAAAAAAAATTAAAACCAAGATATCAATAAAAAAATATAGAAATAATAGTATAATAATATAAGTATATTATATACAGCACCTATAACTTCAACATGAATTTTTTTTCATGAAATTATAAAAAAAAACAGTTTTTATTCCCTAAGAGTACCGATTCTAAATATTTGTATAGGATTTTAGTTCCGAAATTGGCCACCAAATTCCATTCTCCATTGAGCGCTACGACAACGTTCAAGAGTACCAATTTAGTTGATTTATAGCCGTAGGATTTTAGGATTAAAGCTGATATCAGTTGTAGGCCTCCTATTATTAGAATTGGCTCCGTTAGGGCTCTGGCTTTGAGGTTGGGTAGCCAAAAGCATTTTGTCCATCTTGGTGCAATCAGAATGTACTCTCCCCTTGCACTGTTTATGTGAATTAGTACTCTTGGTATTAAGTTGGGTGGAGGGAAAATCCAACTTAGTTGGGAATCCCAACTTTGGCTGAAAGCGTCGCAAAAAATTGCGGAACCATCTCTGCAATCTAATATTACGTAGTTTGGCACGACAACTGTCTCTTTTGACGCAAACAAATCTACATCTGGCACGCCCCATATTTTGAATATGGCCTTTGTGGCTGGGGGTAGAATATGCCACTCGGGTAGATTGTGACCCCTTGATCACTGCAATTCCGTTCCACCTCCCCGGGAGGTTAGTGCCTGAGAGAGTTATGTTTAGCTTTGCTGTGAGTTTGCAATCAACCTTTGGAAGTTGCGTAGTTTGCAAAGTTCAGCAAACCTAATAAATGCTGCATTTCTTTCAGAGAACTGTTTCCAGCCGTCAACATCTTGAAGATATTTTTTGTATCTCTTTGATCATTAATTTTACCTTGTTCTGATGAGTGTTCCATATATTCCACTTCTTGAGTTGGTTTGAGAACTGATTTCTGAAAACTTACATGCCATACCAAGGTTCTTAAAGTTCTCAGTGTTTCTGCAACCTGAGAAACTAGAACTGTTTGTTCCTGGTGTGCACTAACACTAATATACGGAAACCTTGGGCTCGAAGGATTTCGGCAATCCAATTCGAGACCAAATTTTCTTAGAGCTGATGATAGGCCAAATGTTAGGGCTGTTAGCTGTAGGACATTTTCGTTGTATACTACTCGTAGGAACCTCCTGTGTGACTCCATAATTGGAAAATGAAAATAGGCCTCATGAATGTCTATTTTCACCAACCAATCATTTTTCTGCTACATCTGTCTGAGAAATTAAATGGAAATGTTTCTCTGCCACAAAAGTGTTCAAACCCCTTGGTCGAATAGTGGACGCTGTCCTCCATCTGAATTCTTTACCAGTAACATCCGACAAAGGAATCCTGGATTCAGGACTGTTGGTGTCCCTAAATTTTTTTTTCTTTTAATTGGGTGATCATGTCTGACTAGTCCTTGGTTTCTTTTGTTCCAGATTTTTTTAATACTTGACTGCTTGGATATTGCAAAGGTGGTTTCTTTAGAAATAGTATGCCCCCTGATATTAATATTGTTATGTGATTGTTGGCTCCAAGTTGTTGCCACATATGAGCACAGTTCTTTAGACATCCCCCTTTGAAGCTCCTGGTATGCAGGTCACATTTGTTTACTGTTGGTCTTTGAATGAGTATTGTCAGTGGAATAGTTGCGACGAAAGGGCTGGTTATTTCTGGTTTTATTATGTTGTCTTTTATCTGGTTTTTGAGTCTTGACAGATGGTCTAATATGCTTCTTTTTATTATGACTGTAGACTGTCTGATTTTGATTATAGGAAGCAGTCACTAATTTTTCTCCTTAAGGTAAGTAGGAGTATTAAGCCATACTTGTGATCCACCTAAGGATGTTATAACTCGTTGTAAAGCTTCTCGGCTAAAAAGATATTCTTGGCTGGGTGGAACATTTTGCAAGGTTGCTCACACATTTGAATTGCCAATCTCTTTCAAAATACAGTCCCATCTGATTTCTATACACTCTGCTGTCTTACCACATATAATCTGCATAGCAGTTTCTGATTTTTTAAATGAAGGTGAACCTGACCCAAATATGGAAGAAATTTTTTCAAATCAGATATTACAGTTCAGGTTTTTTGAATTTTGTAAAGCCCAATCATGTCTTGTAAACCAGTTTTAAGTAGCTGTCGCTGTTCTAATTCTAATTAGTTAAACCTGCTAGCAAATTTTCGATTGATGCTAAGTAATCCTTGCTTTTATTGCAATGACAAAGTTCTTCATTAACTTTGAGACCTATAAAACCCAGTTGGGAAATGTATGTTTTTAATGCTTTTTTTATATCTAATACCCTTCCAAGCTGGTGATTCAAATTGTTGAAGATGAACAAGTTCATTTAACCTGGCTTTATCTGATGGTGTTATAATTGTTTTCTGATCAAATTCAGTACCTATTTCACCTAAGGAAAGTTGTCTATGGGTCAAGGCTGTTAATGGCGTAGTCAGAAACTGTTGCTGGGAATGGTATGGCGTTGAATCACCGCTTTGTTCATAACAATTAATTTGTACAGGTTGATAGGTTTTACTCAAAACATATTGAAGTAAGCTTGCGACATATTGGGATATAAATCCTACCTGTTGCATAAGTGACTCTAAACGTGGATCTGAGCATGTTTGGACTTGTTTATACTTACGTGATACCTTTAGTCTTTTGTTGGTCGGAGGTATTACGATGCCCTCCTCATCCTCCAAGGATGAAGAGGAAGACGAGAACTCTTCCTATTCGAGCACTGTTCTTCGTCCGAAGCACCAGGTTTAGAATGAATTTCACATTCAATACTCACTTGTTCACAATCACCTGAATTCATTGTGAAATCTTAAATATAAACTCACAAATATATGATAATCATAAAAAAAAATTACACTCACTGCGTGATAATCAAGTTTAACATAGACTATAAAGTTTAAAGGGCTTATTTACAACAGCTTTCTTTAACTCAACGCTGTGTGTTTAAGAAAGGCACATAACAAACAATTTTTAAAGATATTGGCAACACATAAAAAATAAAATTTTAGCAAAGAAATTAAACTAATTCTTAAAACACTAAAAATTTGCTCTTAAAGCTGACACTATGACAGAAGAGTAGATAGAGAGAGACAGTTCAACTATAGATAGACTTTGGTGTCAAATGCCACACATTTGCAATAAAAATAGGTAGGTACCTTAAAAACTGACTATTGTCCAACTTTTTAGCATTTTTTAAGTTAGTTTTATTTTTTGTTACTGTATTAAACATTTAGTTGCCATAAAAATCGTCAAACGAAATATCCCCAAATTATGCTTTCTGAAAGCATTTGCTTTTAATAAGCCTATAAGTACCTTAATAATAAACAATTTGCTCTTTGCATGACCTCCTATGCGCGTGAGGTATTTAATGGATGGCTCCTTAAAATAATGTGATTTGCAAAACAAACTTATACTCTGAAACTTAGACTGTAGATATATACTTTTTTTTTCGAAATACATGTTATTGATAGACCTAAACACAAGACAAACACAAATGTTCATCCCATAAAATTTATTGTTTGTTCTTGGGGAATTGAACCTGCGCGCCTTGGATCAGCAGGCAGGTTCTACTGCCAAGCAAAGATGCGGTAAAAAGTAAAAAAAATAACTGTTAAACATTAAACGTTATTGTTATAATATTGCTTTACCTTACAACAACATTAAGTTTTATACATTTAATTATATTGATTATTTAATAATTATTTATTTAATAATTATTAATTAATAACAACTTATTTATATTTTGTGTTACTATTTGGTTTTGTACTTTTAATTTGTTTAGTTTATTTAGTTATTTATTTACAAGTATTTGTTTAGTTTTTTTAGGTAAGTTGTTTGTGTTGTTTACATACTCACAGGTTTAGGCCAGGGCATAATGTATGTGTAAATTGCTAAATCAAGCATATTTTAAAGTTTTTTACACAAATTACCTGAGGCAACTTTGTAATTTATTTATTTTTCAAAATAATTTCAGATAACAGAATTACTACGACTGCTCGTCATTTTTCTTAGTATAGAAACAGTCTAATTTGTTTTTCAAAAATATATTTACACTAACTCCTAAATAACACAATTAAAGTATAAGTTGATACCTACTATTCGTTGAAAATAGTAAGTAATAAGTAGAAATCAAAATCTAAAACAATAATTTACACAGATCAAAAGCAACTTGAAGTTTTTTTTTTAATACCACTAAGGTGGCAAAGAAGCACATGGTCCGCCTGATGGTAAGCGGTCACCGTGGCCTATGGACGCTTGCAACACCGGGGTATCACTCGCGCGTTGCTGACCCTTCAAAAATCCAATAACTTATAATAAGTTGTGTATGTGTAATAAACAAACAACGTGTAAGCGTTAAATATTAGAACAAATGGTACTTTTTTTAATTGACAACAAATGCAAGCGCACTCAGCCCTCGGTTCGGTCATTGCGCGTGCGCGAAACATAGTTTAAAAAAGCGACTTAAACAGCACTGCGTAAATATCTTTAAAATTAACCAAAACACTTTAGCAACATCATGCATAAAGCGATTTATTTGCTTGATGAAGCACAGCCTGCTCTACTATTTTTTTATTATTAAATTAACATTGAACACTTAAGGCCGTATTTAATAAGTAAATGTTACTTTCTTTAATTAGTTAAATTAAAAGTTTAAACGTTTAAGACTGCGGTATAGCCGTTTTTGTGCAAATTTTGTGGCTGAACTATAGCACCTAAAGGATTGAAAAAAGAAATATGTCATAAAACTTGCTTTCGTCTAATGCATGATTGATTTTCATTTATTGTATTGAATGCAATAAAAAATCTGGAAACAACCATTGTTTTAACACTTGTGCAAATTTTTAAAGCGTTTATAACATTTTATTGTAATGAAAGTTGATTAACTAGTAATAAGCTTTTTATCTGGTGCATTGACTCTAAGTTGTAGCAAAAACTAAAAAAATGTGACTACAAAACGGTAAAAACGTTAAATCCCATACTAAAAAAATTTAGTTTCAAGGCAAATTTATGGAATAATTTACTGAGTACTAAAGTACTAAAAATCATTACACAATGTCATATACATTACTATTAGATATATTTGTTATATACTCCATATAACAAATATATCTAATAGTAATGTATATGACATTGTGTAATGATTTTTAGTACATTTACATACACAACGTTAGTATTACAGAAATTAGCTTTCTGGCCTATATCACCCTCTTAATCACTGAGCTGAAACCAACAAACCAAGAGCTGGCTAATGAAAAAACTCTCTTAAACTACTGAACTGATTCAGATTAACTTAACAGATAGGTAGTCAAAAAAACATCTATCTAAGGACATAAGATTCATTTTATCACAGCCACCTTTAAGAATTGAACACATACTGGTATTGCAAGTGGTGTTTATTACATTGACGCCAATACGGGTAAAGAGTAAATTATTTTTATAAATACAAACTAAGTTACATATACGCATACTACACCTAACAGTGTAACCTAACCTAAATTTTCTGTTTATTAGAACATGGTTTGAATCCAAAGTTAGGTTGTAAAATGTTTTGGATACATGGTAGGTTGTTTAGTAGCTCTGTGACTACATAATGAACTTGAGGTCACTAAAAATTGTTGACATGTATTTAAATTTGTTTGATGTTATCACCTCTTGGCAGATGCAGGAAGTGCACCTGAAGGTGGACATAAAATCGTTCTCCAAATTCTCATCACCCAATTTATGAAACTTGGGCAATAAACTATAAAAAGTCAATTAAACTATCACTAAAAAGTAGAAAATAAAAAAAAGTAATTTTTTTTAAAAAAAAACTTGCTTTTCTTAAAACGTATAAAAATTCAATCTCACAGAAAATTGTTCTAAAAAGTAAAAATTAAATTTTTCAAAATAAATATAAAAAAAATTATATCCACGTACGACTGCAAGTAAAGCAAGGCGTGCGCACTTACATACAATCACTTGAAAAACTCTCAGTTAATATCCACTAAAACTCTAGCACGTAAAATATTCGTGTGTAGCGCACGCCTTGCTTTTCTTGCAGTCGTACGTATATAAAAAAAATAATTATTCATATTCATTTTGAAAAATTTTTTTTTTACTTTTTCTTCTGTAAGACTGAATTTTTATATGATTCTAATGTTTTAAGAAAAGCAAGTTTTTTTTTAAAAAAAATTCTTTTCTTTTTTTAGTTAGTTATTACAAGTGAACCACATTCAAGATCAAAATGGACTAAACTACATAACTTTGCAAATGTCTGGTGTAGTGGGAGACACGTAGAACATTTAATTGATTTAAAAAGAACTTTATATGTGAGAGGCTCTGAAGGAGGAACCACACCACATAATACAAACGCATCATATTCATATAGTTAAGGAGTAACTACATGATTTCTACACTTTGGTACTTAAATACTTTTGGATGTCCTGTGATAACGATAGTTTTTGTGATTCTTGGATGGGTTGCAATTATCATATCTACTTATTATGTCCAGTCCTGGGCGCTTACTAGAGTAACTTAGAACTTGGAACCTTCAACATCAATCCAAATTTATTGTA
Source organism: Apoda limacodes (assembly GCA_946406115.1). Lineage (NCBI taxonomy): Eukaryota > Metazoa > Arthropoda > Insecta > Lepidoptera > Limacodidae > Apoda > Apoda limacodes. Next base: position 16,615,194 of record OX291542.1, read on the forward strand.
AAAAAGAATTATGTAGGTATATTAGTCCTATATACCCACACTTTTGAGTACTTACTTACATTATGGTTGCATTTTGTAATATGGTAGTTGCTACGCCTAGTCCTGTGCAAAATACGGTTATTGGCGTGGGATTCTTTCTACTTCTTGGCGGTGTATCATGATGAAACATGCACTAGATTTTAAGTTAGACCTCCAGCAATACAACTGTAAAAACCGCATCCAATATAATGCAGTAGTTTTTGTGTGATGCGCGTACAAACAACAATTAAAGTTTTTTTTTTTGTTAAATACTAAAGATAATTTTTTCGATTTCTTTTGATCTTATGAAGAACCCTCGTATTAATTTTTCTTAAACATTTCTTACAGACATTTTCCAGATACAATTTTATCAGTACTAAATATCCATAACTAGAAATATTTTGTCGCGTTATACATGCGCATAAATATGCGTTACTGTCATATTATATTTCTATTTATCATTATCGCAAAAAGCATATTAAGCCAGTGTATTCTGAAATGACTAAAGTTTTTGTTGATTTCATACATTTGATTAAATTTATAAAAACCTTGCTTATTAAATTCACGTGCATTTTATATAATTATAAGCGTTTGACGACTATGGTAAATGAATAGCGTTTTATTATAATAACACTATTTTAGTAGCATGTTAAAAATGTTAGGTTCAACCCAGTTTGTATGAAAAAAAGTATGTTCGGATACACCTTAACACGAATTGCAACCGCACCCGTGTAACGGGGAACTCCCCTCCTGGCGGTGACTCACCTTTGGGTTCGAAACTCAACCCGGTCGAAGGGACCCCGCGGGGAGCCCTTGAGCGTTGGGCGCTATACGGGCTGAGGCTCCTTCAGAGTCTCGCCCCAAAAAGCCCGGTGAAGCAGTAATGGCTGCAACAGCCAACTGCATTGTCAGCTCAGAAAAAAAATGTAGCATAACAAGCAAAATGTTATTTATAAGCAGTTTATTTGATTTCTATTGTTGTACACCAAAATTAACATTAACTGTCGAGAGTGAACCGGATAAATGAAAACCTGACTCCCAACATTTACCGGTGCACAAGCAACTTGTATCCAGCGACTTTGTGATTTTGGTATCCTGAATCAAGTTGGTTAACATTCTCTAATTGTAGATTGCATTGCATTGTTGCTTGTTTGCTCAGCCATGAATTACATGACTAACGACACGGATTAAACTTAAGTTACTATAAAACTAAAAATCGAAAGCATTAATGTTGATTATAATCACATTGGAACCAAATGGTTGTTACTTTCTTGTATTAGGTACTTTTAAGCGGTTACTGTACAGCCTAGCAAAGCCAGGGATATTACTTGATAATTTAAGTGTTATTTGGCTATCTAGATGCTACTCTAGATTACAAGTTTATTTAATTCTTGTGTTGTTTGTCAGTTTTAAATAAATTTGCAACTTATCGATTATTTTCTTATAGGTTTTCTATAGGCTAATATATATGAACAAATTGAAGATGCTAATTAGTCTATAAATATAACACAACAAGCTTTTTCTTTAAATTAAAACAAGATAATCAAATCACTTTAAATTATCAATTGTTTTATTATCAGAAATTATTATTATGACCCTAACTGATAATGTTATTTGTATGATAATAAACACTTCCACAGAACATTATAAGACTCACTTCCCACACACGCACGCTTACGTCATACACCTAATGATTCAGGTATGTGTGAGTGGATGCATAATGGTGTGAACTACATCTTGTTTCATTGTCAAGGTCACAGATAATTTGCTATGTTTTTTAGAGTTACATATGTAAAGTGTCCGAACGGACACCTAATACTAAGCTCATTTCGGCTGTCTAACTATAAACTGAGAATTTCAAAAAATTAAGATCTGTCTGGAAATTATTTTTTAAAGCTTATTATTGAGGTATATTTGCATATTATATTATCTACACTAATATCATAAAGAGGAAAGATTTGTATTTTTGAATGTTTGTAACGAATAAACTCAAAAACTAATGGACCGATTTCAATCATTCTTTCGCTATTAGAATGCTACCTACATTATCTCTGAGTAACATAGGCTATATTTATGAGTAGGAAAAAATAAGGATCCCTGCTATAACTTCAGTAATGTTACGCAAGGTGTATAAAATTTTGCCATAAAATATCTTTCATCGCTTGCGCTGCGTAAACAATTGATGATAGAACAAAAAATGTTCTACAATATTAAAGAACATATAAATATCAATAAAAACTTCGCGACACCATTTGTGTGTAGTTATGTCACTAAAAAAAGGTTTATGGATAAAATATAAATTGTAATTTGAAAAAAAAAAACTACTTATGTCATGCATAAAGATACATTTACTTTACGTTTATACCAAGATGTTTAAACAAATAAAAGTCCACCTGTGCGAAGCTGGGACGGGCCGCTAGTATATGATATATACATACGTATTTGTATATAGGTCTACAATCAAGTCTCTACAAACTATTCGCCTTATGTTTAAAAGAACGAATTTCAACAATTACAGAAAAATATCTTACCAGTATAACAAGCAGGACTTACGTACTTACTTAGGTTTTTTGACCACGGACCACATCGACATTGTAAAACAAGTCATATAAAAATACGAAGAGTAAAGACGGCCATTAATCAACTACGCCAAAGCTATTGATTCAATGTCTTGCAATAGTATAAAGTGGAAAGCTCTACAAGATTTTAAGATTCCAGTAGAAATAATCGAACTTTTAGAGGACATTACAAGAAAATCGTTAGTCGAGTAAAATTTTAAAAATGGTCCTTAAATAAATATATGTAGCGATGTAAGACAAGGCGATCCCTTATCTCCAAGAATATCCATAACTCTGCTGCAAAGTATCATGAAAAACTCAATTGTTCTAAAGAAGGTATAATATCAAGAGAAATAAGCTGAGCTGTTTTAGGTTCGCGGGTGACATAGTTTACTGTCTGAACCTGCATCGCAACTTGAAGTAATGATAAACGAGCCTAATTCTGTCAGTCGCGCAGATAAAACTATTGATAAAACAAAATTATTGACAAAAAACTCTGCAAGTTTTTAAATTGACTACAAACTATCGGAGTAGATACGTACAGGGATATATATATCTTGGTAAAAAGTATCTTTTAGGAAATCTAGCCTTTGAGATGAAATAAACAGACGTGTAAATATGATATGTGAAATCTGAAGTTTCAATGAATTTCTGAAGGCAGATTTTCTGCTTAGGCCTTAGACTCAAAAAATCATGATACACATAATCCAATTAAACTAGCCAGAGCTAAAGCTTCCAAAAAACATATTTTTTCATTAACACCTTCGTATCGATTTGCAGTGGTTTATGTGATTTCACAGCTTGAGGGAGAGGAAGCTAGCAGAGCTAGTCTTCTCAACCAAACCAACCTCGATCCACTTCTTTCGCAATCAAGACATTATTTTTCCCATTATTTAGAACTTTAACATCAACAGTTAATAACTGGCATATCATTATATTCCTTGCTTTTAATTGTAAAAAACCATACCATTGTTGTTAAAATATCTAAGTCAATATTTTAATCGATGAGTCACTATAACACGCCAGCACTCGGAGCCTTTCACTGTGTTGTAATCTCCACAGCTGCTTTGGTATAAACGCAATCGATTGGCAGCAATGTCATTTCTGGTTTTCATCTATAGACTTAGACACAATCTGAGGCGGAACTGGCAATGTATGCTGAACAGTTCCTATTTGACAGATTGCCTAATCGTCAAAAGCAGTTTGCTAAACAGTTAGTCATTTATGTACAAGGGCAAGGTGGTCGTTAGAATTTTGTAATAGAATTTAATTTTCTGTTTGTTTTGAAACAATATAGGAATTAGTTCTATTAAGAATTCCTATAAATTCATGACTACCTTAGTTACGAGTAGGTGTATAAAAAGAGTAAACTGTCCCCAACTACTGGGTCTAGAGACTTGAAATTTTGTACAGAGGTTCTTGTTATAACGTAGGCGAGCACTAAGGTTTTTTTATAATTCATACCCTAAGGGGGTAAAGTTGAGGTTAAAAGTTTGTGGAGTAGTCCGCCATTTTTGAAGCTATATATGCATAATAATTGGTATTTGGCCTTTAGCTTAGGGATAAAAATTTGTATGAGAATTCTGATGTAAATTTATAGGTAAAACCGTACACAGTTTGAAGCTTTTTTATAAAAAAAAAAAAAAATCTACCCGAACCAAGTCGCGGGAATAAGCTAGTCCTAATATAAATGTGATGGCTGGTTGGTTTGTTTGTTACTTTGACGCTCCATACTCAAACCCACACACTGGCAACTCCAGTCTGAAAGAGTAACAGGTATTTTATACCGTTGCGTTATGGTTCCCTGGGGGAATCGTCCAAGCCATTTCAATGAAGGAAATGTATGAGGATTACATTTGTGTTTGCTAAGCTAAGTCCGATAGTCGTCTAAAGATTATACCTTTCGATTTCATTCGAACTTTGCTAGGACACTTATGGCTAACCACCCCACTGCCCTCTACCGAGTCGTCCACTTTGCTCTGCTTCCCCATAGGAGTCCCACATATGTCTACATCTACAACGTCCTGTCTTAAGTCGCCCGTAATTGTTTACTGGGGCTCTAACCAAATCTGTGTCTACGTTAAGAGGCCGTCTCCTGCTGCGTTAAAATAGCATTGTAACGCTACATCGAAGAATTTCCTTATTCCAGATTTTATCGCGCAAAGAAACACCCAGCATAGTCCGTTGAGCGACTCTGCCCCCAACTTGTCACCTGACCAAATCACCTATTTTTGTTAGCATTTGCACAAGAGAAGTGTTATTGACTGCAATAACCCCGCTTTAGATTGTCACTATTAAATCTGTCTATTTAACCGATAAAAAAGTAACATAGGTACCTATCAAAGTAAATTATTATGTGTTAAGCGGTAAATTTATAAAAACTAAAGAGTAATAAAAAATTGCTGAAACCTGATTGCGTACATAAATATAGCTACAGGTTGTCCTTGCAGTCGGAGGCCAAAGTGTGTTTATGTAAACATCCATATTTGGCATGACTACACAATGTAGAGCGTGTTTACATTACCTATTGTCTTGTTGTTTTCAACCGACGAAAAACAACATGAGTTCTCAAGTCGACGCGTATATATTTTGTTTATGTCGGCATTACCTTTTACACATTTATCCGTTTTTGATGTTAATTATTGGACTGGGTATACTTAAAAATTGATCCTATTTAGGTAAAAAAAAACTCTCTTAGGGTATACAAATAAGGAATGATTGATTAAACACCTATAGAATTTTCACCATAGAACTGATTCAGTTTTTGCAGACCTGTGTAGGTAGAAAAATATTTTTTTTAACAAAAAATCCAAACGTCAAAGGAAATTAAGAAGCAAAAAAAAGTTTGTAAGTATTTTTATTAACCAAGTTCCTAAACTAATAATTAATTTTGAGTCGGCGCCAAACAAAGAATAACAAAGATCGTTAAAATAGTTGAAAAAAAAAGTTACCCAATCGATAAATTATCGTTTTTTATCATAAAAACATGAAATACAACTTTTCATAAAAATTTACCCCATCCGAGTAATAGCGCAAGGAAAATTAGTAGTAATATTACAAAAAATTCAATTCAATTTCGTAATAGTCAAAATAGATAAAAAAGTTTCAAATTCAAAAATTTATTACAAAACAGAAAGAATAATCTGAGCTCATGATTTTTGATTTTTTCTTATTCTGGGGGTAGTTTTAACCCACTATTACTAGCCCTTGTATCCCAATTTTGGTGCATAATCAAAACAAGCATTTTCATCTTAATTATTCTGAAAAAATGGCATTTATTTGATAATCTTAGCTTTATTCCACAATTTTCCAAAAAAACCCTTAAAAAAAGGAAGATTTTACTGTTTTGAGGGTGTTTCAGAAATTTCTGTCATTAAAATCGTAATCAGTGATCCAAACCCTACCCATTTTCATAAAGATTCATTTCATATTGCCTGAGATATTAAATATTTTCCTATTTTTGGCCAAAAAATAGTTTGGCCAATTTTTACAGCGTTTTGGTATCCTCCTAACCAAACTTGTTTACTTCTGAACTTGACACCTTTCTTGACAAATTAAAAAAAAAATCAAGTTGATCTGATTTGACTTAAATTAAACTGCTCGATTTTCCAAAAAAATTTACCTCCTTTCCTGTATTATATTAGGTTCTCCCGGGTATAAATACAATATGGGGAAGGGGACCCCCTCGACCGACCACGGCACGGTCGAAAAACTTATTGTTAGGCGGCCTTGGCACGTACAACGGCCCCAGACGATAATCTCGCTATCCGGATAGCGCATAAACTTCTTCAGAGTCTCGCCCCATAATGGCTGCAACAGCCAACTGCATAGTCCGTTCAGAAAAAAAAATCTTGACAGGGAGAAATCTAACTAAAAATGACCGTTTTGGATTAACGTTTCTAAAACAGCCCCCTTTTCAACTCATTATAACATCTCGATAACAATCGTATACTATATGAATTATGCAATCGGTATTTGAGAAGACAAGAGTTCTGGATCATTTTATACATGATTGTAGCATCCGACAGTAAAATGATCGATCTGATGACGATAACCAGTTAGCGAATAAGGTTGTGAATTGCCTTCCATGCCATAATTTTGAAAAGTGCCCTAAAAAGCCTCACAATGGATTTAAATTCCCTGTTTAACAATACCCCTGTGGGTCAATAGTTTTTATCCACACTTTATATGCAGGGGTTAGTGTTTTTTTTTTTTATACCACTAAGGTGGCAAACAAGCCTACGGACCGCCTGATGGTAAGCGGTCACCGTAGCCTATGGACGCATCACTCGCGCGTTGCCGACCCTTCAGAAATCTAATAACTTCTTTTTTGACGAACCCCATACTGTAGTCCTTAGAGAAAACCTTGGCAGGTAGCTCATTCTACAACCCAAGGGTTCGCGGGAAGAAGTTTCTCTGAAACCGCACTGTACGTGACCATTTTGGTTCCAAAGTGTGAGAATGAATTCCCTGTCGATGGCGAGCGGTGCGATGGTAGAAAGTAGCCGTGGGCATCATTTCGAACAATTCCTCAGAACACAATCCGTTGTACAAGCGGTAGAACACACACAGGGAGGCAAAGTCTCTCCTCAGACTTAAGGGCTCGATACCGCAAGTGAGTAGTGTACTTGACATCTGCAGTTTCTACTTAACAAATTGTATGATAGCTAATATTGCATAAGTAACTTATTACTTTATGGTTCCCGGTCAAAAACTATTCTTTTTTGCAGGGAAAAAGACATGAACGCCAAACTGATTGTGCAGATGGAAGCAAAGAAGACCAGGCTACTCACAGTAAAAGTAAGTGACATATAATGTTTTGACTCCCTCGCAGCCTAGTTGGTAGTGTGATGGACTGCCGTGCAGAGGGTGTGGGTTCGATTCCCGCACTGGACAAACATTTATGTGATAAACATTTGTATTTGTCTTGAGTCTGGGTGTACTTATGTATGATGTGTATGTATTTACAAAAAAAAAAGTAATATATATGTATTAGTATCCGTTGTCTGGTACCCATAACACAAGCTTTGCTTACTTTGGGGCTAGACGGCGCTGTGTGTAACGTCCAAATATATTTATTATTTATTTATTTATTATTTAATGTATATTACACTCGACCGGCGTGCAAACATTTATTTTATATTCGAAATAAAGGATGGCTGATTTTTTTATATTATCTAGCTGTTAACACATCTACAAATATTCTAAAATAAGGCTAGCCAAGTTGAAGTCTAAAGTGCAATCATCAGTTAAAGATTTTTATAATATTTTTATTGTATTTTTGTTATTGTATTTGTGTGAATTTCGTTTTAAATTAAGTTATACAATTTATTTTATAGAATAGCAAAGAGCAAAATGATGGAAACCGGGAGAAGTTCAAAGACTTCACGTTCGATCATTCGTACTGGTCGTACGACAGTTCGGACAGCAACTACGCTTCTCAGGAACAGGTATATACATTTTACTTCTTACACCTTTATGTGAGCCTATTAAATTTTTATTCTTTAATGTGAGCTAGATAGTACTGATTGGACAAAAGGGCGGTTGTTCTCGCAAATAACGAATTTATTTACTTTGATGGGTCTGTCACAGTAACTTATTACGTTACAATACGGCCACGAATAGCGACTTACCAATAGGTTTGGCAAATATAGTGCGCAGCCTGCATCACAAATGGCAACTGACTCTCGACCGTCTGCTTCTAATCTGCTAGAGATTTCTGCGACTGCGTGTTGCTTCTTTCGAGCATCGCTAAAAAAAGAAAAAAAAAGTCAGTAGTAGTAGTGATATCGGCGTCTGCCTTAATTTCTCTAGTACATTGTCTTTACACCACTGGCATTTTGTGTTCATGTGAGAGATCCTGCAGACGTCAAAAAGACATATCTGAAGTCCACAATCCGCTGGGCCCGCGTGATGCAGTGGGAATAAGTACTTAATTACAAGCTAATTATTCGCGAAATATACATCTGAGAGAATAGTCACCTAAGAAGCGGTTAAATTGGGAACGCGATCTAGAAGTGGCGAGCTGGGGTTTTCGAGTACTTGCCCCAATTTATCCGTCTGTCACAGTTCTAGTGTCGGGAGGAGTATCCGATGAGGAACCTACTCGGAGGAGGACGGGGCGGTGATCCGAGTTAAGTTCGTCAAGGATCTCTATAGAGAGAAAGCTTAGCCTTACATTCTTTAGAAGTGCTATGTCGAGCACGTCAGGATTGTTGCGAGTATTATGGGGAAAGTAAAAAAGTGGGCGTCATGGAAGCCCAATGATGTTAAAGTTAAGTCTGTCAACTAATTGGTCGAAGAGTCTGCCTCTCCTTGAAGTGGTTGAAGAGTTCCATCGACGGTGCTTGAGTTTTGGGTCGCAAGGATGACGGTCTCGCCTAAATTTAAGAGAGACTGGTGGTCGCTCTCCAGCAAGTCTGGAGGTTGGATATGGGATTTTAATTCTATGACAGATTGAGATGTCAAATATACTACGTCAAAAAAGTAAATAAACAAACATTATTATTATAATAAATAAATATGTATACGAAGTGATGGGAAGTAAATGGCTAGTATGGGAAAAAATAAATAGTTAATATTCAAGTTTACACTTCTGCCGGCACTCCCGGAGTGCAACCCGTTTTTTTTTATCTTTTATTTCTCATACATTGTATGAATAGCTACTCTTAGATTTTTACGCAAACAAGCCAGTATTTTTTTCAATATACGTACTGACCTTGCGGCCTTCACGTGTGCAAACTAAATTGTGAGCGCAAACCGCGCTGTTATCGCCGCCGCTACAGATGAGATTGTCACGATGTCTGTCTTGTGTTTGCTTGTATTGGTTGCCCACTTGTCTTTGCTCGCAACTTTATTTGGAAATTACATTTTATTGAATTTTTTTATTAGGTTAATTAGGAAATCTACTGTCAACGAAGTCAAGGAAGTCACCGACATACATAACTCGAACCGATTACTTATAAAGAAGAAGAAGAGAGTCTGGCCTCTTACCAGGTGGATAGACGACCTGGTTAGGGCTTAGAAAGCCAATTGATGCTGGTGGCTCCTACCTGATGTCGCGGAGACATATGGGAAAGATGTAGGCTCTTTTAACAGTAGACGTCTTCCGGCTAAAATATTTATTTCTTATAATATCCGGCCGAATATACGCAAAAATAAAGGTTCCTCGTTGGCTACGAAAACCATAAAAAGCGACAAAAAAAAGTTAAGAGGAAACATCTCGCTGTATTTTTCCATACAAACGTATGCCCCTGACGATGTTTACATTAGAGCATATATTTTTTTTATGTATGATAGATATACTCAATCACTATGTCTGTATGTTTTACTTTTCTTGATATGCCATTCCTATGAAAAACTGAGGCCCTGCAAAATTCCAAAAAAATGCTTTTTTTATAACATCTTTAGACGTGTGCTATACAAATATGAATATTAATTTTTTAAAAAACAAAACATACAGAAACGAAATAATTCATTACCTTTAATGTGCAGTATTTTTTATTAAATTTGGTGAGATTTAGAATAGGAAAGTAGGGAATACGATACCCCGAGTTTGAGTTGTCCCTACTGCACATCCATATCTTGGACCGGGGTCCTAGAGTGGCAGCAAATGTTTAGGAAATACCTATTTCTGCATTCACTTGGTCGTGATAATTCCTCTTAATGTAGAAGAGATTTTTATGTCTTGACTTTCACACAAAAGTATTCAGTATATTCACGTATGTACATATTATTGGTAATTATAAAAATAAGATCGACCCGTGACGTTAACACACATTTGTATATCAAGATTACATTAATTGTATAACATTCTGAATTTACTTATTGAATCCGCGATTGTAGGTATTAAAATGTCATTAGTTGACCTTTAATACGTATATACAAGTATAGTGACGTACAATGGTTGACAAAATGGTTTAGTTTAGTAGTATAACTCTAGCCAATATTCTATTCAGAAGCCGCTTCATAAAGTGGGGCCTAGCACATTTGCACCAACCACTCTAGTCTTGCGCGACAGGGGTAAGCCCATCGCCGTAACACTGATTGTGTTTTGACAAGATTATGAAAAGAAACAGATCAAGATCGTAGTTAAACATGGTCGCGGTCGGTCCCCCCGTAGATTTTCGTAAAATACGGGACACGGCTTGTCCATTGATATTTATGCAATAAATATTAGACAGCCCGTGAAATACGGGACGGTTGGCAACGCTAATGGGCCAGCATGTGCACCTGGTTACTGTAGCTAATAATCTTTTGTAAAATGTATGAGCTAAAAAGTTACATTTGTATAGCAAATACTCTTAAAAGCAGCGCAACTACGTCATTCGTTAATTCGTTCATACTAACATACAGGCGAATGAATAGATTTTGCAACACTAAAGAGGAACCCTTTATATTATTGTTTAAATATACATGAATATAAATGTCGTGTGTTGGTTTACTTTTGTGCAAAGTTAGCTGATAAATATGACGATCTTGTGATGTAAGAACAGCATCGACTGGAAATATACATACAATATACATATTTATTGTATAAATTAACTATATATATGTGATTATCTTAAATACCTACCAGTTTCTTAATATGCTAGTGCATTATTTATACGGTAGGTATATCAGTTTTGGTAGACAGTCCATTTGTCAGATAAACCGCTAAAAAGCAAGTCCGGCCATATGTATGCTGACGTGGCCGTTACGATATGTGCAATGGTTGTTTCAGTCAAAATTAACTTTTAACTTGGTCGGCTTTTTAATATGTCGCAAAGTATTTGACTTTCTTGTTATTTTTACATGTAACTTCAATGTATGTGTTGATATTCTAGATTTTTTCAAATCATTACGACAATTTGTTTCTGGCAGACATACTCAAAGTGTGCTCCGGATTCCGGGGGGCACTTCCAAGGGTTCCGCGTCCGCCGCAAAGATATGAACCTAATTTTCCCATTAAACTTTAAAGCTCTATACTTACCATTAAATAAAACAATTTTATTGACTTTTAGTGTAATCAATACAGTGATATCAAAAGTGGCTAGTTGTGTATGATATTCATCAAAAAATAAACATTGAAACAAATGCTTTATATCTCAAAAATAGGTGATATCACTTTTTTGAAGTCAATAAACTATAAGTTACTACTATTTACTACCGTTTCGAAGTCAGAATGGCGTTCTGGTGAGAAGAAACGGCGAAAGAAACTTTCCAGCAGTCGCTCTTTTGATTTTGATCAATCAATACAAATTATCAAGTAAATTATGTTAACAAAAAAATAGTTAATCCCATGCTTTATTGTCATCAAGGTAGTCTTGAATTGTGTAATAAGCTTTTTCGACAAGTTACTGTTTTACAAATTTTTTAGATTTTTTTAAGTTTAATTGACAAAATTCTGCAGGGATTTTGTAAATACGGATACATTGTCCTTTAAATGATTTATCTATTTTCTTAAGCCTTGTGTGGACCAGAGCAAGTTTGGGTCTATTTCGTGTATTACGATTATGAATATCGCTATTCTCTTTAAAGCAATCAATATTTTTATAAACATAAATTAAATAATTTAATATACCTAGTCAGTCCTTAAATACTGTCACTGGCACAAAATTTTCAAATTTATAACATGAACGAAAAACAAAATAAAAACGGCGTCCGATTTTTGATTGTTTTCTAACAAATAAAAAGCAAAAATGTGGCCACTCACCTAACACAATTTTTAAACTCCTTATTTTTTTTTAAATCTCACAGAGGTTTGTGTATCGTATCATCTAGAGGTATAATGATTACTCAAGTGTTAAATACAAGAAAAGATCAGGCAGTCCTCGCACTATTAGGACTCCAGCAGGCATCAAAGCGATCAAGGCACACATTGCAAGAAATCCTGACCACAAAACTAAAATGAATGGCTTTGCAAATGGTTTTAAGAACTAAGACTGTTAAAAAGGTACTTAATGAAGACCTGGGTTTTACTAAAAACAAGTTAAATTTAATGGAATTCAAATAAAGTATAACACGCTTACAAATCAGCGTTTAATTACAACGATAGGTCCTGATGAATCTCTGTGATGCGAAGCGTACGGTTAATAATAACTGGTCAGTGTACCTGGTAGTTGAAGGAAGGACTGCGGCGGATAGTGCGTCAAATCTGTGCATTCAATCTGTTCAGCTCAGGGTTACCAATTGTGGAGTCGCGGTAAAGGGGAATCCCCCGTCAGGTAAGGAGTCATGCCTGGAGAACGTCTTGTCCTACTTTACTTGCATTTTGGTATGTCGGTATATATCCGAACTACCGAAAAAACTTTGATAGCGCGATGTAAGATGCGTGACTTCAACCTTAATTTGTAGCAGTACGATATGATGTTTGTTATTAGTAAACTTCACTAATTCGTTTGTAAACGTTAATAAGCATTCATTGTAATGACAAGTAGTGTTTTATCTGCCCACTTTAAAATAAAATTTGTGATCTTTAGTAAGTTAATTAATATCAACAAATAAATTTTGATATAATTACCCTGCTCATAAATTGGAGGAAAGTTTTATAGGATTTGTAAAATTCTGTAATCCGAAGTACAAATTATTAATAACGGAAAATAATAAAACTATCTTGTTATTATTTTATGGAATTAATAAAATATACTTAAATTTATATTGTTTTGTAAATTCCCGAAAAAACAATTTGAAATTAATAAAATTTAGTATTAACGTATTTTAATAAACAGTTTTTTAATTCTAACAATATCTTTTTTCTTCGTGTGTACGCAACAAGTTCTACAGAAGCTGGTGAAGCCATTCCCCGAGTCCAGCCTGGCCATCGTCTATCGCCATTTATGATTTGGTTAGGTATATCGTATTTTGGCCCAACTGCAGTTAACTTTTGTGAAAAGGGTGTCAAAACCAGTGCAGAATACACTGTTTTGGATTGTATTGTAAAAGACCTGCCTCAGACGCTGTTTCTTGGCCGGCCATGGGTGTCTCAACAGGACTCTGCGCCGGCCCACAAAACTAACAACACAACACACCCAGGCGTAGATTGAGCTCAACAATATCGACTTAATTAAGCATGAAGATTTGCGGCCCTTCTACAGCACAGACCTTTATCATTAAGTTTATAAATTATATCTGTTCTGTGCTAAGCCTCATAAGAATTTGGAGAGCCTGAAATCATCATTGAGAAAAGCAGCGGCAGAAATAGATATGGATATGGTGCGTGCTGCGATTGGAAACTGGCCGCGAAGACTCAAGGGCCTGTGTGGCAATTGGCAGCGGGAATTTTGAATAAATTTTATTGTATTTTATCGTATAATACTTATATTTCCAGTAAAAGAAATATTTTTTTATAGCACTGCGTTTTATTTTATTTTACGACTATTTAAGGACCGACGAGTTTTACTGAGACGGTAATGTTAAGACCTTAACATTCTTGAATTTATTTCTTAAAGAGTTTCTATGGGACAGATTGTAAATTGCTCAAACAACCCTCTTCTGCAGCACGAAGATTGTTTGAAAATCAGCTGCGTGTCCCCATAGTAAAATACCGTAGGACATCACGCTATGAAAGTAGCTGAAGTGTACTATCCGGGCAGTAGCTTCGTCCATAAGTTGACAAATCTTTTTAAGAACTAAGCCTATACGCCAATCTAGCTCTATGTGGTTGGCCCCACTGAAGCCCAGTGTCTAGGATAATACCTAAGAATACTGTTTTATCTACAATATCAAACTGCTCCCCGTTTATAATACAATGGTTTTTACCTGACTGACTGACATTTGGTGTTAAAATTTTTACACATTTAGTTTTCTTACTTTTAAGGAGTAAATTATTCATGTTGAACCAGTGGACAACTTTAGTCAGACAGTTGTTAACATTATTTAAAATAAGTTCTATCGTCAAAAAAGATGGAGAACTAAAAGCTACATGGTACAAAAAAATAAAGGAAGTAAAGTGGAGTGTAGTCAGTGTCTCTGAAGAGTATGTAGCCATTGAATCATTAGAAAATAAAAGCAGCAGCTTTTGCAGCTCCGCGTAAAATGTCTTCGGATAGTTTATTTTCTACAAATTTAAAAACGGAAGAATGTAAACGTGGATAATAATTTAAAACCGGACTATACTAACTGACGTACTCATATTATGTTTTATTTTACTGGTAAGTGACTAAAGTCTGATCGCTTTTTTGAATATGCAATACTGAATAAGTAAAGGTGAAAAGGTTTTGCTTAGATTCTTTAGTATTTTCCGAAGCAATAAAATAAATCGTTAAATTTTTTATATGACATTCATTTTTAAGGCGTGATGAATTATTTTAATCGTGTGTTTGAAAAAAAACATTTTATGAAAAAATATATATAGTATTATTAATTTCAACATCTGTAGCCAAATCTAAACATAACACTGGACAGACAGTTTAGAGGATCCGTTAATTGTAAAACTAGATTTGGGAATTAGATTATGATTAAAAAAAAATAACTAATCCTAGGGTATTACACGACTTATTTTCAATTTTCGGACCTACTATAATAACTTCCCTCAAGAGAGGTTAATTATCCTATCCCTATATTTTAATCTATGATCTATTCTACCTATATGTATACCAAATCTAATTCCTATCTAATTAATAACCGCGTTTTAATACATTTTTGATTACGTAGTTTCTTTTCAATTTAAATATGACTGCATCAGTAATTTATGATTGCCGGTTGGTAATTTTTCTAGATATGTAGTCCATTGAAATGTTACATATTTTTGGGCTTAGCGTGCGTTTGTCAGTGGACGCAATTTTATTTTTTAGATATGAAGGGGGGTTAGTGTAAAATTAAATCCAAGTTTATGGGGTTGCAACCCTAGTCCCACGGCCGCCATCTTGGAAAAAGAGGTTCAAATCGTTTTTATGGCTTATCTGCCAAACTTTTTTTTTGAAAGTCCTATAGTTTGTGCAGATAAACCATAAAAGCCATTTGAACCTCTTTTTCCAAGATAGCGGCCGTGGGACAAGGGTTGCAACCCCACAATCTTGGATTTAACTTTACACTACCCAAATGTAAATTTTCAATGGACTAATACGTTTCTTAATGAAAAACAAAGTGGTATAAATATTATTATTTTGTCAATGATGACAGGTAAAATCAAACTCTAATGAAAATATGAGGTGACTTGCCTCCATAGGTGTTGTTTTGTACCTAAATGGACCTAGTCTGTCTGACCTATGTCTTGTAAGGGGACCTAAGGGAGCCCTAAATTATTACTTAAACTGAGAGGACATACGAGGTAGAGACAAGATCTAACTTAAAGTATTAGTACCTAGAAGACCAAGCTTTGCTGGTTTTTTTAACAACGCCATCTATTGTCAAGTAGCTTTAGTGTTGCTGTGTCGGTAAAAAAAATAGTATTACTACTCACCAATAGATGCCAGGAAGAGTCATATTTTTCAGTTTATCATTGCCTGAAAACATGGATAAAACGACGTTTTCTAAAAATGAAACCTAGCTAGATCGATTTACGCCACAGAAACCCCTTGCATACTAAATTTCATAAAAATCATTGGAGCCGTTTCCGAGATTCAGATTAAATATATACAAGAATTGCTCGTTTAAAGTTATTAGATAATACAAGAAGAAACAAATTGTACAACCTTAAGTAAGTAGGTATGATCCTTCCATGGCACTCTCAAAATGCAGCAACACTTTAAATTTTATAAATGCTAACGCATTTACACTAATAAGCATTTTACTTTATTATTTTTAGTAAATGTACAATATCAAAACACTTTTCTGAGAAAAAGTAGGTTGTTTTAATTCTGTAGACTAATGACAACCACAAAGTAGAGTGTTGCCTGAAAACAAACCACAGGTTGCATCCGTTTCGTGCGTAAGGCGCGGCCCCGATAGCAACGGTACAAAACAATTATACATTGCTTTATATTGGTCTTCAGAAAGTTACGTGTATACAATTTTATCATCAATTTTAAGGTAATTATGAAATCTTTTTTTTTAGGTATTTTCAGATCTTGGATTGGACGTAATTGACAGCGCCTTCGAAGGGTATAATGCGTGCGTGTTTGCTTACGGGCAGACGGGCAGCGGAAAAACTTTTACCATGATGGGTTCTCCGGTACGTGCTGTCCTTTTTCATATCATTTAACCTAATTCCTTTTGTCAACAACCCTTTTTTTTATGTTCTCAGGCACAACAGTTATCACTTCAGATTAAATATAGCATAACTGTTGTAGTTAAATTTAATTGTAGTTATTTCTGAAAAATAAGAAAACTGGATTGAGATGAACTTGTTTTAGGATTCCGTACATCTTAATGTACCGCGGGATCCGTCTATCGCAGCCAATTTGCTTTTTTTGGACCGATTAAGTTGAAATTTGGTACACGCGTTTTTTTTTCCGACTTGTGCTTGGTTTTTTTTCAAGGTTCAGTACGAAAAATACAGACAGCAATTTGTAAAGCGCCGCTCTATTTTTTATATTTTATTAATACATATCACATAGGTGTAATATGTAAATTGCTTATAAATAGATGAACTGAGTTGAACTTTTTTGAATAAAATTGCTACCATAACAGCTTATTACTGTAGGTAACACATTACTTTGTTGTTATCAGAATTATGTTCAATTTTTATAATGCACTAAAGATAACCATCATCAAAAACAAATAAATATTTCTTTTTTATACTTAATGTTTAGTGTACATTATTAGACCACTTACAACAAACATGTATTAATCTCATTTTTATTTTAAACATTGTTGGAGGTATCTAAATAAAAAAAACGGCCATGACACCCATGTAGTTTAGAGTACTACGTACTATGACTCGGTGACTTTAAAAAGACTCTAGGCTAATAATTATTTAATATAGGATGGTATTAATGCTTTAGGAATTTCTTTATACTACGTTAGTCGTTTATTTTGATTTCATGGACGTGAACACTTATCGCAGGCGCGTTCAGTTAACTTAGGTTCTGTACTGCAATAAAAAACTTATGATGGCACCCTTATATATGTACTTGAGTATACAAGAAACACAGCTACACACACACAAACGTTTCATATCAGCTCATATTGGTCCACTGCTGGACATAAGCCTCTTCTATGGAGCGCCATTCATTCAACACGCATATTTATAGATGAACAATTTTAGGCTCTAGAAACTTCCATCGTAACTACATCTTCGATTTTTTTGTTCGTTTACAATACTCTCTTTACTTACAAAAGTAAAAAATTTTTGCTGTCGCAATGTAATGTAATTACATTACAAAATTCTGTTAGTAAATTCACTACGCCTAGGCTTATTATTATACCTTCTGTACACATATATATATATATATATATATATATATACATTTACATGCATACGATACACAGACAGGCAGACAAAGATACTAGGCCAAATAATAAGGATTTTTTTCTACTTGGTTTCGAAACCCTAAGAAGGATCATGTAACTATAATTTTCAGGATTGCCAAGGCCTGATTCCCCGAATATGTCGACAACTGTTCTCGCGAGTGGCGGCTGGGAAGGAATCTGGTTCTTCATACAGAACAGAAGTCAGCTACCTAGAGATCTACAATGAAAGGGTCAAGGACCTGTTGGCCACGGATGCTGGACACTCCCTCAGGGTTAGAGAGCATCCAAAGTTGGGGCCCTACGTCCAAGACTTGTCCAAACATCTTGTATCGGATTATGACGACATACAGGTCTATATTTTTTTCCCTTGAAAACCAGAAGATAATGATTTATGACGTACGAAACTATTTAAAAAATATTGTGTTTCAATATTTTTTTTAGGAGTGTATGCATCGTGGTAATTTGCAAAGAACGACGGCTTCGACTCAGATGAATGACGTGTCGTCGCGGTCGCACGCGATCTTCACGATAACGTTCGTGCAGGCGAGCTATCTGCGGCATAACAACATGCCCTCAGAGACAGTCTCCAAAGTGCATCTTGTCGACTTAGCTGGCAGGTCAGTTAGTAAATGTGTAAGTAAGTGGTAAATCAGTGAAGAAGTTGAGTAAGCCAGACTAACTCTGGCAGGTGTGTTAGTGGTAAGTCAGTGAAGAAGTTGAGTAAGACAGTCCATCTCTGGCAGGTCAGTTATTGAATGTGTAAGTGAGTGGTAAGTCAGTAAGGAAGTTGATTAAGTCAGTCCATATCTGGCAGGTCAGTTAGTGGTAAGTCAGTGAAGAAGTTGAGTAAGTCAGTTCATCTCTGGCAGGTCAGATTGAGAATGTGTAAATGAGCGGTAAGTCAGTCCATATCTGGCAGGTCAGTTAGTGGTAAGTCAGTGAAGAAGTTGAGTAAGTCAGTTCATCTCTGGCAGGTCAGATTGAGAATGTGTAAATGAGAGGTAAGTCAGTGAAGAGTTGAATGAGTCAGTCCATCTGACTGAGTGACTGAAGAAGGTAGAATATCACAATCAGATGTCCAGTATATTGGGTAGGAGATAGATTGAGTGAAGAGAGTAAAATTAGTAAGTGATACAGTGAATGACATATTCAGTGTGTAAGTGGGTGAGTGAGGGAACGGTGAATTACTGGAAAAGTATGAGTGAGTTAATAATAGGTAAGTCAGTGAAGATGTTGAGTCAGTCCAACTGACTGGGTGATTGAAAAGGGGAAAATGACATTGAGATTGCTGGTATGTTGGGTAGAAGATAGATTGAGTCAATGAAGAAAGTAGAATGAGTAAGTGATAGATTGAATGACAGATTCAATATGTAAGTGGGGGAACTTAGGGGGAACGGGTGAATTACTAGACGAGTGTGAGGGTGTTAATAGGTGAGTACGGTCTGAAGAACGCTTTGAACAGCCGTACTTTTGTAATAACTGATATCATCTTGACGGATGGAAATTGACAGATCTCGTTGACAAGGTTTGTTTGATCATGTTTAAATGAATAAACGAGAGAGAGCAATGTCAATTCCTCATAAATTTCACTGCCATTGATGTGGTATTTAAATCGGTTGGTGAGAATAATATGAACTTTCAGCGAGCGTGCAGACGCGACCGGTGCCACGGGCCAGAGATTGGTAGAAGGAGCCCACATCAATAAGTCCCTTGTGACGTTGGGTTCCGTCATATCAGCCTTGGCAGAGTCAAGTCATCAAGCCAATGATAGTAAGTTTACAATCATAATCAGTTATCAAATAAAAGGTTTCTAAGCGATGGCAACACTATACAAACCTTATAGTAATTCCACCTGTGAGTGAATAATGTTTTGTCACCTTAATCACGCATGAAATTCAGCATGGAGCAGAAATCTGTTTTTTAGTCCAATACTGACGTAAACCGCGTTGGTACCAATCAAGACGATAGTTATATTTTCGCCCAATGTTTATTATTTTGTATCTCATTTAAACTTCTGATTTGGGGAAATAATATTTCATTAATATTGAGGACACATTGAATGTTGCAACTCTTCTTCAAGTTGAGTCAACCGGGGAGCTAGTCAAGGAAGACAGATTCTTGAATAAACGTAGTTTGCAATGTGATTCTTGATTGGTTAATCCGTCCGAAAGAAAATGATAAAAAAAAATTACCCAGACGGCTTAGAATGCAAATCCTCGTAGGGTACCGCCGCTTATGAGGACGCTTGAACATTGTTTAAAATTGTTGTTGGTCCACATATTGAAAAATTAGCAAAAAGAAGCCGATGGGAATTTCGTTATATGAATTCTTCGCCACTGATGGCTAAACATATTTAATACATTAATTTATTTTATACAATTTTTGTTACTTTTTCTGTTTCTAAATTTATGCTGTGTTTTAGTTCGTACACCAAAAAGCGGCAAGAAGAATGTGTTCATTCCCTACCGCGACTCTGTACTGACGTGGCTGCTGAAAGACTCGCTTGGTGGTAACTCGAAGACAATCATGATTGCTGCGGTACGTTATATTTAATAGATTTTTACTCTCTTTGTTTATTACATTTGCGCAACCGTTACTTGGGAAAAAAGTTTTTCACTGACTATTAGATTGGATGTTTTCTGCTCTTTGTATATTATTATCAATAAATTTGCTTAGCCCTATAGTTTGCGGGTAGAGAGTACCAAATGCCCTTAGGCCTTGTTTGTTTTGTATGTCTTGAATGAATAACATAATTAATCTAATAATATAATATGTACTTTATTTCGCAAATAAAATCCAACAAAAACAAAGAATCACAATCTTTGTGGTTTTAACCCTAATCAGCGATTTCTTCAAGACAACCTGTAGGTAAAAGAGGAAATAACAAAATTAATGTAAGGTGTGCTTATTTTTTTGTCAGTTTTATAATTAATACTGCTTTGAAACAGGTATTTGCATTCTTAAAAATGTTTTTAAAAACCATTTATTGGTTTGTACCTCCATACCGCAAACGTAATGTATATCTAAAAAAGAGATATTTTTTGTCAGATATCGCCAGCTGACTGCAACTACGGTGAAACGTTATCGACGCTCCGTTACGCGAACCGCGCTAAGAATATCATCAACAAGCCGACCATCAACGAGGACCCCAACGTGAAGCTCATCAGAGAGCTCCGAGAGGAGATCGAGAAACTTCGAGCTCAGATATTGCACAATACGGTAATAACCTCGCTTTCTATTCCTATGAAGACCACTTATGGTCCTTCGAGCCGGATAGCAAAAAGAATTGCTATCTGCTTCATATTTCTCATTAATAAAAAACCTCTCAAATAACCTCTAAAAATAGGAGTCTGATTGTTATATAGAAAATTAGAATAAACTGCCTTTTTTTTTTTTTTTTTTTTTTTTTTATACCACTAAGGTGGCAAACAAGCCTACGGTCCGCCTGATGGTAAGCGGTCACCGTAGCCTATGGACGCTTGCAACACCAGGGGCATCACTCGCGCGTTGCCGACCCTTCAGAAATCTAATAACTTCTTTTTTGAAGAACCCCATCAAACCCTGTCAAAGTGTCACCTATCTGTGCATGGAAATGAATAATTTTATAGAACGATCAAAACAAAATTTTATTTGTTTTTTTAGGATCCAATAGAAACCGAACCAGGCGTTTTGGCCACTCTTCAACGTAAGGAAGCTCAAGAGAAAGTCCTTACTGAGAAATGGACAGAAAAATGGAGAGAGACGCAGCAGATACTGCAAGAGCAGAAGGCGCTGGGACTCCGGAAGAGTGGGCTCGGAGTGGTTCTGGACTCCGACATGCCGCATCTTGTAGGAATCGACGACAACCTCCTCTCTACTGGCGTCACGCTTTATCATCTTAAGGTCAGTAAATATAGGCTGCAAATACATGAAAATTGCGTGTGTAGATTGAAACAAATAACTCCTTCAAGACTATAGAAGTCTATTTTCTTGTGTATTTACTGCCTTAGTCCAGATTCATGGTAATTTTACTCACATGCATACAAAATATGTGGCCATGAATTTATATACTATCAAAAAGTTAAATCCATCAAATTTGTATACTGTAGTACTGTAAGTAAATTTCTTTTTATTTTATGAAGAAATATACCTTACTCAATATTTTCTCGTATTTGATGCGTGATGCTTACGTATTTTCTTTATTTAAAATTTGAAACCTTTTATTCAAATCAAGTGGGCCTCTATTTGATTTGATCGAATCAAAACGATAGCGTTTAATACTATATAAAAAAATATATGTTGACTTAAAGATACTTATGTCATATCAAGGATATAGTTCGGGGTTCTTCATAAAGTAAATTTTTAAAGCATCGTCAACGTGCGAGTAATGCCCCTGGTGTTGCAAGCCTCCATGGGCTACAGCGATTGCTTAACATTAGGTGGGCGTGCTTTTTTACCACCTGGGTGGTATAGAAAAATTGTTATTAACTGTGACAGGAAGGAGAAACAGCGATTGGCAGCACAGAGTTCGTACCGACTCCGGATATAGTGATAGGTGGCGCGGGGGTGTTGCCGCTGCACTGCCGCGTGACGCTGTCTGAGGGTGTTGCCACGTTGCATCCTGCCGCCAACGCGCAGTGCTGGGTCAATACCGTGCTCGTCGACAAACCTACCAAGTTGAGCCAAGGTACGTTTCTTGAAGAGGAAACAGATGTTTTTTTATCTAACCTTGTTAATACTTTTGAGGTTTTTAACGATTTGATGGGTTTTTTATTTCTCACGGCTAGGTTGTATCCTGCTTCTTGGGCGCACTAACATGTTTCGGTACAACGACCCTGCTGAAGCGGCAAAATTGCGTCAAGAAGGCAGTGCGTCTGTGATGAACCTTTCCCGACTCTCTCTGCTCTCTTGGTCCACGACTGATCTGGCTGCCAGCACAGAAAATCTGAACTCCACCTTTTCGTAAGAAAATCTTTAGATATAGACAACTTTATGAGTAGATGTTCAGTTTAACTATCTAATAAGAATATTTTCCCGCTGTCTGTCCTGATTCGAGCTTGATCGAATGATAGAAATAATTTACAGTTTAAATTTTAGGTTTGCTGGGTGTATGTCTAAGTGATGATCTGAATTCATTCAATCATTTAATTTAATAATTACTACATAAATATGTGTGTAACAAGTTCCCCCCTTTTTTTTTTTTTTTTTTTAATACCACTATGGTGGCAAACAAGCTTACGGTCCACCTGATGGTAAGCGGTCACCGTAGCCTATGGACGCTTGCAACACCAGGGGTATCACTTGCGCGTTGCCGACCCTTCAGAAATCTAATAACTTCTTTCTTAAAGAACTCCATACTGTAGTTTATTTTATTATATCTACTTTCTAACAAACTTAACTTTAATGGAAAAATTGTCCTCAGAGATTTGGATAGCGAGATCCGGTGTGAGCGCATAGAAGCACAGCGCCAGGAGTTGGAGCGAGAAAGGCAGCAGTTCCTTCTGCAGCAGGAAGAGAGGCAGCGACGGTGGCACGCCGAAAGAGAGGAACTGCTGCAGGCCCAGAAAAAACTCGACCTGGTTAGTAAATGATTTTTAAGAAAATACATCTATTGGCTATACAACACTTAACTAATTAATGATTTTTGTAACAGGAACGCGAAGCAATGGAGAAAGAATATGCAGCAGCTTGTCGCAAGCTTTCAGGCGACTGGCGAGCGCTGGAGCGAGGCTGGTCTCAGCGCAGGCGCGCGCTTCGTAGCAGGCAGCGGGAGTTAAGCAACAGGAGCAAACGACTCCGTGCACTCAGCGACACGCACCATGGCTGCGTAAGTACCGCACCTTGTACACTTTATCAAAACATTATTATATATATATATATATACAAACGTTATTAAATGCTACTAACAACTGTCCAAATGTGTGCATTTACTAATCGACGAGAGATCGGCTGGTAGCCACTATATGCAGTGCTATTACTTATACTGTGGTAGAGTAGTTAAAGAGCATACGGCAATACCTTAACTTAAATGTCTCGGAATCGTAGCAACTGAAAGTCTTAAGGTTAACATCATGCAGCCGTACACTTTATAATCTGACTATGACATACGGTACAAAATGCGATAATTTGAACCTAACTTTTTAAAGGTTGCGTTCCAAAATGGAACAAGGAAGTTATAAAAGTGGTTTTGAAACACCTAGCTCAGGGTAATTATTCAACTGTCTAGTTAAATTATTTACCCTTGGATAGATATAGTGTCCTATGTTCAATGACCTATCAATGTAAAAATTTACTGTAAACATTCACCCCAAAACGGTTGGAAAATCAACATTCTGGGCGGTAATTATTCGACAGAGTAATAGTGAATTTGGAACGCATCTTGCAACAACTTTTAATTTTATATACGTCTTTGCTGATCAGTCGTGTCTATCGATAAACTTTAGATTACGATACAAGCAGTTTGTACCACCCTGTGTCATTGTACTGTTAAGTCGATTTGAAGTGATACTATGAGTTCTCGAGTAGATTGGTGAGACATAAATGATTTGGATTTTTTCAAGAAAAGAGCTGAGTGCAAATCGTACACGCGCAGTTAGTAACCAAGTGTCAAAGTTTGTTACCTCAAAGTCTTACAAATTTACTAGCGCCAATAAACTTTTCAATTTCTTTATTTTGTTGAATTTTATTTAGAGTTTTGTTGATTTTAATATTATAATGAATCTTTAAAAACCATGGTTTTAATTTGCGTCTCTTGCTTCGCTAATGTAATTATCCTCGTTCACCTTAATTTAACTATATTATCAGTGATCGATCGATTTTCGCTGAGAACGGTTGTGTCACGCGCGAACACGTGTAACAACAGTGCAAAGTGTAACGCATCACAACAATGCCGTCGCACAGGCCGAGCCGCGATTACCTAGATATTCATTGCGTGCATACTGACGACAAATCATATTGTAAGGCGAGGTTTACACGACTTGACAATGGATACACCATCTAAAGTGAATAAAATAACGCTTTAAACAGAAATAGAGCATATGTTATACGAACGTGACGAAAATGAACATATGCGCTACAAAGAAGAAAGACGAGAAAGGGAAAAACTGCAAAATCTCGTAGATGACTTAAAAATTCAAATAGAAAATCTTCAACAAGTAATATGTGTTACAGAGACAAAGTCTACAATCCCATCTACATCAAATATGGAAAATTCATCTCTGCCTGCTGAATATGGCACTAATGACGAAGAACTCGCGAAAGTGACAGAGAGGATTAGTACGAAGGCCAGGAAAAAAGAAAGTTGAACACCTCACCCACACTCTCACCACAAGAACAGGAAGTACCTTCAATAAAAGACAAAACCAAGAAAGTTCCCCCTCCACCTCCTATCGTAGTGGATGGAGTGGACAATTATCAACATTTTTATGACTCTCTAAAATTAAATTTAGCTAGTGGCTCCGTAACAATAAAAATGTTAAATGCTGACAGCGTCAAAATTGATTCCTCGACTGACGAAACATATAGAACCAAGACGTTGACTGAAAACAACTGTCTATAACGTATCATGCGAAAAACAAGAAAGGCCAATAAGAGTAATAGCTAAAAAAATGCCTTTTACCTGCAAGGCTGAGAGATTAATTGAAGGCCTTAGAAATAATGGTTACAAAATCCTGGATGTGGTAAACAAATGAAGCTGGAAAACATGGAGCTATTTAATACGTTCGTGCAGACCTTCAAAACCTGATGAGGAAATCAGCAAGGTATTCGATATAAAATCAACATGGTTGAGATACAACCTCTCAGATCTGCAAAGCCCCAGTGTAACAGATGTCAGATTTACGGATACACACATAAGTACTGCGCAGAAGAGCGAATGTGTGTTAAATGCACACGGAAGCATCAAACCCAAGACTGTAGAAAACCTGCTCAAAAGAAACCAAAATGAGTGCACTGTGAAGAAGCTCATCCAGCCAACGATAGAGGCTGCATTATAGTCAAATAAATGCAAAAATAAAGAAACAAGACCGTCAAGAAACCATCACTCACTCGATAACTACCAGTTACCAGCTTAAAGATTTTTGCCAAAAATACAAACAAAAACGCACAAGAACTGCCAGAAGCTCTACAACCACTCAACGCAATGAGTAGAGAAAACCAAAAGACAATAAGCTGGACGAAATTTTGAAGAGCGTCTAAAAATATTACAAAATAGCGCTAAAACTGCTATACCTAAGCTAAAAAAAATGATTGATTAACTTAAGATTATGGCTTGGAACTGTCATGGGCTACAAAATCATCAGAACGAACTGCAAGTAGTCCTAGATATAGAAAATATTGATGTCTGTCTCATAACAGAAACACACTTTACGAAACAATTACACATCAGGGTTTAAAGGCTATAATGTCTATCATGCATAACACTCAGAAAATAAAGGAAATGGCGGCAGTGCTGTAATTGTAAAAGGAACAAACAGCACGAAACTCTTAAATTTAAAGAGTCGGATTGTTGCAATTTGTAACAACACAAAGCAGTATCCTCTTACAGTAGAAGCCATATACTGTCCACCGCGATATACGATACGAAAATATGCTTATTCTATTTGACAGATAAAGCTCTAGACGAAGACCTCAGCATAAAGCTTGTATCACCGAGAGAATTGTTGCAGGAAATCAAACATAACATTCCCAAAAAAATGAGGATTTGGTCTCATTTCAGGCGAAATATATCACAATCTTCTGGAAAGGCTCTAGTCAAGTTAACAAACCTCATACACTCTGCGATAAGGCTGAAATATGTGCCAGATCTATGGAAAGCAGCTGAAGTAATAACGATAGCTAAACCAGGAAAACCGCCTAGTGACGCGACATCATACAGACCAATTTCCCTAGTACCAGTTACGTCCAAATTATTTAAAAAACTTCTACTAAAAAGAGAAACACATACACTAAAAGCGAAGGACCTTTTTCCACATCATAAAATCGGCTTCAGGGAAAAACATACACACAATAGACCAAGTTGACAGAATCACAAATATAATTGAGAAAACTCTCGAGGACAAACAAGTCTGCTCTACTATCTCTTTAGACGTAGCATAGGTATTTGATATGGTGTGGCATGAAGGCCTTATACTAAGAAATATGCTGCCAAAATCATATGTGTCTGCATAGAATCATCCAGGATCGTACATATCAGATAGTTTTTTAGACTAGGGCTCGAAGATGCATTCTTTGAAATTAAAACTATTAAAGCTGGGGTGCCACAAGGGGGTGTATTAGATCCCGTCCTGTACCTTTTGTACATCAGTGACATCCCTAAATTAGAAAACAACACAATTGCGACCTTTTCTGATGACACTCGTTACTGGCGGTTGGGAACTCTCATGCAGAAACAGCCGAGAAGCTCCAAGAAGTGGTTAATAAAATTCATGAGTGGACAATAAAATGGAAAATAAAGTTGAATGAACTAAAATCGATACATATAAACTTAACAAACAAAAAAGATGAGTACTGTGCCGGTATTTACTAACAAAAAGATACAGCATATGAAAATACAGCAAAGTATTTAGGCATGACGCTTGACGAAAAGCTACGCTGGAAAGCGCACGTTTTGAAGAGAATAGATGAATTATAACTACGTTAAAAAAAGGATGTATGCTACTTGGAAGGCATTCTACTCTGGCCGTACACAATATTTCAAAATCAATATATTTCAAAATAAGGTACTCAAGGGGGGAATAGTTGATCTCCACCGGGACCTTAACGTAGATTTTGTCGAAATAATTATCAAAAATTATGCAGAAGCTTACGAGCAGAGACTTCATCATTATGTGAACGTCGAGGCAATTCTCGACAGCACGGACATAGTGAGAATGCTCAAAGGAACTAAACCTTTTGAGTTAGTGTAGTGTTATCAAGCTTAATGTAGTGAAAATCTAGCACTACCAATATAGAACACAAGAGCAAAGTGTCTTCCTCTTAACTAGAGACTGTAAGAAAAGTGCCATTGGAGACATTCTTAGATATAAATACTCGTCTTTAAAACTAGGTCAGAAACAAATTGCTCATTAGCCTTCTAGGCTAGATTGTAATCACAAACAAAATGTACACCTATCCCTTATTGTCCCGTACAACAAAACGCTTAATAAGAAGGAAACTGACGGAAGTTTATCAATAAAAAAAAACTCATGACTTATTTTGCATCAGTTCTTGTTGAAGCCAGAAGAGTTTTTGGGACACAGATAATATTCGTCAATGTAGCGATATAGCCTTGAACCATACTCGATTCATTACAAAGATAATGCAGCTCCAACGTAAATACAATTTATATTTTAACACTATAAAATAACTGCTGTGTTAAATAAACATATATTGTGACGTATTATTCGTTATTTTGTAATCTTTCACCACGAAAAAGTGTAATCCTGTCCAAAGTATAAGGTTTTTTTTAATTTCTTCGAGTTTCTTTCGAACGACTATTTTACATCTCATCTCGTTTTTGTTACCTTAGTACCGCTCCTCATTGAAGCACACTCACTTTTAGCACAAACAATAACATTGTTAAAACACTTTCTCATAAATTGAACTACTTTTGTAATTATTACCAGCTTTGCTCGAAGTCTGCACATTCGTTGATATAGTTTTCTTATACATGTATTATTGTTTAGTAAAAGGAAGTAGTCCGTTTCATGTTGGTGCGTAGTTATATTAGCTGGATTTTTTATTTTAAAATGGAGTTCTGAATTTTATATTTTAAATTTCTTGTGTGAGTTTTACTAGTTTCTTTTAATGTTAATTTAGTCTCGGATCTATAATTGAAAAAATATTTAATATTATCTAATTTATACAAAACAATCTATACAAATGTAAGCTTTCCTATAAATATTTTCAAATAACATTGTTTTTCTCAACCTTAGATTATTGTATAGTGGTCTTTGATATTACGTTCTCAATATTTTGTTATTAAGACTTTCTCAATATTTTGAATCATTTATTTATAATAAATTCAGAACTCTTACGTTATTTTTATGTTGCTATATTACCCCCGTGTCCTGTAGGTGGAAAACGAAGAAGGTCTCGTAGCAGCCTTGCAGATCCAGGTGGACGGAAAGAAGACTGATCTCGAAGAGTTTATCAAGAGAAGTATCAGGGAACTTGTTGCACAAGGCTGTGAACTCGACGAGGTTTGGACCTTGCCGCATATTTTGTATGCTTTTTATTTATTTATTTCTTGCTTGTGCTAGTATTTTTTTGACAGATTAGATTTAAATAATAAGCTTTTTAATGTCTCGACTTTTTAAAGCATCTTACACTTTTTATAACCCTTTTTCCTTAAAAGATCTCGAAACTGCAAAAAATGTGAAACGAACACTTTCCTCGTTTTGCCAAAAACACACTTATAACACAAGCATTTTTTATGTTAGTTTTGCCAGAGATAAGTATTTTTTATTTATTGTGGCAGTTGTCTCGTATACTTGACTTTATTTTAGAGAACGTTCACATTTTTTTCAGTCCAGTAAAAAGAATTGCTTAATTTTTTTTTTAAATACTAAGTTAATAAATAATAAATAATAAAAGACTTAGTTCATCGTCAAAATATGAAAAATTGTCTTTGAACCAAGCATCCAAGATGAGGCACTCTTAAATTTTGCATTTCTAATTAAATTGTTGAATAATTAGGGTATTATTCTAGTATTTTAGTTTTGACATGTCTTGTAACAGTGAAAGGTTTTAAAAGTGTGCGTTTTAAGTATGATTAAAATACTGTATCATGTATAATAATTGAGGGACAATGAACGAAATTGGGAGCATTCTAGTATTTTCTCAGAAAATTCACAAATAGCTTTAGGAATTTAAAAATAACTATTCAAATGGATAATATTTTATACCTACGTATCTATAAAAAAAAGAAAAACGTTTAACAAAATATAAGGAGGAGCGACGAGCATAATTTAATTGTTTCTGTATTAATTTAATGTTCCTATTATTTATTTATTCTATATTATACTAGCGGCCCGCTCCAACTTTGTTGGGTTTAGCAATTATTGACCCGGCGAACGTTGTTACTCATTTGCTGACACGACTGGCGCACCAACTATTGTCAAAGGGTTTTACTGATTCAAAAAAATCCCCAGCGTGTGCATAACAACTTACCAAGATTTCATTACAGTCGGATGAATGGTAAACCATTTACCTCCCTGTGCGTGTTCTATCGCTTTTACAATGGGATGTGTTCTGAGAAATTGATCGAAATGATGCCCACGGCTACTTTCTTGGCAGGGTATTCATTTTCATACTTTAGAACCTAAATGGTCGCGTACAGTGCGATTTCAGAGAAACTCTCTTCCGCGAACGCCTGGTTGTGAAATGAGCTCCCTGCCGAGGTTTTCTCTAAGGCAACAGTATGGGGTTCTTCAAGAAATAAGTTATTAGATTTTTGAAGGGTTGGCTACGCGCGAGTATTGTTACCCCAAATGTTGCAAGCGTCCATAGGCTACATGACCGCTTACCACCAGGCGGACCGTAAGCTTGTTTGCCACCTTAGTAGTATAAGAAAAAAAAAAAAGGGCGTGAGTCCGACTCGCCCTTGGGGTTTTTTCATTTATACAAACCTTGTCCTAAAAATTACGAACACACCAAAAAAATTAATCATCCTTATCGGTCGAGCCGTTCTCAAGTGGCAATTGATTTTTATTTATATTTATATACACACAGCGCCGTCTGGTACCAAACTAAGCAAAGTTTGTACTAAAAATACTAGACACCGGATACAAATACATACTTTTTTTGTTAATTCATAGGTACATATTATACTCTAAAACAAAAGCCAACAATTGCAGTTGTAAAACTGTTGTATGTGGTACAAGTGTAATGTATACTTTTACAGAGCACTACCCCCAGCCCCGACAGCGCCACGTCGGAAACGTCAACGGAGTGTCTGATGCACCTGCTGCAGCAGTGTGAGCCCAGCACCGCCAACAGCATCCGAGAGACCGTCGACAGGCATGTAAGTATTGGTACTTCAACTACAATTTACTCAACATGGGCGTAGACATAGCGGGGGACTTATCCGCCCTGACTGCCTCATGCATGACCTCTTGTAGTAAATAAACAAAAACATTATTTTAGTTCAAACTTAAGCAGGTACATAGAA
The DNA here is from genome assembly GCA_946406115.1 of Apoda limacodes. Classification (NCBI taxonomy): domain Eukaryota; kingdom Metazoa; phylum Arthropoda; class Insecta; order Lepidoptera; family Limacodidae; genus Apoda; species Apoda limacodes. The sequence goes on from OX291542.1 coordinate 16,646,232, forward strand.
GTTTAAGATATTAACAAAGTGGTTTTGGTTTTTTTATTGTTTGAAATCAATTTTTTGGTACTTAGTCTAGATTTTTTTTGACGTGACAACGTCTTATAAATTGGTTTGCCGGGTGACACTTCAAGAAACTGCGTTACGCTCCGCTCACGTTATGCGCTCACAATGAGAGCGAGTGAGAGGCACGCGCCCGCCTAAGAGCGAGAGAGACAGACATAAAATCATTGTCACGTAAAACTTTCGCCCGTATACCGACTTTACAGGCAACCAGTTTTTTTTTGCCCAATCCTAAAGGGTGATGATCTGGTTTCCGGTGGATATTAACCAGTCAGTTAATTGATATAGATCACACACTAAAAGTTTTTTTAACGTTATTGACTGACGGCAAACTAACGGATTAAAAGAACTGATTGTGTATGGATCTCCCAACGCGTGCCTGCGTCGACAACTATTGGCTGGACAGTCTGTGACCTCAAGTCCAATTTAAAGACACACTTGCAGGTAGTCGTCCGGCAGCCCGTCGAGCGTCGTCAAGTATCAGGAAAGCGCCTTCAGTTATGTCTTTTTCGAGTATTCAATAATTTTCTGGCAATTATAACTGTCGGCTGTCGCCTGCTAATCAGTGGACGTGGATTGTTATACAAGGCCGTTACTCGACCATTGCCGGCAGTCATCGCTTTTGTTAGTGGGATATGCAGACTCAAGTTGACAGGCTGCCTGATAAGGCCAGAAACTGCAGGTAAACTGATAATCAGTGAGCCTCTTAAATCAAAATCTGGCTACGGCCATGGTAGACCCTCGATAATCCGATGGCTGCAACAAATGACCTCACATTTCGCGTTTACTACGACTCAATAAGATGTCTTGAAATTCTGAACACCACTACCGACAGCAGGACGTTTACCTCGCGACTGATTGTATTTAGTGATAAATATAATCTGAATGTGGCTATTGCTTCAACACATGTCCAAATGTTTTAACAGTGCCTATATTGCAAAAATTTAATTATTACAATTTGTTGTTATCTAATGCATTACATAAATTTTTCAGCGAAAAAATAAATATAGTTACTAGAGTTATAGTTTTTAGACGCGATTCTGGGATAAATTACTGATTAGGTGTTAAACAAATACATCTCATAGTAATGTGTATTGATTTTAAGTATATCTCTCTGCACATTATAAATCCTACTAACATTATAAAAGTTAAAGTTTGGATGTTTGTTACTCCATCACCCTTCAACCACTGGACAGATTGGGATAACTCTTGGCACACATACAGGTTAGATCCTGGAATAGAACATCAGCTTAGGCACTGTAACTATATATGCAGCTATAGATTGCTATAACAAACTTCTTTAGTAAAATCAAGCAGTTGCCGTAAAAATTCCACGCCGATAACCAAATTAAGGGCGGGTGGAGCCGCTAGCAAAAGTTATGTAATAACATAATGTTCTACCCTTTTGGGCATCAGAAAAAGGAACTAGTGGAGCTGGAGGGTGAGCTGCAGAGCCGCGTAGCTTCAGTCGCGTCGCACCGCGTCAAGATAGAGCGGCTACAGGGGGAGCTCGCGCTGCTGGCGGCGCAGGAGGCCGGGTTGCGGCACGCGCTGGCCGCCGACACAACCTCCATCACTACCTCCCGTCAGTCCCAAACTTTAATTATATTAGAATTAAAATATCTTGTGCTAGGTTCACGCTCAAGCAAACACATGTTTCAACATACTTGCGCAAAAAGACAAATGTTTAGACAAATATTTGATTTTTTACGCGTTGCTCTCGTGTAAAGAATGACATTGCCCAGCAAAGTCACCAACAGCCTATATTTTGATTAAATATAAAACTTGTCACATGAGCATTAGTCTATTTTTAGGAGCGTTTCGTGATATGAAATGTAGAAGGAAATTACTGGATTACTTAAAACTTAACTGTCGGGATTTGAGAGATTTAAACTTTCGCAACTTTTACACAATTTTAAGAAATACGAACGAGTCGAAACTGCTTAAATATTATATGAAGTATAAATACCTTTTTTGTTTCCCGGCGTTTCGACTGACCACCGATCGTGGTCACGGGTAAAGGTCAAAGGTATTTATAGCGTTTTCGACTCGTTAATTGTATTCCTTTAAAATGCTAACACAACTTAGTATACAGAAAAACTTGGAGTTAGGCAATGCCGATCGTTAATTCAATAATGTGCCAGATCAAACAGTAAAAGAGTCTTTGCTACAGAAGGCGACAGCGATACTCCGACAGAGGGCGTGAAGCGCAGCAAGTCTGAGCTAGTGCTGCGTCGGTCCTCGCGCGATGACGACTCTCAGACGCTCTCCGCCGACGAGAGGGAGGACTTCCGCGCCAAGAGGCTCAAGTGAGTATGCAGACACCGTGTATACACGAAGGAAAACCCTGATCCTTTATAGGATTGTTACCTTTAGCGTTACATACTTTTATCATACATTTATTTACAAAACTATTTTGGGGAAAAACAACTTCCTCAAATGTCTTTTTAAAGTGTAGCTAATTTTTTATTAACTTCGCTTTTTGATTAGGCACAGCTATCCAAGTGTTTATAGCGGCCACACACACGGAGAGAGAGAGAGAGCTCTAGTCGCGCACGTTATATCCTTATATAACTTAAAATATATGCTTCCACTCAAAGGCACTTAATCTGCATCCTCCGACGTCTTTTTTTCATTAGGTTATACTCGTAAAACACAACAAAGTTTGCACGTTGTTTAGGTTGTATTCAAAAAGACACGCTAACAAGGACATTTTTTTACCTATATGGCGGTCCACACCGCTCATACGATATTCGATGTCCCTTCCACAGCGAAACAACCTTGACTCGCCACCTATGTACGTGTCCTCGCCAGTTACCGCCGCGCGACCGTTCTGGAGACTAGTGCCCGCTCACCGGGAGCATACTGTACTTATTTCTAATTCAGCTCGTTACTGAATAATCACTTTTTATACCGAAGTACTATAGCTTTATTCCTGCACCCTTGCCAACCTATCTTCACCGCATTAATCACCATTGGCCGCACACACGCCAAACCTAGATTCGATTCCTGGTAGACTAAAATTATCGCCGTAAAAAAAATACTAAAGAGTCCGATTGTTTATTGTTAAACGTAAAAATTTCCTTTTTAAATCATTAATTACAATTTAATTTTATTATCAATTTCCGTATATGTTTAAAAACATGGAGAATAAAAGGGGAGCGGAGATGCCTCAAGCAAGTAGGCCTACGTGCCACAAAGTGAGCAGTGACGTCATAAGAGGGCGGGGCCAAAAGTCACAGTTCTGAAGATAGCATTGTCTGAGTCGGTACTTTCTAATATAAGTTTTTATTGCAGTTTGCTATCGAAAAATGAAGTGTGCTGTTGTAGGTTGTGCGAATTACTCGGGAACGTAAACTAAGCAAGCTGATGGTATAACTTTTCACATGTTAGACTTAAATTAATTAATTTATGGTTTTTGTTGTTAAATTTATTGTGATATAAATCTGTACGAAATCTAGCGGCGTGTAGATACATTATATACATGTTTAATTTTTACTACTTGTTGTTTGATATATACATGTTTAATTTTTACTACGCGGTGATGAATTTTAAAAGTTATTTATTATCTAAACAGTTGTTATCTTTAGTGTACACATAATTTTTAATTGCAATTTATAACGTTGAATTCAACTAACTACAATAAAGTGATTGATAATTGCGAAACAACATAATTTTTGAATACTGATGCGCCATCAGACCGGTTGACCGGTAGCAAAACTCTAATTAACAAATAAAGCAGGGGTTCTAAACCTCGGGTTGCTACCCAAATTCGGGTCGCGGGCGGTATTGGGATGGGTCACGGGAATTACCCATATCATATTTTTAATACAAGGTGACGAACAAGCTTACGACCCACCTGATGTTAAGCGGTTATACCGTAGCTTATGGATGCTTGAAATATACTAGTTTTTTTTTTACTTTAAAAATGTTTTAATTCCTTCTTGAAAAACTCCAAATCTGTACTGTAGTCCCTGAAAGAAACCTCGGCAGGGAGCTACCGGGCGAATGTCCGCAGAAAAATTCTCCACATACAAAAATTTGTCTTCGTTGTCAACCTTGTGCAAGAAGTCTAAATTTACGTTAAGTTATAGTTTTGTTGATTTTTTGCTATTATATGAGCAAATATAAGAGGCACCAAAAATAAATCAGTATTGAAAAGATATACAAAATTTTATAAAAAAAATAGTTTATTTTTTTAACCTATAAATTACAATGAGAAATGTTTTTATTAAACTGTGGCTTATTTTAAAACCATATATATTATTAGCTGCATTAAATTCGGCATAGGTAAATGTTCCGTTACTATTTTTGGTCCAATTTCGGTTGACCGATATTGTTACCGCAGCTTGAAATAGCAAGATACAGTTGAAGCTAGATTGTCTACGTTAAATTTAGTTATGGTTATTCCTGCAGGAACTTGTAAATTTTTCGATATTAAATTTAGGTTGTGTTTAATCAGTTAATATGTATATATGTATATATGGAAGTATGGATATGGATAGTATGGATTGTAAAGTTAGTTGTATTTTAAGCTATAGCAGTAGCTATAGAATTGGGGTTCAGTTATTCCTGCGGCAACTTTTAAACTGACCGGAATAAAAGTAGTCTATGGCCTGCGCTTTTCAACTATCCATTTTCCTTTTAATTATTTGGATGCTCCATAGCGACGTGAAAGGAAGTAACAAACAAGCTTACAAATCTTCACATTTGTAATATTAGTGGTCACAAAGTGAACATGGTGTAGTTGTAATAATGATATACATGCCAACCAGCTCCGAGCCAGCGTGGTGGACTATAGCCTAAGCCTCCTTTGTTAAGGATGATTAAAAACAATTCAAAATCACAAAACTATGGAAAATATGTGAGTCCTGGCAGGGTAATGCACACTTTCAATTTTCTAGATTAGTCGTGACCAACAAGTCGATTACGATCGACCAGTCGATCGCCGATCGCTGTAGACAGCGCAATCGATCGCGATCAAATAGAACAAAACAAGCTTCGCGCGTGCGTGATGCGAAAATAAACAATCGTTCACTCGAGCTATATGAGGTTCACTGAACATCCATTCAGTCCGGTTCAAAAACAGATAAAATAAAATCGCTCAAGTCGATCTTATAAGTCAAAAATTTCAAAGTAGATCGCAGCCATGAGTTGGCTATCCCTGAACCAAATTTCTAAACGGCGATTAGAGCGCCTCTTGTAGGCAGTAGTTAAATTAAGTTGCAAATAATTGAGAGAGATTTATTTTAGTAATTACTAAGACCGCCAGATGGTATTTGAGATTTAGAAGTAGACCTACTAATGCTGTTTTACCATTCTTAAATCAATGATAATGTTTCAGCCTAAGCTTGAGCCTCGACCCTCTAGAGTCTCTCAACTCTACTCAGGACATGGAGGATACCTTCCACACAGCCACCTGCAGTTCCCCCAAAGCTTTTCCATCAGAATCCACTTTACCCACCCCAACGTCCACTACAGAAGTTTCGGGGATTTCGGAAAGCGGAGATGCTCAGTCTTCCGTGACTCCACAATTCCGCCTTGGGCCGGTTCCCGTGGCTGACGATAGCGACGATATGTCCAACACAGAAGATTACCACAAGGTATGTACCTAAGAACTTTATGTACAAGTCATTGTGTGTTGGAATGTTAAATAAAGTGGACTGTTCATTTCGCAGCCGCGGATAGTGGAGGGGCAGTCGTCCAGCTCAGTAGAGAGGTCGCCAGAAGAGCGACACCAAAGAGCCAAGTACAGAAGGAAAATTGCCGGTAAAATATCCTTTCATTAAGTAACATTTTTGTGTTATCTAAAGCGCACCGAAAACTTTTCATAAGTATTTAAATTCCAGACATATTTAGTGATAATAGTGATTTTGATGCTTTTATCGCTGAAAAGAATACTGTCCCCGATGATTTATCTTTGAAGCTAACCTTGTGACTTCGTATTGTGCCCGTCACGTAACGTACGAAAAACACAGTAAGTGAAATGTAGACGTGTGTTAAAATGAGATTTGAATATACTGGAATGTGAAAGGGTTAGAAAAGGTGCGTTCTGTTCACTGCTTCAATGCGTTTAATGTCATAATCCAGCCAAGTTAAAAAGACATAAATGTTGTGTGACACGTGGTACAAATCTTGGCTCATTCTCTTTAGGTGGATTATTGACATTAAACGCATAATGTCGATCAACAAAACGCCACTAAACTAGGAAACTAATACAATATACTTTAGGTCTGGAATCAAAATGCTATTAAAACAAATTAACGTAATACCTTATGCTTTATTAGAGTTTGTATGATCAGAGCATTCTGTAAAAGAACGTTATATAGGGTCACCCATACAACAATACAACATACAACAATATTCAAAGTAACGTTAAATATATTGGTGTTAGGTGAAGGCAAATCAGGTCGTCGTCAAGTGACGGAGGCGGAGGCGCTGCGAGCCATGCAGCGGCTGTGCTCGCGTATCGCCTCGCAAAAGATGCTGGTCATCTCCTCGCTCGAGAACGACTGCTCCAAGGAGGACCTCAACCGACAGATAGCGGTAACTTTTACATTGCATTACCACTAATCGCTTCAATGAATTCACCTTGAATGTTAATCGATAGATAGATAGAACAAATCTTTTATACCTTGCTAATTGGAATGAAAACTTTTTGCCTTTCTTTGAATGCCGGATATTCGGCATTAAGCTTTACTAGAAGCTGAGGTTCGACCCATTTTGGGGTATAAAACAAAATTAAGCCAGTCTTTTGTTGATTTAAACCTTAAAAGATCTTCCTGTTTTGATTAATTTTAAATAGAAACTAAATCTTTTCTCTTGATATCTTATATAATTTTGTCAGTTCAGTTATGGGGGTAAGGATTAAAGCTGCAACAATTATTATTGTTATTTAATTAATTAATATTAAATTATTTCAGGTTTTACAAGACCTACAAAAGAAATACGTCCGGCTCGAGATGGCGCTTCAGTACTCTTTCTTTGATAATCAGACCAACAAACGGAACATGATGGTAACGCCCATACAAGAGATGCCGTCACTTACATTGTCCGAGAGCGACATGCACATCACTACTGAGACAGATCCCGCTGATACTACTGAGAACGGACACAGAAGCGCTGAGAACGGAAGGAGTAGCACTGAGAACGGACGCAGTAGTACTGAGAATGGTTATGTCCACGACCCACTGTTGCATAGGTTAGTTGTTTCCAGGCGTATAGTTATAATTGTACGTGTTTTCACCCAGATACAGCGCGACTGTACCACTAAGAACGGACACAAAAGCGTCGAGAACGGACGCAGTAGTATTGGAAACGGGTATATTTGCCACCAGCTGTTGCACTGATTAGTTGTTGGAAGGTGTCTGGTTATGCTCGTACGTTACCACTTCAGTATCTGAAGTATCGATCTGCGCTAATGAGAACAGAGACATAAACGGACAAAGTAACACAGATCTGGTATATCCATGAATCTCTATACCGAGTCAATGTCCGCTGACATCACTCGGAACGGATACAAACACGTAAAGAATGGACTGACTATGTCAAAATACCACATGGTCTACTGAAGCTTGTACTTTCTAACGGTATATTATTATGTTATTTAATAGTGAAATATAACTATGCATCTTTGTCACATTAAGGTTAAAAGACACGGAGACTGAGGCATCAGACAACGTGTCAACGTCAAACGATGAGCTGCCGACGGAGCCACTCGAGAACTCGTGGGACGGGCCTGATCCGCTCCGAGACCCTAACTACCGCTACGTCGACGACAGGGCTCTCACAGACATCACGTTACCGGTCAGTTTTCCAAAAATATAACACTAGCGCTTCGCTGGGTTCAATGATATTTATTACATTTCTCGGGTCTTACACGCGGACAAAACATTTACCTTTTTAGTTCTCGACGTTTTGGCCCAGTTTTAAAGTATTAAATATTAATTTAATCATATGATTAATGCACATTCACACTTACAGTATCTGAAAAGTCTATGTCACAGCACACAACACTAACAGTATATGAAAAATTATCATCATATACTGTTAGTCGTTATCTGCGACCATCGACTTAGATTCTGTGAGTGTGAGTATAGTGATACTTTTCGTTTTAACAACATGGGATACGTGGGTAGTTTTAAAACTGCTCGCTCCCGTCGACATGCAACACCTCGCTGCAAAGAGTCTGCTCGTGATTAAAGCCAGTGCAACCTGGCCGAAACAACGAAAGCCAAAAAGGTTAGTGATAGTAAAACGTAAGACTCTAAAAATATGCAAATAATGTGTACAACACGCGATAGTATAAAAAAATAATATAGCAAATTAAGCTCTAAAACTTTTTCCCTTATTCGTAAATAATTATCTCTGCAATTTCCAGGTGATGTAAGAAGTAGTATTTTTAAGCCTTTATTTTACTTTACAAAATTGATTCTTACAGGACCCTACGCTGGCGTCGAGTTTACAACATCCTATAGATTTCAGTAAGTTTTATGTAGGAATATTTATTTGCTTGAGCAACCAGAGTAATGTTTGGAGGATGAATGAAAAAAAATGCATGAAAAAAAATTATGAGGAAACAGGCGAGATTTTATGAATGTATGTATTAGAATCCAGTTTCTTTTTTATCAAGTTGTCATTGAATAGCAGATTTATAAATATACTAAGCATTGGAAGTTACAAGGCTGAGCTATTAAATTTTATCACGGACAGTTTTAAATATCTGTGGAGAGTGTAATTATGGAAACAAACCGAAGCAATCGGCTGATTAGGTGACGCATGTTTGTCCTTAGACCTGGTGATAAGTATCCCGGGGTGGGTGACGCGCGGCGCGGGTGCGTCGACGCACCACGAGTACGAGGTGCGCGTGTCGCTGGGCCCGCGCTGCCAGTGGGCGCTGCTGAGACGCTACCGACGGTTCCGCGATCTCTACCTAACAATGAAGCGGATATACGGACCGAAGGTTATTCACAACACACACTGATACAATATACCACAATCTAAGAAAACAAGATCTTATCTTCCTGACTGTAAAACTCGTATACGTCACTATAATAATCAGTCATTTTATCCTGTATCGTCATCTTTGTCTAACGCGTTAGAATTGCATATTCTGCTCCCGGCTCTATGTGCATTCTGCTGCGGCCCACTCCAGTTTTAAAAATAACTTTATATATGTCATTTATAAAAAAGGCCTAATATCCACTTAAACTAGTGGATATAGTTAGTTAACTGACTTCAAAAAAAGGAGGAGGTTCTCAATTCGACTGTATATATATATATATATTTTTTACGGGTGTTCAGCCATAACTTTTTTAATAGTTTATGAACCGATTTACGTGATTTTTTTTTATTCGACAGGATATACTTGCGAGTTGGTCCCATAGAAATTTTATCGAAATCGATTCAGTAGTTTAGTTTTTAGACAATTTCAAATAACTTTCCCTTGAAAAAAGGAATCGTCACTCAAAAGTAAAAAATAAAAACTTTTTAATAAAAAAAAACAACTGGCTTCAAAAGATGCAATAAAAAGGTAAAAATAATTACTTATTTTTTAAAAACTCTGATCTGAATTACAGTTTGAAGTTGGTTTCATGCAAGTGAAGCATGTTATCAACTGTTAGGTAAATTAAATAGAAACCAACTTCAAACTTTAATTCATATCAGAGTTTTTAGAAATAAGTAATTATTTTTACCTTTTTAGTGCATCTTTTTGAAGCCGGTTGTTTTTTTTTATTAAAAGTTTTTATCATGTATTTATTTCGTGAATGAACTGAAACGAGTTTTAGCTAAACATTTGCACCAGAAATACAGTACTATGATGAGTGTAATTTTGAGCTGATGCTTCGTTGTTCATCCATTTCCCCAGCAAAAAACCGAGGCAATCGGCGCCTAACTAAAGGCATTTAATAATATTATCTGAAGTTGGAATAAGAATTTCACAGGGTAGTATAGATCTGCAATAGCTTTACCGAACTGTGTAGAAAATTAGATAATAAGATTGGCATCATAAATATACTTTTTTAATATCTATCATCAAGGCAAGTAACTAAATATATTTTTCTCTCAATACTATTTAGAGGAAATATTGAGTGTTTTTATGTATTTTAGTTTGACACAAAACCGAATTTCTCAGAGCAGTTACGAGTAATTTGTTGACAGCAATATAGTTTAATTTTTTATCGTAGATAAACAACCTTTAAATAATTTTATACCTTGTTATCGATTGAAATATTTTTTGTAAGTGCAGGTGGCCAGTATACCGTTCCCGCCGCGGCAGCTCTGGTCTTCAGAGCGAGTGGCGCGCTCACGGCGGCCGCAGCTCGAGTGGTTCCTGCGGCGGTTGCTGTCTGTGTGCGTGGCCGACCCGCGTTGCCCACTGCACGGCCACCCGCTTACCAGGGACGCGCTCGTCAACTGGGCACCATTCTTCCGAAAGGTAGCCATCGTTTTTGTTACCAATGTAAAAATGTTAAGCATATTTGCGACCGCTGATGGATGAAAAACCTTCCCTTATACTCACCTCAACGCTCAGCCTCTGGCGAGGTGCGCCACACTGCGCTTTCCAATGACATACTATAATTAATAGCACTTGCAGTATGGCCACTCTTCACCGCTCTCTAAATTTGATCCGGCCGCCGTTACGTTCAAATAGATAGTAAAGAATACGCACACATTTGCAGTAATACTCACGTCATTTATTTTTCTAGGGTTAGTAGTCACAAACGACGAGTAATTAATACAAAGTCGTTCAATATTTAACTATGTGCGGTTGAAAACAGGGAGTGTTCGAAACTGGTAAGTGCGGCACGGGATGATGTCCCGCGGAACTCGCCACGGCGCGCGCGCTGTCCCGCGCGTTGCTGCGTCTGCTGCAGGCGCTGCTGCTTGTCGCCGCGCTCTTCTACCGCTGCCTCGAACTCCTCATACTGCTGCTGTACCTCTTTGCCACCCGGAGAAACAGGTAGGAAACGTGCGTGACGTACGACAGCAGTGTCTCATGTGGGTGAAGTGAATTTTAGGCTCGGACAACAAATAGCAAGACAGAGCATTGTGGGGAACATTTTAATATCAACCAATCACATGTCAGCATTAACGAGAGCTATTGAAAAAGCATTTGATTGGTTGATTTCAGGTGACTAGTATAATGGAAGCACCCTTATGTTAGTGAGCCAATTGTCTTCTAATAGGCATTTGGTAGGCTTACTTGAGATGTTTCATTTTATACCAGACTTTGTCAACCTTTTTGTTTTGCGTTTTGTGAATCAGGTGTGGTGATGTGAAATGTAATGATAGTCAAGAAATGTAACTGTTGAAATATCTGAATGTAAGCCAACTCAAATGTCACAAATTTTTATTTTTATAAAGTTGATCAACGTTTTAGACAGTGAAATTTTGACAATAATGAGTTGTGCCATTATATTATTCACCCAGATTTACTGGGGATACCATTTTTTATACATTTAAAGCTCAGGCAGCTCAGCAGCATATTAGACCCCACACCTTTTTTCCTTCCCCACAATATTCTTTGAGTTATAGCAGCGGACTAGAGCGAATTTTCGGTGCCTTAACTTTAAACTTAAAGGATTGTCCTTACTATAATTTGTGTAAACTTATCGACCAATTGTTAATTTCTTTTTCTTAAAAATATTTGCAGTGTTGACAAAAAGACGAAGATAGTATACGTTAGCATATTACAAGATCACATATTTTATAAATTTTATTCTTATACTTTTCGATTTTAAAGCGTCTTGTAGTTACAATGCCTTCATGAAGATAATTGATAAATAAATATTATACGTTTCCTATATAACTCCTGTTTTAAGCAAGGTTTTTATTTTGTTATTGATATGTTTTAAAATATATCGTTATTACACACGTCAAATACATATTTGAATTAACTGAACAGCAATAGTGACCGCCTGCGACTGCACAAAATCGCTACTCGACAACTGTACGGTTAATTTTAGGGTGGGGTTATTTTTTTGTTAAGGGGCAAGCTTCGTATGTTGCAAAGACTTTGCTAAGTGAAAAAACACAACGTCCTTTTTAACGACGAATAATGTAAGTTGCAACAGCAATTACACATTACCGAGGCTGCTGTAATGAACATTGTACGTCGCAAAGAACGTTTTGTAAATTGACTATTTACATAGTGAATTGACTATTTACATAGTGAATTGACTATTTACATAGTGAATTGACTATTTACATAGTGAATTGACTATTTACATGATAAATTGACTATTTACATAGGAAATTCTATACGACTAGCTATGAACATTATAAAAAGAGGGATGCGACCGCCAGCAGCCTGTAGCCCCACATACAAATTAATCTCTTTCTTCTTTTTACATCAATACATTTGGCATGAGGCTACCAGACGCTTTATTATATTTCTGTACTATAGTTATTTTATGAATGTATTATTTACGTTATTTGTATATTTTGTGCAATGAGAACGTCATACACGTCTGCCTGTGCGTTTAACGTGTTGATATATGTATATTTTGTTTATTATAAAGTATATTTTAAGGACATTTTCCTAGGATAAAACACCGCGGCTCATTTACAAAGCCTGTATAAAGCAAGCACCCTAATATGAAATAAAAAAAATAAAAAAAAATTTAATGTGGCGAGTTCCGATAAAAAAAAATCTCTTTGAAGGATCAGCGCAAAGAGTGTCTTTGATAATTATAAAATAAATTGTTAACGTATTGATGTTCTTAAACAGACAAATTTAAATGTAGATTTTATTTTTAAATTGACTTTGATTTACTATTAAGATTGACCAGTTTACTTAGTATAATGCCTTTTATACACTAAAAAAAAACAACTCGCACAGCTATTAAGCATATTCTGCACATTTTTTTACAATTTTTAATTTAATATTTTGTTTATGTGATAATTTAAATTAATTATAATTTACATCTGTAATAATTTGTTTTTGAAAATAACTTGTTAATTATTTTTTAATGTTTAAGATTCATTTTCCAAATAATAAAAAAAATATGTATCCAAAGATATGTATGTAAAAATATGATTTTTTAATATTGTTACATTAAAATAATATTATTTTCATTACAATGCATTTATATACCGATTTAAATGATGTTGGATTTCGATATTTCTAAGTAGTTTGACTGTCCAAGGCCTCAATATTTATAGTTGCATATTTAACTTTTAGGATGTATCTAATTGCATTAATGGACGGATTACTATTCTTGAAATATATAAAATATATTTTCTTATTTTTTTAAACAAATTATTTTTCATTTAAGCATTTCTTAACTTTTATTTACAGATCTAGAAAAGACAAGACCATTATGTATGATTATGGTTGTGATTTAGTAAATTTATTACTACGATTACAACATTTAAGTTTATTTTCTGTTACCCTTAAGGTTAAATGTAAATTATCTATAAAAATCAATTTTTTCTAAGTGTTCTACATTACTTCATAATAATTGAATCAGATATTTTGTGTCGCGTTTTTATTTTATGAAATGTATAGATCAAAATGTAATGTTTAAGAATAACCACAGGGTATATCTCTTTAATGATATTTTTAATTTAAAACTAAAATTTGCATAAAATATTGCACTTTATTATTATCTAACTTATACCTATGTATTTAAATTCTTATTATTTTACTATGTTTGGTTGTTTCGCGACGGTATCGCTTCTATGAGCTTTGTGATTCTTAAAAGCCATAACGCATGCGTACTAGAGCATATCGCGAGCACACGGTTCAATGAAATAATTAAATTACTTTTCTATACTTAATTAAAATTAACTGATGTTTTCAATATGACATTTTCATTGTTACATTCTTAGCATAAAATAATGTATTATTAAAAGACGTATTTATTAGCAATAATTAAAAAAATATATATAGCTTCTCAACCCCAGCGTAGAAAAAAATGGCCTTGTAGATAGTACCAATTAAATAATAGCTAGGTACTTTTAGAATGTGTAAATATATTGTAGTGATTGTTGGGAGATAAAAAGATTATATCTATTAGGTTAAAAACAGAGTTTATCTCTAAAAAAAATCGAATAAAAGGTATCTGTTTAACTATTTTTAGTACAAATTACGAAATTTAAGTTTTCTGACCTTGTTGATATTTTTCTTTTTTTGCAGACTAAAGATTATTAGATTTTTTTTTAACTTTTTGTATTTTAAAAAAAACGGTTATAATATGAGATGTTTCTAAGTAATAAAAGGTGCCTGACTTAAAAAGAAATCAAATATATATTTAATGATACGAAAATTATTTTTTGAATAGACACATATTAGCATAATTTATGAAATGTCACATACCTATTGTGTAATATTTTTTTCACCTCATCACATTTTAGTTTTTAAGATAAATATTTTGTTGGTTAAATAAAAATGGAGTGTAAAGCAAACTTATAATATTTGCAACTATAAAACAATATTGTAATTTCTTTTTCTTTGAAAATTCTGTGTGAAATGCGGCTTAGCGCCGAATATTATCAGCTTAATTATGCAACATCGTTATTAAAGACATTACCTACCTATAAAAGTGGTACTTTTTTTTTGTGTCGAAATGCATTTTGACTGGGATTTTTCCTTGTTAGGAAAAAATGTAGATGGTTAATTTATGTAGGTGATAATGTAACCAAGTAACAAGTAATTGAGTAAAGTTATGATTTTAACACAAAGGTCGCAATAGTTTATTATTTTGATTGTTTTCGCAATTTTGATTCCCAATGATAAATTTCAGAATACAAAATATAAAATACAGCAGTGTGTTAAGTAGAATCTAATTATTGTTTTTTTATTTTACCTATCTATTTTTTATTTAACCTTAACAACAACAAATATTTTAATATATTTCCTATGATTGCAATCAATTCAAATGCTAATAATAATTGCACGTTATTGATACTAAATGTATGTATTTCAAATGGAAATTTTACATTGAATTTACAGTTTGTATCTAATGTTTTGTGTTAATGTTAATATGTGCAAGAATTTAACTGAACAGTTAACCACCAACTTACAATATTACAGCAGAATTACCTTTATTAATATCATATTACACATTATTAACAGCATAATGTAATAAAAAAATAAATGATTTTGTTAAGGAAATACACACGAGAGTTTTACATAGTGTTTTAATTAATATCACAGTAACATAAAATATACCTTATGATAAAATGCCGTCTCAAGATGTCATGAACTTAAAATAGCGTCCAAGTCGAAATTTGCGTAGCAAGAAAATTCATTAGCTAAATTATTCCTATGCTTTGGCTGAAATTTGCATTGTTTTAAATCAAGTAGGTGTTCTACTTTTTCTTTCATTGTTGCACCTGTACATATAACTATTTTGTCTTTTGATAGAAGTTTAATTGTTTGCGATGTCTTCGTTATACACTCTTCAGATAAAAATGGCGGATCTGCGATTACTAGATCATAGGATTGCAGCGAGTCTGAAGGCAGCTTCTCCGGATATTTGTAGTCGTAAAAAATGAAATCGGGAGCATGGACTTCGAAGCGCCTGTCGAATTCCAGTAATGTAACTAAAAACAAATGAAAGTTTTGTATTACGTGGTGCACCTATTAGACAGAATGAAGTGTGCTAACCTTAATGTACCTTCTTATTAAAAATAATGACAGATCGAAATATTAGGAGCTCGAACTTTCAATCATTCTAACCAGATCGAACCTTTAAATTCGAAATATTTGTCTGTAACTATTGCATATTTTATTGTGAATTTCAAATAATATATGTGTAAAAGATCTAATGTCTTATGAAGTGTGAATGAAGTCATCTTACTAGGTAATTATCCACATAAAATAATAATTCTTACCTTTTACGAACAATCGCACATTGAATGGATATTGACATTAAATTTTCTCATAGAGCATGAGGATTAGCAGTTTGAATCCACTTACCTGTGGCTCGGTGTCCTATCTGCCTTTTGAGAGGTACAAAAAGGGTGGGACACGAGACGAGAGCGATCCGGCCTCCATCGGGCGTCGCACTGTCGGCCACATGCACCAGCACTCGGACCGTCGCCTCATCGTACCAGAACTGACTCAGTTGCTGCAAATGATAAGTCGACATCTATTCACGTAAAAGTTGTAGGGTTAGTCCCTGAAGTTGATATGGTAACATTAAGAAGAAGCATGACAGTTATCTCTAGTAATAGCAGGGTCAGTATCATTTAAAGTAGCATACTTATAAGTAATAATACGCAGTCTGCCTGCATAGTAGCGACATTGTCCGGCCGAACGTGCTGAAAATCACGCTAATAGCTTAGAAAAGTAGCCGCAGGTCGCTCGGTGTGGTAAGTAGCGCTAGTTTAATACACAATTTGTTCAGAATATGGACAGCACTTGCTTGCATAAAAACGTCTCGGAAAGGAGCTTTTTTTGCGGCGTAAGTGCAATCACAAAGGTAATGTATGACTTGCTTCATTTATCGTCGTTTAAAATTTTCTTATAAAAGTGATAATGTGAGACTATAACTTTTAAATGTCTTGGATCTACATAATATTTCGTTATTAGTATTTTTAGTAGTAAAGTCCCTTAAGAGGTAGAAAAATGAGGTGATATTATGTCATATTTTTGAGAAATATAAAAAACATTGAACATTGTAAAGTTTCATCGTTTTTAGGATTTGTTTGGTTAGTTCAGTTAATACTTTGGTCCGGGAAATGGATATTACTTTTCGCTCAGATAAAGAGTACCATCCCATGAAATACAGTAAAAAAAGTTAGCTATAGGATGCAGGCAAAGCTTATTGCTAATGCGTACATTTGGACTTATATAAGAATACATAATTTGACAGCTCTGTCTCTACTGAAACTAGTCTACATTCCTGTAGGTATCTTACGAAACCCTATACTAGTCCTTAAACCTCTAACAGTTCAGAACTTTTAAAATCGCTCCAGTACTTGACATTATCCCAAAAATATATATATAAAAATTACATATATATGTATTACTACTAACTAAAGAAAAATTTTGTTGCCCAGCAATTTTAGAATACAAAATTACTAGAAAACATAAAAAAATTAAGATGTTGTTTTGAGAAAACAAAGGATATCATCATGTATGGTACAAACACATTTTATTGTTTTATTGTTGTGTATTTTTTTTTTTATTTATTATTAGTATGTATTGGCTTTAATTATTTCTTCAAATATCGTAATTATATTTGTATCAGAAAAATTCTTTAGTTGAGATTACCCAGTCTTCATCAAAGAGTATGTTCTCTTTTAACTTGTTGTCAGCCTCTAACTTGGTAAATATTTCCTGTCGCTTCTCTTGCTCTGCGTAGAACTCCTGGAGTGCTGCAAATGTTTCTGCTGATAGGCTTGGAATGTCATCATCATCTTCCATCATACAAACTGTGTGTGTCTGGATAGATATAATTATTAATTATTAGCTATTTAAAGTTTTTTTACCTACACCCAAATATTAATGATTTTTAACTCTTTTTAGTAATACACTGCTGCAATTTTTCATCGAAACTTCTAAAACCTAAAACGAATTTCTATTGAAGACTTAAAACTACTTGTTATTAAACTTTGTGAATATTGGACATGTAGGAAAATAATGGACCAAAAAAATTCAAACCCACCGTTCCTTGCTAATATGGTGTCATCAATTTTTTGTATGGGGTTCAAAAAAATAATTTCAAAAACCCATTTGGAAAATATTAAAATTTAATATTTTTTTTGAATTTTTAAATACACATAAATAACACCAGTAAACAGAAGCAGTAGGGTACAGTACAGTTCACATAGTCTCATAGAGATCTGAAGTTTAAGGAACCGTCACACTGCAATATGGTGTCATCAATTTTTTGTATGGGGTTTAAATAAATAATTTCAAAAACCCATTTGGAAAATATTAAAATTTAATATTTTTTTTGAATTTTTGAATACACATAAATAACACCAGTAAACATAAGCAGCAGGGTACAGTACAGTTCACATAGTCTCATAGAGATCTGAAGTTTAAAGAACCGTCACACTGCAATTTTCAAAAATTAAAAAAAAATACTAAATTTTAATATTTTCCAAATTACTTTCAGGGGGTTAAAAATGAGGATATAAACTATCATTTAAGGTATATATTAGAGAAAAATACTGAGCCGTCTTCTACCTGGAGGGGCCCAAACTTTGTATGTATTGAAAATACTTTTTGGATTTAAAAAAAAAAAGTAGCTCAAAGGTTATAGTGTGGTATATTTTTAGAACCGGCTTATCAAGCCCTTTCCCCCACACTATGGGTTTCTGAAAAAAAAATTTTTAAATCCGACATCATAACCCCTAAGGAAAATATTTTGAGAAAATGTGGCCCAAAATTATTATTTTGCCCTAAATCGATTTGCGGTTTTCGAGCGAAAAATTCCATACATGTATTTTGTTGACGCAAACGCGATAGTAGCATTAAAAACTCACACTAGGCACACAGGTCTGGGAAAAAAATTTCAGGAAATCAATTTTTTGGCTAATTACATTTAAAAAACATTTATAGGGTTTATAATATACATTATAATTATTCTTGAATAGATTAGTAGAGTAGATTATTGAAGTTAGTGCTGTTTTTATTAGCGAAGTCAAAAAAAAGAATATTGTTTTTGTACTTTTGTTTCCTACTTACTATCCATTTTCCACTGCTGACTCACTCTTATGGGGTTCAAGAGTTAGAGGGCCATCAGCCATGAAATAGCACAGAAATTACAAAAGGGTAGGTAGATAATTTAAAGGTAATATTTAGTAGATCAGAAGAGTAGCAGTAGTCTCCAAATTCTTTTTATATTTCAGATTTTAACATTTCCTATTACAAAAGTGTAAAGTAGTAGTGTAGCAGTACTTTTAACTAAGTACTTGTTTACTTTAAGTACCTGTAAGTAATTGCTTTTACAATGGAATAATAGGCCACATAAATGATTAACCCATGGGTTGTTATCTAACATAAGTCAAAATAAACAAATTTGTATTGCTGGAAGTTACCTATAGAAACCAGAACTTGTCTCAGTACTTATAAACCCTGCATCTACTCTATTATAAACATAAAAAATTACAATACATCCCTTCTTTTGAAAGACGGTTAAAAACTAATAACACCGTAAATTTACATGTGTGTGTGTGTGTGTGTGGCGTACCTAAGTATGACACACGCACGACAGATAAAATAGATTTAGGTTAGTTATGTAGCGCTATTTCAAGATGTGTATCGCGCTGGAAAATAAAGTTTTATTAAATTGATTACACACTTACTTTAAAGTCGCAATAACAAGTGCAATTTCTAGAGCAAATTTTTAATATGTGGTAAGGTTAATAAATACATACCTACTTACGGAATTGTTTGCTGTTTCAATAATTTGGTTAAGTTTTTGTTTAACTAATTAGTGATGGGCCATAATCTCCGAGTTATTTGTTGCACCTTAGATTCAAGGGATTCGAACGACACAAACACGAGAAAAAAAATATTAATGTTACATATATGTAAATCAAATTCATTCATTCAATATACAACAGTGCAGTACAAGAAAATAAGCAGTTGATAGAATAACTTTTATGTTTTATCAATCGCTGTAAATGTTTGTTGTAAGTACCCCATCACTAGCTAGTTTTACAGATTAAAGAACAAAGACAGAAGAAAAAAAAGTAAGTGTTGCAACAATAAAACTTCTATACCAGTACATTTCTTAGAATTCCTAGCGTAACAACTAACTAACTAAACCGGACTCAGAATCTGTTTGCAATTCGTGTAAACAAAAATGACCTTGACACGCGTCTTTCGCTTTGTTAGTCTATGCAACATATACATAAATACGTATAATATTTCTTATTGTAAATTTGGAATTTTGAAGATTTTAGGTTTAATCAGTGTCGTGATTTGAAAACCAGTTAAAGATGGGAAGGAAGGATGGGGAAGAAAGGTACTCATGTAAGTATTTTAATGATTTATGATTACATTACCAGAAAAAGTGAACATTAAGTAAAGTAAGGTTATGTTTACAAGATTTGCACAGAGATTTTGAGTCAGGTTTAACTACTAATAGTGAGTGAACTTTAAAAAGCTTTTGAGAGCGCAGTATGAATATTTTTTTGAGGCTTAATTTTTTAACCTTGAAATAGTTTTGAGCGTATTGATTGTCACCCATGAGAAATTACGAGAGATTTTTTTTTACGGTATTTTAAACTTTAGTAGGTAAATAGTTTTTCTATATTTTTAGGGTACCAAACTCTGCACCATAAGAGGAAAAACAGATTCTGAGATCACTAATGTCCGTCCGTGCGTCTGTCACAGAGTAGGGACAGGCAAATTTGATGAAATTTTTAGACTCATCACAAATTATATATTAACATTTGACGTATCGTACGTTAATATCTAAGAATAGATATTAAGAAAATAATGAACAAATTGAAATGTACTTACACAAAAAATACTCAAAATAACAATGTATTGTGTTCGTCTATATCTTATTTAAATAAATAAAGAAACACATTTGACACGGTCGTTTAGTTAGTTGCTAAATATGATAATACACTGTCTGAAGAAGTCATATTTTTCTGCAAAATTAGTCATTAGATGTTAGTCAGTCAGAATACATAACACTAAGAAGTACTGATTTTATTTAATAGTTTTGTTCAAGTTTAAATTGGGTAGACTATGTGTAAATAAAGATTGTGCGTCTAATTTCATATAAGCCTATATTGGTCCACTGCTGGACATAAGCCTCCTCTATGGCGCGCCATTTCTCCCGGTCCTCTGCCTTCCGCATCCAGCCACCACCAGCATCCTTTTAATTTAAAGCATTTATTAAATGATAATTCAAAATCAGTTCGGCATAGGTTAAACTTGTTAAGCCCAAAGTATTTAGGCCAAACTTGATTGTCCTGGGCTAAACAATTATATCATGACCCGCTAAGGATGAACCCGTTTGACCCAGGACAAACTAATTGCGCCTAAAATCTGGTTTGGCCGGTAACATATGGCTTAAATCACCCTCGGTGAGAGTAGGCCGTGCCCAAACAGTAGGGACGTATGAGGCTGATAAGGTGCATATATTACCCTAAACATGGGTACAGTAATAATTTTTTTACATTGTCATACTGAGTCGACTGTTGTGACTGCCAAAATGACAGATATTTATAGTGTTATTTCGATTAAAAATTAATATATAAGATCTTGATATTATGAAAAAAGGCTGGAAAGCAATTGAAATACATTTAAGGATCCTGCAACACTGTAAAAGTTAAAAGGAACGAGTTAAACCTGATATTATACAGTAAAAATCCTTATTTTTAAATGAGTAAACTTAGGCCAAAGCTGTGAATTTGATGCCACGACCTGCTTTCCATACACTTCTGCAGTTGCTAACTATGCAGCACTCACTCTAAAATTCACACAGAAATCAACAAGACAAAAGGAAATCGATGTAAACAAAACAGGTCCTTTCTGTTTGTTATTATTTTTTATTTATTATAAGTTATAAGGCTTCTGAAAGGTCGGCAACGCGCGAGTGTTACCCCTGGTGTTGCAAGCGTCCATAGGCTACCGTAACCGCTTACCATCACGCAAACCGTGAGCTTGTTTGCCACCTCAGTGGCATGGGTCTCTATTATTTCAAATTTTAGTTTGTTCGGGTAAGTTGATTTCGAAAAACATGTGTTTATTATGTGCGTGATGACAGGTTGAGTAGCGTAGTTATTAATTAGGTAAATTTTTCGGAATATTGGTAACCCACAACCTACTGATTGCCTCGCAGCCTAGTTGGTAGTGTGACCGGCTGCTGTGCAGATGGTGTGGGTTCGATTTTCGCACTGGACAAACATTTATGTTATAAACATTTGTGTTTGTCTTGAGTCTGGGTGTATTTATGTATGATATGTATGTATTTACAAAAAAAAGTAATATATATGTATTTGTATCTGCTGTCTGGTATCCATCACACAAGCTTTGCTTACTTTGGGGCCAGACGGCGATATGTGTTATGTCCAAAAATATTTATAATTTTATTTTATTTTACTCAGAAAGGTTGAAAAGGTCAAATAAAATTAGCTTATTCGTAGTGCACTCTCCAGTGACATCAATATATAAGCTTCTTGGTGAACTTTGTCTCGGCGCAAAATGCCGACAAATGGCACTAAAAATGTGTCAGGGTTGTCACAAAAAAATACATTTCTATGTTGAAAATGATTTTTAAAGTTAAGTAACGTCAGGCTTGGTCAGTAATTGGATGGTCGACAGCTTAGTGGCACATTTTTTATTGTGTTTGTAAATTTCTTTTATAGTGGTAGGTACGGGGCCCTCAGTGCTCGAGTCCGACACGCACTTGGCCGGTTTTTTTAAAGATGCCGAACCGACAAATAATTGCGGCATTTATTGTTAGATGATTTCATCCATATAAATATAGTATATATAACAGGTATAAGTCGTGCCACGTAAGTTGAACCATGCGCATAAAAAAATATTTTCGGGTCCATTGACCCATTGCAACGCAGGCCCTGGGGTACAATCACGAACTTAAATTTTCAAAGTCGAAACTTCTGGCTCAAGTTTATGCCAATTCAAAATTATGTAGAAGGTGTCATGCCGTTACTAATGATTGACAGTGATTAAAAAATATTTACAAATTTTATTTTTATGAAATTCTTATATTTTAACTGTTACATTTTTTACACCTAACGACTACTTCCAATGCCAATGTTGTTTAAAAAGTACAATATCTTGTAAGATGATCCGATATTACGTATTTATGACAATTCCAGTTAAACAGGGTGTATTTATCAAAACATTTTTGTAACAAATGCACTTCATAAGATAAAATTACTGGGTATATAAGACGTAATAACTATCGTCTCGTGTGTCGGGCGCAGGGCAGTGCCAGACAGTAAGTACTTAGTTACATAAGAAGTAAGGAAAAAAATATGAGAAATTACGAGCCACTCACAAAACATTCGTTAGTACTATTGTCCGTAACTGTACCTGCGCGGACGACCGCCATTTTGGTTCAACTTACGTGGCGCGATCTATACTTACTCGACAGTCAAATTATGTAATGTATCTACCATACCTACTCGTATATTAATAATATAAAATTTAACCTAAATTATGTTATGAAGTGACATAGTTACTAAGGGCGCGTTCGTTCTGGGATTAAGAGTTCCCACGATTGATACTTTTTACAGTTGATAACGCCAGTTTTGCCACCGACACCTGTGGTTCTTGTAGCTTTCTAACGATACTAACAAAATTTTAAGTTGCAAAACTTGCAGAACAAACGGTGGACGTACAGACACTACGATAAAACACACAAACAATACCATAAACAATTAATATGTATGGGCAGATTAACACAAAAACCCCACCTCCAGACATGGATTTTAGATCCGGATTTTCGGTGGCAAAAGTGACAAAAATATCGTAAACGAATGCATGACAGTTTGTTGCAGATGATACTAAACTTTTGATATTTTTGACATCAATGCAAAACAAACGGATGACAGATGACAATGTAAACAAAAATGATGATTCTGAATCCCAACACGAACTCGCTCTAATATGTAAATTATCTGATTTGAAAACGAAGAACACACATTATTCTTATCGCAATAATTATAAAATTTGACTAGCGATAACGACCCGCGAGACATTACTTAAACAGTACCTGCGCGCACTGGCGGTCATACGGAGCGGTCGCCTGCGAAATAGGGGTGGGGAGCCCCCGCCCTGGACCACACCGAACCTCATTGTTGCCCTGTCTCGACAGCCGAGTTACCTCACTATTAGTAGTTATTACAAATTCAAATTCAATATAATTTATTCAGTTTAGGCTACAATAATTGAGCACTTATGAATGTCACTACGCCATCGGTTCGTAAGTCTACAGGGCGGGAGACCTTGTACTGAGAAGAACCGGCAAGAAACTCAGCAAGGGCATTTCTTTTCTCCCTTTCTCTTACAGCGTCCAATTAAAATATTGGAAAATGCCCTCCCTATCATAAAAGGACACTTTCCATTACAAACATAAAAAAAACATGAAATATAAAGCACAAGCACAACATAAAAAAGTATCTAATATAAACAAAATACAGTTTATGTATTCATCACTAAGAAATAATACACTATGATACCTATATCTGCTCAATTTTGTTTTTAGGTGTTTCCCCATTTGAAGTTGACGGCTGAGTTGGTTTCGAAAAACAGACCGCTTATATCGTCCTAAAAAATGAGAATATTATTTCGATTCCAACTTTTGACTATTTATAAACCTACGTACATATTACACGAAATTTTTGCTTTGATACTCGATTATACAGTCAAATCGTCATAAATTATGTACGTAGAGAAGTGAGTTAGGGTCTGAACCCCAAAAGTGTTAGGATAAAGGGTCTTTACACCAAAAGTGTTATTAGAATAGGTAGCTTTGGTGTAGACTCAGGGCTGTAGCTAGAGTTGAATCTACGGTAGGGCAGCAGTGGTTTCATGTAGGGCGCAAGTAATTTTTACTTGCTTTTATTTAGCTCACAATGCTTCCTTTTTCATTTTTATTTTTCCTTCAATTTAGTGAATTTTATACTTTTTAGTGATAATTTAATTAAATTTTCACTTAATTTTTCACGTTCCACCCCTAATGTCCAACTTCAGGTGCACTTCCTGCATACGCCAAGAGGTGATAACATCAAAATGAACATAAAATTAGTGATCTGCGACTCTCAAAACCCCCGGATACCCATTTTGAAGATTTTTAAATTTTTCACCTCCACCTCTAGGTTGTACCCCTGGTACAACTCTGGGAGGGGGTTGTTGGTCAAAAGCAACGCATGCGTACTTACATACAATCACTTGATAAACTCTCAATTAATATCCACTAAAACTCTAGCACGTCAAATATTCGTGTGTAGCGCACGCCTTGGTTTTCACGTGGATATAAAAAAAAAATTATATTCATTTTGAAAAATTATTTTTTACTTTTTAGTACTATTTTCGGTTAGATTGAATTTTTATATGATTCTTATGTTTAAAGAAAAGCAAGTTTTTAAAAAAATCTTTTCTTACTTTTTTTTATTTCTATCTTGAACCTGCTTGTGAGCATGAGTAATTAAAGTAGTAGGTAATTGGATGGGAACGCGGGAAAACAAAAGCAAAATGGTAACATACACACTGTAAATGCCACCATAATGCAACAATTTAGTATTTAATCTATAGGCTTCTGCCAGAATTATATAATGCTATAATAGTGAAAAACCGCGGTTGATTCAGAAATAATTTGATAGATGTCGCTAGTAGTAAACAATAATATTTTTGTATTAATTTATATTACGGGAAAACAATTCATATATATTATACCTAAGTTTATAGTAAGGTAGGGCATTGTCCCACAATGCCCCCCCCTTAGCTACGGCTCTGTGTAAAGTCCTAATCTTTTATATTGTGCAGCGCATCGTATAAAGCACTGATTTTAAACTTTACTAGAACCTATACTGAATGAAAGTTTTGCACCAACAAAGTTACGTAAGGGACGTAAGAGCCTATTTTACTATTTTTTGTTTGTTATTGCATAACAATACTTTAATTCAAATATTATTTATTTCAGGGGATTAATGATACCATGGATTTACAAAATTTAGAAGTGGTTCCTCTACACAGGCATCCACAATATTTAAAACAGTGTTGCGACTTGATAAACGAGGAATGGCCTCGGAGCAAAACTGCGAGAATGGTCTCCTTGCAAGCATCCTGCGATAGTTTGCCGACAAGTTTAGTTTTAGTTAACGACAAGAACCAGGTATTAGGTCATAGCAAATTGACGGCCATACCAAGCATACCAGAAAGTTGTTTTATAGAATCAGTGGTTATCAGTAAAGCACTGCGAGGCAAAAAATTGGGAACTTTTCTTATGCAAAAAACAGAGAATTATTGCCAAAATGAACTGAAATTGAAAATGATTCATTTGTCAACAAAGGGACAAGAACATTTTTATACTAAATTAAGATACGAAGTTTGTGCACCAGTGTCCATTTACGGGAGTTACTCGTCAAGAAGCCCTGGTCTTCAGCAATCCGAATCAAGTAACGAGAGGGTGCCAGTACAAAGCAGCATTTTAAAAGCTGGGGAGGCCCGGCCTCCTCCACCCCCACCGATGCCGAAGTATTATAATATACACAATAGTAGTATTAAGAGAAACAAAACATTTATGTTAAAGAATTTAATGTAGCTGAAAAAATATATATATATGATTTATGTTGTTGTTTGTGTGCTGTGTGGTATAAATTACAGTTTGAGTGCCTATTTCATGATGTAAATAGGAACCTACTATATTATAAAAACTTTAGGTAAAACGATTTATTTCATATACAGTCAAAGGAAGACCCATTCTTATAACAGTCTTCACTTTAACATCACGAATATTGGTATTTGAAATGTAAATAAAATAATGAAGGACTACCTCATATATTGGTCTGTGGTTATATAGTTAACCTTTGCCTGGTCCTCCTTTTCTTATAACATCTGACTCCAACAATGGTGTAAGAATAGGGGACGGCAAGGAAGAAGTTCAATTAAATGAAAATCACTTGTAGATCACTTTTTATTATACCAAGCCTTATATATTACACACCCATTTACTTTTTGATTATTTTATTATCTCAACAAAGCGACTGCGTAACTGACTGAATTTTGTTTCCGTGCAACCTATTTGTAGTGTCAGCTGTAACATGCTAGGTTGCATGTGTAAATGTGTGCTAAAGCCGTCTCCCCTTAAAAAAAATTGTCAAAAATAAAATTTTAATATACAATAACATTTTCCGTGGTCGGGTTTTTGTTTGTTGTCTACATAAGAGTTGGTGCATTGATGTACTCACTGTTGCTGCACCGAGTTTCAGTATAATTGCGCTATCGTTCTTAGTTTAGTAGGAGCCAGTAGTCCGGCTTTAAAAAAACGGCGTTTCCGTGCGAATTAACCTATACAGAGAGCTCCAGAACCCCTACAATCATCCATTCAAAGTAGGTCTACCTCTACCGTATCAAGCGATGTGTTAAATTTACCGTAGGGAGAATGAATGAAAAAGCTACAAGCAAGATTGCCCAAGAATGTTATTATATAAAAAAAAATAGTTTAGTAGCAACTACCGCGCGACAACTTCTCTTAAGAATATTTTTCGCGTCTTCAAAAAAATTAGTTTTTTAGCGATAAAAAACAAACCGCTAGACCGATTTTGCTTAAACTCTTTTCAGATCTAAGACATGACGTGGCGTATCGATTGATATGGTCACGAGACAAATTGGTCCATTGGTTCTTGAGCTATCGAAGAGCAAAAAAGCTAACCTACATCATACACACAGACATTACTCTAAAAATGATAGCAAACGAACCTGGTCTACTGGTCTCAAAACTTGGTGAAGGAAAGGCAAACGAAAAAATGTTACGATTGGTAGCAAGGATGTATATAGATAGGTACATTCAAATTACGTAAACAAAGTTCTACCTCTATACTAGCCGAGCCAAAACATTTAATCAGAACAAGTTTCTCAGGATGGATGTCAAGAAATTTTTTTACTCTTACTGTAGCGCTCTTTTTCGAAAAACTAGCGTGGCGATTTATTAAAGAAAATGTGGGTAAAATCGAACGTAACGGTCACGTTTTGTGGAAGAGTTACGCCTTATGCTTTATTTATTATTATTATATTATATTATCTATTAGAGAGAGCCATTTTTTTTTATCAACCAGTTCCTGGTCCCTTTTTTACAATATTGGAAGGTTATGTACAGTATAATCTATCCCACTACTTACTATCGTAATAAATGTGACTATTATGATCAAAATGATGTCATATTCCTTCATTGTTTGGTTTATATTATTTTTTACACTTTATGCAATGCCTACATCCTTGTTCATGCCTTCCCAAAAAATACCTATTTCTTACCATCTTACGTGTGTTACATATCTCTGGATGACTAAGGTTATGTACTAACATAAACACATTAGCCTAAACTGTTTAGGTAAATATGGTCTCGGGTTTCCAGTTGACCTACTACTACAGTTGAGTCACTACCTGGAATGAATACTTTACGTAGCAGAAATTCGGAATTTGGTTCTGATCTAAGTTGCTCTAACTCTTCGTCATTACTTTGACTTTTAGCTACTTCGGCAAAGTCAATCTGTGACAGGCATGATATTGAGTGAGTGGGAAAGTGTGTCTGCGACTAGGTTTCGGGGCCTAATATGTGTTTGGGCCTAATTGCCTAACCCTTGTGGATGGTTCCTTATCGTTTGGTTTTTTGGTAAACGCGAATGTGAGTGGCTTATGATCTGTATATTGTGAATTTCCGACCATCTACTAAGTGCCTTAAGAGAACCAATGCTAAATATATGGCAAGTAATTCTTTATCATAAGTACTTCTTTTGGCGTTCTAAGTTTTTTCGAAAAATAGCCAAAGAAGTCCATTTATTATTAACATACATTTGCAATACAGCTCTTGCACAATCATAAGAAGCGTCGGTCACTATCCCTAAGTGAGGTCGGGTAACCAAATGCAATAGCGTAGAACTCTGTAATGAAATAACGCCATCCCATAGATAGAGTTTGCGCTTGTTTGATTTGCCTTGACATAGATGATATCCAGGGTCTGATAATGAAAACCGAGTTGAGTACACCAAGTTTTTTGGACGCCAGCTTCACCTTATCTTGTAAATGATCTCGGAACTGAACATCGCTGGAGATGTCGACACCAAGGATCCCAATGCTCTTGGAGATGGAGAGGGGAGTGTTCTGGAATTGTGGGACCACAGTGAATGGAGTTTTCTTAGCGGTAAACGCGCACACTTGTGTCTTTGTAGGGTTGAATCGGACCAAGTTTACCCGTCCCCAGTCAGAGACCTGGGACAGTGTGGTCTCGATTTGAGACACAAGTTCTCCGCGGTTTTCCTCCACAACGGAACGAGGGATGTTTGCACGACCCGTGTAAAAAGCGTCTCCAGTACTGTCATCTGCATAGCAATGTATGTTGTTGATGTCCAACATGTCATTGATATGCAGTAGAAACAGCGTAGGAGACAGCACAGAGCCTTGCAGGACACCAGCATTAATGTCCATGCTATCAGAGCAACTACCGTCAACTACGGTTCGTATGCGTCTGCCGGACAAAAAGCTAGCCACCCATTTGCACAAACCCTCGGGCACTCCGTAAGATGGCAACTTCGATAGAAGACCGCGGTGCCAGACCCGATCGAACGCCTTCGCTATGTCCAGGCTACATGCCAATGCCTCCCCCTGACTCTCAATGGCTAGTGCCCATCGGTGTGTGAGATACACTAGAAGGTCACCAGTCAAGCGACCGTGGCGAAAGCCATATTGACGGTCACTGACCAGATCGTGTACTTCTAGGTATCTTAGAAGCTGTGTGTTGATCACACGCTCCATCACCTTAGAGAGGAGAGAGGTAATAGCGTTAGGCCTGTAATTCGATGGATCTGATCTATCGCCCTTTTTGGGCACCGGGTGCACATTCGCAGTCTTCCATGAAGACGGAAATTGCCTAGTGTGGTAGGAAAGCGCGAAGAGGCGCGTGAGTACAGGACATAACTCAGGAGCACACTGCTTAAGCACCACTCCTGGTATACCGTCTGGCCCACTCGACTTATGAACGTCTAGAGAGAGCAACGCCCGCCTGACCTCCCGCTGCGTTATGGAGATTTCCGGCATGGTCTTACCGCACCACGGTATAGTAGGTGGTACAGCGCCTTCATCGTTCATATTCGAGTTCGAGGCAAAGAGACTGCCCAGTAGATCGGCTTTCTCTTTAGCACTATGGGCCAAGTCACCATCGGTCTTTCGCAGTCGTGGTAACGACGACTGGCAGAAGTTCCCTTCGGCAGCTTTGGCAAGCGACCAGAAAGCACGACTCCCAGAAGGATAGCTCGCAAGTCGCCCACCTATTTTGCCGATGAATTGGAATTTTGCTCTGGCAGTTGCTTTCTTACTGAACCTCGAGGCAGCATTTAATTTGCGTTTTAATTCAGAAATATTCGGATCCTCATTATTACGAGCCGGTCCAAGCTTCATATGCATTTTGCTTAAGAATTTTAGCTTTTCTGCAAGACCTATTAAACCACGGCCGTTTTTTGACGCCGGCAGCTACTCGCGGGTTAGGAATATAGCATTCCATACCAGCAAGGATTGTCTCAGTGACTGCGGCTGCGCAGACGTCAGGATCTTCTGAGTTAAAGCAGATATGCCTCCACGGGTACGATGCGTAAAATTCTCGCAATCCATCCCAGTCTGCCGACTTATAGTGCCACACACGACGCCAATTAGTTGGCCCAGAAGGATCGGGTTGTGTGCCTGACATTTGAGTCCGGACGAGACAGTGCTCCGAGGAGCCAAGAGGCGCATCCACTGAGACGGAGTATCCGTCCGGACGAGTAGTCAGCAGAAGGTCCAGTAAGGAGCTCGTATGTTCCTCTATATCTGGTATTGTCGTTGGAGAAAGTACCAGCTGAGAGAATCCATAGGTCAGAGCAAATTCGTGAGCAGATATTCCAGCATAGTTATTGGTTCGAGAACTGAGCCACTCGCGATGGTGGGCGTTAAAGTCTCCCAAAATAACTAGTTCTGCTGTGGGATATTGCTCTAGAACTTTGTCAGTCGTCAAACTCAGGTGCGTGAAGAGTCGAGTTAACTCCGTGTCACCGCTATGAGACCTGTATAGGCACGCATAGATACGAGTGTGGCCGCCGTAATCTACGCGCACCCACAATATCGACAGGTCCCTGTCTTCAAGGCTATGAAGGCGGCGACAGCAGATATCCTCCCGGACGAACATACATACACCGGCACGACTCATGAAATTGTGTTCGAGTTTGTAGCCGGGATAGTGAAGGTATGATGTGTCGGCCGGGCAGGATATCTGCGTCTCCGTTAGAAAAAGAATGGTCGGCTGCGCAGTTTCGAGATGGTGGTGGACTGCGTTAAGATTTGCGTGAATACCCCTGATGTTGCAAAAATCCACATTATATGTGGATGGAGTAGCCGCTGTGCAAACTCTTTTCTTTTTCTTTCTTATGGCCATAATATATAAAAGAAGTTACTAAGACTAAGGGATGAGGATTCACTGCACAGACAGCATAGAGGACAAAAGGTGCGGTTCTAAGACTGCCGAAGCTCGCCACAGATGATACGGTTGCTGGCACGGCGGGCGGAAGGGCCCCTGATCCCCCTCTGTTGTAGTAGCCGGGTCCACTCCGGTCTCCTTCTCCGGCACGACTACCACTTCAGATACTTTACACAGGCTGGCGAATCAGCCTCCTAGGGCGGAGATTAAGTGATCCCTGGCTTCGGGATCCCGTTCAACCTGCGGGCGGCCAGCGGTCAGCCGTTTCATCAGGTCTCCCTGACCGCCGAACCAGCACGCCGCGTCTACGCCGAGCATGACAGCAACAAGCACCGCCGGTCCTCCGCTGTCCGCGCAGCGAATCCTCAAAGAGCTCTGGCAACCTTACTCACCGCCAGGAACACAACACTACTCAATGTTAGTGTTATTATGGCCGCGGTTTTCTGTAAGGTGGAGGTACTTCCCCAGTTCGGGCCGCTCATTCGAGCAAGTACTCGCTATGCCCTGCTTTAGTTGTTCGGGTGGCTTATTCGAGCGAGTACTTGCAGTGCCCTACCTCTCTCAAAATGTATGTTGTAGAATGATCCTAGGACGTTTGCAAATGACCGTATAATCGCGCAATAAGAAAGATTTTATAATAGGCCGAGCTATTTAAGGGATCATTACAAAAATCTGAGTTCAAATGTTTTTTTTTTCAATTATCCTAAGACATACTGTGTTATTGCTGATTTTTCAGTTATGAAAACTGTATAATTTTCTTTTTGTATACTTTTATATTTTAGCAGCCATTGTTAATGATTCCTAAGAAATAACTAATCTTTGCTAACGGAAGCGGTTTTCACCTGCGATTATAGTAGCGCTCATCCAAGTAAATCTAAGCACTGTATTTTAATTTAAGTTTTATTAGGCATCGGCATTGCCACAATTCTTTGACATGAGTGGACCCTCACTAACCAAAGAATTGACTCGTAAAGGATCAAAGGCTGATCTATCGGATATCTGACATTTTAAGGAAAAATTAGATACAAATGTCGCTGGACTGAACTTTAAAAAATACTTTAGTATTAAGGATAGCTGAAGAAATACATACATTTTTCTATTCCCTGCAATAAAAAGTTTCAAAGTTCCATACTTACTCAGTTTTGAAAATCGAACTTTTAAGACCTCAGTGCGAATTTACTCCCAGGTCAGTTCGAAAAGCCGTATGAAATTGCATTTCATACTTGTGACTAGTTATATTTTTAGCGCAGCCGTAGAAGTAAAATATGATGTCACCAGCGGGCGGCCGATAGACCGGCGAGAATGATGGTGGCCGCTTCGTGCCTTACCGCGTCGCAGGGTCATTTATTCTAATAAACTGAAGTTTTTAATTTTGTTTCTAATAAATATCTAATTTTTTTTAATTTGGATTTGCAGGCAGTGGAAAAAGTAACATTCGTACCGTGTACAAAATGGCTTTCCTTACCCTCGGAATAAAAGCTTCTTCCCTCGGGTCAGAAAAAGCGTGATTTGCATTAGTGAATGTTTTTTACCGAAGTAGAATAGCTATTCTATGATTTTATTATAATTTAAATTACTATGCCCATTTCTTGTAATAACAAAAAAAAGTTTGAATAAACAATTTCAATCATTTAATTATTTCATAAATTAAAACTTAGCTTTATCTATAAATTCTATAGCTCGTTGTCGTATACTCTCTGCATGTTCTGAATCTCCTAATTTTTCTTCGACTTCTATCCATTTTCTGTACAATATTTTCATTTTCCGAGCTGGTAACTTTTGTGACGTTATCCGTTCCATAACTTGTCTGAAAAAAAAACACATATATTACAACAATCAACAGTAGCCTGGTGATTTAGTCCACAGGGGTCGCATGAACTAACTCCCAACTTATTTTATAAAAAAACAGAACTTGAAAAATAATAGTTTCAATAAAAAAAAAATCAAGATGCTGTTTTATGCACTCTGGGTCGGTAGTTTCTTTGCAGAAATGATAGGTCTATTATATAACTACTGATTATAATATAGATACGGATACTAAAATCTCTCACTATCGATAGTTCAGCTAGGTTCACGATCGCACGACCCAAACACCTCACGCTGTTTAATTTGGGCTTATTCTAGGGCCTAATTTGGTATCCTCAAATGAAGGCCTATTATAATTTGTGCTCAACTTTTAGTATGGTAAAATCAAAAACTATATCGGTAGACCGCTACTACCAGGACGGATAGAGGGAACACAAATAAATCAGCCTCACTCAAAAATTAATGCTAAATTTGTGTTCTAAATTTCTGATACTTTGACAATTTGTGCTCCTTCGCAAAAAGAGAAAAACGACATGAAAGTCGGCCGTGCTAAATCCGCGGTCGCACGACCCAATCACTCCACGATGCTCAATATGAAACTGGATGTGAAACTAGCATCCTCAAACTTAACACATATACGACAATTTCGTACATTCAATAAGTAGTCGTGGTGTATGTTATCATTTTACAATTTATGTTCATTTATCATTTTTTGAACGACTAAATTGAATGGCCTAGTATCACACAAAATTAATGTGAGGTTTTCTATTAAAACTTAAATAATTTAGGTTTAATAAGTTAAAGGAGCACTCTAAATACCAAGCTTAGTAACGATGTTATGTCTCTGTTGTTTACTTTATAGTGGTTGGTGACGAGCTATCAGGGGATGCACCATGTGCAATCCGCCTTTGGTTGCCTGGTTTTGGTGGGGCCTTGGATGTGTGGCGCACGAGTACGTACGTGTATGTGTGTATATACATATTTGGATAGATATTGTAAACTTGATGGCTTGGTTGCTGCATGACTGATTGGTAACAGGTATACATCCGGGAGTTTCTTGTCACTTCTTCTCCCCTTAGGCTAGTTTCCGAAGTGATGGTTCATTTAAATGATGTGCATTTGTTGCCGGGCTGTTGTGTAGGGGCTGAACCACTTTTGGGTGTGCGACGTTTGTTTGAATGTGTGTATGCATATATGTATATGTGCGTGTTTGTGTGTAGCACCCGCTCGTGTTCGGACCCTGCCGCTATCGGGCTGCCGAACGAGGATTGAATCAGATAGGACCTATAAGTTAATTTACAGTTTTATTTTAATCTTTTATATTAACTTTAATATGTATATGAATACCTATTCATTTATTAATGTATTTGTTGAGCGAAGCGATGGCTGATTCATGATCATACTTGTGAAGGAGGCTGGTCTGCTCTTGCAAACTTCTTTGTATTCGTAGTATAT
Organism: Apoda limacodes; assembly: GCA_946406115.1. NCBI lineage: Eukaryota > Metazoa > Arthropoda > Insecta > Lepidoptera > Limacodidae > Apoda > Apoda limacodes. The sequence goes on from OX291542.1 coordinate 16,680,662, forward strand.
ATATATATGTATATGTGCGTCTGCTGTGTAATATTATATATTATATGAATATATTTTTCTCGACAGTTACTTTAAATCCCGTCACAGAATAATTGAAGACTTTTAACGTATCACATAGTGCCCGCTCTATGCAAACTGAAAAACAATAGGCAATTGAAATATTACCTAAATATTGATTGTTTTTTTTTTTATCAAACTATTTACATTGTAAATCTTGTTTATTTACTGTTTCAATACAAAACATGTATTTATTAGTTGATACACTATAATTTTATGTTTCGTTCGTGATTTTACCTATTGGACGCTAGTTTTAGTTTATTTACTTGACGATTCGAAAGTGTTCTTAGTAACCCATTTGAATAAAAAGATTTTGATTTGATTTGATTCCTCTGTGAAAAACCGAAATAAACACTTATGAGAACAAAAATGTTATTCACCAGCTAACTTGGTGGTTGATAACAAAGACCATTGAATCTTAAGTAAAGGAATACACACAGTTCTTCGGACATTAATATAGCGATATATCAAACCGAACGATAAGTGGACTGCGGTAGTGTTGTGAGATTTACAGATTTATCTGTATTTATCCAGATCTTCAAGACACCTTACAGTTTTTTTAAAATGTATTTTTCATACACAAAGTTTATTTTGATTTTACAAAACTAAAATTTAAGCACAAATTTCAAGGGCCTTGCATTCAAAGAGCACAAATTAGGCCCCGATAAAATGAGCCCACAATGAGCATCGTGGAGTGATTGGGTCGTGCGACCGTGAATTTAGCACGACTCATTTTCATGTCGTTTTTTTGTTTTTGCGTAGGAAAACAAATTGTCAATCAACTATCACAAATGTAGCCCTTTTTGTCGAAGTGGGTCTCATAATTTGACCTTGTGTGGGCTTTGCAGGAGTGAAGTTGGCACGACCCAAAATGAAAATGAAATCACAAATTTCAGGAATACAATTATTGAAAAGCACAAATTCAGCACAATTTTTTCAAATGGTGTTTGGGAATTTGTGCTCCCGTGGGTCGTGCGACATTTATCAGCGCAGCAGCAGCTCATTTTATTAAGCACACCCACCTGACGCATCCAACATCAACGTTATTCACCAACGTATCGACATAAGTGTGAACACATCGACGACTTGCCTACTCGACTAGCATTTGTCCAACATATGTTGCACTCACCTGACATTGGAACATATTATGTTGGACGAAAACCCATGCTACTCACAAACGTATCGACAATAATGATGCTCCCGTTGACACGATGCGGATTCGCAGCTACTATTTGTTCAACATATTTTGTAAATTTACCTCACGTGTTCAACATCTCCACCCTTCACCAACATATCGACGTAAGTGCTGCACACGTCGACGCGTTGCGGGTACACAGCTAGTATTTGCTCAAACAAGGCCTCTGCTCTTTCACGCTCGCCCATCGAACGCTCCATCAGCGCAAATTGTACTAATACTGCCACATCTGTGTAAACATAAACTTTTTTAGTTCCCATTTCAAGCGTAATTCTGTTTGACAAAATAACCTAGAAAAAGGCGGTATCAACAATGTTTATTATTAAATAAGGAAGGAAAAATATTTGTGACAAACATTTAAAAAAAAAATTTTTTGAAATAATTTCAAGTTTAACAAAATTAGTTAAAAGGTTAAACAGGTTTTAAAAATTTACTTTTGAAAAAGTAAAACATTGTATAATTTTTGCGTTTGTTTCAAATCTAAGTACGATAATTTGATGGACACAGGTTGTTTGAAACTTACGTTCTTTCTTCTCTAAAACGCTGACACCCTTCTGCATAATCTGCCTCGCCTTTTCCACTAAACCCAGCTTGAAGCAGGCATTCCCACACTGTATGTAGGTTTTTGGATCACGCTTATATTTCCTGATCATAAGATCCACTAAAGACGTCAGCTCCTGCTGATTGCTTATCTCCACAAAAATGTCGAGGACTTTGGAGTGGATCTTGAAGGGTTCGTTCATTTGGAGAGCTTCTTCTAAAGTCTTTTGTTGCGATTCCTGTGTTTATGAAGTTTAGGAATAAAACTAAGTGATTAATACAAAAATTAAACTGTGTATTGCACCAACATTCGTAGTTTCAGAAATTAACGCGTTCAAACAAACAAACCTTTTAGTATTATTATATTAGTGATGGAAATGAAAACAATGCGTGCATCCATACTCATTTCTAATAATGTGAATGCAAAAGAATGTCTTCCTGTTAGCCTGCATGTTTGTTACCTTTCCATGTTTTAAAAATTGAATCTATTATTTAAATTTGGCTGGAAAATAGCTGGAATCTCGACATAGATGATGCAAATATTAATTACATTTGCAATTAAACGCGGGTGAGCACGTCGGTTCATGCTAGCACGCATAAAGTGAGTATCGTTTTCTCCGCAAAGCAACTTAATTTTATTTTATTTTTATTCTATTTCACAATGGTACTATTCCTACAACTCCTAGGTGTATTCTAGATACAAAACATAACGTTTTAAAAATAGCTTTTAACTAGTTCTAAATAATTAGTTTGTATCATTTTTGAAATGAGTTTTGTACAAAGAGAAAATAATAACCAACTGCGCCTAAACGATATTCAGGTTCAAAATTGTTCAAGTGATTATCTTTTGCAATTTTTTTTCAAATATTGCACTTATACTCATACTGATTCTTATTTTAAAAAAAAACATTATTTTATTTATATTAGCGGGATTATTACCAGGAATCAAAGGATCCTTAGGCTCTGAAGTCTCACGACCCCCGGAATAGGAGACTTCATCCTGACGGTTAAAATAGGTTAAAAAGCGTCCATGGGCTGCAGTATCCGCCTTAAATGAGTCAGGCCGTATGCTTGTTTGTCACTTTAAGGGTGTTAAAAATATTCCGAATTTTATTCGGGAGAAGCCTTGTGTCAATATCTGAAGTTTGGCAATCGTGGTAGTTTGCAAAAATGGTAACGAGGATCAAAGTAGCTCACCTTATTCCCGAACCTAAATTCGCAGTTGATCAGCGTGAGCCATATGTTCAGTTTTTCGTCTTCTTCCCGGAAGGAAATGGTCTTTACAGCTTTTCTCCCAACGGCTCGAGCTTTTTCTATTTCGGTCGCCTGCAAAACACAGTTATACAAATTTGTTGCGAGAGTTCAAGGCCCAGTCGCATAAGCCTATCCGAAGCGATAAGCGAAATTAAAGTTTAACGACTTTTAGGAGTTGAAGTTTACCAAGTCTTGAGGCTGACTTCAAAACACTGACAGTCAAGTAGCGACTAACTCAACAAACCTCCGCTAATTTGCACTAGATCAGCGCGATGGACTTTCATCCTAAGCCTCCTTCTCCTGGGAGAGGTCTGTGCCCCAGCAGTGGGGCATACAACGGCTGAGGCGACTAATTTATTAGTTAGTAGTTGAACATGTTAAATAAATAGAATTTTTTTAATACACAGTATTCATAAATTCACGGTAATTTACACCAATGACGTCTTTAGAGTACTGATTCAGATTTTAAGCAATATTGTCTCAAAGTAGCGAACTTGGTTATACTAGACTAAGTTTCTGCCAAAAATTATGGTTTCGGCTGCAGTTTCATTGGGTCATGATCAGAACAAATTCAGTTACTTATATTAAAAAAATTACCAACCAATATTTAGCGGGAAAATTCAATGGGAAACTTACGGCCTTATATAGACACAATAGAATCCTGGAATCGAACTTAAGTGTTTGGATAGACTTTCTTGCCTTATCTGTCGAAGCTCTAGTTAGAATGTAAAACACTAGGTATTCGGGGTGCAATGTAAATTAAACAATATTTTTGCTTAACTTCACGGGTATTGGTTTCGGCCGAAACTAGAAGGGGAGCCGTATATCTGGTTTCGGCTGAAAATTTAATTTTGTTCGGACACTAGTGGGAATCCACAGTTATTCTGATTCGTTGGCATTGAAAGTTGTCGCAGACATCCTTCAACTTGAAAAAAGAAGAAAGTGTAGTGACGTACGCAATCCTGATAAACTTGCAAAAAATATTATTTCTTAATCTGTCACTGACCTGCAAATGGAATGCCATGTAAGCTATCCACAACTGGCTACTGTCGGGGCTCGCCAGCAGCGCTCGCTCGAACTGTTCGACGGACCGTGGCTGCGACTCACTCTCGATTGCTCGTCGCTCCATATCTCTTACTCGCTCTTCTTCTTCTCTTACTTTAGCAACTTTTTCTGCTATCGTCAATTTCTTACGTTTCTTTTTAGTCTGAGATTCTACCTGTGACAATTTAATTATGAAAAATAAGTTATGTTTGCCTTTTTGAATTTCATAAATATATCTACTTATTCATTTAGCTATAAGCTTTTTTAAGTCAAGTGAGTTAAGGTCGAATCTTACTACGAAATTTAAACCATTTGTTAGAGTTTATAAATAAAACTAGAATATTAAAATTACTTACTTCTTCTTCGCTGCTACTGGATCCTTCTTCTACATTTACAGTTGAACTCTCTGTATTAGCCGACCAGAAGTCTTTAATGCTAGAAACTTTAAGAGCCGGTTCTAAGTTTTCTACTATTTTAATATTCTTTATTTTGTTTCTTTTTACTTCTTCCGATTCTCCCGTCTTTAATTTATTCTTATCATCACCTGCAATTGGTTCATGTAATACTTTTTTCTTTTTGTAGTCTTTATTATCCCCTAGGTCTAATTTTTTTAACTTTTCTTGAGCTGTATTTAAAGCTTTAATTAAATTCTTTATACGTTCTTCAACCACTATTTTCTCTATATGCATAGCTGTGTGGAATTTTTTATTTTTGGTATTCAAACCTACCTCTTCTATGTTAATAATTTTACTGTCTATTTTGTCTAAGCGTTTTGTTTTCGCTTTAACCGCTTTGATTAAAGAAACAACCCTTTTCTTGTAGTTTTTAGCAGTGATACAGTCAGATAGATCAATAAGACCTAAGTCTTGTGGCGTTAAAACTTGGTCACTATCTTCCTGAAAGTCTGTCTCTATTGCATCGCTTTCTTCACTAATTCCCTTAGTTATGTTTTGACTACCAACTTTTTCATTTTTCCGCTTATCCTTTTCCTTCCTATGTTCATCCTTACTAATATCATGGTCAGGTTGAATGTCTGTATTTTTTGATTTTGACTTTTTACTATCTTTGTCATTTACTTTTTTATTTTTAAGTGTTTGCTTTTTGAGTCCTATTTCTTCTGAGTCGTCAACGTCCATGTCATGTATACCCAATGCCGAGTAATTTTCGTCAGATAAATTCGTAACGTCTTTTTTGTTTTTGTTCTTTTTACTATGTTTTTTCTCAATGTCATTCTCATCAGTTCCAACATCTCTATCGTCTTTTTTAGGTTTTTTCTTTTTGTCACTTATATTTTCCAAATTTTGCTTTCTCTTGTCATTTATTTCGCGTTTTGGCTAGAAAATAAAGACCATTTTATAACTATCAAACAAATATTTTAACCATAAAAAATAGAACAATATGAGACTCTCCTGCTTTTATTCAAGTCGACTAAAAAATAATGACTTACAGCAGGCCAAAACGGAGTAGTAACCAAGCTTCCAGACATCGTCTCTTTTTCAGGGTCCACTCTCAATATTGTGCATTTGACCTGTAAAATTCATCATTAATAGGAATAAATATAATATATAATTTATATATGATCATTATCATACTAACAAAAGTACTCACGATTTGCCCGACGTGGAGAATATCAGTAAGTTTTTTCACAGGTTCTTTTGTGACGTAATTACGTTGAACGTATGCCCTCACGTTTTTATAGAATCCCACCAAAACATAGTCACTAATGAACTGTACATAATTAAAAATACAAAGTTAATAAAAGACTAGATTTTAAGCTATACTATATTAAGCTACAGCAAAGCAAGCACTTAAAATATTGTTATAATTAACGCTCCTTAACAAACGCAAAACACGTTAAATTACTAAAGTAGATCTTAAGTTATAAGAGTACATACAAACAAACAGATTAACTTCTAGTTTTATTCGATGGAACGCGGTGATATCGTGTAAAAAGGAACTCGTTGATATCGCCTTTAGAAACAAATATGCACTTTGCTACCAAAAGGGTAAAACAGAGCATAACACTACATTTTCACAACTTTTTAAACTGGTTACTACAGCTTACTACAAATACGTGATTAACATGTTCAGTGTAGCTAACCTTGACAGTTCCAGTATATGCTTTTCCGATTTTAGCATCAGCATAGCTTTTGAGCGTTTCCATGTCAGGATCTTCGTCAGAAACATCGTTTAGATCCAGATCTTCCAGTGCTACACCTTGATTACTATCTTCGTCCATGTCTGTTTCTATCGCATCGCTTTCTCCACTAATTTCCTTGTTTTTAATACTTAGATCATATTTTCGTTTATTATTGCGTTCTTTAACATCTATTTGTTCATTAGATCTCCGTTTTTTATTTGGGACTTCATCAGAATTTTGAAAATTCTCCCTCCTTTTCAGATCAGATTTTTCACGTTTTTTCTTAAACAAAGAAAACACAAATAGGTACTTACTTACATTTATTTCTGTCACTACGATTTAAGAGCGCTTAGACAAAATCGGTCGACTGTTTGTGTTATTTGTTGGGTTTCACCTGTTAATTTCTATTTTACCTATTGCAATAACTAATAAATAAATTTAAAGAGTAGTCTTTATTCTAGGTAACCAGAACGTATTTTTGAAAATTGGCAAGAAAGCATTTTTATAAAGCAGATGTGTAATGAAAGTAATTGGAAGTATAAACAAAAAACAAAAAGATCACAGCAAAAAATAAATAGACGGTAACCAGAACAGATTTTTATATTTGTACCAAAAAATAAATAAAATATAAACTAATTTTGTTATATAAATTGTGTCACTACAACAGAAGCTTCAGTAGGAGACGCATTTTTAGGAAGAGAGGTCACGCCGCATGTCTGCTCTGTCTACCTACGCGTTAGACTGGTCGCGCTACACATACGCCTAAAAGGGCAGTTCAGCTTACCTCGCCGTTTCAGCGGCTTGAACGCGGAGAAATCATGTCATGCACAAAAATGTCTAAGCGCTCTTAATAATTCAAAAACATATTTTTACTTACAGCAGGCCAGAATGGAGCAGTAACTAAACTTCCAGACATCTTATTAGTTTCTGTGTCGACTCTCAATATTGTGCATTTAACCTGTCAATATAACCATTATTTATCAATATGGGTACATACAATCATGATGATCATTATCACATTATGGGAATTACTCACGATTTGTCCGACATGGTAGATGTCAGTGAGATTTTCTACGGGCTCCTTTGTGACGTAATTCCGTGGAACGAACGCAATCACGTTGTTGAAGAATCCAACCAGAATGTAGTCACGAATGTACTGTATACAATACATGATATTAATAGCTTAAAGAAGCAGCGTTGCGGGAATGGACACATTGATACTTCACAAGTACACTGTAATTTTACTTTCTGTCATAACAATAACTGAATCTAACCTTGATAGTCCCAGTGTATCCCTTCCCAATTTGAGCATCAGCGTAACTCTTGAGGATCTCAAAATCAGGGTTAAGGAGTGAGGGTTTAAGGGTGAGGAACACCGTTTCCCTCTGGGTATCCACTGACAATACACGCGCTTGCACTTCTTGCCCCACCTGTAGAATATTTCAATGATATAATGGTACAAATGGTATTGACACAGCCTAAACAACCCTACAAGCGTCCATAAGCCACGGCGACGGCTTACCATCAGGCGGACCGTGTGCTTGTTTACCACCTTAGTGGTATAAAAAAAAAAAAACAATCCCTTTCATTTATACAGTAGTTAGCTGCGCTACGTTTATAAACCTTAATTGTTTAAATTTTTGTTATTTATGGAATTTTCATATCTATATATAAAAAAAAATAAAAAAAATGTGCATAAAATGGCAGATCTAAGAACTTACTTTAAACTTTTTAGACAATTTGCTGGTTGTTGGCTTTTTGGGATCGACGAACATTCCCCCGTCTGAGAGGTGAGACCGCGGAACACAACCTGTTTTATCAAGAACATTTATATAGTATCAATATTATTTATATTTCTTTTTTTGTAAGTTTCTTTTTCGTAGACTTGAACGGTTCAGGATTCCATGTTTGAAACTCCATATTACAACGCACATTTATCAGCACCGGATCGACTCGGGATAAGCAAATGGACCATAGGTAGACCGGCAATGAGCCTAGGTGGTGCTAATCAGGTAGGTGCCAAGTGGTCAAGAGTGCTTTGACTATCAGTCGTTTAACATTACGGCTAACATCTATTTATAATCCTGATCCACAACACGTTACTGACGAAAACAAATAAAAAAAAGGATTCCAAGATATTTCCATTTTCACTGACCTGTCACCCTACCGATGGTTACCAGCACATGTTTGCCATCAACCGATTTAATAGTAGCAGGGACCAATTCGCCCACTTCCATTTGAGAAACGCTGAAGTACTTCTCATCCAGCACACTCGGCTCGTCAGTAACAGAGTACTGGTAGTCGCACAGGTTGTAGCACAGCACGCGGACGCGATGACTGCTGCCTGTTTATTAAAATTCATAAAGTTAGTGAGTTAATTCGTTTGAATGTGCTAACCACAGGAACTACCAGGCCGGTGCTTTACCAGATCGCATATCCTAGCGGTTTCGCACAGGTTAAGTTATTTTTTTTTTTGCTTCTTTCTTTGCTTCTTAAGGTCGCAACGTGAAGTTATATAGCCCATAACTTTTCTCAATAAATAAGCTATCCAATACAAAAAGATTTTTTAAAATCAAACAAGTAAATCCTAAGTTGTCATAAAAGTAAGGTATGTCTATATAGAGATCTATGCAGAGTCTAGCCTGCTAAAGCTGAGAATGTATTAAATTATATATTCATTACGACGTAGTACTCCACTTACAAAGAGTTTTTAAGAATTTAACCTGAAGGGATATAAAATGGAGTCTCTAATTTTCTATAGAATAGCCGGCGGCTAGACATCGACTGAAGAACTATACATAAACGGGTAAATTACTTTCTACTTATCTTTCATCGATATACTCATAACTTTATCTACAATCTAACCTCCCGAATCCTGACTTACTTCTTATAACTCATCAAGCAATGGCAATTTTTTTTGGTATAATACCACGCTTTACTTTAAAAGCTGTTCAGGTTATATGTATCAGTTCAAATTAAAGCAAAGATTATTAATCAATGGTTATTTATTTTTCACACAACCGATTATGAAAAACGCTGACTTTCTATTACTAACAAAATAAAATTATAATAGTTAACATAATTATGAATTATCTCTACTTTACCTATGGGATATGACTTGGCGATCACCTCCTCATCTGAAAGATCCTCGTCGACAACTACCCGCTTGAGACTCATGGTTCCAACGCTACCTGAACCAAGCTTGAAGTGGACGGAGCGTCCTGTGATCTTTATCACCTTAAAAAATAAGAAAATCAAATGCAGATAAAAAATAAAAGCCTCAAAACGTTAATATTTTGATTAAATTAATGTGCCACATACATCTCATCATACATGCCAATTTCCTACCTGTGCCTCATCAACAATATCTCCTTCCTTGAGCTTCTGTTCCTCTTCCAAATCAGGGTAAGTGGTTTTGAAGAAATTTCGCGTGGTCAAGAACGGAGTATTCCTGGTGGGCATTACGTAAAGAACCCATGCTTGTATCTGAAAAGAAAGATTATTAGAAAGAATATTATTACTTTTGTACATGATAAAAAGGTACCAGAACGCACGGCGTGAAACAGCCCGCGCCAGATGGATTCATGACCTTGTGAAAGTTACGGAGAGGCGTTAGTTTCAGGCGGCAAAGACCCGCACGTTGTGGAGCTCCGTGAGGCCTATGTCTAGAAGCGGACGGCTGTAGGCTGATATGATGATGCATGATAAATGCATATGTGTGGGAACTTCATGTTTATGCCACTGGTAACACTTTCTAAGGACTGAAACCATGACGTGGTACAGGAGTGGAGTTTCCTTTACTTATCGATTTTTTGACCGTCCTAAGCCGGTAAAGTATCAAGGAAAAGTTGGTTATGCAATTTTTTTTAGGTAGTTAGGTTCTTAGGTAGGTACTAAGGTACCTGTCTACTTAGTCTACTTAGCGATTGTTTGGCACGGGTGAGGTCAGTGGCCCGCGCCTGCTGCTTGCTCCTTTCGATTTGCCTATTCATTCATACAAGAAACGATGATACTTTAATTATTTATTTGATACTTTTGATTATTTTATATTTTTTAGTAATATCACAAAGTTTTTTGATTTTATTATATGATGTGCTGTAAATAATCTTGGCTACACAAAGAATTACTTCAAGAAATTGAAGCCTCAATTCAATGTCACCTGTATTATGTACATGTTAACAAGCAGATTTTTTTCTTTTTTCTAAAACTATTTTTCTAACAAATAAAATAAAAAAATATAAAAATTATCCTAACAAATCTAAGACGCGAAATCAACAAAACGTGACTAACATTTACGTTGAGTCTTAAATGAACAAATGACAATTCCTGAAAATATTTTTTTCTATTATTTTAAGCAAAGTTTTAGTTCCAACTTACCTTCTCCCCCAACTTAGGTTTCTTCCCTTTCCCGAAGTCGGCGTGGTATCGCTGGACGTATGATGTGACGTCATTGAATATGTGTCCTTCGATACCGTTGGCCAGAGGCTATTAAAAAAATGTCTAAATAATTAAATCTTTACTAATGGACGTATCCAGATTAGTGTGTAAATTTAGCTGGTTGATTTCATGCATGCATTCATGGTGCATCTTCTATCATTCATCCTCGTAACATGTCCAAGCCACCTTGACATACCTTTAAATGTATTTTTATTATTCCTATATAAATTTTTCTCTTAAATGTATGTATGTAATATTGAAGGCTTCTAAACAAATGTGCTAAATTTCATAAGTGTATGAATATATGTTTGTCAACTTTTTTTTTTGGAAACGACATTGGATTTTAATAATCATTTTTTAATTTTTATTTAAGAAATAAATCAAATGGCTATACGACCTTACAAAATTAACTTTACGCACCCACGTGGAAGATAATTACATGCGAATTTAAGGAGAAGAAAACACTTAGCTCAATGTTCTATGTGAGTAAGGTTCATTTTTTGTTCATATATGTTATAAAACTTGCTTTTATGCATCTGTATTTAATGCAAAAAGAAATATATCTAGAAATAGCCATTATTCCAACACTTATGCAAATTTTAGGCGTGTATTGCATTATATTGTTATGAAAGTCAGTTACATAATTAAAATTCGTTGTTATCTACTGCATTACAAAAAGTCAAAAAGCGGTAAAAACGTTAAATTTCATGCACGAAATGAAAAGTTTCATCAATTACTTAAGAATTATGTTACATTATGCAATGATTTTTTTTTTTACATGCACATCATTAGTATGACAGAAGTTAGCTTATATCACCCTTTTAAGTTTCTAGATCCCTGTTGATAGGCAAATTTACACCAAATTTGACTTCACAGTGCAATATCATAACTTTGTTTCTTAAATAATCTCAAACAAAAAGAAAGTTTTTTTTTTAAAGCATGGACTGATTTACCTTATAAGTAAAAGGGTTTATTTGCCATTTAGCTACGGATCCCTAATAAGAACTAAAAATGTACTTAAAATAACAAAGGTTTTGTGTATGTGTATTATATGTGTGAGTGTATATCTCTACAGTATACCTTGTCTACGGTAAACTCGACGCCAGTAGCTGGCAGTAGTACAGCAGGACTGCGACGTTGCACAGCATACTGCAGCGCTGAGAGTTTGCTGCTGAGGGTCACAATGCTAGTGTCTGATGATGTGGACACTGACTTGACACAGCACCAAGTTATTAATCCAGTATCTGTAAATTGTTAAATGAAGATTCGTTTCAGAGTTTAAAAATAGATTTTTTTTTTCTATTAAAATAAGGAGCAGTTCTGAGCTTACCGAGTTCAACTTCTGGGTTGGCTTTAGTTTTTGGCAGGAATGCTCTAGCTTTAGGTACTCCAATGTCCATCACATAGCCATGATCTTCCACTGAAGTTACAGCTGCTTGTAAAATGGCACCTGCAAAACAAAAACATGTTTTACGCTAACCATTCAAAACTGGTTTAAAGATATTATTTTTAAAGATGTTTTATTGTTTCTTTTTCAAAGCATAATTTTGACTTGTTCAATTAAGATATTTACTTTGCAAACAAAAAGATTCCATCTGTAATCAATGGGCATTCACACATGACCCAACAGAAGCCTAAAATGTGCAACAATAACAATGGCAAATCAGATACCAGTTATATATATAGTTACAAATACCTTTATGTATGTCCGTGAGCACCCTTCCACTGTTGATATGCTGGGGCATCATGCTCAGCATCAGGTTACCCTTAGTAGCCTCCAGCACCTTAAGTGCCACATACTGCCCTGGCTTGAACATTTGTGGCAATTCTGGTACTTTCTCAGTCTGATAAATTTTAAGATAAGTTGTCAATTAATTAATTAGTGTATAGAAAATAAAAAAGAAAATTTTATGCAGTTATTTAAAAAATAAAAAAGTAAGACTCTTTTATGCAGTAATTTGAAAAAAGACTGTCTATTGCACTTAATTTATAGAAAGGAAAACTTACCTAATTCATATAGGCATTATCTAAAAGTTTACATGTGGTGATAAGGTCAGAAAATATTAAGATTTTGTTTCGGTATTTCAGCTTCATAAGCTTAAAACAAATACAGTATACATATACATACATATAAAAGGAATGCTTAAAAAAAAAAAAATGTATCCTAGGTTTTTTTAATGTATCTGGGTCATACCAAAATTTAATACATATTGATACATTAATTTTATTAAGATGCCATGTATGTATTTATGCGTACAGAGCGAAGCAGTACTTCACGTCGGGGCAAAGGTTGTTACTTTACAAGTCGCAAGTTCGGCCCCATATGGAGTACTGCTGCCATCTCTGGGCAGGTGCACCCGGATACCAGCTTGGCCCTTTTGACTCGGTTCAACGACGGGCTGTGAGAATTGTCGACGATTCCAAACTCACTTGCGGTATCGAGCCCTTAAGTTGTGGAATGAGCTCCCTGCCAAGGTTTTCTGCAAGGACTACAGTATGAAGTTCTTCAAGAAAGAAGTTATTATATTTCTGAAGGGTCGGCAAGGCGCAAGTGATACCCCTGGTGTTGCAAGCGTCCATAGGCTACGGTGACCGCTTACCATCAGGCGGACCGTAAGCTTGTTTGCCACCTTGTGGTATTAAAAAAAAAAAAATGTGATCTAGCAAAATAACAGGTCACTGCCAACTCAATAACATGTTTTCAACATAAGCATTATTGACAGTCCCCTATGTAGGGGCTGCATGGAAGCCGAGACACACCAGCTCACATGATCTAGCAGAAATATGAGCAATCAATGGACACCAGGATTTCTGCACAGAGGTGAAATGGTATGGGTAGCCAGCAATTTGGTTATCTACATACAATGGCCCAATTAAGGGGCTAAGTGCATAAAATATATGCCCAACTTACTAACAATGCAAAGTGATCACAGAACTGAGTGATTGGGCCATTGACTCTTCATATGCTTTACCTAGTTCTATTGGCTATGGATTAAAAATGGAATTTGACTAGAATGCCTGAATTATCAATCAATTTCTATAGGTGGGGTGTATATATAAAAAAAAAACAAACAATAATATTTTAAGAAGTCTAGGCAAATCAAATGGAATTGGATTTAGTGTATCATGATAATTTATGTAACACAGAAACTGCTTAATGTTAAATTCATGATTATTCTTGATTATATTTTTTTAGAATTACTGAAAAATATAATTTATATTTTAAAGTTATAATTGAATTATTTTAAATATTTACACTTGTTGTATTAAATACTAATTAAGTAAAATATTCCCTTGTGTTGTAGTAAATTCTATTAATCTAAATGTCATTTTAACAAATAAATATTACTGAACTTGATTCACTAACACTCAAACATATCTTCACTATGGACCATTATACCAGTTATTTTAGAATAATTTGGAAGGCACTGTATTAATATGTTGTGCTAAAATATTGTATATGTTTACTGCGTTCAGCTTTGAATACAGACAAATAAGTAATAAGAATAAATCACTTCATACCTGATCATTAACATAGGCTTGTAATAATTTATTGTACGGCTCGCTGATGTGACAAGCCATAACGGAGCCTATCATCTTTGTTGGCAACATGACATTCACTTTGGTCTCCATTACTTGGCGTACACGGCCCAGAATCAGTACACCAGGTTTAATTGTCTGTAGATAGAAAAACAAGTACATGGAGTGCTGGTATTTTTAAGTACTTAGGAATGCAGGATGTTTTACAAATTTTGGTGAAATTTTTCTGCACTTTTACAAAATATCAAAAGTCTTTTTATTATGATGTTTAAGATTTTCGATGTAAGACAAAAAATCAAAAAAACTACTATTAGTGCAGACTAGATAAGCAACACAACAAGCATTTTTACACCCCTTAACACAACCTGCACTACTGGGGTTAACCTATGTTACATTTTATGAATCCTTAAAATTTAGGAAGAGACTTGCCTTATAGCCAATACCAGCTGTGCAGTTTTTACATGACTGATCAATTTCTTTTGTGTCTTCATCAGAAAGATACCCATCATCATGGCCATCATTTTTCTTATTTGACCTTTTCTTCTTTTTTTCTAATCTTTCAATTGTACCCAAAAACTGAAAAATGCAAAAATTACTAGATAAACAACGGTTTTAGAGAGCAAAAGTTTGCATGGGTGCATTTTGGGTATTTTCACTTCTCTGAATTTAGGCTACATTTTTGCTACTGTTTGTGTGTAATTTATGTTGTATTGAGAAGACTCCATATATACTAGCGGCCCATACCAGCTTCGCACAGGTGGACTTTTATTTTTTAAACATTTTGGAATAAACATAGAGTAAATGCACGCATAAGCAGTTTTCTCAAAACAAAAATAGGTTTATGGATTAAAATATAGATTGTAATCAAGAAGAAAAAAAAAAAGTTGAAATATTCAATGTTGGTTGTGTCCACTGAGTAGGGAGGGAGCAGGGATCCGACCGCGCATATGTTTTTTTCTATTAGTATTTTGTTTAGATTGACATTTTTAACTTGGTAATATCTTTTGAATGGAATGACCAATTCAAATAATTCAAAAAGTAATCTACAGGTATTGAAACAGTCTTGAATACAAAATGATTTCTTTGGATAAGGTTTAATACAAAGGTATGCATAACATGGTCTAATTTTGGTCGACATTTCTATCAACTTTTTAAATGTAAAAAAGTAGTTATAGTGACATAACTACAATAGTTGGACATATGGTATTGCAAAGTTTTTCATAGATATTGATATGTTCTTTTATATTGTGGAACATTTTTTCTTCTATCATCAATAGTTTCTGCAGCACAAGTGATGAAAGATATTTTATGGCAAAATTGTTTTTACACCTTGGGTTACATTAATGAAGTTTTAGTAGGGATCCCTAATTTTTCCTAATAATAAATATAGCCTATATTACTCAGGAATAATGTAGCTTTCTAATAGTGAAAGAATTATTGAAATTGATCCAGTAGTTTTGAGTACATTCGATACAAAAATACATAAAATACAAATCATTCCTCTTTATAATATTAGTGTAGATTTGTATTTAAAAAAAAGTGTTTGTATCCTAGAGTGGTACTTACCCACAGTACAAGCATTGCTCAATTTGGGAGCAGATGGCACTGTGGTGGTGTAATGTGATGTATAATGACCAAGATAATCATTAATTGTTGTGTTCTATTATTTTTATTATGTGAAAGATAAATACTGATAGTAAGATCATGACTTAAATGTACATTTGTTTGGGGCTTGCACAGAACTACTTCTGTGCAAGCTATTTATTTTACACTGTGTTCATATGCATTGCAAAGGGGAGCAAGAGGGGTTTTACCCACCCTAGAATTTTTTTTATTCCCTAAAAGAAATTTACCATCAGAATTGATAAAGGAAACCGTTTGACCCCTAGGAAAAAACCATACCTACACCAATGACTGTGTACTCGTTTTGTAATAGGTATAATATAATTTACGGGATTCAAAATGTATACTCACGTTATCGCTCTGTTTAAAACGCGTGACTGCAGGCTTTTTTCCTCCACGAGGAAAATATTCTTCAACGTCTGCCATTTGTATCAAAAAGGTATGAATTTAAGTTCCATATAATTAAGATGAAAGCGTGTAACATTTGTAAACAAAAACACAATTAGATTTTTGAGGTTACATATCAACAACGTTCAAAACCTGCAAACACAGACTATATAGGGATCCCTACAAACCATTAGTGTTAATTATTCTGTCTGTTTACAAGATCCTTACAGAAAATCATGCTAGAAACTAGTAAATACAAAAAAATATTGTGATCAGTAACATTAATAAAACGTATTTTCTTATTTATTTGTGACTTGCTTCCTTAGTTTAGTTAGTATTTTAGCACTAGACTGATAACAGGTAATTTCTGAACGCCTTTATTTGAAGTGTTACCAATTTATGGTAGCGGTCGGTCTCCAAGGTGGTTTTTACCGTGTACGAATTGGTTTACGTTGGATTTTTTAGATTGCAGTTCACGGACCGTGGTTGTGACACAGAATTACTTGTAGTCAAAATTGTCATCTGTTTGTGTCGTGGACCGCTCTCTTTATTTGTGGGGTATTTCCAGTGCAACAAACTCTTGTGACCTAATGGTCAAAACTTTAGAACTACAATCGCCATATACAAATAGGGTAAACTTACAAAGACAATAGCGACCAGCCACCGGGCCAGAAAAGCTCTGTAAAAGCCAACTGTTTCTATCCTTTGACATAAAATATCAGTCATACAGTCCGTCAAAGAGAATATAATCACTATAATTACTATGTTTTACAGTCCGTAGTCAAAGTCGCAAAAGCATGGGTAGGTATTATTTTGTATTTTTTATACGTACATGAATTTGCCAGTTTATCATTGTAATTGATAATCTGGCGACCTGCTCCCTAATGATTATACCCGGCACCCCCCTGATATGAAAAAAATACAGACATATAATAAAAAAAGTGACTATATTAAAAAAAGGGGTTTATTTTAATAGTTTAAAATCTGGTAGATTACCTTCAACGTCTTTCAACGTCAGACGTTTAACACCTTATTTAGATTTAAGAAAAAAATACATCAAACATACACATAAGTTCATATAATTAACATATTCATTTACGTAAGAGTATAAATGTAAATTTAATCCTCTTCTTCGCCTTCTCCTAAAAATTCCTCACCCTCATGTATGTCTGGAGGAGGTGGTGGTGGTAGATGTGCGATGCGATAAGCCTGTAAAATACAATATTTACGTAAAAAATATGCAAATACGAAACACTTTAATATCAGTTTCAAACAGTTTCACCCTCTCTTTTGCCCCCTAGAAAATAATTTTCCCAAAGTGATTAAACACATTAGGTACGTTATCCAATTGATATCTTTTTTTTTCTTCTGTTTAAAGCGAATTCAAAAAAATGCTATGCTATTTTTTATTGCATCTACGATAAATCTATGAGTTGTATATAGTAGATTTGGTGAGCACATTTTTATGATTCAGTTTGTTTAAACAGTTAATCAAAAATGGCTAGTGGGCATCAGGAACTATCCAAATGGATCGTCGATGGATATAAATCAAAAGCGCAAACTTCTAACTCCTATATTTTCCTCATTAGGGGATGAATTTTGCAAAATCGTTTCTTTCGCTATAAAAGAAAACTTACATTCAAAATTTCAAATAACAAGCCTATGGCGCGTATAAATCAATTTATGAGGATATTTTTTAAAATTTAATATATCTAAGAATACCTCCTCATCAGCAAAAGTAGGATCTGCCATTTCCATAACTTCAGGTCCGATCAAATATTCATCTTCAGGGCATGGTAGCTGAAGAGGGCTAAAGTTAGGTGGCTGGAATTTCAGGGCCCAACCCACGTACATGCAATCTGACTTTCTAAAAGTGTATTATTGTGTTTATAATAGTTCAAATTAAACTATTAATAATTTGATGGCGTATCTAGAAAAAGTCAATGTGAAACATAAAATATAAAATAAAATAAATTGGTCAAACTATTATTGTTTTACACACATTATTTTTATATTACCGCATATCTAAAGACGCTGAAAAAAACCACGACCGACCCGACCTGTTTGTTGCTAGTGTAGCTTAGCCGACAATGTAGGTACGAGTGACTGTTACTGATAGTCCACAAATTTAGTTTGGCTGATGCTCAAGTGCTTATGATTTTTGGTATACAACAATAAAACTTGTATTATTGAGCAGAGACGAACGCATCCCTAAAGGTTTTAAGGTGACTAAAATGGCACCAAATGGAAAAAATGTGCTACTATTTTACCAAAGGAAGCAACTATAGATAGCGGATGAATCGCTGGCCGAAATTCGGCGCACTTTCACGACTGCTGTACATCTTCACATTCCGATTAATATTTATGTTGTTAATACACTAACTTGCCAGTAGTAGCGTAAGCAACAGCCCCAGGCCATATATTGCTCCTCAGTATTGCTAGCGACCTGTCTGGAGCCAACCTAGAGCTACAACGAGGGGTCCACGCCGGTAGCGCCTCTACCCTGGAGTCTTCTGACAAGGGAGACATAAGTGTTGGTCCTGATTCTGGTTCAATCCGTGGAGGGGCTTCATCATCTTCTTCTTCTTCACCTTCTTCCTAACGTTTTGGAGATCGATAAAAATACAATTTTAACTGTAGTGTATTTGTCTATGTAAAAGCTTGTCTATGGAGAGGAAAATGACTCTCAATTTTTGATCTATGCTAAAACATGTTAATTTTTGTAATACCTACTGTAAATATAATTGATTTTGATATATTAATATTTAATTTTTATATTTCATATACTTCATTAACAATTCATTTCTATTTCTGTATCTTAAATTTACATATCATTATCAGTTACATTTTTATAATAAAAAATGTATTAAAATAGTATAAAAAAATACAGTACATTCTACATTTTAAGAGTAGAGAAACACTTTTTAGATAAGAAAGAAAATTAGGGATCTGTGAGAAATTTGTTGAAATTTTTGATATCTCAAATGTCCTGAACCATTAGATATGTTGGTTTTTTTAGCTTAACTGATTTTATTCAACTAACCGGTCCTGCGTTCGGATTCCACCAAATAGTGCGCCCCTGGTTGAGGATGTACCTGCCATGATGCACCCAGTAGGTCAGGTTCGTGTCGATAAGGTCTTTTAAAACGTGACCTTGATAGAATGGGTTGGGGTTGAAGGCCAGGTCACCTTTGAAACAAATTAAAAAAAATAATATAAAATTATAAATGTTTTTTTGGGAAAGCTGTACCTTTTTGGGTTAAATTTTTAGCTGTTTATGTTCCTAATATATTTAAGTACCTTCGGTGGGTAGTTATGGAAAAGATAAGTAATGTGTATAACTAGTGCTGACCTACGCCTTCTTCCAGGTCGATATCTTCTTCCTCCTCCCCACTGCCAAAGGTATAAAACCCTTGGGGAGATATACTGGTGGCGGCAGCAATGCGGCCAATCTGTGCACGAAGGAAGTTGCGCTCGTTTCCTTCAAATGGAGGAAATAATTGAATCTGTGTCAAGAAATAATTTATTTATTATTTTTGTAAAATTAAATTTGCAACGTTGACATGCTTAAAATTTATTTGAAAAACGGATATCATTATTTTAATTTAGTTTACGTACTTAACTTAAATAGATAAAGTTATATATCAATAATATGATAGTTTAGTTTTAAAATGTGGTTTTTAAGATTAAAAAAGATTGTCCGTAATTACTGAGGGCTATCTATGCAAAGCCACCCGGTCAAAATTAATAGATGAAATTTGCCTCAGCATCCAGGTCCCCTGTGACGCAGTGAATGACGAGCCGCGCCACGCGAATCTGGTCAGGTGTCACGTCCGGCAAACAGATCCACGGCTCACCAGGATTGTTGCACACCCAGTATACCTGTTCATAAAATCCAACTGGAATTATTATTGAGTTAGTCAAATTAATATGTCATATAAAAACCGTATGTATCCTCACATTGAGCAGGACGGCTGCAGGGTTCGTGAGAACCTTCGTCTAAGAGCACTCGAAGACACCTTCAAGTAGCGTTAATGGTTTGGTAAGCCTGCTAAATCAGCTTTGGGAGAAATAACAAGTAGAATATTTTTGGTTTTTTGATTCGGAATCCCAAAACGTGCTTACGGGGTTCTATTTTGAAGCGTACGCCCCGTGTCGGTTCGACCATTAAAAGGCTCTTTTAGACCGAAATAGGTTAGAAGCCTGAAATTTTTACAGAATATGGGTTATAATGGCGGATTATCTTATGACTTCAAAACAGCACTACTTGCGTATCATGTTTACGTTGCCAGCTCTGTATTACGATACGGTTTAATATTATGGGGAAACTCTACTAACATCCAAGATGCATTTATTATACACAAGAAATGCATTTGAGCGATCGATAATAATATGGACTAAATGTACCTATTTTAGTTAGTTAAGACTTTAAATTATTTGTTCAAATATTTGCATGCTTTGTTGAGCAGATTTTGAGCAAACTTATGTAAAAATCTACTTATTATAACATCTTCTTATTTTATTACCATAATCTTGGCAAATAAATTTAAATATTAAACAGTTCAAAAAGTAAAAATTTAAGGGGATCCCTATACAAGAAACACATTTTCGCTGTTTTTGCTCTATCGTAAAAACATACAGCTCTGAACAATACCGAAAAAAAACGATCGGAATTTTTTTAAATGATTATTTTTACCTTTTTAGTGCATCTTTTCTTGGTTTTTCACAGTTTTTATTTTTTACTTTTAAGTAGTGACCTACTCGTATTTATTAGTTTACTTTCTCGTACACTTAAAAAAATACCCAAATCGCTAGTGTGCGTATAACAATTGTTGTATATATATATATATATATATATATGTAAAAATACTACTTTTTATTATATATAAAATAACAATAAACTGCATCAACAAAAATCGGTCGAGTTGAACTACTATATCTCTTAATTATAGAATTAGGATATAGATATAGATAGAAATTCATTTTCTACGAAGAGAAAATTGAGGATATCTAATGGCGGCGCTAGTTAGCTGTAAGAGGGCACTATATATGCCCCTTAATTATTAATGGATTCATGCGGACGACGTCACGGGGTATCCATTTGTTGTATACCAAAACCTTCTCCAGAATGTAACAAATACTCAGTCAAACGCGAGATAATCGCGGACAAACGTACATACAAACATACGGTTGAAACTGAGAACCTACTTTTTTTAAGTCGGTTGAAAATATCAGTTTTGACTTTGACATGCAATAATCCAGCTGGGATGGGCAGCATTTGGTAAACTTCGTCAAGTCTTTACTTCGCCTATATCGCAAAGTCTAAAGACGAAAGTCTTTGACCAGTGCGTCCTACCAGTCATGACTTACACCGCCGAAACGTGGACACTTACAGCAGGGCTGGTCCACAAGTTCAAGGTCGCACAGTGCGCAATGGAGCGAGCTACGCTCGGAGTGTCTCTAAGAGATCGAATCCGAAATTAGGACATCCGGAAGAGAACCAAAGTTACCGACATAGCTCGCAAAGTGAAGTGGCAGTGGGCTGGCCGATGGCCGATGGAGCAGACGTGTCCTAGAGTGGAGACCGCGTATGGGAAGGCGAAGCGTGGGACGCCCTCCAGCCTGGTGGACCGACGACCTTAAAAAGGTGGCTGGTGGTGGCTGGATGCGGAAGGCAGAGAAATGGCGCGCCATAGAGGAGGCTTATGTTCAGCAGTAGACCAATATAGGCTGATATGATGATGATGCATTAATAACTTGACACCAAGCAAAAGCAACAATCTACATTTTAATCTAACTTTTAGATAGCAAATAATTAATAAATAATAATAATAAATATTTTTGGACATTACACACAGCGCCGTCTGGCCCCAAAGTAAGCAAAGCTTGTGTTATGGACACCAGACAACGGACACAAATACATATAAATTACTTTTTTTTATAAATACATACATAATATGTTTGTTGTGCATTCATACCTTTTTATTCACACCTTGCCCTGGTCTTTCCACAGGTATGACTGGAGGTGGCTGCCACGTAGAAACTGGTACAGGCGGCAGTTTTGGAGGAACCGGCCCAGTTGGTTTAAATTCTATACCTTCGCCCTCACCAACTGTATAATGTACATATTTTATTGTTTTAGCCACAATTATAAAACGTCGGTAGTAGTAGTAGGTAGTATTTGCTGACTCACATAGCTACGTTTATATATTCCACTCATGTCAACCCGTACCAACGAATACTGTAAAAAAAACCGGCTAAATGCCGGCAAAAGCCAAACTCGTTGGCTCGCGCACCGAGTCCTCTGTACAAACTTATTATATGTAGAATAGTTCTTGTATCAAGACATAGAGTCGCACAGGTTTATGATCAGTTTTTGGATTTTTCCTGTATATTTGTGATGTAACTTCTAATTTGATGGCTTCTTGACAAGATTCTAGGTAAACGGGAAATACCCCATAGGTTTTGATTTATTTGTGTAACAGTATGCGACAAATTATATTTATCCCGTATTGCCCGTATTTTGGGCATATTTTTTATTGCATTGACTTAGAAGCTTGATTTTTTGACAGCTTTAAGTGACCGTTTTTCAACTTTGGTGTTTGATATTAATTTTAACATGAAACCTTCTCGCATTCCTGAGAAGAGGGACAGATAGACAGACGGACAGCAAAGTGATCTTATAAGGGTTCTTTTTTTCCTTCTGTGGTATGGAACTCTAAAAAAGAAACACAAAACTACTCCTGTCAGAGTTGATAGGTACTTTAATTGACCCTTATAATAAATATAATATTCTTACGAAGTTCTTTATGTTCTTCTGTCTCCTGAGGTCGCATCTCCTCTCCACCTTCACCCTCACCAGGCATGTCCCTCAAATCGAACTCCTAAAAATTTACTTCGCAGTCAGTTTTGGCCTTGGACAGTAAAAAAAATTGGTAGAAAGTAGCTCTAGGGAATGAACACTTAATCTGCATACGTAAAGTGTCTTAATATCAGAATTTTTTAATGCTTAAAAAATAATACGCACTCTAATTCTTCTGTCAAGCTCTTCTACAGTAAGATCCGTTTCTGCCACGTAGTAGTGTGCTTTGGTTCCAAATATCTTTCCGAAAAACCTATAAAAATGATCGATTGTTATTGACAGAAATCAAAATTAAAGAACATTATTTTCATACTAACCTAACGGTAGAAACAGGCTCTTTGATGCTCAGCATGAGCAGCGAGATGTATATGGCGTAACATTCATTATCTGGAAGACCGTATCCACCCTGAAAAATATTTGTAAACATGTATATATATGGGTACAAATAAGGCTAGTAAGGAAGGAAAATAAAGTAAGTTGATGCTGACACAGTCATGTTTCCAGCATTGTTACTTAATTGAAGGTTACACCGAGTTTATTAATTTGATTTAATTAATTTAGTAATAAGAAAATTGTTCAAATTATATCAGTGTCTTCTCCTTAACTGCAACACTGATTTTAATGTTTTTTTAAGTGTATTTGAGAGGGTCCCCCAATGAATATAAACTTAGAAGGTCATTGCGGGATCCCTGAATGGTTTAGATTTAAATTGGACCCAGTGTGGCTGAGTTTTTAATACATTTGTATTAATAGAGCAAAATAACTCATTACGAGTATAACTCAGTGCTGAAAAAGTAAATCGCTCCAAAAGTCTGTCTGCCCCGTGGCCCCGTGGTGTGATCCAAAGACGCTGCGACTTAATTTAGCGAGCCTAAGGTTCAAATCTCTATTAGTATTTTTACGATCTCGCTGTCCGGATAGCGAGATTAGTCTCTACGACCTCCCCGAATAGAGCCTCCCTCCAAACACGACGCCGACGTCCCCGGGTTCGTCGGCGCCTTCAAGGATACACGAGGTATCAAAGAGTGCCGGGGCGCTTCTCGCCACCACTCAATCGCAACCGTACCCGCGTAACGGGGAACTCCCCTCCTGGCGGTGACTCACCTTCGGGTTCGAGACTCACGCCGGTCGAAGGCTCGCCCCCGAGAGCGACAACCCAAGCCGAGGCTCCCCCCGCGGGGAGACCTTGAACGTTGGGCGCTATACGGGCTGAGGCTCCTTCAGAGACTAGCCCAAATAAAGTCCGGTGAAGCAGTAATGGCTGCAACAGCCAACTGCAATGTCAGTTCAGAAAAAAGAAAAAAGCTCCAAAAGGTAGTGCTTCTATCAATTAATTAAAAAACCTGTCAAGTCCGTGTAAGACTTCGCATAATTACGGTTTCGTACTAATTTGTTTGTAAAATATAAGCCCTCCAAATGGTAGAATCATCCATTAGCAGTAGGTGAGTGAATCCCTTCTGTAACGCATTTGACGGCAAAATCAAATTGGTTGTAATAGAAATAAATTAGGGAATCTTAAAGAAAAAAATCAGATTTATCATTGTATTGCCATTTGTTAGTATTATATACGTAATAATTTTTTGACGATTTGTGTGGCTTTGGTTCAAAAAATGCTTATACTGTAGAAATTTTAAGAATTTCGCTCAAACCGTTTGGCTATATAACCTGTGTGACAGACGACGGACAAATGGAAATAGAGTGACAGCAATAGGCTTCGTTTGGATCCTTCGGGTACGGAACCCTAAACAAAGTATTTAAATATATATGGGATGGGTCGGTACGTTATCCCGCTTTCCTATATTCAAGTTTAAGCGAAACAACGTTTGCTGGGACAGTTCAAATCTGTTGAGCCTTTTAAGAGTGATATAATTTTTTTAATATTATTACGTAAGCCCAGTATAACAATCTTAATGTCATTAGTCCATTGTGTACAAACCTCTCGGAAGTAATAATTGTGATCAACGAGATCAGCTACTTTTGGTTTATCGAATTCCTCTTCTAAATCTAACTCCTGTTCTTCTTCACCGTTTTCTATCTTCTGCATCTTGCTGGATACAATCTAAATAACCGATCTCAATCATTGACTTTATATTGCAAATAAAATTCATATGTATATAAGTTAAGTATTTGTTTGCTGTATAAACTACGTAGGACTCTAAGCAAGAAAGAAAGAAAAATGTAAAATATTTATTGAATACGTTTGCCTGGTGCAAAATAAATACCGTTACAATAAGGAAATTTTATTAAATTACTAAATTTAATTCAAGATTTTGTTTATCGTAGTATTGTAAAGAATAAATCTACTTTAATTATTCCTTATACTATGGTAAAACACTTACTTCATACATTTCTTCCTGCTTTTGAATAAGAGAGAGCTGGGGCGGAGAGAGATAGATGTCATTAAGTAGGTTGAAATTGGGTCGGAACTTTTCTTGCTTCAGCTGCCAAGAGTACTGCTCGAAGCTGTCGACGACATCTGGAGGCTTTTGTGTCAATATCTTTTGAACAAGATCGACTAAATGGTCGTATCTAGAAATAAAATAAAATAATTTTGGATCTGTAGTAAAACTCATTGAAAAATCTATAAAATGTGCCTACGCTAAATTGTTGAAGAATGCTCTGTGCCAAATTTAAACTCAATCAGATGCTCCGTTTCGACGTAAAGGAAGGAGATATTCCCAGAATGCCTGGTGCCCCACCGCATTTTGGGCGGAGGCTATGCCCACCGTTCCCTATCGAGCTACGCTTCGGGTAGGTTAATCTTATGTAGCTGGTTGTTGGAAAAAGACTTACAAGGAGTCTCCTGTGGCTGCAGACTGTTGCTTCAAAAAATTTTTTGCAAGGATCAAGTCATTGTTGATATCGGGCATAACATTTTCCGTTGTAGCTATAATATCAGGTTCTAATAAAAATGCTTGTGACATTTTGTTTTGACCTACTGTTAATATTTTTATAAGAAAAAATCACACTACTACCAAATTACAAAAAACCAAAAATTATATTGTCTTTGATTACTGCAATTATGTCACGTGCCCCTACGTCTCCTTATTTATAATTTATAATTTTCTAAAGTCATAACATTACTTCAAAAGGACGCGATTAGGTTTCCATGGAACTACGAAAGTACAACATGCTTATTATTTTAGTATTTGTTGTTATGAAAGTTCTGTTTCGACATAAACTACCTTAAAAACCTTGGATTCTATATAGACAATAATATAACACCTTTCAGAAAAAATTAAGTTCAGTGAACTTTATTTTCAAGAACTACCTACTGCAGTCAGAGTACTTAAGCCGCCCGCTTCTGATCTGACTTGTTTTTTTGCTCGTGATTCCTCTCCAACTAGTGGAGGCTGGGTGTCTGCTGTGCATTTTTGCCATGCTTTTCGCAGGGGGAAACAGCTGGGCGGCACTCGCGATTCCCTCCCATTCATGGATATTGCGCAACCATCGGCCAACGCATATTATACCAACGATCTTGCCTATCATGATAAACTTCAGGAGCTTGTATTCTCATCTTGATAGTCTGCCACACTCGTCAGTTTTTGCTGCCATAGATATTGTTGTGTTTAAGTTACCATTCTTCGAGATCAACACGAACTTTATGTTTGTCGAATGTATTTAAAGTCCAGCTTACACACAGTACTTATTAAGACGATATACAATTCTTAGCTATTCAGCTTCTGTTGACGCTAATTATGACGCAACAGTCAAGATCTTCAATTGCTTTCCCAATGATGTCTTCTGAGTACAAGTTAAAAAGGGTAGGTGACAATGTGCAGCCCTGATGAACACCTCTCTTGATGTTCGTTTTTCTCTTATCATCCCACGTATACAAATGCTCTCTGATTGCAGTAAGGGTTGCGGATGATACTGACGTCTCTGTTATCAAAGCCAATATTGTTAAGAACTTTGAAGAGTCGGTTGTGCAGATGAAGGATCACAAGCTTTTTCGTAATTTATGAAACATTTTTGTTGCATGTCTCAGTACTTTCGTACTAAAAACTGTAGATCAAAGAGCTTCTCGTGTGCCCACCCCAGATTTAAACCCAAAATGGCTGTCTCTAAGTGGTTTTTAACATTTGTTCTAATGTGTAACCTTTGTATTTAATACCCATTCTAAAATATATCTTCACTAGATAAAAGTCGACGGTCTCATATATGTAGGTTGTAGGTACCATACTTTAATATTAATTTTCAAAAAAAATCACGCTTCCATCTGCCCTAAAATCAATTATCGGTGTAGGATTTCAACGGCAACTTTTTAATTATAGAAAAAAAACCGCCTCACAATTCTTTCGCATTTATAATATTAGTATGGATTTATACATAATATATACCTTTCGTTGGAGAACACTAAAGGAATCAATACATTAACTAAAAATAGGTCAAATTATTGCTAAAAACTAAACTAAACTGACTATTTGCAATAAGAACCTATGGAGTCAGCAGAGACGAAAAGACTTTAAGGAGAAGTCTTAACAGGTACAAGACTACAGCACAAAACTGCAGAGGCATGAGACAGGGAGAAATATGACGTTTAAAACTGTCATAATCTATGTTACTAGGGGATTGTTCGTTTTACTTTTTATTTGAATTAATTATTTTTTTACATTAAAATAAATCAACGCCATCTCCACTACAACTTGAATAAAAAGTAACCGTTAATTATCACATTTTTTATAAGGACATTTATTTACATGTATTATATAACCTGTGTTTAAATGTAATGAGCTTCAAAAATCATGTGTACTTGTGGGCCTACTCCAAAATTAAATTACTTTTTTCTTATATTCTATCAATGTAAAGTAATACATTATTCGATCTGATAAGCGTCATATTAGGAAAATTTTTAATTTTTGCAGATTTCTTTTTGTTGAAGATTTGGAGTTATGAAATAGAACGGCACAAGCTGTGGGCGCAATGGCAGTAGGCGGTACTCGTACTAGGTCCTCTTAGCGGAAGTCCTGAATTGTTTTTTTTTTGTATTAATAGGCATCAAAGAGCAACGTAGCCCCTATACAGAAGAGGGTAGCTATAAGCAGGCGTTCCCCTTTGTGAAAGTACAATTCCAAATGAATGCGAGTAACAAAACTATTCGAAATCGGATTCTTTACTAGACTAAAATCTAGCGCAACCTTAACAGTGGCGCAGACTGTAAGGTTATCCTTCAAATGCCAGTTTTATTTTATTTTTGGCATGCACACGATGGCTCTTTCGCTGCTATGCTTTTATTCAACGTGTTTGCTGCATATGCTTGCGGTTACTGACAAAAAGAACTGGACAATGCATTTCCTAGCCAGATGTGAAAAAAATGGTCGCAAAAGTATGACTGTATGACAGAGACAAAACGAATCTGTGGTGTTGTTTTGACTTTGTCTCTTTCTAAAGTGTGGCCAATTTCGTGAGGATATTGCGCAGTCCGTAGGTCAGATTGGTACTCGAAATCTATGGAGCAATGTAGATTACAGTGCAGTACTTCAATCAATAATTTGTGTATTTCTTGACACTTGTCAAAATAATGATCGCCCATTCTATATGTTTTTGGTACATAACAGATACGTTTTCATACTAATCATACAATGCGCCGTCGTAACGCCCTGTGCCAAGTTCATCTAAACAACATTGGTCAACATAACTATCCTAAATTTCCAAAGAGAATATAATCACTGCTAAATTTCTTTAAAGTCTAACCTCAAAAATCATATATGTATGTACTGAAAAATTATAACATTATAACTAACTTAAAATGTTACAAAAATTTGACGGTGCCGCTTACAATTTTAGAAAAAAAATCCCATATATAAACAAAGATTTACTTCGTTGGTTTCCAGGACATATGAACAAAGGCTTGAAACAGATGCAACGTAAATTAAATAGTGTTGATTGTGTCATTGAAGTTCACGATGCAAGGATACCATTTAGCGGCAGAAATCCTATATTTACCAGTACTCTGACTGGTGCTAAACCTTACATTTTAGTTCTTAACAAAAAAGATTTGACTATCCGATCTCTAATACCCAAAATAAGCGAGCAGTTGAAAGCTGAGCAAGGTGTACAAAATGTAGTGTTTACCAATAGTAAAGACCAAAGTTGCCGAGGACTAAAGACTCTGCGACCGTTGATGGTAGATTTAATTAAGGGTTCAAACAGATACAATAGAAGTGAGGAACAAGACTACAATGTCATGATCATAGGTGTGCCAAATGTCGGTAAATCTTCGCTGAT
Organism: Apoda limacodes; assembly: GCA_946406115.1. Classification (NCBI taxonomy): domain Eukaryota; kingdom Metazoa; phylum Arthropoda; class Insecta; order Lepidoptera; family Limacodidae; genus Apoda; species Apoda limacodes. The sequence continues at coordinate 16,709,969 of OX291542.1, forward strand.
CAACATGTTAAGGTCAAACCATACACATATGAGTCATTCTCTGCCAGTTGGTGCTGTTGCTGGCGTTACCAGAAGTGTTATGACTAAAATAAGGATAAACAATGATCCAAAAATCTTCATGTTTGATACTCCAGGTGAGAAGGTATAATACAATTGTTAGCCTGTTCTGTGTACTGCCAGTCTGCCACAGTGAACTGAAATCCATACTTATATTTGCGAAAGTAACTCTGTCTGTCTGCCTCTCTTACCTCTTCAACCGCTGAATCAATTTAGATGAAATTTAGTATGGAGATAGTTTGAGTCCAAAAGGATATAGGATAGTTTTTATCCTTATAAATTCTAAAACCCCCATTAGAATAACTATAGCCAAGCTTAGATGAACTATAGCTACAGCTAGGGCTGCCATCCATCCGCGTTTCCCCGGATTTGTCCTAGTTTGGAGGGCGTCTGGGGGGCTTTCGGGTGGGGTTTTAACTGCAGTCCAGGTGAAACCCAGACTGCAATAAAAGTCCAGATTTCTGATCAGTCTCCACAAGAGAGCCACAAAAAATTATTTGTGAAGTTGGTTTATAATCAGTTTTGAAATGTTCTCAGATGTTTAATTTGGTGTGGTGTCTACTTTAAGGATTTTCGTTGTGATTCCATTCTTTACATCAAAGTATTGAATTACCAAACGAAATCATTTTGTGTTTCCATGGTTGCTGGCATCAGTAGCCGCGCTCATAATTGGTATGTTTTGTAAATCGTTTGTAAGTTTGGCAATCGACAAAAGGCTTTAAGCCTTTCTACTACTACTACCAGTTGACAGTATGACAGTTTTTTTGCGGTGTCTGACTCTGAGAATATTTTGCGATTGTAGGCGCAAGTACAATCCAAGGAATTAAAGGACAAGTGATGGCCTGGAAAGTGATGGAATTTAGAGGTCTTCCGAACTTGATGTCACAAAAAATGTAGATATTTTTGAAAAACTTGCTTGGTTTCTTATGTTTTGTGTTTTGTTGTATTGAAATGTCAGAAACTTCTTTGTTTGTGATTAAAATATTTCACGAACAAATGGTACAGAAACCCTGCCAGTCATATTTTCCTTTTTTTAACATGGAAAACTTATTTTGCAACTACTTCAAAACTATTCAAAGATCACCCTTGTAATTTTTTTTCCAAAACCGGCTGTTAGAAGCTTATTTGCTTCTCATCCACTCCATTATGCATATCTTGTACTGCAAAATTGAAAAATTAGGAAAAAGCAACAATTATGTGAAAAAAATCCTAAACGTTCTCAGATCTAATAAAAAAATCCTAGACGACAGAATCAAAGAAAGCTATGTGCCCTTAAGTGTTAGAAGCATTTTAAACAGAAACAACGAGAACATAAAACATGAGTTCAAAAACTGTTCTTTTAAAATGAAAACGTACATTGAAGGTGGGATGTAGCTTTTAAAACAATTAGATAAATTTAATTGGATGTATTTGCCGAGTTTATATGAAAATACTCTATGGGCATCAAAGTGACTATAATTTTTTTTTAAAGAGAAGAACATAATGACAACTCAAAATTGATAGATGAGTGGGTTTAAAATCTTTTTGTAATATATAATAAACTTCTAAAGGCAAATCAACTGTGGTTGCGATTCTTTTTTTTTTTTTTTTTCTGAACTGACTATGCAGTTGGCTGTTGCAGCCATTACTGCTTCACCGGGCTTTTTGGGGCGAGACTCTGAAGGAGCCTCAGCCCATATTGCGCCCAACGCTCAAGGGCTCCCCGCGGGGAAGCCTCGGCTTGGGTTGTCGCTCTCGGGGGCGTCCCTTCGACCGGCGTGAGTCTCGAACCCGAAGGTGAGTCACTGCCAGGAGGGGAGTTCCCCGTTACGCGGGTACGGTTGCGATTGAGTGGGGGCGAGAAGCGCCCCGGCACTCTTTGATACCTCGTGTATCCTTGTGGGCGCCGACGAACCCGGGGACGTCGGCGTCGTGTTTGGAGGGACGCCCTATTCGGGGAGGTCGTAGAGACTAATCTCGCTATCCGGACAGCGAGATCGTCATCTGGGGCTAACGGCCGGTACGTGCCGAGGCCGCTTAACTATAGTTTTACGACCGTGCCCAGGTCGATCGGGGGGATGATACGTTGTGGATTGCACAATTAATCGATTCGGGTGATTTTGCGTACTCTCGAAAAAGCGGACTGCCAAGTCTTTGAAATATTGGGGAATCGTGGGGAGTTCGAAGTCTCTGTGTAGGTCCGCATTGCGAACGTACCAAGAGGCCCCAGAGGCCGCTCTGAGAAAGCGGTTTTGGAGGGTCTGAAGTTTGTGGAGATTGCGCTTGGATAACGCAAAGACTACGCTAGCATAAGCTAGTATGGGGCGCATACAAGTTGTGTAAAGATTCAGCTTATTTCTAAGCGACATCTTACTGTACTTGCCTATCATGGGATAAAGACGACCGAGGACAAAAGCGGCTCGGTCTCTGACTATTTTGGTGTGGGCGTGGAAGTTCAAACGACTATCCATGGTCACACCGAGGTATTTGGTCTTATTTTGCCAGGGAATGGCACGACCGAAGAGAGAGAGGGGAGGTGGCCGCGGAGGGCAGCCTACGGTAAAGAGGACGGCAGAGGTTTTGTCGGGTATAACCTCGATTCTCCATTTCCGAAACCATTCGCCTAGGGCGGTGATAGCGGGTTGGAGTCTCTTAGTGATTCGACTCACTTGCCTATCGGTGGTATAGAGAGCGGTATCGTCTGCAAAGAGGGCTAGATGGGTACCTATAGTTTTAGGGATGTCGTTTGTGTACAGAAGGTACAAGATGGGGGCGAGCACGGACCCTTGCGGGATTCCTGCTTCTGTGGGACGGGGGGAAGAGAGAGTGCCTTCAACTTTGTAGCGGAAGCTACGATTCGACAAATAGTCTCGTATGATGAGCACGAGACGATCTGGCAACTGAAAGTTGTACAGTTTAAAAATTAAACCGTTGTGCCAGACTTTGTCGAAAGCTTTCGCTACATCGTAGAAGGCAGCGCCCGTGTGGCAGGTCTTACCTAATTCTGGTTGGAAGCCAGTGAGAATATGTTCCGTTATGCGGAGGACTTGATGGACGCATGAGTGTTTGGCACGGAAGCCGAACTGCTCGTCTATTAAAATGCCTCTGGAGACTATAGCGTTCCGTAGGCGAGCGAGTAGGAGGCGTTCATAGAGTTTACCAAGGGCCTTTAGTAAACTTATAGGGCGATAGGAGGACGGCTCGGTACAAGCTTTGCCTGGCTTATGGATGCCTATAACAATTGCATCTTTCCATTGAGAAGGAAAGATGCAATGTTCGATAGCAGCGTTAAAGATCGCTACTAGGAGGCAGAGAAGGGGAAGAGTGAGGCGCTTTAGGATATCGTTAGAGATACCGTCCGCACCGGGGGCTTTACGGGGGCGTAGGTCTTTGATGACCTGTATGACTTCGTCGACAGTGACAGGGGGTCTTGTGGAGGCAGAGAAGTTCTGCGCTCCACTTCGCCGTCTACCTCGCGCACGTGGTCGGGATCGAACGGCTGTGTGCTTAAGGCACATTGGGCTTGGAGGCTAGACGCTAGGCAATTCGCTTTTTCGTCGTCATTGAACGCGGGAACGTTGTTGGGACGAGTTAACGGAGGGAGAGAGTTGGCGGTTTCGGATTTTAGAGCTCTGGCTAAGTGCCAATAAGCTTGGTGAGAAGGAGAAATGTTCTCCATAAGATCACCGAAACGTTGGGCGCGAAGCTCAGCTACAGCGGTTATTACACGGCGGTGTAAGTCGTTAAACCGAGCTTCATTTTCGATAGTGGGAGCGCGATCGCGTGCGCGGCGGGCCGCGTTACGCTCAGTCATTAGCGACCTGATGTGCTGAGGCAGGATTTGGTGGTGATAATCACCAACCGGCACCTGTCTTGAGCACTCGCCAACGGTGGCGGTCAGGTGGCTAGTGAGTGAGTCGATAGCTACGTTTAGGTCGGTCGCGGATAAGATTACGTTGGGAATGCGGTCTAGATGTGGCGAGCTGGGATTTTCGAGCAATTGCCCAAATTTATCCCAGTCCGTCACGGTTCTAGTGTCGGGAGGAGAGTCCGAAGGGGAACCTAATCGGAGGAGTACAGGGCGATGGTCCGAGTCAAGTTCGTCAAGCACCTCTATAGAGCGAAAGCTTAGCCTTACATTCTTTAGAAGTGCTATGTCGAATACGTCAGGGTTATTCCGAGTATTGTGGGGAAAGTAAGTGGGCGTCATGGGAGCGATGATGTCAAAGTTTAGTCTGTCAACTAAATCTTCGAGGAGTCTGTGAAGTTACTAAAGAGGTCCAGCGGCGATGCTTGTAATTTAGGTCGCCGGCAAGAATGACGGCGTCGTCTAAATTTAAGAGCGACTGAAGGTCGCTCTCGAGCAAGTCTTTTAAGGGAGAGAGATAAACCGATGCAATGATGATCGGCTGATGGCCGGTCATCGCTAAGCGGCAGACGGATGCTTCTAAGTTCGTAAGTGGTGGAGGATCGATAGGGGAGCAATGCAGGGAGCGCCTGTAATAGATGAGAGTGCCTCCGAGATTGGAGGCAGTTCTATCATTACGGAAGGTGCGATAGTTCGCGATCGAAGGGGTGCGGACAGCGGGCTTTAGGAACGTTTCCTGGATGAGGAAGACGTCCGGTTTTTGGGACGAGAGGAATTGCGATAATTCCTCTCTTTGGTTAAAATAGCTCAGTTTTTTTTTGCATCTTCGCCAATAATGCGCATTGATTCAGAAGTGGATAAAAGAAAGGAATCCATTAAATTTTGAAACAGTCTCGTCACTACTTAAAATTAAACTCAATTTCAGAGACTATAAATATTGCAACGAGTTTTATAACTTTTTATTTTATAAAAAAGAAGTTCTGAAGGCTTTAAACTAGACCGATAAATATAACTAGATTGTTATTAGAATTCTTAAGAAAAATGTTTCCTACCATTGTCACTCGAAAAAGGGCATTCATTGATAACAGTGAATAAAACTCACTTTTACTCAAATAAAAACATTTTGAATTTGGAACAAGCGCGAATTGTACGAACCTACTGGCTGGCTAAATGGAGTTATTTCATAGAGCTTTACCTACAATTAAATTATATAAAAACGAAAGACTGTTTTTTTTTTGTTGAATAGTTCTATAAACTGTTTCACCAGCAAATTGTATTTTGTTTGATTGCAATATAAAGAAATAAACATGTACGACTGTTAATAAATAATTAAAGAAATAAAAAAAAACAGTTCCTTCATTCCTCAGTTATAAATAATAAACTTTCTGATTTAGGAATTAAAAATTAAGAAAAAAACAATGAAAACTTTTATTTTATTTTACTAACTGGGTAATTGATAGATATTAGGTTTATTATTTTATTTATGTTAAGTGAAGGTTAAAGAATGAGCCTAAAAGGCAAAGATATTGATTATTTAAAAAAAAAAACTCTTTTACTCAGAAACACCTCGCTGTAACTAGTAAAACACCCTATTTTACCCTTTTCGGTCCTGGGCGGCAGGTTTTGGAGATGGCAGCCCTAGCTGAAAAAACTTCATTAGTATAAATTAAGGAGTTGACGTAAGAATCCCATGCCATTAACCAAATTTAAGACAGGTGAAGCCACTGGCAAAAGATAGTTTTAAACATAAATGATACTAGATGCTGAGAAAAATTAAATGTAGAAAAATAAATATTAATTATGTTAAGCAATAACACAAAATATTGTAGTTTTTATGCCAGCTACTGACCAAATTTTAACATGACAGTTACTTGCACTGTGTAACCCGAACTCGCATGCTTACTTGCATTGTGTAATCAAGCCATTTTTTTAGTTTTTATTTTATAAGTTTTGGTAACAAATTATGTCTACAGTTACTTTAATCACTTTTTGGTATGCAGGTACCAAACCCCTATTGTTACAAGAGCAAAGAGAATAAAAACAAGATCCACCTAAGTGTTCATTTTTGGGTTCTAGTACAGGCCACTATGAATGCAGCATTTGCTTTAGAATTAGCTGTAAAACATAATAGTTGAGGTATTAGAGAGACACTTTTGGGACACTAGCCTACTCTCACTTTGGGTCAAAGAGTTTTGGATCATAATCATGCGGGCCAGTGCGCATTTTGAGGGTTCTCTAGTCAACAAGGAACCCTTATAGTTTTGCCATGTCCATCCATCCATGTGTCCGTGGCTTAGCTCAGAGACCATAAGTAGTAGTGGCTGTCAAAGTGGTAGAATAAAATAGGCAAAAAAATTTTTTTTTCCTTTCCCTATAAGTAAAGTGGGGATAAATATGTTTTTCTCAACTAACCCATAGTGTGGGTTTATTATAGGATAGCTTGTTTAAAAATGAAGGGAGTGTGAAAACCATTTTTTAATTTAGTGATGCGTTTGCAAAATATTAAGCTTTAAAGTGCAAACAAATTTTTGATAGAGCCCAGTTTCCCCCCACTGCCAACTAAATGGCTGTTCTTGAGTGTGTAAAAAAAACACGGGAGACGCATATTTAACGAAATTAAAAGAAAAACTATCATAGATAATTAGGCTTTACAACTTAAATAGTCAACCAACTTTTGAACTAAAAATAATTTCACACAACTTCCACTTAAAGGGTACTTAGATAAAGTTGGTACTTGTGTAAAACAGGTATTAAATAAGTTTATGAACAATAAAACATAAAATATTGTAGAAAAACTAAAATTATAACATTCTGAATACTTACTAAAGTAATAACAATATTTACGTTTTAATTCGGGTGCGGTGCTTGGCGGTACAGGGTACAAACTTAATAATCTAGTTGCTTTATCGTTAAAACTAGTCTATCGTGCAGTAATCAAAGTGTGTGTGATCTCTAAAGTATTACAACAAATAATAAAAACCAGCCAAGTGTGAGATGGGTCCGCGGCCGAGCCATTAACCATCTTAAATCACCGTTACAGCGCCATCTAGCTATTATTTAGCGAAACAGTAACACATTTGTTTGTTGGAAATGATATTCAGAGTTAAGCAATATCGGGCTTGGTCAGAAATTGGATGGGTGATCGCATAGCTGCACACTTTTTGTTTGTGTTTGTAAATTAAGTAAAGTCTGGCTGCTTTTTTTACATAGATATTGTTATTTTACTTAGCAATTAATTTTTATTATTACTTTGCAATGCTGGCAATTCATTTAAAATGTAAAAAAGTATGTGCATATACCCTGTAGAATGATGTGCACATCTTAAATAATTTGCTTTTATTGTAACAGGTATCCTAGAGCCATCAGTAACGAACATAGAGATGGGACTGAAATTGGCCTTGTGTGCCTCGTTACAGGATCATCTGGTTGGCGAAGAAGCTATTGCTGACTATCTGCTTTATTGGCTCAACAATAATGGTAATTTCAAGTATGTGGACTTTATGGGACTGGTTGAGCCATGCGATGAAATTACTAAGGTGAGGTTCCGATTAAACTTCATTAAACATCAAATTTATTAAATCGATCATTAAAATAGCAAACATTGATACATTTTTTGACTTGAGAATATTTTGAACTAGGTGATAAGTGCCACTATAACTTCAGTAAAATTATTTAACAATTTTTAATAACAAAAATAGTAAGTTATGCAAACACAAAAGCGTTATATTTAATAGCACTAAAATAATAATAATAATAATTTACAGGATTGAAACTGATAAAACAAAGTTGGTGCATTAATTACATAAAATTTAAAATATTAATTGACAACTAAAGATTAAGTGTATAATTGCTAAAGGTCAATGTTATTTTGGCATTACGTCACATATGAATCTGATGTATCATAATAACTATCTCACCTAAACTTTAATCAAAAAATAAGTAGCAATTCTTAAATCAATTTACTTCTTATTTTATAGTTATTTATAGTTATTAAACATTTTTTTTGGTTTATAATTGACCAATAAATATCCATTGTTTCTAGAATATAACTGTGAGTCGTAGATAACAATTTTGCTAAAAGTGGCTACAAAGCAGAAGCTATATAAAAGGAACTTGGTTATCATGTGTGTGTGGTCAAGTACCAAGAAGTGGCTTATGAACCGCTCATGTTCGATCAGTTGTTGTTTGTTCGTCCAATGTTTTAAGTTATTTTCTGGAGTAGTTTTCTTATTTATTTTGGAGTAATTCTACTGAGTAATGTTATGGCGAATATTTTGTAGATGTTCGATATCAGATGGTAGTGATTCACACTATTATACTTCAATAGATGCTAAAAATAGTACAATTGCACAACAAGTGAAAAAAAAATATGGCAAAGTTTGGTTCCTACGTCTTAATAGTGGTCGGTGTACCGCCCCTCTAAGGCAAACATTTTGAAGCACTGCAACTCAAAACAATTTGTTTATCCTAAAGTACCTGTGTACCAAACGGCTTTCCTCGACATTGATTTGTGGTTTTTTTACGTACACCTTAAAAACTCATTGTTATGTCGTAGTAGTGAAGCGTGTGCTCCTTATGTGGCCTTCTTAGCTGACATATTACATACATACATACATTTCATATTTTTACAAGATAATATGAAATATATTTATTTATCCATTCTTCCAAACTAATATTATAAATGCTAAAGTAAATCTGTCTGTTACCTCTTCACGCTTATACTGCCGTCAGTGCCCACGTTTCGGCGGCGTAAGTCATGACAGTTAGGACGCACTAGTCAAAGACTTTCGTGAAGTGAAGTCTTGACGAAGTTTACCAAATTCTGCCCACCCTAGCTTATCAAAATTGTCCCGGCCTAGTTGAATTTTTTGGATTAATAATAATTAAAATTATTTTAAAATGATTTACTGTATGTGTACAGTTTTGTAAGATGTTTGCTTATATAAAATGTATTTATTTTGGGGCCACCCAATATTCTTTTGCGACCCACAGTTTGAAAAAGCCCCAATTATCTAAATCTAAAGGACAAGATCCTGATTGAAAACATTTGGAAGGTACCTAAAGTCAGCTACATATCCCAAATAAATAAGTAAATAATAAAATAGTCTAACCCTGCAATAGATTGGTAGTCTAAAAGTTTAGAACTGTAATCCATATCCATATAAATATTATAAATACGAACGTTATTCTGTCTCATAACGTATACATATATTACGCTATGCTCTGTCTGTCTGTTACCTCAAACCTTAAACCGCTGTACCGATTGAGATGAAATTTGGCATGGAGATAGTTTGAGCCCTGGGAAAGAACATAGGCTTCTTGAAAACGTCAAGTGTGAGTCGGTTTTCTGTAATTGAGGATTTGCCGTTGAAATCCTACACTGATAACCGAATTTAGGGCGGATAGAACTGCGGGCAAAAGGTAGTAAATTATACGTGTGAAACGTTCAGAAACCGCGCCCTTGACAACACCTATATTGCAGTGCCACTTCACTAAAAAGGACATTGTAATTAACCTTATTTGGACCTCTATGCTAAGTTTTAATTTACACATAATAGAAAATTTATGACAATCGGAACAACGGTGGCTGACCTCGGCCTTCCTTTGCGTAAAGACGGTATTTTAAACACCATTCACCCGTCTGTAAAACTAAATAATGTATGTTTGTCATTGAAATGCAAAGTTGTGATTCCTCTACTTAGTAATGGACTTAAAGGTTTGGTATTTGATACGTATCTACCTGGGACCTTATATTGGGAACAGTGCCGATTTATTTTTCTGCCGAATTCCAAAGTCCGATTAGATCGAGACTGTTCCCAATAAGATCCCTGTTAAACTAGCAATATTTGTGTGTTACAATATGTGGTTACAAGTAATTTCTCTTCAATAGTTTTCTGTATGCTATTTTTACACACAAGAGAATACGATTCGCCGCGCCTCGCAGCGTGCTTCATAGAAACGAATTTTTCACTTATTTTTGACACTTGCTAACCAAACACCACAAAATTTCGAACACTTGTTCTAGGAATAAATATCTAATTCTGTAGTCTGCTAGTTTTCTATTAAATTTCATAGTGTTAAAAGTTATACAGGATTCTTGTTTTTCATACAAATGGTTTCAAAAAAGATTTCTTGTTAATAAAAACATTTTACAAGATTTTAGAAACCCACAGACATAGGTATTTGGCTTGGGATTATGACTAAGAAATTTCATAGTGATAGATTAGTAAATGTCAAAAACAAATGAGAAATTAGTTTGTATGAAGACCGCTGCGAGGCGCCGCAAATCGTATACTTTTAGCAACACACTTGACTTGTCCGCGTAGCCACGCCGGAGTCAAATCCTGGAATGTAGTGAAATTTTTTGAGGTTTTTTAATATTTTACTTAGATAGCTAATGTTTTACTTTTTAAGTTTATCCTGAGCAAAGCTCAATCGCCCAGCTGGTGTTCCTAGTACGAGCTTTTATTTTTTGTAAATACATACAACACTTTACTATACATAGAATTGAAAACACCCAGAGTCAAGACTAACACAAATGTATTAAGGCCCCTCTTACAGCCCACTAGCGCTGCCATTAGATATTCTCAATTTTCTTTTCGTAGAAAACGAATTTCTAAAATCCAAATGTCGCAAATATAAAGCTAGTCATAAGCGCTTTTAAGAAGGTTTTATATCGTTTCTAAATAATATCTGTGAGTTGTAGTTGGCATTTCTGCTAAAAGTGGCCGTTTTTCATTCCGTGGTCATTTAAATGTGACTAGACGTGATATCAAATGACTCATTCAAAGATGGCCATTCCTCGAGGAACGGATATTCAAATCTGTACTAAATATAATACTGCTATCGTTTTCAGACGAGAACTTCAACATATTAAAGTTCCTGAAGGGATCCACATTATACCATTTGACTAAATTACACACTCCAATTATACACGTCTTTTTTTTGTTCTTAAACTGTTAAATTTCAGAACCCGAACTAACAGTGAACTAACGATATAAAAATACAATTTTGATCACGTGTTAACGGATTAACAATAACATGCGTAACGAAGTTAACTTTTTAGTAACGGATTAGCAAATAACAAAGTTAACTATTTAATTAACGGTGGCCAGCTTTGCTTCAAATGCATCATTATCATATATTGCTCATCATTGTCGCAAAAAGTATACTTTATCGTGAAATGCCAGTAAATTATGAAATATAATAAGTTTTTTTGATTACATACGTTTGATTAATCGATAATAAAACTGTTTATTAATAATTTACGGGCATTTTATGGATGAATTTGCAACTATGTTAGCTTAGCGCTTTTTTGATAATGACATGTTTTGAGTAGCAAAATGTTTATAATTAAAGATATTAAGTGTAACACAGTTTGTATGAAAAAATTATGTTCAGATATACCCTTTTATCAATATCATTTCTAATCTGTGCAATGAAAAATAGGCTTTAAGGTGAGGTACTTATTCCGCCACTGTACGAACAGAGACATATATATTGTATTTATGCATTTGCTTTACTATTACAGTAATAGAATCATCAAAATAGGTAGGTTTAACTCTAAAAATCTTTACTTTTGTAAAATATAATGTTTAAAACTAATGTTATCAATTGTAGGTCCTTATGTCTGGAGCTCTAAAGTTTAACCGCGTGAGGCGACATCGCGATTACGACGGCTCCATACGACAGTTACCTGACCTGGTGGAGTCGGCCCGCACCATGATCAGGGCGTTCAGAACTGGTGAATTAGGTAAAGCCCTTCTGGACGTAAACCAACTGAATTTAGACCACGAAAAGAAGAAGGAAAGGCAGTTGTCATAGATTTTTTGACTTAGCCGGATTATTGCAGTAGATTTCACACGGAGGTTGAACCTGGAACAAGAAAAGAGGAATGCATAGATCTTGAATTGAGCCATTACCCTCTGTATTGAAGTAAATTGTTTAACGCAAACACGAGACAAGAAAAGTTTAAGTTAAACTACATTCTTTCGATTGGAGTAGATTGTTGTCTGAAATAAAGATATATATATCTACGAAAAAAAAACACAAAAAAGGATAAAAGTAGGATGAGTACTAGTTGGACATAATGCAGTTGAATTAGGACCATGCCATGATAAATGATAGAATCAATGGCGTATGTATAGACAGATGGTTACCATTGAAGTAGAAGCTAGCACTGAGGTATGAGACACATTTAGATTTAAACCAATCTCAGGGCAGCATTTTCTACAGCTGTAATAAACAATTAAGTCATGACGGTTACCTCATTGGTTCACGTTTTGATAGTCCTTACGGCTTGGTTAAGTGGACGGAGCCTGGTACACAGCAGATCAAAAGATTAATTGAAAGAAATGTATAAATATGTAAATATATGTATAATAAGTGTATGCTGTAGCACAAAAAATAGTCATTATTTTTTATTAAAATTATCTGCCCCCTAAGTTCTTGTTCAAGAATGTAAGCATTCTATTTTTTTTATGAGAAAACAACATATTTAAGTTTTGAGGTTTGTAAATATTAGATACTAGGTATCTAAGTATCTAGTATTGTTTCGTAAAAGTTAGCTTTAAAATTAATAAAACAGATACTGAATATTTATTTAATCTGGTATTTATTATTTACCTTTATTCTATTTATTAGAATAACATATAAATGCTGGGTAAGTACCGCGAACCCTGCCCAAGAATGCTTTAGCGCGCTCCAAACAAACCGAGTTTAATTCTATTTTCCGTAGCTGTTTTCTATTAAATTGTATCTATAGGTTAAACAAAGGTTTTTTTTTTATACAAATGGTCTTCAAATATTATTTTAAGGTAATAAAAACATTTCTCAGGATTTTAGGAAACCACAACCATATTCGGCTTTAGATGATGTCTACAAAATCAAGGAGAATATACAAGCTGCCCGCCCCCTAACCGGGCACGGGTTGGCATATTTTCGGAATAATTTAGTCGTTTAAAAATGTATCTATTCGGATCACCCGCATTGTTTACTGCTACTACACTGCACCGTCTTCTAACAGTCGTTAGTTCAATCTCCCACCTGTAGAGGCAGTTCGTAAGTGTTTTGATGTTAAGTCGTGGTGGCGCGCCATTGCTTCAGTAGCGATTTTGTACGGTCGCCACTACAGGATCGTCTAAATGTGCGTACGGATTATTTGTAATGCACCATTTCCCATACATTTTAATGGGTTCGCGAACGCACTAAAATTAATTGCACGCACGCTACGTGCATTCGCACGGCGCACGTTGGTTCCCGCTTATTGTCGGTTTTTCGACGAACGCTTTGAGTGCGCGCAGTGTAATCTGGACGGCTAATTCGCGGCGGATCTGCCTTATGCCAGCGATATTTAATTGTCGATTGTAAAAATAGATGGAGATGACGACTGGAACTTTTTTATACACTGGTGTAATAAAATAATTGAAACACTAATATAGTCATGTACACTTCAAAATCAAACGGCTCCATGGCGTGCGCGCTGAACACTGCCAGAATGGCCGTTGTTGAGGCGCGCAGACCGTCCACATAAATTCGTGTTGCATTGTATCTGGTGTTGCAAATAATCTGTACCCATCTCAACAGTCAACTGTTCGTCTAACCTTTCTCGAGCAAACAAGTAGTATCTCAGAATTTGGTGATGTAAGGTCGTGTTGACACGCGATCGCTTTATTTATTATCTACTAGCTTTTGCCCGCCGTTCCATCCGCCAGAAATTCGGTTATCGGGGTAGGATTTCAACGACATCTTAATTACAGATTAAAAAAAACGACTCACACTTGACGTTTTCAAGTAGCCTATGTCAGACAAATAGACAGACAAACAGAGGTACTTTCGCATTTATGATATTAATATGGACTATTTGTCCCAGAAAGAGCAGGTAAGAGCACAGCAGTATGGACGACGTAAAGACGTGTTGAAGCTTCCTAAATCCTGCGTTACCTAAATTTTTACCCAACTGCACTATAATATTATCATCGTTAGAAAATTGTAGGTTACTCGCTGTTTACATTTACTTATGCCTTGTCCTTTAAGACTTAAAGACATCAGTGCGATTGTATATAAACAGTTTCGAGGACATGACATACCCTGTTTCACTTCTTTTTGTAGCTGGATAGGTCATGTTTGACTGTTTTGTAGAACTGTCGAATCACAGAGACATCTCAAACACCTCGAAGTATTGCCAGTTAACTTTCTCACACTACACAGAGGCTTGACACGTGGGCTGATGTCCGAGGACGTCTTCTGTATAGTCTGCCTCACTGTTTGGATGTGCTTTGGTGCCGTAATCCCCCTATTGAGGTAGTTGAAAAACATTCAAGAAAGGCAAAAAGATTTCCAATCTATTCGTGATAATGACCCTCGAAATAAATGTTATCTCCCGTTTTGAAAAATAGGCTCAAAATGTCATGTATAAAAATCAAGAGCCGCAGAAACTCCACGCAGAAAAATGGAGAAAAGTGCCTACAATGCCATTTTTGCCGTATGAAAATTACATTTTGTACCAACTCTGCCCCCTCTAGCCCAAAACCTGGCTACGCCCTTGCTGTCGCAGTGGCGGATTAAGAGTATCGGAGGCCCTAAGCACGAATGTCATGTACCCTGTGTTGGTTCAGTTTGGAAGGTAATCATAGACATAAGAAAATAAAACAAAGTTAAGTATCTAGGCTTTAATTATAACATTTTAGTAAATGCTTTGATTTATTCGTTAATTTTAGTTTCGTTTTCTGGTTGATTATTTGTCAATGCAATAGAAAAAAACACGCTTTCTATGTTCTCAATAACGTTAAACTTAGATTTTTTTTTCTTGCCCTTTTCAGTGCAAAATTCTGTCGAAGTATGTCTGCCCTCAATACACATTAACGCTCCGAGTTTTGTTCTTTGCAGATTTTTTAATTTTTAGTTGCGGCAAGGATCTTCCAATAAAACAGTTTTTTATCATTAAGCTATGAAATATTCTAAAAGCCACCTCTATATTTGAAAAAAATAAACACAGTTTACTTCATCTTTATTTATTACTAGCTTTTGCCCGCGGTTCCGCCCGCTCTAAATTCTTCTTTGCATTTGAGCCTTAAGTGTGTCCATTATTACATAATAAAATTTAACGCGGAACTTGTCTCTTGGACTCAAATCAACTTCTGCATTTCGATTTACTTGTTTTTTCCTAATTATTTTTCGAGTTTGAGTTTCCTTATATTCTCCATTAGGAGAAAGTTTCCGTGCCTCATTTTTCAAGATTATCTCTTATATCAAACAAATGTTCTGGTAATTATTGGTATAATTTGGCGAATGTTTTTAAGGAGATTCGTTCTTGTTGGAGACCTTTACTAGTGGTTCGAAAAATTTGTAATAAGTTAAAGCATGTGCTTCCCAACCAGTTCTCGAGAGTGACTTAAGAATGCTATCATTACCGAAAATATTTTTAATAACCCCAATTATTAGTAGAAGCCGAAAAAAGTATAACAACTGTGTGTGTACAGTTAAATAAAAATTAACTGCGCTCATACAGCGATCAACAGCACTACGACTAATTAGGCTTAGGGAATGTGCAGCGCATGGTTTAAATATGGCATAATTATTACGCTCTATCTTCTGTTGCATCCCTTTGTTTCGTCCTGAACTCCTGACACGTTAGCAGCGTTTTCATAGGATTGTCCTCTACACTTAGAAATATTTAATATACAAATTTCTAGATAACAAGACTATATGTACCATTTCTTCTCCGGTGTGACTTTTCGAAATCAAAAACGTTAGTAATCGTTCTATGGGCTTGCCATTAGACGGCGATACAGATCTTAGAAAAATATTTGGTTAATTCAAATTACGCTTAGAATTAACTGTAAGGCTGAAGTATTTAAATTTCTTTAACAATTACTTTACTAAATTATTTATTTATTAAGCATTATTTATTTATTTATTACGCATTAAATCGATGAGCTTATCGCCAACGGTTTTCAATAGATATGCAGGATTGCCTTTCTCTTTTTTTCAATATCTTGCAATATGGCTTGCTAAAAATGGGTCAAATTATCTTAAGTAATTCCCGTTATGTAATGATCCAAAAGACTTGTCGTGTCACCTGAAGGCTAAACCACGTTCTGCGAGTGTTTGTATTACTGCAATTACCCGTTGCAACACAATGTACCAATATTTTTTCTCTTTTTTAATTTGTATCTTTATAGACTAGACCAGTTTATGCCCTGAACAGTTTGTATGGTGCTCAGTTACAATTAAGTTTCGCCAATCACTTAATCCATCAGCTGCAAATCGGCTCGGCGCTCTTTCTTTGGATTGATTACCAAATCATTTTGAAAGAAGCAGTACAAATATCCTGTTGTTTGTGAAAACAGTATCTATTTCCGTTTCTTTGTTCCACCATTGGCTTTTTTACAGAAAAATAGATGTGGTGTACAACGCTTGACACTTTTACTACGGCCTTATCACCGTACAGCGCAATTTATGAAAAGGATCTAAATGGTGCTGACAATTTTCTAGATAGATATATATATAAATATCTTCGTCCGAAAATTCAGTCCATAGGCCGAGATCAGTATTTTTAGGATTTACGAGTTCAGTTTCCGAATTTTGACCAAGATGGCAAACAAGCTTCTGATCTACGTGCTGTTAAGTAGTTACTGTAGCCTATGAACGCTTGCAACACCAAGGGCATTACTCGGTTTTGACTCCTTCATAGCCTAGTTAGTAGTGTGGCTGTGCAGAGCATGTGGGTTCGATCCCCACACTGGACAACAATTTATGTTATAAACAGTTCTGTTTGTCTAGAGTCTGGGTGTATTTATGTATGATTTGTGTGTATTTACAAAATAAAAGTAATATATATATTTGTATCCGTAGTCTGGTATCCATAACACAAGCTTTGTTTACTTTGGCCAGACGGCGCTGTGTATAATATCCAAAAAATATTTTTTATTTTAATATATTACTCGCGCGCTGCCGACACTTTAAAAATCTAATCACTTCCTTTTTTAAGAACCCATACTGTTGTCCCCGAAAAAAACCTCGGCAAGGAGATTTTTCCACAACCCAAGCGCTCGCGGGAGAAAACATCTCTGAAACTGCATCCATACACATCCTTAGCAAAGTTACTAACGAACTTCACTCGAGGCTCAAAAAAACGTTCGCTCAGAGTACAACAGCAGAAGTGTTGAGGCCCCTGTAGAGCAGGGGCCTTTAGCACGTGCTTATTGCTTTTACGTTAATTCGGCACTGCTTCTTCGTGTCAACACTTGTACGGTGTGGTGCTAAAGAAGCTTTTGGGAAGAGAAATTATACAGGTTGACCTGAAATCAGTGGCCGAGCCGTTAAGGAGTGATAGTATGGGACAATTCCAGTCGATATTACTATAAGACCTACTGTCCTAAAGTTAACCCTTTTCAAGACATTCCTACTTAAAGAATTTCACAAAAAAAATCCTACTTAAAATCTTAAAATAGCTATAAATCCTAAAAAAAAGGTGTTTCTGGCCCATTTTTTTTTTGTTTTGCAACAAAGGTATTCTAAATCAGGAATATTAATAGTCAATTCTTCGTATTTGTCGGTATCTTACTAGAAAATGATTAAACAAAAACATTAACTGAAAATAAATACGGTGACTGCCTATAAAACGTCAATTTACTCAAAAAGTCGTCCTAAATTATTACGTACATACATGCGCGTATACAGAGGGGGGATATGGGTGTCGTATCCCCCCCCCCGAAATCTTTGAAATTTCAAATATTCTGATGCACTTTTTCGGCGCATTCGAACCTTGCCGCCGCGCCACTGTCGTCGTCGCCTCGGACTGGCCCGGACAGACAAGAATCTGTGTATTAAACTTACATACTTTGCTTATGCCGAAACACTCGCGTTGGGTCGGTCGGAATCGTGGCTGCAAGATGCTTCTGGCTTCAAAAGCTGGCTTCAAGTTTTTTTTTCTTGTTTTTACAAAATTTACGATCTTTGAATATTGACTCAAAATTCCTTTATTTTTCATTAAAAAATAGTTTTATATACAAATTTATAATTTACTGGTTTCATATAATTTTGATATTAAATGCTAAAAAATCTGTTGGATTTCTGGTGGTTTTAGGACCTGCATCTAGTGGGCTTGCAAAAAGTTTGCTGGCAACAATGGGCGAGTGAGTCAGGGGGGTTAAGTGCGAATTTAAACAATGGAGACGTGTTTTTGCTTGTTTATTTTTTAAAATAAGTCTGGTAGGATTCGACGACTTTCAGCAGTGTTATGAAGACCGGTAAAAATTAGGAATTGAAGACATATAGAGGATGAATTGAAAACAATGAGCAAGTAACGGCGAGCGTTAAGTTTTTTGGCGCCAATATTGGCGTGATGGCATGTTTATGTTAGGCTAAATGGATCTAATCTCCAAGCTTCGACAGAAGGCTGGAAGTTAATTAAAAAAAAAAAGCGAGCGAGTCAGTCATTCATTTGGCTGTTTAAGGAACACAATGTTGAACCAACGTCTTACGGGGTTGGCGCAACTGAGTATTCATAGGAATGTGAATGTGGATCCTGCAGCAGTTGTGCGCAGATTTACGGTCTCACACAACAGAAGGTTAAAATTATAGTATATTGAATTGTAATAGGAAGATAAAAAATCATTTTTTAAATCTGTAATAAAGTTTTTTATTGCAAGAATTACTAGGTTTTCATACAACATCGTAGTAATCATAAAGGTTAATAGGTAACATAAAATAATCATTATGTTAGCAGTTCGGTAAAATTGTCTTGAATTTTTTAAATTTTATAAATGAATGATAACCATTACAACATCATGCGTAAGTGAGAATTATTGTGAACACACTTCAGCATTGATTGATTGATTGACCTATACCTATCATAAACGAAAAAATTCGCCCTCGCTACGCTCGCGTTAATGTTAAAGCCCGGTGATCTAGTGTACACCTTGCAATGTCGTAACGCAACCCATTTTAGCGCAAGTTTAAAACGTGTCTATTCTACTTGACAACTAGCCTCAGGCTGGCACTGTTCATCCCCCCCCGAATACAAATCCTGGCTACGAGCCTGCGTACATAATAATTAAAAAACATCTACGTTTCATTACTTTTCAAATGAGGTATTAAAATCCAAAATCGGTTAAGACACCACAAAGATATGACTAATAATAAAATGAAAGGAAAAAGCAATTAAAATCATAGAATGGTATTTATTGAAAAAAAAAACCAGTTTTACAGCTCATTTTCAAAATGCCCGCCCCTATTTCTAATGCAAGCTCGTGCCCTTCTTATCACACCCGTTTTCACAATCCTCGAATCTCTGAGCTCCCTTTGCATTTCCTGCGCTGCGTTTATAATTCTATTGCGCAGGTCTTCAATATTAGGTACAGGAACCTCAGCAGCGTATACAAGACAAAGAAGCCCATGGGTGTAATGTCGGTACTACGTGCCGGCCATGGTATTGGACCACCTCTACCGATCCATCGACTGGGGAATTGTTGGTCCAGCCAATTTCTCACACTTAGTCTGAAATGCGCTGGACATCCATCGTGCATGAATACCATGTTTCGCCTTGTTTGTAGCGGCACATCTTCCAACAATTCATGTAAGATATTTCTGAGAAAATCTTCATATGCTTCCCCATTGAGGTTCTCCGGTAGGAAATATGGTCCAATCAACTGGTTATTTATTATACTCATCAACACATTCAGGCTAAATATACTTTGGGAACCTTTTGGTCTTTTTAGGTGTGGATTACCCGTAGCTCGTTCTCTCCAGTAATGAGGCACCAGGCAGTAATGAGTACTGAGGCAGGGAGGGGCAAAGCAAGACGCTCGACTCCTGCGTCCTTTATTCTCGGGCTCTACCCGGATTGTTCCATTGATCATATCTTCGTGGTTTTGAATTGATTTTGGATTTTAGTACCTCATTTGAAAGGTAATGAAACGTAGATGTTTTTTAATTAGTATGTACGTAATAATTTAGGGGGACTTTTTTGAGTAAATTGACGTTTTATAGGCAGTCACCATATTTTTAATTTTCAGTTAATGTTTTTGTTTAATCATTTTCTAGTAAGATACCGACAAATACGAAGAATTGACTATATATATTTATTATTCAGAATACCTTTGGTGCAAAACAAAAAAAAATGGGCCATAAAGACCAATTTTTTAGGATTTATAGCTATTTTAAGATTTTAAGTAGCATTTTTTTGTGAAATTCTTTAAGTAGGAATATCTTGAACAGTAGGTATATGCGAGCTACGCGTAGTTCATACTTTGAACAACAGGACGGCTTTATACATACTTTACTACATAGAATAAGTGCGTCATTACCGCCCGTGGTAAAAAATATAGTACTACAAGTAGTGATTAAAGTCTACGAATAGTATAGATAATGCACCTAGGTGTATTAAGTAAACTACAGGGGTTCTATGAGCGCCCGCTTTGCCTTGAGGAAAGTAAAATTTACAAAGAAAAAGCCCGTGGGAGTCTTAGCACCCACTTTGCTTGCACGAAATGGCACTGTTTACGAGTAAGCGTAATGAAAAACATCACTATAAATTATTATCGCTCGAGAAATAATTGTAGTGCGCGCTATCACATCACCTAGTGATTATATTCTCTTTGGACACGAGTAGGTATTTACATTTGTGTGAGTCGTGTCAAATGTCAGAAAAGAAATAATTAACGTTTGACGTCAGTATACCACTTCACATTCAGCTCAAACTCAATGTCAATGACTTATTAGCAAAGAAAAACACACATAGTTGCAAATTGGATATTATCAAAAATCATACTACTCAAAAATGCTAATGCTACTCAAAAATCATAACTAAGCAGAAAGGCAAATGTGTTGAAATATGAAATAAGTATATATCAATTGACTCCTCAATTCCAATTAAAATGCAAAATGAATCCCTATCAATATTTGGAAACGGCGATTCATATAATACAAGAATATAAATGGCTTTCATACATCATTGATGACTGCTACCCTTTATCCACAATGGCGAAAATTCATACAATTTAATAAAAATGATCCCCAAAAATGGACAGAGCCATAACTCAAGATTCTGATCAAATTCCGATTACTTTAAATTCCAATGACGTATTCATAGAGCCCCTCTCGAGGTACCTTTAAATCTTTTATATCAAATGAATATGGAGAGCAATACATATCTGATAAGAGCATGGTGATTAAGCCTTAGACGCCACATTAACAGGAATCTAACGACAGTACCTATCATCACTAGTTCCCCTTCAAATCTTGAAGCATTTGATGGCACTTGGTGTTCGTGTACAAGCAGCAGTGGTACAACCATAACTATCCAGGACAGCAATATTTCTTTATATTTCATGTCGATTCCCAGAAAGAAACAGTGATAGTTAGAAGCAGCGGTTCGACTGACTCTAGTTCGTGGACAAGCGCATCAATCTTAACAAGGAAATTTCACGGAGCCAGTTAAGTTTATCCACCGGAACTAACTGTTTCCCACCACCACTTCAAAATTAAATTAAAGCTAAAATAAGCAGTAAAATTCTTAACAAATTTTCTTTCTCAACTTTTCTCTAAATTTAAATTTTAAAATTTAATCTAAATTTATTTTAATGAAAGGCTACATTGCATTTTTTCATTGTTGACGTAGGTACTTAATATTTATGATTTATAATACCTACTAATAATTAATAGCGTTTATTTAAAAAAAATATGCTTTGTTTTTGATAAAAGTGTCATTAAGTAAATTCCTGAACGTACGTCTAAAAAAAAACGGCCAAGTGCTTGTCAGGCCACGCGCAATGTAGGGTTCCGTAGTAGCCTCATAAGCCAATATTTTAGAGGTTGTTTAAATATTGCCAAATACAACGGTTTCGCTGAGGGGAGACGGGACGGACGGACACACAATGTTTAGGTACGTAGTATAAATAGATTTTATCGCTCCGCTGCTGATATAAGACACACGCTTTGAACCTACTTGTAGTAAGCGAATCGGTAGGGAGTTGAGTTAGGCACCCATGTAGGTACGTTACGGGTACGTACGTTTAAAAGGTTTAAATAAATAAATTCGACTTTAAAATTGCAAAATAAAAGTTCAACCTTTTAAAGAATAATTAATTGAAATTTATTAATAAGGGCCTAGTTGTAGTAGTATTGAAATTAAAGTTTTTAAAATGATAATTAAATCAAATCATTCAAAACTGAACTTTCAAAGCGAAAATTGCAAACTTATCTAGACGTTCTTAATCTTGCTAACTTTACGTAAAGTTAGCAGAACACTAACGAAAAAAATGGGATTTAAACTTGAGTTAATACTAGGCGTGACATTTTTTTTACGAACAATTTGATAATAATTTTGCACCTCGTGCAAATAAACTGTTCGCTTTGCTCCTATTGCTAAGCTGAGTGAACAGATTTATTGCACGAGGTGCGAAAATTTGGTCACATTGCCCCTAAAAAAACTCAGCCTAGGTTAATAAATCTACACAAATTTTTAAACGGCCGTCGGGTTGAAACTCGGTTTACATGGTTGAAGTGGTAACTCTACCATACTTAGTTGGTTTTCGACTGCTCCACCAAGCTGATCACAGATTAAACGTATTTGAATTATGATGTCGTTGGCTGACCTAATTCAGTGATGTCAGCATAAAAATTCAATATTGTACATGAAAA
The DNA here is from genome assembly GCA_946406115.1 of Apoda limacodes. Classification (NCBI taxonomy): domain Eukaryota; kingdom Metazoa; phylum Arthropoda; class Insecta; order Lepidoptera; family Limacodidae; genus Apoda; species Apoda limacodes. Next base: position 16,732,518 of record OX291542.1, read on the forward strand.
CGAGACAAAATACCTAAAAATTAAAGAATAGGGTACGAAGTAGTATTGTTGTACTTATTTAAAAGTAGGTGTTTAATATCATGGTCCCAGATCTAACAACTTCATTCATTTCTTCGCGACATATTAGCGGCAAATTCCCATGTTTGGTTCTATCTTAATCCCAATTTTCCGTTAGTTGTCTGCTGCTTTTACGTAAAAAAAGCGATAAATTTTATTTCCTCACGACAAAATCACGGAAAATTATGCAATTTATTTATTTTGAATGGCGAAAGTTGTTTTGCTAACTCCTGTAATTAAAAAAATATAAAAGCGGGTTTTCTCTTAATCCCATTTTTCGTTAGTTGCCTACTAAAACGTAAAAATAAAAATCCCTATAAAAATAAATGTATAAAAGCGGCAAATTTAATTTTTCACGGATAAATCACGGCAATTTAGCGGCAAATTCCTGTTTTCTCTAAATACCATTTTTTTCGTTAGTGTTTTGCTAACTCTACGTAAAGTTAGCAGAAAACTCTGTAACTCGAGAAATATAAAAGCTGCATTTTATTTTTTCACGGATAAATCACGGCAAATTTCTATGTATTTGGTTTTCTCTTAATCCCAATTTTTTGTTAGTGTTCTGCTAACTTAACGTAAAGTTAGCAGAACGCTAACGATTTTTTTTTATTTTTAATCACAGAATATATATTTATATTTGTATTGTTTTTAACATAGATTTATAGTATATAGTATAGTGACGCTCGCAGGATTAAGACGAATCGATTGTTCTAAGAATCACCCACGCGTTTGGTCTCTAGAGTGTCGCATAGGTACAAACACTATACCACTCCCCCCGATCGACCCGGTCACGGTCGAAAAACTATTGTTAGGCGGCCTCGGCACGTACTAACGTCCCCAGATGACGATCTCGCTGTCCGGATAGCGAGATTAGTCTCTACGACCTCCCCGAATAGGGCCTCCCTCCAAACACGACGCCGACGTCCCCGGGTTCGTCGGCGCCCACAAGGATACACTAGGTATCAAAGAGGGCCGAGCGCCCCCACTCAATCGCAATCGTACCCGCGTAACGGGGAACTCCCCTCCTGGCGGTGAATCACCTTCGGGTTCGAGACTCACGCCGGTCGAAGGGACGCCCCCGAGAGCGACAACCCAAGCCGAGGCTTCCCCCGCGGGGAGCCCTTGAGCGTTGGGCGCTATATGGGCTGAGGCTCCTTCAGAGTCTCGCCCCAAAAAGTCCGGTGAAGCAGTAATGGCTGCAACAGCCAACTGCATAGTCAGCTCAGAAAAAGAAAAAAAAAAACTATACCACCTTTGCGGCGCGCAATCGGGGTAAAAAATGTGAAAGATTTTACCAAAATTTAGCGGCTAATACCTAAAGTGTTAGTTTCCACTGAGAAACCAAGTTTTCGTTGATTCTCTGTTAATTTTGCATCAAGTTAAGGTCCTAAAACAAAACTCAAAGGAGTACTTAGTTAAAAAATTACGAATGATCGAGTTGATCACAGACTAATTATTTGAATTATGGTGTCAATGATGTCAGCATTGAAAACGAGACAAAATACTTAAAAATTAAAGATTGAGATACGAAGTAACATTTTAAAAATTATTTGTGTGTAAAATATCTTGGCCCCAGATCAACTTCTTTCGTTTCTTAACGACGTATTATTAGCAGCAAATTACTATGCGATCGGCTTCCAACAAAAAACAATTTTCCGTTGGTTGTTTTTTTACTACTTACGTAGTACGTAACTTTACGTTAAGTTAGCACAAACTCTGTAACTCAAAGAATATAACAGCGGCAAAATTTTATACATTCACGACAAAATCACGGCAAATTCCTATTTCTTTAGTTTTCTCTAAATCCCATTATTTTCGTTAGTGTTATCTGTGTTCTGCTAACTCTACGTAAAGTTAGCAGAAAACTATGTTACTCAAGAAATATAAAAGCGACAAATTTTATTTTTTCACGGATAAATCACGGCAAATTACGCAAATTATTTCATTTCGATTTGCGATAGTTGTTCTGCTAACTCTACGTACATCATACAGGCTGAATTCAATTACATTTTCCATTTAAAATCGACCCTTAGTTACCTTACATTCTTATGTTAACAGATCAGTTAAATTTTCTTTTAGACTATCTATACCCACCACGACGTACTAGTCGATAAATCATGCGCATAAACATGTTTCGTTCCTAGCAGTTAAAAATAACTTTTAAAGGACTACCGGCCACATATAGCATAGCAGACCTTATAATTCTTAAATATACTTTTATTTCTTAAATAAACGTTTATAATAATTTTTGTCAAGATGCCACATAACGCAGGAAATGGTATCCAGTGGTCATCTTTGGCACCGTCTGTCAAGTACTTCCGGCCATTTCATAACTGACAGACTTATATTTATTTTATCTACGATTAAAGGGCTAAATGAGTGACATGTGTCGTACGGATGTCACGTGTGAGTGACATGTGTAGTACTGATGTCACATTACGTAAATATGACCGTCAATTTTTGACCGGTAGAGAAGTATTTTCTCAACCTTTCGGCCAACTTTAGGTGCAATAATCTTCTGATTCTCGCTTTGCACAACTTTTTCGACCGTATGCCATGCATTTTATTGCGATGTCATATGGCGTAAGCGATTTGGAGCGGGCTCACGGACTAAATGGCGTTTGATCAATGTTTTTAGGGTTCCGTACCCAAAGGGTGAGAAACGGGACCCTATTTCTAAGACTCCACTGTCCGTCCGTCCGTCTGTCACCGGGCTGTATCTCATGAACCGTGATAGTTAGACAATTAAAATTTTCACAAAAGATTTATTTTTGTTGCCGCAATAACAACAAATACTGAAGAACAGATTAAAATAAATATTTAAGGGTGCTCCCATACAACAAACGTCATTTTTTTGCTCGATATTGATAACGGTAACAGGCAGACGCTTGAAATATTCACAGAATATTTAATTATATATTCACTCTAAAAGTAAATAATTAAATTAAAATTAAACAAAAATTTAGGGGGCCCCCATACAAAAAACGTGTTTTTTTTTGGCGTTTTTATAGATAATGGTACGGAGCCCTTCGTGCGCGAGTCCGACTCGCACTTGGCCGATTTTTTTTTTAAATAAATCCAACGCCATTATAGTCAAAAAGGTAAAAATAATTACTTATTTCCAAAAATCTGATCTGAATTAGTTTGTTCCTTTGTTGAACCTTTAGTTCTGTTGTATTCGTTTTGACTTTGGTCCTGCGGGGCACACAGGTCCGCATGATGGCGGGGTACATAGTGTGTATGTGTATTTACTTTTGTGGAAGATTTCTTAACTCCAATCTAATGCAGGGCCGATCTTATGCCAAATTTGCAAAGAATGGGTACATAGCGCGTGTGCTGATGCTGATAACGGAGACAATTTTATAATTAGTCCTAATTGCGAATGATTAATTCTCTTCTAAAATTAATTATTCGTATTTCTTTCCTTCTACATCTTCTACATTCATTTTACATACCAGTGCACGGAGGACCACACGTGGACATTTGGGCCCCTCACGTTGGGGCACAATGGTCCAAATACCGTTTTCAAAATTCGTAATTTAACAAAATTCATTTAAAGTAGTAGCACTATATCTTACTTTATTTATTAAGAATAGTTAAGTGGACCCGTGTGCCCCTCCCTCTCCTACGTGTAAAATGATATTACTTTGGAACAAGTGTCTAGCACTTTAAACACTAGATTTAGCCGCGGCTGCACTCGTACAAAATCCGGTCATTACTACAGATTAACTATGGCTACGTGATCCTTTTAATTACCTGGAATAAAAAGTCCACTCCTGCTTTCTGGTCTGTTTCCTTCATTTCACAAACGGTGTAACTTGATACCAATTGTGACCTGCAGTATTACCCAAGAGAATTCCATGGGAACTCTCCATCCGAGTGGTTTAAAGACTTAAGTGTGTGGACCTATAACTAGAGTGACATATTAAGTGAACAATATTTTGTGAAAAGGACTGGGACATTTCCATCACATGAGATAGACAAATCTGCAACTCATGCTGCTCGTCTATAATTTTAATATTAATAATTTGGCCTGCCATAAACCAATGCTGTTGATTTGATTTTTTTGCATGCAAGTGTATAATCCGTAGTGCAGGTAAAATCGTGAGTCACCACTTGTTATGTCCAGTGGCCACAAATGCTCAATATTATATGTAAGTGAAGGTTAATAATGTGTTAAGCACTTAAAAACCTGATGAACAGGATTTGTTTTGTGAACAAGGTCATACAAATGTCAACAGTTCTCGAAAGAACACAATGCACAAAGGAACATATAAATAGCCAGATCAGTAGAAATATTTTAACAAAATTATATATTTTATTTATAATTTCACTTACATTCAGCAGATAACATTTTATTAACAAATTAGTATATTGGTTAAGCCCATTAAAGGGGTTTGTTGGTAATGCCTATTACAGACTTGTAATATTTAGATTCGCTGAGGGAATCAATCAGGAAGGACCCAAGATCGCATTTTGAGATAGCCCTTCCAGGGGATTTATCAGGATTTATTTCCACAACAATCTCACGACTGGGCTCATCTGTAAAAAAGACACAGTTTAACACAGTATAATGTGAATATGTACCTATTATATTTATATTTTGATATCTATTTACAAGTAACATGTTGAATTTTAAACAATAGATATGCAGTGTTACGATTTGGCACTATATCTTACAGGAGATAAAGAAAACCAAGTCTATTTACAATATAGTGAAACATGTTAACTGTTTTTAGGCATTCCTATATCAAGATTGATTTGTACCTTTTCCATTTACAAAAAATGTATATGTCTATCAAGACATTGTAATCTGTAGGCAGTTAAGGGTGAAAAACCACACATCAGGCATGTATAACTGAGCCTGACATTTTTCACATGTTTATTTTTGGTGGGAATATTCTTACCTGCAATGTGAGGTGGGAACACTGCAATCCAATTAAGACCACTGTCTTTCAAAGCATCATACATTCTTTTATGGTCATTATTTAAGTCCACAAACCTAGGAGGCACCTTGTCGGGTTCGTAGAACAAGAAAGCAGATATGCAAGCGGAAACTGTCTTTACATTTTTGGCTCTCATTGCCTCTATTATGTTTTTTGTTCCTTCTGACATGTCTGATGTTGGCTCCAACTTGTTTCTTGTCCCAAGTGCTATGACAACTGCGTCCATACCTTCTATTGCATTCATAACAGAGTCTGGCTCTAAGACATTGCCTTGAAAGATCTCCACTTTATCCTTGAAATTTTCAGGGACTTTGGATGGATCCCGCACAAAAGCTCTAACATGAAGACCTGGGCACAAGTAAGTCACTGTTAAATTAAGTTGCAGTGTGGAATATTTTTGTGGGGTAGGATCACAAGTGAAAAGTTTGGAATAAGATTATTGATTGTTCTTTTAAAAGTAATTTCTTTTTAAGTCAAAATGGTAAACAATGGTAATGGACATATAGATATAAATATGGGAACTACAGAAGTTGGAGAGAAGAATCTATATATTGGAGATTATCCTTGACAGTCATTTTAGAATCTTTCTGCTGCTATTTTATGATTATTCAAAAAAAGTCATGATGACTAAAAAAATTAAATGATCAACGCTACTTAGTAGTTAAATACTTGGCGGTTCGCATTTCATTAGCTTTAGTTAGCAAAATAATAAAATCTAATATTATCTTCTAGTATCTTTTTAAGCAGTTTTGCTTAGAAATATGTACAATAACTAGGGTTGCCATAATTTTTGGGAACTGATATGGGACGTTTAAAATGATAACTCTAAAAACTAGCAATAAGTTTAAATGAACTATATTATTATCATAAAATTGACGATTTGCGGCAGTCATATAGCTAAATTTTAATGAAAAATGGGACAAAATAGCAATACAGGACCAGGTCCTCAAAAATGGTGACAGTTCCATATATACGGGGCATATAGCAACCCTATCAATAACCCACAGCAGGTCAGGGTATTTTGCACTATTTTCTGATGGCTGTCAAATATCAAAGTGAATCTTTGATAGCTTTGGTATACTTTTAAAGGCAGGTTTATTTTTTTGTTAGTCAAGCTTTTAAATATTTTATATAACTTAATACTTCAAATACCAATCAAACAAATTTGTGTTGAGAAATAACATCCTTAAAAATATACACACAGTATACTATCTATTAAAAAATTAAAGAAAAAACATTTTGTAAGATTTGTGCTAAAATAAAGTTACACTATTAAATAGTAACATGGCTCAAAAGGAATGTGCCTTGTATATCAGTCTTTTATAGGTAGATATAATCTATGATCAAACTTGCTTACCTTTTTTTACTGCAGCTTCCAGGGCACAGAGCCCTGTCATTCCAGTACAACCAAAAATAACAATATTCTTCATTTCTGTGTAAAAATATAAACAATTTTAAATAACACACTTCCACAAAAACTATGACTATGCTTATCTCAATTGTAGATATATTATGAAGGCACTTCAAATTCGTATAATACCTGAGATAGGTACTATGATAGATGTATAAGAGATAAGATGTCGCCAAGTAATGCGCCCAACCACTTAAGTTTACTATCTATTACTCAGGCATGTATGACGTACAGTTTATCTCAGTTAACTTACTTTCAGATTAAACAGGTATTACTACAAAATATGAATTAATTAATAGGTACCAAGAAATTACAGCAGTCACTTGAAAGAAGTTAGGTAGACTTCTATTATATAAATATATATTGGTGCAAGTGAGGACTTAATAAATGAAGTGACTATAGTTACGTTGAATGACAAGCAATAAAAGTAACAAATAATTAGTTATGTAAATTGATTCTGGATTCTTACCGACAAAAACCGGCTTCAATATAAAAAACAATTAGGTCCAGTGTGACCATCTCAAAAATAGCAAATCTGCCCGAAACTGGCAAAAAATATGCCCAAATCTGCCAAACTCTTCTCTATTAAATGCCAAAAATCTGCCATCATATTACTATCACCATAGAGACTGGAAAGTATAAATAAAATACGCAAATTTAATAATATTACATACATACGGGTCAAATTGATAACATTTTTTTTTAAATAGTCGGTCAATATGACATTTTTACACTTTGTAAAGCACTTGCTGATGATGTACCGCTATACCCAATCATGGGCTTCTTATGTTTTTGAGATAACACATGTTTCTTTAATGAAGACAATCTTGTAACTTAATTACAATAAAATTGCAAGCTTTGCAAAATGCAACATCAGGGTCCTCCTTAGCCCTAAAAATCCAAGGAGAAAGCAAAGGATCTTGTTCCTCAGATCGGTACTATTAACGTATTTTCTTTTCATCATGTACGGATCAGCATAGACACAAACAAAACTGCATACATTTAGGGCGCGGTCCTCGAGGCTTACCACAAAATACCACATATTAAATTAGTTTAGGTTATATTGAATCATCGGGAGTAGTAGTCAAAATTTGACAGTGACAGCTGATGTACAAATCAAAATACTTTATAAGCGCCCGTGGTATTTTGTAGTAAATTGGTTTAAGTTGGATTATTTTAGGGGTATGTTCCAAATCCTAACGAGAAAGTTAAAATAGTGGTTTTGGGACGCCCGGGGTAGAGTAATTTTCAACTTTGAAGTTGAATTCTTTACACTGCCATAGAAAAGGTTGAAATTTACTCCTGTCAGTGTAAAAATTAACTGTCAAACTCCCATTCCAAAACGGGTTGATTTTTTAACTTTACCGGGCGATAATAACTCGGCGGGATTTGATACACAGCCTAGATAGAAGTCCGGTACTTGACCGTGATTATGACGGCATTTGGTCATCTGTGTTCAAATATGGTCATGGTTTTTCGTACCGGGACCGCCCTCTTAAACTGCACAAACAAGTCGACAAAAAATTATTGGAACCTCGATCAATTATGTCATGAAAAAATAAACCTTATCTCTGACTATTTACCGTTTATAATAATATGGCGTGCCTACGCAAATTAACAGGAAATCCCCGTGTTTTCACGCATAAGACAAAAGTTGCCAGCTCAGTAAGTAAAATGTTCTACCAAATAAGTCATAAAAAATAAAGTATCTAATAAGACATAGAAAATTAAGAGTTTTCTATTTGTATTAAAAAAAATAAGGATTTCTTTGAAATCGGCCAATTCCTGCCACTTTTTGAAATCGTCAGCTTATTCTGCCAGACTTGAAATTTAGGAGCAAAATCTGCCACAAACGGTCGCCCTGATTAGGTTCCAATTGGGAACAACGACCAGTGTTTCCAGTTTGGATTGCCTTAAAAGTACGCGAAACTTGTCAAAAAGGTACGAAATTGACAAGGCACGGTTTTTAACCCCTTACTGCTACTTAAAAAATTTGTCATTGATAGGACAATAGAGAACCTCCAAAAATAAAATAAAAAATATTTGTTAAGAATTTACTTATTTAAAGCTGTTAAAGCATGTTGTTCATATATGGTACAGTATGCATTTGAAGCAAGATATATCTTAATCCCAAATATGAATCTTTATGCAGTTAAAGAAAATTTATGAGCTCTTCTGTTTATGAGACACGTACGTATTAACGTTAATTTTATTGTTTTATTGTTTAAGACTAATCTTGCGCGTCTTAGTAGGCACAATTTGTTCATCTACCGCCATATATTCTTCTTTTGGTATTGAAATTAACACTTCTCTTAGCATGGTCAATACTGGACGGTTTTTTGTAAGTTATCAAAATTAGCATAAGTAGGTGGTAACATGTTTTCATTGTTGACAAAGTGTAGAAATCTTTAAATCTCCTCAAACCGATTACATTCATGGTCGTGACTATCGGCTCAAATTCTATGCTTGATTTCCAATAATGTCTTGTGGTTGGATAAGGTACTATTGACATATACCGATGAATTGTTTAATTTCCGTATTTGAGACCTCTTTTCCTAACTGTCTAGCATATCTTATGCTTTCGTTAACAATTAATTCTATTAGATTTGCTAGGAAAATATGTTCAAATAATTGAATAGCAGTTTTAAGAGCTTTAAGTTCATCATTCGGTTCTATTTCCTATCGTACCCGGCATCCACTGATATTTTGGTGTTCGGCTTCTCTTTCTTGTGTTGTCAGTGTGATTTTGTTGGGAAGTGGAAAGATTGGGTAAGTTATAGTCACTCGTGTTTCCAGATTCGGTAGAATCATCCGTATAAGCTAAAGGGTCATAATTTGGATTTGGACGGTAGGTAGAATTAGGTTTAAGGCAACCACAGATATTGTTGCAGAGGGGTTATGGGACAAAAAAGCATAAACATAGCGCCGCAGCAGCTTTCTATGACATGACGTCCCATATCTGCTACACACTATTTTCGTTCAAAACCTTGCGATGCTTTATATGTCCAAAAAAAGAAACACCGGAAATATTTAAAGAAAGCCGCAAAAACAGACCAACTTACCTGTAATTAAAGTTCGATTTCAAACTGATGTATTTTTTTGTTACTAATGTTTTGGCTTTTAGTAATCAAAGGTTACGACAAACTATATATGTAGTCTTTGAGTTTTAGAGTTGCCAGCATAAGAACCTCAATCGAATTTAAATTTTTACGCAAAAACTCAACTGTGCAAATATGGGTTGGATGCAGAAAGGGGTTAAAATAATCACCAAGATATGAGTTTTTAATACCTACCGATCATATAAATATTTTTCGATCTTAATAGAAATGTACACCATAAATAACTTAAAGTTGAATTTAATATATAAACAATACAAAATGTTAAGCTAATCAGTCGTAGCCGTAGTAAAATAAAATTGACAATTATTTTACCAAGTCCGGTTGTCCTTCTGTATGTTAGTTATTTTACAAAATTTAATTTCAGAAATGAAATTGGCGCACGTATGGAAAGTTTTACCCGGTAAAAAATATGTATCTATCAACGTTTTAGAAAATAATCTTATTAGGGCACCCATATGTGCGGGATTTCGACAAATAGTAAAATTAGAATCATAGTCTTCTTAGTAGGTTTCTTTGATAGTTTTTCATAATCTCACTCTGAATTTAAAATATTTGGCTTTAAATTAGGCAAGATATCACCTTATAAGCATTCTCGTAAAGATCCGTAGTCTATACCTAATACTAGCACATAGATTGAAATTATTTTTTTTACGTCGGTCACTCGGTCTTCCACCACTTTCATTCATCCACTTCCGATTTGCCATCGGTTCTGCGACAAATATGACCTGCCTGCTGCAACTTCAGTTTGCTGAATTCGTGGGCTATGTCAGTGACTTTAGATTTTAGTCGGATCTCTTCTTTTCTGATCAAATCCTTTAAGAGTTGAAAGGAAAACTATACCAAGGTTGCATTTTAAATCTCATTTGACAGAAAGTTAAAATCGATCTGTCCAACGCAAAGCTTAAATCGAACAGTCAACAGTTAAATGGAACAACTGCAATAGGCACTAATTGGAATTAATTAGATCGCCTTAGTATAAATAAATTGCATAAAAAACTACTGCAGATAACGTGTTGGTTTTGTTAGTAGGCAGGCATAAAAAATTATAAGCGCAAGGCGATGGTGAGAACAAAAAAAAAACAAACTAACATAATAAATTGTATTTACAATCACAACCTTCTAAAGAAGATAGGTTTTATCACAAAGTTTTTATGAAAATATTCATCAAATATTTTATACCCATCATTTATTTGTTTTATAATTATAGCAGTTTTATTAACAATATCAACATCCTCACTAATCTGTTTGCGCCAAGTACTTGTGTCATAGCAATGGTTTACCAAAGTAGTGTAGCTGCACAAAATTGGGTAGTTTCTAGTAAGATATCTATAAAATAGAAGTTTATACCTAGGTAGGATTTAAGTGTGAAAATAACATTATTAAACTTTTGCAAGTTTTCTCCAAGATTACCATTATTTTAATGACATCAATACATAGCACACATTACATCGAACACTAATCAAATTGAGTGATGTCATTCCTCCCCTGCCAATTCATCTAAGTATATGCTCAAAAAGCGGTATATTATTTCGTCCTTGGTTTGTTTGCTGGCTGTCTGGTTGATTTTACCGTTTATTATAGAACATATATAAATTCACCTTAGTCCAGATACACTTCATAGAACATTGTTGCGGTGATGGTGCAGTAGGTGATACTGTAACGCAGGTCTAAAGTCGTTGTTTTTACACATTATGATTGGAATTCGGCTGTAATTCGAGCCACCGGTTAACCCCGTTGGTGACAAAACCGGACGTTTCACATTTTTTCCTTTGTTTTGATTACGGTTAAGGTTTACAAATGGGGGTGCCGAAAAAAACCATTTTTTTTTAATTTTGTAGGAAAAATTGTGGTGTCCTCATAACCATATATTTTGATGATGAGAATCAATAGGGTAAATTGTTGGCAGCAAAGTTTGTATGGAGCACTTTTGTCTTTAACTTACGAGTGATGACTATATGACAACCTTTCCGAAATAAACCCGTGTATTAAAAGCCGGGTAAAAAAATCCTTTTCTTTGTGTAAAATGATGGACGCAACACTTATTCGGATATTCTCGGGTTAGTGACGACAACATGAAAGTCTCGGAACACCAACATTTTCTAAACGCAGGCTGGTAGGAGTGGCGTCACAGATAACTTGTGACGTCTTCAAAGCTAAATTTAAACGCGTCATTTCATCTTAAAAAAAAATACTAGAAGTTTGTTTTTAGTAAAAATAAATGTTTTATTGGTTATATATGCCAAAGTTCAAAAATTTACTGCTTATGAAAATTTAGAAACTACCCTATTTTCGTCATTATCTAAAAGAGAATCGGTGCTCTCGTAAGCCCTGCACGTTTTTTTTCAGCAAAATGCAGCAAAAAGCAAAATCGGTCTAGCAGCGGTTTGTTTTTTATCGCTGAAAAACTGTTTTCTAGTAAAGACAAAAAGATGTTCTCAAGAGAAGTTGCTCGTGCGGTACTTGTTACCGAACCATTTTTTTACTTTTAAGATAAATTTATTTAATTAAACCAATATACGTTATAAGTGCGTTTTTTTATCGACATTAGCGTGACTACTAGATAAATAGTTCAGGGGACTTCGATCTCAGATAAGTCGCTGGATCTATTAATACAATAATGATGGCTACAGAGAAAAACAAAACTATATATGTTTTTTTATTGTGTTTGTTATGCAATTAATGCATCCTACTAATATTTTAAATGTGAAAATTTGTTTGGATGGATGTTTGTGACTCTTTCACGCTTCAACCACTGGATGGATCGGGATGAAACCTGGCATACATATAGGTTAGGTCCTGGAATAGCATATAGGCTTTTTATCCCGAAATTCCCGCGGGAATAACTATAACCAAGCTTAAACGAACTATAGCTATAGCTACAGCTTGATATAGCAAATTTCATTAGTGTAATTAAGGAGTAAATCACAGTTGCCGATAACCGAATTTAGGGCGGGCTAATTAAGAAGTAAATCACAGTATCAATACTGAGATTAAATAAAGGAGACCCACGCCGATAACCGAATTTAGGGCGGGCGGAGCCGCTGGCAAAGTCTAGTAAGTCATAGAGTTAGAAAAATGTTTCGGATGGCTTTAAGACGCAATGTGCAGTGACCATACTGGAACAACTCACACTTATTTTCTGAAGAAGTTAGAACACAGCTATTTTATTATGTAAAGTATGTAAAATTGTGCAACACATGGGAGGGCAACGATAGTCTTAAATACAGGTTAGTATTATTTCTTATGCCTATGCAGTTGCGGAGCAGACAGTTTGACTTTTCCCGGGAAGTTTCGAGCGATATTTTCTTCTTTGACCGCCTTCAGAAGGTCTTTCTCCCGAGGGGAGCAGGTTTTGAGGAACACTTGAATAGCTGTTTTTGCTGCTTTGCCCCGTTTGCTGGTTCCAGGTGTTAGTTTCACTTTAAACCTAAAAACAAATATAATGATGATGTTAATAGCTGCCAACTACCCCAGTAACTAGATATTTTTAATTTCGTCTACATAACTATAATAACGTCATAGTTATGATCCCCTAAAGGAGGTAACCGTACAGAATATGTATATAGCACTTTATAGAGTATGGTCATCTTCAACCACTCTCGAGCTTCGGCCCCGCCACCCTTCTGTTACGTATGTATACGCGATACATACGTGAATGAATTACGCACAAAGTCACGGGAAAAGGAAGGAAATCTTGCCTATGCGGGAAAGAAAACTTCTTTATTTGGTTTACGGTAATACTCACTTGTAGTTGTGAAGCGCAGTGTACGGAGCGACGACTGGCACCGCGAAGAGTAGCTCATCTTCAGGTAAGGGACATCCTGTCAGTTGCGAGATCAACTCGGTTTCACCTCCACCCGGCTGCTGTTCCACCTAACGAAATTGTAATTACTACTGGCGTATCGTCAAACTTAGTACGCGCAGACAACTAAACTAATAAATCCAATTTATTTCTGCTTGCTCCATTTAGCAAGGTCATAGTCATTTTATTTTATTCAAATTAGATCTTTACAAAGACTTTTGAATCTTCAAAAGCTATAATAACCATTTTTTTTTAATTCCTACCCAATAGACGGTTTACATTGAAAATTTCTACTGAGAAGACATGCGATTTCGAGTAACCTGCTCTTTTAAAAAAATATTTGGTATATTCTTACAGCAAAGTTATCTAACGCAACAATGATGACATAATAAACGCATAAAAAATATAAATGTATATATTTTTTGATAATGTGAATAAAAATTGCAAACGTCGTTGGAGGAAGAGTACTTATTTAGAGTATTTTCTAAATTACCTCTGGTTCAGGTTCTTCCCCGTCAGATTCAGCCTCCAATATCTGGGGCGTGGGTTGAGGGATCTTCGGACCTCTGGAACCTTTACCCTTGCTTTTAGACGCATCTTTCTTCAGAGCTTTCTTTGACTCCTTTGGCGCCTTTCCTGACTGCAATAAACAAAAAATAATAAATAAATTTGAACTAAATATGGTAGCCAGAAATTTATATATAAATTAATAGCTTTTGCTCGCGGTTCCACCTACCCTTAATTAGGTTATCAGTGTAGGATTTCAACAGCAACTTCTCAATTATGTAAACAAAAATCGACTCACACTTGACGTTTTCGAGTAGCCTAGTCCTTTCTCGGGACTCAAAATATCTCAGTGCCAAATTTCATTTTAATCGGTACAGCCGTTCAAGCGTGAAGAGGTAACAGACAGACAGATTTACTTTAGCATTTATAATATTAGTATGGACTAGTATGGATGTCACTTCTCTTTGAACCAGAAGAATTGGTTTTTTTTAGCGCGGCCACTTATCAAGAACTCACTCATCAAAAACAGATACAAAATCAAATAGAAAATGTTAAGTAACAAAAATAATTAAAGAGTCCATAAAAAGGACTTACTTAGTAGTGACACACTAACACCGAATCTAATTATAAGGATTCTTTTAAAACTATGGATCCCTAAAAACGGTAAAAACTACCATAGGTAACCAAAACCCGTACTATATACCTGCAGTATCTCCATCATAATGGTCCTATCCTCTTCGTCCTGATCCTTGTATTTCTCTTTAATTTTTTTCAACTTCCCTTTTTGCCCCCGTTTTGGTCCTTCTTTTTCTTTTTTTTCTTCAGTTTTTTGTGCCTTGTTTTGCTTTTGGGGTTTCTTGCCTCCCTTTTTGGGTAGAGGGGGGAACGATAAAGGTTTGTCTTCACCTGAAAACAACAAAATACAGTTCTAGTATAACCCCTTATTTACTATTATCGATCAAGTTCATTATAGTTACTGTCAAATGAAGTCTCACAAGGCTGCGTTCCAAGAGTCAAAACTTTACATGACACAGCTACTAAGTGTGTGGTATATTGTAAAACTTTGTCACGATATAAGAGTGAAAATTTACCAAACTATTTATAACAAGAAAAAAAATCAGTAAATAATTCCAAGCAAATACGATATTGGCACAGTCTACGCTTTCATACAATCAGTCACCGCAATCTATGTTGACGAAAAAACCGACAAGGTCAAGACATTGTATGGCTAGCCGGACATTTCCCGAAAGACTATGTGAATTGGAAGCGTCCTTTGATGGCCAACTGTTTGAATTCTTAGACCATGACATTAGTGTTTTATAGTACAGCCCTAACGCGTATCGCACACTAGCAACTTACTGCATTCCGCCTAATTCGCGACTGTCAGCTGCTAAGTTCCCTAGCTACTTACAATTGCCAAGTAACCTTATGGGCAACAGTTTTGAGACAGAAAACTAAAAAGAAATTAAACAGATCCAAACTCACTTCTATCTGAAATTTCTGACACAGTCCGTGTTCTTGACTCCATGATGACTGCGCCCGTGCCGTGGTCCACCTAAACATTAAACTAATATCATAAAGTTGCTTTTTTCATTTTTATAACTCTGCTATCGAATCTGCCAACTCGAAAGTCGTGGATTCGATTCCTAGTAACAACAAGACACAATTTATGTATCGTAACTAAAAGCCTGTGCGTTTGCAGTGGGGACGAATAATGGCTGAAGGTATATAGTTATTTCCGGTCCAGTTCCTGCCCGCCTCAACTGTAGGGGCACAGACCTCTCCTTAAATAAGTAGGCTTCGGTCATAGTGAAACACGTTACGCAGGCCTTGGTGCCCATAGATCGGCAATAACCTCACAATCGCGATGGGAAGAATATCATCGGTAAAAGGTGGATATTACAAAATAAATTTTGGATGAAATACCATTTATTATTTATTTAGACATTTATTATATTTTGTAAAGAAATAGCAACTCCATAGGAATAAAACATGGTATTAATACTTTACATATTCATCAATAAAACAATACTTGACATTTAAATTATACACTTACCCTAAAGTATTGTTTTCAGCTTATCATTCACATTCAAAACTAAAAAAAAATGATTTAGATGATAAATAAACAAGAACAATACATTCAATTCTCTTACCTTAATGTGGGTATCTGGAAATTCACCATCAGAAGAACTATCTTCGTCTTCAGACGTATCCCCATCTTTCTCCGTTTCTTGGTTTCGATTTTGATTTTGGTCCTCTTCTTGATCTTGATCATTTTTTTGATCTGAATTTTGATTATGATCCTTGTCTTGATCGTAATTTTGAACAGATTTATCTTTAATATGGATCCGAGTGGTTTCCTCTGATACTGTGTCGAGTTGTGTTTTTAATGGTATTTGATCTTCTTTGTCTGATGGTTCATCTAAATTCAACAATTTTATTATTAAAAAATATTTATATTAAACACAATGGTTCACAATTTATATTTATCTTTTATTTATTTATTTTATGACCATAAAAATTGTTTTTGAATTTATATGTTTTCAATAAATTTGTTTTTGGATCTATCTGTTATTTTCATACAACTTAACAAGCTTCGTTAATTAGGGATTCGTACCCTGCCTAAGGCCACATATGTAGGTGGGAGCCAAGTTTAATGCTAAGTGACTGATCGTAGTAAATTAATAGTAAGTGTATTAAGTATGACGGTGTCCGCACTGCAAGCAACGCGCTTTGCTAGGTGCTTTAGTTAGTCACCTCAGACACCATCACGTCGTATGTAGCCTTAGCAAAAGTCTGTCTGTCTGTCCGACCTTTGAAGGGCTCTATTAGACCAAAATAGGTAAAAGCCTTAAATTTACAAAGAACACGTGTTATTGAGGTGGATTTCCTTACAAATCATCCATCCACTACGTGTCAATTATGGAGGCAGTCTTTTAATTTCTTGGATCAAGGTCCATAGACTTTTGCCCATTGTCCTTTAAAACTTTAATGTTAGCTCTATAGGAAAATAATAAAGTGTAAGTGGTACGGAACCCTCGGTGCGCAAGTCTTACTAGTACTTGGCCCTTTTTTTCTTATCTTTAGCACCAAAAGTTACTAGAAGAAAATGCTTATAAACAGTTAATCCCACTAGCATGTACATGGGAAAGACTAGTTTTGCGTTCCTCATTGACAACATTCATTCGAGACATTACGATATCTTACATATTATTACATTTAGAGTCAGAGGACAACAGGTGATAGTATAAGACATTGATACATAAGCACCACGAATAAGCTGACACACGAGTATCAATAGAGTACGTAATGTTAGTGTTACCGTCGTCAGAGACGATAATTTCCTCTTCTTGGTCCGGGACAGAAGTGACGTCAGAAGCGGTATCGTCCAGAGCTAGCGGTTTCCGGTCGTCGAGGTGTCGCTCTATACAACTGTCTTCTAACTGAAACAATTATACAGTATTTATTTCAGACATTTTAACTAAAGTTTTTAATATTTTTTAACTGAAGCTCTTTGTTTAATAAAATCGTTAGCTTAAAATGAGTTGTTTAAGTTCTAGTGGCAAGCTTCTTTGTGCTTTGGAGGGCACGTAAAACCGGAAGTCCTGCCTGTTGTCATATGCCAGCATTGGTTAACTCAACCGAGGCCTTAAGGGGCTTGAAAACTCTGACAGTGTCAAGTGGTCACTAACTCATTTCTGTGAGAGAGGCCTATGTCACTGCACCGGGGGCGAACAACGGATTAGGCAACAAGGCAAAAACTCTTATCAAATTCATGAAGGTTACAGGCTATTTAAAATTTAAAACCGAGCAAAAGTAAAAAAAGTCAGAAAGAACCCAAATAGTGCGGGTGAGCGATGCGACGTGGGATGTCAACAATGGAAAGGGCAGAACAACATAATATATAGGCTATACCATAATACAATCTAGAATAATGTAATTTTTAAATAGTGTAAGAATTTTATACATAGATGCAGTGGTTTTGGAGATTACCTTACTCATATGAATAAAATAACAAAAACAGGTCTCTCTCCCTCTTTATATACTAGTATGCAAATATTGAGAAGCTCAAGTGACAGTCTATATGCACCAAAACTCTTACTGCAAGAAGCATTTTATTTATCGCAGATTACAAAGAGACCAGTAGGTGAGGTTCAGTTAATTAAAAACTTGATGAAACTGATTTCCCATGAAAATTTAATCATTATAGTTATGACTCTGAACCTGGAAGTCCTGGAGGTAGCGGTAGTGCCACATATTATGCAAGAGTCAGTTGTTAATGATACCTTATGAGAGTGACTCACCCTGAACATAAAACTGAATCCTAGTTGGAGATGCTGCGGCAAGAGGTAGTTCTTTTTTCCACGGATCATGAAGGAACCCGTCGTGAGGTATTCTCCAGTGGGAGCTGATTTTGACACTTGGTGAGCGTTAACCCACCACGCGCTGGTTAGAACTTTTGCTTCCCACGCCACACTAAAAAAACAATCTTTGTATCATTAAATAACTTGCAACTTGCAGCGATGGGCTCACACCGGACTAAAGTGATTGGTGAGAAGTAGGAGTGATTCTAGTTACTAGTTACCTACATCGGGGAATTAATACATACAATAGGTACAGCAACTTCCTAGATGGGCTTAAAAAACAATTACTATTTAATTTACAGTGTTGAAAATGCCAATTTCTACCGAAAAGAGTAGACTACCGTTAAGCAATCAACTATTTAAAAAAAGAAAAAAAAATACATGATCTTAAAATTTGTAATAATGTGTCACAATTTAAATTAAAAAAAACTTACAAGGTAAAGCTATAAAAAACAAAACAGTCCACTCTCAAATATAAATGAACAATAAGAACATGGTGTAAATAATATACATTACTAAAACTTTTTTTTATTCTATAACAAAATTAGAGTTGTGATTTATGTAATAGGAGCGCATAAGATCCTATATATTTGTGTGTTCATATTTTCGAAAAAAAAAATATATTGTTGGAACTTCCTCTAGCAAGAATAGGGTATATGCATTTAATTCAAATATCAACAAGATATTTTTCTTACAAAATCTTGGTTACAGTTTTTGGTTGTTTTTTTAGTAACAATGACAAAGTTAGAAGTATAGAACCTCCTCATCAGCCATAAGGCGTATAAACGTTCTTATTGTTTGGGCACAACAAGGGTGATTTGGGCAGATGTCCACCTGAGGGCCCAGAGCGGATTGTGGACTTTTTTATTTGACGCATGCTGGTTTCGTTTTTTTATGATGTTCACCAAAAACCAGTGGTGTGAATAATCGATGTACTTGAGAAATAAGGAAAAAGACTTATTGATACACGCCGGGTTTGAACCTGAGTGGCGCCCAGGACACAAGGTGAAATCAAAATCCCCACCACCGAACTCCTGTGCCACCACCGACCTGTCTATATATAAAACCTAAAGAATGTTATATTACTACATATACTTCAAATTCACCAAAAGCGCTCCACAATCGCAGCTTATGAGTCGCTTTGATCAGATTGATATTTTTAATGCATATTTTGATACCAAATATTTCTTGTTTTCAGTAGGGGTTGGGTGTCTTATCGTTATATAGCAATGTTGGCCATTGATTAAAAATAGAAAAATATTAGTTACATGTTTATAAAATATATCGAATTTATTTGATTCACAAAACAACACTAACAATATAAGTAACGGAAATAAGGACACATAATAAATAAAACTAGCATACGTGTTGCAGTGTGATGTCAAATTTGCGCTAATACAGACAAAGATCAAACGCATTGCAGAATAACCGGATGTGTGAATCTAATTTCTTATCACATTTTTTTTTAATATATTAAAAAACAAATCATATAACTTATTATTGCGATATGTATATATATAGAATTATATTATGTATAGAATAGTACTAAGACTTGAAATGCATTGCAGGTTTAAGTTCTGGCTTGAGATCAAATCTTTTGATTACGTCTTTACTTTTGATGAAAATACACTGCTGGACCTCATTACCTGTACGCGACAGCGGCCTGCCCCGCCTCGGCGAGCGTTCGCCAGGGCGCGCCGCCTCCGCCGGCCTTCACTATGATGGACGCAGCGCCCGCGACGTCGGCGTGCACATAGATGTCGCCGGCCCGCATGTAACGCTTCACCAACAGCTCATTCTGTTGCTGGTCACGACCTCCTATCACCTGGATTTATTAAGATATAGTAGTAGCTATATGTATTTGGTTATAGGGAGGGAATTTTTGAATTTTCCGGAATAAAATGTAGCCTATGTGGTAATCCAAAGTATAACCTATCTTCACTGCAGCGTAAAGAAATAACAAACTTTCAAATTTATAATATTAGTAGGAAGCATTTAATGTGTTTGTAAAAAATGTTATAGATAGTTACAACAATAGGGGCGTTGCACTTAATGAATTCCAAATAGAAATAGGTGAAATATTACAATGCATAATTGCCATAGCAATGGTCACCGAAACAGGATGAGATTTACAAAAAGCATGTGGTTCCGATCAGCTTTGTGCAGGATTAACATTAGGCATTGAAGGTAGAATTCATGCTATGACCACTTGTTTTAATGAAGGAAAAGGTGACAAAGGCCTTCTTTTTTGTTTACACGAATTGCAAACAGATTCTGAGTCCGGTTTAAATGCTGACGCTTCCTCTTACAGCAACCTCACCTGGAAAAAAACCGCACAAAGACATACTAGAGAAAAACATTTAAAATATGATCTTGCTGTTGAAGAATTAAGAGCGTCACTCACCTCACTAATTATCTCATGTGACGGAGCAGGCATTGAATATAACAGTTTCTTAAAAAAAACTGCATCTAAACTAAACGAGAAATGGGGAAAAGCAAACTCTCAAATAAATTTACTGGATGTGAACGAACGTACAAAGATTTTTGATAAGAGCAGTCTACAAGGTTCATCTAAATAACTAATTATAACTAACTATTATTATTTTACATTCAAGCATCGGAAATTAATTGAATATTTTGGATCGCAAACTTATGTTAATCACATTTATGTTATGTAAATCAGTTAATATTTTTGTAATTGTACCATTTTTTTGTCCTTTTTGTAAATCTATACTAAGTGTTACTGAATAAATATTTTATCAGTTTGTGAATTTTATTATACTATAAATTTAATGTTTCAATTTCAATTTTTTTATAAGTAGGAGGTACATTTATATTTTTTATTGTATTACGTTTTATACACATTGATATTTATGTTTATGCAACAAGATTCGATTATATTGCTTAGGTAAAGAACCTAGATCCTATATTTGGCAGACTCCCAATGGCATCAAAAATTTTATGTTTACTAAGCAAAATTGCCAGTTAACTTACCAAATAGTTGTCTGAAGATATGAACCAAAAGAACTTCTCAAACCAGTATGTCTTCCGTGCCTTACTGATGTTGCTGATAGTCTGAGCCTCCTTTAAGGTCTGCTTGGTCTTTCTCTCTGCACTCTTTAGAGCTTTACCTGCCGACTCTATAGTCTTTTGCTGTTTTTTGGCTGCATTTCGTTTTTGGTCATAAAATCTTAAAAAATAATTGGGTTAATAAAATGCCACTTTTCGAAAAATAATAAAATTACAATTTGTAAGAAACAAGTGTTAGAAATACTACCTATTAATAACCAATATCACTACTAATATTTCTTCTATAAATTGAGTATTCTTCAACCTATGAATGTCTGACGGACATTAACCAGACTGGGCTTTTAGAGATTCAATTTGGGAGGCGTGCCGCACTCCAAGTTAAGGTATGAATGCATACCTACGACCTTGATGCCGGTCGGCGGCACCTAAATTCAAAGTGTGGCACGCGCTCGCCTAGATAAGTGATTTGTAAGCAATCACACTAAGGCCGCGTGCCCCCAATGCCGTCAGCTCCAGCAGCGACGCGAGCTTATATAATGACATTTATGATTTATATTTTTTTTTGATTTATAAAGTGCATTTCTGTAGAAAGGCATTCCATACATAAAGCAAAAACTTACCTCCTAGCATTAGCATAAGCAGTTAATGATAGGTCAATATCCACCAGCATCGGCTTTCGGTCATCATCGTTGCTCTCATCACTATCACCATCCTCGAAGGGATCTGACAGAAGTAGGGTGATGTGATTAGTCTTCAGCTTGAGTTGTTGGATGCGAGACGCTATGGGGTCATTGTTCTCTTGGGCCAATTTAAGGAGTTCCGATATATCGTTCCAGGACATCTGATGATGATGAAATATTTGAAGGTTTGTATCATGCATATTGACTCTAGTTCTAATTTTAAGTAATATGACTGACTAATTTAGTAACTTTAACTAAACTATACTAATATAGTTCAGTGGCACCACTATCTATCTCTTTCTCCACTATCTATCTCTATTCCATATACACAGGGAACCCTTGTCGATTATGGTCTGTACCTTTAAATATTTACTACTCAGGATTTTATTACAAATATCATAAATAATACAAATACAATAATATAGTACCTGGAAGACCTAGCTTTGCTCGTTTTTTTTTAACAACGCCATCTATTATTAAGTAGCTTTAGTATTGCTTAACAACGCCATCTATGGTCAAGTGGTAAAAATATTAGTATTACTACTTGCCAATAGATGTCAGGAGGAGTCATATTTTTCAGTTTATCATTGCCCGAAAACACGGATAAAACAACGTTTTCTCAAAATGAAACCTAGCTAGATCGATTTATCGCCCCCGAAACCTCCCGAAATTTCATAAGAAAGGTTGGAGCCGTTTCCGAGATTCAGATTATTTACATATATACAAGAATTGCTCATTTAAAGGTATTAGATAATCGAGTAAAAGTATAAAATTACTGAACTAGCCTGGGCACGATTTTTTTACTGCCACTATATGTACTGACATTTTAAAAACATTCTGTCCTCTCCGTTTTTAACGACTAGCTCTTCTTCTACGAGGTTTATCAAATTTTAAAAGTAAGATTTTTCTTCAATCTACAAATTAATATTTTTATTACAAATGATGTTCGTTATGAACTGGTAATGAGGGTATGTTATTGTGTCCCTGATCTTTTATTTTACCACTTATTAATATAAAGCTGGCAATTAATGACATATAAGACACATAAACCTAAGTCAAAATACACTGCATAAGAAATTAATTAAATATTTTGGATCAGATCAGTGATGTGGTGATAGGCTCACCCCCTGTCACGCAGGACGACAACAGGAGGTGAATCACGATGGTGAATCAAGGCTGTCCCCCACATCAGGATTTGGGTGTATGTCCAGCCACCGATTATACCCTTTTGGAGATAAAAACCGTAAAGATATACATACGTACATACATTGGCAATCTCCCAGCATATTAGTTAAGCCACTCACCTGTCTAGCCAGAGCATTCTGTATCACAAGCCGAGCTTGCTCGACAAGCACCTCGTTGCTCGCGATTAACTCAGCGGCTCGTCTGTCCGTCTCCTGAGTGCGCTCTAGCTCTGTGACTCGCTTCTCGTGGTCTTTCCGCACGTTGCTCAGCTTTTTGAAAGCTTCTCGCTCTATTTGTACAGTCTGCAAATTAAATGGTTAAAGTATAATCAAGCAATTCGTTTATTCGATACTCTCACCAGTTCTTACGCGCGAGTACTTTCTGCATTGCATGAGTATCGAGTAGGTATGCGAAATTTTACGTAACTTAATATTCCAGCCTTACTATTAAAATTTACGTGTCGTGTTATTTTAATATTAGTGCAGAAATCATATCTCCCCCTAATAGTAGAAGTGAAAAAAAAGGGAATTTAATTTGAAGAAGGACTAAGTTGGATCCCGAGAGACAAAGGACCGAGATTAAATATTTTTTTTCACCTGTTGTATACTCTAATTTTTACCATTGACTACGAGAAAATAAAAAGTACTATATTTTACTTACTAAGTTTTAATATTATTTTAGTATATATTCGGTAATTATTACCAGGTGATAAGAGAACAATGACATAAAACAACCACAATAACAATTAAAACAACTTCAATTGGCGGGGTATGTTTTTAATTGTAGGTAATGCTCTATGGAATAGCTCCATTTAGCGAGCCAGCAGGTACTTTCAACACGTTTTATTTATTTTTTGATCATTATTCGTACAATTCGTGCTTGTTCCAAATTCAAAATGTTTTTATTTACTCAGTGAGTAGAAGTGAGTTTTATTCACTGTTATCGAAAGATTTTTTTTTTCGAGTAGCAATGGTAAAAACATAATTTTAATACTTGCTGTGACCTGTGGATATTGCTCGCCGTAAAACCTATGCCCGTGATAACTTGTTATCCGGATACGAAGTATCCTATGTGCTAATTCCAGACATTATCTACCTGTGTGCTAATTTTTGTACAAATTTTAGCCGATTATGTGTTATTGATTCCTAAACATTCAAACATCGTCACAGACTTTTATATTTATAAAATCCATATACACCGAAGAGCAAAAATAACGAGTCGTAGTAAAACAGACGATACTTCAAAACAACTCATGATAGCTCTATGAAGTAAAAGGAACATTGAAGCGTATTTAATCACTTATTTTATTATTTTGTGTTAAATTAGACTATTTTTAATATACTTTACGTTCCATAAAGTTATCTTTGCTAGTTTATAAAATATCGTCGTTTACTAGTTTTTTTGCTCGTCAGTGTATATAACCTAGGATTGAAATCCTTTCTCAATGAGTAAGAGACTTTGAAACAGTCAATGACCTGAGCACGCAACAATTTAACTTTTTCGTGTAAAATAACGTAAGCGTGAAATCAGTAAAAAAGAACAGTGAAATGTTGTCGGAGAGTGAGACGGTCAACGTGCCTATTGTTTGTTTTTTAGAGTCGCACCAAATTCTATTAACATTAAAGTGTTCTTAAAAGGGCAGACAGACTGACAGCGTATGTTTAGTAGTACACGTTGGCACCTTTTGGATATGGTAGCCTAATAAGTAATAAAGCTGCTTTAGGAAAACCTAGACTTGTGTTAAAAATCGAGGCGATTCTGTACAAAGTCTACGACTAGAGACAAAAAAACTTTGTACGATTCAACCCAACACAAGTCTACACGTTTACTGCTAAGAAAACCCCATTTACCTACTGAGTTCCCACAATTCCAGAACACGCCCCTTACCATCTCTAAGATTTGGTGTTGAAATCTCCGGCGACATTTAGTTCCGAGATTATTCGGAGGACAAAGCGTCCAAAAAACTTGGAGTACTCAACAGAGTGAACTGTAGAGTCACAAGTCCAGCCCCACATGGAGTAGTGCTGCCATCTTTGGGTAGGTGCACCCGGATACCAGCTTGACCCTTCATCCAAAGAATCGTCGACGATCGCAAACTCACAAGCCGTATCGAACCTTTAAGTCTAAGGAGAGACTTAGTCATCCGGTGTGTGTTCTACCACTTATACAATAGACTGTGTTGTAAGGAATTGTTTGAAACGATGCCCACGGCTGCTTTATACCATAGCATCGCTCGCCATCGGCAAATTATCGTCACACCTTGGAACCTTAATGTTCGCGAACGCTTAGGTAGTGGAATGGGCACTCTGGCAAGGTTCTATCTAGGGATTACAGCATAGGGTTCTTTAAAAAAAAGAAGTAATTAGATTTATAGAGAGTCGGCAACGCGCGTGTAATGTCAGGGGCAGTTGTTGCAAGCCTCCATAGGCTAAGGTGTAGCTTAGCAACTGGCAGAGAGTAATTTTGTTTGCCACCTGGGTGATTTAAAAAAAAATTTATGATTCTGTAATTAAATACCATCATACCTTTAAATCGATTTTCTGTCCTTCTAATGCAGAGAAGAACTCATCAACAGCCCTATCAAATGTCTCATGCTCAGTGTGTGGCTGTTCCCGATGCTGAGCATACAACATTGGGTGGAATTCAACATTGGTCAGGAGAAAGTTTGTACCTTCACCTTCTGGATTTGGTCGCTGTTCTTTCTTCTGGATTATGTAACCCTGGTACAGACAATTCAATTTATCATTATACTTTCAATATATTTAACAAATTTGGACAAGTCAATTTTATTATTTTAAAAGTTTTTAATCCTGAAGTTTTATTAGCTTAAGGGATTTAAGCTTACGGCATTCATTTTAAATACATTTTAGTGTTACCTTTGCTGTTTGGTTTCTTGCGTCTATCAGTAATTTATCAGCTTGCTGTAATGCTGTCATGAGTTTTTCTAGGTCCCGATCTACATTGAAACCTTTTCCAGGATCAGCTGAAATCTTCATGTTGCCAGACATACCATTATCTTGTAGAACATGGTCTATTATAGCCGGGCCATATTCTGAATAGAAGTTATATTAAGTGGTAATGATTAGTTAATTTTACTCAGTTAGACTTAGAATTTTTACTCTGAATGCACCTAAAGAAGTTTTAAATATTCAAAAAACCTATTTGTCAAATTGAGAGACGAAACTTATACTTTTTGAAAGGATTAGAACCTTCACAAAATGGAACTGTGTTTGTGTTCTACTTACTTTTCTTACACCATAATGTGTAAGAAAAGTAAGTAGAACAAGTGTGAGAATTTAAATTTGAAATATTTGAAACTTGAATTTAATTGGATGCAGGAAACAAGGTTAATATGGTGCAGAATACTGCAATAAGCAGTCTAAAGTTGTTTGAAAACGCATGTTGTTCATAAGTGCTGTAAAGAAGTAAATGTTGTGTATTAACCAGACTAAATAATATTTTGTTAGGAAAAAATCGGTGCAAGACTGGAACCGTTTTTTCGTGGAGAACAAAATATATATAACTGGGAAAAAATAATCAAAGCAGCTGAATTTAGGTGGAAGGGGGTGCACCGGGGTATAAAGTGGTTTTCAGCAATTTAAATGGAAAAGTTTTAAATATTTACTAAAAAATTAGTTCAGTAGCAAGTACCGCAGGAGTAACTTCTCTTAAGATAAAGATTGTTATTGCATCTTTAAAAAAAACAGTTTTTTATTGATTAACAACAAACCCCTGGACCGATTTTACTCAAACTCTTTTCAGATCTAAGTCATGATGTGGCGTATCGATTGAAAGGGTCACGAGAGCATTTGGTTTATTGGCTCTTGAGATACCGAGGGGCAAAAAAAAGCTAACATACATACATATATGCACACTGGTGATATGCCGGATTGCTAAAAATGTATACCCGCGGATACGGATATTTGGTCTCAAGATCCGCGAATACGGATACGGATCTTAACTTTCTTAGAGTACGCGGCGGTAAATACTGCACATCGACCTTTGGAAAGAGACAAACTGTTATGGACAAACGTTATTGACATCTTTAGTAGTTAACTTTTGAGTTCTGTACTATTGGTATGGTACTCACTACAATGAATGTTAGCAATATAAAAGTGCCAAATACGATTTTAAGAAATAAAAAATAATCTGAATGGAATTTAACAGTTTGTTTTTTTATTGTTACCTAATCGCCTATTATATACATATTAAATTTCATCTCTGAATTGGAAAGTAATAAGGTAAAAAATCCAGCCAAAACTAACGGATACGGATCTTTCTTCTCCCTCGGATATCCGCGAATACGAATACGGATATCGGGCACATCACTAATCCACACACACACACACACACACACATCACTTGTACCCGTTTTTACGTATTACATATCCCATTAAAATCTTTTAAAAGTCGAATGAAAATTATCCTCATTATCCATCATCTATTTTATAAATACGCATGTAAGTTCATGGACGTAAAAATATTTATCAATCAATATTTTTAATGAAAGAGGTCAAAAACTATAACTATAACTCTGGGGGCTCACTTTGATTATTTGCACATTCTTTTTTACTTAGAAAAATACTGCACCTTTGAAAAAATTTTGCACATATTGTAAACATACCAAGATTAGGGTTTAGTATCTTTTTGAGATTATCTCCTGGCTTGCTTCTTGTCAGTATATCCTTTATTCCATCAGAGGAAGGGAGCTCCCACCCAGACTTAGCTCTGTCTAGAGGGTATTTTTCTTTAACTGCAAATCTGTAAAAGGACCTCAATTAATATTGAATTAGTGACAAAACTTGGTACTCCAAATTGTAGAAATTTATAAATTATGACTTCATCTGTCATTCAAATTACGACTGTATTTATTTCTTATGTCTAGCATTTCCATTATCAATATTTTTTTTATCTTGTCCCTAGACACATAACAGAAAAGATTAGACAAAGTATTTCTACGTAAATAATCCAAAATTAAGTGACTGATTTGATTTGAATTCAATTTTATTTTATCCAGTAAACTATATTCATACAAGTCTTTCGATTTTGTGTCAACACAAGCACACACTCATTCTCCCTATTCATGCACTCTACTGGTTAATAACAGTGGGACAAGTGTAAGTGTGACAGGGAAAGACAAAATAGCTCTCTGCTCCATTGCCAGCCTTGGATCAGACTTCATTGTTCAGGAATTCATTTACTTCATATACTCTGATTTTGATGTCATGTAGACATTTTTCACTGCATCCTAGATTCTTTTATTAAAATGATGAATGGCAATTTTGATAAAAATCAACTCCAAGAACCATAACCACATGTGCACCTAGTATAAAATAATTCTACTTTTACCTATGTTACCCAAGAATACAACAGATGAAGCTATATTTTATGATTTTTTCAGATTGTAAAATTACCAAATGACAACCACTAGCAGCCATAGATAACTCAAAAACCAGAATACAAAAAAAAAAATAAGAATGATTTATTCAATGGTGTTTTGTAGTTGTGCATCTTGACCATACCCTACGCATTAGACATATAAGAGAAAGAAAAAGGCATATAATTTCATTTGGTATTTTATGGGGTGCAGCCACTGATATATGCCAATATAATGTTTGTACAAGAAAATTTGGCCGGAATACAAGAAATAGAGATAAATTAGTGATGCCTGTTTGTAGATTAATCAAGACACATAAAAAGACATTTATCAGAAATAGCATAATTTTTTTAATAAAATTCCAAAGAAAATCACTGATCTTACTGACAGCAAATTCAAGCAATATATAAAATATGATTTAATTACAAAAGCCTACTACACAGTTGTAGAATACATAGAGTACAAGGATGTTTGGAAAGAACAACCAGATCTGTACATATAAATTTCCATGCTTTTTTATTTATTTATGTTGTTAATTTATGATTTTTAATGTACATTTTTATTTAATTTTCTAATTTAAAGCCATTTTTATTTTTTGTTCTTTAATATTCATTGTTTTTTTTTTTGTTGTGAAATTGACATTCAATAGGGTCCTTTTTAGAGACCTACTTGTAAAACAATTTAAAATAAATAAGATATTTCTAATTTCCTGGATCCTGTGTATATTTCAAACCAAAATCAGTTGAAGTATTAAAACATGTCTAAAAGTGCTTTCACAAGCAATATAAAGTTTATTTAGTGAACTATATTTGTTCCCTCAGCTTCACATTTACATTATGAGTGATAAAAAATTATATTTTCAAACCTGATTTTGTCACCTTCCACATGAGGTCTAAGAACATTCAATATAGTCCATTCGTAATCAGTAAGAACAATATTGCCTCTGTCATACAGCTCTAGTATTACATGATATGCTGCTTCTCCACTTCCAAACTGCAAATCTACTATACGATCGATACCAAGTTGTGTTAGACTTTCTAATCTCTTATTTTTCAAATGTTTACGTAACTGAAAACCAAAAATTAGCTTAATATCTTAGCAATATAGTTTAAAAACAAATACATGAACAAAAAAAGCTGCTACTTCAGTATTTGTTTTGGTTAATATTAAATTATTGGGCACAAGCTAGTTTTGTATAAAAAATGTCTTAAACAGTAAAGAAGCATCCCCTTATGCACAAATTAAAAGCAAAAATCGGCTGAAACAATGCTTTTTAAAAAGAAATTTTGTATGGATTTCTTGAAAAATTTTGTTTGGCAAGAATTAAATACATCCGTCTGTGGGCCGTCCACACCCTGCTGTGCTTTGGTTGTGGAAAAAACATAACCTAACCTAGCACCAGTATTTCAATAGATTTTTTTATTAAGAAATGTTTTTTGTTCTAAAACTATTCTTTTACACCAATTTTTGTATTTCATTGGTGTATAAGGATATGCTTAATTATAGATTAAAAAAAATTGTAAGCAAAAGTAGTTTGTGCCAAATAACTAAATATTTACCTTTGTTTCTAAGATCCAATACAAACCTTCATAGTGAATCCAGATGGTGCAACATTTTTAGGCCATTCAAAATGAGTTGTGTGGAACCTATTGCCTGACTCCAGCAGCAGCATGCATTTTTCTTCAGATTGTTGGAGTCTTATCAAGTATGTACGATTATCAATATCATAGACCTGGTTAACCCGCATTCCAACTATCCTAAGGTTAAATAAAAACGATATTATTGTGAAACAATCTTGGTCAAAGTAACTCAAAGGAGAACAGCAAATAAATTGCAACATTTAAAGACAGCACGAAACGCAATACTATCGCAAAAGCTTAAAATCATAGGTACCCATGGTAGGTATCCTGGGCTTTAGAAACTTACCTCTGCAATTCTGTAACCATACATACTATATCGTATGTATTGAATCTTGTCTTCATCTTTAATAAATTATTAAATGTAAACAAATTTTAATTAATAATTCCTCATCCAATCCGACGTATGTCAAAACTGTCAAAAGTTTGTGTTGCTATTTGCCAACTAGAGTGACCAGTTTAAATTTTACGAAAATGATTTTTTAGCTTTTGCAATTGTATTTGCTTTCGTTCTGTCTCTTACTGATTTGAAGAAAAATTGTTAGTTTTTATCGTAAGATAATGTTATTTGCATCGTAATTTAAGTTTTGAAAAATTCTTTGCATATGAAAATACAAAAAATTTAGGTGGTATACATAATTATATTTCTGTTTCTGTCATAAATTTGTCAAATATTTTATGAATGTTTTATTCATCATTGGCATCACAATAAATGTTAGAATTCACAATTTTTTTTAACATTTAAAAAAAGAAAATAGAGTTAAATAGTTAGGTAGGTATATACTATATAGATTGGTGTTCTATGGAAAACAACCAGGTGAACGCCGGTAGATAACGGTTTTTTTTCCACATCGATAAACTTTGCTGACAATTAGACATAGGTATACATATTTGTAACTTATATTGTTTTGAATAAAGCACCAAGTGGATATAAATTAAAACAATTTTGGGTAATTCCATAATTATCTTTTGAATTTTTGATCGGCTTAGTTTTAAAGTGTAGAATACAAAATCATGTCTGTAAACGATATTAAATAGTCGATATAGGAATAAGTCGATATTATGATTTATAATCGATTTTTTAACAGATACCTAAGTAGGTAAGTAGTTTTCTTAAACTTAATACTATTAGAAGTAATAAAATTTTCAAAAACTATAAGAAATATCATCCATACACTAGACTCTTTTTTTTAATTAAGTTTTATACCTAATAATGATTTACTTACAGTCCTCTACATTATTTTTAGGAATTAATTATTATTACTAACTATATTATAAGGTTTTTTAAATAAACGACCTGCCTATCTTTTCTGTAGTTTTTCGAAATCCATACTAATATTATAAATGCGAAAGTAACTCTGTCTATCTGTCTGTCTGTTACCTCTTCACGCTTAAACCGCTGAACTGATTTAGATGAAAATTGGTATGGAGATAGTTTGCGACCCGAGGAAGAACATAGAATAGTTTTGATCCTGAAAGGTTCAAAAGTTCCCGCGTGAGTGACTATAACCGAATTCCACGACAAAACCATAGCTGCAAAAGCTGCTAAAGCTAGCTATAATAAACTACTTTAGCATAATCAAGGAGTTGCCGTAAGAATCCCACGTCGATAAACAAATTAAGAGTGAGCGGCAAAAGCTAGTATCTTAAAAAGTAGATAAATAGAGAATAATAGGTTCAGGAAAGGAAATTCCTTGAAGATGTGTTTTAATTTTATTTTTCGATAATATATCGATTGTTACTGATGTTAACAAAAATACATTAATCTCTTAACTATCAACACAACATAGAGCAGAGTTGCTAAAAAATATTATTAGTTTTAGAATTAAATGAAAATGTATTTTGTAAGTAAGATAAACTGATAAATTTAGTTTAAGCTGGAAACAGGAACTTTTAGCTTAGGCGATCCACATAGCTTGCTACTAATATGTAAATCTGTGATCCACATTGCGATTCCTGAATCAGTGTTGCCAGATCGTTTCAAAAGGAACGGAAAGCGTTCTATGTGACGCGTTCCCTAGGCGTTTTCCTATTTGATGCGTTCCTTCCGTTCTTTTTCCTTGGTGATCATTTTGGGCACTAGCTAGTTTAAGCTGTAAGTGTACCTGTGACGGCTAAAAGACAAGGTTATCTATCAAGCCTACAATCGCTATTAAAAATTAACAATATATTCTTGTGTAAGTGAACGTGTTTGAGGTGTAGGCGGCAAAGGCTCACAGTATCACTGTCGTTTAAAAATGATAATGTAAATATGAAGTTCCTATTAATTTATAAATGAATGTAAGACGTTATTTTAAGAAGAAAACCATTACTGAGGTCCAATAATTTCAGAACACTCTCCTCACCACCTCCAAGAGAATTGGGATCCTTGGTATTGACATGTCTAACGATGTCCAGTTCCAAAGATTTGCAAGACAAGGTTAAGCTGGCGTCCAAAAAACTTGGTGTACCTACTCAACAGAGCAAAGCAGTACTTACTCTCGGGGCGAAGGTTGGTGCTCTACAAGTCGCAAGTCCGGCCACATATGGAGTACTGCTGCCATCGCTGGGCGAGGCTTCCTGTGTGTGTTCTACCGCTTGTATAATGGGATGTGTTCTGGGGAATTGTTCGAAATTATGGCACAGCTACTTTCCTCCATCGCATCGCTCACCATCGGCAGTAAATTCATCCCCACACCTTAGATAACCTAAATGGTAACGTACAGTGCGGTTTCGGAGAAACTTCCTCCCGCGAACGCTTAGGTTGTGGAT
Organism: Apoda limacodes; assembly: GCA_946406115.1. Lineage (NCBI taxonomy): Eukaryota > Metazoa > Arthropoda > Insecta > Lepidoptera > Limacodidae > Apoda > Apoda limacodes. The sequence goes on from OX291542.1 coordinate 16,765,384, forward strand.
TGAGCTCCTTGCAAAGGTTTTCTTGAATGACTACAGTATGGGGTTCTTTAAGAAGTTATTAGATTTTTTAAGGATCGTGACTCGCGAGTGATGCCCCAGTTGATTCAAGCGTCCATAGGCTGAGCTATAAAAAAAATTTACATGTAGGATTTGTTTCTTTTAAGATTTGATTTTTCTTTCTAAATCTTCAAGTAGCACTGGCAACTCTGGCACTAATGTTTGTTTTTGTTTTTGTGAAGGAGAATAAGGTTATAATTTGTAAAATATTCGTAAATTCCTTACTTTATTTAAGTCTAAAATGAAAGATAACGATATTGAATTTAAGGACTTCAAGCTAAAGCCTATGCAATGTGAACTGAACTATTTAAGTAAATCTGATGGATCGGCTATTTTATCTCAAGGTACATAGGTATGATATATAAATTATAATGATATAATAACATCGTGCCTTCTGCAGCCTTCTAGGAAGGAAATAGGAAATGTCCTATGATATGTATAAAAAACCATATTTTGCTAGCGGTTCCGCCCGCCATAAATTCGGTTATCGGCGTGGATCTCCTTAATTAACTTAATACCTTTTATACTAATGAAATTGCGGTTGGGGTGTACAAAAGGGGGCGCTGAGAAAAAAAAAAAAAGACAGAAAATTTTTCGCGACAAAGCAACCGGGTTGAGGTGAAGAAAAGGGGCGCTAAGAAAAATTGAAAAATTTTACTAAGTTAAACTTAAAGTGATTCCGGGACTTACAATTTTTTCTGAAATTTTGTATGAAAATTTATCCCATAAGCATATACTTTGATGATGGAAATTGATAGAGTACATAGTTGGCAGCAACATTTGTATTGAGCACTTTTTTAGGATAGGGACACACCCCGTTGCTGCCGACAATGTACTCTATCGATTTTCATCATCAAAATATACACTAATGGGGAGACCATAAATTTTCACGAAAATTTTCATAAAGTCCCAGGGCTTTATAAAAATGATTGAAAAAAAAATTTTTTTTTTGTCAGCGCCCCCATTTGTATACCCTAACCGTAACCTAAAATACAAAAATTCGTGAAAATTTCCTAAGTCCGGTAATTTTGCACTTGCATCCCCTTTTAGTTATTCTGACCGAAATTGCCTATAGTTTGTTTAATCTCGGTTATATAAGCCTTCCTTTTGAGTCGCTATATTCACACGTCATTTTAGCACCAACTACCTGTTCCGTTTAAGCGCATATGACAATTTCAGCGGCACTATTTCTAGTGGCATTTTGTTCACTGACATAATGTACATAATGCGGTAATCCTATCAAAGAGAATGAACTATGATTTGTACTGTGTTATACAGAATTTATGTCTTTTTAACTTGGCAGAATTAAAGCAGTGAACAAAAAAAAACCTGTTGTTTTCATCATTTTTGGCAGTTGCATGTGTATATTTGTTTGAGTATTTCATTTGTTTTTTTTTTTAAGATAATAGAGTTCATAATGCGAAAATAAACTTTTTTTATAATAAGACATTTTAACTATTTTTTTAAAGGATTCACTCTCACATTTGATGGCTGTCAAAAAGTAGTGCTAAATACCCAACTTTTGGGCTACCTTCGAGTCATCGGGTTTCTAACCTTACCTGAGAGTATCCAAATGATAACCAGTGTTAAAACTGTCATTTTATACAAGCAAACATCACTGACATTAGTGACGTCAGTATAGTATGAACCCCGCTCGAGGTTGGTGTTGTTGGTGTTTACACCTGTGTTGTGACCCTAGAGTTTCCGAATGGCTTAGTGTTGCCAACTGGGGTTAATTCCGCACGAGTAAGTGTTGTAACACCAACACCGGGGTTTGTAAGTGGCTTAGATAAAAAGTCAACATTAGATTTTCCTATGACTTTGCTACCAAAAGCATGAAACGCAAACCGCTGACAATTTCTGCTAAAAAGTAGATAGATGCAAAACCCCTCCTTGTAATTCCTGATGGAACATTTAAATTTTTGAGATAAAAAGAAGCCTATTTCCTATTTCAGGACCTAACCTTATGTGTACTAAGTGTCATCTCAAACCATCTAGTGGTTGAAGCATGATTGATTAATAAACAGCTATCTATCCACCACATTCCTCTTCACCAGGGGTGTTCTACTTCCCCCTTCACAGTGGGTGTTCTACTTGCTCTACACCACCCTTTAATACAATAAAAATGGATCATAAAAGACAATTTAGCCACTAGGGTATATTTCCCATACATATACTAAATAAAATCCCAAATAATGAAAAGGTTTCTAAAAATACATAAAAGCTTGGAGATACTAGGAGTTTCCTTTTTATGTGATAAAAAATAAAACATGATGAATGAATGGTTTGTTATTTAAAATATACTAAGATTTTATCACTTTTCAAAAGTGAGAGAATCAAAAGGGGTCAATTTATGCACAATTACCAAAAAACATCAATTTGTTAGATTTTGATTTAGTAATGTTTTATAAAATAAAGCATGATTTATTAGATTAATGTATACATTGTCAGACTATAATCTGAAATTATATGTGAACATTTTATAGGTGAACAATGTTAGTGTAGGGAACTGACCAATGAGACTGCTCTGAACTTGGCACTAGAGATGCACAAGCGAAAAAGAAATATTAATATTTTTGTTAAAAGCGACTAGTTAGAAATCTAACTGCATTCCCGAAATAAATGTAAAGGACATTTGCAGGAAGCAAGATTTAGAAAATCAAAGACAGTTGCAGAAAAATTAATTTATTCATTAATTTATTTCAAGCAAACCAGTATAATAACTTTACTACCAGTTCGAACAAAAAATATATCAATTAATTCTAACAAAATATTATCAAAATTATATTATAAAAATAACAACAATGATAACTATTTATTAGTTCATCAAAAAATTTTGATAAAATTTACTTAGGTGTTCATTCTTCAAGTGTTTTTAACGTTGAAATGCGTAAAATAGTAACTTGATTTATTAAATATAACCTGTTTCAAGTCTCATGGTATGTTTTTAACATACATTTCTATATTTAAATGTCTGTAATTCTGAACAAGGAAAATTAATTTCATGCTCCTGTTGTGCCTTAAATAGAGACAAGTTGCTTTGCAAGAGATTAGATTGACTTTATAACACTGAACATATTTTGATTAACTAATTCTGACTACTTCTTTAAGTTTGTTTTTTTTTTATATTACTAAGGTGGCAAACAAGCCTACAATCCGCCTGATGGTAAGCGGTCACCGTAGCCTAGGGACACTTGTAACACCAGGGGTATCACTCACGCGTTGCCGGCAGAGAGCTCATTAGGAACTGTCAATGGGGTATATAATTCTATCCCTGTTATTTTGTTAAAAGTTTATTTCTTTAAAGCTGGTAATTAATGATACATAGAACAAATGTAAAGCCACCTTAGTCAAGATACACTGTATCAGAAGTAATGTTGCGGCGATTGGCTCACAAAACTAAAGTGGTTGGTAAAACGAGGCTGTCTCCAGCCGCTTTTTACTTACCTAAAAAAAAAATACTGGTAAAGATATACATATGTATGTGACTTAAAAATTGTGAATTAATTTATAAATCCTACAAACTAGTACTTTGCAGTGCTAATATAAACGGTCATTGATTGAAATGGCCTGATTTATATTATAATACATCTCTTTTTATCAACAATACAATGTGGTTCATATCCGTACTAATATAATAAATGCGAAAGTAACTCTGTCTGTCTGTCTGTTACTGTCTGAAATTTGGCATGGAGATAGTTTGAGTCCAGGGAAAGGACATAGGATGGTTTTTATCCTGAGTAATTCAAATGTTCCTTTGGAAATAACTATAACCAAGCTAAAACAAACTATAGCTACAGCTATAGCAAACTTCATTATTATAATGAGCTGATGTAGAAATTCCACGACAATAACCGAATTAGAGGGGAGCCGCTGGCACTATCTAGTGGGCTTATAAAAGTCATTTTACACTGGGAAACACAATTTACGTTTACTTGAAAGCGTCAAGTTTTAGTCGGCTTTTTGTCTATAATTAAGGAGTTGCCATTAAAATCCTACACCTAGAGCCGAATTTAGGGCGGGTGTGGCCGCGGGCAAATTTGGTATGGAGATAGTTTGTGTCTCGGGGAAGGACATAGGCTATTTAAAAACGTCAAGTTTGAGTCGGTTTTTTTTGTATAATTCGATAGTGAAACTGCAGGCAAGAGTTCGTTAGAACATATATATATGACTTTGTTACATTTTTTATAGGTGACACAGTGACTATAGCAAGTGTAAATGGGCCTTTAGACATTAAAACAACAAATCAAAGCATAGAAAAGTCCACACTCGAAGTCGTTTTTTCTACAAAAGGAGGGAAACCATCTATTGAAGACAGGTACTTGATACATGTGGCAATACATAGCACTACTGTTACTATAATATATTATATAAAGGCAGATAACATGTCAAAAGCGCTCTAGGCAAGCACCTCATCGGAGCCCCTCTAGCGGCCATAGATTAAAAATTATAATCAGTATACTAGTAGTAGTAGTATACATTGATGACTGTACTTGGCGTTACAACATGATTGTGTGATATATCTCGTAAAGTTTGGTCAGCGTTAGCAAAGAAAGTGCCCAAAATTCTATTTTTTTTAAGAACTTTTATGTTTTCAGTAAATATAAAATGCATATATTAATTACGTCTATAAACCTCCCGGAAGAAAATATCTAAATGGTAGTGAAAACTCAAGCAAAATCCGTTGCATACATAGTTTAGAAGATCTAAGCGAACATAGGCACAGAAAGCGGGAAACGACTTTGATTTATACTATGGTTAGGGTTACGTATATTTCACAAATAAAACATCGTAAGATCGCACAAAAAAAAAACCGAAAATCTAAAATTACGCATTATTTCACATAAATCAAAATTATACTATAGACAACTTAGTAAAAGGCTAGCATTGTAGTAGTCTCTACATTTTCTTCCTTTAAACTTTGTCTTCGATCATTTATAACGATGTTGTAGATACTAAAATACCTCTGAGCATCCACACCGTTGACTGGGCAATTGAGGCTTTGAATAACTGCCTTTGCAAAGCCAAGATAGCAACATTCTGTTGCTACTAATCTCTGCATTACCTACAAACAGGAGTTTCTTGGTTGGCCACTCTGAGTAGTTGTCTATGGAAATGAGTATACCCATCAATCAGTTCCTCCTGTGGTAATATCTTTAAAAAATTGAATTTTGTCGAAACTTTTTAATATTAAACTTGAATCCAAAGATGACGTAGGCACGGCTGCTGCTTCAGATGGACAAAATAATGTGCTGGTAACAATAATTTGTTGGGTTAGATCTCATGTGTACGGAAAATTTATCCAAGTTCTTCTGAGCTGCTGTCTTCAACATACCTACTGCCTACTTTTTTTTTATCGTCAAGCACAGCTGATTCATAACAGAGTTCACAACGATTACGCTCCGAGGCAAAAGTCATTGGTGACGTCACGACAGCAATCGTTGGCGCGCTCACAGCAAATCGGAACGGTTGTGTGATCGCTGTAATCGATTTTAGTGCAATTCGGAACACAGGGAAAATGTACCTACATTGGGACCTAAACCGGACTCGGAATCTATTTGTTATTCGGGTAAACAAAAATGACCTCGACCCGCGTCTCTCGCTTTGTTAGTCTTTGCAACAAATACATAAATAAGTATAATATTTCTCATCGTAAATTTTGAATTTTGTAGATTTTAGGTTTAATCGGTGTCGTGATTCGAAAACCAGTTAAAGAATGTGACAATAAAGGTAACTATGTAAGTATTTTAATTATTTATGATTAAATTACCAGAAAAAGTGAACATTAACTAAAGTTAGGTTATGTTTACAAGATTAGCAAAAAGATTCTGAGTCAGGTTAAACATAGCTAGTGCCTAGTTAAATCTTGAATTGTCAAAGCAGTTATCGCGTTTTACTTCTAGATTTCGCATTTATCGCAAATATAATGCAAATTTCGCTTTTATCGCATCTATTTCGTAAAAAGAAAATTACGTATCCCTAACCATGGTATAGGTACACACTAGATCAGGCGTTGTAGGAATAATCAAGAAGGCAGAGCACGCTTCGGAAGCTCGACGTTTCTATAGAATTAAAGAATCTTTATATTGTATAAGTATGTGCATACTGGTACTTACTGACACAATTATTTTTTTGTTACTTTCAAAAATTTCCTTCCCTTTGTAACCTCGCGCCCTAGGGACGTGCTTAGTTTGCCATAGGGATAATCCGCCTTTGATACTATATGTAAAATAATATATTTAAAACTCAAACTTTTCTATTCAAGTAGAAGCGTCAGTTTAATTATTAATTTTAGAATAGCTTTATTTTATTATTGTATTTCGTTTTCATTAAATGACACAGGCCAACAAAATAAAGTGCTTTATTAGTTGCCGGCTGCCTAAGCATGGATTCTTGTACAATTTGACATGTAAAATAAGGATCCAGCCTTGAATTTTTTCATCAGCTTCAGTTATCAATAAAAATTAGGTCAAATACCTAGTGTGTACCATTTACCATTTTTTTTTTCATTATATAGTGCTTTATAATGATTTGTCATCGCTAAGTTATAAGCACTTTAAATTTTCTCGTCGCTTCTAGTATAATGGGGCCTAGAGTAACTTATATGAAAAAAAAAAACATTTCGTTTTCGTATAAGAAATAATACAATATTAAATGTATAAACTATGTACAATACATTGAAATTTGTTCAATATACATTTAATATTTGCATAGCTGGACACCGTTTATGAAATAGTTCGTTAATCGCTAATCCGTTACTAAAAAAGGTAACTTTGTCAAACGTTAAATTTCGGAAGATTTAACACAAGTTAACATTAATCCGTTACGTTCTTGAATACGTGCGGTGTCTTTTTGTGAATCGTAGGTACTGGATTAACGATTAACGGACTTGGGTAAATTTAACGGAAGTTCACGACTTCTTTAATATTTTTTTAGGGACCCAACTTAAAATGTAATTCGTTAGTAGAAATGTTAAAAATATTTGTGTTTACCTAAACTACCATCTATGCAGTAGCCTGTACCGTTATGCTTGGTGTCCAACGTGGACTGTTGTCTGATCGATCTATATCGAATCGGTGTAATAAATCACGCGGCGCGGTTCTGTTCGAGCCCTGACAGGGTTTGGGTAAAATTCACCCCTAAGGGTGGTAAAATAGGGTTTGTTGGTTTGTATGAAAATCGGTCATTTTTGAAGGTAAATCCATAAAAAAAAAGGTATTCGGTAATTGGGTTGTAAATTTTTTTTTTACAGATTTTAGTATATCATTTCCTAACTTAAAAGTAAAATAGAAGATGAAAGTTACGGAAATACCAATATTTTTGTAGGTTAACCACTAACGTGTTTCAGTATTTTTGGAAAATCGTTGTCTATCATATATTTCCTGGAAATTTCCTTTTGAATAAAAAATAATAAAAAAACTGGTTAATAAGAAAAGTACTTGAGTTGTGTAATTGTGATAAATGATGATGATATACCTTTTTTAGATACAAAGAGAATATAATCAGACAGACGTGTGAGGCCGCCATCCTAGGCAGTTTGTACCCCCGGTCCGGGATCACGGTCACCATCCAGGAGTTGGAGGACTTTGGCGGGGTCAGTGTAATAAGTAACCTACTAAAGTTTTCTTCACACTTCAAGTACTCAATCTAACGTTAAGTGGATTCCAGTCATGATCTATGTAATCTACCTGTATACTATCTAATTGTACTGCGGCTAACGGGATGCACCTTTTGGTAATTTAATTATTAGCTGCACCGAGGGATACCATATAAGATAAAGGGATTTATGTACCTACGAACTCTTTTTATTTCGCTGTTTTTTTCCAACTAAGGGGGCGAATATAATCACATCAATACTAAATCTAGTTTAGGAATCATATAAAATCATACATTACTTCGAAAATGCTTCTTATCCTGGGGTAGTCTTGCGCTCCGATCTTCCTTCAAAAGCATTTGGACATCGTATCGCCTACTTGATTCCAGTAGATATAGTTTATTATAGATTATATGTACCTTGAACAGAAAATCCAACTGGGCTGGAACAACTTTCAGAAGGTAGCTGACAGGAAGATCCAGTTAGGGTGACCAGCATTTAGTACGCTTCGTCAAGTGTTCAGATCGCTTAAACCGCAGAGTTGAAAACGAAAGTCTTTGACCAGTGCGTTCTATCTGTCCTGGCTTACGGTGCCGAAATATGGACACTTACAGCAGTGCTAATCCACAAGTTTAAAGTCGCACAGCGCACGATTAAATGAGCTAGGGTTGGAGGGTCTCTGAGGGATCGAATCTGTGACGATCCGAAAGATGACTAAGGTCAGCTCGCTCGCAGTATCAGCAAGCTGAAGTGGTAGTGTTCTGCAACCCATACAGAGGGTATGGGGTTAATGAGCAGCCTAGCTCACTCGTATCAATGTACTATTACAACGACAAGCCACATGAAATAGGTACGGAAGTAGGTAACACTTCATATGAGAGTGCGAACTGTACATGCTCTCTTTTTTTTCCAGCTTCTAGCATGTTGTGTGAACTGTGTATGCTTGGCGCTCATAAACTCTGGTTTAGCTATGAGATCAACGTTCGCGGCGGTAGTGTGCGCTCTCGACGAGTCAGGCAATGTGGTTATCGACCCCAGCAGGACTCAGCTGGGGTCCGCGCGGGCGGTGTTTAACTTCGTGTTTGACAGTCGAGACAAGAGTTTAATTACTGGTGAGTTCTATAACACAGGCTGAAAAGAAGCTTTTTATGTATGTATGCTTTTTATCTTTGTATTGTGATTTTGCATAACATACGGTACAATGCCGATACAGTACAAGAAAAGTTCCTATTATGTGGGTTATCCTAACTAGCAAGATACGGCACCGTGCGAACAGAAGAAAAAAACAATATTTTAGGTTGAATGTTATTTTTATCATCAGCAGGCATCAGTGGTGATCTGTGAAATACTGACGGTAACTTGGCCCATCATGCTAAAGAGACAGCCGTTTCCAAGCCAACTACCATTTTATGGAGCGAAGTCCAGCAACAAATTTATCTAAAACACAGCGGAAGGTTGGGCAGGAGTTGCTTTATTTAAATGTGCACAAGTCGAGTGGCCTGACGGTATACGAGCAATATAGTGTGCTTCTAAGTAGTGTTCTGTTTTTACGCGCCTCTTCGCACTTTAGGAAAACTACTTGACACATTTACAGTATTGGAAAACTGCCGCATGTGCAACAAATGGCTATAGCTTTTTAGATATCTAGGACGCATCGCAACCGCGTAACGGGGAATTCCCCTCCTGGAGCTGACTTACCTTCGGGTTCGAGGCTCACGCTGGTCGGAGGAACGATCCCAAGAGCGACAACCCAAGCCGAGGCTTGAGCGTTGGGCGCTCATTCAGTCTCGCCCCAAAAGCCCGATGGAGCTGTAATGGCTGTATCAGCCAACTGCATAGTCAGTTCAGAAAAATAAAAAAAGATATCTAGGAAAACACAATTTGGCCAGCGACTGCCAATACGGCACGCTGACTTTCTAGTGTATTTTATACACCGATACGCAACACGATTACTCACTCTCACTCAATAGTAAGAGTTTTTTTCGATAGCATAGACATAGCAAAGGTTTTGTGGAATGAATGATACGGTGTCTGTCAATAACATATTGCTATGCAGACGTCAGTAGTGAAGACGCTTACTACACGGGCAAACATCCCTTGCTGCGTTGTGGAAGAAAGCCGCGAAGAATTTGCGTTATAAATTCTGTTCAAGGTCTCTTACTAAGTACGGAAGACCTTGTTACGGTTCAATCCAACCAAGAACATTGACTGTAGTTCTACTAGTCTAGAACACACCCCTTCTCATCCCCAAGTTCATTAGAATCCTTTGTGTTGACATCTACAGTTACGCTCAGTTCCCAGATTATTTATTTTTGAAGACAAGGTCAATTTGGCGTCCTAGGAACTTGGTGTAGTCAACAGAGTGAAATGTGTTCTACCTCTTGTATAAAGAATTGTGCTCTGTAGAATTGTTGAAAATTACGCCCAGGCTATTTTCTACCATCGCACTGCTCTCATTCGGCAGGGGTTTTATCCTTGCAAATTATAACCTAAAGGGTCTCGGGTCTCTTTGCAGTTTTAAAGCCGCTTCCTCATGCGAACGCTTAGGTTGTGGAATGAATTCCCAGTCGCGGTTTTCCACTACAAAATGTAGTTATACACTCTAATTTTTCCCATTGACTGCGAGAAAATAAAAAGTACTATATTTTACTTACTTTTCAGTAACTATATTAATATTTGTCACATTGGTATATATTCGGTAATTATTACCGGGTGATAAGAGAACAATGACATAAATGTCTGTTATCGATGATGATGACCGTTTTCGAGTGGCAATGGTTAAAAATGCTTTTGTGTAACTGTGGCGAAATATCGTAAAAAAGAGGAAACGTATTGTTGTGAGCCCATGGTGAGCCCCGATTAACTATTATAATAAAATATTGTTACAGGATTTACAGAAGGTATTTTCAGTGAAGAAGCTTATAACGAAGCTCTCGCGAGATGCCGCGTGGCCAGTGATGTGGTCTTCACCTTCTACAGGGACATTGTCCGAAAATACACTAGTGTTGTGTGCGATAGTTGATTAGTCGCCTTTTTATAAGTTAAAGATGATGATACTAAAAAATAAATTGAACAAGAGGCAGTGACTTTAAAGAAGCATTTATCTACAGAGATTGAATGATTTTACTTTAGGTGTTTAAGAATTGAATTGAAATAAAATGTTTCTGCTATGTGCATGTGTTTTGTTTTATTTGAAGGACATAGGTTTCTTTTTATCCCCAAAAAGTTACCGCGGCAATAACTATAAACGAATTTCACGTGAACGAACTATGGCTACAGCTATAGCCTGCTATAGCAAACTTTCTTACCATAATCAGAGTCCTTTAGGAACCTTTATCGTTACATATTAGGCAGGTAATTATATATTTTTAAATATATAAATTATAGCGTCTTTTTAGGCATTCGGTTACCTACCTTACTTTTACACCAATATCAAGAGAAGGCAGATAGATAAGAAAGTACAAGTAAAAAAATGGAGTACTGCTGGAATTTTGCTAAAACAACGAATAATTGAGCAGGCTTCTTTGTGTAGACGCCGCTGAATAAAGATGCGCAAAATCCACTGCACAATGTTGGCCTATTTGCATGTTGTCTGCGGCTTGTGCGCTTGGACTCAACAATTAAGTAACAGACACACTTGGCGTCCTTATGAATCTACACTAATGTTGTAAAGAGTTAAAGTTTGTAAGTTTAGATGTAGGAGGTAATCTCCAAAACTACTTTTCCGATTTCTATATGCTATTCTTGTATACATCTGTAATGTCATTACAGAGCAGGTTTAAGTACATGCTTTGCAGCTGTGGACCACCAAAAATGGGTTAAAAAAAAGCAAAGTTAAAAATTAAAAAAAAAACCCTGAATGGAAATGGATGGAATCCTTCCTTCCTTCTTCAATAGCATATCGTTTCTCCAGAGTCATGTGTATATTTAGTCATGTGCTTATATCTAGTTTGGCGAAGCGCCATATCCAAGTTTATCGCGGCGTCGCGCATCCTCGTTTTTGTGTCCCAAGCTGGGCGGGAGATTTGGTGTGCATCCTTCAGAAATTGCGCGTCATGTCCTGCTTATTTCTTCTTAATTCGCTATTTATGAGCCTTCGCTGCACAATTCTTAACACGTTTTCGTAAAACACTGCTAAAATATACACATCGAAACACACTAAATGAATTTAGAAAAATTAAACAGAGGAAAACACCACTCCTTCTTAAGATGCGCGCCAAAACTCCCAAGGATGGAATCTAAAAAAGATTAAAAAAATTCTTTTTTATTTTAGAGTGAAGGATGACGTCAGATATAGAAACAGCACTGTTATATACCTAAAGGTTTAGCGAAAAGAGTTTGCAGTTTTATGAGGTGATTTAAATGACGTAAAGACTTTCTTCTAGTCGGGGGTTTTACAAAAAAAATAATTTAATCTTTTTTAGACTACATCAGTCGAGGGTTTTTTCAGATTTTTATATATGCACACGCACATGTTCGGAATCTTTGAATTAACACCTTTCATTTGATACTTAACTCGATTTATTTCTGAAGATTATTTTTGCTTTTGCAGATTATTAGGTAGATAGGTACCTATTATAGACATAAACAACTGGACTAGCTAGATGTGAAAAAAAAAATAGTCTCAAAAGTGTGACAGAGCCGATGTGAACTGAGGTGTCTTGTCTTTTTCTAACTTATTTTAATAAACCTTTTTCTAACTTATCTCAATAAAATTAAACAAACAAAATGGCGGACGTTGATAGAAAGAGAGAAATCACCACAGGTTGCTTTGTCGCATTCTAAAGGATGGTCATTTTGTGTGGCTATTGCACAGTCTAAAGGACAATAAGTTATATTCGCCATGTTGGATTTAATATGACGTCACATAGCCTATGACACGCGAACCACTCAAACAATGCTAAGGACATCTAATTTCTGACAAAATATGAATTATAGCTCAGAGGAATATACTAACATATGACCATGCTAACATACAAACGAGTAAACGGCTTAAATCAAAACTCTCCGTTGTGAGTCGGTTAAAAATAATACGCAAACCTCTTTATTCATTCTTATGGTAGGCAGTTTTGCTCTTGGTGTATTTCAAGTTTAACAATAGCGTATCGTCACAGACTGGTAGTGAGCCAGGCGAGAAAAGAAACCAACAAAACTAACTGATGGTGCGATGGCGGCAAAAGCACCGCCTGCTCATTTGAATGTCGCTGCTGAACTTGATCGAGCGACGAGCGACATTTTTGCTCTATTTACCGGCATTTCTTTCGCTGTCCGTTTATAGAACTGAATTTAATAATAAGTACTTATTATGAGATAAAAGTCTAACTATAAAATTTAAAATACTTTGAGTAGATAAATAAAACACTAGTTTCATCAAAATAAATTATGGAAATGAGTATGTTCATCATCAACGATGACAAAACAAGTCTAAGACACAAATAGAATTAACATCAAATCGGAAACTACATAATTAAAAAAAAAAACGTTTAGAGAAATTCAGGTTTATACACTTTAACGTTTTACTCACTGACATCCCCGAAAGCTATGTATAGTATATTTGTTTTGGGATGAATAATCATTTTCTCGTTTATTATGTCACCTGTCGTTCGATCGTTTACTTTAGTTTAGTATCATCTGTCTGTATCAAACTGTCAAGCGTTCGTTTACGTTTTTTTATGTAACTTATGCCACCGAAAACTAAAAATGTAGAGCGATGTCTGGAGGTGGGGTTTTGCCGTTCTGGTGTACCTTAAATGTTATCAAAACCTGGACACTTTTTACAGCAAACCGAATAAACGAACGAATACGTACATGTAGTATAGCTCCATCTAGTATTCGTTAATTTTTTTTCTGTTATAATGTATTCATATTATAAATACAAAAACAATTTAGTGGTGTATAAGTACAAAAAAACACGTAAAAAGTGTGATTGTGTATGTATGTGGGTGTGTGAGATTGATGCGACAGGGTGTGATTTTGAGAGGCGGTGTGAAGGTGGGTGTGCATGTTAGTGTATAAGTGTATGATTAGCTTATAAAAAAGAATTAAGGATTGCTTGTCGTATTTGTATCAATGGCAAAAACGACAAGGCTTAAGGTTTAATTAAATTTATTAAGACCCACATTATAGTGCGAACCGAGGGCTCAAATAAATGACAGTTCCCGATTTTAATTCTGTTAACGAAGGAGTGAAAAACTTAATGATACTAACCGTGTTTCAGTTAATAATAAATTAATTGGTTAAATAGTGTTAATATATACGTGAGTATTATGAGTTCATGTAGGTACTTTACCTTGTTCGGTTTTCAGAAGCAGTCTGTTTACACCCTGTATCGAAGTAAATACTTTACAGATATATCTTTTAGTCATTAAATTAATCAAATCGAACTTAAATATAAAATCTAATCAAAACGGAATGTTAGCACCAAATAGATCGGTAAATTGATACACTTTACAACACCAATAAAGTGTTCGACCACGAAGTTGCGCGGGAGTCCCTGCATGGGGTCTCATCTGACGAATTTATTGCTAAACGATGTACATTGTAGACTGCACAGGGAGCAGATAGTTAATACTACTTTATTTAGTAATCGATGTAAAACATGGTGCTTTAAATTCTGCACTGCAGGGTATGCAATTGGTTAGAATGATTTACAGTGATCTAGGTGAATACGGCATCCTAGGCGCTCACTTTGTTATAAAAAATGTGTCTTCAGAATTTAAATAGGTAGGTACTAGTGGTAAGCAGTGTATGGAATCTATATAAATGCAGGGGTCAGGCATAAGACTGTGTAGCTTGAGCCTGTTAACTCCACTATATTGGCTTATACAATGTGACAGACATAGTTAACCTAGGCATCGATAGAGATCGAGTTTAAGGTTGCCGCAGAATCACGGGCGAAACAACGATTTTTATCTAGGCCGGGCCAAATTTCAACTTTACCTTACCATTACCAGCTGCCTTTTGCCTATATAATGTAAGGGATAGCTTTCCAGTAACTGAAAGGGTATTATCACACTTGTTTACAAAGTTTTTGTTCATAAAATTTTGAGAGTAGTATCTGGAGGCACGGTAGTGCCCCCGCGAAGACGAGCCAAGCGAAGCGCAAGGGCGCTACCTACCTGTTCTTCTACTGCTTTGTTGGTTTTTTTTTTAACTCTTATAACTAGGGTTTGGATCATACCAGATAAACAAAATTCTCGAGATATATGATGTCAATAGTGGACTTATTAATCATATAAAGTTTCAATTGCATAGCTTTTGTACTTAAGATTTTTTTGATATCTAAATAACCCCGATTTCGTCACTGACTCACTGACGATCATTAAAATTCATGGGTACTTTTTGAAGGCCTATAAAGTTTAATTTGGTTTGTAAGCTAGTATTAGTACACAAAAAACAAAAATCTTAAACTGGGAACTTTTAATCCCCGAATCCACTTAAACAAGGGGATGGAAGTTTGTATGAGACTTTCGCAAATTTTGTTGCTAGAGGTCTGAAAACTGATATATACTTATTTTAGGATTTTTTGGAAATCACGCCTCAGCTTTTAAATTAGGGGATGGAAGTTTGTATGGGTTTTTCCATTCAAACTTAATTTCATGCTAGAGCAAAATTATACAAGTACACATACTTCTTATTACAAATGAAAAATAATACTTTCTGGTTTTTAAAAAAAAACATCTCCAAAACCCCTTAAATTAGTGGATAAAAGTGTATCTTGCTGGCTTTCGTCAGGTTTCAGAATATTCGAAATCGAAAAGATGCCCACGGCTACTTTCTACCATCGCACCGCTCGCCATCGGCAGGGAATTTATTCTCACACTATAGAACCTAAATAGTTGCGAACAGTGCGGTTTCAGAGAAACTTCCTCCCGCGAACGCTTGGGTTTTGGAATGAGCTCCCTGCCAAGGTTTTCTCCAAGGACTACAGTTTGGGGTTCTTCAAGAAAGAAGTTATTTGATTTCTGAAGGGTTGGCAACGCGCGAGTGATGCCTCTGGTGTTTCAAGCGTCCATAGGCTACGGTGACCGCTTACCATCAGGAGGACCGTAAGCTGGTTTGCCACCTTAGTGGTAAAAAAAAAGTCGTTTGTCTATCTGGGGGCTGACTCTTGTCGACAATCCTAATTACAATGGTACGGAAATGTTTAGGTTATTATCTCGTATAAAAGCTAAGATTTTAAATACTTACCTACTTGCAATTACATTTGGTAATGACTACTTGTGTTGAACGACACAAAATATTTTAAGCTTAAACTGCACCGCTGGACGACATATCACTAATTTTTAATTTTACCTAACAGCTGCAACTTAAAGAAGGCAAGTAGGTATACCTATTTGATTTAACTTCATTTTTGAAGAATAAAACGTCAAACCAAATTGACAGATTGCTGTTAGAAATCTGAAAGGTGACGGACAACACGTAAATATTTTTTTGTGAATATAAGGTAATTCGTCATGTTTTTAAAACCTACGCAATTACTGAAAGTACTGGCGCTAACAAACAAAAGATGTTTTTTGTGCATTACCAGAGATTCGGTGCAGGTTCTAATGGTGAATAATGCGAAATTTAAACATAAAGCAACATTATCATCCGGAAATAGGTAAGATGCACTTTTTAACTGCATCTGATGCACTGGAACTTTTTAAACGTTTCTCTGGAAATTGTCGGGATACATATGCTAACTGTGGCGGCTGAATTATCGTGAAGTCAGCAACTTTTTGTATTACGTACGATATATCCATTGGAACGCCACTTATACGCACGGTTTTTAAATAGAATGGAACTACACAAAAAACATTTTAACTACTTATGGGAACGTGATATTCATTTATTACGTAAGACGATTTTCGCTACTTTTGACCCCCTCCCCCCTATTATAAGAAAAAATAAGAATCGGCCAACCCCCTTCCGCCCTGTTCAATATTTATTACGTTAGAATCTAAAGGAAATAAAAAAAAAGTAAAAACATATTTTTTTAAAAATTTGCTTTTCTTAAAACATTAGAATCATATAAAATTGAATCTAACCGAAAATTGTACTAAAAAGTAAAAATATTTTTTTCAAAATGAATATAAAAAAAATTATATCCTCGTATTGTATTGCAGTTGGCAAGAAAAGCAAGCACCCACTTACATACAATCACAACATTGGCACAACCACATTATCACAACAACACAACAACATTATCATTACATTAGAATGTTTTAAAAAAAGCAAGTTTTTAAATAAATATTTTTTTACTTTTTTTTATTTTATACTTTTTAGTAATAATCTCATTGCATTTCTATAGTTTATTGCCCAAGTTTCAAAAGTTGGGTGATGAGAACTTAGTGAACGATATTAAGTTCAATATAAATAAGTATCTAATTAAATTTACACTTAATTTTTCACGTTACATCCTAATGTGCACCTTCAGGTGCACTTTCTGCATATGCCAAGGGGTGATAACATCAAAATGAACATCAAATTAGTGATCTGCGCACAATTTTTCACGTCCACCTCTAGGTTGCACCCCTGGTACAACTCTGGGAGAGGGTTGTTGGTCAAAGTAACTGTGGAATATTGAATAAACATAAACATCAAAGCAAACCAAACGTGTATTAATTTTTTTTAATTTAACTCACAATGTTTCTTTCTTCCGTTTTTTTTTCTTCTTTCCATCTTGTGGTGGAATCTTGCAAGCTTAATTAAACATATTTCCTGTTATCATCCTTCGATGAAATTTTGCATACTTACTAAGCTCGGATGACAATGATTTAGATGTCCTAAGATAGAGATTTCGGAGGCGGTTCCAATGACGTATAGTGGTATGTTCCATCGTCTACGGTTAGGCCGTAGTGAGAGAAGAGCTGGAATTCTAGCTCTCAGGGCTTTCTGCCTACACTAGATGACTACAGACTTTGTGCTATATGTCAAAAAATAGACCTAAAATTCGGACATACCTTTCCGTGTTTTTGGTGTCTGTCAGTATGTTAAATCATGAAAAAATGTGTGATACAAGTTTTCAGGATTTTCCTTGTGCTCCTGTACTTCAGGGCTTAAAGTTACCTGTATGAAACCCATTTATCTCGGTAGATGCCTATGAAGGGTATCTAGTGATGCATTTATCTTTATCTTATGTAACCCGGTTGCTGAGTTATAAGCTATTGTATTTCATAAGTTTACACGTAATTTGCGCCCTTGCCACACTACTTATCGTAACGGTATAGATACCTACGTGTAGGGGCAAAGGTGTGCTTTTAACCTGTAATGATTATTTTAGGCATAGCCTAAGGACTTAATGACCCTAGCCAGGTAAAGTTTTAGACAGTCTTTCTCTTTTTTACTCATAGACCCATCCCTTTTGTATCTCTAACGCAGTCTATTATCAAAGGAGTGAGGGAGAAAGAATGTACAATACTCAACACGCTAACTATTTGCACCTGTAACTTAATAACCGTACATATGGTCTATATAGAACTTTACATAGTAGTTCTGTACATTTTTGCACAACAAATGATATATGTTTTACATACATATATTAAACTAAATTTCCCGCTTTTTTGGGGATAGTCGTGCGTACAAAGTCGACAACATGTCGGTACTCACACAATATTATTTTTGATATCAATAAATAGTAAAGAGGGGAAATGAAACAAACCTACTCTACTTTTACCTAACTTAATACAATTTTATAGCTATTGTTATTACAATTTTTAAATCTAAACTAGTCGCTATCAGGAAAATAGTTTTTATTGTGTAAATATATACTTAATATTAACTTATTATTACGAACATTACATGAAAAAAATTATGCATTTTTATATAAATGTTTGTAGATGCAATTTGTGTTGCATTCTTGCAGCGGTGATAACAACCTCCAAGTTTAATAATTGTCGCACAAAGTATAATTTTTTCAAAGTATTATTTTAACTGCGATTTTTGTGGTCTTACGTAAGAACTATCGAGACTCCCTCCCACCCCCTTGTAAGAAAAAATAAGACATGGTCACTCCCCTCCCCCCTAAATCGACTTACGTAATAAATGAATGGCCCCATACCTATATCGCACTGCTAAATAAAAAGCCTCAATTTGAGTTTTTAGGATTTTGTCCAAAGGGTTCCAACGGATAACACTTGTCTGTTTCTCTATTCATCCGACATTTAATGGACTCTACCTTTTAAGCTATAAAGATAGGAACCTGGTATTTTCTCAGAATACTTATGTGTTATTGTAACGAAATCCCTAAGGGTCAGCTCATACCGAGGTTTGAAGATGCGCCGACCCTAAGAAATAATTAAAAAACCAGCCAAGTGCGAGTCGGACTCACGCACCGAGGGTTCCGTACCTACCATCATTTACGTGATTTATAATCAAAAACAAGCTAAGCGGCTACCCATCCGATTTTTGACACGCCCGACGTTCACTTTGAATATTGTTTCCAACAAACAAATGTCTTACTGTTTCGCTTAATAATAGCTAGATGGCGCTGTAACGGTGATTTAAGATAGTAAATGGCTTGGACCGGCCTCACACTAGGCCGGTTTTTATTATTTGTTGTTATACTTTAGAGCTCAAACACACTACCATCAAGGCAGAAGGGCCCCTGATTCTCCTATGTTGTAGTAGCCGGGTCCACCCCGGTCTCCTTTTCCGGCACGACTACTATTTCAGAGACTTTCTTTTAAAAACTTCTATTGCATTTAGATTGCATTTTTGTTTCCTTTGCTCAGAAGCTCTTGATTCAGTTCGTAACTAGGCGACCTGTCTTACAGTTAAAAGCCAAAGCCAAAAATTTCTTTACTTCTTTACATACCATAGAATATTTATTTTTCGTTTCGTGTTCGCAAAACTTTTAACTTTTACGATTCGGAGTATAAAAGCTACTTTTTGCCTTAGTGTGTATACGACACATAGATGGTTACATCAGTATCACCACTGTCATATTTCTTTAGGTCGATGCAGTTCTCCCGTTGGAATGGGCTGGGCCTGGAACGTCGAGAGGAGCTGGACTGGAGAGACGTAATCTCCGAGGCGGAACAGGTCGTGGGCTACCCAACCTCCTTCCTCAACTTGAGATGGCTCTTCAATGACGAGATAGCCAATACTGCCATACATTTGAGGAAACTGGTCAGTAGAAGCTTATAGCAATACATATTTTTGAATGTTTAATTTAAACTGGGTACTCTATAAATTTCTCCGAGTTTAGTTTAATTTTTGTTTGTTTAGTTAAAAGTCCGTTTTAAAAAAATAGATTTTATTATACTTATATTTTAGTTGTCAGATTACCCACTTAATTATACCTAAAAGTTATATTAGTTTACTAAATTTTTTCCGGCCAGCGTGACCAGATTCGGTATTTTAATACTTTTTCAGTATATTCTCAAGATATTTTTGAACGTGAGTTTTTTTTAGGTATGTTGGGCGAAGCGAAGAACAATTTTTTGAGTATATTTTGGATAACAAGTTATGGTAATACCGTAAACGGACTTCATGACCATAGATAATGCAACAATTGCCCATCGCCCATCGCTATCGCACTCGACTTTTGGGACGGGGATCTCCCCAAATTTGTAGTATCAACCTACGCTTATATAACTAGAGCGCAATCGCCTTTTTTTTTCTTTTCATTTCGTTTCATCCATCCACTAGGACAACATGTCTAGTTTTCAACAGAGTTATTTAGCAAAATGGGAACAAAATCCGGAATTTTATTCGTGGCTTTCACGTTACAAAGACGATGAGTTCGCTGCCTTTTGCAAAGCCTGTAATGCGAAACTCCAAAGTAGATTAGCATCTATAAAACAACATGCAAATACTGAAAAGCGTAAATCGAACTTGAAAACATATAAAGGACAGTCAAAGGTAAGTATTCTAGATCTATTTACGGTACCTTACCTATAATCAAAAGATTGAGAGATATTTTAATTTAAAGTAGACCAATGTAAATTAATTATTTCATTTTGTTTCCAGGTGGATACATTTTTCAAAAAGACATCACTTAAAGACGAAGTCATGAATGCTGAGCTGATTGTTTGCAGTTTTCTCGTAGAACACAACGTTCCATTTAGAGCTATGGACCATCTTAGCGACATTCTAGTGGAATTTTTCCCGACTCCGATATTGCGAAAGAATTTTCATCCAAAAGAACTAAAGCAGCCGCAATAACTTATAATGTTTTAGGACCCGAATTTGAGAAAAATATGATTCGAGACATACTTTGTACTGCATCTCCTTCAGGTAAAGCAGTATATTCAATTATTATCGACGAAAGCATAGATGTTGCCACAGTTAAAGTTTTGGTGATTGTAATAAAATACTTTTCTGAAACGAAATGTACTGTACAAACCAAATTTCTCGATTCAGTTGAGTTAAGTGGTGAGACCGCAGATCATTTATTTTATGCCTTTTCATCAAAGTTATTTAAATTAGGTTTAAATATAAAACACTTAATAGGATTTGCTGCTGATACTACGAATGTGATGTTTGGTCAATACTCTGGCATTGATGCGAAAATTAAAGAAGTGAACCCAAAATGCTTATTCATAAAATGCTTGCAAAATACTGCCTAGAAATTTAGAACAAATAGTAAAAGAAGTATATGGTTACTTTTCTTAAAGTAGCATGCATCGAAGAGAATTTGCTGAGTTCCAACATTTCACTGACACTGAAAATCATAGAATATTGCGGCATTATGGTATATGAGGTGGCTATCGCTGCATGCCTGTGTTAGTAGAATATGTGAGCAGTGGAGGGCATTGCAATTGTATTTTCAAGACCAACACTTGAGTGATCGCTTTGTGTCATCAGAATTTTTGTATCATTCTTTTAGTACTGACATAATTCAACTTTACTTTTACTTTTTGGACGTTTGCTAATTGTTAACAAATTTAACACTATTTTTCAAGGTGACTATCCGTGCATTGAAAGATTTGTTAACAAAAATGTATCAGCAATTTCAAAAACAAAACAAGATGTTAAAGATCAAGGAGGTTGTGTGAACTTTAAACCTTCAAATAGAATGTTAAAACACCAATCTAACATTTATTGTGATGATGATCAATAAATAAAACATATTATTAAAATCAGTATTTTTATTGGTATATTTTTCCTGAAGTATATTTCAGTATTTTTTTTGGGTCTTAGGTATTTTTGGAAAATTAAGTCTGGTCACACTGGTTCCGGCAGAAGTGAAAACATACAACCTGGATAAAACATTTTAATAAGCACTTTCATCTTTTCATCAACCCAATTTCCTCTACCTTTTTATTCGTCCTTTAGAGTTTAACATTTTTTACCCATCACAAAAAAGTGCACAACGCCGCCGAAGACGTTTTCACTTCAAAATTATAATAGGCGTGGCATTATGGTTTCCGTCTTGCGAATTTTTATAGCGTGGCATTATGGTTTCATCTGTCGAATTTTCAATCAACCTGACGCGAGTTTATCATTTTTTACCTATCACAAATAAAAATGTTTGTTTATTTACTTTTTGACGTAGTATATTTGACATTGTAAATAAACCAAAAAATAAAAAAAATCTATGTTCGATCACGACACGTGACCTGACGCGAGTTTAAAATTTTTTACCCATCAAAAAAAACAACGGCACAACGCCGCTAAAGAAGTTTTCTCTTCGAAAATTAGCCCACTTTATAAGCTGCGCGAAAGCAAAATTACTGTCCCCCCCGCGGCTGACGCTTCCGCCCTGCAAATCGACGAAAAACCAATACTAGGTGCATCCTCTTTTAGACCAACGATATATAAAAGGTTCCTTTCATAAACTTTACAGTTATTTTAGAGAACACACATATTTTTTAAACTTCTTAGAAAATCAATCGATTTATTTGATGAACCCCTACGTGTAATAGACCCATTACAACATACAAAGACACATTATTCCTGCGGTAACTTTTGAATTTTTCGGGATAAAAAGTAGCCTATGTCCTATTCCGGGGCCTAACCTATATGTGTGCTGTTTCATCCTGATCCGTCCAGTGGTTGAAGCGTGATTGAGTAACAAACATCCGAACTATCAAATTTATAATATTAGTAGGATAAACGAATTTGTTGCGATAGCCTAAAGTTCTTTCAAGCAACTGGGACCTTATTGGGAATAGTCTCGAGCTATTCGAACTCTGGAATTTGTGACTAAAATGTATGAAACTCAGACTTACCTCTCGAAACCCGTGAATGTACTTGCATACATTTTTCTCTCGAATTTCAGAGTCCGAATAGCTCTAGACGGTTCCCAATAAGGTCCTTCCCAATAACTAAAATAATGGTAAACATCAAATACTTTTATTTTCACTTCTTCACTCCGCCATTTTTTCAGGTTGGAACTAATCATCCACTTCTAAAATCAGCAAAAAATATTCTGATAGGTTCCAAAAGCAATCTCCAATCTGTGGGTCTGATAGTGTTGCTCGTGTCCAAGGCTGCTGGGTTCAGTCCTGGAGAGTTCATGATAGACCAGCACGATTCAGGAGTGCTTCACGCACAGCGAGGGCTGGCAGAGATCGTGGAGATGAAGAGGACAGGGCACATGATTCACAAAACCATGGTCAATCTCCAGGACAAGGAGAAACACGCGGCGAAGTTTAAGGATCTGCTTTATGGAAATAAGATCGTATTGCTTACTGGTGAGTAATCAAATGCTCCTCTTCTGCTGAAGTTCTCTTAAAGTGTGCCGAATTTTAACCTCTGAAGTCTGAAGTGTTATAACCTAATTATGCTGTGCCCCTGCTTAGCACCTCTTTTTGTATAATGAACTCCTGAGGAAGGCGTGACTTTTACACCACTGAACACAGTCGAGTGATAAGCATAGATTTTAGTATGGAATAGCCCTGAATGGGCGAGACAAGGTTTCTGAAAAAGGCTTCAGTATCCTATAACATCCTTTATGCATTATAGGGGAGGTTTAAGCTCCAGAATACTTTATGGGCTTCAAGAATAGTCCATATACAACCGGTCCCTAATAATAAGGACTGATCATATTTGAAAAAAGCAAAATCTGGATTTGGAAGGAAACAAGGTTCTTTTTTAACCGTCCTCAAAAAAGGAGGAGGTTCTCTATTCGGATGTTAATACATATATTTTTTTATTCAGGCATAACTCCGTCATATTTAGACGGATTAGCAAAATTCTTGTTTTATATAAAAGGGTATACTTCCCATGGTCCCATATTAATGTAGTGCATTTAAATCTTAAAATTTTGGTGAAAAAAATTAATTGTTAATTTCTGACAATTTATAACACACTTCACTTGCATGGAACCAACTTCAAACTGTAATTCAGATCATATTACTTGAAAAAAGTATTTATTTATACCTTTTTAGTGCATCTTTTTTAAGCCGGTCGTTTTTTTTTGTTGAAAAGTTTTTATCTACAATTATTTGACAGGTGACTACTTGCTGGCGACATGTCTGCAGCACCTCGGTGGACTGCGGAACAACGAGGTGACCGAGCTGATCTCATCCGGGCTCCGAGACCTCGTCGAGGGTGACTTCTTTGGAGAGCATGATGCAAACAATAATCCATTGCCTACCCAGCCCAAAGGTACTAGTAGCAGCAACAACGTTTACCACCACCATCACCACCAGTTTTCAGTGTTGCTAGTGCAATTTATTATTATAACTATTGCATTTAAAAACAAACATTTATACAAGTAGAAACTATTTGATGAGTGACAGTAACATTCCGATTTTCTTTAAATATTCCATTACAAATTTACATTTTCGTCATTAAATTTTTAAATTGAATTGAATCATTATAAAATGGGCTTTAATAGGTATATTCATTTTGTTCTGTTTGATTGAATTAAATTTTCTTCAAAAGAATTTTTTTTCTGGTATGTGTTATGTGCATTCACGTCATTATTATTAATTTTAACATTTACAAAAATGATCATATGGTAATAGTTGCATTAGCAGCTATTCTGTCTCCGTTCAGGATCCTGTGCTACGAGTGTTTTAGGTGCAATTTTTACTCGTTTTTTTTTAGTAGTTATACTGTAGTCCTTAGAAAAAACCTTAGCTAGGAGCTCATTCCACAACCCAAGCGTTCCCTGCAGGAAGTTTCTCTGAAACCGCACTGTACGCGACAATTTCGTCACCCATCGTTGAACCGAGTCAAAAGGCAAAGCTGGTATCCGAGTGCACCCACCCAGAGATGGCAACAGTACTCCATATGGGGGCCGAACTTGCGAATTGTCCAGCAACAACCTCTGCCCCGACGTAAAGTACTGCCTCGCTCTGGTTAGTACACCTTGTATTTTGGAACCCAGCTTCACCTTGTCTTGCACATGATTTCGGAACTGAACATCGCTGGAGATGTCAACGCCAAGGATCCCAATGCTCTTAGAGATGGAGAGGGGAGTGTTCTAGAATTGTGGGACTACAGCGAATGGGGTTTTCTTAGCGGTAAACGCGCAGACTTGTGTCTTTGTAGGGTTGAATCGGACCAAGTTTTCCCGTCCCCAGTCAGAGACCTTGGACAGAGTGATCTCGATTTGAGACACAAGTTTTTCACGTTTTTCCTCCACAACGTAACGAAGGATACTTGCACGTCCCGTGTAATGAGCGTCTCCAGTATTATCATCTGCATAGCAATGTATGTTGTTGATGTCCGGGACACCAGCATTAATGTCTATGCTATCAGAGCAACTGCCGTCAACTACGGCTCGTATGCGTCTGCCGGACAAAAAGCTAGCCACCCATTTGTACAAACACTCGGGCACTTCGTAAGATGGCAACTTCGATAAAAGACCCCGGTGCCAGAACCGATCGCACGCCTTCGCTATGTCCAAGCTACATGCCAATGCCTCCCCTTGACTCTCAATAGCTAGTGCCCAACGGTGTGTGAGATACACTAGAAGGTCACCAGTCGAGCGACCGTGGCGAAAGCCATATTGACGGTCGCTGATCAGGTCGTGTTTTTCTAGGTATCTTAGAAGCTGTGTGTTGATCACACACTCCATCATTTTGGAGAGGAGAGAGGTAATAGCGATAATTCCTGTAATTCGATGGATCTGATCTATCGCCCATTTTGGGCACTGGGTGCACATTCGCAGTCTTCCATAAAGACGGAAATTGCCTAATATGATAGGAAAGCGAGAGCACACTGCTTAAGCACCACTGCTGGGATACCGTCTGGCCCACTCGACTTATGAACGTCCTGAGAAAGCAACCTCCCGCTGTGTTATGGAGATTTCCGGCATGGTCTAACTGCACCACGGTATAGTAGGTGGTACAGCGCCTTCATCGTTCATATTCGAGTTTGAGGCAAAGAGACTGCCCAGTAGATCAGCTTTCAATTTAGGACTATAGGCCAAGTCACCATCGGCCTTTCGCAGTGGTGGTTACGACAACTGGCAAAAGTTCCCTTCGGCAGCTTTAGCAAGGGACCAGAAAGCACGGCTCCCAGAAGAATAATTCGCAAGTCGCCCACCTATTTTGCTGATGAATTGGAATTTCGCTCTGGCAGTTGCCTTCTTACTGAACCTCGAGGCAGCATTTAATTTGCGTTTTAACTCAGAAATATTCGGATCCTTATTATAACCAGCCGTGGTCCAAGCCTTAGATTGCTTAAAAATTTTAGCTTCTCTGCAAGACCTATTAAACAATATAGATAAAACTGACTTTCTCAAATCTGAAACGACTGCCAATTACAACAAAAATTTATAATTCCGGTTTTTATTTTTCTACTTTCTTTCTTTTTGGTCGATCGATTTTAAGGCAAAAAATTTAAGGCTTTTTTAGATATATGTTACAAACCAAATTTAAGTTAGTCACATAAGTATGGGTTTATTAACTTACAATCGAATGTACAGGTACTAACGACATAAAAACGCATTACAACTGGGAAGAAGAGGATAATCTCTACAAGCTTGGTTCAAACGAGTTCCTTGGCCAGGGAAAAGACGAGTGGGTACTCAGAACAATGCTGATGTCTGGCAGCATCTTGGGCAAGGGTTGCCAGGCGGCTATGAAGCTCGCTCGTCGAGGAGAACAAATCGAAAGAGACGCTTACATGCTTGGTGGACATTTTGCTCTAATCTGGCAACTCTATTTAGACGTTAAAGACTTTTTTATTCATCCATATTCATACTCTTTGGTTGGCGCTCCGGCCATACTAGCACTGTGGGAGTATCCTACCTTATATGGTCATATAATAGAGTCAAAATTGGAAAATAGACCTGTTGAATATAAGCAACTGTATTATGCAGTACGTGGGACTCGGTCCATTGATTATTTGGCAAAGTTTTTGGATGACGAATTAGAGGCCATTTTGAAATACAGTGAGAAGTTTCCAGTTGAAGATGCGAGGTTGGCACTGCAGAAAATGGCAACAACTATTCACGAAGAGGCTAAGCAGTATATGGAAAGTGATCGTTAATTTATTCTGTTATAAAATTTCTAATATATATTTTTATAATTAATCTTTCATTTAATAATAAAAGACTTTATTTAAGATCTAGCCTATGCTCTTAAGGAACATTAGCAAGTAGCCATGTAAGTTATTATTATTAAATTTTCAGAGTAAAAGCATTTTTTAAAATTCATTATTTCCATATCAAGGAACCATATAATGATAGCACAATACTTTGATTGTAAACTGAAAAAAAAAAAAAATATCTTTGCTATTTTATTTTCGCTAATAATAATAGGTACCTACTTAACTTATTAATTTTTTTTATTATATTTGTAAAGCATTTAAGTTTTTTCATAGCACTTGTGTTCATTATTTTTTATTCTTAATGTTGCCTAAGTCGTAGGACATCCCTAGGTATTTTTATTATATTGCCAATTCCTCATATTATTAATCTATATATACAGGCTGAAAAAAAAGGGCGGGCTGGACGGAAAGTACTATCAATATGTTTGTTTCGCAATGAGTTGAGAGATGGACAATGATTTAGCCGAAAATAAGTTCTCAAATTATAAAAAAATTGTTATTCAGGTTTTTTTTAAGACATACGTGGTTGGAATATAGATTATAAAATACAGTTGAAACAGTTATATGAGTCAGTGTACATGTGCATCATATGATCTTGAAACCACAAGATTGGTGTTTCGAAATTGTAATATATATATTTAATCACACTTCCTCGTAAGTGCTAAGACTAGGGTTGCCAACTATACTGTTTTGAACAGTATTATACTGTTTTTCACTAAACTAACTTTTTACTGTTGAACAAAAATAAAGTGTACAAAATACTGTTTACATTTATTTAGTCAGAGGGCGTTCACTGAGTTTCTGAACGAATCTGTCAATGTTAAATATTCAAGGGCGCGTTCATTTTGGGATGCAGAATCATTATTTTCATTACCTACCTGTCATCCGTTCGTTTAGCATTGGTATCAAAAAAATCTAAATTTTAGTATCATCTGTGACAATACAATCTGTGTTTACGATATTTTTGTTATTTTTGTCACTTTTGCCACCGAAAAATGAAACTTTAGACCTATGTTAGTTTTAGTTGGTCTTTATTTAGAATTAACATAGAATAATTATATACTATATTTATTAGTTTCACTGTAATTATACTTATTAAGTCTCACTGTACTTTTATACAATTTGCAATATTTATTATAACACTGTAATGCAACTTCAGGGAATTATCTCTTAATAATAAATATACTACACTGAGGCATACTGAGGCTAAAAACCAGTTTGTTGTTATCTTACGACTGGTCCAAACAAAACATTTTAGACCTTGTTACTACACTAATTAAGTCTTTAATGTCGTTTTACTATTATATGAGTGACTAATGAACCTCTGATAGCTGTTGGTCGTACCGTTGGCCCGCTAAGATATGTTATTATATTACTAACAACTAATACCTTTGAATACAAGTGAATGAGAAATTTGTACTCCGTAGCACAGTTTTGAACTAGTACGGAGTGCGAAGAATTGTTCTACACATTGCTTAACTACTCGTATCTCCTATGTGAATTTAATAGATATCAGAACATAAATTGTAACATGTTATGCTGAATTAAATAAATATTATTATTATATTATGTCTGGAGTTGGGGTTTTTGTGTTAATCTGACAAACTGCCTATACATAGTCATTGTTTATGGTAGTGTGTGTGTCTTTTATCGTAGTGTGTGTACGTCAACCGTTCGTTTTGCAAGTTTTGTTACTAAAAATTTTGTTAGTAACGTTTCAAAGCTACACGAACGATAGGTGTCGGTGGCAAAACTAGCGTTATGAAAGGTGTGAAAAGTATCATTTGTGGGAACTCTTAATCCCAGAACGAACGCGCCCTAAGACTGTCACTCACTGACATGCGAGTGTGTGCGTTCTCAGAACATAACCTTTTTTCGCGTGGACCTTATTATTGTTTTACAACTTTAATAAAATTAAAGTAATTAGGTATAAGTATAACAGTGATAAGTGTAGTGTGTCATAGAGCATATATTAATTTAATAAAAAATGAGCTCCTCATTTATTTTAATTTCAGTTATAATTGTGATGAGGCGTATGAAGTTTTTAGAAGTAAATTAGTAAGTTGTGCGAGAAGCTCTCAAAAAAAGAGCCTTAATTGCTCCCCACTCTCCCACGGGTAGGCGAAGCGGGCGTTTATAAAGCCAACTTCACGGGCGATAATGACAAACTCTATGAACGCCTCCTTCTCGCCCGCCTACGGAACGCTATAGTCTCCAGAGGCATTTTAATAGACGAGCAGTTCGGCTTCCGTGCCAAACACTCATGCGTCCATCAAGTCCTCCGCATAACGGAACATATTCTCACTGGCTTTCAGCCAGCGTTAGGTAAGACCCGTCACACGGGCGCTGTCTTCTTCGATGTAGCGAAAGCTTTCGACAAAGTCTGGCACAACGGTTTAATTTTTAAACTGTACAACTTTCAGTTGCCAGATCGTCTCGTGCTCATCATACGAGACTATTTGTCGAATCGTAGCTTTCGCTACAAAGTCGAAGGCACTCTCTCTTCCCCCCGCCCCATTGAAGCAGGAGTCCCACAAGGGTCCGTGCTCGCCCCCATCTTGTACCTTCTGTACACAAACGATATCCCTAAAACGATAGGTACCAATCTAGCCCTCTTTGCGGACGATACCGCTCTCTATACCACAGATAGGCAAGTGAGTCGAATCACTGAGAGACTCCAACCCGCTATCACCGCCCTAGGCGAGTGGTTTCGGAAATGGAGAATCGAGGTGAATCCCGACAAAAGCTCTGCCGTTCTTTTTACCCTAGGGCGCCCTCCGCGGCCTTCTCCCCTTTCTCTTTTCGGTCGTGCCATTCCCTGGCAAAATAAGACCAAATATCTCGGTGTGACCATGGATAGTCGTTTGAACTTCCAAGCTCACACCAAAATAGTCAGAGACCGAGCCGCTTTTGTCCTCGGCCGTCTCTATCCCATGATAGGCAAGTATAGTAAGATGTCGCTTAGAAATAAGCTAAATCTTTACACAACTTGTATCCGCCCCATACTAGCTTATGCTAGCGTAGTCTTTGCGCTGTCCAAGCGCAATCTCCACAAACTCCAGACCCTCCAAAACCGCTTTCTCAGAGCGGCCTCTGGAGCCTCTTGGTACGTTCGCAACGCGGACCTACACAGAGACTTCGTACTTCCCACGATTCCCCAATACTTTAAAGACTTGGCAGTCCGCTTTTTCGAGCGTACGCAAAATCACCCGAATCGTTTAATTGTGCAATCCACAACGTATCGTCCCCCCGATCGACCCGGTCACGGTCGTAAAACTATTGTTAGGCGGCCTCGGCACGTACTAACGTCCCCAGATGACGATCTCGCTGTCCGGATAGCGAGATTAGTCTCTACGACCTCCCCGAATAGGGCCTCCCTCCAAACACGACGCCGACGTCCCCGGGTTCGTCGGCGCCCACAAGGATACACTAGGTATCAAAGAGTGCCGGGGCGCTTCTCGCCCCCACTCAATCGCAACCGCACCCGCGTAACGGGGAACTCCCCTCCTGGCGGTGACTCACGTTCGAGACTCACGCCGGTCGAAGGGACGCCCCCGAGAGCGACAACCCAAGCCGAGGCTTCCCCCGCGGGGAGCCCTTGAGCGTTGGGCGCTATATGGGCTGAGGCTCCTTCAGAGTCTCGCCCCAAAAGTCCGGTGAAGCAGTAATGGCTGCAACTTCCAACTGCATAGTCAGCTCAGAAAAAAAAAAAAAAAAAACGATAATGACATATGAATCATACTGTCCTGACGCGCGCTTTACGTACTTTGTCTATATTCTCAAATACGTATAAAAACGCCACCTGTGGTTCAAGATATGAACTACGTGCTAAGCGAGCAATTACAAGTTTTTTACGAGCTAAACATTTTTAATTCATAAATACGCTAAATACCGTTCGATAGCATAAATGTATTTTTCACCTTATATTTTTATTTATTTAATTGCAGATGTCATGAGAAACATTATGTGGGGTGGTACAGAAATTACAAACTCGAGTCATTAAAGTCTTCGGCCTTCTTAATAGCCTTTTGTTAGTAATTTTTTACAACCTTACCACCCTTAACCTAGCGAGGATGTGGTGAAAATAGTGACATGTAGTGACATTGCGGTTATAATGGCATTTTTTGATTTTGAAACCAAAAATAAGGTAAGTATTTTGAAAATTACATGCTATTTTTATGACATAAAATAAAACACACATAATAGTATACGATATTATAATTAAATCAGTTTTGGCAAAATACTACAGAATAATAAACTTTTTCATAAAATTACTCAACTAACACTAGAGTAACAAAAAATAGAACACTTTTTATAACAATCAGCTTATAATTTGGTACATAAGTAGAGATCAATTAGTTTCACTTACAGTCTTATCATCATTTTATTAACTACATATCATTATTGTCTGTAGTTGCAGCACAATTTTGGCAGAACGGAACAGTGTGTTCGGGAAAAATATACTCATGGCATTTGTCACAAACATTTGTTGTCTTGCGATGGCGGGCATAAGAACATACTTGGCATGTTTTTATAATTTTTTTAAGGTGTTTGGCGGACAATGTTTTCAAAACGGGTTCGTACTTGTTGACGTGGAGGATTTTCAGACCATTTAGTCCCATCTTTGTCAATATAAAATTAATTTGTTACCTGGTCAGCCGATTCCTCTTCTTCTTATTCGCTACCGTCGGATAATAAGTCGTCCCCACTGTCGGATTCCATTAAAACACGACATATGCGCTTATCTTCACGCTCATGCCTACTCATTTTGTACGAAAACACCTGAAAATATAATAATATTAAATATCATAGTTAAAAATACTTTCGAAACAACGCAAAAAATGGCTGTGGCGGGGTCATATTTGACCCTTTTCGGCTTCACGTACTTGTTGCTCCCGTCGCAAGCGGCGGCCGACTAAATAGTGTTGCGTGGCACGCGCGCAGGTCCCTTATCAACATCTACTGAGACGCCCAAAACTCTACGATCGCAGAAAAAAAACTACACATGATCAAAAATTGACAGGGCCAAAATGACTCTTTAACATCCTCGACGGGTTAATACACAATGTACCTACTATTATGCAGAAAATGACCCTTTTGTCTTTTTAATTTTTTCATTTCCTACATCGCTCTATTTCAGTGACATCTCTGTTCTACTGAAAAAAAATAATTTATTATTATTATTATCATTTCATGCTAGTGCGGCGAGCCACATTAATTTCGCCAGTGTCAGATAGAGTTTCTCCATCGAATTTTAGATTTTTGGTTCAGCAATCAGCAACACTATTCATTCCACAGAACACATACACCCAATTCATCCGTCATTCGCAAGCGTAGTGGTTATATTCTCTTTGTCATTCGCAAATGTCATAACAAAAAGATGACGTAAGTACAATCCTACGTATCGAAATATTTTGATTTTTAATTGAAACCTCAAAATTGTAAGTTATTTAGTATCAAAAATAGTATTTTCGTCAGTATGTCTTTCACTTCAGTGCGCTATTTACGCCGTGCAACATTATTATCACAACCAATTCGATTTGAAAGTACCATGACCAACCTAACCCAGGAAGACTTTTTTTTTAAACCACCTTTGGGCCACTGGGCCAAAGTTATAAGAGAAGCAGAGAAAATTGTTGGATATCCAACATCTTTCATGAATTTAAGGTGGTTGTTAAGTGATGAATTTGCGAATATGGCTATGCATTTGCGTAAAATTGTAAGTGTATCTTTCATTAAAAATCTTCATTTAAAATAGTTTGAAGTTTTAAACAAATTGATGTAAATTTATAAGAATGATTTCCTATGTAAACAGTTAATTAGAATGTTGAAGTCATGATTTTGACTTATGTAATCGTACCACGTGATGTCGACCCCCAAGGACATACAAATAAGCTCTTTTAATAATACTAAATCATTTTCCCTGTCATTTAAAGTGGCATATTAGAAGCTACATACAAAAAATTTACAATTATTATTTCTATTTTTCAGGTTGGAAGTAACCACCCAATAGTACACACAGCTAAAACATTGCTCTATAATGAGCACAATAACCTGCAGCCATGGGGTCTCATTGTATTGCTACTGTCAAAAGCTACGAAACCTCCACACTATTTGTTTTCAATAAACAGTATATTAGAAAACCAGAGAATACTTGCTGAAATAATAGAAATGATACGCACTGGACACTATGTACATAGAGGCCTTCTTAACATCTCTGTTGAAGATAGAAAAAAAAATGTGGATACTGAAATGTTTGGTAATAAAATTGCATTACTAATAGGCGACTATTTGTTAGTAACGGCAAATGGAATGTTAGCTAGAATGAAGAATCAAGATATGTCTTATTTGATTTCAACAGCACTTAGGGATTTAAGTGCAAGTGAATTTTTTGGAGACCGAGATAGGCAAAATATGCCATTACCTGGAAAGCCCACAATAAGAGTTGTGGATGATTATCAAATATACATGGACACATCCCCTTTAGAAATAGAAAATACTTTAGGCACACCAATCAGAGAATGGACAGTACGGACAATGTTTAATGGAGCCTCATTGTTTGGCCGAGGTTGCCAAGGTGCCATACTTCTTAGAGGGTTTAGTATAAAACAGCAAGAAAATGCATACCTCTTTGGTTGTCATCTATGCTTAGCTTGGCAAGCAGCTAATGAATTACAGAAATTCACTTCTGAAAACAAAGAGACATACTCTTTGGTTAGCGCTCCAGTATTATTTGCTATTAATGAAAACCCAGGTTTATATTCAGTTTTAGAAAATGTTAAGGATAAAGTTACAGATTTAGATTTAGAAGAATTTAAAACTAATATTTTAAAAACGGATGCTGTTAAACGGACTAAGTTATTATACGCAGAAAATGTAGATAAAGCAATGAGTTATATTGAGACTTTTGGTAATAATGAATCAATTAATACAATAAAAAGATTAATAAAGACTTTATAATGTTTAAGGACTATTATGAAATTTCCGGAGAATAATCATGTTGGTTTTGTAATACTGTTTTACTGTGATATTATAGTTTGTTGTTGTTGTTTTTTGTTTATTTTAATTCAAAATTCCTGAAAGCAAAACAGTAGATTTAGAGCAGTTATTTTTCTTTATGCTTTAGAAACAGAACTTTCCTGAAAGCTACATGTAAGATTTACTTATCTTGGTCCATTGGTCCATTTTCTTTGTAGTATTTTTTTGACAACTAGCCTGAAACATAGATATTTAGTTATCTCAGCAAATTTAAGGGGGAAGTTTCATTTCCAGATAGATATACCTAAATATACCTAGATAATTCTGCTTAATAGTAGCAGTAGTTATTTCTTAGCTGTGAATACTAAGAACCCAGATAGATAACTAGGTATTACCTGTGGGCATGACCCGAAAATAAGGTCTGACTTGTTTATCTGTCAGGGTACCAGTAGTAGAAGTAGAAGTTTGAGCCAAAAATAATTTGGTTAATAAAAATAATAATAATAAAGCTTTTTATTAATCCCACTTTAACATTTTAAAAACAAAATAATAATTTTCATATTTGATTAGTTGTATTTAAAATTAGAAACTATTGTTAGTTCTGTGTTGTTGATGTGGACCCCTAACGAGTAAAAGCCTCCTCCAATTTGGTCCACTTTTCCCGATCCTGGCCAGTCTGAATGCTTTTGGTGCCAGTGACTGTGGTGATGTTGTCTACCCAACGTTTTCTTGGTCTGCCTTTTTCCTTTTGCCCTTTGGTCTTTGCCATCTAGTTGCTCATAGTGTCCACCTGTTGTCGTTGAGCATAGAAATATGTCCTGCCCATGTCCATTTAAGCTTTAAAGCATACTCTAGTGCATCTATCACTCTTGTTTTCTGTCTGATGCTGCGTTTCAGACTTTGTGTATTTTCCTTAATTTTAAAATGCTCTTCATCGCATGCTGACATGATCTTATTTTATTTTTAATTTTGTCAGTGAATGTCTCTGTTTGGCTACCATATGTTAAACAGGGCAGTATGCTGGTGTCTATAA
Source organism: Apoda limacodes (assembly GCA_946406115.1). Lineage (NCBI taxonomy): Eukaryota > Metazoa > Arthropoda > Insecta > Lepidoptera > Limacodidae > Apoda > Apoda limacodes. The sequence continues at coordinate 16,800,483 of OX291542.1, forward strand.
CTGTTTTTTTAAACTTAGGTCATATTTACCTTTGAGAATTTCTTTTTGTGCCTAAAACTTTTTCCAGGAAAAATTTATTCTTCTGTCTGTTGCTTTATTATTTCTGTTGGCATCTAATGATATCTGTTTTCCAAGATCTACATTTTCCAGTATGGTATTGTTGTTTTCGAATTCTATTGTATTCTTAGCGTTATTTGTTTGATTTGTTGAGGTTCATGAGCAGGCCTACTATTTTGCTTTCTTTATCCAAATTTTGTAGCATTTCTTTTAGATCTGAGGCAGTTTCTGAAAAGACTGCAATATCATCTGCAAACCTAAGCTGGGTTAGTGGGGGTCTCCTTGCCTGACACCTTAACCTATCTCAAATGTGTTTCCTTTTGTCTCTAGTTTAATTCTGCTTACACATTTTTAGTATACATTCTTTAGGATGTTTATATATCTTTGATTTATGTGACAGGCCTCCAGTACTTTCCATATAGAGCTGTTATACTATCAAAAGCTTTTGAGTAGTCAATAAAGGCTATGTAAAGAGGTTTGCTATATTCTAACTATTTTTCTATTATTTGTTCAATTGTGTGTATGTGATCAATTGTACAGTATCCTGATCAAAATCCTACTTGCTCAATTAGTTGTTGGTTATCAATATTATGTGAGATTCTACTTGAAATTATAAATGCAAATAGTTTGTTTAGGCTAGATAATAGATTGATGGGTCTATAATTACTTAAATCTAGAGAATTCCCTTTTTTGTACAGTAGTATTGTATCTGAGTTACACCATTGGACAGGTACCTGACCTGGTTGTAGTAGATGTGTATAAAAAAATATTATAAAAAAACATTTGAAAACCACACTTATAAAAAATAAACTAAACAAAATAAGCCCCCATATATCACAGTGCAAAAGCGTAGGCACCTTTCAACTATCATACAGCAATATAAAAGAAGTGTCCAAGCATTTTTGCTTTGTGATGTATAGGGGCTTACTTTTGGGGGATTCGGCGTTAGTTGATATAAGCGTGGTTATTAAATGCTGTCTTGATGATGACTGTTCCAGCATAATCTTATCAGTAGCGACATCTTTCATTATTTACTTGTTAGTTCTTTGACGGTCCATTTACTTACATTCTACACAACTCAATGACACGCTAGTAGGAAGTGTCAAAAGTTCTACGCAAAGATTAAATCAATAAAAAATCCCGATCAGACTATTAATCTCATAAAGTTTCGGCTTGATATGTATGTATACATAGATAGATTCAAGTTTTGTCAAGATTCAAGACAGTAGTAGTTAGATACTGTCTTCTTATCAGCCTCATGCGTCCTCACTGCTGGGCCACGGCCTACCATCACCGAGGGCGATTTGGGCAACTGTCCACACGCGGGCCCAGTGCGGATTGTGGACTTCACATACCTACGTCTTTTTTTTAAGTATGCAGGTTTCCTCATGACGTTTTCCGTAACCGAAAAGCCATTAAAAAAAGACTAATTGGTACACGCTCGTCTCGAACCTCCGTCACTTGTTAAATCGAAAACTCCTCGGCCACCACCGACTCTTTAGATAGTTAGATACAAAGAGAATATAATCACTACGTTTTGTTAGATATACTGTAGTTTCCCTCAAACCAGAAGTTTTATTAAATGTATGGATATGTATAATAGGTCACTATCGGATGAGGATGGTTTAAACAGGGGTATTTTTGGTTAGGCAAGTTTTAGTTGACAACTTGAACCTTTCAATTAGCGCCTTTTAAAAGCTAGTTGTCATGAGGTACAAAAAGAGTAGGCTGTCTGGTTTCCCGACCTTTTTTATTTCTCGAGGCACGAGATTTCTCGAGTTTCTTAAGTATTTCGAGATTTTTTTTATTTAACATGATGCTATTTTTAATTTTTTGCCATATTACAGTTTAGAATGATAGATGGGATCAGTTTAATCAAATGGTAAATTTTTAGTTACCATATTGCACTTATTAATTAACAAATCAAAAATAAAAACAACAAATAAAACAAACTATACTCGGCTGTTTTATATAAAGAGTAAAGAGTAGGATAGTAGGTACTTAACTTTTTATAATTATTGCGTCCCTGCTAGTTACCAAATGCACAACAGTCTTTAACGGAATTAAAAATAATTAGTTAAATTAAATCAACAAAATTACTAGTACATACTTAGATAACTTTAAAACTTGTTTATCATTTTCAGTAATAAGTAAAATTAAAGGCATTTTATTTGGGTAATTTTTTTACTGTGCTGCGCTTTAAAAAAAACGAAAAAATCACAGTTGTTAATAGCCACAGATTGTTAATCTTTTTTACTTACAAAATAAATTTGCATCTACTTAGCCCCAATATAAACGTTAATATTTGACAAAATAGCCAGAATGCAGATTGCTTGGAAGGCTACATAAAAATATCTACTTTATTTGGTAGGATAACAACATTTCTATGTTCCTATGATCACTATCGCCTAAATTCCCCAAGTCATACAAAATCGATATTTAATTGAACTATGGTATCACTTGTGTGTGTTCTATGTAGGATTTCTGCGCGAGAATTTACAATAAACGTTTTGCTAACAATTTGAACTCAAAATGCCTTTTATAAACTAATATGTTAATAACATCACAGTATTTCGATTAAACAAATCATAATTAACTTTAAATGCTATTTTTTTAGTTACCTAGCGCACGAAATTGATTTCTCGAGCATTAATTTTTCCCCCATCTCGACTAAAGACAAATTTCCCGAGAATTCTCGAGCAGCTGCAGAAACCCTAAAAACGAGTCGATGAAGTTCAGGTTGCCAGCGTTTTTGCTCATGTATATAATAATAAGTAAGTCAAAGGACTCTTTTCTCCTTTGAAAGGAGTAACAAACAAAGTTGGATCAGTTTGAAGTTAATTTCCATTTAGGGGTGAATCTTCTCTCACTAAATAACTACTTAATAGAAGACCATTTCATTTTTTTTATAATATCAACTAAAGTATGGTTCCAGCACTACATATCGATGTACATAACATATACCTATCTAGCGTAATAAACTGTTAAAATATCTTCGTTAAAGTTTCTCAAATCACATTACCATTCGTGTCCTATGTCCCAAATTTAGACAGATCATGATCGAAATGTTATTAAAATGTTTTAAAGATCGTAATTTTTAGTTGTAATTCACAAGGTAAGAGGCATGACTGAGATATTAGCAAAACTATACCTATTTAAGAACACAATTTAAGTGTTTTTCAGTCACCTGAATATTGTCCCAGTAATTTAAGCTCACTACCGTTTGTAAAAAGAGTCACAAGCGTAGATCTTGAACGCATCCATTTTAGTATTCAACTAAATACGTCCCGCGATCGCATCAGTACGACCCCGCGATTTGACCGGCTAGCACGCGTGAAAGAGTATTTTGGCGCTAGTTTTCGGGATATTTCAAATTCAAATTCTATATAATTTATTCAGTTTAGGCTACAATAATTGAGCACTTATGAATGTCACTACGCCATCGGTTCGTAAGTCTACAGGGCGGGAGACCTTGTACTGAGAAGAACCGGCAAGAAACTCAGCAAGGGCATTTCTTTTCTCCCTTTCTCTTACAGCGTCCCTATCATAAAAGGACACTTTCCATTACAAACATAAAAAAACATGAAATATAAAGCACAAGCACAACATAAAAAAGTATCTAATATAAACAAAAGACAGTTTATGTATTCATCACAAAGAAATAATCAATGTCTTACAGTATTAATAAACAAAACAAAAAAGTAAGACTAAATACTAAGAATACAAAGAAGTTTGCAAGAGCAGACCAGCCTCCACAGGCGGCACCCGTTCACGAGTATAACACATGAATCAGCCATCGCTTCGCTCAACCATGTTTTAGGGAACTCGTTACCCGACACACACGCCGCAGAGACACTTTGAGAGAGCATGACACACTCAAGCAACTCCAATAAAACTTCGATTGTACTAGTTACAATGTGTGTAGTAAAGGAACAAAATATAAGAGGAGAAGATTGGAAGGTTCGTAATGCTTTACTACCGAGAAGCACCGGCAATAAACTCACTAGTTAATCTTTTATACATCATATACAAATACAATATATCCTTACACTAGGTAATAACATAGTAAACAATGTTTTAATTTAAAAAAAATATTTCAATTGCCCCAATACAAATCAATTAAGTTCTAATTTTTCCAAGCATTTTTATCATTTATGTATTCATCAACTTTGTAATAGCTTTTTTTCATTAAACTATCTTTGACATATATTTTAAATTTATTTGAGGGTAAATTAACCACATGTTCTGGAATTTTATTGTAGAAAAATATACTTTGTATTGCGAAAGAGCTATGTACCTTCTGAAGACGACATTTTGGAACTACCAATTTATCCTTATTCCTTGTATTAACACTGTGGAGGTCACTATTTTTAGCAAATAAGTGACAATTTTGGCGTACATACATTATACTAGCGAAGATATATTGGCAAGGAACAGTTAACATATCAATTTCCCTAAATAGTTCCCTAACAGAAATTCGAGGTCCTAATTTATAAATTGACCGTACTGCTCTCTTTTATAAAGACTGTATCAATATCAGCTGCCTTACTCCAAAGCAAAATGCCATAAGACATGACGGAATGGAAATAGCTAAAGTAGACCAAGCGAGCAGTGTCAACATCTGTAAGCTGCCTAACTTTCCTAACTGCATAGGCAGCTGAACTGAGTTTTCCTGCAAGAACTGAAATGTGAGGGTTCCACTGCAGCCTATTGTCTAATGTAATACCTAGAAACACTGTTGAGTCTAATAGTTCTATTTCTTCTCCGTTTAGGGATAATTTTGTACTTATGTTTCTGACATTTGGCATCATTAATTTTAAACACTTAGTCTTTTTCGCATTAAGAAGAAAATTATTTGCCGTAAACCACTGAAGAACCTGAGAAAGCGCACTACTTACGTCGTCAAAATTAGTTTTATTTCTGTCAACTTTAAATAAAAGAGATGTGTCATCAGCAAATAGTACAATCTTGCACAGCTTCTCCACAACGAAAGGCAAGTCATTTATGTAAATTAAAAATAGAAAAGGACCTAAAATAGAACCTTGAGGAACTCCTAATTTTACTTCAGAGCCATTAAATTTTACTTCATTGATTTGAACCTTCTGCATTCTACTACTCAAATATGAGCGGATAAGCTCAATAGAGCCAAATCTGCAATACCATAATGACTCAGTTTCCGTATAAGAGTTTCATGTTGCACGCAGTCGAATGCCTTTGATAGATCACAGAAGATACCAATAGCATTTTGTGACTGTTCCCAAGCAGCAAATATATGCTGTATAAGGGCAACACCTGCGTCAGTTGTGGAACGCCCTTTTGTAAAACCAAACTATTGGTTTCGTAAATCGTTTATGGTATACAAAAAAACTCCACACCATTCGATATTTCTATGGTAAGTTTAATACTTTTTTATTATACTTATCAACCTATAACATGCATCATAGGGTCCTTTTCCCATTGCTAAGTTCTTTGTCTTTTTAAATCTTTTAAAGAATGCATGACCAGATAAATTTGCCAATTATCTAAGTATCGTTTTCATAATGACCATATTTTCCGTTCGCATTTTGACAAACGGTAATGAGAAATTAAAAATGGTAATTTGGGTAAAAAATGTTAATATATCTGTAATTTAATTTTATGAGACAATAACTATTTAAAATTTGTGTACATTCCATAATCCGCGAAGGTCTCATTACATTAGAATGGTGTACGTTACCTAGTGGCCAACAGTACTATGCTAATTATAATTATATTTCTATCTCTATGTTTACAATTTTATACATGTACACAATATAAAATACATGAATTTACCCATTTTTTTACAATATATATTAAATTCAACATGCCAAGCGTGATCAACTAGGTCCATCGGCCAACGTTCCATAATAAAAGATATAATAAAATAAAAGGGTTCCATAATAAAATAAAAGGGTAGCTAAATGAATGTAAATAAATGAGAAGAAAAAAAGGATTATAGCAAAAATCACAGTGACTAAGTCACCAAAAAAAGCTATTGAAGAGTTAGAGAAGATAATTCCGATATTTTTAAAACATTAAGGTACTCGAAGGTGGCAGTTTAGCGCGGTAAAAGATCTAAAGGAACAACTGAGGGACGATGCAGCTATAGTTCATATAGATTTTAGTGAGAACTATGCTTTAAAATATAAGTCTGAGGTCCAAGCCTTTCATTTTGGAGGCAGTAGACAAGAATTGACTCTCATCATATATTTGATAGCTGATACAGTCAAGTTGATGAACACTTTTTTTTTGGCGCAGTAAGTGAAAATTTGCGACATGATGCGGCTGCAGTATGGGCGCACATTGTTCCTCTGATTGAATTTGTAAACTCAGCTAATAAAAAAATTGACAAATTACATTTTCTTTCAGATTCACCAAGTAGCCAGTACAGAAATAAAACAATGTTCTCCATATTTTCCAAACTTTATTGGTATTTTAATGGTTTAAATACAATCCCTTGGAATTATTTCGAATCAGCTCATGGTAAGGGCGCTGCAGACGGAGTAGAGGCGGTAGTCAAACGTACTGCTGACGCTGCGGTAGCACAAGGACAAGATGTTGTATTATTAGATGGATTTCTAAAAGTAGTCACTCAAAATGCTGAAAAGATTAATCTGGTAACAGTTGGCGAATATGATATAGTAGAAAAAGATTTGTTGATACCGTCCGAGCAGCTGAATCCACTAAAAGGTACGATGAATGTCCACCAAGTGCTGTGGCAGAAAGCAACGCACCAACTGATATTTAGAGAAGCTAGTTGTTTTATATGCTTGAATATGAACTGTAAACATACTAAATTTGTCGGAAAATTATGCTATGATGACCAAAGAAAGGATATTTCTAGGACAAATAAAGAGAATGAGGACAATAATGTCATAGATACAAAATTCATAGTTACACCTAGAGCAATTTCTCAAAAATCTAAAAAGCAAAAAATTGCCTAATACTAGAAACTCGGATAACGTGAAGGTGAAGATCATAGGTAAGTAATGTTTTAATAAAGAAAAAAAGTAATAATGATGAAAAGGCTGTTAAAATGCTATCTGATATAAAACCGGATAATAAATTTCATTTGGATTCTGACATATCAATTGAGAATATGGTGAATACTTACAATATTTCGGGTAGCGATATGAATTTTTCGGGTGTATTTGAAGATTATGTTCAATCTTCTTCGTTATTAAGTGGCAATAAAACTGATGATCCAAACAATGTAAAACTAACATCTCAGTATAACGATGTCCAAGATTTACCTACGACTGCATTTGCTAATATATTATTTCGGTCTCATGGTCATGAAAGTGATACAGATTCGGAAGAATAAACTATTTTTAATTATTTGTGTAACTGCAATTAGTTTTTATAATTTTTTTCTGGAGATCTGTTCAATTTATGTTTATTTTTATATTTTGTATATAAGTCAAGCTTATTTTTCAGAAGTTTTCTGTTGATTTCACATTTTATGATAATGAAGACTGAGAAAGTTAGATTTTTAAGTTAATGTCTTTCGAAGATTTGATCGTTTTTTTTGTTCTATAAACAAGATTACCCCATTCTCAAGGGCATACGGGCATGTATGTAGCTATTAGACGCGAAAAAAAAAACAAAAAACACTAATAAAAAAGTTTTATTTTTATAAAGTTTTGTTATTAGAAGAAAAAGTTGATATTTTTTGTTTTTTTATATCATGAAGATTTTTTAGGTTTTGTTAGAAGAAAAAGTTTATGTTTCATACTATTTGTTTTTTCTTTCATTCTGAAAATTTTCAGTTTGTGTTAGGATAACGCTATTGAGCCATATTTTAGATCAAAACTTAGATTTTTTAAGTAATTGCAATATCCTAAAAAGATAATGATGCCAAAAAATATACCAAAAGTCGTGTTGATTGTTGAATAAATAATATTTTGTGATTAATTATTATGTTTTTTGATTATATTACTATTCTTCACGTACCCTAATTACCATCTTTAAAATACTCCTTACCGTTTGTATCAATTCTCATTACCGTTCGTACAAATGTTTTAGGCATAGTTTATATCTCTAAAAGCAGTTTATTTTTTGTCCGTTTATTTTTAGTATAAATTTACAAAAAACCCTAAGAAAACCTAGTAAAGAACGTAATTGACTGCATTATAAAAACTTAGTTTACGAATATGTAACATGTGCGCACACCGTATCGGGTTTAATGTTGCAGTACCTATACTTAACACCTAGGACCTTATTGGGAACAGTTTCTAGCTATTCGGACTCTGGAATTTCTTACATTGGCCAGATTTTCTGTAATTTTTTTTTAATCGATGTAAAGTCGTCGGAATTATAAGGCTGTAACATACGGATGGACGGACGGACATGGCGAAACTATGTCTTCCGTTTTGGCTATTTGTATATGAAATCCTAAAAACACAAGGACAGAGAGCAATTCTAGGTTAGACGAGTGGGTGGAGAATTAGCATTTCAAATCCCTTTGCGACTTTTGCTAAGAACTTCAAAAAAAAAAACCAGTTGTTAAATGCATAGCAATAAAATACTAAATACTAAACCTCAACGTTTTCACGCCGGCCAATCACGTGCCTAAACGCAATAATTCAAAATAGAAGGGCCGAGGAGCCCCCGGCAAAGACGGTGGCTCTTCCATAGCAATTAAAAATAAAAGCAATGTGTAATTTGCTAGCAGTTTATGGTGGCTTAGTCCTGCGGCAGCAAAACGAATAAAATGTACAGCATTTGCATTTTGATCGGTGTATTTCTGATTGAGGGAGGTTTGCTAAATATATGGTTGAGTGAAATTTTTTGTTTGTATATACATACATACCTTAGGTATATAACTGTACAATATTTTACACCATTAAATTAAAAACTAGTGTAATTTTTTACTAAACACAACAGCATTTACGTACGTTTTTACAATAGTCAGGTAAATTGATTGGAATCATGTGTTTCTTGAATATATTGATACTTTTTACACTAGTGTGGTCTGTGGTAAAAAAGGTTCTGAAGTAACGATTATGGATCGAAAGGGATCAGGTGATTTTGCAACAGCAACGGTGATCATTTTTACGTACATTACCAGTGTGCTAAGTGAGTTTTTGCGTATTCGTGACTCTATTATCGCGTTCGCGTATTCATTAAAAGTCCTATGAGAAAAACCGTCTCGAAACGCGTCCGCTAGAGGCGCTACTTTTCATTTCCATACATATATTTTGATGACGCGAACGCGATAGTAACGTTAAAAACTCACACTAGGCACACAGTTCCATTTATAAATGGAATGGTAATTATCGCGGTAATTATCGCGCGCATAAAAGCATCTCGTAGGTACACACATTTTGTTCGGATAAGGGTTCAGTAAAACTTGAAATTTGATTTCGTTCAAAATAATTTCTGTTGGTGGTATTGTATAAAGTTCTAATGTTTAAACTTTTTTCAGATTCTAGAACTCGTGGAATATCAACTACGGAAGTTAAGTCGCCATGTATGCAGTATAACTGAACGACCGTTTCCGGTGGTCCATCTCCGGTAAAGGACCGGATGATGTAAAAAAGAGTGGAAGTTTCCAGGCATCCATTCTTAGGTCCATTACCGGAAACTTAGAAATCAAAAGAGTCTGGATATCCGTTGACAAGGGAAATGTCAACATTCTTCTTTGCGTCCACTGTCTATACGGACATCAAAAATTTCTATTAATTGGAAATGAATACTCCTAAACGTAAAGCGTCAATTCTGTGACGACGCCTTAACACGTTCCCAGCAGCGGCACAGATTTATCTCACTTTTCATTACTGCGTTACGGCTCGTTTTAAACCTTGTCCTAAACAAGAGATTGTGGCGGCACGAGGCATATTAAACCCCACCGCCCGTAGGAGACCAAAAACCTTTTTTTGGCGCCAAATAAGACAAAGTGTACGGCTTTTGTCGCGATTATTATTAACAATGAGTTGAATAACCTAAATCTGCCGCCGCCCGTGGTTAGATTAGTTAGTTTAGATTCTATAGGTAAAATAAAATGTGGGGTCTGATGTACCCCGTACCGCACTGAAAAATTGCAGTTTTTCATATTATTTAGTGATGGGAAAATAAATATCGATTTTATTTAATTGTATTTATTTATCAAACTTATCTATGTTTTTCATTAAAACAGGTCAAACATTTTTTGCAACCAGTGCATTCTGTGAGAATTTTCTTCACTTTGTTGTCAGCCTCACGACTCGTTAAGGAGGTGCGGAGTTTTTCTTAACATCCGACACATCTCTTCTTTAATCCCTTTTCGAGATGATGTGCTTTGTTTGCAGTGGGTTCTGAAAAGTAGGGTCGAGCTGAGTAGATTAGGGTAAGAGTAAGGTAGAGTCGGGTAGAGTTGGGTAAAGTTGGTTAGAGTAGGGAAGAGTGTGGTAGAATTGGGCAAAACAGTTAAATTTTGATGAGCATTAATTCAATAAACAAACACACTAAGTCATTAAGACTCCAAATCGTCGGCCTGCCCGTCGAAATCATGACTTCAACATTCTAATTAACTGTTTACATAGGAAATCATTCTTATAAATTTACATCAATTTGTTTAAAACTTCAAACTATTTTAAATGAAGATTTTTAATGAAAGATACACTTACAATTTTACGCAAATGCATAGCCATATTCGCAAATTCATCACTTAACAACCACCTTAAATTCATGAAAGATGTTGGATATCCAACAATTTTCTCTGCTTCTCTTATAACTTTGGCCCAGTGGCCCAAAGGTGGTTTAAAAAAAAAGTCTTCCTGGGTTAGGTTGGTCATGGTACTTTCAAATCGAATCGTGCCACGCAACACTATTTAGTCGGCCGCCGCTTGCGACGGGAGCAACAAGTACGTGAAGCCGAAAAGGGTCAAATATGACCCCGCCACAGCCATTTTTTGCGTTGTTTCGAAAGTATTTTTAACTATGATATTTAATATTATTATATTTTCAGGTGTTTTCGTACAAAATGAGTAGGCATGAGCGTGAAGATAAGCGCATATGTCGTGTTTTAATGGAATCCGACAGTGGGGACGACTTATTATCCGACGGTAGCGAATAAGAAGAAGAGGAATCGGCTGACCAGGTAACAAATTAATTTTATATTGACAAAGATGGGACTAAATGGTCTGAAAATCCTCCACGTCAACAAGTACGAACCCGTTTTGAAAACATTGTCCGCCAAACACCTTAAAAAAATTATAAAAACATGCCAAGTATGTTCTTATGCCCGCCATCGCAAGACAACAAATGTTTGTGACAAATGCCATGAGTATATTTTTCCCGAACACACTGTTCCGTTCTGCCAAAATTGTGCTGCAACTACAGACAATAATGATATGTAGTTAATAAAATGATGATAAGACTGTAAGTGAAACTAATTGATCTCTACTTATGTACCAAATTATAAGCTGATTGTTATAAAAAGTGTTCTATTTTTTGTTACTCTAGTGTTAGTTGAGTAATTTTATGAAAAAGTTTATTATTCTGTAGTATTTTGCCAAAACTGATTTAATTATAATATCGTATACTATTATGTGTGTTTTATTTTATGTCATAAAAATAGCATGTAATTTTCAAAATACTTACCTTATTTTTGGTTTCAAAATCAAAAAATGCCATTATAACCGCAATGTCACTACATGTCACTATTTTCACCACATCCTCGCTAGGTTAAGGGTGGTAAGGTTGTAAAAAATTACTAACAAAAGGCTATTAAGAAGGCCGAAGACTTTAATGACTCGAGTTTGTAATTTCTGTACCACCCCACATAATGTTTCTCATGACATCTGCAATTAAATAAATAAAAATATAAGGTGAAAAATACATTTATGCTATCGAACGGTATTTAGCGTATTTATGAATTAAAAATGTTTAGCTCGTAAAAAACTTGTAATTGCTCGCTTAGCACGTAGTTCATATCTTGAACCACAGGTGGCGTTTTTATACGTATTTGAGAATATAGACAAAGTACGTAAAGCGCGCGTCAGGACAGTATGATTCATATGTCATTATCGTTTTTTTTTTTTTTTTTTTCTGAGCTGACTATGCAGTTGGCTGTTGCAGCCATTACTGCTTCACCGGACTTTTGGGGCGAGACTCTGAAGGAGCCTCAGCCCATATAGCGCCCAACGCTCAAGGGCTCCCCGCGGGGGAAGCCTCGGCTTGGGTTGTCGCTCTCGGGGGCGTCCCTTCGACCGGCGTGAGTCTCGAACGTGAGTCACCGCCAGGAGGGGAGTTCCCCGTTACGCGGGTGCGGTTGCGATTGAGTGGGGGCGAGAAGCGCCCCGGCACTCTTTGATACCTAGTGTATCCTTGTGGGCGCCGACGAACCCGGGGACGTCGGCGTCGTGTTTGGAGGGAGGCCCTATTCGGGGAGGTCGTAGAGACTAATCTCGCTATCCGGACAGCGAGATCGTCATCTGGGGACGTTAGTACGTGCCGAGGCCGCCTAACAATAGTTTTACGACCGTGACCGGGTCGATCGGGGGGACGATACGTTACGATACTCCAAATCCTCGACCTGTGCGGTAGTGGTGCTGTGTTGAACACCGCTACACACCGGGGCTGCGGGGCGAACTGCGCTTACATGCAATCTTGCACTGTGCCAGCCACGTGCGGCCTTTCCTTGTGCCTGCCACGGGCGGCATATTTCACTACTCATCACACGTTGATAGGCCACTTAAATTCAGTCCCGTCCGCGTCTACTTGCTGCGGCGGCGGTGACCTGAGGGGTGTCTTCAACGAGCAAGACTTCGGTTCGGGCTCTAGGCCGAAGAATCCCTAATAAAATTTGAAAACTACACACTTTAAGAATCTGTGTAGGCAGGCTTGCGTTTTCTGTCTTTGTATGTTATGCTGAAAAGTGAAAGAGTATACTAATATAACCTGCCTTACCCTTGAAAAGTGTTTCTTTACCGACCTCTGAACTCTCTCTACCTAAACTTTTACTCCTGAGTACCTAGCCAGTGCATTCGGTAACAGGGCACTACAACTATAACCTGTCCTGTTATAGCAGCTGAGGGAAAAAATAAAAATAACAATTAAAGTCCCTCGCAGCCTAGTTGGTAGATGGCCAGCTGCGGTGCAGAGACTGTGTGTGGGTTCGATTCCTGCACTGGACAAACATTTATGTCATAATATAAATAATTGTGTTTGTCTTGAGTCTGTGTGTATTTATGTATGATATGTATGTATTTACAAAAAACAGTAATATTTATGTATTTGTATCCGTTGTCTGGTATCCATAACACAAGCTTTGCTTACTAAGGGGTCATAGGGCTCTGTGTGTAATGTCAAAAAAATATTTATTTATTTAATTTTAACCTATTTTAGAATGATGTAAGATCCCATATGGGCGAAAACAATTTTCCCACGCCTAATGCTGTCTGACGCCTTTCGAACCTTAGACCGAAGTTGGTAGAAGCCTGAAATTTTCTAAAAAAAACATGTGTTTGATGTTTCTGATCTATCATTAAAACGGTACATACAAGCTTCAATCTTCAAAAAAATATAGTGTAGACTGCAAAGTACAAAAACAAATAATAAAACACTGGCCAAGTGCAAGTCGGAATCGCGTACAGAGGGTTCCGTACCTACCACCATTGACGTAATTTACAAACACAAACAAAAACAAAAAGTGTGGCGCTAAGTCAGTCATCCAATTACTGACCAAACTCAACGTTGCTTAACTTTGAATATCGTTGCCTACAAACAAATGTTTTACTGTTCCCTTAATAATAGTTGGATGGCGCTGAAACGGTGATTTAAGATGGTAAATGGTTCGGGCCCGTCTCACACTTGGCCGGTTTTTATTATTTGTTGTTATACTTTTGAGCTCACACACACTATGATCACTGCAAGATTGAAGCTTGTAATATGTGTCACTCTTTTTACAATGGACCAAAGATTATTAGTTATCACGTAAATATATACGTAAATATTGTTATTAATTTAGTAAGTATTATTATTCAGAATGTTATTATTTTTTTTTTTTTTTCAATTTTATTTTAGCACTTTGTCGGCCTAATTAATATGTATAACCATGCCAAATTACAGCTTTCTAGTACTAATGGACAGACAGACAGACTGTCGGACGTAGCAAAACTATAAGGGTTCTTTGTTGACTACTGGACCCTAAAAATACCATAGGCAACAAATGTATTCCGGAAATTCATGTTGATATCAATATTTTATAGTTATCAATAGTTTGTAAGTAAGTACCTAAATTAGATTAACCTATTTCCGACCACTATTTTGCCAAACTATGAACCTTGTAGTTGAAGGATCATCATATTTACAACACTAGTTATCATTATATATGTAAAGGGATAATCTATATTCAAAAAGATATGGGCTATTTTAAATAAGAACCAATAACAAGTGGGATACGCTCATTCCGCCGCCGTTAAATTGCTTCTTCTTTATTGCTCTCGCCATCGCCAATCCTATCCATTTAAAACCAATTATATTTTATTATAGCCCGTGAGCCAGGACGAACAACCTGCTCTTAGAAAAAGATACAATAATATTAACTACACATGAGCTGTATTGTAAAATATTTGCACACTCACGTTTTCTGTTCCGTCAATATTTATCGGTTTTTAGACATATTTTGTCTAGCCACTACAAATGTTATCAACTTTGTTTTGTAAGTTGAAGTCAATAGTAGATTATTCACCAAGGGGATAAGCATTGTCTTAAGGCCTTTAATAATAAATATTTATAATAATAAAAATTATTTTTGGACATTACACACAGCGCCATCTGGCCCCAAAGTAAGCAGAGCTTGTGTTATGGGTCTCAGACAACGGATACAGATACATATATATTACTTTTTTTTTGTAAATACATACATATTATACATAAATACACCCAGACTCAAGACAAACACAAATGTTATTTATCACATAAATGTTTGTCCAATGCGGGAATCGAACCCACACCCTCTGCGCAGCAGTCGGCAACACGACCAACTAGGCTGCGAGGGAGTCACGCGACATTATTTTAACACGCTGTCGACGCGCGCATATATATATGTATACTGGAAACAGACGCGCGTCCTATGCGCGTCAACAGCGGTGCAAAGTTCAGAACTTGCCTCCTGCCTTACGTTGGCTGAGCGTCCTAATCGCTTTATCCCTGAGGAGAGACAATAAAAGCAATACTACCAAAACTTTTTATTACTAGCTGGTCCCCGCGGTTTCACCCGCCCTAAATTAGGTTATCGGTGTAGGATTTCAGTTTCAATACAGAAAATAATAATTAAATATTATAAAAAAAAATTCAACTCACACTTGACGTTTTCAAGTAGCCTATGTCCTTTCTTGGGACTCAAACTATCTCCATGGCAAATTTCATCTTAATTAGTACAGCGGTTTAAGCGCAAAGGGGTAACAGACAGACAGACAGACAGACAGACAGACAGACAGACGGACGGACGGACGGACGGATAGATAGACAGACAGAGTTACTTTCGCATTTATAATATTAGTATGGATAGCGGACCCGGCAGACGATGGTCCTGCCCGGAAAAGCGGCACCACATTAAATATGATATTTTAAATTTAACATTTATATTTTGCGATTACATTATTACTTCTAACGAATCTACGGTTGAGTCATCATTTTTGGATATCTCATAACTATGACCCCTTTGTCTAAATTACTTAATTCTTCATTTTCTTCCAAATCTTCTATGGTGGAAGTATTGGCGTGAAGCCTTTCTTTAAATCCTTTTGGTTTCAAAATAGCCTTTCGATGCGTTTTTACGTTCTATGTAATGTGTTGTTGTTTCCAAGCGAAAAATTTCACAATGCAGCGAATATTATAATCATTGTCGTACATTCAATCTTTGCCGTTTAGGAGAAGATCAGTGACACACCGACTGCAGCGCCACCTACCGGGTCGATTTGTGAATTCTAAAGTTAAAGGGACCCACTCGAACGTACACAAAAATATTATTATCATCTTCCCTGCTGTTTAGTAGATCAGTGACAATTATGACAGTTTATTTTTAAATTTGTTTAATTTTTAAATTTAACAAATTTAAATAAACAAGGCCTTTTCATCTTTTCATACAAAACATACTCCTGGTAGTTGGTTTTTCATTAAACAATACCCATTTCGAACTCTATTTTCAGGAGAAAATTATCATAATATTGTTTAAGAGGGCGCTATAGGCCAGAAAGCTACTGTTTCTGTAATACTAACGTTGTGTATGTCAATGTACTAAAAGTCATTACACAATGTCATATACATTACTATTAGATATATTTATTATATACTTCCTTAGTAAATTATTCCAAAATGACGCCTTGAAACTTATTAATTTTTGTATGGGATTTAACGTTTTTACCGTTTTGTAGTCATATTTTTAAGTTTTTGCTACAACTTAAGAGTTAATGCACTAGATAACAAGCTATTTTAATTATTCAACCAACTTTCATTACAATAAAATGCAATACATGCTTTAATAATTTGCACAAGTGTTGAAGCAATGGTCACTTCCAGATTTTTTATTGTATTCAATACAATAAATGAAAATCACTCATTTAGGTAATGCACTAGATAAAAATAAGTTTTATAACATATATTTTTTTTCAATCCTTTAGGTGCAATAGTTCAGACACAAAATTTGCACAAAAACGGCGTATTTTCGCGGTCTAGCCTATACCGCAGTCTTAACTGGCAAATTCTAAAAATAGATACAGGCAAGCTAGTTGTAAATCTTGCCGAAATTTTGTAATTGAAATATTTTGATGATTGACTATATATATCTATTTTACCTACCCGATAAGCACACTCATGACACAACACACAAAACGCGTATTTCACTGCTACTTACAGTACAAAACACATGACACATAACATAACACACGTTAACGCGCAAATGGATCTTGTGCTTTTCAACACAACTCTTTCAACTTTCAATTCCAAAAAATGCCGCGGAAATTTTTGAATTCTTATTTTTTTTTAAATCAGAAGGCAACGACAACTTAAGAAATATTCGAATTTAACATCACAATGTTCAGCTATAGGTAATGACATTTTTTTTTTAAAGTTCCCTTAGATATTATTATATATTTGATAATTTACATAAAAATCGTTTTAATTAGATTTTTCTTATTAACTGCAAACGGCGGCCGCTATTAAGGCTTTTACCTCCGGGCGTCGTCGTCGAGTAATTAGACTTTTAGTTTCCGAACTGCTTAAGGCGGTATCTTATAGCTATTTTAAATTAAAATTATTATTACTCTAGTAGACTTTCTAATTTGTAAGGTTCCGTAGCAAAGTCAGTCATCACAGTCAGTCTATTTATCATAGGCGTTAATTTCAACACCTGCTTTTCGCAAATAAACTTTTCATATTATATATTTATATTATAATGATGTAAAAATGTTATTCATAAAGCTTTATAGTGACATTTTTAACAGAACATTTTTTTTGTTTTTTCTCTTTAATAGGTACTTAATGCTTTTTGACCATGCATGGTATGAATAAAATTCTATTAGCTATATGAATTTAACTTACATTTGTGGAAATTTGACAGTGTTTGTATGTGTTTTTTGGATTAGAATAATGCATAGATTTCCAGTTCTGTAATCTGCCCTACAAGACTGTGCGGTCTCACAAAATTGACCATCCTTTAGAAAGAGACAAAGGAAACCTGTGGTAAAAAAACCTCAGTTTCGCTTCGTCTCTGTCACATTTTTGCGACCATGTTATTTACATCGGCTAAGTAATGGGGTGTCCAGTTCTCTATGTCTATGGAATAATGTCGGGCAAGTTTAAATGATCACTCGTTATTATAGTCTAAGTATTTGACAATGCCCTTACATATAGCAGTCAATGAATTGATTATGCATATTAGTTTGCAGTATAAAATGTTTTAAACTGGTAAGAAAACTGTTCATTTTATAAGTAGGGTTGTAACACAGACAGGCTATCTCTACCAAGGCTATCTTAATTACGAAATTCAAGAATAATATTACGTTTTGTCATGATTATTTCTGGGTCTTAAAAGGAGGCATACAGCCCGGCAAATTCTGCATAAAACGTGCGATATAAACATAGTGCGGGCGAAAAATATTAAATATTAATAACTTGAATATTATTATTTGTATTGAAAATTTGCTACTTACAGTTTTAATGAAATTTCAGGAAAATTATATGTACCGTTATAAAAATAAATTAAAAAATTCACGAAAATTGGCGCTGACTTGTGATGTTTTTCTATCGGGCAAATTTTATTGTAATATGTTTTTGATCTTGAAATTATAATGTAGTATCATATATTCTACCATGGGCAATTTACCTTTATGCCCCTCTCTTCACGTCGAGTATTGTAAACAATTTTTTTTTTCGCTAACGCATCGGTTAACCTATCCCCAATAGACATTATATTCAAAATTAGAATAACATTAAAATTTTAAGGTGATTTTACGTGTTTGACCTAGAAAATATACGCTTTATGTCTCTTAGTCTTTCTATAGTTACTGTCTAAAGCATTTTTTTTATGTTATTAAAAACGCGATAGGCAAAGACAAAATCTTTGGAGACAACAGTATTATATAGTTTGTGGCAGAGTTCAAAATTCACACTAGGCACACTGTTTTACTATTTAAGGTAGAGAATCACTAATATATATATAAGGTTAGAAGGGTTACCCCTGCTGAGTAGCACCCCCATTGAATATTGTTAATTTCCTCGTTATACAAAGCTATTATTAAAAATTTGCTTCGAAAGAAATATTATATAACTGGTTATCAGCTATATTTTGAGAGTACTTCATTGGTTCTAAGAACGATCTGTGAATTGTAGATAGAGCATCTGCTTAGAACGGCCTCTTTTAGCAGAACTCCTTTATCGTAACAACAATATAACAAATTCTAAAAATAGCTTATAATTATAAGCAGTTTTATATTTCTGTAGAAGTCTAGGAGTACATTTTGAAATCGCTTCGCGCTATAGCGCTGATAGCACTAGTGGATAACAGGGACGCTCTTGGTTTAGTCTTGCTACTGCCTACTAGATGTCGCTACATATATCAAAAAGAAACCAAATTCTCACCATAGACATTTTAATAAGTATTCTTATATGAACACTTTTTAATTTAAACTATGTAAATCAAAACTTTGCTAAATAAAAGCTGTGGTTTTAGAATTCCGTATGAAAACGGTAAATAGAAACCCTTGTGACTAAGTGATATAACAGCTGTTTTTTTCAGCAACGACAAAATGCTTTCGATGTTATGTTGGAAACTTGGAGTTTATAGGGAACAGAAGAATTCGAGACTAAAAATGAATGCAAGTAGTTCACGGGTATACAGAGAGGTAAGACCTACTTGCATACATATTTCCCTCGAATGACAGAGTCTGGCCTATACTCGAGACTGTTCTCAATATTATCGAAAATATCAAAATTTCTAGGTAAAAAAGGATGTATGTAATATATGTCTAGGGTGGGTCCCTATTGTATGGGGAAAAATAAAAGTTATTTGATCATATTCTGATAGGGATATTATGTTTTCTTAAATCCTAACACATAATAATTGGTAATAAAAAAGATTTAGTCATATCGTTAGTCCGCGCATGTGTTTCAAAGTTGAATTTTCAAAAAACAACGTTTGATTAAACCTAAGTAATTTATTAAAAATCAATTATAAATTAATAGAAAATGAAGAAATATAACATAAAATGTAGAAACAATTAACATGAAAAATAGTAATAGAAAACATTTATATAGCCTAAAAAACAATCTAACTTATTATATTTTGGCCACATAATCCCGTTTACTCTCAAATCTAAGGATAAATTTTCTGGATGCAATTTTCGCTTGTATTAACCCTTTCTTGATTTTTATTGTATATGGTCAAAGATGCTTCCGTCACTATTTTCGCAGAACGTTCAAGTGCCTGCGTATAACATGGTAGCTTTGCACACGAAGGGTTCCGTACCATTATTTATATAAACGGCACAAAAAAAAAGTTTTTTGTATGGGAGCTCCCCTTAAATATATGTTTTATTTTAATGTAATTACTTATTTTTAAAGAGAATATTTACTTTTTTATTTGATCTGAAGAAGATCTGAGTGTATTGCTGCACTCTCTAGATGAATCCTAACGACTGACCTTGGCATGAATTTGGATATGACAAATGTCATGTTCACACAAATATTTGTTTTATTTTAATTTAATTATTTATTTTTATAGTGAATATATAAATAAATATTCTGTGAATATTTCAAGCGTCTACCTGTTGCCGTTATCAATATCAAGCAAAAACTAGTAAAAACAACCCGTTTGTTGTATGGGAGCCCCCTCAATATTTATTTTATTCTTTTTTTATTATTTGTTGCTATAGCGGTAACAGAAATACATCATCTGTGAAAATTTCAACTGTCTAACTATCACAGCTCATGAGATACAGCCTGGTGACAGACGGACGGGCGGACGGACAGCGAAGTCTTAGTAATAGGGTTCCGCTAATTACCCTTTGGGTACGGAACTCTAAAAAATTAGGTGTTTGTCATCCTGAGACTCGACAATCTTGTTTATTACCTGATCAGTGATGTGTCAAAGAATTTGCGGATTAAATGAAGCAGGCAAACAATACACTGCAAGGGCCTCCGAAGCATTTTCTCAAAGTTGTGTTAGTGACTGTACCATTACAACCAAAAGCCACCAAATCATCTAAACCGGATTCAGAATCTGTTTGCAATTCGTGTAAACAAAAATGACCTTGACACGCGTCTTTCGCTTTGTTAGTCTATGCAACATAAATACGTATAATATTTCTCATTGTATTAAATTTGAAGTTTTGTAGATTTTAGGTTTAATCAGTGTCGTGATTTCAAAACCAGTTAAAGAATGTAACAATAAAGGTACTCATGTAAGTATTTTAATGATTATGATTTAATTACCAGAAAAAGTGAATATTTAGTAAAGTTAGGTTATGCTTACAAGATTTGCACAGAGATTTTGAGTCAGGTTTAGTTTAATTTTTTGTGACAAAAGAAGGGTATTAATCGATGCCTCAATACTTTTAGCAGTACCTTTAACTGGCGTAGCGTAACCAATATAGACTGAATCTGGCTCTTTAATAACCGATATATGTTCCTGGATCACTGTTTGTCAGTACCTTTTTGCTCTTTTTCTTTATCGATTGATCTTTAGGATTTCTAGAGTCGTATCTTTTCGGCCATCAAAGTATAAAGCAGGTAAGTGAAGCTGTGTTTGTTGCTTATTTAATTTATTACGTTCTTTCTTCCTTCCCGGCGTATTTTTGATTTATCAACCATTTCGTATTTTTGATTTATCAACCACTTCGTGTAATACTGAAGAGACAATCGCAGCGGCTGCTCTATCAGAAATTCCATAACGATCGCAGGTTTTGACAACAAAGTCAAACTTTTAACAGATTTTGTTGTTTTCTTCTTTATTTGTGATGTGGAAGGTAAGTTTGGCTTATCAGGCGAAGAAAAATTGTCTTCAGAGTCACTCGAAGATCTCTACCTCCTGCTGTATAGTATTACGCTTCTGTTGATTTTTACGAATGTTAAAATTAGATGTTTTTGCCTAAGAGGCTCCCGTTTCCTTTTTTTGTAGTTTAGTTGTAAGAATGCAGTCTACTCGACGCTTGCTCCTCTTTTGGTACCTTGTTTTCTTTTGGAGAACAACAAAGTTTAATTTGTTTACATTTACATGAACAAATATCGAATAGAACTCTGCTTTGCAGTATAAAAACGTTTTTCTGATCAGCCGATAATCTACTTGAAGATTTGAAGAGGTTTTTGCACTTTAAATGGCGAGGCTTTTATAATTCTTGTATGTGAAATCGTAGGAAGGGATGCTTTTCTCCAAACATCTTTTGCTTTTTCTGGGTAATATCTAAAAACGATGGCTCTTTAGTAGTATTTATGGCAATTTTAAGTTGTAACCGATTCCATTCGTAACATTTCATGATTACTTTGTAGGTCAGTAATTCATAGTCCTTAATATCTCCTACACTCCAAAATATAGGATAGGGCACTGATAACTTTGCCTTTTAATGGCCATAATCTGTTAGTTATGAAAGAGAAATTAATGTAAAAAACGCGTACTTACACTCAACTCGAACTAAAACCAAACAAACACACTCGCGCGCGGCCACTTTAGATTACCCTCATAAAATTATAAAAAACAAAACACAATAATATGCATTTAGTTAAAAAATAAGATTTCGAGTGGTTTACGATGTCGTTACTTCACACCACTTTTTCATGGGTTTTTATCAAACTTGCGGCACTATGCGCGGGCTCTTACAATAAAAATAAATTAATAATATTTTGCAGTTTTGTAATTGGTCTAATAAGACAACATAATTTCGCTATTATAATAAATTTGATAAAAATAATGTTTTTGACCTCACCTTTAAACGGCCTCACTTAGTTGTACGTAGAAGTTCCGTTTGATTATTTTTATTTGATCTGAGGAAGAACTGTTGAAACATTACTCGAGTTGGTCGCGGATTATCTCAACATGGGCAGGGGCATTTGGCAAGTCTTTTCGTCGCCCATACCGCAGAGTCTGAGACCGTGGTATGAATTTGGAGAAGACAAATGTAATGTTTAACCAAAACGTTATGCGAAACCAGTATTTGTCGCCAAAACATTACTTGAGGTGGTTGAGGATTATGTCTCAATATGGGCATAGGCATTTGGCAACTCTTTTCGTCACCCATACCGCAGAGCAGAGCTGAACACTGCTTTTGACAAGTGCAAGTACGCACTTAATATACAGGCAGTCATGAATTACGCTACCAAAACTTTTAATAGACACTTATAGCAGGGCTAGTCCACAAGTTTAAATTCACACAGTGATCAATAGGAAGCTCTATGTGCTCGAAAGGTCACTCAGGGGTCAAACCTGAAATGAGACTAAAGTCACCGATATAGGGTCTTGTCTACCAAAGAAACAATGGCCGATGTAGTAGACGTGTTCTAGAGTAAAGGCAAAGTGTGGGACGCCCTTCAGCCCAATGGACCGGTGATCTTAACAGGGTGGCTGGCTTAAAGTAGAAGTCGGAGGACGGGGAGAAATGGCACTATGGAGGAGGATTATGTGGCAGCAGTGGACCAAAATAAACTAATAACTATTATAGGATCACTTTGTTGTTCGTCTGTCAAGACACCTTTTTCTCAGGAACGCGTGCAGGTATTAAGTTGAAATTAATATCAAATACTAAGGTCAAGATCATAAATCTAGAACTTAGACTTGAAAATGCTTAAGCTTTCACACACACAACAGGAAATATTTGTACATTGTGTATTAAGGGTGGTAAGGAGAAAATTACTAATGAGAGGTTATTTAGAAGCCTAAGGCCGAAGGTTTTTAATGGAACGAGTTTGCAATTTCCGTACCGTCCGTGTTCCATACAATGTTTTTGATCACATTTGCAAGTAAATAAATAAAAATATAAGGTAAAACAATAAATAAACTCATCAAAACACGATTAAAATCGGGAGTAGAAGTAGAGGAAATAACGCCACCGCCAGATATCTAGAGAGTTTGCTTGCTTATAGTGTGCGTGTAGTTCATATTTTGAACATAGGTACAGCTTTTAAACATACTTGATAGAATAGGCGCGTTAAATTAACACCAGTGAGCACGATAAACGCGCGCTTTGCTTTGAGAGCAAGTAAAATTTACAAAGAAAAAGCCCGTGAAAGTAATTATAAAATCACTTTATTGTTCAGCAGTCTATCTGTATGTTGATCTGTTAAGACCCTTTTTCTTTGGAACGCGTGGAGGTATCAAGTTGATATTAATAACAAGTTAACAAACGCAAATACCTGCTTATGTATACGATTCCTTAGAGCTGTAAAAAATATCAAGCATCTAAGTAAATAAAGTAAAAAAAAATTCGGACACAATAAAAACTCGCGAATAAGTCAAATACTTTCCTTATAAGTGCTAGAGTATCATGAAATTTGGCAAGAAACAAGGTTCAAGGTTTTGTAGTACAAGTGCAAGAAAAAGACCAAAAATATACGCTTGTGGACAATCATTAGCAGGTATATGTAGGTTTTTATTTCGAGAATTATTTAGGAAAAGTTTATACTAAAAGATCTCCTGAATACGCAGAAGCCTATTAGCAATACATATAAACATTTAGCTAGATATAACAAATATTTCTTGTAGGTAGGTCCTTCATTAGTAACAGGGAAGTCAAAAATCAGCTGATGAACAATAAAAAAATCTGAGGAAAGCTGGAATTAATTTAAATGAAATACAACTAATCTAACACAGTACGTAATTACGTAAAAAAAAATGAAAATAAAAGATTCCGTTCATAGTACAAAATCAATGTATTAAATTTTTTGAATTGTACTTGATCAATTTTCTTATACCTTTTTATGAGTTCTTTCCTAGGACTTTATGATGAGGTAGGTCTAACTAAAGTGCGGTAGCAGACGAAGTTGCGTGTCGCTTGTCTTCCTGCCTGTTCCATAGTTTGACAGCGGAACGTAATTGGTGGCGACTGGCGAGCGGAGCGGATCATTAAACGTTCCACGTAACAGTAACCGTGTATTGGAATGGGCCGTTAATTAATCATTGAATTTTAGATCATATACAGGTTGGTCGTAATTTTTATAGACTATTAATGATTTCATTAGCTGCTAACAATTAGAACACATAGGCGTTATGTTATTAATGAATGAACTTATAGTCATAGAAAGCTTGCCTTATCTGGAATGACTATTGCAAACAAATTAAATTTTGAGGTGAAACGTCATCGGAAACATGAGGGTACCTGGATAAATATGAACAGTAACCGTCTATATCGTCTTGCCTTAATTAATACCAAACTATTAGTCTATATAAGACGTAATTTTACGTAATGTTATTATTTACCTTCTATAATCAGTTTGCTGATGTATTTTTTTATTTGCGTCGGGTGCGGGCGGATTGGCAGGAAAGAGGCAAAGCGCAAATTGATGGCACTCTCGCCTCCTTCCCAATGAGTGTAGGTCACGACTCAAATATGAAAGCGCGGTGATTCGTGTATGAATGCTTAGATTATCTAGACCTATTTTTTTTATTTTCTTTTATACCACTAAGGTGGCAAACAAACTTAAGGTCCGCCTGATGGTAAGCGGTTACCGTAGCCGATGGACCCTTCAATAATCGAATAACTTCTTTCTTGACGAACTCCATACTGCAGTCCTTAGAGACAACCTTGGCAGGGAGCTCATTACACAATCCTAGCGTTCGCGGGACGAAGTGTCTTTGAAACCGCGCTGTACGCAACCATTTCGGTTCTAAAGTATGAGAATGAATTCCCTGCCTATGGCGCGCGGTGAAATGGTGGAAAGTAGCTGTGGGCATCATTTCGAACTATTCCTCAGAACACATCCCACTCCTCGATTTCGAAAAAAATAATTTGAGTTTTATTCCGGACAGTAAAAAAAAAAACCTTCAATTTCAATAATAACTTAATAACTTAATCAACCAGATAATATAATTGAAGATATATTATAGAGAGAAAAATTGCTATAGCAATCTATAGCTGTTACTGTTTGTAAACGTGGAATTAATAGATAGTTATTCCTGCGAGAATATTTGAATTTTTAGAAAGGATAATAGTAGCTTTTGACCTTCTCCGTCCTTCCGTCTTCAACAATCTCTATACCAAAAATCTGGTCAATTGGTTGCCCTCTTGCCACGCCAATCAATAACAAACAAATAAACAAACAAACAGACTTTCCCAATTATTTGTTAATAAAGAATTAAGGAAGGACAGCAGACACTTTACAAAATATATCACGCACCCTAATTATTTAAGATAGCACAGCCATCTAATACAACCCTGTTTTTTTCTTTCTTGTCTTGTTTTGTAAACTTGAAATAAGAAAACTATGATTCTGGCTCAACATATATTATGAAAAATGTGAAATGCACAATTAGAGAAAACCAAAGAGATTAAACTATAAGTTTTCTACCTTGTGGTTTTTCTTATTTGAGCTTAATTCATAGTTTTCTAGGTTTTAAGTTTACAAAATAAGACAAGTTAGAAAAAACAGTGTATAGTGCCTAAAAGCCTAGGTCTCTGGTCTACTACTACTTAATTGTAGTTTATCTTAGACTTTATGTAAATAAAGTGAGCAGAAAGTTCAGTTCTCCAAAATAATAAAATGGGTTCAAATCCATTCATCCATTTAATAAATGAATTTAACCATACTTCTCTAAATTACCTAGATGAGCATTTTTAATATATATTCGCAACAAAAACCGTTTTTTTTCTGTTAACCATAAAAGTTTATTCCCTAGTACTTTTGTTACCTTTATTTCATTGTTACCTTTTATTTATTATTCATTTCAGATTGTGATGATACTGACTTTTAATCCTAAGTTGTGAGAGCCGCACAATCGAAATCATTAAAAAAATATTAAAGTTCACTATAGACCATAATAGTTAGTATATTAGGTTATAATTAGTATTGGATCGTAAAAACTGGGCCAACGTAGGCCTAAACTAATAAGTTCACAAGTTAGTATTACAAAGACTTACCCGTTTTGTATTGTCTATTTGTATAGGCCTGCCGAACGGTCAATGTATGTGTGTAAATGAGGTGTGTAGTGAATTGGGTACCGAATTGGGTGATGAATAAGATCCGTTGGTGGCCTATTCCTCTTCTCCCGATTAAATTCTTGACAGCTTGACCCACAAAATGCCGTACTTAACATCCACAGCGTCGAAAATCCATATAAGCACTCAGTTCAGAAAACAATGTCTCTCGAATGGTTCAAAAAATGTTCTTATTAAAGATGTTTCAAGGACGCGGACCTCGCAACAGCTGGCTATGTCCAACTGACAAATTTCTTATCTAATTTGTAATATATCGAAAGCGCGTGAGCTACGTAACCGTACGTCGCCGCTGGTATTTCTGGACTGACTGGCGCGCACGCGCACAGAGTAAGCTACGATCCTATCACCGGTCTAAACATTCTTTTCAGAATAAACCCCCGCCCCAGCCAGACCGTGTCTCGATGAGGATAAACCGAGACAGAGCCATTAATCTACTGGCAATCAAGAAAGCGTCGCGACGGCACGCTTCAGCACCGAATCCCCTACATGACCTCTGCGACCCGCGGTATACCGTCCGAACCGGGAAATAATTGCACGATGCGACCTAAACGCCATTGTAAGGGCGGTAAATTTGAGTGCTTTAAGAGGACGAGGTCTCCGACGCGCGGGGGGTTGGTTTTATCTGTCCGCCGAACCCGTTGCTGTAACAAATGTAAATGATCCGAAGACCACCGACGGTGGAACAATTGCGTAATTTGCTGAAGCAACTGAAAGCGCGATAACCTATTAACTGACACATCGATGAAGGGGTATTCAGGCAAGGCGGTTAAAGGACTACTGATCAAGAAATGACCCTGAGTTAGCGCTTCCAGGTCATTAGGATCCGACGAGATCTGACAAAGCGGTCGTCAGTTCAACACCGCTTCGACATTGCAAAAAACCGTTTGTAATTCCTCAAACGTGAGGACCTTTTCTCCAATCACACGACGGAGGTGAGTTTTGGCGACCTTGACAGCTGCTTCGAAAATAACGTTGAGACTGGCATGACAGTTCCTAACATGGCGGTTCCTGATCAGCAACTCAATAAAATGACCGCTCTAGAGCAACAAGAGAGGATGCCGAGCCCCATAGGGCAATTCTGATTTACGAAGCCTACCACCCACTCGCAAAAACTCCGACTCGTCTTCCCCGCCATTTCCCGTTCTCTGAACGGAGAAGACGAATTTCCTTCTCAAACGACTAGGCCTGTACCAGTCGAATACAGGTGAGGAGGGAATCCTGGCGCTCTTCAGGAGACAAGACTGAAGACGTCCTTGGCTGTGACCTGTTCCTTAAGTTGTGGAGAAACCTCTTTATCCAACCGGTGACACCAACAAGCTTGTTGAGAGAACTGAACCGATTAAGCAAGAAGTTCGGTGAAGTGTCCACAGTCTGCTCAACAGCAAAGACCTTTAACCCTGGCAGAGGGTCAACAAACTCCACAACTGTGTGGGGCCAAGAAATCCAAAGTTCCTGTAGGAAACATTTGGCCCAAAAGACTGAAGGAGCCACCCAACCATTAGGGTCAAAGACCCGCGCTACTGTTGACAGAACCAGCCTTTTAGTCCACTTTTCATTGTGTCCGACGGTTTAACCGAGTACGTGAAGATATCCTGAACTGGCCGATATTAAACTCCGAGGACCGCGATGGAGTCAGGATTCTCAGGATTCTGGAAGAGGTGGGGCTCCTGCTGATGTTCTGACGGCAAGTCTTCCAAGACTGCAGGTGAATTGGAAATCCATTTCCTCAATTCATAACCACCTGCCCGTAACAAGCCGATTAACTCATCCTTTAGAACTAACGCCTCCTCCACAGACAAAGCACCCGTACAAATACCGTCTACGTAAGCGTCAGAAGGGAAGACAGCAGCTGTGCGCGGGAAATTCAGACGCTCACGATCAGCCAAATCTAGCTCTCTCTACTAAATGAGCTGATACCGCCTATCTTCAGGGTGTATCATGACCTGACGGAACATCATCTTAATGTCAGCCACAAACACAACCTGGTGGCGACGAAACCCAGTTAAGATGTCCGAGATGTCTACCTGAAGCTTTGGTCCCGACATCAGGCAGTCGTTCAAGGATACGCCCGAAGATGTAGGCGCCGACCTATCAAACAACACCCGTATCTTACCGTTTTTAAAGACGGCGTGATGTGGAACAAAATTATTTTCGTTGCCTTCCAACTCGAACTGCGAAACCGACATGTAACCGAGAGATTCGTATTTGCGCATAAAATCCACGTATTTCGGGCGGAATTCTCTATCACAACGCATCCAGCGCTCCATGGATAATAACCTTTTTTTGGCTATTTTCCAGGAGTCACCCAAGCGCGGACGAGGGGATAAGAAAGGCAGTCGAGTAAAAAACGACCAGAATTTAGACGACCCGTATTGGCGAGAAAACTAGGGAGTCAGCGAGCGAGAGTCCCACTTGCACCGACGCATCCGTAGACGCCTAAGAGCTAAGAGAATGTGTTGGGCCCATAATAACAGATCAGAGATCAGAAGTGAAGTAACATGGCCTTGTCCAGTCCGAGCAATCCAAGGATATCAGCGCCAAGCAGAAGCTCCACAGGACCAGGTAGGCCAACTGCAGACCAGACGAGAGATCCAGCACGTTCGTCGGCAGGGGTACCTGAGGGTGATGACCTAAAATATCCCTTAGGACAACAGCCCCTAGTTCATACTGCATACTAGGATGGAGTAAGGAGGAAAAGGAAAACGAGACTGTACCCACGACGTTATCCACCCGTAGACCCCCGCAAACTTACCAGTAAGCGGAGACGCTTCACCAGCCACAGCGACATAAGACACCCCTGAGCGCCTGAGTCCAAAATGGCGCGCACAACTACACCAGGTCCGCGCGGTGAATGTACTAACTAGAACCTGCGCGGTAGGTAAAACAGTTGTGACAGGTGGTGGAGAGACTGGTAAAGTGGCTGCCACGAGTCAACGGGCGTTGGCCCGACCCGAGCGCCGAACTTGGCCCCGGGCCTCCAGTGTCTCATTATGCCAGACGCTTGAACCGATACAAGCATACGGGTCCCACGCGGGCATAAGTGGCTGCCGAGACGCGCGTGCGAGGACTATCCTCTCGGATGGGTATGCATAAGTCCGGGTGGTGACCCCCACCACACTTTAGACAAGGTCGCGGCTGTCGACAGTCCTTGGCGAGGTGTTCCCCCAAACAATAATAACATAGGCCTAGCCTACGGGACAGAAATCGTTTTCGGGCCACCCCAGATTTTCTGAACTGGTGACAATCTCGAATGGTGTGTTCCGGTTCGTAGCACACCCCACACCGTTCAGTCCGTTCAACTGTCAAAATTCTGGGGGGCCGAAACGACCCGGTACCCCGCGATGTTCCGGGACGAGGTTGTTGACGGGGTCCAGACGGGCCAAAAATCGTGACGGTCTCGATTGTGGCTCGGCGGGTCAATTCTCCAGCTTCCTACTCTGATCCTCCAAAAATGACACTAAAGTGTCAAAAGTAGGTAATGTGACGCCGAGTCACCTCCGTGCAATTGTTCGAAACGAGCCCTGACAATTTGTTCAATTGATGCAGCAATGAAAATGACCACTCTGTTGCAAGGAATTTTAGGTCCTTCAACGCATTTGTCGCCACCAAAATAGGCTTGGTCCGACCGCAGCTGGTTAACCGAAGACAGTTGAGGAATACCTAAAATGGCAGCTACATGTGTATCCGCAATGCGACGGTTATTTTGGTACCGCTTCACTAATAACTCCCTGGCAATATTATAATTGACATCGGTGTTGTCCAAATGTTTCACTAAACAGAGAGAGATAAAACCCCTGCGTAGACGAAAAAAAATCATAGTTCATAATAATATCCAAGCTAAATTATTAATTTAAGTGTTACATCTACGTGGGACACTCAAAAGTTTTGAGAAACTAGAAAACTAACTTCTTTGGATAAAATATTTTAATTAAATCTTTTCAAAGAACTCTCCACCAGCCTGTATACAAAGTTTCATGCGTCTGAACCAATTTTCGAAACATTTTTTCCAGTCCGCCGCAGACACCTCTTCCACGGCCTTCTCGAACGCTGCTAGCGCGTCTTCCAGCGATGAAAACTGTATTCCTTTCAGCTGATTATTTTTAAGGGAATAAAAAGAAGTCATACGGTGCCAGGTCCGGACTGTAAGGAGGGTAACCCAAGACTCTGACCGGTGTGGTGTCCAGGAGGTCTCTCGTTTTGAGCGCTGGTTGTCGTGGTGAAGCAGTACCCCGCCAAAGCTCAGTGTTCGGTCACTTGTTGCTCATTGCAGACAAAACTTCTGGCAGGCATTTTTTAATATACCATTAATCGATAATGTTGCTTTGGTCTCGTATTGGAATTGAAACCAGATACCCCGTCAAAGTGAAGAAACTAGCGATCAAAATTTTGCCTGCGCTTCTCGATCGCTTTACTTTCGTAGGCGTTGGTTCGTTTTGAAACAGCCAAACTGTCGACTGACGCTTTGTTTCAGGATCGTATTGATAAATCCAGGATTCGTCACCTGTCACAATGCGTAAGCGCGCCGACATGAGCCTGCTTCAAATTTTTGAATCATGTCACGGCACCACTCCACACAGGCCTGCTTCCAAACTTCGGTGAGGTTGTGCGGCACCCAGCTCGAAACTGTCCTCCTCGAGCGAAGGTGCTCGTGTAGAATCTTGTGAACGCTTCCCGAACCAATTTGCAGTGTATGCAATATAGTCTAGTCTAGTAGTTCGCCTGTTTTCTTTAATTAATCTTTTTACTGCCAGCACACTTTCCTCCGTGACAGCCGTCGTAGGACGACCACTCCTTTGTTTAACGCCCAAACTAAGGCGAACGCGCTTGAACTCACTATGCCAACGGTAGATGGTTGCTTTTGAAGGTCCTTCATCCATAAAAGCCATTTGAAGTCGATCAAATGACTCATCAGGTTTTAGGTCACATTTAAGATCGTAGAAAGTCATCGCAGAAAACGGTTCAACTTTCACAAAAATCATGTATGACAGAATTGTTTCCCCTTAAAAGTTCCAAAAAAAAGTCCGAGCCAGCATATCTTTTAAGGTTGGATTACTATAACCTTTTTTATGCTAATCAAATTTGTTCTAAAACAATGCATTATTTGCGAATGTATCCAAATAAATACGTTATTCAACACAAGTATTTAATTTAAAATAAAATTTCTCTTTACATCATTCGATTTTAATGAATATCTAAGGAGATATCGCAGTTTTAAAATAACATCGCAGCAAAATAATGATCAAATACTGCGTGCGCATTTATGATGTGTACTATTTAAAAATATTTTCACCTTCTATTTTCTTTTCCTATAATTGAGAAGTTGCCGTAAGACCCCTACGAGGATAACCAAATTTAGGGCGAGCGAAGCCGCTGGCAAAAGCTAGTAATAAAAATATAAAACACGAGGTGTGTAATAACCATTTATAATGAAACAGCATAATATTATTACGAGTATAATTTAGCAAAGAATCTATGTCAATAATTACTCAGCAATTTACATATCGACACTTAGCTTTAAAATAATTGCAGTATGCCTTTGAACCTACCCATAATAAAATTTCTGATAATGAAAGGCCATAAAGAATACAATTAATCAAAGGTAGGTAAGTGACCTTAACTGACTTCCATGCAAACTTACGAAATGAATTGTAAAAGCTATTAACAAGTAATTTGCAGTCAATTGCAACATAAAACGTTCATGGTGACCATACATTAGAATAGATAAAGTGCTATGAAAAATCTCCTGATATCCATCTTGGATCCGTAAATCAAATTTATAGGCAAAATAAAACTACAACCTGTATATTATCGAGGAATCGAAGTAGATACCGGGCGGTTCAAAGCCAAGCTTCCCGCTGAGGCTGCGCGTTCGCGACATGCGCCTACCAGGCGAGCATAGCCGCGCAGCGTGAGCCAGCTTTAAACCGCTGATGCTGTAATAAATCGTATTTTGAAACCTCCCCCTCGTCTCTGTTCGCCTGATGCATCCAACTATTCACGTTAAATGGACCAAATAACTGCTTTGATAGCCAACGCTGGACTTTATACGGGATTTTAACCATTTTCGCTAAAAAATGATTTGAAATTATTTTTATTGTTTCGCTGCGTGTCTTTGCGATGTATTTTTGTACAATTCTAGCCAATTGTTCTTGAAACAGTTGCTATTTTTTTATTATGTTTAAGTATGTGTTTGTATGTACCACTGGCTTATCGGTGAAGGAAAACATTGTGAGGACACCGGCATATGTCTTAAAAAGACATATGTGAAGTCCACAATCCGCACTGGGCTTGCGTGTGGACTATGACCCAAATCATCCTAGGAGCCCCACCAGTATAGGGATAATGAGACTAATAAGGATATGTATAGTACTACTAGTATAGTATGATTATGTATATGCCAAAAGATGTACCTGTCTATCTATCTTAGGACGTAATTAAGTAGTATTTTAATTTCCTTTTTAAATTATTAATTTAACATGGACATGGAATTTAACATGTTTGCATGTTTATCTGAAATAGCTCCTATGCAGCTAAAGTGGTGTATTTTAATTCCTATTTTTTTCTTTAATTCTAATTAAATTCCAGAAATTCCGTTTTAAAAAAACACGACCGGGGTCAATTGTTTCCGAAATATAGCCAACCTTTGAACTTAAACGGCGAATGCCTAGTCGCCAGGCATGACTCGACATTCTCTTGTCCGGTTTTATTCTGTATCTGACATACGCCGATTTTAAAGAGGATTGATGAGGAAGCAACTAGTAGGATGAGGAAGAATTAGAAATAAATGTTTGATGATGAGGATGAGGAAGTGGATGTGGAAGAGGAGAATCTTAAGTTACAAAAGTGTGAACTACCTCATTATGGGGAAGAGAAAGCGGAATCGTCACCAACCCTAATAAAAATTGTACAATACGCAAAATAAATTTTTACTTCAATCAAACCAAATAACATTAACAGTTTCGCAACCTTTTAAACTCCTTGTTCGTTTGTTACGGTTAATGAACATTAGATATATTAGAGTCGAAACACCGCACATTTACATCGCGGTTCCCGGAATTCCATCAAATTCATCAAGCTCGCGTTGTACAATGAAAAACATTTAGTTCCGTGTAAAGTACGCAACCACGCGAGGACTGACGACCATGGAGCTTGTATTTTACTGGTTTGCTGCCAACGCATGAAATATATGAGTTTGTATTGTTTTTTCCAATGTAATAGTTATACCTTGCCTCTACAGGGGTACAGGCCTCACCTTTAAGAAAAAAGGTTTAGGCCATTGTCCACTGCGGAACTCTAGTGAGAACTGGCAGGTGTTTTTGAGTCAGTGGCTACTCGACTTCGAGCTTTTCAAGCCGCCCATAAGGCCTCTAACTTGGACAATCAGGACCGTGTCAAGCACGGAGGAGCTCAGACAAATGTACCACTAGGGTCGCCAACTCAATGTCTGACCGCACCTGACGTTGGTTAACTTTGCATATCGTGTCCGATGGACGAATATTACTGAGTTCTACGATACTACTTAATTTATTTACTGCCTGATGAAGAAAAAAAAATTCTAGGCAATAATTACAACTCAAAAATATTGGCGGGCATGGCGCTAAAAATAGTGCGCGTAAAAAACGAAAAATAAAAGGCGGGAAAGCGTGATAAGTGCAAATTATAATGAAGTTAAAGCGAATTAAATTTTATAACGAATAAAATGAGTTCATTAAGCGCTTCTGAAACGCCTGATTTAATTAGAAATGAAGTTTAAGAGGATACGATTCGCGGCGCCTCGCAGCAGACTTCATACAAACGAATTTCTCATTTGTTTTTGACATTTACTAATCAATCACTGTACAATTTCTTAGTCATAATCCGAAGCAGAATACCTATGTCTGAAGTTTTCCAAAACCTTGTAAAATGTTCTTTTAACTAGAAATCTTTATTAAAACCATTTGAATGAAAAACTAGAATTCTGTATAACTTATAAACTATAAATTTAAATAGAAAACTGACACACTGCAGACCTAGATATTTATTACTTAAACATGTCTTCAACATTTCATGGTGATTGATCAGCAACTGCCAAAAATAAGTGAGAAATTCGTTTGTATGAACCACGCTGAGAGGCGCTTCGAATCGTATTCTTTTAAGTTATTATGAAAAACCTTTTTCCATAATTTTGGCTTATGTTTACTTTTCCCATATTCAAAATGAAAAGTAGTATGTAATTCGGGTGAAAGGCCCATTTCAGCCACGAACTTTGACGTCCAAAATATCTCGTCAGACGTGGGTGTCTTATATCCTTCAATCAACAATCTACTATTGTGAAATTTTTGATCATTTTTCGAAATGGCTGAAATATAATTTTTTAATTTTTGATAATCTCGCGTCCATTTAAAATAGTTCCAAAAACTGTATCGACTAAAAAAAAATCCATATAATTATTTAACCTGTTCACGAAATTTCACGAGAATCGGTTGAGAATTGCGACTCGTAGAGGAGAACATCCGAACAGATCAATTTAAATCCCCCATTTAGGCATTTTATAAACATCTTAAAACTATCACCTAGGGTGGTTTTAAAAGGTTCGTTCGTGAAATAAGAATGTTTATGGATTTAATTTCACAAATGCTTATTTTTTTAACCTTCGTTACACTCCTTATGTGATGAATTTATTTTTCAGTAAGGCTGTATGCTGTAAAATAAACCTAAGTTCCAAATTTCAATTTTACGTCCACAGCGGTTTAGACTATGCGTTGATAAATCAGTCAGGCAATAAATTATTAGTAAATTCATTTTAAAAACTTAAACAACCATTTTGTAATAACTTAAAAATAATAGCTAATTGAAATTGATTTTTGTTATTATTTTTGATGTTAAACATCTATAGGCGCGGGTAATCAGGATTGTTAGCGTAGCGATGCCCGCCGTGGCGACGCGTCGCCACGCTATATATACAGTCTATATGTAGTAAATTATCGTTATAAGTGTGTTATTTTTTCAATTATATTATTATTTTAGTGATAAACAATAACTACCTTTTATTACGTATTATTATATTTATATATATTATTATATTTATTATAAATATATGATATGTTTTATTGTTTTGATGTGAAATAATTTTAATGTTTCACATCTGCCAGGCGTCCCGTGATGGTTTTTTTTTCATTGGTTCGATAAAATCACCGATTTGTTTTAAACATATTGTTTTTTGATTCTATAAGTGTGGGAAAAGCCATTGTATCTTTGCAAGTGAAGTTGCTAAGGCAACGTCACATACGAAAATACGTTTCTCCAAAGATTTTTACGGACTATTTTGGAAACCCCCCCCAACATATTACTGGTTACGAAGACTACAAAAATAAGTAACCTACTTATTCTTATATTTTTTATTGATTGCGCTCAAGAACTTTTCACTACTTCAACTTTAGCTTCTTCATTCGTTTCTCTGCAACGACTGCAACTGTTTTGCTTGCTACATCAAACCATATCAAAACTGAATTCAAGACTCGAAAGACTCAATACTGTGATTGTTGTATATTTAAATCATTTAATAAGTTATTTAATTTTGGCTTATTGTGTGTTAATTTCTTATGTATGAACCTATTCCATGTTGTAGCTAAACAGGAAAAATGGGTGTTTGGACCTGGTGAATGTGTTAAATGTGACAAATGCTCACAGGCTTGTTATTTTAAAAGCACCAGAGGTCTGAATGTTCATAAAGGTAAAGTTCATAAAAATTTAAGTAGAACTGATATATCAATTCCTGATTCCTTTCTTTCTTCTTCTTCATCTAATTCTATTGTAACCAATGAACCATTTTGGAAACAAATAAGTCGACTTAAAAATTCCTTACCAGTAATAAAGAGAATTCCCCGTGACGCGCGTCTATCTGTAGCTCTATAGTTGTCATAATAAATTCAGCGCTATCTGAAAACTCGAAACGTGCTTGGGATCACTTATTGACTTTTCCACACTATGGAGTCTTGCTAAATTTTGAAAAAAAAAACTAAAATACTAAAAAACGAATTAAATAAGTGTCACACAATTTCCGTAACTCTTTTTTTTTTGTTAATTTGGCAATTCCGTTCCATTGAATCGAGACTCGCTGAGGGATATATCAAAGGTGCTTCTCGTAATTTTTTTTCTTTTCATGACTTTGCTCCTGATACTCTTATTGAGTTCCGTTCTAAGCACCCTCCTGCCTCTGATAATTTTATTTCTCCAGATGCTTTTGACTCATCTTGTCCATCGCTCCAGGTTTCTTCTGAGGATGTTTTAGAAGCTGTTTATTCATTCCGAAGCGGCTCAGCAGGTGGTATAGATGGGCTAACTCCACAACACCTTAAGGATTTACTGAGTGTGAGTTGTGGGAATACAGGTTTGTCGCTCTTGGATGAACTAACTTCTCTAGTAAATTTAATGCTAGATGGTGGTATAGACTGGGAGGTTACCGATATCCTTTATGGGGCCAATTTTTGTGCTTCACAAAAAAGGTTGGTGTCATTAGGCATTATTGCTATTGGTTATTCAACATTCCGCTGTCTTACCGCCAAAACTTGTTGTAAGAAACATTCAACATTCTTAGTGAATACTTTCAACCAAATCAATTAGGATTTGGTTCGCAAGGAGGTTGTGAAGCCGCTATACATTTTTCAAGCACCACTTTTACAAATTGTGCTGAAAGTGGAAATTAAAAATGCTTTTAATTCCATCAACAGGGATGCAATTTTATCCGAAGTAAAAAATAAAATGCCATTTGCATACGAGTTTATTTATCAGTGTTATCATTGCCGATTCAAATTAGTATTCAAACAAAATCTTTTGGCATCAGAAATGATTGTAAACAAGGTGACCCTCTCGGACCAGCAATATTTAGCCTTGTCTTCCACCCTGTCGTGCAACAATTAAAATCAAAATATAAAGTCTGGTATTTAGATGACGGAATGATAAGTTGTGAAGCTAGTACGGTTTTACAAGATTTAAATTATGTTATACAAGAGTTTCGTAATGTTGGTTTAGAACGTTATCTGTCAAAATGGGTTCCATATTGGCACATATACAATTTTTCATTTGATTTTTTCTTGTCATGTGAAGGGTTTATGATTACAAACGGGTTGTAATAATCATCACTTTTCATAATTTTGTTCTTCATAAATTTTTTTTCATACATTAATAATTTTATTATTGTTACTCATAATAATCATTATTCTGAAAATATTTACGCATAATGGAATTACTGAAATTGTATGTTCACTCAAATATTTTTTTTACGATTGTTACGAATATCATTCAAGTTTATAAATTCAAGTCAATAATGGCGTATAACCGTATTTATTAATTAAAAGGTAATTTTTTACTTCTTTGCACCATTTATCTTGTATGTTTTTTTTTTTAAATTATTGCTTGGTATGTATTAAACACACCCTTCTGTGGGTTGCCCTCGCTCCGCTGTGCTCCGTTTCACGAAAAAAAAAAAAACAAAACCAGACACAACCTAAGCTAGTATTAACTTATTTTGATTTTTTTTTAATTATTCTTCTCCCACGACTTTTTATTTCATTTGTAAACATTTGTGCTACTCTATCCACTAAAATTTACCCAAAAATAACTTAGTGCAAAATATCAAATACTTACCAATTAAAATTGAGTTTATGCTATGGACTCCTTTAAAAGACCGCACATGACGTAACCAGGTTGAAACCGGTTTAAAACGCGTTGCAAATCAGTCGCACTGAAACTTCCCTGTATTATTTATACTTCTCTATGATTGAAACCGGCGTGCAGGAAACTCGTAGTTGCCTTTCATCGTTTCGCGGTTTCTTTATACGAAAATAAAAATATTCAATTTGTGTTGGAAGTTGAGAAGTATCCTTGCTTGTACAATACAACATTATCAAGCTTCTCAAGCAGAACTGACACTGATAAAGCATGGGCAGAAATTGGAAAAGCAATGAAGATACAAATACATAACCACAACTTCTTCATTACTTGAGCTAGACATTTTACATACGTCTGTTCTCAAAGAAACTGAAATGATTGTGATGATTTCATCACATTGTGGTACAATTTAGGTTGCGCCGCGTGTGGATAACGTCTGAAACTAGTTTCAAACCAATAATTTTGAAAGGGTTTCGTTGCAGTTGCGTTTCACCGTCTGTTCTGGGCCTAATTCTAAACGATATTGCTTGAAATCGTTATATTAAAAAAAACTATACACACAAATATTAATAATAGATATATTTATGTTGAATGACATAATGAATATGAGTATTTCGGAACCAAAATAATTATAAATAATGATCATTATTATGAGAAATTGTAGGAGATACATTTTCGGACTTCCAATAGTCGAATGTGCAATTTTATATGAACTTTGGCGTTAATATCAAAATGTAAACTATTTCTATATCAAAATGATAACAATTTTCCATATTATTAAAAGTTTTCAGTCTATTTCTCAGAATATTAAAATAGTTGATAAGTCCACAGTTCGCCTTCATATTCATAGAAGACTGCAAATGTGCACCCGGTGCCCAAAAAGGGCGAAAGATCAGATCCTTCGAATAACAGGCCTATCGCTATTACCTCTCTCCTCTTCAAGGTGATGAAGTGTGTGTTCAACACACAGCTTCTAAAATACCTAGAAAAACACAACCTGGTCAGCGACCGTCAATATGGCTTTCGCCACGGTCAATCGACTGGTGACCTTTGAGAGAAGGGGGAGGCATTGGCATGTAGTCTGGACATAGCGAAGGCGTTTGATCGGGTCTACCACCGCGGTTTTCTATCGAAGTTGCCATCCTACGGATTGCCCGAGGGTTTGTGCAAATGGGTGGCTAGCTTTTTGTCCGGCAGACGCATAGGAGCCGTAGTTGACGGTATTTGCTTCATGCTATCAGTAGCGCAATGAACATTAATACTGGTGTCCCGCAAGGCTCTATGCTGTCTCCTACGCTGTTTCTACTGCATATCAATGACATGTTGGAAATTAACAAAATACATTGCTATGTAGATGACAGTACTACAGTAATCGAGACCACTCTGTCCAAGGTCTCTGACTAGGGACGGGAAAGCTTGGTTTGATATCTTACGGTAGTTAGTTATATCTAAAGTTTTACCTCTTCAAACATAATGTTCTTTTTGCCGTAA
Organism: Apoda limacodes; assembly: GCA_946406115.1. Lineage (NCBI taxonomy): Eukaryota > Metazoa > Arthropoda > Insecta > Lepidoptera > Limacodidae > Apoda > Apoda limacodes. Next base: position 16,840,322 of record OX291542.1, read on the forward strand.
TTTGTTCTCGGTGTGATTACGCAAATATTATTTAAAACCATCCCCGGCGTGTGCATAACAACTTACCAAAATTTCATTAAAATCGGTTTACCCTTATTGCGCAAATCCGACTCGCACTTCACCCTTTCGGAAAATCCTTTCTTATCGGATGCCTACGTCATACAAAGAATACACCCTCTAAGTTTCTGGTCTCTACGTTGAGCAGTTTAGGCTGTGCGTTGATCCGTCAGTCATTCCGGACAAAGCACAAAACATATGGGTATATACTTATCCGTATTACTTCTACTAAAGGCCCTTGGTAAACTTTACGAACGCCTCCTCCTCGCTCGCGTACAGAACAGTATAGTCTTCAGAGGCATTTTAATAGACGAGCAGTTTGGCTTCCGCGCCAAACACTCATGCGTCTACCAAGACCTCCGCATCACGGAACATATTCTCACTGGCTTTCAACCAGTATTAGGCAAGCCCCGCCACACTGGCGCTGTCTTCGTCGATGAAGCGAAAGCCTTCGACAATGTCTGGCACAACGGTTACTCTCTCTTCCCCCGTCCCATAGAAGCAGGAGTACCGCAAGGGTCTGTGCTCGGCCCTATTTTGTACCTTCTGTACACTAACGACATCCCTAAAACGATAGGTACCCAACTAGCCCTCTTTGCGGACGATACCGCGATTCATACCACCGATAGGCAAATGAGTCGAATCACTAAGAGACTCCAACCCGCTATCACCGCCCTAGGCGAATTGTTTCGGAAATGGAGTATTGAAGTGAATCCCGAAAAAAGCTCTGCTCCGCGGCCATCTTCCCTGTCACTCTTCGGTCAAGCCATTCCTAGGCAAAACAAGACCAAATATCTCAGTGTGACCCTGCCGCCTTTGTCCTCGGACGTCTTTATCCCATGATAAGCAAGTACAGTTAGATGTCGCTTAGAAATAAGCTGAATCTTTACACAACTTGCATCCAACCCACACTAGCTTATGCTAGCGTAGTCTATGCGTTATCCAAACGCAATCACCATAAACTTCAGACCCCTTCACAAAATCACCCGAATCGACTAATTGTGCAATCCACAACGTATCATCCCCCCGACCGACCTCGGCATGGTCGTAAAACTATAGTTAGGCGGCCTCGTTACGTACTAACGGCCCCAGATGACGATCTCGCTGTCCGGATAGCGAGATCAGTCTCTACTACCTCCCCTAATAGGGCCTCCCCCTAACACGACGCCGACGTCCCCGGGTTCGCCGGCGCCCGCAAGGATACACGAGGTATCAAAGAGTGCCGGGGCGCTTCTCGCCCCCACTCAATCGCAACCGCACCCGCGTAACGGGGAACTCCCCTCCTGGCGGTGACTCACCTTCGGGTTCGAGGCTCACGCGCGTGCGTTGGGTATTATATGGGCGGGAGTCTCGCCCCAAAAAGCCCGGTGAAGCAGTAATGGCTGCAACAGCCAACTGCATAGTCAGTAAGAAAAAAAAAAAAAAATTAGGTAGAAAAAGAAAACTATAAGTATTATTGCTTTCGACGCATTATTGTACACAAAAAATCAAACACCTTAAAAGTGCATAATAACCTCTTTAAGCTTAGAAACCTTCAAATGAGGTACTAATATAGTACGGTGACTTTCGAGACATTCCTATCTTAAAGAGTATTTGCTCATGTTTTTAAGTGAGTTCAATCTTTTTTGAATAAAATCGAATTGAGTTTTCAAACATGTGTCAAAATTAAAATGTAATTTAAATCAAAAGCACTAAGGAGTACTGATATCAAATTTGTCAAATCCCCACCAAAATAACTTTCTACCTTTAATTTCCATAAAATGCTAAAGACGTCTTCTATCAATTCTGGTAAAAAAGGTTTATGCAAAATTTGAAATTTTTTAATAAATGAAAAAATAATAAATTTAATATCACCATTTTAATGTTGCATTGCGAAATACGAACTGCACTGATGGCTTAACTATTGCCCATTTTTTAAGTTTAAGCGTTTTTTTGTAACTGCTTTCGTTAATTTTTTTAATATGGAAGGGTTAACCCACGGACTGGTCCCATTTAAATTTAGTAAGGATTGGTCCAAGAAAACCAGAGTTAGGTGAGAAAATGTCTTTAGTAGTATCATTTTAGACTCTGAAATTTAGACGACCTTCTACAGGACCTTACCCCTAGACCTGCCACAATTTTCTGCGTCGGCGGCTTGAAAATGCGTCGCGTCTGCTCGTAGTGGCACGAGCATCCCAACGTCGCGCGACGCATATCCAAGCCGCTTAAGACGCCGACGGAGGAAGCCGCAAAGTGCAAATCGACGCGAGCTCCAAAGTTCGTTCGACATATCGCTATCTCTGTTGTCGCGTGCGGGGTGCGGGAGGAGAGCATACCTTGCGTCGAGAGTTATGTGAATCGCAGTACCGCGTACCTTACCTATATATATTTATTATTGTTTTGAGTTTAGTGAATCTTTGAGCCGTTTACCTGAGAGCATTAAAAATATGCAAATAGGTACCTGTTGTGACTGATTCTACGAAACTAGTAATGCGGTTTTTTCAACTATATTGCCTAGTAATTAGGTAAGGTACTTACTTAGTGACGCTAAATGTATACCTACTACGTCATATAATCTTTCATACCATACCTAGGGTTGATGATCTAGGGGTAAATTAGTAGAGATCGTTCGATCGTTCTGTTTTGAACTGTCTGGGAATCGAAATTGAGACGTGTGTCGTGACAAATTAGGATTATATTCTCTAGGAGCGCAACTATCTTCAGATGTCTGCAATTTCTCCAAAAAAACTGGTGACCATGTCAACTAGACAATTACGGACATATCCAGTTTCAGTTATTTACCAATATTCGTCATAGAAATTATACATAACAGTAACAACTTTGCTTGATGGAAGTCATACAAAAAATTACAGAATTTATTTGATTTGTCTCCGCCTCAGTAAAACTCGTATCTTTACACTTCTTAGAGAAGAAAGAAATTGTGCAAAAAAAAAAAAATCGTAATTCTGTCGTTAGTAGGGATTACACATATACCGGTATGGTATATATTTTTACTTTGATTACTGATCTATCAATTCAGGTAATATGCACTTAAAAATTTCTAATTTTTGTACAATATAATTCCAAATAACGCTGGACTCCAAACTTCAATGGGGTCCTCATATTCATAACCTAGCCAAAAAACTTAGCTCGGCTGTGTATGCGATCAAGAAAATAAGACAATTGACCGATGTCGACACTGCAAAAATAGTATATTTTAGCTATTTCCATAGTTTAATGACATATGGTATTTTATTGTGGGGTAGCGCTGCTGATGTAAATACAAAATTTTTGTTTCAAAAACGGGCAATTCGTGCTATTTATAAATTAAGATCTAGGATATCTCTGAGGGATAGGTTAAGGGAAGTAAATATTTTAACTTTAGCGTCGCAGTACATACATGAAAATCTTTTTTATGTACATAAAAATAATATTTCATAACTTCGACAATTCAAAAGTGTTTGTAAAATCCTAATTTGAATAACAAAATTTGACTTTGATTTTGACAGAATTCATTGTCTTTTTTTATTCTTTCATGAGACAGTCCTTTTGGGGTCCATACGATAAAAATACAGTAATTGCGGTCGGTTATTTGAAGTCGTCCTTGTATTTAGTAGTAATAATTTTGTTTTCGTTTTAATTTAATTTTATTCAAATCATCCTTCGTGCAAAAAATATTTTTTTTGTGATATATCGCCTCAGATTATGTAAAGTTCACTGAGATCTTTCAAAGCAAAATCTTTAACTATACTATACGTTTGCTTGACAAATACAAAATATAAGCATATATTTACTAAAAGTCCAGGAAGAAGTCGGTAAATTGTAAACATGTTTGGAAAGATCGGGTGATATGCTCATTTAATGAAGGACTGTTTTTAACTAATAGTTTCATTTCATCTGTTATCTTTATCATCGCTTCATACCTATCATCACTTTATATTATGGTCGAAAAAAATACCAAAAATTCAGGAAAATCTCGGATCTATCATAATCCGGCACCGAAACATCCCGGTTCCTAGAAATAGCCCCGGTACAATATTTATACCCTAATGGTTACTCACAGTACCTATGTTAGAATGAAATGAATAAACAATAGAAATAAGCCTTGACACAGAAAATAAGTAAATCATACACGACGTGATCATTGGTGATTGATCAGACCAGGAGCGGCTATGGCTGGTTTTCCTCTGACTCTGAGTTTTTCGGCGCTGCGCTGATGCGTCAGCTTGATTGAGTAGTTGTGAGTTTTCTAACTTCTTATTTCGTCGGATAAAAAGCTAGCTAAATAAAATACTTAGTGTGTGATACATCCTATAGTTCAAAGTCCATTATCAAATACGAGTTTAAATATTTTTCGGTGCCGGATTATGATAGATCCGAGATGAAAATAGCTAAAATATACTATTTTTGCAGTGTCGACATCGGTCAATTGTCTTATTTTCTTGATCGCATACACAGCCGAGCTAAGTGTTTTGGCTAGGTTATGAATATGAGGAGCCACCCCATTGAAGTTTAAAGTCCAGCATTATCTGGAATTATATTGTACACAAATTAGGTAGGTTAATTTTTTAGGTGCATATTACTTGAATTGATAGATCAGTAATAAAAGTAAAAGTATATACTATACCGGTATATGTGTGACCCCTACTAACGACAGAATTACGATATATTTTTTTTGCGCCTTTTCTTTCTTCTCTTAGAAGTGTAAGGATACGACTTTTACCGTGGAGGAGACAAATTAAATAAATTCTGTAATTTTTTACATGACTTCCATCAAGCAATGTTGTTACTGTTATGTATAATTTCTATGACGAATATAAATAAATAACCGAAACTGGATATTTCCGTAAATCGTTTAGTTGACATGGTCACCCTACTGATTTTTTTATAGCGAAATTGCAAACATCTGAAGACAGTTTGCGCTGGTACATTGCCTCGGCATTACAACGTCTCGGGTTCGATTCCCAGAATAGAACGATCGAACGATCTCTACTAATTTACCCTAGATCATCAACACTAGGTATGGTATGAAAGATATATGACGTAGTAGGTATAAATTTAGCGTCACTAAGTAAGTACCTAACCTAATTACTAGGCAATATAGTTAAAAAAAACGGCATTACTAGCTAGTTTGCGTTTTTTTCTATAATTGAGCAGTTCTCAATTATGAAAAAAACCGACTCACATTTGAAATCCTACTCCGATAACCTAATTTAATGCGGGTGAAACCGCGGGCAAAAGCTAGTAGTATATAACCTAATAACCTACGAGCGCTAACCTCCCTACCGCTCCGACGACGTCCATCCCGCGCGGGCAGAGACAGCTATATAGCTGTTCAAATTTTAAGAGAAATTCGAAGGTGTGCGTGAATACCAAAAATAATGAATATTACTTGATTATTTTATTTTTGACATTTTGTAACTTGACAATATAAGCTGTGGTTCTATTATAATTGCATTATGAATGATTTAGTTTTTAATACAAAACAAATAGGCGGAAAATACGTCGTTTACAGCGTAAAAACGTACGAAATGTTATTTCATATATTTTTAAGTAGGTAAATATTTTGAAAAAAGTATTTGAACAGGACCCTAGGTAAATAGTGTCTTTATCCGAATAACAGCATATATGCGTTGAAATATTCTTAAATTGAAAATTATTTCCTTCTTCTAAGGTAAGATTCCTTATTTTAAGATAAGATTCCTTCCTACAAAAAATATTTGGAACTGCGAAATTGTAAGACTAACGTTAGTACACAAATGACAAAGCTTTAAGGATAACGTCTTTGTCATTTGACTACCGAACCTTAAAAAGCGGTAAGTTAACGAGCTGGCCAAAGTCCTAGACAATTTCCATATTTACAAAGCAGTGCGCAACATTTCAAACAGGGCGGCATGAGACTAAAGAGATTATTCAATTAAGCAGCATTCATTACCAGGAACATCAGCAATGTTAAAAAGATACATAAAAGGAATTGCAATTTCTTTATTACCTCATTTCGATTCCAACTGTGATGGCCATGTCAATATAAGAAACATAAGATAGATGTCGCCACTTTGGTTCGCTTGTGACTAATGAAAGCCTCCTTTCAGTAACAAAAAGTAACCTTTAAATATTGTTCTTATTACAATGGAACAAAGATCATTATTATTTATAACGTTTTAGACATAAGCCTTCGTATCCGAATTTCGTAACTTAAAACACAAATGTTTATCATCGAAACATATATGTTTTACCTTTGTGTTAAAGTAAGCTTTTCTTTGCAGTGTCTCTTGTGTTACGACTATTTTACACAAATCTTTCCTGATTGTTTACATCATTATGTTATCCTGTTTCCTCATGCGTATGATATATGTGTCTATCTCCTTTTTCAGAATACGTGACTGGACATTCAGATGTTCGCTCCGGCACGTATAATGGCTGGTCGGTTTGACAATAACATTAGTTCGAATGGGGACCGCATTGATTGGATTATTGAAAGATATCGTGATTTATGATTGCTTGGTACATTGAGATATATATTTCTTCGGAAAGTTAATTTGAAACATTTTCTTTTTCTGAAAAATTTTCAGCAACAAAAAATCGGTTGTTTGAAGCACACGAAACTTTTTTGGATTTGGAAACATCATATAATCAAAAGAAAGAGCTCAAAACCATACAATTTCGAGCTATTAAAACTTGTGATTTCTATAAAGAGCTCAACATTTTCATGTAAACAACCATTTAAAACTAAATTTTTAGGAGCAATGTATAACAGTAGCGAAAACCCAAGTAGCGAGCCCTAGCCTTAAAAAAAATTAACTGTATATAAATATTTTTAAAATAAAATATCGAATTCTGGTGCTACTATGCGTTTCAAATTGGTCAGGCGTCATCTTGGTGACTGAAGTCCGTAACTAGTAATGAGCACTAAGCACACCGTAGCAACTCAAGTACAATGTAGCGCCAGTGTGGCGCCTAACAGAGCGCCAACTCAATTGAAACGCATTGTAGTCTTTTTCAACACACTTACCCATAAAGCACCCTTTACTACACCGTTTCTAGCATCCTAATAGCGTCCATTGACACTCACAACTAAAAAGATGTATTACTGTTAATACGATTTTACCAATACATAAATGTTGCCTGCATGCTTACATTCCTTACACTTGGCAATTTCGTTTGTTAGTTACCTGTCCCAGTACGTGCAATAGTAGAGTGGATAATACCTACTCTGGCTGGCGGAGTACAGTCGAGTTTAAGTACATTTCCTTCATTTCTGAATTCCCGCTCACAATCGTTGTAACAATTTTCTGGAGCATCCGTTGTGAAAAGCCGCGGTAGGAATAGTGCAGGAGCTGACGATGAAAAACGATAAGCGAGTTGAAGCAAACAGAAATGTGCTATCATATCAGTATTAAATAATCAGTACCAAATAATTAAATAATAATATTATAAAATAATTAATCTTACAAAATTATTAATATTATAAAATAAAAAAAAATTAGTAGACATTATTTTGCCATACTTGATGAGTACTCTTAATGCCTTCGGTACATGCCATCTTAAAAAGCACTTACCGTAAATATATTTAAAAAAAAGCGGAGATTCGAGACCCGGCGTGTACCAATTAGTATTTTTCTTAATTTCTCAAGAAGATTGATTATTCACACCACTGGCTTTTGAAGGAAAACATAAAAAAAAAAATAAGACGTATGTGAAGCCCACAATCAGCATTGGGCCCGCGTGTGTACTCTGGCCCAAATCACTCTCGTTGAGGTTGGGCAGTGCCTCAGCAGTGGGGTCGTATGAGGCTGATAATGAAACTAATATTAAATATAAAAAAAACCATTCACTGAAGTCCCACAATACCACAATCTCCAAGAGCATTAGGAACCTTGGTGTTGACATCTCCAGTGATGTTCAGTTTCGAGATCATTTGGAAGACAAAGGTGAAAATGGCGTCCAAAAAACGTGGAGTACTTTACAGAGCGTAGCAGTACTTCAACTTCGGGCAAAGCCGGCTGCTTTACAAGTCGCAAGTCCGGCCTCATATGGAGTACTGCTGCCATCTCTGGTCGGGTGCATCCGGATAGTAGACTGGCCCTTTAGACTCGGTTCAACGAGGGGCTAAAAGAATTGGCGACGATCCCAAACTCATAAGCCGTATCAAACCCTTAAGTCTGAGGAAAGACTTTGCCTGCCGCTTGTATAATGGGATGTGTTCTAAGGAATTGTTTGAAACAACTCTTACAATGTCGACTCTTACGTGCATACTATTGGCTTTTGGCATTTGCACCTAGATAGGTTTATAACACACATATATTACTTTGTTCTTCGGTTCGAAAGTTGCCAGAGGAATAGATTTTCCGCGGGTAAAACCATGAGGTTCAACTAGTAAGAATATAAAATTGACAACTTAGATTCATGTAGGTGATGGATGATCCTTAACTTTTTCATCAAATCACAATTATAAGAGTTAAATAAGATTTTGAAAAAGAAATGAATAAATGTTCTGTGTCAATCAAAAAAATTCAAATGGTTATAAAGTATCTTTTAGCTCCTGTACTACCAGGGTGGCAGGCGATAGAGGGGGTGGTGTCGCGAGCGGCGAGGGGTCGCAGTGACGCCGTTTGAGCGTGTGAAAATTACATTCCGAGAGCGCCTCGCATATCTATCACTTGCAAATTTAACTCTAGTTTCTGAACGCTATGCTGCTCTAGTGTGCGTTTGTTGTCTATGTGCTGCATTGTCTACACAAATAATATTGGAAACTAGAAAATAGTTCGAAACTGCATTGTTATTAAAAAGAAAAGAAATCCAAATTTTTTTGAAACTCAGAATTTGAAAACGGTCGCGCTTAAACATTGAAATGGAAACGACTGCAATTCTGCATAAACCAGGAGCTTATATTAATACTTCACGATTTCAGAATCAGTTACTGCATAATATATTATAGTACTAGCTTTTGCCAGCGGCTCCGCTCTCTCTGAATTTGGTTATTGGCGTGGGATGCTTACGGCAGCTCCTTGATTATACTAAAGAACATGGTTATAGCAAGCTATAGTTCGTTAAGTAGGATTTGGTTACAGTTATTCTCACGGAAACTTAAAAAAAACTTTAATTCCGAGTAAAATGTGACAACTGGAAAAACAAATCGCCATCTACTAAGGCTCTACACATATTTCAGAGTAAGTTGCAAGTGGTGGTGCCACTTTTAGAAGACTTAGTGCCTCTTCTTCAAGATCTTTTATATTTCTTACGTATTGCTTTCTTAAACTTGTTATGTTCGGATCTGACAGGTACAATAGTGTTTAAAAGAGATCTCCATTTGTAGCTTTTCGGGAACATTTGTTTTTTGTTACGCGACTCTTGTGCGTCTTCCGATAGCTGTCTAGAAAGAACTGCAAAATATTTGATAACGTTCTAAATAAGTATAACAATGACCTGGTGTATAGGTATCTTGTGGACAGAAGATGGCAAGTAATACCAATTATATTCACTCAGGTATATTCTTGCAGATTCCATTTCGGATTCGACAAATTTTTCGGGTTCGATAATCATTCCTATAAAACAATGTATAGGTGCTGAAGTTTTTATATATTTATATTTCATCCACATCTTTGATTTCTGCAGAGCATGTGCTGTTATAGAAAAAAATTCGTATGCTAGTACCATTGTTAGTGTTCCCACTAAATAGCCGAGGTTTATCGATCCTAACTCGCTTTTGAACTAGTTCTTTCTTTTTCTTCTTCAATCTCTAATCTAAGTTTTAAAAGAAAGATTATAGAAAATGTGTAATATTATGTTTATACAGCGAATCCAGGCGTGCGAGGTGAACACTCCGTACGCGTAGGCACTTATATTTTCATGTCTGGGAGGTAACTTTTCTTTTTCAGTTCATGAACTTGAACTACAACATCATCTTTATAAATCAATGATATTTGCCTCGTAATTTCACTTACAACAGCCTTGGTTTTCTCTGGAGTTTCCTAACGAAACTCTATAGAAATGGGTCTACAAAAACGAACAGGTGAAGCTACTGGATTTAGGTATTAAATGACGAAACCCGATTACACATCAATCAATCTAATAGAGACAATAGAAGTGATGATCAATTTGGCATCTGAAGTCGTTTTAGACTCCTCTGGAAATTTTTACTTGTATTGGCTTCGGTCAGTTTAACCATCACATGCCCATTTACTGTAGAAGACTAATGTTTTATATTGACTTTGGTAAACTGAATCGATTTTTAAAATGATAGCAACAGTTTGGTCTTATAAATCTTGAATATTTATAGTTACTTTCAGCATCTTTATTTGGTCTGAGTCAGTCCAAATACTTGAGATGTACAATTTCTTTTCCTTAATAATTCAACAAGACGTGCTTCTTTATTTTCACCTATATGGCCCGTAGTCCCAGCGATGTGCTCGAAGCCATATTCTTTGAGTAGACGAGTGTTTTCCACTAAGTAGATTCTGAGGAGTCTCCGTAACCCATGCACGGTCTCCCTCATTGGCCAGACCATGTTGTAGAATATATATTGATCGGAGTCCTGTAAATTTGCCGAATACCTGAGTCCAACCAATTGCTTTTCTTTTCTAAAAATGATTCTTTCCTCAAAAGGAAAAAAGGAACCCTTATAGGATCACTTTGTTGTCCGTCTGTCTGTCAAGACCCTTTTTCTTAGGAAAACGTAAAGGTATCAAGTTAAAATTAATATCAAATACTAAAGTCTACGGTCACTTAAAGTTGTATAGAAATCGAACTTCTAAGTCAATGCAATAAAGAAATGTTACTAAAATAGGTCATTTTGTCACATTTGTAACATAACTAAATCAAAACCTATGGGACACTTCCCGTTGACCTAGAATCATGAAATTTGACAAGAAGCAATGCCATGTAGCACACTTAAAGGAAAAAATCTGTAAATTTATTTTTACATCGGAAAAAAAAAAAAATTGATTATGAACTTATTTGCATTTGGTAAACTAACCGCGATCTATGTCGATCAATCAAAAAAATCGAAAACAAATATTGGTACAACAGTTGTCCAACGCTAAAGTTATGTCTGTCCCTCAATACAGTTTACCTTCTACGGAACCGTCGGTGCGCCAGTCCGGCTCGCACTTGACTGGTTTTGTCTGAGAGGCCAGGGCTCCGCGCTTGTTAAACTTAGAAAAAATGTGCTTTTGTATGTAAAAAATGTATTATACTGCAATATTTGTGCTAAATATTCTTTGATTTGTCTTCAACGCACTTCTGACTATGAAAAATAATATTCTTTGGGTATTAAGTGACAAAATCCTATTGAATACTATAATTTGTCCAATTATATGAAAACCATTTTCGGTATGCTCTTGTTTTACCAATTTCCATAATGCGCTGGGCTAAAGTTGGTAGAGAAAAGAGGCATTATGATGTGGTTGTGTATTGTATCAAGCCACATGTTATTCCCTCTAGGAATAAAAGTTGTAAAGATATACAAACGGACATACCCCCATAAAATCAGCAGTTTTAAAAGACTTTATAACCTTGCATATATTAACGAGTACATAAGATTTTCAGCCAAGATCTGATTATAATAGACAAGTTGTTTACACCAAGAAAACATTTGGCAAAAGTGTTAAAAAAATCAAGATCTGAATAAATGATGCTCGTTGAGATACAAACATTATTGAGTTATTGAATTGTTACGAGCGAGGTTAAATTTTACGTGTTTCATTATTATATATACTCGTGATTTAGCACCTGTGCATACTTTGACGTTGTATAGTTCATTGAATATATTAGATATATATAGATATATCTAAATCAAACAGCCTCGACAAGACCAGACTCGACGACTAGAGGAACACACCGAGGTCGGACTTTCGGTGTATTCCTATAGACACAGTACAATTAAAGAAGGCTATAATCGTCGAGTCCTTGAATATTATTTTTGTAAGATCTGGTTTTTTCTTTAAACACTTGCTCAAACTATTTACTCAAGATATCAAAGTAATCAAGACAAGAGGCAGCATGTCCAGCCAAGTACAAGGAAAAAGGAACTGTGGTGACGCTGTGTCATGCCATGTGTAATATTAAACGAACCATTTTGAGCTACTTTTGACCTCTTCACAAATCAAAAACTATTTAACCTACGTACATGAAATTTGGCACAGTCATTAAAGGCCATTAGCTTGTCTAGAATCCAAAATTTTATAAATATAGCTCATACAATTATTGGTATATGGCGGTTAAAAACCGGCATTTTTATGACTGACTGTCATATAGATCAAAAGTCTAACCCACTTTCAGATAACCTAGATACTTGATATTTGGCATAAAGGTAGACTTTAAGGAAAAAATCTGAAAACTGAAAATTATTGATAACTAGCTTCTGCCAGCGGCTTCGCCCGCCCTAAATTTGGTTATCGGCGTAGGATTCTTACGGCAACTCCTCAATTTTGGAAAATATTTTTTTTTTTTAAAAAAAAACAACCAAGTGAAGTGTTGTAATAAACTGTTAGGTACATAGACACCAAACTGTAATTCAGTACATGAAAAATGATTAAAAGGGAAATTAATAGCGCAACAAACATACATTTAATTTACAAAAAAGAAACCAGGTAAGTGTGAGTCGGATTCGCGTACCAAATATTCTGTTAAAAAAAATGAAAGAGCCACTTTAAGGTTATACAGCAAGACAGATAGCCGGACTAGCCAGACAGACACGCAGATATATAGATAATGTGGGCTTAGTAATAGGGCACCATTGGCACACTTTAATTAAACCCTTATAAAGTCTGGCTAGACTATATTTTGCACTATTACTGCCACAGGTTTTTTTTATGAATTTCCATACATCCCCTGATGAAATAGGTCGTGGTTTTTTTTTTCGTTTCTATAATAAATGATATAATATTATAATATTTTCGCTTATCCTTCCGCTATCATTTGGAACTTGTTTGAAGTTGATCTGACCTATAATTCTATAGTTGTAAGCCATTTTAGGGAAACAAGTAAAATAGTATGATATTGGGCATTCTAGCTCACTTTCGTTCGTCCGGAGTTTTCCGAGAGAAACTCCTTGCTCGCTCCAGTGTCGCTGAATGCCCAATATCATGGATAGTGCTTCTTACAGTTTTGATGCATTTGAATTCTCACAGCGATAATACTTTAAAATATAGTTACATAAATTATATTCTCTTATTCTCGATCGGAATCATGTCGAAACCTTTATAAAAAGTAACGTAAGCATTATTATATTATATAGTATTCTGTAGTCGATTGCTAAGCGGATACACAGACATTGAATACATAAACGCTTGCAATATCTTTGTAACGCGATAACTTAACACATTACTTATGTATAAAGGCGACACTCTCTCTATCTGAGTATTAAAGTGATACTTTCCATGTTCTGCAAATTTCGAGTTGAAACCTAAATAATCTTATACTAAATATATATAATATTCATATTTTATTTCATAAAAAATGTATCCATTCCAGAGTTCTATTTCTTTAGGTACTGAAACTAGATTCTTTTCGTACTAAAGCAGTATATAGATTAACTCTGTTTTTAAAGCCACAGCCAAAATGTTAACATCTTTAAATATCTTGCTTTTCGTGAGGTTTATCAACCAACCTAACCTAGAGTTTTTGTGTAAATCTTTGCATAATTTTATCGACGCAGTCTTCATTTACAGCGTGGTCTGCATCTACAGGAGACTTAACTCCTTTTAAGAAAGCTAGCTGTAAATCGAACTCCCCGTTTACTGATTTTGCTAAAGTCGGTTCACTAAAATTAAATATTTTTAACAAACGCATTCTTTTATGTATGTGGTGTCTAAATTTATCCACATATTTTTATGTTGTTACGGCAAAGAATAGTTTCAAAGTGATGTAAATTTTGGAAATTGGTCCTTGGTAGATGTTGTCGCAGCGACCACCGAGAAGCAAACTGAGCCTGCTTCTTTTTTTCTTTTTTCTTTTTCTGAGCTGACTATGCAGTTAGCTGTTGCAGCCATTACTGCTTCACCGGACTTTTGGGGCGAGACTCTGAAGGAGCCTCAGCCCATATAGCGCCCAACGCTCAAGGGCTCCCCGCGGGGGAAGCCTCGGCTTGGGTTGTCGCTCTCGGGGGCGTCCCTTCGACCGGCGTGAGTCTCGAACCCGAAGGTGAGTCACCGCCAGGAGGGGAGTTCCCCGTTACGCGGGTACGATTGCGATTGAGTGGGGGCGAGAAGCGCCCCGGCACTCTTTGATACCTAGTGTATCCTTGTGGGCGCCGCCGAACCCGGGGACGTCGGCGTCGTGTTTGGAGGGAGGCCCTATTCGGGGAGGTCGTAGAGACTAATCTCGCTATCCGGACAGCGAGATCGTCATCTGGGGACGTTAGTACGTGCCGAGGCCGCCTAACAATAGTTGTACGACCGCGACGGTTAGATGACGTGTCGCCTTATATAGTGATGAAGTCGTAGTGGTGGGATAGCTTGCTTACACGGCCTCTTCTGACACTGACTCGTCCTTGATTCAGCAATGGGGTGGAGAAGCAGATGTTCGAGACTAGTAGGGGCATCAATAAGCCAACTTCGACAGGCACTGGAGGTTCTGGAGATTCATTTTCAGCAGGCACAGGCTCATTTTCGTCTACCTCAGCTGAAATTACACAATCTGTTTGTAGTTCTTACCACAGTCCTGTGGTTATGACTACTATCCTACTAACGACTAATGTTCCCGATTAGCAAGAGATTTGCTACAGGATACAGTTACTCTAACATGGTCCTGACTAGCAGATTTCCTGCTGCAGGATAGCGACTTAACAAATGTTAACACTAAAGCCGTTTGCTACAGGATACAGTTACTCTATCATGGTCCTGCCTAGCAGATTTCCTGCTGCAGGATAGCGACTTAACAAATGTTACCGCTATGACACTCATACACTGAGTAAAGACTGACCATCAACGTCAATGCTACTTGATAAAGTGCCAACGTTCCAACGACTTGATAGCGAACTCTCAACGTTCGGAGCGACTTGAAACACAATATCAACGCATTCGTTGGAAATGGGTGACAACACTTGACGCTACGTCAACGCTTTGTGTGCGACTGACTAGCTAAACAGCTACAGTCTATCATACTCATAATCGAAAAATGTAGCACAAGTCTCTGAACACCACTCTCCTCGCTAAGGCACCATGAACTGCGCTGCAGCTTGGGTCGTCTTACCATACGAGCCACTCTTGTATCTTCCACTAGGCAGGGCACGCGCGACCCTGTACGGTATCTGCATGCCAGGATCCAGCTTGCCGGTTGACTGTGCCTGTTTTTCTAACAAAAACCATGGAATTCATGTCAAAAACAAATTAATCGTGCATTAGAACTTGTCTGTAGCCAATCGAACTCGCGTCACTATGTACTTCGACTGGTAGAGATGGATCATAAATGGCAAGGACAGATTCACTATATAGTGAGTCCAGCCCCTTAGAAAACATAACGCCTTTGTTTTGTTTAACCAACAATACGCGCCGTCTTTTGCGCAGAGCCAGGTATATAGCGTCTAAAATAGCTGGCTAAGACAATGAATTGTCATACCTGCTTGATATTTTGACTTTATTATAGCTCGGCCTGACCTCGACTAATATTGCGGCCTAAGTATTCTAATTCCTGCGTCATTTTGCTTATGCCAATATCATAAGTACCTCTTGTAAAAGAGCAAATCCTAGGTCAACCGAATCACTGAAAATCAATGCTTTACCAACGTAGACCAGGACATCACCGGCCTCAGTGAATTTATAAAGGTTCGATAGCTAATACTGCCTGTATTTACAGTACATCTGTACCTACTATGATCGGCGTGTTTATAAATTCGGAACTTGCAATAAGTAGGTAGACTTCTAAAGTTACACCGTCAAACTCGACCGGTAAAGTGACAGAAGACGTACTTTTAGTTACTTGGATACCCAGACCTTTCAATATTCGAAAAGTTGATTTACCCGTAAATTGTCACGCGTGCAATGAAACTGTTTCTGCATTGATGACGAAAGCAATGAAATAGTGAACCTACTATCAATCGAAACGTCCACCGGTATGCCTTGAATTAAGGCCACAATGAAGTCATTAGCGCGGGTAGACGACATCTCTTTGCAAAAATTAACGTTGTCTCGCTTACACGACTCAGAATTTAGTTTTGTAAAACACGTGTTAGCACAAAAGTGGGTTTTGAGTTTTTGGAAGCGCTGGCGTCGGTGGGACCTCCAGTAGAGTTATTATTTTGTTTTCTTCGCATGCTACGAATAGCACTAAAACAGTGCGTATATCCTCTAAAGCCACAAGAGGAACATTTACCGTCGTCAAACTTTCGTTTTCTGTTTACAATTGCTGATATTAAGTCGTCGCTGAATCCCTGCACTACACGTAAACGAAGAAATAAACGGCATGCATAATCCACAGGGGTATCGGGGTTTTTACACATCACATCAAATAAAATGTTTGCAACATCTGGGGCTTTTGGGCACAACGTTTTAAATTCTCGCGTGTCACCTTTTAAATAATTTTCTATACGCGAAGGCATTTGTAGTCACTCCAATCATTGCGCGACCTACCTCAGTACACCGATCACCAATGTTATGTAAGGTGGGATCAAAACTTGAAATATAAAAATTTTAGTTTCACCTTACCGCAGTGTTTATAACATCAACCATTTTATCCATTACCGTGGGCTGCACCAGCGTATTTGTGATGTTGCCTACATGCTCCGATCCGCTTCCTAGCGTTCGGTTTGTGCGCGCCGCATCGAGAGCTGGCGAGAGCACGCGAGGTGGCAACAGCAAAGATGAGGTGGCAGCAGGTGGTTCAATAGCCTGCGGCGGCTCAAACTGCTCTGACGATGTTGGCGTCAGACGACCCTATAGCGCCGGCAGCGTCTCAATGTGGCGGCCTGGACACGCACCCCACCGTCGCAGTATGGTCGCAGTGTCCGCGAGCGCCTTGATGAAGGTGGTTGTTGCTGCGTATAGCCACGTGCACGCGATATGTGTTGTTCACGGAATCGAGAAGCCCACGCTGCAGAATGTTTTTCCAAGGCCGCTGGTTTACCCATCAGCAATCGGTAAAATCTGTAAGAAAGTCAAGACGGTCAATGAAAGGCAAAATTAAGAGGAAGGTGTTACAGTTGCCTCCGAGCTGGACATTTTGTGCAAAACTGTAATTTAAAGAAAAGGTGCGAAGTTCTGTAACAATACAGGATCTCACCACAAGGCACTATGTCCTCAGAAGTTTCAAAGAGGACTACAAAGGTGGAAAGAAACCACAAACGTAACGTAACGTGGCGGAAGGAACTTCACTGCAGTAGCAAAGATCAAGGGTCACGATAATACCACTAAGGCATGTCGAATTCTCCTAGATTCTGGAAAACAACGCAGCTACCTTACCCTAAGGGCCGCTAAAGATTTGGATCTTCAGACGAAAGATCATAACAATCTTACAATATTCAGCTTTGGATGTCGAAGCCCTAAAGAGTTAGAGAGTCCACTAGTCAAACTAGGAATAACAACACAAGGAGTACCATGACCAGAATAGGATATACTAGGTTGGAATGATGATGATGGTTCCTTGTCAGATAGAGTTAAGACTTTGATCGGAAACGACTACTATTAGAGCAAATGTCAGTGCTACCTATTTTCAGTCCTCTTGTGATGTACGTTTGAGCCCACCTGATTGACCATTGAACGATGGGAACTTGAGATTTCTATGGGACCTAGAATCAATAGGGATTACAGACTCACTCAGACTAAACAGAGATGAGGAAGCCGTGAGAAATTTCAATAAACCGCGGAATATAGAGACAATAGATACTATGTCAGCTGGCCCTGGAATGACTATTCGTCGGGCAAATCGTTACGGATTGTATACGCTTCAGCGTAAACAAAAGAAAACAAGAGTCTACATGAATACCAATATTGCGGTTCAATCCTACTAGAGGACCTGACTGGACTAATTTTAAGATTTAGATGTCACCCTATAGGATTAACAGCGGACATAAAAAAGGCATTTTTACAGGTATGTCTTAACAAAAAAAACAGGGACGTAACAAGGTTTCTATGAATAAAAAACATAAACAAACCAGCAGAAAAGGACAATCTCATTCACTTCAGATTCACACGTGTACCATTTGGAATAAATTCCAGTCCGTTTATTTTGAATGCTACTGTTAAACATCATTTACTAAAATCCGAAATTTAGACGTTAAAAGACTAGCAAATTACATTTATGTAACAACCCTGTAATGGGGACTAATACGAAAGAAGACGCTTTGGATTTGTATAGAAACTCGTTTTGACTGAGCTAAATCAGGAAATTCCGCTGGGCCGGACGATAATCATATAGAGGTTTTAAAATTGCTAGAAGAGGACCATGTAGATGCTCTGGTCAATCTCATCAATATTGTCTATGACTCAGGAAACATCCCGAAGGACTGGCTAAAGTCAACTTTTATCACTCTCCCAAAGAAGAAAAATGCAAAAAGATGTGAGGACTTTCGAACCATTAGCCTCATGAGTCAAGTTCTAAAGTTGTTTTCCAATTTCATCCAGTTTGGTTTCCGATCCGGAGTGGGAACTAGAGAAGCGCTGTTTGCGGTACAAGTCCTGATCCAGAAATGTCAAGACATGCAACAAGACGTCTTCCTCTGCTTTAAAGATTACGAGAAAGCGTTCGATACAGTGATGCATGATCACCTTATTAAGATTCTGATTGACATCGGGCTGGATGACAAAGACATCCGCATTATCAAAAACTTATACTGGAACCAGCGCGCAACTGTCCGAGTTGACGGAGAGGAAACTCATGAAGTGGAGATCAAAAGGGGGGTCAGACAGGGCTGCATTCTGTCCCCAACACTGTTCAACTTATACTCTTAAACAATCATGGCAGAAGCATTAGAAGGCATAGACTGTGGCGTGACTGTCAATGGGCGTGGTGTTAATAATCTTCGATACGCAGACGACACAGTCCTACTAGCGTCTACTGAAGCGGACTTGCAAAGTAATTGTAAACCGAGTAAACGAGTGTAGTTTATGGGCCGGATTGAAGATGAATATAATGAAAACAAAGTTCATGGTGATCTCTAGAAGCATCCATCGCAACCTAAACATATCAGTATCAGGGCAGAACATCGAAAGAGTACGCTAATATAAATACTTAGGCACTTGGCTCACTGAAAGCTGGGATAGCGAACTAGAGATAAAAACTAGGATTGAAATAGCTAGGAGTGCCTTAAAAAAAAAAATTAAGGTCCTATGCAACCGAAACTTAAAGATACCCTCGCGTATTCGTCTTCTGCACTGTTATGTCTGGCCTATCCTTCTATACGGATGTGAGTCTTGGACAATCAAGGAAAAACTCAGAAAACATATGGAAGCGTTTGGGATGTGGTGCTATAAACGCATGCTGGCTATAAGTTGGACTCAGCGAGTTACCAATGAGGAGGTTCTACGGCGGGTTGACCGAAAACGCTAACTTTTGCAGACTAGGAAAAAGAGAAAAGTTGCTTATTTAGGCCATGTGCTAAGGCACCAAAGATATGAGCTGCTGCAACTCATAATGATGGGCAAAGTCGCAGGAAAAGGGAAAGTAGGTCGGAGAAAGAAGTCTTGGCTGCACAACATTAGGGAGTGGACTGGGATCGCGAATGCAGCCGAACTATTCCGCCTCGCTGGAGACAGGGAGGGATTTGCAGAGCTTACTGCCAACCTTCACTAGTTGGAGAGGCACTATTAGAAGAAGAAGATGGTTTGACAGCTATATGCAGGCAGCCACTTAATCGCCGTCGCTGGAGTAACTAAAACCGTTTCCAGCGCGGTGCGTCACCTGACGCATTAACGGCGTACTTTACGTGTATTACCTCTTTTTTAGGGTACTGTACCCAAAGGGTAAAAAACGGGACCCTATTACTAAGACTCCGCTGTCCGTCCGTCCGTCCGTCTGTCACTAGGCTGTATCTTATGAACTGTGAAAGTTAGACAGTTGAAATTTCCACAGAAAATATATTTCTGTTGCCGCTATAACAACTTATACTAAAAAACAGAATAAAATAAATATTTAAGGGGGATCCCATACAACAAACGTGATTTTTTTGCTCGATATTGATAACGGCAACAGGTAGACGCTTGAAATATCCACAGAATATTTAGTTATATATTCACTTTAAAAATAAATAATTAAATGAGAATAAAACAAATATTTAAGGGAAGCTCCCATACAACAAACGTACAATATATGCAATGAAAAAGTGAAACTCCATTTAATGGCAAAGAGAGCTTTTCCTACAAAAGAAGTCTTACAAAAATTGCTTGGACTAGGAGATCAAGAAAGCCAGTTTCTATACATTCTCATATATCTCGTTACTAGGACCACATAAATTGACATAGCTTCAGTTTCATCTGAGGCTCGCGTTTCTTTTGTCGTGAAGCGCGGAGGGTGCGGCGGGTGGGGGAGGGCGAGGGGGTCTAGGGTTGACAAATGGGCCGCTCCGAGCATCCGCGAGCGATACAATCGGTGCGTTGCTTACTGTGCTCCGTTGTAGGAAAAAAGTAGGGTTGCCAATTGTGATTAATGTTTCACGTGATTAGCTTTTTAATTTCAGACATTTCTTTGAGATACTGTACTTCAAAGATCTCAAATAAATTTTAAAAACAAAAGCAACACAGAGTTTTTGTCATAATATCCAATTTTATTTTAATGTATAACTAATAGCATAATATAATCTAAAGAATCTAAAACTTTTAACATTATGTTGTATAACATAAAGTTATCTTATTTACTAACATTCAAAATTTTATCTGCTGTAGGGATTCAAAAAGTAGATTCAGAAAATTATTTCAAAATCAAAACGAAAGTCAAAATGATTAATCCAAGAGGTTTTTTCAATATACAGAACTATAACTTGATGATATACGCTTATAAAATCAAACACATAACATTATGCCTTGAGCTACTGACACATAATTTTAATAATAGTAGATGGAATTTCAAGATAGCGAAACAATATTTTATAGCCGGGGCGCTATTTTGAATCCAGAGTGGAGCGAAGGAGGAAAAATAATTTTGCGACCGAGTGATACAATCTACTTTTGATCACCCCCTATGATAAAATAAGTAAGTGCAACTTAAGAAAAAGAATAGTACGGTTATTTATTTCTATACAATTAGAAACAATAAGGCATAACACATAAACAATTAGAGACTAATGTTTATGTTTGAATAATTGTGGAAGTGTACAAACATAAACATTGGTTTGTAAGTTGTATGTTTGAAACATTTTAGCGGCCGAAACAATATTATTTGAAGTTAATATAATACTTTTAGTATCACACCTTGAGAAAGATGCATTTATCACATCACACGAATGTTATAAAGGTGAAAGATTTTTTTTTTCTGAACTGACAATGCAGTTGGCTGTTGCAGCCATTACTGCTTCACCGGGCTTTTTGGGGCGAGACTCTTAAGGAGCCTCAGCCCATATAGCGCCCAACGCTCAAGGGTTCCCCACGGGGGAGCCTCGGCTTGGGTTGTCGCTCTAGGAGGCGTCCCTTCGACCGGCGTGAGCCTCGAACCCTAAGGTGAGTCACCGCCAGGAGGGGAGTTCCCCGTTACGCGGTTGCGGTTGCGATTGAGTGGGGGCGAGAAGCGCCGCGGCACTCTTTGATACCTCGTTTATCCTTGCGGACGCTGACGAACCCGGGGACGTCGGCGTCGTGTTAGGGGGAAGCCCTTTTAGGGGAGGTAGTACAGACTAATCTCGCTATTCGGACAGCGAGATCGTCATTTGGAGCCGTTAGTACGTACCGAGGCCGCCTAGCTATAGTTTTACGACCATGCCGAGGTCAGTCGGGGGGATGATAAGTTGTGGATTGCACAATTAGTCGATTCGGGTGATTTTGTGAAGGGGTCTGAAGTTTATGGAGATTGCGTTTGGATAACGCATAGACTACGCTAGCCTAAGCTAGTGTGGGTTGGATGCAAGTTGTGTAAAGATTCAGCTTATTTCTAAGCGACATCTAACTGTACTTGTGTGTTATTGGCCTTCCTACATTTATTGGCATTGTTATAATATTATTTTATTTTTTCAATGTAATTATATTTTGTACAAATATTTTCTGTCATATTTTGTTTTGTCACAGCTGGAGATTATAGCAGTAACTATGTGACAACCCTAGAACACGCGTCACTGGACTCGTCCCAGTGTGCCATTACTCACTGTCGGCCGCCATTTTCGAGGCGCCACGCCCGCTACGCTGCTACGCTGCTACGAGACGCTACGGAGCTACGCGATGCCGTAGCGTAGCTGTTACGCCGGTGTTCTCTTGTGGTCCTTAAACTTTTAATGACTGTTTGATATCTAATGAGAGTTCAATTTTAGTTAGGTTATTGGAATGGCGAAATCGAGAAAAAATGGTGGAGTGTGAATTAGTTCGCCTGCACCAGAGGTTCCGCACAAAGCAAGACATAAACTTAGTGGATATTTTTGTAAACTTAAGCATAGTTTCGCTTGTTAATTGTAAATTATAATAATTAGGTTGTTCATAAAAAATACGTTTATTTTTAACCTTTTTAATTAAAGTTTTTAATGATTAATAAACGATATTTTTTTAGCGTTATTAATAAAAATAAATTAAAATTAGAATAGCTCTATGGGAATAAGGTTCTTTCTTCATTGGTTTCTAGGGTTTTGTAGTCAAACAATAAGCCATTAAAAATTAGGTTTATTAAATATATTGATAAAGAAAATGGAAATTCACAAAGTAAACTTATACTTTTTTTCACGATCAAGAATTCCGCGCGGGCGCAGCTGTGTCCTTAAACTAATTCATTGGAAAAATGAAAGAAAGATGCAAAGGAGGAATACTGTAGGTATAATATCTTTAATATTTTTCATAATTTTTATCACTTATCAATGGGGATTTTGAAGAAGAAAAAACTGATCAAGAGTTCCGTACTTAATAGAATTCCTAATAACATAAACATCCGTGAAGTATAGACAGACGGACGGAAACCGAATCCTCATTAATGGTATAATTTTTTTTAATACGGAACCCTTAAAAATAGTAAAGTAAACCTTTTCTGTATATATTTTTTTAAATCCACAATATCACATTACATTTTTAGGTTTCCGTAGCCAAATGGAAAAAATGGAACTCTTTTTGTTTTGTCATGTCCATCTGACCATCTGTCTATCCGTCCGTACGTCTGTCTGTCCAACTCCTAGTCTAAAAGTCAAAGCCTGCAACTATAAACAATTAAGAAAAAGTGTCTTCTAAACGCCACACAGTTTTGTAATGAAATTGAGAAAAGGGTGAATTTTCAAAACGTGCCCTTTTTCGTACCTTTTAGAGGCGCAATTTTAATCTCACAAAATCTTATTGACGAGAGTGGCACTGATATAACGATAAATACTTTAACTAACTAGTATGTATTTTTCTTATTTCAGAGACATATAAATTAATTCATGTTTATAATTTATTTATATCCATCCATACAATACACGAAAATGTACTCTACAGGAATAGCGTAGATATAATTTCAAGTCTCTTATACATAGAAGTATTTACTACTTTATATAGGTAATAACTATAATCTCAAGGCGATTGTGTCTATTTTTGTGATCTTAAAAACGCTATTTTATGAATAGTTATTTTTATAAATCTTTACATACCCAACACTTTGAAAACTATACTGCTGCAGAGGGTGTGGGTTTAATTCCCGCACTGGACAAACATTTATGTGATAAACATTTGTGTTTGTCTTGAGTCTAGGTGTATTTATGTATGATATGTATGTATTTACGAAAAAAGAATATATGTATAAATATTTGAATGCTTGTCTGGTTTTCATTATACAAGCTTTGCTTCGTTTGTAATCAGATGGCGCTGTGTCCAAAATTATTATTAATATCCTACTAATATTATAAATGTGAAAGTTTGTAAAAATGTCTGGATGGATGTTTGTTAGTCAGTAACGCTTTAGCCACTGGACGGATCGGGATGAAACTTGGCACACCTATATATTAGGTCCTGGAATAGCACATAGGTTACTTTTTATCCCGAAAAATTCAAAAGTTCCCGCGGGAATAACTATAACCGAGCTTAGACGAACAATAGCTATAGCTACAGCGTACTGTAGCAAACGTCATAAGTATAATAATTAAGGAGTTCCACGCCGCTAACCAAATTTAGGGCGGGCGGAGCCGCTGGCAAAATCTAGTTGTTATGATATAACACGAACGCCAATTAAGTCTTTATTGAGAGTTTTAAAAATTTAAAATACCTACAATTTATGTATATATTTATAATATATATATATATATTTAAATTAGTTATTTCAATCTGTCATCATTTGTTATATATCTACATAATAATCTTTGCATCCTCACTGAATAACATTTAATTTGGCGAGGATTTTTGTGTATTTGCTCTGTTGATCCAAATGAAATGAAATAACCGTGTTCTACGGGACATACGAGCTCAGATCCTGAAAAATGTGAAAAAATTATCATGTATACGTTTGATCTGCTTGTACCCCTTTCACTATTTTTGAACAGCATTGGCAATGACATCTTCATAGTTTTTTTGTGCAAATACTTTTCAACTGTGGCAAATCGTATAAACTATCATAATAGTTGTTTAAAGTCGCACATGCAATACCTGTTTGGTTGTTGTAAGTTTGTTGTGAAGTAGCATTTGATAGAGCATAAAGATTAGCCTATGTATGTCCCATTCCAGGGCCCAACCTATATGAGTGTAAAGTTTCATCCCGATCCCTCCAAAGGTTAAATAGTGATTGAGTAACAAACATCGATACTTTCGCATTCATAATATTAGTAGGATAAAATACATATATTTGAAGAATATCTTGTCTTTCTTGGGGTAATTGTAGCGTAACCAGACTAGCACGTTGGTGACCGAAATCGACAGGCAGCGTAATCTCTCATCGTGAAAGCGCGTCGCGCACTGAAGCTTCTATTGCGATGACACAATTCTAACGAAATTCAAGTAGAGCTTATTTATTTAATTTTAGTTACAAATATAAAAATCTGTATTCAAATAGATACACGTGGTCTATTTTGTTTTTTTTTATTTAATCTCCTTATTAAATAATACAGTTTTTTGATTTAATGGCGGTAAGCAATAAATAAAATCTATTACTTTTTAGCTATTTTCAAAAATGTATTTTGCTTAGCGTCTAGATTCTAGAATAAAGACAAGATATCTTTAATGTATGTATTTTATCCTACTAATATTATAAATGCGAAAGTATGGATGTTTGTTATTCATCCACTGGACGGATCGGGGTCAAACTTGGCACACATATAGGTTGGGTCCTGGAATAGGACATACATAGGCTATTCTTTATCCCGGAAACTTCAAAAGTTCCCGCGGTACTCCCTTATTTAACGAACTATAGCTGCAACTATAGAATACTACTTAGAACAAACTTCTTGAGTATAATCAATGGGTTACCGTTAGAATCATGCGCTGATAACCAAATTTAGGGTGGTGGAGGATCCGCTAACAAAATCTAGATTTTATATTTTAGCTATCGCAGTAATTGTATAGTTCCTAATCATCGATGAAAAACCAACAAAAACACAAAATACGATCTGAATTTGTCTATGCGCTCTTGATAAAATGTAACAGTTGTAGCAGAATAAGAATACTTTAAACGTTTTTATAGTGTAGATTGCTATGTTAGTAAATACCACACCAAACCAGATTTCATTGGTCGTTTTGGTGCAACGTTAATCATTTCGGTGGGCAAAAACGCCACTAAATAATGACAAATCAGTTATGAGACGATTCCCAATTAATTATTTACCCAATAAATATATACTCTATATATATATATATATATATATATATATATATTTTATACCACTATGGTGGCAAACAAGATTACGGCCCGCCTGATGGTTATTATGATATTAAATGATGCAAGATTGTACATCACAAAATTACTAAATGTTACCAAAACACATCTCTCGAAAGATTGACTGACCAGACACTTAAAAATTGAATTTCGAACATTCATCCAAATGATAACTAAAGCAAAAATAACAATTTTTATATAGTAAGACAAATATGGTATTAGACTGCTTAAAAAATTAGATATTAGTAGGTATTCGCAAGTCATAACAAAGAGGGGTGAGTGTGGGACCAGAACAATGTTTCCCTATTTTTAAATATTTATATATTTTTCATTGGAAGTCAATAAGATGCATTATCTAAAATTATTTCTAAGGTGTTAAGTTGAAATTAATATCAAATACTAATTAATGTCCACGGTCAGTTAAAGTTGTAAAATATGCTCATACTACGGTCACATTTGTCGCATTTTGTGACACAAATAAATCAAAACCTATGGGCTACTTCCCGTTGACCTAGAATCATGAAATTCGGCAAAAAACAAGATGTTACATCACAAATATCGGACAAAATCCAAAACCTGATCATAAACCTGTGTGACTTGATCTCATGATGGAAGAACTATCCACATGTAATAAGTCTGTATGGAACCCTCGGTCCGCAAGCCAGACTCGCACTTGGCCGGTTTTTTTCTATTACAAGTAAACCGTATTTCTCGAAAAACTTGATAACAGGTATAATAAGTTGTTATCATATTTTATTTTAAAATAAAAACGAACACAAAACTCCCATTTACTATCCTAATGAATAAAATATATGAATGCTCTCCTTTGCTAAATTTCTTTTGTAAATAAGTCTGTAAATAAACCTTAGCCAACTGTCCAACTGTTTTACGCAAACACCTTTCCAAAGTTTTTCCGTCGACAGCACTTGATCAATGGCGCTAATTCACTTTCGTAGTTTTGTCATGCCATAAAATTGCCATGAGAGGTAAAAATGAGTCTTAATAAAGAATCAGATTTAATAAACTATACAGAAAAATCCAGCAAACCTGGTTCAGAGACTTTCTTTGACTGGTTTTCAGGAATACGTTTTGTTTTGTTTAAAGAGGTACTCTCGAACTTCATTCGATGCACTCGAAGCACTCTATAGGAGTTGATATTTTGAGATCTTAATAACGACCATTTTTGTTTATAAATTGTACTCATTTAGTTTTTTCAATGTTTGCTTTTAAATTGTTTAAGTCAAGCCATTTAATTACGTCATTTATTGTATTATTAATCTCATTTTCATAATTATTTATGTCAGTGCATTTTATGGAAATAGACATGTCATCTGCAAATAATGTTACATTATGATTTACAATACTTGGGATGTCTTTAATGTCAAAAATAGTAGGGGCCCAAGAATACTTCCTTGTGGCACGCATTGGCAGGTTATTTTTCAATTTATTTTAATTTCCGTATCCTGCAAGCGATTAATGAGATAGGCTCTTATTTAATTGTTTGTAACACCTCGAATACCATAACAATAACATTTATTTCAAAATCAAAAGCTACGGACATATCAAAGAAAATAGTTGTTTTGGGGTGCTAGGATCCATGCAAAATGAAACTTCTTTGACCAGCGAAATAATGCCTAAGTTGTAGACTTGCCTTTCTGAAATGCATTGTCACAATAGCGACAAAAATGGCATTTTTTTATTGCATTTAATTAGAAGCTTAATTTTTTTACATCTATAAGTGACCGCAGACTTTTTATTTAGTATTTGATATCAATTTCAAGTTGATACTTCTACGCGTTCTTGAGTATAAAGGGTCTTAACAGACAGACGAACTTTTTTTAATGTGTTATAACTACAAAAAATAACGAATTTCGGATTTTCGTATATTTGTGATGTACCTTGCTTCGTGTCGAATTTCATGATTCTAGAACAATGGGAAGCACTCTATAGGTTTTGATTTATTTGTAAATTCTGTATCTTTTTAATGAGTTGACAAGCTTGATATTTGAAGTTGATTTTTCTACAGCTTCAAGGGACCGTAGACCTAATTTAAATTTATTATTATTATTTAAAAATTTAAAAAAAGTATTTAATATTAATTTGAACTAGATGCGTTCACGCGTTTCTGAGAAAATGGGTCTTCACAGCAGATGGCGTTGTTACCTCAATTTGTGAAAAGAATGTTCTGGTAGTCGTTGGACTACCAGCAGACATGGAATTAAGGGCATTCTTATCGTTTGTTTTCTTGCTAGCTAGCAGTAAGGTATAGGAGATACGGGCCGTTCAGGCACTGGCGGAGTTTCTTGAATCTATCTTGAATAATTTTGGTTGCCAATTTCTAAGTTCTCTGCCAATCTCTTAGCCTTAATAGGCCTGTTGACGCCTATTTGGTTTGGTTTTTGGTTAATGTCGCAATCGAATTTGTTGTTTCCGAGATAATTAAGTTTGAGTGAAGCAATTTAGAAATTTTCGACGCAAAAACACTTACGCAGACAAAGCCTACAGGCAGCTAAAGTCAGTTGTCAAAATTCTTGGTAATTTTGGTGGAAGGAGGCGAGCGACTCAAAAACATCACGTGTCAACCTGGTTTGCTGCGATTAGATGAGCGGTTCGTGAGATACTGGTATGCCGAAAGTACATTAAAACATAACGGTAGAGTTTGGCAAAACTATGGATTCCATGTCAAAATACTGACTAAAAGCTTTCTTCCCCTTTCCCCTCATATGTTAGGCATTTTCATTTGCTCTATGAAACAGTTCCGTTTCCACTAGTTGTAAAAGATTTTTAATTTAATTTAGTTGTATTACCTGCAGCTCTATGAAACAATTCTACAGTATAAGACTAGCTTTTGCCTACGGTTCCACCCGCCCTAAATTCGGTTATCGGTGTAGGATTTTAACGGCAACTCCTTAATCATAAAAAAAAACGACTCATACTTGATGGATTCAGGTATCCCCTCCTTTTTCGGTACTCAAACTATCGCCATGCCAAATTTCATCTTACAGCGGTTTACGGTTACTTTCACATTCATAATATTTATACATATATGGATGTTACGCATTTTGAGTTTCTTTATAATTTTTAAAGTAGGTAGTTTATTCAGTGCATTAAGGATAACGTGATGAGAAGACCCGCATACGCTGGAAAAACGTATGTGAAGTCCACAATCTGCACTATAGCCCAAATTGTTATATATATATATAGGGATATATTTGTAGGCAGGTAACGAATCTTAGAAAATACGCTTTTATAAAGCTCGTCATTTTCTGTACTTGAGACAGTTTGACAACAGCATTCGGGGTCTATTACGTCTTCTTAGTCTAAAAGTATTCGGGGTCTATAACGTCGTCTTAGCCTAAAAGTATTCGGGGTCTATTACGTCGTTTTAGCCTCAAAGTATTTTAGTCTAAAAGTATTCGGGTTTTTTACGTCGTACTTTCTTATAAGTATTCGTGGTCTATTACCAGGCCACGCAGAAATTTTTGAGAAAAATGTTTTTATGTATAAGGCATTAGCCACTTGTAATTATTTAGAAAAATTTGGTTATTAAAAAGTAAAAATACCATTGTTCGAATTTCGAATATCCCTCCACATTTTTTTGAGAGCTTAGTTAAATTATCGTGTTTCATTTAAAAATGGATCTGCATCGAAAACATTTGCGTCCGATGATTTTCTACGATTTTAAATGTGGCCTAAAACCTGATGAGTCATTCGATCGACTTTAAATGGCTTTTATGAATAAAGGACCTTCAAAAGCAACCATCTACCGTTGGCATAGCGAGTTCAAGTGCGGTCGCCTTACTTTGGACGATGAACAAACAGTGGTCGTCCTACGACAGCTGTCACGGAAGAAAGTGTGCTGGCAGTAAAAAATTTAATTCAAGAAAACAGGCGAATTACATACGAAGAGATTCAGTATACACTGCAGAATGGTTTAGGAAGCGTTTACAAGATTCTACACGAGTACCTTTGCGGGAGGAGGATAATTTCGCGCTGGGTGCACAACCTCACCGAAACTCAGAAACAGGCCCGTCTAGGCGCGTTTACGACATTGTGACGACTCCTGGATTTATCAATGCGATCCAGAAACAAAGCGGCAGCCGACAGTTTGGCTGTTTCAAAACGAGGCGTAGGCGTTGGGCCTACGAAAGTGAAGCGATCGAGAAGCGAAGGGAAATTTTGATAGTTATTTTCTTCACTTTTACGGGATATCTGGTTTTAATTCCATTACGAGACCAAAGCAGCATCTACGCCGAATGGTATACCACAAAATGCCTGCCAGAAGTTTTTTCTGCAATAAGCAACAAGCGACCAAACACCGGGCTCCGCGGGGTACTCTTCACTATGACAACGCGCCCGCGCATTCAGCGCTTATAACGAGGGACTTCCTAGACACCACATCGGTCAGAGTCTTGGGTCACCCACCTACAGTCCTGATCTGGCACCGTGTGACTTCTTGTTATTCCCTAAAATAAAAAATCAGCTGAAAGGGATACAGTTTTCAATGCCGGGAGACGCGCTAGCAGCGTTCGAGAAAGGTGTCTGTGGCGGATTGAAAAAAATGTTTCGAAAATTGATTGAGACGCATGAAACTTTGTGTACAGGCTGCTAGAGAGTTTTTTGAAAAGATTTCATGAAAAAAATTTATCCATAGAAGTTAGTTTTTAAGTTTCTCAAAACTTTCTGAGTGTCCCACGTACGTCGTCTTAGCCTAAAAGTATTCGGCGTCTATTATATCGTCTTTTCCTAAAAGTATTCGGGGTCTACTATGTCGTCTTAGCCTAAAGACGTCCACTGCTGATAGTAGGTCTCTCCCATACGCTGTCTTTGCGTTTCTTACCAGATCGTCTGCCCACTTGAGGACAACCCACGCTGTGTCTTTGTCCTATTCGATATCTCCACTCAAGCTTGCTAACTGTTTAAGTTACTCGTATGTCCGTAACTTTATCGTCGATTTTTCTCATATCTTTTTTATAATTATGTAATAAAATAAAATAAAACAATTTTTTTTTAAGATTTTAATATTTTTTACACAATTTGTAGCATTCATAATGCCGACACAATTCGTCAGTATCTCCACACGTCCCTTCAGCGTCAGTGTTACTATTTTATTTCGTATATATACCAGTCACTATCATTGTATATCTACTTATATGCAACTCGCCAAATCATACAATACAAATATATAACTTTTTGTTTCTCGATCCGTTTTAATAATTGAAGTTATCCGCTGAGAGACGCACAATGTTTTTAGTAAAACTATATTTACAGTAACTTGATGACTTTCTGTATGTATAATGTACATATACATATTATAATAAAGAGAAAAATCAAAATAAAATTCTTCAATTAATACATTAATGCCTAATAACTACTATTTAAGATTTTTCTCTTAATAAAAATATATTACACGCAATGTATATAACAATAATAATAATAGGGCAATATTAACAAATTCCGGTTCTTGTAAACTTATTTTTTTTTTCAAATTGAATTTTAATACTGCCACTTCACTGGAACAAAACGATATTTGTACAAAGAAAGTAAAAATAAATGATTCACTGATATATTTACAATTAACAAACTTTTTCCACAACAAGATAAGCATTGTGACATGATTTTTATTTACGCCAAATATTAGCTTGAATACCGCAATATGACGTTATTAAATATCATGCCACAAGACAATATGGTGATTATTACCCTAGAATAAAGCTTGTTTTGGGATAACTTAACTCCTCTATCAAAAGTTATACCGTAACTAGGATCAATATATGACATTTTTTATCCCCTTCGTATACATTGCTTAAGGCTGTAATGCACTGCATTACTTAGTCGTATGTTTTTGATGACGTAAAATTAAAGAGTTCCGTGGTATCAGATATAGGAAATAATTAATTTATTGGTATACATACAATTTAGAATACTATACTTTTCTCCCACGGAACAACGTAGGTACTAGGGATTCATAAAACTATGAATAGTTCAGTCAAGAAAATCACTCATATTTCACTTCTTCAAAGGGCTACAAAACAAAGAAACAGAGTAACAGACGAACATTAAAAAATTCCTATAAACATTGGTTTCCTCTTTAATTTTGTAGTCCTAAAAAGTATGAGAACAATTAAATACATATATGGTCTCCTGGTAACGTTAAAGGCAATTAAAGCCGAAGGTACACTATACGTAAAATCTCATCTTTTTCAACATTGTAAAATATCATTTTTGTCATCGTATACATCGGTTACAAATTGTGCTAGGTTTACAAACATCAAGGCAAGGTGAAACAATGGATATCTCAATTATAATATTACAGTAATAATAATATTTCGAAGATATGTATTTTAACCTGTAACGTAAAAAAATATAAAATTACTGCCCTGGGTAAAAAACGTGAAATTGACAATGTCCTAGGAGTACAATTTGAGCTTATTTATACAATAAAAGATTTTTTTACAAACAAAAATGTTCAACAGTTCGAATAACTATTGTGTTTGATGCACTGAAGAGAAAGAAATGAACAAGGAAGACTAAGAGATTTAATAAAAAACACTGGCATGAATAGTGATGTGCAGAGGTAAATAAAAAAAATATTTAAAGAGGTAATTAACATCTCTGTTTTTTTTTTAATGAAAAAGATAGCCTTTAGTAGAAGTTAAATCAGCTGTAGTCTTCTACAGAAAAAAAAAACACGAGTCAAACCAGATAAATTAAAAGGATCCAACTCAAGTATATTTATGATCTATTTTCATATTAGGTATTCTGTATTTAGCTCAAGTACTTCCAGTGATAGTTACATTATAACTTACAACTATTCAAATTATTTATATTTACGTAATAACAATACACAATTAGCTATAAATATTTATACGATAACTTCAAACCTTTTTATTGTTATATTCATCAACTTTGCTCCTATTATTCCGAGTGATAAAACCGTTTTTTTTTTCATTTATAATAGGTGATTGCACCAGTTATATTACAGCGTCCATAACGTCACTTCGCGTTAATTTACATTTACATTAATTTAAACATTAAAGTTGACTTTAAATCTTACTTTAGGAGATCGTATACTGTTTCAAATATTACAAAATGTTTTGCTTTATGTACATTTAGCATCGTTCTCCTGTTTGTTCGTATCACGTGCCAGAGTCCTATCACATGAGGCCGCGGCGACGCGTCTCTCGCCCGTTGTTGGACTCTTGGTGTACGTAGTGTTGCGCAAGCGTCGCGTCGGCCACGGCTCGGTCCAGCGAAGGCCGAACTTTGTGTTATTCATATCTAAAACAAAATTAACAAATATCGTTACTAATAATGTGATTTTTTGAGAATAATATGCATTATTCTAAACATTTTAATGATTTGCCCGTGGCCTCTGAATTTTAGTTTTATTTCCATACATCAAAAACCTATATATTTTTAAGCTATTTAGTAAAAATATTTATATTAAAGTTTGGACCCCCCCCCAAAAGTAAATTTTTAGTGTTTGAACACTTTCCAAAATAAATTCCTAGCTTTCGCCTTACGTTTAGGAATAGGGGATCCGCTATATGTACTTTTTATTTTATAATGTGGATTTAAATATTATGTAGCTTAACATTTAGTAATTTTAATCTGGTATACTTATATATTTATATGTTTTTGCTCAGTTTTAAGATTTAGAATTTTATTCAAAAGTATTATTAATTATAAATTCTTTTTCAAAATTTCTTGATAACATATATAGGCAGTGTTTATTCACTTTACATTTACTTATGTTCTATTCACCATTGCTTTTTTAATTTTTTTTGGACAGTAATATTAATATTTATAAATTTAAATTTATAAAAGTAACAGACGTTCGTTGTTCTCTATCAGCCAATTTGAATTTGAATTGCTTTTAAAAGAAAATTTTGACACGAGCCCGTTTGTTCTAAATTATACCCAAATGGAACCAAGCAAAATTAAAATTTTAGTACTTATAAGAATGTAATGTAATGTAAAATAACGTATTACGTTAGCCTAATTGCGTAACAAATATTAATTTTGTATACAAAAAAAGTGCAAAGATGTTGAGATCTAATTTCTTTTAAATTCAGTAAAGACTAGAATTCGGATAAAATGCTTTGAAAGAGTTTGAATCTAAATTATACTTACATTTACAAAATTACAGGCTGCATTAGAGATGGTGTCCATAGTACTCGGCGGGGTAGTGCGCGTACCCCTGGTGGAAGGCGGGGTCCGTAGGGGGCCTGTGCATCATCTGCTGCCCGTCCATCATGTACCCCATCGTGGCTTCAGGGCTGTAGGCTCCGCTGGGGCCCGCGTGAGGGAACACTGCGGGGTAAAACACTGACCAGTTAATTACGCTTGCCGTGTAGGCTCACATCGATTGCTACTGCATTTGAAAACTGTCAACCATTTTCAAATTTCTTATGTTGGAATTTGGAAAAAAAAATATTTCTTTTATTTAAATCAAGGTTTTTTTTTAGTACGATTGCATGTTGAGAATAAACCACAAATTAAAACTAGATCAAATGCTATATGTGTGTTGTTAGCTGTTACGGAGTTCAGTAGTCAGCAGGCTACCTTGGCTGCAGCAACAGGCCAAGATCACTTTTATCGTATGTTTCCATCACCATCATAAGTACAGTATCATCAGCTCGATCGGATAATAGGAAGTGAGTTAAAATTGACGTACAAAATTTGAACCGGAAGAATAACAAGTTTAGTTTAGTAGTTAATAATAATACTTATTATACAAGCCTTAATAAACTTGTCACTTTCATTAAAAGCTTGGTAAAAAGCAAAATATACAGAGAGATGATGTTTTAGAACACTAGTGTGAGGAAATGAAGCCGTTTCGGCAATTCCACAAACTGTTTTTGGAACATTTTTAGCTTATGTATTTATCTATTATCGCGTCTTCTGATTTTTTTAATTTAATATGTAGTATGATTTTTAAACAGTTCGTATTGTATCATATTGTTTCATCTTGTTTTTAAGTAATATGCTAATGCTGTTCTTTCATTGATTTCGATTGAAAACGAGTAATAAATCTTCCTACAAAAGTAAAACGAAAAACATCTATCCAATTGTTATATTCACAAAACGTAGGAATTCGCTCAATTTTACCACAAAACTGTTATGTCTTCCGATCGCAATATTTCCAGGGGATTATCAATCGCGAAGTAATGGTGTTCGGCCATTATAGACGCCGATTTCCGCTGCCTCCTCGTCTCGTGGGGCTTTATGGCCGCACGCGCCATTGGGCCTAGAGGGTTTGGGACAAACACAGGGACATCACTAATGTCTTGGCTGAGTCTTAGATAAATATTATTTGTATGTATAGACAATTTATTTATTATATTTAGGCAATTGGATTTTTAAAAAGACTTATCAAATTACACCTCACATTCACTGACACAGAGTAAACTGAAGTGAAAATGGTTTTTAACATGAATCGTAAGTTGTTGTATAAATTAAAAAAACAATTGTACTGCCGATTTTTATTTTTATGTTGTTTCTGAATTGATCCTTTATTCTTAAAGCTTCTGGATCGGTTTATAGCTCTAACTATTTTGACAAATCAGCAAAAGATGAAAAGTCCCATCATTGAGACACCGAGCTCATTAAAGCGGGTCTCCTGTGACTAGGACAACAGGAAGTAATAACGGAGCCCCCAGAGATGCCGGGAGGGCACCCAGCTACCAGGAAACTATGATTTACTACTAGGTAATCTTCAGAACGAGATTTTGATTACGTTTTTGTTTGTTATACTAGAAATTGTAAATTAAATTAATTTCTGTTTAATCAATTCCTACTGAAAATGTGAAAAGATTTATTACATATTATATATAAAAGTAATTGAGAATCTACGATTTGCGAAAAATAATTATTTGAAATAGGAATTTATCCTTTTATAAATTACTAGGATAACAACGTTTTGGCGACGAGTTTCCACTTTGAACAGGACTGCAATCTACAATATAAATAATATAGTCACGTATTCTAAATTCTAGTTTCCGACCGAACTGGCGCTTGCAAGCGAAGCCAAGTTTGCCGACTACGGAAAATGGAAAAATCAGAGGGGAAGAATAGACGGAAAATTGTTTTGGCAATAGACTCAAGTAAATAGCCACCGCATTTCCTGTGGTCAAGCCAAAAGGCGCTTTTCCAATCACTACATTATATGTTGTTCGTTCTATCCATTTTATGTATTCGTAGTTCCTAGTAGTGTTTGATAATTTAGTTTTTACTTACAAAATTCATACTCTTTTTAAAATGCTTTTAAAGTTTGAAACTTCGTAAATGTATGTAATACCGATGATAATACAAATTATTTGGTCCAGTGATCAGGAGGTGGAATTCTTCAATGGTTTCTAATAAACCCCTCAAATTTGGGCTCATTTGGTTTGTTTTAACGATTACAATACATTACACTTGTTGACGAATGTCTCATGATTATGCATCTTGGAGGTGGTTAGTGGAACTCTTCAAGGGTCACTAGTAAACCCCTCGAGTTTGGACTCATTTGGTTTATTGCAAATATTATAATTATTAAAAGCTAAGTCTATACTAATATCATAAAGAGAAAAGTTTTTTATGTAAATATTTTTGTATTGAATAGGCTCCGAAACTACTGGACCGATTTGAAAAATTCTTTTACCATTAGAAGCCGACATTATCCCTGATAAACATAGGATACTTTTTACCGCGGGAAAATGCTTCATTCGTAGGGGAAAACGGGTAATAGGACAACGGTTAGTAAGAATTGTCCTTCCGTACTTATCTTTTTCACATAACTTCTAAATGGCTTGACAGATTGGGTTGGGTATTTCGATGGTTTCACAGACACGAATGTATTATGCCATTAAGGAGGAAATATTCGATAGTTTGTTTTTTTCTATAATTGAGGAGCTGCCGTAAGAACCTACGCCGATAACGAAATTTAGCGCGGGCGAAGCCGCTGGCAGAGGCTAGTCACTAATATATTTGGTAAGCGTGTCTTTAAGTTTTTTTTTAACTACATATCATTATTGACATCATGAAACGTACATCAGATTTATCTTTTTGCCCAATCATAGAGGTGACCGTTGAAGGTAATACGAACACGAGACATCGTGGTTTATTAATTTGTCGACAAATGTACGTGTGTCGTGAAACCGATGTCAGAGTTCCGACGACTAGTGCCCATATATACGAATAGTCCGTGTTTCAACGTAGAACGACGGCGCTGGCTAATGAATTTATTATAAGGGCATAAATTGCTCTCTGATGCGACGCCATTACCGTTCCAGACTGTAAATTACAATTCGTTCGAGCGCGGCCATCCTACGCTATTCCCGACCAATCGTTTATTGAGCTTTTCGCCAGGATTAAATCGTGTTGCTCTTATCAGCCAGTCTTATTAAGTGAAATAAAAATCGTGCACTGTAAAAAAAATGTATTTTTTAAGGGAAATTACAACAGGCAAGATTTTCTAATCCGGGATAGGCGAGCTCTCGAATATTCGTATATCCACACACCAGGCGAGTATACATCGGCGATAGTCGGCGGAGGGGCGAGTGATGGATCGCCCGGGACGGGTCAACGAATTCGGACATTATTCTTTTTTACCCTTCTTGCGTTCCCGGCCTTCGCAAGAGTAAGCCCTTTTTCTGCGATGTCCTTTTTTTCCAGGGTGGAATTTTTGTTAGCTGCGTACGAGGCCCCGGGAACGTTTTATGGACTGTGTGCTACAATTACAAAGTAAAAATAGAATTGGCCGTTTGTAATGCTATTCCATATTGTCGACAGGGACGGAGATAAAATGTTTTTGTCGGCAGAAATTTTGTCTGTTTTTGTTCTACTTTTTATTTTGGTTCAATATTACGGTAAATGTAAGTCAAGAGAGTCCTCTTTCTATTTAATTTTGTCTTAAGGCATTTAGGACACATCTGTTAGTGCAGTGTCAGTATTAGGAGTGCATAATTTTGAAACGGTCAGCACTATCAGCCAGTACTAAAAGCTAGTCGAAAGGCTATGGCCTCCTGGGACGTTAGAGCGTTACTCAGGTGCATGCGACCGTCTGCATACTGTATGAGGGCACTCTACCGGACTTTGCGGTCAGCAAACTTAATTTTCGACTTCAAAGTCCTTTCAGGACGTGTGGCTTGGAAATTCAAATAGCAATACGTGACCGCTATCGATATTAACGGACACAAGATCACAAGATTCCAACCCTATAAATTTTTAAACAAAACAAAGGCCACACTCGCGGATATTGCTTAACTTTTTTTACAACTTTCTTTGTTTTGATTATAAAGGTACTATTGATGAACATTCTTTCTTTACGCATATATGTATACGCATAAAACGATAACACGATTATAATACCTTAAGTTGCCTGAGCTGTTAGATGTCCCCACTTTTGGCACCTATCTCTCTCTTTCAGGAAAGGAGGCCATAGTGCACCGCCCAATGCGACCAATATTACAACAGCTAAAACCGACGGTTTAACGTGCCATTCAAGCTCAGAAAAATGTATCACTAGAGCAGTCACCCATCCAATGATTGACAACGCCTGACGTTGCTTATCTTCGCATGGCGTGTCATATAATATACTTAAATAAATATAACCTTAAAAATAGATGTAAAAGAAAAATGTTACCTGCTCTAT
This sequence comes from Apoda limacodes, assembly GCA_946406115.1. Taxonomy (NCBI): domain Eukaryota; kingdom Metazoa; phylum Arthropoda; class Insecta; order Lepidoptera; family Limacodidae; genus Apoda; species Apoda limacodes. The sequence continues at coordinate 16,878,885 of OX291542.1, forward strand.
TTGACTGATCTATCATTGGTTGCACTATCCTACGTCTCGCGTTGATAAACCTGTAACAAAACAAATAAATCGTTACCTTTTGTACATATGTATGTCTTCTCCATAATTAATTTAAATCAATATTTAACAGTCATATAAGAATACTGTAATACCATTTGATGATACAACATGATATAAAGTAATTACTTTAGCAATATGTTACACGTCTGATGAATAAGTAATCTGCTCGCGAGTATGAACCCCTGCTGCGGCGAGTGCATTCCAAAATTAGCTGTCACTATGAATTTTGCAAACAAAATTTCAGATATTCTTCCGATTGCTTTGTGATTCGATTAGTTTTTGGCGTAGCATTGTTGTTTCACACTCGTGCTCAAAACAATTTAGAACAAAAATGAATTATAAAGGCAAAATATATATATTTCCCAACATAGTTCAGATAACTTCTGTGAGTTGTGTTATATTTAACGTGTCCCAAAACTAACAAAATTAATTACCATAAATTAAACAAAAGGCGAAACAAAATGGACATTCGAAATTAGCACACAAGTCCCAGGAAGGGACAACACTATCCCTTGCAAGGGCCACAGTAATTACTTCAGTAAAACATGGAAACGCGCGCCCGATGCGACTAATGTATTGTTAATATCAAGATTAGTTCATTAACTCTTCATCCACTAGGGTTGAGGCCCATAATACCCCTTCGACGGTCCTCAAGGGATGGGGATGGGATAAAAACAGTAGCAAATTTTATGACGCTCTACGGGAATCCGTTAAACAGTGACTCGTTTTAAATTTATCAATGGTAGATTATATTTGGAAAACAGCAGTTATCTAAATTCAAAAGAAAATAATTATTACGGAATACAGATTTCTTAGAATATGCTAATCTAATGTTATGTTAATGTTGTTGATGCTATTTAGTGCGATAAGGTTTTCTGGTTTGGTCGGATTCTTGTTAGAAATATAAATCACACTTGTCCAAAGATACAAGATTTAAATACAAAATTTGTTACTGTCAATTTATTGATAAAATACATAGATATAATTCCGTATACAATCGCAACTTACTGAATAAACAATTTAGAAACGCATAACAAAATTTGCATTTGTTATTTTATTTCAAACATTAATGGCCCTCGATAACCAGGGGCTCATAAATCATAACAACTGATCTGGATTTGTTAATTTTGCGCCGCTGGCGGTGGGGAAGGGTTAACAAAGCCAGGGTGTCAAATGGTCATTGCACGTAATGTGATGTTGTTGCATTGTCCAATGCACTCTAAAAATGCACATGCGCCTTGATATATTGGTTTTGTATGCAAATTTAACTAATTGTAATCAGATTTAAGCATTATAGTATCAAATGTGACACCCTTCTTGGGGTGAACTTATGTTTTTCATTTTCATTACTCAGTACGTACTTTGTATGACGACAAATACGTTACAATAATCTCAATCGACTACTCCAGACCATGATATCCTAGTACCACAATATCTGTTACTATTATTATTATTGTTAGATTTTCCGAGCTTTCCGTAAAATAGGAAAAGTTAAACAGGTCGTTTGGCTCCGAGAACACGTGCGTCGCAAGCCTGTTTCCCCGAGTCGGTGTGGGGCCGAAATAAGGGCAAATCTTAAGAGACTGTGCAGAAAGCCGAAGTGAACGAATAAAATTTAATTTTGAGTCGAAGTTTTTGGATTTTAATTACCTTAAAGCAAATTAAATAACGAGCGAGGGTTGAGTGGAATTCTTGTAATTGTAATGCTTTGGATTCCTTGCGATGTGTAAAGTTGGTCGGGAAGAAAGATGCGCAGTATTTATAATTTATCACTTTTGATGTACTTTCTTAATGTTTGATTAATTAAAATTTTAATGAATTTTCTCTTTTACAGTATATTTGTAAATTTTACCAAGTTAAAAACCAAATCAAAAAGATTTGATACCTTATTTGAAGCCAAAGTAACAGCTGTGAAATTATTTTTAATCTAAAATATCGTTACTGTAATAGTTCTTATTAACATTATAACATTTTCCATTTCACAGTCAATTGTCATTACCAAAAACATAAAAAAATTAAAATATTCGTGTATGTTCTAGTTTCATGGCAGATGTTTGCTACATGCGATTTTTTAAGCAGGTTATCTTTTCAACATCTATATATAAATAATGCACACTTCGAAAGTATTTTAGCCTATGATCAAAAAATATTTTTAACTGACAATTGTACTGACCCAAAAAGTTACTATAAACTTTTTAATAATAGAAATATTTATATACATACATAGGCCTGCGTAAATAAACCAACGCTAACCAAACAAAATCGTCCAAGTAGGAAATTAACGTTTCCCCGAGTCCAAAATTAACAATATTATTACTTACACAATTTCACTGTTCGGCTATTTAGGTAACAAACAGAAGGGCAGGTGGGCGAAAGTGAGGTATTACCGACGGCAGTAAATTCTGTTTTTCTCTAATTAAGGTTTAATTCTGGCGGAATCGCTAGCGCCGCAACGCTACTCTAACTTTCGAAAACTCCCCTGCCTCGTCGTTTTGTTGGTTCCAGAGTTAAGTAAATAAGTACTTGAAATAGTTATATGATTTTACCTTAGTATGCGAAAAGGCGTTGCTTCAAAATAAAAGCAATATACAGTAAAGAAATCTTAATTATTTCCTAGAAAATGAATATTTAAAATTAGCAAACTGTGTATAAAATAAAATATAGCGCTATAGCAAAACATCTAAATTACAAACACGATTCAAAAGTTTTCCGCAAACTTTTTATCAGGCAACCCATCCGGGTGGAGTCCGGGTAAATCCCGAAAACGTAATCCTGGTTACCAGGCTGACATAGCTTATCGGCGTGGCCGGAGTTGACGCCAAATGAAGGCATTAGTTTTCATAAAGCCCGTCCCGGAGATAGCCCTCGGTCAGTCGCCCTTCTTTGGTAGGCTCCTGTGTAGGGTTGCGATCATACACGAGTACCTACCCAAAGTCAGATAAATTGATGCTGATATTTGAAAATTGGCTCCAGTGGTTTCACTTGTAGTTTCTTCGAATAATTTACGAATTAATAGTGGAATTGATTTAAGCCTGTAAACAAAACGACAATAATCAAAGTGTTTTGCTATCTGTTCGTTTAATAAGTTTACTTTGCAGTTTATGACGATGGAATGATATTTATGAAATACTAGACTTAACCAGCCCGCCCTAAATTCGGTTACAGGCGAGGAACTCCTAAATTGTACTAATGAAGTTTGCTAGATTCATTTAAGCTCGGTTATAGTTATTCCCGAGGGGAACTTTTAAATTTTTAAGGGATAAAAAGTTGCTTATGTCCTATTCCAGAACCTAACCTATATTGTTGCTAAGTTTCATCCCGATCCGTCCAGTGGTTGAAGCATGATTGAGTAACAAACATCCATCTATCCATTACTTCATCCATACTTTCACATTTATAATATTAGAAGGATTTTATTATATTTACATAGCGTAATGTCAATGCAGGATGGCATTGAGTTTTTTGTTATTTAAAACTAATGTGCAAAACTATACGAATTTTACATAGCCTATTTTGCGACTTTCTGAATAGGTAGACTAATTTGTAAGTCAACTAATATTAATAGTAATTGGATCAAAAAGTTTTAGTACACGTATTTACAGCAAAAGCAAAACGTAAGTAGAAACCAAGTCTTAAGATCTGCAACAAATAACAGAGTATTTGCGAGAACACAGAAATCGAATAACACTGTAAAGGGTGAATAATTTCAACGATCCTGTTACAAATGCTGGTGAAATCCTGTAAATCCACTTCGGACAGACGAATGGATCGAGTTTTGATGTTTGAGATATCCGGTGTAACTATGTTCCCCTGGTGATTGATTACAGGGACCTAGACTCAAGTGAGAATTTGATTTGACTCTAAAGCGAGTTTAAACTTTAAACTATTAATGGGTATTTATTTTTTTGTAGTTGAAATATAACTATTATAATACTACTGCCACCATTTTACTCACAGACAGAAAATTCAAATTCACAATTTTAGTATTTGGAAGTTCTCTTTTCGTTCCTTTTGTCGGGGACAATACAAACTTTCACCATAAAATATAATTAACTCATTTTGTTGCCCATACCGAGTATTAAACCCAGGACCTTCAACACGCCAAGTAGACGAATTACCACTGCACCACTGCGTAGAAGCCGCTGTATTTATTTAGAAAACTATGAAAACAGAAAGTAGTCCTTGGAACGATATCACGTACAAATTCATCTAATCCATACGCGATCCCTCGGTGGACAATAAATATTTTTCATGAAATCCGATGCCCGCAGCGTCGCATAGAAACTGCTCTAAATCAGGCAATTATAGGTGTGACCAGTAAATATTATAACCAAGGGATCAGTACTAAAGGACATTTGGAATAAGTATGGCTATAACATAGAGAGACTATTGGATGATTCCGTTATAAGAAATAGTCATAACTTTTATGGATAATTACCAATACTAAGACGTCAAATTACGTTAAAAGAAATCATCAACAAACAACTACGAATATATTTTTTTTTTATAAATTAAGTGATTTGAAGAATAGGTTAAATAAAACATTAATAAATAGGCACATATTAATTAAGAAAACACTTTGTAGATGATGTAGATACTGTTGTGTTGCTACAGTAGGTCTATTTAAAAATATTTATATTGAAACATAAGTGGTCTAGACTGCGAGATTCCTAAGTCGCAAACTTTTCTTTTCAAATTAAGATAATACAGATATGAAAATCAAGTTACAGAATATTGTTTATAAATACTAAGCTATAGCCAATAATGCTAGAATTGACTCTACATAAGACAACTTATAGATACAATGAAAGAGTTAAATTTTGATAGAATTTTAAGCTTTTCTACTTCCTTTTCCTGCAGGTTCGATTTAATATTTTTATATCTATTGGTTTTTCTTAGTCATAAAACATCTGCTTGTAGGCAACGTCTGTTAGGCACCTAGTAAACATATTTGGGAACTAATAATTATATATATCTATATCTTTATAAGTTAAAATTTTAATATCGGTAATTAATTATTATTTTTATAATATGAAAGTGCACTGTTCAAAATCCACAAAACAAACGATACCTACTTATTTATGGGATGCACGCATATAGTTACCTAAGAGCTTGTATGCCACAGAGCTTAAATAGGGTTCCCACTGAAAATCAGAGCTGAGGCAGAAGGTACTACTTCACAGCTTTTATTACAGCAGAATAAAGCTGAGTGGGAAACCCCTTTTGAAGCATTTTATTTTGGTGTATAATTATAGTTAATTATTTCAACCTATTGTTTCAAAATAAATATTTATAATATGTTTCTTCTTTCTTTCTTTAAACAAGGTCAAGTTATTAATACAACAACGATTTTCATAAAATGTACACACATATTTTACAAACTATCGACTTTTTATTTGTAAGGAATAGTTATGTTATGGAATAGTTATTTTATCAGCTGATTTTTTAATTTATTTTAATAACTAAGCAATGAAACAGTAGTGATATACTTATTTTGATGATTAATTATCAGAGAGAGAGAGGTATATAAAACGAGTGTGAACTTTAAAGTTGAAGCTTGGTAGGAGCAATGTTCATGCCTCTTGAAAATAGCATGAATTAATTAAATGGACAGGTACTGAGGGCAAGAACTAATATTAATTTAACAAGACAGCATAAAGTCAAAAGCAAAAATTGTGCTCATAAATTACAGTACCCAGCGGAAAATGCTTCATTTAAGGAGAGCGGCATCTTAATCCTATGGCAGCTTGGTAGCCGGTGGGTGTAATTACAGTGAGCAATATATCGCCAGTTCGACCCCCGACCTCTCGGGTCTCTCTCATCACGTGAAATGAGTTACGCAACACATGGAACTGCGTTAATTGCTGGGGTACAGATTTCATCGTTTTTATTCTAATAACGGGGAAAGAAAATGGTGCTAATCATTTTGCAACACAGAAAACAAACAAGTGAGTACTTAAGGTAAATACGAATGTTTTTTAGTACAAACTGCTTTACCCTTACTTTGTTAAACTATTAACATTTCGCTACTAAAGAAGCGTTATTAACGTGTATGGCTATTGACCATAGTCGTATAAAGCGTATTCGTTCAAATGAAAGTGAATAAATAATTGACTAAAGTTTTCGTGAAATTAATTAAATGTATGAATCCAACAAACACTTTTGGACATTTAATAATTCACAGGCATTTCATGAATGTAATTTAAATGCCGAAATGTTCAAAGTAACAGATATTTGCACTGAAGTTTGTATGGGAGAAATCTGTTTCGGAAAATTACCTCAATAGTTATTCTCTTTAATTTCGACACTGGAACTGTTACGTGTATTTATATCTATCTACATTTTATATGAAAAATTCGGTGCCTGTACATAAGGAGATATTTAAGAAAAAATAATATAAGGGGTTTTTATACGAGCAATAGAAGTTACAATTTCTTTAGAATTTTTGTTTATCTGTCTGTATGTATATATATTTTACGCGCATCACACGAAAACTACTGCACGAAATTAAATGCGGTTGTCACAGTTGTATAGCTTGAGGTCTAACCCAAAATCTAATGCATGTTTCATCTTAATAAGTCGCCTATAGAAGTAGCGTTATAAAGATGTTGCCGAAGGAATCCCACGTCGATAGCCAAATTTAGTTCAGGCAGAGCCTTGGGCTAAAGCTAGTTCTTTAATAAGATCCAGTCGCGTTTATTTTTCATACGTAGTTAAGTACTCTTTGTTCAGCTTCAGAGTAATCTCGAATAGCGTTGGCAGGTTGGCTAATATTAAATATATGACAGTCGAGATTTGTATATCTTGCACAATTTGTGTGCATTGCATGCATAAAAAAGAAAAAGCCTGATCAACTTGGTTTTGCAAGAGTTGTTTCACATTTTGATAAAAGCGGCAATAACGTACGTCTTTAAATTTTATACAAACATAAAGTTTTGTTCCAATATTTACAATTGGAATTCTAGTAAATATAAACCAAGACGCATCTATCATAAATATGATGCAATTCATGACAAATCTAGGATGATAATGATATAGAAATATTTGAATATAGAAAGAACATTAAAGTTAGCCTAAAGACTTGCAATAGTTTGTTACCAGGCGCGCTTGTTTGACTTCAACTAATTGTATACTAAGGCGGCATAAATCGGTAGTAAATATCTCAAAGTGTCGCAGATGGTGTCAAATCGCTCTGTTGCTCGGGCCCAGAAATGAGCGATTAAATTGCCAGAAAAGGGGTTAGCTGAACTCTTCACACTCAATATTAATTCCGGTGTAAATTACCATAAGATAAATCAACATCTTTTTGTATCACAAAATTAAATAGTATAAGGTTTACTCACGACCAAATGCATGAAAAAAAGTATTTAAAAGTTAAGAAATAATTTTGGAATTATATCCAATAAGTAATTGAGATTGTGGTTAAGAGTTAGCGCCAGATCCAAAGCTTCGAGCTACTAAAATATTTTTTTATCTCATTTCCCTTTGTTGGAAAAAATAAATATGTATTTGATATGTACGAACAACAGCAACGATGTTTGTGATAAGAATAATTTCACAGAAAATAGTAGGCGCAAGAATAGTATGGCATAAGAAAGGCGATTATGAAATTTTGAACATTTTTATTATCGCCCTTCTCATGGATCTCCGTCAAATAAGGTCGCGGATCACATGCAATTGCGATAATAGGTCGACCCTGGCGCCATATTGTGTTGATTGCTAGACGTTGAGGGCGAATTTATTTTGTATTAAATGTTAGAAGATCGGCAAAGGGTTCTTGTGTGAAGTCTTTAATTTATGGACAACAGCTGTAGTAGATGTGGGTTTCCAGGTGTTTATCTAGTAGTAAAATTAATTTAAACAAAATTAACATTGAACGATAAATTTATTAATTAGTAGGAGAGCATAGAACAGAAGTTGTGACCACTAATGAGAGACACAAGCGATGTGCGGGTAGTGCGGCAGGGACACGAACTAATTCGCTAGTGTGATGGATTACCAAACATTTGTAGTCGTAGCAGCCAAGTAAACTGTCATGCACTGCTGTTGACTTATTATGCTCTGGTATCACTAATCAATATACGAAGTTTAATAAATAACGTGTATGACCGGCGATGACTCACGTAAGTGTTAATAAGACAAAATTTTCCTATAGGGGTTATAGGAAATCAAAAAAAAATCTTGGATTTGCTGCGGCCCGTCCCATACGTGCAGTTACTGGAAAAGTTTTCAGTACTTTTTAGGGTTCCGTACCCAAAGGGTAAAAAACGGGACCCTATTACTAAACCTCCGCTGTCCTTCCGTCTGTCCGTCACCAGTCTGTATCTCGTGAATCGTTATAGTTAGATAGTTGAAATGTTCACAGATTATGTATTTCTGTTGCCGCTATAACAACAAATACTAAAAACTGAATAAAATTTATATTTAAGGGGACTCCCATACAACAAAAGTGATTTTACAACAAAGGTAAGCGGTCATAGAAGTTCTTAAAGAAAACCTAGACACAGGAAGGCAATTCTCCTCAGACTCAAGGGTTCGTTACGCCTTGTGACTTAGGGATCGTTGACGATTCTCTCAGCGTTGTTGAACCGAGTCAATAGGGCCAAGCTGGTATCCGGGTCCCAGATGGGGCCGTACTTTTGACTTTTGAAGCAGCAACATTTTGCAAGGTTGGCGTGAATACCCCTGATATTGTAAAAGTCCACATTGAATGTGTATGGAGTGGACGCTGAAAAAACTCTTACGTTATGCCATTTTGTAACAAGTTTCATATACTAAAATGAGGATTCATTGCACAGACAGCTAAGAGGACAAGAGGTGCGGTACTACAACTGCCGAAGCTCAGCACAAATAATACGGTTGCTGGTGTGGCAGGCGGAAGGGCCTCTGACCCGCCACTGTTGTAATAGCCGGTTTCACCCCGGTCTCTTTCTTCGGCAGGACTACTTCTTCAGAGACTTCACAAAAGTTGGCGGTTCAGCCTATCAGGGTGGATATTAAGTAATACCTGATCCACGTGAGTAATACCAGGTCTCCCTGACTGCCGCACAAGCGCACTGCGTCTACGCCGAGCAATGACAGCAACGAACACTGCTGGTCTCCCGCTGTTCACACAGCGCATCCTCTAAAGCTCTGGCAACCTTATTGACCGTCAGGAACACAACACTACCTACTCATTTGACCGCGGTTTTCTGTCAGGTGGAGATTCTTCCCCAACATGGACTGCTTATTCGAGCGAGTAATCGCTGTCCCCTTCCTCTACTAAAGTTACATAAGTTGACCGACATTTTAATATTTTATATAGCATAAGTCACAGATTAGTATTGTACTTTTTCTATCAGAAAAGTTCGTTTTCATTTTCCTAGTCATAAAGCCTGGTCATGAGAGAATAGATATCACTACTGGTGCACGCGAACAAAGTTGCGGGTCAAAGCTAGTTAAGAAATATAATGCAAAGAATGTGTGTGTACACATTTCAAGTTCATTAAGATTTGTTTATTGCTCTAAGACAAATAAATATTTGACTTGCTAACAATGGCTGATAAATAGGGTTTTACTAAAAGGCTTTCTACGCACATTTGTTTACACACCTGTCAATATTTCATAACAAACTGTCAAGTAATACCAATTTAAAATATAAAATAAAAACAGTTCATGGAATGTAGAAAGTAATTGGAATGGTCTCCGGATTAACGCAAAAACAACAATGTCGAGATTAATCCAAATAAATTGAGAAAGGAATGCTCGGGGTAAAGCTCGCCACACATGGATGTCCTATCAGAGCTCATGTTCCGTTACGCACAACATTTGTCAAATTAATGATGTGGGGATCAGAATTTCAAGTGATCGCCACCTGGTGGAGTAGTGGTAAAAATTATGTCATGAGCAATCTTTAGATGTCTCTGTTGAAACAAAAATGGCTGTTGCGTCAGTTTTTGATTTTACAAATATCTTTGTATTATTTATATTGAAATAGAGATTGGAAATAGGAATGGAGAATGGAATGAAATAAATCTTAAAAAATCATTAACAGCTCAAAATAAAATTATCTAACAGTCAATAATGTACACAATATTATGAGTTTTTTTTACAATTTTAAATGATTTTATGTATGTATTTTTGTATTTCTTTACGGTTTTGATCCCCAGGAGCGGGTAACCGTGGCACTAATAGGCTACCGGTGGTGCCACGGTTAAAACTCATGCTATGTATATATTTATATATATATCTCTCTTTTAAAGTCTATGTTCTTCCTTATATCTAAGCGTAAGTTAAAAAAATAATATAAAGGGTTATTTCTTGAATTATTATAAATGAACAAGGTATTTAATTTACAATATTCCATTTAGTAACACATCCGTGGTTTTAATATAGCTGGAAAATATTTTTGATCTACCTAGTAAAAAAACAACAAGAGAATATGAAGAAAATATAAACATGAATGAAATAAATAAGAAAAAATAATAGATTTGTATTCTATTCTTGTCTAGAATTGTCTCTTTATTCACTTTAAGGCGAATATGTCATAATTTTTTTTGTAGAGCAAATAATAATTTGGGGCGAAATCTAGGTTACATAATTGGCATGTTTACATATTAAAGTCACTTTTAAAAAACAAGTATAGAATACTGAGTTGGCAACCCTGTTACTGATAGAAAGTAATTTATTAGGCACATCTCAGAGAAAGAATACTTTAGATAAACACGTTGATGGAAGATGCTCTCAACACTCCAGCTATGAGTATCCAACATTACCGATATCTTTTTAAGCCCAGCGCCATTTTGAAAGATGCCTACATTATTTTAATGGTTCCAATCAAATGATAAAGATAATACTTCCGCATTAAAAATCAAAATATTGAAGCATTTCTTTAGTAATATACTAACTATCGTCAAATTTAACTTTTTATTATCTTTAATACATGTGTTGCTTGCTGTATATTTAGTCTACGACGGTAAAATTTGTTTATACTTGATTGTAAATTGTTGTTTTTCTCACTAATAAATAAAAGTCACTACTTCGTCGGTGTCCTCAGAGACGTTCTAATTGCTCATAAAATATGGCATTTGCCGTCCGGAAAACTGGACTAATGATGTTCTGCAGCGGCGATGCGACACACTAGAGATGCGACGATAACGCGTTTCTGACAACGCTGTCGTCAGCATAAATCATGCAGCAATTACACCATCTAAACGACGGCACGATTTATAGTCAAGTTTTGGAACGATTTATAAAAGTTGTAATTTATGTTTACAATTTAGGATCAAAGAGATATAATTTTTAGAGAAGTTATCTAGAAATTTCGAAGTAATATTATCGAAAAGTGAACTTAAAATCATAACAAATAGATTTTTCTGTTTGATAGCGATATCGCAAAAGACAAAAGCCACTATAAATAAAAGGTTGGTTAAAATTTAAAGGGCTGCTCCGGCTGGGTCCATCCGTGGCCATTAGAGGCCCTTAGCGTACGTAACGAATGTCTCGCCGCACTCGAGAGATGCGAGCAAAGATGGGACAATTGTTACTGACCAGCGTGAAATCCGCCATAACGACTTACAAAAGAAAACTCGGTTTCATTTTCGAGTGCATGAATGGCGATTGGATCGATTGCGATCATGAGTCGTGCCATTCAATATTTTATTTAATTTTATAATATCTATCTCAGATCGATAGTTTAAAAAACGAAATTTCGAAATCGTTTTAAATCATTTGTATATGTAAATGTAATGCTGCCTCGACGGATTATGACGATATTATCGCCAAATGCTTAAAATAAATGTTGGTTTTGACGCTTATTAATTACAGTACCATTTTAAGAGATATTTAATGACAAAAAAATTCTGAGTTACGTTACGATTAAGCTGATGACTAACCAGTTTCGTGACATGTGATGCTATTTAACAAATCGATATCTATACATCACTAAGTGATGGGATTAAATTAAATATTTGTTTATAAGACATACCAATGCTATTATGATTACGTATTTCAAAGTTGTGCTGTGATTTTATGGCGGTTTCATAAGTTGTGTGGTGCATATTGTGTGATCATATATTATTATATTGTTGCATAGTTCAATGATGCTTGGTGTAACGGAACGTAGCGGATGTGACGGTCGCGTCTTCCTGTCACAATTAATTTCCGGGCGCGTTGAAATTGGCGCGAAAACTGTCGCGACAGGGCAAGGGGTGGGGGGCAGTGCCACCGCGTCGGGAATTTTAATTACGCACTCGTATTCCGAATACCAATGTCGTCTTGTTTAAATTAAATATAAATTATTCGCTCCTAGGCCCTAATGCTTTCCTGGTATTATTGTGCGAATTGCGAAACGTTAAATAAACAACGTTGTGGATTTAATTAGTGTTTCTAGAAATTCAGGGCAAATAGGCGTCGAATTCGAAATAAAAAAAAAATTACTAGCTTTTATGATATTAAAAGTAATTTTAAACCAGAAAGTAACTGTAGGACAAATGAAACAGACGGGTGCACTTCTTACAGAATTTAACAAAGTTTGATAAAAAGATTAAGCATGACAGTTTGAAATATAGCCACCGCACTCGGAGGAAAAAATAACAGTGCAAAACTTTCACAGGCGGGGCTCAGTCTCCATTGTTGGCAACTACAGCGAGTTAATTTTGTAGGAAAGAAACAGAGGCGAGGCGCAGGTGTACAGGCCGCCCCGTTGTATTAATTTGAGCATCCCGTCTAATACCTACGTATGATTGCGTTACAATATAAGCAGACGCAACGCAGCTGAATTTATAAGCAAAGTTAGAAGCGACTACAATGCACGAGGGCTTTACTATAAATCCGAATGCGGCAGATTATAATGTCTGTTTGACAATTAGAAATGTAGGTACCCATAATATCGGTAAGTACTGGTAGAGAAAATGGGACCAATGCAAACGAGGCTTTATTTGTAAATTATTACTTTGACGGGCGATCATTTAACCTAAGTTTGCTATTAACATAATTGTTTCAAAAGAAATGTTAGTAAGCGATCTACTAGAGATCGTAGTAAAGATATTTTAATGTAATTAAGAAGCATATTTGCATAGTGATGCGGCCGAGGCGAGACGCGTGACATTTCATTGCGCGCCATTTTTGTTTTTATCTGAGCTTGTTGCTTATCATTTTCTCGGAATGTATACCAAAATGCGAGGGCGGCGTTCATTTTAACTAGTTGTTATGTTTTTTTTTCCATTAACCATCTTATAATTCCGGTTCTACGTGACGCGAAAGTTGCCTGCTGTGACGTAGAAGCACATCGAAAAACTAACGAAGTATTTTATTTAATGCGACAAAATTACTTTAATTATGGTTTTGGCTGTAATAACTTTTCGTTAATGTCGACTAACTAGGTAATTTAGTTTAAATTCAGAGTTTGACATTATTTTTTCTCGGTTTAATGAGGTTATTCTTTTATTACAACTTAAGGCTATGGCATACCTACCCTAGCAAACCAGTGTACAACGACATGTTACACTATTGAAGCATACCAAGGGACACAGTTCTACGTACGATAGGCGCTAGCAAGTGACCGCACGTTGAAAATAACGATTTTTTCGGTTATTTGTCGGTATAAAATTCAAGTATTTATTTAGAAATATGAAACTAGCAAATTCACTTGGTCATATTCAGAGAGTCGGAAGTATTGTACTGCAGGATGAATCGTACCACCTCCAGATTACTTACTAAACGGTAGAATTTCTTAACATTGGCAATGTTAAAATATGTGATACTAGCGCCACATGTCACATGTTCATTTTACAATGGCGTGAGGCAGTTAAAAAAACTCCAGTGAAAAAAAAAGTAGTTTTTGTAGTTTTTGATCGAAATTTTACAGTGCATATGTAAGGAACTATCCTTCATAAATAGTGAGTGAAAATTATTATTTATTTAATATGTATGAGTGTTTTAATTATTGATGAATAAAATGCCCTTTTTCGAGTGGTTTTAAGTTGGTAAATAATCTAACGGTTCGCCTGATGGTAAGCAGTCATCGTAGCCTTTGGACGATTACAACACCAGGGGTATTACTCGCGCATTGCCGACCTTTAAAATACTAATAACTTCTTTCTTGAAGATACCAATGCTGTAGTCCTTAGAGAAAACCTTGGCAGGCTCATTCCACGACCCATGCAAGCGTTCGCAGAAGGAAGTTTCTCTAAAACCGCACTGTACGCGACCATTTCGTTTCGGTTCTAAAGTGTGTTCCCTGCCTGTGGCGCCCGGTACGAAGGTAGAAAGTAGCCGTGGGCATCATTTCGAACAATTCCTCAGAACACAACCTATTGTAAAAAGCGGTAGAACATACACAGGGCGGCAAAGTCTCTCCTCAGACTTAAGGGTTTGATACGGCAAGTGAGTTTGGGATCGTCGACAATTCTCACAGCCCGTCGTTAAACCGAGTCAAAAGGGCCGAGCTGGTATCCAGGTGCACCCGCCCAGAGATGGAAGCAGTACTCCATATGGGGCCGAGCTTGTTAACTTCTTTAATTGGTATTGTGGTTGTTTTATGCCATTGTTCTCTTATCACCGGGTAATAATTACCGAATATATACTAAAATGTGATAATAGTACTTTTTATTTTCTCGCAGTCAACGGTAAAAATTAGAGTATACAGCACGTGGAAAAAAACATCTCGCTCCTTTGTAACCCTCGAAACGAGGATTCTACTCTAGCACCCTTCGCTGCTCTCGGGATCCAACTTAGTCCCTCGAATTAAATTCCCTTTTTTTCACTTGTTGTATAATCTACTATATTTCGCGCAATCTGTTGTGTGAGGTGAACCGGATTGTTAAGTTCTTTTTAATTTTAAAACGTAATCATGGACGACATATCACATACACATCTAATACCATAATTATAAAATCATTTTTTAATTTAAAGAAAAAACTACATACAGCTAAACAAAGTTAAATTTGAAAAGCTTCCCGACCATTGCTTTAAATTATCTACTAAAGTACTCTTACGAGCATAACCATATTAGATTAGAACTTAACTTTTCCGATCACAACACCCATAGACAAAGGATTTAAATTATACACGGATGGATTGCCAGAGACAGATCTTAAACCCTTTGACAACTAAGGGTGAATTCGAGTGACAAATTGTATTCTGCTTTGTTTTGTTTCCTGGCAATTCTACTTACTTAACTTACCAATCCACTGATAAATTTAAGTTTATAAACATCGTTAAAGTAATAGAAATTAAAAATCAAAAGCCAGTAGTTACTAGGTAGTCAGAAAATGGTAGAAATTCTCCTAAAGGAGCAGGCCATAATTTAAAACAAGGAGGTTCGCTGATAAGAAAGTTTCATTACCAAAATGTTGAATTTAAAACCGGGCTTAGTCAACTTTATGAGGGCTTATCTGAAATCAAGCTGGAACATGACCCACTGTGTGTTTAGGACTGGTTTCGATTACTGTTTGGGAAATTTTGCTTTATTCATTTTAATGGGGTATTCATTCATATGTTAGCATAGAGTTAGTGGTTTAATTCGCGTAAATATGCAGTTTTTATGCAAATTTCATAGCTTAAGCAATTAGTTCATCCATACAGTTAGCCATCGAAGTCTAGGCAGAGCAATCACGAGCAGCCGAATAACCAATGTCATCGCAAATGGCTAGTCAGGTGCCTTCCAGCCAATCATACTTTTAGTCGTGGCGCTGTCTCGAAGTTGTCTTTTTTATCAAAGGCAATGACTGGCTGTATTAATGAAATTAATGTTTAGACTGATGTAATGCTAAGACATTTAATTAAAATATTGTGCTAGTATCTATTCTACAATTTTGGGTGATCTAGGATGATATCTTGACAGAAAGAAACTAATTGGCCACTTTGCAGCCGAATCCATACTAGTATGCGAAAGTAACTCTGTCTGTCTGTCTGTTCCTTCTTCACGCTTAAGCCGCTGAACCGATTTAGATTCAATTTGGTTTGCAGATATTTTGAGTCCTGGGAAAAGACTATAGCTACAGCTGTAGTATAATTGGAGTTGACGTAGAAATTCTAAGCCGATAACTGAATTTAGAGCAGGCGGAGCCGCTGGCAAAATATAGTGTTTCATAACCAAAGCATAATTATTTAAAATTCCTTTTTTAAAATTAGCTACTCGATGATGTAATTTTTTTATTACCGCTTTACATTATAATTAAGCTCTTGGGGGCTAAAGCGACACATGATATTAAAAAAAAAAAACCTTGACAGGTCCTGAAACATTTTTAGGACAGAGGTACAGGTAGGTACTATAATTATCTATACGTGTATCATTAAATTTTAGTGTACTAATACTAATAAACTTAAATATCCCTCTAAATAAAATCTGTGACAAACAGAAATGGCTAAACTATGAGGGTACCATGTTCGACAATGAAACCCTAAAACGAACTCGTCATCTAACTTTACCTACTGCTAGAAGGTGTTATAGTAAAAATAACTAAAGGATAATGAAAGTTGATCTATTTTTTCAGTTGCGGATAAAAAATGGACTTTATTTACCTATCTACAAAACTTACTGATTCTAAGCTCGCAGATTTTTATCTTATCAAATTTGGTAGTTATTTATATTTATGTATGTAAAAATGTGAATAATTTTAATGTTTATGTGTGTTAAATGTAAATTTGTATTTATTTGTATGTTATTAAAGCTTGTAAATTGTGCGTTTGTTTGTTTATGTTTAAATCCGTTTTCTGCGTGCCTTGTTGAGTGGAAGCCGAGCACCAAGGCGGCAGAGGCGGTAGGAGCGTATCCCTAACCCCTTCGCAGTTTGATAAATGGCCAATTACAACGGAGCCCGCCCCGTCCCTTCTGTTAGCTTGTTGCCTATTTTGAATTGCTTTTGCTTTTTCGTTTAGATTAATATCTAAATAGGATAGATACGGATCCTGCTTAGGTATTTACGTTGTTTTTAAACGTAAATTTTGGGTGGAAATCCGACCGCCTTTTGTTTTGCCCTTTTTCGCGTCCTCCATTGTTTTAAGTCTTAATGCGCATCTTTGTGTTCTGTCTACGATACAATACTTCTTTGTTTCTCGTGTTTTAGATTAATTTTGCTTATGAATGCCTGGTACTTGGTAGTTTTAATATAATTTAATTTATTACTGTAGTTCATACATTTCTAATATTCATTCCGTAGATAGACATTTTTTTCCTATCATTACTCAAAAGGCTCAGGTGTGAAACAGTCGTGAATTCTTAACTTGCGTCATTAGTTGATAAGGGTGCGGTCCCCAGTGCTCCCTCTGTTTATGTTTTCCGTATTTGAAGTGCGCATAATTGCGAACCAACTTAAGCCTGTTCAAATTTTTATTTCACGATTTTAAAGCTTCCTGGGTTTCCTTTATGGTTTTTTAGCAATTGTATGGTCTTGTCATGTTATGATATGTAATTTCTTTTAAAAATGAGATTAGACTATTGTTTAATTAATTGCCTTTGATCTTGATCTTCAGGTATCATCGACAATTACAAATTTAAAAAAAAATTGTGACTATTTATGGTTTAAATAAATATATTTTGATGTTACGAGAACATACTTTCGTAACATGACTGTCCACACCAAAGAGGATAATGTGATGGTATATTATATTATAATTGAAAAAGCGGCTTTTTTATCGATGCGATTAGTGATAAATAGTGGGGCAATTAACAGCTGTTAGGTAGGATAGGGATAGGAGATTGTGTTCGTAAACCCAATTCAGGGTGGACCGGGTAGCACTGACAGCAGGATAGCAACTACATTTCACTACAATACAGAAAGATACAGTACGAAACTTTACCCCGGTAGACTGAGTATTTGAATGAAATCCTGAGGTGAGGAATAAAGGTAGGAACCAGTTTTATGGGCGTGCATTAAGGGAAATGCACCAACGAACAATAAATTCACTAGCAATGACAATATAGTAGTATGAAAACCCTCAATCTTACCTTAAACATTTATACTTAATTGGCACAGTTCGAAGGGATTTATGAAAATTAGCCTACTTACAAGGACGAAATACAACAATCTTACCGAAAGCTTATTTTGATATAGGAATTACAAATGTACATTTTTTTTTTAAATTTTAACATTGAATATTTGCTGCTGAGTTTAAAGTAGAAACCTCAAATTTGGTTTCACTAGTCTGTAGATAAAGATCCAACTGATATTTTCTAAAATCCAATAAGAGAAATGAAATATTAAAAACAATGATAAGAAAAGAGAATCATGAATATTACAAAAATATCATCGAAGCACTTGGGTTCAATCTCTACATTCATGTGAATCTGTTTGTCACGCAGATATCAAAAGGAAACAATTATGACAAAGGTAGAAGAAACGGTAAACCATTATGATATGGGAAAACAACGCATACGACTAACTCGATTCACCTTCGCCACGGTTTGAGATTACAATGGCGTTTTTTAGAAATGGTAATAACTATCATTACATTACCCAGCAAGCTTATTATTGTGATTACTGGCAACACCATTATGTAGGAGTGTAATGGTAGTAATATCTATTTCAATTGGTAACCGTAACCAATGGGCTTCGAGGCGCGGCCAGCGGCGACGCGGAACGCACAAAAACAATGGTAAAATTTGTAACAATGGGAAAGTATGTGATAGGGACCGTAATGTTGTATGATATATAAACGTTTATTTAAACAAAGCAGCGCTTAAGGGTCCATGCGCAATGATAAACGAATAAAAGATTAACAAAAACATATGTGTGTTAGAAAGGCTAGCATAAAGTTACTGGACGGAGAAATTATAAAATCTGAACTGACCTTGTATCATCATCGGACCTAGTGCACAAAGGGCGCAAAAAGATACAAGAAGTAATAATACATCTATTCGAATGCGTCATAAATAATACATATCTGTCGAGGCCTTTGCTGACTAAGTAGAGTTTGAAGAACGAACCGCGAGGTGAACGTCAATTCATGTCCATTATGTGTAATTTTTTCGAATGTAAATTAAACTTTTCAAAGCATTTTCGAGTAAAAAGTATTCCTAAACATAAGAAACCTTACGAAACAAGAAAATTGTAAAAGCCATTTACCCAGTTACCTGATATATTCTTTCTGGGTGGCTTTATGTTTTATGTTTTGTAATGATTGTTTTTTTACATGTGCTATTATATTTAATCATGTCTTTGACAACAAAGATATTTTTATGTTTAAACACAATGTTGTCATCATATTTTTAAAAAGAGAAACCAAATTACAAAGCGCGTGTCATTTCCGAGCACAACACCATATTATTAAAAGAAATATTAGAGAAACAAAACGTCTGTTATCATGACATGTGTAATTGTTGTCTATGGTTAAGTTTTAGAAAGCATTTGCCACGTGATTGATGGTTTGACATAAGAAAAAAGTTAATAGCTCGTCATAGAAACGTTCATTAACACTGCTCGTTTTTATTACATACTGGTTTATTTCCGTGGTTTCACTCGTTTGATTTAGAGCTGGCAGGATTGGTGTAAGAGTTTAGTTATTTTTTAATATTCATTCGGGAATGTAAGTATGTATGTATACCAACCAGTCTTCGTACGTCTTCACCCACTGTTGGGCAGCGGCACACCCTCACCTTGGGCTTGGGTGAGGATGATTCGAGCCGAGGCCCATCACGCAGGCCAATTACAGCTTGCGTACTTCACATACCTATGCCTTTTTGTTTTATGCAGGTTTCCCCAAGTTTCTATACACTGGCTAGTGTGTGAATTAAACTTTTTTTTTCAGAACAAATTTCAGAAAAAAACTAATGGTACAATGGTTCTTCTTTGTGTTTGTGTATAAATACTGTAAATGTTGGAAGGTCCCATATAACAATGTATGCCCATTAAAGTAGGAAATGAAGGTGAGGTAATCAAATTAATGTGAAACAATAAAGTAAGTATGTACTAGGGTCTAATGAAACGAAGACGGTGCCCGTGGGCAGAGGGCATCGACCAACGCCCGATACCAGAAAGATTGATGGTGCGAATCGACAACGTTTACTTATGTAGACAAACATTAATGGCTTTGATACTCTTTTAAAACGTTGACATTTTTCAACTGCGTAAGTATACAGTTTAGTTCAATCTCGAAACCAAAAGCTACGATCAATGATATTATAATATTCCTTCCTAAACAAACAAAAACAAAAGCAAGCAAATTTTTTTAATATCCTAATCCAAGTGTCGCTTGGAGTAAAGATAGCAGCGGAGGCTACGTGAAACGGAATGTCATTTTTATTTTTTAATTTAATTGGGGCATTAACGGGGCACAGATAAAGTCACTCTGTGCTTCTAACTTTTCTTTTTTTTTTTCTTTTTTCGAGTTTATCTGATGGCTTACCGTTTGAATTTAAAGGTAGGCCCACGTCAAGTCTCTACGAAGTTTTAATAGACTTGGGACAATCTGATCGTACTGAGAAAAAAAGGAAGGTATTGTAATAAATTCTGTTGAATCGAAATCTT
The DNA here is from genome assembly GCA_946406115.1 of Apoda limacodes. Taxonomy (NCBI): domain Eukaryota; kingdom Metazoa; phylum Arthropoda; class Insecta; order Lepidoptera; family Limacodidae; genus Apoda; species Apoda limacodes. The sequence goes on from OX291542.1 coordinate 16,899,392, forward strand.
CGAAAAGCTACATTTAGAAGATAACGTTCAAAGATTAAAGTATTCTATGGAAAATACACTTATAAAATGTTCGAACGTTTCTTTTGGTTCCTACCGTATTAGATGTTTAGTATAATAATTATATTCTGCAAACTTCGAAAGGTCAAGAAAATTTAAATATCAATTCAATTTTACGTTCCATACTAAATATGAGAGTATTTTGTTACCTTTTAGATGAGTTAGAGTTACAAACATAATCTATAAATAATTTCTATAAATAAATCTGTTTTAGAAATTTATCTGTTTAATACATAAACTATACAGTGCAAAAATTTTTTCGGTCACAGTGTATGGTCGCTAGTCTCGTGTGAGTTCACGCTAGTTTTCAATATAGCGGCTGTAAGTTGTGATTTTTGACCACCAGGTCAGAAAAGTTTGTTGCCCTGCAACGAAATAGGATAAAATATATGTAAATTATGTTTATTTAAACGAAAGAGGCTTGGGGAGTGATATATTAACTTTTGTTTATAATTTTCTCTAATGACAAACTTTTGTTATGAAAACTGAATCGCTGAACTATATTCACGAGAGCTGCCTTTTTATAATATGTGAATGCATAACACGAAATGCTCAATTGAATCAGAATCATAAATTTCGGACTTGCGCAAATCACTCTAATTCCTTTGTTTGCTAAAACCGAAAACTCGCGTGGACATCCGTTCACAACATCCTATAACATATTTTACTCGCTCACGCATGACAAATTTCTCTAAGTTAGAAAGTGACAGATGCACACAATTTAAGATACCGTCGATTTTATATTGACACATCATAACTCCTATTATGAACGTCGCAAAGACTGTAATTGATTGCAGGAAGTAAGAATCTAAGTAAAGAGGATATTGGGTAGTCTATAGGCTATAGAAATATTTATGTGGACCGGGGAGATTTATTAAGGAATAGGTATTAGCTTTCACGTAATATTTCGATAGAAACTTGGGTTTTCGTTTCCCTTTGGAAGCTTCGGAGCGACATCTCGCGGTGCGCTTTCGATATGTCAAGTCTGTTGGAGAATTGCCAGAAGCTTCGTTAAAAGCACTGACTGTGAAAGCACGTTTTATAGACATATCTACGTAGGCACTTTATGAAACCTTTTGTCTCTATCTACATTCTGTCTATATATATTCTATGTAAAACGTAGGTAGGTTCGTAGTTCTTGGTTTTAGGTAACAAAATAGGGTTACAAATTGGAAGCCTGTACGTTGAATAATTCCTGAATTACAGGGGTCCAAGCCAGGGTATAAAAACCCATGAAACTAGTGTGGGAATTTTAGAGTAAATACAGTAACTAATACACTATAGACATAGACATAGACAGACATTTATTTGGCACCAGAAACCACACACAATACAAAACAAAACACAAAAATACAAAAAATTTAAAACATAGGAACAAAAAAATAACAAAAAAATAATAAATTTAAAAGCAGGACAATACAGAATATTGTGAGTGCTATGATGCCAAAATTGGACATCGACGAGTGTGACAGCGCTGATTTTCAGCGACGCCCATGGTGGAGGTGTATCCGCGAGACTTGTAGTCGTGTGTATTGTTTAATATATAATTATACTTATAATGATAACTAATTGCATATAAATATAAAAGATAAATTAAAAAATATTTTCCTTATTTTGTCTGCTCTCAGTTGAAACTTTGCTCAATCGTTCCTCGAGCACTGCCACTCTTCCTTCCACACCGTCGACTCGCTTTTGTAGGACGTCGATAGCACTGTACAGCTTGTCGAACTTAGTGCTAAAATTGGCGAGCTCATGGCGCATAGCCACAATTTCAGCAGTGAGCTCTTTTAAATCTGATTTTTGGATATCATCACTCGCAGACGGCGAGGACTCGAAACTATTATTTTTATTTAAGTCCAGTTGGGCTTTGATCGGGGTCTCAGTGTTGTCTTTTCTGGGTTGTTTACTTACGCACTCTGGACATAACCATTTTTGTGGCAACTTGGTATTCTTGGAAATTTTTAAACAAATTCTATCATATAAGCTACTACAGCCACTACATTTCAAACCTTCCGCCGCTGCAACAAATTTTCCACAAGACTACACATAGGTCATTAATCATTAATCAGCTTTTATCAGTCTACTGCTGGACATAAGCCTTTTCCAAGAAACGCCACAACACTTGGACCTCCGCCTTTCTCATTCAGCTACTTTTATTTACTTTCTTTAGGTCATCGGTCCACCTGGCTGGGAGCGACCCACGCTGCGCTTACTAATTCGTGGTTTGCGCTCAAGAACACTTCTGTCATCGACGATTCTGCAGCAGATATTGCCTGCACACTATGTCGGTTACTTTAGTTCTACGTCGGATTTCCTTATTTCTGATGATATCAATTTCAAAGAAACACCAAGCATTACCCTATTAATAGCTCGCTGAGCAACTTCTGATTAATTGATTAAGTAATTTATTGTAAATGAATTCACACAGCGATGCAATTTATAATTCAAGTTTTTAGTAATTTATTTCTATAGCGAATTATGGTATTCCTTGACAAAACAAAAAAAATGACATAGATTTAGGAGTATTAAGGTATATAATAAATAATAATTAGATAAGACACACCCACATTTTTGTAATCTATGAAATGTTATTACGGGTTATGACTATTATATCCAAATCCAAATATGCATACGCATTTCAATACAAAATTTTGAAACTCTTGGCAATAAAATTGGCAACGTTTTTCTATCTTCCCGTTCCACTTCACGGACTAAACAAAAACATCGATAATGACATCACAATTACACGTTTGAAACCTTTAAAGTTACTCTGCTGGCTCTTAAATTTATTTCCATTGAAATTTCCCGGGAAAATCTTTTTTCCATTGCGAGCGCCTTATCCTGGGACGATAAATCAGCGGACTCCATTGTGTCGCCGTGTCGATGGCGACTCTAATGTACAGAACCCATTATTGCTTTGTTACGCGGCAGCGGATTTATTGTTAGACGATGGTTCGATAAAATTCTAATACTGATGTGTTAACTTACCGTCAAAATTAGACTTAAAACAAAATCTCGAAAAAATACTGGCCAGTAACAAAACAAAAAAAAACTGGCGTCTACGTTATGTTGTTGTGTAGATATTAAAAATAAAACACATTTTTTTATTAGAAAATGTTTTTTTAAATAGCTATAGTGGCCATTACTTGGGAATTTCGAAACTTTATTTATTAGTAACATTATTAAATTTTCGAAACTCAGTTTAAAATTTGATATTTCCACGCGTTTCTAATACCATGTTTGACCGACATTTTTTCCGATTTTTCTTGTACCATTTGACACAGAATTAATGGTAATTTCTGTTGCTCATTTTACAAATAAATAGCCATGTTACATCGAAAGAGAAACTAGGATTTATAGACTTGGTGAAATCGTAAAAAAAAAACCTACTTAACACTTTCAAACTCAACGTAATAAAAATAACAGTTATTTCTACTCATTTAAAAGCGCACTGCAGTACAAACGGTTGATTACCCACGATATAACCGTTGTTGCAGACATTTTCACAGCAAGCGATGCCAAATTTTTAATTATTCAAAAATATAGCTTCACAGCTCATGTATTTCCAGCTACCAGGTTTATATGCATAACATCTAACGAAAAAAAAAAACAAACATCAAAGAAAAAATAAAAGAAAGAAACTACGATCCTTTGTCACTGTTTGACAGGTCAGAATGTAGTCTATTAAATTTTAAGCGTCCCTCCTCACCTTTGCATTTTTTTATTCACTGTAACTTCTAAACAGAAAGGATGCATTATAGATACGCGGCAGAGCAGACACGTACAAAATGAAAATAGGGGAAAGGGAGTAAGGGTGGGAGCTGTATGGAAATGTTGGTCAAATATATCATCCGGCGTCTGACAGGCCAATTCTCTTATCTCTCGCGCGCCGCACCAGCGCGATCTAAGCTAGCTTAGCTAATATAAAATGGTTTTAAATTCAAGTTTAATTCGGACTATCTGCAGCTCTCCGCCACGTCGTAAATACGACCCCCGACCCACACACAAAAGGCGGGCGCGATTTACGGTTTTGACGGATTTCGAATATTTTAGCGGCAGGTCGGGATTAGGCCGAGTTACGCGTTACGTGGTCCTCGTACATCGTCTCGGGAGGGTTTAGCTTTTAATAAAGCTATGATAATTTACAGAGAAACTACGAACGCAATATCGCTTTCGAACAGCTGACGCTCGTTGCTAACTTAGCAGTTTAATATTAGCGCAGTTTGAGCCGCAATTGTTAAGTAGTGGGGTGGGGTTAATAATGTTTCTGAGTGCAAATTATTTGTTTTTGTCAACTTTTTCTTACTTTCAGAGATCTTTTGTGTTTGTGAAGGGTGAAATCTATACCCCACTAGTTCACAACACCAGAACATCATAAAGTGTAAACAATGACGCCGTTTTCCATTACAATATGTTTACCGATCCGTGGAGCGGCGCATTATGTATGTTATCCTGGCAGGACGCGCGGGGCGTTGCTGAATTTATGAGACTCTGGTAAATATTTGGCGCAACGAGTTCGGACGCTCACTGTCGGCTGACAACGAGAAGATTGTCGGCAACTGTTTACACAACGGAATATGGTAATTTTTCAGTTGCCTCCTTCACAAAGTATATTCTGTTCACGGTGCCTAAATTCTGTTTGAGCAAGCCAAGTTAGAGTTGTAGTCGAAATCGGAAGTGTTTCCGATAAGTCTTGTTTGTGACGGACGATGTAAACAGAGTGGGTTGACGTTTAGTGTCATTAAATCTCGTAATAGGATATCATAAATTGCTAGAGGTCAGCGGTACCAGGCTGCCCGGGTGGCTGTCATCGTTTGTCAGAGCATTTCACGCATTGTTGGACAACAGCGACGCAGGCCGGGGCGGGCGGGCATTGTGCGCGGTCGTCCGCTGGACGTGTGATGTGACTAGCGCACTGCATGGTGACCACTGCTTACTTTATGCTAGTTATGCCACCCTCGTAACTCCTAGGTAATGCGTCTACTAAAGTTACGCACTAAAACTGCAATTACTTTGATTTCAACTTTTATGTTTTTAAAAGTAAAAACTTCTTTAGCGGCGTTGTGCACTTTTTTTGTGATAGGTAAAAAATGTTGAACTCGCGTCAGGACACGCGACCTGACCGAAAATTCGTATGACGTATCCCCGTCTCTTTCTACCGTGCGGCGAAAATGTATGTCTGCGCCTGCTGTTACGATTATGAGTAGTACAGGGAGGTTGAATATGGGATTTTAATTCTATGACAGATTGAGATGTCAAATATACTACGTCAAAATAGTAAATAAACAAACATTATGATTTATAATAAATAAATATGTCTACAAAGTAATGGGAAGTAAATAGCTAGTATGTTTTCACTTCTGCCGGCACTCCCGGAGTGCAACCCGTTTTTTTTTCCTTTAATAAATAATAAAATCGCACTTTTATTTAGTTTTACCTTTCCGTTGTCTGTAATCAAATCTTGGAAGATAATTTGATCCACTTTCGTGAGTTCGTTCGATTGAGTTGAAATTTTGCATACTAACGTAAATCACATGACAATGATATATAATGATGCCATAAAGCTGGTCTGATGACGGAAGGTGGCCATAGGACTTCTGTAACGAAACGACGCTAACCCATCAAGCTTGGGCTTGAAAGTACTCTGGTCTCAAACGATAACCAGGGTCCCAAAAAAGGATGTTTGTAAAAAAAAAATCATTTTGTTTTAATTTAACAAAAAACCTAGTTCATTGCAGCCGAGGTCAAAAAAGTTCGTCCAGGAATTCCATATTTAAAATATTTCAATTTATAAATATACTATTAAGACATTTCGCTACAACGATATTGGATACAAAAAACAGTCTACACGAGGCAATCTTGACTAAGTTGATTCTGAGTCGGTATTCTAGGTACTTACATCATTAAATGTCAACCGAAAAAAAAACCTAATACATATGCAAATTATAAATTTAATTGTGCCATTAACGATCTGTCAAATTAATGATAGCCTATAAGAATTGTTTTTGTTAACAAATAAAATTTACATATTTACGTGGGAGTTAATACCAAGTTAATGCATTTAATTTTTTGCAAGTAAAAGTTTACAGTTGAAGGATTTATGGGCATAAAATTTACTTGTGCCTTGAAGTCAATTAATATTTTTAATTTCTGTGTAATAAAAAGTGGACGCGAGGTACCAGCATGAGGTCCGCCGAGGGTAACGCTCGTATTGGATTGCCTTTTTATTTCTTACTTAGGTCTCATGTCAGGTTAAACAAGTTTTACAATTCCTGTATATTAAGATTAGACTTCAATATTTATTAAATACTTAAGACTGATTTATCTTTTTCATTTCAGTTTAGTTTTTGTAAGACTGACTAAAATATAAGTCTAAAATGTTGCTGTGCCTAATGAGATAGTAAACGGTATTTTCGAAAAGACTAATGTTAGGATAAAATAGTGATGTTGAATTCTTGTATCGATAATAAAAAAGACAAATCTCAGTAGTTAACTAGTTACTAAAAATATTTTTGTAGATATATTTATGCAAATAAGTAGGTTATGCCACCTATTGAGCGCATGTTTAGGTCTATCGACAAATTTAATACTTTTTTTGTAAAATTTATAAATTATATCTATTACTATATATTTGTACTTGACTGAGTTTTTAAGATACAATTTGTGTATATTTGAATCAATTACAGTATATTTTTTACTACTACTTCATAATTTACTTACTACAACTAATTTTTGATTAACATTACTTTCGTAAAACTTTCCGGGCGGAAAAACGTTTTTAAACGTCTACCGAAATGTAAATAAATTGTACTAATAGGTTTTGCAACGTCACTAGAAACTCAGACTCAAACTGAAACTGAAATTTGAAAAGTACCAGTACCCAGACAGCAATCAATCTATTTGCGGTTCACTTGATATTTCGTTATAATCCTTGTGAAAAATTAAGGCTGCGTTTTTAATTATTTTTCAAATTTTCCATTACGTACTTTTATTCTCATTTAAATATTATTGCGAATTTTAAACTAAAATAAAATTATTAGGTAGACACAGTTTTTAAATGTAAGCTAGATTAAGTAGGTAAATAATATTTGCTATTTAGTAACTTCATTTTATTATGTTTTAGAGAAGTTCTTTAAAAAAAACTATTTTTGACCTAAAATACGTAGGTAATTTTTAAATACTTTATTTGGTACTGGCACGTACGTTGTTCTACCTTTCCGAAATATGGCACAATAAGTTTGATATGTCCCTGTATAAGAAAGCCTGGCCAAGAGAATTCGCTTTAAAGTTGGTCAATGATCAATGATTTCAGTTTATAGATAAATAAAATTTATTAAAAACTTGACCACTGTGTCGGGTGCGATATATATTGTTTTAGCGACTGGAGAAAACCTCGAGGCAAACTATATTGTAAGACAAAACTGATATTTTACTTGTTGGATCGTACCTTATTAAACGATAAGAACCTCATCAGAATCGATCCAGCAGTTTGTATTCGGAAACTTATAATTCGGAAATAATATATCTAAATTATTTACGTAAAAAGTGTGGCTGCTGTGGGCTTACCTGTAACAAAAAAAATACAACTTATAATAATAATATAAGTTAACGAAAAAAAACAATAATAAAAACAAAAGTTTAGTATCTTTTGGATATGTAACTCGATATTTAAAAAAAACAGTTTAAATATTAGCGCCATATTTTATTCAATAGCGCTATCACGTAATTAAAATGTATTTACTGGGGTAATTCTTGAAATCAATTTTGATCCTTACCAATCCAGTTAGAATTTGGTTACGCGGCAAGATTAAAATCGATTATCTTCGATACTCCGGCCTGACAATTGAGAAAAATCCAAGTCATCTTAAATTAACTCATGTAAAACCTAACGTTTTTAAATAGAAACATTGCAGTTACCTTTATTTAGTGATAATTATGTAATCTTAATAATACTATTTATTATTTTGTGGCATAAAAAGATGTTAAAAGTGGTTTATTTCATGGCAAAATTTCAACGAAATTGAAATTAAGCGTCGGGTGTTTTAGTATGCTAAACCAAATTATATTCGAACTGCGATCAAGTAATAACACCTAATTTCATTTTTTTAATAAATTCATTGAAATCGGCGGGTCGATTCCGTAAAAGATTGCTAAACTTTTTGAAAGAAATAAGATATACACTGCGGTTTCGCGACAATCGATGAATGTCATACGTCATTTCAAATGCGCAATGTATATCTTAGTTACAGTCGGTGGCCCTGCGTCAGTCATAGGCGACTGCCAAGACAGCAATGTTAGCTCCACGTACCTGCTTCAGAAAGGCTTGAAAACTCCAGAGTAAAATGTACATGAGGAATTCATGCGTCAAGTACCTTAGTCGTCAAATATTAACCATATTAAAAAAAAAAAATCAAATGTGCTTATCATACGACTATAATCACTGTTTTATCTTTTTTCTCTATATTAATTACAATGAAATAAAAAGTTAACTCCGACTCTGTCGTCACGTTTCCACGTGTCTGTCATGCAGAGACGGATTCGTGACATGGAAATTGCCATGCGCACGCTAATTGTCCAATTTGTCCCATTTTGAGTTAATTCTATTGAATATAAAATGTGACCATGATTGTTGTTGCAATTTTTCTATTATGCTTATTGTAGTACAACAATTGCCATGTTGTTGTAATAGATGCATAGGTATTAGGTAGGTACACAGAAATACTTCGTTCTATTGTAAGATTTTCTAAAACGACCGGCATACTCTACAATACCTTATTAATCTAATTCATTCAATTCAATTAATGATATTTAATTATGAAGTTTTATGGAACATTCCTATTTTAATCACCAAGAAGGGTAATCTGAGTGGATATTTTAGTCAGTATATAAAGCTACAATTTAAAATAACAAATGAGTTAAGTATGCCTAATCTGTTTGAACTATTTATAACTTATTTATTTCCTTGTAATTTAAAATCCAAAAAAGTGTTTTCTTTTTCATAATTAATATTTATTAAGCAAATAACATCAAAAGCCTAATAATAGCACATTTAATTAACTCCACATAATAATTATATATATTAAATATAAATGTGTCGAATATGTAAATATTAAGGTGCACTAGGTACGTTAATAAAGGCGTACAGCTGTAATTAAGCATCCATAAGTCTTGCAATGCCCATTTACACCTTTTTCTTTAGATTTTCCGACCGCCTTAGCATTTCCTTGTGCAAAAAAATGAACCCCATCTCCCTCCGTCCACTTGCACCTTGCACCAGGTCATTATTTCCTTTTCACTCTTTTGTTTCTACAATGTAGACATCTCGCTCGCGCTCCGCCCATTTGTAAAATCGACTGCCAGTTCCGTCCTCGCACCTGTCTCTTTCATGTCCATCTGATTTATGTGAGAGTGAATGAGCTTGATCGATACTTTGTTTTCCCGCTTCAACTGTCAGACGATTGTTTTTTTGGAAAAAAGAAGCGCAATGGACTGACCCGAGTAAGGATTAGGTTATTCGTTATTACCGGGTGTAAATTCAGATAATACGTCGTGATTGCGCTGCGAATTCCTGAGGCTCGGGTGTCGCGCTGTGAGAACGTTTTACCTTTTTTTATTTTGCGCGGTAGGTGCGCCGTTTTGTAAAACTATATTTACGATAATGTTATATCGCGCTGTGGTATAACGTTACCAACCTACACTGCGGGAACGATTCCTGTGATTAATGATTAACTCAGTCGAGGCGTAACCTCTTCGCTTGAGCGGTGAAAGAGGAAAGAAATCAATTCTAAGAAAAGCAGGGTTGTATTGTAACACTTATAGTTTCGATTGCGCTCTAACACTGTACATAATGAAGCCATTTACGACAACCTGCCATTAATCTTCGATTGAGCTAATCATATTGTCAATGGTGTTGGTCTATAAATTGTTACTTGTTTATGGTTTCCGAAAAAAGAGTTCAGAATTGAGATTTTAAGCCGAACGCGTGGTATGTGGACCGCAAAAAGTCAAAGCGCGTTGACAAGTTGAGAAATGTCATGCTGGCGGTGATTTCAAGTTTTACTTTTTGGCGAGGTCGCCATTCTAATCAAAATAGTTTACGCGTCGAAAGGAATTAGATTCTTTTTATTCTTAGTATTTGAAGTGGAATGGTCCATGGCCGTGGGAACGCGTCATTGTTTTGTCCCAATGGCATCAATCGTTTCTGATCTCCCTTTTTGATAGGACGTGATCTTTTTTTATATTGTCCAAACCTCAAAATCCCAATGGCCAAGTGGCTTACCATAGTCGATATCACGCTCCACGAAGTTCATAAACTGTTATAAATCAAAAGAACAAATAAAAACGATCCTCGAGCTGGAAATGTTATTATCTTTATAATTGCACGTCAGACGGGAGAAGTGGGAACTTTCGGCGGGTTTTCCACGTTTGTGTCGTTTTTTAACGTCGCTGTCGGTGGCGCTTTTGATATATGTCATTCTATGAATATGAGATGGAGGTGTCCCGGGTTTAGCTCTTTTTCTTATTAACTTGAAATTGCAAAGCGATGACGTCATCATAGGATATGCTTACCGTCTTCTAAGAATTCATGTGATGCTTGGTACATTAAACACAGGAGAGACCTAAAAAAAATACAATAATAATAGGGCGACTTTTTAAACTACCGGAATAAATGTATTTCATCTTTCGAATCCATACTAATATTATTATAAATGCGAAAGTAACTCTGTCTATCTCGCTGTCTGCCTGTCTGTTACCCCTTCACACATAAACCGCTAAACCGATCTAGATGATTTTTGGTATGAAGAAAGTTCGAATTCCGGGGAAGGACATATCCTATTTGAAAACGTCAAGTGTGGGTCGGTTTTTTTTCTATAATTGAGGAGTTGCCATTGAAACCTAACACCGATAACCGAATTTAGGGCCGGTGGCGGGCAAAGCTAGTATATTATATAATATAAACGAATATATAATATATAAATTGTTGAAGCTACAAAAAATTAGTGATAAGGAGGAACCACACTATCTGAAAAAATAGGTACAACAAAAATATCGTAGACGTTCAGATAAAAAAGTATCGCTAACAGTCTATCACATGAAACAAATAAACCATAGTTATGCTAATATAAAATAGAACACAATGATAAATCAAATATAAAGGCAACAAAATACCTATGCGATAAGATATCAATGGCGTGAGCCGCCCCGCCTCGATCGTAACGAAGCGCCTCACTATCGATGTCTCTGTCAAAAACTGTCAAAAACTTGACAGCCGCCGTGTCAGTCTAACGAGGCGAGCGGCCCTGCCGCGTCATACTGACGATGCATTTCTACTCTTACTTTGAAAACCATTAGTACAACGCCATCTGTTATCCAGTAGATGAACTAATGTACTACTACTACTCCTAGTGTACTATAATTTTTTGTTTTGTGGGTCAGAATATTGAGTGATTATAAAAACAAAAATAATAATCTCGACTGAATGCAGAAATACATAAAGATGCAAATGAACCGCGCCCCCAGGCGGCGGCCGGTGGAACAAATTTATTGCCGCGCGCGCACCTCATTATCACTAACAAGCATTCGAACTCTTTCTTTACCCCATAAAATATTATATTTTACACCTGCACTAAAAGTATCGGAGCAGTCAGCCTGTCAGGGCAAATGCTGGTTTGAATCACCTTTAGTTAGCGACGTAACTCGCTAAATACTTGCAATTAATATCGTTTTCGAATAATAGATGTCGCTACTTGCATATTTTAGACTTCTTTGTGTTCGTTACAATAATTATTTTAAAAAAAATGTAAATAAATTTATCCATTATGTTTTGTGGGGTCTGTAAATAAATATTACCATCGTGCGTAAATTTAGTTTAGTAAATTGTAATCAATTCTGACCTTTACATTCATATAAAAACATGACTAGTGTAGCTACTGTAAGTAGATTCTATTATAATGAAAATGATAAGAGTAAAGATGACAACGAAAAACTACTACCTAAATTAAATTCTAATACGAAATCAGTGTCAATCCATTTGATTTTATTTGATTTCTCAAATGTCTCAAATCGTGTCTTAGTACTGAATCGGATATTGGTCAAAATATAATTTTAGGTTTTATATACGTAGTTTATTACTTCCAGTATATCCTTTCTCCTTATACTACTCACGTCTTTCTCTCCTGGTTTATATAGTCTTTGATTTCTATTCATACCAAAAATACCTAATGAAAAATAAATGATTGAACGAGCATAGACCACACCAAAATTTAATGTTGTTGTTTAAATTATGTGTATAAAATCATAACATACATCTGCCCTTACACCTGATTGTTTTATTCACTGTAAAAATCACAAAACCAGACAATTTTAATCCTGATTGTTCAAAACTAGACAGATAATAAGGCAGAAGGTGACAAAGAATAAGTGACATAGGAATACATTTTATTATATAGATATAAAATAAATAATAATTATAATAACTCGTCCGAAGTAAAAAGAAATAAATATAATATAAAAATTACATTGAAATGTAGCCATAGGATATGGCATGCATAATATATTTTCATCGAAGACTCTTTTTGTCATGGAGTCATAAACGGAGAGAGATTATTTCTATGTATATATTATATTCATAATGTATTCCTAATTCTACTATGGGGTTTATTGATGTACACTTTGTGCCAGTTTAGCTACAGACTTTATAGGAGAAGGATTCATTAAAAACAGCGTAGTAGACTTGTTTAATTAAACCACTAAAAAGAATCGTGGTGGCAACAACTGGCAACAGAATACATACTTACAAACAAAATTAATAGAGAAAAATACACAGAATACAAAACCCCAATTTTTAAGATTATAAATAAACTCTTAAGCAGATGTAACATTGAGCTAAGTGTTTTTTTTTAAAGTCGAATTTTTCTATCTTTGGCTGTAAATTTGCACTTCAAAGAGATGAAAATTATTAGCTTAGTGTGCCATGTGTATTTTACTTTTATATATAATAATAATATCATATAATAATAATAATGTAATAGTATATATGTAGGTGTGTGTATTTTTAAGATTGATGTACTAGGGCCTTTATGTGTCACTAAATAGTAGTAGTTTACATAAGATAACAGTTATTTCTGATTTTTGTGCAACAATATCTGTGCCGCAAAGGCCCGCAAACAGCGCCGGTTGGTTTTCCAGAAAATTCGCTAATGATAATAACCAATAATAAAATATTAATGGCAATTATAATTATAATTATAAACGCAGTTATAATAGCAAAAAAGTCTTAGAAAAAATAGCGCATACAGAAAACTAGTACCGCCAATAGATATTACTTATTTCCTCTTTGTACAAAACATAATGAGTTATTTTAATAACGTTTTATTTGGCTATTCTGTTAATAGTGGGAATGTTATATATACCTAGTGTTTTAATTTTCCTTAATAGGGGCCTTAATAGTAACTATAATGAAATCCTCTTCTATAAAGGTATTAGGGGAATATTGTTTAAGAAACAGACTTAATAATTAACTGACAAATAATATCAAATACCTGCTAAATCATTTTAGACGGTTCCTAAATACTGATACGGGATGAATTCTCCAGTATACATATAATAAATCTATGCTACTAACCAGGAAATTTGGCGTGGGCTCGTGCTTGAAAACCTTAAAAGTCAATTTGTACAAAATAGATTCATGTTCTGTGTGAGTTGTGTCGCAAAAGTTCCGGAAACTGAACAACATTTCCTATTGCGAAACGAACAATCGGGAATACCACGCGATATTGTTAAGATAAGAGCGGCGGACCAAATATTGCCGATTGATACTCCGGGATGGGCTCCCGGGGGACATTATAGAGAGAAAAAAATATCTAAACTACCCGCACCTACCAATACATATTTAATGGAGTGGGGCGTGGTTAGAATATATCCACAAAAATACAAGGCTAACAGAAATTGAGAAGCGTTATCGTATCGAAATCCGCCGTATCTGGGCCGACGGTCTCCGAGGAAATCATTGGGAAGGCATCCGGAAAATTTACCGCACATTCCGGCTCATGTGGCGTAACACACCTGCCTCTTGCTTATGCTGGCCTGGTACGTGATCTATTTTGTTCGCTTCACATTTCTTACTAGAAAAAAAATTAGCTAGTTGAATGAAATAATAATAAACCATTCTTTAATTATTATCTTCTCTCTTGTTTCTTCTTTTTGTTGTTCTTAATTTTCGTTCTCTTTTTTCTTGTGGAAATTATTCTTTATTGCTATGACACAGTTCTATTTTCGCGTAACTAATTTTATTGTGCTTTTATTGACCATAATCAAGCACTTTTACATAGGTATACGTTATTGAAAGCTAAAACACTGTGAATCGGTTTATAAAATGATTTCCAGGTACCGACCTATAATAATAACTTCGGCACTGAACTATTAGCGAAGACCATCGATTGAAAATCTAAATATTCATAAACTAAGGGGTTATTTACTGAACGTCTACCAACTTCAGCGAGGGCGCATTGTGGAAGCGTCGTTAATTATTCAAAATGTCGACGCAGTAATGGGACAAGCTTTATAAATATTCAATACTCGATCGGCTCGAACATATTTGTTTCGACTTCCATTACACAATCGATTACTAAAATCTAAAATATCTGTTTCAATTTGTACCTATTTATAAGGTAAGAAGATTCTAGCAAGATTTGTCGTAATTTTTATTATCGTATCGCAATAATTGAATGATTTTGAATTCAACGGATTTTGTCATTAGAATACACAGAACACCAAGTCAAATTAAACATGGCAATTAGAACATATTGCCAGACCAAAAAATTTTAGAATTCGAAATCACGTCGACCGCAGACCACATTCGGCAAACAATTTCGTCACAACCGTGACGCCAGTGGCGGGTGTTTAAAAATTCCCAACGACTTGACATTTGGTTCAAACAGCGCAATAGTCGGGCGGTAATGGGTGCGGTGTCGGTGCGGGTCAAAATAGGCCAATTTGCGGTCGCAGCGAATTACTTGAAAATATCCTGACATTAACACAGGATCTGCGCTGCTCGCTCGCTGATTGGCCAAATTGTTTTTGATTGCGCGCGCGTTCTGTTTAAACTTTTATTTCGGAGTACTGGTAATTGTCTGCAATTTTCTGACGTCGAATAGGTAAGGACAATGGGATGTTTGGAAGTCTTTTTGCCGACTTCTCTTTTTGTTTTTTCTTTGATATACATGCACCTCTCAGTTTAACTGTACGTCTTAGTAACTTGTATTTGTTATTTTACTTTGTGTTTATAAGCAAATAATATTAATGGTAAATTATTTTTTGTTGTGTGTGTGTGTGTGTAAGGTAAAAATTCAACTTCAAAAACGTACAACCTATTCACATTTTAGCGGATTATTTTATCGCATGTTCTGTATAAGGGCGATGTTTCTGTTGATTGCGCGTTTTATTTTACGATTAGTACGTTTTATTCAATAGCCGGTAGATTTCTGAATATTATTTAATAACTTTGCCATTAAAGGAGCCTAATATCTATTCTTTAAGTCATTCGTAAAATCACTGTTGCAGAGACGCACTTATTTTTTAAGCTTACGTTGGTTTTCTGCACTTAACGATTTCTTAAGCCAAGATTTGAATCACATCTTAGTAAAACTCTATTTATGCTTCAATCTTGAATTCCCATCACGTCCATCGCAAGAGGCTGCGAACCTAACCATTATGGCGTCGTTGGCGCGACCCGCAACCACCTCGCCTGATTACACCAAAGCTCCGATTACACGAATTACACCGATTACTGTAATTACGCAGATTATCGTCGCTTCGTATAATAATTACGCCCGCAGCCAATACGATAGGCTAGTTTTTAGCTCTGTAGAGTATATGCGCCTCCCCTTTTATATGTTCAATACATATAAATAAATTTACTTGATTTAAATTTTGATGAAGTTGTTAAAACATCATCTTATAGATGTGTACAATAATTGTGCTGCAACACGATTTTTTTTACATAATAAAATGAATTTGCAAAATGATTTACTAACCTATAGTAAAAGTTTAGTATAATTTTTAAAATTGCGGAGACGACGGCGCCAACGACTTCCTGCTCTAGTTCAATTTTAATGTGACAAGATGTTCAGCTGTGTGGGATCCATCAATTGCACAGCTCTTTTTTTACTCTTTATTTTGTCTAGTTCATTAATTATATTAATCTACTAATATTATAAAAGTGAAAGTTTGTAAGTTTGTTATTTTACTCAGTCACGCCACAACAGAGCATCCAAACTCCGTTCTATGTACCTAACAGTTTATAACACACTTCACCTGCATGAAACCAACTTCAAACTTTAATTCAGATCAGATTTATGGAACTAAGTAATTATTTTTACCTTTTTAGTGCATCCGTTTTGGAGCCGGTTGTTTTTTTTTGTTAAAAAACTTTTTGATTTTAATTATTTATGTGTAAAACAAAACTCTTTTTAGTCTATTAAATACGCTTTGATGTTCATTTGAATCACGAGTTGTTTATGAAATATAGTTATGTGACTAGTTAGTGTAGTATAGTTATAGCTATCTCTATTGTACTAGGATTTCATGACTAATATGTAATTAACAATAAATGTTTAAAACTATTCATACGCGATATGAACGTATGCAATCAGGCACTGGTGACAGCATTAGGGTAGGAGTATCATAGTGTCGTAATGAACGTAATTACAGTAATCCGTCGAGCCCTCCTCGAAGCTTGGTATGCTTTACATGCACAAACACAATTGGCAACAAGAAATTAATATAGGTACCAACATAATGGTAAGAGGCCCATTGCTGGAGCTAATTATTGCATAAGTTTCAAAAAAAGTATATTTGCGAAATGATTTGCAAATGTTCAATTTATATGCATCCTTTATTCGGTTAACTATAGCAACTATTTTAAAACATGATAGGTACGCAGTTTCTTACTACTGTTATATCATGCGACAAGAAAATGTATTCAAATAAAACAAATTAATGTAAATTGTATGTAAAATTACAACTGCATAGATAATAGCTAGGTAAAGCCGTGCGACATGCGACTTCTATCCTGCTCGGCCGCCGTACATGGACAAGCCCGCTGAGTTGCAAATTGCAACAACGCATTGTTCTCCAAATGCATACAGTGAACTGGTATGGTATTCAGTACTGCAACATCAGTACTAGATACCACGTGAATAAGGACACGAAGATAAGTATCGCGAATTTATCAAATTGCTAGAAATATTGCATAATCTTTGGTTGATTCGTCATGCTTATGTTGGCATCATTAATGTGATTTTAGACCAAGAAGCTTATATATTGATCTAATACCTTTAAACAAGCAATTCTTTCTGAATCTCGGGAACGGCTCCAACGATTTAGTATCTGGGGGGTTTCGGGGGCGATATATCGATCTAGCTAGGTTTCATTTTCAGAAAACGTCGTTTTATCTGTGTTTTTTGGCAATGATAAACTGAAAATAAGACTCTTTCTGACATCTATTGGCGAGTAGTAATACTATTATTTTTACCGAAACAGCAATGATAAAGCTACTTAACAATAAATGGCGTTGCTCTAGGTCCTCCAGGTACTGTTCCATATACAAGCTTCTTGTCTTAGACAGAGATAGGTATTCTATATCTATTATCTTACATTGGGTACTACATAATATAAGTTTGCACACCATAAAAGAATAAAATAGTCTAGCAACATGTGACCCCTATGTCACAGTAGTTTTATAGAATAGAACACTTTACAACTTTCTAGTTAAATGAATTGGTTGCTTATTAAATGTTCCTAGATTCCTTCTTCAGGGACATAATGCATTTCGATACTTATTTGTCATCGTAACGGAGCACGTAAACTACTGATAGATATAGCACAAATAGATAAATAATTTCCATTCCAAAAATATGTAACTACCATTAAATGTCGTTAAGAATGCTAATAAATCTCAAAATCAAAGAGAACCAACGAACGATCTCCAATATATCACGAAGCCCGGTAGTTAACAAATATTTTCACAACTGATTCTGTCAAACGAAATGACGCGTCAATCTATTTTCTTGTTTCGAAAAAAAATTTGATTTTAATGTGTCCATAAATCAGCCAGTTTGAGAAAACAATGATTCCTTTGTAATTGTATAGGCTATTAAATTTAGGGACATTAAAATGTCTCGTATAAACGGACGTTTGTGTTTTGAACATATGATGTGTTTTTTCAGTGTCCATTTTTGGTTGGCGCCTTTAGGGCTGTCACTGACAACTAATGGCGATAATGATTAGAGTTTTGTTTTATTTTCCTGTTTGTCAGTTCTAAATTGGTAATTTTAAAAGTTGTTATTGGTGATGTATGTGTGTGTTTGACTTTTATTTTACATAATTTTGTTTTTAATAATTGATAAGAAGTAAGTAGCGACGGTATTAAACACACTTAGAACAGTGCAACAAACTTTGCTGACCCAGTCTCTGACGCTAGTGTCGTGTAAGTTCACAGCACTTTAATATGGTAACTGTAGTTTTGATGTTTGACCGTCACAAATGTTGCTTGAATTAATATACTGTTTTTTCTTCAGCAAATGAAATTTTTTCTATCTCGTTATACATATTTTAAATCTATCTAGATTATTTTACACTTGTTTTGTGTATAAATTTCGATAGTATATTCCAAATATATCTGCCAAAACGCTATTTTCAAATTATAGCATTATATTTGCAGTGAGTTTTTTGTTAAATTTTATATAACTAAAACTTACTTCAGTCAGTTCCCTACAGATACATACATATATGAAACTACGTCCTAAAATCTGTTTCTCCCAACCCTGTGCACGGCAGGCGCCAGACGTTTAGCTGAGAAATAATTTTGGAATGATTTACTGCAACTTTAATTTTTATATAATTAATTTTATTTTATAGTAAACTTTGATCTTACTATGTAGATCTAAATTTCACCTAGTGCTAACATTATCTAGTTCCAATAAATTTTAACTCGAGACATTTTAATAATATTTTTGACTAGCAAATATGTAAAAAATATTCCTGTGAATGTGTTTTCAAAGCTTTGATCTAAATTAAAATGAATAAAAGTAAATTTGTATTCTTAACGACTAGAAATTTGCAACAACACTGATTTTTCCAATAACTTAGTGTTTTCATTCATATGCACTTAAGTCTAGCAGGCATATTAAACAAAAGTTACCCAGCGAAAGATTGCCCGTAAATTACCGGGGGTAACCAGGAGAACACAAATGCGACGTGTTTTACTGTAGTTTCGGATCCCATGTGGGGCATTACGCTCAAGACGAGTATGGTCATTAAGCAGCGATATTAGCTATTAACCGGCGCCCCCGGCGAGCATAAGTAACAAAGAGGTGTCTCCGTACTTACCTGGTACCAGACAAGCAGCAAGCAGTGCATCATTTGTCTGCTAATGAAGTGTTGTAATTACTTTATTGTACTCATATCTGCGTATAAAAATAACAAGTATTTTGTACGCGTTGATTTATTAAGAAAATCGTAGGTCTGTGCAACTAATAAGTGTCACATTCGCAAATGAACTATGAACTCATCACTCATTTTGTTGTCCTAGTCTGTGGTCGCGTATTGTAATCTTTACGCCACAAGGAATAAAGGCGTGACAGTTTTGATATATAAATTTGTCGTGGCCATAAACTCAACAAGTGAACAGAGGTCGGTTTACGACGCCGTAAACGTCTGCCGTCTGACATCTCACTAATACGTCATAAAGTAAAATTGTTGGGGTGAATCTTTTCCTAGAGCAGATCTCGGTCGACAACTTGTTATGGTGCCGTTTACATCTTAGTTTATGACGTTTCTTATGCCCCACTTAAAATCATATTCTTTATTAAATCGCTATATAGTTGATCAAGATATTCTAGTCACTGATAAAATTGGTCAATGCAAAAAGAGGGTTCTTCGAAAAATATTTTGATGTGTTTTCAAAAATAATTTAATACACAAATACATAATATCAATATTTTTTATTTAACCGGTGAATCCGTAATTAACCGGTGAGGACAACACTATCTAATTGTGAAGTTTTAGGTTGTATTGTAAAGAATGAAATGAAATACTGGTGAACGTCTATTATAATTTTGTTAATACTAACTAGACCATTAATAATCAATAAATGAAAATCATTTATCATTCTAATACCTGTGTTAAAAGTATTATTTGCTTAGCCGAAAAATATGAGGTGGTGTGTACTAAGAAAATTTTATATATTTCTTAAATACACTGTTATTTATCTATTCCGAGTTCCTATGGTTTATATTATACTAGCGGTCCCGGCGAACGTTTTTCTGCTGCCGTCCCTCTGTAACCCGGCGAACGTTGGTTTTTACCTAAAGTGCCCGAGTCCGGCTCGCACTTAACAGATCGAGATAAAAACTATCCTATCTTTTAAGTTGGATCAAATTACGGATAGTTACGAAGTTTGATCAAAATCCGTTCAGTATTTTAGGAGTCCATCGCGGACAAACAACGTAACACGTAATTTTTATATATATAGATAGATAATTATAGTATAGACAATATATGTTAAGGTTATTAAATTAAGAATTTAAGACCAATTTGAGTCCGATCTGAACTTTAAGAAAAACTTGTATTTATAATGCATTATAATTTACAAGACATTGATTAAGTGTGAACATTTTGAAGAACTTTATATGTAAAACAAATATCAGACGAATCATATTGACTTCCTCAATTCTATGAATTTTGGAAGATTTCTATTCTAATGTACTAATGTATGACACATTTTGCAGATACGAGTAACATGTTATAAATTTATTGCCTGTCATTTATTTAACATGTGAGAGCGTCGCGTCGTTTGATTAATTACGAAAAAGTTAGCTTAGCATATTCTCAGTTTTTATAAAAACCGATTCGCCAAAAAAATAAGGTTAACAACCGATGTTACACGTATCAAATATACCTTCTAGATTTCATACTGTATGAAGTCCGTGGTTTAGCTGGTATAGATTTTTTTAGATTCCAAATTTGTTCAGTTTACTTTTTGTTACAATCTAAATGCGTTTAGTGTACTTTTTGCTGTGTTAAACTAAGCTTTTTTATACTTTTCTATCATCAATCGTGAACACCATAAACTTGTATTATAAAAATTTTAAAAACGCTGTGATTTTCATATTCAAATAAAATTTAACATGTATCAAATATATCTTCTAGATTTCATACTACTTATGTGATGTCCGTGGCTTTGCTGCTGCAGATTTTTTTAGAATCAGAATGCGTTTGGTGTACTTTTTGTTACAATCTGAATGCGTTTCGTGAACTTTTTGTTGCAATCTGAATGCGTTTAGTGTAGTTTTGCATGATTTGCACATAAGATCAATGTGAAAAAAGTATTTTGTTATCTTCTATCATCAATCGTAAACACCATAAACCTGTATTCGAATAATTTTAAACACGCTGTGATTTGAATATAAATAAACGTGATTTATTTAATCTTTTAACAGAATTGTACATGTTTCAGAAATACCTTCTAGATTTCATACTATGTAAATAAGGAAATAAAAGCAGGCTCAAAAATATTTTTTTTGGGGATTGCGAGAGACAGCACCTTACAAACTCTACATAGGATTAATTCTGGAATGCAACCGGTTATAGTCACTATATTAAAGAAAATGTTATTTAATAACCTAACCCATATAGTATTATGCAGTCTGTGACCTTACTTTACTACAATAAACCTACTTTCGGGGTTTTTAGGGAGATTTAATTTTTTTTAGGGGATAAATATTGGTACGGGTTAGCAACATGTAACTTAAAACAGATTAAATTTTTTTATATTAAAATTCATATAAGCATTATATAAAGCTTATATGCTTATCTGTACCAATATCCAAAGTTCAGACAGATTTTATATGTAATAGGTAGGTACCATTTATAATGGTTGTACATTACACTTTATAAATATCTACTGTTTAAGAAACCAGCACTTTAAGCATGTGTTCATACATTTTGTGTCACCAAAAATCGAAATGAGAATCGAAACAGTATCAAGCATCCCAGGCGAGGTGCTCCCCTCTGCACCCCCTTGTGACAATAATTAATCATTCCTTCTGCGCCTCCCTAGCTCCTGCTCCATACCATTCACACAAAAGGCGGTCAAAATAGATTGCTTCTGTTTCATTACGACCTGGTAAACAGCGTTCAAAAGTGCAGCTCTGGGTTTTCATGAAGTCCTGGTCTATCTTGCCTAAATGTGTACTTATATAAAATTCGTTATATGAGAAAATATCAACAAAAACATAAATGTGAAAAAGGAGCCAAGTTAGGTCTAAGAAACGGTAGGTCTACTGAGTCGATAAAAACCGCGTTCCTTCTTCAAGTTAGCAGCACCCGTTTGAATTCGGTGGCACAATTATTTTTTTATGTATTCACGTTTTTTTTAAATGTTTTTTTTAACCACAATTTGGTTAGGGTATAGAATAAGGGGTGTATAGATACATGTCGTGAACACGAGTAAGAAAAATCATGTTACCAAAGTAACACAGGCGCGCCTGACCTGAAAAGATCCAAAAGAGTGGAGATCTGAAGGAGTGCCAAGTATTATGGGAACTTATAGCAAGAGCTTTCAATTAGAAAGTACAACGGTTATCTATGATTAAGAAAAATTAAGAACACTTCTTTGCACTTACATAATTATATAACAAACAAGAAAATCAGCTCTAATGCCCTTGCAGATAAACAAATGAGAAAAGCAAATTTACTTACTTATCAAAAAAAAACAGTCGCTTCTGTTATTATAACCTTTAAGTGCGATAAATATCATAAATTAAATATTGAACCTGATAATATATTGCATATTATATGAACGTAATACATATTAAAATGAAAATTACAATAAAAATTCAATTTTAACATTGGAATTGCACAATATACGAGTCCGGAACTCCACGAGTTCGCCCGAGCGAACCCGAAAGCTTCCGAAAATTGCCGCGAGGGGCGACACAGGAAGATGTAATGATGTTTGTCAAATGGAAAATGAGATAGGGAAATGTAGAGACGGGCTGAATTTGCGACCTTTTTGCTGATGCTACCGTAAGGCACCCCGTAATTTCGTCTCGCTTACATTTAAACCGTGGAATACACTTCATTATTCATGATATCCCGGTCGATAAGTAACAAAATTTATACTAAATAAACGTTTTTTTTTTTACGTTCAATGATGATTACTCATCTGTTATTTTTAATGAACTGAAAATAGCTCTTATAGTTGCCCTTTTAAGTATGTTGACATTTAATTACGCTAAGTACCGCCTTACTTTTTTTACACGTGAAGATAAATCGATTTCGATTAAAACTTTGACTAATGCTATATTTTGCAAGACTGACCACCAAGTAAATAGAGTTGAAAAATAACTCGTTAGCAACAAATTACAACACGCAGGTGGGTTTTAATTGAAACGCAAAAAAAAAAATAGTAAATTTTCAGATAAAATAATGTTAAAAAAAGCAATTCGAAAAAGGAATAGATGTATTCGGTTTCAGATTAAGGGGTTCGTCCATAAATCTCAGCTTCTCAGCAGCTGATGTTCGTTCGAAATTCGAAACAGCAGAGCAGCTATTGGACAGAGCGTGTGGTGTTTCAGATAAAATAAATGGAGAAACGGTGAAAAATGATGACGCGCCGCTGGTGCGGAAAGACATCGCTCTCTGAAAGGGGTCGTGTTTTCCACAGGGTCAAATAGTTTTGTACTTTTGAAAAGTTTATACCAGTGTTGAAATAAAAAATATATGACATATTTCTTATCGTATTTCCTGTAGTTTATTGAGATTATCAAAAGTACTTACTGCTTATGTACTGTCTCTGTTTGCAAACAAATTGCTATTTAATATTTAAAAATTTTTTGAGTGAAAAAAAAAACTTATTTTTCAAGTTTTAACAAGTTCCCTAGGACATTGTATCCAACATTACTAGGACCGTAAAGACCGTAAAGAGGTCGCTTAATTCGGTGTTAAGTGCTTCGAATTACATGGAACTCAAGTAGTTACTTCTGCTTGGATTGTTGTTAATGTAAATGTAAAATTGGATAGTTAAAATACTGCAATATTCTATTTTAAAAATAAGCCTTATGTAAAACTAGTAAAATATAAAATCGAAAAAACTGAATTTTCACCTGATTTATCTTTGCACAAGTACCGTAAAAGGCACTTACCTGAAACAAAGAGTGAAAAGAAAAAAATAATTAACGTTACAAAGAAAAAGAGCATCTTCATAATTTATTTACGCAAAAAGCTCTTTTAATTATAATTAATATTTACAAGAAAAAAGGAACCATTTAAATTTTTTTCTAGATCTCTTTAGGCTGTGTACTATGTACTATTGCTACAAACATTGCATGTTTTAGATAGTAGTGCTTTCTTTGTCTTATTATTAAAAAAAGACCGAGACGGAAGAATTCAAGGGGGTAAATTGGGGTATCTTGGTACAAGGGCAAAGCAGTAAAAGGGACTAGAAATAAGAGCCTTTAAGGGAGTCCCCGAGTTATCTCGGTACTGTAGCCGTAAAATAAAGGTTTACTAGCGCGTAAAGAAAATTAAAATGAATTATTTTGACGAGTGTAAGGGGGTTTTTTTAAGCTTAGCCTCCGTTTATGGCCGCAGAGGTGAATTGTTATTAGACTATAAGAGGTAATTGTTTTTCTTCTGTTTAATTCAAGCTTGTTTTTGGGGTAATTATTTCGTCAGCTATTGTCTGTGGGGCGTAATTTACGGATATTTACGCCGTAAAATTAAATTAACTGTTCCGTAAATTTGCGTTAACTGTTCTTTTGTGATCAGGCCAGTCTTTATTGATATTAGTGCAAAAAACGGACAAGTGCGAGTGGAACTTGAAGTTTTGGGATTCCATAGCGTTATTGGTAATTTTGTGAAGTTAACGTTATGACATTACATGTATATGAAAAAAATCTGTTACGTATTAAAAAACTAACCAAATTAGAAATTATGATCTTCGGTTTTTTTCTATTTTTTTGCGCTATATAAAAAAATAAGTACTTACATTAAAATTTTATCTCTGCTGGAAAATACGCGGACTAAGTATCATAATTAACTATTATTTCCCCAGATAGGAATTTTTGTGATTAAAGTTCTTAAGAAGCTAAATTATTTTTAGACTCATTGTGGCTTATAAGTGTTTGTGTTAAGTAATATGACAAATATAATAATTTAATTACTAAACCAATAATTCAATATGTAAACATATTTGAATATGATTAGAAATCTGTACATATATAATAGAATTTATAGGCAGGTTTACCTACAAAAAGTGTATAAGTGTATAGGCGGTTTAGTGAGAGTCCCATGACAATGTTTTCGTGTATACAATTAAAAAACGAAACTTTCCACATTAATCAATTAATATATACATGACCATAAATCTTAAAACAGATAATAAAAATATTTTGGCAATAAAAACACCATTCAAAAGTCTCATCATAACCGAAATACCGTATACCCGTGGAATGCCGTTAAATATCATAAAAATTAAAACTACCGCAAAACCACACAATGTTATTTAAAAAACCTACTAAGAACTCATAAATACTAAGGAAACCGAATGACGCATTTAATACCATGCCTTCTATTGCTGTGCGATACGGATCTCGACTAAAAAATTCAGACTCCGATTACAAGACGGAAATGGCTGTTTTATCACAGGCACCTATACTCAACGACTTCTCGCGGCATAAGATGAGTGTACATATGGGATAATATTCGAAACGTTTCAATCGCAGTTTTTGATAGGGCCTTAAAATATATTCACATTTTCATTTAAAATAAAGAAATCCGTCAATTAACTGCTGGATACATTTCATAACATTTAATAAGGTGTTTGACATGATACATTTTTAATGTACGAGATACCTTTTTTGAGAGCCTCTAAATCTCTAACGACAATGACCCGTAATAGTAATCTAATCCTTATTTAATTAAATAAATTCTAACTAAAGTTTATTAATACGTTATCAATGAAGCACAGGTCTTGGAGATAAACATAAACTACTATATAAGTAGTCTATTATGAGATCCTGTGTATACGAAAAAGTATGATATACTTAGCTGGGTATAATACAGAGAGTATAAAACAATCCAACATAGCGAATATTTCCTAAATTTTGGGGTGTATAAAGTTAATTAAAGCTATTGAAAACGATGTACGTTTTCAATTGTGCAAACTGCATTGTTGACCTTAAAAAATTGTGTTTAGATAGAAGGTTGTTGACTTACAATAACGTCCAAACGGCATAACAAAAATCAATAAAACTTTTTAGTGTAGGTAAATATAACAAAATAAAACAAAAATTACTTTACTCTAGTTTTAAAGGCAGATTGCTTTTGAAATTAGTTTTTTTGTAATGTTTTTCGAATCTACATAAAAAAACAACAATAAAAAGTGTAGAAACGGTTGCAATTACAGAGCGTATGTATTTTACACATACATTTTCCACAAGGGAGAAGAATCCGGCTCTCTCATGATGCCCCGCTACGGAACGTTCGCCAAAGGTGTAGTAAACGCGAAAGTAAAATGCGAAATAGTGTGTTTTCTTTTATGGTATGTAGATTTTCCCATAATGGGGGGTTGATGGCGTGATTTGATCGCTATTCCGATGTGGTACGGGAAATGGATTTGAATGGGTTCCGAATCACATATCGCATTGAATTGTATTTAAATGGAATTTTATGGAATCCTATTCCTCGAATTCGCAAAACTTTTTTTTTAGTAAGAAACTCTAAAAGAAAACAAATGTTTTGGCATACATTTACTGCCAGTCAAGTGATTTTTATTCGGGATATAAAATAAAATCCCGCCCCAAATCTTGGAAAATAAAAGATCTTATCAAAATACTTGAGTATACAAAAATCCAGGAGTATTAAAGCTAAGTGTCGTTCACAAGTTGTTTTACGGCGAGGCTGGGCTGTAAAACCGCGGCCCGAGCTGACAGTGATTCTTGATGGACAATTTGAGAGTTTTCAGTGGTGTTCGGGGCTGGGAATGCCTCGGGGAACGCTATCAACTTTAGCTTCATGAGCATTGTAAATTTATTTTACAGTAAGAGCTTATTTTGATAAGATTTTACCCTGTTTTCTCGATAGTTATGAGATTGGCTATGATTGTTGTCGATGTTTATCTCGATAGATAATCTTCAATTTTATTCAAAATCATATTTGTGTGATATGTGAGGACTGCGATGTGTTTTTTTTTTTTTGAGTGAAGGAAATTGGAAAACTATTTCTTTCTTCACTCTTTAATCAATTTTCTGTTACGACAATTTTTTGCGTATTTTGAAGAAGGAAAAGTACAGATTTTCAGATTTGCATCGTGGAACCCAGGTCCAAGCGCTGGTATCAGACCCATAGGACGACCGAGAGAACGTTGAGTACACGAGCTAAAAAAAACAGCCGGAAATAGCTAAGGAGAGAAAAACGAACTAAAAGTAAATGCAAAAGATACAGAATGCGTAGCCCTCGTCTACCTATCATGTTGGAATAGTTAACGTGAAGTGACGTAAAGCAACAACCCAAGACAAAATTTTGAAAACTATTCACTGCTACAAATAGCTAAATTTCGCTCACTTTATAACCTGGCATGGAAGCTGGCAAATTGTTATTTGTACCGGTGCACGTGGAAGGGATCCGTCAGCCTTTGAGAGCTCATTGCTGGATACGTTACGTCGCACTTGACGTTTTTATGTCCTTCAAGGGTTATTGTAGCCTGGTACTTCAGGTGCTCTATGGAGTTTACGATCTTTGAACAGGTGTGTCTAATTTTTTGAACAGCTGAAAAAAGGCAGCGTAAGTTACACAATACGAGCATCGCAGTGTAGGTAGGGCATGATAGGGCTTTATATTATGGCAGATTTTTCTTTTACGCTGTTTAGCATTTAATTCTGATAAATGAAAATAATAATGTACAGAAAGATCAACGTAGAAATAGGCTTGGGTACGAATCCTGTCGTATTTTCCGATGTGTGTTACTTTAGAAAATAATTGAAAATTTCATCATTACGTATCAGGTAAAAAAATGGTTCTGTCCGCTATTAAAACTGGTTTAATTTATTAAAAAAAAAAAAAAAAATTAGTTATTTTCATAGCAACAACTACACAGCTATCGATGTGAAATATAGTACAGGTTTCTGAACTTGTTTGTCTGCATCTATATAAGGTGTAAAAATCAAGGCAATCGGACTTCGTTTGCACATTTCAAGATTTTTGTTTCGTAATTTGATTAGAAATAGTTTCTGTGCTTATAAGCAAAACGACGCAAACAATTGCGAATATCACCTACACTACTTCTACGCCAGAAGCTCTTTCTACAAGTTCCAAAAATAACTTCTATATTATCCAAAGTTAAATAATACCTTACTACAAAAAAAAACTGCAGCTAATTCATACCTGAAATATTAACCACATTGTAAGCAAGTTTAGTTATATAATTATCACAATTTCCCGCCCGTATACAATCTATTGACTACTAATCAAGTGTAATCCGTACTAATCCCACTGATCTAGACTGTCAGGAGACCTATGCTGTTAGACTATATATTCGTACATACAATTACATCGTCCTATTGTGCTCTGACAGAATCCAATTTCAAGGGATATCGTAGGAGGCTTTGTTTGTATTAAACTAGCTCTTCTAAATTTATGATATCTTAGTAGTGTTGTAAAAAACATGGCGGAAATATTTAAAGAAAATTACTAAATTTCTATGTGAACATGCGTTTTTTAAACCGATTTCAAAAAAGAAGGAGGTTCTCAGTTTGATCCGTATGTTTGTATGTATTGTATGTATGTATGTATGTCCGCGATTATCTCGCTTTTGGCTTAACCGATTTTGATGCGGTCAGAAAAGTATTTGTTACATTCCGAAAAAGGTATACCTATGGTCCCATGGTTATTAAGTCAGGATATAATTATGGGATCCTAGAGAAATCAAGGGAACTCTTCAAATTGATATAGGCATACTTAAAGCGATTTGGGTATTTTCCATAGGTAACTTAAAAGTAAAAATTTTTTTTTTTAACAAATACTTAAAAAAGGTTAAAGGCAAATTTTTTTTACAGATTGTAGTGGAATTAAAACAAGGTAAGTAGAATAGTTTGAAGAAATCAGTAATTATTCAAAGTACATATATTAACTTTAGAATATAACTGAATTATTTAGCAGCGTAACTGAGCTAGGGAAGCTGCGGTGCATACAAATAGAATAATGTATAAACTTGCAAAACTCTGTAGCAACTGAATACTATATGAGGAAGGTATGAAGTATGATGGAATATCGTTTATTTGTGTCCTTGTGTGTTGGTTTACGTCTGAAGTGACATTATTATTATAAATATATATACATTATACTGTAAATATTGTAAATATTATAATAATGAGCGTCCATAGGCCACAATGACCGCTTACCATCAGGCGGACCGTGTGCTTGTTTGCAACATTAGTGGTATAAAAAAAAAAAAAAAATCTATAATACTATAGCAGTGCAAAAGTACAGTGAGTTTTGGCGAGATATATTACTAATTGTAGTAGTGTATACATACTAGTTCAAGTAGAAAAGTAAAAGAAAATACAATGGTTTTTAAAACGACTTTAAAATGTACTAAAAAGTTTAATCTATTCCCAGATTACTACACAACCTAGGTAATTTTTACATATTTATTATGTGTCCTAGATTATAGATTAGATTAGTCCTACAAAATCTTGTTTTTTGATTATTTTTTTTTTTATTTTATTTTCCGGTATTATGATAATTGTCGTAAACAAATACAAAAACAAAATTCGCTGATCTCCCAGGAGGAATGAATGAAAAGATTTGAAATTTAGATTTTCTACATTTTCCTGAGACGCCTTATCAATTACAAGTATTAGGAGCACAGCAGTAAGAGGTAACGACATTTCCTTATTCCAATTCTTTGCTGAATTTGCATTTCCATACAATTGCAATTAGGGGCGCTCTCATTAATTCGACAAAGTCCCAGAAGCGAGACGCTTCTACAGCCATTTCAATTTGATGAAACTCAGATACAACCTTACTGGTGCGAGTATAATGCAATTATGGGACATTTGCATCAATGTTATGTGTTTCTGGTAGTTAACGTAACGGTTACATTCAATAATGGATTAATTCTTATTTGTTTGGCTTACTGAATGAAAATTGATGATAAAATTAACGTAGACGAAACAAACAGTCTCTTTTTCGAAAACTTTCGGAAACTTTACGGCAAAAGACGTATGTTAAATATAAATGCCCCCTATGTATATTTAACATACGTTGCAACATTAAAAATGTTCTTCCTTTTCTAATTTTTACCCCTACATTAAAAAAATGGAATTAATAATATCTAAAGCTAGGCCAAGACGAGCCAAGCGAAGCGCAAGGGCACTACCTACCTTTTCTCGAAGCGCTTCATCATTTTTTTGAACCTTGGGATAACTTGGGATTGGATAATACCAGATAAATGAAGTTCTCGAAATATGATATCAATATTAGACTTATTAAACAAATAAAGTTTTAATTGCATAGCATTTTATTCATATCTCTCAAACCCCGATTTCGTCACTGACTCACTCACTGATGATCATAGAAATTGTAAGGGTACTTCCAGAAGTCCTAGCAAGCTGAACTTTGGTATGAAAATAATAGCTAGTATTAGTACACAAACAACAAGCAAAATCTAAGAATGAAATTTTACCCCCCAATCTTAAACTAGGGGATAGAAGTTTGTTTGAGACTGTCGCAATTTTTGATGCTAGAAGTCTGAAAATTGATATAGTATTTACATAAAATGTATGAAAATGTTTGTGGTGGGATATTCATGTCTTGATTAACTTATAAGTTCCTTAAGGCTAAGTTCCTAAGGTATAGGCTAGACCGCGAAAATACGCCGTTTTTGTGCAAATTTTGTGGCTAAACTATAAGATCTAAAGAATTGAAAAAAATATATGTTATAAAACTTGCTTTTGTCTAGTGCATTACCTTACTGAATAATTTTCATTTATTGAATTTAATGCAATAAAAAATCTGGAAGTGACCATTGTTTCAACACTTGTGCAAATTTTTAAAGCGTGCTTTGCATTTGTTTGTAATGAAAGTTGGTTAAATAATTAGAATAGCTTGTTATCTAGTGCATAGACTCTAAGTTGTAGCGAAAAGTCAAAAAATGTGACTACAAATCGGAGATAATGTTAAATTCCATACAAAAAATTAAAAGTTTCAAGGCGTCATTACGGTATAAATAACTTAAGAAGTATGTAACATATATCTCATAGAAATGTATATGACATTATCTAATGATTTATAGTACATTTTTTAATTAGCTTTCTGGCCTATATCGCCCTCTTAATACTATAGAGTGTAGTGATTTTTAAATATATTTGTTATATCCACGTTGAACCAAGGACACCAACATATGGGCAATGTTCAAACTGCTAAATTGAAGAGCATGGGTTCGATTCTCGCACAAAAAAAACATTTATGTGTAATATTTGTGTTGTGCGTGTTATAAGTATTATGTTTGTATTTACAAAAAAGGAAAGTATATATAAATATATATATATGTTGATAGGTATATCTATTTTATATTTATATATAGATTTGTATGCGTTGTCTAGTATCCGTAGTACAAGCTTTGCTTAGTTTGAACCCAGATGGCTCTGTGCGTATTGGAAAATAATATTTATTTATTATTTTATCTATAAATAATATGTATTCTCAAGAATAATAAATTAACTTACATATATAATGAAATCCAGTGGTTAACTGGCTGCCTGTTATGGGTACGAGATTCCACAAATGGCAATTTACATTTCCATATGAACCCTAAAACATCTTGTAATGAATGTAAAATTGTTCATGCAAATAGTTCATTTAAAGCTTCGAGGAGACACGGGCCACATAAATCGGTAGGCACCACGCATACTAATAAAATATTTACTCTTGGTATTGCTCTCAAGAGGCAGCGATATACCGAGCAATCAGCTGGGGATTCCGCCACCTGTTTATACAATGGGGTAGCATAACCCTTCCTATAAAACCATTAGATTAGTGTTCCAAAAATATTTAAGTCGAATTAATACTGAAGTGTTTGACCGGAACAATTTGTGTGTATGAATTTTTGATTTAGGTTAAATGCTGTGGTATTTTGTGAAGATTTATTCGGTTTGTTTTTTTAATTATGGGCAATTGTACGATTTCCTGACTATTTCCTTTATCTTTTATTTGCACATAATAAATTACTATTAAAAGTAATGTAAAAATCAGAAAGCAGACAGAACTTATGTCGAAGATAAACGAAATGATTAAACTACTACAGAAAGGGATAATAAGGAGAGAAGCAGTAATTGGTAGATTGCCCAACAAGTGAAAAAAAGGCAAATTATATCTTTCACTTCTCTTAGGATTCTTGAACCACTCGCTACGTTCGGGGTTCAACTACAGAATTCTTCGCAACTCTCAGAAATTTGCTTAAGGTTTACAGGGTGGAAACGCTAAGTGATCTCATTCGATTATTTCTAAA
Organism: Apoda limacodes; assembly: GCA_946406115.1. Classification (NCBI taxonomy): domain Eukaryota; kingdom Metazoa; phylum Arthropoda; class Insecta; order Lepidoptera; family Limacodidae; genus Apoda; species Apoda limacodes. The sequence continues at coordinate 16,932,021 of OX291542.1, forward strand.
CCGTACACCATAATGAAATACTGACTTTATTGATCCTACAACTGCTTCACGAGCTCTATAGAATAGTATCAATATTTTTCTTTTAAATCACTAAATCTATCCGAAATTTGATGTATTAAGCTTCAATACATTTAGTATAGTGACATGGCACTCATCGCATGATACTTACCTAAATACCTCAGCAAGTTTAAAATGTAGTAAACACAAATTTATCAAAAACGTAAGACATGCTATAGCGTTAATAACTTCAGTGATGCTACGAAACGTTCACAGAGAGACAGTAGATAGAGCGAGAAAATGCACAGAAAATTGAGGACGCCATTTCGAACATTATTAAAAAACCTGTAAAGAAATGTAATTAAATAAAAATTATATGATCATAAATTGCATTCTTATGTCAAATAATTTATGTTTATTAGATTTTAAACTTGCTAAGGTATAAGGTATCATTCGATGAGTGCCATTGTCGTTATACTAAATGGGTGGAAGCTCAAAACATCTAGTTTTCGGAAAGATCCAGTTTATTTTATATTGATAGCATGGGATAGAACTCGTGAAGCACTTTCAGGATCAATAAACAGTATTTCAATATCGTGTATGGTTTAGAAATAATCGAGTAAGATCACTAAGCGCATGGTGTAATTTTTATTCAAAGTGGCCTATTATAAAACATGCTGTGTATTGAGTAACAGGACCATAATGTCGAAGGTTTAAGTTTATTTGCACATTCTGCAAAATGAACCAAAAAAATATTCTGCGACAATGTTGTTTCTTGCACATTGCTAGATTTCTGCCACTTATAAAAATCTTCGTAGTATTTTTCATGTAAATGCCTGAACTTTACGGGAAGCAGATTATTAATAAATAATAATAATTTTTTTAATTAACATTACACACAGCGCCGTCCAGCCCCAAAGTAAGCAAAGCTTGTATTTTAGGTACCAGACAACGGATACAAATACATAAATATTACTTTTTTTTTTGTAAATATATACATATCATACAATAAATACACCCAGACTCAAGACAAACACAAATGTTTATATTATGACATAAATGTTTGTCCAGTGCGGGAATCGAACCCACACCCTCTGCACAGCAGTCGGCCACACTACCAACTAGGCTGCGAGGGAGGGAGTTACTTGCTATATAGCCCTCTTCTACATTATATAATATTACTAGCTGTCCCGGCGAACGTTGTTCCGCTGCCGTCCCTCTGTACCCGGCGAAAGTTGGTTTTTACCTATAGTGCCCGAGTCCGGCTCGCACTTGACATATCGAGATAAAAACTATCCTATCTTTTAAGTTGGATCAAATAACAGATATTTACGAAGTTTGATCAAAATCGGTTCAGTAGTTTAGGAGTCCATTGAGGACAAACATTGTGACACGAGATTTATATATATTAAGATTTGGAGGTGTATATTCCAGTCCATGACACTATCTGACGTGAACATTCATAATAATTAAAAAAAACTGCGTAAATGTGTATGTACGTATTTGTTTGCCGCCCTTAGCCACGTTCTCAAAATATTACTTTTTTTTTGGGAAACCGCGGCTATCTTTTTAATGCATGTAAATATTTTGGCTTTACGGTAACAAAGTACATAAAGCGCGCCTCTAGTTTTCTATTTATCTTCATTACGATGAAATTTATCAAAATAACAAAAAAAAATCTGCGTAAATGTGTATATGTATTTGTTATCATCTTGACGCACCCAGGATGCCACGTTTTCAAAATAATACTTTCTTTGAGAAACCGCGCCTATTTTCTATCTATTAAATGCATGTAAATATTGTGGCTGTACGGTAGCAAAATAGCAAACGAAATGATAGCGACGGTAAATAATTATGCGCGTGCAACAGAGACAAATAGTAACCGGTCATTGAACGAAATTCTTCCTGCTTAGCGTCCGTGCTATACCTCAATGCAGTTTGTTCAGTGCTTCTCCAATGCCGTTACACCAGTTGGATATAATTTTTTTTTCCTACCCCAAAAAATACTCGGCTACGACAACAATGACTTCATCATTTGATGTAAAACTCTGGTCACCTAACCATTTCCTCAGTTTTGTCGCACGGGGCCAGATCTGGGGAAAAGGGTAGATGCGGTAGCCATTCGAACCGCAATTCATGGAGTTTGGCGACTGCAACCATTGACGTGTGTACAGGTGCGTTGAAATGTTGGAACAAAACTTTTTATTGGCCAAATGAGGTCGTTTATTCCGGATTCCTTTACATAAATCTTGCAGTAAGCTTGCGTAGTACTCTCTATTTATTGTTTTTCCTTTTTGCAGTCATTCTATTTAAATAATTCTACTTGAATAGTACAAAACCGTTTTTGCTTTCATCGGCGCAGGTATTTCGCTCTCAACCCACTGCTTAGATTATTCTTTTGTTTCAGGAGTATTCATCCAGGTTTCATCTACTGTAACACAACGCCGCAAAAACTCGTTAGGATCTCGGTTAAACAGCGCCAATCACTCCGATGAATCGTCCACGACGTTGCTTTTGGTCAACAGTGAGCAAACGCGACCCATCGCGCGCAAAGCTTTTTATTCCCAAATGTTGGTGCAAAATATTAAAAATGCATTTAGATGAAATGCTCACCATCTCTGCTATCTCTCGCAACTTCAAGCGCCGATCATTCAATACAATTTTGTGATTTTTTTTGGTCATGTTCGGATTCGTGACTTCATTTGAACGGCAGCATTTCGCAGCTCAGTCTTCCACGTTTAAAATCAATTACCCAGGTGTGAATTGTACTCAATGAAGGAGCAGAATTACCTAAAACACTGTCTAGCTTGGCTTTATTCTGGGTTGCTGTTTTCTCTTTTAAAACGTAAAACTTTATCACCGCAGTAATTTCGATTCTTTCCATGGTTAAGAAAATTCACGACCGAGAAAGTTCTAGGTCTTCTCATACAAATTCCATCAGTTCGATTTAATTCAAATTTGGAATACTATTTTCGCAAAGATGCCAGAATATAATGTTATAATTTGTTTTGGGTATCTTTTTTTTCAAGTTTGTCGTTTCGGCCAGTTATCAATCAGCCCTGGTAGAGCGCGCCTCTAGTTTTTTACGTAACTTCATTACGATGCAGTTTATCGAAAAGAAGATCAATAAGAAATCATTGTCAGTTTTATATGTGGAACATTTAGAAACGTAGATAAACGTGCTTTTTGTAGTTTCATGGTAAAAACCTATGTAATTATATTTAATCTGAAAAATACTAAGTAGTTTCTTAAGAATAAAACATCTAAGATATCTGTGATGTGTCTACCTGTCTGTATTATTTTAATTTCTACACACTGTCGGCACCTAAATGTTAATTATAAAGCTTATAATTGTGTTAACGGTACTAAGCTGTCATAGATGCAAGAGAGTATAAAGATAGGATAGACATAACCTTTCTTCACTACCGACCTCTGACCTCGTCAGTCACTTGAAATACCGTTCCGTACTGTGCGTCATACTATGGTATGGTACCAAGAGGTTAAAGGTTTATAGGAGGTGGATGACATCCATAAATAAAGATGACGAGAAAGTGAAGAAAACTTGACTAATTTTATTTGAGGTTAATTGGCTATGAAAAAAATCTGTCTAAATTTATTAGCATCAATTTGTTCTAGCAATATTTCAAAAATAGTACGTGCGTACACCTTTGCAAATTACATTTTTCAAATTTTAAAATAATCACACAGCATATAATATATCGACGTAATAAAACGCATTTGAACAAATTCATATAATTAATTAATTCCGTACCAGCTCGTCGAAAATCAACCATTAAATAAACTGCTATTTTTTCTCAATTAAATGACTGTAATTTTTCATAGAAGATAAAAATATAGGTATCTATGTTACGATTTTTTCATATATTATTTATTGCCATTAGCATAATGACTACAATTCCGTAAGATAAATAATAGCTGACAATGTTGCATTTACGTTTATAATGGTTATTCAAAATATAATTATTTAAATAACAAATGGGTATTGTGATTTACATTAGTACTTGAATAAAAACTTAAATCTTATGAAATTGCCTTTAGTGTACTTTAAATAACAAAACGTGCTTTTTTACAAAAATATACTTAAATCGATTGCTAGTGCTTACGAGATATTGGTCGTGGGCAACGATTATTCTGAATGTTCATAACTTTAAGCCCATCGCTTTACCTTAAGCAGGCTTAAGAAAAAAAATAATAATCGAGTTCGAGAAATTCAACGTACTAAAATCTTGGCGAGACGCGAAATCGACTATTTATCCGACGTTTTATTACAAATGCCGTCAAAAGTTGCGTACGCGCAGATACGACACCCACACGCGCACATCAGTATGTGTAATAAAATTACTTACACTGCATGACGGTTATTTCAGCTTGCGTCATATTATGATATCCTGGTGGTAATTATTCCTTGTCGCGAAGGAAATGTCGATATAATAAAATTGTTGTTTTATAAAACGGAATCATTTCGCAACTCTTTTTACAATGAAACAAAAACAATAATGAAATTAAGGATTATTATTACCATGAATGTTAAAAATATTTTCGACACTGAAGTAAAATTTACTGAAACAAGTATTTCTGAGGAACAAACTGCGTGTTTTCATATTATTTTCACAGTTTAAGTATAGCTTTTCATACCTTAACCATACACGTGATAAATCCATACATAGGAGAATAATATAGATCAAACTTACAAGTTATGTTACAATAAATAATTGAGATCAAATGATCATACTAACATATTATGAAACAGTCGATTCTTTTATTAAATGTTAACTTATTGAGACAAAAATAATAACAATTGAATGTATTATTTTCTAAGTCATAAATCATAAATTTAACTTATTTGTTAATACTTATTTATAAATTTAACTTATTCGTATGAGGAACCTATATGGGTCCATACTGGTTCCAAAAATCGAAACTGCTAAATTTGAGTTTTGTTTATCCTTTGAGACCTCGAGAATCGTTTGTGACTATTTTTAGAGTTCTCTTTTACTCTGTGCACTTACATTATTTACAATTCCTTCTTTAATAAAATAATCGATCTATACATCAATATCAATCGATAGTAACATAGTACGCACTATATACTAGTATGGAGGTATAGTGATTATGTTACGGTACTTGTCCTTTTAGATATCTTGCATCTTGAGTTTTAGAAACAGAGTTTATCTTTTTTCTTAATTTAAATTAATATAATTATAATATATGTAAAACCACTTACCAATTATTTACTTGTAGTATCGTTAACCCTGTATCCTGTGCTAATTGTTTCTTTTGGTCTTCTGAGGGGTACGGATGCTGCAACAACAGAAACAAAACGAAATCAGAAACAATCCAAATATAATTTGTAAAAAGGAATGCAATTACATAGGAATCTAAATCGGTACTAATTAAATTTTGTTCGCATCCCTGTTTGAGCTGAGGGTGAAAATTAAATGAGGATTTCGCACGTAAAAGACTTTCGAATTTTACATTGATTTAAAATTTAAACTTTCATACATCATACAAATATTACGAAAAAATATTTTTTTTTCAAAATATGTAGATAGTAGGTATTTTAATACTAAGAGATCTGGTTAAATTGAAGTCAATAATTCAGTTTTCAATAATTTTCAAATAAAAAAGTTTCTTAAAATTATTTACCTTTTTTTTTTCAATTTATTTTTATAAATATTCGTTAGTATAACATTTACATAGTTATATATAATCTGGATTTTTAATTGGTGTTTTAAATATTCTCCAGATCTCTCTTTGTTGGATTAACTTATTGTTTCACATGGTTTGAGAAGCTTTGGGTTTTCGGCACGGGCCCAGGGCGACAGCACTCGACACGTACCTATCTTAATGATATTGGTTTCTGCCATGCGAGGCGGAGGGAACCTTTGCCCCTGAGACCTCCTCTATTTTATCCTACTCCGGTACCGACCTCAGGTAGTCGTACGTGTTTGTAAATTATTTAGTTTATTCTGTTTTCCCAGGACAACTGTAATAAGCACAAAGAAACATTTTTCTGACAGAGTAAATAAAATTTTGCTTAATTCAACAAAAAAAGCAAAGAAAAATATGACGATTTAGTAGCAAATAAATTGTCACGAACAAAAACCGAGATGATTGTGATAAAACCGAAACCGTATACATGATATCGACAGCGGCCCAACTAATTGATTTTACTCGCATCTTCCCAGCAGTGTGGGTTGTAACAGAAAAATTACGTGCTTTAATAATTTAAATTTATAATAAAAACATACTAAACAGCTGAAAGTCACAAAATAATCTATAAACACTTCAATTTGTTCGGTTTTCACTAACCCTTTCGATGCGACCGTAAATCTAAATGAGGCAACGATGCCTCGACTTCGCCATTTTGAGTCTCGTAAAAACATGTCATAAAAATAAAACCGTATGGAGCATTACTCAAGCTCCCTGATGCGCGGAACAGTCTCTAAATAATGTATTCATAGTGAAAATTACACGTAAAAAGAATTTTGCAATCCTGTTTTAAGGAGAGGGGTGCGTTGTTATAAAGCGAATTATCCTGTACGCGTTTTATGTTGCACGTTGTATCCGTAAACACTAATCTTTTTCATGTTATACTGCAGCCTTCAGCGCACAGTGGGGTAGTATGCTATCTATTTACTGCCTTAAAAAAAAATCTATTTTGTATTTTTTTATATTTTTACTTTAAAATTAAGTGATTGATGACCTAGATATATTTATTGTGGCTACTTAAATGCAAGATATTCTGCCTTTGCAGGACATCCACAAAAATCGCCATTCTTTTAATGGGAAGGATCAAACTTTTCATTAAAAAATTGTGTGTGACGTAATTTATTGATGACACATTTTTTCATGTCCGTGATTATAACTAGGTATCATTTTAATTTTAGTCAATCTAGAGCATCGAGTTAAGGGGTCTACATTTCAGCCGGACTACTAAGAGCAAAATTTATGTATGATGCATGACTATGCTTATACTGCTAAAACCAAGATGATTCTGTGTATCGTGCTATGGCACGAGAGTATAGCCTGACTTTAAGATCAGAATTGTATTTAAATTGTACAATTATTTCCATTTTGCATAGGCACCTAAAACTTAAATACTTAAATTTTACTATGTTTTATTTCTATACTTGATTGCGTGTGTATTTACGATATCCCAATGTGGTGAATGCAGGTGAGCAGAGCAAGTGGGCAGTGCAATAAACCTTTGTTAAAATTACAGGCATCGTTGTTCTGCTGAGTGAAAATAGCCGTGCGGGAGGTCCGAGACGACTCCTGCACTGTGTTGTTTGTTGTTACAGTAACTTGCGTTCGGTTTATGTTGAGTTGTGCTAATGCATTCATAGTGTTTTCAATTACTTTTGTTTATAAAGTATGAGCAGAAAATAAGTCATGTGTAAAAATAGCACCAGGAGATAATAAATTTAAAGGGCATTTATTTATGTAAATTCCATTTGTTGATTAGCCATGTTTTTATACCTATTTCTTAATAAAGTGATTTTATTCATTTGGACAAAGTATGTAGTGTTGTAGTAATGAGGATATAATGTTATAGTAATATAATTCGAATTTATTCGTATAAAATATTTTTTATATGCACTTCTGTTTTTCGTAGGCCTTCGGAGAGCAGCCTCCGCTTTGAAGTCACAAAAACGATATCAAAAATTTATGAAGCCTATTACGATGCACACAAAAACCGAAAATGATAAACTCTCGGCCGTCGGCTCTGCGCCCGGGTAACGGGATTTGTCAAATTTATACCGAACGCTACCTTTTTGTTGACGACTACCAATTATTTTAAATTTAACGCGAATACATTTGCACCTCGTGACAAGAGAACAACTTTGACAAAAAGAAAAAAGCTACAAAATCCAGTATTTGTTAGAGTGTATGCACCAGGGTATCATAAACGCTATATTGAGATATCAAATTTCGAAAAGCAATCTCGTTCCGCTCTCATCCACTCTCTCAACCGTTATAAATCACTACTAAGCATTAAAATCACGATTATACTGGGCATAAGTTAGCAATAAATCGAAAATCGAGAGAGAAAAAAAACGCACGAACGCGAGCAACTCTACGAAAAAGGCTCGGAACGAAAATTCGCCTTCCAGACTATAAATTTTGTTTCGCTATGTGGAGGAGAAACAATCCATTTGTTGGCACAAAAATCTATGGGGTGTTGGAATGAAAATATGTAAATACGCGATGTGGGACCGAAGTTAGCGTGAAAAACGAATGAATGAAAATCTTACATCCACACTCAAAGTGAATTATGTCTTGATCACAAAATATCATAACACTTTTTGGGAAAATTTTTCCTCTCCATGCCATCCTCTGAATTAGTACATACAATCTTCCTACGTGAAAATATTCTCGGTATATTTTCTTTGCTTCTTTTAGTTCATGATTTATTAACTTTTTCAAGCTATGTAAATAAATATACGCTAGCGAACAGACCCGGATTCTTTAGACCAACAATTCCTATAAATTGTAATAGTTTTACCATTGAATTAATTCCATATGAAAATTATTGAACCAGCGACAAACACCAGACACTTTAAAATAGACATTATACTCATTAAACATATTATGTGGTCTGTATTTATCTGAAAACTATGAGCTGTAACCAGACAGATGGACAGACAGAGAATTACCTATGATCATTTCATTTTAAGACCATTTTTTTTCTAACCTTGGATTCTTTTGTAATTACATAGTTCGGTATTAAAGAAGCTTCTAGATCTAGAATCAAATTATAAAGTAATTTTTGTACTAAAATAATATTTAGACTATTATTCCTTCCTGCTTGTTTTAATTCACGTTAAATGTAAAATGTTCTTTACATTTAGTAACTCGATGAAAAATTCAGTCCACAACTCGATCTAAAACTGAAATTCCCTAATGATATGTGTCTTGAAGCGAATTTCTTATGCGTAGAAGAAAAGTGTACGACATATTTTACAATTTTCCCAGCATTCGGTGTTGCCATAACGATAATAATATATTCAGGGGCCCCGGTGATTTCCGGACGTGTCGTAAAATCATAGCGTACGTCTCCGAGGGGCAACGCGTTATCTAAGCGAAAAGGATGTGAAAAACCTTAGTTTCCGAACACAGCAAGATGTGTTTCGCGCCAGAGAAAGTGGAATAAGTTGATGGATTAAATTTTTTGCTAGTGCGACGTGACGTTTTTGGATTGAGTCCTAAATAATGCATGTCTCGCTTTGCCGAGTCTCTTTCATTTTAAAAGCAAAAGTCGTCTAAATAAACATTCTTTTTTTGTAGCTTAATACGAAACAAAGAAGAATTTAGAAAGTTTTACATAAAATATTTAGTTATTTACAACGCAACCGGTCGACAAGTATCAAGAGAACAGAACCCGACCACAAATAGATGTCAAAAAACTAGGGTCTCCGAGAATAAGACCTTTATCTCTCACCAGGGACGCATAAAGGTGTGGAGGTGGCCCTAACCCTATCGAAGAGATGTGACCGTCTGATGGATGGCACTATCACAACCCTTCGTAAGTGTATCCTGTTTTCTGCTCAGAGCGCAGATGTTATTTATATATTTTATTCTTTGTTTATGAGAATATCTAGGTAAAACCGAGTTTTAACATTTCAACCATTGTTTTTCGAATATAAATGTAGTAATATTTAAAATAGAAAACCATGCGGACTAGAAGAACGAAGATAAAATATTCTAGACAGCTGCGAAACGGTAACACGGATCGGGTTAACTAAACGACACCTGTCAATTTTTGTCAACGCTGCAACATTTTCAGCGGGAATTAAAGTGGAAATAAAGAATTCAAAACTCCAATTTTGTATCTATTCCGACAAGATCACTTTTTAAATATTCAGGTATGTAATGGACAGCAAAACAATTCTATTAAAGCCGGTTGTAGTTCATTTTCATGTCTATTTCATTTTGGTTTAAACTTTAAAAAAAATATACTTTTTATCATGCCGGCTTAGCCTGTGGAGAATTTAAGAAATTACTTTATATTTTAGTCATAATCATAACGTTTATTTGCTGTAGTATTACGAAATATTCTTTGGCTTGTAACCCGAACGGGGTTCATGCATTAATTAACTAGTTAGTTGATAATTAAAACAAATAATAATTGAACTAATGACAAAATAGAATTTATAATAAGAAACCAAATTCATCTAAGTGTAATTAAATGTAATTGAATATTACTGCTAACAAGTCACCAATTGTCGTCGTTTAACTTTAATAGTACATCTATGCATGAAATTAAAGAAAGCTTTATTATTATTACGAAATATATTATTTAACTATATTTTTAGCGCGGCCGTATAAGAAAAATATGACGTGTCGCCAGCGGGCTGAGGATAGAGCGGCGGGAATGATGCTGGCCGCTTCGTGCCGCGCCGCGTTGCATGGTCATTCATTCTAATAAACTGTAGTTCTTAATTATTTTTTTTAATAAATGTCTACTTATTTTTTTTTAATACTATATTGGACTTACGTTCGTACCGAGTACCAAAAGGCTTTTCTTACCCTCGTAATAAAAGCTTTCGACCTCTGGTCGGGTTGGTTACCCTCGGGAAAGAAAATGCGTCATTTTGTACTCGGTACGAAATATACTGTAATGCTAAATTTTGGTTTAAAATGCATTAGAAAGTAACAAATAGGTAGACTGAGTGAGACAAACTTAAATTTACATTTTATTGTATTAGTGTGGAATATAGATGTAAATTGAACGTTTGCTAATGTTTGCAGCATCAATAGGAACAATGGTAGAGAGACAGTAAATGGTTTTGATACTAATCTCAGGAGCCGGAAAAGGCCGCGCTGACGGCTGTTCGGAAGCCAGAACTGGGCTAGGAAATGAGATAGGTGCGTATTCTCCTAGTATTCTCTGTTACTCTGGTGTATAATGTTTGTGAGGCTTTGATGGAATTGGGACTGAGCTGTGACATGTTCATAACTTGTGACATATTGTTCAGCGCAACATGTTTCAATGGTGTTGTTGAGTGACTGACGGCTAAATATGTCTGTACATATATAGCTAAACACAGATCAATTAATGTTTATGACACCATAACGCGACATGTTTAAAAAGAAGCTGATAAAATATATCGATTGATAAATTTAGAGGTAGGGAAAATTGCAAAATTTGATTGCAAAGTTATTGGATGTAAAGGAATAAGAGTGGAACAGAACGATAGGTGTTACAAGTGTTATCTTGTGAATTTCCTATTTTTTTATTAAGTGTATTTATGGATTAAAACTGTAAAAATTAGTATTGTTTCAAGACTAATTGTTCAAATGCTGAAAGCTTACTGATAATTATTTATAATGCACTCGTTTGTCATGAAATTTTTTTTTATTAGAATTTAAAATTCGTGCATAAAACAATAATTCCGCATTGTGCGTTACTAGCTTCATGTTTATATTACTGCCCTTTATATATGTATAGCACTAGCGTAGAATAAAAAAATGCAAAGGTGTAAATAAAAAGAATTTGACGAGCTTGGCAATCGGAACCTCAAAGGACATCACTGTATCATTAAGTGAAAAAGGATGGTGGATAAAGTAATAGTGAAACAAGTTGAATGTCCCATGGCGGTGAGCTCAAACGGCTCCCAATAATAAATGAAAAAAAAAATATTCATGAGGAGCACCTTAGACTTAACGAATGCTAAAAGAAAATCAGGGTTGACAGTGGTGGAAGACGCCATGTGCGTTCTTCTGGTTCCATTTTCAAAAAAAGTGACAACAAACATTTTTAGAGTACTAAAAATAATATGTCACAATGTTAAACTACATAAAAAAATAAATAAAGATTCAGTTTATTTCTTTTAATCTTAACGCAGTTTTAGTAAATAGAACTTACGTTTATATTACTAACAGTTTAAATGCGTACGTTTGGGTGTTTATTTGCAACAGAGACAGGTAGCACAAAGGGTACTGTTAACTCAAAAAACCGTCCCAAGAACCTAATAGTTTTGGTAATCAGGTATGCAAACCTAGGCAATAGATTTCACTGCTCCGCCTTCTAGTATCATATATATACCAACTACTACCGTAATGCGTCGTTTTTGGTATATTTTCCAACACGAGTCGAAAGACCGATTTACCCTCTTAGGGGTTGAGTTTCAAAATATCCCTTCTCAGTCTACATTAGGTCTGTTCGTTCAATTCAATCATCATTTTTAATAAACATAGATTTTAACATCATATACCAAACATCACTTTTAACTATGATTCTGGTATATATTCTGTTATTTAAAAGTGTACTTGAATAAGAAAATATTTTGATTTTGATATCGTAGATATTTTTTAATAAAAACGCTGCTGAGATAAAGCTTAGAAAACGGCATCGGGAATGCAACCTATTACTAAATTTAGAATAGAGTGTAAAAATATAGAAGCGACAACCCTGTGTCTACCTATCAGTTAAACCGTTTTGCATACGAGTCGCAGCAATAAATAAAGCGTAGGGTTGAAACGCCGGCCATTCAGCGCAACGCAGGCATTGTGCCGCCGCCGTCGCCGTCACCGACGATACCGCATTCAGATTACGCGAAATCAACAAAAAATAAGATTGACAATCGAAATGGACTACAACATCCGAAAATAAAACAAGTCCTTAAATAGTTATTTTCAATTTAGGCATGCAATAATATTGACGGTACCTAGTGGTTTAGTGACAGAAATTGTCTGGAGATTTAACTATTTTGTTTTTGTGTTTTGTTCTATGGTGAAATACCTAAAAAAAAAATTTATATTTTTAAATTACTTTTGGTTCATTGGTTTCGAAAAATTCGTCTTAAATTATAATATTTCGTAGCTAACTGGATTTCCTTTACTTTAGTGGTAATTTTCTGAATTTTATCAGAATAACCAATCTAGTTTGCACATTATATAAAAGTGACTTTTTTATATTCAAAAAAATTAATAATAGTTCATTACTGCCGCGGCCCGCAAACGCAGCATTACCGGGCGATGGTGAGTATGCAGGCCGAGGCATAGCCGACATGTTTGAGAAAATGTTACTTTTTTTTTGAGTTCCGTATATTAAAAGGAAAAATGGAGCTCTTATAATTATTGCAAGGTAAATTTTAACAGGAGGCAAAAACCACAATTGCAATAATTTTGAAAACCTTTCATCTACAATTGAGAAAAATAAAACCATAAACAATTTTGGCAATCAATGTGGCGATTCAAATAATTCAAATCATTCTCGAATTTGTTTGATTGTAGATGAAATAATCAGCGTGGTAATAAAAACCGATTATTAATTAATTTTAAGCACTTCACACATTTTAAAATGTAATAAAAAATTAATTCGCAAAATGCGTGGTGCATAAATTAAACGCTTGTCGCGTATCGATTATCGACGCAATCGAATAAATAATAATCGATGCGTTCGGATTCGAATCGCTCGAATTGAGTGGCCGTAGCAGTTACACGGTTGACAGAACTGTGTGAGAGATGACATGTAAAACATACTAAGTTATTTGTTATATACCTATGCTTTGTAAAAAAATACTAAGCATTTAATAAAAAATCTTACATAATCATATGTAGCGGCTTATTTTATTGAGTTTATACAGCCCCCCTGGCACATCTTTTGAAATATTTGAACGAATTAAAAAAAACATATTGTTATTTGTGGTGATTTTACCCTTAATGATTTGGACAATTCGTCTCTGAAGTGTAGATTTTTATCATTATTGAGGTGCTAAAACCTCGTGAATCTTTTTATAGAGTAAATTTGACGTCAGCAACCTGTAAAGGATAATAGTTTTGCAAATAAAGATCCACTTAAAAAAAGTGTTATGAATAAATTAGCCTCAAATCACTGTGGTCTGTTAGCCAGTTTTTTGTACCAACCCTTGCAAAACACATTAGAAAGGGATATTAAATATCTGTTACTGAGAGTCGACTTACTTTATTATATATTAGGAAGAAATTTGCAACAAACCTGCCCGTAAATGAGGATCCCAATGAGGCTTTTACTTGGTTAAAACTGAATGTAGTAAAATATTTAAACCAAAGATAATTAAAGTTAATAGTGGCCTAAAATTTAGTGACTGGGCGACGGTGGGAATCAACAAGAGTAGACAAAGATTGTATGAATTATATAAGGAATAAAATTATAACAAAAGTGATTATTTTGCTAACTATGTAAAAAATATTCTAAAATTTAAGCTAGTTTGTGCCACAGGAAAGGCTTCGTTTATAAGTAAGAAAATTAGAAATAGCTCAGATGTTACCCAAACTAAATTATTAATTAGTTGAAGAATGAATTAGAAAGCAGGAAAATCCAAAGAATCTAATTCTTACTTATAATTTGAAGTTAACAAAAAATTTATGAGTGATAACGCTGAACTTGCTGAAGCTTTTGAATTTTTCTTTACTGATATTCCAACTACCACCACCAAGACTTTGAACTCATCTTCTACCCTCACTAAAATGCTTCTCGAACACAATGTAGCAGTTTACAATGACATATTTCAGTTTCAATTCATAAGCCTAAATACATAATAAAAGCTTTTAAGTCACTAAACATGAAAACGACTGCTGACCTAGACGAACTATCTGTTAAATTTTTTCTTTAATTATAGATTATATTGCACCTTATCTGGCAACCATATTTATTGACCGCATTGTGGCTAGTATGTTCCCTGATCTAATGAAGCACAGTAAAGTCGTTCCTTTTTTAAAGCCGGCAGTACAACAGACCCTATAAACTATAAACTATATATAAATATATATTCGCCTAAGGCTTCTAAAAATAGCCTCTCGTTGGTAGTTTTGTCCTTACCACCCTTAATACACAATGCACTATTAGGTATTTATAAATGATTTTTATAAGATTTTATTTAAAGCTTTAATGCTGTTCAAACAATTAATTGATCTAGAAACAAAACAATATGTTCTAGAAACAGTAAGTACAAAATGTTCTAGAAACAGTAAACATGTTTTGTAAACTATCGCTGTTGTTCTATCATAAATATTTTTTTTGGGAATTCCAAAAATTGAATGGTGGTAAAAAAAATTAGTAAAAATGTTCCGGAAACATTACAAAAGATTTGAGAAACAATACAACACAGTACAAATTGTTTCAGGAATAGTACAAAGTGTTCCAGAAACGATACAAAATGTATCAGAAACAGGGCAAAATATTGCAGAAATGCAGTTAATGTTAGCGCTAGTTAGCTGTTATAGGGCCCTTAGAGTATAAAAATCCGTGAGACGACTTTAATTATATTTTCTCTTTGTTTCATTATCACAATTTGCTCATGAAAACGGAATATATAGTTTTAGCCATAAAATATACATATGCTCATTTTACCTAAGTCAAAGATCACACATGAGTACATACATATATAAATGCTAGCGATACTTGGGAAACAGTTTTTTATTTTAACTAAATATTTCGAGGGTTTTATGTAAGAAATAAAATGTAGCATATATTTATCGAACGTTTTTATTGGTTTTCGATGTAATATTTGTAGATATTAAGCTAATAAATGTCATTAGATATTTAATCTTTCTGAAACCTACATCTTTGGAAAGAATTATTTTACTAGTAAAGTTAACTTAATCAATACTTATGACAGCATAAAGAAGGTACGTACCTACTCATATAAAGAGGATTTATTAAGTTTTATTACTCATAAATAACTTAGGAGGTTTTAAGATATAAAAATATGTAATGTAATTGGGGTCAATCTGAATCTTTATAATGGAATATATATACAAAGATCAACGGTAATATTTTAGAGTTTTTCCGTCCATCTGGTATTTAGTACCAGTTTATCGAAATATCGATAACTACTTTATTTCATACGCACCTAGTAGTGTAGAGTTTTGTGTACTATTGATCGTTTGACTTTGAGGGTTTTGACTTTTGGATTATTGACTATTGTATATAGTCACTAATAATTAAAAATAATAAGAAGGAGCTATGTTACCTTAGTTGATTTGGATTATGCATATGTAGGTATGAATTTAATTCTTCAACTATCGCCAATTTTGATATTTATTGTTTAGCAAACAACACAAAGCAATAGCTAATCTTTTCAATTGAACGCCATCCGTTTTCCTTTCAAACAAACAAACACGGTTCCATTTATAAACCAGAAAGTGCATTTCGAACGTACGCGCGCGTTCAAACACGGTCTGCATAAACAGGCAGTATCGCGGCTTCGCTTGACAAATTTCATATCTAACAGATATCGATGCAGAGTAAATCATCGCGCGGTCTGCGCCCGCCTTTATGTCGCCCGCGTGAATTATTGGTGTGAACGCGGCTTTATTTTATGACCTGTCCTATGCGGATGCGGCGTGCATGATGTGTGAAGATGTGGTGGAATAATTTCAAATGATCTCCTTTAAGGATTGATAATTTTAAAAATAATGAAAAAAAAAACTGGTTGCCTGTAAAGTCGGTATACGGGCGAAAGTTTTACGTGACAATGATTTTATGTCTGTCTCTCTCGCTCTTAGGCGGGCGCGTGCCTCTCACTCGCTCTCATTGTGAGCGCATAACGTGAGCGGAGCGTAACGCAGTTTCTTGAAGTGTCACCCGGCAAACCAATTTATAAGACGTTGTCACGTCAAAAATGACGTTAGTTTCTAATTTAATAACATCAAACCTCGCTAATATGAATTAGGTTTTTCCTTAATTTAATTCTTCAAATATGGATAAGTAGATGAAAAAAGATAGCATGGACGTCAAAAAGACGAGTAGATATCACCGCACCCTGTCTGCTTGTCTACAGTCAGGGCAAATATTTGTGCAATACATCCGCCGCCCTATGTTTGCCTGGTATCAACAGCTGTGTTTCGATGGTAGGTAGTGCTTCTTCTATCCTGGTTGTTATTGTTGTAGGTAATGCATGAGCTCCTGGTGGAGTGATGGTAACATATTCTTGGCAAAAAAGTGCAAGTATTTTTACAAACTTGAGTGGAAAATAAGCTGTAAGTAATTTACATACATAACTGCTAAACCTTGAAACCTGAATGACGTTTTGTAAGAAAATATAATACATTTAGGGTGCGTTCCAAATCGCAACGAGGAAGTTAAAAAAGTGGTTTTGGGATGCCCGATGTAGGGTAATTTTCCAACTGTCAAGTTGAATTCTTTACACTGCCATAGAAAAGGTTGAAAATCACTCCTGTCAGTGTGAAAATTAACTGTCAAACGCTCGTTCCAGAACGGGTTAATTTTTCAACTCTACCGGGCGATAATTACTCGGCGTGATTTGGAACATAGTCTTAGATACAAGTGAGCAAGTTCGTCAGTACCTACACACTTCAGAGGAGGCTAGTGTGATGTAGGCTTAATGACCGATCATAGCTCACAAGTGTCAAAAATTTTAGACACACTTGCGCAGAATGAAACGATACTTTACAACACATTCTATTTACACAATTATTTGTGGAAAATTTCGCGCGCATTTTTTTCCATGTCGCGCTTGTGTAAGTAACTTTCTCTTTTATAGAAATAAACGTACTGACCAGCGAAAGTGCTAATAGTCTACATTACTAAGATTAAGAAATCTAACATTACATACTAGTACGATTATGTAAAGTAAAAAGCACGTGTGTTTTATTAGCTGCATTATGAATCTAAAATCGGTGTAATACCTAAGATAAGAGCCACTTCATGAGCAAGTATGACTCGTAACACTAAAATGTTTTTAAGCATACCATACAGTTATGATAACCTAGTACCTTAACGATCAAATTAATTGTCGTGCTAATGACATTTACACTCTTTTGCACATCGATCGAACGAACACCTCCGACAAGTCGCGGGCTCCGCCAAAACTGTGTCGTCACCGGAGCCCGAGGACAGAGGCGGAGCGACCGCCCTCGCACGCGACCTGCACTCACAGATGACTTTCTAGGTGTGGTACCACTTTTAAAGTTACAGAATAACAAATTTGACACGTAAGTTTTATCCGTTCAAAAACTAAACCCTTACCTAATATTTCAATTTTACGACTGCAAATTTAATTTTAACACTGTTATAAATGTTATCTATTAAATAGCTTTAAAATCGTTGAGCTTTGTCAACTTTTGAGTTTTGATCACTTTTTAATTCGTAAAATGCTGAAAAATAGCCATGATGTTCATGCGTGATGGGACCCTCCAACATGTAGGTACAAACAAGATGGACTAGCTACTCATGACCGCTTCCCACTTTCATTATCACACAAGCTTGCTGGTACTACCACAGCCTAAACTTTAATTTAATTTAAATAGTCCACCATCGAAGGCGTCTATACATATAGACAGCGCAATTGTGAGGCAATGTCGTCACATATAGTAAGGTCGATAGTCGGGTTCCGTCCAGCCCGTCCTACATTTTATTCTAGGGCCATGAATGTCTAGAAAGCCGATGACTGATGAATACCTTAACCATACACCATAACACCATAAGTTTATAATTAAAAGCTCGTCGCCAGAAGAGAGAACTTGTTTTATACCGCTGGTTCTTTGAAATTATACAAAATCAAATTTTATTATACAAACCCACAAAACTGTTGAGAAATAGTTTGTAAAAAAATCAGTTATTAATTTACATGGTAGGTTTCCGGTTGAATTTCTTGTTATACATATTCAAGTGTGTATAAAAAAACCAAAGAAGAAACACAATATACAAAAAAACAAACAGATGAATTTGAGACCCTCTTCCTTTCTTTTTTAAGTCGGTTAAAAAAAGATATAAAATATGTAGGTACAACGTAAAAAATTATACGTTAAACACATGCATTCAAAGACATTTCAAAAATATTTTGTTCTTATTTAGAAAAATAAGAATAATTGCAAAAAAAAATGGTAGCAGCACTCTCATCGTCCCATTCCAGGCAAAGCTAATCTCTAACACCAGTTAATTAATCAACAATTTTCCAATTTTGGCAAATTTTCTAATTTAGAAATTTTTAAAGCATTAGTAAATTTACAAGGGAGAGTACAAGTGATGTTTTAATGTTCGCAAATAAAATACTTAATTTTAATATCTATTTTTTGTAAGTATCTAATTATACAAAGCAATCTGCTATACAAACAGGATACAAAAGACGACCATATTATACCGATTTTGTATCCATATAAGTATACGATCTGGTAGCCCTGTTTGAATATCGAATTATGTATGTTCATGTGTCCCGTACACTACATCTAAGGTAATAAGAACCAAAATAAATAAAACAATCACATGGTTTGTAAAAGCATAATTGCCAAAGTAGTCTGGCATTTTTTATGTTCTATGGTATATTCAGTAAAAATATCAAAGTTGGCCACTATTTTCTTGTAAAATGGACATGCAATATTTCCTTATTTATTTTATTGAAATTAACCCGCATCCGTGCTGTTTAAATTGCTTCTTACGATAACATTTAAATTTAAGATTGACTTACATGGCGAACAACATTGCTTAGGAATTGAACAAGATGCCTGACATGCTACTCTACTATCTTTAACAGCTAAATTTTACTAATCACATATTTTACAAAATTTTACTTATAAAGTAGTTCGGAAAAATAACATGCCACATTTTTTTTTCAAATATACGTTTGCAAACGTTAGCAAAGTATGAAGTCAGATGATCATAAACATTATTGCAATATAGGCAATAATGTAACCTTGTGAAACAAAATTTAAACAATGCCCTTCGAAATCAAAGATCTAATCCAATCCAACAATCCTTGTCCTGTTCTAAGACATTGTCAATCGCGCCCGATCCGAGACCTCTGATCCGGAACATGTCCGGGCCGGGCCAGGCATGTCTGACACCCGATAAATCAGTCCAACTACAGTTCGCTCCGACGGCGTCCGATCGAGAGGTCGGACATAATTAATCACTTTTCAGTCGTAAAGTAGGAACTAGCCGGTGCTGATTCAAATAGAAATAAAGTGTAAAATTTGACAGTAAAAAGCTGCTTATATATAGATTCTTATTATTTAGCCTGTTACAATGAGAGTAGCGTATAGCGTAAAATATTCGTTTAAGCTGATGTTTATACACACTACATTTACCCTTTGGAAATAATGAGTTAGATGATACTTAAATAATGTGCACATCTATTGATAACTGGCTTGTATTCGAACAGAAAAAAAGCTATATGTAAGACAGGTAGCCTTCTATAGTAGTACAACACTAGTTGTATTAACTAATTCACTTGACGATTCGAAAGATTTTGAATTAAATTAAATTCACCACATGGAACAAATATTTTTAGAAAGGTAATCTTTAATGTTTTGTTTCATTTAAACTTTATTTCATTAATTTATTTATTTCATTATCCATCTATTGCGATTTCTTAACAGGCGAAGTAAAGATGAAAGAAATGTTTTAGTCGATTATGTATTTTACTTATATACCTACATCACTGTGTATGGTTTATCAAACCGATATTAAGAAATAGAAACTGTTATATGTTTCTAAGTGCCTTCTATGAAGAACAAGTACTGGAGCATCTAGCAAGAGAAACCTAGAACTTTAAAGTTTTGTTATTACATACAAAACCGAAATTAAGTAGCTAAAGTTTCTAATGCACGCAATATCTAAGTGAACAATTTCATGGACAGAAGAAACCAGGTTACTAAAACATATTCCTCAAGGACACGGAAAAGTGTAAAAAATATTGAACCTCCATAACTTAAAGTCGTGTAGAAATTAACGACTATAACAACTGTTATTTGCCAATAACGAAGATTAAAGATTAGAAAAGGATTATTTTAATCGTAAAAATAAAATTATCCTCATGAATGGTTAAAATTAACTGCGCTAAGCTCCAATTATAAAGCACGAGCCATTTTAAACGTGCTTTTTTCTAATACCTTCCCACGCACAAAAGTTGCGAGTAATTATAGGTTCAACTCTGTAATAACATATCACTTCAATAAAATTGTATATCATTCAGTTTCTTTCCCGCGAACGTGTCGGGTGATTAGAGCGGCCATCTTGTAGGCGGAGACACCCGAAGGCGACACGATCCCTGATTCCATTTTCAAAATAACACTAATCGGCAAATCGAGCACGCGCACGAACTCCGAACGTGTGTTTTTCAAATTGAGAATGTCCTTTGCCGTTTTTACAGGGCGGGAATTTGACTACTGTCACTTTTGACAGTTGTGATTGACATTTATAAATACCTCGAGTCAAGTGTGAGCTTGTTATATTACGTTCAGAAATGTACGAATTGTTTTTTATTGAGGTGGAGAGTTTTTGATGTCACTTGGCTGTCTCTCCTACATCAGAATTGTAATTTTATAGAAGCGTTTAAGGGAGAGATTTCAATTTCAAATAACAATTTTTATTTTTGAGTCACCGAATCTAAATTAAATTGCTCGTCGCTGGCGACCATCATATAGACGAGTGCATATTGGAACGTCAAAAGTGACTGTTTCTTTTACTCTTTATTTTCGGACAGTTCAATATCCTTTGCTTTAAGCGACAGATTATTAATGAAAAATGTCTATTTTGTAGGAAACAAACATGAAATTCTTTCTAAACTTTCTATAACGACCTAATTATTTTTTATTGTAAAAGTTACGCATCACATTGCGTGAAAATATATTACTTTAGTAAATTTTTTAAACGTGAGTTTTAATTTTTTTTATAATTTTTTTGTACAGGTGACGCAAAAGCCTCGTAAAATAGGCACATCACTATTCTTGCTAATTATACAAAAGCCTTAAAAAGCATCTGCCTTCCTTTAAAGAAGGCTGGACAACATCTACTGGCTTAGAAAATGGCGAATCAAAGCCAATGGAACAAAGTCAGTGCATGTCACATACACTTTAAGAAAAGAAATTTGTCCACCTGTTCGTTTAAATAATGATAACATACTACAAGCCGAGCAAGCAGGCAAACTATCTTCATGAAGTAGTTAAGTCACTGAACTACAAATGTTTGCTAGAAATTAATAAACAATTTCCAAATCTGATTATTATTTAATTACATATTATGTGAAAAAAATACATTGCGTGTGCCAGGAAAACATAAATGCATCACAAAGGTCCTTAGACCAACAAGAATCGAACAATCATTCATATTCATGGATGCAGAACCGGGAGCAACCTTTTACGAAAATGGTTCGCGTTTCCTAGGAAGAGTCAGATGAGATGCATGAATATTAACACAGTATGGGTACCAGAAAGCCATAACTATATTAGAGCTACCAGCGTACACTGCATGCCAACGGTAGGGGCACGTTTGAAGTTGCTGCGCCGAGCTACGTTCTGAAATTTGACATTTTGACAGCTCTCCGACGTCGGTTGCCTTGTCTACCTTCCCCCTTGCTCCCAGGGTGGGTGGATACTTCCGTCCCCCTCGCACAATAATAACATTACGTATATGAGATTCCAGTTTATGCCACGTCTGACTTCTGATATGAATTGTTAATGCATCGGTAATTGATATTATAATTTTGATAGCCCATTTTGTTCTAAAGATGGCGGCTGGTAGACTAAGAGCTTTGCTATTTGTTGAAGTCATTTGATACTGCTTTTAATGGCGAACCATTTTCGTGAATCTATTGTCTCTAACAATAATGAAGAATAATAGAAATATGTATATTTTATGGCCCATAAATAACAAAATTATTTGATTGATCCACAGCTGCAGTGTCAATTCACCCTGTCGAAGTTAATTTACATGTTAGTTTGTATTTTACAAAGATTATTCATTATACAAGTTTATTGCTTTTTTAAAGAAAAGGTTCTAGATTTGGTATCCGGTAGACGACATAATAATTTGAGTTATCACGCTCGATATATTATGTTCCGAGGTGTAAAAGATCGTGATTCTCATTATGTTTGATTCTCAAGACCTTGTACAGCCACATTCAAAGACATTGAATTCAGGAGTTGGCTTTCCACACAAAAAAATCGAAAACCTCCTGTTCATGTGTCGCAATGAAAGGCAAATAAAAAAATTACAGCTAATCGGCCTTAAGATAATAAACATAAAAATATTCAAAATATAGGTAACCCTCCAAAGATTAAACACCTTGTGATAGACCTGTCAATCTAATGCTCGTTGCTTGTACCTGTCAACTAAAAAGAACACTTAACGTGTATAAAAAAGACAAAAAAGTAGCGCGTCAGTCAACTGTCACAGCTTCCTGGATGTTAACTAAATTCAGACACTATTCGAGAAAACTTCGGAAATTAAACAAAAAATTGAAGGAAATAGTGACGTCATGCAGCGCTTCAAAGTCTTTTGTTTCACATTGGGCGTGTATGCGTTGAATATGGAATGATAAACAAAATTTGCAATACTTTTTGTACTTATTCATAAACAATAAATAACAATATATTTTTTTGATGTTTAAGATGTGTTTTATATATTGTTTAAACATATATAAATACTCATCGCGCCTAACTGACTGACTGACTGATTCATCAACACACAGCCTAGACTTGTTCGCCTGACTGACTTATTTATCGATAAACAGCCTCCCAGATTGATTCATCAACACACAGCCTAGACTATCCCTGCTTGACTTAAACACAATCTCAAACTTTTTTATTGAAATAGACTTTTAAGCAACACTTTTGAATCGTCAGTTTAAGTATTAATTAAAAGAATTACCACCAGTACGTAATGATTTACTACCGAAAAGAACCGGCAAGAAACTCAGCAGTTTAACTTTTATATTTTTTCAATTTCATATTAAAATACATAATAGCCTTACACTAGGTTAATAAAATACAATGTTTTATTTTAAAAAATATTACAAATGCCCCAATACAAATAAATTAAGTTCTAATTTTTCCAAGCATTTTATCATTTATGTATTCATCAATTTTGTAATATGCTTTTTTCATTAAACTATCTTTGACATATATTTTAAATTTGTTTGAGGGTAAATTAACCACATGTTCTGGAATTTTATTCTAGGAAAATATACATTGTATTGCGAAAGAGCTATGTACTCTTCTGAAGACGACATTTTGGAACTACCAATTTATCCTTATTCCTTGTATTATCACTGTGTAGGTCACTAATTTTAGCAAATAAGGGACAATTTTTGCGTATATATATTATACAAGCGAAGATATATTGGCAAAGAACAGTTAAAATATCAATTTCCCTAAATAGTTCCGTAAGAGAAATTCGAGGTCCTAATTTATAAATTGACCATACTGCTCTCTTTTGCAAAATAAAGACTGTATCAATATCAGCTGCCTTACCCCAAATGGAATGGAAATAGCTAAAGTAGACCAAGCGCGCAGTGTCAACATCTGTAAGCTGCCTAACTTTTCTAACTGCATAAGCAGCTGAGCCTGCAAGAACTGAGATGTGAGGGTTCCACTGCAGCCTATTGTCTAGTATAATACGTGGAAACACTGTTGAGTCTAATAGTTCTATTCTTCTCCGTTTAAGGATAATTTTGTACTCATGTTTCTGACATTTGGCATCATAAATTTAACACTCTTAGTCTTTTTCGCAGTAAGAAGTAAGTTATTTGACGTAAACCACTGAAGAACCTGAAAAAGTGCAGTACTTACGTCATCAAAGTAGTTTTATTTCTGTCAACTGACCGACTGGCTGATTCATCAACACACAGCCTAGACTTGTCCTGCCTGTCTGACTGGCTGATTCATTAAAATACAGCCTAGACTTTTTCTGCCTGACTGATTTATCAACACACTGCCTAGACTTGTCCTGCTTGAGTGACCGACTTGCCGATTCAACACACAGCCTAGACTTGTCCTGCCTGACTGACTGGCTGATTCGTTAAAATACAGCCTAGACTTTTTCTGCCTGACTGACTGACTAATTCATCAACACACAGCCTAGACTTGTCCTGCTTGACTGACTAGCTGCTACATCATCGCACAGCCGAAACCTCTGAAGTTAAAAACTTGTAATTTAAATCATACGTTTCTCTTACGACGTAAGTGAAACTGTAGGATTTCGCGTAACTCATCTCGAAAGGGAGTTAGAAGTTGGTATGAAAACCCCATTTATAAGCTCAATTCATAGAAAATAGTATGAGATAGGTCAATTGGTTTAAATAAGACATAGTTTACCGTTTTTGGAAAACCCCTAGGGGATAAAATAGTCAATACAAACATGAAAATTGATACTTATGTAGACTTTTAGTTAGAAAAAGGGATAAACTGGTTTCAGCATTTATTGAAAAGGATCCTTTGATAAAACACCACGGTAAACTTGCTATGAGTAAGAAAATAGATTTCAAGGCACATCTACTAGTATAACATAAATCGACAAGTATAACGAAACTCTAAATTCTGAATAAGTACTAAACGATATCAAAGCTTTGATTGCAAACGGGACGTTTGTTACACAGAGGTGGAGTAACAAAGCGAGCCCCGAGGCGCGCCCATGTTAAGAACGCGCCTAATCAAACGTAGCAAGTCCTGTTCTAACTTTGTTTGTAGTTTCTTTGAAGTAACTGTTTCATTTATAATATCTTGGTATTAGAGATACCTATACGTGGGTAGATAGAAACAAAGCATCAAGAACTTCTCCTGTCACTTTTAGGAATCTTTTATTTGTTTCTGAGTTTCTCAGTTCTCATAAAACAATTCGAGTTAATTATGGTTTCTCATAATAATAAATATATCTTACAGCCCATATGCTTAACTAGTTTTACCAAGAACACTGCAATTATTTTAGACCTAGTCAGCAACTGAAAGCGTGGACTCAAGTGAACTGTAGCAATTTATATTGAAGATAATATAACCATCTCCAAATAGTCAACGTTTGACTTTCTAAATCTAGGAAGTACTTCTACTTCAAGTAGGATTTTAAAATGGTGAAAAATTAGATTCGCCAACTTTTATAATGTAGGCTACATAAACACAGTCAGTCTCATTGTGCGAGAGCGTCTGATAACCCTGTCAGCCGAGTGACGGAGTGCGTGGTTATCTTGCGGCGCATTGTCCGCGCCCATTGTCGAGACCCCTTCGACGTCTCTATGTTTGCCTGGTAACTTGTGTATGGAGTTTCAGTTTGTTGTTTCATTAAGCAATTTAACTTCAGTAATTTTTTATCTTATTTTGTTCACGAGGTTTATTTTTCAGCTCCGTCATATTCTGCAGCAATTTTGTTTTATTCGGATGTGTCGGTGCAAGTTTTTCTTCTTGTATGAGTTAGTTAGACTGGCGCTGAAAAAATCACTAATAATATTTGGAGATAGACTAGATTCGGAGGCAAAATTCGTAACGAAAAAAATAGAAAAATAAATACATATTTCAATGCGGTTAGCTGCCATAGTTTTTGGAGATGAACCGTAAGGGGTCAATAACATTTTTTAAAAAACTTGACAGGTGAAGGTTAAAATAAAGGAAATAAGTAGGAATGTTCAATATTACAAAAGAAAAACAGAACCGAAAGTACGGAAAACTACAAACAATATCTTGTGATAAGCATAACCAGGAATAATAACACTGCAAGAGGCTTACATAAAAATTTCATAGAATTATTAAAATCACTAAAAAGCTTGCCACACACTTATCCAGAAAGCAGCAAAAAGAGTAGTGCGCTGACGTGAGGTCTCAATCGCGATGATATCGCAGAACGTGAGCTATGGCGGCGCAACTACACTGAATAATGTAAACGTAATCGCGAAAAACTCCCACATACACAGGTTGTTCACAAATTGTGACTAAAGTTTGGTTGCACGTAACATACAACATTCCAATAAAATTAATTATATGGCTGCGCTATCGTGTTGCCGGTTCTAAAACGTTAATAACTGCATATATTTTTCTTTCCATTTGGATATATATAGGTGTGACCGAAAGGGATGAATAAGTAAGTCAGTGTGTGTTTGTTATCAGGTTTTTAAAATTTTTTATTAATTTAGTATCAATTATTTCTAAAGCTTTGCTAGCAGCTCCGCCCGCGCTAAATTAGGTTATTGTCGTGGAATTTCTACGGTACCTCCTTGATTATATTAGGAAGGTTGTTATAGTTATAGTCTGTCTACGTAGAATCTATAGTTATAGATTTTACTGTTGAAACTAACAAAACTAAGTACCTAACTAACTCATCTTTCAAATTTTATGGGATAAAAAGCCTATGTCCTTCTTCATCTCTTCCTATATCTCTGTGCCAAATTACAGCTCAATTGGATGCTCCGTTGCGACGTTAAAGAAGGACAAATAAACTCACTTTCACTAGTAATATTAGAACTGATATAAAGTCAACACGGATTTGTATTACGGTCACCCAAACCTGAGTAAAAAAAATACATACTGTACATAAAATCGGCTTAAAAGCATGCAAATTACACCGCACGACAAGAAGCGACGACTAACTTTTTGGTTTACTGCCACCCAAACACGGAGGTGCAATTCATATTTCGAACATGCTCTGAATGCTGAATTCATCGTGAAAATTTTATAGGAAAGTCATCACTAGAACAATTTTTAAACTAAAACTTTGATATTAGGTAAAAAATGTCTTAGAATTCGAAACAGATAGACAACGTTATTTATACTGTATTTGTAGGTATAATCTTTATTTGTAGTAAACCTAAAGTGGATGCAAAATCGTAACAAAATCCAATAACGAAAAAATGGTCAGAATTTACTCCAAAGATTTGAGGCAGATGGACAGAGAGACAAAGTTTTTTATATTGCATTGTAACGTAATACCGAAGTACATGCAAAATTGCAACACGATTTGAGAACAAGAGGTTGGATTTGTTGCATAGGTATGGCAAGTTATGTAAAAGATTTTAAAAAGAAAACCCTTTTACACAAAACTTTGTCACACAAGCTGCTAATTTTTGTGTAGTTAAAATTTACGAGATAGGAGACCATTCAAAGTTTTAAGTTTTGGCATTTTATGTTTAAGGCCCAAAATGACTGATCTCCTTCTTATCAAGATGACTAGTAGATTCAGGGAATTACCTACGCTACAGGATGTTTGCTTTGTTATTTGAAATGTATGAATGCTTTTAATATTATAATAATTGTGAGAGTTGGGTTGTTTAGATGAACTTGGACTCAAAAAAATAAACGGCTGAACGGATTTGGATGAAGTTTGGCACGCTTGTAAATTATTCTACATTGATCAATAAATTAATTAATTACACATATCAATTAACTAATATCTCTATCATATTGTTTTTACTTGTTTTATTTTGTAAACTGTTAATGAAGAAACGTGCCTGTGATTTAGGTTCAAAATATGAAAAAGGCAAAATGCACAATTACATAGGTAATATAAGAGAGAGACTGAACTAACATTTGACCTTAACCTCAAGCAGGTATACAAAATCAGAAAAGTACAAAAAAGGAGGTTACACCCCCTTATATAAAATTCTTGTTATGCCGATCGAGTTTTTAACGGACCGATTAAATAAGAACGTTGGGCTGCCAAGCGTCAAGGTCCTATGTTCGATTTCGATTTGTAAAATGTAAAGTGATTTGTCCCCGTACCATACATATGCCGGTACTCCGATAGGCTCAGCACCTATAACGTTGTGGGACGCCATATAATCGGTGAACGTGGGTGTTATACGAGCTTACTTTGTTATATCTCTGATCACCTCTTTAGGGATAAGCGTCAAGATAATATATTATATTAATATAACTAAGTACCTACTTTAATATTAGTAGACGGTAAATAGTCAATATGTAAGTTTCAATCAAATTTCCAACCCTTTCAAGGAATAAAGTTGTTAATTTATGAAATACACCTGGGCTGCAGTACTTTCTTGGCACAAGTCCTCCGCATAGGCAATTATTTAAAGTGTAAAGTTTAAAATGCGAGAAGAACTGAGCTTCTAGTGCATTATGAAAATGGCTGAAGTACCTCCTTTTCACCCCGTTACCCCCACCACTAGGAAGAGACCCCCTTTCCAGACTAAGTAATTGTTTCATAAATGGTGGCGGTGTAGAAACTTACTACTAGAAATTAGATAGGTAAGTTTTCAGCAGCGCTGATGCTTTTAATTTATTTCTTACTAAATTTCAATATTTAATAGTTTCTTAGGTACTATTTATTTAATTATAGTAAGTAACATTAATGCATAGAATAGCAAGCTATACCTACAGCTACAGTGAAAAATTAAGAAAAATTTTAAAAGGCGCGCCCAAACTCTTAAAACAAGGACGTGATGTTTTTTATAATTTTCAACTTCTAGTTAAAATCTAACGTTGGTAAAATCCACTCCCGTACTTTAATTGATATTAAGAAATCAAAACTAGTATCATATTAGTATTATTTTCAGCAACTCGTTTCATAAAGTATGTACTTGCAACATTAATACACGAACAACGAGTGAAAACTATACTAAAAAGTGAGGTGGTGCGACACGCTTATGCTAGATGGCCTTTATTGATAACAAGATTTTTCCACGTCATTTGCTTGAGTTGAGATTTATATTCACATTAATGCTAAATTATTTAAAAATGTTTTTTACCAATATAGAAAAAAATTTCATATGACGGTAATGAGTGCAGCGAAAAGGATATGCCCAGATCTGCTTAATTTAATACAAATAGCCAAATAGCCACCAAAGTAGGTACCTCAAAAGTAAAGAATTCAGGTAAATGTAATACTTACTATATTTTTCATAATTATTATGTATTTTTCCTGTTCGTGTAAAAAAAATATGTCTTTTTACCTCTCGTGCTGCTTTTGTGAAACTCTTCTACGCTTTGTTTTATGAACTATCATTCTTGTTAAAATTACTTTCGTAATATTTGCATAAATAGCTATTTCGTTCTGAGTTTAAAAAAAATATTTAATATTTTTGTAACTTTAACTTCTTTATTGCATATTCCTTTTATCCA
Organism: Apoda limacodes; assembly: GCA_946406115.1. Lineage (NCBI taxonomy): Eukaryota > Metazoa > Arthropoda > Insecta > Lepidoptera > Limacodidae > Apoda > Apoda limacodes. The sequence goes on from OX291542.1 coordinate 16,961,826, forward strand.
ACATCGTGTTAACAGTCAAGAAATAGTATATCTATCGGTAGTTTGCAATTGTGCATAAAATATTAAATATATATTTACAAAAAAATCGGCCAAGTGCGAGTCGGACTCGCGCACGAAGGGTTACGTACCATAATTTATAAAAATAGCAAAAAAATCACGTTTGTTGTATGGGAGCCCCCCTTAAATATTTGTTTTTATTTAATTTAATTTTTCGTTTTAAAAGTGACTATATGTATATAACTAAATATTCTGTGAATATTTTAAGCGTCTACCTGTTGCCTTTATCAATATCGAGAAAAATCGAGCAAAAAAATCACGTATGTTGTGTGGGACCCGCCTTAAATATATATTTTATTCTGTTTTTAAGTATTTGTTGTTATAGCGGCAACAAAAATAAATCTTCTGTGAAAGTTTTAACTGTCTAACTATCACGGTTCATGAGATACAGCCTGGTGACAGACGGACGGACGCACGGACAGCAAAGTCTTAGTAATAGGGTTCCGCTAATTACACTTAGACAATTAAAAATATGAATCTTTCACTTTTGTTATATTCCTTTAATTTCTATTTAAATATAGTTATGTACAGTTAAATCCTAAAGTTTTTTGTCTCACATAAGTACCAGTATTATGAGATTCTAAATAAATCAACCAGGCAATCATAACATAGCATTATGTAAACTTTTCCATTGCGTAATGCAATGTTCCCACTTTCCGAAATATCCCGACAATATATCCGTCGGATCCGTTCACGTCGCCGGGCGAAATCCGAAGTGACGTCGCTCGGGCCAATCCCGCTAATGGCGGCTTAAACTTTACTTATTTTCGCGAGTTATGAACATTTCTAATAATATATTTCTCCGAGCAGCCTGCTTTTCAAGTTATATTTTAGGAAGGTTGTATGTGAATAAACGGCCTGTGTTATGTAACCTATATATCTGTCTGGAATTGTTGTTTTTAGGGTTCCGCACCCAAGTTGTGCCAACAGGACCCTATTACTGAGCCTATGTTGTCAGTATGTCTGCTGTTAAATCGTTAAAGTTACACTACTGAAACTGCTGCCCAGTCATAAAATCAGTACTTCTTAATACACAGAAACTTTAAACTTCGAGTGCTTGATAGGTAAACTGAAACTTAAAACAACAAATAATAAAAAAACGGTTTATGTATTTCATAACTGAAATTGCTACTGTCTTTTTTTACATTTTACAGTTTAAACCGCAATGGATGATTTTGTTTTTTCAGCTCTTAATATGTTTAAAATCCAAAAACAGATTTCAGCCTCTAGGAGGGTTGGATAGTAAGAGATACTAGATATTCAGAAACCTTGGGGTGGTCAGCGTGTCTAATCGCGCGAGAGGCATTATCGCGCAGCCAGTCCAGCCTGAGTTAATCGCCCGGGGCCTTCTGATTAACTAATCTCCAAGCCCTGACGGCCCCCTGGCACCCGGCCCGGGTATCAGAAGCAAGTTAAGGTGTACCTACCCACTTGTACTAATTTTATACAGAAAATGATACCGTACATTTAATTTGTTACGACTTGTAAAACATCTAAAAATTTCTCCTGTTTGATAAATATAACTGCCAAAGACTAACTACTAGGATAGCAAACAACAGAAAGTGTCATGCAGCCACCTGACCGATAATTCATTGGCACGGAGCGGGATGCAAATGTCCACATTATCAGTGAACCACAGCCGACACAGCCGTTTGTATATGCAAATGTGTTGTTTATTAAAATTAAATAAATATACAACCCTGTCCTCAATGCGGAGGCTCATTAATTCTTCTTTGTTTTTAATTAACTTGCTACCGTTGAAATCTGAAAATAGTTTCTTGGAGAAAGGTAATTATTTACCGGCCAGTCTTATTGGATTACGCGTTGTAGCGACGACGTCCACGATGCAATTTTGTTTTTCGAAAGCAAAAAAAGGCAACAAACATGAGACGGGAAACACTTTCAGAGTTACCCCTGGCTTGCCGAGCGAAGTTAGCGTACAATCTAGATATATGGGCGAGTTAAGATGTGCATCTAAATAGCCTCTGCCGCCTTGGTACCTAACTTTAGATTACTTGCACCAAAGTTACTTTTTCCTCGGAAAATGGTAAGTTTTCTACAAAATAAATTCCCGTGTGTAATCGAGCTTCTTTTAAGTTCAAAAATATTAAATGGGTTTTGAAGAACACACAATTATATAAAATATTTACCTTTACAATATTTTTGTTACTACTAATTATTAAGGCATTAAGGAAATCATGGTTTGGTTATTACTATCATCGCAAATAGCTTGTTTACCAAATATAAATATTTTTTTATCCTTAGGTAATTTTATTTACTCTATCACTTAACTTATGTCCTGTAAGGCTGCCTGTGTTTATCCTAAATTAGTTGTAGAATTCAAAACAAATCTCATATTATTTGATATTTATTTTGAATGTCGGTTTTATTTACAAGTTTTTTTTTTTAATTTTACTATTTAAATAAAATAGTTTATTTCCAGAAAGCAATTCGAAATATAAGGTACATCTCTAGTTCCCACTGTAGGTTTCTCTGTGTTATTGATCTTATTGACTGTGGGAGCCAGGTTCTTCCAGGTAACATGGAACTAGCTAAATTACATATAAATATTTGGTAGTCCAAACATACCATAAAGGTTTGGAATAACTGTGTGTTTAGCAAATTTTCATTGTGGTAGTTATTAAACTTTCAAAAGATCTTCTGCTTTCATGAATATCTAGAGCACTGTCGCCCTCCAAGGCGCCTAGTTTATGACTTAAGTCACTATCTATTATTCGGTAACCATAAGTTGAAGGGTTCATTTGCTGATTAACTATTCATCACCAAAAACACTTTGGCTGTCCGTCTATTAGGATCAGTTCCGTTGAGTCCCACGGGACGCTGCGAGCATTTTTTCAAATGGGATTTCAGTCCCGCTATATTCCGTAGAAATGTTACGTTTACCTTTTATCACCTTTTCGTGTTTCAATCCATTGTGGACTACAATGATAAAAAACGTTTTAAATTATTGATTTTTGTTCATATTTCGACTCACTAATTGACTTCAAGCATTTTAAATTCTATTACACAAAGTTTGCTGGATTATGTTTTGACAACAGCTAAATTGTACCACAACATCCATATTAATAAAAAAATTTGATCGAAATGGTTATTAACACATTTTTTAAAGACCAACCATCTCTGCATATAGTGTTTATTCAATCACATAATTTATTTCCTTTATTTTTTACAGCCACAATCATCAATATCGTAATAAGTTACGCACTAGAAATACATAAGTGCGCAATGCGCATATGAAATGAAGATGTCAATGTCTATAACTATGCGCTGTGCTTTATTTTTTGCTTCGTTAACGTCACTTTTTGCATGTAATGGCCGGTACTCTTCCTTCTAATATGATTTATGTTGGTGCATAAAGTGAATATGAATGTATTTATTCATTTCAATTAAAGCAACATAAATAGCAGGCAACGATATTTGCAGTGTGAACTGAGCGGCCAGAATTTTTGCGGGATGGTTTAACTTGTAGTACCAGGATATCAGAAATTAAGACACGACATAAAAAAAAAAATCCGTCAATAAAAAAGAATAATAATTAAGTAACTGCTAGAGAATTCATATACTCTTTTTGTAGCAATTACTTTCAAGTCAAATAAATTATGTGACAGAATTGATGCTGACTCACGACTTCATTAAATAACTTTTATAAAACATTTTACGTAAAAAGGCATGGAATGATATCTTCTGGTCCATGCGAATAATTTCAAACATAAAGAAAACAATATATCTTACCAAAAACCGTGCTTATACCTGGAGTATCTATTCGGGACAGCGCAGGTGTATCTCCCGTCACATAAATAGGAATACCTCCGCCCTTTTTAATATACCCTAGATTTGCAATAACACCTCTCTGATATAGGGGTTTTCTAGGGCAAAGAATATAAGACGTTTTCTCGCAATATAACTGTGACATCGGAATACATTAATCAAATGGGAGCTTCTGGGTTTGTGTGGGGATTTTTCGGTAGCGTAGGTCCTCGGATATTGCATGTCGGTAACTTATGGTACCCTGGTGTTGAGCTTAATAACCTTTTCTGAAAGATTATGTTATTTTCTGCGTTCCCAGTATCTTTTCAGGAAAATAAAGAGGAAAAAGTATAAATTATACATTAAACATAGGAAACCATCGGCTGATCAAGCTTTTACACGATGGATCAGTTGGATGATATTAGTTAAAAAAAATTGGCATTTTCGTATTGAAATTTAAGGTTTAAAGCAAAGGCCAAGTAGAAAATTACCGTGTTTTTAAAACAATAACAAAGTAAGCAAAGCTTGTCTTATGGATACCAGACAACGGATACAAATACATATATTACTTTTTTTTTTGTAAATACATACATATCATACATAATTACACCCAGACTCAAGACAAAAATACAAAGGTGTTTGGTGCCCAGTGCGGGAATCGAACCCACACCCTCTGCACAGCAGCCGGTCATAATACCAACTAGCCTGCGAGGTAGTCATTAGGCTGCGAGGGAGTCTAATGGGACGAGGGAGTTTGATTTAGTTATCTATATAAGATGACAATGATAAGTAAATCCAGCCAATGTATTCATTTATTTAATTGTTGTGAATGTGAGTTCTTTTTAACATGAGTGATAATTTTCACACACGAGTGTTAAAAAGACAAATTTCGTGCAACTACAATGCTTTTTATACGATCTGAAAAAAAATCTAGGATGAATTAAATTCTAGGATTTCAAGGAAGGAAGAAAGGCGTTCAAAAGTCATACCAGTACCCAATGTTTGAGAGCTGCAATATAACATACTTTGAAAACATTGCGATATTCTTTTTGTATGTCATTTTATGCATTAAATGACACAGATTTTGTTTCAGTTAAAATAAATGTACCTAATATCTTTTAAATTTACGAAATTATCGTCTGGACATACTTATCATTTCCACCCTGTATACTCCTAAGCTAAAAATCACACTAGCCTCCATATCCTGTAACCCGAGACGAGACGGGCCCCGTGTCCACTCCAAGAGATATCACCTTATCTTAATGACCCCTCTCCCACTGTACGGGTGACCCCCGCGCCGGGGAGGGGTCACGCTGACCCCCGATACACCGGGTAGATATGAAATGGGTAATTTTGGTCAAACTCTGCTAACTACACCTTGGCTTTTACGATTGTTGTTGTTGTTTTGTTTTGTTATTGTTAATCTTAGCACAGGCAACTTATTACCAACATGTCGATCGAATTCTTCTAAATGTTTTGTTACAAAATCATTTTATATCGACTATTAAAGGACAGTAAGGAATATGATAGCTTTGAAAGATGCACGCATTGGTACAACCCTAGCAAATAACCCTTTTGAACTGTGCCAGATCAAGTGACAGTATTAATTAACTCAGCAAACATTATATTTATGTACCAAGAAATCATAACTGCCAGAGAATTAATACTTTATTTCGTAGACAGGGTGGAGGGTGTATCCGGAGAAAACCTCAAAAGATATTTGCAAAATTTTTATATGAATGTATGTAGCCTATCCATCCTCCTCTAATTCATGTTGCAACATCATAATGTCGTCTCACCTACACACTCTATTTCCGCCAGATTCGAATTTCCTGTCGGACCGGTAGTCAAGTACGGCATTAAACGTCGCCGACTTAAAAAGTGGGTAGTTTTCGGATATCTGCTCCGCGGATAAACGGAAATGACTTCTGTCGCCCGTCAGGATGCTGCGGCGATGGATTTTTCTCAATTTTAAAGAATTCAAAGACGAAAGACATGTGGTCTTTGTTGTAATCATTGCAATTCCATAAAGTGTTCTAATTTGTAATTTATTTCAATTTACAATTTTTAGTAGGTAGGGTACTTTAGTTTTCTTTAAGTTATTATCTAAGAATTTACCGCACGCATATATTGTCCAATTATATTAGTATCAAATGACAAAAAATTACTAATTACACAAGTTAATAAATAACTTTAACCTCACAAATAAGTGAATTTATGTTGTTGTTGTTCACATCAAAACTATTAAATCAAATTACATTTCAAACAAAAACCTTCTAAGGAAATCACGATATACAAATAAAAAAACATGACACGCAAAGAAAACACTTCTATTAAGCCATCGAAACAGTATTTTGTCACCAAATAAAACCTTTTACCGTTTAATTCGCGGAAGATACCCTCGGTCACAGCACGGTCTTCCAATATTAATAAATTTTCATTTCCAGGATTCGCTTGCAATTTGCCCTCGGCTCCTTCAAGTAAAACTTACGACGGCCCTTTTCCTTCTAAATAAAGCTAGGGAAAGACTTAACTTTCCTCGAGATTTTAATGCAATGAAAACAGCGAAAATTGAGTCATAATTTGAAGAAAAGTTTTATTAGATATTAGATTACATAACAAAGATAATAAATAAATAAATAAGTAAGTAATATTTGAGGATGGCAATGAAGATAAATTATTTATTTAATATTCATTCAACTACAAGGATAACATAAACAAAGAAAAATAATAAAGATTCTCTCTATATCCGCATAAATAAAGTATAAATTCTTGGTCGCGATTATTCCTCGAGACTCCCATTCCGCTGCGGTGCTTTTCAAAGCGAACCCGATATGAACGTAACTCAACACCGCACGCCTAAGAATTCCGTGTTTTACAATATCTCTTACACACTATGACGTCCTAGTATCTCTTTTGAACTAGTACACATTTCAAACGTTTATGTTTCCAATTAACTATAATATTTATAATATAATATAATAGAATATTTTCTTCAATCACTATTGTAGTTTTATTCTAATCGACTTGAGAAAGGAGGAGGTTCTCAATTCGGTTGTATGTTTTTTTCTTATTGTATATTATAATAATCAAAATACGTAACAATGAATTCAGTAAAGATAACCGACCCGTATACAAGGACAACATTAAATTACAAGATCCAAAACGCAAAGTAAACAACCAAAAACAATATGAACTTCGCGCGCCGCGGGAAGTCTGTCGCGGGATTACAAGAAGACTTATAATTATTTTTAGCCCCCTAGAATGGCTTACGTTCGGAAGGTAGGATTTGTTGTAAGTCTCTGGCGTAATTCAATATTATTTCTTGGGCTTGGGCGAGACATTTTCCGAGGGAGTTTGTACACGTTTCAGGTATGGATAAGTATTAAGTGAGATTTTGTGCGTTCCGGTGAAATTAATGATTCGCGGATTATCTCAGAATCGTGTTGCGCAAAGAATGCGTGCGTTACGCAGATCAAAAACAAAATGGAGGATAAAATACCTACTACAAAATAACGGTATCAGTTTTAAATTCAATTTATCTCATGCATACAGTCATGCATACACACATTGTTACCAGGTTGCTAGAGCTGTTGCTCAGAATTTCAATTTCACTATCATGTTAATAGATTCCAAAATGTAAAGACACTTATTTCTTGTCTTTATATATTAAGGCTTGTACTCATAGTTTGATCCAATTACGTTCATCTTACTTAGTAGTACTATTATAATAGAAAAGTTTACAAATACTTAGCTTTATCAATTTATCATTAACTAGCTGTCCGTCACGACTTCGTCCCCGTTTATCTTACGGAACCCTAAACTTTTCAGATTTAAAGATACAGCCTATAACCAACTAGTAGCTCTCAGGCAGGAAGTAAAAGAATTTTATAAATTTATCGAGTTTCCAGAGATAACCTCGTAAGTATCTACATCAACCGAGCACTCACATTCTCACTTTATAATAATAATTATATGAAATTTTCTTATCAGGAATTCAATTATTATGATTTTATGCGAAAGTAGCATTCAATCCATCATTTATTTGTTCCAGTGTTATATTGAAACGCGATGACCAATCAGAGGTGGTTCTGAATTCAAATGTGAAGCATAGGTGGCGGACTGTCACTGTGCGGCGTTCCATTTCCCGCAGCGTATAATCGAATGAATATTACAGAAGTTACGTTGACAGCCATGCAGTTCAGTTTTCATGCCAGATATGTAGGTCAAATGTTCTTTTAACGTCAATTTAAATCGTCTAACTCCGATGCTTTCCATTGCAACAAATGGTTGAATCAAAAAAAAACTTAAACGTTAATTAGGACTTAATCGTTAACTTAATTTAAACATTGATTAACTGAAGTTGGTACAACACTTGTAAAAGTTAGCAGTGACATATCCCGAGTTATACTGAACTGAAACTGTTTAACATAAAGAGACGTAATGAAAGCACTTTGGTTTAAGCGAAGCAATTATGTATAAGTAATTTTCAACACGGCGGTAATGGACGCGGACAGCGATGTGCAAAAACGCGACGAACAAAATGTGCTAAAAGCTTCCTAATTCGATTGCTGATGATAACTTTTTAAATTCCAACTCCGGATATAACCCCTCCAGTTTTAAGAAGCGACTTTACAATATTTTTTTTTAATAAAGCAGTTCTTGATATCAATAAAACAAAAATACCAGGGTCGAATGAGCAAAGAGGACCTCTGTAGAGCGTCACCTGAACAACGCTAAACGAACAGAGCGCCTTCTTCGCTTCGGCGCTGGTGATTTATGGACGCGGATCCGGACCGGTAATGAAATTGCACCCCTCCCCTCCCCGCGCGAAAAGCCATTCTAGAAATTACTACGCAACGCTGAGCCGTGCACTCGCGATTGTCGCAACTCCTTGATACCCTGGTAACGTCTTATGCTAATGTTTAATTTTTTTTCTCTTTTTTTTAATTCATCCATCACAGTGATCCGCGTAATACCGGATCTTAGAGTTCAGTGCTTTATGCAAAACTGTTAAATAACACTTTATCACTTTAAGAATTTTTTTTATCAATGTCTGAAATCACGTAATTGTTATTACGGTCTACCTAAAAGTATAAGTGCTGTAATTCTACACAACAAACCTCTGAAATGTTGTTTGAATCTAACATAGATATGTATATTATGATGTTTATTTTTTCCAAGAAATAAGGAATGTAGCTAGTTAAGTTTTTATGATTTTCTTAAGTGATTCCAACTTTTATCAGATGTCGAATTTTAAGAAATCATTTCTTAGCCAGCACTTAGTGATTGAGACCTGCGTGAAAGAAATTCCAGTTTTAAGGCTACTTAAGTAACATATTCATACTTATTTTATTATTTTCTAATTTTAGAGTTTCTTTGAATGACAAGTTTACAATTTAAGAGTTTTGTTATCAAATTTTACACTTATTTCAAAGTTTTTATTAAAATTTTAACGCGCTTTCAGCGGTTGAATTTGTTGAAAAAATAACGTACAACTTCAACACAATACGATACGAAGTCACATACCACATACAAGTTTTTTTTCTCCTAGAATCATATTTCGAAAAAAAATAATTGTTTATGTTTTTTCCTAACACTACATTTTGTTCCAGCAGTCCAATTATGCAATTTGTTAAGTTTTCAAGTATTATTGCAGAGCAGTAGCAGCAGTAGAGATTACCCAATTAGTTTTTTCTGAGCACCACTTCAAGAAATAGCTCTAGTCTATTTCGCATACATATACATACACATTTGCATACATCGTATATGTACAATGTTGATAAATTAAAAATAAAATCAATTTTTGACACTTATTATAATGGTCCCTTTAAATACCTCGATTTTAGATAACTTGAATGAGTGTATGGTTCGGAACACAGATTTTAAGGTCAAATTTTTCCTTGATTACCACCTTAGTCAAGGGATTGCTTTAACCTTATGTACTCCTGGGGGTACGCGTAACCACCACTGATTGGGAATCACTGTGATCATGCAGTAAGGTACTTACTGTTAAATGTTGAAATAACCACGCCCGCAGTATGTTGGTGGCAACCTTCGGAAAGATGCCTCTTTTCTTTTGGTTTTTCTTCCCGTTAGACTCGTCGTCTTCTTCCCCGGTGCCTTCCCCAGAGCCGATACTCGCGTTGCTTGCATCGCCTGAGAACAAACACACAGTTATGTAAAACTTTGATGAGAATCCTGGGGATAATTCACTATGCAACTCTCCTGCACTTTTCATTATTCATAACAAACGAAGTGCAAAGTCAAGAGTTAGCCACCGAATTTACTATTCAATTTCAGTCAACAGGTTGTTGAAACAGTAAACTAATTGAAGAATGGAATTTGGGCCGTAAAAAGTTTACAGAGAGCTTCGTAGAACAGGCCACAGTATAATTTCTACAGTTAAGTTTAGTATATGAAGTTACTATAGTTCAATCCCTATCATATTTATTAATATTGCTAAGGTGGAAAACAAGCCTGCCTGATACTAAGCGATCATCGTAGTCAATGTATGCTCGCTTGTAATACTAGCTTTCTGTAGTCCTCAAAAATAATCCTCGATAGCTCATTCCACAACCAAAGTGTTCACGATAGGAAGTTCCTCTGAAACCGCACGGTAGGGAAGAAATTGAATTAGATTTCTATAAAAAATTAAATTAGTCTTAAATCCATACTAATATTATAAATGCAAAAGTAACTCTGTCTGTTACCTCTTCTCGCTTAAGCCGCTGTACTGATTAAGATTAAATTTGGGATGGAGAAAGGACATAGGATACTTGAAAACGTCAAGTGTGAGTCGGTTTTTTTTCTATAAATTGAGAAGTTGCCGTGGAAATCCTACCCTGGTGGGTGGAACCGCGGGCAAAAGCTAGTATCTTATATGATGTTATTTGGCAATATTAGAAACGTTATAAACGCAAATAAACATACTAATTGCTGTAATGTGTTAATCTTTACATACCAGGCAGTAAGAAATCGCAGGAGATGTCACTTCGCCTAGCGTGCGCTTATCATCTGTGCGTCTGGCATATTAATTAGAAACGCCAACTTGTATTTATTTAATCACCTGCCATACCACTGATTCCTATCTTGGGTACGCTTAATTAATTCCCTCTGGGGGTACCTCCTTGTACCTCGTTGTGTCAGATATGTGCTTAACTTTTATAAATTGATGTAAAGATAATATATGTATATATATATATTAAGAAGTTCATTCATGAAATTCTACAAAACGGACAAGGAGAACAGAAACAAAAGAATTATTAACGATCTTTCAATAATTTAACTTTGAATGTCTACTCGAAAGGTAACAGAAGAACAGGAACGATGGTAACACGATAAACAAATTAGTGTGCACTGAACCGTATCAAATATTCATCGCAACAGGAACAAATCGAATCAGCACTGTAGGTAAGCAGGGTGTGAGTGAGCTCCTTCGTATTTTTGTACTTCTTGTACTCTGCTGTTCTTTGTAAATAATAAACAAGAGCTTTTTGTTTTTTATTTGTTTCTCTTAAAATTAGAATAGAGAAAAAGAACATTTATCTGAAAATTAGTGCTGTGCATAACTATTCTTGCACGATATCGATAAAAATATTGTTAACGACGAAACGCAACATGTCGAGTGTCTCCGTATCGTATTCGACCGGTGGTATGCACATTGTGATGGTAATAGGGGCAAAGTAATAAAATTACTCTTAGGCCATTACCCGTCGCCCCTCTGTGTAGCATGCTACCCTTGTGCAATATAGGGTGTAGAAGACACAATAAAACGGTTTGAATTTGACAAAAACAACGGGATTATCGTCTGTGTAATTGTTTTATTCGTGTACAGAGATTTATTTTGAAAAATACTAACTTATGAAAATTATCTTAGGAACGTTGGATTTCTTGTGCATATTTTAAAGTTATAACTGTGAATTAAATTACTGTCTAAGTCAAAATACTCTTAAAGTACGCTTAAGTAGAAAGCATGTTTCGAAACATGTCAAAAACAGTTTAGTATTGTAATATTTTATTGTTAAGGAATTGTTCATCCTGTACACATATCAGCTTGCTAAATCAGAGTGCAGTTGCATGATGCAGTCGGTGTAATCCCCTAATTCATCTCGGAGCCACGCACACAACTATAGCAACCCCTAATGTTCACAAATACACCCCCAAACGATGTCTATAAACACAAATAGTGTTGCGTGTGAAAAGTCAAGAATGTTTAAATTAGCTTCTTTAAAAATGTATGCGTTTCTCTAAACTTATAAGTAGGTACAAAGGTATTTGCAATATAACTATATTTTTACGACATAAAATTATTTATTTTTAAAATTGTATATTTAAAACTGGTAATTACTTGTAATATACATATAACAAACTGTTTAAACACTTTACGGTTGTCATTTTATATGCCGTTTTTATTTCAATAAATTATTTTAATGCAAAAACTACTTTCTAGTTTTTTTTTTACCAACAAAATTCGCAGTGGATTCATTATTACTCCATACAACAAACGTCATTTTTTTGCTCGTTTTTGTAGATAATGGTACGGAACCCTTCGTGAGCGAGTCCAACTCGCACTTGGCCGATTTTTTTTTTGTTATATATTGTTCATAATATTCTTTTTTAACGATTTGTTTATTATTGAAAATGTAAAAAAGAAACTTTGATGCTAGACAATAATATTAACAAGTATTAAATAAAAATAAAGTGACATTAAGTCATTCAAATCTAAATAATAAAATATCACATGTTTTTTTATATGTATTACATAGCACCATTGGTTCTCAAACCTAACAGAGCATGTAGGTACCAGACAAGTAATACAAATACTGATTTATTTTTTTGTAAATTTTACATAGAAAATACTCAGATTTAAAACAAACACAAATTTTTAGCACGTAAATGTTTATCTTGTATTAGCTAGTTAATTTTGAATTTTAATTATTTTTAATTTGGAACATTCCAAAATATTCGTAAACACATATACAAAGCAGTAAATTTCATGTTACAATAGATATTTTCCCTTAGAAGTTGCGAAACTGCTCATTAAGTTTAATCCATCTATGGTGTGGTGTTTGCTCCCTCGCCATTAGTAAGCCGATTGGCAGTAACCCGAAACCGAATCCACTACCCCTATGTGGGAGCACGCTTTTGCCACTGAGTCTTCGGCGTACGAAGTTATTAATATTATGTTTTTACTCTACCTTAACTAAAAGTTTGTTGAGTCTTTTAAGTATCAGATTTTTTGTGGCTTCCAGTATTAAAATATGATTTTTATGGTAATGTAACTAAACAATAGACGCGACGTTAGCACAGGCGTGATTTTAATACTTAGAATTAAACAATTAGTAAAGTATTGTAACTTCATATTTTGTTTCAATTTTTATTGTATTCTTAAATCCGAAACATACTAGTAATAGCGAGTACTGCCATCATGGAGGGCACAAAAATATATTTTTAGGCTTTTTAATTTTTTTTATCTGTTAACAGTTCTTTTGTTTTATTTTGTAATAGTTTTGCTGTTTTTTTTACAAAAAATAAACATATTTATTTATTTTATTTATTGCGGTGCATTGCTGTTATTAATAATATTATGAAATAAAAATTGTTATATCTTCGCGGTTTTATGCCCATAAGGGGGTATCCAGTGGCTGAACAGCCTCATATCACCAACTACTCAAGTTGCTGACCCAGTGTAAGAGACTATGGTAAGTTTATAAATATTACCTGTAAGAAAAAAAACTTGAGTTGCTTTAAGCTGTGGATTAAAACAAGTAATATACAGGGTGGAAATTTTAAAGGGGTTAGGAAGGGCAGCTACCATAATCGTTACAGCTACCAGAAAACGTCATTAGAAAACAGTTCATAATTTTTTTTAATTTTATTGACAGACTTAAAAAGAAAAACTATTACTGTCAGCAAAGTATAAGGTAATTTTCACAAAGCTTTTTTTCATGGCGTTCGATCCAGTTTTTCATAAGGATAAAATTTTTGTATAGGAGTACTAGAATTTTTTTATAGGAGCACTAGAAATTCCACAAATCACAAAAAACTTTTCCTTACGGAAACTTGATTTTTACGGGATTAAAAGTAGCCTATGTCCTTCTTCATGTCTTCAACTATCCCAGTCTAACTCAATTAGATGCTCCTTAGCGTCGTAAGAGAAGGACAAACAAACAATCAAAACAACCTAACCTTCACATGTATAATATTAGTATAGATATATATTTAGGTGTGTATTTATGTATATGTTTTCATGTATATGCGCAAAAGTATAATTATAATAATAATGATCCTACTAGTAGTATTAAATATCGGAGTACTATTAGATATCTGAATTCCTTCACAAGATTGAGGATAATTGAAGCTCCACATGGTGCGCCCCCTATGCTACATAAAAACAAAATAATAATAATTGACATGTATGTATATAGACAAGATTTTTTGGTAGCTTTACCAACTTATTTATATTATTAGGTGTTTTAAACAGATTGTATACTTGTTAGTTGGTTACAAAGTATTGTGCTGTTACTTTGATTGATGAGTTTCTTGCCGCTTCTTTTTGGCAGAAACTAAAATTGTTTCAATAGATTGTAATGAAATATTCAAGATTCTCAAAAATGCATTTGAATAAATATTATTTGATTGATACACCTATATATGTGAAACTATAAATATATATAAGTAGGAACGTATGTATTAGTGCAACGTTTGCAACACTGCTTTTAAGGACAGCCTCTCACGGCCTGCCATTGACACCGCTCGCTCTCCTGTGAGATTTATCGTGTTTCCCCGACATTAGTGCGGGGCGCAAATGAGTGCAGGGACTATCGAGTTACGCCAATCAACTGTAAGCACGCGCTGCGTAGAGTTGTCTTAAGTTTTGTTGAATATCGATAAAATAATGCCCACTTAAACGAATAACTGTAGCGTTATTCGTTTAAATAGGCAATATTTTATCTTATGTGCAGTAAATTTTATTTGACATTGGTTTATTAACTACCAAATCACATATTTTGCATTTTAAAATGATAAAATAACATTCGGTTATATATTAATGAAAAGAAAATAATAATAATAAAACTGCAGATATTAAATGAAGCATTTATATTTAAGGCTTTACTTTTAGGTTTGGTGTCACAGCAATGAGAATGAGTATGTTCTTTTTTGTATGTTTTGTAGCAAAGAAGTGTCTGTCTTAAAATTCAATTTGCTTAAATGCAAACAAATAACGAGTTTGTACATACAAACGACAGAAATTAAACACAAACGCATTTTTTTAGCAAATATTAGAAAAAATACGTCGACTTATCGTTATTACTTGCAATCCCTATAGGGTGACATCCGTGGTGTCGTAATGCGCTAACCGATTTGATGGATTGGCTTCTTTGCAATCCCTCCTATTTGCAAACACCCTTATCTGGGCAAATGAAGGGAAGGGGAGGGTAAGGGCAGGGTGAGAGGGGCTAATTAAAATTGGTGCCCAAAAACGAAGCCTTATCGGTTGCAAAATTATTATAAGGTATGTCGTCTGCTGAATTTCGTGAAGAGTAAGGATGATAATAGAATGGCAGATTGATATTGGTATGTTGGGAAGTATTAATAGAGGATTTTGTTGCATCACTTATAGAAATACTTATAGTACTAATGTAATGCCGTAATGTCTATGTCTCTATGTTTGTTACTATATCACTTAACTATTTAATGGATAATGTTTGGCAGCATAGGTTAAAATTCAGACAAAAACACAGTTCCCTGAGGAATCATACCTTTACAATCAAAATTTTTTTACACGCACAAATAAATGAAAACATATTACAATTTTTTTCAGTTTTACGTTTGTTATGGTAAAGGGAACCCACTTGAAACACACTGGGCTTATAAAAGTCAGTACAGTGAGAATAGTTAACCTTTAAATACAACTCTATAACCCAATTAATACTGTCGAATTAGGTAGAACACATTAGTATATGTGATGTGTTTCGTACCCAAACGGGACCCTATTACTAAGACTCCGCTGTCCATCCGTTCGTCCGTCTGTCACCGAGCTGTATCTCAAGAACCGTGATAGTTAGATAACATTTTCACAGAAGATGTATTTATGTTGCCGCTATAACAACAAATACTAAAAAACAGAATAAAATGAATAAGAGGGCTCCCATACACCAAACGTAATTTTTTTTGCTCGATATTGATAACGGCAAAAGGTAGACGCTTGAAATATTCACAAAATATTTAGTTATATATATTCATCAAAAATAAATAATTAGGAGGCTTCCATACAACAAACGTGATTTTTTTTGCCGTTTTTATATATAATAGTACGGAACCATATGTGCGCGAGTCCGACTCGCACTTGGCTTATTTTTGACTCAAATTGTCACTGGGCTTATCACTATTGATGAACTTAAGTCCAAGCAAGACTCCATGCACTGGCATAGACATGACACATTCAAAATCAGTAGTTTAAGATGTCACAGGCGGGCGGAACTGTATTTTTTGGACTCGGAAGTAATTCTGTCCAAAAAAGGCATTTTCATAACCTGAAAGTACTAATCTGAAGCCATAAAAGATAAAGGAATCGCAACGTTGACGAAAGGTGTCCTGCCTGACAGTGCTCTGCTCCCTGTCTGCAAGAATCAAGCTGCCCTGGCTAAGGTAAAGTGGGTTCGATATTTTGATTCACTCACCCTATAGTCCAGACCTCGATCCGAGTGATTATTACCTTTACCTAAAAATAAAAATGGACTACGTGGAAGGAAATTTACCAGCTATTAAGCAGTAATAGACGCAATTTTCTCAACAAAGATAAAACATTTTTATCAAGCTAATCGAGACATCTGAAAAATGTATAAGTGTTGCAGATCTCTAAAAAATCTCTCATTTTTTTTCCATATTTCGCGAACTTAAAAACGGTCCTTCGTATCTTGTACGGAGAAGGGGCAGAAAGAAACTCAATAGCTACTTATTTGTATTGTACCTTTGTGTGAAAAGTTTGTTTGAACTTATCTCGGTGCCAAATTAGAATTTAAATAAAAATAGTTTTGCTGAGTGTCATTTTCTACTGTAAATGCCTACATATTATAAGATAAGATAAGATAAGATAATTTTTATTTGCAAGAATTTGGTACATTATGGTCTTAACATATTAATCTTAGAACTATCATATTCTACCAAATATTTTTGGTGTGCAAATCTTTCGTTTTGTAGTTTTACACAATACAAATTTTATTAATTTTATGATGTATTTCATTAATTTAAAAATATTATATTTCAATAAACAACATTATTTTATGTCAAAATCTGTTTCATATTTCATATTTAATAAGCACACTTTTGTATCTTGTTCTCATGTTGCAACATTTAGCTGGCTGTGTCAAATATGAACATACTATAGTAGTCACGCTTATACAGCTTCATGCCCAAACAGTACCAATATCTGCCCACCAAAGATAGGACATGTTTAAAAGTGCAGAAATTTTCAATTAATTTTCGTTATTATGGCGTATTTCGTAATAAAAACAAACGTTATTATTTATACTTGCGCCATTGTATAGCGGCAAGACGAGCCACTCAGTGCGCGAGTCCGACTCACACTTGTTGAGTTTTTTTCCTATTCTGGTATTTATGAAGCTGTAATTTTTAAAAGCACAACCAGCTATCCAGCCAGACATAATTCTCTCACTGAAAACGTAAAAGAAAATATTTGCAACTAGGAATGCATGACAAAATACAAGTTATTTAAAAAAAGAAAGAGTATGAAAGCTTTACAAATGAGGCGCTCGTTACTGAAAACGCGACGTTCGCTTAATTACCGGTGAAGAAACGAAACGCAAACCTAAACGTAACACGCTGCGTTTGCGAGACAGTTGATGATTTGACACTTTTATTAAAGCAGTCGTGCTACGTGTAATTTTGATAAATATTCTAATTTTAGTTATAATGTTCAATAGGTATGAATAGTGCAACAAACTTTTCTGGAATGGGCGCTAATGTCCTATTAGTTCATGACATTTTAACCACCGGGTCAGAAAAGTTTGTTGCACTGTATTTTAGAATAAATCTATATTTTTTTTGTTGTAATTACAATTAAAAAACTATACGGCGGTTCATAACATCTTTCCGTAAAATTCAATCAGAATCAATAGAAAAAGGGAAAAATTATAAAAATAGGTCTGTGGAAAACGGACGAACAAACGATGACGAAATGAGTATAAAGGGTTTCGTTTTTGGCAAACCGAAACCTTAAAAGAGGAAATGAATATAAAATTTTCTTTTCCTTAAAATTGCCACTAGGTGGTTTAATAGTCACAAGATGGCGTTAATAAAAAACCCAGAAAAATGATGTTAAGAACCGGCCAAGTGGGAGTCGGAACACCACATACCTCGTTCAAAATCTCGCTCCACCGGGTTAGAGTTTCGTGCAATCGCTTTTTTGTACTGTTATAAAATGTAGGTATTTGCTACACGCGTAAACCCGAATTGGTTCTGAATGCACGAGCCCAACTCGCACTTGACCATTTATTATATTTTTTCTTTACTTTAGAGCTTATTATACTATAATCGTTTTTGTTTTAAGCTGTATATGTACACCGCTTTTACGCTAGAGCAAAAGTGAACAAATCTCGTATGGAGAACCACCTTAATTTTTTTTGTTTTTAGTTTGTTTAGCGAAAATGCCGTAATAACACATGCTTTGTTAAAAAAAACCACCTACCCTTCTACCTACTTCGGTTCAAAAACCAGAGGCAAAGGGCAGACAGACAGTCTGACAGCGTAGTTTAGTACGGTACCTTAAAACGGGATTTACTTGGAATTTTATTACAACAAAGTTATTAGGAAATCATAAACTATGAACAAATAGCCTAATTTACCGAAAACCTCTTCAAACCCTCAAACGCTTGACATTAAAACTCAGTGAACGCGAAAACGATAAGGAAATTCTTTTACGAGTACAACATAACCCTTACAATGGCACGGGCACGTCTCCGCGATTACACAGCATTGAAAATTAGTTTAATATCTCAAATTGACGATTCCACCCGGAACGGCCAATTAAGAGGGAATAACATTCGGAATGATCCTCCTGATAGCCGAGTTATGGGGTGCCTTTATAGACCATTAAGTGTTCCGTAACTTCGAGACGATTCACTAATATTTTGTATACACTGAAATGTTTGAATTTACAATCGGGCTATCACAGTTATGATATTACGATTAAACTGTTGTAAAAACATTTGAAACGATATAAAAGACTTTTTGATATTTTTATTTGTGTTTGTAATGTTTAATCACCTGACATCAACTTGTCTGGTATCATGCTTTAAACGGCAAATAGACTAAGCAGCCAGTTTTGTAGCTATAATCACCACTATACAGCATCAAATAAAAACTTGAGAGCCCTTACTAAACTTTATATAAGGAAGAAAATCCCAAAATCCAAATTATCAGAAACGCGGAATACGAAGAAGCGTGAGTGTAACTATATTGGTCAAAAGAATATTACAAAAATAGATTATTGTAAATCAAATTAAAGAACAAAACTTTGAGAAACACACCAGTTTTTTTATATTAGGTAGGTACTGTAACTGTAAGAGACGAGACAAATTTTATTTGTTTTTTACCAAATTATAAATTGATTCAGTTCAAAAACCAAGATAAAGCTTCAAGCACCGATGAATACCAGAAAAGGACTTCACACAGAATTAATAGTTCTCTAGAAGAATCCCCAAATCGTGTACACTACACATACAAAAGGATTAAATTCAGTGAGGGCGTCATGAAACTTTGGACCAAATCCTTTATACTGCCCGGTTCCTAACGCGCTGCGTCACAGAATAGATAAAAGCATTGGTGTACAGAAGTCTCACTTCGTAGTCGTCGTAAATATATAAAAATCGTAAATTTCACAAATACCTATGTATCTATCTTTCAAAATACTTTCAAGCAAAATTGTATCTAAATGTTGGCACAGAGCGTTCACATATCAATGAATTTTGTATTTTTGGGCTAGCCACGGACTTGGCATGTAAAATCCTTTTACGTGTTTTGAGCCTTGCTGGCAAGGCCTGTCACTGCACGTATATTTACGAACCGGCGTTGCGTAGTGAATCAGTTCAGGCTGCACCCCCCGCAGTCGCAATAGCCGTTCATCTGCGCATTGATTTCAATTTGAATTTTAATTGTGGAATATTATACAAAATTACATTACTTAATATTCACCCCAGGCGCTGATTTTTGCATATTTTTAACCCTACGCTCCTCGAGGCCGTTTGGGGCCGGTTTGGGACTGATAAAAATCGCATAAATTAACTAAGAGGGCCGGATTTTGTGAGGAGATAGTCGGGTGGTTTTCATTAAACCCGATACGAGAGAGAAAGGTGTCGTATTTTATTGGTTATCCTACATTTGAGGAAATTTTAAACCATTAAACTCATGAATACGAATTATCTGCGTGTTTGTGTTTTTTTAACGATTATTGTTATCTTATTGTCATTATCATCCTGACTGTCTTTAATACTGGACATAGTCCTTCTAATTATTATTGAATGTTCTACTGCAAATAACACGTTTTTTGGCTAATAAAATTATTAACAACCCTTTTAAAGACTGTTATAAAAAAAAAATGTTTTGAATTTAACTTCTAGTAAGATACTACCTGCTTATTATTACCCAGGGCTCTTTTAAAGTGTGGTTACATTATTTGATAATTTCACACAAGAGCAAGTTCAGTTTGCATATATACATGTATGTCTATTAGTTATTAGACTGCATAGTTTTAAATAATATGGGTAATAAAATTATTCACAAGTTTTTATAAAAAATAAAGTTAGGGAAAAACGAACTCCGACTCCTATATTCGTCTGAATGAATTTTAATCAAAACGTTAAAGCAAGTCAAATGTTCAATGCATAAAATATGCATTAGGTCTTTCTAGCCGATGGTGGTATTAATGGGTTAAACTCACCCGGGGCGGAGTGACATCTGATGAACCGGGGTCTCTGAAGTGATGAGATTTTGATTTGCAATATGACTTTATTAAAATGTTAATGTAAAATGGAACTCATAAACGGTATGGTTACAAGAAAAAGGGTGTTTTTTTTTAATAAGAAAAATGTACTAACACTAAACAGACTGAACACTCTGAAACATAAGTTGTGTTGCAAGTATTTTTCATTGATTACCTATTATTTTGTGTTTTTTTTTTATTTTAGATAGAATAGTAATAGTAAACAAATTCTGAAAATGTTATAATTTCATTTATGACAGTTAGTTGCACGAAAGAAACCAATTCAGTTTCTGACTTTTTACTGTTATGTAAATTTACTGAGATTGAAGAAAAATATAGGTTAGGTAGAATTTTTCTATGATTTGTTGTTCCTAGGACCCTGACAACAGCCGTACCAGGTAGGTTTTTATTATTGCTTTCAGACAGACTGTGCTAAAATTATTTTTATTGGGAAAACTGAGATCTTCATATAGCGTTGGTTGAGCAGTTACTGCTGAAGTACACTATTGTTGCTGGTACCCACCACCGCAGCAAGTAACCGGTTAATATCGAAACAGCGCCGTGTGAGGCCGTTCATATCGGGTATTTATGAACACCAGCGTGGCCATGATCGCCTGATGCACGTCCGTAACACTATACTTGCTTGTTACTGGTGATTAATTTGACTTTCTTGGTTTTAACGGCGACAAGAACATCTATTTATTCTTTGTATCCCTAGTACTGTTTGATTGATCGATCACCTGGTCAGGAGGATTTTAAAAATATTTTGCCAAATTTGATCATCAAACAAAATGCGTTTTTTAGAGGGTGGAAGTTTGATTGTGTGTGTGTATGTATGAATGGCTGTTACCATAAAATATAGGTTGACTTCATATTTCGCAGGTTCGATTTCAGGCTGATTCATATATAATAGTAGTTTATGCAATTCTCATTGGCTATTTGTATAATAACAGAGGGCGTTAGAATATCCCCTTCGCTACACTCACTGCTATTGCCACAGGACATTTTTTATTTTTGTAAATTATTATTACACCTATGTTAAGTAAGTAATTCTTTTATAGTAAATATGAATTTCTGCTGCTCAAGTAAATTACGCGGCAAAAATGTGCGATTTATTTTAATACAACGCCATCTAGCGGAAGCTTGCCGCACCTATGTTTCGTATTCTTTATTCTGTGGTCTACAGTTTACTTGTTAATCTTTGCTTGTACTTTAATGTTAGAAGTTCATACTTTATGCAACGAGTTGCTGAAACGAATATTCTTCTTTATTTCAAAATTAAAGTACGGGAGAGAAAAAATCTTTTAATGAAGTTTTACTTATTGTAGAATAAAGGAATGTTTGTTTGCTTCTAGTAAAATTTAACATCATTAATATTTTTGGTATTTTCCCTCCAAACACAACGTTTCCAACCTGTACATATATAATTCAACTAATTTTATACGGCGCGTAAAAAAACAATTAAGTTCATCTTACGTACCTTGTAAGCGAAATGCACGATCCT
This sequence comes from Apoda limacodes, assembly GCA_946406115.1. Classification (NCBI taxonomy): domain Eukaryota; kingdom Metazoa; phylum Arthropoda; class Insecta; order Lepidoptera; family Limacodidae; genus Apoda; species Apoda limacodes. Next base: position 16,984,160 of record OX291542.1, read on the forward strand.
ACCTGCAGTATCACTGTCATATCTCAAGACGTAAATTAATACCCGAAACAAAACGACTGACTGGAAATATTATCAAAAAACCGCACGATGTCATCGGCCCTTACACTCTGATCACTCGATACTGCGTCCGCACACCCTCTACGATACCATCGCTTCACAAAAAACTTGTTATATTTAATGAAAAGTGATTCTTAAGTATAAGGAACACGGAAGAAACAAGCAGCATCAACCAAATTGTAAGAGAATCAAAAGTATTAAAAAAAAAAGATTTTTTTGTTTTTAATTATCAGCGATCAGTCAACCAGTCTCAAAAATTGACATTGCTTCTTTGGACTATAAGTACCACTTAGCCTGCCTACTTATATGACAATAATTTGTTATATGTTTAGTTAGGTATTGCAAAAAAATGTTGTACTAATAGTTCCGGCTACTGTCTGAGATCTGAATGCTAAATCTTGAAACTAATTGTTATTGGAATAAAGACGTGACAGAAATTTTATTACTGACAGAAGCTCTGATGCTACACGCCGTTAGAATATCAAAATGGATGAAATAAATGTACTGCGAACAAACAACACAACGATTTTATGTTAGTAGCTCAAATAGAATCTCTTATTAAATTGTTTTACAGAGATACATATATTATCATGCTAAAATGTATAACCTGCTTTAAGAAATAAAAACAAACCTTGTACACAATTTTGAAGTTTGTATTTTAAATAGACATCTAAACACTTCGTCATCATAAAATAATACATAATTAATCTTCTGAGATGTTAGCTAGCTATATGTTAAATTTCTTGTGTGGTATAAATTAGGGAAAGAAAGTGCACTGCTTTAGATAAGTATTTTTGCTTTGGCACGAGAAAGGAAATGAAACTGAGCGACACACGCCAAAAACTTAAGGCCGAGAGTCGCTGCCAGAATATTACAGCGCTGGCAACACCGGTAGTGAACGGCTTTGGCCAAAATATCATCTGTCAACGCTGGCAGCTTTGCGATGCCCTGCAACCTGTCATCAGCTATTAGATTCGAAATTCAAATTTGGATGCGTTCGACTGTCTAATTGAGCGGTCGCAGACGAAGCGTCATTACAGAGCCGGTCATAAAACCACGCGTTTTACGATAGAGAGGAGTCGTGCACATTACCCGTAGGTGCGGAATAAATCAGGTGAAACACAAATATTACTGTCAGTGGCGCGGGCATCATAAACGGGCGAGGTATTCGCAATCATTTATTTCGACTAAAATAAACGCGCGGCTGCGTGCACTCGCCGCGTTGCGTCGTTAAATGCAGTTTTGCTCATTTCGCAAATAATCCAGGGATTAGCGCTGGATTGATGTCGGTCTGCGTTTTTGGAGAGCGCCTTGCGTGCATAAATAAGTTCCTATATTCACCGCTTTAATAAACGCATGTGACATTCATCAGATGGTCCTCGGGTGTTAAGCTTTCCTGGTACATGTGAAGTCGTAATTAAAACAACATATTTATCACTTCTTCTCTTTTATGGGTTTGCAGACAGTTTGTTGGTATATCTAATCTATAGACATGGACTGTGACCAAAAATAATATTTACAGCAGATGCTATACATAAAGGAACACGTACCTACTTACTCTTCTCTACTTCTAGATTATCCCCACTTTTCAGTTTACTTCAGATTTTTTCAGTTTACCTCTTCTCTATTTCATATTACTTTTAAAGTGTTCTTATACCTTTGGCTTGGCCTGGGCACTGACCTAAAGATAACTTTTGTTAGATTACAATTCGAGAGAGAGCTCTCACTTCGTGGGCGTAAACTGTAATCGGAGAGATACAAATGGCTATACCCACCTACCTCAGGAACGAAACGACAAAAAAGCGGGGCCAAAACAAACAGCGCGGTGCATGGCCGCCCACCTCGTTACGCGCTAATGTATGGCGACCGAGACGCGAAATTAAATATAGAAAGACACGCGTACGACTATGGGCGACATACCCCACTACACACAGCACTTGTCTCAAACGTCATATCTAAATTTAGCTTGTAGAAAACTTAGTTTCCAAAAACTAGAGGCAATCTTTTCTAGTACAATCTCTTTAACTTATTTTCTTTTAATTTTTTTTTATTTTACTGTAGATTTTTTTTTAAAGTTAATCTTATTACTGCACCCTTGCGTGGGAAGTAGTAAAGGTCAGTGACCCTTGCACAACCAAATATAAGCTTCTTGATCTTTGCTATGAAAATAATTATTTATATGGATGATGTAGCCATAGAGCTATGACATGTATAATATATATTCTTAAAAGACTCCTTCATTCCTTCAGGGAAAAGATTATTTCTTTGTACTTATGTATATGTATATTGTATTTCTTAATTCCATGACGATTTGTGTATTTATAAGATTGATGTACCACGGTTGTAAGTCCATGGTGTGTTGCGTGCATCGTATCATGCGCGTCACACACCATGCGTACTAGATTGTTAGCGCTATAAGAAACTGGAGGATTATTGGAAACAGTCTCGAGTACGCCAGTCTCTAGAATTCGAGAGAAAAATGTATGAATTTCTTTAAAATGTGTATAAGTCGCGAAAATAAAAATCATTAATTGTAGTCGTAATAAAAAGGACTATGTTCGGAGTTTCTTGAAAGGAAATAAAGAGATCCGACGAAGAACTAAAGTCACCGACAAAGCCCAAATAATGAGCAACCGGAATTGACAGTGGACAGGTTGTATTTGTCGCGGAACAGATGGCGGTTAGGGCAGACGAGTCTTAGAATGGAGACCACGGATTGGTAAGCACAACGTAAGTCCAGCCAGGTGGACCGATGACCTGGAAAAGGTAGCCGGAAATGGCTGGATGAAAAAGGCACAGGACCGGGTATGGTATGGCTTTCATTTCGTTTCCCCAACCGGACTGAATAGGCTGATTGACTGATCAGGCAGACAAACCGGTATTTTACGTGTCTATATCGTACAAATAATAACTTTCCTATATCACCGACAAATACATTATTTCTATCTAAAAACCAAATGGCTAGGTAGGGTCAAGTGGGGAATGGTGTAACAGCAGAATATAAAAAAATGTTTATATTTGTTATTTTCAACTTATTATAGTGCCTCTTTATTTATTTTGATCATCGCATACCGTGATTTAGTAAACACATAAAGCAAAATAATTCACAACACGAAATAAACATGTCAATTTCCATTTTTAATTCAATGTTTTCGACTTTCTAACCGGTAAAAAACCATTCCATTTGTGTTATACGATAGGTTCGGCATGGGGCACAGTGTAAACGTATGGGGGAGACCTACGTTCAGTAGTGGATGTTTACAAGCTACGATAATGATAAATGTAATATTTAGTTTAATAATATTCTTGGACCCGTCTTGTTGTACTGGGCACTAGTCTTAAAAGAAAAAAATTACAGAAAAGTGCCAAAATATATTAGTTTCAAAAGTTATTTTTAATGTTTTTATGCTACATTATAATGTAAAAAGATTGATGATGTTTTGTACTAAGACGATAATATTTTTTTTCTAAAAATAAAAATGACATTTTTTGTTACACTATTCCCCACTTGTCCCTAAACATTTAGATCGTAACTAACAAGTGTAACGTACGCTACAAATCCGTGTCCGTAACGCGGATATTCTAGATGGACGCGTTGAAATGAAACCCGTAAACAACGTCGGACTAGTTTATTTTTAATTACGGCCAATAGCGTTCGGAACGCTCTGACAAGCTCTTCACAATCGCGTATCTTCCTCTTTGACTGTAATTGAACGTCAACTGCGTACGCACTTTAATTGGCACGCACGAATGAAAACATAGTTTGGTGATTATGATTTTGGCCAACTTTTGTTTGGAGTTGACGTTTTTATTACTTTTAAAAAAGTGTCAAATTTTTGTTATTGTTACAGATACATATTTGTAGATAGATATAATATACACTTTTTTCCTTACCTTAATTATGGAGAGAAATTGGATGTACCTAGGTGTTATTGAATGCTAACGTATTCGAAAGCGGGATATGTAAAATACTAAATTAATTAACTTTTCAATTTAATTGAAAGGCATTACTTATTATTTATTTTACTTATTATCCTACTATTTTATCCATTTTAGTGGCTATTTTGAGAGTTCATCTCAACTAATTGGGGCTAACTATTGACTAACAACCTTGTTATATTTTATTATGTAATATTTTTCAATGATTTTTCAAATTTATTTATTGATTTTATGTAGGTACCTACACAAATAGAGAACACTAACAACGTATACAGTACAAAAATAACAATATACATAGGCCAAGCGTATCTCTAGTTGAGATCTCTTACAGCTGACTTAAGAAAGTGAGAGCTGTACAACGTGAGCGGGTAACATTTATATGCACTAAGATTTCTAAATACATATATAAATTATGTTATACTTAAATATAGACTCACCCGGGGACTTTATTGGGAACAGTCTCAAGCTATTCGGACTCCGGAATTCGAGACAAAAATGTATGGAAGTCTAACTTACCTCTCGAAACCCGTGAATGAACTTGCATACATTTTGCTCTCGAATTCCAGAGTCCAAATAGTCGAGACTGTTCCCAATAAGGTCTCAGATTCTTATACTAATAGTTAATTCATCATAAAATATTCTTGCATAGCAACCTAATTTATGTTGATACTTTAGACTAAAATGTTGTTTTTTTTTATTTTTATACCACTAAGGTGGCAAACAAGCCTATGGTCCGCCTGATGTAAGCGGTCACCGTAGGACGCTTGCAACACCAGGGGCATCACTCGCACATTGCCGACCCTTCAGAAATCTAATCACTTCTTTTTTGAAGAACCCCATCTGTAGCCCTTAAAGAAAACCTTGTAAAAATTGAAATAGTAGTTATATCATGCAACGAAACCGTTAAGGTACTTATGTATGAACATTTCTTTTTTAAGTCTGTTGTGCTCAACAGATCTCGAAATTAGGCCTTTGATTTCGAACTCGACGCTCGTGTCTTTTGTTCTAATTCCACAGCGAACTAATTGTTTTAAAGCAAATGTCGAGACGATCCCGACATCACCCGTTAAAATGTAAATTTATGTGAAATCATAGAGATTTATAGGATGCGTCTAATGATGTACAAACACTTGAGCGAAACGACTTGCTACATGTTGAAGTGACAAAGTTGAGATCTCGATTTAGAAGTTTAATGTTTCAACAAACATCTAAAATAAAACACAATTTTGTAATAAATTTTAAAAAAGGTAAAAATAAAAGTAAAATATATGTCTGGTAATTAAATACGTTCATTAGATTAGTTGTAACTATACCTACTATAACTTTGTTTTAACTCTGATTATTGACGATGTTGACGTAATTATGAAAGTATTTAGGCAAATCTCTAATCATCTATATAGCTGTTAAATAAATCAACTTATTCACATTGGGTCATTGATTATATTACACATTTATTAAAAAACGAAATAGCTTTATAGAGCCTGACGGTTTCGGTGTAATGGTCACGGTACCTTATAGAGCCTTATACCTTAGCGTTTGCCCGCGGTTCCACCCGCTCTAAATTCGGTTATCGGTGTAGGATTTCATCGGCAACTCCCTTATTATAGAAATAAAACCGACTCACACCTGACGTTTTCAAGTAGCCTATGTCCTACCTCAAACTATCTCCATGACAAATTTGCCCGCGGTTCCCACCCACCCTAAATTCGGTTATCGGTGTAGGATTTAAACGGCAACTGCTCAATCATAATAAAAAAACCGACTCACCCTTGACGTTTTCAAGTAGCCTGTCTCCTTTCTCGGGATTCAAACTATCCATCTCCATGCCAAATTTCATCTTAATCATTAGTAGATTGGTTTAAGCTTGAAGAGGTAACAGACAGACAGAAAGACAAAGTTACTTTCGCATTTATGATATTAGTATGTATATTATATAGCTACTTAAAGTAATGGCTCTGTTGGTAGAGAAATAATGGACAAGCAGCTTTTTAAGCATTCTTCAACTCCATTTTTGTCTTTTGTCCACATTTTGAACACATTTCATCAAGTGTAGGTTACATCCAAAAAATCGAGTTTCTCATTTGCTTAGTTAAAAGTATTTTATATGGATTCAATTTTATTGTATTCTATTTACACTACGTGTTTCTAAGGTTACATACGTTATTAAAAAAATTAAATAAAAAAAATCATAGAGCGCCATCTGTTGTCGAGTAGCAGAACAACAACTATAAATCGATTTTCATTTACTTTTTTCTACCGCAAAACATTTTAAAATTATCTACCCACCTACTTAATCTGTTTAAACTTTTAATAACCACAACTTATACTTAAACTTAGTAAGTTGCAGATGAGTTACTGTATTTTCTAACTAGATTTCGTTTAAACGACAAATCAGCTTGCGGTCGCTCGCATAGTTGGGTGTGACCACAACTGTTCTACGTTTATGCTAGCTTAGTGTATATTATGGCGTGTCAGCTCTCGTTAGAGCCTATTTTATTGTCAGTTTAAGTTTTTTACAGCCATCTCGTCAAGTTCACATTACATACCGCAAAAGTTGACATGCGGTTATGGTTAACGCTTAACCGAAACATTAAGAATTTTCTACGAATAATAGTTTTATGCGCAATTTTCAATTTTTTTATCAATTGTTTATCTACCATCAAAGAAAATATCTTAATTGTCTTAGATTTCTTACATGAAAGTTACATTAGGAATAGGTTACAATAGGTACCTAACCTATGTTTCTAGCATTACGTAACTAAATTTAAAAATAGCAATAGGTCCCCAATTGTCCAATACTACTTACTTTTTATGGTTCGTTTAATCTCCAAAGTAGGGATCTTTCACGGAGAAAAAGTCAATATTTCACATATAGGTATTTAGTACAAAAAAAAAAATTTAAGTTCAACCAAATAATCGTAAAGTTAACCAAATTCTGGTTAAACTAATACAAACTATTTAATTTTTCTCCGACGATAAACTTCCTATAAGATTCTATAAATTACTGTTGGTACAGTCACACACTACACTGAACAATAACGTATAGTGCAACAAACTTTTCGAACCCAGCGGTCGTAAACAAAACTACAGTCGCCATATTCAAATGGTGTGTACTTACAACGACACTAGCGACCAAACACCCAAGGTCAGAATGTCAGAAAAGTTTGTAACATAGTAAAATACTAGAAGACACAATTAGCAAAGAAAAGGTATGTCTCAGTGGCCAAATTGAAACAAAACTACTTAGCGCTGCTTTAATAATATAAATCATTGGATTCTGCCATAAATTACTATAAAGTATTATGAGTTATTGTTAATGCTTCTTTACTTTAAATTCAGTGACATGCAGCATATGACGTGTTAGTTGGTGTTGCCAATTCAAATTTAGTTCCCAAAAACATGTGGGAAGAAAAATTTTGTAATACTATGAATCAATATGTAATCTTAGTTCCATAACTGCCCTAAAACTTCCCAAAAACATTAACAGAACTTGGTACAAATAGTCTTATAGACTGATTTATTTGTGAAACAGTATTGTTTTAAAACCAATGGATATTGACTAAGAGGAGCCATTACCTTTTCCTTTTTTAATTCGATGTGTCACAGCGAAACGAGCTTTATGCCGTTGTCGATATTTTTATTTTTTATCTGTGGTACTCAGATTACTCACTCAGCTGGCTCATAACACCACAAATAATTTTGCATGATCTTAATTTTACGTTCATTATCCTCTTCACTTCGCACTTGACGTCCTATGCACTTAAGTGTTGATCTTTGACACATTGCTGACGTCATACTATTATAAAATATTTTTTTTTAATTTTTATAGAAATTTTATATGGTTATTGCAAGAACATACCAATAGAAAAGTTTGTATGTGTTATAAAATATGAGACAAAAAACGATAGCATTTTTTACGGATGTAAAACATATTTTTGTTAAAGATTTTCAATAATAAATCAATTTCAAACATTTTAACGATATGTGTATATAAAATATCAAAAATTTTAATGACAAAAATACACACAGAATAGTGATATCAATAAAAAATTGGTCAACCTGAGAAACTTAAAGAATAAATAGAATGCCTGACTGGATTGCACTTTCAATAAGGAGCTCAATTTTAAGAAAAAAAAAAAAGAATAAAACCATAGCTAAAAAGCAATAAGACGCACGTCAGGAATAACTTGAAATACAATTTTAATCTTGTCAAATCCCCGTTTTTATGGCGATCGAGCGGACCGCGTACGGGGACATAATTTTCGTTTTCAAAGTTTATTTAATAAGAAGTTCTCGCTATAAGAAATCATATTAAATTCGCTCTCCGAGGGTTGAGGCCTCATATAAATTCGCAATTTTTATAACCATCTCATTATTATTTTTTTGAAGCTTGAGATGGCCGCTTATGAATAAAAAGTAATCGTTATTTTGTTGCAAAAATATTAAAATTTGAGTTACATCTTTAATTTAAAATATAAAGTTTCCCATTTAGGACAAGGTTGTTTAATATTGACATCACTTTTTGTAATAAAACAAAAACAAAAGACGTACTATGTAATTAAGTACAGGAATTATCTCTAAGAAACTTATAGGTTTTATTAGCAATTTTTCAGTTATATCTATTACAGTTTTAAGGTTTATATATGAGTGTGACACAACAATTGTTTAAATTCTTGGCATGTTTTCTATCACCAAATATCCGTTTTTTATCGAGCACTTTTTTAACGAAACATTTAAGTAGATGGCTATTTTGTCAAAATTACTATAATTTTCGTCAAACAAAACTACGAGCTGTCAAAATTGAGGTCGGTAAATCATCGACTTGACCCTTTTTTGTTGCCTACTTCAATAATTTCTTTAAGGGCTTTTTAAACGAGGTGCATATTTCAAATAGCTTCGGGTACTTTATGGTCTCGATCGTTTGTATTGGAATTTAAACGGGCTAGTTTTAAAATTAGATTTGAATTAAATTGAGAAATACCATGAGCCTGTTCGAAATTTTCAACATCTGTTAGCCTTAGAGCTTGGCAGTCAAGGTTAGTAGTTAAATTGTGTAGAAATATGTAATTGCAATACTTACGTACCTACTATTGTTTTATTTATTTGGTCAACCGAGATATAAAACATCAATTCAATGGAAATGACACAGTTATGTAAGATTTATTTTGTTATGTTAAATAGAAATATAAACATAATACGAAAGAAGTAAAAAAAAGATTTTAAAATCTACTACGCAAAACAAATTAACTAATGAATGGATTCGTCTGAATGGAATGTGATCTACAGGTGGACTATTTTACAGTTATTAGTACATTCTTTTTATGTTTTAGTTGATTAGTTTCTTCAGCTATACTAATGTTGAACCCAAAAAAAAGGTATTTTACTAAAAATACAAAAACATAAAAATAGATAGTGGATATAAAGCGGAAACTATTAAAATAAACGTCAAGATCCGACAATCCTAAGCACAAGTCACCGATAGCAAACGAAAGATTTATTCTTCTCTCTCATTATTCATATCTCAACAAAGAGGGGCATAAATTACGCGGCCCGAAAATATCTAAATCCTAATCCATTCGCCTCGCTTGTCCCCGACTGAATCCGATTTTAAAATATTTATGAAAAGACTACAAAAAATACACTCACACAAGACAGAATCAAAAATAAAATAAAAAAAAAACGGTTTGAAGAGCGAAGTCGGAAAAAAGTTAAAATGATTGTGGGTCATCTCTGCGTTTGTTTTTTTATTTCAATGTATCTCCGTTTCATTAGATTCGTTTCAATTCTGTCGGGATTAGTTGGAGAAAGGTTTCTTAAGGATAAAATGCTATGTCGTTGATTTATAAGGATCCCTTTCGTTGGACGATTAACTGTAATTAATTGTTATCTTTAATTTGTCTGTATGTGTGACGACAGTACTCGTTTCCCGCAGGTATGTATATCTTCAAGGTTTTAATTAAGGGGGTAACTAGTGGCTAGAAACACATCCACATCAATGTACATTACGTTATATACATCCTCTTTCCCATATCCATTTTAGTCCTGCGTGACACTTGACATCGCTGCAACACTGTTTTTGACTTTGGAATAAAGTGGCTTTATATATGTCTCATAAGTCATGAATTACCAACTTTTAAGTAATAAGTGGTAAAATGTAAGACCAAGGACAGTATTACCTGTTAAAATTAATAAAAATTTTTGCTGTATGTTCATGCAAAGCACATGGGTTACCAACTTGTAGACCACGAGTAAACAACGGGTCGACGTCCACGTGCGTCGGGTTATGCTCGTGACAGCTCCCGAAATTAGTCACGTGGCCTGTAATAGCCCCACGGGGGTGGCGTTTATTCTGCAGTTTTTTCTCATCTCTTGTACGATTGTTTACAACAGTTGGTGGCTATCGATCCGCTCCGGATATAGGCGTAAATACGGTGTTATTTACCGAAATGGCCGTTTTGTTTGCACATTGACCCTTGTGCCTGTTTTTCATCGATTTTCCTCTTGGACTAATATTAGTCTAATTTTTACTTGTAGTTACATCATCTCCGTATAAGGCTAAAGTTTTAGGTGCAATCGAAGGTATCGTTTGGTCGATCTGACAGCGGGAGGCGTGTGTGCGTCTAGCCAGCGCGGCTGTGTGCGTCCAGCTGTACGTACAGCGCTCGATTAGCGCGGCCGCACCGCCACGCCGCCTGATTGGGCCATCCATCACGCCGCGGCCCGCGCCTCTCTCGCAGCCACCCTGCGGCCCTCCGCCGAGCTCCTCTCCAATACTCCTGCCAACTTTAAACCTTCAGCAATAACGTTTTCAGTCGTATTTGCTGTATAAGAATAAAGCTCCGTTTTCACCGACGCGTTAATGCTGCGACGCGCGCAACAGAGATCGAGGCGTATTTTTAAGACAGATACTTAGTGCGTTACAATATTATACTTTTGTTTTTTTTTCTCGCGGCCGTGTAACCCACACGGTTCGTGTTTTCATATGGCCGCCAGGTCGACGCACCGCTCCGGTTATGATACCCGAATGCCTTTAGATTTTTGATTGAGGTTTTATTTTATTTGGCGCGACGTTCGTTCCGATTACGTTTCTCGTATTCGTTTACCGCTGGGCCGGTTTTTGTTTCGGTGCGTTTCATTGTTCGTAACGAGATCGATTTTAACGATAAACCAATGCTTTTAATGAAGACGTGGGTGTGCCTTGCTGCTGCCTGGTGCCATTGCCTCGTGACCTTCCTAATGTAGCGCTTTTTCCCTGTTGCTTCAATCAAATAGCAGTTTCTGAGTGATGATTTCATGAAACAGCATAAGGTGTATCAACCTGTTTTCTAATTCAAATGTAGATATTACAGTGGTATACGTCGACAGTTACTTTAAAATATACATATTGCAAATGAAAAACCACAATAAAATAATATAAATTAGTATATTACTTCAACACACAAAATTGCAATACCTAACTATGTCCTTCATTTTGAATCGATAAATTACTACACTAATAAATATAAATTCATGACGTTTTAGGTCATTTAATAATTCGATGCTTAATATTCTACTGTTATTAACATTTAAATAATTATAGAAAAATACTATGGATATCCTTTAGTTTAATGAGATATTACAAATTAATGAGGATCTTGTGGTGCAGTGGTAGGTCCTGGGTTCGATTCCCGGTGGGGGTCAACCAATATGTTACCATCTGTTAATTTGTAAAGTGGTCTCGACTCTGTTTTGTGCCCGGCACGGCGATAGGCTAACTACCTATAAAGTTTATGGGACATAATAACATCGGAGAAACGTGGATGTTACGCCCTTCGATGATAAGTGTCGTAATAGTATGTGTGTATGTATTACAAATAAAGTCAGAAGAAAACTTTTTTATAACGTTAACTAGATACGTTTAGCATATAGAGATACACTCTACATGTAGGTACTGAAAAAAAATAAGAATAAAAATTAGACACGTAGGTAATCACTAAAAGAATCATATAAAACCAAAAGAACAATATTGGGTAAAAAAATAAATATATTCCAAATCCGTTCTCATTTCCAATCGACATTCATTACAAAGTATCAATTTTAATGCTCATATACACGCCACAAGAAATCACGGTCTGTATTCAAATTGCTCAAGTCTTGAGAGTAATTTAACTCAAGAAAAACAGGTTTTCAAGCGAAATTCATACGATATCTCCTATCTTGTAGATATCACTTACAGTTGCTATGTTACAACATACCTATCGGCTTAATAGCGTCTGCAGAGTGATACAAACTTATATTCTAAATACCTATGTTAGTTTATCTGTGTGATAAATCAAAACCATTTCGAATATAAAAAAACCATTTTTAAAGCGAATGATACCGCGTGCATGAACTAGTATAGTATATAAGAGTTTGGTCATTATACTGGAGGTAATGAAGCCAGGAGTGCAATTTTCGAGCGAGCATAACCTGCGCAATCAGCTCATATCGAGATGCGGTAAGAAATATAAGAAATTTAACATAAGCCTTAAGAGGTTCAAAGAAAATGAGCGCCTCGAGACCGCTAGTAATAATAAAATGCATTTCTCTACACTCGGGCGGTGAGCTTTGACTTTCTTGCTGCGAAGATTTAGATTAAGAGAATTCAAAGAATGTAACTCAAAACAACATGGAACAAAATTTAAATTCGAGACTCAGTCGATTGGCAGTTGAGACTTTCTAGACTCGGTGAAGCACTAACGAACAACAATTCCCGCTCTAATTTGCGGACATGGCGAGCGATCGATCTCATTGGATTTTTTGAAAAAGGAACTAAATGCGGCTTATGAGCCGAAGCACAAATTGAGCAATTTCGTGCTCGCTTACTCTTACTCGCATATCACTCGCTGACCATCTTTTTCTGTTTCTAATTCCAGGCCTGGACTTTATATATGTAGGTAGAAAGGTTTTTATGGTTTTCGTTTCAATTTTCGCATTATGTTTATTCGCATGTCAAAGAGTTATAAAATGTTATCAAGTATTTGATTAAACGACTGGCTACATGAAATAACGAGTAAGTGAATTAGTATTTTTTTTTACTAATAAGTAATTTAAAATGGGTAAAATGTTAAGAAGCGGGCAGCACTGACGAGCGTTCCTTTCCGTCAACACTTCACACATGGGCACTCGAACGCGCACAGTTGCTATGGTTACCGCCGTCACAATCTCAGGCGTCATTCACCCCACTTGTGACACAAACAAATAACGATCCTATTTTTTGTACAACAAGAATCTAATCACAAATACTCCTAAATGAAGATATAACATTCCGTTACGATACCACACAATCGTCAATATACAACCTTAACAATGAAATTCCAACCTTAATTTCATGCAATAAAGTGCCATTTCAAACGTGCAAACGACTTAAGAATAGCTACATAAAGAATTATTTTATCTCTTTCACACATCGTAAAGACGAGATCAAGCGGACTCTCTCTCGCGACGCTCCGGTCTTTGCTCATTGAGGACGAAATCAATTTCCTTGCAACATCTCTTTCTATCAAAGGTTTTGTTTGTGTTCCATTGTACTTATCCACAGTCATCCGTCTTCGACGGCATTCATTCACCGAGTACGATAAGAATCAGAATAAAAACGAAGTTTCGAATAAATTGCCTGTGCAGACTTCGATTTCATTATCAATTTCACTACTTCATTATTTTTTTTGGAACGTTTTTTTTTTAAGTAATATTTACATACCTTGGTCTTCTAACTATTTGGATAGGAACAGAAACAAGATTAGTACTCAAAGAGAGTTAGGCAAGAAGTTTTGTGATATGCGTAAAATAGGAAAAACATGAAATGATCGTCATGCGAACAACGGCCTGTAATTGATATAGTGTAATGGAAACGGGCAATGAAACTGGCGTGTTGTAACAAGAAGGAGATAGCAGACCGTCCATCATACATGTAAGAGTGAAAAGGACGTTTCCTGCGACACAGTAGCCATAAAGGTGCAAGTGCATTCCCTTGTCGCCGTAGTTGCTACCTTATATTAGTGTCATAAAGACTAATTTGGATCGTTTACAGGACAACGTGGTGTATATTGTTATGAATAGCTCCATAGATGGCGTTGTCGCTTCGTAATTGTAATTATTTGACTGAACTAATTTATTTATTTCTTTTTATCTTATAGTTTTCTGTGTAGTTGTGAGACCCGTCATTTTGAATAGACTATTAATAAGATTGATTATTTTTTTAGTAGCCTTTGTTCTACATGTCCTCTCTGTCTTTAAAGTTACGCGCTTGTTGATTAATGTTTGATATTGACTGGTAACATTGAGCACCTAGGTATTAAAAAGATTATTGGAAGGTTGCTGGATAATTCAAATTTATATTATAAAGATACAAAGCATTATTTTTGCATTTTAATGTTGTTCCTTGAATGAGGCCACAAATTTTGTCGGCATCTCACTGATCTTACTCGATAAGACTTGGGTTCATAGCCGGTAAATATTCATAAATACATATTTTTACCTTGGTATTTTGATTTTTTACCGCGTTTAAAATAATGTACGAATTTATTTTATTTCATGTTAGAAACCCAACTCTAAACTTAAGCCATAGACAATACCTAGACTTCCTCGCAGCCTAGTTGGTAGTGTGGCCGGCTGCTGTGCAGAGGGTGTGGGTTCGATTTTCTAACTGGACAAACATTTAGGTATGCGATTTCCATTTGTTTTTGTCTTGAGTCTGGGTGTAGGTTTTTAGGTATGTTATATATGTATTTATCTATCCATTTACAAAGAAAAGGAATATATATGTAAATGTATCCGTTGTCTGGTATCCATAACACAAGCTTTGCCTACTTCGCAAATGCCCTGTGTGTAATTTCCAAAAATATTTATTTATTTATTATTTTATTTTTCCAGTAGGTAAGGTTCCAACGTTTTCTATTTAGCAGTTTATTTTTAAGGTTTAAAAGACTTAAATAATATAAAAGGTTACGGTATTATGGGAAAATGATAATTTTTGTTACATAAAAATTTGATTTCGGCTTTACAACCTTGAATTTTTCATTAAAATGCACCTCGTCCTCATTGTTTAAAAGACCGGCAATCTATTAGGTACAAAAAAGCGTTAGTGACTTTGAAAATGTTAGTTACACATAAGCCACAGGCTGCCGGGACATAATGGATGGAGCGCATTTCTTCACCGACAACCGACGACGCATCTAGTTAGTTGCTTCTCTAGGTGTTACTCTGTAGTGCTTTTTGTCTTCGTTGGTCTTTCTTTATCCCATAAAGTGTCGTTTACTTAAGGTTTATGTAACCGAGTGATATAATATTTTAATTTGTTCTTTGTTCTCTACAGCGGCAGGACCTCTTAGAGATTTTATGCCATAGACCATCGCGCCGTCCTAGTGCAAATTGGCAAATCACCGCTCCAGAGTGAATCGGTCGACTTGTAAATGTGTCCTTTAGAAAGTTATAGAGAATTTATCTTCCTGTTTTTTATTATATTTCTATTAAATGTACCGTTATTATGGCATGGTCACTGGAAGAACTTAGCAAAATGTTGCACTCCTTAGATGAATCCTCTCGACGAGTGGGCCTTAACGTTTAACCAAAATATCATCATGCCAATGCCAGTATAGAACCTCAAGGTAGTTCAAAATTGTGTTTACCTTGGCCAGAACATCCAGCTGGGCCAAAATACCTTTGAAAAGGAAGCCGATTAGAGATTCTAGGTATAGGGGGCAGCATTTGCTAAGCTTCCTCAAGTCTTTACGTCGCCTAAACCGCAGTGTCTAAAGTTTTTGACCAGTATCTCCTACCTGTGATGACTTACGCTACCAAAAGTTTAGTCGCATGGCGGGCGATGAAGCGGCTATGGTTGTAGGGTCTCTGAGGGATTGAATCCTAAAGGGAAAATTGAGGGCATCCAGAAAAAATCTAAAGTCACCGACATAGCTCGCAGAATCAGCTAGCTAAATTGGTAGAGGGCTGGTCGCGTCTTTCGGAGGACCGATGGCCGATAGAGCAGACGTGTCCTAGAGTGGAGGCCGCCTACGTGAAAGACGCCATCCAGTCCAGAGGACCTTTGACATTAAAACGGTGGCCGATGGTCGCTGGATGCGAAATGCAAAGGACCGGGAGGGTAAGGGATGCTTCGTTGCAACTTTAAGAAATAGTGCCTTCTGACTTGACTTACAAAAAACTTTTTTTAATTAAGCCTTTGTTACTCAGGGAAAGTGTACCTTAAAGAAATTAAAATAAATATTACTCTCTACATACATACAAACAAACAATATTACCTGTTTACAATAGGTAATAGGTAGCTGCTCAAATTGATAGGAAGTTAAAATATATTTAGAATATCTACGACTCACCTATAGATATAAGTTACCCATACTTTCGCTATAATTAAGATTTAGATCTCAATTTTAATGTCATAATTTGTCTTTCTCTACAGACAGCTTTTTCATTTAACACACATTAATGTCTCTCGGTTTGCATATATTTATATTAAATAGTACATATTTTTGCATAGTTTGCAAGTTATGTGGCCTGCCCATTGCTACTGAAGTTTACTAACTGTTTGAGCTATGCGCACTCCATAGGACGAAATAACACATCGCGACAAGTGGCGTGGGAGGTAGTGAGGGAAGAAGGCCACACTGCCCACAGCATCTCAATAGTAGGGCTAGGATCGAAGTCCGGCTACGGGTTGTGATTCGGACTTACCTGGGTATTCACCGGGGCTGCCGAGGAACACAGAGGAGTAAACCCTCCGCGTGCCGTCCGGCGGTGATGACCACTCGCGTCGCAGCGGACACCATTTGCCTAAAACAAAAAAAAAACTGTAGCATCGAGTAATTGTAACGTTTGAAAATTTCTAACTTTTTCTTTTTTCAAAATATGTCAAGGGAGTAGGTACATAAATCATTATCACTATTTGACAATATAGTCATAGATTTTTTATCCAATATACATTACTAGTGACTATGACCTAAGTTAGATATATTTATAAAAGTATAATCGATATAGTTTTGAAAGCTAGCAATACCTTTTTGAGGGTTTCGTATCGATAGGGTGCGCCAACGGGGCACCTTTTTACAAAGTCTACGTCTGTCTGTTTGTCTCCCTAAAATTTGAAGGGCTGTATGTTTTAAACCGTAAATACCGTAATGTGTGTGTTTTTTATAAATCTATGTCCATTACGACTTTCCCCTTTCAGCGTGAGAGAGAGAGAAAGGCGACTACTATTATACATTAATTAATATAAAAAAGCGTAACGCACAGAGGCAAAGTAGCAACTCTACCACTTTACAATAATTTTATTAATATGGAAAAGAGTACGAGAGAGATAACTCTACCATTATACAGAAAAGCGTAAGAAGGAGAGGTAATTTTACCGTTATAAATTAATTTATATAGAGAAGTGTGTGAGGAAGACGTGACCTTACCACTTTACAATAATTTTATTAATATAGAATAGTGTAAGAGAGAGGTGACTCTACTATGATATGGAAAAGCGTAAGAAAGAAAGGTGAGTTTACCATTGTACATTAATTTATATAGAAAAGTGTGTGAGGGAGAGGTGACCACTTTACAATAATTTTATTAATTATAGGAAAGTGTAAGACTTATCGGTTTTGTCGTACACCTAAAACACAGTCGTGTTTTTTTTAATTTATTATATTACCAGCTAAAAAGTACTGAAAATTAATAAGATATTTTTCCAAAATAGTTGGTTATTGCCAATTAATAACCCCTTATTAACATTTCCAAAGGTTGTACAAAATAAGTGCAATAAAGAATTATTATTGTTATTATTGCACTTTTTATTATTAAACTCAAAATTTTTAACGAAAACCCAAAGATCTGGTTGGTTCCTCGTAAACAAGGAATAAATTTCCACTTTGAATCGTTAGGGACGCAAAGTGATTTCAATGTGGATTATAGAGATTGATCAAGAACATTGTAAAAACAAGTAACTGGCTGTATAAAACGCGCCAGTAAAAATAGCTTAAAAACCTAAAGAAGTTTCAAAAGGTAATTAATTTTATTAATAAAATACTGATATCAGAGATTACCCAAAAATGATTTTTTGTGTCTTTACGTGCACATCGTTACTGGCACCATAGCATTTCCTAGACAGATGTGAAAAAAAATGGTTACAAAGGTGTGACAGAGACAAAACGAAATTGTGGTGTCTTTTGTCTCTTTCTACCTTGTTTCAATTAAAATCACCAAACCAAATGGCGGACGTTGATAGAAAGAGAAAAGACACCACAGTTTGACTTTGTATATTTCTAAAGTGCGGCCAATATTGTGAGGCTATAGCGCAGTCCATAGGACGGATTACAGATGGTCTATGACCATCACCAAATTTGCCTTTTTTATATTCGTGGCTATAATTAAAAAGGCAATGACAAATTACTATAACGTTTAATAATAAATATCTGTAACATTACGTCATCATCATGTTGCTCGAAAAAGCCATTATACAAATACTAATGTATCTAGTGGGGCGACACATGTGACATCGTTTTTTCAGCTGATTTCGATTCCGGGAAAAAAATGCTAGCAACATTAAGTTTTACCCGCCTATCTAATGGATTCGTCCAACTCTCCCAGGACCTCGACGTCATTACGCAAAAAAACATCTAGAAAAAACACCTCTTGGGAGCACGAAGGTGTTGCCACCCCTAGTCTTTTCTTACCCTAAAAATAAGGGGAGGCAATATCATACACCATTAGCAATTTTCTTACTTTTTTAACGCTGTCACACTGTAAGTGTATATGTAGATATGCGTTTGTTGTGCTATCTGTGGGTGAATAAACTTTACTCGTTTTATATTTTATCGTATTTTTTAATACTTGTTTTACAAGACACATTTATTTATAGCTAATACCAGTATTCTATGTAGGTGGAAAACACGTTTTAAATAAAATGGAGTAGGTTGGACTGTAGACATTTAAACTGAATAAAAACTGTGAGCAAAAACGATGCTCTTTTAATTCTTTAATTGAAGTATAATTATACGATAGCGTAGTGTGTTAGTTGCTTGCAGCGAGCAACACTGCGGGGGGCGAATTTCAAATTCAGAATTGGAAAAGAACGCAAGCGCCATAATTTTCTCTCTTCTTATATATTTCTTTTTTGATATTCGTAATTCGAACAAAAGCTCGAGCAGCGCAATGGTGCATGTATGATTGATAGCGGAGCAATGACGTCCGTTTGGCGCGAGTCGAAATGTCGAATATACATTTTTATTTTAACAAAAAGACCTTGACCTATTATAACATGTTATAATAAAACCTTCCTTTCACCACTGAATTATTATTGTTTTGGTTACACCCCAACAAAATTAACTTGAGAACACAAAATTACGTCGTTGAAAGAAGCGAAAATTGCCCCATCTTCGCGCCAAAAACCGAGTTAACGCCATAAACAAATACTAAAAAACTTGTAACCGAAATAAGGCGGCACTCTAAATAAGAATTAAAGTAAAATTGCTGAGGTGTGACTCCCTCGGCATGGGGGACATTACGGTGGCTCTTCTCGGCGATATTCATAACGCGAAAAATTGTAATAACCTGGCGAATTTCAGAATAGGGCGAGCCGAGGTGGCAATACTATATTATTTATACGAGGGCAAGCCCCTTGCCAGGGGATTTGTTAAGGAAATTGTCTAAATATGCCCAAAGTTCGTTCATAGGTGACGTAATGTGTACATAGGTACCCAGTGTTCGTTCGAAATCCAAACGCACTCAAAATCAAAGTTTTTTCCAGCACTGAGGTTAGTCGATAGCCATTGTTTAGTATCAAAGATATGGTTTCATAATTTGTCTGTGGATCTTGAAAATAGAACAATTACTAATTTTTTTTTTCTTTATTGAATACATCGTAACCTTTGGTCGTCAGATACGAATATTTCATCAGTTTTTTTCATGAATACGAATTAAAACAATTGGTGCGTCGAAAACAGTTTTGATTTCTATCATACGAAAAAAACAGCGGATTTGTATATAATAACAGTGGTTGTGTGAATCGAAAATTAGATCTTTGAAAGGGGCATAATTTAAAGAAACCAACAATTATTTTTACTCGATAATTACTAATAATTATTGTTTTAACGATTCTCCACGTTCCATTGTAGTTGTTTCGGATAAAAATTGTTCGAGTTCAGAGAAACGGTCCGACAATCACAGCTATTTAGTTTTTAATTTTGTTTTATTCATTATAGTGTTACACGCAAGCTTTAGTTTTTATATTTTTTTTTAACTTACAATAAAAATAAACGTTTTTATTATTTGTGAGGTGTTTAATTACGTTAATATCTACTTTTGGCATTTGGGGTTGGGGTTTTTTTTTCGCTTTTCAGTAGATATTTAAAATATCTTCTTTTTTATAATGTTACGTAGATTCCGCATGGATCACACTATGCAGCATATCTAAGATTATGCTAAACGAATTTGGGTAAAATATAATTAAGATTTTAAGTTAAACCTTAAGCTATCTGAGGGTGCAACTTCTGCTGTAGGTTTCGCGTTATGCCATAACAAATAAAAATCTAAAACTAAATAAATACAGAGATCCCAACCATTGTTATAAAAATATACTTAATGTACCTAAATACATATACAACCTAGGTATATCTATAATAATACAAATATAGTATACATAAAGAAAAGACATTAAACACACAAAAAAAACGAATATTTGAATAAAAAAAATTATAAAATGTCGGCACTCCGAAAATAAAAGAATAAAAGTGAGTTATGGAACCAGAAATACAAGAGACAGATACCATGCGAGTATCACCTGCCAGGAGACTACCTGTACGTATTTGTACTATGCAGGTAGGTATATGAGTACTTATATGCACCCGAAAATACAAAAGCGGGCGGCTCGCGAAGATGTCCCTCTTCTCACAATAAATCACTCGGAGTTTTTCTGCTCCACCGAGGCATCCCTTGTTTTATGTGTGCCTGGTCTTCAGACCGTCGGATCTTTCTTTGGATTCCTACCGTCGTTTTTGTTTAGAATTTGATTAAAATGAAATTGATTTAACAATATTTTTATGTAATTTATATTTAAGACACTCAAACACGATATGCATCTGAAAAGTAAATTCAAGTTACCCTGGGAGCTGCGGTATTAGGTATTAAAGCCATGCTTTTATTTCCTCTAGGTAAAAATGTAGCAAACCTACTTTAGCTAAATAGTATATTTCATTACGAGTGCGGAACGCGTGT
This sequence comes from Apoda limacodes, assembly GCA_946406115.1. Lineage (NCBI taxonomy): Eukaryota > Metazoa > Arthropoda > Insecta > Lepidoptera > Limacodidae > Apoda > Apoda limacodes. Next base: position 17,005,382 of record OX291542.1, read on the forward strand.
CATTGCAAAGAGTTCCAACAAATGTCTACCCGAGCCGAGGCGCAGCCGATCGGTGTAGGATAGTAACGGCAACTCCTTAATTATAGAAAAAAAAACCAACTTACACTTGACGTTTTCAAGTAGTCCTTTTTCGGGACTCAAACTATCTTCATGCCAATTTCATCTTAATCAGTACAGCGGTTTAAGCGTGAAGAGGTAAAAGACAGACAGAGTTACTTTTCACATTTATAATATAAGTATGGATTTTAATAAAATAAAAAGGAGCAAAAAACAGACGTACAAACGTAAAACATATTTAAACGAGAATTTAAAAGAATACCAAAAGAAAAAAAATTGAGACCTTTGGATGAGGTTACAAGACACCCGACACAATGGGTTCACTAACTAGATTCATACCTCAGTTCAATGTATGGAGAGTTACCCTTTAAAACCCCTTAATTTTATCACGCAATCGATGTAGACATACAGACGGACGGACATTTTTTTTTGTGCTTTGCACGTAAAGAAGTCCTTTATTTTATTATTTATGTTATTTATATATATATTTATATTTTCCAATATATATTTATAAATATACTCATCTAAAAAACTGCTATATACTTATTTATAATATTGTACTTAATTTATTTTTAATAGATTTTCGGTCTGTAAATTAACTAAAACTAAATATTTATATCTTATTCACGTCGGTGTTGCCCCTTAATTGACTATTCTCTCATCCCTAATAAAGGTCTGCTGGAAGAAATCTCTGAATAGAGATAAGCTTACCTATGTACATTTTTCTTTATTATTGTTGTAATATCTTTTGTAATTTTTACGTACAATAAACAATAAACAAAGAAGCCGTTTGGCTTTCACTACGTTTCTTTCTAGAGAGGTCATGGGTTACATCATGAAATTTTTTTTTGGAGTAAATTTTCGCTAGCTATCTGTATGTAGCTATCTAGCTATATAGCTATGGACAAAGAAGGACTAAGACAAGGTAGGATAAAGGTACCTTCATCCCGACCGAAAGTTCCCACGAAGACAGTTTTTTTCACGAGTGGAATCGCGGGGTTCGTCTAGTTATGGCTTTTATTTTATTTAACAGCTTTTAGTTCGCGGTTCAAAAATAGGTTTACTTTAAATTGTTTAGCGTCTTTACACAAAAAAATATTCTAAGTACAAGTAGGCAGAACACAAATTATGCAAAGGACAGGTAATTGTTTTTTTTTTTGACTTACACCTATGTTATTATATCAATGGTACATGTAAGTAGACATGGATGTACCTTATACTTTGCGTATGTATGCATGTGTGGACCTAATATCCTTGGGTCTCACATAAAGCAATTTCCTTAATGGCGCACCGATAGCTTTCGCTCTAACTGCGTCTGATCCCCGATCGACCTTTTACACTTACATACGCACCTATATGTCTGTATTAAATACATGTAAGATGTCTGATCATATTTATAATAAACTGCAATATACAAATGAATAGTCTTATACAGTTAAGCTAAGTCAAAAAAAATAATTATGTGTTGTTCTCTCCATATTGTGTTATAATATTGTTATTCTAAAGTTCACAGTTTATTAATTTTTTAAGTCGTTCTGCTGTAATGTAAATACTTAAATTGTGGCTTTTTAGGTTATTTTTCTGGGTCTAAACTCAAACAATGTCTATTTAATAGACAATAAACAATACTTCACTATTTTTTTTCGTTGCAATATTAAAATAATAGGTACAGATAGAGCCATGAGTATATTGAATAACGATTTTAGTAAATAATTAATTTCATTTTAAACTGTTTTAATTTTCAGATACTATATATGACATTTAGTAAAATCAAACGATAGATACTTACTTCTTTTATAAAAGTTGGGAGATACTCGAATGTGTTGGAAGTCATTGCCATATATATACAAATACATTTTATTTTCGCCGCAATCGCTTATACAATGTTATAAAAATTTTAAGACTTAAACACATTGGAAAACGCCGTAAACGCAAGTTTGTTGTAACAAAATTAAACCACGACCCACCTTCCAATTTCAAAGTCGCTACACGAAAAAACAATAACTAATAATCCAGCAAAAATTGCATTTTTTTAAGAAAAAAACCTCCCGATGTATAATTGCTCCCGCCCAGAGGCTGTTGGCCGTTACCGCCTAACCCTCTTCTCTCACGGCAATAAGAACCATTATCCAACACATTCAAACGCCTTTTACTGTCTTACTGAACTTGAAATTTCATTCAGTAGACATGAAAATGTTGTAAGGAAAAGCGTATCTGTCGAAGGAAAACGTATCGTGTTTTTGAAGACGTAAAGTCGCAAGTCCAATTTTTTTGGCGTAAGGGTCGTTGCCTCTCCTCGAGGGGAGGTTTTCCGACTCCTGACGTATAACTCATCGTAGGTACGGAGCTCGATCGATAACTTATACCTATTAAAGCGTGCAGTCGGAAATGTGTTTGTTTTTCGGTAGAAACTTGTAATTGACGTAAGTACCTGTATTTACGTTTGTTTCTAGGAAGTGAGGGTTGCTATTTTCGGAATTGTTTTTGGTAATTAGATTTATGGGGAAACATGTGATCGATTTGAACTCTAAAAGAAGGCTTTAGTGAAATTAACACACCTATACAAGTACGTATCACTGCTTGATATGTCTATGTTATAGATGTTTCTGTATTAATTATACCTATTATACCATTCAATACTGCATTGTTATTACCGGCGGCAATGGTTTTATAGACGTAATATTACAGTTGGTTGAATGGTAGAGCGCCTGCAAGCTATCCGCTGGCATAAGCCTGCCAGTTGTCCATGTCTTAAATGTAAATAATTAAACATTATTAATAATTATCACAGAGGATCTGATTGCATCTTGCTATAGTTAGCTTGTAGGTGCCGTTTCTTGTATTGGTACCTACAACCGGTTACAATAAAATCTAACACAGCAGTAGCTTTTATCCTAAAATGCTCACTTCTTACTTAATAAATAACCAATAAGTTACCTTAGCAAACTAATAATGTAATAGAGGTACTTCATGTACCTAGTGTTTGTTTGCTTTTTTCTAGGAAACTTTTTACGAAAACTGCTTGAAACGATTGATGTGGAACTTTTATCAAAGGATATCCACATAAGTAAGTTCCTGAACTTAATTGCAACTTCATATCACATGACTAAGATGACTGGCACATTGATTCAATAGGTATTCCGATAAAAAAGTCTGCGTGACACTGGAAAACAGACAGTTTTTATATTCAAACAGGCGCCTGCCAGGAATCCACAAGTGTCCTAGTCATGTCATAGTGCATAAATGAATTAAAAAAATTGTACACAGACAAGGTACAAGTTCAATGACTCCTTAACAAACATGGCCGACCCGGAGCGGCTCCGGAAGGCTATCCATTAAGGCTGCGTGACAGCGCAACGTTTTTCATTACCGACTTTGACAGCCGCTGTCAAAATTGCCAGTTGGCGACTGTCAAGTGCGGCCTTGACATTGCTAGTTTGACAGTTATCGATCATTGCAACTTTTAGTGATGGTGGTGGTGTCAAGGTAGGTTACTGGACCAATTGATGGTAGTGGATAAATGGATGTTTGTAGCAAGCAGCGGATATTACGATTCATCGCCGCGAGAGTTGTGTTTTGTGTAAAACTTATAGCCGGAATAGCTGAAAAGCTTTTTATGTCTTTAAGCTATCTTATAGTTAAAATCTTATCAATAGCAGTTCAGTAGTTTTTGTATAATAATTAATGAAGCATAGGTATATTGGCGCTCGACAACGTCCACGCGAAAAACTACACGGTAGTATTTGCTTAATTTCTGCACTGATATAATTACAATGCTAATTTTTATCAAGAAGAGTATCCAAAAATATCGTTGGTGCCCGTTTTGGAAAAAAAACGTTACTTATATTTTGTACATACCCGGCTTTTATATGCATAAAATAATTCACATTATGAGTTATAGATAAATTCTAGATATTTTTTGTTTAAATTAACTTTACAATATAAAATATAATTAAATAAAAATTTGAAAAAAATATGTATATTTGTAATCAGCAAGAGGCATTATAAAATTGTTAAGGTACCTGATAGTAGATGTTATTTTTTTCAATAAACTTGTCGAAATAGGCCTCGTTTTTTTATTTCGAATACGTAAATACATATTAATATATATGAAAACACAGTTTTTTTTTTCAATAAAGTTTCTTTTACGATTCAATTAAATTTTAGATTGGATATTTTCGTTATATTTTTCTATTTGTAATACCTCCAGATCGATCCCAATTTTAAATCTAGTTCTGATAATGGAATCCATGAGGAATTAAGGGGACTCCCTAAACAAATAACGATAGGCATGCACATAGTGATTTGGTATTTCCAATAACAAATTAATAATATCACTTGGTGAAATGGAACTGATGAAGAAGTCCACTTATGAAGATGTCCACTATTTTAAGAGTGGCGATATCTCGATTAAGATAGTTGAGCGACTAAAACGACTAAGACGAAGCAAATTCAAATGGTTCGGTTAAAAATGGCATCACCAAACTGATCTGATGGTGAAACCGTAAGGCAGTTACCGGAACTCCGTAACAAAATAGTGTAGCCCACGATCCTAGCCATGTTCAGATTTATTGGATGCTGGAACTAAGTATGTGTTGACTTTAAAGCGAAGATAACACGTACATATCTTAATGTTCTGTATGACAATGTTTTCTTTAGCAGCTAGGGGGTGTTCTAACAATTTACTAGAGTTTGGGAGTCGGTTTAATCTTTTTGTTAAATTCATATAATAAACTATGTAAAAATAAATTCAAGGTAATACTTTGACCGACATAAAAACAAAAAGGCAATGATCTGCTTGCATAACCCAAGAGCGCGAATGCGGTCACTACAAATGACAAAAAATTATGTGATGACATTTCTACTAAGGATTCTAGTTAGGATATTGTTAGTCTATGGATCCTAAAAAAATTCGATTGTTTTTCAGTTTTCCGTGAATGATTTTTTTTATTTCTAAATATTTAGTTAAATTATGTAGAGCATTTTAAGATGTAGGTTCATATTTAATTAAAAAATAAACTGCTGTTTTTATTATTCCTTTTTTGCTTATAATGAAATTATAATTTTCTGTCGGCATCATACGAAAAGCGGTTTTTGATCAAAATTTGTTAAGTGATAGCACAGTATACAGCACAGTTATATCCTTAGTACCTTTGGGATACGTATTTTCTTAACTAGTACCTATTTACTATAATTAATAAGTCAACGCAAACGAAGCCGCCGGTCAAGCTAGATGTGAATTAATATTTATGAATTTGACATACAAAACACGTTTAATTTGAAGACCATAGAGTTTCTAAATTCAAATGAATAAAACAAAAATACTAGGGGTGTGCTTTAGTAACGACATTTTGATGATGAGCTTCGCGTCGATGGAACTAGTGTAGTCACACTATAATGTGATTGACTATGAGCTTGCAGAAATAGTCGGAGCTGTAGGGGTGGGATACATTTTTAAAATGGACACGATAAGACGATTTTTATAAATATGTTTATCTCGCAAATAGAATATTAGAATAGAATAAAAGGGTCTATTAGAATAATTTATATAATTTTTTTCTTCTTAATATTTATTTACTTATGGCAACATATTTTTATATTTATGGTCACAAATTTAATTCGAAAGGAAAACTTTATTCTAGTTGCATTTACTGCATAACTCCTATAGAAGATACAGGAGAAAAGACTCGTTAAGTTTATACTTCACAGACTCAAAGTTTTGAAGTGTACCATTTCAACCCAATGCCTTTTTTTTCTTTTACAAAAGATTTAGACTTAAAGTTTTGAAGTGTACCATTTTAACCCACTGCCCTTTTTTTCTTTTACAAAAGATTTATTTTTAACAGGTAGGAGCAATTTACAAATTTATTACGTCTGAAAATTATATCTGTGTTTTTTAATATCAAATGTATCCAAGGGATTACCATAGAATGTAATAAAAAAAAGTAAAAATGTACTCCGATACAAAATTGTGCCAGTCACGAGGGTCGGACACATACAGCCGTAACGTTACCATTTTCATAAATTTCACAACCCTAAATGCAAATATTAAAAAAACGACTTAATTTAAGTACGCATTAAGGTTTAATTTCCCGCACTAGGAAGTGTTATTTGTTTCTTTTATAATATCAGTCAGTAATGCTCGAATAAATGCGGAACGTATAGAAAAATGTGATTATTCATGCCGACTTTGAGAAAAAAATTACAAGCCGGTATGACACGGGGTCTTGGGCGAGGCTCAATATGGCTACTCTTTGTGCTTGAATATATGAGAGGTTAGCTAGGTTCAGCTTTCTAGGTCGATGATCTTAGCTGATTAAAAATAATATGTCTAAAAAGTTATAATTTATGTATGTCTAAGTATAGCTGCATATATTTGCAATTATAATTGAAGATATATAATATTTGTAGTTTACTAATTAAAAAAATTTTTTTTTATGACATTATGAAAAATAAGACTTTTAGACTCGTAAATTATTTACACGGCATATTAGGTATATACATATTATATATATAATATTTTTATTATATAGATAATATTTCTAATACGTTAAACATACTTTAAATGTTCATAAGTACAGAATGTGTAAAGAAAGGTGATGTTTGTTACTTCGTTCTTTTTGTCTGCAGGTCGTAGGGATTTTACGATCATTAAATTTAATCAAGTTATCCGAATAAAATGGATATTCGGATGACTAAATTGGGATAACAATTTCAATTTGATTTTTTGGATTTTCTTTGAAGATATAGATCTACGAGAGATAAGTCAGAATTCCAGACATTTTTATCTCGAATTCCAGAGTCCGAATATCTCAAGACCATTTCCAATAGGGTCCAAGGACTTATAAGAAAAAAAACACGCTTGATGGGACAGGTTATTTACACAAATTTGGAAACATATTATCTACGGCAGCATAAAGAAAGAATTTTTGGATATTTTTTTTAAGATTTTTTGTTCTTTTCTTTTCCGTAATTATAATAAATGGGAGTGCATTATCTAAACAAAAAGTATTTAGTTATCTTTGAGGTTAAATAGCAAAATATTGCATATTATATTATTCTGCTATGTATTTGACGTGCGATTGGGTATCTATCCTCAACTACTTCAATGTATTATCCCTATGCATATTAGATTGTCGGCTGTCGATATTTTACATAATAATTATGTTGTTCCTTATAATTCCGATGCCATGGCTATCGCATGTAGATTGGATTGGAGATGATAGGAGCTTTTTATACTTTTTAACCTAATGAAGGAAACCATATCGTAGACTAGGCACTCTTTTATATACTTCATCCACATTGAATATATTAAATTATAAGTGATTCTACAATATTAGAGCTGAGGTCTTTGCATGACGATTTCGTCACTTACACCTAACATATGATTAAAATGATTTTTTATACAAATTTATTTAGTACATGTAAGCTCTTCGCATATAATTGACTGAATAATTTTAATGGCTACTTTGTTTAAGTTAAATAAGTAAGTTAAAAATAAATTTGAAGTGCTATTGTTAGTATAGATTCGTAGTAACTTATATAGAAGGTGTAATTGTTTAGACTTTATGTTCATAACTAAAATTCAGAGTAAGTGAACCACTAAATAACGTGTCAAATCCAAGGCTAATGATTGCGCTAGATTCGTCTTTACCTGTCACACTTACTTTTTTTTTTTTTTTTATACCACTACGCACTCGGTCCGCCTGATGGTAAGCGGTCACCGTGGCATATGGACGCTTGTGACGCCAGGGGTATCACTCGCGCGTCGTCGATTCTTCAAAAATCTTACCCCATAATGTAGTCCTTAGAAAAAACCATGGCAGGGAGCTCATTACGTACCGGTGTAATAGGGTAGTTTTCAAATTTCAATACCCAAACCAGTGTTTTAAGGTTATTTAATGCGTTAAAATTTAGCTACCAATGGCCAAAAGTTGTCTGTGACGTCACTTCTACCAACGCACAGGCTGCAGTTTTAGTGTTATCTTAGTGTCGTTGCACTAACCCGAGAATGAATGATAACCTGAGTTGCGCCTGTCATTTCACGCATGGAAACCTCAATTTTGTCGTTTTTGATTTGACAGGATATTTTTTTACACGGCTTTTATTGCCAGGGTTAATTCCGAATAGGTTAGTGTTAGAAAGTCACCTTCTGGTAAATTAAATTTGTTTCAGACTTATTTATAAAGACTTCGTTAGTGTTCATATATTGGAAACGTCAATTTGACGTTTTTGATTTGACAGGATTTTTTTTTACACGTCTTTTATTGCCAGGGTTAATTCCGAATAGGTTAGTGTTAGAAAGTCACCTTCAGACTTATTTATAAAGACTTCGTTAGAGTTCATGTATTTATGTTTTTAATCAATTGTTCGGATACAAAATGCTTTATGTCTTGGTCACATACTCAGATAAATTGGCAGCGAAGTAGTGACATCACGCAATCTGATAGGTGTTTCATGTAATATGAGCATAAGCTCCTATTATATTATATAAGTAGTGTAATTATTTCATAACGGGAAACTTGCAAAAAAATATCGTTATTTTTAGACTTAGATCTTGCCTATGTAATAATGATAATTTTATAGATATCTTCTTACTGGAAACTACCCTATTGCTTACCCCCCCACAGGGTTTTATTAGACACTTAGTAGTGTGTGGACGGATAGGGCGCGAGCTTGTGTTGACGCGAAATCGGAACACTTGTATAAAGATATATTACTGAACTACTGTGGTGCTATTAACAACTTTTATATTTTGACCCACCCAACGCTAGGCTTCTTGAATATGTAGACAGGACGTTTTACCGTAATACGACTATACAGAACAACCGGTAACCATCAACAAACTTTGTTACTCTAGTAATTAAACTCTTGCATAATAGTTTTCAAACACAAACAACTAAAACCCTATCTAGGTATCCCTCAAAAACTTGTGGCGGGGGAGAAGTGGAGTGCGGGAAGGTACGGGGAGAGGAGGGGGAACCCTCTGTAACTAAATTTTGAACTGTCACGTAGATTAATGATGCCAGCCCGTGCGATACGCGCTAATGCCTATCGGTGAGTATGGATAAGACTTTAATCTAGTAATATTTTACGAAACGAGTTTAAAGATTAGCAAATATTTAAAATACAAAAACTGAATGTTTAATGGCGTAAATTAAATTTATAATATTTTTTGTAAGGTGTATGATTTAAAAACTATTAGAATTGAGAAATTTGTAAATACCTACGTTACAAACAAAATATGAGTAAACTGCAATTACCTTACATCAAAATGCAGCAGTAAATCTTCGTTTACAGTTCTTGTTACTCATAGAACAAATGTTGTACACGCTTTTTTATTGTGCATTGTTTATATCATGTTGCCAGGCTGGTAAGTGACAAAATCTGCATTTCAAACGAAAAAAATCTAATTTTTTATTTTATTTTTTATCTTACTTTAAATCTTTGTAAAAAGTTAAGGGCTCCGTGGCTTAGTGAATAATAATGACCCGACTGCTGAACCAAGAGGTGTGGTATCAATTCCCGTTTGCCCTAAGACTGGGTGTTCTCTATGTATAATATGTATATATTTAAATAAAAAGTATTTATGTATTTGTATCCGTTGTCTGGTTTCCATACAACAAGCTTTGCTTAGTTTGGGCCCAGGCCAATTTTTAAAAATAATATATGTTTATATTTATTAATTTATCTATACATATTAATAAATATTGTAAAAAACGGTGCCTTGTACATAGAAAATACTTTAAAAATCTGATGCTACTTGTCATCCTTAAACCATACATATAGGTAGAATAAAAAGACCTTAATTTTTTGTCTGTTACTAAAAAAATACTTTGTTGTACTTAAACATTATGTTTTTTACTGTCAAACTAAAAGCCAAATTCTGGTTTAAGCATGTTGCAGTTTGTAAAGGTATTTTTACTCCGGTAAAACCGCCGGCACAGCTGATTCTTAGCACAGAAATAGCTGAAGTAACCTAGAATAATAAATAAATTATAATACATAATGCTTTTTCTATAGGCTTATAAGGGGAACCTTTAGGCTTCCCGCCCATGGTGTTAACCAATTTCACGCAAGAGCTAGTTATGTAGTAAAAATATTGCAAATATTGGAGAAGTATTGCACAAAAGTCATAGTCCACATTTTAAGGATCTGGAAATTCTCTATTAAATTTTTTTTTTTAAAATCTGTATAAAAAAATTCTCGCATGTGATGCCACGGTTTACTTAGTTTTGTAGATTGATATTTAGTTTTATCATAAAAAACTGAGGTAATTATAGAATAATATTAAATACAATTCATACAGAAGTTGCGGAAATGAAGCTACCCTTATTAAGACTTCCTATTTAAATAACTTTATGATGATGAACATTAGATAGCGTGGGTATGGCGTTTTTGATCAGAATATTAAGCTGAATTTTAAATTAGTTTCGTAGTAAATATTTTTTAACATTTGTACTGAAATATGGCAACTTTATTTGGTTTCGGATATTTTACAAAATGTTATGATATTGATATGGACCATGTAGTAGACCATAAACAATTTTTATTGAATTGAACTAAATTCTTGTCTCAATATTGTCCTTAATTGTAAATTATATATGAAGTAATTATGACTATAAGTACAGTTAAATCCCTTATAGTTAACAATATGATTTTTTATTGTGTACTAAATAAAAAATATTTTATACTTAAATGCCATATCCACATTACCCTTACGTTTGCCAACGAGGCAGCGCGGCGCGAGGGTACAGAATGGATTTCGGAAATCGATTGCCTCCAAAAATATTTACAGGCACCACGTGCGCTTTCCGTCACACGCACTGCTCGTCTCGTCTGTCTGTACACACCTTTATATAACCAACCATTTTGTGTGTCCGTGCTTGAAACTTACTCGATGTCAGAACGTAAATATAAATGTAGCTATATTTGTCTTTGGTAGTTACTGATACTAAAAAAATCTTAGGGCGTTGAAATTTTTCAGTAATGAAAATATAAGTGTTGTAAGTTTTAATTAGTGAGGGTAATAAATGTGTAATATTTAAACAAAACAACCAATCACGTTGTTTTTTATTACTAAATTCGCTAATGATACTCGAATAATTTATTAAAATAGGTATCTATTTTATGGTAACAAATGCAAAATGGACACAATAATCATAACAATTTATTTCGCGCTGCATAAATTAAGCGCAAATTTTCCCAAAACCACCGTTCGACAAATTTATCGCTCGATACGTCCCGCACACCAGCCGATATTACCATTAGATAAATATTCCACATTATAAATAATCCCCGACCTAGGCAACTTAAATAAAAACAAAACCACTATATTATAAATTATGAAAAACATTACACACTAGCGCACGAGCCGTAAACGTCATGACGATCAGCTGATTAAATATATTGCTACTATAAAAAGTGAAAACGCGAACTACTCTGCCTGAAGTGCGGCGTCCCGCTCGCTATCGCCGAACAACGATGTGACAAAAAGGGACGTGAACAAAGCAGAGCCGTCGCGTCGCGTAAAATGATATATTAATGTCAGCTGCGTTTAGGACCTCGCGAGTCTACAAAATAATAGATGGTCACAAATAAATTACTCGGCAAGTGCATTTCTGAACAAAATTCGGGCGGTCGTCGACCTCGACCGTGGAGCGTAAATCACGATTGATATACGACTTGCGAAGGTCGCCATCTTGAATGTTGTGTTCGAAGTTTGAATCTTTGCTCGATTGGGCTGTTTCTAAACGTGTCTTTATTGTATTCCGTGGCAGTGTTTTGGTTTTTGCGACGTTCCTGTAGATTTGACAAGTTATTAATGGCCGAACTACGTGTTAACGACGCGACAGTCGGATGAGCCGTTCTCACGCAAATGTCGGATAAACGTATCAACTGGAACAAGAGTGGGTCGACTTAACGGTTTTGATGCAATATCATAATTTATTCAACAATTTATAGGTTTTATTAAGTAACAGTTAAAATAGCTGCGGAAGTTCATCTGTCAGTATTACAGATTTATATTCTTTCTTGTGTATAAAGTTGAGTTTGAGGAAGTTACCAAGATATTTAATATGAGAGTAGCTAGACGAAACACTGTCAAGTACCGAAATGAAAAAAAAAACACATACCTACGAGTATTAGAAGCGAGAAACAAAGTTTGAATTTTCAACCTATGTATAGAGATAAATATTTAAATGGATTTTATGTATAATCATTAAAATTTTGTAGATAGCAAAATTTGGTTTGTACAGCTTAGAATTTAATAATAAAAAAATAAATACTATTTAATTTACTCATTATCTAGAAATTATGGATGGATAAAGCTTACAAACTAAAAAACAAGTCCATTTAGTTTATACGGTCCTATGAAACAATAAACTAAACAAAAAAAAATTAATTGCACTGCAGCACTTACGTCACAGTAACGCGTTTCGAAGTTTTTTCCTCTATTTAAACTTGTAATGTAAACTGCAATTGTTCAATTTGTTTGACAAGCGTCAACAAAACCGCGACCATCGCGCGTCAATCTGACAACGCGTGCTGTCTATCATACGCACATCGTTCAGACAAATTGCAGCAATTATACAATTTGCGATGTTTTTTACTTACAATTAAATCATTAGTAGGTAATTATATTTTTATCACACATACTCGTAAGCAGTGTCATTACGTGCAAGCAAAGCGGGTGCTAAGACCTTAATTTACTCCCATGCGCTTTTTCTTCGTAAATTTTACTTTTTTCAGAGCAAAGCGCGCGTTCATAGAACTCACGGGCGGTAATGACGTGCCAATTCTATCTAGTATGTATAGAAGCTGTCTCTTCAAAATATGAACTACGCGCACACTACAAGTGAGCAATTACAAGTCCTTACTTCAGCCAAAACTGTTTACGCTGCCTGACAGTGAATTTGTTTTCTCGTCTTCTATTCCCGCCATTTCAATTTTGATTTAGTGAGTTTATTTATTTATTCACCTTATATTTTTATTAATTTACTCGCAAATGTGATAAAAAACATTGTGTGTAACACGGGCGGTACGAAAATTACATTGCCTTTGGCCTTATGCTTCTAAATAGCCTCTCGTTAGTAATTTTTTGCCTTCCCACCCTTAATACACAATGTTATAGTATTTTTCGATAATTACACAGATTCCGATGAATTAGTAATGAATAGTACGTATTATAAAAATTACCAAAATTATAAAATTATATTATAATGACACTTTGTACTAAGTAGGAATAATCATTAATGTAGTAGTGAGGTCCTTTTTTGGCTTGGCGCAACAAAAGAGTATTTAGTATTAGTAGAATAGTATTGTATTTAGTATTAGTAGAATAGTATTGTATTTAGTATTAGTAGAATAGTATTGTATTTAGTATGTATTACTTGTGTAGCGCTTATTGCTAAATAAATTATTTCTTTTCTTTTGTTTTTTCTTTTTTTCAGTTGTTTTCTGCACCCTCATAGAGAGTTCAGAACCCAGAAAACATAAACGAAGATTTTACGAGCCCCTTGAAACCAGAAAGACTTGCTAAGATGTTTATCTACCTGCTTGAGCGAATAGTAGTCGATGCTGCAGCTGCTTAAAAATTAAAGCTTAAAATTGATCGCCAGTTTGACGGCTCGAGTAGTGTCACCCATAATAATTTAGGTGGTAAACTTTAATAATTAGATGTAGAGATGCCGTTATATAGTGCCAATAAATACCTTTATAAAAATTTAATAGGAAATTCAAAAATCCTTCATTAAATTCAAACTTAAACATACGAGGCTTTGGTCAAATGCTGAAATGGATTTTATCATCCTTCTCAGCACAGAGATTTTTATCTGATATGAGAATCACCTAGATCTAGAACATTCTATAAACACGACTCGGAACTAATCTAAATCGCGAAAATCATATCAAAAGCAAAAACTGCACCAAATCAGACTCTACGTTTAAAACAATTTTGTGTAATAGAGCTTTTGAATGTTTTCGCAAAGTATTTGATACAGAAAAAACCGGCCAAGTGCGAGTCGAACTGGCGCACGAAGGGATCCTTATATATTGTCTATAAAAACGGCAAAAAAATCACGTTTGTTATATGGGACCCTTAAATATTTGATTTATTTTAATTTAATTATTTATTTTTAAAGTGAATATATAACTAAATATTCTGTGAATATTTTAAGCGTCTACCTGTTGCCGTTATCAATATCGAACAAAAACGAGGAAAAAATCACGTTTGTTTGCCCCTTAAATATTTATTGTATTCTGTTTTTTTGTATTCGTGTTATAGCGGCAACAGAAATACATCATCTGCGAAAATTTCAACTGTCTAACTATCACGGTTCATGAAATACAGCCTGGTGACAGACGGATAGACGGACGAAAAGCGAAGTCTTAGTAATAGGGTTCGTTTTACCCTTTGGGTACGGAACCCCTTTAAAATTAACGTTTGCTAGTATACATATAATCAAGTGCTATTCAGGTAAAGACTGAGTAAGTTACCTTAGTACGTAGGGAAACTAGCATTATGGCAGGAGAACCTTTTTCATACCAATGTTAAGGTAACCCTAAAACCCAATCAAAACACTTTCTAATGAATATGTGCGTTATGCTAGTAGTGCCACCTAACAGCGTCAATGATTTAGTAGTATCGATCTAAAACTAATTCTTTTTTATAATTAACAAGTCCATATTACAGATAAATCGTAGCTTTCACATTACTGTCGGCAATATTACCACTCCAGAGCAGAACCATTAATCACTTTTGGGGGCCCGTGGGCAGAGATTAGAGACAATGGGCGAGCGCACGAATTATCTTTCTTTGACAATAGTTGGATATTTTGTGATAGCGTGCCGTTTGAGCTAAATGTGCCGCGTTGCGCAAGATTTGAGTTTAGAACTGGGTTTTATAATCGGGTTGGTAGATATCAACACACAATATTACATTTACACAATATTATAATAGTTTATTCTTCTAGTTTGAGCATTATTAATCTTTAGTTTTTTTTTTGAGATTAGAAAGAAATTGTAAATAAAAATTTTCTGTAATTGTGATAAAAGTACAATAAGCCATTTAAATGTTTTTAGTATTACATAAGAAAAATACTAAAATTTTATTGTTTAAGTCCTAAATGTAGTAACTATGATATTAAGATAAATAACAGAATAATTTATTGACTTAGCAAAGGGGGTTAATGCATAACTAAAAATGAGAATTTTGACGGTCGTTATGTAATAATAGCAATAATTTACCTAAAAAAACCTACTATATAAACACTAATTTTGGTTTGGTTGGCGATCGGTTTTGTTTGTAGTACCTGGAGTATCTACTTACATAGTCTAGCCTGATAAACTATATACTTAAAAGTAAAAAATAGACCTCTTAATTTTTGCTGAACTTGTATAGCTTCCTAGTTGTTAAAATCAACGTTTTTTATGTCTTTTCCTTTTAAGTTCGTTGCGATACGATGCGGTCCGAAAGGATGAGTTTGAGTAAAATGTATGTATATAATATCAAATTGTACTTTAAAAACCATATGATACTGATATTAAAGGGAAACACTCCAATTTGATGTAAGATAGGCAATAGGGTGTAGTCATAATTGAAAAAAAAAACAAATAGATATTAGGTACGCACCTAGTTATAATTTGTTTGGGCTCTGGCATACACTGATGAAGATGAAATTAAACATACCAACAGAAATGAATCGACCTTTTCACAAAACACTAAATAACTTTATTTATTTATCTATATGTAACAATTTTGTAATATCTACAGCCTATCGTACCACCTTATCAGATATTTGACAAGTCAGATATTTATTTTGATTGTTGCAATCTACAAACATTACAATAAAGTAGGTATCATGTTTTACACGGAACCCAATCAGTAATCATAACCAGAATTGTAAAGATTATAATCATTGTGAAAGAAACAAAGCTCATTATACATGTAATTAATATTGTGAGCCGATACCAACACGAACAAATCAACGTACAGACGGACAAGTCGATAACACGGACTAAAATAAAGAAAAAAACTTCGAGTATGCCCATCTCGGTTTTATAAAAGGAGTTAGAGTGAGAAGGATGTATTCAATTTCAGCGCCACGTCCACGTTTTATGATAAATAGCAAAACGAAACCGCCTGAGTGTGTTCTCGTGTACGATTGATATTGTTTGGGTTTGTAATTTATTTTATGCATCGCAAAAATTTTACGTCAAATAAATGTTCCGTTTTCAATACCTATACAAATATCTATCTCTATAAGAGAAATAAAATACAACTGCAATTATTGTATTTAAAAAAAAGAAACATGACAATGAATGATATATTTTCGTAAATTTTCTACAGCATGAAATATTTTTGATTCCAAGAGCAGCAAAATTCCACAACTCTACACCATATGTTTAATTACACCAAAGGTGATTTTCGATTACAAGCGAATGATGTCACTTCAAAAGGTCGTAAAGGGCGTGCGATTTCGCGAACTATAACGAACGGTAATGTTAAAGTTTATGGGTGATTTTTGTGTGTTTATGGCAAATGAGAGTTGTTCGAACGCTAATAAATTAACATGCTTTAATGACCCAATCAAAGTTTATGACGCGAGTCGAATCCTCAGCGGACTCCTAGTGTTGCCCGATTGACTTATTTTGCGTAAAAAAAGATGGAGCGCTCTTAATGATTTTGAAGTTTTATGAAGATTGGAATTTTTGTTAACATGGCTCTTTATAGCCGTTATGATTTATGGGGCTTCCTGTTGTCTCGACGGAGTCTCGAAGTACCAGTAAATACTCACCCATTGCATCTGTAACAAAAGAAATAATACATTACTCTTTGCGAATATTACACTTCATAAATAAATAAAAAAATAGCGTCCTGCCTATAAAAACGGAAAACCGTGTGGAAGACCATACAAATAACTAATATTATAGCTTAAAAAAATACACGCAGACTACGTTTATATATTTTTGTACTAATACTTCATTATCCTCTATACCTATGGATAGATATCTGTACCCAGATATTACCAAATGCATCTGATTATAAACCGTATGTGTTACTTTTAAAATGAAAACAGTACATGAGTCTATGAGATAAAAAATCCTCTATCGGGTATTTCCACACACTTATCGCCTTTATCTTTCTCCAACGCAGTTATCAGCACTAGAAGAAGTTCTTATCATGACGAATTTGATTTCATTGACAGCTGATACCTAACAGAATGGAGGGGTTTGACAGTTGAATGACGGCTTCCAAATACAGGCCGTACAATTGCATTACCTAGGTACTTAACCTAAACTAAATATAAACATTGTTTATGTACATATATGTTGTTCAAGATATTTCAGGATTATGCACTTTCTAAGTAATATATAATACCCAAATCAATTCTTGAAATTTTTCAGTTTTATAAGGAATTTGAAGTTTTTAGGTACTGACGTAATTTTTTTTGGTTTGTCGTTATTCATTTTAGGTAATATAGCATTAGATGACAAATAATTTTGATGATTTTATTGACTTTTATTACAACCCAATGCAATATTCGCCTTAAAAATTACTTCATATATATCGTCATTTTCAGATATTTTATTATATGCTATATACAAAATATGGGAATTATTCGATAGGAAGCTAAAAGTAAATATTGCAACATATTTTTTTTTTTCCTCCAAATGATAATAAATCAATCCTAATCAATCAAATACTAAAAAAAAGGTAATAATATTCGCACTTTTTTATATTTACGTGATATCAGCTGTATCGCCCCCTCAAAATAAAAATTGCAACACTCTGCATTTTTCAGGTGTTAGATATACGAGAATCGAACGAGCTGTGACGCAGCTCTTTCACCTTCAGTTCCCTCCAATTACACACGCGGCGAAGAATTCCTCGATGTTTAAAATAAATAATTAAAAGTACTTTTTCTTAAGTCTATTGGAGCAGCGAGCGTGCTCGGCTGTTACCCGGTTTAATTCTATTTACATTCCGAGAGAACGGCTCCGCACGACTGCCCGGTGGCTCCATCGCCAGTTAGTGGCCTACGTAACTAATGGATTAAATCGGTAGTTAAATCAAAACTTAAAAGTTAAGCAATGGTTCTGCGTAGCACGATTCATTTATTACTATTTGGTTGTTATTGCTATTTGACACAACTGTCGAGATTATTGTCAAAAATTTCAAGATTATGGGTTCTTATCTTCATAGCTTCAAATCTGATAGGATTATGGGTATAGTGTATGTTTTATTTCTTCCAAATTATAAAGATTAATAAATTAAGATTTTTAAACATTTTTTTACTCACATGAGCAATTTTTAATTAAATTAATTAATTATAATGCTTAACACAATATTAATACAAGAACTTTGATTTGGTACTTAAAATAATTTGTCATAAAAATGAAATCAATAATTTATAGCTAACTAGAATTTGCCAGCGGCGTTGCCCGCCCTAAAGTCTGTTATCGGCGTGGAACTCCTTAATTATACTACCTACTGAAGTTTGCTATAGCAATATATAGTATAGTATAGTTATTTTATGGGATAAAAAGAAGCCTATGTGCTATTTCAGGACCTAACCTGTATGTGTGCTAAGTTTCATCTTGATCCGTCCAGTCCAGTGGTTGAAGCGTGATTGTGTAACAAACATCCATCCATCCAGACATACTTTCACATTTATATTAGTATTGATTTTGACAAATTGCCATTGTCATTATCTTATTAAATAACAACACGAATTGGTGGGTATATTATTTCCAAGTTTACGTACATATAAATAATTATGTTACTATTAATTTTTCAGTATTTACTAAAATAAACTAATTTTAGCCAACTGCATATGGTGTAACTCGCTCGTTTGTGTGACGCAGCCATACTTGGAAATATACGTATGATTCCACTTACTGGTACACACAGGCCCACATGTCGGTGGTTCTGTTGCCAACGGTACATCGGCATGCACCTTCCTTGCTTGCAATTTGTAACTGTAACGTAATGTGTTCAAACTGGTTCCCGTTTCTAAGTGATTTGACTTCGTTTCCTAATTTTAAAAGTTCGGAAAATTACTTTGAAAGGCATTACGTGAAAAAAGATAAAATGTAACCAATTAATTATGAGATTTTTTCCAATCTCCAAAGCAATATAATATCTTTAAGGCAAGTTTTGAAATAGCAAGATAAACATGCCTGGTAATAATGATCCTCCTAATTATTAGATAATTATGCGATAATTATCAAATAAAACATATCTGCCGATCCTTGAATCGTTTTGAAACCGGAATTACTTATTAAAAGGTTAAAATCAAGTATTTAGTTTAGTTATAAATAATACGCATTTAACATGCTACAACAGCTACTTGTACTATGCTTTACTATATTTTTTTTATTTTTGAGACAGATTAATATTTATTAAAAAAAAATACTAAATTTCATAACCTATTACTTTTGAAACTCAACTGCTAAATCTCATTACTTTAATAAATATATAAATCACTCTATTCTCCATGTAAGACCAGGCTAAGTCGACGGTTGCGTGCTTCGCCAGCTCGCCAGCGAGTAGGAGTTGGTCTTAATAAGTGGCTTATACAATAATAGCGGTGCATATGTACCGGCCCTGCCGGGTTGACGCACACCGCCTATTTATATCGCGCCGTGACCTACGTAAGAGCCTCATTTTGACATTTTAACATTACATTTTATTACTATTCTATAATCTCCCACACAAATCCAAACTAGGAATGCCTGTTTAATGAAAATCCGATCATTGAAAATGTATAAGAATTAAGGGCAGATACACACATTGAGATCTTATGCAAGCGACACGATGACAACGCGACTGCAACAGTTGTGTTGAGAGATATAATAAACTGAAGTTATAGGGTGAGGGATATTTATATTAAAAAAAAAAAAAAATGGAAATAAAAATTTTGCTTAATTTTCGAAGCAAGTTTTTAATTAGGGTTCAAATTATGTGATTATTTATTATTATTATTTAGATTATTATTATGCAGCTAAAGGTGCATATGACACAGACAACGGAAGGTATTACCTGATCCCGTCACAATTTTTTTTTTTTTTACTTTAAAATAATACCGCGATGTTAACTGTAGTTAACAGGCTAACACTGCTTCAACTGTATTCGGATATCTTCCGTAGAAAAATTATTAGCAGTTTTTCAAAATTTGCTTTTACCATAGAAATCAGCAACACAGCGTATGTTATGAAAATGGATGTTGTGGTTTTATGGTAATTTTTTGTATGTACATATGTAGTTGCTGATATTTCAAAATAATTTACCAGAGGAACTAAGCTGGCAGAACCGTGGAGGTGTCTTCCTGTAATTTATTGATGTCGCGACAGCGCTAATGCAGCGCGCGACGCTGACTGATAGCGCTGCAGCGCGATATGATACGAGTGACGCGGTAAGTGCGATCGCTTGTAAAACTGATACCGCCAGGGATTCGCTCGACCTCCTACACACCCGGTGACACAACTTGCCTTCATATGAGCTCACTATATGCAGCTAGTTGATACAAGGGTTCTTTATTATTTTGCTTTTACAGGATTTCGGATGCTCTTAAGAGGCCTTTCTAAAATCACTCTTATTTCACTCATATTCAGATGAAAAGGACCAAACAGGTTACGTGATCTCCTATGCTAAATTTTTATTTAGACATGTCGAGAGGGCCAAACATAGGTTTAAATTGTGTTTTAGATAATAGTATGTAAAATATTAGAAGTACCTACCTAAGAAAATTGATTAATTGAATACCATTAAGTGCACCTTTTGGTTCGTATTAATCTCTTTTCTTTAAATAAACTTATAGGAAAAAAAAAATGCATAGTTTTCAAAATCGATTACTAAAATAGGAAGCAAGATTTACTTTTTAAGAACCCTGAAAAAACTAGCAATCGTAAGCAAAAACCGTATCGGTAGCTCACATATCCTTTATCATTTTCACTGGTCCCCGATCCCGAGCAAATCCCTGTATCCGGGGATCCGGATAGGGATCCGGTAATCCCGGTTAATAACGCTGCCTCGATCCGACTGCGCCGGCTGCCACAGACGTTTGATAATGGAGTATTAGTTGGAGTTATAATTGCTTGGTTATTATTACCATCGATTACGTTGGGAAATTGCTCATTACAGTTTCTGCTTAATGTAATTTTACTATTTAGCTGCCTTCCTATACGTTACATATATCTGTCGCTTTTCACACCCTTGTTTTTCATTAATTGTCATAGTGACTAGTGTTAGTATTAAAGTAAGCCAGTCATACACGTAGGGTATCCGTGACAGGTTCAGCTACACAGTTAAACTGTACAAGGAAACCTGTCAGGCATACGCTTGTGTGTACGGCTGGCTCTAGATTCAGATGTAATCGCATGTAACATGCACTGTTTTTACTTCCAAGTTTACCAGAGAAAAAACAAAGAAAACAAGGAAAATTCGGCAATTGTTCCCTTAGCGCTCCATAGAGCTATAGAGGATTCAACGGCTAATGATTTCGCGTAGGCAATGCGAGGCTCCTACAAATCCTACCAATATGGAGTGCGGAAAATACCTGGAAAATGAGAATGTTATTTCCTTTCCCTCATGCGTTGCGTTAAGGGAGAATATATGGTGTGTAACGAGAGAGAAAATAATCTAAACATATATTTGTAGATATAGCTACTAAAACGTCAGTTTACAGTACTAAGTTGTTACTTCTATTTCACATTAACTTTTTTATCACCACAAAGTCTTTTGATCTCAACCCATCTGTTCAGATTTCGTCGTAAGGGCTGGCCACACACGATCGTTTACGAATCGTAACAGTTTTACAACCCGACAAACAAACACGCGGTTCCAAGCAATGCTGTAACCCGCTAAACGCTTTCGTATCAAAGCCGACACCGAATTTCTGAGTTCCTAGAAATTCGTTTAATTGTCAGAAAATTAACGAAATAAGTGAAATTTTTTGGTTATGATTAAAAAAGTTAAATTCTCCGTAGAATCTAGTGCTTGACGCACTCAAATCCTTAAAGGGCGCTCCTGTAGGGGCGTAAGTAAAGAGACGGCGCTATATATAAGTATAATAATTGGTGCTTGGTGTGACGGTGATTGGCTAAGTCAACGCGTAAATCTAGCGAAGATTGACTAAAATGTCGTTTATAAAAAAACTACGATAGATATCGAAAATCTGGTTTGAACAAATCAAGATATTATTATTGCCTATTAATCATTTTAAGAACAATTGCGAAATGGTCTTTTGTTTTAAAGATTCAACGTAAAACGAGATCGAAAGAACGACTTTTAGAAGCGAAAAAAATTGGCGTTAATATTGTTATAAAAAGTGAATTTGAGCAATACAAGAAGTCATGTGTGTCCAAATGTTAAACTCATAGCGTACTTGTGTGCTGAAATCTAGGGAGCCAAAGACACAAAAATCAGCATAGGTGTCTTCTATCATAAAAGATATGCCGCAATAAGGTTTTATTTTACTTTACAGCGTATCCAGATATGTTAGAGATATCTCATGGTTCTGAGTGATCTTCGCTCAAACATTTTTTGACAGTGGAAAGGTGCGACAGTGATTTTCTTATGGTAGCTTTTTCCTGTGTGAAAATCTTCTTCAACGGCATACATGGGTCATTATCAAGCATAAATTAGTGCGTAAATGACAAATTAAAGCGGCAAGTACTGGAATTTTACTTTTACTTTCCTCTCGTTTAGAATGGATTTGAGTACATGGATGATATTTTAGTCTTTGTATATACGCTGTTAATTGCAACTTGTATATGCATTGGCGTGTCAGAGATATAGCTGGTGACAATATGTCTGTCACAAAACATGCGACTAAATCTTTAAACCCTTTTCCATAGATCAGAAAACATAATTTTGTGCTATTTAACCAAAAATGGACTTAAAATTAAAAGATTTCCGATTTGTATCAAAAAACTATCTGCGTTACATAGAAGTTTAAAATCTTCATCTTAATTTGGTTACGAAATCCTTAAAATGAGTTCGAAGTAGAAGAGCTATATTTTATACTATTCCTCTATTCTACTCTATTTCAAAAATCGATTTTCTGACAGCAGATAAGAGTAATAACGCGCTGTCTCAATACAAAGCTCAGTGATTTACATTTAAAACTCTCGTAATAAAAGGAAAGCGCCGCCATTTCGGCTGGCGGTTAAACATAAAATTTTCTATTCGGGCGGACAAAGGGCACAAATTAACGCATCCATTGTTCGCGGGCCGGCCGCTCTTGGCGCGATTACTTCATTATTATTTAATTTTATGAGAACTGCCGCCTGCGTGTCTTTAGTCTCCTGGTGCAATGTTTGTCGAACTCTGAATAGTTTCATATAATTAATTACCTGATTAGAATCGACCAAAATCTCAAACTCGTCCTTTTGACGGAATTCCCAAAAAAGTTGTTGTTTGTGTCGTAGCTGAATTATTTCATCGTTTACTTTTTACAACGCTTCAACGCTTCAATACTTTTTTTTAAGCTTTGTTTGGAACTGCCAGTATTTCTTGTAGTTTGGTTCGAAAAACCGTAATTAACTTATTTGGGTTCGCAAATCTAATCTTGCAGATACTCTGGTACAAAATACTTTTAGTAAAATCAGTGCTCCATTATATCGTTGCTTAGTGATATGACCTAACTAATAGAAGATCCACATCACAATTACATAATATCATTAACATCATGAAACAAGATAATAAAAAAAGCAAATTCAATATCTTAAGCAGCACCCGTCTGTCAATTTTGACCTGCGTTTCCATTCTGTTCCAGTATGTTACCAGTCAGCGGAACGTTGTTCCACTGCAACGGCTCAAGGAACGAGTATCATAGGAAAACAACGGTGTCGAAAGAGGGTTTTTTAAGTTTAATTTGCCAAATACCTAATACAGTTTTAAAACTACTATATGTAAAGGGCATACTTGAATTGGTATCATATTTGTTTTCATTGAATAACCAAAAAGCGTTGAACTGTTACATTTATTTAAGGAACCGCTAGATTAAAAGATAATACACAAATAGTAACAGTTAATGTATCGGAGGGAACGACAAAGGAACAGACTATGAACAGAGATGTTCTCGGAACTATTGCTCGTGGTTCAGTGCCTCGTTGCACGTCCTTTGATATCTCGCTGCAATAATAAATAGAGCTTCGTTAGATGCTTCCGTCCTAGTATTCGGTTCTTTGAAAAATCTACATAGTATGGTCAAACAAAAGAGAAATAATA
This sequence comes from Apoda limacodes, assembly GCA_946406115.1. Taxonomy (NCBI): domain Eukaryota; kingdom Metazoa; phylum Arthropoda; class Insecta; order Lepidoptera; family Limacodidae; genus Apoda; species Apoda limacodes. The sequence continues at coordinate 17,029,674 of OX291542.1, forward strand.
ATAATAATAATAATTTCGTTTATTTGGTCTCAAAAAGTTTTAAATAATAAATACAATATAGAATTAACACTGAGTTAAAATTCTACTTTGTGAGACTCTGGAGTCCGAACTAGGTTTGCACCTGTAATTCCAGATCACCAGGCCTCTACCAATAAAATGTCAGGATTAGACTTTCTTATCGTAGTGGTTTTTTGGATATGTTGTTATTAGTATCTGTTAATAAAAATAAATAAAGAATACGCGTCTTTTTCTCACTTCTAACAGAAGGTCCCATAGGTAAACAACGCAGGTCATAAAAAAATGGTTGTGACAGACAAAGAGACGTACCTCGTGCCTGACAGACATCGATATCTTTTTATTTGTTTTTTTTTCTCTTTCACAAACAAAATTCGTTACTGCTGTGTTTGGTTTTCATTTGTGATGCCCAATATAAGAACAGAATAAATACGCAAATTCGGATAAATCAAAGTGGATACATTGTAGGTAATATAATCATAGTTTTTCATGTTTAATCAGTGTCTTTACATGTATAGCACCGCTGTCCTGTGTTTATTTTAGTGCTATTATTTCACAACGGCCATGTTAATTACCTTACGTAGAATAGTAAGAATGTTTGTATAGAACATTATCTACGAGATTAGCTGGGATGTTTTAGCATTGTAAAGATAAAAAGTCACCGCGCTACACTTATTGCGCTCCTCGTTTTTATTTCGTAAATGTTTGACATACGTTAAACTAGATTTAGATAAACGTACTTGGACTTTTTTACTTATTTCTTCTTATTTTGTAATGTTCATATTTATGAAATCTTGTTTTTATTTTTTATTAATTTACTAGATTTTGCCAGCGGCTCTGCCCGCCTTAATTTCTGTTATCGGCGTGGAACTCCTAAATAATACTGAAGTTTGCCATAGCTGTAGCTATAGTTCGTTTAAGCTCGGTTATAGTTATTCCCGCGAGAACTTTTGATTTTTTTGGGATAAAAAGTAGCCTATGTCCTATTTCAGGATCTAATTTATATGTATGCCAAGTTTTATTCCGATCCATCCGGTGGTTCGAGCGTGATTGATTTAAAAACATCCAAACATCGATACTTTCACCTTTATAATATTAGTAGGATTATCCTAGTAATTCTGAAAAAACAATTTGGACTGAAAAAAAAAACTCTATTTATTACCGTTCTATTTTTCTATGTTACTTTTTGATAACTATTTTAAATTCAAAGGTTTCGTTCAGTGGTTTTAAGTTTCAGTTATTCCTTGTCAAAATATCCGTTACCAGTACGAGCTGTCGCCACAATTATCATACACCCGTAGCTGAATACTACTGAACACTTTGATCTGAATGTCGGTTGCATCAACAAGCACACGTCCATGATGTTCTGGTATTTCTCCTTCATGTTTCTCTCTTTGAAATTTTTGACACATTCCAAGTAAGATTGAATGACTGACATAAAAAAAAATTACAATCCGATTGTAATACTCGGTTGTTCCTTATAAACTATGTGGATTTTATACTTTTCATAATATACGTAGACGATATTTCTCATGATATAAGTCTCTAATACTAAATTGTTTAATCGTTTCAGCCTGAAGACGTCCACTGCTGAACGTAGGCCGAGAGGACCATATGTCCATATGCCCGCACCCATCGGCTTCCTGCGGCTCTAACTAGGTCTTCTGTCCACCTGCTTTGTGGTCGCCACTCGAGAATCTTACTTCTCAATCGGTTATCGGTTCAACGAGTAATGTCGACTCCCTGTGGCCACTTCGGGTAGCAGTTAGCACACTATTTGAGGTATGTGGAAGACTTTGGTTCTTCAGCGAATTTAATCGTTTCGGATTTTATTGCGCGAAACACCTTGCAAAGCTCGCTGAGCGACTCTCAGCTTATTTAAGAGGCCAACAGTTAATCACAAAGTTTTCTTACTGTAAGTCATTACTGGCGTGGCAACACACAAAGAAGTTTTTGTAAATTGTAGTGATACCGAATCCATGTGATGATTCTCATATATTAATGTTTACATAAACTTCAATATTTTCCAGGTCGTCTTTCTTTGGTGAAGGTGACAACCTTGGTGAAGCCAAAAAACTATATCAAATCTTAAAGCCTCATATATTTATATGTACATCAACGTCGATCTTTTCCACGTCGTCTTTCTCCACGGCATTGAATCATTATGACACCTAAAACTACAACAAATAATTTAGCATCTCCTACTGAATTGTAGAAGTACCTAGATATTGGCAAGCAAGCAGTTGCAAGTTAATAAAGACGCTGGCATCGCATGTCCGCGCGGTTAAAACGCGGGGCGGCCCTACCACGCCCAGCGGCTTTTAGACGGCGCGAACCCGGACTTTACTGCGTTTATGTTTTACGACCAGCGTCTTTTAAGTATTTTGTTGGACTTAAAATTACTTTTCAAGACAATTATTGCTTGGACTTAAACTAAGAAATCCTCAAACTAATTTGAAATAGCACATCTGTAATATGGTGAAAATCTACGTGCCGAGATAAATTACCGCATGAGTGGAGTTAATAGAAGAATAATGAAACAATTATCTATATTGACGGGGCTTGCGTGTCCGTGCGTAGGTGCGAGAGGATCCCACGGCACCCCACGCCTGTTACTAAGGGTGCATAAGAAAAAAAACACCCCATACGAAAATAATTTTGATAGACACTTCGCGTGCGACCGGCAATTACGTTATGCCCGCCCGGTAATACAAATTTAGCACATTATCGGTGCGTTACGATTATTTTCAAATATTCATCGGAAGGTCGATTCGTTCGCACCTTTTTTTGTTATTTTATTGTCATTAAAATGCTGTCCGTTGTCAGCCATATGCTCCCTCATTAGTAAGCAAACAAAAATATTGCTGTTGTACGAAAGCAAACATGTCACGATTTCGGAATGTTCAACGTTTGGTGTGTATTTAAAAACACAATGTTTTTGAATGGAGCGGACCTAGTTCTATTATCAGTTCAGTTGTTCAGTAGCTGTATGTGTATGTAAATGTTGTCTATGGCTCCAGAGTGTGCAGACGTTGTCTGATCTCAGAAGCAACATCCGGCGTTATCTAATCTACGGTCAGTGTTTGTCTAAGCTAAAGACGAAATTCACCGAGATACGGTTTATATATCCTAGAGCATGTACGAGTAATGTACCCACGAATATGTAACCTTTGTAGTTTTTACAAAATTTTTGGTTGACATATATATTTTTTTAATACTGTACTTATTAGGAAAAAGATAAGTACCAGTTAACCAATCGCCACTGGTAAACTTCAAATAGCTGACGATAGAAATTTCCATACAATTCCCCAATTTTGACAGCCGGTTAACATCAAAAGTTAGTTGGTGCAACCCAGCCTAAATATGTTTATCACAATGTTAAAATTTTATGACATAACTACTGTAAAATTTTGTTACAGAAAAGATTTTGTACTCATAATCTCTAAATATTTGTAGCATTGTTAACCAATTCGAAGTTAAAGTGACGTTGAGTGCTTGCATATTTATTTAGTCTCAAGTATTGTCATTAGAGAACACTGCAGTTACGTATTTATAGCGCCCATTGGGTTTAAAGTGTTTTTAAACAAACACCATTGAGTCGAGAACAGGGGACCTCTTGTATTTCGTGCTGCCTTAGTATAAATAAACTCGTTGGTAGTATTTATTCAGAAAAATTTAATCTGGACGTGAAGTGGTTTATCACCATATCCGGCAAGATCTCGAGCTTTCCTATGGTATTAAGGCACTTGGTCGTTTTGTGTAAAAATTAAACATTATTAAGATAAATAGGACTTGTTAGCCTTTCTCACGGTCGTTAAGAAACAAAATTTATTTTTAATTTTTAAATAAAAATAAGAAATACCTATGTAATTTTCAGAAACGACTGTAGACAGAAAGGCGCATCATTAATTATTCAAACAAACACGATAAAGAAATCTTTTGAACTAGAAATGTCAAAGCGTTTTTACGTAAATGTAAGACAGAGAAAATAATGGAGTACGTACAAAATGTCTATCCATGTCTTCTCCATTACGAAACCATAAGTCGAGGACGTGCGCGGGAACGGCAACAGCATTAATTAACACAAGAGACAGTTTCACAAGATACAAGATATTCATTAGTGTATCACGTCATTACTCATTCGCTTCTATTTCCGATACCTCTACAAGTTTTTCTTCAACCAGACACTCTGCCAAAATTTTTGTCTCACGTTCCTAGACCGTTAATTAATTTTTACTGACGTACACCGCAAAAGTTTGAAATAGAACCCTCAAGGAACACACAATATACAATACAGTTTTGAATAAGATTAAAACGTAAATGAAATTCTTTTCCTTTTATGAAACAAACATTGTCATTTATCAACTGGTTTATTTAAGGTTGGAAAAATAGGCTCGTGTCGCAGAATAAAAGCGTTGAATACAAATTCAGAGGCGTGTCGTTTCTGTAACGCAGTCATTGGTTTCACATCACCAGTCGGATTTGGCGGGAATACGAATGAAATTCGGAATACGATCACTGGAGCACGGCAACACATAAAATTTACAATTGAAAATTAAATTATATCTGCATTTGAGTTCGTTATTCAGCAGATACTAGAAGTTGTTACTACTAAGCTATTAGAATAAGATTTATTTCTTTTTTGTTATAGAACTTTGGAGTCAATATAAGATTTTTTTTTATAAAATTCATGTTTAGTTGCCGTAATGTGTTTATTATGGTAAGAATGGCACAAAACATTGTCTGTCATCGAAAACTTTAATTCAAAGACATAAACTTTACATTACCTAACGTTACTTATGGACCGTAGGCTTGTTTGCCACCTTAGTGGTATAAAAAAAATCTATGAACAGATCCTAATCAAATTTGTATCAGACTAGACTGAAGGTTTTGGATCTGGACTAGACTGAAACGTTCTACTTTTCATATAAAAGGGTCATTCAAATCGATTCAGAAATGCTGGTCCGTCGAATTCAGAATATTTTTTGTATTAGGATTCTACACCGGATGGTGAAACTAAGTGGAACCGTCTTCGCCTAAAGAACAGACATACACAGTTTTCGTGATTACAATAACTACAAAAAGTAAAAGAACAGAAAGTAGACTGTGATAGTGGCTTAAATTAATTTGACCTGTAAAAACTCTGCACTTGAATCTCAAGAAATTGAGTAGGGGAAACAATAAGATGTAGCTTGCCATACTGACTAAAAATAAGTGCTAATACCACAAATACTTTAAAATTGTTGGTCTTAAGATGATTTCAAACACTTATTACAGAAAATGACATATAGCACAGCACAGCTGAAAACATAGCACTGTGTCATCATTATCAACAATCATTGTACTGTTAATAATGATGACGTTGATTATAATACAAACTTAAGAAGCAACTTACTAAAGTGTTGTATTCGTTATGATATTAGTATTCGAAACTTACATCGTAATATTCAAATTGAATTGTGAATCGAGAACGGAATACAAAATGAATCGATAGATTCGATTCGTTAACAAGATGTTAGTCGAGGACCGAGTCGAATCGTTTTTGGAATCGATTATTCCCCATTGTTTTGTTGTAATATTGTTGTAACTATTACGCTATTGCGTCTTACGGTCATGATCGGAATGTTAATTTAAATGTTTTGTGCAGTTAATTGGGTTGCAAGTATAATTAGGTAACAATGGGAGTACCTCTATATTGTCAAGGTCATGCAAATAATATTGTTATTCACTTTGCTTACAGCAACGGTTGTTACACTAGTAATGATGGGTATGGCAGAAGTAAAAGATATTTATTTATGAAACATGACAAGAAATATAAAAGTATAATAAAAACTATTAACAAAATAGATACATTATGTTGAGAAGATAAGCGGTAATTAGAGCAAGTGAAAAAACCTGAATATAGTAATTTGGGCCTAAGAAGAGAGTGTATTAAAGATACACTATATAGATTTTAAAATAAATTGAAGAGTGTTTAACATAAACAACAAACAGATCAAATAAGTTCTTAAGAAAAGCCGGGTTAAGGATGCTTTAAAACAACAATCGTGTAAGTAACATTAAAAGGAACAGATGAACTTAATAAAAGGATGTGTAATGCAAATCCGTAATAAGTGCAAGTCAAACATCTGAGACAAGAGAAGTCACAAATACGTAATTTTATTGACCTTGGTTTTCACGAACCTTAGATCTTCGGATTATATGTTTAGTCTTTGCTTATGTTACATTATTCGATTTTTATTCGATATAACGATTAGTATTCGAGTCAAGTAAGAAGTGAGCATATATGCTAATAGTGGCTTCCTATCGTGCTACAGTTATATTATTACAAACATATTAAACAAACAGAAAATTATGCAAAACTTCCAATATTTTCTGTTGTGTAATAATCATTTATCAGAGATCAGAAACATACTACTTACTAAAAGACTATTCGATATTAATAGTTAGCCTGATATCTTAGTCAAAAATAATACCTTTTAATTCTTCACGTTTGCCATAGATACAAGGTTGGTGAAAAGCAGACTATTTAGCCAGAATAAGATAGCTAATGATTACTGCTAGTAGAATCTGGCTGAAAAGTCAAATGTTTTAACCTAACACCATCAAAAATTGTAAAATGGTGATATACAAAGCTTTCTTAAACATCTTTTGCTTTTAAAAATGAGAAGAGACTAAAAATCTACTAAAACTTCAAATCATAAAGCTGTAGCTGAACGAAGGGATTTTTGCATAATCGTGTAGCACCCCCTAGCAGCCGCAGACATCGTCCCTCGCAAAAATCGGCTAACAAAGTAACACTCGGCTCGAGTGGCGACAAGTGCCGGTCTACAATTCGATTACAGACTAGTGCTAAGGGGCTCTATTCTAAATAACTTAACTCGGTTACCTCGAGTGCTCGATTATTCGATTTAGGCGCGATTACAATGCGTAAGTGTCGTTGAGAGTTCAGGAATGCGGTTTAGGGAGTTTTGTAACTTTTTTACCATCGAGATTTGAAAGACGCGTTCAAATTTTTAAATCTAAAATTTAAAGTAATCCTTATTTACATAACTAGGTTATGCAGTGTCAAGAGTGACTCGCGTCGTGTTTTGTAATTTTTTTGTAAATAAAGGTGCTGAAGCGGCATATATATATAGATACTAATATTAGCCCAAGCTATTTGAGCAAATATTGTGACTGATTAATGGCCAGAAATAATAAGGGGACATACAAAAATGACCCATGTTAGAGTAGAGATTTAAGTCCAAAACACTCGCGTCACATTAGTTTTGTATATCAAGAAGACTGTTATAAAGACGATGACAACGATGAGTGACACCAAGTAAGAGTGCGTGGAACTGAATTTCGAAGGATTCCCGGTAGGAGCAACCAATTTTGTTACGATTTGTGAAGTTTTCTCTAGTCTGATTCGTATGCGACACGGCGGTCGGCTCACCAGTTATATACGTTTGTGGGCCGGAATACCATCGGTCCCATGGTTGACTGTTTGCCGCAATTGTTTATACTATCTCTGACCCTCGAGGATAAGCGTTTTGATGGTATATGATAGATATTTTTTAATGGTCTAAAGAAAGTGCCACAAATATGAATAAGAAAATGTATTAGGTACTGTACTTACTGCGCAAGAGTTAAAAAATTATACTTGTCAAATTACTGAGTAGGTGAAAAAAATACATTGTCTCTCAAACATATTCGCGTTCAATCATATTAAAATTTAATCTATAGGTATATGTTATATGATTTGTAATTTTTTTTTTTTTATTTTTTTTATTTGTTTCCAAAACAATTTTACACCACAACATTAATATAGTTTCCCCGACTTGAAACCTTTCTAGGTTTATGTAGTCAGGAAGTCGCTCTTTACAATAGGTATTTTACTATATTTGAATATACATTTTAGTTAACACGGATATTACAATCATAACATTATTTACTATTATTACTTAATAACTCATAATATCATATATTACAGTAAGTATATATCTATATATCCACATACACATACATACATACATACACACACGTATACATATACACATAAATACCTATATATACATACATACACATATACAAGCCTACCTACACACAAACATATAAATACATATTATTCACAATTTACCTATATGAATTATTGTTCGTTAACAAAGTACATCTTGAGCTTACGTTTATAATTTTTTTTATTACAATAAAGTTCTTGTATGTTCTTAGGTAAATGATATAAAATATCTGCCAACATATATTACCATACTCTTAAGCCATGTACATTATTTTTTTTTGTTTTTTTATATGAAGGCAGATAAGGTAACTTACGTAAGTTAGGTAACCTACTTTTTATTGGAAGTTCGTTTTTTAGATCATTTCCATCCACTAATACTGCTAACTTAAATAAGTCGCTTACATTTAGAACATTGCAATGTTTTAGTAGTAAGTTATTCTCTAATCCTAACTTAAGTTTAGTTTTTTTTGGCACTATAATTTTTAATAACGTAATTTGTAGATTGTATATTTTTTTAATGTATGTTTTAAATGTTCTTTCGTAACTACTGATTCCATATGAGATAATCGATTCCGCCAGCGATAAGTATAAGAGTCTAAGTATATTATAAGGTACTTTGTATTTAATAATAGCAAATTTACAGATTAGTGCTCTTATCTTACCACAGACATAGTCGATATGGGGCCCCCAGTTAAACCGATGATCAATAATTAGGCCTAAATACATATGTTGGTTTACAAATTCTAAACATTCACAATTACATATTTGTTTTTCATGCATACATAAATGCTCATGGGCTAAAATCCTTCGTGTAAAGTTTGTTTTATTTTGTACTATATGTATGTGCATAGCTTTAGTTTTTAATCTGTTGATTATCAAACCGACATCATGGGCCCATTTGCACAAAAGATCAAAATTGCGCTGCATCATAATTGTCGCTTGATGTAAGTCCTTATGTGCTACTAATAAACAAGTGTCATCAGCAAACTGATACACAGAACCCTCTGTAAAAATATTACACATGTCATTGACATATATTAAGTACTCACAGGGACCAATTATGGAGCCTTGCGCTGTTCCTTGTGTTGTTTTTACTTTATCACTATATGTGTTACCAATCCTTACAGTCGTAAAACGGTTTTGATGATAATTTTCAAACAATATTAACAGAGGATCCTGTATACCTATTTGCTCTAACTTACTGAATAAAGTTTCAAATTTTAAGGTATCGAAGGCTTTACTAAAATCAATGAAAAAAGCAATTACATGCATTTTAACGTTCATGTAATTGTTAATTTCATTGGTGAATTTCGACAATAGTTGATCGATATAGAAGATATTTTTGAAAGCCAAACTGTTTAGCATTTATAACATTGTATTTTTGTAAATACGAATGGACCTCATTCGAAAGATATCTTTAAATAATTTTGTCAATAGACGATAGTATATTAATGGGCCTGTAGTTATTAAACTCAGAATGACAACCTTTTTTATATATAGGGCGTATAAAACCAATTTTTAGTTGATCCGGATATATAGAACAATCGATTATTTTATCTATTAAATGCCTAATTACTGGTGTAAGGACATGGCTTAATTTTTTGATATCTGACATTCTAATTCCGTCAATTCCTGGGCTTTTTCTTTCATTAGTTGATTTAATAATTTTGTACACTATTTCGTTTGTAACTTTATTAATTTTTATCGATTTATCCGGGCACAATTCATAGGTTTTAGGATCTAATATTTTTTTTGTCACATTTAATTTTTAATTTAGATATGCAATTAGAAAATTCTTGGGCAAACTTATTTGTTAGAATTGAAGATTCGGTTTTAAAATGTTTCAACAATAAGTTATCTACCCTTTACTAATTTTTCCACTTAGTTTATTTAAAATTTCCCACATTTTCCTTGGATTTCTAAAGTTATTTAAAATTTCTTGTTTAAAGTACTCATTTTTAGTTTTATTTTTAAATTTGTTAGTTTTATTTCGATATTTGTTATATATCAGTCTATTCTGCAAATTACTTTCATCTTTTTTCCAAATTTTAAATAACTTGTTCCTGTTTTTACACATTATTTTAATTTTATTGTTTGCCCATTCATTTTTCCTTTTACTTGATTTGGAGCTTTTGGTAATACATCTGCTTTTTTCGTACGCATATTTAAATTTATATGATATGGTGTTTTCAGCGAACGACAATTGTTGTTTTATCATGCAATAAAGTATATTATTATTATTATTAACAAATTAATTGTCATTAATAATAATAATAAGCTTTATTGCACGATAGCGAAAGCTATTTTTTTTTATTGGCCGGTATAGTGTCGCTGACACCGGGACAGATAATATAAGCAGATTTTTGTTGAAAGTTTTTCCCTCACCTTGATGCATATATCTGTGCCGACACTTTTCACTTATGTAGTAAACATAATATTGGTCAGTAATTTGTTCTTTTGATAATCATTTATTCATCTTAATTTTATTTTTTAATGTTGAGATAGAAGTTTTAATAATGCCAAAAATAACAAATTGAGTATTTTAATTCCGAAAGTATGTTTTATTAGATGTACTTATCAAACATATAATGTATTAGAGCTTTCGTAGAGTTATTTTAACTGTATTTATAATAAAACTAGTCTTAATAATATAACATACACTTAGAATGTATTCGGCGTAACAGTAAACAACATCTTCAAAGAAGATTGATCTACAACACAAATTAGTTTTACTTCACTATTCCATCTCATTTTAGATAACCATAATACGATAGTGAGTTTCCACGAAATCTGCCAAATGTTCTCGACGAATACAACTGAATGTATCACATAATAAAATACGCCATCAAAACAACTTCGAATACGTACATACGCGTATCTGACATAATCTAAAGAAAATAACCCCCCAGAAGCGTACACCCTTTTCCCATCAGATACACGGTATACATGGGTTTAAGAGGCTATGATACGCGGAGAAGGGCCCGTCAGACGAGGAGACGCCGATGTATAAAATCTGTATGAGAGAGCGTTAAATAAAGCCCGAACGACCCATAAAACACTCACGTTTCCTTTACGGCCTCTCGTCTTTGTTTAGGGCCAACTAGCGAGCCATCTCGATTAAGGTTATCTTTGTTATTTGCTGCAACATTTTTGTTTGGTAAAAATTACTATCTTTATTGAGATTTCGATAAGATTTAGGAATAGAAAGTATTTTTTTTTTGCTTCTCTTTGCTTGGCTGTGCGACGGCTTAGGACAATTTTCTGTTTTTTAATGTTTTTTTCTTTTTATTAGGTAAGTCTTAACACTTTTTTTGACTGAATACCTAAGTCATTACGAGATTCTATGAGTAGTGTTTGCTGTGTTTAATAGTGCAATTTAGACAATAAGACTTTAATGACTGGTGCAAAAAATCGTGGAACCGCAAAAAAATAATTAGCTAGCACTTAAATTGTTTATTTTTGCTTTATTATCCATTTTATCAGCAATTTGAAGATAACGTTGAACGATTAACATATATTTTTGCATATTTATAAAATACATTCCTACACAATTAGATTTTGTAAAAAGAAATAAAACTTTATCGTTGTGTTACAGAGTAAAAATAGACACTGGCTGTTTGAAATGTAACATTCTTCTAACAGGATTCAACATCACAGATTTAATCGATAACTTATGTTAAAATAGTTTTACAAGTGGCCTATTGTCTTTCTTTAATCATCGCAAAATTGAATCGTCACACTCTATGGCTCGACAAATTCGCACGCCCTCAACATTGCCTTAAACGCGCACTTAAGTCCTACCCTTTTCGTCTTTCACCCTCGGACGCCTCTATTCTTTTTATATCGCAACTTTATTAACGCATAAAGGTCTGCTGATGGCCCTTTAAGAATTAGGATGCGTCCCGTGGCCGGGCGTTAGGCTCACTGGAGCCGAACAAATGGAGTGTCGGAACTCGCAACTGTGGAGCCTCGGGACTCGAGACTCACTTGGAATAGCTCCCTGCTACTGTCACATCCCTACAGACAATTAATTGAATGTTCTTGAATATGGCTTAAAGGTGTTGTTACCAGGCTATGACATATTAAAAAAAAATCTGTTTCTTGTATAACTATGCCAGTATTCTAAAAATAACCAAATTTCAAAAAGAAATGAGTTTTTTAACAAGTAACTTACATTTTTTTTATTATTTGAACGTGCAAAAAGAAGTGGAGATATCTATTACGAATATTATGTACAAAATAATGAGAAAGAAGTCGTTTTCAATACGAGTATTGACGTTGTTATAGCAATCGGATTTACATATTACCAATGCTGTACTAAAACGAAATCATGAATGAAGCGAAGTATAGGAAACCCAAAACATTATCCTTATGCTCCCATTTTACGACCTTTACCCCCATCCAGTCGAAAGGGTCACATCAGTACAACACGCTGTAAAACATCCCCATCTCATTCTAGCTTGCTGCAAGCTCATAAAACCGAGCGAGATAATCACGAAGATGAGTCGAAAATTATTTTTTTTATTATCACCATCGGCGGTGCTCTTTTATTTCCTTTTTACGGTCCGAGTACCTCATAAAAAGACAATAAACTTACTATTTACAGACCATCAGGAAATTGTTAGCCGAAGAGGTCTCTTTACGACACATGTTCGCTTGGTGGCTGGAGCGTCCAAGTGATGCACTCTTTACGATTGGTTCGCGCGTAAAATGAAGAAAATCATGATATATATTTCCATCACTTTTATCTTTTTCCAAATGTGTGTCACGTGCTGAAGATAACGACGGCCAGACTGTAAACCACAGGTTACTACGTATTTAAACACTATACTTATTTATCCTGGCTGTTCCTATACTTATCAATCTATGCGAGACAATATGTTTTAGAATCACATTCGTTTAAGATCACCCAAAATATTTACAATTTTTTTTTAAATATATCGTTAACTGTTACTGATAACGTAAGTATTAATCTGTGGCAAAAATCAAAAAATCTGTGTAAAAAAAATCAATACATGCCTACTATAGGCGACCATAAACAACAAAGTTAAATTTTTACTAGGGGAACATAAAACTGCAGCAGTTACTAAGTTACTAAAACTAAGTAAACAGAAGCTCTCATCAACAATATTATAAAGGAATTTCACCAAGAGTTAATAATAGTTATTAAACGAATAGTTAACTGAGTTAGCTAATATTACGCGTTAAGTGGTCTTTTTATGATTTAACACAGATTCTGGCCCGATGTTACTGACTATAAATCATCAACGAGTATGTGGTTAGATTATTTTATAAAACGAATCACCTTATAGTAAAATAATAGCCTTTAAACTTCATATAGGGTTCTGATAACCTGATGATGGTATGCACATAATTTCTGACGAACACAAGTTAATGAAACTTTTATGATCTGTAAACTTATGACGTAGAAATCACAAGTTAAGAGACAAATAACAATTTAATTTAATTTTAAGTCAGTAATTTCTATTGTCTGTTCTACTAAGTAAAACTGCATCTTAATTCAATAATAGATTTTTAAAAACTTTAATTTTTCGCAAAGTTTATAGTAAAAACAGGTCAGGGAACTTTTTGGGAACAGTCTCGAGCTACGCGGACTCTGGAATTCGAGACTAAAATGTATGGAAGTCTAACTTACCTCTTGAAACACGTGAATGTACTTGCATTCATTTTTTCTCGAATTCCAAAGTACGAATAGCTCGCGACTGTTATCAATAAGGTCCCAGGTAGTGTTTAAAAATATTTCTATATGTAGATAAGTACCTAACACTTTGAGAATGCTACCACGATGTGTTTAAGTTAGTTTAGCGCACACATTGGGGGTTAGCAATAATCTTGGAACAACGTATGTATGTACGTCAGGGGTGCGGAGAAGTTGAAGGATTTCAATATTGCAAATTCCGAGGATTCTCTTTAGCGTTGTGCGTGTGTGTAATGAATTTTGGGAACATTGTGGTTTTTCACTTTAAACCTTTTGGTCCCTAAAGTTCCTCAAAGCACACTTTTTTTTAGCAAAAATTACTCGCGACCCGATGAATAGATTTTTTTTTTGGACATTACACCGTTTGGCCCTAAAGTAAGCATATCATACATAAATACACCCACACTCAAGACAAACACAAATGTTTATTTATGACACAAATGTTTGTCCAGTGCGGGAATCGAACCCACACCCTTTGTACAGTAGCTAGCCACACTACCAACTAGGCTGCGAGGGAGTCACATAGAAGAAAAAAAAGAACTAAAATTTAATGACTGTCTTCTTCGGGATATGGTGCAAACCCTGACAAACGTGAAAACACGATTAATGAACTTTTGTTCGATAAAAATCCTTAACTGACCCCTGTTCACTCTTTTTTTTGAAGTATTAGCAAAAAAATCTATAAAGTTCTAAGTGCTATTAGTTTACAACTTTGCTCAGGCGTAGCCATGATAGTAAAAAGAAATTTTAAATAACAATGATGTATGATAAACTATTAATTTATTTCTTATATTTTAATGAAAATCTCAGTAAGTTGAGATGTATGTAGTGCACTACTCACGCACGCTCAGTTATATATCGCGTCATCCTTGCTTTTACTCAAGTTTTCTGTCACACAGTACTGCCTCTTAAATAAATAAAATATCTGCTTTAAAAGTATTATTTTGATAAAATGAAATAACTGAAGTGAAAATGCTGTTGCAAATATTTTATTGAATTTTTCGTGAACGAAGGTTTCCATAAGTCTAGCAAGAAAGGTACGCGTCACAGAATGGTACGAACGCCAGTACAGCCACGCTCGAATATATGTAAATAAGGGAGGTATTATTTAGGTCCGGCCATTCGTATGATAAAATAGAACCACTGATATTTGCCCGCAGACAATTTCTATGGAGATTTCGGTCTTGTTTCGTGGGTTAAATCTGCGCACGATGTGATATATAGAGGGGCAGTTGGAATTTTTCGTTTCGGGAAAAATATCGTGGTTACGAATGTATATCCTCGTTTGTTCGAAGGAAAATGCGGAATTCCTTATTGTCATCAGATCTAAGGGCATAATACAAACATTTCGGGACAATAAAGTAACATACTCTGATATAAAACCTCCTTGAAAGAGCGTATAATTAATTTATTTTTGTTATTTATGTAATGATATTCCAAATTTACTGTGTAAATAGAACATTGTATTTCATTCAAGGAAATTAACAATTTGTTACGTAAAATGTGCCTAAACAGGTTTTAGTGTTTTTTCTACCTTTAAGTTTCGTGACTCTTTCTTTAACCGCCTTCCAAAAAGAAAAGGAAGGAAATTTTCGAAAATGTAGACCAAATTATGACGGTTCTTTTTAGTAAAAGAGGCTTCAAATGTACTTCTAAAAACGGAAATAAGCTATTTTTGTGTAACTAAATAATGTCACTATGTCAACAACAAATCGCAAGATTGACTTAATCTTCCTTTAAGACAAGACCATGCCCTAAATTTGCATGATCACTGCAAGGAGACCGGTTAACTCCATTTTCTTGTTACGGTAGTCAAATGGGTTTAATTTATTTTCATAAATTTGTTTAATGTAATGAATACCTAGTTAATTAAGGTATTTGTGAGTAGAAATTATAATTATTAAGAAAAGATTTGAAACTAGAAGTCTTAAAATAGATTTTGCTTAATTATGCACCAAAACAGCAGAAGTGGCCGATGGTATTAGAAACTGTCAGTGCCAAAGTTAAAAGTTGATAATTTAAAACACAACGTTGAGTTAATTTTTTAATGTTCTTTAGCTGCTCGCTTGGTAGGTTCGAGTTTACGGCCTGTTGCGGTCGCGCCTGAGGCGGGGACTGTTCTAATTAAAATCGCCCCGTTTTCTGTGGTATTTATTTTCATCCTTTAGAATGCTTTTTGTTGATGGTCTCCTGGTTAGGTTACGTTAGTGTTGTGGTTTGTGTTTAACTCATTTACATGGTAATGAGAAGTTGTAATTTGTAATAAAATTGGATATCATTGTTTGAAAGCAGGTTGAAAACATATTGACGACCCTTACGCTTAACTTCTAATTATAGACATAGAATGTTACGAAAAAGTAAAAATTACCACTTTTTCCTTTCATGACACTGATAAAATACTAAACAGTGTCATTGCGTGTAGTACCACGAGCTTCTTTTTTGTAAATTTTACTTTTCTCATAGCAAAGCGCGCGTTCATAGAACTCACGGGCGGTAATGACTCATTTATTCTATCAAATATGTATAAAAGCTGTCTGTTCAAAATATCGACAACGCGCACACTACAAGCGAGCAATTAGAAGTTTTAACTTCAGTCAAAGCTTTTTAATTGATAAATTCTCTAGATATCTAGCGCCATCTGGCGGTGGTGATGTTTTCGCTGCTTTTATGCCCGCCATTTCAATTGTGTTTGAGTGAATTTATTTATTGATTCACCTTAAATTTTTATCGATTTACTCGAAAATGTGATAAAACATTACAAACGGTACGAAAATTACAAACTCGAGTCACTAAGTCGTTCTTCGTCTTAGTCACTAAGTCTTCGGCCTTAGGCTTCTAAATAGCCTCTCGTTAGTTTTTTTTTTCTCCTTATAATTGGTTTGACTTTAACTTTGTAAACAGTAAATGTGGAAAGTGAAAACCTCAAGAAAATAAATAATTAATTCTGATCTCATAAATTATGTAGTGCACTTATAATTTAAGAGTAAAAATGTACATATATTAACATTTATTGTAATGCTGGTCGAGGAAGCAAAGCGCGGTCGCATAGCAAAGCGAGGAATAGGCCGAGCGCGCCTTTGTCTCAACGATTATGTATGCAAATGACGACTAGTCCACCTGTGCCTTTATGTACGCCTGGTAAACATTTGCCAGATGGAAATGGGAAAACCTTATTTTATATTTTCTTTTGTGAGTTTGAATGAACAGCGCTACTGTTCAAATTAATTATTAACCAAGGTAAACAAAATATGGAAAGAAAACGGCTGTTATCAAATTTAATTTATCTAAAAAATAAATATTAATAAAAATCTATATTATACTTAACCCTTCTCACAGCTATAGATTGATAGTAAAATAAGTTATCTAAAAGTTATAAAATATTTCATACATTCATGTTTCCATTCGACAAGGATTTTTTCCTATTCCTGAATTAAAGTTTTAAAGGCCTAAATGTATATATATTTTTTTATAGAGTTGGTAATATGAAACATTTTTTTTTGCATATTCCAATACCGTTTGCTTAATTTTATATGACATAGTTTTTAAGTTATTGCAAAAATTTGCAAAAGATTTCGTTTTCCTCCTTTATTTCCGAAGTCAGTAATCCGAAAAAAAACTTAAATAATTTAACTGAAAATAATTACATTTTCCAGGAAAAAATTAGTTTTCCAGATTTTTATTAATTTTTTTATAGTTTTATTTGCCAACATTTTTAGTACTGTCGTTCTTAAAGATCGTAGGTGCAAAACCCTTGCGTGACCAGTTTTTTTTTTTCTAAAAGGCCCCGAAATTGTTTCTACCCAAACTATATAAAAACCAAACCAAACCACATAATAAAGAATAGAAACCATTTCGCCCAGTTGTGACGTCACTACTTTCGCGGTATATCTATAGTATATCCTAGTAGTTTTGGCATTAAAAATAATAATTATAAACACATTGTAGTGGTGATCAGATAGATCACTTTAATCATTCCATAAGCATACTAATATAACATCTATCTACAGCTCGTAAATCTCGAACCGCTATCGAAACCACGCATTAAACAAATGCTTATAAAAACCTAAGCCGGAGTCAACCACACGGAATGGTTGCACGCCACCACTTTCGCGTATTCTAGCAGAAAAATTACACGTATCAAAACTAAACAAAAAAATATATAGCTATCGGATTTGCTTGGTTGCGTGCTGTTGGCCTAACACAATATTGTATTTATAGTAAATTATTTTGTTAGGGTTTCGTCCAATTTAAGAAAACCGATTTTTCTTTACATTTTTTGTTCATATGTAGGTACTTATGTAATTTGTTATTAATAATAATTTTTTAATCTTGCCACTTTGCCACATGGGCAAGGTCTTTTTAAATATATTTAATTTAGATTAGTTTCGTTTTATATAAGTTTAGTTAACTTAATTGGATAAAAATATTAATTATAATTTTATTATACAAAAAAATACGAATGTAATTCGTAAACGATATAGTATCCTATCTTTTTTCACCATTGCATTATAAATATAGCCTCTTACCAATGAACTATATTTTATAGTTATAAAAAAATGGGATTCTACATACTTACGTTAATCTACTGCTTCCTATTATGTCTTTCTACTATCATAGGCGAGTTTTATTTGGTAAATAAACTTTTTTTTTCGTAAAATAAAGTGGTGCGTAAAATAGTCATAGTTGCTATGCATTTATGTTAAAGGGAGATTCTGTTTATTTTATTAATTAAGGTAAATAACATAACAGAGATAAATAGCGATGGTAGAACGGGTTCTCATATTATATGTGAACGTACGTAAATTAATCGACTTTACGGAACCCTAGTTATGCGCGTCTAATTTGCACTTTGCGAAATTTTATTAACAGTTCGAATATTGTACATTGATTTTTAAGTTGGCTGGTGGAAAGTTTAATGGACCGCGTAGAAAGCCAAGCGAAGGTACCATCAAAATTAAGCTCCGCGGAAGAGGTAAAGCCTCTTATTTTAAAAGCATGAGTACCAAAGTTGTTATCTTGGAAGGAAACTTGGAATTCCTTCGCCTCCGCCATTCCTCGCTCCGTTGAGCGGCTAATTCTGAACGCTCCGGTTTTAAGATAATTAAATTTATATTTTTAGTCTGTGATACACGACCATAATTATGATTCTAAAATTGAAAGTCTGTTAATTACTCGGATAGTGATGCTGAAGTGTCAGAAAAACTTATCTAGTTCATTTATATATTATCTATTAACGAACTGTTTGTTATAATCGCATTGTTTTAATTTTAAGGTATAAAAGATGGCTTATATTTTTCATGTAAATACTTTTTTACAATGTCCATATTTAAAGAAAAACAAATCGAGACGGACTCGCGCACGAAGGGTTCCGTACCATTATCTACAAAAACGAGCAAAAAATCACGTATGTTGCATGGGAGCCCCCTTAAATATATATTTTTTTTTCTGTTTTTTATTTGTATTTGTTGTTATAGCGGCAACAGAAATACATCTTGTGTGAAAATTTCAACTGTCTAACTATAACGGTTCATGAGATACAGCCTGGTGACAGACAGACGGACGGACAGCGTAGCCTTAGTAATAGGGTTCCTAATTACCTTTCAGGTACGGAACCCTAAAAACACCAAAGCATGTTGTTTTCACATTAGAAATATAAAATTTTTCTAATCCTAATATATGCCATACCAAGCAGCATATTAAAAATTTAATATCATTGGAAAAAAGTTATTGAATAAACCAGTTCGTTAGCAAAATGGCTGTTTTTACATTTTTAACAAATTATGAACGTAGCACTGGGTTTGCATAAAAACGTGTAGGTTAATAGACAACTCTGCACTAGAGACCACCAACAGACATCATTAACTGTCCATATTATACAAGTTTGAATTTAGAACACGTTTAAAAAAAAATGCTAATCACTACAATGGCATGGCTTCCCGCCTTGATTTGCAAACAGTGAGATGAGGTGACGATTGTATGTTGATCGCAGCCTCAGTCGCGATTGTTGAATATTTTATTTATAGTTACAGTAACATAATGATCTGCCCACATAATAATATTCCTTACGATGAGGCTGGAACGCCGCTACAAGACGCGCGACGCCGACGTGTCGTCAAATCGACCGAACCAAAATAAAGACATGACTTAAAGGTCTTTGATATCAGGTCGTAAAATTCCAAAAAAATAAATAAATAATCAAATAGACCGCTGATCAATCTTAGTTCGTCTCTTACTCCATCGTATGTTGATCGATTTCCGCGTAAAATAAGGGTACAAAAAAAATGATATATTTTGTTTTTTATTAACCGTAATTAAAATAATCCTGTTCTCTTTTGCAATACCTGAGTTAATGTTGTTAACTTTAACCGAATGTTAACCTATTGGTTCAGATTTACAACATAAAATTTAAAGCAAAAATGGTTTTATCCTCGATTAACCTACCTACCTGTGTGAATGATTGAATTATGTTTATTTTTTTAATCATTTATAAGTAAAATTAGAAAGACTTGTTCTAAATTTGAAAACATCGCGGGGAACGCGCCTACCCTTCGACTTACGCGTCAGAAAATAAAAATAATAGAATTGAAACATGTTCCTACCGAATGCAGAACAACGGGAGTGATAAACCACCTTCGGGAAATTAAAACTGTCTTTAAAACAATACATTCTTTGCATCAAGCATGTTCCCTATCTTTGTCTCGCTTTAAAAGTTACGATAATATTATGTGGATGTTTTTTTAATTTGGTTTTTGCATATCTAATATTCATTTGTAGATTTGTTTGTTTTGTTAATTAGAAAAAAAATTAACGATCACTACAGTAAACTGAAGAATTTATTTCACTCTTACAAGTTATATATGAAATTGGTCAAGTGCGAGTCGGACTCGCGCACCGTGGGTTCCGTACCACTATATAATTTACGAATATCAGCAACAAAAAAATTGTTCCCTATCCAATGACTGAACACGCCAGACTTTGTTAATTTCGCATATTGTTTCCAATAAACAAATATTGCAGGGCCATGAGCTCCTTAAAAATGTACCAACGTTTATTTACCAGCGCCATCTAGTTAACTTTTAAAGCTAAACCTAAAATAATAAAAAAAAAACAATTAAACCTTAGTTTGTCGTAAGTAAGGACGACTACGTCCTAATTAACTGTCTCTATATTAGCAAACTGGACTATTTTCACTAGATGGCGCTTACATGTTAGGTAATCTATAATTGTAAATGGCATGAGCTTTTCTTACACTTGGCCGAATTTTATTATTTGTTTTTTTTTCACCAGAGCTAAAACTATAATCACTGCAAGTTTGAAGCTTGTATGAATTACTGTTTTTACAATAGCGTAAAAACGAAACGAAAAAGTGATTTAGAATTTTTTATTATTTTTTTGTTATCCGCTATAATAACACATATTCTGAAAAAAACAGTCATCTCAGGTATATGAGTTTACGATTAAAAAGATAGAGCTCTTTAAAGGTTGGATAGGCAGACAAACAGAGAGACATTTATATAATACATAATACAAAAAATATATCAGTAAAACTAACTAAAAGAAGTGCCAAAAAACATTTCTAAAAAAAATTAAGATGACAATATAAAATATAAAAAACTTTCATGCCTTCTTCCTCCTTTATCTTTAAGCAAAACGCCTCACGTAACACTTGATTGCACGAAAAAATATAATAAAATTATTCAGTTAAAATAAATACAATACAATGAAGAAACATTTTAACAAGAAATTTAATTACTTTTTTTGTCTTCTACAGAAAAAAAATGAGAGATAAGTCCCTATTCTTATTTAAGACTTTGTTATCACAGTTTGCTGTCACCCTGCGCACCCTTCATGCTTTTTCCGAATCCCTCCAGAATACCTATCGGGAGTAATTTTAAGATAACTAATGCTCCAAGTCATTAAGGGAACGCTCGGAGGAAAAGTGACAAAAAAAATAAGAGAAAATGCACGACTGCACTTCCAATACCAACAGTCTGATATTTATGAATAGCGATAGAGAAAAATTTAGCTCTTTCATTAGGTTGTTTCTTTGGGCGTAAAAATATTGTTTTATGAAATAACTATACAGGTTTTGCCCGCGTGTTATTTGGAATACGCTATGGTATTTATAAGTTTTCATTAAAACTTTTAGCTAGATGAAAAGTATCCTATTTCCTTGCTATGCTGAATACCAAATTTTACTTATTTTGTTATTTAGATAAAAAGATAGGTACAGATTTAAGGGGCATATAGCAGATAATTAAGCGCCGCTATTAGATATCATTTATTTTCTCTTCGTACTAAGCGTATTTCAAAAATGTAATACGCTATAAAAAATAATGTAATCAGTTAGAACACTAGTCATAAGCTATTTAAACTATTACTAGTCATAAGCTATTTAAGCTATTAAAAAAAAAAAAATTTACGGAAAAATGTAATGTAATCAGTTAGAACACTAGTCATAAGCTATTTGAAAATTGTTTTGTTCCGGAAATAAATCTATGAGGATTAATAAGAATTTCTTCTAAAAGAGGCCGCATTTAACAGAAAAGGTAACCAAAGCTTACAGATCTGATCCAGAAACGATAGAAAACGTTCGTTATGTTGCTTATGACTAGTGTTATAACTTATAACCGGCTTTATCGAACCCTTAAAAGATAACTACGGAGCTTTAATTTGTAGATCTAAGGTACCTTTATGGAAACCTTACCTTTTACCTTTTGTCGACTAATATAGTTACACATACCTATGCAGCGGATTCAGGTAAAGGTAACAAACAAATAAACTGATATTCACATTTAAAATTTAATCAATATCAGTATAAAACATTTCTAATTATAATGAAATGAGTTTTTTAGAGCTAATTTATCATGTTGTATTTTACGACACGATCGTTTGCTTCCCTAAAAACGCAGACAAACTTTAAAAATTATGTCCATAATTAAATTTTTAATGTCCAAGCAAAATTCATTATTAAAAAAATTTTCGGCCTTTGTCAAAATAGGTCTAATTGACCCAATGCTACTAAAATCTCTACTTTTAACGACCAAAGAAGCTATAAAAGATTGAAATTAAAACCGCTCCGTTTGTCGCGACAAGCTGTTTTATATTTTTAAACAACAAAAATATAAAATAATCTTACGGCAGTAAAGTACCATCAGACTTTTACGACGAATTCACACAAGACCTACTTAATAAATCTGACAAAACCTTTAATTTATGTTCGCAGAGGTAAAAATGTTAGGAGAGTGAAAAAAAACATTATTTTATGACGCAATAAAACCGCTTAAAATGCGTCCCTGGGCGAGTAGGGATAATTCGGGAAATCCATCAGCATACGTACTTCCATTAGTTGCATTCCAGAATTAAATAAACTGGCCAAGTGCGAGTTGGATTCGCGCACTGAGGATTCCGGGTGATTACATGCACGAACCCGACTCCGGTTATATTTGTTACTTTACTATAAAGCTAACACTATTTGCATTTCGATTTTGAAATTTTTATTACATCGGTTTGTCGAAAAACAACAAAACCATGTTTTATTATGTGTTATAAAATCTGTCATAAAAACACATAGTCTGTAAAAAATCAGGCTTCTACCTACTTCGATCTAAAATATAGAGCCCTTTAAATTACGGACAAACGTATTGGTTATTGGAAAAAAAACAGGTTTGTTACAATCTTACTTTCATATCATCAATACATAAATATTTTTGGACTTTACACACATCGCCAACTGGCCCCAAAGTAAGCAAAGCTTGTGTTATGGATACCAGACAACGGATACAAATACATACATTACTTTTTTTTTGTAAATGCATACATATTATACATAAAAAAAATACACCCCGACTCAAGACAAACACAAACGTTTATCACATAAATGTTTGTCCAGTGCGGGAATCGAACCCACACCCTCGCACAGCAGCCGGCCACACGAACAACTAGGCTTCGAAGGAGTTGTTATAATTAATGACAATAGGGTTTAGCTATTCAATATATATTATAAAGAAAGTGAGTTAAATGTTACCAGACAAAAATAAAAATATCAATCGGTGTAATAAATACAAAACAACAATCTCACCATCGAAAGGTTCCTCTTTACAGCTGAACTTTGGGCTTACCTGAAAGAAAAAAAAAAGTATTAGCATTTAATAGACCAGGGTAAAAGGACATGCAAAGAAGTCAAATAATTTCGTCCTATATTTTCCCTAACAAAACCTTTCGCAGATTCCGGAGTATTTTTTTAGCAATAAATTAAGGGTACCCTAATGAAAGCGACATGTATGTTTGTATGTATGTTTTGTATATGTCGTAAGTCTTCTTGATACAATGCTTCAGGAATCTATTGCCCTATATTTTTACAGCGAAATGACCGCTACTTTTGCAAAATAAATACTTGCCTACATTTGGACGGTTAGCAAATAAATCATAATAAAAACTTATTTAAAATATTAATATCACCATTTTACTGGTTCTACCTTACCAGCCTTCATGCGTCCCTAGTGTTGAAGCACGCATGGCCTGCCCTAATCAAAAGCGATTTGGGCCATACGCGGGCTAATGCGGACAAATTGTGGACTTAACATTAGTCATTTTTTTTACGTATACAATTTTCTTTCTAAAGATATTTTGCTTGACAGTGAAGCCAGTAGTGGTGCGAAACAATGGGTTTGAGAAATTAAGAGAAAGCCTCATTGGTACACGCCGGGCTCGGACCGCCCCTCATAACAGGAGACAGATAGCATAACTACTCGGCCACCATGCACCGACTTATATACCACCAATCTGTGCCACCACATACATCATATTGATTTAAAAATAAAGAATATTTTTATCTCAATTTATTATATTATATGTACTATATTAAATTTTTAATTCAATATATATAATTCAATTTGATATATATTTAATATTAAAAGTGATTTCGGCAGCAGCGTATAATAAAATCGAAAATAATTTTTGCTAGATAAATTAATCTTTATGCTATGCAAATTCTAAAATTAAATTAGGTTCTAGGTTATATAGAGAATAATAAATTCAGCGTTTGGTTACTAAGGGTTACTATACTTACAAGAAAAACAATTTTAACTGTGATTCAGAAAACTAAAATTTAATGAACTATCAAATACCAATTCTGATAATATATTAAAACTTAAACAAAATTTATTTAACAGCAGCTAATAAAATTCTTCACCGCAAATAAAGCATTATTTATGCTGACCTTACATAAGCCACCCATATCAAAAACTATTGCTAATAAGAGGCGGGCGCGGAGGCCTGCAAATCTCCACAAATACCACGGGATCCTCTCACTTCCCCTCTTTCATGTGCTGTTTTATTTGTCTGTTTTAGAAATTAAGCATATTTTATTAAACTACGAATTTTGATACTAAGTTATATTTCTTTTTAAGTTAATCGTGTATTAAAAAAATTAACACCCATAGAATTTTATGAATATTTTCAACAAAAAATATATCAATCTAAGTGTTAACTACAAGTTTTTAACAAAAACCATTTATAGTTTACTAGAAGGTGGACATTCAATAAAGCAATTGCTTAGACGACGCCGCGCCGCGCCGTACAGATTATTCATAAAAAATAAATTAACCATAAGTTCCGAAGTTTTTGGAAATTCTCTTTCCAAAAAAAAATAATTAAGAGTGAGGACCTTTTTTGTAGGTTGATTCTTAGGGTTCCTTAGCCTAATTACATTACAGCTAACTTTAGATCGATAAGTTCTTCCTACTGATGAATTTTTACAGAAGGTCTACCGTGTGAACCACAAAAATTAAGATTTTATTTTAAGGGTCCCATTATTTGTGATATTATTCTTAACCTTTTCTTTTAAGTATATATTTTACGAGCTTACAAAGTTTGAAATTTTGTGATTTAAATTTAGAGAGGTGGCTCCCACTCTGTGTGTGGTTCTGTTACTTTTGAACCGTGAGTTCTTAAAATCTGAAAATAAATTAAAATAATAAAACTTTTTATACTTCCTTAACTTTATATATTTATAAATCCTTGCAAAGAAATTTTACAAGTTTTTCAGATATCTGCAATAATTCTCTATCTATGGAACCCTAACTTGATGCCCTTACTCAGTACCTACCTACGTTGTCCCTGCACAAAAAAAACCCGCTAAACCAGCATCCCTTATCGTTCACACCCGACACTAGATTGACATCTGTCAGGCCGGGGGTCGCCCATACCGGTACCATTTACTGGGGCACGTTTTGACCCCATATTTTTTGCTGGTGGAATAAATTTTTAATCAAAATATTTTCGCTTCCCCTCTGGAAGCATGTTAATTTCTACATTGTCAATGAGTGGCAAAAGTTAACTCGTGATGGGTGTGGTCCGATTCAGCTATGAATAAATAATGTACATAAGTATGAAGTACATAAATCTCTGATGAATGTATGACAATAACATATAATGGGCTGGTGATCTATATGCATGGATACAAGAAACGAGTTTCAAACATTTCTTATGTCTATGTCAGTATTTTTAGGGATTAACTTTTTTTCATATTGACGTTTATATCATTAAATTAAAGGATTTGAATTCATAAGTTCACGAAGATCCCCACATTTTTTTATATTTTTCTTAATGTAGTATAAGGTAATTATAAGGTAACTTGGTGCGGTAATAACAGAGTACAATTACACCAACTTGAAAATTCACGAAAGTATTCACGGAACCGTAAGGAGTAAAAGAGGAAAGAGACGCGGCTTGCAGGTTAGTAAGTACCCGATACGTTTGTGCAGAGTACTTACATTGTTATTTGTATGTCAAAACTATATAACTAATTTTGATAGTTTTATTTATAGAATACCTTCGATAATAATGTACTTTATAATTCATGTCTTTTAATACTTCTTTGTTAAACATAAGAAGTGATTAAACAAAACTTGTGTTCGCTTTAGTTCGTTTTATTAGCAGACAGGGGATATTTGTGGGTACGGTTGTAGCAAATGGTAATATTCGTGTTTTATCGTGTCGCTGCCCTGGTAACGTCTCAGAAAGACATCCAAAAGTGTAGTAAGCGATATTTAACGCTATAAGGATGCTGACGATGTTAAAAGTGGAATTTCTATAAGATTATGATTATCCTTAATTATTTATCACAGTTTTACAACTGCTGTAATGAAGCATTTGTGATCTTAGCAAGAACTTTAAACTTGTTCTTGAAAATACTGTAAAACTGAAGTAAACACTCTATAGGCGTTCTTCAACAACACGCAGCTTGCTTATAACTTAACGTCACATCTCTAATCACAGTTCCACAGTTCAACTACTTTGTTTTATTATACAAGTTTAATGTTATTTTACACTGCACAAAGAAACTATTAACAAAAATACCTAAGTTTCCACATTATTAAGACCTGTTTTTCGTCTTAAATCTGAATTATCTTCTGTATTTTTTAAATTTTAATGAGTAATAAAACTTAATATTCATGTAATGTGCCATAATATTGCGGTATGTATGAGAAAATATGTAAATATTCTTAGATAAGTATCTCAAAATCTTACTGTTGCCTTGTAATTAGTAATAATATACTAATATTCAAATAGTTATATCTTAAACATAATTTCTGTTATCATAAAAATGCTGGTAAGTATATAATAAATATTAAATTATATATAATGTAACATTTGTGTTTAAATATTTTGATATTATAAGTATAGTAGATAGAAGAGAAGTTAAAAAAAAACAATAAGTTTCTAATGAAGTATATATTTCTTTTTTAGCGTGTCATTGAATAGTAAAAATAACAAAGCAAATATTTCTAAACAATACAAAAGTTATAACAAAAAGTTAACACAAGGCGAACAATTAATTCCGAATCTATAACAAAAGCTAAAGCGAGTAATGGACGCAAATGACAAAAGTTACCAACTGTAAATGATATGTGGCTAACAACCATGAAAATTATGTACATACGTAAGGTTACATATTTTTAAAGGTATAGTCAAAAACAAGTGGTAATTAAGGCCCATTCGATACGGATATCGGACGTTCTTGAAATATATTTCCATTTTAAAAGAAAGGTTTTTAAAATATATTATATGAATAATTCATGGGGATTGTCCTAATTTTGACCTAAAACGTGGTAAGTGCAGCGAAAAATGAACGTTTTCAAGTTGTTTTTTCTATAATAGACCTATGCAGATCAATTTGGATTTGGTACAGGCACCCGGAAACAACTGGAATCATAAACGTGATATAAATAATATACCATCACGACAATTATCCCCAAAGGAGTGGTCAGGTATGTTTCGAACGGATGTCAGTAACATACACGATTCGCCGATGGTGGTGAGCCTTTGGCCGCGCCGGGCACAAACCAGAGACGAGAATATTGTTACAGTTAACAAATTGTGACAATATTGCTGTCCCTTGCCGGGAATCGAACCTGGGACCTTTGGCATGGCAGCTGCACGATCTACTAATGCGCCACGCGGTCGATATATATACATTGCCTATATACAATGTGCATGTCAGCTTTTTTTTGTTTTGCGCTGGCTTAAAACAGAAACAACTGCAATCATAAATGTAACATATGTAGACATTGCCTACATGTATATTTGCAATTGTTTATGTTTCGCGCTGGCATATTTATCTATTACTAATCTATAGGTATTATAATTTTATTAGTGCAATTAAAAGAGATTCTACATGTCTATAAATTAGACGTGTGCTCCTTGTATTTTCTAGAATCAAATGACAGACAAGGATCTCAGTAACCATTTTGTCCAATAAAGTTGGAAAAAATTTACTTATTTGTCTGCACACTGAAATAGAGTGACCAGACCAGATGAGATAAACAATAAAACGGGTTGCACTCCGGGAGTGCCGGCAGAACTGAAAACATACTAGCTTTTTACTTCCCACCACTTCGTATACATATTTATTTATTATAAATAACAATGTTTGTTTATTTACTTTTATGACGTAGTATATTTGACATCTCAATCTGTCATAGAATTAAAATCCCATATCCAACCACCCTGTACTTCTCATAATCGCCATATCCTAAAAATAAAAACTAAACTAATGTAAATAAAGGTCACGTGTCCTGACGCGAGTTTCGCCTTACGTATTTTCGATCAGGTCACGTGACCTGACGCGAGTTTAACATTTTTTACCTATCACAAAAAAAGTGCACAACGCCGCTAAAGAAGTTTTCACTTCAAAAATTGATGCAAAAATTCATCCCCGATATTATGCAAGGAAACACAGGTAGATTTACAGCATAGTGACTAGGGCGACATAAATTTTCAGAGGGTAAGAATTTAATATCCTCATTGAACAAACAGGAATGTCAAAATAGTCTTAATTCGAAATTCCCCGAGACGTTCTAGTTACAATATGGCGAAGTGAACTAGCGCATTATGCCGTGTGGAATCTAATTTTCTGAGAACTGTAGGCATTCGTAGTTCGCATACCGCTCCCATACTTCTGTGCATGGACGCATTACAATGTAGCTGTCAGTGCATTTGGAATAAGGTTAGGCCCATTATTATAATTTTCACAAAACCTTTCATATTATATACGCTGTATGGCAGGTGGAAATTTAATTTTAGAGGGTTCCTGACACCCACTGTCGCCGCCAATTATTATTTTTATTTTCTCTTTGTGCATAGCGAATATCAAAATTCTAGTTAGCAGGCGTAAAGCTCTTAATATATTTTACTTTTTAAAAGAAAAAGATTTACATTGTTACTTTTAATAATTTCATGGAAGTGTTATTGTTAGTAGTAAATTAGGTTGATTGTTTTTTAATTTTTCTGGATTTGATCCTAAATTTGATTGATTAAAGGAAATCATAAAATGTTACAATTTAACTTTTTAATACACAAAATGTAAATAAATGTTTTATTATTTCTTATTAGATGATAGGTTTTTGCCTGGTTCCACCATCTGTTCCTATAACACATTCGGACATCATTTATGATACAAAGACTAGCAATAAGTAAACCACCTGTCCATTAACGAATGTAGATGAAAATTGAAATGTACATTTCAATGTCAATTAACTATTGAATGTGTATTTAAAGAATTTAATTGGCTATTTAATTTATTTATTTTTAAAAACCGTAACCGAGGTCCTGGCCGCACTGCGTCTGATCTGATCATAATTGGATATTTACAATAATTTTTTTTTAATGTTCGCCTTTTCATATTTCCTTGCTATTTTATTAACAGATATTATGCAATAGTACATTGTGTATTAAGGGTGATAAGGGGACAATTTAGAAGCCTAAGGACAAAGACCGAAAGCTTTAATGGCTCGAGTACCGCCCGTGTTATACACAATGTTTTTCATCACATTTGCAAATAAATAAATAAAAATATAAGGTAAATAAAAAAACACAATTGAAATGGTGGGAATAGAAGTAGTGAAAACAACGCCACAGCTAGATATCTAGACAATTTATGAATTAAAACGTTTCGGGTAATTGCTCGCTTTTAGTGTGCACGTAGTTAATATTTTGAACAGACAGCTTTTATGCACTTGATAGAATAGGCGCGTCATTATCGCCCTGTGAGTTCCATGAACGCACTCTTTGATTTGATATAAAAGTAAAAGTTACACAGAAAAAGCCCGTCGGAGTAATTAGGGTCTTATCACCCGCTTAGCCTGCACGTAATGACACTGTTTACAAGTAAGTATTATGAAAACATTCAAAGTGCTTAAAAAAAATTAAATAAGATTTATGAGTGACATTTTTGTCCCTTTGCACGTATAGACAAACAAACTAAAATAGACTACTTAAATAAATATTTCAACTTAAAAATGCAAATAAGGCCTGGCGTGTCCAGTGAACAAGACCTGTCTGAGCTGCATTTTTTGAATAATAATTGTATAGAATTAAATACAAGAATAGGCATTTAAAGGGTTTAAGTAAACTGGATATTGTAGGTGGAATTCTTTGGTAAAAAAGATACAGTAGCATACTTACTGTTTAGTAACGACCATTATATTATTTTCCATGGACTATTGAGATGCAATGCTGTTAAAAGTTAATTAGTTTGTGACATGTTGGTTTTGAAAGACGTTTCTTCATTGTGTTTAAAATAAAAGTTATTTTTATTTATCGTAACAATAGAAGTCAATTTAGGTTATGGGTTTGAGAAAAAAATATTGATTAATACTTATAACTACTTTTCAGTTTATTTTTTGGGCCTTATAGGCAAAACGAATTGCAATTTTTAGCCAGTTTTGAATATGTATTAGACCGTTATGGAATAGTACTAAAAATAGTAAATTCTTGTAGGAGGTGTCAAATGAATGGCCAGCTGCCGGCGACGAGTCTGAGAATTTTACTTTCAGCCAAAATATAATGGCTTTCTCGATTACTGCAAGGAAAATAGATTTTTCGAGAAAAATTTTGCATATTCTAAATCATATTTAATAATTTTTTCAATGCAATTTAATATTTGTCTCGAAATTTTGTTATTTATGAGAAAATTTGTCGTTTGATGTATTACAGTTCATGTTACTATGTCTTCACCTCATGAAATCATTTTAAAACCTTTTTAACCGACTTCAAAAAAGGAGGAGGTTACTAAGCTCCATAACGAATGTCATTAACTAATTTTGAATTTTGATCACAACCAAAATTCTAAAATTTTAGGTACACTGCCCCATCAGGTGAACTTGGAACAGATTTTTTATTTATAGTTTTTTTTAGTAAATTATTAGTTTTTAAATGTTCAAGTGGAATCTTGCAACTGAATTTTAAATCTGTTATCTTCAAAGGATTGAGCTGACATTTTGTATACACGTTTAGTTTGGATGGCAGTGCATGGTAAGCTATGTGACGTCATTCTAAATCCAACATGGCGGAACGCCTAAGATGACGGACTTATTATTTTCATGCACTACTACAATATGGGTATCAAACGAATGGGCTTGCTAAGAAGATTACGTAAAATAAAAGGACGTCACTAAATGCAATGTGGCGCACTAAGTTTTTTAAGCATTCCTACGATATGGGTGTCAGCTGAAACGACGTATTTTCGTTGGGCCTAAGGTTTGGTGAATGGTGCCGTTGGACATATTACACAAAATCATATGGCCCTGCTTCCGAAAAGCACAAGTGTACGATACTGACTGTCTGTATATTCTTCGGTAAAGACGCTGTTATCTTATTCAACCCAAGACTGTACAATTTCCAGCAAAATATAGTCACGGTTCTGTAGAACGAAGGATGCTGCAAATTATATTATGCTGGGCTTGCACAATTCACAAAATGCAAGGAAGCCCTGTCGACCATGCCGTTTTCTATTAGGTGTAAAGCTCTTCGCTGCTGGTCAAGCATATGTGGCCTTATTAGTTATTTAAGCAAAACTAATAAATAAAAAAAACAAATACGGCGGTGTGATTGGTGGAATACTTTTCCAGTCTTGGCCAAGAAAGTTAGCATTCGTGACGATTTCCAAATTACAAAGACAACAATTTTAAACACAACTCTGTCGACCAATTGTGTGAAAAAATTAATTATTATATTACTGTCAAGAAAAACAATCTCAAAAATTAACAGAAACTATTCCCGTCCGACTGCGTGAAAGCACGTATCAGTAAAATTGACAATTTGTTGTTTCAGTCATTTCTTTTATTCTCTTGCTCACTCTAACCTGCGCAGCTGTCATGCGTATGACGAATCACTTTGTCATTCTGACAGCTTTTTGTTCGTCAGTTGTAATTCTCACCCTTCAATGTGTACCGTCCGTATTATGCAGAAGATGCATTTGAATTTATGGTTTGATAAATAAATATTATTTGACGCATTTAATTTTCCTTTAAATAAAACATAACTTGGCGTCAAAGTGATTTCATTAAAAAGGATAATGAGGAATTTGTTTTGATTAGTGTTATTGAACGCTCGATTGAGATTTATTGTAAAAAATCAAATTGTTTTTCGTAAATTTTCGTTTCTTTTTAAAAATTCAATTTTGTTAATAGTACCGCTTGTGATTAAATAATAAAGTAATCGATTTTAATTTACATACTAAACAATGTTATGTATCAACTATACGTGCATACGTCACAATAAAACAATAGCGTAAATACCTAGTGTTTACGCCGATAGTTCTTTAATATGATAAAATATATTAAGATATTATACAAAGATTATTTTGGGATTGCGTTCTATAAGTAGAAATAAATAAATGATTAATTTTATAAAAGAAAAGTAAGTAGATATCTAATTTATTTTTCTTAAATTGGAGCACTTTTTGACAAAAAAAAAATATCGAGTAGTTAAAATTTGTTCAGCCGGATTTACTTTAAAACCTTATGAAGTATACAAGCTCAAAGTTATTGAAAAACCTACTTTAGGCGTCAGTCGAGGTCGTGACAGAGAGATAAAAAGATAATAAATGAAATGTTTTGCAATTAATTCTAAAACAGTAATTATTCGATATTGCCCCCTTTCTTGTGCACTCGATTCTGTATTTATTCATCTCGCTTCCTCAGTCATGCATTTGACATTTAAAGGAGAATGGGCAAGGCGGTTTAACTACTCAACAGTAACGAAATATAAAACATCAGAAAGCTTTTTTTACTTAATTTTATTATATAGTTCCTTTTTCCATATAATACAAAAAGGTAACAACAATAAGCTTTCTAATGACATCATATTTTATGACTGTTGAGTAGGTGCACCAGTATTCATATATTTTTGCCCATTCTCCTTTTTTCTTACACTAGAAAATTAAATAATACAACGACTAACATAGAAAAATCAAGATCCCATAAAAACTGATCTCAAACTCAACTGAAGCAACTATTCAACAAAATTAAATTACGCGTAACGCATCAAACAAGACGCCATAAATAATAACAGCCGCCATATTTGTTACAATTGTAAAATGTAACCCTACAATTTAGAGAATAGGAACAAATAAAAGTATTAGGAGTCCATACGAGCCGAGGCACAAAAGAATTATAATGCAGCATGATTGTATTGTGCCTCAACCCTTTGGTGTTTTTTTCGGAAAGCTTAGTCGTGGTAATTGTTAGGATAACATTGTGCGAGGCCGGGTTTGTCTGTTTGTTCGGATAGTATTCTGTGGGACACCCTTGAAGTACTAGTCTGTGTTGCCAATCTAAAAAGCCTGAAATAATTTGTGCGTGAATTTTATAAAACGTCTTTAAACTGCAGTTTTTACAAATATTTGCGACACGTAAATTAGGAACTTTTGGCGCCTCAGATCTCAAAAATTAAAAAAAGATACAGCAAGGTTAGGCATATCAACTTAAACTTAGTTCTTACAACTTGCCGAAACACTATACACAAGAATCGTCCTGTGAGAATTTCGAAGGGCAGAGGCCTTGTAAGAAGTATCTAAAATAGCTTTGTCAAGATTTCTTATTTAGGTAAAACTCTAGAAGTATAGGTCAGATTGACTCCAAACAAACGATAGAGAAGGCTATCTAAAGCGATAGAGTATAACAAACACACGGGTCATTTGCGACTGAACACACTGAAAAAGAAAGGATAACAAAACTGGTTTAGCTATTCGAAATTTATTGTAGTTACCAAACTTTTGTTATAAGTAAACAACTGATTTGCTGCACATAACTCAACACTTTATCTACTATTAGCAATTTAGTTTAGCAGTCCCCGAATTATGTTACTAGTAGATACGCTCAAATCTGCAGAGAGAAGTTGCCGCTATCGATTGGCAAAGAAAATCCTTAAATCAGACCAGGGGATGGGAATTAACATAATCAAGCCCTGGCTAAAATTAAATTTAGTGTATGTGTAAACATGACAATTGACTTAAATTTTGTCAATTGCTTGGCTACTTAATACGTGCAAACAAGCCATCAGAGCTGTAAGCAATCAAGCTTCTAAGTCAACGCATTCGATAAATACGGTCTCTTATGCCGTATATTTGCCACTCGCAAGTGCATATGTTGCCACTCGAAATGCATGCATATTTTGACACTCGCAAGTGCATATTTTGACACTCGCAAGTGCATATTTTGACACTCGCAAGTAAATTAAAATTTACTTCCCAATAGAGCAGGTTTTATTGCAAAAATAGAGGAAAAATAAAAAAAAATGTTAATTTATAGTAAAATCGCATAAAAAAAATATCTGTCTATCTGTTTCCCAAGACCCTTTTCCTTAGAAAGGCGTGCAGGTATCAAGTTGGAAAAATATACTTGGATCAACGGTCCCTTAGAGCTGTAAAATAGTCAAAGCTTAGCCAATGGAATCAAAAAATATGGTCATAATTATATTTTGACACTCGCAAATACGTCAAGATTCCATACATACCTACTCAGTTTCGAAAATCGAACTATTTCAGACCCCAGTGTGACATAACTTCCAGCTCAGTTCGAAAAACCGTATGAAATTGCTTTTCGTACTCGATGTGGTCAGTTATATTTTCAGCGCGGCTGTAGAAGAAAAAGAGAAT
This sequence comes from Apoda limacodes, assembly GCA_946406115.1. NCBI lineage: Eukaryota > Metazoa > Arthropoda > Insecta > Lepidoptera > Limacodidae > Apoda > Apoda limacodes. The sequence continues at coordinate 17,064,849 of OX291542.1, forward strand.
GATGCTGGCCGCTTCTTGCCGCGCCGCGTCGTATGTTCATTCATTCTAATACATTGTAGTTTTTAATTTATTTCTATTATTAATACCTCCTTTTTTTATACTAGATTGAACTTTGAGGTGGTATAAAGTAACGTTCCTACCGAGTACAAAATGGTTTTTTTACCCTTGGAACAAAAGCCGTCGAATTCGGAATAAAACTAGCTTCTTTCCTAGGGTAAGAAATAGCTTTGTTTTGTATTTGGTACGAAATACATATACTATCCTGTCCTATAGGATATTTTGTTGATGATTGATTGTGTTTGACGTTATCCATAAAGTAAGTAATATTCGTTACAATTACTTCGTCTGATAGTTATCTTAGCACAAGTTTGGTGCCTTGTGTATAACTCGAGTTCTTACACTAGCTGTGCACGCAACTTCGTTTGCGTTGACGACACTTACTTAGTTCTTGCATGTTTCGTTTACAGATAGAATCTTTTTATTTTTTTTATTTTTCTATTTTCTTTACCCTAAGGTTGCCTGGTAGAAATTGCTAGCATCACTGCCTATTAATCTTTTGTGACTGTATAAATATTTTTTTTAATTTATATACATAAAAACTTATTACGTTCCATTATACGACATATTTGAATAGACTAACAATTTCTCCACGGTTTCACCTGCGTAATACATTCATTTTCAACCGTTTAGCCATTCTCGAGTATAAAGTGACAAATAAACATACAACCGAACCTTTCCTCTTAGTGACATTAATTTGCTATCTAACCCCTGAGCCTGAAATATGTAAAATCTTTGATAGCTAATCAAAGTTCAATATATTTCCTATTTCCAAATGAACATCAGCTATCAACCAATCATAATTCAAGGAAAATTCCGTAACGGGGATCTATCACGAAGGTAGACCACGCCCTGGGGGAAAAGCGGGCAACAGTAGCACACAGCGCCCCAGCTTAATCTAATATTAAACACATTCGGATATTAGATACAAAGTGAGCATTCACAGAATTTAATAATCCCGCTCCCACACCTATACAACTTTCACCTTCTAACTTATACACTCATCTCTTTCTAACATGAATTATTAACAACAATTTTATGATTACATTTAGCACTGAGTGTAAGTGCGGGCACGACGTGATACGAAAGCCGAATGGCTAGTGAAAAATGGCGGGAAATCGTTGAGAGTTAATATTTTATTGGTTTCGATAGGTTTGAGTTATGTGGCCCTGGCGGGATCTCAGTAATTTTCAATTCTGTGCCTGAAATATTGATAAGGCAGAGCAGGTCCTTTGAGAATGCTTGGACTTGAACAATATAAAAGATTCTTCCAAAGAAAATAAATAAGTAACAAGAACTTTTTTTAAAAGAAAACAATTAATTTTGGTAGTTTTTATACTAAAACAAAACATTAATTTATAGTTTTACTGCACGACAATTTAAAATTAACGACAGAATACTCAGTAATATAATTTCTTAAGATTAGGCCTATATGTTTAATAATTATTTTTTGTATTTTGTTATACAATGCAAAAAAAACTGTAATAAATTACCAAAAAGTGCAAATTATTATCAGTTATATATGCAAATTAATTCTCCGACTACAAACTGTCAATTTACACAGATATGTAGTTTATACATTTTCATTGCAAAAATTATATGTGGTCGATGTTAAGTTCTTACGTTTATATTTGAGACAAAGACAAAGTTATCTAAAACACGATTGCAATAACGTTAGTTTAAAAGAGTGCAAAAAAACGACCCGGATGGGAATCAAATTGTAATACTTGCAACGAATTCAGATCACACTCCTTCGTCCACTCCGCGGTCATCTTTCGCAGTGAGCAGAATCTAAAACATTGGGCTTGACGAAGCAAACTCAAGGGGAATTATGACGAAAATGGAAACCAACAGGTTCGGGTGCGATAATTTTATTTAGAATCCCTCTTGTACCCTTCCTCCCCTACAGAAAAATGTAATACAATAATCGGAATACTTTGTACGATTGTTACTTAACGTTTTAGGTTACAAATTAATATTTTATTTCTTAGCTTTAACTTAAGCTTATTAGTAAGTTTGGTATAACTAATGTATTCATATTTGAATATATTGTATACTGCTATCCTGTATTCGTGTATATACAAATAAACCCAAATAAAAATAAATACTGATTATATTTAAAAAAAAATATACAATTGATGTTAATGAATTTATGTGTGCAAATTTAAGTTGGAACAATAACTTTAACCAAATTTAACAATGTAAATTAGGTAGATTTTATACAAAGTATTTTATTTGATAATCCAAGACTCGGTCTATCTATTATGTTATGTGTTAAATTTTATCCAAATTCGTTCGGACGTTTATGCGTGATTGACTTACAAACATACAAATATATTCACAACTTTTTATGATATTAGTAGGATATAATGTGGACCTATATTCCCTAACTTCTCCCGGGTACAATTCTGACTTAATTCTTATAGTTCGTCTAGAACTGGCAAAGGGTCTTACATTTTACAACTTACTTTTCTGAAGATACTGTTTTTTTTATCTATACTAATATATAAAGCTGAAGAGTTTGTTTGTTTGAACGCGCTAATCTCAGGAACTACAGGTCGAATTTAAAAAATTCTAGCACTAACGAAATATCCTTTTGAGAGCTTCCGCTGCGTGCGCTGCGTAAACGGTAAGTTTCGCAAAAATCATGGATGACAGAGTTGTTCCCTTACAGAAGTTCTAAAAATAGTCCGCGACAGCATATGTCTATATTTTAAGGTTGGCTCACTATAACCTGTTTTATGCTAACCATATTTGTTCTAAAATAATGCATTATTTGTGAAGGTGTTTTTATAAACATGATATTAATCTTTATCCAAATAAATACGTTATTCATCACAAGCATTTGATTTAAAACAAAATTGCCCTGTTCATCATTCGATTTCAATGAATATCTGAGGAGATATCGCAGTTTTAAAATAACGTGGCAGCAAAATAATTATCAAGTATTGCGCGCGCATTTATGATGTGCGAGGCCGGCGGGCAGTCATGAGCGGGAAGGGCGGTACGTATTATTTAAAATATTTTACCTTCTGTGTTTTTTTTTATAATTGAGGAGTTGCCGTAAGAATCCTATGCAGATAACCAAATTAAGGGCGTGCGAAGCCGCTGGCAAAAGCTAGTATACCACTAAGGTGACAAACAAGCTTGCAGCCCGCCTATGGACGCTTGCAACACCTTTGGCATCACTTATGATTACGTAAACTTGGTTTACGACAAGCGACATATATAAAGCCAGCTTAATCCGGATACACCGCTTCAGAAGTAATGTTCGGCGATGGGCTCACCACCTATAACGCAGGACTGAACTCTTCTCAATATTATGATGTAGGTGTATGTCCAGTCACTAGTTACCCCCTATGGAGGATTGGTAATTGCACTCTGGAAATGCTGCAACTGATAAGCAACTAGGTCAAAAGTTTATAAATGTTTTTGGACATCAGCATAATGGATCGACGCTTTATCAGAATCGTCGCTCCTCATCCAAATTTCATAGCATAATTGTCAGTTATAATTGAAAAACGCAATTACGTCGCGAGCGCGTCAGTTAATTAATATTAAATTCGGGAATAATCACCCCTCCCCTTCTTTCCCCGGGGAGGAGAGGAGACGCGGTGTGATTGAATTACGGGGAATTTTGAATTTTGAATAATTCACGGTCTGAGTTAGCCCTTTATGGCACTTCGAGCGAACGGCGAGTTGAATGTGACACTACCTATTGTTCTGCTTTACAGAAATTTGAATTTAAAATTAACGAGAAATATTTTTGGAAGTAGACAATAACATTTAGATAAAATGTCTAGAAAATAGTGACGTTCAGAATCAGGGTAATGAGGTTGAATGCGCAGTGTGCAGATGATGCCAAGGAACGACGACGTAGGAAAATACTTAGCTTGTCCAACCCTTCATAGTGTAAATAATTAACTTTTAGGGGATTTTCAAAGCTTACATTTTTTTTGTTAAATTATATTTATAATTAAATTAAATTTATTTTTTGTTGGCAGTGTTTTATTGATATCAAAACAGGTTCTCTTTCAATTGGAACAGATTGACAAAGGGCCAAAATTGGTACCGCGTGCGTGTAAATTTTAACAACAAAACATACTAATTTGGACAACTGATTTTTTTTTAAGATATTTATACACTACAAACTAGGCAACTATAAACCAACCGTAGTTTACCAGAATTCAATTTTGTCGGAATTTTGCAACGTTGACGGCAACAAAACCATATCACACACCAAACAATTACGCAAACGTGTTCTGAAAGCATAATTTTTCCAGTGTCAGCGTAACAATGTGTGAAAAGTTAGTTTTTCCGCTTTGGACGGCTATTATTGACAGCACCCAAATATTTTACGGAGTTTTTAACATTATCTATTTAACAGTACGTTTTGAAAATATATATAACAAACTTTATATCTGTTATTTACCTATTACTTGATTACTGTTATTCCTAACCACTACAGCGCGTTGCGTGTTTATTCGCATAGATTTACTTCCTGCCTAAATTGATTCATTGTCGCATAGTCTACTGTTATGCAAAAGTGAACCGTTTTAGAAAGATGGAAATTAAAATGAATATAATAATATTGGTCTTATTTACTTTCCAAAATCAGAACACATAAATTTAGGTTGGTATTTAATTTGTTGATTTAAAAATTTACCTGTTTACAACGCTTATATTAGTTTCACCTTTTGGGTCATTTTGCTATCGCAACTTCGATCACTTCCTGACTAGCTAGAACGCTCTTATCTTCAAAAAAGCTCAGAACTCGGTGACAATACAATAATTAATTGCGAGCAACACCATAACATTTTAGAATTTATTTTGATTGGTTTTGTAATGTAATTTTACTGTATATGTTTTTATGTAGAGGTTGATGGCTCATAGCCAATATCTAAATAAATTGAAAAAAAAAACAGCATTTAATTATTGTTGATGTTAACATTGTTTTTGCACCAAAACGGAACTCTCTTGGCGCAAGTTCTACTTGTAGGTACCTACTAGTACTTTTCCCGCTTTTTATATCCAGCCAGTGATAAAATGAAAACATGTTGAAATACTTTCAAGTAAAAAATGTTTATAATAAAGTTAGTTTAGTAAAGGGACAAAATAAAACTAACTTTGATAAAGATTTAAATCCGATAGGTACTCATCGAACCAATGTACTAGACGTTCGTATATCTGTTAACGGAACATGTTGAATGTCACGAGGACTTAGTAAAAATATAAATAATATGAATAGCATTCGAAAAAAGCCATTTCAGAAGACTTAAATCTAATCCAATGGCCTAAAATATACTTAAACGCTAACCTGTGTCCGTTACTGACACAAAATATAAATAAAATTTGAATTCAAACGCAATTTAAATTTGGATAAAAAAGCAAATTTGAATAACGTGGTATGTAATCCTATACAAATTACCAGGCAAACAGGCATATGGGAGCGATTATCGTTCGAGATGTGATGTTGATACGTGCATCACATTTCTGTCGTCCGCCTCATTTCAATACCTATTGTAACCGTCATCGCGGTGAAACCAAAACGTCGCAACTCCGCCTTTGGCGCACAGTCATCCGTCATTACAGCTCGAAAGGTACATGACAATCGAACAGGATTCAAAACGTAACATGTCATAGTGATGTGACGAGTGATTTCGACGTTCATGACTGATTTCTGAACGGTGACAAATGCGTATCGATAAGTTGCGTTACGTTCTTTTTTCAAATTCATAACAGCCCTTTGTAGAAGAAGAAGGTGACAAGCGATAGTTATGTGATGATGTATTCGTGTCAGTTTAGAATTGACTCTTGAACGAGTGTTGACATATTATGTCGGATCTAGATCGAAGTGAAGACGTGTTAATTGTTAGGCTGGGAACAACCACGGTGGATGAAGCACTTAGGTGACAAACTGTCCTAGTGTAGTATAATGCATCAATTGACCACGAGAATCAACCCCTTGCGCAAGAGTTTTTTTTAATTTAATACAACTAAGGTGGCAAATAAGCTTACGGGCCGCCTGATGGTAAGCGGTCACCGTAGCGCTTGCAACACCAGGGGTATCACTTGTGCGTTGCCGACCCTTTAAAAATCTAATGACTTGAAGAACCCCATACTGTAGTCCTTGGAGAAAACCCTGGCATGGAGTTCATTCCACAACCTAAGCGTACGCAGTAGGAAGTTTTCCTTTCCTCCTCAACGGAACGAGGGATGCTTTCACGACCCGTGTAATAAGCGTCTCCAGTACTGTCATCTACATAGCAATGTATGTTGTTGATGTCCAATATGTCATGGATATGCAGTATAAACAGCGTAGCTGACAGCACAGAGCCTTGCAGGACACCAGCATTAATGTCAATGCTATCAGAGCAACTACCGTGAACTACTGCTCGTATTCGTCTGCCGGACAAAAAGCTAGCCACCAATTTGCACAAACCCTCGGGCACTCCGTAAGATGGCAACTTCGATACAAGACCCCGGTGCCAGACCCGACCAAACGCTTTCGATTTGTTCAGGCTACATGCCAATGCCTCCCCCTGACTATCAATAGCTATTGCCCATCGGTCTGTGAGATACACTAGAAGGTCACCAGTCGAGCGATCGTGGTGAAAGCCATGTTGACGGTCACTGACCAGGTTGTGTTTTTCTATATATTAGAAGCTTTGTGTTGATCACACTCTCCATCACCTTGAAGAGGAGGAAGTTAATATCGATAGGCCTATAATTCAATGGATCTGATCTATCGCCCTTTTTAGACACCGGGTGCACATGCGCAGTCTTCCATGAAGACTTGCCTAGTGTAGGAAAGCGCGCAAGGACATAACTTAGGGGCAAACTGTTTAAGCACCACTGCTGGTATGTCGTCTGGCCCACTCGACTTATGAACGTTTAGAGAAAGAAACGCCCGCCGGACCTCCCGCTGTGTTATGGAGATTTCCGGCATGGTCTTACCGCACCACGGTATAGTAGGTGGTACAGCGCCTTCGTCGTTCTTATTCGGTCGATCGGCTTAGTCCTCTAGTCCTGGTAAATTGAGGGACTAAGGATGACCAAAAATGTGACAACTGGATGTCAAATTTAATATGTTGTGTGTTTTAGCTGACGGTAAAATAATAGGCGTTGGATAAAATTCAGGCAAGTGAAGCAGACATAGTACCAAAAAACTGCTTATATTTTTAACCTTTTTGACTGTCAATAACAAAGTTTTCACCCTCTATTCCAATATCACATTTCCTACTAGGGGGACTTATTGCAAAAGCCTGGTGTACCTACCTACTCGGGTCTCACAAAATGTATAAAAGTTTGATGAAAGTACATCTTCCATCTCAAAACCTAGTTCATAACTTTCGCAATAAGTCCTTACCCGGTACCCGGCTTCCATAGCTAGAAGCGCCGAGGTTGCAGACAGACCTTTTAGTACACGTTAATGTTTCTTAATTATTTAAGAGCTGAGCTCTTGTCGGTGTAACTGATGTAGTCCTTTCCATTAATTTCTATCCAATGCCTTGACATGACAGCCACTTTCTCTTTTATTTGGCACACGTAACTCCTTCTTGGTCTTCCTTTTCCTCTCTTTCCTTCTATTTTTCCCATTGTGAGATTTATTATGAAACTGTCATAGCGTACAAGATGGCCTATTATCTTCCCTTTTCTACTTTGTATGCTTTGGAGTACTACTATTATTGAAAAGTAAGAAGAAGTAAGAAATCTTTGAGAATATAAAAATAGGAATCTTTTATTTGCTAGAAATATGGTATAATGGTCATAAGTTAATTTTCATGCAAATATTTTTGGTATACACAGATCGGCATGTGACTTAGTATCAACCTGGTGGTAAGCTGAATTGATTAACCTACAGAAACCGCAAGTACACGGGATAGACACAAGTTTGTGTAGATTTGGCCGGCTTATTAACCATTAAAGATGCGCAGATCATAAAATCAGCAATAGAAATGCATTCAACAGTTGCCTGTAACACAATCTACTGTCACAATTTCGCTTGAGATTCAGTGGTTTCTGTGCCCTTAAGTTCTGAAAGTAGCAATGAAAAGCACTGCAACTATGTTGACAGAAATTTCTAGGAGTTTATGACCCTACTACTAATCAGCATACTAGGATAAAAGACATAGTGTGGAGCTCACCTGGATCTGTCGCGTCGAGGGTCTGTGGCGGGGGCTGGCTGAGGGGGCCGGGAGTACCTCCGGAGCCCGGGGAGCGCACGTCATCGTTTACCGCGCCGTACGAGAGCGACGACGACGGCGGCCTCTGTTGACAACACAACCTCACTGGTTATGATGACCTTAGTGCTCGACCATTAAATTGTATTGTTAGTACATTTGTAAAATGTTAGAAACAATATTTAAAGTTACGGAGATGACAAGACAATGGCAGAACCCTCACGACAGATCCAGAAATGAGTTCTATTAAAGATATGTATCAAATTTGGTGAAATGATGATAACGTCCAACGACAAAAAGGGTAAATTACAAGAGAATCTTGTAGTGTATACAATAAGACTCATTAAATACAAATTAACGATTTAACCCTACCTAAACTAAAATAACACTGTTTTGCTTCATTATTTGATCGATAGAGCGTGACTCTACAACAGCTGTGTGAAATGAACTGAATCTTTATAATACGTACGTCAGACGTGCAGACTGGCGAGTGGCGCACGTTGTCAACGGAACAACCGGCTTACTCAATGCTGGGCTGATTCGGAGCGATGATCGATTTTGTTCGTGCAGTTTATCCATATAATAACTTGTTTATTACAACTGCGTGTTAGTCAAAAGGATCCACTTACAAAATTTAAGTTATAATCGTCAATACATTGTTTACAAATCGGATAGAGTTTATTATGCTATGCGTTTGCGACGCTCTGTAAATGCATTAATTTACGCATCAAAAATACTGCTGACATTTGTACATGACAATGATCTATGCAACCCCTGCTCAATCTCACTTCTAATAGTTCTCTTCTTGGTCTTTTATTTTACCTACCATGTATAAAAAGCTGGCGATTTACGACTTATGAAACATACATACATTAAGTCCAAATACACTGAATTTCCTTCTGAAATCTATTCCATCAAGTATTTACTTACATAAATAACGGATTTTATATTTATTTTTTTGTCCCTAATACCAGAATAATGTCCTAATATTTAGACATATTTAAAATCGTGATGGTATTAGACGAACTAGGTCGGAGTCGAAATGGATTAACACACTTTTTAATCATCAACGGCCACTAGATATGACTCCGACGAATATTTTTAGTCCGTTTTAATCATTAGCTATTTTTATACCACCATAGTAGTAAAATGGGACACTCAGAACGCCTAGCGGATAACAAAATTTATATTCTAACACATCGTAATTCGCTAGTGTTCTGAAATTTGTATTTAGAACGTGAAGTTCGGTCGTTTCCGTAATGTTTCGGAAGTGGTCGGGCGCTAATGAGCCGGCGCGCGCACGCCAAGTCGCCATTATTGCTTGCGCGCGCAGTTAGGGCACCTGCCTGTGCTCCTTGGGGTAATGGCCCAAGTTGAGAAATCAGGAAATCTTACGATACGGTTAAATCAGATTGTTATCATGCACACGGAATGACAGAACAGGTTTTATTTCTCGAGTATTAGACCACACGTAAGATATAGCTTGTAGTCCACTTCTTATCTCCTAGTTTTATATTCATACATCTTTTTTAAAAGTGGGTAAATAAGATTTTTTTAGAGTGATTTAAGGTTATAAAGACATCTGGTAAAGAAATCAGATGATCGATTTATCTTAAAGAACCAGCAGGCTAAAGTGGCAGTCGTCATGTCATGAATAAAGAGCGCTGTAGTGGTGACCACGTATTGTAAAAGAGCCATCTGACAAGGTGCCTTTGAAACATGGACTAAGTGCAAAGTAATTGGACGCTAATAATGTTGCTTTCACATTGTCTGTTTTTACTGAATGAGTATGGACCTCTCGTTAGAGAAGAACGACCTAGGCCATAATCCAACTTGGCCTGGTGCCAACTGATAGACATTGTCAAGCTATATGGCGAGTCGACGGTTAGAATTTTAAGCCTACAACAAGGCCTCTGACTTGGCTTAACGATTCCAGCAATATGACAAAAACCAGGATCGACAATTATATATGATATGTGCCCTCCGAAGCAAGGAAGAGTTTAGAAAAATGTACCACTAGGCGGTCCCCCTTGCCCAACGCTGCTAAATTCGCTTACTGTTTCCGATAGACTAAGTTGCTGGGCCACGTGATCCTTGAGAGACGTAAAATACGATGGAAATCATTTAGGAAAGTCCGTTTTCAATAATGGTACTTTAAAGGCCGACTATGATATCCTATAGACGATTCTATAGGATAAATTCTTGACTAATGGTAATATTTGTTATAACGCAAGGATAGGTATATTGTCCGAAAATGAAAACCACTACAAAATTATTGTAACTACAATATGGTAGTGAGTAATGACAAGATAAAAACGGTATGTTCTTTTAATGTGCATTTTCTCAATTCATAGTAGCTTTAAATTGAAGAAATTATAATGACCAAAGCAGCCTATTTCAGTCCACTGCTAAATATGAGCATTTTCCATATTCATGTCCCCGAATTACCATTGAACAAAACACAATTATTTTAGAACATGCAAACCGAATGACACATGGGTTTAGATGCTTAAATTTAACTATAGCAATGATACTACGATCTCTTCAATTTCGACAAATTTTGTTACTGCGAATGTTAGGCTATTGTTTGACGCTCAACTTTATTTTAAGCTTCTGTGGTTTTATTATCTTTTAATTTAAAATTCACACGTAGAGCTACAACAAGTATGATGATCTTCAAACCAAAATAAACATTTTGAAAATTATATGTAACTAAGCAGTTCCTATTTTAAGGAAAAAGAAGATTAGGTTAAAGTTTATGGAAAAACTCATTGATAATAATTAGGTAAAGTGTCGGTAGAAACTTTCACCAAACAATATAAATCAAAGTGGAAGTTCGATAGTACTGCCTCACTATCTATCCTAAGTTAGCAATTATAGCTTCGCAGCTTCTAAGCGAGTCAAGGAGAAAGGTGGATGTTTCTTTGTGCAGCAAAAGGACTCGGACAGAGGAACAAAGTCCCAAATATGTTCAGAAAATTCATCTTGTCTGAATGAAAGATGGGCTGACAACCTGGTAAGAACCACATATAGGGAAGGTCTTCTATGTTCAGCAGTTGACGTCTTCCTGATAAAATTTTAATAGTACTGATGATATTAGCTTTCGTTCCACCGCAGGCACTTTGTATGCTTCTTTTTCATGGTTTCTTTTGGAATTTGTTAGGTATTTTCACTTGACAATGTCTCAGTGACAGCTTTTCGGAGTAAAAATATATAATGAAGTTTATGATGAGAATTATTTGCCAGTCTGTCTTTCTGTGTATCATAGACATAGCTTTTAGCAAATCTTAGAGATAACCTAATGGGATTTGGTTGTTTGTCCAGGTCTAGCAGTAGATATGGAATTGTAAAAGAGAGAAATCAGAGAGGTCAAGCAACAAAACATGCAAAATGTTGTTCAGGTGCTTACACAATTCCTACAATTAGCTACAAATCACCTACAGTAGTGATACCATTTAAAAATGGTTCACTACATTAGTGATACCACTTTGATTGATACTCCGGTCATTTCCTACACAATGCATGTTGTAATCACCGAAAAAACACCGGTTTAATTGTTGTTCATGTAACGTAAAATTGATTGTGAACACTAACGATCATTAAGGAGTCTTATTACCACATCGTCGATTGTTTTAATTTAAAATAATGGACTGAGAGCTTGGTTAATTGAATATTAAGATTACACCTTGAGTTTGCAAGGATTGTGTGTTACTTAAAATAGGTAAAGAAAATAAAAAAAAATTCAAGGCTACTCGGAATGTGATATCTGTTTGGTGGCCATGCTCTATAGCAAATATAGTTTATGTATCGGTAGAGTATTGCATTGGTCTGGTCCAAGTTGCATGAACTAGGTATTTCAGTATTAGTAATTCGTCACTTAAAGGGAAAAAATAAAATCTTTTTAACAAAAAAAAAACTACTGGCTACAAAAAGGTAAAAAATATTTACTTATTTCCAAAAAAAAACTGGTTGCCTGTAAAGTCGGTATACGGGCGAAAGTTTTACGTGACAATGATTTTATGTCTGTCTCTCTCGCTCTTAGGCGGGCGCGTGCCTCTCACTCGCTCTCATTGTGAGCGCATAACGTGAGCGGAGCGTAACGCAGTTTCTTGAAGTGTCACCCGGCAAACCAATTTATAAGACGTTGTCACGTCAAAACTGGTTGCCTGTAAAGTCGGTATACGGGCGAAAGTTTTACGTGACAATGATTTTATGTCTGTCTCTCTCGCTCTTAGGCGGGCGCGTGCCTCTCACTCGCTCTCATTGTGAGCGCATAACGTGAGCGGAGCGTAACGCAGTTTCTTGAAGTGTCACCCGGCAAACCAATTTATAAGACGTTGTCACGTCAAAAAATCTGATTTATTTTTGTTAAGAAGTTTTATTATTCTTCATCATTATTATTCTTTTATCGATGAATTGAAATTAAAACAGGCTATGCCATTTGAATTTGTATTTGGAACAGATGTCTGCTACCGCCTCGTATCACTTCCAATTATATCAATCGGTGCAAAGCTTAGCTCACGCTACCTTATTCCTGCATTAAAATTTTAAAACATATGCCTCCAAAAAAAAACCAGACAAGTGCGAATTCTCCGCACTCGCGCACCGAGAGTTCCGTAGAAACTTGTATGTAAATAGTTCGTTCGTAACGGAAATCATGTCCCGAAGACTTTTGACCGAGTATATTTTAATTTACCTTCAAAATCAGAGTATAGGACAAATTTAACAGCCAGGATCAATAGTTTAACGTACTCTTTCCTACCTTTCGAAGTACGGAGGAGCTCAGAAGAATCTGTCATCCATCCAATTTCTAACTAGGAGCGACGTTGCCTTACTTCGCTTATCGTTTCCGATAATATGTTACTGGGCCACGTCCATAATACTACTATCCAAAAAACGACGTGGCAGACGGACTAACAGGACCTGGATTTTAAAACGGATTCTCTTTTCTTTGTTAAGGTTAAACCTAAAAAACATTCATTTTCGGAAATTTTCAAAATGACACATCTCTCTTTTCTAATGCCACAGATGGTCAGTAAAAAGAGATGAGCCTTCCATCAACATTCTTTCTTAACCATTCAATTTAATTTTAAATAGTTCTTTTCTCAAACAGTGAATAGTGTAGCAGTTTTAGGGTTCATTTTTTGTGGCAGGAAACGTCGCCACTAATGCGTTCCCTTCACACCATATGTGTGAATCAAAAATGACTTATTTGGTTCATCATTATGGAACCTTTATTGTTATAATTTTGTTTATTCACGTAACTGGACTGTAATTTTGTGTCGTTAGCGAATTGGTACCTGTCATTTTTAAGTTCGTCCTGTTATTGGTAAAATGAGTGAGCGAGATTTTGACATGATAGATTTTTTACTTTTTCGACAGTTTTACTTTGTTGTTGTACGTTTGTTGTTTGTTGTACGTTGTTTTAATTAAGAATTCGTAAGTTGTCTGTTTTAAAATTTGCAAACCATTTTGCAAAGCTATGGATAACAATGTAACTATATGGTACCATAGAGCTGGAAGGTCGCCATAGGAATTTCTTAATTTTGCAACAAAATTCCGTCGTGTTTGAACTTTTTAGATTTGTTTTGACAAAAACTATAGCCCTAGATGCTATCAGTCAGTAGTGGCCTAGGGGTTTCGATTTTGCTTTGCGTTCCGAGGGTCCTGAGTTTGAGCCCCGCGTGTACCAATGAGTCTTTTTTTTTAATACCACTAAGGCTTACGGTCCGCTGCCAATGGGCGCTTGCAACACCTGGGGCACAACTCGCGAGTTGCCGAACGAACCCCATACTGTAGTCCTTGGAGAAACCTTGGCAGGGAGCTCATTTCACAACCCAAGTGTTCGCGGGAGTAAATTTTCCTGAAACCGCACTATACGCGACCATTTAGTTCTAAAGTGTGAAAATGAATTTAATTCAAATGTTTATTTTCAGAAGTACATTGATTTTCACACCATTGGCTTTTCGGTGAAGGACGTGAGGGAAGAGGAGGAAAACATCGTGAGGAAACCTTAATACGTCAAAAAAAGGAAACTATATGGACTCCTCAATCTGCACTGACCCGCGTGTGATTATAGCCCCAAATCCCCCTTAGTGAGCGTAGGCCGTGTCCCAACAGCGGGGATGTATATGAGATAAGAAAGGAGATGCTAACCAGGATCTGATTATTAAGTCAGAAGGTAGGCATAGGAACTACTTCCCTGACTAAGACAACTTCGATCAGTTTGAGCTCTGTAGAATATAATTGTCTCGTTAGTTATGTAGTCCTAAGAAGTGTCCTGGTTCTGAATAAGCTTTTTCCCAAAGTTATTATTTTTTATACAAGTTGTAATATTCTTTTTCATCACACTTCCTCGTTATCAGTGTCATTACGTGCAGGAAAAGCAGGTGCTAAACCCTTAATTACACTCACTGGCCTTTTTATAAAATTTTACTTTTCTCAAAGCATAGTGGGAGTTCATAGAACCCCCGGGCGATAATGACATATGATCGCACCGCAAGCGGTCTACGTCCTTTCTATTCTATCAAGTATGTATAAGAGCGCCATCTGTGGTTCAAGATATGAACTACCAGCCAAGTTTTAACTTCAACCAAAACTTTTATACATATATTCTCTAGATATTTAGCGCCATATAGCGGTGGCATTGTTTTCTCTACTTTTATTCCCACCTTTTCAATTTAGTGACTTTATTAGTTTATTCACCTTATATTTTACTAATTTACTCGCAAATGTTCTGAAAAACATGGTGTTTCACGGGCGGGACGAAAATTATAAACTCGAATCATTAAAGTCTTCGGACTTCAGCCTTAGGCTTCTAAATAGCCTCTCGTTAGTAATTTTCTCCTTATAACTCTTAAAACACAATGTACTATTTAGTTACATTTATTGAATGTAATATGGTGTATTATAGTAATTTTACAACATAGCCTACGTCCAACTAGTACCTACGCACATAGTTTTTTAGTATATATATATGATTTATCACTTGAGCTGTTGATTGATTATTTTAATAACCTTATACTACGGAACCCTAATTTTTTCAGAGTCTATGCCCATCAAAAAGTAGCTTTCTTATTATAATATTAGTTTTTTTTTTGTTTTATACCACTAAGGTAGCAAACAAACTTATTGTGCGCCTGGTGGTAAGCGGTCACCTCAGCCTATGGATAGACGCTTGCAGCAAACCTTGGCAGCTTAGGGAGCTAATTCCACCAATTGGAATATAATATAATTAAATTAAAAATAATCATTTGTAAGTATCTACATAACTAGCTGACGGCATACGTTGTTCTGTCCTCAAAGTAGATGTGCTGCCGCACCCGATTGCAGCGTCACCTACCGGTGAAATTGTGAATCTAAACCATCCCGCTCCAACACACACAAGAAGTCATCAAAATCGCTACAGAGGCGAACAACAACTTTGTTTTATACTATTTAGTGATAATAAAATGTTTATTTAAACCCAAGCCTATTATTGTTTGAAAACAATTTCATTTGCGAAACACGCTAAAAGCCGAGAGTCACAGGTGGAGGTCGTTGGTGAACTGGTAATTTGTGCCAGTGGCCACATTGTCAAATCTCGAGGTCTCGGGTTCGATTCCTGGAAGGGGAGTGGCACCGTTTGTGATTCGGGTGAAAGTTTTTTTGCGGTTTTTGAACTGACACTGTGTGGGGAAAAAATAAAACGGTTTATTGCATCTACGGACGACACATGTTGCTGTGGACTCCTGCAGAGAGCTATTTGAAGTATTCTTTCTTGTCTGAGAAATTCGAAATTGGGATAATTTCTTAGAAGTAACAAATGTTTTTTTATTTACAAAACCTTTTATGGAATATTACTAGGTACTTACCTGAGGCGAATAAGGTCTATATAGTTTAAAACAGAAAATAAAAGTGCAAAAAAATATTACAATGGCAACACTTTCAAAATGTGAAGTTTGTTTTGATTAATCAAAAAATAGTAACTTTAAAGCACTTTAAACATCTTTAAAACGTACCTATGATACTATATACTCAGATACATATGAATTTGAGAACCTCTGATAGATAATAGCTATTAGAGCCGACCAATCTTAGTCGATCCCCGGTACATCACTTGTATGGTTTGGTTTCAAAATCTGTCTCTATCTGGTTAACAGTTTCGTGCTGTAGAAAAATGTATTTGCTCTCCTGTTGTCAGAGCTTTCCTCAGTGCAAACTTTATGGCTGCTGGCCATTTACTTTCGAACCCAATCGGATAGAATCTGCATTAGAAAAGTGACGTTTAACGGAGTGTAGGCTTTATTGCTATTAGGCATTAAGATTTTCAAAATTGCAAAACGCATTTAATATGTAAAACTGAAAAAAACGGTGATATATGAATCCAAATATTTTTATCTGTAGTATTAACGACGCCATATTTTGTATCACTAGCTGTTATTGCAACGTCATTAAAGTGGTATCGCCCTCAGCAAAATGTTGATTCTTCGCACAACACTACAATTACGTGGTCGTACAAAAACTGCGCGTCGACAATGGTTTCGCACGACACTGCGCGACGCGACGCGTGCCGCGCGTCGGTGTCGGGTATCGTGGGAAACGTCGCGCAGTGACAACCCTAGCGATTGATCTGGTTTATTAGGTTAGGTAACGGGAGACTATGAGAATATAGAGACTTTCAATGTATTGTTAAGTAATTACCTATATTCATGAAGTGGTAGGGTAACTTTGAGAAAGATCGACGGAGCCCGTTTTACCTATATAGTAGAAGAATTGACTATTATACTGTTGCGTTCCTAGTTGCAACGGGAAAGGTATCAGTGCACAGGGGCATTTCATATTAGGCTATGGTTGGAAGCGCATTTGTGTCACTACAAATGTTAAGATTTTGCACCTTAATAGTGGAAATTACCAGAGAGGTCTACAAGAAATTGTAGCAATTTCTTTGGCACAGAGAGCAAATACAGACTCAATGTGCATAGTAGTTAATTACTGTTGAATTTCTTAATTTTCAAAACATTTCTACTACTACTTTTTTTAATATAAAGGTAGAAGAAAACTTAGCACAATGTTGTTTGTTTAATGCAATTATTTTATATGCGAAAATAACTCTGTCAATTAGCTTTTTATTTTTGGGCTAAACTGCTAAAAGATCCTATTAAAAATTAAGTACCTATCTTAGGGAACGACATCATCTGCCACTTAAATCGATTTTTGTAACATTTCCAATTCAGCTAAAGAGATGCATTTAGTTGAACATATTTATTTTAATTTTCAATACCTTTTTTATTGATTTAGACGAACCAATGGATCTAAAAATGTTGCATACTTCCAAGAACTCCGATAAACCCCTAACGTATTTTTGAAGAAGAAACTAGCCGTCCAAAAAGGTTAAAAACAATAAAATTGCTGTAGGTACTATTGTTTAGGACCTAACTTTTTATAACCTACGAAAAAAGAGCATACCGGTTGTTTAGCCTTGAAGCCACCTTGCCGTCAGACTCTCAAATTAAGACTAATGAAAATTAAAGCCATATGAAATTAAAGAAAATGTGGACAAATTGAGTCAAAGACTATAATTATTATTGACGTATCAAATACGATTGTTTCGAAAGAATAATACCTACATACACTGCGCCGACCCCTTCGGAGGGGTGAGGCGGGGACATAACCCGACTTTTCCATTACCATTAATTTGTCCGAATGAGAGTTTACTACTGCGTCATCTTGCGAGAGGACATACGTCTTGATGTTGCCATTCTTTTGTTTTTCGTTTGTTTTTCTCCTTTCGCTGACACAAATATGGCGGCGGCACCATTTTCATATTGCCAGATTGAAAATTTGGTTAACAGCTTTGTCACAAAATACCTAGACAATTCAAGTAAATTGTCGTTAAATATGTCCAAATATGACTTATGAAGGCTGGTAAGACAAGAAGAAAAAAGATGTCCAATTATATGTATGAAATAATATGTGATAAATAAAAAGAAGTTATGTTGAACCATTGTAAAGCGGTTGTTAGGTGCACAATTACTTGTTACTAATTGACAATATACTTAGTAGAAATTATATCTTTTAAGAGTGTGCTATTGCATGACTAAGTAAGCGAGATGAATAAATAGAGAATCGAGTGGACAAGAAAAGGAATATATCCTATTTTCATGATAATGCGAAAATATCGAAAAATAATTGTTTAGTTTTTTTTTATTTATTAAATGCTCATGCTAACCTTATTATTATTAGCAAAAGTTTTCATGAATATCTCTTGGTCACGACCTAAAATATGATTTTTTTTTAATAATTTGATATCATAAACTTTTATAGGTCATAAGTAAACTTCATCAAGTACATTTCAAGAATAAATTCTATGGACAAACGTATATGCAAATTTTGTTTTGCGCTCTCTCACGACTTCCTGTGTATACTCTATTTTATTTAATGATTTTTACAGAAAAATATGTTCAATAGTTAGAGAAAAATCCCTGCTGAAAAAACAGATTTCTTGCATAGACGTCCTTAAAGTACGTAATAAATAGCATTTCCACCTTAATATTGTTCAAGATATCTAATGTATTCTTTAAAACATATGCCTTAAAGTTAAGAAATGTGTGTATGTATATCTTCACCGTTTTATCCCCAGAAGAAGGTGTGTGCCAGTGGGTGACACACACCTACACCCTAATGTGGGTTGTAACCTTATTTCACAAACCAAATTTTAATTATAGGTATATTTTATATGTACAGACACGGGATCGATAACATTTTGTATAGATATTTATCAACTAATTATACATCGGCCTCTTATGTAGTCTACATTTTTTAGACTAATTCTTCTATAGGTATTATTTTGTAACAAAAAAAAATTGTTTTCATAATTATAAGGAAAAACCTAAACAATAGCCACCACTATTCCATTGGCACCGCTAGAAATTCGATCTTGCGCACGCGCTCATCTGTTCGAAATTCAAAATAATTTAAGCTTCAAACAAACGTTCCTTTGCCCTTTCGTGGTATTGTTCTTTTTATGTATGAATTGTTTTGAGTTCATTGCGGGCATGTGTTTGACGGTTGATTTGGCTATTGTCTTTTTTATATTCGCTTTTTGCGTTCCATGACCACCTAAAAAATATTATTCAGATATCACTTGAAATTTAATTCCTTAATTGCGATTTCTAATTATTTTTTAAACAGAAAATTTAAAACTTTAATTTTATTAAATAAAAAATACTATCAACTAGAGTTGATGAAAAAGAAGCTTTATAGTTTTTTTTTTGTAATAATCTGCAAAATTCAAAACTTTTGACGTGAATTCAATTAAAGTCTTCCTAGTCATACCGGCAGGCATTCCAGAAGAATTGCGCCTTGAAAACATGTTCTTTCGAAAGCTTCGTACTCCAATTACTTGAAAGCTACAATTTAATAACAAAATGATGACAACACATGCTTTTAGATTTAAACGAAATAAATTGTTTTTGACAAATTAAAGTCCAGACATTGTTTTGACGAAAAAAATTAAGATTGATATATTAGGCACGCTGAAATGCCTGAAACGCAACTCATAAAGACAAAAATAATTAAAATCAAAAGGCTTTATCTGATAAAAAAGTGCCCACCAAAGTAGAATGATATCGTGTTCATCGAACTAAGAACAAAGAAGAGCAGAAAAGTGTCACCAGCTCGAACCAGGTTGGTGAAAAGAACGAACGGGAATTTTAACTACGTAGCCAACTAGGTCAAAGGAAGTTTTTTCAAACGATTAGATTGTAATTCCGATGGACGAAGACGATCTAGAGGAATTAGAAAATATCAGTTTCTCAAGGATTTCCATCAATAGTGGAGTCAACATAAGACCTTCTATGTATACCAGTTCGCAGTTCCCTAATCAACGAAATTCATCGAATTCTCGAAAAAAAAAACAACGGTAGTAGCCCGACTTCACATATTTCCTTTCATATTTTGAAACCGTAATCAGCAGAACTATGTCATTCAATAACCTAAAATCTCAAACATGTTTTTATTTAAACCTTTTTTCTTCTGTTACTAAAAACTAATTTATCTTATTTAAAACGTCTTTATTAACATTTATTACGTATAAATAGTCACGGGTACTAATTATTATTTAATCTATGGCCATCCTTTCTTCCGGAACATCAACTAATAAACACATTTCAATATATAATTAGTCAATTTATATGCGTATGTGCATCCGCTGTCGCCATTCAAGGTCACACTTTATTGTATTTTAACTGATTCTTAAAATGTCACCATCACTGCTTGTTTTTATGATGTTCCGTGATTATAATTACAATTATGCTAGAATCTATGGCGCCTCAGTCAGGTCGATGACCGCCATGGGAAAGTAGCAATCGTAAATTTTATGTTTACGTGACACATCGTTACCCAAATCATAAACGTTATCGATATGTCTTATTACGATTTGGTAGAGTTCACGATTGTGTATAAATTATGTCGTATCTGTTAAGTTATCTTTACTCTCAGAGATATTTTTCGCGTATCGAAACGTTAAGTGTTTGTTGTGTTATGTTTTTCTGGTACAATTTATTTTGTGTTCTAGTTCTCACAGCGGGTTCTTTTGGAAGGTACTAGAAATAAAAATAAACGTGACTACTACCTATTGCAGATTAATTCATTAAATTGCGACGCATATCATTTACATTTAATGACATTTACATTAACTAAAAGGCAACTGGTTTTCTATAAATATGGCGTATAAATAAAAGCAAATGTGATAAAATTGACATATTGCAATTGCAAGTATAAGAAAATATTTGTCCCATTAACGATATATGTAATTAGAAACATGCAAAGAAAAAGTAATTGAATTTAATGCGACGCAAATTTATTCGTAATATTCTGAACCGTGTACCTATACCAGTATCTAAAAGACCCTTAGCGCGCCTATCTTGTCGTTTGAATTCTCGCACCAGCTAGCTCCAAGAAAATTAATATAGTCTCATTTAATATGCAAATAGTGTAGCCGGTCCCTTATCTGCCTTGTCCGGTCCGTTCAATCAAAGTGTCCTTTAAGCTGGCTATCTCCGTGCAATCTCAACTCCTTGCCTCTCATGCCGTCTTGGTACTTCGATTTATTACGGACTGATATCATTAACGTAATCTTTGCGAATCTATTTAGCTTTTTGAGCCTTAATCTTAATGAAGAGAACAAAAATAAACAAATCCATTTCAACTGCAATAATAAGTTAATAATAAGAATTGTAATATCTTCAAACACATCAGGAAACAGGAAACAGGAAAACTCAAGGATTACAAAGTCAATAAAAAAACACAATCTAAAAAAGTTAAAAGGAACAAATAATAAGAGATTCTACAGTATAATTAATAGCACTTTACGACCCAAACAAGAAACCATGATGTTTTAGCAAAAACATTAAACAAAAATACTTATTGAATCATGATAAATGTTACACGATACATTTTGTTGTTATAGGACTTTTTCAAAATCAGGATACGTAATTCGCTCTATTTGTTCTGCTTACGTGTTCGACTTTCACCTTACACTACTAACCTTACTTGTACAATGAATGTATAATATATGATGCTCGAGGTTGATATTGAATTACGATTACGGTCATACATAATATGAAACTGTTGTTTTACTAACACTTTCACGGTAAGTCAAGTAAATCATGTTCATACTCAAAACAACAGTATATTTCTAAGCAAACACAAAAAAAAAACAGAATTTTTAACGTTCTTTACTGTGCGTAATAAATCTGAAAATACCATACAATTAAATATAAATACGACACAAAATACAGCTTTAAAAAAGAGCAATCAGACGCACGCCTATAGAATAGAAAGAGCACCATAACACTGCCCTGCGGGACACTACGCTGCAATAAAGCATTTATATGAGCAACTAATGCTTACCAATTTACTGGTGTCGTTTGACTTTTTATTTTTTGATGACCTGTATGATGTCACGTTAGTTTTGCACTTTATTACTATCAAATTCAAATAAAATAGTTTTGTAAGTAATTACAAAATACAAAAATAAATGACAACATAAAAAATTACAATGATAATTCAAATAATTATTAAAAAAATACCCTGATTTCGGTTTTTAAATGATCAATAAATTAAAATGTGGCTTCATAGGTACGTAATATATAGCCTTCATAGGGGGTTGGCGCATTGGTCTAACGTTATTTATGCCGTGGTCCACCACACGATCCCAGTGCCGATCTAAAAGACGCAAGTAGGTTTCCATTGAGGTTTCCTCGCGACGTTTTTCTTCACCGTAAAGTCTAAACCTTGTATAAACTAACAATTTAGTACTCGAGTATATATACAGGAAAAGACTTATTGGCACATGCCGGATTCGCCGTTTTCACATTACCGTTAAAATTGAAAACAAAACTGGTCAATTGTTGATTGCGCATTCCGTGTAGGTTCCATTTGTATACAAATGGATTTATTTGACTAGCCAACATTTTAATAGAATTTTTTTTTTTTGACCTCCGTAAGAGTAGAAAACTTTATGTTATTTTTTCTATGAAACACAAACATACATTTCATTTTTTGGCTCGTAAATTTTGGTTTAGCTGGTTGGGGGACTGTATTTTTTGGTACAAATGTAAACTACCTACTTAAAGTTTTGAAATGCGCACACCATATCGCATAAACTCGTATATATGACACCTTATTTGATGAAGTAACCCTACTTGATTTCAGATTTAGATCCTACGCTTGGGATCCTATTTTCTAATAACTGTAAAAATATTATGTTATGTTTTATATCTAAAATAGATGTTTACTTGCCCAAGTTTAACACACTTGGACACAATTTCAATTTCCGATAGCATTTCTTGGTGTTTTTTTTCTATGTACCTATTTTGAAAATAACTTACATCAGACAAAAAATGTTATTGCTATATCCATGAGGAAAGAAAACAAAACAGTTGTGATAAAGGATAGCAAGATTAATGTTTGGATGTGTTCAGATATTCAGAATACGCGCCGTTCCCATTTCATAGTAACAATGTCTTACAAAAACAATAGCAGCACATATTTTGAGATCGAGACAGATCGCAGACGCTAGCGAGTCGGATCAAGCTGCGTTCAAGCATTAATATTAACTAAGTAAATATTCACGCACTCGCCGCTAGCACACGTCATTAGCTATTCAATGTAACGGAACGAAATGGTATAAATAATTCAAGGATCGTAGCTGTCTGGTCAAGCAACTCAGCAAGAATAAGTAGAGAGCTTCCTATTAACCTTCCGCCGGATAACTCTAATTGATTATTTAATTCGAGTTTCATTGTAACGTTATTTAAATGAGATCGCGTCTAGATTTCGTCCCTTATCCGGCTTTTATCATTAGCGAGGATTTGGGAGTGTCTATTTTGTAATTTTCTCCGTTTTTACGAGTTTTTAGGGCGTGGGTGAAGCGATTTAGCTAATTGGTTCAACGTATTAGTATTAAGTGTATTCTTATTGGGTTTGTGATTTCTGGGTTAATTGCTGATGTCTGTGATGGGATGACCCACTAGTTTGGTCATCAATTCTTATTCTCAATACTGTTTAATCCAACCACGCAATTTTCTTCGACAAAGTAGATTAACTGAATTAAAAAAACAAAGGTCGCTGTTTAACAACTCACATTGCCTATTGTTATTTCAAAATAGCTTTTAATAATTAATAAAAAAGAGTTAAAAAGATTTCTTCAAATACGCAAATAAGCGATTGTATTGCACGTTACTTTAAGTCCAACCATAATGAAAATAAATTAGTAAAAGTGACACTTGCGTAATGTTGACGTCATCTAAAAGTTTTGATTAAAAAATATTTTTAAATTATACCCCACCAAACAAGCCTAAAAAGTCAATACCGCAAACCACACGCCTATTTCAATCCAACACAAATCCTATTTACAATGTCAATGGAACAAAACAAACGTCTATATTAAAAAGTGTAGTTACGTCCGTCAATAACGAACAAGCCATGGGTTTTCAATGGGCTTTTTACAGAAAGCCTTCATTGTGGGCGGCTTAAAGGGTTTCGCGCGACAATACGGCCGGGGTTTAATTAACCGGGGCTTAAAGCTTAATTGTAAGTGCAGTTAAGCCGAGGAACACGTGTTGGAGTCGCTCAGGGCACGCTCTAGAACCACTGCTTTACAATATTCAAATCTTTCACCACTTCCACGCTTATTTTATTGAAATGCTATAAAATGAAATGAAAATAATATTTTATGATTGTAAGGTTATTTTTTTTAAAATTATAACTTGGTTACTTAATTAGCTAACAAATTTGAAATTACACTGTTAATTTTTTTTTTGTTATACAAAATATTTTGTTTGTATATACGACTACTTACGGTACAGAAACGTAGTTAGCCTCTTAAATAAGCTTATTGTCGCTAAGCCATCGCTAGGAGCTATGCTTAGCATTTCTTGCGCGACAAAATCCGGAACAAGGAAATTTGGCGAATAAACACAGTTTAGGGCACGTAATATCGGAAGGTTTTCAATTCCGATATTAACTTCCGATATTAGCTTTTGATATCGGAATACCGATACTAATATCGAAATTGAACGTATTTTTCATTAAGTTGTATCAGATACAAGATGTTTTAAATTAATTTATTTTTGCAATTAACATAAAAATAAAACAACTTCTGTGATGATTAAACTAAAAAAAAACATAAAACTAAAATCAATCCTGATAAATATATTTAAAAATAGCTAGCTATGAACAAAATCTAAATTAAAAATACCCTCTGAAATAACTTCACTAAAATCCTTAATTAAAATTTAAAAAAAAAACTACTAATCCTGTACTATTTATTTATTTTTTAGAAATCACCTCTTTTCTACCTAATGCGTTCATAGAAACTCCTCCACTCTGCTACTCTTCTGCTATTAGTTCAATTAGTTGAATAAAAAAACTCAAAATCAAATAAATAAAATTGGAAACAAATGTAGCGAAACTACTTATTTACTAACATTATCTATTTATTTTTAAGAGAGAAACTTGATAGTGCATGCTCAATAAATAAAGGGGTCTAGCATTTCAGCAGAAGTAAACTTCGGACAATGCATCAAAATATCCAGCTGACGAAAAACACGCTTACTTTCAACACTAAGGCAAAACTTATGTAAAATAGAAACGCTCTGTACGCATGTTATATATTTTATTTTTATTTTTTTATACCACTAAGGTGGCAAACAAGCCTACGGTCCGCCTGATGGTAAGCGGTCACCGTAGCCTATGGACGCTTGCAACACCAGGGGTATCACTCGCGCGTTGCCGACCCTTCAAAAATCTAATAACTTCTTTTTTGAAGAACCCCATACTGTAGTCAAAAATATATACACTAATCCCTCCTTCCGTTTTTGTTGCATACAAGTTAATAAGCTATTATAATTTCGAAAAGGTAAAAACTGGCGTCCACAGGCAAGGCCTTCCTATTTTTTCAGATTGTCTCTAATTCTTGGTCAAAAGTCATATCACACCTTGTAGTAGTTGGGTAGTTACTTTATTCGGAAAGTAATAAAACTACCTCAACATAGTCTTTGTTTCTGTGACAGCTCCAGTGTATACAGGGTTTGCATTATATACTTTTTTACTATTTGGTTTGAAAAATTTGTCAGCTTTTGAAGCCAATAGAAACTTTAAGAATTATAAAGGTGAATTCGTTTAAAGCGAGGAACGTTGTACGAAGTGTAGATTTGCCTTTTAATACTCTCGTCCTTGCCCTTTGTTAGCAGTAGCACCGACTCTATGGTACCTGAAGGTGCTCGTGCCCCCAAATGTTAACTGTCTGCGGCGCTAAGCCCTAATATTTTACAGTTTTACGATAATTTCGGGGACTCGGGGCCCACCTGAAAATTTTTTGAACAACGTGCCTGTTCGTAGATAGTGTAGTGGGTGCTGTATGAAAGTTTGTAGAAATTTGGTGGAAGAAATTACAGAAGCTGTAATAGCATTCTGTAACTATTTAGCAGCTCAATAAGAAGGTATTGAGACAACATCAAATCGCCCGCACAACGGACCGCCGGCTGGCACAGTTTAAGTCTTATTTTAAAATTAAAACAGAATATTTTACGTATTCCGATATTACGATATTGGACTACTCAGTATCGGAATTATAATATTGGACTTAACGTTCCGAGATTCCGGGATTTCGATATTCCGAGATTTCAATGTTCATGCCCTAACAGTTACCGACTCTAACAATTAGCAAGCTTAAGTGGCAAATGGCAGGCCAATAACCAATGAGTACGAAGGTTTTCGAGTAGCGATCACGGATCGAAAGACGCAGCGTCGGACGGCCTCCTACCAGGTGGACAAACGACCGAGCCGCAGAAAGCAAGTGGAAGTAGACAGCTTAAAACCGGGCGTTGTGGAGACGAATAGGGGAGGCCTAGATCCAACAGCGGACCTCTTCCGGCTGAGACTATGTAACTAATACTACAAATCATTTTAATGATTTAAGTATCCTAATATTCCGGTAAATACTTTAGGAATAACATTAATCACGAGGATACCTAATAGGATATTTGATACGATTGATAGAAAACATTTTCTTTTTACATTAAAAAGAGCGTCATTTCTACAAACAACCATACAATAAAAATAAATATGATACGTATTCTTATCCATTTAGTTGGCCACTCAATACAGAAAACGTACGCAATATGAGTGTTTAGATAATCTTAATGGATCCAGGTTGCTTTTAACGTGCGATGAAATCAAAAGTTTTTATCAAAAGTGTTCGTAAAACACGTTCCTTACACTCCTCTATCAGACTTGTAAACCCAGATATAAAAAGCACTATCCCAAATACTGAGCCACTTTTGTTACGGCTTATTTACAACCGCAAGCAATTTACGAGAAAACCAAACAGCAATTACCGTACAAAAACAAATAATAAGAGGAAAAATCATTAGGGGAGCAGCGCTCCAAGGGGATGATTACAAAGGAAAACAGAAAGCGTTGGAGTGGCGCAGTCATTATGTGCCGATTGTGTGGAGCCTGCAGCCTCGGGGTAGCGGGTTCGACAATGTCGGGGTGAGATTACTGCTGTCGCCTGTCAAGGTGACGTTACGCCTGGTACATGTGTTGTTTGATGTAGGGATATGAATACCAGATTGTTTTTAATAAAATTCTAAGCTTGTTTTTTGCTATTTAATAGACAGGGTTTTTTAGTAATATATAATATAGCGCCTTAATCAAACTGTTGCTGCTAGACATTGGAAGAAAATATCCCACTGTACCATAATAATTCATATACATATGTATTATTTCAGTATCTGTGTTTTAGAATCGTGTAGAAATCCACATCTAAACACTGTATCACCATATAAATACTAGAACTAGAACCTTACAAAGATGAATTTACCACTGCACAAGGTCCACACAATGTTTAATACATTTTTAATACATGGTTCGTGAAGACGATTATTCACAAGTAATACATTTTAAACTATGTGTAAATCTAAATTTTGCATGTTTTTTTCTTGTTACATTTGAAAAATGCAGTAAAAATCTTTTAAAAGACCTACATTTGTCGCCCAATCATAGTAGTTCAGCATCTGCTTACAGTCAACAATCTGAAGGGGATATTTGTTATTCACAACGCTCCATTGTTTTATAGTTTCCTTTTACTCGATTTAAAAATTCTAGAAATTCCATACTGTGCTCACGGAGAAGGCATGTATGTGAACTTAATGTTTTTTTTTCACATTTCTGTAGTTTTTCAAAGAAAATTAAGTTGAGTGACATCTTCATCCAGTTTATGTGACTGTACTAAAACTGTTAAAAAATGTAACTAACATAGTGTAGTCCTTTGAATATGGTTATTACTATAGATGCTTCTAAAATTCATGAACTCCTATTAAAGTCATTAGCTTTAACATTTTAATGTGTTGAAGAGGTATGAAATAGCATAATAACAGGGATTAACAACAACTTTATTACACGATATCCTTGTACAAAGGTGAACTTTAATTCTGAATTTTATTACTCTTTAAACTTATGAATTTTAACCAGAGCTAAAGGTATTCGATTCTTGATTTTATTGCAAATGAAGTGAAAAGTCATATCCATCTAGCTTCTGTTTACAACATCTATATTCAGTTGTACAGTCTCGATTGAATATAAAGCCGTTTTCGTGTATGTTTATAAGTAACCTGACACTTCGACAGAGTTCCGCTGGCTTTGTCTTCCCTCCGCCCTCTATGCTTTGTTTGTGCGTCTATGCTCCCGACATAACTGTTAAACGAGCCGTGCACTTCTGAATGTGAAGTTTGCTATTCATAAATGCACATTTCTTAGTTTCCTTTTCATCGATTGTTGTAACTTTTACAGTTTTTGTGTTTTTTATTTTTTTATGATAAAACCATCGGAGTTATGATATTTGTCTATTGATAAGCATTGCCTGCTTGTGGAAATTCGTAAAATATCTAAAATTGTTCAAGAGTGTGTTGAGTAGTTAGCGGTCTGGAACTTAAAATATCTAAAATTGTTCAAGAGTGTGTTGAGTAGTTAGCGGTCTGGAACTTAAATGTTTACGTATTTAATATTATTTTGCAATAGTAAGTTTTAAACTTTAGCGTTTTTCACTCTTTATTATTATAGAACCTGTATTGGGTGTATACGTTTCCGTATACGTACTTATCGCATCGTGCATCGCGTTAAGACCAGAGTTCTAAAATAATAATGAATTATTTTGTAAGCTATTTATGGGTATATTAAGTGAGAAAATGCTAATAAAATCAAATTGGTTCCATTAAAAATTAAAAGCATATACGTTACATATATTATAATAATTATTTACTAGCTAATCTGACAGACGTTGTCCTAAAAAGTCCTAGAACCTGATTGTAGCGCTCTCTACCAGGACCCACTCAAATCGATTCAAAAATCGGTAGAACCCTTCTCGAGTAATGAAATTGTTAAATATTTTGTAAAAAGGGTAACTATAGATACTTAGTTTCTTGCTGGCTCTTTGCAATAGAACAAAATCAATCCAAACCTGTGATAAAGTTTAGAACAATCAGCCAATAGCAGTCTACTATTGGACACAGGCATTTACCTTCCGAGTAAAATTTGAAGTTGAGGAAGGTGAACTATTAATTCAAATATGAAATTAATGGTCTACTTGAGTGCCTAATAATGTTTTGAGTTTGATCACTTTAAATTAAAATATTTATTTTGGTTCTCTATTATTTATCGCAGACGCAGTTCGTAAACGCAGCTAACATCTGATTTTCCATTTATGTGAACGACTTTGCTACAAGCAACATGTTGGAAAGAAAACTATAAAGATAAAAATAAACATCGAACTGAAGTTAATTCTAATTTAAAATTCAAACAAAGAAAACTTAAAATATAATGTAAAGATGTTATTTTGCGAATATACTTAAGAAATAAAAAGGAAAACTTCGACAATATCAAACGGAAACTTAATAGAAAGAGATGATTGAAACAAACCCTGTAAAAGTTTGGGACACGTCCCTTCCTAAGTGTATTAAACCGCCTAAACTTTGGTAAAAAGTGAAAGGAGACAAAGTGAAATAATATAAATACTTTCAATAATAAAAAGTTGATATTGGAACAAGTTTTCTTTTGATGGTTTGAATCATGAGCGGTGAGCGGGCAACCGAGAATCGCTTAGCTTGACTTAAAAACTGCAAAACTAGAAAGGTCTACTGATTTTTAAAGTAGCTATAAAACCTTCATTACACGTGTGGATTCCTTACTCGACCCGACAACAAAGGCAAAACAACATTAATAATGCGTTCGCGAACTACTTAGGGAATTCATTGCAAAATTTATTTTCGGTGTTTAGAGACGGTGTTCCTCGCTCGTAATTTGCGCCATACTGAAATGTCGAAGTTGGACAGAGGGGCGCACCATGGGAGACGACGTGGAAAATTTTCAGCGTGCATTATGATAAGCACACCGGGGAACCCGACGGAAAGTAACCACAAACCGAATGTGGTGAAAGTTTGGAAAGTGTCGTGATTTTATATAAACTAGAGAGCTTTCTGCAATATCAATGTTGATAAAAATTACGCTCATTGTGAATACTGAAAAGTGAGGAAAAGTCTTTAGCATATTTTATTTGAATATTTCGATTTTCAGAACAAAAGTTGTTTACGTTGCGTTATGTAGTAAAAATCGACCAAGTGCGAGTCGGACTCGCGCACGAAGGGTTCCGTATCCATTATCTATAAACACGACATAAAAATCCCGTTTGTTGTAAGGAAGCCCCCTTAAATATTTGTTTTATTTGAATTTCAGTATTTATTTTTAAAGTGAATATATAACTTAATATTCTGTGAATATGTCAAGCGTCTATCTATTGCCGTTATCAATTTCGAGTAAAAACGAGCAAAAAAATCACATTTGTTGTGTGGGAGCCCAATATTTATTTAATAATATCTCTTTTATTCTGTTTTTTAGGATTTGTTGTTATAGCTGCAACAGAAATCCATTTTCTGTGAAAATTTCAACTGTTTAAATATCACGGTTCATGAGATACAGCCTGGTAACAAACGGACAGCGGAGTCTTTAGTAATAGGGTCCCGTTTTTTACCCTCTGGGTACGGAACCCTTAAAAAGTAACAACGAACATGAATACAAAAAACTATTCCGACCATAGATAAAGGGGTTAAGGGCTGCGACTATTTAAATGAAGCTAAAACGGTAATGGTAACAAAGATTGTAATAAGTCTAAAATCATGTCGAAAAATTTTGTTAAATGATTTAAATTACCTGCAAAGAACTTGCACTTATTAAAATATTTAAACAAATATTTTTTTTTGTAGCAGTAATAAAAATTTCAAAACAAATTGTATAAGTTACAGTAGTAGTAGTAAAAATATCTATATTGTTATTTAAAAGTTACAGTCATAAAAATATATTTGTCAATAATGTTCCAAGTTCCAAGTTAAACTTGTTACTTAACGAAAACTTGTATTTGAAGTAAACAGATACAAAAGACCTCACTGATAGAAAAGAAGTTATATTCCATTGCGAAAAATAAATATTGAAAAATCAAACATATGTAGTTCTAATACTTAGATCTGTACTTTATTAATATAATAAAGCTGAAGAGTTTGTTTTTTTGATTGAAGGCGATAATCTCTGCCTTTACTAGTCGGATTTAAATAATTATTTTTGCATCCGATAGCCGAATTATTAAGTTGAAGATTATAGGCTACTTAACATAGATTGTGCTACAGCGCAAAAGAAAATCTACTTTAAACCAGCCACTTTATATATAAAAGTAAGATATTATAATGAACTAGAATGGCCGATATAGTAGTAGTAACCTGAAATGGCGATGGGTAGGCCACATAGCAGCTAAATTTATGAACGATGGGGAAAGAAGGTTCTAGCCTAGAGTGCACGAACCGGAAAACGCTGTTGAAAACCATTCAACTATTGGATTGACGACTGATAAGTGCTGCTAGATTGATTGATCTAAGTGGTTCTTGAAATCGATTCCAATCACCAAAAATAAGAAATAAGCATGCAGATTTAAGAATCCGCGTGCAAATTCATTCATTTCGGATATTCAAAGAGGAAAGTTATGTCTGGCAGTTGATGTATTACGGCTGCTATGATGATGATAGCAATGCATAGATAATATTACCTGTAGAATTGAGCTCAGAATATTTTTAAGCTACAGCGGGATATCGAAATGAATCCATATACATAACATTCTTCATGTAGTATGCACTATGGTTGCGTAAACGTGATTTTACCCTTTACCCGCTTTATGCAAGGATACTACTCATGAAGGTATATTTACTTATCCCCAGTATTTAAATAAAATAAAGAAAGACAGAATGTGAGTTAGTTTATTTCTGTGTTTATAAAAATGAAACCCATAATTATTGAAATTATTTATACATATAAAATTGTAAACGATTGGGTATCTGTACATAAAAATACTCAAGAAACACTTAACAACAACTCTTAATAAACATATAGAAGCCAATTTATCTCTGACTTCATGCACAACATGTACTCATACACCATCCATGCAAACTAAATTGCGGGTATAATAAAATAAAGATACTATTGAAGTTTTTTGTAGTAAATACAATGTCAATAAACCGTTTCGATATAGGTTTATGCCTAAAATAAAAGTCTATACATACAGCCTTTGATAGCCAAAAATATTATTGAGAGGCATTCAAATTAAAATCTAACATTTTCAATTTATTTTGGTTACATTTAAGTTTTAACAGAGAATTTCTCACTTCTAATTCTCTGAAAGGCTGATAACGTACGAGTAAAACTATTTTCTAAAGCATGTCCAGCATATTTCATGTAATCTAAACCCTGTTTCTTTTTATCTTAATACACGTTTAGAAAGCTATATATTTGATTTATTCGTATTTTCGACGCTCTGCCTCGATGTAGGTACTAGGTCTCTATAAGACGTCGTGCATCACGTTATCGTTCACTCAAACATTTCGACAAGATCGCTTATCTACACCAGTATCTTCATCTTACCAGCCGATATCTAATATACGCTCTCATGCTACTATTTATACTTTTAAATTTTGTGCATTTAGAATATTTATTAAAACATTTTTTGAATAAAAAAAAAATATTCTATCTGTATATGTATCCAATGTTTGCTACTCTAATGGATACATTATTAAAATTTTAGTGTTTAATAATAACTTGTGTGTTTCTTATATTTATTTCTCGCCATCTACATCTTCTCAATATCTTTTATGATAATATGCCATAAAAATGCTTTTAGCAAACTTAACTAGAGTCTTTTCAGCATATATCATATACATAGACACAAAAAAAAATTTGGAAGCTGTATATATAAGGTAAAAATATATAATATATACTAGGCAAACATGGATTCACAGCAAATCTGTTTACATGACAACTGTAATACCTACTGCAGACGAGGAGAGAATTAATGAATGAGCAGGATATCACTTTCTAAGCTAACATCGGTAGCTACTAATAATAGCCACCCTAGAACCACCCTTTAAGAATCCAACTAATAGAAAGTGCAGAGACAGGCGACGATCCATCACTGGTCCCTCGCCAATGTATTATTTATGGGAGGAAAGCAAACGCAACCCACTGCTAATCTTTCAATATCTTAAGAATTTTGGGGACATCTGACTTGGGGATTCAAGGAATCTCGCAAATGTCGGCAAAATCAAAATCACCTTTGAAGCTGACACATTAGAGCATACTTCAGAATAACATGGTTATATCGTTCCTACTGATAACAGTACGCAGGAATGCACGTTACTATATGCAGTTGATGACGACTTTAAATTAATAGCAGTAAAGGATACTTTAGTCAGATCGGAAAGTAAAGTAAGCGTACTTTTGCTAGAATAATTGTAGGATTTGTTTGTTTTACTCAGAAATGAGAGTAATGCGGTGTGCATCGAACAAGGAATAAAATTAATGGTGCTTTCTTAATGAATTTTCGTTATGAGAGTCACTGGTGGTAATGGAATTGCTTTTATTGTAAATGGATTGTTTATTACACAAGTTGAGTTCCTGATCGATAAAATATTACTTATTTATAACACATTAATAGACGTTGTTTTTAATTTTTTCAATTCATGCGTCGAATTGTTCAACAACTATCACCTCGAAAATATGTTTTTTTTTTTAAAAAAGTCCATAATGGGTAATGCATTCTTAAAGTAGCTCCGGCTATTTTTTTTAAATTCCTACACATAAAATAGATATAAGTACTTATGCCTAAGCGAGTGCAATCCAAAAAATACACGTGAATAAAGTGTAGGTTTTTAATACGATAGTAAGTAATTGTTTTATTTTACGCAATAACAAAAAGATAAAGAAGAAAAAATGAAATTCCTAAAACAATTATGATTATTTAATTTAAAAAAATAAGCTTTACGATAAATATGTATGTTTTATGAATTTTATTTTCTTCTTTCTACTGAAACGTAGTCTCGTAGCAATAAGAGTAAGAATCTAACTGTTGGCGTTTGGAGAAAGCTATGTTGGGTTTTATTTACGACATAAAATTCGGAATAAGGAAATTTGCCGAAGAACTAAAGTCATCGACATAGGTCAGATAGAAAGCTCATGCAGAAAAACGCAGGCAAAATTACTCGCGAACATAGGCCAAATAGCAAGCTCAAGTGGAAATAGGCAGGCCATATCGCTCGTCCAACCGATAACCGATAGGGAAGAAAGGTTACGAATCCGAAGACGCAACGTAGCTTTCTACCAGGTGGAGCGACGGACGAGCTGATCACACCCGCAGCAGGGTTGGGCGCGAGCGTCTCTCGATAGACCGTAGTGGAGACATATAGGAGAGGCCTGCGATCAGCAGTGGACCTATTTCGGCTAAGGCAACGGCAATGACCTTTTCTACAGCTGCAATTCTCTCTCTGATAATTTCTTTAGGCCTCTGATCGCGTAAATTGCTGACATATATTTCAATATTTATTCATCATGACTCATAATTATCGAACATATTAGGTATCTAAATGTGAAATGTCTCTTAAACGTAAGCAAATCGGAAATAGGTGAAAATTAATTTGCAAGGTTTCCATACACTCACACTTAACATAACTAGAAGTGATTCAATAAAAAGTGTTAAAAGCATATTAAGTGGTTCTACTATGAAAATAAGAGGCTATGGAAATTTTATGTCGAGCTTCTGCTAATTTGACATGCAAAAAACATTTATTATAAATGTATGTAGTTTTCAATTCCTTTTTCTCTAACAAATAATTTTAAAAGCATTCAACATTTTTTAAATTTCGAAACGAAAAAAAATCTTTCATATTACTCAAAATAAAACTGAGCGTCTGCAGTCTATTTCTATAAATACATCACTTAGTTAGTGATGAAGAAAAAATATATTTTCAAGATTGAAAGCAGCAGACAGAGGGGACCCAGAATAGCTCCCTGTGGGACTCTTCGCGATGTAACGAGAGCGGGCTTGTTGTTCCCGATTCTGTTGCTTCGCATGATGCGGTGGATTCAGTTTCATTTAGTTAGTTGATATTTTTTTACGTTTACTCCAGTTGATGTAAATATTTAAGAAAACTGTTGAACTATGAACTCGGGTTAATATGTAACATAGTGTAACCGTAGTCAAATGAGAGTTAAGTAACTTTAATACGCAATGACTAAAGAAAACATTTCCTATTTCTGAAATTCAGCTATATTTTATTTTTAAATTATTTATATTTTTTCTGTAGTTACCTAATGTTAATAGATCATTAAAAAGCATTGAATTATAGATATTAATTTTAGTACTATATATTTATCATTAAACAATACATTTATAAATCAAGGTTTAAATAAGGAACATTCAAAACTTTTTTAAAAATAATAATTAAAGAATAAAGAGACATATATTTATTATTCTTTACTTTGTCAAAGGGCATCATGAGAACAGTTAATAGTGGAAAGTAAAATATTATGGAAATAACATACATTAGTAAGTAATTCTGAAGTGTTTAGAAACATATAGTGAAACATTGTGACATATACAAACACATACACAAAATTATAAATATGTTAATAATTTTTATAAAAGAAAATGACTTGTAAAAACTTTTTAAAGTGACAGTCGAACCACAACACTTGCTAAAAGATTTAAAAACAAATCAATGACTTATGTCTTATTAAGACTTTGCTACCTTAATCAAAATCAATTATGCGCATATTTTATTCCTATTTCAAATTCTCAATATTAACACTTATAAACACATAGTCAACAACTAGAAAACTAGAAAAAAAAATTATCTTACCAAATAAACAACGCTTTAACTATTGTAAAAAAACTTACCTGAAACAAAATCATTATACAACTATTAACATATAAGAATGCAAAAAACCTAATAAGACCGTAAAGAATAAGAATAAAAAATAGCAACCCAACTCAAAGGAATCGAAAACCATTGTCTATTCATCACTGAGAAGTTCTTAATTTAAAAAATGCCCGCTTGTAATCGAGTTGATGTAAATGAACCGGCGGCGTCCGCGCAACTCATTATCGTACTCATAACGAGCGTTCGAAAATCAACTGAACACCCAACGGCTATTGTCTCGCATTCAAATATAGATGAGGTCGTGAACATCGATTTTATTATGGAATCGCGAAAATCGATTTTACCATTTCATTTGCATATTTCTTACTATCATTATATTGACATAATGTTTTTAAAATGATCTTGGACGACTCGACCTAGAATGCGCCGGGACGCTGCCAAAATAATTGACAAAGCCGATGTCATCGCGACGCGTTGCCAGAGAGCATATTTCGCAATTCACAAATCTAATTCTGGCCTAATGCCGCTGTCAAAACACAGACTATTTCTATTTATTTTACGATCCCAATACCTGTTTTTGTTTTCTGCTAAAATTCTATTTATTTTGTTTCTATTTATTTCAGAAGAAGATGCGAAAAGCAAATAATAAAATGATCAATCTAATTAATCTACACTGGCCAACAATCAATAGTCCGTCTAATTCGAGCATTATCCAATAGAAAGTTCGAAATTCAAACCCGCATGTTCAAATTAATGTCGGTCCGTTTAAGAAAACAATTGACACGATCGCACGTTCGGGATGGTTCGTTCAACCCGTTCGTGAATCATCGGGTGCATTCGGGTTGGCATCAGGCCTAATCGTTGAGTGTCGGGCTCGCATATATTTCCGGCGCCGTCATCGAGGTTCATTCTTCAGCTGGTTGGGAGCGTTCGCTGACTGACGGGGTAGTACCGGGGTTTTGTTGCTATTGACAAATTGACGCCTCGACGCCGTCGTCCGTCGGGGACCGATCACCTGTGCTGTCCGCTCTTTCATTCACTTGTCCGCTCCCACAATGTAACACCTTGTTGCTATGTTGCCATTTCAAAATGCACTTATCTTTGAATGCAAGTCAGATAACTGAAAAAGGCAGTTTGAAACACCCGGCTTAGGGTGATTTTTCAACTGCCAAGTTTAAATTTTTACACTTTTATAGATACAGTTGGAAACCCACTTCTGTCAGTACGAAAATTAACTGTCAAACTTCCGTTCCAAAATGAGTGGAAAATCAACTTTACTGGGCGATAATCACTCGGCGATGAATTGGAACATAGCCTAAATGCATCAAACGAAACGCGACTCATAAATAGTAAAAGAAATTGAAATAGAGACAGACAGGGAAAAAATGCTCCCACTAAAATTAAAATAATAAAAAAAATACTAAGTGTAAATAATTACTTTGCGTAAAAAATCGTATCTGAGAAAACTTAGAAGTATTAAAAGCTCATAAATATAAATTGGTTTTAATATGGCACCAGATCTAATGAATCTAGCAGCTCAAAATCAAAATTAAATCAATCGATAACAAAAATTTAAAGAAGAAAGTTATTCTGGTCGGTAGATACTAGGACGGCATAAGTGTGCTGGAGCTATTCTGACATGAGCTCACTAACGAGAGGTAACTCGACCCTGTAAGCGATACGCTCATTAGGCGAGTTCTTCGTCTATGCAGGCAAGTCTGGCAAGTACTTTTAGAAGAAAACCTTCAGTTAATGTAATAGTCTTTTGCTGTAATTCAGATAAAATCTTAAATCTTTTATTAAAACAGAAGATATAAATGTAATAAAAAGACATTGACATATTGTAGACAAAGAAATAGTTGAGAGAGAAAACACAGGACAAAAGCAGAAAAAATAATAAAAGATAGGATATTACTGCTAAGGAGAAAAAAAATATTGGCCCACTAGTGTATGGTAAATATAAAAAACAAAATTTTAAAAAATGTGTTCAACAAGCAAAAAGAGTAATGCTTTGCTTTGATAACGTAATATAAATAATATATCAGGTTTGAGGCAAAGATTAAAGAAGTTATAGACGAGACACAGTTAAATATCTACAGACACCAAGAAAAACAACCAACAAAGTGATAATTAAAACGGAGCCGCGAATGTCATTCAGGCGGTTGATGCAAAAAGCTATCTGGCGCTCCGATTTCACTCGTCGTATTTTCAAAATCGTCGCGCGGTCATCTTTAAGCTTGAATTCTTTAAGAAACAATATCAAAAGGGCCTATTAGTCAGAGGTCCTATTTTGAATTCTGAATCTTAACGATTTGTCATAAGTTCGAAAATTGATAAAGGTGAGGTGCGATATGTACCTGAATGTATACAGTTACACAAATGTATGTGATTGTGTGTCGCGAGAGGCAAGCGCACGGCTTTGCACGAGTGAATTATTTCCAAGATAGTTTCAAAGATATTGAAAGTTGTATGTACAAAATAAAACAAATTGAAAGTAAGCAAATTGAGCTTTCGTGTGGATTTGAATCTTATTTGTAGCTTTAAGCTTTTAGTTTATAGTTTTCCGATGAGTGCATTGTGTAATTGCTCCTATGACTATTTCTTATAAGTACATCGTGAAAAATAAGCTGAATTGATTTAACAAAATTGTGAATTATTTAAATGAAATCATTGTGGAAAACGAAATCCTATTTGGATATAGAATGCTTTTAGTTTTACCAGAGAGCCAGGATGGTACAATCAAAAAATCTTTTTCATTCGTAAATTTAGCTAAAGTAAAAGGTAGTTTCTTGTTTCTACAATATAGGTTTCTACACTTATTATTCCCACTTTCCCAGATGCAGGGTACGTGAGATACCACAGTTTTCACTGAATTGCAGCCTCTAGTATTCACAATAAATTTAGAGAAATATATATGAGTATTTAGAAGATATAAATTATACATAATTTATATAATAATATCATAAAAATATGCACTATTTTCAGAAACAGAACCCGTTACAATGTAAATGGTTCCTGAGAAATAGATTTAAAAAAGGGCGAAGATGTTTTTTATGAGTTTCAGAAGAAAATAAAACTTAATTTTGAGGTAAATGGGTACACCTAGGGTCTAAAAGTATAGAATAAAGAAGACCTTTATTTTGTTTTGATTGCAAGATTTCTGAGTTCTCTTATTTATAGAAAGCCATTTCAACTGTATTTTTCAACGACATCCAGAGACACGATCGACGAGACTGTTACTGAATAAGATCAAAATAACATTCGTCATCATAGTCTAAAATTGGTAGAAGAAGAGAGTTAATAAGAATAATGTACAAATGGGATTTTTTTTTAAGGTGTTTTAACGAATGTAGAGAAACCTTGAGATGTCCAACTTAAATCACTGTCTTCATATAATCGGACCCAGATTCTTTACTTAATTCGTATATGGTATAACACAACTAATGGTCATTTTTACTAATAAAACTTAAATTTGAGTTAGTTTTTTATTTATAAAAGTATACTAGCTGTCTCGGGGAACGTCGTTTCGCGATAGCTTATACACTTGAATAGATAAATACAGGACGGCGTTCCCAGTCCTATGTCATACAAATTTATACACTCCCTTTTTAATAAAACTAACAGCGTCACCTGTCGTATCCAACTTTTGTGATTAACTTTTTGTGCACTAAACCAATATATACAATATAGCATATTTACAAAATAATATTAATAACTCGATCATCGTGCCACGTACCGGGTCCAATTATGAATTTAAACTATCTAGAAACTCACTCAAACACATCATCAAAACCGGTGCTGCCGTTAAGGAGTTCAAAAACTTTCGTACATATATATAAAGAATACTATCGACGCAGGAATAAACGTACATATTTTGGGCATATACTTATAACAGCCTGATTCCAGCCCTGTGACTGGTCTCAAGTCAACGTGTAGTATGTAATCGTTCACTTAAGTTATTAAGTAATAAGTTAACGTTCAAGAAACTAATTTAGCAATTCAAGTTTAGAAAATGACTAAATATAAGTGAAGTAGGTAACTTTTTTGTAAGTAAAACCCAATTCGTTATACATTTTATTATTAAGTGATGTTAGAAAATACACATTAAAGGCCGACCGCCGCATATCTAGCGACAAAAACTGTACTAGAATCTTGCGAGTGAATTTATTTCTTTATCCAGCACCTGCTAGACCTTGTTTGACTGATTGTATCTTTAACTTGCTATAGAAGTTCTTTACTAGTTTTAGTCTATGACATTTTTTATCACTGTTGGTTATGTTGCCAGCTAGAGTTATTAGTGTTTTTTTATTAAAATTATCCAAGTAACAACTAAAATAATCATACTATACCTACATTTAAAATAATAAGCTTCTTATAATTCGTAATATCCAGCGAATCTAAAATGAAATCTTTGAAATCGCAAAGAAAATTAAAAATATGTAAGGGTTTTGATGATATTTTTTCAATATCAAAAACGCTTCTCTCAATCTTTGTATATTTAATCGTTCAATAA
This sequence comes from Apoda limacodes, assembly GCA_946406115.1. NCBI lineage: Eukaryota > Metazoa > Arthropoda > Insecta > Lepidoptera > Limacodidae > Apoda > Apoda limacodes. Next base: position 17,105,396 of record OX291542.1, read on the forward strand.
AAAAATGTTAGGTGATAAAACATATCATTTATTCATTTTCATAGCATAGCTATGTATGATTTCTGCGACTCGAATTTTAAATTGGAACGAATCATGCACCCGAAATTTAAAATTGTAATAACAGCAGACGCTGTAGCATTTGAAATTTAATAAACGGATCCTTCCACGGAGACTGTTTATACTTTTTAATTTTACGATTATCTCATGACCTTCGATACCATGCTCGAATGAATACATCGCGACTTTTTTTACACCGTTCACTTGTTCCTTTTTCGAAACAGTTATAAATTGAAAATTGTATAATGTTGTTCATCATAACGGCATAAACGAAACCTTTTTTCTCTTAGTCCATAATAACGGACTATTCTACATCTTTATTTCTTTTAACTGTTTTTGAACCGTGGGTGTTTAAAAATGTTTTTAAAAAAATAAAAAAGAACTGGAATTCGACTTTGACGAAATTTAACTTTATTTAAGTTATTGGAGTTGCTAAGTTAAAACACGTGTGTCGGTGCTGGGTTCGTTTCCCGGGTAAATTTAGAACATCCGCGACGGGAAAGGGGGACGGAGGAATTAGTAACGAAGCACCTTTTTATAGAAGCGGCGCGTCGACTCGCGTCCAACCACTATCTCGTAAACACACTCCGGTGTATGGCGTAAATGATAAATTACCTCTAACGAGGTTTAATAACTCTTTTTAAATTTTGAATTTAGAACACGGATACTTCACATCAGTTGGGACAGATTCAAACGTAGAACGCCTCTGACCATAGACATGTCAATCTTTTTTTTTTTATAGGCGCGCGCGAAAATTAGTTTCATGGGAACCGCCAATCAGGTGTGCGCGTTTAGAATAAAAATGGCTTATTTTTACATGATTTTCCAGTAAAACTGGCAAGAGACGTAGCCAAGCAGCTACTTCTTTGCCGTTTGAATACAAAATACATTATAAGTGCACGTATTTGCATTTTGAATTACGCGCTCGAGGCTCAGGAGGTTAAACGCGAATTGTGAGGAATAAAGTAATAACCTTATACTGCTCATGCTCGACCAGCTATTGGTTGTCACTAATCCAGTATAATAAAATTAAATATTGGTTATTTATTTTCATGTTCTCATATTGTATGTTCCTTGTTTGTACCTGCTCGACAAAATCCAAAAATATGTTATGCAAATCCAACCTAAAGCAAATCAGGCCTACACTAATATTGTATATTCTGAATTTCATTACATCCTAATCAATAACGTGATTTGGAACATCAACTACAAGGTCTAATAATCAAGCATTATCTTTCGCTTTTATTTTAAAAATAAATAATTCCACTACTATAAACTCTAATAAAACACATTGATTCTGTCAGTATCGATTTTTATTGTCTTGCAATACTTATAAAGGATGAGTGTTCTGTTAGTCATAGGCGTGCTTGAATCCTTCAATGCATTTAAGAGTCCAGTCTGTACGTTCGATTATTATTAATCACCTGGGCGAATAGCCCTATAATTACAGTAAATAAATTTCTAATGAAAATAGAACATCTAGTCTTTACTATTTGCACTTAAAAGTCCTTCGGGTCATGTTCAACCGTTGATTCCATAAACGTGAGGTAATTGTTTAAAATTAAATTATCTAACATGGATTTTTGTTTTTGTTATACGATTTAAAAGCACACCTGACCTGGTAATTGCTTTGTGTAAGTGTTTGCACTATTTAAAAATCGACATTTTAGTTCTAATAGCTCTTGACTATAAAAATTATCAAATAAACCATGCAGCTTTTTTCATTCTCGGCTATTATTGACCCGAAAAACCTAAGATAACATTTCTTAACATTAATAGACGTTAGTTTAATTTTACAATACTAATATTTAAATAGCGAATGCCAAACTAATAATTGTCATGAAGTCGTTATTAATAATTGTCATAATTTTGTTAATAACTACTTTTTCTATGATAAATTTAATCTTAGTTTATGGTCAATATGACCGTAAAAATCTAGGAAGGTTAAAATTGTAGTGCATGTCTAAAATAGCTGTTTTTAATTGGTTAAATCTGGTTTTTTTATTGAGACTATAAATTTAGTATTTAAATTTGGTTTGTAATAAGTAGATATAAAGAGGAAATTTAAACAAAATGAAAATTTGAAAGAGTAGATACGTACTTATGTAACTGTAACAAGCTCAATAATCTTAAACAATCTATCGAATGTGATATAGAAATTGAGCCAGAGACAAGACAATTACTTATTGGTATCAGAAGTTTAAATACGCGTCGGACGTGTCGATCGGTATCTGCTCGCTGACTGACAACACTATTGGGTAGGCGTGTTCCACTCACTGTACTTACCTACCGCAGAAATTGATAACTATTTGCTAGTCTGTGGCTATAGGTTGTATTTGCTTCTGGGGCCTACCTAATGGCATTCATTTTCTAATGTTACCAAAATCTACACTGGGAACAGTCTCGAGATATTCGAACTCGAGGAAAATGTATGCGAGTTCATTCACGGGTTTCGAGAGGTAAATTTGACTTCCATACATTTTTGTTTCGAATTCCAGAGTCCAAATAGCTCAAGACTATTCCCAATAAGGTCCTTGACCTGATTGCAAGAGTAGACTTAGAAAAATATTAATGTGATTGAATATACAAAGATTAACACGAATCGTATTTTTTAACAGTTCAGAACTAAAGTAAAAAAAAAAATTAATTCGTTAGTTATGAATTTTAATTAATAAACTAAGTTGAAATCATAATAAATACTTAACGTCGCTTTGTTGCTCCTATAATTTAAAAGAGTAACAAAACAAAGGTAAGTGCAAGACAGATGAATGAAATAATAAAATTAATATCGTCAGTAATACTATTATAAATATGGGAAACAAATATTATGCAAATACCTATTTTGTAATAATAAATAGTGTTAAGTTTAATGAGACCACGGTGCGTGTTTGTTTGTTGTAGGGAATGCGACGCACTAGTCGATCGCAATCTTTACTGGAATGCTCGCGGGCTGCATGGCAATAGACCTTAGCCAATGTTGACCACGGTCTGGCCGAACGCATCACTTAGACGCGACACTGTAAAAAGACTTTATTTAATTTTGAATTTAAGCAATATGTAGGTATTTAGTAACTCTAACTAAATATGACTGGGTAGGGGATAATCGGTGGCTGGATACACACCCTCATCATAATGTGGGCGACAGCGTTTTTACCACAACCACGGTACTGTAGTCTTGCGTGGTCAGGCCTTCGCCGCAACACTGCTTTTGATACTTACTGTGTATCTGGACCAAAAGCCAAAAGCCATCTTAGGCTTTATTCATAAATGTCTCATAAGTAATAAATCACTAGCTTTAAAGGATAAAAAAATTGACAAGGAATAGAATAATGCCCCCTTTGCCAGTTTTCGAGGAACTTATACTATGAGGAATGACATTATGAGCTAAAAAAAAGTAAATGTTTAACTTATACCAAATTTTTGTTTGTAATAAGTATACTTTGGTTAAGGTAGAATTAAGCAAGCATTTCATTTAACATTAAAATTGACTCATGCGTATATGTGAAATAAAATCGCTTTTTGACAACCGTTGCTACCGAATAAACTACGCGACCAAAGTCACTGGCAGAAAGTACAGTTATCCTTTTTAAATGGAAAACAGCTTAATTTGAACACAGAAAACGGATTAGAACAGTAATTCAAATCTTTGTACTCTGATCAACTGATAAATTAATTCACACGGTACAATTCCTTAACTTTACTACCATCGTGTTAGCGAAGGAAGCTCATCCAAATTTTACATTCAACTGGTAATATTTGATTCGGAGATAAAAAGAAACGGTAAAAAATAAACAAGTCTGACTGACTGACTTAGATATAAATTTATTAGTAATAAAATTTGATGAATAATTAATTATTTTGATTTTAGCACTAATCAAGTGCATTTGTAGTGTCAATAAGTTGAAGTGCAGGTACTGATTAGACATTCATATATTTGTAAAATGTTTGCCCTAGGTACTGAAAGAAACTATAGGACTGCAGCAGCTTAGTGCGGGTTCAGAGAAACTTTCTCCCGCGAACGATTAGGTTTTGGAATGATCTCCCTGCCAAGGTTTTCTCTAAGTACTACAGTATAGGGTTCTTCAAAAAAGAAGTTATTGGATTTTTGGATGGTCGGCAACGTGACCGCTTTCCATCAGGCGGACCATAGGCCTGTTTGCCACCTTAAAGGTATATAAAAGAAATAGTATCATTTTATATATATTATAATTTATTATCGTCATAATTGTAATTTTATTATTTAATAGGTAATTGACTAATTGATTGATATAAAGAGGATAGAGTTTTTTAATCTAATAGATTTATAAATTATTGAATAGGTAGGATTTTTTTATAGAAAAAAATAAACAAAAGGCTAATAAAATTTCATTTATTAAGTTTTATTTAAACTTAAAAGTATTAATATAATTGTTAAAATGTAAATTATTTGATTGATTTTATCCGCAAAATTTGGGAATTAACAAGACGTTTATAATGGTCAATAAACAACTTCAATCATGGATGGAATGAGGCTGGTATTATTAAAAATAAAATGACTCATCATTTCATAATTGCGAAAATATATGAACACTTGCATTTCTACTACATAAAGCATAAATTCCAGTAGCAATTGATTTTCTGCTCGTAAAAATAAACTTGTTCAGGACACTTATTGGATTGACATATCGCGAACTCAATCTAACGTTTTCGAGTTCTTAACTTGATTAAAGATTCTGGTATGAAGTTCTTATAAGTTGTTATTTGACGTTCAAGAGTGTGCCAATGCATGTCCGAGGAAGCTAAATGAGTAAATACAGTAACGAGTGCACAAGAAAGGGACAAGTATATGTTCGGCAAAGGTATTCTGTATTTACTGTGCTTATTTGGGTTCCGTACCTAAAACGAAGCTCTATTACTAAGCCTACACTGTCTGTCTGTCTAATTTAAAAGACATTTTTACAGAATATGTGATATAATGGAAGATTACCTAAAAAATAATAAAAAGTTCATAAAGTAAAAATTTAAGGGGAAGACCATACAAGAAACACGTTTTCAATCATACACAAAATACAGAAAACAGAATGCCCGTCCGGCGCGTAGGAGAATTTTTCTATCAGAAATTTAAACCAGCTATTGTAGGTAGGACTAAACACACGTGTACACGACTTTATAATAGTTGTTTGGTTAATACCAGTCGAACAAATTAGTAAATTGTATTTATTTTGGCTTCAAGATAGTTGAATTATGTTGGTATTAGTAAAAACCATATTAAAATTTGTCAAAAACAAATTTTGATATTCATACCTAATAATTTATTAGTTTATATTATTCTTATGTTTATTTATAACCGTTAATCTATATCTTATAAAAGTTTGTAGGTAATTATGTAGTAAGTACTAAACCGAATCGATATTGAATGCTTTGACTATTAGAAAACTACGCTATCTCTGTGTAAAATAGATTATAAATTAATTAGACTTAAATAACTTTTTAGTTTGAAATATCATTTGTATAAAAAAAGGCATCTATTTCTTCACGTTGCATAAAAGCAATGAGATGAGCTGCTTTTTGTCACAGGGTTGGGTGTAGGAGCTTAAAAGGATATAAAAAAATTTATCCGGTAGTTCCCATGGTAATTTCTTTTCGGGGGCACTTTTTCGCACATCGTATCAGCTCCAAGAGACAGAGCACAAATAATACTTTTATCCCGATAGAAAGTTTCATCAAAGTAGTTTCATTTGTCTAGTTTAAAAAAAATAATGGATCAAATTTTCCGCTTACGGTTTAAATTTAACCAACAATTCGGGTGTGACAAATATTCAACCTTACGTCTATAGCAGCTAAAATGATTTCTGCAATTCACTGTGCAATACCTTTCGGTGTCGCCTTAAGACATTTGAAATTCAAGTCCTTTTTCCTTGGCTGTTACATTTGAGTTCAAAGAAGCACAGAACGCATGTGCCAGCGCCGTGTCGCCATCTGTCACAGTCCGCGCTACACCGCCGCGACACTCCTGCACTCCTGGTAATTCTAATTATAGCATTCTTTCTAATTAATTAGAAGCCACCCTACTCTTTTAAATTAAAAAAAATACTCTCAAGAAAAACATAAAAAAAAAATATAATTTTTTTGAAATATAAATCCAGATGTGCGGTTAATTTCGGAAACATTACTAAAATATGATCAGAGTAGAATCACATAATAAAATATATAAGTAAAAAGCACTAGATAGATGGAGTAGGGTTCTGCACTTACTTGTTTTTCCCTGCATAATTCAAAAGTGTCATACAGAGAGAACTAAAAAAAAAGTTTACAAGTTCAAGTTTCTAGGTATCCAGTAGGTAGAAAATTATAAGAAAGAAAATTGTTTACAACTTTAGGAAGATACATTCGCACGTGATAGTATGAAAAAACTATCTCGTCTTAAAAGCCCTTTACCCTAAACAGGGTGCACTCGTACAAAAAAGTCCTTTAAAACTTGTAGATATCAATTTTTGAATTTGAGTATATGGATTGAGAATATGGTTTTGTGATGTGATAGATAACGACCCACGAACGAAGTAGACTGGAGGACCTGTAGGTACTGCAGAACCCTAAAAAAGTAAACAGAATCAAAGCAATATTTTGTATCTTATCTCGTTATGAGACACTGGTAATAGATGATACAAATTCATCATGTTACATCAATTATACAACATTTAATTAAAATATTTCATTTAATTAATGAGCCCAATTATTATTCACAATATAATTTGCGTGAAACACTCTAAAATCCTAATTTTGGATCCACATTAAAGATTAAACTGTAATTTGATTTTCTGAAGACAAAACTATCTGATGACAATGACAATGTATGTTTAAAAATATGCATGTATAACAACAAAAATTTCTTGCCTGGGTCATACCGGCTTAAAAGTCAAACAGTAGTCTAAAGACTTCTTAGTCAATGATGTATGCCTGCTCTAAAGATGAACTAACAAACGTCATCATTAGAAGAAAGATGATGATAAAGTGCTCAGCGAGGGTGACAAATAGAGATCATATGAGACAGATAATGACACAGGACACTGAGTGAGAGCTGTAAGGAACATAACACGTGAATATAAAAACTCAGACCGTTGATTTCATAATTTATTTGTTACACGTTTGTCGTTGCGTGAAGATGGAGAGATACATGACCTTTTTGTAGACAACTAATGGAAAATACGCATCAGATGTGATTTGAGAAATAATTTACGATGTTTATACGGCGGATGTCGCCGCACGCAGTGCCATAGACAACCACTTTTATTCATAAATGTCGTTACCAGTCACAGTCACAAGTGTCGAAATTTAGTAAAATAATCATTTTTTCTATAACTGGCTGTCAAAAGAAAAAAAAAACACGAAAAATATTTGAAAAATTATACACTGAATACTTAAAGAAGAGGAATTGCGAACAATAAGCAAGTAAAATTAAGAAATTTCACACCAAAGCCATTGAAGATTATGCAATGGCATTCACAAGAAAAACAAATACTTCATAGCGTCATAGCGTTACGCGATTTTGACAAAAAATATATTTTTTATATAAAAGTAACACTTACAATGGCAAATTTACAAACCGTACCAGTCATAACATAAATAGAACTACAACCATAATATCTACAATTACATGGCAATTAAAATTATTGAACAAACTCACAGCGTTATTGATGATTGATAACCTAAGATATCCAATTCTTTTTAAATAACTGGGTGCGAAAAATTTACCAATTTCAAGTAAAATTTTTACATGCAAATATGTTAATTTACAATATTACATATTAAAAATAACTACATTGAACATAATAAATTATTTTTAACATATATTTTTATAAATGATTTGTTGATATTGTTTTATTTTTCAAAATTAGAACGTTGATCTATAACAGATAACATCATAACAATAAAGGTGTTTTTGGTCATAAAAGAAGAAGAATAAATGTTATTTTAATTTCAAGTCGAATTTTCTTATTCGATTGTTTTACAAAATTAAAACGTTAATCTTGCCTTTAAGATCTCGTTCCGAAATCAATCATAACCGTATTAACCGAGTTTTGATACGCGCCAAGCCGCTGTCCGCTGCGACGTGTCCGCCATATTTCAAGTGTGTTTGAGATATAGTGTACATTTTATCAATGCATCGTCGCACTGATTTCGTAGATTTATTTACAATTATTATTACAGTTGTTAATGTACTATTCACGGTACGTTCCGTAACGTCGTTCAGCCCATTTGTTTTTTTAACATGTTCTATGTTTAAATATGACATTTATTGCGCCTTTCTTCCACTAAATTTGCTTTGTTGTACAATTTAATGTTATGTGAAACAATGAGACGTTCTATTTTAATTACAAATAGCTTAATTTTTTTAACAAATTGCAGTTTAATGTCTTATAAGTCATATTTAAATTGTTCTTTTTGTGTTTTTATTACGCTATTTTGTAGATTTTAATGGAAATATTTACGTGTAAAAGTTTCAAGCTCAAAGTTGAACGCCCCACAGATCCATCCGAGCCGATTCTGACAGTTTACGCTTCGAGCCCAAGTTGGGATAAAATATAGCTCATGTTCAGACGGATACCGTAGTGAGGGGGGTGGGACGTGGGGGGGAAGGGGAAGCGGGGGCAAGGAGGGAGGGAAGACGTCCGCAAATAGCGACCATCTCCGTGGAGCAAAACAATGCGGTATGATATTATGGTGGAGCGGCGTGCGCTTGAGGTTACAGGAATACCTTTAAAATGATTTTAAGACTAACATTTCAACCGCGATTATGCGTGAGCGTATGTTTGTTTAATTTACGCGTATTTCTAACAGTCTGCGTAGCGTTAGCGTTCAGCTGGCGAGATAGCCGGCCGAGGTTCTATTTTGTTACCGGCCTTGCCCCTCATTCCAAACATTTTTTATCGAACAATATTTAAAATTATTCATTTGTTACATTTCTAGTAACTACCTAGTACTTATTGCTTCTGACAGTAAGTATGATGCTGAGAGAAAATGAGATTTTCTACATACTCATTTATTATGGTTAAATTTTAAAGAACTATAGTTAACAAAATTTTATTACACAGATAATTTGAATAGCGTAACAAAAGCAACATAATCTTTCATCAAATACAGAAATAAAACAAAAAGCAGACAAAGATGAACAGCAAGAGTTCAAAAATCCGTAATGAGACAAAGAAGCATGGCCGTCGCCTCTATTCTCTGAAGCCACACTTTAATACATATATAATAACAAAACTAAACACAGGGAGAGACGTACGGACGAGCGACAGCCGCGAGACGAACTATAAATAAATAATGCGCCAACATTTTATTATTATCATAGCGAGAGCACGTGCGGGGACATTCCAGAGTCAAAACTGGCGCTCTATAGCGACAGTACGGGAATAAACGCAGATATTGTGAACTAGGTGAAAACTGCAGCATCTAGTATTCCAAGAAACAAACTTCTTGTTTGTACAAAAGTATACAAGCGGACGCTTGTTCAATGTTGATAGCTTGATCTACACCGGAATAATACTCTGCGTTTTTATGAACTGAGTTACTATAATAGGTTCGAAAATCGAAATCGCTAAAGTTGCGTTTTCTTTACATTTTGAGACCTGGAGAATCGTTTGCCATAATTTTTAAAGGTGATGGCTGTGTGTGTATGTTAGCCTTTTTTCCCCTCAATAACTCAAGAACCAATAAACCAAATTGCTCTCGTGACCATATCAATCTGAGAGAAAGTGAGCCAAATCGGTCCAGCTGTTTATTTATTATCGCTAAAACACTGTTTTTTTTTCTAAGACACAATAATAATTTTCATGTATAAATAAATTGTCAGATATAAAAAAAAATTCAAGAGAAGTTGCTTGCTGACTAATTTACTAAACAAAGGTTGACTTCCCATTTTACGCCTCGAAAACATAATTTTAACTTATATCCTTCATCAGATATCAATCAGTCTGGAACATTTTATTTTGCAACATTAATCGCTAATTTCAATAATTATATATATACTAGATTTTGCCAGCGGCTCCGCCCGCCCTAAATTTGGTTATGGTCGTGGAACTCCTTAATTATACTAATGAAGTTAGCTATAGCAAGTTATAGATGTAGCTATATTTCGTTTAAGCTCGGTAATAGTTTTTCCCTTTTTACATTTTTCGGGATAATTGCCAGGACCAATGTTTTCATAACAATCCGTTCAGTCGTTGACGAGTTATAAAGTAACAAACATCCATCCATCCAAACATACTTTCACAGTTATAATATTAGTGGGATTAAGATGAAGTTACGTGAGTACATCTGATATTGTAGATGTGATTTAATGTACTTTAAAGATCACAATAAAAACACTGTAAAATCCGTAACAGATGAATAAGTGCATTCTTATTTTAGTACCTATTCCAATAACAGTTCTTTTAGTACCCACTATCTGAGACAATTTCGGAACTCAAGTGGCTAATGACAAAAACACAAATTTAATGAATCGTTAAAGTTATTTATTTCTACAATAAAAACACATATATAATAAAATGTAACGAGTTTTCTTCATTTCTTTGCCACTCAGTTTTGAAAATCTTGACGCCATCACTGCTTTCATCTTGGTTGCTACTTTAGATTTTTCTCTAGCTCTATTTGGCACATTACCAATTTGCCAAACTTCCTTGGCCTCAAATATATTATGATCGGAGTGGAAAATGTTTGAATTATAAAAAAACGTTATCGTAGTGTTTAAATTGCATAAAACACTTTCGCACTTAAAAGCTAATTAGATAAGCTTACACAAAACTGACTGTATTATCATATTTAGCCACGATTCTTGTGCTAATTATACACCATTAAGTGCGAAAACAAATCTTTTACGACTGCCTATTTGAATTATAAAATCCTCCACATAGTTCGTAATGTGAATATGTTATACAGTAAAAAATATTTAATATAAAACGCTTTATTATTTCTGACATTTGATATGATATTAACAAACCTACGGCAAATATATGGGTATAGAATATAGGATATAGATTCTAATTTTGAATTGTGGCTGGCTGATTAAAAAGATATACTGGCTGCAAACAAATTTTTTCTACTTATGTAAAAGATGTAGATCTAAAATGTAAACTAACTGGCTGCTTTTAAAATTTGCTTCGGTGAAGGATAATCAAGAATTGAAACTGGTTAGTTTCGGAACGTAGGTATTCGGAATTCAAATCTTTCTATCTGTATGCTCCTGATTGGATATTATTTTAACGGACAATTAAAATTTTATGGCGAGTTTTGTACTTCGTTCATTCCACTTCCTTCTTATTAGTTAGTGGTCCTTACTTACTGATTGATCACAGTCAGTGTTTATTCGAAGCCAATTAACTTCTTATGTAAGTAGTCATAAAGTTTAATTTTCAACAACATTTAAAGTTTTTATGATCCTTATTGAGTATTAGGTGCTACACATGAGTGTTGAGACTAAGCGTCAATAAAAAATAATCGTAAAATTTTACAATAGTTTCGGATGAAACAAAGTCTTGTGTTATATGAATTAAGGTTCAAATTGGGCAGTCATTTTTAACGTTTAGTGTCGTACGTAGGGTATGTGTGAAATAAAAATCATGCGTATGCACACATTCGTTAAGAATTGACACTTATTAAGAGGATAATTTTTTTAATTGGCATGACGACATCACTTTATTTAGCGCGTTTGCATGCTCGTAGAGTGCCAGAGCCACATTGTTTGTGCGGTTCTGAATGGGTTCGTTAGTTAGCAATATTGATGATGACATTGTTTGTTATCATTTATTATTGCAAGTTGCCATTTTTAATTTTGTGGTTAATAGACTATTATTTGACAACTTTTGACTTTCGAGCGACTGAACGGAGCAAGATATGTGTTTTGGTCGTCAAAAAAAAAAATATGAGGTTTTTATGAAAAGTCGTTTTAAAGTGTTATATTTGTCTCAAAAACTCAAAACAAAATAATCGTCGTGTCGATAAAAACATCCAAAATAATAATGAATTGTTAGTTGGTATTATAGCAAAAAATATATGGATGTTTCTAATGTAAGAAACCAGAAGATAGCAAAATATGCTAAAAGATACCAAAGGACGCTAAAGAAAATGATGAATAAAAAATACCAGAGGACAGCAAAATGTGCTTCATATGTTCGAAATCTAAATTTGATCCTCTGTTACCTAAACGTACTAACCATAGCATATACACAGGCTTTAACAACGAATGCAATAGATAATACGGAACGTGTGAAAAAGATGTAGATAGCTATATTTAAAAGTAACATGTGACTGAATCCAATTACAACAATTGTCTTAATTTCGCTGCCTCAGTTTTTGCGTGCTCGTACGATATCTAACTATTTTATGCTATGCCTACACTATCATTGCGTAATATGCCATAAACATCAATATATGTGAAAATAAGCCGAAAGGAGACAAAGACACCGTAATTTATATAAAGAGGCCAAAAACAAAGACCCAAGAACACATACTTCAATAGTAGGAAATTCATTGGTTGCTTAAGTAGTTTTTTTTTATATCGACTGTAAGAAAAATTGTCGCGTAACTGTGTAGATAACCGTTAAAATCGAACCATTCTAAATTAAAATTATCCGATTTAGATTTGGTATAGAGCCTTTGGGCGTGTGACCAATTGATAATTAGAAAATGCATTCTGACTCCGTTTTTTGGGTACAGATTAGTGTACCTACTAAAGAATTAAATTATAAGATTGGCTTAGTGGGAGTTGTACTTGCACAATAAGAGTTACGTACAAAAATAGTTCTGTATGTACAAGTGGTTATATTTCTAGGAACCTTATGTTTTTTAACTGTCGAATAAAAGGCGGAGGTTCTCAATTTGACGCATATTTTTTTTTTTTTTTTTTATATATGACCACACATAACTCTTCACAAAGTAGGTAAGCCCAATTTGATGATTCTTTTTTTATATTCAATTAATAAAATTTCCATTACTAAGGGTAGAAAAAAAAGAAATGACTGATTTTTTTTATCAACTGAATTTTTACTCGTTAACCGATTTTGTTAAAACTTGGCAGACATAATATGTAGTTTTGATGACGCTACGATACTGGATTCTGCCGATCTGAAGTTGTATCAGATAATGCAGACAGAAGACAGTTTTGGAAGCTGTTCAGCGATTTACAGCAGCTACATCGTCAGCTATAACCAACGAGGAGCTTCAAATTACTTCAAATGAATCAAGGACAAAAAATATCTTGGCTACCGTAGGTAATCTATATTGTTGATATTTCCACTCGTTTTTGTTAAGGCACAGAATATAGCTACTAAAATCTCATAAAAATCTTCCTTTTAGATAATTGTTATATTTATTTATAAAAAATCATAGATGAATGAATTGAACGACATTCAATTTTGTACAAGGTGTTTTCAAAACATTAGTAAGAATGTTGTTTCTAGAAGGAACACGTGTTATACTTTTGACATGTTTTTGTGATCAACTTATGTTTGGAACATAGCTGTCAAAAAGTAAAAATAACTATGGTCTATTTGTCTTTTCTAACTACACTTGAGATCATAAAAATCGACCACCCCTTACATTTTTTGTTGCATTATTATTTACTCCATTTTTTTTATTTATAATAGCTTTTAATGTAGCAGACTTATAAACACCTGGATTAATTACCTATCCAATGATGCATAATTTGAGCATATAGAGAGTAAACACAACCAATTAGAGGGAGAAAACGGAAAGCGGAAAAATTCGCACGTTATCTCTCTGAGCGGCTGCGAGCTTAATTAAGGTATAAAAGGCTCTACTCGGAAAATTTTCTTTCAGTCCTCCAGGTCCAGTCATCTGACCTTGAGGAATGGACACCACGCCTCAAGAATCGCCGGGAGAGCGATTTGCCCGATGCTACATCAGCGAAGGTGTCCCTTATGGAGGAGGATCGTGCATGGTTTGGGGTGGGATTTCCCTAGAAGCAAAGACGGAACTTGTTTTCAGCGTCGGAGCGTCCCAGATCCGTGGATCAGAAAGATTGGCTGCTCAACGCTACGTCAGTGAAGTCCTCGAAGAGCATGTGGTCCCATTTGTTGGATTTATTGGCGACGGTTTCACTTTAATGCAAGATAATGCCAGACCACATACTGCAGCAATAGTGAGGCTACTGCTGGAAGTCTGAATTCCAGTAATGGAGTGGCCAGCGCGGAGTCCTGACTTAAACCCCACCAAGCATATGTGGGTAGAGCTAAAAAGGAGAATTCGGGCGAGAACTATAGCTCCAACGTGTCTCCAAGAGCTGCAACAAGCTGTGCAGGAAAAATGGGACGCCATTCCACAGGCATTAATTATTAGGCTCATCAGATCGATAAGAAACTGGATAGAAGAAGTCATCAGGTAGGTTTGTTTACTGGTATTTCGGCAACGGAAAATATCTTGAGGAAATCTGTATTTTTGAAAACAGACCATATGAAGTATGATTCACTATGGCACAAATTCTCTAGCCCAAAGTGAGGTAGGCTGTGCCCCAACAGTATGAGGCTGGTCAGAAATGAACAATAGAAGCGCAAAAACCGAGGAGATTACATAATTATTATTTTTTTTAATTTCTTACATAGAACTCTAAAAATATTCTAATTTTAAAACTCAATTCTGACAGTATATTTAAATTTAAACCAGATATTTAAACTAAGAACGTAGACGAATAACGGTCGATTGAGTGCCTTCTAATTTTATCCTAATTAAGGCTGATAAAAAGTCCAATACCTCTCTAGTTTATGGTCTCTAAAACCCACGCAAATAATTTATTTGTGTGTCAATGATATCTTGTTTATATCCGTCTGCGTCTTCGAGTGGTTATTTTAGTTGTCCTCATTAAACTATGTCTAGGTATGTATATATACAATACTGAACACAATCCATACTAAAATTATAAAATATTTGGTGGTCTAAAGTTTATGAAAAACAAACCTTTATTTTGATTAAAATATTTACTAGAAAAGAAACGAAATTTTCCAAATTAATAAAATATGTACTAAACTTCAAAAAAACCGAAAAACTACAAATAGAACTGATCCTCACATTAACGTCTTCCATAAAAATAAGTATACTATGTAAGGTATGTGTGTACAAAGATCTTATCACGGGAGTCACTCAAGCTTGTAGAGAGGGTCATATAGCGGAAATCTTACTGGTTTCCCAACAAATAAGCTCCGCGGGGAGCAGGCCCTCTCTGCCAGGCCCCTAATGTCACGCCGCGATGGCCCCGTTGTAAGAATAACCCATACAGACCTACGAATTTATCTGTTGAGTAAACGAAATAGGAACCTATCTGATTCATAGACTCAAAAATATTTATAAACGATCAGTAGCGACCTCAGTTACTACAAATAATTTGTTTAAGCTGTGTCTATCTACCAGTAGAACTCATTATTTAATATGAAAATGACATATTGAAATAATAAATAAATAAAAATACCACAGCTGAATAAAATTAGAATGTTTTATGAGTTTTCTTCTCTTTTAATGTGATTTTTAATATTCCTGTTTGAGGTTCTAGTGGAAGTTAGGCAGTCAATAAATTTTAATTTAATTATAATAGCAGCGTTAGTGTTATGAAGCCCTAGACTTATTTATAAAACAAATAAACATTGATTAACGCAGATTGATACTTTTTTATATTGCATTTTCACGTCAACCCAATGTGTTTGCAAAATTGCCATACGATCTGGTGACGAGAAGTTGGTAAAAATTGACTTTAAAGATGTGACGAAGGATAACGAGCCAAGTACTTAAAAGCTTTTAAAATAAATAAAATTGCCATACCATACATAGAGAACTGGGCAGCGCATTTTGCGCAAATTGTCAGTGAGACGAAGCAAATGTGTGGTGTCTTGTCTATGAGAAAAGATACCACTGGTTAACTTTGTCTCTTTCTGAAATGCGGCCAAATCCGTGAGCTTATTGCGCAGTCCATAGGATAGATTACAGTACTCGAAATCTATCTATCCTATCGAGTCCTCTGTGTAAAAATTTAAATCTGGAGTTCTATTTTTGAAAATATCTATATATCTATATCTAATATATAAATGAATGAAAATATGAATTGTATTCTCAACTAAATAAAAAAAACTAAAGATAAATCTACTGATTGACTTTCAATATTCCGTTACTGCTTATCATAATCTCTGGCCAGCCAGACACATTAGTGATAGAATGCTGTCTATTAAACAACGAAGCAAATTGGAAAAACCGATACCTTAATAAAAATCACATTTCAAGTTAAAAATCTCTCCAAAATGCTATAAAATTAAAGCCCGTCTAATTCAAGGCACGTGGGTAACTACTAAACCAGGTTCTATCAAAATATTCCTTATCTATTGAATATTCATTGAGGCAATTAAACACATTTTAAGAGAACTAATTATCAACAATATAGATAATTAAACATATACATACTTTAAATTGACTGATTAGCAATTCAAAATGGCAGAGTGCACAGATAGTAAAAGTTTCATGTAAGTAGAATCAGGTAAATAAAATAGAGGCTAGGGCAACAACGACCATGAAGACATTTAACTTGGTTGTTGGTCAGTAATTGATTGTAATGTAATGGAAATAAATAAAAGATGAAGTCAGTAATCAAGATAATAAATTGATTATTTTTATTGGTATACGGTTAGGTTTGCCCTATGCTATAAAAATAAATACTTACCTACCTACCATACCTTACCGGTAGCTTGTAGCCTTTTAAGATGTCGTGCCCTAACTAAATTTTTAAACAAAATCAAGTAATCTCCGATATTTTCAGAATTTCACTTTTTATTTTGATTTATAAAAAGAACAAAATAGGTAGGAGCCCCCTCTTTTTCTGTTTGATAAGATTATGCTATTCCAGTTTATTTTTTAATTTTTAATTTATTACACTCTCTAGGACTTGATCCCTATAATAATTAAAACAGCAAAAAAAATGTTTCATATCGTCAAGGACCTAGACGATACACTCTAAGTATGTATGCATATCTTCACACCTTTATGCCCCAGAAGGAAGTAACCAGTGGCTGGATACGCACGTACGTCATAATGTCAGGAACCACAGGATCCTCTTTTTTATTCCTGCGTGACAAATGGTTAGCCAATCGTTGCAATCCTAATATATATAAGTTAGTTTAGGCAGTAGGTATCCATTTATAATACCAGCTATTATCCCCTAATATTTTCCATGTGACAGGTTGTAACAATTTCCGAACGCAATCCACAACAAAACGGTATTCCATTAACAAGGAAATAATCATTTTATTTCTTCAAAGCATTACAGAATGAAGACATTGGCTCCCTGCGGCTTCGCAAATGGAACGCACCCTATCAAAGAAAACCTCACAGCAGGAATCTACCCATTATTTCTGTACCGAAAAAAATCTTAAATTGACAATGTCAAACGCGAATTTAAAAAATAATCTTCCGCAGCAACGGTCCAATTTTATAATTAAGCTTATTAAGTAATGATTATTCTATTTGTTTCCTGTGTTTAAAATGAGATATTTGAAAAATATATACATTTTCTAGTGACTGATATGCAAACTTGATAAGTCTTTTAAAAATTATTAATATCAACTAGGTTTAAAACAGACATTTGTGTCGCCTGCATAAAGCTGTGTTCACATGTAGCCACATTATCTACTAAATGAAATTCACCATTGAAATAATCAAACAGAAGTCAAAAACCACATTTACTTCAACTTTGACATTTCATTGCAACTAACTCTTCCATATATAAACATATTATTCTATTAAAATAGTGACTGCTAAACTAAATGTATGTTGGAATTTAAAGTTATGGTTTTACTCAAACGAAATTCTATTTATTTTCCTATTGTCAATTAACGTAGGACATTAAGAAATTTGTGTTTTTACACAAGTCAAAATTTGATTTAATTTTAAACTTCTTTGTATGTATTTTCAAAGAACATATAATTTCAGAAAAATGAAGCGCTTTGCAAAAACAATATGCATTGCAGAGAAAAAAAAATATGTCAAATTATCTTTCATTTTTCCAATTTTTTGAAAATTTTCATGCTAATAAATTATGTCATAGGTAAGTGCACAGTACAACAAACTTTTCTGACGTTCCGAGCTTGGGTGTTTGGTCGCTAGTGTCGTTGTACGTACACACTATTTCAATATGCCGACTGTAGTTTTGATTTTTGACCACTGCGTCAGAAAAGTTTACTTTCTTTGCGATCAACGATACCCTTACATTTATATTAAAATGTATGCTACTTTTACCTATCTTTCAATGTGTTATTTATTTTATTTAATGTTTAGTAAAATTCTTGTTGAATTAATTTATTAACGTATACAACAGATCTTCACGTCTCCATCTCAATTTCAATTTCGTGTAAACTCGGCTTAAAGTTTCCTGTGTTGATACAGAAAAGATGGACAAAATGTCAACGTTGCTTCTATAAGAATTGCACTGGTTTAGATTTTATCATTATAACAATGTTATTTTCAGGAAGAAACGTCTAAGCCATTAATATAACATCAAACAACATTATCTAATTTTTGCAAGAACTAAAGCTTATGTTGGGTGAAAACTTAAATTGGAAATAACATGTTACAGCAATTTGTGACAGAATAAGTAACAGGGATTAAAGAAAAACTTAAACCTATAGTTCTGTTACTGTCGCTCTTATACCATTTTTATACCACTAAGGTGGTTAACAAGCTTGCGGTCCGGCTGATGGTAAGCAGTCACCGCAGCCTATGAATGCTTGCAACACCTGGGGCATCAATCGCGCGTTGCTGACCCTTTAAAAATCTAACAACTTCTTTCTTTCATCTTGGCAGGGAGCTTATTTAACAACCTAAGCATTCGCGACTGGAAGTACTGAGGACCGAAGGGACCGCACTGTACGTAACCATTTAGGTTCTAAGGTGTAAGGATGAATTTCCTGCCAATAGCGTGCGATGCGATGGTAGAGAGAGTTGCCGTGGGCATCATTTCGAACAATTTCTCAGAACACATCCCATTATATAAGTGGTAGAACGCAAACAGGGAGGCAAAGTTTCTAGTCAGACGTAAGGGTTCAATACTGCTTGTGAGTAGGGAATCGTAGACGATTCAAATTGTAATGGTGTCAATGGCGATATTGTCATCTTATAGCCAAGATTATGATGAATCGGTGGCAATCGCGTCATGATTCTTCAAACAAATTTGGCTGCGTTGTACCATGTACCTACATATGGTAATCACGAGAGATAGGTTTTTTTTTGTGTATGTTGTGTTAAATATATAGTTTGATGTAGAGAAAGTAAAAAAAAAACAATAAATACAGCATCGAACAAAATCTATGTAACGATCTTTGCAAACCTAAATGGGTTGGCTTCTTTCACTTTACCTACTACAGTAGGTCTACTTTTAGTATAATAACCGGATAAATAAGTAATAAATAGGCAATAGAATTATGATTGCTATTTCAGCTTAAAATTGTTCTCACCAGGAATTGAAGTAAATATAATCTTTTTACTCTGGAACTTAATGATGTTATTCTAATAAAGGAAATAATTACCCTAAAAGCTATGATAATAAATTTCAAAGCATTTACGACTAATTTATTAATAGAAATTTCGCGAGCTAACCTTAGAATTGTCGTAAATAAGTAACCGCGTTACGGCTCGGTAATAAAATTTGTCTGCGTTCGTCGGTTGGTCAGCTTCCCGCCAATGGACGTGTTCCAACTTGAACGCGACGGTTTACGATCGGCGTCTTTCTACTATTTTGGCGCCAAAAATGACAGGTTTAAGTCAAACATTTTTTTCAAATATTTTAGATTAATTTTGTGGCAACATTGCTCAGTTGCCAGTTTGAGTGCTTCCATTTGCCATAGACGCGCTTATGTTGCTGTATTCCTTTTTTATGACGATACAAGCGCGTGAGTGATACTTGTTAACAGCTATCAACTAATAGCGTTAAAAGGCATGAACGGTAACACGTTTGCCAAGCTAACAGAAAGTGATACCATAAATGTTCATTAAATACCTTAATATTGTTATGGAATATGGTTAAACAAAGATTTTATAGGTATGAACTGCTTATTTCGAAAAAACTTGCTGACAAAGAAATTTCGGACACGTTCTTTTCCATACTAGACATAGGTATTAAATAAAATAATTGTCGCACTGGAAAAAATCTGTGTAAAAAGGAAGTGTCCCTTAGTGTAAATTGTGGTCTTTGCTTAAAACATGAGTTGCTTTTTGTGATGGTAGCAGTAATCTCAGCCTAAAGAGCAATGTCAACAAAGATCATAATTAAGCACCACCAGTAAAATTATGGCGTATATCTAACATATTTATTGATATTTTACTAGCTCTGCCCTCCAGCTCCACCCTTACCTGATTTCGTTATCTCGATATATGTCTTCCTCCAATTATTTTACAAATAAATATTTTTGAATACTACCCAAACTAAGCAAACTTGTACTTAAATATACCAGACAATGGATACAAATACATATACCTACATATATATATACTTTATTTTATAAATACATAGATATACAAAGAAATCACCCAGAGTCAAGAAAAACATAAATGTTCATTACATGTACGTGAACGTTATTTCTGTGCGGGAATCAAACCCACACCCTTTGATGCAAGCAGGTCATTACCCACTAAGCCATGTAGGTATCCTATGTCTTTCATCGTCCCTCTGTTCTTCCATCATTCATATGCCAAATCAATCCATAGCTTGCCACGTGAGGGTAATACTGCCCCCGCTGTCTCACTCGTAAAAAAATATTCCAACTGGAAAACTTGGTACCTAGGTATCCTATGTTCTTCTCCATCTCGCCGGCTATACAAAGAACAGGTTCATGATATGCTTTGTACGACGTGAAGGAATAAAAAAAAAACAGACTTTGGCTTAGATTTGTTAGGATAACAAAAAGTAGTAATGGGATATGAAAATATCTCTTAACTTCCTACCCATAATTTTTTTTTTCATTTCACAGTGCCAAAAGGTTAACTAAATAAGAATACCTTTAGTCATTAAGTTGTCCTAGTCCTAGTATACATTTTTGGGGTTCCGTACCATAATCAAAAAGCAACTCGTCTGTTTGTCCGCCTATCTGTGGGTCACGGTTGCTTATCTTAAAACTAAAATGCTATCGACTTGGAATTCGGTACATTTGTAGAGCTTGTTTGCCAATACACCACATCTATCTAAAGAGTTGATCGATAAAGTAAAATATACATATAATCATAAATTTGTAGTAATTTGTGTTGAATGGAACATTAAAATTAAAATTTGTATAATTATTGCTTTAGTTATTAATATTATAAGTTAAGTATTTAATTTTATTTTTGAGTCAACATTTTACAAATTGACATAATTTATGTCTTGCATTTGCAATTCATTTTCTTAACTAGACAGAAAATATGCAAAAACAAATCAAAATTTTGATAGAAACAAGTTTATTTTGAAACGAAATTAATCAAGTGGATTTATGGAACAATCTAGACTTGAAGATCAGGTAAAATGGAGGTTAACTAGAATTTACAATCTAATAAAGCAGCTGAGACAGACGGACTGACAGATGATGTCTCGCTAATGAGCAAGATACAAATGCTTGGATCAGCCGCCACAGCATCGCTACGTCTCAAGTACCTCCTCTAGTATACCTTTACAATAATAGCTCATCTAGTTTAATTTTTTTTTAGTCTGTACTAGATTTTGCCAGCGTTTCCGCCCGCCCTTAGTTTGGTTACCGGCGTGGAACTCCTTAATTATTCTGATAAAGTTTTTTATAGCTATAGTTCGTTTAAGCTCGGATATAGTTATTCCCACGGGAACTTTTGAATTTTCGGAATGAAAAGTTGCCTATGTCCTATGGCAGGACCTAACCTACATATATGTGTGTCAAGTTTCATCCTGATCCGTCCAGGGGATGTCCGCTGCTTTGATGTTATCTTACGATTTAATCAAGAAAATTCTAAACAAGCAGATATTTTAAAAATAGACAATTACTTTAATTTACTACAGATTTGACTAGTAAGCTCTAACGAGAATTCATAAATGTAAAAAAATAAAATTAAAAAAAACATACTATTGAAATAGCAAAATTTATTTTATAATAGTATTTTTATTTTATTTGAGTGTGGCTACAATGCGATATCATAAATGTTATTCTGATATACCATAGATAAACAAGAGTTGGTGGCAAATCCTCCATCTTGCTGAGACACGCACCGCGACGAATCCGTGACGAATTGCCGCCTATCCCAGCCAAATCCCGCTTTTGTCCCCTTATTTTATTATTTTTATTATTGTCCCGGAGCTCATTTCAAATACTTCCTCCATTATTCATTGTGCGTAGTTTCGTATATTTCTTATATATCCATTTCCCACATAATCTAGTTTTATCTGGCATATGGAGTAATGTGGTAAAAATAAATAAGGAAATACGTATTTGAGAAATATGGAATATACTCCGAGATAGCAGAGTAATTTTGAAATAATTGAATCAAGAAATTCTTTGTTTTGTTTTACTTTTAGGGGAAATAAAACTTCTAAATACAGAATCTTATTAGGATAAGCATACACCAATTATTTCAATCTCCACCTCGTTTCCTTATTGCTAGAAATCATCCCCCATACCGACATCCATCAGACGTCAATGGCAGACTATAAAAAATAAATAAAATATCAGATTGTACCGTAAAAACGGCTTGTAAAAAAGCTTCGAGCATGTTTTATTATGAGAGGAAGGCTAAGTTTCCGAACGTGGCAGAAAAGATTAGCGCGCGGGGTGCCGTAAAGAAACAATTTTCCGGCTTTCCCTGTGCGCCGGGGGATTCTAGCGCTTTATGGAATACTGCGACATGACAAAAATGCGTTATTATCGCTGGGTTTTTTTCGCCTATTCGATAAACTTATTTGTGTTGTTTATTTTTTTATTTTACTATTTGTAGGTTTAAATATAAACTACGATATTAATTTCAAACAGAACATTTTATTGTTTAATCCGTTCAGAAAATAAAAATTATAAAATTAATCACATTGACATACAAGATGGACGTACACCAAATAGCATATAATACATTCAAGAGTTAGATTTAAGAAAATATGTTTCCAACATTATAAGAAACCTAGCACTTTTTAATTCTAGAACCTAACTTAGACAAGATCCAACTACACAAATATTAAATGTTAAAAACTCATATACAGACAAAAATAACTATTATATTTTTAATAAAATTAGTCGTTCCAGTGTTAACATTTACAAAAAAACGAACAAATTGTCCTTCGAATCTGGGTGAGTTAGAAACGGTTCAATGTTATAATAACAAAGAGGAAAATAATAATTAATAATATATAACACAAACAAAACAATTCAGTCTCAACGCGTCCAAAAATATCCCTTACAATTTACTAACACAAAATAACCAGAGAAACATCCCAGTTGCCACACCTATCCTCAAAATTACCCTAAAGTTAGATGTATCTGACTATTAGTATTTTTTAAGAGTTACTATTTCTAGCTTGCCGAACGAATTTGATCTAAAAGATCATTACAAAAATAACAATTACAAATAACTGTATCAATTTACTAATTTATGTGATTTATTTTATTACTTTAAAAATCGAGACGAGAGAGTGAAAACCCATTCAACCATAGAACACAAAGCCACATCTAATATTTATTTAATCTGTAAGCAACTAGTATACTATATATATAATGCACATGCATATATTTATTTTTTACGATTGCCCGATTAGTAATCGTAACAAATTTTAATCGAAGTTAAATCCGATCAAAACGTTGACGATAACAAAGTACAGCGACTATAAATATTTTTTAATTAATTACACCTAGCGTATACTGCATTACGTATTTCCGTTTTCACTAACTAAACCGTATTTTGTGATTCTATTATAAACGTGTCCTCTGCGAATATTAACTATTTACGTATATGTTTTTATTTCCTAGCCAAAACAATAACACTCTAGCAACTACCACCATTAAATCAATTACAATAATTTAAATTTCTTATTTTAATCTTATTATCTCACTTAGGCAAGTTATAGTTGTCCTATGTTTTGCGTATACTTCGTTTTCCAATAGTGTTTTTTTAATATCCTAAATACTTCACTCTAAGCTCACAAATGCGCAGCTTATAGTTGTATGGCAATATAGTTGAGTGTGCCTCTCGATTATTTCAAAATGGCTTCCAAGGTACTCGATACACCTGCATTTAATTACTTCCTAAACGTAATTATTATTATACACATATTACAATCAACGTTATACGTATTTTTTAATCGTATACATAATTCCGGTGCAAAATATAATTTCGGACTCAGGCGCGCATGTTTATAAACACGACATTTTAAAAAGCTTTCATGGCACGAATCGAAATAATCGATTCCATAATCGATTTGCACCCATTTTCACCCCATCACTGTAGCGTTTTTGATTAAAGAAATAATATTTTTTTGGATCCGAATTCAATTTAAAATTCAATTGAATTATACAGTGTTTAGAGGTTGGCCAATTGCAAAAACGAAGATTTGATCTAAAGGAACTTAAAGCCAACGATATTTTCTCGAATTCAAAACCAAAGGAATTCTCGAAAAGACCGCGAGCGACCGTATCCCGTTTAGAAACAAAAATGTAAATTGAAATGAGAACGGGTTACGGTCAGATACAATAAGCGAGGGAGGCGGGAATTAAAAACTAAAATGCGAGCACCCCCTTACAGACTTCGTTTTTGCAATGGCCAGACTAAGAGCAGGGGTGCACGAGGTAACTCGTGGTAGAGTTGGGTGCTAGCTGGGGATCGCGCCTCTGAATGAGGTGGGGTTTGCTGTAGGGGGTACTCACGACGTCAGGGGTCGAGGCTCCGTCGTGGCTGCTGTCGGGGGCTGACCGCTCCCCGTTGGCATCAGGGGGTCGCGCCGATTCCCGCTCGTCTATCACCAAGTCGATGGGCATCTTGCCCTTCAGACAGCTGATGTAGCGGTGACAGAAGTTGTCGCACAACTCGTGCACCTGTTGAAGATGAAACGTTTGTTGAAGAGGCTGTATCCAAGGCAAATAAAATGACTAGAAACTATGAAGATTAAAACATAACCACACAGTAGCATACAGTTGGTAAAATAGTAGAGTGGCAATATATATAGCCTTAGGTTCGCACTCTACATTTATTTTACAATCAAAAATTTGCTAGGTACCAGACGTTGGTAACCGGATATCGGCTGATTTTTGTAACAATAAACAATCTAAATCTAAAATCTTAAAGCAATCACATGTTGGTTTTTTACATATTTTTTTTGTGGTAAGGCCAATATTTATACGAAATTGATTATTTTCATATAAAACGAAATACCATTGCTTTATCATGAAATCTCAAAAAGATTAAGAACTGCGATATGATCTTTATCTTACAAAATCTAAACATTTTAATACTAGTAACGTCTCTTAGTATGTTAATAAGACAACGGTATGTATTTACCAGTTTTAATCCTATTATTTTTTTGTTCGACGTATGTACATACATCTTAAACTAAAATAAACTTTCCATCAGAAACAAGAAATTCTATTAATATACTCGGAACCGTTTTTTTCTCACATTTGTTACGTTTATCAAGTTTAATATTACATACCCTACATATATTTAGTTTGTTTCATATACATAGACTGGGCATTTCTTAGTCTGCTGTGAAGTAAAAATGGTCGCAAAAGAGTAAAACGACGTCGCGAACTTAGCAAGTATAGTTGTCTCTTTCTACATTTGTTTTTATATTGCAGAAAGGGGACAGGTACTTGCCATGAATAAGCTTTGTCTCTTTCTAAGGAGTGATCAATTTTGTAAGATTATTGCGCAGTCTATAGGACAGATTACAAACCCAAAGTCTATGGTTCTAAAAAAAGTCAGTTGTATTTGTTTTTTTTTTAATCTATAAGGACTAAGGCCTTGGATCATGCAACCTAGTCTTTGGTAATTCTTTTTCATTCGTAGTATTTATCAAAATAACAGTGGTATCTAAGATTTCACGATTTAAATTTATACTTTTATATAAAGACAACATTTCTACGTAATAAAGTCCGTGGACGACTCACGTACCTATCCTAAATTGAGTAAAGAATCAAAACACATTGCGTGCAGTAAAAGAATGACCATACATCAAAGATGTCAGACTGGAACGCGTTAATGGGAGTAGAAAATAGTGCTGATATACATTCCCGTATATGAAAATATTACAAGAAACATATCCATTTTTATAATTACTCGCTCGTAAGCCAATATTTCATTTTATTTAACAACCTTTATATAAGTATAAAACAAAAACGTAAGACAATATATCGCTTTATCTATATACCTACTAGCATTAATTCACTTGTACTTACTATTTTACTTGTATACAATTTTGCGGACTGACGCTTCGAATTTTTATTACGTCGGTACCTACTTACCTTTATTTTGAAACAAAAAATATAATGAATGATGTGGGATATATAGCGGAATGTATATTTAAATTTAACAGGAAAAAATATCAAACTACGACAAAACGATCAAAACATTTCATTAGCATTCTTAGCGCTACTTAATATTGCTTAATATTGGAAATCCCTGTTCATTTAATCAGCTACGTAAATCTGAAGAAAATAAAATTTAACTACAAGCACTTGTACGCTTGGTATTTATTAAAAGCGTTCAGAAAAATAAAAACAAGAATTTCACGAAACAGTTACAGACTTAATAGCGTAATAACATACGTAGTAAATGTAGTTCTCGTCACCTAAACACGAAAAGAAAATAATAAAATATGACTTAAACTAATATATGCAAACAAAGCTAACTAAAAAAACACACAAAACAAAAGAAACAAAGGAATACATTTCAACTCGAGTCGCGAACCAACTGTCGCATTTCACACACACTTGTAAAAACTCAAAAGAATCGTAAAAACGGAACGAAACTCATATTTTTTGTTATATTCGATCAAATACGGCCCCCGATGGACGAGTATTAATTTTGTGCGCCAGCCTTATAAATTTTCATAGGCATAATTAACTCGAAAATTAACATAAAGCAAT
This sequence comes from Apoda limacodes, assembly GCA_946406115.1. NCBI lineage: Eukaryota > Metazoa > Arthropoda > Insecta > Lepidoptera > Limacodidae > Apoda > Apoda limacodes. Next base: position 17,132,533 of record OX291542.1, read on the forward strand.
AAAAAGACTAACAAAATTTTTAGATAGCATTTACACGGTGAAAAGTAATAAAACACTGGCAGGTGGAGTCTGGCGGGCTTTGGAATTAGAAAAAAAAAACGAACAGCACTTTAGAAATGGAACGGATAGGACTCCAATCTCCTTAGCGGATTTGAAAATAGAACAGAACGCAGGAAGCGGAAACTGTGTTGCCCGCTGTTGACAGCTAATTATGTCTTCGGGGATACCAATTTCCTAATCGACAACTTTTCTAAATTATACATTTTGATTGTAAACGAGCACGCGCCGCGTCTTGCGGCCAGATATTGTAGTTTTTTTATCATAATTTGAATTTTACAACCGTCCGTTGAAATTCATATTTATGACTGTGTGAATTTTATTGACACTAGCGTGGATAAACGCTACTGCGTGAGTTTTACAAGCACGGGGCGGTTTCGGAACATTGCGCTGTCAATGTCAAAATGTTGATTGAGAGTGCTTTTATATGCTCTCGAATGGCAAAATAAACACACTGTACGAAATAAAATCAAACATTTTGAATCTAATCCCACGTTCGGTACTATTTTAGAATAAACTGACAGCGGCTACAATTTGACTTCGTAACTCTCCGAGGATTCAAATTTGGAACTGTTCCCTCACTAAATCCGAAAAGGAATTAATATAGATCCGAGACGCACGACAACCTAAGCCATACGTTCTTTTACTAAAGAGTTATAGTCGTATGAAAATACTTCTTTGATACGACGTTATTTATTAACCGGTGTGTCTTTTAATGAGATATTACGACATTCCGAGGCTCTTGAGTTCGAGGCGATTATCGTTTCGAACATCAAACTCTTTCCAGAAATTTAAATTTGGAATGGACGACTCAGGGATTGAGATATGGAGTGTTTCTAAACGTATACTTTTTATTTAAATTTGGAATGAAATGTGATACAATACCCTTTAACTGGTAGATCTTCTTTTTTTCGAATTTTATCAAATTTTTTAAGTTAGAATACGAGAATGTGTTTGATGTGTAGTAAGTAAATAAATAATAAAAAGCTTCTTTTTTCGCAGTCTTCTATTTAGGAACGTTTGTTAAGAAAATAATTTAAAAGTGGAATTCGGCTTGTGGTGAGCCAAGCCAGAAGCGTGGGCCGGATAGATCTAGTCTTGCAATCTGTGCCACGGTCGGTTTGTTACTAAAAGGGTTTTTCTTATTACACTTCCTTTGCGTTAGCACAATATGTAGGTGTAACCAGCCTCGCAAAATCAACTATTTAGCAATATTTCACTTTTTGCTATTTATCAGCAAAAATTGGCAAAGTATTCTACTTAAAATATAAAGTCAAAGTCAAAGTCAAAGTCAAAATGGTTTATTCAAATAAGGATTTTACAATCACTTTTGAATCGTCAAAGTTATACTTTTATAGACTGATATTGATCAATTCAATTAATCAGCTACGTAAATCTGAAGAAAATAAAATTTACCTACAAACACTAGTACGCTTAGCTATTTATTATAAGCTTCAGGAAAATAAAAACAAGAATTTCACGAAACAGTAAATTGTCACTAAGTATACAATTTTTTACGGTGAAAGTAACCAATAATTTTGTTGAAGAAGATTTGGCTAAGTTTATTTGACAGGGTTAATTTTTTGGTGGTCAATAAGTCAATAATATATGAGAATATAGTATTTTCATCGAGCACACTAAACGTAACTATTGTAATTGCACATTAATATAAAGCTTTATCATTCACTGACACTGACTTTGATACCTACTTAATTTTTTTCTTACTTAGTTACTTACTGGACAACAAAACATTTATTTATTACTTTGACTTTTGACTTAGTAGCTATTTTGTTACGTAGTAACTTTATTAATATTATAAACGTAAGTTTGTTTGTCTGTTGCATCACCATCACACGTCACATCACCACCATCGACATGGTATTTTAACCGGGTTTTATCCCAGTGAGTTATAGTTTCCCCAAGGATTACACAATATCATTTTCTCATTAAAGCCCCTTTTGGCTGACATGAGAACTCAGTTTCTCATTCACAACCAGTTGCGAGAGATCATATAATCGTTTCTTATCATAACCGATAATTGAAAAGGAAATTTGATGCAGCAGTAGTTAGGTACTTGCATTGACAGTCAGTTACCCCTAGGGACAAAAACTAAAATATTTTCCCTTTTTACCTTTCGAGTGAAACCGCAGAGATAATTTGCTGTATACCAGTATTTTCTTTGATATCATATACGCGGTTATAAACCATATAGTATGATACATAGTAATCAAGAACATGTAGCTGTATCGATTTGTATGCAAATCTCCGCAAGAGGTTTGACTTCATCGCATTTTTGGCCGACATTTTCTGCTGCAACCAAACAGGATTCGTTTCTTTTTCAATTTAAACCCGTCCCTGCCGTGTATTCAAATGAGTCCTCGATTGGTTCTCACCTTAAACCTTTTCGATTACGATTGCAATTTCAATACCTATTAAAATAAGATTTCTAATCGGATACTATTAGGTTAGTTAACATTCACAATATTGATTGTCTAAATAGCAGATTATTTACAAAACGCGACACTGGAATCTCAAATTCTGATAAAAAGGGGAGGGTTTTTTATTTTCATAATAGGTAGGTCCGATGGGTCAAGGTGAATAAAATCAGATTTACCTACGCAATATTTTTTTATTGATTAGAAAACGTATTTAATTATTCTTTTTGGTATTCATAACTTCGTAAGTAAAAGCTCATAAATAAATTAATTCGCACTTTAGGCAACATTATGTATGAACGCAGAATTAGATTATTTTATGTCTTACTGTTTGTTGTGTTTCCTCAGTTGAACTGCGCTACGGATCTAGTAATATTGTAAGTTAAAGTAGATGCCTGTCAGCTTGCTTTTCACAGCTCAATTGCTATACCGATCTTGGTAATATTATTAATGCGAAAGTTTGCTGTGTTTTAACAGCTAAATTACTCTATCCACCTGATAATATTATAAATGTGAAAGTGAATGTCTATTAGTGTGCTGTATTTCCACAGCTGAACTGCTCTGCCGATATAGTTATATTATAAGTAATAAAGTGAATTCCTGTAAGTTTTCCTGCTACAGCTGAATTGCTCTACTAATCTGGTAATATTATAAAATCCGAAAGTGAATGTCTATAAGTTATCTGTGTTAATGCAGTTAAACTACTTTATCTATTATAGATGTAAAAGCTAATGTCTGTCCATAAGCTGCGTTTGCGCGATTAACTGATTCATGATAGAGATGTAAATTGGCACAAACTTACTTTTCAACCCAGTTAAAGAGAAAATATAGGATGGATTTTTTAAAGTTAGCCGTAAAAATAAATACATTTAAATTGTTTGGGACATACTAAATAACATTGAAACTATATTACGTGGCCAGATACAATATATGTTTTTGTGCCAATGTCCAAACCGTGATTCAAACTCACTGCCTTCGCATCATCGGTATCAAAAGCAAATAAATGCTCTACCACTACGCTAACAGGACGGAACACAAAAAGTGTCACGTAACCAAATACAGTTTGCTTGAAGTATTATAGTGTGTTGTATAAAAGTAGTAAAACGGGTCGTGTCGTAAACGCGAGGTCCCGGGTTCGATTCGCGGCCGTAAACCGACAAATCTGACCTGACTCGTAAATCACTTAGCCACGTTGTTACAGATACCGTTTTATGACTTAGAAACGTTATGTAAATACCGTTTTTAGGGCTCTCTGCACGAAGGGCCCAAGCGTATGTGCGTCTTTCGGGGCCTTTTAATTTTTAAATCGAATGAGATAGAGTAGTAAAATTAATTCATAAGAATGTAGTTTTCGTAAAATATTTTTTTAAATTTGAGGAATTAAGGAATAACCTTCCCGTATGCTCTAATAAAAAGATTTTTCGGTAGATGATGAATGTGTACCTACTATCCAAGTCTGTTCTTATCATATGGGTTTCTTCAACTTCCTGTCTGTTGTAAGATTACAATCAGTTTACCCTTTAAGCCGATACATCTGTACATAAGTACATAAGTTCTCGTTCATGCAACTTGAATAGGCGCCAGCAAGTTATATGAAATTTCATTGCTGGTGAGTTTTAGCCACCAGCAATTTCTGTTAAAAATCCATTATTGTCGAGTGTAGTTTTATAGGCGCTTGCAAAATTGTATAAAATTTCATTGCTGGTGAGTTTTAGCCACCAGCAATTTCCTTTGAAAATCCATTATTGTCGAATATTCTTTCAAAAAAAGATTTTACTCAAAATTGCTTGTAATATGATCATTATTTTAACAACCTTCTTTGAGCAACGTCGACCTTCTAATCTGGTTCTATTTAAATAACTTGCATTGTTTGAGTACTTAATGCACTATACAAGCTCTGGTATGCAATGATTGCGCTGCGGACTACGCTTTGATGGTCTCGAGCTTAGGTCAACTTGGCTCTCGGCATTCAAGCTTGGTCATCATTGCAGCCCTTGCTGTCTGTGCTATATTCCAGCTTGTCCATAAACGGCTGCAATGCTGACTGCGCTGTGATGGCATTGAGCTGCGCCACGCCATCATTTTCGCTGGCAGCAACGCAATCATTAAAGACAGCTTCAGCAATGTTTTTCAAATACTAAGTCAAGTTACCTATGTAATTTTTTTTTTCCAATAATCCGTGTCTGTTCGAAAGGCTTTTTTTAAGGAAGAAGAATATCTAAGAAACTTGTAGTAGATGAAAATAAAACCACCTACCTTGTACAGTAGGTACTACTTATTGGTTTCAAAAACTATTGAAGATTTATTAAAAAATACAAATCATAATGTTACAGTACAAAGAATACCAACTACATCTATTACAAAATATTACAATTGCATTTTGATTACGATTATTACTTAATGTATATGTGATAGGTACATATACATACATACATATATATATATTCTCAGTAAAGCAAACTAACACACCCCTCACATGAGCACAGGAATCCAAGCATCTACATAACTAGCCGCAATTAGGGACCGTCACTTGGTGAATACATAAAAACCCGTCGGAGACCAATCACGACGCGATCACGACCAAAAAGGATCGTGCCCGATGAGACCGCCGCCGCTGGCCATATTTAAAATATTGAAAGAGTAAATCATAAATTGGTATTGGATATTTTAATGTAAATATAATTTCTTGGAATTCGTTAAGCTTTTATCATATTTGTTACTAGCTTTTGGCAACGGTTTCGCTCGCGATGCGTTTGTAACCTTTGTAAATGTATTATTGACTGATTGACTTGCATGACTAACTAACAGAGCATCAGCCGCCAGTGGTATAATTATTTCTATTAACTACAATTTTTAAAATGGTTCTTCGGTTCTGTTTGGTCTTGCGCTACTAAAATGTTGTACTAAGTTCGAATTCTAAGGAAGATAAAATACCGCTAGATCTAATAAAATAGTTTTGTGCAGAGGGTATACTTAGAACATATAGATGAACCCTAAAGAAAAGGTTATAATGGCGTTTCCACAAGTAAAATTATATCGTGACCTAGGAGCATAGTTGCAGGCAAATGCTAGTCTTCAAAATGACACTGTTAAATACGTTTTTTAGATTTGATAATTTTTAGATTTCAAGCTTTAATTGTATTTATAGCCACGTGCAGTCATTGCATTTTATAAATTCCTTGCCATTCAATAATTTGGTTTTTCGTTTGAAATAACCGAACAATTGCGTGTTTGATTCATGAAAAGGGTTCTGTACAAGTTAACTTTATTCGCTACCAGTGATGCTTCGGATATCCGTATCTGCATCTTTTGAACGAACCTTTTATATTAATGAATTTCATTAATATATATTAAAAGGCAATAAAAGATATATTTTTATATAAAGATAATTTCAGTTTTAATTTCTTATCAGCCTACGTCCCCACTGTTGTGGCACGGCCTACCCTTACCGAGGGTGATTTGGGCCATAGTCCATACGTTAGCTCAGTGCGGATCGTGGACTTCACATATCTTTTTTTTTGACATATGCAGTTTTCCTTACGATATTTTCCTTCACCAAACAGCCATTGGTGTAAATAATCAATGTATTTGAGGAATTAAGAAAAAGACTCATTGGTACACGCCGGAATCGAACCTCCGCAACTCAGGACGCAAAGTGAAATAGAAATCCCTTGGCAACCAAATACACAATTTTAATTATTTTTTCTTTATAATAATCACATACTTGCCACATTTGCAATTAACTTTAGTAAATAGTAAGGTCGTTACAGCCGGAGGCCGTCCACTGTTGAACTACCATATGTCTCCACAACGGCCGGTCCTGAGCCGCTCGCACCCATCGGCTTCCTGTGGTTTTAACCAGGTTATCTGTCCATCTGGTAGGAGGTTGTCCCACGCTGCGTCTTCCGATTCGTGGTCGCCAATCGAGAATCTTTCCTTCTCATCGGCTATCGATTCGACAAGCGATGTGGCCTGCCCAATGCCACTTCATGTCGCTAACTTTTTGAGCTATGTAGGTAACTTTGGTTTTCGGCAAAATTCCTCATTACAGAATTTGTCGTGCAAAGAAACACCGAGTATGGCTCTTTCCATAGCTCGATAAGCGACTCCGAGCTTGTATTTTGTAAGGTATGTATATGAAATGAGGCATTTTATTACTTTATACTGGGATTAAACCTATTCTTATCTTAATGATATACTAACCGCAAAAATTTTAAAGTATTTCTAAATTTTTAACAATTAAAATAGTGAATTCTTATTTCTTATAATCACATTTCACGCGCACCGGGCACTGATTTAGCACAAAAGTCGTCATGCGTATCTGTATTTGCGGATCTTGACCCAGATGATCCGTATCCCCGGATATATATTTTGTACGATTCGGCACATCTTTTTCCGCTTCATGCTGAACTTCAATAAGTATGCTACAATTTTTTTGAGTACTCTCAAAATAAATTACCTACATCTACAATAATCGTCGAAGTTGTCCTTTTTTCAAGTATTCGTAATAATCTTGTGTTGTTAAAAAAATTGTTAGTAGGTACATTTATCCCGTTTAAGAAGCAGTACTACCTAAATTTAATTTTTTTGTCAAATTGCTCCAGTACCGCCACATCGGACAGATCCGACTAAAATTTTATGACTGTGTTCTTCGGGATATGGTCTGAACCACGTAACCCTGAAAAACGTAAAAACCCGATTTATGTACTTTTGTCGATAGAAAAAAATCCTAAAGCCATCCCTTTTCACAGTTTGTTTTAAAGTTTTGGCAAATAAATCTCCAAAGTCCTAAGTGCTAGTTTACAACTTTGCTAAAGCATAGCCGTGATAGTGTTTTAAACCCTGAAAAAACGCATTTTTTGATAACAATGATGTGTGATTAACTATTAATTTATTTCATGTATTTCATTGAGAAAATCGGTGAATTGAGATGTAGGTGCACTACTCACGCAGGCTAAGTTACATATCGCGTCATCCCTGTTTTTATTGTCACGTAGTACTGCCTCTTAAGTATCTTTTACCACCAGTAGATATCTAGTTCAAGAAAATAATTTGGCGTTCTCAAATAGGTACATTTTTCTTAATTTTTTTTTGTATGATTTTAAACCTCTTTCAAATAAATATGCTTGTTAACTTAATTTACTCTGTATAAGAAAGTAAAAAAAAATTATTAATCTTTTACTGAACTGGATGTGACGGACGACAGATACCATACTAATAGCCGGACAAGTAATTTATTATAAAATCAATTGTGCGCCTGTTTTGTATTTTTATATTTAAGGTACGGAACCTTAAAACCATCCAATAGTTTTGTAAGGTCTTTTCGAGAGATAATTAAAGTAAAAGAGAGAAAAAACAGTGCACTTAACGAGATCTCTTTGTAAGCGCAAGTTGAACCAAGCCTTTTTATTTTTAATTATTATTTAAGCTCAAAAACCCATCACCTGTATACGGTGTGTAGTGGAGCGGAAATGGTTCGAACTAACGGCATGTTTTTTCTTTACTTTTATTCGACAAAAACTGTAGACGAGATGGAAACCGACGTGTATAAGATATGAGCACGAAGCAAAAAATGTTTTTTTGATAGCAGTGATAGGTAGAAGAATCCTATTTTGTTAATCTAGAAAACGTGTGAATTTATCCTTAATTAAATGCTATGTCGATCGCACAATAGGCTATTTTATTCAACGCAGTGATCACATATTGTTTCTCTGTATAAGAAGTGAAGCTGAAGCCCTTCGGACTATACTTATATTTTGAATTTCGAACCACTAATATTTTTATTTTTAAATGGCCTTTATCTCGCTATCCGGCCAGCGATTCGTACAGAGGTATCGCATTACAGGTTATCTCGTTACATACCTTTTTGTTGCTTGTATTTTTTTTCCAAATTTACCGGTTTCTAAGTTACTCGTAGTTCGATCAATGCCGGCGCCGGATATTTATGGAATCCGCTGTGGGAGCGACTGCGACTGCTGGATGAGGTATCTCGTTTCTCGAGATCATTCGTCTTGATATAGACGTTAGTCAAACTAGTTTTGTCGAAACGTGACCATAATATTGACAAGTAAAATTAATTTCTCGTCCGGCGACACGGCTCAGCAATGCAATAAACGATGAAGATTTAAATTTTATGTTACTAATTAGTATTACTTCGTTTAGATTGCCCTGTTTGATTATGGATAGCAAAAACTGAGCTCCTGCTGCGTTACCGTTACGATTCAGACGTCTCGATGGCGCGAATTGGCGATGCTACACACGCAAGAAACTGAACCGATTCGCGAGCGGAACTGGCCGAAATCTGCGACGACACAGTGAGAAAAGAAAAACAAATAGCGTTTGAAATAAGAAAGCGTCTACTTCCATTCAAGGATCTACGGAAACCTCTGATCAGAGGTTCTACATCTAAATAGTCAATTTTAAACTGGAAACTTTTTGAAGGTGTCGTGACCCGAACCGGTTTCAGGTTGATGTGTAGTGGTGTGCGTGCTTCCATTGCGTGTGTCGGCGAGATCGATACCCGTATCTGGATTCAAAATCGAGCCCTCAGATAATCGAAACGATATTATGTTCGGACAATGTTTGGTGATATTTTCTGAAACTGGTTTGTACGGAGCGACAACACCGAGTTGAAATGTATTCTAATTTTGATAACATTTATCTTATGCGAGGTACTTACTTTTTCTAATTCTAATAGGTGAAACCGTAGCACTTGTATCGCTTGCACCATCTGTAAAAAAATAACATTTATGTTTTAAATTGAAAATAGGGATGCACTTGTCGATATTATCGTATTAATGTTTTAAAAAGAGCCACGTAGTGTCATTTACATGATACAGACTTTTAAAGAACAAGTTCACAAAGGGCAACCCAAATAAACCATATTGGAAAATTGGAAAATTTATAGGAGGAACTACTTATGCAACTTGATTCTGATTAAATAAAATATAAGCTAAAGTTAGAATTCTCCTTCTACTTGATGGATTTTGACGTGATTTTCTACTTAAATAAGGCCATAACCATAAATTTAGAAATCTTAGACAAAGAATAAAGACCTACTGGACCAAATAATTTTTTTTATAAAAAAATTTAAAGGATGATCTGCCACGGTCAGTTTGTTAATTATAATTAAGTCGGGATTTCTTATCAAATTGTTAGGGTGAAATCGACTTTTGATCCCACTTACAGGTTCTATAAAACCTTATCTTTATCATCTGCACATTTTTGCTTATAAATAACTAAAAATAAATAGCTTTTTAATTCAGTCACAGATCCGTAGGTAATGGTCAATAGTCACATGTTATCATTCTACTTGTAAATATAAGTAAAACATTTGCCGTGGTGATATTTATTGTAGTTACAGCATGTTATAGAATCATAGTATAAAACAGTGTTTTTGTCCACCCCTGTCTGTTTGCTTGCGGCTTGAACAATTTTAGTGATTTTTTTGATTGTATTAGAGTGGGTCTGCCGGGTCAGCAAGTTAATAATAATTTTAAAAAAGTTTATTGGATATAGGACGTGTAAATTAAAACCAATAACGACCATGTATCATATACTTCTAAAATCACTTGACCAACGACAGGAAACATTTATGCAAATCAAAAAAAAAATTGAGCTTTCTATATTTTAATTAAAGGAAATTTGAGATTATAATTTACTATGCATATTAAATTTAGTCATTATTTATCAGTTTACTGTCCCAATTAGTAGTTGTAGTATTTTACATGTAATTATAAGCTTGAAATGGCATCTATCGATAAAATTTATCGATGTTGATATAAGCTCGTCCAAAACATGATCACGCACTATCCGGTCAAGTCCAAAAACGCTCACACGTAGATTTTATCATAAAGTATTGTTTGATTCTGTTTGAAGATCTAATCTTTGGCTATGTTTTTCAAATTGATACCTATCTAGAAACCTTTGGTTAATGCCGTTTTAATAGTACCTTGATTTCTTTCTGATTGCCACAACAACCAGAAGACTCCAGTTAAGTTACAAAGCCTTATTTTAGACTTATCATTTCTCAACATGATTAATTGATGATGAAACATTGGTGTAAATCTAGTGTTTTTTATTCAAAATAAAATAAACAGCATTTTTAAAGTACCAAAGTCACATAACATCTGTTGAGTCTATGTAAAAACACTGCTGTATCAATTAAATCCATACTCGTTTTGGGAAGTCAAATAACGCCACCCTACATGTGTTTATTCAGACGTTGCTTCTTCGTTGACACAAGCACAAGTACCAGATAAAAATATGTTTAACCTCTTGTACTTCAGCCACCGAACTGTGTTTGTGAAAGAAAGCTTTTTAGTCACATAAAAAAAAAATTGTAAATAGTTAATAATTTTTTTTATCTTTATATATATCAAAAACGAAAGGAAGGAAACTGGCAGTTTAGAAATTAACGAAAAGTCATAATATAAGTTTCAAGCCTGGGAAAAAAATATACATGTTCCAATTTTGATTTCCGTTCTCATTTCGTCCTAAATCTACACAGATCGGTTACTAATGAGTAGTAAAAATTGTAACACGTATTTTTGGTTTGTTTGTCAACGCTACCGCGGCGCTACGGTTGTGTTTGGAGAAGTTTAAGGCCTTTAAAGGCTATGACAGTTCAAACACAGATGTGACGTGAGTAAACAGCATCCGTGTGTTACCAGCGACTTTTGACTCTGAGTGTCACCAGTGACCTATCTACAGCGATTCAGAGAACTATGCTATTCAGAAATCCTTTTTTATCTGTTTTGAACAGAAAATATAAAATTCCAAAATTCTCCATGAGAAAAAAAGCATGCTATAAATAAATAAACGTAAAGAAAGGTAAAATAAATATTCTGGACCCAACACGTTGATTTAAAAAAAAGCGGTGCACAATAATAGTTATTTTTAATGCAAGGCTAGAAAGTTGCTTTTTGACGTGATTGCCTATATTGAATGCCGAGCAAGCGAAGGATCCAAAAATTGAATCCACGAGCGAAGCGAGTGGTTCAAAAAATTTAATCCTGAGCAAAGCGAGGGATTCTAAGGCACGAAACTCATAAAAATTTCTTTAATTTTATTAAGGTGCGTTCCGAATTCGCACCATGCAAATTTTAGAACAAAAACAAAAATTATACTAAAAACTTATTTATTCTTATTGTATTTAATAATTTAACAAACTGCAATACATTATCTATTAAATAATATTAAACAAAACATTATCTTTAATGCAATAGTATTAAAAAATTATCCTTATTTCGGACGATTTCATTATGTTTGTTTTTGTAGAATTAAAAAAAAACCTTTAGCGCGCAAGCGGATAAAGTAGGCGTTTCCACGCAGATTTATACATAGTTTAAACGACAAAGTGAGCCTTCCGAGCCAGTGAGATCAAAAATTTATATACTTAGATAGGGGCACTTAAAAAAACAAAAAAAAAATGATATTTTACATAATGGTCTAAAGCTTTATTACGAAACATTATGAACATAACGAAAAGAAGCTCCGTAATACTGGTTGAAAAAAAAAATTTAAATAAAGGCAAGGAAATAAACACATAATTTAAGAACGAAAAACGAAGCAAAGAACACGCGCTTTTAAATTAACTATACAGCGAACAGTAAAAGTTAAACTGCGGCCTGTGCTAGGTCGACAGTCGACACATTGCAAGCGGCCGATGGCTATTATCTCCGGAAACCTTGTTAAACAACAATAATGCACTGCGGTGTTGAATGCCATTGTCAGCCACAATAGGCCAATGTGCAAATATATTAAACAGGACTCAGGCTGTCAGTTGGCGCGCAAAAACAACGCCTTGAGGCGTCACTGCTTCGAACAAGGGACACGTTCCAATAGTCATAATAATAATATAAAGTCCTACTTTCTGAAATATTCGGTTAAATAGGTTTTTTTAACTGGCCAGTTCAAATTAATAAAAAAAAAAAATACTGAACAATTTATGCAAACAACAAGGTTTTAATAAATTTTTTTGCACTGTATTTACAATGTTTATTTTATATTACTTTTTATTAATAGCACTACTGCAAAAATAATTTTACTGATTTTATTTATGTTTACTTCCGCTTTCACTAAAGAACACACTAGGAGCTTATAAAGTAGACTTGTTTTAAATAAAAAAAAAATCTTTTTTATATTTACTTACAAATTGATCTGGAATTGAATATGACCAACTGTTACTTAAAACATTTTAAGAGATGTTAAAGTGCTCATTTTATAATCATGTACTTAGCAAGAGAGATATATCGGCATATGGCTTCTCACACAAGTAAACATGCTCAAAAAGTTTTTCAATACAAAGGATCAGGCCTCTAAAGAGTCTTATTATGGTGAACAAGGTAATTTTAAAATGAATACAGAAAATTATTTTACCACAGAAGCATATTCAACATATTCATTGAAAAGATAATAATAATTCATTGAAAGGAAGTTAAAACTGAGATATTTTTAATAGCTATATGATCGAACTTTTTTTCGGTTTAAGTGACAAGGAAAAAAGGTATTTTTTTTATTTAGTAGATAGCGTAAGTAAAAGAAAAAACAACTAAAATAATCCTGAAAATCAAAAACTGCAACAAATGCGTTATTAGATGATTAAGAAAGGATAATAAGAAATTCCTTAGACGCGTAGGTAACTGTGCAAACACATGCGTTACCAGTGGCACCACATGTCACAGGCTCGGGACAAAAACACACGATAATTTACCTATTTTTTAATGCAAAGTTTGTTCAACGCCCGGATGTCGCCTGGTTTGTTTGGTTACCTTATATAGCTGGTTGGCTGCAGACTCTAAGGGAGCATGAATGACGTTTATCAGTACCTACAACCACTGCAGGTAAAACTGACAGCTTATTTTATGGCGCCTTCTTCAGCTACCGGCTTTTACTTCTGCATTACATTTTCCAAAGCTATTTTTTAACTAAAATTACTTAATAACAGTTTTATTAAGAATCAAAACTCGTTTTATTATTTTTTAATTAAATAACGTTGCTTTGCTATAAGGAAAGTGGTTATTTAAACGAATACCAAATTTAAACACTTTCGTTTAGTTAAGATGTGATAATCTGTTAAATATATTACTAAAGAAGCAGTCGAAGTAATAAAAAACCTAAGTTTGACGTTACGTCTCTAAATCGAAATTCAATATAATTTAATTGAATTGTTAGGTTGAAAAATCAGTTTGCCTGACAAACGGTGTAAACAAAATGAAAATTTTCTTTAACCAAGTCAAATATTGATCGCGTCACCCCGCTGCCCAGCAATTCGTAATGCCTTAGATTTTATTTGTTAAAAATCGGTTAAGTATCCGTGTCGAACGACGGCGGTGGGTGGCCGCCATCTTGGTTTTATTATTTCACTTTTTGTCCGAGCTAGCCGCGGGAGGCGCACGGTGCGACTTCAAGCTTTTTATGAGTGACAATATATATTTTTTAATCTTATTCTTCTATTATGTTATTCCAAGAAATATTCCCCGTTTAATTTTAAACTGCTTTTTAACTAATCAAATCGTAAATTATTTAGTGCTAGTGATGTGAACCTAAAAGTGTTCACAATTTTATGGCTTATTTAATTGATCCCACATATTTTACTCTTTACGATTTTAGTAAGATTAAAAATAAATAAAAAAAATAAGTATACTTACTAATGAATCGACTTCAGGGTCTGCTATATAATAAGGTTTTTCTTGGCGTATCTGTAGATAGAAAAAAAGCGTATCAAATACATTGCTAAAGTTGAAAACCAAAGAAAAGCCAAGGTGTCTATAAAGACAATTTCTTTAAGACTGAACAAATAATTCGACCGTTTTAAATAATTCGATGCTAGAATTTTGTTATTTAGACCCCTTGGCTTCAATAAATATTTTATAATAAATATTTTTGAACACTACACTCAGCCCCGTCTGGCCCCAAAGTAAAGCAAAGCTTGTGTTATGGGTACCAGACAATGGATACATAACATAAATAATTATCATTTTTGTTAAATTATACATATCATACATAAAAACACCCATACTCAAGACAAACACAAATGTTTATATTATGACATTAATGTTTGTCCAGTGCAGGAATCGAACCCACACCCTCTGCACAGTAGCTGGCCACACTATCAACTAGGCTGCGAGGAATCATTATACTTAATTACAATTGCAATTAAATCTACCTGTAGCTTAGAAAATATAACGTAATTATTGACCTTAGATTAATTAAGTATGTAGTCAGGTCAAAAGGTAGCGCATGTATGCACATTAATAAGATATGCATGAATACACCCGCAAATATGGTCATAGAATAGAAAGTTTGTAGAAGCGACATTGTTATTGAACTTATAAATAGGTTAAATCTGTTTATTTGTTTGTATGTAGTAAGTAATCTCTGCAATAGTGCATTCAATCGGCTTGATTGTGGTACTGAGGTAGGTTTAGGGACTAGACAAATATAATACTTTTCCCCCGATCGAAAGTTCCCAGGGGAAAAGGTTCTTCCACGGATGAAATATTATAGGAAAGCTTAGTTTATAATCAAACATTATTATAAACGTGAATATTTATTAAATGCTCCATTGGCAAGTGAAGGGAATACAAACAAAGAAAAAAAACTCACTTTCGCATGTAAAACTGGCTAACTGCTGCTTAACTCAAACTACTCCTGTGATACAGGAATCTCCCAAAAAGGTCATGGGTGGGGAAGATTTTTTTTCCCGTATCCCATCATGTGGGGTAACACTGGATAGGGCCTTGAAAATGCATTTGAGGTTCTTAAGAACTTCAATATTTATATTTTGGAGTTATTGGTGTGTCCCATCTTACTTTTGAACCATGCAATCTAAAAATCTGGTATTTATAGCTTTATAAATACTACTAATGAAAATTGGTATGACCAAATTTAGTTTATAAGTTATTTGATTGCAAATTGCAGGACTCGGTTTTACGGACTTTACGGTTCCGATTAAGAACATCCGTAATCTGCGTGAACAGTTCAATAAGGCATCTAAATTGAATTACAGTGTTTGTAAATGACGCAATAACATTCCATGAAATTAATCTTCTACAATAAAATGGCTGACGTCGCGAGTTGCCGATGCCACTTCGGTGACATTGAACACATCGGGCCTCTTCTGACATTTAACAGCACTAGTGATGTGAACTATAAAAATATATATCCATAGTTTTTTGAGATGAGAAACGATACCTAATAAAGAGCTCTGTCAATTCGCACTATACCTGTTTAGTATACTTTTTGGTAGCGTCTGTATACTTTTTCAAGTAAAAACCTGTCTAGTTTTAATATTACGATGATGAAAAATGCATGAGCAGATGCAGCTCTCGTACCTAAATATTTTATAGCAAATATTTTAGAAAAAGAATAAGATCTGTTACATCTGTGTTAATTTAATGAAAATATCAGACAATATTGGGATAAGTAAGTATTTGTTTCCTAGGTTCCATGTTTGAAATGTTGGCTGTTTGAGACATGCTATCATTTAAATTATCACATAAAAATAATAATAAGCATTTCGTAATCAAAATATTTGGGCCTGCATTATATTGCAACTAAATGCAACCTCTCCTAGATTATCTCGCAACTGTTATTTTTAGATTCATCCGTTTATATCCACGTACACTGGTTAACTTATACTTCTTGCGTGACCAGTCACATCACTATTCGCAACTGACTTTACCGACTGTTTCACAATATCAACATGTGGTCTGTGACTATTTAAACAAATTTGAACTTAATAATACAGAACATAGGATCTTTTCTCTCTTGTTTGTTTAAGGTCGCGTTCAACGGGTGCCTTGCATTAAAATGTATGAAATCGATTAAGATCTCAAAGCCATAAATGTCATCTCAGACTTATTGATAATGGACAATAATTGGCATTTGACTTGTGTTCTCTTCATTATTAATTGCTTAAAATATATTTATTGGCTCGATACTGGATAGACCTAAATATTGACAGTTAATAAAAACATAATTAGCTTTGGCCTAGAGCTTACCAATTTAATGGCGACAAGGTTGTTAAAACTAGCAACTTTAAATTTTGCTTTGCATGATAAGTAAAGGTTGTAGGACACGGCCGATAATTTACTATTAGCAAAAAAAAATTGTAAGGCTAAAAGAATAAAATTGACTGAGGATCTTGTTCGCTAGCGCACGTTTGCAGACGTAGCATATGAATCAGATTGATCAAGGGGTAAGTAAGTACATGTTTATGAGCAGTGGTACCTTTCAAATAGATTGTGGAAAAAAAAATTTTGATTGTTTTTATATAGTTAAGATATTAAGTAGGTTCTTTGTCATGAAAAATGTGAAACATTTCAACTAGAAAAGTTGCTACTTCAACCAAAAAAATATAGACACTTAAAATTTTGAAAAAAACATATTACTGATTATAAAATCAACGAAATTAATATCATTGTCATTTATTTATTTTCTTTTATACACGTGATAACATTAAAATTCCACAACATACTCAATATAGAGTAAGAAAGTCTGAAACCATGAAACACTTCATAATATATTAAAATCTAGATATTTTAGAAGACAATTCTTAGCTGCATTTAAAATCTATCTAAAAGTAATGACACATGTACATTTATATAACAGACATCAAAATGTTGGGTCAGTAATAACTGAATCGACTGTAATGTGACATACATCGAGCAGCAGCTTAAATCCCGCCCACTGCTTAATGGCTATCATTTCTCCTAGACATCATTATTTTGATATTACAAATCGCCTCACAATTCGACCACGTTTTTTGCCAGTAAAAAAAAACCTAAAACATTACTTTACTGCATTCAACAAAAAAGATATTTGTTATGAATACGATAGATGTTTTAAATAAAAAAGTTTTATACCTACATAATTATTTGGATTGAAATGATGCATATGCACAAAGAGTGATTTTACACAATATTAGTATAATTTTCGATTAAAATCAAATTTCCAATAAATATACATATTCGGTAATTCTCAATCAGATAAAATGGATGTGATACTGCTTAGTTTGGAATTTATTGCATTATTCCATCTGAGTGTTCAAAATGAATGTCAAAATGCACTATTAAATTTCCATTTCGACAACAACGGGTGTTAATCGAATTCGCAATTTTAGGATTGAAGACGAAATTTTATTATATATTTGATTCCAAGTTAGGGTCGTTGACCGAAAACTGTTGTGAAGATGATTCATCTTTTACTGGTTCTATCCAAACTAAGTGGGCACATGAAAGCGCCCTCACAAAACATTCTAGCCAATCCAAATGCGTTGAAAACAAAAATACAACAAACATGTAAATACCGACGCCCCTCCTCCACCCTCAAGCAAGGAAGTCCCTCATTTAAGGGGGCAGCGATCCATGAAGAGCCCCACTTTTGGGTACCACGTATTAAATGCTAATAAGGTAGGCGATCTGATGATTTCTTGTTTAGAGTGGAAAAAGACAATTTTGATATCTTTAGGAATTATGCTGATAGCTTTTAAAAATCGTTTGTTATGTATTTTAAAAATCAGAAAATTATGCAGATATTTGTATTGTGTTCGAACTGTAATAGGTTATAAGAAGATAAAGAACCTGTATGCCTTTAGTGCATTTTCAACAGCTCGTGGAATGACCACAAAAACCATTGACAGCCGACGAAAATAATAAGGTGTTGATATTAACACAAAATTTAGTTTTATGAGTGACGAGCAATGGCATTCGCTGTTTAAATATCGCTTTAATCGATCCATCAACTCGGATGCCACAGCGAGTATTCAATCGAATTAATACTAAGAACGCTACAAAAGAGTTTTTATTTCCGCTTGTCTCGATGTCTTTTAAAAATAAACAAGCCGTGTAGAGAATAACTTTTGACTTGTCCTAAAAATCTTTATGCGACGACAATTGTCGTTTTCTCTATTCATTCCGTTTACCTGAGTTTTTATTATTCACCCCATTGTGCACTTTCAGGCGAAATGGTGTATTGTTTGTGTAATTGAATAAATGCCTCCATGCTATGCCCTTTTGTAAGCGACTAAGGGTGCGTTGAGGACGCGTGGATACACAATCGCCGCAGACTTGTATCTGCGATAATCGATTCATGAACAACAAATTATAATTTTCAGTTAGTAGAATCTGAAAATAGAGCAATGTGCAAGTTTTGTTAAACTCACAGACTCTGTCGCAAGAAAGGCGTTGTTACCTGATGGAATAAAAGACGACCAGAATACGGAACCATTACAAGTTTAAAATCCCAGTCAACCAGCTAAAAAGCTTTAAAGTAGATTAAACTCTGTGCTGTACAAATTTGAGTCCATATTAGAATATCAATGTAAATGATGATTACTAGTGGCGGACCAGGGACGGCATCAAAATCGCTACCAACCGTGGTACCCTGTAATTTGTAATAAAAAACCTATTTATAAGATAAAATAAAGTATCAAGACGCTACCTAAGATGCCAGGCCGATCGATCAGAACGTAGTTTTAATAAATCATACGTTTCAAACAATTTTGACGCTTGTCATACATAAAATTATGAATTAAAATCGATCGCCAGTGCAAGTTACTTTGATGGTAAATTATTCTATAACGCGCAAAGGTCGGGTTTTGTAATTTAGTTAAGTCGTATTTTATTTAATAACTTTTTGTGAGATCGGCGATGCAGGTGTTTTTTTTAAAGAAAAAATTCTGATCAAGTGGGCCGCTACTGAAGTAGTTTGAAGTTTAAAATTATAGTTTATTAATGTTGTCTTCCTCTTTCCAAATTTTATTTATAGTGTGCGCGTGCGATGGAAGTGGTCACGTGACACGTCGACGTTCAATGACGTCACAAAACGCGATTGTTTTGGCGACCACTCTGCGCTTAATCACCTGTTTTGACAACGGCGTGCGAATATATTAATTTATTTTGCTCAGTTTACTGCCAGCCATAAAAGGACGTAATGAACAAATGTCTTTATGGTATACTTGTAAACGTCAAATATCAGTCATTTCTCCATGGGGCATACAAAAAATGCCATAAATATTCTTAACAAAATGGCTCCTACTGAATATTGTGGCTATAAACGGAGATCTATAAAATGAGGTTTGGTTGTTTACCTTTTGTTTGCCTCTATGCTGGAATTAAAGGAACTTAGACGTGGGATGGTTCTTTTGTTTGTTCAGGGTCCACGAGGTCCACAATGAAAATATGTAAATTGTCAAAAAATATTCATAACTGGAATTTTAAAATGTTCATTGTTTTGTTTTGGTGCCTTTTGTTAAAAATATGGTAATGCAATAGTAATGAATCCATAATTTGCGTAAACATAAATAGAAATTTGTTAAAATATTTGTATATAAATATCGAAAAATAATTTTAGAATAATATTTTTTTTCTGTTCAGAATCTTTAGAATAAATACCCAGCTTTGCTCTCTGCAGCGTCATCCCCATTAGAGAAAGACAACAGATGCAAAGTACAAAAGGGACGGACGAATTGAAAAGAAGGTTTTTCGAGCGTTTTTTGCCCCGAAATCCGTGCGTTCAAAAATTTATTTTAATACAAGAAAAGTATTCAAAAGATACGAGGGCAGGTAGGAGACTATCGGGCCCGGGTATTTGCTTAGTTTCTTTTTTATCGCACAAAGAATTCAAGTTGATTTATGACCGTGGTCTGTGGCGATTTGTGACCTGTAATTTTGTGATGGGAGTTTTGTCACTTATATAACGGATCTGGATGCATGATTTATTAATTTACAATCGGGACGGGGCGTGATTCGGTTTTGACAGTCTACACGAGGTGTTATCATTGTTTTATGAACATGTTATTTTGATTTGAACAGATGAGACAATATGGTAAATTATGTTATGAGACCTTTACCTAATCTGCATAATCATAAATTTTGTCTTAATTTGTATATTAAATGATATTGTTGCATTACCGTGATCTTAATTGACTTAAAATACACACATATCAGTAGATTTTTGATTATTTAAAAAAATAACTTTAAATTATTTATTTATTTATTTTATTATTATATTATTATTAATTATTTATAGTGATTTTATAATTCATATCAAAAAACCAACCTTTAAAAAAACTTTTGTTTATAATGTTAAATATTTATATGTATGTAAAAATAATAATCTGTAATATACTAGGCAAACCGAAGAAAAAGAATAAGTGATCATTTTTTACCCCACATTATTTACATTTTATCCACACCTTTGGTGTTTTATCCCTCTGTGCAAAGGTCACTACTGCCACAGACTGAAAAATACTATACTAGTACTACTACTACTGCCACAGAATAAATACTGCCACTACTGCAAAGGCCAGAGAGAACACGATAGTTACCTATTTAACTGGTCCCATAGGAGTGATTTAGACCCAGAAGGTCAGTTTTTCGACCATTAACGCTATCTGAGGGTTGGCTCCAAATTAGAGGAAGTAATAAAGGAGGTGCATAATGACTCACTCTGGAGCCGTCAGTTAAATGGTCACCACGTCGTTAAGACGACCATTTTGTGTCGCAAAGCGATGCAATAATTGCTTGACAATTTTGTATATTTACTTACATCCTTCCTTACTTACTTTTGTTATTACCATGGCATGCATTTAATCTTTAAGCGGTGTCGATGTGAATTTTAAAAGTTCCGTAGCGCTTCAAATTAAAAAAAAAACAGAAAACCTTTTGTGACCACTTTTTTTTCTAATTCCATTGTAGCCTACCTACGTAAATACTACAAAAATCACCGTACTTGCTGTCGCTAATTGCAGTATATGGCCTGCAGCTCACTTAAGTACTGGCTGGTAAAGACCTTCCTGCTTATTGCACATGACGGAGTAACAGTATCTTTATCTGTGACGTAACGTTTTGTATGTAGCGTCTCCTCTATACATATATATAATATCAATATTTGTTCATCTACTTGTCCACTATATGCCTATTATTATTTTCACTGTGTAAATTGTTACAGGAAAGAAAATATCTGCAAACATTTTATAAGCAAAAAAAACTATAAATAATCTTAGTAGTTTCCTTTGTTCAGAAAACAGTTTTATACACAAACGTTTTTATAAAAGAGAGCTGAACGACATTTTTTGTATACAATTCGATCAAACTTTAGTAAAACTAAAAAGAAGACGCTCTATGAATATAATACGAGTATTAAATTTTTTGCTGCTTTTATGAAACAACTATACGGACAGATTCGTCTTGGGATTAAATGCCGACTACAAAATGACAGCTGGTTATATAAAAAAAGTCGTAATCTTTTTCTGAGAATTTATGAATAAGGTGAATATAAGATAAAATTGTATTAGTCATATCCACTCATATCTAATGACGTTCTTACAGCCTCTCATTTTTTAATTTTTTTTCCTCTAACAATCTCGAAGCTAAGGTACTTAAAACATACAGCTCAAATATTCATAATCACATTCCACAGAGTATTCTAAAGTACAATCACGATTATTAACCCTCGATATTTCTCATGGCCTCGCACCCGGTCTTAGAGACCCACAAATAAACAAACAAAAACATTATTCATAGCGTTCCGTGTTTATGTAAAGAAGAGTGCACTCACACACGCTCGGTTTGAAAATAAACAAGTCAAAAAGCGTTTTCTAAAATGAAAAAAAAATCTTAAACAAGTATAAGTTCAACTAAACAAATACAGGGTTACCCCAATTGGGATAGTCTACAATGATTGTATAATGGAATAATAGTTTAAACATTCGCAAGGTACAACCCTGCGACTGCCGCCCGCTCTCTCACTGAATTACACGCGTATGTTTGAACAAAAATAAACGTGTTTAGAGTGCATCACACATTATGAATAAGTAAGCATATTCAGCACCCTTACTTTGCCTTTTTTAGTTTTCAAACGGCTTCCCCTCCCTAATCCCAGCAGGCCAAAAATTAAAGCGTAATGGTGCAATGTTTAATAACTTATCTGCGGGTTGCAATGTGTTTTAGCTTTTGTTAATGCAATTTTCCAAAGTTAATTTCCGAAGGGTCGAAAGAAATCAATATTTTTATAGTAAAAGTTCTTATTCGTGTCGTTGCGTCATTATCCATCATCTTTGTATATTATCACTACCCATCCAAATTTTGTAGTTTATAAAATAGTTATTGAATTGAATTTGATGCGTAAAATGCTATGCTTTGGTATCCTATGGAATTTCCAAATATAGAGCATATTGTAGGAGCTAAGCTTTTATTTATTGTAACACATTGTGCATTAAAAATGTTTTGGATATTTATGTATAACATACATATGGTCGTATGTGTATAATTTCTCTATGTATGTACTATGTATTAAAAGAAATGTGACGTCTGACGAAGAGTAGATTACTCGCACTAACGGGGTATCAAGAAACTAATTCCAAGACACGAGAGCTGCAATGTTTCACACAACCCTTAATCATTGACACATTGATGAAACAATCGCAGGGTTACCCCCGGGGGTCTAGGGGTCCGGGGAACGCGATCGAAGGGTTAGACGCGTTACTGGACATAATCTTGATTGATTTGCTACAAATAACGTTGGTTTTCGCCGCGTGACGAATTTGACCCCCGGATGTTTTCTTTGTTTATCTGGGACTCAAGCGGTTGAGGGTTGGATGCTCTTTTCATGGCTTACATGTTGTATTGAAGTGCAATTAAGGATTTATAGAAATAGGTAGTGATCGTACCTATAGTTTAAGTTGACTTAAAGTATGATTGCATCCTGTAAAACCAAGCTAACCATAGTTATCTATTATATATATCTAAAGGTTCAGTAGTAACATTTGCATATTTTTTGACGTGACTGTATGGGCGTGATTTTTTTGTGATTTGTTAATATTGCATTCACGAAATGCTGTCTCTTACTGGTTTGTTAAAAAATCTATTTGCTATCCTTCTGTCAGTTGCCAAATTTGCTATAGTTGCGAGTAATTGCAAGCTACAAAAACAGGCCCTATATGTTATATCTTACAAGTCACACAGCGCTTGCAGAGGCAAACAAAAAAGGCTGTTTTTTACCGTTATAAAAACTAAAGGAATTACTAGCCAATTCTTCGCCGTCTTGTCCGCACGGTTTAACTTTCCCCTTTCCAAAAAAAACCTTCCCGACACATACATTCTTTATTTCCCCAAAATTCCCCTTTAAAGGAGTTTTCAGATTTTAAAATAAAATCGTATATACTTACCCCTATATATTGGCGCGAATAAACAGTAGGTAGCTACGTTTTACTTCTAACATGATAATTGTCAGCGATTTTTTATTCGTCGATTGTCGTGATGGCCAGAACAGACTCCACTGTTTTAGGGTTCCGTAGTCAAATGGCAAAAACGGAACCCTTATAAATTCGTCATGTCCGTATGTCAGCCGTAGTCACAGCCTTATAATTTCGCCGTCTTGAACTAGTTTCTGATGAAATTACAGAGATGTCTCTTTTGTGAACAGCTCTCCATACATTAAACCAAGGGAGATTTTTTTTTTCGCGCACCATCATTAGTGTTATCATTATATAGGAGTCTAAAAATACATTCGAAGTTTAAAATAAACTTTTTTTCTAACATTTATATTTTGCGAGTTATTGGCTTCCAATTTTCAAGGATTTGTGTCCCCCCCTTATCTGTAAACCGTGTGATCTTAAGAATCAGAAAGAAATCACGTTAATAGGGCTTTATAAATACTACCAACGAAAAAAAAGGCCTTGGACTACATCGGTTCATAAGTTTCTTAGATAGCCGCAATCATTCTCATTTTACGGACCCTAACTAAATGCGTTAAGTTAAGTTTAACTCGTGGACATCGACACACAGCCCAAACCAGTGGGTCTAGGAAGTTTAAATTTAGAATCTTATACAATACAACGCACGCAGGCTTCCACTGCAGATGATTTTACAAAATTATCTTTAAGGGTTATAAAGGGGGCGTCGTTTCTAAAATTAAATCTAGAAAATTGGTAAGTGCCTAATTATTCTAGTAGTCAACGCGTTCGACCGTTATTGTATAAACATCTTGTTTTTTTTTTTTTGTTATACTTTTGTTAGTAAAACTGTAAACATGAAAAAGCGTTTTTAGAAGATCATTCTATACCAGGTTATCCAGTACAGTTTTTGGATTTCTTTGTTAAAATTCAACCTTTGTTTTTTTTAAATTTCAAGCGGTGAAGTCGCAGGAAAAATATAAGTATATAAAAATGTATAAACCGATACTTTTTTCTTTTGACTGAAAGTACTAGGCAATCAGGAAGATAAAGAAATAATTATTTAACCACCATACATAGCGAAGCAATTAAGCTAGACTTACCGCGTGCCCTAAGGCTATCATTTTAATACCTAAGGGGGAGTCTTGATACCTACACAAATTACCTGGACATTAAAATTATAGGGGAGGGAAACACTAGATTTGATCGCAAAGTTCTTTATTTAAATATTCAGGGTGAAAGTTTGAAAGCCAAGTATCTGTATAGTCTGTGGTTAAATAGTTCTTTGAAAGCTTGATTTATATATACCTTTTGTCTTTTAAATAGGCGGCAGTAGACTTATATCATCGGCCTTTACATGAACTGGTTTCTTATATTATTAAAAGTAATATATCAACACTGCTCTTTTATTTACAAAACCATATTATTCAAGTAACTACATAGGTACCGTAATGTAATATTATATTGTTACGTAGGCATGATTTCAAAAGAACGCGTACCTATTTTTAACTCACACGGAAATGTACCAAAAACGTTAAGTACCTACAGACATTTACCCTCATGTTTGTAGGCAAAACCCCTCTAATCCACGTCAGCTGCTTCTGACTGGTACCTCCTCCCACCCTCACTCACGACCTACCCTTATTTACACTCACCACGACAAAAACCTAAGAAGCCCCGTTGTTTGTTTCGGAAGCCGTGTCAACTTATGCTGGTTAAACAAGTTAATGTCTAAAATAACTTGAGCTGTGAAGTTATTACGAGTTTGGTCAATTTTATTGCGTGCAAAATAAGGGTGAGAGGTCAGGTCTGAATTGACACAAGGGTGTGGGCCCGCCTGTCAAATACATAATGAGTGTTTTTTTTTTATTTTTAGCAATTTATACGTGTAGGTGCAGATCGATAGACGGACCGGTGGTCGGTGGTAAATTTAATGGTCTTAAATTTAACCCTCTGTTTCATTTAAAACGAGAGGTATTTATTTATTTGAAAATATGGCGACTCTGCTTTGCTCAGTTGAAACACCATCGTTCGTTTCCTTAGGTATGACAACTATCTAGCTCTTATCTCTATCTATGAACTTGGAAAGTAAAATATTATCTAAGTACAAAACTTTATCCAAACCGTTAGAGTCGTTTCAAGAAACAAATTCCACTGTTACAATTGAGTTACTAAAAAAAGGGAACCCCCTACTAATGGTATATTTTATGCTTTGACAATCAATCTATACAAAATATTATTATTACTTCAATAAAATTATTTCCAATATTGTCCTGTGTCACAAATATTAAGACATCTCAATTAAATTGAATTAAAGTAGAGTTTGATGTTTTTGAAACTGGACAAAATAATCCAGTTTAGAAATTAACAAATTAACAACAATTTTTCCCGCTTTTGCCATTATTTAAAACTAAAGAAAAAGTTGACAACACCGACGCGAGGCGACCAACGATGTGTCGCATGGAATCCGCTTGTTCTTTGTATATTCTTGTAATTATACGCCTCTTCGAATGTTTATACATGGTGTTCTTTAACGAAATTTTTACTGACTATTGATTTCACATAAATAAAAGGCTTGAATATCTGTACACCAGCATTCAGTACACATCGCCCGCTACCACTAACAGGTACGAATTTCTTTATTCATTCATAAAAGAATGCCAATAAAACATCATAATCATTATCCAAAAATCTCATATAATATGAGCTCAAAATTTGAGTATAAGAAGCAGTAATTGTCATTGCTAATAGGACCACACTGGTAACTCGCAACTAGTATTGTCTGACCAAATCTGCTACACTATGCGTTCCATAGTTTGAAGCATAGCAGGCCTAGAAGCTACCAGTCACTCAAATGCGCGAAACCATTCGTAAATTTAATATTTTCGCGCATATTAGGGGACGTCTCGGGGTAATGCAATTTAATACACACACTTATTTGCAAACCTATTTGCACTTGTTTCCGAATATCTTTAATTATTGGATTTTTGTCTTTGAACACTTCGAGTTACATACTAAAGTATACATAGAACATATTATCTTTGTGCAAAACGGTAATTTCATGTAATATATAAAATACATGCTAACTATCACATTTTCACGAGCTCAGAAATTTCGGTCCACGAAAAGTGTCTGGCGGTGATGAGGCTTTGGTTTCTAATAATATTGTGTCAAACATATATAAAAACTAACTGTATTACTTTAAGGTTAAAGAGTACCTTCGGATTTTTTGTACCTTTCGTATGTACCAGTTATTTGTAAAAGAGCCCCGCTTTTAAGCTGGCAAGTACTCATACGTTTATTACCTACGTGCTATCTAAATAATGTAAAATTATCTAATTCAGCTAATATAACATAAGTCTGGAGGCTCTGCGACTTTGGACTTTTTGTTCAATCCAAAAAAATAATGATATCCTACTGAAAACGTTCTATTTATGTCAAGTTCTCGGCGCTTAAATGTTTCGATCGACATGTAGCACGATTCTAATTTGTGCCACATTTTATAATTCATTAGGTTTATTTTACTTTAACTTTAGGTTTTTTCTAAAAAAATCCAATTATTTCTCAATCAGCCTGTATAAGTAAAGCACGCACCTAGTGTATTTATGTCATTATTAACCAGTGCGAATTAATACTCATTTGGCGTGGACTTTTAACGCGAGTTTTCTGACGCATTGACTGGTACACAAAAACTCCCCGCGCCATACAATCCAGACGACCACTGTGCGACTCTACTCGCCGCGATTCTAACCACTTTTTACCGGCCATTTTGGATCGCGGCGAGGCACCAAAAAGGAATTGCTAATTGTTTCGTGTGATATTTTCTAATCATCCTTAGATATAAATTGAAAATCTTCAGATATGAAAGAAAATAATAGAAGCAGCCATTAAATCAGTAATTACTATTAGCATTGTGTGTATGTATGTGTGTGTGTGTGTGTGTGTGTGTGTGTGTGTGAGAGAGTGAGTAAAGTACCTATGTTTCAACACTTATGAGGTAAGCATCTAGAAAAGAAACTTAAAGAGATACCCAAATAGTTTTTTTTATTTATTAAAAATGACTGTTCCGGTTAAGTCTTTTGTGTAGGTATTACCATTTTAACTGTGTTTATAATAATTATATTAATAATAATTAATATTAATATAATTATAAATCACAGTCAATTATTGTCTGTGATTTAATATTATTATAAAATTAACATCAAAAACATAGGGTACCTCCCACACTTAAAACATAAAAAACGTTTGTTTGTAGGAGCTTGTCGAAATATGAAATGAGGAATTTAAAGAAATCTGGTGAAATTGTAAAACACATAATGCATTTTTCTATGATTTTATTGATATGATATGCTCCGTACTCAAAGAAGGCCATACTGGACCCTTTCACCACAGCCGAAACATTCTATTTATTTATACAGTTAATCATTGCCTTTGATAAATCCAACAACCATCATGGCGTCGTCAAAATGACTGGCTAGACACCACCCGACTAGTCATATGTGACGACATAAGGTAGTCGGGTGCTCTCACGCACCTTATAATTCGCACTACGTAAGTTGAACTAAAATGGCGGCCGTCTGAGCAGGTACACTACGGAGAAATGTACTAACGAACCAAAAAAGTGTTTCTGTCAAACAATTTTCAATATATGTTGCTAAACCATGTTTTCAATCTTTTTTTTGAAGTGAAAACTTCTTTTGCAGCGTTGTGCACTTTTTTTGGTATGGGTAAAAAATTATAAACTCGCGTGAGGCTGATCGCAAATTCGTAAGACAGAAACCATAATGCCACGCCATAAAAATTCGCAAGAAGGAAACCATTATGCCACGCCATAGTAGGATAATTGGCAAAATAAAAAAAATGATTTTGAAGTGAAAACTTCTTTGGCGGCGTTGTGCACTTTTTTGTGATGTTTTTTTAGATAAGTAGTAGGAAGGTAAGTTTTGACTCTTGCCAGTGCCATTTAATTTTTAATTCTCCGATTTTTGAGTTCGAACTATATTTAGCAACGAAAGAACAATGCTGAGTTCATCGGTATATAAATGAGTTAAACGGACAAAAACGCGAGTGGAGTCGGTCAGCATGTCAGCCGCTAATTGAGTCGCGCACGCTATCCTTGCCGCATGCAACACTACCCGACTCGGATTTGTAATTTATATTTATTTTTTGTCACTATCAATAATATTGGCAACAGTAATCTGTGGTAAGTAATGGTAATGTGGAAATAAGATATAAGTGTAGCCTCTGATTTAGGCGTATGGGAAATCTTTGCCTTTCCTAAAACGAAAAAACCGAAAAAAAAAAAAAAAGTAAAGTGTAAAAAGCCAATGGAGACGTACATACTATACAATAGAAGTTGTACTAATAATACATGTTTCTCTCAATAGTTTTCGGTGATTTGTTTTTAGCCGCCTTCAAACGAAAGTAGAAGGTATGCAATTTATCTTTTTTTTTTTGTTTTTACATCGCGACTTTTTATTACCTCATTTAGGTTTTAAATTACATGGGTAGATAAATGTTTTTATAGCTAATTTTTTAATAAGAAAGAATCTGCTACTCGATGTCAAGCACTAAAATATACCTACTGGTTAAAATAACCTTGAATGGGGGTCGTAGTAAATCAATATATTCCAAAACTCAAATATTTTAATAACCTAATATGTAAGTACCTAGTTTAAGTACGTAGATAAAATAATGAGAATGTCACTATTCATGGAAGCTAAATTTAAATATGTGTCACGTGAATAAAAAAAGAAGTACAAATATTACGTAAGACGTAAAGATTTTCATCCACAAACGAACCCAAAAGAAGATGTGTAAGGAATTCCAAACGGCAAAAACCACTCGATGGGGACGATAAAACGAAATCGCCGATGCGTTGTTGAAAAAAAAATGCTTTCGATGCGTGCGAGTGAGAGACAAAAAACGTATCGTATCGCGGTTCCACTCTAGCGCGCGCGGCTAATGAATACTGCGTGGTGCGCCAGCGCAGCTGCTGCGAGAAACGTCCGCAGGCAGATCGATCCGCCATTATTTATATTATTTCGGCGCGAAACTCTGAATTGGATCATGATGACAAAGAGGCTAAATTGCGCGTCTAAATCCCATGACAATCGAGCGTCGTTGTGTTAAACGAAACGTAGACAGATGTAAACAAATCTGCAGCGTCAAACTGGTTTGGTTGCAGACAACTTTTAATGGAACATAAAAGCGCAGTATCTAAATCGCCATTCTCATTCTAGCTTCATTTCTATTACTGATTAATAATAAGATAAAATAAATACCGGATTAAGTTAGGAGACTAACATATCCTTAATAAGTTTCAGCATCTATCTGCATACTTATCCGTTCGTTGACTGCAGACAGAACTCATTTCATGATTCACCTGATTTCTTATTACGGATTTCAATTTTATTTAACATTAAACGTTGTAAATCATGTGGTATCTGCAAATAGATCATCTTACAACGTAGTATGTGTGGGCACTCGTCCGTCGCCGCACTAACTTTTTCATGGCGCTATTGTAGTGTTATTTCTTTTCTATTATTATAACAATTCTCTACATAAGTATAGCCACAAAGCCTTTTAACGTAGTTATGATAGTAACATGATTCGATTCTGTAATAAAGGTATTATTTTCCTGTTAATTTTATTTCTATCTACATTATAATCTTAAAGAAACCAATTGACTGTCGTTTACTAACCACAGTTTTATACCACAAAATACCAACGACTTTAGAGTTAGCTTTAACACTCAAATAACGATCAAGATATGTGTGGTAAGATGCTAGATAAATGAAACAAAATGATTTGATAAAATTTATATATACGGATTAGTTTAAGAATCGTGTAATTATTATGTCTCTATAATTTAACGACTTACAATCTAAATTTATATAAGTATTTAATTTTATTATCAACAAATTGATTTAAATTTTAAACTGTCGAACAAAAAAGAGTTAATGATAATTATAATTACATACATAATCATTTGAAATAGACGTTGGGACGAGGCTGTTGTGTAGCTAGTTTGTGTGAACTAAACTAAAAGGACACATGCACGGAAATAATTGTGTTGATTGAAAAACAGGATCATGCTAAGCTACAGATAAAGAAAACGTCGAATGCACGGAACTACATAGATGATTGTCGTACAATCTATATTATTATATTCATAAAAACAGCTCTTTACAATGAGAAACGGTTAATTGTTTAAATATGTTAATTGAAAGCAAAAAGTGCACTTATGTGTACATTATTATGACTTTTTGTCTTAATTATTGAAACGGATACTATTTTTACGGATACGTTAATTACTTTAAAATAGATCCGTATATAAATACGATAAAGATTTATATCTGAGCAGGATGTTTGTTCTGGTTAACTGTTGGTATTGGGAATAAATTGAAAGAAAATCAATTAAGTTTTTTAAAACATGGTTCTTCTCTTCTAGGTAACATTAAACTAAGTTCTAAGAGCTACCTCTTAATGATTATAATAAAATGGTCTCACGCCACTGAAATCAGTCAGACAGACAACAAAAAAGTTCCATATCTAATTAAAAACGAAATCCTTGTTAGATTAAAATGTAAAAACGTATCAACATCTGCATGCCAGACCGTTAATGACGACAAAAAGAGCAGACTAATTCTTCGTATGTCAATGGACTCGAATTCTTCGACGAGCAGTCACTCGACTGGATGCATCACTATGATAGTGATGTACCACGCTATGCATTCATACACCGATGACAGTATCACCACTGAACCGATCACTAGTCTCAAAGAGCACTATATCAATCACTCGCTCCACAATCGTACCGCTTGCCACTTAAATAAATTTATAACATATTAAGTACGTTGAAAATAAACACTTTACAGTTTATGATTTATTTCGTGGTGGTGATGAATTATGATGGACGTCACTTACAAGAGTATGTTAGAGCGGGAGGTCCGAAATTTTATCTCTTTTTGTGGTGATTTCACGTGCCACTGCCACAGATAAACGTTTTATTGGAGTAATTAAAACGACCGATTAGCGTTTGTACGCATTTGTGTCTAAACATAATATGATAAATGTGACTTTTACAATGTAATCGCTATGCTATAACTTGTTTACGCTTGTATCAGTTACATGTCAACCGACTCTGATTTTGTAATTCGTGGAATGGTCGTTTTTCCTCATAAAACAGTGTGTTGCATGCCTAACAGTCATCAAACCTCGGTACGAAGGCAAGTACAAATAAGAGTGGTCAGTTCCATTGCAGTGATATCTTGAAATGTTATCTAGGGGCAGACAGGTCCTCGGGATCGCGACTGTTTACAATATTACAGCTATAAATACAATTTACTTCCAATAATTACCACACAGCGAAGTCTTTGACTGATAAAGATTCAATAATATGTTGTAAATATTAAAAAGTGAAATTTAATATGATTGCACGCTATTACAAAGTCACTTCCGGCGGCTGAGGCGTAAGAAAACGTCAGGTGACATCAGTATCGATGACTAAATATGTTTTCTTTTTTTGTTAAATTTGACCGCAACATGTCATCGCCTATTGTGTTTCCGTCGAAAAATAAAATAAAAACCAACAAATAAATTGCGGTGTAATAAATTTACGAAATTACATGGTTCTTGATTGACGGTTTGTAGATTACGAGGTTTAAGTTTTTATTTTTGTAAAATGGCTCTATTATGAATATGTTCTCACTTAGAAGACTTACTAATAAAACTTTTATACGTCTTGTTTGTTTGTTTATTATTTAATAATTTTATGTTTTAAAACGATAAATGAAATTGGTTTTCGGATATTGATTAAGTATCTTATTGTATTTTACCGTTAAGGTAATTTGACCGAAAAATTAATGATATGGAATTTCAAAAAGCACTAGATTCGATAGAAAGGATGCATAGGGATGACGGAGTTGATCGCTGTGGTAAGCAATCCTGGCAGAACAGCAATATGTGACCAAAAGGATTTGCCTTGCATAATCACATGCAACTTTTGAACAGGTTCCTAAGGAAAAAATAAAAGTTCGTCATGTCTACGAAAAGGACATTTTAATAAATATTTCTTTACTCAAGTTTGTCTTATGGAAAACAGATTTTTATTATAAGTTTAAAATATCCAAACTCAATATATGTAAACACTTCCAAGAAGGGACACTTATTGTCCATTCGAGCTTGGACATTGGTGATCCTATTATTGATACAATCCTACAAACTTTGGTTGAGATATAAGCATGGCGCCACCATCTTTACTAGATAGGTACTGAAAGCTTCAAAATAGTTTTAGTTTTTTTACATCCTTTTTTAACATCTTTCAAGACAAACGTTTTGATCATAATTTTTCTACCCAATTAAAAATATTTTATGCTCTAAGTAACTTAGAAGCTACAAAGTAAGGTATTCTATGTAACTTATTACTTAACAAATGACCTATTATGATTTTATTTTATGTTTCAGCTCCTCTAGTCGTAACCCTAATCACAACTGATTCTATAATTTATAATTTTTTGTCACTACCTAGAATGAATGTCCAACGTCATCGCGACTGTCTCTTTCTGCCTATCTATCTGTGCACAATATTTTATATTGGATCTTTCGTGAATGAAGAAGTGTTACAAATTTTAGATTTTAAGGTCATTTATGGCTATGGAGGAACTACGTTCGCCGGGTCACCTGGAAGAGGCTCGAGACAACTTTTATAATAAATTCATGTAACTTTTTGTAACTTGTTACCGAGAATCAAACAAACCCAGGACCATCGACTCGGAAGTTTCACTACCACACTTCTGTTGTCAATGTGCACTTTTTTAAAACATATATTATTCTGTAATGTAAACCTGTAAATAGTTTAGTTTTAGAACAGGTTTTTAGATTATAAACATGCCTACGAATATTTTCAAACTTATTATTAACTTATAGTTTATATATGATGCAACAAACTTTTGTGACCCCTTGAACTTGAGTGTTTGGGTCGCTACTGTCGTTGTAAGTTCACACGAGTTCAATATGGCAATTGTAGTTTTAATTTTTTACCACCGGGTCAGAAAATTTTGTTGTACCATTAGTATGTGTTACAAGTAAGTACTTACACCTAGGATATTAAAAATATTAAGTGGGTCATATCGTAAAATAATTGATTTACCATTTATTTCTATTACAATTTCTTTGAGTTAGATTAGATTTAATATAACATAAATACGAAACAAATCAATTACCTACCTACATTACAAAAGTCGGATAACTTAAGTACTTTTGCTAACCAAGAAGCAATCACAATTCGTAACGTGATCACGAGCAAACTGGCGAGACGGTAAATCGCGTAAACAATCGATATTGCCACGCCTACGAATAACAATCAAATTCCTATACACGCATATCAACCATCACTAATAACACTTTATAGTTATTAAAGAATTATGCCAAAGAAATTACTTCCAACTGATTTATGAACACCATTTTACGGCGACATTTTAATATGCGAATGCTGGCAACTGGGCAACAGGTACGCGTGTTTTTTTTTTAATTTAATATACTAAAGGCAATGGAAGCAAGTGCATCTGCCCAACGCCATTTTCTATATTCTTTCTTTTGAAACTAATTTTTGAAAGGTATCGAGTCTAAATGGATTTTTTTTAGAATGGTTTTCTATATAATTAATTATATGGAAATCCAACTATAATTATTTTTTACAAATAAACTTGTGATCATTTATATTATAACACACCTATAGGTAAATAATTAAAACTATAAGAAGAAAAAATTTCGAAGTTAGGTACTCCAAGAAAACATCGCCAAGGTTGCGTTTGAATTGTAAACGGTATACGGTAATGAGTTATTTATAGATACACTGGCGTCAGAAAGACGACAAATTAATCAATATTAAATGCAAATCACCGAGATCAATAAATGATTATGCAATTTTAATGATCAAAATAGTTTCAGTTTAAGTACGTAATTATAATAACTTTTAAACAACTTTACATAACGTGAACCACCTGATGTCCTACTATACCTGTACTTAACTATATTTTCCATGTTTTCCCTTTTAATACAGAACTATTAGGTACACCCTATTTTATTAATTTCGTGATGAATGTACTTATATCCATATTTACATAATATTGA
This sequence comes from Apoda limacodes, assembly GCA_946406115.1. NCBI lineage: Eukaryota > Metazoa > Arthropoda > Insecta > Lepidoptera > Limacodidae > Apoda > Apoda limacodes. The sequence goes on from OX291542.1 coordinate 17,167,342, forward strand.
CTTACTGACCTAATTAAGTACTAAATTGGCATGCCAAAATTTCATCAACGATATTTCGACTTAAACTTAATTAATATCTAAGTTGTTAGTATGTACCTAATATGTAAAAGTCGTCACAAATTATTTACTAAGAAACCGATCAAGTGCGAGTTTGTTTTGCGCACTGTTGGTTGTGTATGTTTTAAAAGTTTGTTTGGGTAAAAAACAAACTAAAACATAATTGTCGTTTTTTAGTGTTATTGTAAAATTGATAATAAATATTGTTTATGTTCCTCATAATATATAAAATTAGTTTAAGAGATAGTCAACCTAACCTAACAAAAATTGTCTGCAATTGACGCCTTGGTTCGGCTTTTTTTGGTAATTTAATTTAAAAATTGAATAAAAAATTGTACATCCCACATAATAGGGTGATTTTTAAAAAAAAATTATTATCAAACAATTTTAGGTGACTTCTAAAAAGGGTATTTTCAAGTACAAATACATACATACATCTTAAATACCTCTCGTGATATATATATTGTGACACATATATATATCTATACATAATTGTGTGATTTCCAAGTGGCGTTCATAAAAACATGAGTGCCTTTTAATACTTTTGGAATCAAATTAGCTTACGTTGATTTTTGAAGATGCATTCCTATAGGTGTTTACAAAACTAGAGAGTTTCTTGTATACATCTTGTATAGGTACTATACATTTTTTGTGCAGTGTTAAGACACTATAAAAACAGGACTTTGCATTATGGCCACTCTAATTTAGAGTCAACCTCGCTGCCCGTCTGTGACCTTTTCCATAGAAAACGCAAGCATTTGCAGTACTGTATACGTCATTTGTTTTGATAGTGTTAGTAGACCAGGAATCACGCGATTTTCGTTTCGTTTAATGTGGCCAGCTCTGTAGATAAAATGATAATATATCCCCATAAAATGTGTTTATCCAACCGACCTGTTTGCTGAAGACCGCAATATCCTCGTTGAATGACTCCGAGGAGCAGACGTCCCCACCAGCCACGCCGGGGTCTCGCGGGGTGCAGGTCGCCAGCTCGCACTTTTCAAAGATCAGCGCCAGCAGGGGGAACAGAGGGTGCCTGGAATGGGGAATGCACATACATTAGTTATCTTTTCTTAACTTTCACAGGTGTTAATAGTTACTTAGTACTTATTATCAATTACGAGACTTTTAACTTCGACAGGTTAATAAAGAGTTTTTGATACTGAAGTCTCCCGCTATCAACACTTGTATTTAAATGCAAAACCCTATATCTGTCTATCTGCTAGGTAGGTAACCTACCTTTTCAAAGCTATCCAGCTTTACTGATCTTAAAGGGGTTGCCTACCATCTATAGTCACTCTGACCACAAGTTTCAATTGGAAAAACATGAGTACCTACATGGTAATAGACTATGTATACTGCTATTAGATTAATAAAAAAACAGAAATTTTTCATTAAGTCAATTAAATTTTGTGTCCATCGTTTGGCCTTTTTTTTTTCTTTTTCCTTAACTGACTATGCAGTTGGCTGTTGCAGCCATTACTGCTTCACCGGGCTTTTTGGGGCGAGACTCTAAAGGAGCCTCAGCCCATATAGCGCCCAACGCTCAAGGGCTCCCCGCGGGGGAAGCCTCGGCTTGAGTTGTCGCTCTCGGGGGCGTCCCTTCGACCAGCGTGAGTCTCGAACCCGAAGGCCGCCAGGAGGGGAGTTCCCCGTTACGCGGGTGCGGTTACGATTGAGTGGGGGCGAGAAGCGCCGCGGCACTCTTTGATACCTCGTGTATCCTTGTGGGCGCCAACGAACCCGGGGACGACGGCGTCGGGGAGGTCGTAGAGACTAATCTCGCTATCCGGACAGCGAGATCGTCATCTGGGGCCGTTAGTACGTGCCGAGGCCGCCTAACTATAGTTTTACGACCGTGCCGAGGTCGATCGGGGGGATGATAAGTTGTGAATTGCACAATTAATCGATTCGGGTGATTTTGCGTACGCTCGAAAAAGCGGACTGCCAATTCTTTGAAATATTGGGGAATCGTGGGGACTTCGAAATCTCTGTGTAGGTCCGCATTGCGGACGTACCAAGAGGCTCCAGAGGCCGCTGAAAGCGGTTTTGGAGGGTCTGAAGTTTGTGGAGATTGCGTTTGGATAACGCAAAGACTATGCTAGCATAAGCTAGTATGGGGCGGATGCAAGTTGTGTAACGATTTAGCTTATTTTTAAGCGACATCTTACTGTACTTGCCTATCATAGGATAAAGACGACCGAGGACAAAAGCGGCTCGGTCTCTGACTATTTTGGTGTGAGCGTGGAAGTTCAAACGACTATCCATGGTCACACTGAGATATTTGGTCTTATTTTGCCAGGGAATGGAACGACCGAAGAGAGAGAGGGGAGGTGGCCGCGGAGGGCAGTCTACGGTGAAGAGGACGGCAGAGCTTTTGTCGGGATTCACCTCGATTCTCCATTTCCGAAACCATTCGCCTAGGGCGGTGATAGAAGGTTGGAGTCTCTTAGTGATTCGGCTCACTTGCCTATCGGTGGTATAGAGAGCGGTATCGTCCGCAAAGAGGGCTAGTTGGGTACCTATCTTTTTAGGGATGTCGTTGGTGTACAGAAGGTACAAGATGGGGGCGAGCACGGACCCTTGCGGGACTCCTGCTTCTATGGGACGGGGGGAAGAGAGAGTGCCTTCAACTTTGTAGCGAAAGCTACGATTCGACAAATAGTCTCGTATGATGAGCACGAGACGATCTGGCAACTGAAAGTTGTACAGTTTAAAAATTAAACCGTTATGCCAGACTTTGTCGAAAGCTTTCGCTTAATGGAAGAAGACAGCGCCCATGTGGCGGGCCTTACCTAATACTGGTTAGAAGCCAGTGAGAATATGTTCCGTTATGCGGAGGACTTGATGGAAGCATGAGTGTTTGGCACGGAAGCCGAACTGCTCGTCTATTAAAATGCCTCTGGAGACTATAGCGTTCCGTAGGCGAGCGAGGAGGAGGCGTTCATAGAGTTTACCAAGGGCCTTTAGTAAACTTATAGGGCGATAGGAAGACGGCTTGGTACGAGCTTTGCCTGGCTTATGGATGCCTATAACACTTGCATCTTTCCATTGAGACGGAAAGATGCAATGTTCGATAGCCGCGTTAAAGATCGCTACTAGGAGGCAGAGAAGGGGAAGAGTGAGGCGCTTTAGGATATCGTTAGAGATACCGTCCGCACCGGGGGCTTTACGGGGGCGTAGGTCTTTGATGACTTGTATGACTTCGTCGACAGTGACAAGGGGCAGGGGGTCTTGTGGAGGCAGAGAAGTTCTGCGCTCCACTTCGCCGTCTACCTCGCGCACGTGGTCGGGATCGAACGGCTGTGTGCTAAAGGCACATGGGGCTTGGAGGCTAGACGCTAGGCAATCCGCTTTTTAGTCGTAATTGAACGCGGGAACGTTGTTGGGACGAGTTAACGGAGGGAGAGAGTTGGCGGTGTCGGATTTTAGAGCTCTGGCTAAGTGCCAATAAGCTTGGTGAGAAGGAGAAATGTTCTCCATAAGATCACCGAAACGTTGGGCGCGAAGCTCAGCTACAGCGGTTCTTACACGGCGGTGTAAGTCGTTGAAGCGAGCTTTATTTTCGACAGTGGGAGCCCGATCGCGTGCGTGGCGGGCCGCGTTACGCTCAGTCATTAGCGACCTGATGTGCTGAGGCAGGATAAGTTGGTGATAATCACCAACCGGCACCTGTCATGAGCACTCGCCAACGGTGGTGGTCAGGTGGCAGTGAGTGAGTCGATAGCTACGTTTAGGTCGGTCGCGGATGAGATTACGTTGGGAACGCGGTCTGGATGTGGCGAGCTGGGATTTACGAGCAATTGCCCAAATTTATCCCAGTCCGTCACGGTTCTAGTGTCGGGAGGAGAGTCCGAAGGGGAACCTTATCGGAGGAGGACAGGGCGGTGGGCCGAGTCAAGTTCGTCAATAGACTATGTCAAACTTTCTTGACAAGTTTTGATCTGATAACCTTTAAGACTGTAGTAAATGGACGGTTAAGTGCTAAGCGCCACGCCTTTGTGATATATCTACCTATAGATCGAAAGCTTAGCCTTAAATTCTTTAGAAGTGCTATGTCGAGTACGTCAGGGTTATTCCGAGTATTGTGGGGAAATTAAGTGGGCGTCATGGGAGCGATGATCTCAAAGTTTAGTCTGTCAACTAAATCATCGGGGAGTCTGCCTCTCCGTGAAGTTACTGAAGAGTTTCAGCGGCGATGCTTGCAATTTAGGTCGCCGGCAAGAATGAAGCAAGTCGCTCTCAAGCAAGTCTTTTAGGGGAGAGATATAAACCGATGCAATGATGATCGGCTGATCTGATCGTTTGGCCGATAAAAGGCATTCCCTTTTAGCAGTGACATAGCTTGTATTTTGACTTCAGAAAGGACATATAATAATTTCACGGTAATCGATTTTAGCAACATTTCCATATCTACGACGGTGAAACCTTGGGGCACAGCTAGTCAGTAGATATGTATCAAAGACTAAGCTACATTTGTCAGATCTTTTGCTGTAAGAAGTTTCCGTGCCAGATAGTCAGATCTATTTTTAATGGTGCACCAAATGAGAATGAAAAAAACCCTGCTGCCGCTATCTATGCGTTAAGCCAACAACAATAAAAACATTATCAGGGCAAAGATCTAGAATTCGAAAATAGTAATCATGATCCTTAGCCAAAAGGAAGTGTCGACGCCGATATATCTGTACAATATTCTTAAAATTAAAATTTATTTTAGTTTACGAAAAAACCAGTAGAGTTTTTAAATCCTATCTCTATAAAATTAACAATATTACCTAGTGTTCTAAAGTCACACCTGTGTAAAAAAAAATATTTTATAAATGCAGAGTTAAGTTAAATGGTCTTTATGCAACAAATAACTGCAAATTTATTAAAATATAAGTCTTACATAATTAATGTTTTAACATTTAGTACAGCTATTAATAATAGATAACCACTAATAAATAAAATATGTAATTGAGTGTCTCAAGTTGACCCCTCGAGGTCGCACATATTAGATCTAGATTGTTCATACGTGCCACAGATTATAATCACAACCGAACTGTTTTGTCAAACCACGTTTTTATGTGTGGCCACACATTGAGCGGTTTGCATAGTGGTTTAAGTGACTATTTGAAAATCCTCTTCACACTGGTGCACACAGGTTTAGTAAACAACAATATAAATAGTTAATTGAAGGGATGAAGCATGATTCCCGCAAAGTATCTAAAAAATAATTCAGTTTCACTGCAAAAATTTTGAAATATTTTCCAAACAACAACTTTGTCCAATAGGAATAAGATTTGACGGTCATAACACCGCCATGTGCATTCTCAATGAGTAGAATAAAATGGTATTGTTTTACTTTTTAGCTTTATAAATGGTTTATTAAGAACTTTCACACTTAGGAAAACTAAATTTAAAACATACATAGCAATTACCAATAATATTAAAAAACGGCAAAAAGCCAGCTAAATTTTTTTTTTCTATTTGATGTTTTTGAGTTTCCTTAGTATAAAATTTAGAAATTACACTACTATTTGTATAAAATGTTAATAGTTAACCCAATCTACATCAATGCATAAAAGTACTAAATATTATCATACCATTTTCCGATTATTACCTTTCTTTAAATTAATGGAGTCTCTGAAGCGTAAAATCATCTGACTATATTTCTATTATTACCAATAGAATAATTAAAAAAACTGTTTCACTACGCCGCTCAAGTCGGTTTTATAAATTATATAATAATTGCAATATTTTTTGTTGTACTTTAGTACCTATTGCATAAAGACGAAACCTTCTAGTAAAAACCAAAGAATATGAGATAATACGTTATCGTTGCATGCAATCGTGGCTGGTTATAAAGGCATTTATAAAAGTCATTTAATTTCTTTATGGGTTGGTGTCTAATGCTAATGGAAAAAATAATTTTCTAAGGATATTAATTTAGCGTATTGTAAATATCATTGCCTATCTACTGCTTTTTGAAGAAAAGCAAAGTCGGGCATGATCACTTTTTGGATGGATGACCGCCCAGTTGCCTATTTTCCGAGCTCCTCCGAGTTTCGGAGAGCGTGCAAAACCGACGGTACTGGCTTTTTTTCATATGGCAAATTTCGATAAGCCAATTGAAAGGCCTTATGAGCGGCTTGTAAAAATTCGACAGTCAAGTGGCTTCTAGCTCGACACTGTCCGCCAACCCGCACTAGGCCAGCGTGTTGTACTATGGCCTTAGCCTTCTTCTTCAGGGAAATGCCTGTGCCCCTGCAGTGAGGCGTATAACGGCTAAAGCGAAGCAGGAAAAAATTATTAGTATAAAAATAAATACAATACATCTAGGTTAAAATTCGTGGTCACTTTACATGGATCGCCTATATTGATTATTTTAGATACCTAAGTAGATTAAATAGTTACTATTAATATTTACTGCCAAAATTTCGTAACGAAAATTAATCTATAAATAGAACCTATTAGATTTTAGGTTCATTCTTTATTTTATATAAAATATTTTGAATTAGACCTAATGTTCATTCAAATTAGTTTTTTTAAAATTATAAAAATCCTTTTAACAAATTAAAATTATTACATTTTTTTCTTTCCTGTTAAATTTAGTAGGCAAAGCATTAGCATTGTAATAAAACCGTTTGCCTGAACGATTGCCGCTTATGAAATTGCTCGCTAACACTCGGGGTGTTCCCTTTAGATGCTCCTTCAACTTTCTTGACAAGTTTTGATCTGATAACCTTTAAGACTGTAGTAAATGGACGGTTAAGTGCTAAGCGCCACGCCTTTGTGATATATCTACCATCTTTTATCTGAAAAGGTAGCAGAATTATTAAAGGACCTTTCAGTAATTATTTAAATGATTGTACGGAGCATGAAACTTCATTAATCTATGTTATTATTATTTTCGATTAAAATAATTTTCTTACAAAATTACATCAAAAAGCAGATTGTGAACAAATAGACGAGTTAAATTAAAACACCGGTTTTCTAAGTCTCAGTTTTTTAAAGTTTACGGCAAAAATAGAACACAAAAACTCGCTGACTAGACTCAATCTTATGAAGGTACGGAATTAAATGAAATTATAGTCTTCAGCGTTTTGTTGTATTTAAACTTGAATGCACGAAGCTCAATAGACTAATCTCGAAGACCATACGAGACAATGTAGCAATCTTCACAAAACAGAAAACAGATAAAAATATAAAACTTGTGAAGTGGGCACGTACTGGGTTTATCAGTTAAAATGATAAGATTAACAGAGGAACGGTCGAAGGAGAAATGATAGGTATCATCATAAGAAAAATGTCAAAATAACTTTGATCTAAGAGAAGTTTATGCATATAACATATCCTCAAATCGTAGAAGTAAAGATGATATTATCAAAAGAAAACTGTTTATGTATCTTTAACCCTAGGAAAACTCATATATCATTAAATCCCGCAAAGTGTGCAAGACTTGGTAATTCATTCTTTATCATAACTTATATTAACAAGTTAAGTTTTATAAAACCAGTATTTAAAAAAAAAACTTTTATATACAGTGCGGTTTCAAAAGAACTTCTTCTAGTGAATGTTCAGATCCCTGCTAAGGTTTTCTTTCTAAAGATTACAATACTGGGTAATTAATGAAAATAGTTATTAAATTTTATAAGGGTCAGCAACGTACGAGTGATGCTCCCGGTGTTGCAAGCGCCTATAGGCTGCAGTGACCGCATACCATCAGGCGGACCCTTTTTTTGGTCCAGTGCCAACTCGTCTACCAGAAGATTGCATTGCACAATCGACTTGCATTGTACACTAAAAAATACCAACCTCGGGAACAAGCAGACTTTAGAAAAATCTTTTCAACTACCGATCACGGTCATACACTTAACCAAAGAGACGTATGAAGATCGCAGAAAGCGACCCTACTGGGCCGAAAAGTTCTGGACTCGTGTATATTGCCATGCCTATCCTATACTTGCCAAACGTGGATAATAACAGTTACAACTACTTAGGAAATAGAATACAAACATGCCAAAGAGCAATAGAACGTAGCATTTTAAACCTGAAAAATGCAAAGGAGTAAAAAACACAGACATAAGGAAAACAACGAAAAAAATCCGGGTACGCATAGCAATAAATCAAATGCAGCACAACAAAATATAGAGTAAGCTATGTCCTGTATTTCTATAAAAGACTTAAGATCAAGAGAAGAACTAAGATGACTTACATAACTCAAAGAATTGCCAGAAGGGTTCTAGAATAGACACCGCGTACTGGGAGACCTAGTGTGGGATGTCTTCATGCTAGAACCTAAAAACTCAAAGCGGTATAAATTCTGTGAGTGAAACTAGAAGGACCATAAATAACAATGCGCTTTTGCAAGGCCTCTGCGTAACTGTGGAGATAAGCTTAAGAAGGGTATCTACCAAAGGGGAGAGAATAGAAGATTGGGGAAGGTTTGATATATTGGACTTTTCGTTAAGTTGGACCACAACCAAATAACAGTTTGGTAGTTTATTGATTTTATAATTGGCAACACCAAACGACAATCAACTAACTTCACTACACATCGGCCATTTTGGATTTCTCATAAAACAGCGCGACTAGTATAAGATATAAGACATACGACTTAATGATGCCTATGTAGTTATAACTGGTAACTTATCGCACATTTGACAGCTGACCGTATAGGTCCAGGTCATTTATTGGTCCACTATTCACTGACAAACGCATTTATATATAACTAGCTGACCGGGCAGACGTTGTCCTGCATGATACCGACTGCAGCGCCATCTGCCGGGCTGATTTGTGAATCGAAACCATCCAGGGTGCCACCCAAACGCATACAAAAAAAATCATTCAAATCGGTCCAGCCGTTTAGGAGGAGTACAGTGACATACACACGTACAGTAGAATTATATATATAAAGATATCTATTTTTTATCTATTATCTAGTATATTTTTTGACATATTGGACATTGATTTTTTATGTGTTATTAAATATACCTTATCATTAATGAATTATGTTATTTTATCTTTACATGATATCTGAATTTAATGTAACAGTTACATAATAACATATCGGATAAAGTCCTGCAAATAAGGTAATCAGCGTTTCGAAAAAGCAAAAATTTCATAGATAATAAAGTCACAATTAATAATATAATCGACATGATTATATTATTAATTGTGACGTTATAATTATCTATCGAGATAGTAATAAATAAGGTGCAACTTTATTATTTTAACATGATAAAGTTTGTGCGATAAACAAAAATAATAGTTTGTTAGTAATATTTATTTTTAATCGAAAAAGATAATTCTGTAAGTACCTATTTCGATTTTTTATTATTACATTTTAAATTCTTTACGTTCTGTGATATACTGTAATAGGTCCCATAATTTATCAGATAAGGTGAAGCTGGCGTCCAAAAAACTTGGTGTACTCAACAGAGCGAAGCAGTGCTTCACGTCGGGGCAAAGGTTGTTACTTTACAAGTCGCAAGTTCGGCCCCATATGGAGTACTGCTGCCATCTCTGGGCAGGTGCACCCGGATACCAGCTTGGCCCTTTTGACTCGGTTCAACGACGGGCTGTGAGAATTGTCGACGATTCCAAACTCACTTGCGGTATCGAGCCCTTAAGTCTAAGGAGAGACTTTGCCTCACTGTGTGTGTTCTACCGCTTGTACAATGGGTTGTGTTCTGAGGAATTGTTCGAAATGATGCCCACGGCTACTTTCTACCATCGCACCGCTCGCCATCGGCAGGGAATCCATTCTCACACTTTAGAACCTAAATGGTCGCGTACAGTGCGGTTTCAGAGAAACTTCCTCCCGCGAACGCTTAAGTTGTGGAATGAGCTCCCTGCCAAGGTATTTTGCAAGGACTACAGTATGGAGTTCTTCAAGAAAGAAGTTATTAGATTTCTGAAGGGTCGGCAACGCGCAAGTGATACCCCTGGTGTTGCAAGCGTCCATAGGCTACGGTGACCGCTTACCATCAGGCGGGCCGTAAGCTTGTTTGCCACCTTAGTGGTATAAAAAAAAAAAAAAAAAAATATAACTTAATATGCATTTTAAATTGGCCAAAACTACTGTGTTTGGTAGTATTCAAACTTACTTCGACTGTGACGTAATAGACTTTAATGCTTGCTAAGTGTTGACAAAATATTATCAAAGTACACAAAAATAATAATGGTCGACATGAAATAATTAATTTTAAACCGGTTTTTCTATACTACTATTAAAACTGCTATTATTTCTTCACGGTTACATTGAAGTACTTAGATGTTTCTTTTAATTTGTAACATTTTGGAATATAACTGTTCTTTTAACTTGAAAAAAAACAGTGCACCCACAATAATCCAATAAATTTTGAACAATTTTACCCATTATTTACATTTATAACTGTTTGGTGAAGTGACATATTAGCAGGAGTGTCTACCACTATTTCTTGGCCTAAAAATAATTCGCTACTTAGTACAAGAATATTTTTATTACTGCTTGACGATAGATGACTAACGTATGTTGGTGCTGTTACAACTGATGTAACTTTAAATAAATTGCTTTAGTCTTTATTAAACTTACTTGCTGCTCATCTATTGATGTTTGTCATTATGAGACTGGTTAAAGAATATTGTAGTCTTAAAAAGGAGAAGACCGGTAACCCTTCAAAGATATTTACATGGTTCCTACTAACTTCCTATTGGAGAACTTTAAAAACTCTGGCATCGATATATCAGAGTGTTGATTATAAGTCGTAAGCAGTAAGGGAATAAGAAGATCAAACCAGAGAAAGTTACAAAACCTAAATGATTACCGAGAAAACGCGTGAAATATCCGAAAACTACACAGGTGACAAATTTATCACAATTACCTTCAAGAAAATCTTTAACGTGAGCACTACCTGCGAAGACAAGAATGAAAGGAGCCATGTGGAATATTTAAGACAGAAGACCAGATTACTAATACCACATAGCCTTATGCCTTCGTCATCACATCGGCCAATTTTGATCCACGGCTAGGCATAATTCTTCTCCATGACGTGCCGTTTCTCGCGGTCTATTGCCTTTTGCATCCAGCCACCACCAGGCATCCTTTTAAGGTCAACAGTCCATTGGGCTAGAAGGCGACCAAAGCTTGAAACAAATCTGCTTCATCTGCCATCAGTCCTCTGACCAGCCCAGCCACTTCAGCTTGCTGATTCTGCGAGCTAACCTTATGTAGGTATAATAACCATATAATAGGAAAGTCACACTTTACCACAGGACTCACCCGTATATGGCATCCTTGTCTCTCTTGTGCACTAGCGGCTCTCCAGGCAGCGCGTGCGCAGGTGCCGTAGGCGCGGGGTAGTGCACCGGGGGGAGGTGGGGGTGCGTCAGTCTGTGCTCGTGGTACATCGCGCCTCCCTCCATGTAACCTCCTCCGTGGAGGCTTTCGTCGTACTGAAACAAAAACTATTCTCTTAGACCAGGGAGTCATAAAAACTTCTGGAATCGCTAATAAGTGCTGAGGGAGCAGTCAGTATATCCTCAGTACTTATCAGTTCCTGATCCTTTAAATTTCATTGTGTGCTTGTGTGTAAAAACATTTTGAATAGCTAGGATTGAGAATTCCGTCTACCTACGGCGTAGAAATTATCTAGCAGTCTAAATAGTCCTGTTCTATGTAAAATAATATACGTACAAGTCCTCATTTATGACAGTGAAAAGAAACTAATACTAAGGCATTTGTTGTCGAATAAAAAAAAACATTTAATGTTGATGCCATTTATTCACACAATACAATACATTACTTACTCACTAACTAAATCGTTAAGACTGTTATTTATTTTCACAGCACTTGAAATAGTCAAATGTTTTGCTACTTTTATTTGTACTCTTGTAAAAGCTTCGTATAAGACCCTTTTATATCCTCACCTACGGCGTTCAATGAAAACAATAAAAGTGTAAAGTAATCCTAAAAAAAAAAGAAATAGAGTCCATCGACGGCTTACCGCTGAATATTCATTAAAAATAGTTAAGTCATCGAGCGATGGTTATCTAACATCAATTAAACAGCTTAGGCTTTTAAAATATATACCTTTGCTTTTAAAGGGATTAGTGTGTTTAAAAAATAACTGACGGGCCTCGAAAGCGTGCTTTTGTTTTTCGAGCAATTATTTTCGATGAATAGAGTTTATAATAAAGGTTAAGTGTACTTAAAGCCGTTATTTATTTGTAAAGAGAACAAAACGGATCTGTTAATATAAATAAAAAACTAATTGCACTGATACTAAACTAAGAACATATCACAAAAAGTTAAAGCGCTTGGAGTTTTTAGTGATCAGCTATTCGTAATATCGCGGCGACAGTTTATTGATATTACAAAAAAAATTAAGTACACATTAAAAACACTGAAAGTGTTAAGGTAACTTAAATGGGTTATCTACACGATTTTAAAATTTTACAACTTTGGGCGTCATATTTTTTTATAAAGTTTCCTAAATACCATCTGTGAAACCTTAAGTTTCTAGACCCGCTGTTTGGGCTGTGCATTGACATGTACTTTTTTTTAGGGTTCCGTACCTCAAAAGGAAAAAAGAAACCCTTATAGGATCACTTTGTTGTTCGTCTGTCTGTCTGTCAAGACCCTTTTTCTCAGGACCACGTGAAGTTGAAATTAATATCAAATAATAAGGTCTATGGTCCCTTGAAGCTGTAAAAAAACAATCAAGCTTCGCAGTCAACGCAATAAAAAATATGGCCGAAATACGGCCATTTTTGTCGCATATTTTGGCATTCCCTAATAAATCAAAATCTATGGGGTACTCTCCGTTGACCTAGGAGACTTGATCTCATGATTGAAGAGCTAATAAGTTTGTACGGAACCCTCGGTGCAAGAGTCAGACCCGCACTTGGCCGGTTTCTTGGCCTAGAATCATAAAATTAGACACAAAGCAAGATGTTACATCAAAAATATAGGAAAAAATCCGAAATTTGTTAATTTGTAGTTGTAACACATTAAAAAAGTTTGTCTGTCTTTCAAAAACGCGTGGAGGTATCAAGATGATATTAATATCAAACACTGAAGTCTACATTCTCATAAAATTGTAAAAAACAAATGCTTCTGAGTCTATATCGCTACAATTCTAACAGATGGCGATACAGCACATCAACTTTAAGGGCAGAACAACGTCTGCCGGGCTAGCTAGAATAGTATATATATATAGTCTGTATATAAATATATATAGAAATTGATATGTCATCACATTTTGATGTTTCGCAGCTGAACTAAACAGTGATTTCCACAACGTACGGTCCTGTTACTTTTGCAACTAGTAACTTCCCGTGATCTTAACCAACTACAGTCCCTCTCAACCTAAATCTATCTGATCTAAGTATATGATAATAGATATAAATAAATAATGACTCCGCCTGACTACCACTTTCTTGCATAATACACACATTTTAAGAAATTTTAACTTGTACACTTTGAACTGGGACTGTTCAAATTTTTACATAAGTTTAACCTTTTAAACTTAAAAGCTCGCTACTTTATTCAAAATAACTTGACTCTTAGTCCAACCGGTTAAGGCTTATAATAAACCATTAAAACCACTGTGTAACCTAATGTTTATTCATAAGCATTTTACAACGGCTGTATAAGATAACACACTTGCCTTTAGAACTTAACTATGCCTTGGTTGGTTTGTTAATTAGCGTTTTCATGGTAGTAAAGTCTTTAAATAGATTTTATCATTCACCTTCTGGGCCTTCTAGCATCAAAACAAAAATCCCTTAAAAGTCACCTAAAAATTAAATATCATAGAATCATTAGCCTAACCTAACCGTAAAACTTTCGATTTTTGTTTGCTTATAAGCTTCTTCCCGCGAACGCTTGGGTTGTGGAATGAGCTCCCTACCAAAGTTTTTCTCTAAAGACTACAGTATGGGGTTCTTCAAAAAAGAAGTTATTAGATTTTAGAAGGGTCGGCAACGCGCGAGTGATGCCCCTGGTGTTGCAAGCTTACCATCAGGCGGACCGTAGGCTTGTTTGCCACATTTATGGTATAAAACAAAGCTATGGATCCTATTGTTAGTTTTGAACAAGAAATCTTATCTTACTGCTGAGCGCGCAAAGTGTAGTCTATTCTAACGTAGGTATTATGAGAACCATGCGCGTAGCGAGGTACAGGCAGGGGGGGGCAGCTGCCCCCCCCTAGGTGCCCATAACCTGAAGGGATTTGCTCAAAATTAACATGTTCACTGAATTAAAATGACAGTTTCTATCAGGTCTGCCTCCCCCCCCTAGCCAAGCCTGCACCCCCCCCCAAATCCAAAAGCTGGCTACGGCCATGATGAGAACCTAGTATTAATAGCAAATAAAAATTACATATTTTTTACTGTAGATGCCATTAAGTGTTCAAAAGTCCCTACTTAATTAATAATTATTGGAAATGAGTTTTCTTAGCGTCCTAATCTCCCCACATTCCCCTTTTACAGCGGTTCAGGACAAAGTTCAAAGCGCCAAAACAACCCCTAGACATGTGGCTACGTCAGTAACATAGAATTTGGCTCGCGCGCGGCCCGACACGGTCGACCATCAAAAATGGTGACTTGCAGTTTGGGGGATCGATAGTACCCCAGCCACGTTAATGGTTAACACACCTTCACAGGTATTTTTATGTATAATATATATTCTAGGGTGAAAAAGGTTGCTATAATATTTTGTTTGTTTTTTCATCAGGTTATCAATTATCTTGCAATCATGTCAGATCAATAGTCATATTATTGTCCATCAACTTAGTCATATACTTATGTGAAGAAAATAAAAATATCTAGAAATATGAGATGACCGCTACTGAGGTTCCTTCAAGTCTTGAATAAGCCAGAGGAAACAATTCATTTGTTTTTTCATTAGGTTATTAGTGATTTAATTTTGCTAATATGATGGGTCAGTAATGAACAGCAATGATACTAAGTGTACTTATGTAAAGAAAACAAAAACACCTGGATAAGATGATATGTAAAGAAAATAAATATGTAAAATATGTATGATGATATGTAAAGAAAATAGATATGTAAAGAAAACAAAAACACCTGGCTGTTGCCACTAAGTTTTCTCTTATCAAGTCTAAGAAGCCAAAAACCTTCTTAATGAGTACAAAAAAACTGACTAGACGACTAGGGTAT
Organism: Apoda limacodes; assembly: GCA_946406115.1. Taxonomy (NCBI): domain Eukaryota; kingdom Metazoa; phylum Arthropoda; class Insecta; order Lepidoptera; family Limacodidae; genus Apoda; species Apoda limacodes. The sequence continues at coordinate 17,182,546 of OX291542.1, forward strand.
CATAAAAATGCAAAAGGTAGAAGTTTTTAAAAGCTCATAGTCCCAAAGTGACCAAAGTCATGTAGGTATCATCGTTTTACGGCAAAAACTTATGAAATTCTTCGATTAGGTCATACTGAACCCAATAAGGTAGGCAGTATAGCCATCCGGTTCATTTGTTGTTTTAATCATTATACCGACCGACTGGCCGACAGGATTAACAAAATACTGTGTTAAGACATTTTCAATATCACCTATAACTCTAGAACTTAGAAAAGCTCAGCAGAAATGCTCCCCACGAAGCTTTGACAATTTTGATCGTTACTGCCCACCTAGTCGGGTTCAGTACCTAATCTAAGAATTTCACAAGTTTTAACCGTATAACGATGATACATGATTTTGGTTGTGGTCTCTCGTACTATGAGGTCATATGGTGGTGTTCCTTGTTTTCTTCCACTTAGGCCTAGCGCGAAGTAAATGTCAAGTAAATAGTATATGTATTGTACAGTCAGCAAAAGTAAAATAACTTTACTAAATATAAAAAGTATAAAATTGCATATTTTATTTTTTATAAATTCCTATAAAAAGTATAAAATAGCATATTTTATTTTTTATAAATTCCTATAAAAAGTATAAAATTGCATAATTAAATTTTTATAAATTCCTAGTTTCCAGTAAGTTATTCTGGTTTACAAGTACGTACCTAGGTATCCTCAAGCATAATATAAAAAAAGTCAAATGACGATACACAATAGCGGGTGATCGATAAAATTCGACAATCTAAACTTTTTTTATTAATTAATACCCTGTATTAATTAATCCACTTTAAATTATGATTAACAAGTGTTAGTAGATACTTTGCTAAAGCGCGTTCACAAACCTAAATCGAGTTAATCCAGGTAGCACTGACAGCAGGATAAGAAATTCATCTTTCTACAGAACAAAAAGAGACAGCATGTAACTCTACCCCGGTAGAGTGAGTTTTTTGAACGCGGCCGTGGCCGGATATCGATATGGATAAAATCTTATAAGTAGGTAGGTACTTAAGGTCATAAGTAATAAGTTTATTTCCAACAACTGATATTGCACATTTTGCGTTAATGTTATCGGATATTGATTTAAAGCGATTAATTTTATTTCAAGGGCAATGGATCATTTATCTGTAATGGATTAAGATATTCACATTATCAACAAAGGATTTAGTTTTTACTTATTTTGATATATTATTCTTAGAATATCGTAATATATTGATTTTTGGCTTGTGTTGGTGTGATTTTTTTTAGTATTTAGTTGGAAATAAACTTTATAGATATTTAGTACTTAACAAAATTTAAACATGTATCAAAGTTTTGTAATTTCAAATGTTGGCAAATATGTGAAATAAAAAAAAATTAAAGACTGGTAAAATCATTTATTACGAAACCATGAATAATGTATTCGATAATTGCGGTATTAAATCGTTATACTATAGCTATTACAATTCTAAACCTAACCTCAATTTGAAGTGGGATATAAAAAAATTGAAGCTAGAGTATTAGCTCATATGATATTTTTAGTGTTTACTAAAACAGAAAACAGCTGATAAAATGTTTCCTAATAAAAAATATATGTGATTATTGATTTTGCTATCAGTACATGTTACAGCTTGGCTCAAGGTTCAAGTTGAGGTTTATGGTGCATTCAGGGCGTGACTTTATTAGTATATTGGCGATGTTAATTCCATTGTAAATTGTTTTAGTTTCTTGCTCTTATCGCCTAGGAAATAAACTTACGACCGCTTTACTTTGCTTGCTGTACCAATCAGGTTCCGATAAAGGTCTGATGGAGAGACGATTATGATTTATTAAAGTTCAGAGTGTTCTAAAAACCTGTGTTATAATGTTTTACTTCCATATTTATTAACTTTTATTACAAGCTTTATTTAACTTCACATGTTTGTTGTGTATATTTGTATGTAAAGTACAAATCTTACAAGCCTATTTTGACTTACTTCCTGGAGTTTAATTTATTTGAAATTTGGAACACCTACGGAACTTGGGTGACAATGCATAAATATAGTACCATGGAGCTGGTCTGCTGTTAAAGTCGGAAGGTGGTGATAAGAACTAATGAACGTAACAAGATACCTCACTTTGCACCCCTAGGTGATATTTTATATGTATATACTAACAATATAGTTAGAATATTAGACTGATTGAACGTGCTATTTTTTTTTTGAATGCATCATGAACTGTAATGCTTGAATCTATGGAAAAAATATTCCAGTAAAGAGTAGAGTACAGTATTGGCAGTTATCGCAATAAAATTATATATGTAAATCGATTTCAGAATTCGTTAATTACAATTTAACGTACAAACACAAGTTCAACTTAAAATAGTACGAGTGTACACTATTACTTTATATCTTATATATGTTAATAACCTTCATTATGTGTAACCCACATTACCAATTTACTGGAACGACACGCTGTAGGCACCAATCTTAATTCTGAAGTACAGTCGTGTAATAAAATTACAAGTGTATACCTAATAATTATTTCTATAAAAGGGTACTTACCTAATCAAAATAATACTACTATAGGTTTAAATGTGTTGTTTTTTTTGTAACAAAGACTACTAATCGGATACTTTCTGCTAGTTTCAGTATGATAGCTCATAGTTTTAGAATACGTTGTCTGTAGTGACCTCAGTGTACTTATACTGCTGATGCTCTAAAAAATTAAGTAGTTTATTTACTTTTAGACTGGGTTACACCAACTAACTTTAACGTTAACCAGCCGTCAAAAATGGGAGATTGTATGAAAATTTGCATAGTAAGCTATATTTAAACTTTGCCGGCCTATTGAATTTCAGCTAGCCACTAGCTAGTTAACTTTAAAAATAGCTGACGACAGAAATTTCCATACAATCTCCCATTTTTAGCGACTGGTTAACGTCAAAGTAAGTTGGTGTAACCCAGCCTAAGTTTATTTTATTTTAAAACTTTATTCGCAATGCACGTCCCGCCAAGGAATTTGCAGAACAAAAATCTTGTAGGCAGGCGGGTGTAAACTTTCAATTAAATATTTAATTATATACAATTCAATTATCTAATATATATATTAAGTAACTAATCAAATTTTATTTTAAAGTTTAGAAAGAGAAATGTCTAGAATTTGTTGGTAATTAATATGAACACGAAAATCTAATACAATATTACATATGAAGGTAGATGTACGTAATTTATTTTTGCCTTGTCTGTACCAATTAGATTGTTTAATATATGTGACATTATTTACTAAGGCGATCAACTGGAGTATGTAATTGCTTCACGACTGTACCACAGCAGTATAAGTAATTGTACTTACACTGTACGCCGGAGAGTATCGATTTTTTGGTAATTGGTATGACGTTTCGTTTTCCGAGCGTCAAATAAAAACATTTATTAGCGGCTTCATGCATGCATCAAGACGTTGCCGGAATTTTCTTCAATATTAAAGGCGATGGCCGACTGTATAAACGAAATATAAACGAAAAATATAAAAGACATGAATATGTAGGCTGTGGTTAGATTGTAAGTTCCATTGAATAAAAATTAATCACTTGTATAAAGAGCATAAAGGGTTTTATATACAATAAAATATCCATTTATTAAAAACTGATTTAGAAACAAGTAACTATCACGCTAAAATATTAGTTGGTGCCTATATATTAAGAACAAGTAGGTACTTAGTAGCATTTTTAATGTAGGCCAGGAACAAAAACCTGTCAAGTGCGAGTCGGATTCGCGCACCGAGGTTCCGTTATAGGTAAACCGTATTGAGGGACAAACTTAACTTTGCCGTTAGACAACTGTTGTCCTAATACACCGACATAGGTCACGGTTAGTTAACTGTAAATATGTGTATAATCGTAAAAATAATATATTTCTTGTGACGTAACAACAAATTTATGGTTTTCAGATTTTTTTCTTTATGTATGCTACATGGCATTGCTTCTTGCCAAATTTCATGATTCTAGGTCAACGAGAATTACCCCAGAGGTTTTGATTTACTCATATCACAATATGCGACAAAAATAACCGTACTTTGGCCATATTTTTTTATGGTATTGGCTTGATTTTTTTAGGCTTGACCGTAGACTTTTTTATTTGAGTATTTATATATTCTTTTAGTATTTGATATTAATTTTAAATTGATACCTCCACGCGTTATTGAGTAAAAGGGTCTTGTCAGACAGACAGACAAACTTTTTTTTAGTGTGTTATGAATACAAAAAATAAACAATATCGGATCTTTTCCAACATTTGTGATGTACTGATATGTCAAATTTCATGATTCTAGGACAACGGGAAGTACCCTATAGTAGTAGTAGTAGCAGTTTATTTTTTATTGTAAAAAAAATAATGAAAAGTAGTAAATACAGTTGATTGGTAGAGTACAATTGAGGCGGTCTTGTCGCTATTTAGCGATTTCTTCTAGACAACCTATATGTGGATGGAGAAAATGCCGTTTTTTTATTGCGTTGACTTAGAAGCTTGATTATTTTACAGCTTCAAGGGATCGTAGACCTTAGTATTTGTATTTGTATTAATTTCAACTTGATACCTTTACTCATTCCTGAGAAAAAGGGCCTTGACAGACAGATCTTATTTCCTTTTGACGTTCGCGGACTTGGATTTTTTATTCATTTAGCTAATTACGTATCTACAAGTATTTGGTCGAAAAGATACATCCTAACAGACAGACCGACGATGTAGTGCCCTACAAATTAAGCGGCTCATTTAGTTAAAATAAATGATTTAACAGATTTAAGATTACTGACCGAACTAAGCCCACGGACCAACTAACGTTGTTTTCGCGCGATTAAAAATTATAAATGTAAAGACCATAAATGCAGTACAATAATCGACATCGTAAAAGTCTACTTAAATCATAATTTACTAATTAAACAGCCTGTAGATGCAACCATAGGTAGGGTTACCAACATTAAATAAAATACGATGTATATAATTTTCACTCTTTAACTACCTACTAACAGTAGGTACTAACAAAAAAATCTGTATGTTGTCACATATTGTTGGTAATAAAATTAAACAAAGATTTTTAATGCTAGCGCGAGTTGTCTTAAGCGGCTCCCGCGTCGTGCGTGACACTTTTTTTAAGTGCACTCTTCCGCGCTCTATGACATCGTAGAAGACGGAGGAAGGGGTCAAAAACATATATATTTATTTATACATATATTTTTGCGTTGTTGTTAGATTGATCTTTGCCCGCCGCTACGGCTACAGAAAAGTTCATTGAATTTACGTCAAAAGTTCAAATCGGGTCACTTATCTCGGAGTAATGTTACATATAAGTACACCGCGTGCGTAGCTTTAACACGAGGTATACTTTAACTGAAAAAGGAGTTGGCAACCCTAGCCAAAGATCAAACACAGTGTAGATATCCAACCTCTTCTACGAACTAAAATGTGACACCATTTTCAACCTTAATCCTGAGCACTAACAACTACATTTTATCGTAAATTCATAAATAAACGTAAGAATTAAGAATGTGTGTTAAAGGATTATGTGACATATTGTGAAGACATAAAGTGTGAGGTTGGTTAATTAGAACATAATGCTAGGAAGCGATATTAAAATGGCGCCCATGTTTGGTATGTTCTTATTTTTATTGAAGCTGTTTTAAAACAACTGTATTATGGATGTGTGACACGTTTATTATAAATATCATAAAGGTATATAGATAAAAAGGAAAATACAAACATGTTCAAGTATAGATGTAAAGCCAGTTTAAAACTATTCCGTAGTCAAACAATGAATAGCCGACTAAGGTTAAACTTATTTTTGGACCTAAATCTTAAACAATGTAATAACTGCTACAGAATCTTCAATAAACAGGCTATTGACCGGTTTTTTGGTTAAACACAGTAAAACCATGATGGCGGATTTGTAGTATTTAAATCAGAGCCCAGCGTTCGTTTCATTACGTCATCGGATTTTTTTAATATCATCGGTACAAACAACAACAGTAGAGCTTCATTGTTCAACGAATATTATTTTTAACAAAATCTGATCACACACAAGTTTTTCAGATCCGCAATAATTCACATAATACGAAACCCTAAGTTGATGAGTATACAAAACGCACTTGGCCAATTTTTATACATGTAGGCGAGAATTTAAAAGTTTGGAATGGTTTGTTTCAGGTTTTAAGCCTGGTCTTTGTTTTAAAACGGTTGTTATACAACTATATTCTAAACTTACATTTAACATTCGGTTACCCTACGGTAACAGTAAAAAAAAAACACGGGAAAGAATTTTAATTAAATTTTAGTCATTAGGTCATCCGAGCAGAAACGTGCGCGTTTTTAAAGAAAAAGTAACTTAAAGTATATAAAAACGCAAATTTTTAATTACGCCCTAGTTATTAAGCCTATACACTAATATTGTGATCAATTTTTCGGCAATTTGTCTTATAAATAAAAACTAGTAATTAACATTATAGTACAGGAGGACCTAGTCCCTGCAGTGGGATTCAAAAAAGCTGTAACTAACCTTTAATAAGTTAGTATTCGGAAAGATAAAATTGTAGCCACTATGATAAATGTTAACATTTTTAGTATCCTAGTTCGACCATATCGCTATTATACAAAAATAGTCTACTAGGTAAATTTATTTATATGTTTCTATATTTGTAACTTTTGAACACCTAACCGATATTTAATGAAATAAAATGTTTGCAGTAGGTACAGAAAATAATTTTCTAAAATAAATGTTATTGAAAACTAATAAGAAATCAAATCATTACTGTTATATGTAAGGACGCATATATCGTAGCCAAGTATAGAAAATGGTTGATATAGACATTGGTATTAATTTAACATCTAAAAGATTGAAAAAAAAACCCGTTGTTAAATATTAATTTAAAAAGTGTCGTCGGATTTTAGAGGTTAAGAGTAGTTCATGCCAAGGGATAGTGTTCAATGTTGTGGAGATGTCACGATCAATCAAAGCGGCGATCGCGTCGCGTTAGTGAGCCGCCATGACAGAGTTGGGGACGCGCTTACGTCATTGTTTCGTAGGAGTTTGTAACACTTACATTATATTTATACAGTACGGCCTGTTACTATAAACATTTGCGCCTGAAAATCTATTATTACACCATTCTAAGCCTTATATTGAAAGGGATAAGATCTTGTGTTTATTTATTTTTGCAACATGGTAATTTAAACTAACTATTTCACATAAATGATTAGGTCACTCCTCTACTTGGTGCACATTCTGTCACTCATGGGTACAAAAATATTAACCTAACAGTAACTGTTAACCTTATAATTATTGTTAATATTTTGTTTATAACGCGTATTAATATTGGTAGGTATTTGAAATAAATATACGTAAGTATTTATTTCTAACTTTACCAATGTAAGAAGTATTTAATGTAAAACAAAGTATTAGGCACAAAAAGTCGTTAAGTATAAATGACCATTCTGGTATCTTGACAGGCTATAATTTTGAAATAGTTTTTAATCTATAGGGCGTTTAAAATCTTCGTTTTGCCACATGTAATGACTACCTTTTGACATCTCAAGAGCCTGTTTTAAAATTAAATAATACGTTTTAGAACCGGAATCTGCCGATCCCGCCTTTTTTCCATCAAGATAACCTTTAAGTCCATTTGGTTAGCCATAACGATAGCGGTTTATTTTTCGGAATTCTTTCGGCTCTTTCTTGCCAACTCACTCTGATTTAATAAAAGGACATTCTATCAATATTAATTAACATAATATTTTTTTTTTAGTTTTGACATATATGTTTATAATACGTATCTAATTAAGGAATATAAAGGTATTGCTTCCACGAATTTCCAAATTTTGTCTCCTTAATATCTTTTCCGGTTTAAAGTAAAATATAAAATTAATTACTAACAACGTACATAACACAATAAAGCTATTAATATAAAAAAAAAAAAATTTTTGTTTATTCCCTTACCACACCAATAAATTAAATCATATTTTTTTATTAAAATTAAGTTTTTAAATCACTTTGAAGTGTAATAAGATATATTTATTAGTTTATTATTCATATGTAGTATGTGTAAAGCTGTTACATATACAGTGATAATATGTGAGGTATATAATAACAGGTCTTAAAAATTCTAAAGAAAATATACTTAGCTGTACCCGTGAGAAGCCATGGCGCGCTAGTAGTATACTATAAGAAGCCATAGCTACAGAAGTTAATTTAAAAAGGCGCCGATTCCTAGTTATCAGACAAGGTCCTAAAGTGTCGCCGTAGGTGGGCTAGGTTAGGGATTGTGACTACCTAAAGCAATTTGAAAATCTGGCCAAAACAGATATTCGCGGTAACATATATGAAGTGATCATATATATATGATAACGTATTTATTATTTGTCTCCATTACAAATTTTGATGAGAAACTATGTTAAGTTAATTAAGCTCAGAATGATTAGCTATGCTTTTAAAATTTTATTTAAAATGACCCTGTAGGTTGTAATTTTTTTACGACTTGTGGTTTTGAGATTAGTGTAGGTCGGTTCCGAGAAGGCAAGAAATTAACTCTTTGCGGCTACGTAATATTAAGATGCTATATGAATTTGCGGTAAGGTTTTTGATACCTATTTGAGTAAAATATATTGCTACATAGTTAAAAATCCAGCCATGATTTTGTTAAACATTCAAGTTAAAGGGTTCGTAGCCATTTTCTTGTCACTATAATGAAACAATATTAAGTCTACAAATTTGACCGTTCCTAGTAGTAGTTTTTTTTGTGTAAGTAATGACACGTTATTATTATTACAATTACCAATAAAACTACATTTAATATTTTTATACTTAGGAGGTCACTCTGTACTGTAAGGCCAATTATTATTTATTTTCAAATTTCAGAATGTCTGGGATTAGGCAATCACTTTAATTCACCTACATTTTGAACCAAATTTTATATTAATTTGTACAAAAAGTAGTACGTTCCGAAACCTTTAGTGTTTACAATAGCTTAAAACATTTATGTGTTTTGATTTTTTTAGAACGATTAGATATAAAAATAACATCTAAAACTTAAAAAGGTTTCGAACGCAGACTGTTAGGGACGACCGACCCGTCACTTGTGCGCGACACGGGGTGGGATGTGATGAACCCACCCTTAACATTTGCTGTCTTTTTCTAGCGTACTACTCCGTCTATATTAATATCACACTCTATTCTATCATCTGGCATAGCATTCATAGTCTAGGGGTCTACTAAAATCTATTCATAACACAACATAATGTTGGTATTTAAATGTTTATTTACGACGATTAACAGTAGGTATCTATTATATCAATAGGTATTAAAATAACGTTTGAAAATTAAAGACTTATCATAGAAGTAAAAACAATTTAGTTTCAATTGTTATTATTATACATTAATTTGGCACATTCAAACAAACAATTGAAGCTGTAGTCTGTTTCGTAATCATGTTTATTTTTAAAATTGATAGTGGTAAATCAACCATCATTAGCCGAGCTAAAATACTCGTATCCAATTTTACGGCACATCATTCGATCCATACGCAATACGGCCGTAAATCTTAGAAAAATCTTATATTACCTACTGTACGGCTGAATTGAGACATATCCGTCAGACGATGAACAGCCGCATTGATACTGGCCACTTTAAATTAACAGCAGTATAGCAAAGCAGGCACTAGTCATAAATTCTGTTTCATTCATAATATTCAGAGCGTAAGAGCCTCAAGAATGCATCATACATCTGTTTCACGACCATAAATACTAATAAAATGGCCTCGTTACGGGGACAGTTCGAAAATCGGGCACACGACTTCTTAACGACACCTATTAGGGATCTTCTGTCTGGTCGATTTAATTGAAAAATTGTATCCAGAGCGTTGCAAGAGTTGTATCCGACTCCCGCGCCGGATGCGGGCCCAGACGTCCATTATTCCATTTGCTCATCCGCATGGGGACGCAGGACGCGACATCGACACCGGTGCGACACATCACTATGCTACACGTGTCGATAAACTAATCTAGCGCTAGTTTCAGAACCTTTAATTACTGCCAACTCTTCTAAATTCGAAAATGAATCTCGTAGGGCCCGTTCTAAATTCGAAAGCCCAAGGTTACTGGCCAGCTGCAATAGTCACATGCGGCTTTAAAGCTTGAAAACATTTCAATATTCATTTTGTAAGCTAGACGAGAGTGTTTTTCTTCGTGGTTTTTAAAAATAGAACGCGTGAGCGATGTTCAACGAACGGATTTGGTCGATTCGCGAGCAGATTTATCGTTTGAAAAGTATCGAGAAGGAAACGTTAACACTTGTTTTAAGGCCGCGGTTGAAAGTTTTAGTTCTCATTCCATTTTTAATTTGAACTCTTTAAAAAACAAATATAACACGCGTTATATAACTAATATAACTTATGCCTACAACAAGGTAATAAAACAATTAACGAATATTTTTGGTAACATAACAGTTAAGCCATATCTATAGTAATTAGTTGTGTTGAAATTAATATTAGCGGCACATTAACCCCGCAGACCTGAGATTAGGTAGGTTTACAAATTGAAACTTTAAGATATCGTAATTTCTGCGTAATATGAAATTATCTTCATTTATAATGTAAGCAGTGAGGTCAATAGCTGGCATATGAACTGGGCCGATAGTGTTGCCCGCTTATCGAGTGCTGCACTCCAAAGGACAATTCCAGACTCTCTCTCGGTCAGATTTTACGTATAAGTATAAATACAAGTCGTTAAGATAACGATTTCCTTTCGACGCGACGGCCGCTGCTGTCTCCTTTTGCTTTTATTAAAGTATCAAAATAAGTGCTTCAAGGATTTTTATGTCACTAATAAATTTTATGATATTTACGTTGTTAAGACGTGTGTTTTAGTTTCTCTTCTTTCATTTAGGTTTCCAACAAACCTGCCAGTTTCAAATATAGAAAAGAAACATTTAAAACGTTTGTAATATTCTGATTCTAAATTTAAATTCAAAAGAAAGTTCAACATCATTCCAATGGCCAGTGTTGCCAACGAATAAAAGTAAAAAAGTGTAGAAAAAGGTCTCATCATAAATAACGTTGACATAAAGCCGCCCACGCGCGTCTTATTAACGCGTCTGTCCGTTTGTCCGTTCGTTACTTCTATTGTGGCTGTGAATGCGAGATTAGCCACACCGACGCTCGTGATTGACTATTTAAAGTTCAAATTCTGTAAGTAAGTGACGCATTTCTGACTAAACAGAACTTTATACTAGACGACCAAATATCTTTTTACTATTTTGCTTGTAGTTCAAGATAATAAATAGTTGAAATCAATAAAAATAATATATAATAAGTGGATTAGTAGACATTTAATGTTATATTTATTAATATGTGGTATAACAATTTAATAATTAGACATAGAGACTAGACATTAAATAAGAAGAACTACCTACCTACAAATATAAACACGAAGTAATGAAAAAGTAGTGGTACCTACTTTAATGATTTGTATCGAAGCAACGCAACGCAATAGTACACATTTTCGATAAATTATTATTTTACGTTTCCAAATTCTAAGTAGTTAAGTGAATACATACCAACCTACATAACAGCAAGCTATAAACTACGCGGGATCGAATTGAATTGAACTCAACTCGCTGTGGGCAGCCACCGGCGGGACTCGTTCTTGGCAATAATTTGGTCATCGCCCCGTCACCGTCGCTGTGACCGAATGAACCGGCGGCGACCCACCATTACTTTGCCACCAACACCTAAACTCAATCGACATAAAATATTTCTAACGCTCCAATGTAACGCTAATCAAACAGATAAGATGCTCACTAATTACTTGTAACCGCTTACTATTCATCTTACACCGACCACCTTTCGGCTTACGGTGATCAAAATGTCACTTACGAGCACTCTCTACATACACTTGTGACGGCCCTATTGGTGGCGTGCATTTCGAACATCGTTATCATTTACCTTACAAAAAAAGAATGGGTTTTTAAGGAACTCCTAAAACTTTTTCATATAGTGGTAAACAGCACGTAGCCTACAACTGGCCAGTACTCAACGCTGAAGCGGCATTGTTCGAATAACCCTCGGGAGTTACGCTGAATCATCTCGCGTCAATTAATATTGTTCAACGTGTATCTAGATCCCGACTGTGTATTAGAAGAATTACATCGTTTCGGGACTCACCGTTACATTTATTGAGGCATCATAAGCAAATTTACTAACACGAACGTGTGTTGATCAGTAAAAGAAATAGCATGACATGAATATGCAAGTAGTGGACATTTAGAATAAACATATATCCCAATAAATGTCACATGTAAGATAAAGCTGATTTATGACTTTTATATTTAAAACTAAGTATTTATTGTAATATGATAAATGTAAACTTGTTAAGAATTCACTTTGAGCATTTCTACAAAGGATGTTAGACGTTATAGTACACTATAAACCCTCAAATTAGCGAACGCAAGAATTAGCGTTGAATCTAAAGTGCGCAATTAAAGCGCCTACAAAGAGCCAATTCGAAAATGAACAGCGATATTCAAATTGAAAAAGGAACGCGTTGCGAATAAAACAATGAGGAGTCGGTACCTGCCGAGTGCCCTCGGGTCGGTTCGTATGCGAACGACGCATCTAGAGCGGAGTCGGCGTCGGTCGGCGCGAATCCAAATTCAAAAATGGAATGGAATAGCGAAATTTAAATAACAAATTAGTGGGTACGTTTATAAAGCGCGTCGACCATCAGACTGATTCCTATTGATTTTAATGTTGGGATTATGGTAAATTTTTATATTTACTAGACAGTTGAATGTGGACGAATTCTACATTTTTACTCTCATAATAATCATGGATATACAAGTATTTAGGATTTGGTAGTATTAAATTAAGTAAATTTTTTTCTTGATAAAGACTGAATTCTTAAGCTAAATGAAAAAACAATATTATGCATCGTATTTTTATTTCATGAGCGTTAGGTATAACATTAATCTGTCTAATAATTTGTTTTTAAAACCGGTCCTTTAGAATTTACAGCTAATTTATTCATACTTTTTATTTGTAAAACATTAAATCATATTTAGAAACATTGAATTCTGTGTGTGATCGAATACAAAAACTTTATCCTACTTCCTATGTGATTCTGATATTTTCTTTTTTAGCTATTGTCTTAATATTTAAATAACTCGCATACTTAAATTTGATTGAGCGCTCTAAGTAATTTTAAAAGTTGGTCCACAAAAAACAAAACAAGTAAATTGAAATCAGAAGAATAATCAACACCCACACTTTAAAAATAAATATCTAATGGCCAGTATCTTACCTACTCGTACTCATAGACAAGACACCAACCATTTTCTTCTAAAAACCACACGTCTTGAAAAATAGCTACACATTTTCTAATCACCATATAACATTAAAATTGTAATATCCCCAGACCGGTTCCTCCGGTTACGTACAAGTTTTATTATAACAATATATCATTTAGTCGTATATCTATACATATACTGTTATATAATACATCAATCCTAATTTATCTGGTCACAGTCCGTCGCGAGCCGATGACCGTTTTATTTTATTTTTCATCTTTAAGTGCTATTTTATCTGTTGCCCAAATGGAATTCTACATTTGAAATTAGAAAACAGATAGACGCGCCCATTTCAAATTTAGAAGGTGGGATTCACGGGCGCGTCTAGTGACCGTCTAATTTTTAATTGGAAAATATAAAATACTTCTTCACTTCTTCTCACTTGTTTTATCTCCAATTGCCAGTATTTTTGTTAATAGTTAAGTATCTTATCTAACGTAATATTGGATCGGTCCCAATGAATATTGTTTAAGGAAATGTAGTTAAAATTACACTGGTCTACAAATTTTAACTTTTTCTGTGCCTTTTAAATTAATACTGCGTTTTTACACTAATTTGTGGTCACTGAATACAAATATACCTACTCAAGATATATCACAAGTATCAAACACATTTCATAAAAGTTTGATTTAACATAAAATATTATTATTTATAACAGTAATTTGTTTAGTTTTTGTTGTTGGTTTGTAGACATCGTTGGCTACTTAGATTTACATTGATTTACTTTACGTAGCAAAATTAATCGGTACTTTTTTCACAAATACTGGACGTAATTAAAATTTTAGTACATTTAACACCGAAAATCTGTGACAAAAAATTAGAAACCTTCATGTTTTAACCAGTAAACACTATAAAAATAGCATCGGGGACATCAAATGAAAACGTATTATTAATTTATTACCCAGATAAATAACTTGATATTTAGAAATCTCACATTGAGGTTGATATTTTTTAAGAAATCCGTTATCTTAAACATAATTTAACATACATAAGCACTAAGAGCTAACTATCAGTTCTTATTTCTAAAATCCGATTCAGCGAATCAAAAACTACGATTTATATAATTTTGTATACAAGGCAATTTTGATGTAAACCAGTGCTATCGACGTAAAGATAAATAGGTGCCTACTTTAAATAAATAGAAGTTATTTCACTATTTCTTACTATCTGTATGACTTCCGTTTCACACGCCGTAATTTAACACCTCTACAAGCGACAGTTTAGCAAACTTGCCAATTCTGAGGTATAGAGTGTTATCTATTTTCATAGCTACAGCGCCAATAGAAAAGTACCTATTTTTCAATACTCACAACATAAAATCGAGTTGTTTTATCGCACAATGTGAACAATATTGCCTATACAATACTTTAAGTGCTCGATATAAGTACCAATAATAAGTTTAATGCGCCACAAACGGTTACAACGCCCGAAGATGGGCGCTATCTTATAAAGAAATGAGCCTTAAAAATAATAACATCCCAATGGTATTTTGTTATTATTAATCAAGTCACGATTCGGCAATTAAATATTTATATAATAATCTAGACACCTATGAAACTTAAGAGTTATAAATAAGTATAACCAACATTCATCACTCACCATCAGAGTGAGAGAAATAATACCGGGAATGATATTGCTATAATAGATGTCCACAAAAAGTTTTAAACCAGTTGCTATTTCAGTGCTGATTATATTATTTTAATTTTCATCACTTAACATGTTCAACAAAGTTTTATTACGTATAAAATTTATAGATGCTCTCAAATTTTATTGCCTAATACTACCTAATACTCGCATAATTTACGAATATATCTTGTTTTCGTCTTACCTACTGGTATTTCAAAAACCTTATCGTAACATTTTAAGTGTGTTATTAACATTTCATAATAGTTTATGTAGCTCAAGTGCATTTACGTAATAAGTAGGTACGACAGTAAAATGCAGTTAATTTACACAATACTAACCTAACCTAAACTAAGAAACCTTAAATATTACACATACCTATTTACATTTACCTAAATTGTTTAATTTGTATTTCTATGATCCGACCAAACTCATAAATACCAACACCAACCAATGATTCAGTTTGTTATGGCTTAATTTCTTTTAATGAAATCATTGTTCTGTTCTAGCTCAAAATTTATTACTGACTTCTATTTAACATTGTGAATACTTTGTTATATTTTTAATTCAAAATCAATCTATTCCATTGAAAAAAATTACATCACATTTGGCTTCTAAATCTTTGTTTATAGTTTCAGGATTTTCTCTTTAACCGTAGTATTAATTGATTGTGATTTTAAAATTATTTGATCGATATAACTGCACTGAGTCCACAAAACTTATTTTAATTTTTTATTACAAAATTTTCGAAATATGTTTACAATAAAAGCCTTTATCTTTGTTAAGGCAGGTAAACGCAAGTTCAGGGGCAAAGATATTTAAAATTTTATAGTCACGGATTGATTCTTTTGCATCATTATTTTGTATTTTGAACTTGGCTAGTAAAAGTCAATATTTTGTATCCAGAACACGTGTTATCATTCTAATTTAGTGGGCCACCGGTGAAACCAAGCGCTATCGGCGATTATGGCTGGCTATTAGTAGACAAATTGATATCCTTATCGAATATATCATAAAATTTATGATATGCTCTTCGTTTAACAATAGTCGGACAAGTCTTGTGTAAATATAATTTTGTGTAGCAATTTAATACGTTCGTATGTTCCAAGAAATAACTTTTTTGCCATTTTTAGTCAATTATTCAATTTTTCAGTTAGAGGTTATACAATTTTGTTTTTCATAAAAATAAATCATAGAAAACAAATTAATAAACGACTATTATTATTTCCAAAGTCTTTAAGCTTAAGTTTTTATATATTTTCAGTGGTTATAGTTTTATAGTTATTTCTATTAAATATGTAAGTTTTTTATTATATTTCGGTTTATTTAACAAATTATGCGTAAGAAGTTTTATCCATCTAGTACAATGTTATATTATAATAAAGGATATAAGCGCGTAAGAATAATACAATATTAGTACCTAAAGAGAAACCTAAAATACTTGCTGCAAGATTTTTGTATATTGACATATCAGCCAGAAATGTATTCATATATAAATATCCTGACATCGATTTAGGCCTAAATCATAACATAATTGTTTTTGGCATCGAGTAATTGGCTTAAATGTAATAATAATGTATAAAAATTACCTTAACTTGTACAGGCTTGTTATTGCCTACAGGCATTTTCTACCAGCTAACCTTCAGTAATTAGGACAGAAATAGGGTTAGCGTAACAACAATGATAAATAACTGTTATATCTCTTGAGTTAGGGAGAATTTAAAACTGAGCATGTTTACAAAATTAATAAATATCATTGGAAAGTGCCACATTAGATTGAATTTTTTACCGCTTAACATATTCTTAGTGTTTTGGTATAGAGTATATCATAATCATGTTCGATTAGTGGTTAGTGTATGCAAGATTATTTTAATAGTTAATTAAATATTTTAAGCGATCATAAACACAACTATTTGTGTCTATGGGTATTCAGTTTTAAGAATAACTATAACTTTATAAGCAATAATTTGTGATAGGATGTTATATTACAAGAGTAGAAAGTAAGTAAGGCTGGTATTTTTTTAAATATCACTAACAAGCCGCTTGGTTTTTTAATTTATCTTTTCTTACGGTATTTGTAAATAGTGATAGAGTAAGCCGTGCTTAAAATTGCGTAAAACAAACACTTTAAATTAAATGTATTCAAAAGCTTTACTGGTTAGGATTAATTTATGGGATGAGAACATTTTATTAAAACTTTCTGCAATATTGACTAATTTATATGAGCGGAATTATATTTTTATTTACGTCGTTTTACGCTTAAATTATTTAACGCCATCGATATTGAAAATTAATAATTTTTTAGTATTTTATTTACTTTCCAAAAAATAGTTTTCATTGTTACTTTTATCAATAAATAGAAATACCGAATAATAATGAGTAAGGTAGGTATGTAACTTACGATAAATATTTTTTTTAAACTATATAATGTAAATAGTTGTGTAAGTTCGAAAATTATGGCTGATTGTTGGAAGATATATTCTTCTAAAGATGTATTAGTCTATCGATAGTTTTGTTTATCTTTTTGGAAGATAATTTACCTTTTACCATTTATGATTATATTATATTATTTTTTATTTATGTCTGATTTTGTTCCTACAAACATATGCTCAGCATCTACTCTACACAATATTTTAACATTTACCAAAATGAAACTGTTAGTTCATTTTTCTGTCTTTTTTTACATATTTTGTTATCTATCATTGTTACAGCTGTGTGTTCATAAATTCATGAACACACAGCTGTACATTCATGCAGCATTTCTATAGTAAATTTTATGTCTAACGGGCATACGAAAAGAAAGCGCACAAGTATAACATTAGTTATTGTGTTTTAGTTTTTTGTCACATCTATTTTCTTTATAATAGCCTAGGTACCTATGATTTTTATTTTTTTTTATTCTCCTTTTTCTTTATTATTAAGTTAATCAGTAGGTTATATTTAGTCTAACTACAAATAGGTAGGTACCTTCATAGTCGTCAACTAGCCACGCAAATACCGCATTTTTAGTTTTGTGAATTCATACTTTCTTTGACTGTAAAAACATGTATTTTTCATACATTGATTACAACATTATATACTCGCTAACTGTGTATGCATTACAAGTTTCAAATAGTATTTTTTTGAAGAATAATACGCCAAAGATGAATTATTGAATAACGCACACATTTCATAACAATTTATATTAAAAACTTTTTTTTTTTCAAATAATCACCTAAGAATTATTATTTGACATACGGTACCGTTTATATGCGGCGGTGCGATGCTCTTTCAGGTAGGTCCTTATATGAGTTATTTGTTCTGAATCAATTATTTTTCTGTTTATTGAGTTATTCATGTTATACTTATAAAAAATCCATATATGTCGTTAAATCTATATGTATCTTATAATTATAAACCTTTTTTGGAAAAAAAATTACTGAACATAATGAAAAATCGCCTTTGTTCAGGTTTATTCTTTTTCTAAATTACAAAAAAACGATATTTGGTACAACATACGTCAATTTAATCGCATGCTTGTTTAAAATGTTCTATGTCTATTTAAAAATCTTAATAAGCTTACACAAGCCTAGGCCTGTAACTTAAGTTTGACTATTATTGTCGCCATTAAATTTATTATAAACGAAACAATCTTTATTACCTAAATTAATCCATCAGATTAAACTTCTAATTGAATCCGATTACAAACAATAATGTTTAAAGTTTGATTATATTCAAGTAAATTGTAATTGTAAATTCAAGATCTGTTAATTTATTTAAACGTTATTTTATATGTTAACCTAACGCTGTTCTCATTTCACCGTCGGCTCACGAACGCTGCGCGGCACAAAATGTTATCTCTCATACGCTACGATTTCATAATTCTTCATTCATTGCTTCAATTTTATCAGATATTATTTGATATAATTTTTATCAATTATTTTGTGATCTTGATTTCCAAATACGTAAATTATATAAATTGATCATTTAAGCTTCCTGACATTTATGCATTAATGGCGATATCAAATATCCAGATGATTATCAGCTTTTACTACATTAGGAATCAATAATTTCTATTTCACGATCTTATCTTTCTAGTTTTCTATTTGTAGGTAAGATTTCAAATGTATTTTATATCTTCGCGATTGTAATTAAAGTGGATTTTTATTTTACATAATCGTTCTATTCAAATAAACAATATCAGTTTATAATACAACGACACAAATGGAAACAAAGTAAAGGATTATTTTTATTTTGCATTCAGAACAAAAACAATACACGTCTTTATCTATAGAAAGCTGTCCCCAGAAGTTCCGTTAGGTTATCTTTGTGGTGTTAACAAAAACCTTTTTTCTGTGATTGTCAATTGAAATTTATTGTTGGTTTCTCAGATAGACCCTTTTGTGCCCAACCGTGCGTTTAAAGCCGCTTGTAATTCGGTACAGATTTTACAGCGTCCCCAATAGCTCCATAAGAGAGCAGTGTTCGACAATAGACTCCCCGCTGGAAGCCATTTTATCCCACTTATTGTCACGGTCATACGTTTTTATTTCATCAGGTGTCCGATATATGGAAATGGAATTCATTTATTCACCATACTCTGATTCCTAAACAGTTGCTATGTCTGTTTCCAAGTTTTTATCACTAGGCGCACTCTGAGGTCTTCTTTCGATAATTGAGTGTTGATAGTCAGATGTCATTAATTGTTTCTTTGATTTATTGACATAGTGTGGTTATTAAAGATAAACCACGATGTAATATATTTGTCTTATTTCTACCATAGGTTGTCATTTGTGACAACTCAAAAATCTTATTACGTATTCCAAACGCGCGTTGCTTGTTAAAACAACTCCCCGGTGTTAGGACATGTTTAATGTATCGTCTCAGCCGTCGTGCTTTATTTTGGAGAATGTCTTACTTTTGTTTTGGTCTTATTCAAAAACACTTACATCGACTATTACATCTTATGCCTACTTTGACGATTAACATTTTAAGCGATATCAATTTGGTTTACATTTTCACACTTTTTTTATCGAGCACTTTAGAATGATAATCATCTGAATTAGTATCCGTATCACTAAAGCCGGTACCTACAGCTGTTAGACTTGGCTGATGTGAGAGTGGAGTGTTTTATGGTCGGTAGAAGGTACATACCCTAGGCTGAGCCATGAAAGCTCGGGCCGAGCCCGGGTGCAGAGCTCCGCTGGCCACCACGAATGTTTTTCGTCACGGGCCCAAGCTAACACCACACACAAGCACGTCCACACATACACATCTATTGATTGACACCGTCACAGCGGCCCGCTAGCTCACTAGTGTCATAATGCACTCGCGACGGTAACGGTATAGAACTGAGGGTTTTGGTTTTGGTTCGACGACGGGACGCGGCGAAGCCGAGCGAGGCGCGGGGAAGCGGGAGGCCCGGCGCGCTCGGCAGTCTGGCGGACACTGGCGCGGTTTGAGCGAGCGGGGCTGACGCCGGGGAGTGGCGCACCGCCCAGCGCGGCTCCGCCAATGGCACGAGGCCGGCATCCGGCAGCGGGCGGCCCGCGCCAGGCCGCTACGAGTGCACCTCCTCCCGCGCCACACCGCTCGCTCGTGTCCTCTAAGGTGGTCGCGCGCCAAGCGTTTTTTCTAACAGTTTTTGCGGCAATTACACGAGAGTTTTCCTCTATTCGGATTTTCTGTATCTAATCAAAATTGCTGAGTTCCTTTCGTACGGAACGCGCTGTGAGTTAGGTATCGGGGTGCTTTGACGGTTGTAGGTATGTTTGAACAAGTCCGATGGAATGGTGGGCTGCATGATACCTATCATGTTTGCTATAAAATATAGTTCTTTTAATATAATAAACACATACAATAATATAAAAATATTGGTTTGAAAGTTATGGATTTGTTAACTCGCTAACAAAATTAAGTGATTAAAGATTTTAATTGGCGCAGGCGTACAAACCTCTCTTCTATGAAAATTTATATTTTATTCTGTAAATATAACATAAACTGAGAAAGCAAAACTACTAATTTATTTTCTAATAATTTCAATGCTGGAGTAGGTACTTACAAATACACTCAGAAAAATTGGCCCTAAGAATATGAAATAGGTCCATTTTCAAACAAACACCCAGTCAGGTATCTATGAACCTAAAGTAACTGGGTGTAATAATAAATCAAAACACAGACAAAAATATTTCTTATCGTTTTCAACAATTATACAAAAAATAATAAAACTTAAAGTAGAGTCACTTACCGTACAGATTGTTTGTATACTTTCAGTGGCGGTAATTTTAAAAATGCGATGCGAAATAGATACATATGCTTTTATTGTTTACTTACTGAATAAAAAATATTCTCAATAACTACTTATTTACGACAATAAATGTAATATAAAAATACTTTAATTCCAATAAATATATAACATTTTTTTTATAATTAGGGAGGTACCTACCTGCTAGTAAATAAAATTCCAAGATATATCTAGTAAGGTTATATACTAAATTAGTCCGAAAATATTGTTTCCTTTAATTTATTTTAAAATTAGCTTTTACCAGCGGTATCACCTGCGACAAAATCTATTTTCGTGGAAACTCTTAGTCGGGAAAAATGTAATCTTTGAAGCCCCAGTAAAAACCTGTTCCCTTGCCACATAAAATAGGTAACAGTGCAACGCGATATCACGTGCAGTAAATCATATTCCCGTGGGAACACTCAAGGCATAAATTGTTTTTATCGTTCTCAGACTCCCCATACACCTATCCCTGTGCCAAAATCAGGCCAGCTTGTTGCTCTGTTACAACGTGAAGATAGGTACTTATAGTGGCCTTTCGACACATTCAAACTGTTTCATTTTTTTTTAATGCTACATTACAGTTTAGTATTTCAAAAACAGCTCCGAAGAACTATGTTATACCTACCGTCTATTCTTTTGTTTCGGAACAAATTTTAAGTAAATTTAAATGATCTTAAAATTTAAGTTAATTTAAATGATGTTCATTTTGCCTAATGGTGCTTTTCTATCGTATCAATTCATAGGTCTCCTACTCAAATATCTTAACCCTCAAGCGGGTGCGTGGTCAATAAAACAGCAGGGCTCGCGCGTAACCTTAATAACCAATTATTAATATTTTTAAATAATAATGTGACCTTAACTTTTATTATCTATAGACATCAGAAAACGTTTTGGCATAAAAACTATAAAAATCCATATTGAAGTGTCGCGCCAAACTTTTCCGACTTCAGGATCGCGTTTATACTTTTCAAAAACTGCAGCATCCACAACAAAAGATATATTTGAGATTACAGAATGCGCACAGAAAGGGGGAATCTAAGGTTTTGAGTTTACATTTACCTATGAGAGGCTATCAGAAGTAGCAAACATGTGTGATGAGAATTTATGAATTTATAACCGAAAATAGTCTGCTTGACGGTTAAACCAACGACTGTGACCTGCTTGTATACAACCAGGTTTAGCCTCTTACAGGTAGACTAGCTGTAAGAAGACATCCAATATTGAGTTCGCGGCGGGCGGCGCAGCGCGGGCACGGTTCTTTTCTCGGATTTCGTTTCCGCGGCTGTACGTACTGTGAGACCAGCCCATTTACACTTCAGCTGACTGATTCTGAAACTTTTCGAGTACTCCAGACTCGTAAAATCGAAAGTAAAATGTATGCAAGTACCTACGTAAGTACCTGCTTTCACGGATTTTAAGAGAAACAACCTTCTTGCCTACATTTTTTTCGAATAAATATACAATACTATGTTACTTATAAATTGTTATTTAGTCTAATATAATGTATAATGACTTTAGGATTTTCCTGTTTAAATGAGTGGCTACATACCAAAATGTAAGTTACTTCTATCTAAGTGACATGTTTCCTGTAAGTTTAATAATTTTCGTAAGCGCATAGAAATTGTTAACCACTGTAGGTCCACCATACCAAATGTAGGTATGCTAATGAGGCTTCCGAGGCTCTATATCGATAGCATTATTATCTAAACGAAGTCAGGGATGTCCAAACTACAATCCAATTTAAGCACATCATCTTCCTAAATACTTCAAAATTTACGAAATTTAGCAAAAAACTTACGAAATCTAGCAAAAACCTACGAAATTTAGCAAGAAAACGGTAAAACAACAACGATTATAAATACCACTAGTGTAGGTATCTATCCACATAATAGGATTTTGTAGACATGGATCCCTAAACGTTTCGTAGCCAGTGCTATCTATTAATTAGGTAATGGATATTTTAAAATAATTATTTTTCAATGACAAAGACAGGTCCTTGTGAAAGCAATCATTTCTAAACTTTCTTTTCAAGATTCTGTTATAAAAATCCTTTACACCTATAATTTTTTTCGAAAGGCAAACCTACAACATTATTCAAGTTAGTATAATAGACCGTAATTTGGGTAAAAACAACACACCTAGGTAAAACGTCTGAAATAAATGTTTAAAGGAATTTCTCTTAAAAAAAATCTTGCCTTGATAAAAAAATGTCCTTTCACCTACAAGATTAAGACAAAGATTTTTCCATTTCTTTATATTTTTTCGGAAATCTAAAGGCCTTGCACATTTCTCTTGCCATGATTGCAAGTAGGGATGTTCGATGTTACAATCACATCGAAAATGACTCAACATCGATGTTCGATGATTATCTTACACAAAACATCGATGATGGT
Organism: Apoda limacodes; assembly: GCA_946406115.1. NCBI lineage: Eukaryota > Metazoa > Arthropoda > Insecta > Lepidoptera > Limacodidae > Apoda > Apoda limacodes. The sequence goes on from OX291542.1 coordinate 17,206,182, forward strand.
CGACATTGATAATTTGAACGCATATTTAAAATTACCTAAATGAAACTTGAATGATCTTCATAATAAATAAATTAAAAAAGCATTTTTTATTATAATATACCTATTAGAAATATCAATAAATACCTTACTAAATAAGTTTATGTTTAAAATAATATAGAAGTATATATTTACATATTACTGTTATAAGAAATTATGTATAAATGTAAAAAACAATTTACTACAATAAAAATTATGTAAATTTTATGTTTTGATGTTTAATAGGTACATAGCTACATCGATTTTAAAACAAATCGACCAAAGGTAAAACATCGATGATCATCGACCATCCCTAATTTGATCCAGATGCATAACAATAAGGCATTTAAGACAATAAAAACTCCTATCGCGTACACCTAATAAAAACATCAAATTACACTCAGTTGTGCACAAGGTGTGTTACAGGTACCTGCGTAAGGGTATATTATGTTTGGGAAGTATGTAGGTATACCTCTTATTTTCTCAATTTTTTTTTTAATTTAATAAATTATTAACAAAGCAATGATTTTTCGTTGGTTTCTATTTAAAGTCTTTACATAAGATTATTGATAGAATACCAGTCAGTTGGCACTAGGAAATGCAATATCTAGCCAAGATTCGCAAATCTAGATCCCGCGTGTTAAAGCTGGTGTAGAGATTGGGAATTTCGAGATCTTGTGCAAAAACGAGTCCAGATCCGGCAAAATTTCGAAATTGACATGATTTGGAAAAAAGAGGTTATTTTTTCCAAAAACCCTTAATCTGCAAAGGAAAAGTACCTAAAATACTAGTGCTTTGGATATTGAAAATTCGTAAAATAACATTTTGTAAATAAAACTAACTATTTGACCATTAAATTACAGTTTTTTTATTATTGAATGTCTATGAAATATTAAATGACATGGGAAAAAACCGTCACCAGCATGTTTTACTTCACTAAAGCTACTAATCAAAAACAAAAACTCACTAATCTTGAAATGATGAAAGTAAATAACAAAAAAAATTAAGTACATTATTTATAGTTTTAAAAATAGCTTCTGACAACTGCTAAGCGACACCTAATATCTGCAGAACCTAATATCTAAAATTCGCGCACTCTCCGTCACAAAATCTCGATCGATATTGTCGAGATCTCGAACGCGATTACAAAAACGAGATTGGCTATCGTTGTGATTGAATATCGAAAAATGGGCGAGATCTCTCGTGAATCGAGATTGATATTGCATTCCCTAGTAGGCACCTCCTACCTATATAGGTATTTTGCGTTAAATATAATATGCAAAAATATTAGATACTGAATGATATTCAAAACAAGCATGCATTATCGCACACGTTGATATTAAGTATATTTGGCTTTTTCAAATCTTAACTTTTTTTTTTCACAGGTATTCAACATGATTCATTTTTATTTTTGTGGCTAAACATAAAGGTTTAATTTGTATAAGATTTGAGTTTTGCCATCAGTCTCCTTTCTATCTTATTGTAATCATAAATTTTTATTATGCACAGCAATCTGAATGAGAGAAATATTTAAGAATAAACTATTAAGGCAGGATACGATCCCTTAATTGGTTAAGGGATTTTACCTACTTCTTAGTTGAATCAACTAAATAAAAGGTTAATAATGTCTATCTTTTTTATTATCGTATAATAGTTATGAATAATATCTAGGTATCGTAACTAAAAAAACTGTGGACTTAGGTCCTTTAGTCTAAAAAAAAACTGGTTGCCTGTAAAGTCGGTATACGGGCGAAAGTTTTACGTGACAATGATTTTATGTCTGTCTCTCTCGCTCTTAGGCGGGCGCGTGCCTCTCACTCGCTCTCATTGTGAGCGCATAACGTGAGCGGAGCGTAACGCAGTTTCTTGAAGTGTCACCCGGCAAACCAATTTATAAGACGTTGTCACGTCAAAAGGTTCAAGTAACTAATAATAATGTCTTTTTTTTTAATTTTAATAAACATTTTTGGACATCACACACAGCGCCGTCTGGCCCCAAAGTAAGCAAAGCTTGTGCTATGTATACCAGACAACGGGTAACCTATTGCTCGGTAGAACTTAGTTAAAGTAAAGCTATTGATGAATTGACTCAGCCTCTTAGATTAAATTTAAAACCTTTTAAAAATTAATCTTAGGTATACCTTAGCTTTTTCTTTCGTTATTTTGGGGCCTTACAAACTAATCTTTTCATATTTCCACGGCTTTATATTAAAAAATCCTCATGGTCTAGCACATCACGCTCAAAACTTAAATTTCAAATAAAAAGAACAAAATTGTTAGGTAAATTCGTCAGAGGTGGCTGCAGTTTTTCTCAATGCGTAACAAAACGAAAAGTACCTACTGATTTTAAAATTAAACCCCTTTCTTATAATAGGTTAATATCCAAAAGTTGTTTTTTTAAAATCAACATGAGAAAAGATTTACAATAAAGCAAAATACAAAAAAATGCATTAAAAAAAATATGATTGGCTATATTACTCGACACATTAAGAAAATTGGCCATATAGTAGTGTGTTAAAAGAACCTGTGCTAGATTTGCCTTGCCCCTTCTTTTTAATTTTTTTTGCTTTATAGGTTTTTTTTTCTTCTGTCCACATTAGGCGCACATTTTATTATACAACTGTCATTTACCATCAGAGTACAAGCCAATATTTTTAAAGGGATTATTATAGTTTTTGCCCCATCCAGTACATAAAATGGATTCACCTTTTATATGGCCATCCTTTTGGTACTCGTAAGATGGCCATATTTATAAAAATAGTAATCAAAAGCTAATCGATTACTATTATGAGGTTAGCATGGCCATATACGTATATAATTATGGAAGATGCAATATAAACTCACAAAACCACAAGAAACGAAAATTACAAATAGGTAGTGTTTTAGGTTGAAAGATGAACGTTGTATAAAATTTTAGTAGTAAGTACTACTTTGTCAAATTTAAGCTTAACTTTCTATTGGATTCTTACTAAGGTTTGGATCAGCAGTTTGTCCAGAGCATTGCTTGAACTAAACTGAAAAACAGCTCCCTCTTGAGAAGTTCTTTAGTGAATTTATCGACTGGCCGTCTCTCCCTTATGGGTATCGTAAGAAATTACCCTATAAACCAAAATAGTGAAATTACACAATTTTTAGCTTTAGTCGCACTAAAAAACCTTATAGTTTCCTGAATCAAAAACTAACTTACAAGCGCTAAATGGTTGGGGTAAAAAATGTGTAAACTTTATTTAGGGTTGCGTTTTATTTATCACCTTCAAAATCTTTAACTTTTCGCTGGCAACATAAATAGTCCTTAACAAAGTAATTTAAGTTAGATTTTAAATATCTCTTTCTACTAATTTCTGCTTCTATAAAGAAATTATTTTTAAAAAAATCATTTTCATGTTTGCTGCAAGAGCATATGTATATATATATTTTTTTTTTAAAATGACAGCTTACCTTACCATGTACGGCGAATATATCGCTCACCTTCGATCTGCCGACAACCTTGTACCTACACATGGTGGAGACGCTGGAAGACCTTAGCGAAATGCTTAGTAGCCTTAGGAAACTATCCTAAAAGATAGCTTTTAAAATGAACATGGACCAGACGAAGATCCATAATGTTTACTTATTTTAAAATCTGTGACTTATTCCTAATGCCACTTTAGATAAATTTTGGGCATGAACTCGCCGATTACTAACTTTACAGTTAGGTAGTGAAAAAATTACAAAATTACAGTAAGTCGATAAGCACTCGCACACCGCAATATCCCCCATTAAACACAGTTCTTAAACAAAGCAGGGCGGGGCGCGGCGATGGTGTAACAACGCCCGCGGTCATGCAACCTTCTTGCAATTGTAATTAGAACTGGCCGAAAAAAAAAGAAATAGCTAAGTGCCATCGTCACGCAAATGCAAGTCCTATGGCCGCCATTTTTGAAATGGATTTTAATGAATTATAGCGTAAAATCGATCGTAACAGTTTATACCTATAGGAAAGATCACCGTCATTGAAAAATTAACCTTTCACCATGCTTTCACTTATTCAACTAGTGTTTATGATTACCTACTTATATGATTTAAAATATGTTTAATGCGCAAGACAATTTTTTATTCAGTTTTTAAGTATATTTTTTTCACGAATTCTACACAGCATTATTTTAATTATTGCTATAGGTTAAACCATAGGACACCAAAATAACTTTCTACTCAGATTACAATTAGGTATAACTGTAAATGACAGTTTGCATATGACACCTCCCTGTAAAATTTCATCAAAAACAATTCAAAGACGACGAAATAATATAATGTGGCATACGGACGGACTGACGGACGTCATAGCGAAATTACAGGGGTTCTTTTTTAGGGACTTGGCTACAGAACCCTGAAAATAAAAACTAGAAACTATAGGTACAATAAAGGTAATATTTCTTGCAGATATTTCTTGCAGATATTTTCAAACACGACAGGAAATTATAAATCTTAGTAATTCCTATTAATCTTGTTCGTAAATTCATAAATGTAATAATTACAACTTAATTTTAATTGTTTATTTTCTTAAACCTTAGTGTGACAGAGTCTTATAAAAAAGCTATCAAGAGAGCTTATCTAGAGAGCGCTGGCGACACAGTAACAGGATATGGGATGACGTGATGACATTTATAACATCTAAATATAGCTCCTTAATGTTAAACAGATATAATTTAACGGTAACAAAAGGTATAGTAATAAGGTTAAGGTTTCAGTTATCAAAACTATGATAAATTAATTGTTTTATGAAACGCATTTCGCAGCCAGGACTAAGCATTAAGACTAGGGTAAACGTCAACGACCTTGGTCGTTTGAGCGAAGATAGTTAAAATTACCCCCCTACAAAGTATCGAGATCTACGATTTATCCTTCAAGTTATGCCTTTCCCAGCTTCTGTATTTTCTCAGCTCTGTAATTAGTGCCATTTCTTTTATCTAGAATAAGTAACGTCGTATTCAGAGGGCCCCCAACGCACATATACATTTGCTTTATGGGCAACCTCGGCACGTACTAACGGCCCCAGACGTTAATCTCGCTATCCGGATAGTAAGACTAGTCCCAACGTTCTTCCCCTATAGGGCCTCCCCCCTAACACGACTCCGACGTCCCCAGGTTCGTCGGCGAACGCACGGACCTACTTCATACACGAGGTATCAAAGAGTGCCGGGGCGCTTCTCGCGTTCAGAGTTTCGACCCAAAAGCCCGGTGGAGCAGTAATATCTGCATTAGCCAACTGCATAGTCAGTAACAAAAAAAAATATGGTTCTGCCTTTACATTTATCTTAAAATATTACAGTTCCGTATGTCTACGCAATAAACGACATTTAAACAGAGAAACCTAATTTCTAAATAGATACGTGTTCAGTGTCAAGACTAATATACTTGTAAACAACTTTAATCACATTTATCTGCTTTCGTTATTGCTAAGCTGTCAATTAAACGATCAATAAAATTGGAATTGGAATTCTAAAATAGCATAAATTATTTGAGCATCGGCATAATTTAATCTACATTCTAAAACAAATTCCAGCTAAATGAAAATGAAGTAAAAATTCCAAATTTGTATCAAATGGAATTTTAATAACAAGATTCCGTTTTGTTTGTAAGGATTGTTGTCTTGTCTTCAATAACGGAATTAAAATTAGATTGAGGCCTTCGTAGACTAGTGACGTTAGGTACGCGGTTACATTAAAAAAAAGTTTACGGTCGGCCGAAGTGCTAAATTTTGTAATACCTTATTTTATGTTGGCACCTTTTGGTTACTAAGCCCTCATTAGTTGACGTGACTGGGTTGGGTTACATATAGTCCTTCGCACATTACGAAATCACAGGCGACTACGAATATATTATATTATTATAATTTATGAATATATTGTATAATTTACAAAACTAGGGACCTAGGGCAATGTGCCCTGATTAGTATTCTTATGTTCCAAGATACTAGTAGCATTTTAAATAGCTAATCTTATTTGTTGTGCGAGGAAGCTGCCAACTCTTAGGTCACCTGTAACTTCTGCTAAACATCTTTTAACCGACTTTAAAAAAGGAGGGTTATCAATGCGATACGTATGTATATAGGTAATAGATATTATTACAACAGCAATATATTTACATATGATAAAATTTATTACCGCTTCCAAACAAATATACAAAATTATATAGGTGTATGTATGTATGTATGTTTGTACACGCATTTCTCCGAAACTGTTAATCGAATTGTGCTCATTATTTTTTTATTGGCTTACATTTACTTCAACTTGAGAAACAAAGTAAGTTTCACCAAAATCGGTTTAATAGTTTTCAAGATGCAGACTGTTAAATGTGTAGGTACCAATCGCTACATAAACATGTCGTTAGTTTTACGTACTGGTTAAACGGCACAATTTGTGGATATGTTACCCGATATCTACGCCGATTGTAAGCCGATTTCATATAACGTGGCAAACAAGCAGACAGCCTGATTTATATTAGGTACTGTAGCTTATGGACGTTTGCAACGCTATCTAGGGGCATTACTCGGGCAATGGCGACCCTTCAAAACTCTTCAAAAATCACCCTCATAAGTTCTCCTTATTTTTATTTAATTAGAGTGATCCCCAACTGATATGTGTATGTATATGTGCATTGTGTAAATCATCATATCAGCTCATATTGGTCTACTGCTGGACATATGCCTCCTCTATGGCGCGCGATTTCTTCCGCATCCAGCCACCACTGCCACCCTATAAGGTCGTCGGTCCACCGGGAGGGCGTCCTACGCTTCGCCTTCCTGTACGCGGTCGCCACTCTAGGACACGTCTGCTCCACCGGCCATCGGTCGTCCGACAGACGTGACCAGGCCACTCCCACTGGTTCAGGTCAGGTCAGGTTTAACTGATACTGCGAGCTATTGTAAAGTCAACCAAAAAATTGTACCATATTTGTTGTGACTTGCGTCATTAATCATAGGTATATTGTAATTTATGCGTCAACAAAATTTATTTCTAGTAATTCCCTCATTTTAAATAAAGTAAAAAACAAGTTTTCCTTTTTGTTGTTATGGAATATCATGGAAGTGCAAACGTCTTTATTTATGTGTATGTATTTCAGAATTTTGAAAGCACATAGGATTTCCTTTGCCTCTGCCTTATTTAGATTCATTTAGGTGTCCGTTCTTTCTAGAATAAAATGTTACTTTCTATGCAAATAATGTTAAGCTATTTTTAATTCAATCTTAATTATTTTTTTGTGTAATCTTTGAAAAATTCATTTGATACTAAGCTTTTTAGTGTTCGATCCAGTTTATTCTATAGCTCGATCTATGACAAGCTGATTATATCAACAGTTTTTTTGTGTTCAATTTATGACAAGTTAGGTATCATCATTACAGCCTGTAAAAGTCCACTTCTGAACGTAGGCCTCTCACATGTAATACGACGTCCAGCTTTGAGCCGCCCCAGTACCTATCCAATAAGCTGAGTTGCGGCTCTAGCCGAGTCTGGTAGGTCTTCCAGTCCATGATCGCCTCGTAAATATTTTTCTTCCTAATTAGTTATAGGATCTAAGAGCAATACCTCAGCTTGCGTAGGTATCGAGCTACGTTACTGCATTTGGTTCTTCGGCGAATTCCTCATTATACCTATGTATCGCACAAAGAAACCTTAGGTACATAGCGCGCTGGCCGACTTTGAGCAAAATAAAATTCAAACTTTTTTATTCAAGTATACTTTTGAATCGTCCGTTTAAGGCCGTGCCTGCGGACCACTAGCGCCGCCATATGATATTTTTATTTTTGTGAAAGCGTATTTCAGGAATTTTATTGAACTAAATATGAAACTACTTATATATAAGCTATTTTAAGATCGTTGAGTTTAGAAAGTTATAAATCATTCTGAAAATAACTAGTATTATTTTTCGTTCAATCAAATTATTGTAATACGCTTTCTACGAACAGTAAATAAAAATATCCAATGGCCGCGCTGGTGGACCGCAGGGATGCCTTAAGAGGCAGTACTACGTGACAGAAAACTGGAGTAGAAACAAGGATGACGCGATATGTAACTGAGCGTGCGTTAATACATGAAATAAATTAATAATTTTATTGTTGTCAAAAAATGCTTTTTCTCACAAAGCACTATAAAAGCTATGCTTAAGCAAATTTGTAAACTTATGACACTTAGAACTTCAAAGATTACTTTGCCAAAAAGGGGTAAGTTTAGGATTTTTTTTTTTCGAACAAAAGTTCATTAATCGTGTTTTCACGTTTTTCAATGTTTGAACCATATCCCGATAAACACAGTCATAAAATTTCAGTCGGATCTGCTCAGTGGATTCGGAGAAACCTTGAAAAATAAATGAAATTTAGGTAGTAGCCTAGTAGGTAATTATTTACATCAAAAATCGGTTCGACAGCAAGTACCGTACCAACAACTCCCCTTTTTTTTAAATGTTCCGATAAAAAATGAACCACCGGACCGATTTTTTTCAGACTCTTTTCAGATCTAAGTCATGACGTGGCGTATCGATTGATATAGTCATCAAACAATTCGGTCTAGTAGTACACACACACACACACACACACACACACACACACACACACACACACACACACACACACACACACACACACACCACTCTAAAAATGATTGCAAAACATTCTCCGAGTCATGAAACGTAAAGAAAACACAAAAATATCGATTTCGATTTTCGGACCTATTACAATTACTTCCCGAGAGAAGTTAAAAACTTTACCACGGGTTCGGAATAATTTTACTACCGAGAGGAACTGACAAGAAACTCAGTAGTTAATCTTTTATATTTTTGGATTTAGAGGCCCAACATGGGCTGAACAGTTAGAGATCACATTTCTGTACCGTGCGTACGTAAGTCATGTCTGGCAAAACACACAGTTAGGTACGAAGCACGTAGTATATCATTCCTACCTATCTAAAAAAAATGCCAAACACTGCTGTAACTTGCAAAGTAGGTATGTACAATACAAATAATCGAAATTTAACTTTAGAATTTTTACTATTAATAGGATTTAGTGTCTAGCTCATTAATCTGTGACACGAACGTAAAACGTGTGGCCATGTAAAAAATACATTTGGTACGTACCATATAAAAGACATAACTGCTTAAGCTAGTATAAACAAATATTTTTTATCATATTCTTGCTAGGAAAAAGGAAATTGTAATTTCTATATGACGTTACTGATATGAATATTTTTAATATTATCTACTTGTTACGCTCTAGATGGAGGTAAGTACGATTTAGTCAGGGTCACGGTAAGTCACAGAATGGTGTACTGGATCGAGCTCAAATGTGTCTACTTTTTACCTTCATTAGAAACTGGCAGTTTGTTAATAAATTTATTTATTTTTTGACGTAGTACAGCCACTGTCTGGCGTTTTGAAAATTTATAGATAAGATAAAAAGTGCCGATCACATTCAATATGTGATAGTATAAAAAATAATACGCAGAAGTCTGCTTATCTATGGTCAGTATGGTAATAAGTAATACGACCACAAACATAAAATGTCTATCTTTGTTTTTGTATTTAGTATTATAGTTGTACCTAAGTAATAAAAAACGAATAGATATGAAAACAAAATAGTTATAATTATTGTGACTAAATTAGCATCCATTCCACCTTCATCTATGTCAATTTACAACTTCAGGTTCGGGTATACTAGACACTCGTGAAGTGGGTTGAAATTCCGCTAGTGCCGCCGCACACTTCTATATATAACACAAAATAAATAAGGTAAACAACTCCTATTCACGTAATGGAGAGAAATTAACGGGAAATAGAAATTACTAATTGTAGATTAAAAAACAATTTCAGGCGTAAATTAATTAGTTAGCAAGAGTATCATCCGTAGGTATATGAATCAAATCGTTACAGAGGGGCTTTCAGTAGCTATACAGACAGGTGACACCTATATCCATAAGCTTAGTCTTACTTAAAAAAAACTTAATTTAACAAATAGAAACTCAAAAAAACATGGAATATATAAAAAAACCACTTTAGTACTTCTACAATGTTGTCACGCAGGACTAAAGTGGTATAAGTTAGAAGTGGCTGTCCACCACATTCTGACGTGGGTGTGTATCCAGCAGCTGGTTGGTAACCCCCTTCTTCAGATAAAAACCGTAAAGATACACATACATACACAAGAAGACAAGGTTAAAATAGTAATTTTAAAACCTTTGTAGATTTTTTTTATTTTAATAACATGTAGATAAGCCCTTAGCACAATTCTCGAAGTATTAACTTTATCGTTATCCTTATGTATTCTTGACATCAAATATGACTATCTATTATATATAACCGTGTTAAAGCTTCAACAAAAATAAAACTATCCTTACCTTGATTTACCTTTTATGTTAGATTAACCTTTTGCAGAAACATAGAAGGTATAAAATAGTTAGCTACATCAACACCATGTACCTATAGCTAGGTAACTATTTATAAGTTTTTTTTTAAATACCAAACCGCCCTATAAATATATATATATAACCTAAATAAGAAGTATTTTTGTGATGATAAGACATTCCTATTTGCCAACATCTACGATGAACTGATGTAGTGACTTCTAGCGCCATCTATTATCGAGTAGCAACATTAAGATCAAATTTTTTGTTTTATACAAATTAAATGAAACACTATCATATCATTCTAATATATATTCATCTTTGCACATAATTACAAAAATTGCAAAATCTAACTTCTACCATTTTGTTCGAGTAAAAAAGATTTTTCATATGTTTTGCAAATACCGAAACGATAATTTTATCATACGATGTGTTTTGACTGATATCTTTTAACTGACAATTATGTTGCAATGTCAATCAATGTACCTTTCAGGTACCAATTTTACTGTTTTACGATAATTTTTGCGATACTTTTCACATACATTAAAAGATCACTTTACCATTGTCCAAATATATAAGCGAGAAATAAACGCATACCTTCACGCTTTTCGCTACGATATGTATTATATTATTGCAAAAATTTAATAGGGACGTTTCAGTAACGTTTATGAAAATTTTAATAGTAAGAATTATTTTATGTTATCATAGTTCACGATTCTAGAAACTATTCTAATTTTAGAAGAATTACCTGTCTACAAAAACAGTAAATACTTAATAGATATGTCATTAATTTTGTGGGCTATTTGGCTCTGAGTCGGAGCTGAATTTTTACAATTTTCTATTATAAACTTGCGTGGTCTATCTATCCCTGAAAATAATTTAAATTACGGGTAGGTTTAGGTGGCCCTGGTAAACCCACCAGTCCTGATTACGGTAGCCGTCAAGGTAACTGTAGGGGAATGGATACTAATAATTCCCGGCAGATATTCGGCTACTATTACGAATGACTTTGGCAACATAGAACGCATTCACATTGCTGCCTAACGAAAATATTGCTGAGCTGGAAGAAGTGACAAAGTGCGCTGGGGTATACCTTATAGGGCTTTCTAAAGGAAAAAGTAAAGAAAGGATTTGATATTGCTCGAACCCGAGAACTTATTTAACTACTAAGAGGGCAAACAACTAGGTATCCTAAAGAGGTGTTAAGTTTATCGTCCACAAGTTTCTAACAAACAACCATGGAGCGACACTGTTTCGACAAATAGGTAATTTGGTACCTTCAACCAAGAATCACCAAATGGAATTCACTGAAAGTGGTATCACTTGTATAAGTTTACACACCGACTTCGGCACATCCATGTCATAGGGTTAAGGTTATGTGTAAAGATTTTGTTTCTGGTTACAGTAAGACCCGTAACGTGTCTCCAACAGCTTTGACCATTAAGTGAGGAAACTTGAACGCTAAGCTTAGTAGTCAAAATGAGGATATTTAGTTAACAAGCTAACTAACTAGACTTTAAATCTGTAAATGTCGGTCAAAATATCTCAAAAATTCATGGTCTTGTCTTGTATGACCGTTTTCTATAACAATCATGACCCTTACTGAGCCATATAAAAATTCAATCCTGTAGCTATATATTTGTATCCGTTGTCTGGTATCCAATAAATATAGTACAAGTTTTCAAGCAAGGGATCAAATGGCGCTTTGAATACTTTACAAAACTACATATTTATTATTAATATTATTTATTACACCTGACTTTATTTTGAAATATCTTGATTACCTACGTACCTACTCGATACCTACCTATGAATATCAAAGAAAACTATAGTAATATTTGACTAGATATTATAGTATTCGACTACATATTTTATAGATCAGACCTACACTGGCTTACAATTAACTCTCGGATTGCCAGTCCTGGAGTCTCAGTGCAGGCTTTCCGTAATCAGGTTATCACACTAATATTATAAACTAATGTTACTTCTTCAAGCTAAAATGGCTGGACTGATTTTGATTAAATAAGGTATAGAGGTAGCTGACACCCTCGATTAATAATAACTAACCGAGCTTAAACGAACTATAGCTACAGCTATAACTTGCTATAGCAAACTTCATTAGTATAATTAAGGAGTTCCACGCCGAAAACCGAATCAAGGGCGGGCAGAGCCGCTGGCAAAGGCTAGTATATAAATATTTCTGAGACAACCATAGATTCTTTCCTAAGCACACTTACTACTATACTTGTCTACTGCACGATTTTTGTCGGTCGATATTATAATGACATTCATTATGTAACTAACTCTTACCTAATAACATATTATCAATGCCGATATAAAATTATCGCGCTAATTTGTTGCATCACTTGTATTTAGTTTCTATTGACGCAATAATTAACGCCATTAAACATAATATAGTCCGACGATACTCAGTACCAGGCGGATGTAGACATAAATATCTAACATAAAAGTACATAGTAAAATTAAAAAATAAATCGAAGAGTTCAAATAGATTAATTAGTATTTAACGGAAGCGGTTTGCATAAAAAATATTTATTTTAGCAATAATTTTCACCATAATGTTTCATTTTTATATTTTATTGAAAGCTGTAAATATAAACAACTAATTGCTTTCCCACTTATTGTTGACTTCTGACAATTATTTTCAATTTAATTATTTTTATTAGTGCGATTAATTTAGTATTTAATGTAAAGCAATTAAAACGTCTGGTATTTGTAATAAGGTTTTTTTTACATAAAATTCACCTGTGTATCTATCTAGGTGAGCTTAAGTGATATTAAATTACGTAGACTAATAATTATAAATAAGTCATTATAAGTAATTAATGTGCGAAAGTTTAGGCAATTTGTTGAAATACGGTAAATCACATTTTTGTACTAAAAAGTAATTTCGTTTCATTAATTTATGTGATTAATACTCACAATAATTTTAATTAAACTGACTGATTTTTAGCGATTAAGAACCACTCAAACCGAAAATACATAGGTAACAAAATTGAGTAATAGGCGTTTTCATTTTGGTAAATTGTAACGTTATTTTGATGGATAGGTACTTACCATGTGCTTATGAGTAATGTATGTTAAAAATATCATCAATTGTATATTATCGAAAGAAATTGATGTCGAGATTCGGACGAAAAAACTTCGAAAAACTTTTTTTATCACATCTATTCAAAAAGAGCTGGTCGGTTCTTATAAACGGGGAACATTATAACTCTTTAATTCCTAGGTACTGAAAGTGATTTCGATTCGGTATGTGGATATTATTAGCAAATGTTCCAATCAACAAATAGATCGTTCACGAAAATTCTATTAACAAGTAACTGGCTGCATGATAATTAAAAAAAACCGCGTGCGGAACAAATAAAGAAAAATATTGTGAAAAAGTAAGAAACGCGCGGAATGCATTTCGCCTTCTTAATTGTTTACTCCTGTAGTTTACTCACATTCGGTTTTTTTTTTTTACTTCTATATAGCGATTATTTTTAACTGTTTGCCAGTGTCAAAGTTAAAGGTTGGAAACGGATAAATTGGAACATTCGGATTTATGCTGATACTTTTATAAAGTGCGTCTTCCTCAAGTTGTGATAGTGAAAATATTATATTAATATTGTATCGGACGCTAAAAATTTGATAAATCTTTAATTACAAAGGATGTTACTTATAAAATAGATACGATACACTTGAAAATTGTTCAAATATAAACATTAGCCTCTAATTTATGACTTATTCTATTTTATTATAATTTCTAATTTTATATTAATACATATAATATAAAATGATTTTATATATTAGGTATATATATATATTAATATATATATATAAATCAATTGACGTTTGTTAGCCTCACAAAAACTCGAGCTGGATCGATTTTGATAATTCTTTTTCTGTTGTATTCGTTATAGTTAGAGCAATTTTTAAAAAGTTTAGAAAAAGGGTCAAGTGCGAGTTGGACTGGCGCAATAAGGGTAGTCCAATTGTAATGAAATTTGGGTTAGTTGTCGTGCACACGCCGGGAAGGTTTCTGAAAAAGAAAAAACTGGTCAATTGCGAGTCGGACTCATGCAAGGGTAAACTGATTATAATGAAATTTTGGTAAGTTATTGTGCACACGCTGGGGAAGGTTTCTGAATTTGTACAACCCGTTCAGAATAGGTGGCGCGCCAGTTGTTTTAAAAAGAGGAAAATCAAAACCTTTAGAGAATTGTATTTTAAAAAAAAGTGAGATATGCGGCGACTTTTAGCGTCTGTTCACATCCTGTTGCAGCAATTGCGTAAAGATAAAGCAGTATAAAGACCGAAACAAATTTTGATCTGTTGGTGTTCAGTGCTAAAAAGCTTTTTGGAATTTGGGAAAAATATTGTGCAAAACGAAAAGAATTCAGAAAATAATTCTTTTGTACACTCATCTCTTAGATTGTGATCATCATTGTTTTCGCAATCTTCCGGAACATTTCAGGAAATTCAGGGATGCGCGGCATGCCCGTAGTCCTTAGTCCCAATCAGGACCTGAACCTGCAACTCTAAGATTCCGTCTTAGTGCTTCGCCATTAAGCAATCGAGTTTTAATTTCGGCTGGTTATAGTCCCGACTTATTCAACGATCCTGACTAGATAAATATACATATAGAAATAAGCTTTGTTTAAGACTCCCCGAAATTTGGAGTCGTCTTATACAGACGGGGAGTGAAACATTTAAAGACCTATTATTTTATTAGTTATCTCGTTTTTAATGCAAGCCGAAGTTCGAAAAATAATAACTTATTAAAAAACGCCTAACTTTTAATAAAATAAAATTAAAAGAATTTTTGAAAATAATATATAAAAAAATAATAATATTCAAGTTTTTAATACTATAAAATAATATATCTAGTAACTTATCTAGATTTCTATCTTATATTATATATAAGATCTATCTTTATCTTAGTAAGATTTGAAACAAAACCTACGTTTGACTAGTGAAAATTGAAAAAAAAAAAAATATTATACAACTTTCAGAGATACATAGTACACATAAAACACTTAGTTTAAGAGATATAAACAAAAAGCTAAAAAAGTTCGAAAATTTTGAAGTTTTTTGCCCCCGCTCAAGATATCACAGTGTCCCCCAGGTCAAAAGTTAGATTCTATGCACCAGAGTATCCCTTAATGACATACCAAAATTCCATTAACTTCGGAATACTTTTCAGATAGAAAATGGATATCGACTGGATTATAGTAAGAACCTATTATATTGGAGCAACCGCCTCGCACCCACATGGCGGTGCGCACATGTGGACGTAGCGGGAATAGCAACATTAGAGACGGCTATTGGAATAATAGAAATCAAATATATCTCTGAAGCCATAAACATTCCACTGCAAGAACCACTCCTCTTTTGATAAGGTGGTTCGATGCTCTATAGGTATACAAGTGCATTCTTTTCGCATATGGACATTTATAAACCTTTTTTTTTCTTGCTTGTCTTATCATGCAAACATATATGGCGTGGAGACCAGAGACAATTTTAGTGTTGCGAAATCGGCTTTGGAGCTATTAAACGAATATTTTCTCATATAGGTTAATACGTCTGAATGAATGCATAAATTTAATAACGGAGATTAATTTCCTGCTGATGGTAAGCGGTGACGATCAGGGTTGCCAATTCTGTTTTAGTGTTGGGCGCTAGATCAGTTTATAAAAAGCGCTACATTGCGAGTGAAGATTGGCTTGGTCGTTTCGCTACCGTCACATGGGCGGACGTAAGGTGAAAAATGTATTCACTGCTCATTGCCTTTCTGTTATACAATAGTTCTTATAGTAACGTCTCGTCGTGGCAACATTTTTCAAGAAAATGTTTTTGGTCGGATAAATGTTTATTTTTGTTATTAGCTGTAAACCGTGGTTTTACATTAAAAAAAAAATATTCCCGTGGGAACTTTCGATCGGGACAAATATATTCTTATGTGTTTATCCAGGACATGAACCAAATTTCAGTATAGGTAAATTAATTAAAATAATTAAATTAAAAAAAGCCGTTTCCATGTTAATGTAACCGAACATAACTCAGAATCCGAACATAACTAATGCTTCCGCGGAAAGGTCTAAGCCCAGATAATTATTGTTTTTTTTCCAATTCTCTCACAAATGATACAGTTTAGATTAATGTCAGAGATTTAGCTCGCGTCCTTTTGTTAATTAAAATTCGAATATTAGTTTCTTTAGAGAATAGATGATCCGGAAATAACATTCGTAGGTGCCTAGCTAGTCTAAAATCTGTAATACACTTCCCGGACTTCAATAATATATCATTATAGAGATATAATCAATGTCTGTTCCCGTGGGAATTTAATAATTGGTATAAAAAACCACAACTTTAAGTTACTTCGTTTAGTTTTTGTTTTTTTAAGAAAAACTTGGCGACGAACCCACGCCTTCAGTTCACAAGGAAAGATCACTCCCAAATGAGCCAACAAGGCAACTGTGTTGTGTGTTAGTTCCTTAACATAATCAGTATCTATTTCTAATGAAAACTCTCAGTATGCATAAATAAGAAAAGAGTATGATATAATTGCCTTGCCAATAGTTATGTTCAGAGTCTGAACTCTAGACATGTTTGAGTAAAAATATACTGGCCATCGTTTTAAATGGATAAATAGTACATTACTGCTGCGGCCCGCAAATGCAGCATGATTATGGCTGAGGGAAGCATCACAAAGTCCTGTTATGCTCAGTTGCGGCCGAGGCTTGTCAGTGCTTTTATCAAACATACGTGTAAATTTGAACAATAATATAATAACGCACATGTTTTTATTTAAAAAACGCATAATATTGACAACAGTATTGATAATAATTAAAAAATGTTTAGGTAATTTTGCCGTCAATTACCTTAACTAATAAAAAACGTTCAAATGTCGATTTCTTTTTTTGCTTTTTTTAAATTAATTTAATGGTGCATTATTTTGGTTGTGACAGTCCGAAATTTAAATAAAACTTATGAGTTATCTCTTTCAATGTTCAGGTTTAAAAAGATCGTTTCATTTCCAAATTTAAAATTAGAGCTCATGAGCGGCCGGTTAAAACATTCCGGGCCGCTCTGTGATTCTGTACTGCAAGTACGATTTATCCCAAAGAAGACTGTGCAAGATATGGTCGCATATAGTAGCATGTTTAAGAAGAAAATTACCTAATGGTTCCGTTATTTCCTTTTGTTATACATAGCTAACATGACTAACATAACATAACATAACATAACTAGGTAGGTAACATGACTTTATGGCGGCTGGCCATTTACTTTGAAACCCGATTGGATCGGATCAGCGTTATTGAGAAAGTGACGTTTAGCAGATGTGTGAAGTTAATTACAAGGCAGTAAAGTGATCAAAATTACCAATCCACTTTTCCAATGCTGATTCGATACAATAAAGTTTGCATTGTGATATGAGGAACCCTAATAAAGGGCACACCAGTATAATTTAGACTAGCTTTTGCCAGAGGCTCCGCCCGCCATAAATTTGGTTGTCGGCGTGGGAATTTTATGGCAACTCCTTGATTATCCTATTATGGGGACACGCAGCTGATATACAGACAATATTTGTACTGCAGAAAGGGTTTATTCGAGCAATATACAATTTATCTAACAGGCTAAAGAGTGCCTGTTAGGGATAAATTTAAAGAGATCAATATACTAACTTTACCTGGTCAATATATATTTGATAATTTATTGTATGTTCATAAGGATATTAATCTTTTTTAAAAAAATAGTGATGTTTATAATCGAAATAAAAGAAAAAGACACAAACTGGCTGTGATCCACACAAGGCTAGAGAAAATTGACAATTTATTTAAAGGACAATGTGTCCGTTTTTACAAAAAAATCCCTGCAGAAGTATGTTAATTGAATTTTAAAAAGTTTGAAATTTTTGTTAAACAGAAACTTGACAAAAAAACATACTATTCAACTCAAGACTATTTTATAGATAAAAAAGGATGGGATTAACTAAAATGTTGTTATCATAGTACTTATATTTGGAAATGTACCTATCGTTACACAAATTAAAATTGAAAAGAGATTGAGAGTTTCTTTCGCCGTTTCTTCTCCCCAGAACGCCATCTTGATTCCGAAACGGTAGTAGTTTAAAAATTCCTTGCATATTATACTGACGTCAAAAAAGTGATATTGTATACTATTTTTAAGAAATAAACTATTTGAATTTGAATTACTAAAGAAGTTATAGCAAGCTATAGCTGCAGCTACAGTTTGCTCAAATGGAATACGGTTATAGTTAAACCCGCGGGATTTTTTGAATTTTCCGGGATAAAAAGTAGCCTGTGTCCTTCTCCGTATCTTAAACTATCTCTGTGCAAAATTACAGCTTTATTGGAATGCTCCTTTGCGACAGTATTAAGTAACAAACGTTATAGTCAAATTCAAATTCAATATAATTTATTCAGTTTAGGCTACAATAATTGAGCGCTTATGAATGTCACTACGCCATCGGTTCGTAAGGTACTGAGAAGAACCGGCAAGAAACTCAGCAAGGGCATTTCTTTTCTCCCTTTCTCTTACAGCGTCCAATTAAAATATTGGAAAATATCCCTATCATAAAAGGACACTTTCCATTACAATCATAAAAAAACATGAAATATAAAGCACAAGCACAACATAAAAAAATATCTAATATAAACAAAAGACAGTTTATGTATTCATCACTAAGAAATAATCAATGTCTTACAGTATTAATAAACAAAACAAAAAAGTAAGACTAAATACTAAGAATACAAAGAAGTTTGCAAGAGCAGACCAGCCTCCACAGGCGGCACCCGTTCACGAGTATGACACATGAATCAGCCATCGCTTCGCTCAACCATTTTTTAGGGAACGTAACGACCCGACACACACGCCACCACCGCAGAGACACTTTGAGAGAGCATGACACACTCAAGCAACTCCAATAAAACTTCGATTGTACTAGATACAATGTGTGTAGTAAAGGAACAAAATATAAGAGGAGAAGATTGGAAGGTTCGTAATGCTTTACTACCGAGAAGCAAATGAACTCACTAGTTGATCTTTTATACATCATATAAAAATACAATATAGCCTTACACTAGGTAATAACATAATAAACAATGTTTTAATTTAAAAAAAATATTTCAAATGCCCCAATACAAATCAATTAAGTTCTAATAAATAAATAGTAATTCCCGCGGAAACTTTTGAATTTTCCGAGATGAAAAAAAGCCTATGACCTATTCCAGGACCTAACCTATTTGTGTTTCAAGTTTCATCCCGATCCGTCCAGTGTAGCCTTGGGTAACTTCGGACATAACTATATCTTTGGATATATATCCGAGGCCGGATATGTTACAATTCCTTCACTTTCCGTGAAATAAACATGTCCTTTATCCAGGTAGTGAACGAACTAATCCAAATAAATAGCGGAGCGTGTCGCCCGTGTCGCTGGCGGGGAGCGGCCGAATAGCGATGAACGCATATCAGTGAAAGTGAGAGTTAGAGCTAGCGTTGAAACTTGAAAGCGAAATAGTAACGTTAGCGTGTCTTGCTTTTATAAAAAATCGATCTCAGCGCTTCTTAAAATCAAGCCTGCTAAACCCAATGTATATGCATTGGGATATGAATTTCCGTAAAATACGCTTTAAAGCACTTAAACCACTTATTAATTAAGTGGACGTTTTTTGTCTTCTATTCAATGTTTTTTTTACGTAAGAATGTATGTACATACTATTTGATTTTAAATACGCCAATCAAATATGTTTATTCATAACTATATGATTGATAGTCCTAAGCCTATCAAGTATAAAGGAATATCAATTAGTATCTATCTATAACATATAAGGGATACACTAACAATTTGTGCACTCGTGATTGAAATGTACGAAATCGATCCGAGGATTCGTTTGACCGCGGTGTGCTAGAAAATTGCATATATTCACGGATATATTAAGCGGATATGCGGATATATATCTATATCGGAATGATAAGTGACATATCCAATCTTTGTCCGGAGTTACTTAGTTCATGGCAAGTCCAGTGGTTAAAGCGTGATTGTGTAACAAAGATCGAAACTTCCACATTTAAAACATTATTAGTACGATTTAAATTACTCATTATTTTTTTTTTATTTGGGCGACAAAATTGGGTGTTGCCATATACCTAAACATCTATTTTCCCTATTTCTTTTTACGATGACCTAACCTTGCCCTACCAAAGTTTTACAGTTAATTGCTGGCCCTCGGTGTGGCACCTCGCGGCGTGCCCAAGGCTAATGGACTACAATCAATTACGATTACTTGATTTTGTCAATAAATAAAGATTATTATAATTGCCGCCATTAGTTAACACCTATATTGATAGAAACCATTTTTTATCTACGCCAAGTCAGAGTATGTGTTGCAAGTTTTTCCTCATCTTCATTTGAAGGATCATAGTAAGGTGGAACTCGTTCTTTACATAGGTACTAAACTCATTACACGAAGGTATATGTATAATACCTATAGGATATTAAGTCTTAATTCTCTGACTCTGACACTAAGGGATTCCGTACCACCACATAACAAAAATCCTGGATCTTAAGCAATATTTAAAATTTTAAATTCGTAGTTTTTGATAAATAAGTATGCGCGAACTCATTAGGTACCTAGTACTTACATTTACTTGTTACTTACACTTAGGTACTTACATTTCTTCAGTTTACTGACAAGATTTTTTTCCATAAAACTCGGTATACTTACGTATTTTTTTATTATACCTATGTTGTTGTACTACAAGTCATGCATTATAATTGGACCCAGTTTGAAGCTGTTTGATTTCATCGATTTAAAAAAAAAAAAAGAAAAATGCACTGATTCTGATCTTTTATCAGTTAATATGTCTTAACCATTTTAATTTTGTGATATTGTCTACTTTGGTTGTCTATTACGGTTCAAAAGATACAGCTACATTTATGATAGGAAGATGGACAGAAAGACGGGTGTCTTTATACTACCAAGACAGCTAACAATGTTAAGCACGGCTAAATGGTCACCGTAGCCTATAGACATTTGCAACAGAAGAAGCATCCCTACCTTTCACAAACTTAATTACTTTTAGAAAACCGGCCAAGAGCGAGTTAGACCCGCGCACCAAGGGTTCAGAACGGTGTATGGCGCTGTACCGGTAATTTAAAATAGTAATTGCTTAGGCCCGTCTCACACTTGGCCGGTTTTTAAAATTTGTTGTTGTAATTTAGAGTTTACACTATTTTTCACTGCAATTTTGAAATTTGTATGTCTTTCTGTTTTTACGATAGAGCAAAAACAACGAAAATGTGTTTCTTGTATAGGGGCCCCCTTAAATTTTTACTTTTTATTATTCCCCATTATAACACCTATTCTGTGAAAAATTCAGGCTTCTCCCGTTTCAGTCTAAAAGATAGACCCTTTTAATGGTCGGACAGAAGGACCGAAAGACAGATGGCCTAGTCTTAGTAATACGGCTCTGTTAGTAACGAAACCCTAAAAAATACCTTTTAAAAATCTAATTACTTTCTCCTGAAGTAGAAACCCATTCCGTAGTCCTTAGTGAAACCTCGGCAAGGAACTAATTCTATAACGTAAGCCTTTACGAGAGGAAGCACGTATGAAACCGCACAGTGCGTGACCATTTACGTTCTAAAGAATGACTTGTCGTGTGAGAACGAATTCCCTGGCGATAGTGAGCGGTCCGATGGCAGAAAGTAGCCCTAGACCACTTTTTTTTCTTTAAAACACAACTAATGGCTTGAGGTGTTGTTATCACCAATGCATACAGAACCCTAAAAAGCAAGTAGGATATATAAGACCTTGTTTAACATCAATAACTTTATTATATATTCTGTACGATTTAAAAGTGATTGTAAAATTCTAAATTAAATAAATACCTAAATTTTGACTTTGCATTGTGGTGGTGGTACTTTTACAACTCTTTAAGGTCTACGGTGTAAGACATTTTGCATTATACCTACTCAGCTAATATTGTGTTATTAAAAAGAAAAGACTTAGACTGTACTGAAACTTCCAAGCTACATACTTAAGAAACATGAGTTTTTGTGGGTCATGCATAATCATGAACTAAAGTAACATGAAACTCAAAAACTTATCACAGTTCAAAACTGCTCCACTTTACATTCTAACATTTTTTTCATTAGAGTTGGTCACATTTTTTGTGACCCTTTTTTTGCTCCATCCCGATTTCTACGACAAATATTTTGAAAGACAAACATATTTACGGCCTGCTAAGCTGCGAGACGACGAGTGACGGAGCTAATTTTGCTCTGTCACTTGACATTTTTGATTTAGTTAGTAGATAGCTTTCACATGTTCGACTTAAAATAACTTACAACAAATCATTCAAATCTGTTTCTCATGCCCGAATCATATACTTTTAATAGAATAAAAAAAAATTACAAATGCGAGTTGGACATTTAGATAGTGTTTAATCAGTAAAGGTGGCAAAAAAAATGTGACGTTTCTCTGATCAATATCTAAAATTTGTATATAAAATACGAAGAAATTTTTCCTTCACCATTTTGATATTATTGTCCAAAATGAAGTCTACATTTAAAAAACTTATGGCTTTTATTTAATTTCAATTTAATTAATGGCTATATTTATTTAATTAACTTATCCTCTTGAGTTTAGGCACAGCATACGTGATTTAGGTATCCTGTCCTGCGTTCGGTCTCTACTCGCAACTCTCTATCGACCACCGGTTTTTCAAGATGCAACCTGACCAGTGCCGTCATACATAGGTACTATTGTATATTGGTGTCCATCACCGGTGACCATGACCGGTCGGTCACCTTCGTTCTTCGCCAGAAGCTAACTTTCAGCTTAGTTCTCTCTCTACAGTTTGTTATGCAACTTCACACATGTAGGTCAGGCCTTTTGTAAGGCACAATAATGTACACAGCAAAATATGAGTAGCGCAGTCGTGGAGACGAGTATCCATGTCCAAAAACTATACATAAGTAAGACAAAATCGCCCGCACCTCTAGGTCTAAATGTAACATACCTATATGCCATTGGTTGCCATAAGTCCCGATATGTCGGGAATGTCACCGTTAGTGAGCACTATGCCCTAATGAAACACTATAATGTCCCGACTATAATTTCACAATGCTGTTTACCCTACATTAATTTTACAAGTTGAAATGCTGTTCCTAATAGCAATTACATTTGATTTCAACAACAGACATACTTATGTGAAAAATATTTTAAACGTTACTGGGCCGGAGGACAGCTCCAATGATCCCGAGGCTTGGGCCCGTTACGGATGTGGAGGCCGCTTGCGGCTAGGTAGTGGGCTGTGGTGGGATGGGGGTGTCTGGGCTTCCTTCTCTTCACGGCCGCGGTGGAAGAGTTGTGTCGGTGTTTCGTTGCCGCTCAGCCTGTTCACTGCAGCCTTGTCAGGACGCTCTGCAGCTTGGAGCATGGTGGAGTGCGGTGGGATGGGTAAGTGTGAGAAGCAGACTGCCACTCATTCTACTCATTGCGATTGGAGTGGGGCCGCGGTGAAAGAGTTGTGTTGGTGTTTCGTTGCCACTCAGCCTGTCCACCGCGGCCACAGCGGTACTGCACCGCAAATGCAGTGACGAGGAGGTAGCTGCTACTGTAGCTGAGGCCCCGGGCGGGAGGCTTGGGGAAGCCTCTAGTCCACCCGCGTTAGGGATGGGGTTAGAGGGGAGGGATGCCGAGCCATGTGTTTGCGGCACGGCATCTCTGGAAGGAGAGGGGTGGCGGCACTATTTCGGATGTTGTATGCAACCGATCGTACCACCACCGAAGGCGTAGAAGTAACGCTGCTGGCGGAGTCGCGGACGCATTCAAGAGTTCCCGTGGCCCCGCCGTAAAGACGCAAGAAGAAACACCGATAGTTTAGCTTTGTAACAATGACAATTATGATTTTAGGTTTAAGAGAACTAAGAGAATATTGTAGTAGGTATTTTTACAGTTACAAGTATACTAGAAAAATCTTTTTAAACAGATTGTATGCCAATCATAACGTTCTTTATGTGTTGAGGTAATGAAATTATTAAAAACTTTGACCCAAACAGACAGACAGACTAGGTACATTTGCATTGGTTGATGCAAAATTGCAGGACAATCTGACAACGAGAACCTAAAACAATGGTGAGTCGAATTAGCGTAGACAGGTAAATAAATATTTGGTTTAATTGCTGAGCCAATTTTCACCAAATTTTTAATTTTAAAACCTAATCTAAAATTAGGGTTTGCCTTGGAGAAGGACATACACTTTATCATGGACAAGTGTAAGTCAGACTGGCGCAGAGGGTAAATAAGAATTTATGGACACGTGTGAGTCGGATTAGCGCAGAGAAGGTAAATAAGAATTTGGCAGAATTTTTGAAGAAGGATATAGCATTGTAAAACACATCAACAGTATATTAGCGCACTGGGAGTTTCGTATCTGAGTAAAAATCTTAGGTGTAAAGACTTAAATTTCAGACAGACAGGGCAAACAAACAGAAAGACAGACAGTTCAGGCTTTTTTATAGGGCTCTATTTGTGTTTAATGTCAAAAAATTTGGCTAGGCTATATTTTAGACTACAACTGCCAGGGCTTTGTTTGATGAATTTCCATTCCATCCTTCCGATATCGACACTCATTGCAGATGTGAGCGCGGGAGTTTAGTCATTAAGTCATGACCCAGGTGGATTTCAGAGCCTTCTTCGAAATCGGTTGTGATTCTTTTTCGTTTCTGTAAATTAATGATATTTATGAATAATTGTGACTTTCTTAAAAGAAAAAAGGATTCGAAGTTTGTATAGGGATTTGTTATTTTTGTAGCTTAATGCAAAACGCAAAATAAGAGATGAAAATTATGAGAATTTGGTAATTTTTGTAGGTCAAACCATAAACAGATATAAGCTTTCTTTTTTTAAAAAAGTCCACAAAGGCAAAGTCGCGGGAATAAGCTAGACTTTTGTATAAAATAACATTTCCTGAATGACAAGCCGAAACTACTGAAGTTATAGAAACATAAAATTTTAGCTATTGCACCACTAAGAAAAGATTTTACGAAATTCATCCCGTAAAGGTGTGAGATAAGAGATAAAACTTTGTATTTTTTGAACAAAATCATTAAAAGAAGAACAACATGTTTCAAGATTTTAAAAAAATCACCTCCTAATAGGGTAAAATTTAAAAAATAAAATTAGGAACCTAGCTCATTTGTCTATTATTTATCAATAGTACAGTGTGTATTACGGGCTGTAAATAAGCTACTTAGCGTTAATAAGAATTACCGTTCCTTAAGTAATCCTTACTACCAAGGTAAAAAATACAGTGAGACAGTCAAAATACGTATACTTAGGTATTACTACAAACCTACCTACCTACCTATTACTACAAATATTTCTCTACCTAAAATAACTTTTATCCAATAAATAATGAATTAATCATTTTTATAAAGATCTCACAAAATTACCGTTATTTTTACACAAGTTTAAACAAAAAATATATACAAAAGTTAAAGTCGAATCTAATGGCTGGATTCGTTCCTGCGTAATTACGCCCCCGCCATGTTGAATTCATGTCCCGCCTACTTTTATTGCCGGCTTCATGATAGTGGTAAGGTAAACGTTTGCATATGTTACGTGTAGAGTAACCAGTTGATTATAAAACGATTGGATATATGTATGTAAGGTCTACATAATTAATTGATATAATATAAAAAATATTGAACACAAGGCTTAAGAAAATAGATAAATCATTTAAAGCACAATGTTTTGGTTGGAAATGAGGGTCACCCTATTTTTAATTTTTATTTTAATATTAGTCTAAATATAATGGCTTTATTTGATTTAATTAGGTGTCTCCTTAGGATATGGGGATTCTTATAAACAGCCCATGTGTCCACCCTGAAGGTCTATTCTAAATATTGGTTTTAGATTATTGAAATCAGATGACTAGTTTTGGTTATCTACTTCTTGATAATATTATATTACATCCATACCTTGACCAGCTTTTCTAGTTTATTCGTTTCAAAGAACAAAGCATCCGAAGTTTTATATACTTTTTAATTACTTTTTTATAAACTTTTTAATTCATATTCATTAAATATATCCCGAAGAACACATTCAATAAATTAAAGTTGCATCTGGTCAGCGGGTCCGGAGAAACCTTTGCCAAAGAAATAAAATTTAGGTAACCAGCCGACTCATAACACCATAGATTAAGCGTAGGTACTGCTGCGAGCGACTGCTATGACTATAAAATACCTATATGTAGGGGATCTACCTGCTTAAGTGAAACTAGGCATTTTAGGGAGACGTTTTGTATTTTCTTATGTTCTTTTCTAATCTAAGTCGACTAGCATCATGTTAATAACATTACACAAAGATAACACTTAGCTTATTATAATTTCTTTAAGTTGTTTAACTATATGAAGATAGAATTTCACATTTTTTATTTCATAGATAAATATCCTATCAATTTTACAAATTGTTGTCACCGTAGCGTACCTTGCTATTATCTTTATTTCAATTAATTAGAGCGTAGGCTTTTCAATTGACTTCATACTGTGTTGACCCATCACCGGATTAGTTTAACAGGACCGTAAAATAAGACGACGTGCGTGTTGAGGCACCTTGATGTGTGTGTCGCCATGTCGTAACAATTCGATTAGCAGTGTGCTAGAACCATTTGGTACTATTTGCAAGTGCAATTTATGTTATGGATATAGGAAATGGCTCGCATCATTGAGATAATATATATATATATATACCAAATAGAGGATAATCTGTTATACCTACCTATATTATTTATATATGTAGATATTGTAATATTACAATTTAAAATTATTTAATTCTAATACCTGGCAGAAAAACAGTAATTATATTATAGATTCCTTCGCAAATATTTTTGTCAGTTAAATTCTATTAAACGCATGTCTATGTAGTCAGTGTATACTGAAGATGCAAAAATAACTAGACACTTACATTGACGACAATATTTAAAGGACCTTACGTCACTACAACAATATGCATATTATTATTAAAGGATACCTAGAAATGAACCTAATTCGTCAGACACTCTCTGCGTCCGCAAACCCTTAGAGGTTATTAGGAACAGTCTCGAGCATTCGAAGTCTGGAATTCTAGAGAAAAAAACTACATATACAAGTACATTTACGGGTTTCGAGAGGTAAGTCAGACTTCGATAAATTTTACTTACGAATTCCAGAGTCCGAATAATGCAAGACTGCGTTTCCAATAACCTCTCTTATCAAAAGTCGTTATCATAAATACGTTGTACACCCTATTTGTATGCACCTACATTCCACACAATACTCATTTCCAACACACGTGATACCTACAACTCACCTGTTTACACTAGGCACATAGTCTACGCACACATAGATATAGGTATGTATGTCAATATAGTGACTTGTACATACACTTATATTTATTTAATTTCCACTTACAAGAGCCAGTCTCTTGTTCGTGCATCACTGACAAGGGTTTAAGCTGAAAATCAGCGCCACACTTTAGTGTGGCACTTATACTGAGCTTAGGAAGAAGTTATTAGGTTTTTGAAGGGTCGGCAAAGCGCGGGTGATACCCCTGGTGTTGCAAGCGTCCATAGGCTACGTTGACCGCTTACCATCAGGCGGACCGTAAGCTTTTTTGCCACCTTAGTGGTATAAAAAAAAATTACGTCAAAAAGACACTTTTATTTAACATAAGTACTTTTCGTTCCATGAAGCTATCTTTATTACCTATAGTTTATGAAATATCTTTGTTAATGTAAGCGACTAGCTATTTTAGCTTGTCAGAGGATAAATAAAAAAATATTGTATATTACAATGTAGGCAGACGTTTTGAATGAAAATGTGCAACTACGCTTCTCTATCAAAGAGTCGCATTTTTTTATTTTATTATTCCGTAATAAGCGACAAAAGATGCAGTTAAAAACCCTATAAAACCAGGAAAAGGTTAAAAATTTATTGATAGGTGCAAAAAGTAGTTCTAAAGCTGATGCCAAAGGCTCCGAACCGTCTATGGTACCTCAGCATTGAATCCGCCCAAGAATTAACTAAACAATTGATGGTCTTATAATTGAATTGTCATCCTTTGACATAGAACCACTTTTTTACATTCTCTTTAGCTTTCCAGAGCACTCATTTTGTCTATTGTTAGAGGCTTAGTCAAATAATACCCAGAATTAATACATAATAATTTACGATAATTTAAAGGGTGATTGATTATGATGACGAAGCATAATCGTTTTTGTGGCCAGAATCAAATTCTTTTACGCGGCAATATTGTACCTACTAGACTTTTGCGTTTTTAAAAAGTATCATAATTTGTCTACGGCAAGGTTCTTTATCCTCTTTAGTCGCAGGTGTTAAAAAGTTTTTATTTTATTACTAACATGGCCAGTATCGGGTGAAAAATGAATCGTCACGCCACGTGATGTTTTTTTGGCATTGTGGTGTCATTCGCGAATCGCGGTACATTAGGCTTATAATAACAGTTTTAGCAATGGTTTATGGTATATTGTAATTAGGTACCTAACTATTTATTAATACATATTAATGTTTTTTAGCGTTTTTTTAGTCAAATTATATATATATATATATATATATATATTATATAAATTGAGACTTACTGTTTAACCACAAAAAAAATCCCATATGACTTTTGTTTCCTAGGAACACTGATGTACCGAAATGGTACATTTTCTGCTCTCGATCCCGTTCCCTTTTCCTGTTCCCAACAAACCAAATATTTGCCATTGATCAAAACTGAGGAAACTATATTTCTTTATGATTAAAAGATACACCAAATTATCAACCTAAACTTAGTTATTCCAACTTGCCAAAACAAGATACCCGTGCCGTGTGTCGTATTTTATGACCTTCGGATCGGTCCGTCGGTCGAGATTTCTTATTTCGCTAAAACGGCTTATATCTCTGGTAGTATGGGTCAGATCGACTCCAAACAAGGTTAAACAATAGACATGGCTTGTCCCTATCTGTGACGGTGCATAACAAAATACTAAATATTTTTTGATATGTAAGTATACCAATGCCAAACTACATCTTTCTATTCTAGTACCTAATAAAAGTCTCTAAGCTAAGTCGCGGACAGACAGACATATATAAACTGACATGGAGAAACTGTAAGGGTTCCTTGTTGCCTACGGAAACCCAAAAACTGGTCAAGTGCGCGTCGGGCTCGTGTATTATCATCTGGTGGTACGGAACCCTCGCTCGTTGCGCGGGTCCAACTCGCACTTAGCCAACATTTGATTGTGGCATCAAAATCACGAATGACCAATGTTAAGCGGCCACCCCTTTTTTTTATATATATGTCATAGTCAAAGGGCGAAATACGTCAAGCCTTAGGATTGACTAGTTAAAGCCCGGTTCATACAAATTTAACATAAAAAATATAAATGATTTGAATTGGTTCAGGTTATGATGTGTTGGGTAAATTTTTTTTTTATTTTAACGACTTTAATAATCTAAGTTGAAAGAATACCGTATCGTAATAAGAACATTTTTAGTAAGAAGTTAAAGTTTGCAAACCGGGCTTTGACTAGTCAATCCTCAGGTTTGACGGATTTTCCTCTAGGACTATGACATATACATATAAATAGAGGTTCATCCAGAAAATTGCATAACTTTCCAGTTTTTATACCTGCTGAAATCGTATCTAATACTATGTCTAAAATACTTGATTCATGCCGTATATTTATTATGGAATATGGAAAGTTTCCATAGCATAAATAATAAATTAAAAAACATGATGTCTCCTTAACAACTCATTTAAATGACACAAGTAACCACTTCTCGTGGAACTAGACACCATAGCCACATGTTATTTATTAAAACCAAAAAGTAACTGAGCTTAGGGAATCAAAAGCAAACTATTATTCATTCCATGGCTGCGCGCGTCTTATCGCTGATCAAAACATGCGTCTCCGCCATGTTGGATGATCTACGGCGTCAAAGCGCGCGCTACGGAAATACATGGGCCTAACTTGTCCATACCTTCGCCTATTTAATAAAAAGAAATAAAAGTACGTAAAACACTGATCCTAGTGAGCTCTTTATTTGTCAGCCTTGACAAAAAAAACGAAACGAGCCGGTTTTAAAATACTGAAATTTAATATTTCCTTAGATACCTATACCTCACATACCTACTGATTAGGTAGGTACCTACTTCTAATTCAATATTTACCTATTTTTAATTTAATTTTAAACGAAGTGTCTTACACAACTTATTATTTTGCCGAATCAACAATAAGTAAAATATAGCAGTTCTCCTCATAAAATTTATTTTAAATCGATTCACCGATTAGCCTAATTCCTTTCAAAACCCTCTCATTCAACTCACACTTGATAAGTGACTTGACTTAAATTTTATGTAACCTACAATTCCCATGCGCTTTCTTTTTTCCAATTCCAATTTACATTGATATCAGTTCAACGGCTTTGTCGTAAAAAGGTAACTTACAGACAGACAGATAGAAACAATTTCGCAATTATGATATTAATAGATATGGTTTTACATTGATTATACTAATGAGTAGGTAGGAGGGAACCCTCAGCATATGAATAAAATTAAATTGTATGTACCCAGGTATCTCGGTTTTAATTCCAGGTAAAGGTAAATCGGTTAAAACAACAATCAAAACCCAAACAGGTCACATTATAACAAGTGGGAGTGCAGCGACCTCTTGCCGAATACCCTTCGTTACCCATCGGTCATCATCACGCTGGGAGCCGGCTGACAGCCGACGGACGCCGAGATGCAGAGATACCACCAACTCACGAAGACAGACAAACAAATATCTGATGTAAGATACTCGACTGTATGGATTATGTTCAAGTCATGTGCAGGAGGAAAACAAAAAATCTATACCTACCACCTTTAACTCTTTGCAATGACGATATCTATAGTGAAAAAAATATGTTGGAAGTCGAAATAGAAAGAATAGTGGCACATTAATCTGTGATGTCAATTCATATTCGTATATTTCAGAAGATATAATTTTTTCTTAGTTAGTTGTTAATAGTCTTGCCAAAACCTATAGTTTTATTATAGTTTATGCAAAACCAACAGGTTCCTATTCTACTTATGTATATATTGCTAAAGGTGCATTATATATTATTAGTATGAAAACCTTTGGAACACGAAACATGGTCTACAGAATGTCAGTCGATATGTTTACTCTACAGCCATTAAGACTGGTCAGCGCATTTCTTAGACGGCTTTGAAGCAAAAAAAGGGTAACAAAGGTGTGAAAGAGAAGTAGTGCATCTGCGGTCTCTTTTTAACGTTTTGTTTTTATTTAACAGAAAAGAGACATGTAGTTGCAGCACAGTAGCTCTGTCTCTTTCTAAAATGTGGCCAATTTTGTAAGTATTTTGCGCAGTCCATAGGACATATTTCAGAACTAGGAGTTTATATGATTTTATGTTATAGGTAAGTTCATAATAAAGAAATTATAAATATTTCTACAACAAAACGTGTCTACATTTTTCAGACTACCGGAATAAGCTACTAAAATAAAAGTCGTAACTTAGACTTTTGTACCTAGAGTACATGGACGTAATAAAAAGCTTACGATATTTATGGCTACAATATAATTGTTTTTTTATTTTGGCTCGTAAGTAAGACTCCACGATAATATTATGAACCTAAGAATACATGGAAAATTTAAAAGCATTTTTATAAGTACTTAATATACCTAAGTAGGATTCTTCGTCACCTGCGCAAGAAAAAGAAAATAAATTCAAAATAATAAAAAAAACTAATCATCAACCTTAAAACCAGCATTAAATTTAGGATAACAAACAATAATCCCGTGATGTAAGCATTTGTAAATTTTAACACACTTCAGAAAGTTGAACGTCCTCAAATATAACGCCTGTTTAACAGATTTTATAATAAGTAAGAGAATCGATTCGCATAATAATAATTTTTGACAAGCGAAAGCCGTCCCGCCCCACCCGCTGGCCCATGTGGCCAGGCTCCGCTCAACCTCAAGTTAAAAAAAATCTTATCCGCACATGACGTCTGTTCCAAATCCGAAATTCCCTCCAAAACGATCTCACGCTGCGCTTAAAGAAAAAAAACTTTTTCTTCTCTGAGGTCCTTGTTTTTTTTTCTTCGACGCATTGTAAGGAAGCATGCGACCGGGACCCTAGATTCTTTATTAACAAGATTTTGAATATTCCATTGTCGCTAACACTTTCTATGTTCGAAATTCAATTTTTTTGTTAAGAGCAGTTTGGACATTTCGCTTGAATTATCGCCGGCCAGCTTTGTTAAGAGGCTTAAGGCTCTGATTGCTCTTTTTTTTTCATAAATGTCAGTGAATGGATCGCTTTTGACGTGGGTGAGCGCGTGTATAATTGCTATCAGGTAGTTTTGAGTCGAGATTTTGTAATATATGGATAATTAAAGGACGGCTTAAGATGGAATTTTTGTCAAAGTTTATCGGCGTTTTGATCGAGGTTACGACTTTTTGGTGTTGTTATGTTCATTCCATGGTTCGTAAAGATATTATTCCGGGGGACTTGGCGGTAGCTTTATGGTCTGATAATAAATATTAGACAGATATCTAGTTTCATTGCCTAATCGAGAGGCGATTTGTCTTGCTATAGATTATAAAAACATTGAATGCGGTCGTAAAGGAGATATCGTTAAATAGAATAGGATGTTCTTTGACTTAACTAAAATAAAGTCTATAAAAATCTTTATTATTTTTGTAAGATTGTAAAACTGCAGGAATCTATAATATACGTGTACTATGTGCATAGTACCTATTTTTCTTATTCTGATTAATACATATTTTATTTGTTAGATATCCGATCTTCATTTGTGTAACCTGAATTTGACTAACATTAGGCTCATGGATGGGCCGATCTAGGCCCTGAGTACTAATAAATTAATATTAATTAACTCAGTAATATTTGCCTACTTTTTCTCAGTCCATCATGATATTCTGAGGAAAATAATAAAGCCATTTTCACTTTAAACACTATACCAACTAACTAATTAAATATAAATAAAGCACTCCTATTGTTAGTGGGCAATACGTAATTGTATTTTTTTTTTGGCATAAGTACAACCAACCAACTTTTCTGACCGGCGGTGTGGTCAAAGATGTGAACTTACCATATAGTTAAACTTACCAAATACCCAAGGTCAGAATTTCAAAACAGTTATTACTATGATTTGTGAACTTTCTTAAAAAATAAAATTCTTTAATATTTTGATAAGCACTTCTAATTTGGATAAAATTTAGCGCGTCAAAAAGGTAAAAGTACCGTAGTGTTACAAAATTATTGTTAAAAACAAAAATAGTTTTGCCTATTCTAAATTAAAAAAAGTATGGAATTTGTAAAATCCAAAAGTGCACGCCTCATAGCGGTCATTCACATTAAAAAAAATAATCTAAAACAAAAACTCAAGTTTTTTAAAATAAAATAACAAATAAGGTGAGGAAAAAATATACTATAAAATAAAAATAAAAAATATATATATAGATATACAGTATACAGTGGTATATGAGTTTTTTTTAATTATAATTAAACGACAGTACTTAGAACGCTAATATGAACTAGGAATCAGCACAGTGTAATACTTTATATATTAAAAACAAAAGTATTCCGGTAAGATGAATTTTTCGACCAATTTCTCTGCCACATACATGGTCACATAAACACAAACTCACGGACGTCCAAGAATGATTAGTTTTAATGTTATTATTTATTATATTAAACAAATTAATTGTTTATAAAATGTACCATATGTGCTAGACAGATTATTTAACTTCATATTAGTGCACTCATATTATCCTGTAAGTGTTATATTAAAAAAAAAACGTCATTTAAGTTTCGAAAGACTGGGTTTTTTGACATGTCGAGAGTAGAGCACTACCTCACCGCTCCGCTTATGAGGCGTTCAACAGGCTAAGCAGTGGTTATTATAGACTTTAAATTTTATTATTTGTCCGCAATAGGCTCATGAAATTGGCTACACTTTAGAAACAGACAAAGTTAACCTATGGTTTTCTTTTACTTTTCTCATACACAAGACACCACACGTTCGCTTCCTCTCTGTCACACTTTTGCGACCATTTCTTTTCCACAGTTGACTAGAAAATGTGCTGTCCTCTCACAAAATTGGCCACACTTTAGAAAGAGACATAGTTAACCTGTGGTATCTTCTTTCATACAAAAGACACGACACGTTCGCATCGTCTCTGTCACACTTTTGCGACCATTTGTTTTTTAACAGCTGTCTAGGAAATGCACTGTCCAGTTCTCTATGTCTATGGTAGTTATTAACTAGTAAAGAAATAAAATTAATTTATTGACCATTTCGTTCTCTGTAGCGCTATCACCTATGAAACAGCAGGTGATATGAAATTAAAAACACCTTAAACATTATACAAGCTATAGAAAAAATAATAAAGTAAATATTAAACAAAAAATATTTTGTAAACTAATAAGTATCGACTATCTGTAAAATATTGTAACATGCTATTATTTCTTTTTTTTAATTTTATATTGATAATATTATAAAATTTATGTCTGCATCGTTTAGTTTAGTATTTAATACAATACATTAAGTAGCAAAAATCAAATAAAACAAAAATCACGTATGGTGATATGGTGGGACAAAAGCAAAAGCTTGCCCAAACCATGTGTGACATCTCATATTAGTATGAAGAATAAAAGTCATAGGAAAAAACGTTCTAATCTCAACCCCCACCTAAGTTCGGCCCCTAAAACGTTTAAGCTTATAGTTGGGTCCAAATTCTGGGTAGGTGAAAATTGCAATGAAAATGCAAATTTTAAAGACAAACAATATTGGTTTTCAACTCTTTTTTTCAAAATCAGAATTGTTTGTAACAGATTCCGTTTCTAATAAAAACGATGCTTTGAAGTAATAGATTGTGGTTGTGTTATTTTTAATCCAGAGCGGAGCGATGGATTCTAAGGTAGAATCCGGAACGCAGCGAGGCATTCAAAGGACAGCGCACGACATTGCGTATTTAGAGGGGTAATGATAAAATTACTAACGAGAGGCTACTTAGAAGTCTTAGACCGGAGGCCGAAGGCTTTAATGACTCATGTTTGTGATTTCTGTCTTGCCCGTGTTACACACAATCAAAATATAAGGTGAAAAAAATTACGTACTTAAAAATTTAGTTTACTTTTTTAAAAAACACAATAAACTTTTTTTAAGTTACCTTAGTGTGTCAATATTAACGTTACTTACCCGTTGTACTATTAACGTTACTTACCCGTTGTAATATTAACGTTACTTGCCCGTTGTACTATTAACGTTACTTACCCGTGGTACTATTGTCAGAAGCTTAATCACTTATTTTTTCTACTTTTTACCTGTAAGTACCTTAAATTTTTTACTCACATACTAATCAATATTAATGAATTTTTGGACTTGAGAATGCTCTTCAACATAAAGTAAATTGCCCATTGGAATGACGGTTTGTATTTTTCGGCAATTTCCCCAATGTAAGCTACTAGGTTAATACTTTTCTGTATTAATGAGCTACTTAGTAGTAAACAGTTTGGCTTTATGAAAGGCCGTTCCACAACTGATGCAGGAGTGGCACTATTAAAAAATATATATAACGCCTGGGAGGATTCGCATGACGCCCTTGGAGTGTTTTGTGATTTATCTAAGGCATTTGACTGTGTTCAACATGAAAATCTCATTAGGAAGCTACATCACTATGGTATTAGAGGCAAAGCTCTCGACCTTTTGACATCCTATATGAGCAGGAGAGTACAGAAAATAGATGTCAACGGTGAAAGATCTCCGGGATCAGCAGTCACTATAGGAGTCCCTCAGGGCTCAATTTTAGGTCCTTTTCTATTTCTTATTTACATTAACGATCTCCCATATAATGTAAAAAACCATGACATTGTCTTATTTGCTGATGACACCTCTTTGCTTTTTAAAGTTAAGAGACGACAGACATGTTATAATGAATTAAATGATGCCCTTTCTAAAATTGTAAATTGGTTTAACGCTAATAATTTGTTACTTAATGAAAAAAAAACCAAATGTGTTAAATTTACATTACCAAATGTTAGTCAGAGACAGACATGTATTAATATTAATGGCGAGCAATTAGGACTTGTTAATTCAACAGTCTTTCTTGGCATAACGCTGGACTCCAAACTTTAATGGGGTCCTCATATTCATAACCTAGCCAAAAAACTTAGCTCTGCTGTGTATGCGATCAAGAAAATAAGACAATTGACCGATGTCGACACTGCAAAAATAGTATATTTTAGCTATTTCCATAGTTTAATGACATATGGTATCCTATTGTGGGGTAGCGCTGCTGATGTAAATACAATATTTTTGTTACAAAAAAGGGCAATTCGTGCTATTTATAAATTAGGATCTAGGATATCTCTGAGGGATAGGTTTAGGGAAGTAAAAATTTTAACTTTAGTGTCGCAGTACATATATGAAAATCTTTTATATGTACATAAAAATATCAATAGTTTCAGCAAGAAAAGTGACGTTCACAAAGTAAATACTAGAAGTAAAAATAAGCTGTTGGTGCATGATACACGTCTACACAAAATAAGTAACTCTTTTATGGGTCAATGTATACACTTTTACAACAAAGTTCCCAATAAAATTCAAAATCTATCAATAAGTAAATTTAAATCTTTTATCAAGCAGGTACTTTGTAAAAAGGCATATTACAATATTTCAGACTATGTAAATGATAAAAATCATTGGGACTGATGATGCTCAATTACAGGATGCATAGGTAAACCAAATTAAAATGGAAATAACATAAAATTGTACGACTAAAAATCTTTTATTTAAAACATTAATTGTATTTTAGTTTATTTAAGTGTTTTTAAAAGAGTAACTATCGAGTTTCTTGCCGGATTCTTCTCGGTAGAAATCAACAACATTGTGAACCGGCGGGAAGGTGGGAGGGTTCAAAAAATAATATTTTATAACTTTGACGATTCAAAAGTGATTGTAAAATCCTTATTTGAATAAACCATTTTGACTTTGACTTTGACTTTGACTTTGACTTAGGACATTCTCTGAAAACGAACACGTTTTCTTCTTGTTTCTCCAGGTAATAAAACTGGCGTATACGGATAAGTTATTAAGTAGGTACTACTTGTCTTTTGGCTTCGGTGGTAACAGGTTTAAATTTATTTATTGAGCTGCATTAACAATATCTGGCGGTGTCGCATTTATATTAAAATCAGTTATCTGTTCTGTTCAGTCAGTCTTGTAGAATACCGGGTGTTTAGTACGGGATTACATGCTGAACAATTTTAGAGAATGGAACATTTACAGACCTAAGAGAGTTTAATTAGAAGTGATCCAATTTTGTCCGTTACTCCTTTGACACAGGGCATGAACGCTGGCGGTCTGCTAACCTCCGGATTCTTCGTACATGTAACTGAACTTCTTGGACTCGTTTTAACCTGTTTCTCTTGAGTGCCTCCTGAACGTGTTGAAGCTCAAGCATCAAGATTTTCAGGGTCACAAAGTTCATGGGCTTAAATGGTCAGAGACGTCACAACTGGTTGTAAA
Source organism: Apoda limacodes (assembly GCA_946406115.1). Lineage (NCBI taxonomy): Eukaryota > Metazoa > Arthropoda > Insecta > Lepidoptera > Limacodidae > Apoda > Apoda limacodes. The sequence continues at coordinate 17,244,205 of OX291542.1, forward strand.
TGACACCGGTAATGATACGAGGTGGTGTTCAGGCATCTGTCCATATGTGTGGGTGTGGGTTGTGTGCGGTGCAGTGGTATATATGTTAATGCGCCTTCTCTTAGATATCTATCAGTTAGCCTCTCTAATATTTTCAACATGTAGGATCGGTCTATATAATTTCGCCTTTATGTTATAACTTATAGACATAACTTTCAATAGCCCAGGAGATTAGGACTACAGTGATGATGGATTTGACTTCCCAGTTCCATGTTTTCCTAGTTTATCCTGGAAAGTGTGTTTCAGAAGCGTCTTATTTATTTCACTATCGAAATTTTTGTATGAACCATCTTGTTTTTTAAACGGAGTCGAGAGTTCTGTTTTTATCTTGTGATATAGTAATCTTTTTACTCTGCTTCATTGATAGAGTTAATGTTGGTCACAGAAGCGCCACCAGGATTCTTCTCAGCAAGGGTGACGTCTACTATTTCTGGTTTCAGGAAAAGTAGGGTAGTTGAGAATATATAATTAGTTAAGGACTCACCTCTATGTTCAGTGTCGGACTTTCGCTGAGTGGTTACCAGCGTTAACGTCAGCTGATAGAATAATGTGCCAGTCGCGGTCTTTGCAATATGGTAGTAGCTCGGCCAGCTCCCTTGATGGAAGACATGGAGATCGAAGTTAGTAGTACTGCTTTGTTTGTCACATATTTCAAGCCTTATCGCAGTAATGTCTCTAGAGCAGAAATTGGTTAATAGCATGTATTGTACTGACTGGGGATGTATATGTATGTTCTCTCATGAAATGTTTTGCCCCCCTAGAATAAATTTATCCGAATATATGTATATAGAACCGAGTGATATAGATAACAGGTCCAATATATTTCTTATTGTTAAACTTAAATCTGCTTACCATGGTATTTCATAATTTTGACGATTCAAAAGTGTTTTGAATAAAAAAAAATTGACTTTGAATTTGACTTTTTTGGCTTTGACCAAAATTAAAGCTTGTGGCCGCAATATTAAAGCCAAAGCTGCATATAGCCAATGCTTGCTTGCCACCCTTGAAATCAAAACCATCGATATGAGAAATATTAGATAACTCAAAATTAATCAAGATTAGTACAATGGTCATGGAAAAATCACCTACATTTACTAAGAAAGATTACATAACATTGAAAAATTTACATGCATTACACATAAATTAATAATCTCCTTATTTGAACGTCGGCTAAAATTACGACAAAATGCTTGAAGCAGGTCAACAGTTTCACGATACCACCTTGGAAATGACCCTTTTGGTGCAAAATACAAAACACAGGTATAGAAACAATGCACTAGAAATGACATTTCTAAACGTAAATACTTACAATTTTTAACCTCCAAAACGATCCCAATTATAGTCCCTGGTCAGGAAATTAGAATTTAGGTAGTAAATGTGGTTCTTAGATCCAGGAAATTATAGAATTAGGGTAGAAATGTAGTTCTTAGATTTCTACTTAAAGATATAGATAGATACTTACATATGGTATGTAAGTTTTTCAAGTTGTAACTAAAAAAATAATAGAAAAGCCGGTTTATAAGAATTGTTTTTTCTCGACATATTAAGATTTTCATTCCGGACAAAAACCACGGTACAGCCACGGCATGATATTGGTATTGAAGGGCCATTAAAAGATTTATTGACTGCGACTTTATCCAAGTGTAATTTAAAAAAGGTAAATCCGGTGTAAATGTTACTTAACCTAAATCATTCCTCTAGTCCTCTACAGTGCAAGAAACTTTTCTGACCTTGTGTATTTGTCGCTAGTGTCGTTAGTTTACACCATTTTAATATGGCGACTGTAGTTTTGATTTTTGACCGCCGGGTCAGAAAACTTGTTGCACTATACCTGCCTGTAAAACGTCCGCTTTGGACATTTACTAGACAAAAATACGAAAATTTTGATATTTCAAGGATTTGTTAAACGTGCAAATAATCATATGAGCTTTAAAAAAATAGGCCAAGATATTGCGGATACCTTAAAAACTTATAAACCTAAACCTATTTTGTCTATATCAATTTACGTTATAAATATTTATAAAGTTCTATAATCGCGATTTTACCTAATTTTTTGAACACGCAGTTTAAAAATTACAGGCCCCCCCATGTACACAAAATCCTTAACTTTGGAAGCCTTGATACATCTCAAAATATACACCTTGGAAAAAAAATATTTAATAACCTTTGAACTATTTATTTTTAAATCCCTATCCAATGATATCGCACACGATGGGAAACTTGCAAAAAAAATTCAACCCGTAAAAAAATTCAATGTATGGCGAGCTAGTCCTGAAAAATGAATTTCTCTAGTCTCAATACACAAGTGGGTTTTAAAAGACACCTTCGGAACGAAATTATTTGGGATTCTTAGACACCTGTGTTTGATTGCAACATTGATTGATCTGAACAAAAACTAACTAACTAACAGACAGAAAAGTAAGTTAATATTGCATTGCTATTTAATCAAATTATTATTATAGTACCTGGAGGAACTACTTACTACTACTTCTTATTGTCAAGTAGCCTTAGTGTTGGTATGTCGGTAAAAATAATAGTATTTCTACTCGCCAGTTTCAGTTTATCATTGCCTAAAAACACGGACAAAACGACGTTTTCTTAACGTGAAACCTAGCTCCCGAAACCCCTTGCGTACTGAATGTCATAGGAGTCTTGAAAAACGAACTTACATAGAGTACTCTAACTTGTTCTTGGCCTCGGATTTTTCCCAAGACTTAGAAAGTGTTCAAACAAGCCTAGTATAGCATGTAACCTTCTTTCATTGATCATTTTCGAAGAAAAACATAAAATTTGGGAATTCTTGCATGCACGAAACGTCTTTTCAGAAAAAGACATTTCCATAGCTGATACATCCATGGGTAAGTATTCATATTTATATTCCGCAACCCACGCGGTCGGATGAGGTAACTGCGTCCTCGGCGCATAACGGAGGTTCACTTAAATTGTTGTCATTTACAATAATTATTTTCATTACAATAAATAATGATTGCTTGTACGCAATGAACACGAAATATATTGTAAGTTTCTTGTTGTTTGCGTACTTATAAGTACCTACCTACGTAATACAACAATCTTACAAATACAAGCAATTGTAAGCTAATTGTCATTTTTATTCTAATCATAAATAAAACCGGACATATGCGAATCTGACAGGCGCACCGAGGGTTCCGTAAAAACACCCGACTTCAAAAAGTTGCACTAAAAAGGTAAAAATAATTGCTTATTTTCAAAAATCTGATCTGAATTACAGTTTTTAGTTGGTTTCATGGTAGTGAAGTGTGTTATAAACTGTTAGGTACATAAAAACCAACTTCAAACTGTAACAGATCACATTTTTGGAAATAAGCAATTATTTTTACCTTTTTAGTGCAACTTTTTCAATCCAGTTGTTTTTTTTAAGTTCCAGTTGCTTAAAAAGTTGTTCCAGTTGTTCCAGTTGGTTAAAAAGTTTTATTTTTTACTTTTGAGCGACGAATTGCTTTTTTCGTACACTAAAAACATCCATAGGTACTAATAACAAAATGTTATACAATCATCCACATGAAAATTAAGACTTATATGGTTCTCATGAATGCCATTGTCAGAACTGGACCACACGGGAAGCACCAGCTTTCAAATAAAAAAATAATCATCAAAATTGGTTCACCCACTCAAAAGTTCTGAGGTAACAAACATAAAAAAAATACCGTCCAATTAAGAACCTCCTCCTTTTTTGAGGTCGGTTGAAAGTAGCTCGCCCGTCACAAAAATTAGGCTCGAAGACATTTTGCTGTTTTTCTTTAAAGCCTTAAACACTTACTCAAAAAGAAAAACGGCAAGCTCGAACTTTTAGGTTATTCCCTAAAATCGGATTACTAGAGAAGTCTTTGGTTGAAAAATGTTCTTCCATATATCGATATACGCCACGGATGTTTTCCTAACTTGTGCTGTGAGACCTTGCTTGTAGTAAGTAAAGTACTCTTTAGGTTTTGATTTATGTGGGAGTGTCAAAATATAAATATAAATATAAATTTTTTATTTAAAACATTAATTGTATTTTAGTTTATTTGTATTATTGATAGTGTTTTTAAAAGAGTAACTATCGAGTTTCTTGCCGGATTCTTCTCGGTAGAAATCAACAACATTGTGAACCGGCGGGAAGGTGGGAGGGTTCAAAAAATAATATTTTATAACTTTGACGATTCAAAAGTGATTGTAAAATCCTTATTTGAATAAACCATTTTGACTTTGACTTTGACTTTGACTATGCAAATGGCCGTTTTTTTTTGCGTTGACATAAAAACTGCCTTTTTAAAAGCTACAAGCAAGAATCTCTAGTCAAATTAAAATCAACTTGATACCTCTACGCGTTCCTAAGGAAAAGGGTCTTACGCTTAACTGTCTTACAGCTGTAAGAGTCTGTAAATACAAATATTTCATTGTTAATTGAACTGGATGGACACCACTCTATGGGCTTAAGGGAGAAAAAGACAGACAGACCTATATTTTATTCTGTGAATTAACTACAAATGTACAGTTTTTAGATTTTTTATTTACGTATGCCGTAAGACTATTCTTCTTGCCACACTTCATGATTCCATGTCAACAGGAACTACCAAACAAATATTGATTTATTTGCAAGTAGTGTTAAAATATCCATACTAATATTATAAATGCGAAAGTTACTCTGTCTATCTGTCCGTTACCTCTTCACGCCTAAACCGCTGTACCGATTAAGATGAAATTTAAAATTTTGAAAACATCAAGTGTGAGTCGGTTTTTTTTCTATATTTAAGGAGTTGCCGTTGAAAACCAATAACCGAATTTAGGACAGGTGGAACCGCGGGCAAAAGCTAGTATGGCATAAATGGCCGTAATTTTATTGCATTGATTTAGAACCTTGAATTTTGTACAGCTTCAATGGACCGTAGACCCTAAATAGTTGATATTAATTTAAACTGGATAACTACACGCGTTCCTGACAAAAAATGGTTTTGACAGATCGACAGACAAACAGACCAAAAAGTGATCCTATAAGGATTCCGTTTTTTGTTTCGGGGTACGGAACCCTAAAAAAACCTAGGGGCCGGCCACAATCCACTCTGCAAATCTGCACTCTTCATTAAGTTAAGTGTTGCCAATTTTCTCTAACAATTGGAGTCTTCAAAAGATTGTGGGAACAGAAAACGAAAGAGTAGGATTTGCGGAGGGAAGACTGTGCAAGGAGCTTGGTGGAATAGACCCCACGCTCCAGATACGACTTGGAAACGAAAACCAAGGGCTCCGTACGACCACGCAAGCCTACGCGGGCCTACAATTTATTACATTTTGTTCTTTTATTTTTATTCGTTAAATTTTTTTTTTTTTTTTTTTATACCACTAAGGTGGCAAACAAGCTTACGGCCCGCCTGATGGTAAGTAGTCACCGTTGCCTATGGACAACACCAGGGGTATCACTCGCGCGTTGCTGACCCTTCAGAAATCTAACAACTTCTTTATTGAAAAACCCAATACTGCATTCCTTGGAGAAAACCTTGGTAGGGAGCTCGTTCCACAACCCAAGGGTTCTTGGGAGGAAGTTTCTCTGAAACCGCACTGTATGCGACCATTTCGGTTCTAAAATGTGAGCATGAATTCCCTGCCCAAGGCGAGCGGTGCGATGGTAGAAAGTAGCCGTGGGCATCATTTCGAACAATTCCTCAGAACACAACAAAGGCAAAGTCTCTTCTCAGACTTAAGGGCTTAAACAAAGCATTTTATTCAGAGTGCGATGGTTACGTGCGGGTGCAGGTACGGCTCATAGGAAAGAGTTCAAAAGGTCGATGGCGACTGAACAAGCCTTTATCCATCGCCTATCTGTTACCTAACTATCATCCAAATCTGTTCCTAGTTTATGGGTAATCTATATCTTTTTAAATTTTATGCTATGTGTAATTTGTTTATGTCTAAAATCAAAAACACCATTTGAAGCTTCGTATTTATTTGTCTACCACTAGCTTTTTCCCGCAACTTTTAAAAACTTTTAACTGTTCATGGTTTTACCTAACTAAATTTTCCCCCTTTTCAAATCCTGACTTACTCCTTGTACACTGAGAAAAATGGCAATTTCGATTCATGCGAAAATGTCAATTACGATGTTCATTTGTATCGGTATCGTAATAAATTATAGGTCTCACAGCGGATTTTTCAGTAATAGTAAAAGTTTATCAAAACGCTGGCCCTGTTCCTGTATATTATCTAGTTTGTCATAAAGAGTTTTGATGCCTTTGAAGGTTAAATAATTATACCTTGTCACGTTAAATTATCGGTTAACTTTTATGATGACGTCTGGACAATTCACTATTACGTACCTACTGATATTTCAAGACGATATCCCACGTAATTTCAATGAAGGCTAGAACGATAAACATGGGCTTCTACTGATGAAATTTGGTGAAAAACCATGAATAAAACATGAATATCGTATTAAATTATGAAGAAAATGTAGTTACAAATTATCATGATGTGATATTAACAAGAAGTTTCCTTAAAAAATATGAACCCGTGTTGTCATGTTGTACGTTTTTAAGAATTATACGTTAGACACTCCTCCATTTTATATATCCTGTCCTTAAGAATTATCAGGAACAGTTGTGATGAAGTGTTCATATTATTTTTAATCTATACCTTAATTTTCGGCAACTTAATATTCAATAGTAAAAAGTGCAAAGTATGGACTGGCGAACTCAATTTGAATACGATACATACACACACATACACACACACACACACAAACACACACGCGCGCACACACACGCGCGCACACACACACACAACATACACAATTGCAAAAATTTGAACTGTAACTTAAAAAATTATATAATATATTATTCGTATTTACATATTATTTGTTACTATATATTCTACAAAACCTACCCATTTTTTTTGTTTTTTAAGTGTATAAGGTCTTATAATATCAATAAATCATTTATTTATAAGTATGCAACTACAATAATTTTTTAACTTAAACTTAAATTTTGTATTGCGCATCATAACTTCATAAGTTAAATAATTAATGTTTTAAATGTTATGTATTCAAATTGTTTCAGATGTATGTATTCCAGTAATTTGTAAAAGAGAATAGTGTTATAAGGAAGGAACTGGTTTCTGACAAACAGCTCGCGCTAGTTTAGGAACTAGGATGCCATTTATTGCCCTGTGTATGATTTTTTGATCCAATAAAGAATTTATAACTGGCTAGCTCAGCGGTTAAATATGGTATGTATCTTGAATCATCAAAAAGAACTGGAAGTTCTTAATCTATAAAACTTATGTGATCCATACAAATCATTGTACGAGTACTATACCATTACCATACATATATCTCATATGTACTGTATGGTTTGGTAATGGCAATGGTTATTGTAATGACAATGACGATAGTGATCGTAATAACAATGGTAATGGTAAAATGGCAATGATGATGAAATGGTAATGTCAATAGTAATGGTAATGACAGTGGTAATGGTAATTATCGCTAAATATATTCCTGATGAACAGTACATGTTCGCATTAACAACACGACTTCTTGTCATTTTTTAGGTCTGCCTCTATTATAAAAACACTATTTCCTGATAATTCTTCAGTTCATGCATGACACAATTACATGCAATACTTTAGCGGAATCCGAACAGTACTTAAGTATCATCATTATTTACATGACTTTGTATCAGTTTCCTGTTAATATATATGTTTCAACGCTGAGTCGTTTTTTGTGAGGTATTGCTGATGATTTGTTAAGAATCCCTCATAAAACGAAGGGTTAATTTTTTTCAGTGTAGTTTATCTAGAATTGTCAAGGGCGTATATTATCTGTCCCTGATCTTTAATTTTACCGACTGTTACCATAAAGCTAGTATTTATGAACTATGGAATATATATAAAGCCACCGTAATTCAGAAACCCTGCACTGCTGCTTCTGATAAGCAGTGCTACGGCGATGGGCTCCTGTCCTGCCAAGCTGGACTAAATTGGTTGGTGAAACATGGCTCCCCCTACATTGAGTTGTGCGTTTTTAGCCACAGACCTTTAGGTAATAAAAGCCGTAACGTTAGACATCCTCCTCATCACCTTTATACGTCCCCACTGTTGGAGCACGGCCTACCCACACCGAGGGTGATTTGAGCCACTGTCTACACACGAGCCCATTGCAGATTCTAGACATAACATACATCTTTTTTTCTGTCGTGTGCTGGTTTCCTCACGATGCTTTCCTTCAACAAAAGCCAGTGGTGTAAATTACATTCAATTTACTTAAGAAATTAAGAAAAAACTGTGTGCCTATTACCTCTGCGCAAAACACTGGTAAGAAGTGTAGGACTTTGCAGTCAAGGACATGGAGTAGGGGGAATAAAGCCAAAAGATAACGGCACCCTTAAGCTAGCATAGGAAGAATAAGTATTATACTTGGTGAGTAGTAAATATATGAAAGGAATAAGAGACTACATGTTATCACTTGGCTTCTTTCTTCTTCTGAGAAATGCCATAAAATACTTATTATCTCTTCTCTTTTCTTTTTTTTAATAAATCGTGTTCGGGTTTTGTGTTCCAGAGTACCCAAATTATCTATATGGTTAAAACTTATATCTCATCAGGATTTTTGGGGTCTTGATTCCTATCATATCCTACATACCTTGCTTACGTATTGTTCTTTTCTAGAATATCTCTAGATTTCATAAATCATTAAAATCTTCCAGAGTTTGTAGTGTATCTTCGATGATTCTTAGATCTCCTGCTTTTGTAAATTATTTAAAACTGTTCTTAAGAATCGTCTAGACATAGCCTATTAAACAAATAGGAATTTAAGAGTTTTCATTGTATCATTTTTAGGTGATATTTAAGCATAGTTTCAAATAATAAAAACAGGAGATAAAGGAAATAATGAATACGGATACGTCGAATACTGCAAAAGCAAAATATGCTATGGATGTTTTAGGTTGTTTAGGTGAGTAACGATTTTATTTTATTGGAACACAAAATCGACTTTCAGTGTGTAATGGAGATCTAAGAATACAAATAATTATTCACAGATAAGATACCTTCGTCACACCACAACGAACACAAAGGGAAGCATTACTTCAAACGCAACAACATTCGCAAGACTTTCTAAATACAGACATTAGTTAACTAATCGTATTGAAAACAAAGCAACCAATTACAGCCAGGAAAACAGTAATCAGATTTAACAATGAGCGTTAATTATCTTCCCTTTGTCCGTCTAAATGGCCATGTTTACAAAATGGCGACATAAATTAATTTTTGAATTGCTCTTTCATATGTCGAACACTAATCGAACGAACGTCAGCAAATGTTTCGTTCCTTATTCAAACATGAATAATACCTAATTATGAAAATATATATTTATACGTAAATTCCTTTGCCATGTTGTGTAGTACCTAACCGTAGACTTCGAGTTCTGTAATCTGTCCTATGTACTGCGGAATAGCCTCCCAAAATTGACCACTCTTTAGAAAGAGGCAAATCTTTAGCAAACAACAGAAGTCGATTGCTAATAAGCACCTACAGCAGACATACTAATAGAACAGTGTCTTTGTCTTCTGTCGGATGCCAACAGATTTTTCCTGTCTTTACTACAAATTTTTGATAACCGACTTCAAGGCGAAAAAAAACAGTCTGCTTTCGGGGCTTATATTGACTTTTTAGTGGATTTGAAGTCGGATTAATGTGTTTGTTTAAAAATATAATAAAAATAGCTTATTTAGAAATAAAATCAGTTAGTTTTATTGATAACATTCATAAGCAGTTAGTTCTTGACGTTGTCAACTTAAGTTCCTACGTGTCTCACGTGACTTTTAGAAAAAGAAAAAGAAAGCATATACCAAACATACATAAATTTTATGGGTGACACTGAGTGACTGATTACCTAAATATATAAATAACTTATATAAACTCAAACTTTTTTAATTAAGTAGACATTTAAACAGCACTTTTAATTCGTCAGTTTAATTATTAATTTTATGAACTCTTCCACCGGTTCGAAATTTTGCTATCGAGAAAACCCGGAAAAAAATTCAGTAGTTAATCTTTTATATTTTTTCAACTTCATATTGAAAATATTACAATATATTCTTACACTAGGTAATAACATAATATACAATGTTTTAATTAGAAAAATATTACAAATATATAATTGGGGGGCAATTAATTAAGATATTATTCTTCCAAATATTTTTATCGTTAATATGTATTTATTTTTTATCATCAATTCGTCAACTTTGTTATAGCTTTTTTTTATCAAAATATCTTCGACGTATGTATATTTTATAATTTATTTGAAGTAAAATATTAACCACATGTTCTGAAATTTTATTGTAAAAATATATACTTTGTGTTATAAATATATAAATGCATAAAATATTTAAAATACAGGTAATATACTACATGAGTATATTATATCATCACTGTACTGTATGTTCAGGTTTTTTTTTATATCACTAAGGTGGCAAATAAGCTTACGACCCGCCTGATGGTAAGCGGTCACACGTTAAACAATCCATTTCAAGTCTACAATAAAAATTATCTCAAAATCGGAACGCAGTTGTTGCGTTACAAAATGGACATGTCGGCCTTCGAAGCAACGTCTTCATTTACAACAATGCACCGTAAATCAGAACGCACCACTTATTGCTAATTGTTCAGAAAACTAATATTTTTAATGATAGCATTCGTTCGGACTCATGTCTGTTTTAACGACTTTCGAGAGAAAATTAGCAATTTGAGTAAAGTTACGTTTAAAAATTATTTATGTATTGAAGAAAAAGGACTTATTTGCGTAAATAATATGTAGTCGCTTCATTTAAGGAGTTTTTTTTTCTATGGGCAGTGTACCTTTATTTATTTATTTATATTAAGAAACAAACAGTCTTTTACAATTTTTTTCACAGTAGTATCTTATCTTAAAACCAGACCTAGTTTCCTTATTTGCGTCATTGAATCTAATGTATCTTAACTTAGCTATACATTGTTAATTAAATAATACAAGATAATATACCTACATAATTTAGATTAAATTTAATGTTAATTATATATGTACACATACATACAATTCCATATACCTAAAGAAATATGCAAATATATGTATCTATAAAAATATAAACTATATTATTTTAATACACAGAATACATACTTACATATTATACTTAATAGACAAAAGTGATTTTAATTTTTATGCAATAAAATAGATTTTAATTGTTTTTTATAACTACACGGTAAAAAAGAATTAGCTTAGCCAAGAGAATATCGTTTCATATATGCACCAACGAATATTTGCTTCATCCAAGATATTATTGCTCTTAAATATTTAAAATAATATGAAGTTAACATAAGATCAAATTTCTTTGAACCAGTAAATAAAACTTTATCAGTTAGAAACAAAATTTAAGTCATTGAAGAAAAAAATGCTGCTGTATTTGAAACACTTAGTTTTCTTGAGCGTAGAACTTCGTGTGTTATTGCACGGAAGAATTTTGTAGTTTACACAAGAAAATAGTGCTCTTAACTTGACTACGGCAGCTTTTAAATTAATAACATTATATTTTAGTTAAAAACAAAGAATGTTTCGGTCCAAAATTCCATAGTTATCCGTCAAGATTAAATAAAGTTCTTTAAAGAACCCTATGCCTCTTTTCTGAAGGCTTGGGCCATATAGAATCAGTCTACCCCGCACTAACTTAGTGTGTCTCGGCGGACGTTTGTCGAGCTAGTGCCCTAAAGCAGAGGCACAGGCCTCTTTTCTGGAGGCTTGGGCCATATAGAGTCAGTCTACCGCACTGCCGCCTTTCTATGACTTGGCGGAACGTTTGTCGAGCTGAGTAGCTATTCTCGCCTTTACCTGATTATACAGTGCTATGTTTAATTATAAATTGTTACAACTATTTATCGATCCTTCTTAAACATGGAAGAAAGAAAAGTGTTCCGCTAAGCGGTCACCCATCCAAGTACTCACCACGGTCTACGTTGCTTAACTTAGCTTATCGTTTCGCATAGACGAATGCGACTGGGCCACGAGCTTTTCGATTCTCATATAATAATTTACTGTAGGTTTCTTGCATAAACTAATACTAATTTGACGCAAAAAACCCTACCATAAACAATTATTTACAATTAAAATCCAACACGAAATCCTATGAAGGACAGTGATGAGGTTCATTTAGTTTTAAAAATGCAGGTATTTACTTAAACGAAAAGAAAATTCGTTCAAAGCGATACGAGCTGATTAATTTCAATGAAAATGTTTAATATTTTAAAGCAGGTATTTTATTTGTTTCGACTAAAACAAGAGTTTCAGCTTAAAATATCAAATTTTGAGTCAAAAATCTAACAAATTCTGTTAAAATTATTATCTTAACTGAACATTTCAATGGCTTTGATTTAAGATACAATTATTTTAATTAAAAGATACAGTTTTTAATAAGTGACGTCGCAGATTTAAGAAAATCATGATTTTGGCGCAAAATAAATTATATCAAAGCAAAATTATTTTTTGTTTCAAACGAAGAAAAATAAAATGTTGCATATAAAAATGTATTTGTTTTATACAAGAATATTAACTGTCTTAGGGTAATTGATTTAAGTTTGGTTGATCTAAAACGTACATTTATTTGGTTAAAAAAAAATTTGTTACTACGAAGTTTATCAATTTAGATTGATAAAATAAAATTCTTTCCAGGAATTAATATTGCCTTCTGTGAACAAAACATGTCCAAAATAGTTGGATTTCTTGACTGAATGCAAATTATTTTGGTGGAATAGAACTTGGAAACTCTTTTTTTTCCGTGTAGGTAGAGAGCAGAAAAATAAATCTATTTTGTTAAAGCAGTGTAAATCATCATTATAAAATTTACAAGCAAGTTTAATGAAACTGTTGTTGATATAACATTTAGTACTAGGAGTTACGAAAAATAACTTCTTTTTACGACATTCTCTTACATGTTTGCGAGCAACTCTTATATTTGTATATTGTAGCAAAGAGGAGTCAATAACGTTATTTATGATTTTCAAAATATATATGCAGTTAGTTGTAGTGTAAGGCATTTTAATTTCATATTTTTTTTTTGTTTTTGGAAAGTTTGACCATTAGCTGCCAGTGACGCGTTAAGTTACTGCGAGCGATGTGTGTTGACAGTGAACGGGAGATAATTCCTCCCGACGCCCTATGACGCTCTCTAAGCCGCTTGCTCGCTTGCTATCTAAAATCTCCTTCGCCGTTGTCTCATTGTTGTTTTATGTCTTTATCATAACCAACTCTTCGTTTTTAAAGCAACATACAACATAATATTTGTCCACTAATCCCCACATCCCGGTTTGTTGGCTGATGCCAAACGGTAGCACTAAAATTTATGACATATGGCTCTATCTTATCTGTGACCACTCGGCGACATATGCTACCTGACGGCGCTTAATGGAGCTAACTAAAAGTGTTAAAAAGGTAAACACTTTCGTCCTAAAATCTATTTCATTTACGCAAGCTTTTAATGGACATTACGCACACGGTTTGTGCAACTTTTAGGAATGTTTTATTTCTAAATTACATCAATGAAGAAAATTTTTAATGAACCTTTAGACTGAATGCACATTTCTAAAGCGCAGTTTCTGAACGCGCCACAGCTCACTAATTTCGCGCCCTTTCTCCAGTCAATCAAACGTCAAGAGGTGCGTAAACGCTCTGCGCGAAATTGGAACAGTGTTGCGAAAATAAGTGCCAATTTTATTTTTATTTGTAAATTACACTGAATTTTCTTTGAATGCTTTGTAATAAAATAAGAAGACTAAGATTTGGTTAAGACGTGATACTGAGAGTAATGAAATTATCTGTGTAAAAGAGTGAGTACCATAAATATATTCGCGCGACCATATCTCAATTTGACGTGTTAATTCGCTCGTAACTACGACAGACACGGCACTGCAACTATTTTAACATAAAATTACATAAAAGACGATTTTAGGTCGCTAATGAAACAATTATTACACCAATTTGGCAGAAAGTCAAATGTATTACCAAGTCTTCTTACAATGTTGATGCTTTTAGAACACATAAAGTAATTATCAAGTGTGTTTTAGTCGAGTTGTTGCATTATTACATTTTATTTTTAAAAACACCACCATCATTAAATCTTTACCAGCTAACGTAGTATAGTAATTACAAAACCAATGTTTGATTATCTTTTATTGCTTTTTTAAAGATCAATGAAAGCTAAAAACAAAGAAAATTTATTTAACTCGGTAATATATATATATTATATTTCTCAATAGCGACTATAGACCCCCATTATATCAGATATTATTTAACTTTTATTATTTAAATAAGTAAGTAAGTAACCCGATCATTATTAGAGTTGCTCATAACCGTATTTAGCTTCTGGGTTAAAGGGGGATCACCCAATAAAATACGAGGGGGATGTTTCTTTTATATGGCGAACTCTACCGCTTCCTTCTGAGTAAGGAATAGAAACTAGGGCTGCTATCTATACACAAATTACTAAGTCCAATTGCTAATTTCTAATACATTCCGCATTCGTTAGCACCATCTGGCTTAAGCCTACTCCAATTTTAAGAGTAGCTTACATATGTATAACAAATAGTCGTTTGTGAAAAAATGCTTCATTTACGTTCACTAGATAGGGAAAATTCGCACTAGGCATTCAGTACAATCGATGCAATAAGCTTTCCAACCCATTGCGTTGCTATACAAACTTTGTGCATTTGGCCCACCCAACAATAACTTTGAGTTTGATATACCTGGTCTATATATTCGATAGAGAATACTGCATTTACCTTTTACATATTTACCTTGCTTCGTTCATATGTCTTACCGGTTCAAAATTTGTAAATAATTTGTGAAGCACTTTTTGGCACTTGTTGAGCTGTGCCTACACTGAAAAAATAGATTAGCTAACAATAACACAAATTTTATCTACTGGTAACATAACTGGGGGACTGCTAGACTAAATTGCTAATATTAGATTAAGTGTTAAGTTATGTGCAGCGAATCAGTTGTTTAATTATAACAAAAGTTTGGTTATTACTAAGTAAATTTCGAATAGCTAAACTAGTTTTGTTTTCAGTGTATGCAGCTTTGGTGTCAATGCAATCAGACAATTCCGGACGACTTGACCCTACCAAAATCTTGCCACACAAACTTGGCAGCGCACTGACGACCGGGAACTCCAAAAATTTCCCAATTTATTTTCCCAAAAATACGCGTTCTGTCGAGGTAGTACCATGAGTATAAGAAATAATGCAAGGACCTTTTATCTTAACTCAAGCAGTGGAAATATCAATGATACGGAGTAAACCTTACAAACGATTTTCTGGAGTCTGAGAATTCGGAGTTGGAGAATCCGTGGTCGTACGAAGACAAAAACTAAACAAAAGCTGATATGGCTGATAAATCTCAATCGACGCGATGACTGAGCAGTAGGCTTTCAAATTAGTATCAAAACGATACGTGACCATCGATATGAAAAAACAATAGATATGGTAACATGACACTGTGGGTCGAAAACCGGCGTAGCCGTTGATAGCGGGGGTGGAGTAGGTGAAGTGGGGCAAGAAAATCACAAGTTTTATTCCAATTTAAACCTTATGTTCATTGAATAAGGCTTACACGTTGACACTAGTGACATCTTGTGATGAGTAGCAGTACTTTAATTTTACATTAGACCCAGTGTTGTTCCTGTGGCGATATGAACAAAATTATCGATAGATTACTATGATGCTTGATGATCATAAATATACTTTGGAAAATTCAAAGTCCTAACTAACTATCAACACATATTTTTATATTATCGGTAGTAAAATCATTCTGAATCTATAAAATTGTTAATTAAACTGGCGATTTTAGGCTTTTTAAAAGTCAAATTTAATGAAATATACTTAAATTATAAATGAACCTAAATAATTTAATTCTAATTTTTTTGCAGTGGACATATAAAACAGCAAATAATATTGAGATTTAGATAGTACATAGTTGGAATACAGATATACTTTACCTTACCTTACTTGTACCTTTATGCTTTAACTTAACTTTGTTTGAACACGCATTACGTTAAAACTGCTAAATTAGTTCGAAATTTAAACTTTACCGTAAGCTTTCGTTTTATCGAATTTGATTCATGGCATGAAAATATATATATGAACGCTAAAAGTTTTATCATAAAAATAATAAATAATATGAGTTTTAATCTAATTTAATTTAATAATATGATTTGAAATTTGAAAAATAATCTATACTTACTATACTATTATAAAATAAATGTAAAAGTTTGTTTGTTCTTCCTTTACAACGCACTGGAGCATCATATAAAATATCGAGAAGTCCAAAGTACCCGTAGAAATAACTTTAACCAAATTACACGCGGACGAATTATAGCTTCAGCTGTAGCTTGCTATTGCAAACTTTCTTCCTAAAAACAAGAAGTTTCTGTAGAAATTTAACACTGATAACCAAATTTAGTGCAGTCAGAGCAGCAGGCAAAAGCTAGTTATAGGTTTTACTCCACATACACTACTCGTTGTATTATTTTCCAGACGTTAAGAAGTCTCGCAGAAGCATGCAAAAGTTAACAATCACATAACATAAAGCTTAACAAATAAGCGAAATCAAAACATTATCCAAGTCCATCATCCTGTATATTAAATAAAACAACGAAACACTTCTATAAATCACAGGAAAGCTCGGGGCGAGACAAATTCTCTAAAACTATATGTACTTTGACACAATATTATACAACAGTTTCTTACTGACTAGATTTTGCCCAGCGGCTCCACCCGCCCTAAATTAACTGGTTATCGACGGGAAATTTTTACGGAAACTCCTTGATGGTACTATAAAAGTTTGCTATGTAAAGCTGTAGTTTGTACATGTGGAATTTGTGAAAAGTGGGGAACTTGTGAATTTTCCGGGATAAAAAAATAGCCTATTTTCTTTCTATTTCAGGACTAAACCTAAATGTGTGCCAAGTTTCATCCCACTCCGTCCAGTGGTTGACGCGTGATTGAGTAAAAAACATCCAAACTTTCGCATTTAAAATATTAGTCGGATAAAAAGCAGTATTTTGATGACTCATTCACTGTCACAGCCATAAGGCTATGGAATAGTTTACCCTTTGATGTCAAAAAAGCACAAACTTTAAGAATATTTAAAAATCTCGTAATCACACATTACTTAAAAATTTAAGCTGTCTCATCAACACTGTTTATTCATCTATATCATTTAAGATGTATGTAGTTTGTGTATTTTTTTATTTTTATTTTTTGTTATGTATTTGATATATATATATATATATATTTATTTTGTTAAGATGTTTGTACGTATTAGTATTATTTATTATTCATATGTATATAAATTTAGCTATTGCTATAAATGTATATATTATTTTAAGTTTCAGTTAGCACATTCTACTCAATAATTTTATAAAGTCTTCTCTACCCAAAGGTTGTCTGGAAGAGATCGCTCATTAGCGATAAGACCGCCAATTTGTTATTACTTTTATTGTTTAATTGTTTTTGTATTATTTATGCGCAATAAAGTATATTATATATATTTTTAGATGTATTTTGCATTAAATAAGCGCGTTAAAATGTATAATTAAATCTTCATTTAACTGATTGTACCCACAGGTTGACAGAATTATTTAACTTTTTAAAAATAATTAAATTATTCGAACGCTTTTGAAATTTTGAACGTAACCCTAAAGCATTGACTACAAGCATCAATTCACTTCATTTTCACAGCTGTGTAAATTGATCACAACGGGTAAAAAATATCGATATCTTTATCTCATGCGTACAACACTAAGCAAATTAAGCTAATTCGCTAAGCGATATAGATATTAGTTTAGCTACTCACGGGTAGATGGCGCATCACATATTTAATTTATTCTTTATGTCATTGTAATACGGTTTAGATTAGGTTAATAATTTTTCGAAATAAAGACTCCACAACAATTTCTACTCAAATAGAGGTGAGGTACTTTATTGTCTTCGGTTTATTTTCGTTGTGAATTTATAAAACGATATCCTAATAATCATGAAAAACAGTCACAGTTCAAGTGTAATTTATTCTTTTTATCACAAATAAAAAGAATGGTTTAAAATTATGCCATGAAATTGAAAAAATAACACTTTTTATGAACAAGATTACAGTGATGACTAACATGATTTCGATAAAAATAGTGCACCTCTATTAAAGTAATTTATTATAAATTAAAGTAAATCGGTTATTTATGAAAAAATAATACTAAAGTGTGATAAGTTACGTCGCTGGAACTCTTATTTACCTTTTTTTTATAGTTTTTACAACTTTTTACAGCACAATACGACATTATTTAAATAAAACAAACAAAAAATCTTTAGATGTTCACTTGCCGAGGGTGACCTTGTGTTTGTTGCGTCAAATCGATGCGCTACTCAACATAGTCTAAAAATTAGACTATGGGCGGCTAGCCTGCCAGTCCTTTTTGGACATATCTATTGTTTTTTCATATCGATGTACGTGACCGATTGCATCATATTATTAAGGAGAAAAAGCTTGGATGGATGCTGCACTAACTGCATCACCGCCATTACCCATTCCCATGACGTTTATGACTTCGTTTGCTCAATTGAACAGACACAGAAACAAAGGGTTTTACTTGCGATAACATGGATTATTTATGACAATCATAAGCGCTTTCCCTGTTGGATGGACCGATTGGAACTGCTGGATTGCTAAGCACTTAGGCAATGTCCTAGACGAAAATGTTTTGTAGATTGAAAAACACAGGCAAACAAAATTTTTCATGACATTTTTGTCGAGGCACAAGCAGTAACTATAAAACTAGATGTCAGTGTGAATCCAATCTTGCAGATTCCAAAAACCTGTGCTCCCTGTAAAAATACACAAACTTGATTTAGAGATTCACGGGTAATATCACTATTAAAATAATGTTTTACGAGGTTCTTACCGTGATTAGCCGAGGAAATGAGGTCCCGATATTTCGGTGCTGTTGCAAGCACCATTATCGCAAGATGACTGGAGGGCTTGCGAGTTTGTACAAAGTCTATGGGCAAAAATATCTATCTACCGTCTTTCGTTTTGTTACGGAACTACTAGGACTCACTCGAAAGTCACCACGACAGTATATAGTTTTTCGGGAAACGCAGTGACACGGTGAGTATCGGCTAATCACGGTAAAAACCCCATAAAACATTAGGTATGTTTAATACTTAAAAATCTACCGGTTATTTGGTTATTGAACCGTGCATTTTTGAAATATAGTTAAAGATCCTGTGGGCGGTAGACAACACATAATTTAGGAAAGTCTAAAAGAGCATTGTTCAGATATGGCCTGACGTGAACAATTTTTTTTAAAAACAAGTACATCTACAGAATATTTTATTCTTTACGAAAGATAAATGTTTAAAGTGTTTCGTAGTATCAGTATTTTAAGAATTATTGAGTTTATTTAAGTTAATAGTCATAGGGTTGCCATTCAACATTTTGTTCACGAATATGCATCGCATGTAATGTTTGGTTTTTTTATTAAGTATAGACAATCTATTATCTATGTATTGATCTTGTTTACATTTATCATGTATAAAATGATATATTTTTGAAAGTTAATTGGCTTTAGCTTGAGCAGTTGTCATGTTTAATACCTATATTTAAACACTTCATGTTAAAAGAAATAGGGCAAGGGGGAGCTTAAAATATTGTAAAATATATCGTAATGCTATTTACTACTGAAAATTGAATATTTTTTTTGCCTCACAATTTGTCCACGCCTGCCAAAACCCTTATACAAGGTTAACAATTCTCTTTCCTCAGTTAGCGCTAACCCCCATAACTTGGTTGGTAGATACGACAGAATAACTTAGAAAATTTTAGGCTTTCCTAAATTATGTGTTGTCTGTCATCCACAGGTTCTTTAACTACAACTTTTAAAAGTTCATTAAATTTGAAACAATTGAAATCTATGTGTTATCAATGGATTTCAAGATATGGCCAATTCTTTCGTTAAAAAAGTTAAAATTTCTGTTTTACTTCCACTTTGCTATAACTTTTTAGCTGTTAAATAAGAGCTACGAGGAAATACATGACAAAGGAAGTTAAAGTACATTTATAAAGCTTATGCATAAAGTCTGTAGACCCAATAGTTCTTTTTTAATCTCAAAAAAAATTTAATAATCTTATTTTAGAAGAAGTTAACTTAAGCTTTTAGAAAGCTCTACCAGAGTTTTCTATACAGCAGTAGGTAGACGAATTCCGTATTAAGGATAATGATGGTTTTAAACACTTCTATAACAAATATGGATATCGGAAAAAATTGCGTAAATAGAGTCATGTATTAAAGTGAAAAAGTATTCTATAACTAAAATTTGTGAAAAGAAGATGTGTAAATCACTTACGGAAACCTTAGTCCTACAATGGACATCATTATAATGGTGAGCTTAAAATCTTATAATACTTTTTTTTCATCGTAAACAGTTACGTGCAGTTAAAGCGGGTGCTAAGACCTTAATTACGCGCCTATTCTATCGAGCATTTTCGAAAGCTTTCTGTTCAACATATGCACCACGCTCACACTATAAGCGACATATAGGTAACAACTTTTAACTTCAGCCAAAACTTTTTAATTCATAAATTGTCTAGATATCTGGCGGTGGCTTTGTTTCAATTATGTTTTTGTGAGTTTATTTGTTTATTCATCTTATATTTTTATTTATTCACTCGCAAATGTGATGAAAAACATTGTGTGTAACACGAGCGGTACGGAAAATATAAACTCGAATCATTACAGCCTTCGCGGCCTTCGCCCTTAGGCTTCTAAATAGCCTTTTGTTAGTAATTTTTTTCTTATCACCCTTAATACACAATGTTCTATTAAGTATTGAACGAAAGACAATTACAATCGTGTTTTAGACTGCGTGTCAAATGACACATTTTAAAATGGAAAAAAAAATAATTATACTCAGTATCTAAGTTGCGAAATTTAATATTTAAGATTTTTACTAACAAAAACAAGATAGCCTTAATTTGCCTCGATATAAAAATATTTTAAAAATTAGTTTAATTATATATAATTTCAAGGCGAATAAAACATGTAGCTGAATTTTCTGTTAACAAATCTGCTTTAAATGCTTTTTTGTTATTTTTTAGTCGGATTATGTTTTTGTTAAAAAAAAGGTTAATTTTTTAATTTTTTTGCTACCAGTATTTCTGAGGTATTGTTATTTCTAGTAGATCAAAAGAACTCTAAATAAAACTGATACAAAAAATTTAAAATTTTAAAGGCAAAATAAGAAAATAATTTTAAGACAGTGTCCAACTGTAATTTTCTTTTGTGTTAAAAGTTGTACGGTAGAATTAATTAATTTCTTCGTCAGTCTTAATGTAATTTTTTCTCTTCTTATAGAATTTGTCATTTACTCCTATTTCATTTTTAAAAACATTAAGGATATAAGCAAGAGTGGGATGTCTACCCCCAATGTAACAGTTTATTTTGAAATGCCACCCCTCAATATTGTTAGAAGTAGTGATTTAACTTTACTGTAGCAGATCTTTCTTGTATTATATTGAGGACTTTCGAGTTTCGGAAATAGTTTTACTTAGTAACTGGTTTCGAAAAAAGAAGTAATTTGGAAACCGGGTTTCGGTAGAAGAAATATTTTTCTTTTTGGAAACCGGTTTCGAAACTTGGTTTTGAAAGCGGCCGAAGGCAAAATTTCAATCGACGAAGATGAAAACGGCGCATTTCTAATTTCGAAGAAGCATCCAGAGAATAAAAACATTTTCTAGTAGTTCCTAGAGAATATTTTCCTTCTCTGTCTTTTTCAAAATATTAATATTTTCAAGTTATAATGTAACTTTTTCACCTTGATTAAACGTGATTCTATCAATTCTATGCATTTTTCTTTTGGCGAAAACCAATAAATTGTTATTAGAAATCCAATAACACACGGCACAGGATCACTGGTTCTTAGACAACATTGGTCACATGTTTTTTTTCTGGCAGAAAAACAGTACACTAAGTAGTGGTACTAGTTTGCGAATAATATATTATTACTAACTAGCCAAAGTCCGCGGCGCGAGTGGTACACATCGACAACTAGCCTAAGCACACACACACACAGCGCTAGCCACGTGTAGCACAGAGATCTTACCGCGTGTAGCACAGAGATCTTACCGCGTGTAGCACAGAGATCTTACCGCGTGTAGTACAGGGGTCTTGCCGATGATAAAACGCAGCGCTTAGCGGAAAGAGGGCTATGTACATGGGATGGGACAGGTACAATTATTATCACCATCACTCTGCATATCAGTTAAATCTCAAGCTAAATTTTTGGTAGTTTGACACGGATTGGCTTCCACCATCACCTTCATCGTTATTTTTTTTTTTTAGTGGCAGGTCTTTTCGTGTTTCATTCTTTAGGTTGAACTTTCCAGTACAAAAACGAACAGCCAAAAATTTTTTTTTCCTGAACTAGTAGGCGCAATCTTTATTATTTATTATACTGTCAACGTTACGAAGCTCCAAACCTAGATTTTTAAAACGAGTTTTCCCAATTTCAACTACTGGGTGGAAGCTAACTTTGAACTCGTTGATGAGAAGTCAGCTATATGCGCCATTCGACCATCGAAAGATTAATTATCGTTTCGAAACTCACTACCATTATATGAGCTTATTTTCCCAGAAAACGCATAGTATTAAATAAAACTTTAGGTTAGGTAGGTTAAAAATTATAAATATCAGATGGGTTTTTACAAAGACTTATCGTCGACGGTCGTTTGTTCATTTACTGCGTCTTGTGCTGACGACTGTTTAATTGTAATATTACACAAGAATGCAAATAATTTAATACAATGAAGGCAAACAAGGGTCCAAAATTGCTAGAGAAGCCGGTGTAAACGTAAGTTGGTTATTTAATGTCTTCCTATCTTATTATATTTTGTAAAATAAATATTTTGTATTGATTTGAAAACTTTTATATTCACTACATATTTCTGAAATTTGTTACAGCGGAGAACAGTTTTTTAATGGGTACGACGATTCGCAGAAGAAGGGTATTTGCTCCACCGTCACAGAACGGTTAGGCCACGGCTTATAGACACACCACAAAACGTAAACCCATGGTAAGGAATTATAAGGGAAATAGATTCGTGCTGACAAACCACTACGCTGGTTATTTGACACAAGTTAAGTGTAGACAAAAATTCAGTGTGGACTCTGTTCGTCATGTTTTTCATAGTAAGGGGCTACATTATCGTAGGCATGATAAGCGATATAACAGAACTCACATAGTGCCCAATATGGAGTCCGGTCATGTAACAGTGAACTTGTGTGGGGGGGATGAGTGCGGCCGACCCAGGAGAATAAATCAGACTAAGCAGTCGAGCAAATAGTGCTAATTATGCGGAAGTCCTGGAAGAGACCATGTTGCCCAACGTCCGAAGTGTGTATCCAGAGGAAGAATTGCCGTTGATACCGTTTGTGCAAGATAATTGTCCAATACACCGTTCGCGTGATGTGTGAGAGTGGTTTCGCCAGCACATTAACATTTATGTTATTTCTTGGCCTTCTAGATCGCCGGATTTAAATCCCATTGAAAATTCATTGGGTTTCATTGTTCAACGTTGGGAAAATCAGAATGAGCTAACTTCAGAAGCATTAGAGGCTAATTGTATAAACATATGAGACAGTATTCGTGGTTCAAATCTGTGCAAAATCCTCATAGATTCAACGCGTTCCCGCATGCAAGCTGTTTTTGGACAGGGTAGGGTTACACTAAATATTAAACCATACTTCTTGACATAGTGGAGACCGGGTCAATAAGCGTAACCAATTACAATAACGTTAGTATTATACTATTGCTATACTATACTATTATAAGCAAACTTGTTTCCGCTTTTATACGTTTTAGAACTATTTATTATGTGATAGTAAAATATTATCTTATTTGCAACATAACTCGGTCTCGTATTAAATATTATGGTTACTATATTGTGTTACTATTTAATCCAATAATTTCGATAAGGGCGCCGACAAATTGAGCTATTGATCTATGAATCAAATGTTCGAAATATAGATTGTGGTACTATGAGTAGAAACATCAATTTCACTAGTTCAGTTAACCACGCCACCTAGTTTTGTTTTGTGAACGTGAACTCACTCGAGTTCACAAGATAGGACTTGAGGTATCCATGCAATTTTGCAGCGGAGTGTACAACACGCATTATCTCGCGTGGCGTTTGGCTCAACCGATTTTGATGTTGTTTTTTTTTTCATTCTTTCTATTTTTAGCTGACTACAAAAATAAAGGGGCTCAGTTTGACCTGCATGTTTGTATGTATGTATATTTGTACGCGATTATCTCGCGTTTGGCTGAACCGATTTTGATGCGGTTTTCAGAAAAGTATTTGCAGCTTGACTGTTATGACCTACGGTGTGGAAACGTGGGCACTGACAACAGATCTAAGCCACAAATTAAAAGTTACACTGCGAGCTATGGAATTCTTGAGTGGAGACCACGGATCGATAACCGCAGCGTGGGTAGCCTTTTAGGCAAGTGGTAAAAAAGGTGGCCGGAGGTAGGCGGGAGACCGAGGCGTTTTTTGGACTAATATAAGCTGATTGTAATGAGGTCCCTGCCAAGGGTTCTTCAAGCAAGGAGTTATTAGATGTTTGAAGGGTCGGCAAAGCGCGACTGATGCCCCAGATGTTGAAAGTTTCCATAAGCTACCTTAAGGCGGACCGCAACCTTGTTTGTCACCTTAGTGGTATTAAATAAATATAGTTATTTCTCCACTGATTATGCTGATATCTTGTAACTGATACATTATGCAACGAGAATACCTATATGGTTTTCGACCATACGTGTTCTTTACAGGACCTTCTATTAAAATACTTTATTTAAGTCCAGTATTTTCGGGATATACCTAGACATACAATAGTAGATTATATTACAAGGCAGCAAAATAATATTTTTACGTAAGTCTAAGGAAAATCTGGTGCGCGGAAAAGGATTCTAAAGTAGAATCCTCAGCATAGCAAAGGATGCAATATACGTAGCTCGAGCTAAAAATATTATGTCCCTATATACACTCTGATTTTCACCCGCTCTATAAGAAAACTTTATATGTATAAAAGGCGGTTTTTGATACCTACAACCCATAAACATATTTATAAAAAACGGATACGTTTATATACAGTTTACAAAGTATAACTAAATTAATAACGATTTGTAATAACATATGGCCAGCATAGGTATAGAGGTAGTTACCAGCATTAGGTGTGTATAAAACTCTGCCACATATCATAATATTATATCTTTTAAAAAGACTGAATCATATTTGGCTTATTAATTTCATGTATTAGGAAAATTTATGCACACTTATACAAAATTGTAGCTATCTGGAAATATTTTCCTAGTAGTTTTACGTCAGTTCTAAACCGGTTCTCTATGTTAATTATGAATTTCCCCACCCTCCTAGGTTTTTTATCACAAAAAAGTCTCATTTGGTAGGTACTCAAATTACCACTGCGTTACCAGTCCCAATGACCCCTCAAAAATAATGTCGGCTGCGTTACGATAAAAGTCATAATCCGAATTTGAAAATAATATGTTTTTTAAAGATTATCCAAATAAGTAAAAAAATATGTGTTAAAATGAACAAGGGAATCATTACTAGGTCCACCGGATTTTATCATTTTGGTGAACGATATACATCTGTATGTCTGTCATCATTTCAGCTACTCTGTTTTGCTTATATACGAGTTTTTACGACAATTTAATTTTGGGCTGACGCTGTTCATCTACAGTGAGATCTTTCCCGCCTTGAAAAATACTGTGCTGAAGATAATTTCGATCTTAACCCATCCAAATGCTCTGTCGCCACATAAAATTGAAAATTCCACTAACTGCAAGATGAAAGGCCAACTTCTACAACGTTTATCAACCGTTCGTGACTAACGTGTTTACTACGACTCTAAATAATCATTTGATGATGTAGTGAAAGCATTTAAAGCCCTTAGTTTTGTAATGCGCAATTTATCGTTTTTCAATTAAGCCAACATTGATATCCTTTATTGCTTATTTGTACGCAGCAACTTACAATATGGATCTCAAATATGGAATCCTAAGTAGGTATAGGTAATGTCCAAATCGCGCTAATCGCGCGTATCGAAAACATATTTTGTTTCGGGTCAACATTTTACTCGCCAACTTCACACGTCCCCACTGTTGGGGCACGGCCTACCCTCATAAGCGAGGGTGATTTGGGCCATAGTCCACACGCGGGCCCAGTGCGGATTGTGGACTTCACATACGTCTTTTTTTTTTTGACATATGCAGGTTTCCTCACGATGTTTTCCTTCACCGAAAAGCCAGTGGTGTGAATAAATAAATAAAAATAAAGCAGTGTACATGAGAAATTAAGAAAAGACTCATTGGTACACGCCGACCCGGGGTTCGAACCTCCACCACTTGGGACGTGAAGTGAAATTTAAACCCCTCGGCCACCACCGACTTTTACCTACACAAAATATACGAATACTGTTTATTATGTATTCGCTTTATTAGTTAAAAATTCGCACTAAGTATTAAAATAAGTAAAGAAAAAAAGTATGGACTACCACTAAGATTGGTGCGATGAGTTTTTTTATGAGCGGCCCGCTGATACTCCAATCTTTATCCATTTAACCCAACAATAACTTTGATTTGGACATGCCTGATGTAAGATAGACATAGAAACTGGACAGCGCATTTCCTAGCTAGCTAGCTAGCTAGCTATTACTGGCTAGCCCTGAAGTAAAAATGGTCGCAAGTGTGAAAGAGACGAAGCGAATATACGGTCTCTTGTCTCTTTCTAACGCTTTGTTTTTATTTTATAAAAAAAGACAGGAAGTTGCAGCACATTAGCGTTATGTTTTTCTAAATATACTAATGTAATGAAGCCAATATTGTGAGGCTATGCGCAGTACAGGACAGATTACAGAAGCTGTAAAACAACAATTAAAAAACTCGTCAAGTACGGTTCTGGTTCGTACATTCTGCGGTGGTAAGGAACCCTCCTCGGTGCGCAAGTCCGATTCTCACTTGAGCAGTTTTTTTTATTCCCAAGTTTAGTACCTAGTTTTAGTAGGTTAGTAGTTTTAGTAGGTAGTTACTACGAGACGAGCTGTTGACGAAATATTGTTTATTAAATATATGCTTTAGCATCGTCTATCTACGTCCTCCCGATGATGGTCAATTTTATCATGATCAGACTAAAACTGAATGCTCTCTATGCGAACATTCGATCGTTCTGTTGACCAAAAATGACTGCGCTATGACGTCACTTCTGGACCGCATTCAACGCATTGGCTGCACATGCTCAGGAGGAAGAGCAGTGGATGCGCTGTCAAAACAGTGAACGGCTATATTGTTTGTTTACATTTGGTGAACAGAACGATTTCATATCCTATGCGATGTCATAGCTCTTATTGCCGTCAATGGAACGCACCTTATGTTGTGACACATGGACGAAGTGCCAGACATGAAAAATTGGTAATAATAATATTCAAAACCGAAACTTTTCGTTCGATTCGACATGTTCCTAAGTATTTCCAGTACAGTACCTACAAACTATCTTACTACTTAGTCGTCGCTTAGTTATCGTTTAATAGAATAAAATCACAAAATTATTTAAAGTTTAAAATAGTAATTGTGTAATCCGAAAATAGTTGTGACATCAGAAACGTGGTTGCCTTTTAACTATGTTATATATCAACGTCAATGAGCAAGTTTCAAATATGCGTTAGATAAATGCGTATAATTTAACGTGACATTGGTTAAATTCGTAACACAGAAATTAACTTTTCAACGGAACCCAAGTTAATTCGGGGCTACTGAACTTAGTAGCTGGACCGCCCACCTGTGACGTAACGTATTAATCTGCCAACAACCAATAAATCCATCACAATACGTGTTAAAACACTGTTATAAATCTTCCCAGGATTTACAACTAAAAGACGCCATGTTACATAAAGAAGTAAAAAACAGAATGCGCCATAGAGATATGATGTTTCAAAACCGACAGGTGTCGCTAAAACTGGCATCTTAGTAGCCGTAAACGAGCGCTGAAAAAACATTTACTTTTAAAAATAGAATTTGAATTCCCGCGCTTAATTGCGTTCCCGCCAATGAGAGGCTGATGGGTTAGAGAGGGAAAACTCGTATTTTGAGAGAGATAGAGTGAGAAAAGTGTCGTGTCTCCGCCCCGTTAACAACATGGCGTATTATGTTGATTGGCGGGCTTTAGGCGGTAACCTCCCAGTGAGGACGAGTGACGTATCGAAAGAGCGCGGGAAAGCGGAAGGCGCGGGAAATGTCGCGTTGTGGGACGACAGGCGGCACTACGTTTGTGAAGAAAATTGCTTTGAGACTTGCGGTTTATTTCGTGTTTGATGTTAAAATGCATGTTCTTGTGTTACCATTGCAATATGACGTAAAATGGGACTTACAATTAAGATGTTTATTATTTGTTCTATGAGTAGGTGGGTGACTAATAAATGTAAATTATTAAGAGAATAGAGTCCGGTTACACTGCCAGCCGTGTCAGAAATTGTTAAGTGCATTCCACTAAAGCTGAATAATACCTTTGTTATGATTGCATTAACTCATAAGGTGCCTACCTTATGCCTTAATTAGAGCGCCTATTATTGCTAGCTACTAAAACCACATTAAGCAGAAATGAGAATCAAAAATCACAGACATATTCTGACCAGTTTCTATTTTTCATTTGTAACGCCTTGTACAAAGAGAAAATTAACAATATTTAGCACCGGTGCTAGATAGAATTAATGTAGACGCCTTAAGAAGGCTATAAACCCATAATAAATTAACCAGCCTAATAAGTATATTGTTTTGTAAAAAAAAACATAATAAAATTGGTCTTAACTTTTGCGTAAATAATAATCCATGGTACCTACCGTGTAGGTAGGAACTGCAATATGCCAAGAGCTATCTACCGTATAGATTACTGCTAGGTAATACTTACTACCCAAACATATCGAAACTTTCAAATACATTATAGGTACCCAGTTTAAGAAAATAAACTGAAATTGGGTCAATCAGCCGAAATAATTCGTGTAGTTTAAAAATCGGACAGTATTCTTTAAGGTTGGGTAAGCTGGGAGAGGAGTTTTAATTGCCACTCTTTTCAGATATTTGCTTAGGTATAAGTACATCGAAGAAATTTAGTGCTGGTAACAGAATAGTAAATTTAATAAAATTAAAAACAAAGTTAGTTTTACAAATTTATACACCTACTTAGATACAAAAAATTAGACAATATTAAACAGGGAGGCTAAATTATTTATTGTCGTTAGTAACAGTCTTCTTTGTTGTCATCACTAAGGTGGCAAACAAGCTTCAGCTTGCCTGATATTCAGCGGTCACCATTTCTCGCGCGTTGATGACGTTTTATAAATAGGTATTACCTACATAAGAATGGAGTCTCATTTAATGTTGTCGTTAGTAATCGCCTTCTTTGTTATCTTCTTCATCGTCTTTTACAGGGATCTCTTAAAAAGGGGAAATGGAAATCAGGACATTTACTTTCCAAGAACTACAAAAAAAATTTTTTTTCACTACCTGCGTTTCAGCGGTTGCTACTCAACCTCAGTCATTTATAGAAAAGGCGAAGTAATTACATTTATTTGATGTCAAGATTTTTGAAAAAGAACCATTACCTAATTAAGGTTCAAGCCACTTTTTTGACACAATAATTACCTACTCCGTAAGAACCAAGAGAAGGGTAATGGCGCACTGAGGCTGATCCTGCCATGTAAGCGTTATTTATTGAAGTAACTTAGTAACAGGTTTGTACCTGACCTTTCTTCTCTCTTCCCGTATTTTCAGTATTTCATTAGGTATATTTATTAGAACACCTCAAGGTACTATACAAGTAAAAAAATTAAAACCAAGTTCAAGAATTATTTCGGCTGATTTAATAAATTTGTTAAAGCTTTATCAGAGATAACTAAAGATCAAAATTATAACTGGCTATAGCAAAATAACGTCCTTTATTTATCATATAAACGTATTAATAATTTGAAAGTTTCCCAAATAAACTAGGTATTTATATTTTTTTTTCTTTCATGCTTCACAATTTTGATTTACAGTTTTTCTTCCTTATTTCCTTTACCGTTTTGTGGTTCTTGTCTTGTTTAGGTTCATCATACCATCATTCTTGTATAATAGGTTAATACTTACCCCAAAAAATTGTTCATTTTTACCCCTACGGTACTTCTTTGATATAAAAACTATTTTCAAAATAAAAATAATTAAAAAATACCGACTGAATCAAGAACTATACAGAAATTTAATCATACTACGTAACGACTTATTTTAAGGTATATAACTACTATAGTGTGAGCAATCAGTACACTATTTAAACTTGCATTGAAATGAGTCCCGTCTTTTTATATTGCTAAATATTTAGCAAGTTTTAATATCTGTTTCTGCAGTCGCGTTTTTTTATTTATTTAATTAGTTTGTTTCAACCCTAAATTCTTTTGCTTTACTGCACCGCGCGGCGCTCCTACTTTTCCTTATCTATTTATGACAGTTGACCTACTGACACTGGTCTGAACGCATGGTTGCAATTTTGGACCTAATCCTGTGAACCTTAAACTGTGCTTGTGAGCCTACCTATCGTATCGGATGTGCAGTGATTTTATGACCTCCTATATCTACGTAAGTCCACCTGACACAATATCTACTATTTTAGTCTAATTTGAAATTTTAGTTTACTTTCTTTGCATTTTCCTATACATATTTATTTCTTATCACAGCTATTTAGTGTTATTTTCTGCATTATTTTCGCTTGCTTCAGGGAAGAGCTCTGCTACAGAACCAGCATCGACCTACGCCTCCCCAAATTGGGATATTAGTTCGCGGGAGTTACTCTGACAATCCAAGTTTTTTTTTTCTGAACTGTCTATGCAGTTGGCTGTTGCAGCCATTACTGCTTCACCGGGCTTTTTGGGGCGAGACTCTGAAGGCTTAGGCTTACATAGGAAATTTATGGAAAAAGCAGAACTATTTTTTTTTTCATATTCTTATTTAATCATTTTAGCCATTTTATAGGGAGTTCATTAATTTTTTTCAAAAAAAATTGCGGGAGCGAGAATCAACAAAATCTTTGAAGGCGTTTTGGACTGCCTGATCTGAATTGAATTTTTCCGCGCTTTATAACGTTTCGCTTGCCTTTTAGTATTCGCTTCCATACAAAGTCTAATAGATTAAAAATACCATATAAATATGATAAAACGACAAATACAAATTAAAAAACATTAATACATTGTTTGAACTTGAATGTATATCGATTAGAAAATAATACTTACCAAATACCAGTATTTACTTCAAACTTCCAGAAAGATAGCTACGTCATAAAAGTTCCTCAAACGCACGCGCGGGTTACACGTGTAGCCCAGCAACTTTACAAACGTCTTGCACCGATGTCCTTATGTCGTCAAAGTCGATACGCTACTGGCTGGAATAATAATCCTTAATAGACGAATACATGAGATAACAGCACTGTAGCACAACGCATTAAAGAAATTACGCGCCAAATAACACGCTGGGTTACATATGTAGTTCGTCCGTTCCTCTAGTGTTAAAGCGCATAAAATCCGCCATTTTGATTATTTAAGAATTTTATGTACCCAGCAAAAAGCTTAAAGCTGTTTGGGCTACAGAGCGTGCCACAGAAATATATAATATAATTCTGGCGCAGTCGGGTAAAAACCAGTTAAGGGCATTTCAGGCCATCCTTAGGGTTCCTTGAGTCCGAAAGTAAGCTAAGCTTTTTCGGCTATGGAATATTTTACGGACATTTTTAAGCAAACATTCAAAATGCCATCAAGCCATACCCGTCCCCATAGCCGAAGACTTATCCAGGAAAAGAAAAAGCTGAGGAAGATTGGCTACAATCTCGCTGTCCTACAATAAACAGACTCAAAGAAAGAGTCAAAACAGAGCTGGAAAGCCACGTAGAAAAGACCTGGCACAATAAAAATAGAGTTCATAGGCGACGATCTTCCATGACTTCTCCTCTGTGCACCGCCAACTAGCAACCGATATCTATTTAGTAACGACGTAGAAAATATCAGGCCAGGGCAGGGCTGAAGTAATGCACTTAATGTATAATAATTATTATACATTAGAAAAAAATATTAAACAAAAAATAGAATAGTTACAATAATCCAAAGAGAGCATTAAAAAATATATAAAAAATCAAATATACGATCGTCGAAATTTTAGTTTCTCATTAAAAAGGAGAGGTTAGCTACATCAGCTAGAACAGCAGGTCCAACCGAACCCAACAATAGGCCACGAAAACATCATAGGAAACCTTTGAGATTACCTAGCGTGACCCCAACCTTGAGCAAGTCTACTTTTCTCATTTCTCCAAAACGAGTAAAAAAGACTTATTTTGTATGATAGTTGAAGAGTGCCCGCGCTTTTTTGCTTCGTGGTGTATGTGGGCTCTTCTTTTCAGTTATTTTTTTATAAATAATATTTTTTATTTTATTTTATTTGGAACAGAATACCATCGTTGACGAAATAACATAACAGTTGATGTTCGTAAAACTTATGTAAGGTGCGTTTTGTTGACCGCTTCAATGCGTTTAATGTCATAATCCTGGCAAGTTAAAAAGACGTAAATTCTGTATAACACAGTACAAAATCTTGGTTCATTCCCTTAGGTAGGATTACCGCATTATGTACATTATGTTGGCAACAAAACGCCACTTTACATATATCTAGTGTAGGTATAATGTTCTCTTTCTTTTAATGTGCCTCAATTAAATTTAAAATAAAGTGTTACAATTTATTAATTACCGTTATATTTTACATAAAACATCTGTAATAATTATAAGTTTCACAATTCAGGATGGATAAAGGCACGCAACTTGCTTCAGAAACGTATATTAATCATCATATTTCAAGAAACTCCTGATTTGGCTGAAGAGTAGATTTGATCCATGACCACCATTGGGCTGTTATGTTTACAATAGAGAAGACGCTTTGAACAAAAGTCACGTGCCATAAGCAGGAAAGCCTGTTGACCTGCCTGCAAATTTTGAGACAACGGCGGTAAATACAGTCTATCCTCTTATACAGAATAGCTCAACATTGACAACTTTTGTACGGAATACGTAATCCATCTCAGATTGGGGAAACTGTGGACCCTCAGTTTTAAATCCCACTAAAATTATGGCATTTAATGAACCACTTACTTGTATACCTTCATCACTTGTATATCATCCGATTTGGGCCATGGTCAACACGCAGGCCCAGTGCGGATTGTGGAATTCACATATTAGTCTTTTTTTTTTGACGTATACAGGTTTTCTCTTGATGTTTTTTATCACCAAAAAGCCTCCTTTGAATAATCAAGGTACTTAAGAAATTATGAAAAAGACTCATTGGTACACGCCGGGCTCGAACCTTCGCCACTCAGGACGAACAACACGAAATAATTCAAGATATCCATTTGCAATACGATTCAACTGTCAGCCTCGTGACCGCGATGTTACTATATAAGTAATGTTTTGTTGATTACATTATGCTCCTAATGTCAATAATCCAACTAAAGAGAATGAGTTTTGTACAATGTGTCATACAGAATTAATGTATTTTTAACTTTGCTGGATGACAATTAACGCATTGAAGCAGTGAACAGAACGCACCTATCCTCTTGTATAGTATGTCGGTATCTTCTCGTATCGTTTCCGAGTGCGAACGCAAACAAGACACTTGGAGCTCCTTGTGTGCTAACTCTAAGTACTACCTTTTTTTTTTTTTCAATTTTATCTTCCCTACATACGATCTAGCCCAAATCAGTGTGTGGGAGAGTGTTAACAGACCAATCGGTCCCACGTGTGTGCCACCTACGAAGATGGCGCGAGTGTAGGGCCACCAATAAATCAATCCGAGCTACTGTTGTGACAGATGGTTGACGCCATCTTGAATCAGCAGGAGAGCGGAGGACGAATGGCCTGTGTGGTCCCTTATTGACTATCTCAGAACAAATTAATAGATAATATTTTAATTGAATAAAAAATATTCGGTACAGACCGGTGACCAATTCCTGATGCAAAATGTTTAAAACATGAGTACAATACTTATACTTAAATGGCAACAAACTTATTCATTTAGGTCACCACGCAGGTGAAACTACAGGAAAGACTAGTTTAATACAATAGGCCTAAAGTCACTGACCACAATAATTAATTAAAATCGAAAATTGAATGTTAATCATTCCCCACGAATACTTTTTATTACCGATCCTTGTCAACAGATATGCAAATCGACTCGTAGTATTCTAATTGACCCGAACTTAACAGTTATAAAACAAATATCAATATAAAAGCAACATTTTAAATTTGTAGACTATTTCACGCACTTGTTTGAGAAACGCGGTGCTAGAAGTTTTTTTTTGTAGTTATGCAGAGGCTATTTTATCCATTACGTTGTGAAGGGTTTATTTGGGATTGTTGTCACTGAAATGATAGATAAATTTTAATTTCACATATCGGTGATGACAGTCCCAATATAATCTCCTATTATTTTACATTAAACTAACGAATTTATTACAATTATTACCTTAACTGTTGACAAGAATGTATTTTTTTTAAGTTAGTAGGGCCTTAATTTACTATAGATCTTCATTTTACCTATTACATTGTGAAGGATTTGATTGGGATTGTTGTGTTCTCACAGCTATGATGTGCTGATGGATGACATACCTATTATGCAACACAAATGTGTATTAAGACTTGAATCATAAAATGGAAGTAATGGAACGCTTCATTAGTATCGTTACGCGGGGATACCTCCCTCCTCCGTTAGAAACATCGTTTTTTTACCGGCTCTGTTTGCACTTAGGTTCTCTATACATAGCCAGTGCACATGAGACGATAACTTCTCACTAGAAATCCTGCTGTAAAACTGACCTGAAATGTAAGTTGTTGGTATTAAAAACGCTACGATTATTTAAACTAGTGCGTGATGCGTACTCGACAATTAAAACTATTCATAATTAATTCAGGAGCAATTTATGTATGCATCGGGAAGGTGTCGTGGTCTAATTATCAACGTTCTGAACATCTGCCGCGTTTATTTATCGGTATATGTGCCTAGACGTTTATTTGCCTGCTTATAAGAATACAACTTTCGTTGTTTGTAAATATTTATGAAATTTTAATCAAACAATCAAACCAACTTTAACTTCCTTTAAAAAAATCTCTATGGCAGATGGCCTAGAACTATGATTGTTTTTGTGGTTTTACTTTTTTTGTTAAGAGAAGTGTGACTCACATTCTTATACGAAATGCGTTAACGTCCCTACATTTTCACAGGAATATTTGATAGAATTAAAAATATTTACAATTTGACATTTCTATGCGAATGTTGATTTGTAACATTTGTACTATCCAGATAGCTTAGCTTACACTTAGGGCGTGTTCGTTTTTAGGATAAAAAGTTCCCACGTTTGATACTTTCCATACTTTTGATACCGCCAATTGCCACCGACACCTATCGTTCGTGTAGCTTTCAAATGTTGCTAACAAAATTTTTGGTTCCAAAACGAACGGTTGACGCACACACGTTATTATAATAACACACACACTACCATAAACAATGAATATGTATTGGCTGTTTGACAGATTTACGTCAAAACCCCACCTCCAGAGACCAGACATGGGACTAAAGTTTTATTTTTCGGTGGCAAAAATAACAAAAGTAACAAAACTATCGTAAACAAACGCTTGACAGGTGACAAAATTGATGAAAATAATGATTCTTCATCCCAAAATGAACGCGCCCTTCGTAACACTCTAAGTGCCATACGTAAACTTCAGGGACTTGCATATCTTAGTACAGGCAGAGTATTTTACAAACGCCTGAAGCGGCTAAAGCTAAGAAAAAAGATTAACGATGCGAACTGACAAATCGAAATTATTCAAATCTTAATTAAAGCGATAATCCTGAGTATTTCGGATTGAAGACACTCGGTCCCTGGAGATCTGGAGCCATGGTGACTTGACGAAGCAACTCTTCACCACTTTGAACTGTCGAAGAGCTGGTGAATGACAAAGGTCAAAGGATGAACTGGCTAATGGATAACCAACATGGCATTGTAGTGAACATTCTGTTCACATTACCGCCTGGCAGCTGTTATGAACATTTTTTAATATGAGTATAGTTAGTTTTATATGTATTTGTTTGTTTAAGGTTTTATATGGATGTAGTCTTAGTAATTTATTTTAATTGTATTAGATACTTACAATACCAGCTTAAGTTACTGGCTGAGAGAATTGTCGACGATCCCAAACTCACTAGCCTTCTGAGGAGAGACTTTGCCTCCCTGTGTGTGTTCTGCCTCTTCTGCAATGGGATGTGTTCTGAGGAGAACTGTAGAGAGAAAGTTTTCAATTTAAATTTTTTAAATATTTTGTTAGTGTCTATTTCCTTTTTCATATGATTTCCAAGATTTTACTATGGACACACGTAAAAGTGCTTTTAAAAGGAAAGTTTAGTTTTCCTTGCAGATAACATTTATTCTATCCTACATTATTAACCGGGCGAGCGTGCCATTTATTATATTGTTTATTTATTATTATCTAATAACAACAATCAAAAAAGGGAGGTTTCTTTTTTGCTCCGTATGTACTTTTGTGTTTGCGATTTTCTTAACAACTATCACTGTTGCAATTGTTTGTGGTGTTCTCACTTCTTTGTAGAAAGGTTATAAGTTCCTTTAAATAAATAAACATACGAATGTTTTAAATGGCAAAAAATTTACAGAAGTGTGTTTATCACACATATACCATCTCAAATAAAATTAATTTAAGTGTCGGATACAAACTCTGCAGATACAAAATATTTGTGAAGACTACATGTGCAGATAAACCTGGTCGATAAATGATTGTCCAGGCGGCTTAATTATGATAAGTGTATTATATATTTCACTAGATTTTGCCAGCGGCTCCGCTTAGGGTTAAGTTAGGGCAACTTCGGTTATCGGCGTGAAATTTCTACAACTCTTTAATTATACTAATGAAGTTTGCTATAGACATAGACAGACATTTATTTATATATCGTATAGCTATAGCAAGCTGTTCGTTTAAACTCGCTTATAGTTATTTCTGTCTCGTTTTTTTGATAAAGAAAAATAACATTTTACTACTGCAGTTTATCTTGATAAAGAAGATTTGTTGCAATTCAGGGGTTATAGGTATTTTTTTTAGGGTTCCGTAGCCAAATGGCAAAAAACGGAATCCTTATAGATTCGTCATGTCTGTCTGTCCGTCCGTCCGTATGTCACAGCCACTTTTTTCCGAATCAATTAGAACTATACTGTTGAAACTTGGTAAGTAGATGTATTCTGTAAACCGCATTAAGATTTTCACACAAAAATAGAAAAAAAAACAAAAAAAATTGGGGTTCCCCATACTTAGAACTGAATTTTTTTTTTATCAAACCCATACGTGTGGGGTTTCTATGGATAGGTCTTCAAAAATGCTATTGAGGTTTCTATTATCTTTTTTTTTAACTGAATAGTTTTCGCGAGAGACACTTCCAAACTGGTAAAATGTGTGTTACTTGAATTTGAGCAGAATAATAAATTTATGCAGATTTTTTTTTTCTGAACAGACTATGCAGTTTGCTGATGCAGCCATTACTGCTCCACCGAACTTTTGGGGCGAGACTCTGTAGAAGTCAAGAAGTTTGTAATAGCAAGCTATAGCTGCAGCTATGGTTCGTTCGTGGAATTAGGTTATAGTTACTCCCGCGGGAACTTTTGAATTTCCCGGGATAAAAAGTAGCCTTCGTCCTTTTCCGTATCTTTAACTATCTCTGTGTGCAAAAATTTCAGCTCATTTAAATGCTCTTAGTGGAGCAGGATTAAGTAACAAACGTCATAGTTATTCCCACGGGAACTTTTGAATTTTCCGGGATGAAAAATAGCCTAAGTCCTTCCCAGGAACTCAGACAAATTTCACCCAAATCAGTTAAGCAGTTCCCGATCCATCCAGTGGTTGAAGCGTGACAATCAACCAAACATCCAAACTTTAGCATTTATAATATTAATGGGATAGCTGGTAATTAATGAATTTTGCTAGCTGCCGCCCTAAATTCGGTTATCGGCGTGGGACTCAGTATCAGCATCAGTTTTGATACTGTGATTTACTCCTTAATTACCCCGCGCCAAATTCGGTTATCGGCGACTGTGATTTACTCCTTAATTACACTAATGAAGTTTGCTATATCAAGCTGTATAAACTCGGTTATAGTTATTCCCGCGGGAATTTCGGGATAAAAAGTAGCCTATATGCTATTCCAGGACCTAACCTATAAGTATGCCAAGTTTCATCCCGATCCGTTCAGTGGTTGTAGCGTGAAGAAGTAACAAACATACACACTCACAAACTCACAAACTTTCGCCTTTATAATATTAATGGGATAATGGGATTACGTGCTTAGACTGTACTGAGTAAAGGAAATTTGTTACTAGGCTTAACTTAGAATGCAACGTGTGTATGTCTAAGCAGTGTTTATTATTGCATCATTCGAACTAAGCCTCTGTCTCAGCAATAAGAATACTTTTTCTAAGCAACGACTATGATAGCAGGCCTTAGTTATGTTCGTTGTTGCATTTAATTACATTACTCTTACTAAGTCTCTGTCTTATAATGTTACTTTGTCTAAGCCACGACTATTAATCCGGGCCTAAGTTTTCTGCCATCTCTTATGAGCCATTTTAACTAACGACGATATTCATACCGGTTCGAGAGGGATTCTGAGACATGACCTTATTTACGGATTATAAAATAAAGTTAATGCATACGTTCAGTCAGCGTTCAATCTTAAACTCAGCGATATCCAAATAACCCACAGCTTGAGCTGTCCAACTGAAATTACTATCTTTAATAAGACCTAGATCCTTTACCGTGAATTAATAATGGTAAGATAAAACACAACCCATGTAGATAATGGTTGGCAAAGTATTGCTATTGATTTTGAGAAGCTCTTTTTATTTCATTATATAATTGTTGGTGTAGAGGATTCTAGTTTTTTATACAAATGGTCTCATTAAGATTTTGAGTTAGTAAAATCATTGTTCAGGATTTTGGGAAACCATAGACATATATATTCGGCTTAAAATCATGTTTACAAAATTTCACAGTGTTTGATCAGTAAATGTCAAAAATAAATGGAAAATTCGTTTGTATAAATTACGCTGCGAGGCGCCGCGAATCATATTCTCTTAAGTAGGCGTTCGATCGGGTTCAGCACCGCACCGGGTTCTTTTATTGAAGTTGCCATCTAACGAACTGCGTGAGGGTTCGTGCAAATAGTCGGATAGCTTTTTGTCTGGGAGATGTATACAAGCCGTTTACGGTAGTTGTTTTGCTGATAGCAAGAAAATGATATAAATAATGTAATAAAAAAAATAATTAAACAGTCGCAACGCTCTTTGCTGTCTTCAACGCTGTATTTAGTGCATATCCACGACTTGTGTCTTGTTCTTGGGTCTTCAGCTGAACTTCAAATTAGTATCGATGTCGACGTCATAACTGTCCAAAAAATTACTTTACCTAGATTTTTTTTCTAAGCTGACAATGCAGTTGGAAAAGGTGAAGGGGGTGGGAAGAGGCAAATGCATTTTGTGACATGATGACCATGGCTGAGTCGGAACGTGTTTTGGGGCCCCTTGTTGGGTATAAGTACCACCAAAGCAACGAGCGCACAGTGGGGTATTTGGACCAAAAAGTTGGCCAATATTTTTTTTCAATAATTTTATATTTCAGTGTATTATTATAAGACAATATTCCGTTGACTAAGTAACTAACTTGACAATAAAACACAAATAAATACAGTATATTAAAATTTTATTCAGAATCAGTATCGGAACTTAATTCTATTTTTTCGTTTATAGATTCACTGGGTGACAATAATTCCAACACGTCGCTGTTATAAGTTTTTAATTTATTTTTCGGTTTTCTTCTTATACCCGATATAAGTGGATCTGAAGTGAACAGCAGGCGGTTGATGACATCCATGTTACAGGCCTCTCGTGAAAATTTGCGTGAAAAGCTTAAGCGAAATTCTCGTATGTGCTTGTTACGCGCTTCTGCTGCCTCTTCAGACAATTGACCAATAGGAAGCATGGCTTCTTGAATCACTTGGGCACCATGGCGTAACACTTTGTGCATGGTGGGTGACTGTGGGTGAAAACTGTACAGACTGACATACAGTTTTTCGGTTTCCTTTGCATAGGATTCAAATTTTTCTATATTTATCTTATATCCACTACACAAAGCATCTAATATTGTTTTTAAGCGATAAATTAAGTTTTGGTCGATGCCTGTTATTTGAGCAGATTTTTCGTATTCGTGGAAAAACCTTTGACTCGTATTTCCATCGTTAGTTGACCCAAAATTGGTTTTAGGCATGTCAACTAAAAGACCCAATTCATTTTTTAATTTTTCTTGAATTTTTTTTTTGTAGTTTTAACAATTGCTTTTTCTTCTGCAGTCAATCTTTTGTTCCATTTTTTTATTGGTAATTTGTAAGCTACATGCATCAGGCTTTCAAAAAATCGAATACGAGCATGTAGCAACGAAAGACCAAATGATAAATTTTCTTTTTGTACAGGTCTTGATTTTGTCAGATCATTAAATTCTGTGGATGTAGCACCGCACAAGTAGCATTTCATGGTGGATTTGGTGTGGGTTGCTGCGTTGCACACTTTACCATCTACCATAGTGAGGACCATTTTGTGCTTGATATGTGTATCCCTGTAATTTTGTTTTTATGAAATCCTTAATTTGTTGATTTATATAAGAAATTTCTTCTTTAGTGATATCTGAAGTTTCATGAAGGAATCTCAGTCGTATTGGCCGGCAAAATCGAGGTGATGAAGGTGTGTCATTTTGCCAAATAATTCGTTTGTTTTGTCCGCAAATCAACTGTAGAGGAACCATTGAGGATTGAAAAATGTTGGCGTCTGACTCAATGTCGTTTTCAAATTTCATTTTAA
This sequence comes from Apoda limacodes, assembly GCA_946406115.1. NCBI lineage: Eukaryota > Metazoa > Arthropoda > Insecta > Lepidoptera > Limacodidae > Apoda > Apoda limacodes. The sequence continues at coordinate 17,285,363 of OX291542.1, forward strand.
ATTGGGCTTGTTGGGAGTCGTCACAGCCCCACTTAGAGACCAAAACAATTGTTTTTTTTTCTTTGTCACTCAAGTTATTCAATAAATCTTCTCCTAAGTGCATAAGTAATCTTTTAGCTGTGATATCCATCAAGGCTTGTAGTTTAACTTCAGCACAGGTAGCGGTCACCCTGTAAGCCTCTTCAGGAGGATAAATCTCCTTTTTTGCCTTTTGTAACACAGAGTAACACGGATAGTAGCTTTTGTTTGTGTCTCGTACAGCATTGTATCCATCTCTCGAAAGGTTCGCATCGGCTATCATCGAGAACGTTCTTAAGATAGAGAGTTGACGTTGTGGTTCTTTACTGCTAAGATAGGCTTCCTTATATTTTTTAGCTCTTGTTGGTGTCTTTTGAAGTTCTTTCATGACCCGGGAAGCATCAGCTTTGCCAGTTTCCCGCATTTTCATTTGTGTCGCGTATGCTAATTTAGCAAATTCGTTTGAGCTTCGTAGATCTTCTGTTTTCCGGCGTTTTGTCCTCTCGCTTGATTCTAGAAATAATTTCCGTGGACGAACGGGACCAGAAGTAATAGCTAAACAAAAAAAAAAAACTTATGCAAAAAAGTCTCAACATCACATTTAAAAAACGGAATTAAAAAGGTAATTACTACCTGCTTGTGCCTCGAAAGATCTGGTTTTGTTGCTTCCAGTGTTTGCATCAGGTGGCAGTATAATTCCGTTAAGCCAGTCTTTATTGTTCTTTTCAAACACCACCTTTGTTTTATGCGCTGCGCGCCACCTTTTCTTGAATTGGTACTTAAAATTTGATAATTTATGTTTCACATTAGATTTCTGCTCGGCATTGTCATAGTCACAGAGAATCTTATTTTCCATAAAATCAAGATTCTTGTCAATAGTCGCTCCTTCCATCAGATCGTACAACTGATTTCGAGTCATAGACTTTAGTCCAGAGCGGCCTAGAATCAAATTCATATATTATTAAGTAGTACATATTTTTTTGTAAGGTTACATTAAGTATTTTATTTAAAAAAAATAGGCGCAAATAGGCGGTTAATTGAAGTTGATACCTAATCAACATTTGTTAGAGCTTGATACAAAATAGAATTTAAACCTTAATAAAGTTAAGAACAGATTTAAAACTCCCAATAACTTTCGGATTTTGAAAAATTAGTAATTTGTTTTACTGGTGACATTGTGGCCAAGCCAGACAGATTTTATTTGACACCTATTCGTGAAATAATAAATTAAAACCTAGAACATACCTGGCTCCACAGAATCCATCACAAACTTTTTAACAAATATGTATTTTGAAAAAATCACAGTTGATTGTTTAAACACAATTTTTAAGCACCTGGATATCGTACACGAACACAATAAATGAACGGTGAATCCGGACTGAGCGGTGCGGGCCGATTTTAGCTTCTGGTATTTGATTCTATTGTTATCGAATGCTTTGTTTCTTTCTCTTTCTAACGATATAAGATACTCTACTAACCTAACAACTTGCGGAAAAGGTATTATGACCAGTTTTTACATTGAAATACCCCACTGTGGAGCGCCTATCAATACTGAATTCCTATCCAACTATCAGCTGACTTAGACTAATTGACTAACTCAAATTTAACATAATAGCTCTAAAGACAGCTACTCTCCACTTAGCCGTTAATGACAGCAATGACAGGCTGGAAATACTTGATATAGCGCTTTTACAGAACGTAAAAAACTTAGGCTAAGTTTCGGTGGAAATGCTAGTCGGATTTTCGCCACATCTTCGCTCTCATTTGATCTCACGACAATTTGTCGTGGCTATGCTAAGCTACTATCAGCGAGTACTTAACTAGCGATCACCAGTGCCCGAGAACATAAGTTACTAATAAGAGAGCCTAACGACGACAACGTGTCTAGGAGGCTACAGGTGTAGTTTGTCAAAGCAGTCACGAAAACCTGATGGAAGGGATCATGCCCGGCCTCCAGGATAACAGGACCTATGAAGCTATTGAATTCTACACCGTGAGGCGTCATGCCTCCCTTCAAACTACTAAAGTAATCCCTGCGGTTGACGAAGACTAAAATGCAGACTGCGTAGAAAAAACTTAGAGCCGCAATGCTTGCTTAGCACCAAATCAACAAAAAACTCTGTACCTCCTGTTATTGTAGACGAAGTTCTGTAGACTATCAAAATTAAGGTTACCCCCGATTGCTATATTTATAAGTATTTCTAATGGAGCGATGTCGAACAACATAACCCTCGTCATATAGATCATTTAGTTGACTCAACGCTTTGAATTTTATAGACAGTATATTCCTCTTCACTAAGGTCATTTACTAAGGCTTTGGCTAACAGGAGAATCACATGATTTCACGGAACACATCTATGCCTACAGGAGCGCCATTTTTCGAAGTGGCTAAATCGTTCAATAAATACTGGCAGAACGGTTTTTAAGCAGTTCCACTATACACTGAGAATGTTTTTAAGTGGTTTTTATTTTAAGCACTTGCTTAATACTAGCTTCCGAGTGACCAGTGGGTGACAGGTTTGATGACCACATCAATATTAGAGATCTAATGAGAGCAGGGATGAGATCTAGTTGTGATAAGCTGATTCTTTTGAGCTTTCTTGAATTTGTACCAGTTTATCACAGTCTTTCTCGCATTGACTTCGTAGGCCTGGAGCCCAAGGGACATAAAAACCAAGAGATCATAAGGACAAAGTTAGCCAGCACTTCTACGGATCGCAAACTTAGGCTCACGTTCTGTATAGACGCTATGGTCGAGTAGTTAGTAGCAGTCATAATGTTAAAATTGAGTTTGCTCATCAATCTGTTGGAAACCTTGCTTTGGCTTACGCAGACTAAGTGGTCTGAGTCTTTGTTGGAATCAGATGCAATGATGATCGACTGATGGCTATTTGGTACTTACCGCGCTCTATTATTAAGCCCACGCTGACAAGATAAAATAATTCAAAATCTATATTAATACAAAATGTAATTAATCTATAATAGGTAAAAGTCTGAAATTTTCACAAAATATGTGTAATTGCGAATTATGTAACAAATAATAAAGAATTAAAAATTCAAGAGGGATTTTTTGATACAAGAAACACGTTTTCGTTGTTTGTGCTCTATTTTATAACAATAATACATTCAAGCTTTAAACTTGCCGTGATTATAGTTGTGAGCTTTAAAGTACAACAACATAAAATAATTAAAGAAGATGAAGATCAGATAAAACAAAAACCAAAAACAAACTCACTAAAAACGAAAAAATAAACTAATAATAGACTTTTAATTTTAAATACCAAAATACCTATTGGATTTACTGCTATCTAGTTTTGTTTAAAAAAAAACGTATACAAGTACCTACATACAAATCATCACAATACAAACTAACAGAAACTTTACACATAAAAACCACTTACCAATAAAACTAATATTATATAAGTACTTACATACAATTTTTATTGTAGGTACATATTAATCAATATTTACACAATTACCTACTTTGTGACAGTTCTTGTCTTAAAGTATTACCTAATAGTATTGATGTTAATTAAAATATTATTATAGGTATAATATATAATATTATAGGTGCTACCAACAATTGATCAATAATTACATAACAGAACAATAATAATAATGAAGAACGGTCCATAATTAACGGATAAATCGGTTGACATATAAATATGTTAGAACCACATCTTTTAACCAAATACCTCGGCTCCCAATGTTTTGATCCTACTTGAATTAATACGAAACCACCACGGAGTGAAGCTCATTCTTATATCGTTTAAATTATTGAAATCATTTATGTGGTAGCCGAGAAATCAGTAACATACATAAAAATATCTTGAAAAAGTATAAATAAAACCGGCCAAGTGCTAGTTGGACTCTCGCACCAAGGGTTCCGTACCTACCACCATTTGTGTAATCTACAAACACAAACAAAAATATTTTTATATTTGACCTAATTGGATGAAAGGTAAATTGCGGTTTACGATTTATGACGTATTAAAAAAAACTACTTAATAGATCTCGTTCAAACCAATTTTCGGTGGAAGTTTGCATGGTAATGTACATTATGTATTTTTTTTATTTTTATCATTCTCTTATTTTAGAAGTTACAACGGGGGGGACATACATTTTACCACTTCGGAAGTGTCTCTCGTGCAAACTATTCAGTTTAGAAAAAAATGATATTAGAAACCTCAATATCATTTTTGAAGACCTATATACCCCACACGTATGGGTTTGATAAAAAAAAATTACTTACCAAGTTTCAACAATATAGTTCTTATAGTTTCGGAAAAAAGTGGCTGTGACATACGGACGGACAGATAGACAGACAGACATGACGAATCTATAAGGGTTCCGTTTTGCCATTTGGCTATGGAACCCTAAAAACAGTTGTTTTCCCTCGATTTCCCTGGGATCTCATCATCAGATTTTAACTTGGTTACAATGGCAACTTCTCAATAGTATACTGTTTCGAATAAAAAAGAATTTTTAAAATCGGTTCACAATTGACGGAGAAATCGGTGGCCATACATAAAAAATATATTTATCCCGTCGAACATAAAACCTCCTCCTTTTTTGAATTCGGTGAAAAACCGGCCAAGTGTAAGACGGCCCGAGCCCACACCATCCCAAATTACCGTATCTTATTTATATAAAACTATTAATCAAAAAATCATCAAATATTGCATTCATAACTTTATCCATCAATTTGATAAGCCTTGTTCAGAAGACAATGTAAAACTTACTACGTGCCATCATTTTGTCCGTAAAGTGTTCGTGTTTCCCCTAAGAGAAGAAGTTAGCTGTAGGTGTTTGTCCAAGCACATCTGTTGGTAACAGATAAATCTTGATTAACCTAACTCTTTTTTTTTGGAATATCTTTATTGTATCTAGTGTATGTAGCTCTGTTACAATGACAGATTAAACTGCTGTGCCTGTGAATTCTTTATCCTATATTTTAGATTGAGGAATGATTATAGCAAATCTTAGACCATTATTTTTTTTAAGTAGCAAATAGCTATCCTAAATAATGACTAAGTATGCCTATAAGCTATCACTATAGCAAGTTTTGCTTAACTCTGTCAAATGAAAACTACTTTTACTTTAAATAAACAGACAGTAGTGATACACAAACAGAAGAATCCCCATCCATTCCATGTATAGATATAAAATAGTAAAGATGTAAGTAGGTAACCTATATAGATATTAGATTGCCATTAAAAGCAGACATTGTAAGTTACCTGCGTATATGTATACATAGATTGTAAGAGGATAGTAAAAGCAAGTACAGTCAGCATTAAAAACTAGATAGTAAAACAATGAGGCGGAAGTGGGCCGGCGGAAAAGCCCGTCTCTAGCGTGCGTAGGGTGGCGTAAGTTACGAGCGAAATGGCGAGTCTAGAGGCATCAGCAATATTGCAGATTATATTGTATTGTAAATTATGTTATGGTCATTTCAGTAACGATTTCATTACCAAAAATATATCATTGGAAGTATTTCTAAAGTTGCATTAAACGTACGTATACACAACATTTTCGATTAAGGAAGCTTTAAGTCGCAAAATATATATGTTCTGAAAATAAAATACTAAGGCTTGGCCTAAAGTTGGACACATACAATAGAATTATGAGATACATATTTAGCTAAATAATAAAACAGCTTTTGAAAAATTTCACTTTTTATGACCTTAAAGATAAAATACGCTTAACATTGGTTTATTACTTAAAATACGGACCAGAGATCTGATGCTTGTATGCAAAGAAAAATCACATAATTATTTTAATTTTTCAAAAAAAAAGAGGATAAAAGCAGGTCGTTTTTCCTGATTCTTCAACTGATCATTATTTTTTTTATAGGGATGTTTTTAAAAACTGGCTACATAAAAGCAGATTCCAAATTCGTAAAACGGCTCCAATCTAAAAAAAAAGGTGAACTATGGTTGTATGGAAAACTGACCGTTAAGGCGGCTCTTAAAAAAGTTAACTCTATCTCTATCAATTTTATAAACTACGTATGTATATGAGGTAACATTATTTTTTTACAAAACTACATGAAGGTTAACTTAGGACAGATCGATGCAAAGACAACAGAATTAAGGGCTGTATCCCACAAACGGACAGATGGACATGACGGGACAATGGTTTCGTTTTTGCCAACTTTGCAACCCTTGAAGAAAAGAAACAAATTGGAAGTTTGAATTGTTATTGTAATTTTAAGAACTGTAGATCATAATCTTTGAACTGAAAACTGACATAGATCCAAATTCTTTACTGAGAAACTAAAGCAAAAAATTAGAACCCCTTGTCGCTTTTGCTTATAAAATTGCGCCATGTTACATCATTACGCCTTGCAGCGCCATTTTTTATCCGCACTTAAAACACGACATACAACTATTACGTTCAAGAACTTGATCGGTGCGGAAATAATGGAGTTTGTTGGCTCAGAAAAGTGAACTTTTACATATTTTGACGTACAAGTTCCTCCTGTGTAACAAATCGATTAGGAACAGGTTTGTTTTTCTTCTCGATAGAAGCCTTGGGTCATTCGGCTAATTATATGTACTTTATATGCCTTCTCCGATACTAGGACATGTTAACATAGAAAGGTTAAATGTTGCCAAGACTGGTAATATGAATACCAAACGTTATAGCTGCCTACACCATAGTTACCATGGGGAAAAATCGAAGGTTGTAAAAATCAAAGGTGTTATATACTCGCATAGGTGTAGAATGGGCAAGACATTTAAGATGAGATAACTATGCTTACTTAACATTTGATTGGAAGCAGATAAACATCATGTTTCCTATGCATTAAACTTCCGCCTTTAAGTAGGTAATACTAATGCAATGCAATCCAACGCTTTCCAAAATTATCTGCTTCTATCAATAACCTCGCAGTTATTTACATATTTTGCGGACTGCGCCAATTTGTTACTCAACCAACATATAAGTTTCGCTTATAATTTTTAAGACCTGAAAACAAACGAAACAAATTTCAATACCACTGAAGTGGCAATAATACTTGAATAGCACTTGAATAATGCCTGAGTTGAAGCTAATATACGCTTGTTACCTTGTTGATTACAGACAGTGCAGTTTCAGCGGAAGCTTCTCAAAAAGGCATCAATTCAAACAATTCCTTAGAACACAATCCACTATACAAGTTGTAAAACACTTTTTTAATTTAGTACATGTACTTATGTGTTATAAGAGCCTTAGGCTCTGTTATTAGGAGTTCTATTTAATATTTAAAAGTATAAAGAAAAGGTTGAAGCGTACTTTTGACCAAAATCTGTATATTTATCTGACATCAGAATGTAGTAAAAGACTTTGTGGTAAAGGTCTTTATTACTTGGCTTATCAAAGAATTCATACTTTTATTTTATATGCTCAAATTATATACTCAAAAGTAAGTAGATTTGGCTGTTTATCTTCTAGTTTCCGAGTATGGATGTTAATCTTTTGGTCAGTTTATGCCTAAAAAATATCCCGCTGTTTGTGGGGGATTTTACTTAGGTTCTAACTTTTGAAGCGGGAGTGTATTATAGATTTTTGTAAAAAAATATATTTGATTGCAACTTGGCGCAGTAGGTCCGGGAAACGGGGTATAATAATATAGTGAAACAGGATCAAGGTTCTGATGGGGAAAAAATACTAAACCCCACGGAAGAACCATAACTTCTAAGCGTTGACCTGAAAATCTATATCCCGCGAGCAAAGCTGCAGGCATCATTTATAAATTTAAAATGGTTCCTTAAATCCTTTTACTAATCTTGGTGACTTTAAACCCCTTTTTCATCTTATCTATAAGTATCTTTTAAGTAAATAAACTTACAAGTTAAGTAAACAATTTTATAAAAAAGACACGGTGTCTTGTAATGCGACCTAAATTAACCCTCTCTTTAGGTTTTGATTGATTGATATCTTACCCGTTTTTATCCCATTCTATTAATTCAAACTGTTCATTAATAGCGACACGTCACATAACTTTCTATCTCCCGTATATTTCAGCAAAACCCTTCCGCAGATATCAAATATCAAAATAAAAACAAAAACCTTTTTAATTAAGCTACAACACTGCCAAAGATCGAAAAATCTACCAACACACATACAGATCTTCTTCTACCTTTCACATTTAGTATCCATTGATAGTATTCTTCGTATTACATTATCATAAGTCTTCATAAAAAAAGCAATAGAACGTACCCTATTTAAATGAATCGAAGTAGTAACAAAAGTACAAGTAATAGAGTACAAAGATCCTATCACTGAATGGAAAGGCAAGCGTGCATTTCACTAAGTATAAAATGGTTGTGGGGATCAACTGCAGCATCAGTCAACAGTAAGAAGTCGTACCAGCACCCTAAACCTACCAACATGATCGCTTATGTAAGTTTTAACTATTATATTTTGTAACTTTTGACATAACTTGTAACAGGAAATACGAATTCAGGACATCAAAACTTTTTCTAACGATGACTGTACGATATACGATAGAGTATGATATAGGACAGTTATTCTCACAGATCGAGGATACATTTACATTTTATATCTATGGTTATTCAAGTCAATTTCACTATTTAATAACAACGTTAACTGCCAGTGGCACGTTAAATAGTGGTTGAAGATTTATAAACAAAATTTTGAATTTCGAACACAATAACCCTTTATCTGCCACACGGTTTGCATAGTACTTGAATATCGTAGTGAGTAAAATAATATTCGGTAATTAATATTCAGGTCAACTTGTTGTAACACAGCCAATCCTTTGAAATTTCAGAAAACAGCAGCACTCCTTGTTCTGGCCATATGCGCCAGCGCCCGCCCTTCTGAAGATTGGGAACCGGAAGGTCACTCATATTCAGAGCACACGAAACCTTACCACGTGACGGTAGTGAAGCAAATCGGCGTCCCGATTCCACATCCCGTGGCTGTCTCCGTCCCGCAATACGTGAAGATCCCCATCCCGCAACCGTACCCAGTCCATGTGACTGTGGAACAGCCGATTCATGTGCCTGTATACAAAGTAAGTAAAGTTTATATAACCAAATGTAACCTTTTAAAAAAAAAACTATAATTTGTTAGTTTTATCTTATAATTAATTAATTTCTTCCTAAGAAAAAATAACCATTGTTCATTAAACATTTGTACTTTACTTAGTTTAGCTAATACAAAAAAACATGAACTTTTCACAACCGTAATAAAATTAAACGTGTATTCTACAACAATTCTAATTTTAACAATAAAAAAATATAAGTTTTAAAATTTTCGCGTTCCATTACTAATTTAAGAATAAAAAGAGATTAAACGCGTCATTATTTGGCAAAATACCTTTTTCCCGAAGTTTCGGCTGGGTTACACCAGCCTTAGTCACGGATAGACTGACGGTGCGCGGCGTCTTCGGCTTCGAGTGGAGGCGTCCTGTTGAACTACCCTCACTACTTCTTTATATTTGTCATAATCACTAGACACAATACTAACGGTGTCCTCGGGTGCGTTCAGTGGAGAAACTCGAGAGCTGTATTATCCTATGACTGTAATCCATGCAGGCGACAGTTGTTTATCCATCCTCACGATTAAAGTTCTTATGCTTTTTTAAATTTCAATCGCTTCAATCTACGGTAATATTGGCGATCGGTGGACAAAACCTTAGGCTAGTGGAGCTCAACGTCGGGAAAAAGGTATTTTTCCAAATAACCACGCGTTTAATCCCGTTCTATATTTAAATTGATAAAAAAATATTTAATAAAGTATTATTATAGTGTTTATTTGCAAAATTAACAACAAATACTTACTTACTCTATGCATGGAGTGATAAAAGTCAACCATAAAATACTTATACAACAGTGTTTATTCAATCTATAAAGCATGCACTATGTGGTAAATCTGTGTAATAAATAATGACTTAATTATATAATAAAATAAGAAACATTCACACTTAAATGGTAATTACAACAACAAATTGTAAGAGCAGATACTAGTATGTTTATAAAAGCATAAAAATTATACCTAAGCAATCTTAAAGTTAAACGAACTTAATTTCTTCTTACAATGACAATCGTCGTATCGTGAGACAAGTTACATAATTTCAATAAACTACCGTCAACACAGTAACTCACGTGTTTTTCTGCGTTCGATACGGTTCATGCATCCAATCTGATCTGTGACATAAGTACTGTAATTGCGTCAATAAAAAGATTATTATATAATCTTTCTTCTGGCTGGCACGAAAGTAAAAGTAACAGTTCACTAGAGCGTGCGTTCTTTTTTTAAAACGTTCCCGCTACTGACAGATGACTTACCACTATCCACAGATAATAAAAGCGTACATTAAAAATATGTGTTACTTTCCCACTATATCAGTTACACTATCAGGTTAAACTATCAGTTACATTTGTATTATTTTCCGCATGATTAATATTTTCTTTTTTTTATCTTAATAGGTTGTTCCTCAAGTGGTAGAAAAGCCAGTGCCTTACACAGTTGAAAAGCCAGTACCTTATGAAGTTGAAAAACCTTATCCAGTTGAAGTTGAGAAGAAGGTTGAGGTGCCAATTCCCAAGCCATACCCCGTCCACGTACCAGTATACAAACACATTTACCACCACAAAGGAGGCAAACACTAAAAAAGCAATTTAGAAGACGAATTAAAAAGAAACCTCTGTACATAATAAGAAAAAGAAGAAAGCTTACTTTGTAAGCCATGTCTTTTTTTGAAACGAACCTTTTTGGTAATAATCAGAAGGGCCGGGCTTAGTCCCATGTTGTAAATACAAATTTTAGGGCTACAGTGTAGATCTGGTGGAGATGTATTTCCACCAGCTATGACTACAGATTGTTTTGTGATATTTATTGTGTGTAAGCCATTTTGTTGTGTGTTGCTGTTGTTTTCGATAATCATTGTTGACTATTGTATAATTGTTGATTAATTGTAAGTGTTTAATTATACTTTTGATAAAAAAACTTACACCTACATTGCATTATTACCTACATAAAATATTCCCAACTTAGAAAAAAACCGTATCTTAAGAGCGTTCTCAAATATCAAAATATATTTAAATTATTACGTCTTTGGTTATTAAACGTATTAAACGTTTAATGGAGACGTAAGAACTTTCACTGCCTCGGTCAAGGCCCAGGCCGATGACTTGGACCTTGCACTAGCCACATTATGTTACAATCTCTTACATTTCACATACATCGCTGCTTCTCTATCCCTATATTATTCGATTTCGCCTTTCTAAACTGCTATATATTACAGTGGTTTAAAAATAAACATCTCGCCATCAACCACATTGATTATCTTGAAGTACACTCACCTGCAAAATTGTATGGATACCTCAAGTTCCACCGTGTTAACTCCATGTGTACTCAAGTAAGTGCACGTTCATAGAACAAAACTAGATGGCGTGGTTAACTGAACTAGTAAGATTAACGTTGCAACACAATCGATATTTCGACCATTTGATACATGGATCTCTAGATCAATTTGTCGAGGTTCCAGGTGTCATCCTCATAGTGTGACGTTCGAATCTGATGGAGTCTGTGGCTTTTGTTATGCTTATTTTTATATTTTTGTTATATTATTAGTTGTCTCATATTATAAATGAATAAAAAATGAGTATCTGTAACCAGAAATGAAACAACTTTTGTTTTTAAAAATTGTTATTTATTTCTTATACAATATTTAATTTAGCTTAATTGTTTACTCTGTTAACAATATTACGTTTGTAACAATAAAACAAATACCTAACTTATTATTGAAGTCGTAGATTAAGTATTCGATTTTGAAATCGAAAAGAAGATTGAAGCTTTAACCACAATAAAATCAGTTGGGTTAAACAGTGACACAATACAGTAACCATAATTTTAAACTAGAGGCGGCGTCAAAGGGTTTTGCACTTTTGACAATTCTGTGGTTTTAATTGCTTATCAATAATTTAAAATTCCAGTAGCTTCATTAAGAATAGTGTGTTTGTATTTATAACACAAGTCAACAAAAAAAAACTTTGTCTGATTTTTTACATTGAAAAATAACCAAAAACTAAAATAAAAAAAAAGTTTGCTTTTGTATTTTATACGATGATGAATAAAATACACGATTTTTGCAAAATGCTTAGAGGTTACCTTACTTAATAAGCAAACTTTACGAGATAAAAATATTATTTCTTTTATAAATTAGGTGTCAGAAATCAAAATCGGGTACACAGAACTCAGGCACAAAATTCGTGTTGACTTGTGTAATATTTATCATACCTAAAAAAAAGTAGTTCAGAAACGTAAACAGCAAAAATCAGTTTTAATGTTGTTTTGAATACTAATGTACGCTTATTATTAACCCGGTCCCCACTATGTCAAGTGTATGGTTAAATATTTGGTGTAACTTTTTCGATAATGGCTTGCGTGCGGGGACGCATTGAATCTATCCGATTTTTGCAGAGATTTTAACCACGAATACTGTCCCAACATATTTTGATACAATGATCCTCTAATGTCTCTGTAGTTCGTTCATTCTGAATTTCCCAATTTTGGACAATGATATCCAATTGATTTTCAATGGGATTTAAATCCGGTGATCTAGAAGGCCAAGGAATAACATTAATGTTATTGTGCTGGCGAAACCACTGTCACACATCATGCGAACGGTGTATTGAACAATTATCTTGCACAAACGTTATTAACGGTGATTCTTCCTCTGGATATACACTTCGAACGGTGGGTAACATGGTCTCTTCCAGCATTTCCACACTATTTGCTCAACTGGGTAGTCTGATTAGATCACCCGGGTCGGCACTCATCCACCCCCACATTTTCACTGTTATGAGACCCGACATGATATTAGGCACTATGTAAGCACTATTATATCGCGTAGAAATTATTTCGACGCTACAAACTTAGACGTCCGTGTTGGCTGGTTCTAAAAGTCTTTTCATCAGTAAACATAACATTACTCCAATCTAAGTCTAAGTGCTCCAAACAGAACTCTAACCTTGCTCATTTATGATCTTATGTTAGCAAGGGTTTGACAGCATGCCAACGATAATGCAGACCCTCTCTATGAAAAACACGACGAACAGTATCCACAATTTTGTAAAATAATCCGGCGTAGTGGTTCGTCGGCACGAATCCATTTTGCTCATACTCCCTTACCATAGCTTCACGGTGTGGTGAGTCTATGAGCTTTGGCCTACCTGTTCTGGGATGGTGGAACAGAGACCCTTCCTCTTCGAATCGCCGTACCCATAAAACCACTGTTTTCTCTGTAACAAATTTTAGAAATATGGAGTTATCATTAAGGTTTATAAATTAATACAAAATATATATTTTTACATAATATAATAAGATAGGAAGACATTAAATAACCAACTTACTTTTACACCGGCTTCTCTAGCGATTTCTGACAAATTTTTGGCTTCATTATGCACTGCAATTATTTTGTATTTTTGTGACAAAGTTAATATTACACGTTTACGTCATTTTTATTAATTAATTAAACTGTTTACAGGAAATTGCACAAGACGCAGTTAACGAATAAACCAGTGTAATTGTTTGTAAAAACCAATCCACCCTAACCTCTTAAGTTCTAATACTATGCGTTTCCTGGAAAAATAATCTCATAAACTGGTATTAAATTTCGAAGCGGTAGGTAATTGATCTTTCGATAGTCGAATGGCACATGCAGCTCGCTGTAGCAACTCATCAATGAGTTCCGAGTTCGATAGATACACACGGATACGAGTAGATGGCGTCAACTCTCGCCTCATAGCATTTTGGTCCAGAATTGTCCATGCACTTTTGCAGCACACCGTACCTATAAACACAATTAATTATTAATAGAATAAACAACATCATATAAATATCAACTTACATTATATAAAATAAACTTTTAAGATATTTCAGATTGTATTGCAATAATGAGGATTAAGTAGCGCAAGTCCCAGGTTCGATTACCGAAATAACAAACTCTGGTTTATAAATATATTTGACTACCCCTTTGGAAACAAGTGTCGAGAAGATATATTATGGTTATAAATATAATAAAAATTATGTTTTTCACAAACAATATTGATTTTTAAACATGGGCGTAGCCAGCTTTCGGATTAGGGAGGGGCAGGCTTGGCTAGGGGGGGCAGACCTGATAGAAAATGTCATTTTAATATAGTAAACATGTTCATTTTGAGCCAATTCCTTCAGGTAATGGGCACCTAAGGAGGGGGGGGGGCGGCTGCCCCCCCTGCCTGTACCTCTCTACGCTATTTTTAAATCTGTTATAACGTCATGGAAGACTACGATAAGAATATGACTCATAAAGTTACCTCCAAGTGATTATATTCTCTTTGGGTACCTCGTAAGTATTATGAGTTCAACAGGGTTAATAGAGGTGAATGTTGTTAATTTAATAACTCAGAGAAAAATTGCGGTTCCAATAAAAGCGGCGTCGTCACAGCGGGACGTCTGCGCCATTTGCGGGTTATATGCCCACCTCTGACTGCAGTATGATAACATATGTGTACCACGACATATTCGTAGATTATACACGGAGCTGATGCTTTCTACATCTTTAGGTCGTTTATTACTTGCTTATTGTTTGCTTTGTTACTGTTTATTGTTTTACCTTCAAAAATATCGAAATTAACATACATAAGAATTTATCTCCTGATTGGCCCCCTACGAGATGATTTTTCGAAAACGGTAAAATACGTCAAGCTTAATTTTCAACCTAAAGGCCTACTACCAATTTTTAAGCATTAAACTTCAAAATTGTTGGACACGAATTTTGAGACACAAGTTTTCCACGCTTTGCCTGCACAGCGGAACGTGGGATGTTTGCACGACCCGTGTAATATGAGTCTTCAGTACTGTCATCTGCATAGCAATGTATGTTGTTGATGTCCAACCTAGCCTAGGAGACAACACAGAGCCTTGCGGAACACCAGCATTAACGTCCATGCTATCAAAGCAACTACCGTAAACTACGGCTCGTATACGTCTGCCGGACAAAAACCTAGCCACCAATTTTCACAAACCCTCGGGCACACTTCGTAAGATGGCAACTTCAATATAAGACCCCGGTGCCAGATCCGATCGAACGCCTTCGCTATGTCCAAGCTGCATGCCAATGCCGCCCCCTGACTTTCAATGGCTAATACCCATCTGTGTGTGAGATAGACTAGAAGGTCACCAATTGGGCGACCGTGGCGAAAGCGATATTGACGGTCGCTGACCAGGTCGTGTTTTTCTAGGTATCCCAGAAGCTGTGTGATGATCACACGCTCCATCACATTGGAGAGGAGAGAGGTAATAGCGATGGGCCTGTAATTCGATGGCTCTGATCTATCGACCTTTTCAAAATATGTATCCAATTTTGTACTAATAACACCTATGCTAGATTTATGGAAATTAATATTCACTTCACTAAAGACCGATGGCCTAAGGATGGTAGCCGGAAGTGGCTGAATAAGAAAGGCAGAGGACCGAGTGTGGTGGAGTTCCTTAGAAAGGCTTATGTCTAGTGGTGTACTGATATAAGCTAAATGATTGTAAGTAACCCTGTATCTTGTATAACCTTACCTTATAGAGTATACAACGGAAGCAGAAAAAAAAAACAAGCAAGATTTTCAACAGAACAAATTAAAAAATAAAGATAACTTAAACGACCCGTAGGTAAGGCTCGACTGACTAATTGTTGTTGTAGAGGATTTAACTAAAACCATTACAAAAACCCGAATAAATTAAGTAAAAAAGGAATAATTGTTAATTCCTCTACTGACCGATTGGTTCCGCCCGTCCTCCGCAACCACCAGTTGTTTGTTACGATTTATTAGGGTTCAGTTGCAAAATTCTGATTCATATTTTTGGGTTAGTCAAAAAAAGTCAAACCCGAAAACTAAACTTTTGTTTTTTTTTATACAAGCTTACGGTCCGCCTGATGGTAAGCGGTCACCGTAGCCTATGGACGCTTGCAACACCAGGGGTATCGCTCGCACGTTGCCGATACTTCAAAAATATAATTACTTCTTTCTTAAAGAAACCCATACTGTATTCCTTATAGAAAACCTTGGCAGGGAGCTTATTCTACAACCCAAGCGTTCGCGGGAGGAAGTTTCTCTGAAACCGCACTGTACGCGACCATTTCGGTTCTAAAGTGTGAGAATAAATTTCCTGCCGATGGCGAGCAGTGCGATGGTAGAAAGTAGCCGTGGGCATCCTTTCGAACAATTCCTCAGAACACATGCCATTGTACAAGCGGTAGAACACACACAGGGAGGCAAAGTCTCTCCTCAGACTTAAGGGCTCGATACGGCAAGTGAGTTTGGGATCAATCGACAATTCTCACAGCACGTCGTTGAACCGAGTCAAAAGGGCCAAACAGCAGTACTCCATATGAGTCCGAACTTGCACCTTGCAGAGCAGCAACCTTTGCCCCAGCGTAAAGTATTGCTTCGCTCTGTTAAATACACCAAGGTTTTTGGACGCCAGCTTCACTTTTCTTGTAAATGATCTCGAAACTGAATATCGCTGGAGATGTCAACACCAAGGATTCCAATGCTCTTGGAGATAGAGAGGGGAGTGTTCCGGAATTGTGGGACCATAGTAAAAGGGGTTTTTTTAGCGGTGAACGCGCAGAATTGTGTCTTCGTAGGGTTGAAACGGACTGATATACTCTGTATATAATAAAATAAGTAAACTGTAACTTACTGTTACTGTGGCTCTTAGGAAAAAAAGTATTGATACATTTTTTATAGATAATTTTATGATCTACAATTTTTGTCTGAGCTAATTTTATGATAAAACCTACCGTTTTGCTGAAAATCGCGAAAATCCTATTTTTTTGACCTTTGACCTCGAATAAAATTTTTTCCAGGTACGGATCGATATGGACTTTTTAAATTTTATTTATAATTATGTTTTGAACAATTTTACCAACTTTCAGCTTTTTGGGAATTTTTGTGTCTTCAGTATTTTTAGTAACTAATAGTTGTTTATATATTTTGAGTACAACAAAATTAAATTCAAAAACGCTAAATTTATAATAATTTCAAAAATTTATACATTACAATAATATGGAGACCTTTACCATGGATGCTGCACTTAGGGTATTCATTTACAAACTTCGTCAAAATTCACGCATAATCTTTTTTTATATAACACTGAAGTGGCAAACAAGCCAATGGTCCACCTGATGGTAAGCGGTCACCGTGGCCTATGGCCTAATCTAACATCGCAACAATGTCCAGCAGACATGCTGTATTTGGGCTAGTGTAATTTTACACAAATAACGCTATAGATTTGATAAGCGTTAATTTAAAACAAAATATTTGGCCAAAATACTTATTAAGTAATATATTTGTGAGTACTATTTTGTACATTTTAAAATGATTATACGGATCCCGAATAATTTTAAAAATTCGGCCCTGGCGCGTTCTGTCAAGAAACGCATGCACCTGCCAGCCCCCCGCCGGGCTGCCAGGTCTTTTGCCTTCACCCGACGGATTAATGCCAACGTTCGATGCATTTTTGTAAAAAAAAAACACAAATCAAATTGGTATTTTTTAAAGACCATTAGGGATACTTTCGAGTAGGTACTACAGGTATTGATCGTTCCTAAACATATCCGAACCCTTTACAAACTCTACATGGTACAACTTTAAAAAAATGGCCAAAAGCGTGTCATACACGCATTCAGCTAGGGTTCCGTAGATTAAGAATTATTGGGGATATATGTATCTCAAAAACTTATGAACTGATTCTTTCCAAAACAATATTATTTGGTAGTATTTATAAAGCCCTATTAGTATGTGTTTTTTGCATATTTCTAAATTACGCGGTTTAAAAGTTAGAAGCACAAACTTTTCTATCATGTAAGCCTACTCGCAAAATATAAATTTTACAGAAATAATTTTTTAAAAACCTAAGATGCATTTTAAAACGTTACACACATGATGGAGTCCAAGAAATAAAAACGGTTTAATGTTGGCTACCCACAAAAATATTTTTTTCTTAATTTCTATAACACATCTACATGGCGGATCATAAAGGACACATCTTTGTACAGTTTTAGAAATATAAGACTGTGACATAGGTACGGACGCACGGACATGACGAATTAACAAGGGTTCCGTATTTTGCTATTTGGCTACGGAACCCTAAAAACAAAGTTTATTTTCAGGGTCAGTAAATCAATAAAAAAATTGGCCAAGGGCGAGTCGAATTCGCGCACATTATCTATAAAAACGGCAAAAAAATCAATTTTGTTTATTGGGAGCCCCCTTAAATATTTATTTTATCCTGTTTTTTAGTATTTGTTGTTATAATGGCAACAGAAATACACCTCCTGTGAAAATTTCAACTGTCTAACTATCACGGTTCATGAGATACAGCCTGGTGACAGATGAACGGATGGAGGGACGAACGGACGGACAGCGGAGTCTTAGTAACAGGGTTCCGCTAATTACCCTTTGGGTACGCAACCCTTTAAAGACTTAGTTACTAATAAATAAGTGTCAGAGTACTTTTGCATCAGCTCTTTTTTTATTTATTGACGTGGTCTTATAAATTGGTTTGCCGGGTGACACTTCAAGAAACTGCGTTACGCTCCGCTCACGTTATGCGCTCACAATGAGAGCGAGTGAGAGGCACGCGCCCGCCTAAGAGCGAGAGAGACAGACATAAAATCATTGTCACGTAAAACTTTCGCCCGTATACCGACTTTACAGGCAACCAGTTTTTTTTTTTCTAATCAAGCAAAATTACTTTCTAATTCATTAACAATTCACAAACTCACGAGTATGTAACTTCTAGTGGGAACCACAGGCAAACGCTGGATGGAGCTAAAAAGGATAACTGGTTTTAGTAGACAACTTTGCTACACTCACTCCGCAATACTGTTAGGTAAGTTACCCCAAAAAAATATAAGTCCCCTAACATACAAATAAAAATTTTTTTTACTGCATAGATACCTCAAAAGCTGCTGGTTAACATTATAAATGACCCCATTGCTTATGTCACAAATTTGTAGAGTACCAAAATAATAAAACTTAGTATTTTGATAGTAAAATGTCTTATACTGCCAGAGGTAAAAAATCCCAAGTTATGGTAGTATTTTGCTAACCAACCTAAAAATCGGTCAAGTGCGAGTCAGACTTGCGCACCGGAAGTTCCGTACCACCATTTACGTTATTTAAGTACACAAACAAAAACAAAAAATGGGCTGCTAAAAAGTCACCCAGCCAATGACTGACCAACCCCGATGTTGTTTAGCTTTGAATATTGTTTCTAACAAAAAAATGCGTTACTGTTTCTCTTAATAATCGCTAGGTGACGCTGATACGGTACTGTAAGGTCGTAATGGCTCAGGCCAGTCTCACAGATGGCCGGTTTTTATTCATTGTTGTTATACTTAAGAGCTCACAGTATATAAAAAATTAAGCTTTTTAAATGTATTTCTGTTTTTACGATAGAGCAAAAACAACGATAACTTGTTTCTTTTGTGGGGTGCCCCCCTTAAATTTTTACCTTTTTCATTCGTTAATTATTCCGCCAATCCGCCATTATAACACATAGTTTGTGAAAATTTCAGTTTTCTACCTACTTTGGTCTTAAAGATTATCCCTTTAATGGTTAGACCTTTGATTATTAACCTGACAATAATCAAAGGGTTAGACAGACAGCCATGCAGTCAGGCTTATTAGTAAGGATCTAGATATGAGCTCCGATGGCCAATTTCACTGCGACGGCGTGGTCTCTTAATTACGGCGGCTTTTCGGCGGCAACGTAGCCGTGGGGTCAAGATTTTTTTATCAGGAATCGAATTCTTTAAAAAAGAACTTGGTATAAGAGAAATCTTAACATCGATATATAAGTACTAGCTACTGCCCGCGACGTCGTCTGCGTGAACGCAGCGAATCACTTTTTGTGAACAAAACCATAGCGCGATCTAATTCGACACCAACGCCGTCTAGTTAGCAAATAGGAAACATTTTTATATAATGAAAAATTATAACGTATCTAAGTTATGACTTTACACGTTTTTTTAACATAAAATAAATGGCTATGTGTGAGTAGAATAATTAATAATTCAGAAGCAAGTCAAATATGCGTCGTTAGATTAGACATTGTTACAGAATGCGTTGAAGAAATAAAGGTTCACTGCTCGTTCCCCGGTGATAGCGCGATAATATGTAGCCTATATGGTGACCTGACTTCTTAATAATATTCGTGCCAAATTTGAAGTAAATCCATGCAGTACTTTTTGAATTTATCCCGAACATACATACAGACAAACAGACAAAAATTCTAAAAACTATATTTTGGCTTCGGTATCGATTGTAGATCACACCCCAAGTATACTTTTAAAAAAATATTTATGTACAGTTTTGCCTTTCCTACCATTTTATTATATGTATAGATCATAGATATATATTAAAAGCAGCCAAAACAATTCGACTTCTAAGGAGGTGAAAAGGGGGCTGGAATTTATATGAAAATCTGTCTTTTTTAAGTTCAATCCATAAAAATCAGTATTCAACTTTTGACTAAAAATAAAAAATGATATGTTTTAATGTTTCTGGAAAATCATCCCGTAGGGGGTAAAATAGGACATTTGTATGAAAATTTGGTTATTTTTGTAAATAAACCCATAGAAATTGGTATGTTCACTTTTGGTTGCAAGTAAAGAATTTTGTGTCGCAGCATTTTTCGAAATTCACCCCTAAGTGGGTAAAGAAGCATGGCAAAGTTTGTATGGGAAATAATAAATTAATGATCAAATTTACTTAAAACTTAGAATGAATGGTCATGATGCTAACACAGCTATAATGGAACAAAGATTTCAACATTATAGAATATGGGTTATTAGGGGTGGCAAAATTTGTATATGGGATTAAATCATATGGAATCGAAATAAAAGAAACCTCATAGCGTTGTATAAATTTCAACACATAAGGTGAGAAAGGTGATAAAAAAGTTTATATTGAATAAAATCTTTCTATGCTCAATTAACTTGAAACTTAGAATACTTATATGCGTTTCAAAACAATCCAAAAACGAAGATTTTTGGGGTTTACAAAATCAACCTAATAGGAAAAGGGGGATGGTATAGTTTGTTTGTAATTGGGATTTTTTATGGGATATTTCCACGAAACTTGGTATCGATGCTCTTCAACATAAATCGAAAACACTTGTTTTGTTTTTTTTTTCGAAATTCCATCACTAAGAAGAGCAATAGGTAAGTTTTTATGGGTTTTGTAAATATTATTCTTACAAATTTATACAAAACTCAGTATTAATGCTCTCCAACACAAACAATATGATAGGTGGTAGCCAATGTAAATTTGATGAGGGTCATGTTGCTATGGTTGTGAGCAGAAAAGCAAGTCGATACTAACTTTCTGCTACGACGGCGCGCCGGCGCGGCGCTCATATATCTCTAAGGATCGGTTGGCACCCTTTAGGTATAGACCCCTAAAAAAGAATTATCAAAATCCGATTACTATTTTTTCAGAAATACGTTGACAAACATACAAAAATATAAACATACATACGCTTATGTTTGGCACATTTGCTAAGTAGCCCACATAGGCTAACATAATCATAAGAAATTGTGTTATTCTAACAATATTACACATACGAGTTGAATTTGTAACCTCTTTTTTTGTGAAGTCGGTAAAAATGGAGCTCAACTTTTGGAACACTTCCATACCCATGTACCGCAAGATTACCAAATCAATCCTTTACACAAATTCTTACGATCACACCGAAACCGTTGGAAAAGTCTGTTAGAGCAAAAATATAAATAAAAATAATAATATTCTACATTTAAAACGCCACTAATTCTAAGTAATACAGTTTATAATTAGAGCAATTTATAACGTTGGAACAGTTCCGGAAATGTATTTTGGCACAGTTGTAAACAAAGACGGGAAAATTTGCACGTGAAATCTGGATAATTTCGCGCGCTCTGTCAACAAACATGCCAGTTCTTACCAACTTCATTGAAACAAATGTATTATATCGAAATTGCAATAACTGACCATCACCGTTGCGTAATTTATACAAACCGTATCAAAACAAAGCTGAAATCACTACGAATCTATATAAATAAATACCTAAATGTTAAATTCTATTCTTTAGGAAGCGCATCACAAGAACGGGTGGACCGATTAGGATAATTTTTACATGAACATCGTCATAATGTTTTTAAGGAAAGAAAATTGTACGGAACGTTAGAAAATTCGGAAAAAATTGAAAATGCTTTTTCTGTCTGGAACTGGCAATAGTTTATTATTTTGTTTTAAGCATTGAGTGTTGTAATTAATTATTAGTTCCAGGTGTTTTATTCTACCGCTTATTACTTATTGATATATATTCGGTTTCAAAGGTTCGACATAAACGAAATCTGATTTTTAATTGGAACAAGCTTTTAATTAAAAAAATTCTGTATAAATTGTGTGACGTGTAACAACTTGTTATAAGAATATTTTAAACTTCTCTTGAGGGAAGTTATTATAATAGGTCCAGCGGTTTGTTTTTATCGCCAAAAAACTGTTTTTTTTTTAAACACGCAAAAAATATTCTTTACAGAAGTTGCTCGTGCTACCGAAACAATTTTTTACAAAAAATAAATAGGCTACTTAAAATAAGTATTTTTCCGTTCCTAATTTGTATTAATAATTATAAAGGTTATAAAAATAGTTAGGCTATGGGTGTCTGAGGTCATTTTTGAAAAAGGGTCTCTTGCCCAAAATAGTTTGGGAATCCCTGCTCTAGATACATTTCATCAGAAGCCGTGTTGCGGCGATAGGCTCACCCCCTGTCACGCAGGTCTTACGCCGCAGTGAAAACACATGTCAAAAATGTTACGAACCAATTATTTAGAACTTATTATAAGCTATTTTTAGAACAGTACGTATTACAAAGGAATATAGCTGTGAGTTGTAGATAGCGTTACTGCTAAAAACGGTCACTTTAAGTAGAAACGCTATCTAAAATTCACAGGTATATTCTATGAACGACTTACTAAAAATATTATGATTAAATTAAACGGGTCTTACCACGATATGTTTTATTTACTTATTCTACATTATTGAATTCTTATTATATTTCGGTAATATTTGGTTTTAAATATTGAACGGTTCTTACCTTGGCAAGACCGGTTTACCTAAATTGTTCTAGCTAGACTAATGAATCTAGGAGTGAATGACTTATCATGATATTTCCTCTAGAGACTGTAGAGTTAAACTAAGCTCTCGTTAACTAAAACACGTCTTCAAATCCGGCTCAACTTATGAAATAGGTGTTAGTACTAGTAGACATACGGTCAAAGCAAACCTCTCAAAACAGCTAGAAGAAAAAAAACTCGAGGTAGAAGCCGGGCTACTACCAAAGGTTTTGATGTAATAGCGGGTTATACTGAGAACCTCCCGCGCGACGTCTCATTTTCAGTGCTCACTTCTGCGCTCTATGACGTCCTCGCAAAAGGTGGAAGGAAAGTCAAGCTTTAGTTTTGGTGCTGTTGTCAGATCGATCTTTATAACGATATAACTGATGAAGCTTTCAAAAGTACGTGCTTTTATGTCGCGATTTTTCTGGAATGCCCGCCGGAACGACAAGAAAGACGTTTATCGAATTCACGTCAAAATAAAGTCACACTTCTAACCTCTCGAATATCTGTTTCTGCTAACTGTACTTTTGCATCATGTGGTTACTGTGACCACGCAATCACCTAACAAGGGTATAAATTTACTTTCTTTTTTAACGTCGAAAAATTCGTCAGCAACAAAAGGAGCGTGAATATGTTAGTTCACGACCAGTTAGTGGACTTGTATTGTTTAAACTTATATTTTCCATAGCTAAGAGTCTATTTCTGTGAAATTATAAATAATTTGTTTTACAGTATACTTTAAATTAACGATAGCTCATGAATAATATGTTCAGTTATTTATTAATAAAAAAAGTTTAATAATCTTAAAATGCCTTTTTTTTAGTTCTCGGACACCTACAGCCAGTTTTCGCCCATATTTTTCGACCACTTTGAAGCCACTGAAAATGGGGCCTTAAGGCATTGACTGAAGGTCAAAATAAAACGCAAGAGATTGATAAATATTTATAACTTACAATATGGGCAAACATATTCGGATTGTGCCGCTTCTGCATATGAATTATTTTTTAAATAACCATCTCTCACAATGATCACATCCAATGTTTTTTTCTAAGTTGTCCTCTACGTCGCTGACCAAATTTTCAGAACATTCACTACATTTTATAATTTTGTATTGCGAAGATTAGATAACCATCTGTTTTGAGCTGCTCTTCTGTGTAACTTTCTTCTTCTTTAATACTTTGCTTTGTTTTTCTTTACTTTTTCTTTCTTTTTCATCTTCTCTTAATTGCGTTCTGCGTCTTTCTTCGTTTAGTTTGTTTTCTTTGTCTTCATCTTTCTTGATGTAAAACTCCCACCATGCACTCGAAGAAAAAGTACTAGGTAACTTAGATCTATTTCTTTTATTTATTCTTGGAATTTGTGGATCAAGATAAAGAAAATGTTACTTAAAGGCGTCATCAAAAGATAACTTGTGCTGAATTTTATATGTCTTCTCATCTGCCTGAGAGTCCTTGAATTGCCACCTCTACGTCAATATCCTCAATTATTACTATTTCATTATATGAGATCTCATCCATCTGAAGATCTTTATGTTTTATCAGTTTTTTCATGATTATATTTTCGTTGAATGGGGTTGATGATTCACTTTACACGACTGTAGTAGACGCATCTGCTTTTTCTTACTGAACATGATGGATTTCGGCTGGTACTGTAAATGATCTGCATTTTCTGATATTCTTTAGGATTTACTTAAGCAGAATGAATACTGGCATCAGTAATTATTTCAGTGGTAAGAATGTTAAAGTTTTGATCAGAGGAACTATATGGCTCGAGGGGCTCATGCTCATTGCTAGGAATTACTACATCATTACAGTCAAATTTAAATTCAAATAGTTTATTTCTCAAAAATAGGATACAATATCACTTTTTTGACGTCAGTATAATATGCAAGGAATTCATAAACTACTACCGTTTCGGGATCAAGATGGCGTTCTGGGGAGAAGAAACTGCGAAAGAAACTCTCCAGCTGTCGCTGTTTTCAATTTTAATTATAACAATTTGTACATTTCCAAACATAAGTTTTTATCTATAAGAAAGTCTTTAATTGAATAGTAAGCTTTTTAGACAAGTTTCTGTTTAACAAAATTTTTAAACTTTTTTAAATTCAGTTTACATACTTCTGCAGGGATTTTGTTGTAAAAACGGACACATTGTCCTTTAAATGATTTATCAATTTTTTCAAGCCTTGTGTGGATCAGAGCCAGTTTGTGTCTATTTCTTGTATTTAGATTATGAACATCACTATTTTTTTCAAAAAGATTAATATTCTTATGAACATACATTAAATTATCAAATATATATTGACCAGGAAAATTTAGTATATTCATCTCTTTAAATTTATCCCTTAAAGAGTGTCTGTTAAATAAATTGTATATCGCTGGAATAGACCTCTTCTGCAGTACAAATATTGTCTGTATATCAGCTGCGTGTCCCCATAATAAGATACCATAGGACATCACGCTATGAAAGTAACTAAAATATACTAGCCGGGCTGTGGCTTCGTCTGTAAGTTGACGAATCTTTTAACCGCAAAATCTGCAGAGCTAAGTCTATTCGCCAATTCAACTTCTTCGGCAAGAATGCTAGCACTTTGGTTGGAAGTTGCGGAAGTTCGTGGTATTTTATATTTAGAACGGCGATTTGCAAGACTTTTTTCTCTAGCCTTATGAATTTCTTCTAATATTACTTCAGCGTTTATGTTTCGCTCGGATATGTCTTGTTGAATTAACGAGATAATTTTAGTAGCTGAGGCAAAATCTTTAGCAGTTACTGTATTCCTACTTGAGTTAGAAAATCTGACTTTGCGTTGAATATCTTTAAATAATTTATCCTTAAATAAGGACTCCGTAGATTACACGAAATATGTAAAAGTCAGAAGTTGTATTGGACTGTAATGATGTAGTTATTCCTAACAAAGAGCATGAGTCCGCTGAGCCACATAATTCCATATCTCTCTCTGCACAAAACTTTAACACTCTTACCACTGAAATTATTACTGATGCCAGTATTCATTCTGTTGAAGGAAATTCTGAAAATATAAGTTTTCCTGATTGCGGGTCATATATATCGCTCAACAATATAGCTTTGATGATGTTTGGTTAATTAGAATTGTCACAAAATTATAATAAATCACACAGTGACCAGTCTCGGTCTGAAAATCAGTGCAGATCATTTACAGTATCAGCCGACGTCCACCATGTTCAGAAAGAAAAAGCAGATGCGCCTACAACAGTTGTGTTAAGTGAATCATCAACCCCATTTAATGAAAATATAATCATGAAAAAACTGATAAAACATAAAGATCTTCAGATGGGTGAGATATCTTATAATGAAATAGTATCAAATGAGGATATTGACGCAGTGGTGGATAAAACCAAGCAATTTAAGGACTCTCAGGCAGATGAGTTAATTATTTCCCACAGTTTAATATGTATATTTATTTTTGGGCGCATACTAATGTGTTTTCGACCACTAAAACCTAATAAAAATTATAATTGCCGTGGACGGAAAATAGCGAGTTCTCGACCACTAAAATCTAGCAAATTAAATAAAAAAATGCTGTAGCCGTTAACTAATCAGTTCACGACCGTCAAAAATGAATATTTTTGTATGAAACAAAATTAATGGTCGTCAACTGATCAGTTCGCGACCATCTTTTAAACATAATTAAAATGAGTTTAGACTATGATATATACTATGAATTTTGCTGTTCGCAATCTGACGTCTAAATTTCACAAAACTTGTTGAAACGATAAACCAATTTGTATTTCACGCCATACCATGCAGTAACATAAAAAAAAACAAATGTGATTAGACCAAAACAGCTAGTTTCCGAACGGGCGGTCGCAAGCTGAGGGAAGCATCATTTTAGGGTGTTAGTTTACCGACCATCCATTATTTTAATAAAAAAACATATTTTTATTAATAAAGATTAGTTATAAGCAAACTATTAAGATATTTTGATTTCACAAACATAATATCTAGATGTTAATATAATTAGAAACACGCTTTACTTGCGCTTAAAAATATGGCGCCTCACTAATTTTAGTTTACTTTTGGTACAACGTGTATGTAGGCTCCAGATTGTGGGCTCACTGTGATGTACCAAGTAATCATTGGTCGACATACGACATCGCGGGGAAGGGGAACTGATCGATATTATGTTTTGAAACAAAGGTGATGACTGGCTAGGTTCATTTAGACTATTTTTTAAATTTTACGTAAAAGCGGTCGCAAACCAGTGGTGGTCAGCGAACAAGCATAATCACCCGATATAATTCTCCACCCATTTAAATATATGTGATAGGTTTCCTTGATCCCTTGAACTACAAAGTTTTAATAGCTGCACCAATGTTGGTAAATAAGTTTTTGTTTATCGTCATGTGATGTCGCTACCAATGCACCATTGCCAGCACAGTGGCAATTTATCGATGCCCTTCTTGAAAATGACAACTGGACTGGGGGCAGCAAACTCTTCAAAAGTATTTTATACTGCTCCTCGGGTACTGATTTTTTTCCTGCTAAGCAGTTGTCTGAATTCTGAAAGAGGTAGAAGTCCGTGACAAGGTCTGGTGAGTAAGGCCGATAACGGAGAGCTTTTAACTCTAGCTCTTGTTGGTGTGCAGCAATGTACATGCGATTGACCAAACCTAGCAGGAGACATGCTAGCTTGTGATTAATCATTGTGTTCAGTTCTTCACAGTACGCATCCGCAGTAATGCTCGAGCCGTTGATGAATCATACTGGCTGCACCACCAAACGTGACTAACATTTTCAAGGGGTAAGTTTTCAGGTGCTGAACCAGTGTCTACCCAACATCATGGGCGCTTACAATTGTCAAAAAGAATTCATTTTTCGTTGCAAGTTACAATGTGGTTCGGAATCCCTTCATTTCTGTGTGTATTGAGCAACGCAAGGCATGCCTCAACGCGTACCTACGTCGCACTGGCGATCATACAGTTCATGTGGCACCCATATGTCAAGCTTCTTTACCTTTGACGCAAATAGTCCAATATTGTTTTATTAAACAATATTGATTGCTAACGTCAGAAGCTGCTGCTAGCTTAGTCGTAGATTGAGCATCATCGACTATCCCAATCGCCTTTACCTACCATAATTTTTCATTTCTCACATTTAAATTTTCAGAACGGAAGCATTTAAACCAATAACAGGCTATCTTTCGTTTGTAGTGTTCACTTCGTATACTATACGCTAAAGTTGTTTGCCGTTTGCTAAGTACCGTGCTACCACTTGTATTTTTAACGTGTCTAAGACGCAAATGATTATATATAAATGTTTTTTTTCAAGTAAATGACTTTATTAACTCGCAACAACATTGTGTGTAAATCAGGCGGTGCGAAAATTACAAATTCCAGTCATTAAAGTCTACGGTCTTCAGCCTTAGGCTTCTTAATATCCTATATTTAGTAATTTTGTCCTTACCGCCCTAAATACACAATGTACTATTTAATGCCTAACATGTACTTCAAATCACCAATATAATATAAAAACTAAAAATTCATAGGTAAAAGACCTTTTATTTTAATTAAAGAATCTTTCGTAAAATTATGGTCACTTTATGCACGGTCAGCCGAACTAAACAAACAAATGAGGAGTCACAAAGCGGTTGACATTCCAACCTCCACTGAATATTTCCAACCACAGATAACACATCTTGGCTCTAATCGAACGCTCCGATCAAAAACACAATACGGACTCGGCCTGCACTCACTTTTGGAACAATATGTCGTCCGATTTTGACCTTTAACAGCTTAGCATAAAGGTATAATAAATTCATAATATATGGAAGTTAAAAATTTGTACTAAGATTGGAGTCGACATTCCGCGGTGTCGATTCGAAACGTCTCAATCCCAACGCATTTATCTCTAAATTGGAATATGATCAGTGATATAAGATAGGTTTGTACCTAGATACTCGTACCTTACATCTTTCTGTAATTCATTAACAAGCAGACAAAACAAGGTACTGTATTGCCACAATTCATAAGCAACTATCCTAGTAATAGTTACATCAAAAATATGGCTTTGTCTTGTACTGTAAAAAAATTTGTTAGATTCTAACAAGATTGTGATTGGCATCAATATATTAATAAATTCGATTGTTTAAATCAATTGTGATTCGTATGATCTTGCATCCATATGTGCCTAACAAGGCATTAGATTAGATACATCGAAAAAGATGATTTTAAATTGCTTTCACTATTGCTTCTTAACCAAGATTATTGAGGTCTTGTTCAATATTAAAATCATACATAACTACCTATACAAACTAAAACATCTTTAAATTCAACTAATATCTTGATTAATATTTCCATGAAAATGACTACCTATAGTAAATAATTCCCCCTAGTAATCTTATCTGAGATCTTGGTCAATTAAGCCTGATAAAGATAAAATAAAACAAAAACTAGAATTACAAGCAGTTATTTATTGATTCTAAAATAGGTTGTCCATTAACATGTAACATACAAACTTACACCGTTACCGTTACATGTTTTTTGCAATTACTACACTTATATTACAAAGTAACCGTAGTACTAATTGATTGTAGAATTTGATAATCTGTGCCGTGTTTGATTTTTAACTTCATGTACTTGTATATTTTACCTCTTAGTTACTCAGATCTGCGTTGTTACTGTGTTTCTTCTTTTTTTTTAATCGCCAACGCCAAAGATCACTTACCAACGCAGTGTTTAATGAATATGGTATGAGAAGCCTTGTTCAATTGGATATGTTTTCAGGGGCCGCTAAAAAAAATTAGAGCAATACAGGAATCATTTCATTAGAATACACAGGAAGCTTGTGAAGAAAAACGGTGAGTTATAAAGTTAAGAGTATTTTCACGCCAATTAGCAAGTGGTTGGCTCTAAAAATAACTAGCGATCAAGGTTGACTGATCTCATACTGCCATGGTTAAATTTGTGTGGAACGTAGCTAACCTAATACGTTAACTCAATTAATACAGTTACATAGCTAAAGAAAAAACTTAAAATGGACAGGTTTTTATTTATTATTTGTCGGGCATGTAAGTTTAAGTCATCAGAATCAGGTCGAGAATGAAGCTCCAAGAACCACAAACCATTAAGCCACAAAAACTGTGCTACTATAACCCCTCGAACTTCTTGGAGCTTCTTTCTCGCTTAGTTAGAAGTTAGAGTCCGGTTTTTTCAGCTCGCTGGTAACGATGAACCGGTGATCTCTGGTCACAGTTTTCCGCGTACGTCCCTGTCCCACGAGTCTCGCAGCTGTCCACTACTTTCCAGTCTGCCAAAACTTATAACTAATAATATAACTAATTATTACTAAATAAAAGTAATGTTCGGTCCGGATGTTTGTAGGTTGATTATAGTAACCGCCTTAGCAGCAACTTAAGTGACTTAATACTGAGTACCAAATGAAAAATTCGAAACTTTTTTAACCGACTTTAAAACGATAGCAATTTTACAGACCGATGAGGTTTTTCTGAAATTTTCAAGTCAAAATACTTTAATCCCAGTTATCCTATGGGCTGGAATCCTTCTGCAATAAATTTGGCGCGGACAAAGCAATAGATGGAGTAGTAATCTACTACATTTTAGTACGAAAGTGTTGGAAACGACCAAGCTTATTATATATTAGACATTTTCTGCAATTCGAACGATCTAAAAAATTTCGTTGACGTATTATTCAAAACAAACCTATATGTATCCAATTTCAAAAGTGGGTAAATAAATCATCTTTAGATTAATGTAAAATTATGTTAATTCCGACGATCGTTCGACACCTTCTAAATTCCCAACTTGCAACTTAATTCAAACGTCCAAACTTAGAACATTCCTACCATAGACAAGCATTAGTCAAACTGTCAAACGGGCAACCTGAACTGTCAATGACTCATCCATAAAACTGTCTAGAGCCAACGGTAGCTGTCGAATTAAAAAACCCAGGAAACTTGACAAGGACAATGGGTTTAGTGATGTATTGTGACGTGCGAGGTGAACGCTTCAATCGCATCATTTTGATAAACTATCCATCAGGTGACGTTTTGTCAAAATCGATAATAGAGTCGTTGATTTATTCTCGATTGTCGGATAATTAATTGATGTCTGAATTTGGATATATCATTCAGAGAAACTTCACAACAGTTTATCTTTGTCTAATTATATAAAGCTATGTAAAAATTAAACAAATAAAACGGTAGGCAGACAACAATGGTGGTCAATTTGAATTGAATCCCTTAGGTTTGTGCTGTTTAATCTATTGTTTTTTAAGTTTTTACTTAGAAGGCTGAAGGCATACTATCTAAAATTGTTGTAGGTATCAAGATGTAGGTACCTATGTACTCTGAGTTTGGCACTAGGAAAAGTCGTCAAGTTACGTAGTTTAGTAAGAGGCTACAAATATATATGATTTTTTTTTGGCAATTGACTTTAAGGAGAAGAAAATACTTTTTTTTTGCACAAACACATTATTTTATAAATTAACTATCCTATACCACTGGGTGCAGCCAGTATATTGGGTGTCTATGGTACAAGTTTTCAGATGAAGATTTAGGTATATATAAGGTTCTAAATTTAAAATAAATCACATTATTGACCAGCAGTTTAAGATCGAAGACCACTAATAAAAAACATGTGATTTTTATACCGCGTTTCAAGACTCAAAAAACGAGGCCACAATCCAAATGATTAACGCAAAAAAAAAATTGGTGCATTTTTGACGCATCACAACTGATTCGCTTTTGTTATTTACTAAGCTGCCACGTTCGTTAATAGTGAAATGAGCTTAGTAGTGAGGCGTTTTCGAGTCGCACAACTGCAAATCGTAATTCTACGGCAAGGAAAATTCAAAATAATACTTTTTTGAGCTTGTTGTTTTTTATATATATACTCTCATAAGATCTACATAATATTGCCATAAAAATAAAACGGTATTTGGATTTCGAACAAGACTAAGTGTTTATATTACGAGTAGCCATGTTGTATAAAAAGGGCGCGAAGCCGAAGGTGCTTACTCAACACATCGATTTGTCTGAAAGGGCGTTCTCAATACGGTAATTGGTAGTCAACGACAGATAAAAAAGTTGTAGTTTATTCAAAAAAACGCCCATCGTGATGATTTATCATTCGTTAAATAATGTAATCTTAGGTCTACTGGTTGAAATTACGCAAATTCTGCCATACGTTTTTTAAGGTAATGAATGGCTTAAAATTTACGTTTTCAATCGGTTATTAAGATATTAAGAGTAAATTTTAATTATTGCGTGGTTAAATATAGGTTGGATATTGAGTTATCAAAAACCATAGAAGTAAAATTTATAAATCAAGTGCATAAATATTACGATTTACAACTTAATCGATACTTGGGTTGCTTTTAGTACTTATCTGACATTAACAAAATAAACTAAACCAATCTTATGGGCTTGGTTGGGCTTGGGCTGAATTGTGCATACGTTCAGTAATTTTTTTATTTTATTTGTAAGTTTTAATATTAGACCATAGATTTCGAGTTCTGTAATCCGTCCTATGGACTGTGCAATAGCTTCACAAAATTAAACATTCTTTAGAAAGTGACAAAGCAAACCTGTCGTCTCCAGGCTCTCTTTCTATCAACGCCCTCCATTTTTTTTTGTTTTAAAGAAGTTAGAAATAGACAAGGGATTAGACACCTCAGTGTCGTTTCGTCTCTATCACACTTTTGCAACCATTTTTTTCGCATCTGGCTAGGAAATGCGCTGTCCAGTTCTCTATGTCTATGATAAATGATAGAATCCAATTAAATTTAATACGACCAAAATAAGGTTAGAAACTAAATTGTTATAGATATCATAACCAAATAACACTAATAAAACACTATGAGTTTATTTTGTAACATGGCATTCTATTTTTTTTTTAAATAGTGACAGTGACGTTGTATTTTTTAATTCATCGGGTAATTTATTTTAAATCTGTGCACCTTCATACATAATGTTCCGGATGCCGTAATTGAGTGTGCGTGGGAATAATAAGTGAATATTTTGCTTGTCTCGTGATTTTTATTCGCCAAGGTATTTTTCAATGTCGACTTTTGTTATTGGTGCCATGTTAATAGTTAGAAGTTCAACGTTAGGATTTTTATTTGGTTTGGCACTCAAAATCATGTTATTGGTTTTATCTATATGCAGAGGTAACCAATTTGTTAGAAAATCGAGATAATTTTGAGCACTGTTTATTACAGTTTTGATATATTTTCCAAAATAAAATAGGACATGTGTCGTCAGCATATAAGGAGATTTCACCGTTTAGGTCCCAGATTACTTTTATTTTAATTATGTTAATAAGGAATAGAAGGGGTCCCAAGATGGATCATTTAGGAACTTCGTAAGTAATCTTTTCTGAGGTACTTTGGGCATTACGGAGGCTCACAACTTGAAATCTGTTGCAAAGACATAATTCCAGAATATTATATTCGGTGCCTTTAATACCAATGAAGTGAAGTTTGTGTAAAAGTTATTGTGGCTGATGGAATTAAAGGCCTCTCTCAAATCATAAAAAAAAGCAAAAGCTATTTGTTTTTTATCGACGTTATTTTTCAGGTTATAATAACAATAGAATTTAAGTACTGTTCAAAACGATTCTATATAACTTTTTCCTTAATTTTGTAAAGAATAGAAAGCACGGAACGAACGGAAACGGAATGAGGGCGATAGTTGCCCGCATTAATTTTCTTGCCTATTTTGAAAATAGACCTTAACAATTTATAGAGTCAGGAAAGTAGCCACATTTTAGCCATTTATTAATTAATTGTGTTAGCTCTTCTGAGATTAAAGTTTTGACACATTTTATAATTTTGCAGCTTATTCCATACAAGTGTTTAGTTTCAGGTTAAAAATAATTTTACTGATTTCGTCAGTTGTGGCTGGGCTCAGTTCTGACAACTCTACGTCATTATTAGAGGGGTTAATCGGTGGTGGCCGTGGGGTTTAAAATTCACAAGCTTAGAGTGGTTATGGCTATATGATTTTCTAATTATATCACTATGGACAATTTGAGGTATTTTGTTTGCAAAATCTGAGCCCATACTAGCGAAGAAAGAATTAAAATGATAACATATGTCATTGATGTCCGCAATTGAACCAGAGCTTATTGAAAAATAAAACGGGTTTAAACGCGTCGTTAATTGGTAAAACGTTTGGAAAAGGGTATTTTGCCACAAAACTAACTGCGTTTAATCCCGTTTTATTTTAAACGTAATGGAACGCGAAAATTTAAAAACGTATATGAACCAGAGCTTGTTTCGTCTTTACGTTTTAATTTGTTATTACTTAGGTCATTGATAAGTTTCCACATAGTGCACACACTTTTATACACATACTTCTGAACATGCTTTAAAAGTAATTTCTCTTGGAGCTTTCTACCACATCTTTAACTTTCTTTCTTTCTGCTAAGTATTCTTCTGTTGCCGTTTCTTCCGGTTGAGTGCCACCAAAGTTGGTCTGGGCTTCATTATTTCTTCTAGATCCTGCAAAGATTCTGCCATCACTACGATGTCGTCTACAAATCGGAGTGGGATGAACCTCAGTATTTTGTCAACCTCAGTCCGATTAATTAACCGATTAAACTTCCAAATGGAAGAATAACTGTAATACTGTCCTTTTCCAAATAATTTTAGCAAAAGACCAAAAGCAGAATTCAAATTCTTTTTATTTGTACTGAATAACTGAATTTTTTCAACCCGAAGAAACACTCCAGGGTCCATTCCTTTTTAAATTAGATGGTTAGTATATATCTTAAAGCGACATCTAAGCGGCGAGATCAGCAGTAAATTACTGTGAACTGGAGCGTCGCGTCGCGTCTCATTGTATGCAGATCGCAGACGTTCCGAACACATCTCCGGCTCAGACGATTTGCATCAACTTACGGACTAAAAAATTTGCAAATGAGCCGTATTTAATTGTATCTTCATATGTGTAAATATTCGAAGCAAATAAGGACGCACTGTGTATAAAAATACTTCATTCCGTGGTAGGGCTACTAATAATTTTAGAAATCATTTATCAATAGAATAGAATATGCGTAACTATAGGTAGGTACCTAAACTTAAACGTGTTGTTAGTTATTGTCTATTTAACATCCAATTGCATTGCAAGGATATAAGCTTCTCTTTACTTTTGCTTGTCGTGGTATCGTTGGTCAAGGGTAAAGACAGTTTTATCGCATACTATACAAAACATCATCGACAAGTTTATCTTTAGACATTCTTAAAACAAATAAGTGCCTAAGCCTAAGGCCACCTTTATTGCTAACGTATGTACATAATAGGCAAACGTCATGTTGTACCTACTAGTAGAAAGGCTTCACTAATTTACTCAAAAAAAATGACGATATCTATTTTCAAATTGCTACGAATGATAAAAACAAAGGTGTTCGAAATTGGCTATTGTTAAAGAAATCGCAAAAGTATCTCTCATTACTCAGGTGCTCGTTAACGTCCGAACGCAACTAACTTTATCAGTCGCTTTATGTCAAATATCTGCCGATCTCACGGCGCACAATCGACCTAAAATAAAAACAGTGCAGTCTTACATGACTTCTGAACGTTCCACAGAAGCCAGATGCGTATCGGCATACTAAAAAGGAATAATTCAAATAGCGAATCTCAGCCGATGATATGACGTTTCCCGCGTTCCTTTTTCGAAACGTCCACGAATGTCAACCGAGGCATAGACAACGAGCGATTTGAATACGGTCGATTTGAATATAAAGGTCGGCATTCACGTGTCGCTGCCGTACATCAACAGGCAAGGCTTTAAGTCTTTCGAGCGCTTTTCGGACACAAATAAGCGTCTTGATGTTCGACAGGACGCGCATAATGCGCTCTGCCAGCCACGCAGCAATAGCACGCAAGGTTTCTAGAAGCAAAATTAAAAATCGTCTTATGTAACTGGTATTTTTGATATACTAAGTTTGAATTATATATTTGTTAGGGCTTTAAAAACAAAACCCTTATAAGATTACTTCTGAGTACGTCCATCCGTCTGCCACAGATGTTTTTCTAGGACACTAAGACCTAACGTAACATAAAAATACAAAGACCTTCTGGACTGGTGAAAACTGATTATCGAGTCTTGGAATGACATGATTACCAAATAATAGTACAATTGTTTATTGTGTACTATTTAACTCTGCTTATCGTTTTTATATATATGTATGTATATATATATATATATTTATACCAATAAGGTGGCAAACAAGCTTACGGTTCGCCTGATGGTAAGCGCTCACACTTCTCCCACTCCTTCCACTAGTCTTTTACAGTACAGGCTATACACCTATGTAACTCGATTCCTCTCCAGATCAGACAATCACAGTCTTTAAAGCTTATCAAAGTAGGACCTACCTACTTTCTAAACTTTAGCTATACCTACCCACACAAAGCTTTGGTTACCTTATTAGAAATATGTATTTATTTATGTTTATTATTGAAGTCGGTGGTGGTCGAGGGGTTTAAATTTCACTTACGTCCCAAGTGGCGGAGGTTCGAACCCTGGGTCGGCGTGTACCAATGAGTCTTTTCTTAATTTCTCATGTACACTGAGTTATTTATTCACACCACTGGCTTTTCGGTGAAGGAAAACATCGTGAGGAAACCTGCATACGTCAAAAAAAAAAAAGGTGTATGTGAAGTCCACAATCCGCACTGGGTCCGCGTGTGGACTATGACCCAAATCACCCTCGTTGAGGGTAGGCCGTGCCCCAGCAGTGGGGACGTGAGAAGGCTGGCAATGATGAAATTGTACCTACTATACGTTCAGCGGCGGATATTTATTTACCTTCGTAGAAAAGAAGCATTTGATTAAAAACCAATATACTGGGCTAAATTTGGCCGGACTTCTTATCTGACCACTTAAAATCCGATTGAGGACGGATTCATCTGGTAAACGATGGCAACCCTAAGAACAACACTATTTAAGAGACACGAATGAAAACAATTTTACTTTGGCGGATATTTCGTGTCGGGGCGCAAACGTTTTAACTGCCAATGCTCTCATCTCAACCTCATTCCGTCAACGTACATGTACGTGACAATTTAAAGTACCACATTAAGATAAGTATTTAAAAAAATTATAGTGTGTAAACGTCGATTCTGAGGCGGTAGACACCCACGACAGAGAGCTCATGTCGTCCTATGCCATAATTCATTTGACCACAATTACAACCATTAAAAGGGGCGCAGCTCTTTGATATTTTCCTTTTTTATTTATTGCAGTAAACTTATTAGGATGCTATGGCATTAATGATGACAGATGAGAGTCTGTATATGTTCGCTTAATGCGCTTCGTATTGATATTCAAATCGATCGGAAAGTTACGTTAAATTAAAGGAAGTATATTTATATCATATTAAAAGTGCGCTGAGCAGTAATTTATTTAATCCATGACTCCTAAATAGCTTTATATAACACAACGTAATACTAAACAGACAGACAGCGTGGTCGACCTTTCAAATGCGCTATCTTTCGAACTGTAACTATACTATGCTTCACAGACCATATTATATTCTTAAGGCGGATATCTTTACGAACTAACTTAAAAAAAAGAAACAATTGGGAGTGGTCCTCATACAATTTTTTCAATGTTTTTTTTTGTTTTAACTTTATTGTAAAAAAGTAGGACATACGTAGAAATAAGAATAATAAAATCTTTGAGTTTGTTTGGCAGATACTAGAGATTGTTTGTTAAGCAGACTCTTACGTAAAACAATAATGAAAACTAGCCAATATTATACAGCTTACATCTACATCACATCGACGCCTTTTTTTGTACTGGGTTGATGTCACTTGTGTTATGACGGTTGGTTTTTAGGATTCCGTACCTTCATCAAGTGATGTCCGTCTGTCTGTCTGTCAAGAACCTTTTTCTTAGAAACGCGTAAAGGTTCGTTCGTTTATTCGTTTCAGCCAGTCATCAGTCCAGTGCTGAACGTAGGCTGGGAGGTGGACCATATGTTTCTCCAACGGTCGGGCCTGAGCCACCCGCGTCCATCGACTTCCTGCGGCTCTGACCAGGTCGTCTCACCTTCGTCATGAGGCCGTCCCACGCTGCGTCTTCCTATCCGTGGTCACCACTCGAGAAACTTTCTTCCCCATCGGTCATCGGTTCGACGAGTGATGTGGCCTGCCCATTGCCACTTCACCTTGCTTACTGTTGGAGCTATGTCGGTAACTTTGGGTCTTCAGCGAATTTCCTCGTTTCGGATTTAATCGCGCAATGGAACACCAAGCGTAGCTCTTTCCATTGCTCGCTGAGCTACTCTGAGCTTATTTAAGAGGCCAACAGTAAGAGACCACTTTTCTGTACCGTAAGTCATCACTGGCAACACACATTGTTTGTAGACTTTTGTCTTTTGGCACTGAGGTATTTTGAGCGAAAATAGGTTAGACTGTCTGACTGTCTTCTCCCCTCCCTTTCTGCAGATTGATTGGTTTTGAGTTCTGATCTTGTTATCGGACTGACATCGTGGCTCTGTTAAACAAACACTTCAGCACTTTGATGTACCGATAGTCAATGCGGCATCGCTGGAGGGACTGTAACA
Source organism: Apoda limacodes (assembly GCA_946406115.1). Lineage (NCBI taxonomy): Eukaryota > Metazoa > Arthropoda > Insecta > Lepidoptera > Limacodidae > Apoda > Apoda limacodes. The sequence goes on from OX291542.1 coordinate 17,324,111, forward strand.
CCGCCGAGGTCTCGATAGAATTTACGATTCCTTTTTCATTGTCTACGAACGCAACGCAAAGAGCCCGATTATACTCCTATGTCTTCTGTATAATCTGGCGTAGCGAAACGGGCGTGCTGGGATAGTTGTAATTCGTCAAATTTACGTTCGAAACGATTCGTAATGACCCTGGAAAACAGCTTAAAGAGCTGGCTCTGAAGCGAAATGGGTATAGTTCTTTAGTGAGGTGAGGTCTCCTTTTTTGGCGAGAAGTATAACCGCACTTCTGCTCCAAGCTTCTGGTGTGCTGCCTTCGAAGATAACATAATTAAAGAGCCGCTGAAGGTCTTTAAGTATGGGTGTACCACACGCTTTCAGAAGCTCTGATGTAATTCCGTCATCGCCCGCCGCCTTATTGTTCTTAAACTGTTTCAAGGCCATTCTAATCGTATACAAGCTGACGTCTAGGATTTCTTGGATATAGTATCAAGTTAATATGGCTCTGGGTGCTTTGGCCGTGATGTTGACAGGACCACGGGTTGAGGTGTATTCTCAATCTCTTCCAATATTTTAGGTTTCGACGAAACGATTTTGCCAGTTTCGGTCATCAGGTTTGTCAACTACATCCGACTACGCGTGAAGGTATCAAGTCGAAATTAATATCAAATACTAAAATCTACGGTCCCTTAAAGCTGTAAAAAATTTAAGCTTCTAAGTCAACGCAATAGAAAAATATGGCTGAAATACGGCCATTTTTGTCGCATATTTTGGCATTCACTAATAAATCTAAACCTATGGGGTACTCCACGTTGTCCTAGAATCATAAAACTTCACGCGAAGCAAGGTCTTATATCACAAATATAGAAAAAAAAACCAATATTGTAAGTTTGTAGTTATAACCTTTTAAAAAAAGTTTCTCTGTCAAGTCACTACTACTCAAGAACTCGTGGACGAATCAAGTTGAAATTATGTTATATCAAATATTAAAGTCTATGGTGACTTAAGGTTCTAAAAAAATCAAGTATATTGTAATAAAAAAATATGCCCAAAATATGGTTATTTTTGTCGCATATTGTGACACAAATAAAGCAAAACCTTCCCACTGACTAAAAATCATGAAATTTGGCAAGAAGCAATGCCATGTAGCACACATACAATAATTTTTTTTGCAATTATAAACTTATTTACAGTTGGTAAAATAATCGCGACCTATGTCGATGTATTGGGACAATACAGTTTGCCTTTTACGGAACCCTCGGTGCGCAAGTCTGCATGACTTGATCTTGACCAGTTTTTTTCTATGCTGACTGTATCCTGATGACTTTATCCCTGATGAAGCTTACCTTTAATAAACTATATCTTCAGCCATGACAATTTTTGTAATTTTCATTATGTTAACATATTGAGATATATTATATAGGTCGCGCCAATATCTGATTCTGCAACTTACTCATATTGTAGGCGCGTCCCGACACTAGAACCGTGACGGACTGGGATAAATTCGGTCAATTGTTAGAAAATCCCAGCTCGCCACATCTAGATCGCGTTCCCAATATTATCTCTTCCGCGACCGACTTAAACGTAGCTATCGACTCACTCACTAGCCACCTGACCACCACCATTGGCGAGTGCTCAGGACAAGTGCCGGTTGGTGATTATCACCACCTAATCCTGCCTCATCACATCAGGTCGCTAATGACTGAGCGTAACGCGGCCCGTCGCAGACGCGATCGCGCTCCCACTTTCGAAAATAAAGCTCGCTTCAACGACTTTCACCGCCGTGTAAGAACCGCTGTAGCTGAGCTTCGCGCCCAACGTTTCGGTGATCTGATGGAGAACATTTCTCCTTCTCACCAAGCTTATTGGCACTTATCCAGAGCTCTAAAATCAGACACCGCCAACTCTCTCCCTCCTTTAACTCGTCCCAACAACGTTCCCGCGTTCAATGACGCCGAAAAAGCCTAGCGTCTAGCCTCCAAGCCCAATGTGCCTTAAGCACACAGCCGTTCGATCCCGACCACGTGCGCGAGGTAGACGGCGAAGTGGAGCGCAGAACTTCTCTGACTCCACAAGACCCCCTGCCCCTTGTCACTGTCGACGAAGTCATACAAGTCATCATAGACCTACGCCCCCGTAAAGCCCCCGGTGCGGACGGTATCTCTAACGATATCCTAAAGCGCCTCACTCTTCCCCTTCTCTGCCTCCTAGTAGCGATCTTTAACGCTGCTATCGAACATTGCATCTTTCCTTCTCAATGGAAAGATAAGCCAGGCAAAGCTCGTAACGAGCCGTCTTCCTATCGCCCTATAAGTTTACTAAAGGCCCTTGGTAAACTCTATGAACGCCTCCTCCTCGCTCGCCTACGGAACGCTATAGTCTCCAGAGGCATTTTAATAGACGAGCAGTTCGGCTTCCGTGCCAAACACTCATGCGTCCATCAAGTCCTCCGCATCACGGAACATATTCTCACTGGCTATCAACCAGTATTAGGTAAGCCCCGCCACACAGGCGCTGTCTTCTTCGGTGTAGCGAAAGCCTTCGACAAAATCTGGTACAACGGTTTAATTTATAAACTGTACAACTTTCAGTTGCCAGACCGTCGCGTGCTCATCATACGAGACTATTTGTCGAATCGTAGCTTTCGCTACAAAGTAGAAGGCACTCTCTCTTCCCCCCGTCCCATAGAAGCAGGAGTCCCACAAGGGCCGTGCTCGCCCCTATCTTGTACCTTCTGTACACTAACGACATCCCTAAAACGATAGGTACCCAATTAGCCCTCTTTGCGGACGATACCGCTATTTATACCACCGATAGGCAAGTGAGTCGAATCACTAAGAGACTCCAACCCGCTATCACCGCCATAGGCGAATGGTTTCGGAAATGGAGAATCGAGGTGAATCCCGACAAAAGCTCTGCCGTTCTCTTTACCTCTGGCCGCCCTCAGCGGCCATCTCCCCTCTCACTCTTTGGTCGTGCCATTCCCTGGAAAAACAAGACCAAATACCTCGGTGTGACCCTGGATAGGCATTTGAACTTCCACGATCACACCAAAATAGTTAGAGGCCGAGCCGCTTTTATCCTCGGTCGTCTTTATCCCATGATTGGCAAGTACAGTAAGATGTCGCTTAGAAATAAGCTGAATCTTTACACAAGTTGCATCCGCCCCATACTACATAGCTTATGCTAGCGTAGTCTTTGCGTTATCCAAGCGCAATCTCCACAAACTTCAGACCCTCCAAAACCGCTTTCTCAGAGCGGCCTCCGGAGCTTCCTGGTACGTCCGCAATGCGGACCTACACAGAGATTTCGAACTCCCCACGATTCCCCAATATTTTAAAGATCTGGCAGTCCGCGTTTTTGCGAGCGTACACAAAATCACCCGAATCGATTAATTGTGCAATCCACAACGTACCATCCCCCCGATCGACCTCGGCACGGTTGTAAAACTATAGTTAGGCGGCCTCGGCACGTACTAACGGCCCCAGATGACGATCTCGCTATCCGGATAGCGAGATAAGTCTGAACGACCTCACCCAATAAGGCCCATATGCCCTCCAAATACGATGCCGACGTCCCCGGGTTCGTCGGCATCCCAACGGATAGACGAGGTATCAAAGAGTGCTGGGGCGCTTCTCGCTCCCACTCAATCGCAACCGCACCCCCGTAACGGGGAACTCCACTCCTGACGGTGACTCACTGAATTGTCAAAAAATGACTCAAAGCACATTTCGTTTTAATAATTTTAACTGCGCAACTAGGGCATGCACCCGGGTAGACCCGGTTCCTAAATTACCCGTGTATACTCGGTTCTGGAGTACATTGGATGGAACCGGTTCTGCATGTAGCGATACCCGGTTCAACGGTTTTCTAAAAAAATGGAAAAAATAATGGCATGTAAAACCGTTCAGTTTGTTTGTGCGCAAACGAAGCGTTTCCAGCTCGCTAGAGACACCCACTCCTCGCCCTGCTCACTTCTCAGTAAAACAAACGTTAATCACGTTGTGGCTAATCTGTTCGTTGTAAGGTAAGTGTAAGTGTATACGCGTGTGTATCGGTGTCTATGTTTCTATTGTTGAGAAGAATGTAATAAATAATATGACTTCACTCTAAATCTAATATGGCGGGCCACCCAAAATGGCATACTGGTAATTTTCAGCACACCCACAATATAGGTATCACATTTAAGGGTTTGCTAAGAAGAAGAAGAAGAAGAATAAACTGACGTTTGCGTTTAACCCTTCAAGGAGATGGTATGCTATTGTCCGGCTACACGGTAACTCTTATCGAGGTCGGGTCTTAACTAACATTATATTACAACAATATAACCTATACCCTAGACTCATTCTAGCGGTGGTAAAAAATCGAAATGGTGGAAAACAAGATGGCCGCTATACCAATTTTAAAGAGTTATAACTTAGCATAGGCACATGTTTTTGGGAACCGGAAAGGGCGATAAACTTTTATTACAAAGTCAACTTAATTAAAAAATAAATGAATAGTAAAAAAATATTTTTAAAGAACAAGCTTTTATTAAAATGCTCTAAAAAAAATTAGTGTCGGACAACCGTCCGGAATCGTGACAACTTGTGCCTTTCACTTTTTATGTCTGTCTCTCTCGCTCTTAGGCGGGCTAACCATGCCGCGTGCCTCTCTCCGCTCTCATTGTGAGCGCATAACGTGAGCGGAGCGTAACGCAGTTTCTTGAAGTGTCACCCGGCAAACCAATTTATAAGACGTTGTCACGTCAAAAATTTAACCGTATTTTAAAAACAACCGATGCAACCGGTTTACTCGGGTTACCCGTTTCCGTCCCCGAACGGAACCGGGTATTAGAAATAATGGAAACAGTATTTTATCTTGACCCGTCGAGTAAGATTAATGTCACTATGACCACTATCGCATGCTCACTCACGAAGTGGTAAATGCATTCTTTTTATTAACACCAAACAAATGTCTACCATTAACCGACCAAAATTTAATTATTCTCTCATTACTCTTCACCACTGACCCCTTCGCAACGCTTCCAAGAAATCTATTTCAAGTCAACACGACATTTATTCCCGTTAATGCGTATCTACCTTTATCAACATCAATTTAGTTAAGTCAAAACTCGATTATTTTCGTTTCACCTCACGAAACCTCCAGTCATAGACAAATTAGCGCAGATCGAATCTATACAAAATTTGAATATTGAAGGCACCCAGGGTTACCATAAATGGCCAGCATTTATTTACTGCATTTGACGTTCATTTTTAGTTTTAGACAGACATGCCTTCGCCATTGGTCAAAAATAGGTATTTTGTTTTAAATGTAGTTATATTGTAGGTAAACTATTTCGATAAGTAGGTAAAGTAGGTACTTTTATGATTTTTAATAAATTCTTAACTAAATTGTAATTGGTTTTTGAAACACCCACTTAGGTTATTTCGAATATATTCGAACAATCTTTTTTTTTCAGAAACAGTATTTTCAAGCTAAGTTGTATATATCCAGGATAAGCCTTTCCAGCTTTAAGATGGTAACCCTAAACACACCGAATGAACGAAAACACCAGAAACACGTTGTTTTTACCGCATTTTAATTCAATTTGAATTCGGAATGTCGTGCGACGCGCGCCTCCCCGCTGTGTTAACAAATGGCGTCGATACATCAAGCCGATGATATCTCTTTCAATTTTTAAAAGAAGCCCGGCATAGCCAGTTAATTAATAAATGAAACAAAACAAAAAAAATAACAACCGCACAAGCTGAAAATGCGCATAAAAGGGGTTTGAATTATGGGGTTAATTTGGAAATAGTTTTAATGAGCAGTGAAGAAAGACAAATAATTTTATTTATTTCTACTCGTAGTAGGCTGCTTAGTTATTTACCTTTGAACAAATAAATTCGTTAAAGACTGCAAATTTCCACAAAGAGTGCTTACCAGAGAACATCAAAACTCATTCCTTACTCATCTGTCTGTAGTGCTTATTCTAGAAACCATTCTCAACCGCAAAATCCTACGGCGATTGAAAAATAGTTATCTACGCAATTTCTATAAAAGCACAAAGGCAGTGGCGTAGCGAAGAAGGGGGACGGGGCGGGGGCGGCTCCGACGGGGTAACACCTGATCGCGTAGAAATAATATGAAACAAAATTCGTTATAAAAATGAATCTACAGATGGAACCTGCCACTAAAGCGATTTCATGGCATGAGCATGTAGCTTCTCTATAAACGTAGGTACATATGTATATTATAGGCAATGCTAAAATTAAATGGCCTACAGCTCGTTTGGGGATTTCCCGACAGTAGTTGCTTGTTGCCACATCTCATTTTCTAACTTTGCTGTAATTCCCTCGTTTTGGATTTAATCGCACAAATAGCAAGCATAATTCCCTGCATAGCTCGCTAAACTACTCTGAGTTAAGTTAAGAGGCTAAAACTAATCCCCCCGTTTCCCCGTTTCTTTACCGTAAGTCATCACTGGCAACACACATTAGTTCTAGACTTTTATCTTTAGGCTGGTATTTTGGACGTAAAGATGTTTTCCCGAACGCTACTCAACTGAGCTGAATCCTCCAACTAAACTCTTTCTCAAAGTTGGATCTACCTTACTGGACTACTTGCCGTTGGTATGTGTATTCGTCAACGACTGAGAGAAACGGTCCAAACAACAACCGGTACATGCGCAAAATGGATATTGAACATTATCTTCGTTTTATCTATCTGCATATTAAGGCCCACCTGTTCGGAAACTCTGCCGTGATTTCTAGCATCGTGCCTATGTCTTCCAGCGATTCTGCAATGACTATGTCGTCAGCAAATCGAAGGTGATGATCCAGAAAGAAGTTTAAACTCATCCTCCAACGCTGTGGTAAACAGTTTCGTAGAAATAACGTATTCTTGTCTCTCACCTTTCTGCAGATGGATTGGTTTAACCTTCTAATCTTGCAGTCGGACAGACATTGTGGCCCTGTTAAAGCACTTCGATGCAGCGATAGTCAACGTGGAACCGCTCAAAATAAATGGCCTACTTAGCTACATATTTTAATGTTTATTTTCTTACATTTTGGTACAGAGCCATAACAATAACTGATAATACTTAGTATTAAATTGTTTATACTAATAAAGTTATAACGGAATAATAATTTAATATTATGTGGTTTTTTTTTGTACTGACAAATATTTATATTTATGTAACATTAAAAAAACAAACTTCGCTAAATAATCAAAAGTTAATGATAAAAAAACCTAATATTCAAAAGTGTTTACCCGCGTGGTAGGGTGACAATAATGCTGGCTGCATTTCCACGCTTAATAGAGATGCTTATTATATTTGGGATATTATAGATAAAGACTGAAAATAAAATAAATAGAGACTGCTAAAGTACACTGAGAGTTAAGTAACAGTGAGATAGATAATTTTGATATGATAATTTTTATGTTGTTTTTAACTTTTATAATTCTGGAAGTAGTAGTTTAATAGTCATTTGTAATAAAATTTAAGTTTAAGTTTAAAAATAATGTTGAATTGATAACAAAGTTCCTACTGTTAACGTTTACATTTGTAGCATTTAAGTAAATTATAACTTTATTGAACAAAAATAATACAATTTTGATAAATATTAAAAAGTTCGATTTATTTTAATTCTATCATTTTTCTAACAAAAATATATAACTTTTCTGTAAGAACATACTGTGTAGAAAACAATTAAAAATTCCTTTGCGTATTGCAATGGGTGGTTATGGGCTGTTCGATGATAAAGAAACTCGGTACTTTGTTTAGTATGGGCTAAAAATATCTGTACTAATACTAACTAAAACGACGTAAAAATCACTGTTTTACGACATTTTAGTGTGTATTTCACAACAAAAAATAGTTTTTTTTTTGTAGTAACGAAATAAACGTAATAAACGATAATAACGAGAAATATATTTACGACACTTTAATTTGTTACATGTCTCAAATTCTTGTGCAGTAACAGCTATGAAAAAATTGGAGTCGTCATAATTTCTTTATTATTTATATTTTAAAATTAATTTTAACGACAAAGACTGTAGTAGTAGATGTACTTATCACTAAGTATTGCTTTCAGTGAATACTGAATAGTTTAAACCTAAAATAAATTTTTAACGTGTTTTATGAACTGTAAATACTTTAACCGCGTTTTGCTCAGAGCCGTCAATTTGCACTTACGCCGGTTTAGGTTCTGTACGGCAGTACTGTAGTCCTTACAGAAAACCATGGCAGGGAGCTCATTCCACAACTCAAGCGTTCGCGGGTTTAGCGTCTAGAACCAATTTGGTTCTAAAGTATGAGAATGAATTCCCTGCCGATGGCGAGCGGTGCGATTTTCGTGAACCCACACCATACAAAAGTTACAGCCAAGTAAGTAAGTAAGTAAGTATACCAGTAAGTTATAGCCAGCCTACGAGAGAGTTAAGTTCTGTAATTGTTTTAACAACAGTCCCTGCATTGCCTTTGTTCTACATTGTTCTAAACTTTTCTTTAAAATCGCTGTCTGAAACTTAGCTAATTTTACCTCAAAGGTCATATTAGATCTGTAATGGACCCATTATACGTCCTTTTACATCATTTTTTAGTTTGAGACATTCCAGTTTCTTTCATTCATGTTTTTCTAGGAAGACTGTAGGTAATAGAGGCCTTATATATGAACAACTCCCCTTTCTCTTAAAAGAACTCCCTTGGTGATTCTTCTTTTCAGGTTTACTTTTCCCAGGTCACAAAATAGTTCCAAGATTTTATAGTCATTTCCCCGTGTAAAATTAAGGCCATCTATTCAGATTTTTTGGTACACATGGACATATCTACAAGAAAAGAAGAGAGATTTTTTTTTTTCAATTTTAGGTTAGAATTCCTAAAATCTAAAATACTTCACGGTAAAAGTACAAAAACAAGTATTTTATTGACAAACTGATTTTAACTACCTGATATGTCAACCCCTTATTTCGTATTTGTCAAATGTTTAAAGATCAAAGTGGAAAACATCACACATACACTAAACTTGTCCTCAATCTGAAGCGAACAAATTTATCATAAAAGCCATCTGCCAAATACAAATCGAAATTTTGCCTGTTGGCCATCTATCTCGTATGGCCATCTCTCCCGGACTTTCTCTAGTAATTTCTGACCACCCCTTTGGGGATCATTATCATGTCGGTATATTATTATTATTATTATGTCGGTACCACCAAATATCATTATAACGTAATGCAATTTGAAAGATAGGTGTTTTTATTATTACTTAGACAATTAAAACAACACACATATCAATTTTTTATGACATTGTAATTAGTTTTTGAGTAGGTACCTCCAAAAAAACTCAATTAGTAGGTATCTATATAAACATTTTTTAATTAGAAAACCACAGAATATTTACACTTCAGACAACATGACTAGGACAAAAATGACTATTATTTGCCTTTTAATATTGTGCTCTGTGCTTCGATATGTTTTTGGTAAGCGCTTATAAAATCTATCATGCGTGTTAAATAATAAATATTCCATACCATACCCGTGTCGATGTAAAACTAGTATAAAACAGGTCATCTTTGCAAAATATTTTGTAAATTACACTACTTAGCGACATCTTCTTTTTCTCACTGACTATGCAGTTGGCTGATGCAGCCATTACTGCTCCACCGGGCTTTTTGGGGCGAGACTCTGAAGGAGTCTCAGCCCATATAGCGCCCATCGCTCAAGGGCTCCCCGCGGGGGAAGCCTCGGCTTGGGTTATCGCTCTTGGGGTCGTATCTTCGACCAGCTCATATAAAATTGAGTGTACTGACAACATTAAAACACGTTACCTTGCGTGGTCAGTTGCACTTTTGCACTAAATATTCATAAAAAAAATTAAGATGCTAAAAGAAGTAAAGAAGAGCACGGCAAGCCCCAGTGTTGGTGCTACTTGATCACTTTTGGGGAAACGGTGATAACAGCGGTTATAAAGCAATTATGACCGTGTTACCCTCGATCATGTTTAGTCAACATTTATTTAACCGACTTCAAAAAAGAGTTTCTCAATTCGACCCGTATGTATGTTATAAATTGCACAATATTCATATTCACATCTGTCCCTAAAGGCTATGGAACAGATGTCCATGTGCAACAAACTAACATTATTTGAGGTAAGTAATTAAAAGTCATTCTTCTAAGGTTATAATATGAGTTAGGTTTTTTTTTATACCACTAATGTGGCAAACAAGCTTACGGTCCGTATGATGGTAAGCGGTCACCGTAGCCTACCCTTTACTCGTCAATAGGACGCAACAACTTCAAATTATAAATGCGTTAGTGTGTCTGTTTGTTTGTTAAATCAAAAATATTGAAATGTTTTCAATTTTATAACAAGAATAGTTAATGAAAAAAACAGCGATTCACCTAGAACTGCCGCTGGGTCATTTTTGTTCCAGTCAGTAGGCTATTCTAAAGCGCCATAGTAAGTGCAAAAAAACTGTCTGTAATAAATGCACTAATAAAGAATATTATTTGTGCGATATCAGATTATAGATTTCATAATTCAGTCCAGTTAGAATTACTATAAAAGTTGTGATGATTTTGATATGAATCAAAAAATATCAGACTCTTAACAAATTATTTGTTTCGTTTTTTTTTTCTTACCTTTTTCCTACTTATTCCTGGGATTTTATCAAAAATTAAAAAATATTTTTTTTTAAGTATCTTCAAACAGTTCTTATTCATAACTCTCATAACTTATACTTTCGAACGTTGCATCAAATACAATGGGACAAATTGCTAATTGGGCGGGCCATCTCTGTCGGAGGACCGATTGGCGTTAGAGCAGACAGGTCTTATATTGGAGACCGCCTATGTGAAGGCAAAGGGTGGAGCGCCCTCCAGCTTGGTGGATTGGCGACTTTAGAAGGGAGCTGGATGCGGAAGGCAGAGGACCGGGAGAAATGGCGCGCCATAGAGGTGGCTTATGTCCAAGAATGGACCAATATAAGCTGATATGTAGATGATGAAGACACTCACATCACCTCTTTTCTTGTATTAGATACCGGATCATAATTAACAAATTTCTTTCAGGATATAGCAACTGCGTACTGCCCAAAGACCCAGGGACGTGTGATAGACGTTTTTTAAGGTAATCTAATTCTGTACATATAGTACCTATAGATCTTGCACACAAGGTACTCCATTGTATTTGTAAGAGGCGTCTCTGCTATTGATGCCACAACGCTACAAGCAAGACGCTCTAGATGGATTAATGATTTATGTCCCGGTGCAAATTACCTGTATACTAATCATGTCTACTTCAGATGAGGTCTGATAATCTTGTACTTTATTTAACTGGTAATACATGACTATTTATTATAAAAAACTGGTTGCCTGTAAAGTCGGTATACGGGCGAAAGTTTTACGTGACAACTTGTGCCTTTCACTTTTTATGTCTGTCTCTCTCGCTCTTAGGCGGGCTAACCATGCCGCGTGCCTCTCACTCGCTCTCATTGTGAGCGCATAACGTGAGCGGAGCGTAACGCAGTTTCTTGAAGTGTCACCCGGCAAACCAATTTATAAGACGTTGTCACGTCAAAATGTTATTTATAGTGGCAGAAACGTAGATATTGTGATGTGAAACCAGTAAATGAGCACAATCTCTTCCTAATGGTTTCCTGGTGCTTGTGGTGGTAGTAATTCCGTGTTTTATAAATAATAGGGGATGAGAAAGGTCGATTATGACCACGCATAATAACACAATTCTAATTCACTAGCTATAATACGATATCAAACAATGTTGCTATTTAAAAGTTACAGGCATTTTAAATAATTCCAAGCAGTATTTAATTGGTGGTTTATTTTGTATAATATAAATACAGTTGTTAAATACATTTTAGCTATTATTTTGACATGGCGCACCGCCGCTGCCGGCCATTCTTTTGGTCAGGTTGCGACGGCAACGGGAATCGGTTCTTCAGTCTGGACGAATGTCGCTTCGCTTGCAGCTACTACACGAGACTTTAATAAATTGTATATCATATTGAATCTATAGATCATATTATGCGCTCCCTTATTTATCATACTATTATTTTACTTACATGTGAAATAAAAATTTAAAAAACCTTCAACCTGTGCTATTCGTTATACAATAAGGAGCGTAGTATCATCCTTAAGGGCTTCTTTTGACTGAATAAATACACTTTTACTATATATTTTAAATGCGATAGTATGTCTGTCTGTCTGTTACCTGTTTACGCTTAAACTGCTGTACCTATTAAGATGAATTTTGGCATGGAGATAGTTTGAGTCCCGAAGAAGGCCATATGCTACTTCGAAACGTCAAGTGTAAGTGGGTTTTTTTTCTATAAATAATTGAGGAGTTGTCGTTGAAATCCTACGCCGATAACCGAATTTATGGCGGGTGGAACCGCGGGAAAAAGCTAGTATGTCATTAATGTCACGATTAATTAAATATGCCTATTTAAGCACATCAAAAGATGCTTTCTGATTAAAAAAAATGCAGCAAAAAAGGAACATCCATTCTATATTTTTCTTTATATATATAATTCTACTGTACGTGTGTATGTCACTGTACTCCTCCTAAACGGCTTTTACCGATTTGAATGATTTTTTTTGTATGCGTTTGGATGGCGCCCTGGATGGTTTAGATTCACCAATCAGCCCGGCAGATGGCGCTGCAGTCTGTATCATGCAGGACAGCGTCTGCCCGGTCAGCTAGTTTTCTATATAATACTAATATTATAAAGCTGAAGTTTTTCTTGATGGAACGCACTTATCTTAGGAACTACCGATCGGATTATAAAAATTATTAGGCTCCCTTAGAAGTCGAGCAAAAAAGAAAGGAGTCAGAAAGAAACCTAAGTGACAACGAAGTAATAGCGTGGGCTAGCGATGCGACGGGGGATGTCAGTTATTGCATATATTTACATATATATATATCTTTATAAGTTGCATATCTTCTATATGCAACTTGCGTGAAAACTTGTATTCGGTTATTGCCACAGTCTTAATTTTCTTAAACCAATTTGGAGTTGTAAGGTATATAACAATACTCTTACACATACCATTACATACTTTACTTATTAATAACAAACAGGAATATAGGAAAATGATCGATAAGAGAATTTCCGGGTGTCAAACGTGCAACCCCTTGAACGAACCACGAAGCTCACATCTAAGGCTTTTAAATAAATTAATAGCTGTTATATTTTTGTATAAGTATTTTATGTTAAATATTTTTATTTAAGTAGGTACGAACAGTTTTTAACTAACAAAAACATAGAGGTTTTTGTATTTACTTAAAACTTGTGCACAATGCACCATATCATACAAAACGTTAAAAAACTTTATTTTTTGTTCGAAAGGCCACGTGGAGGAAGTCACGGATATAAGCTAGAAGAAACATTGCTGCAGCTTACATAACTACACACTACATGTATAGTTTTGTTTGATAAGTATTAATATGCTAAATATCTAAATCAGCTTGTTTAGGCAAACGTGGGTTTATATTGTTATCAACACACCAAGACGACTATTTCCTTCATATCAGGGTGTAAGTTTGTAGGGTCGAAGGTCTCCAGCAGGTCGTCAGCAACTCCTTTTCATGAATAGACTAATCTGATGTTTAGGAATCCCACCTAAACTGAGCCAGGCTTTCAGTTGCATGCTGTTGTGAGTTGGGGACGACTGCACCTACCCATATCTATTAAGTTGGATTTCAATTCGATTTAAAGCTCGATTATTTAGGTCTGGGCGCCAAAATGGTTTCTTTCACCTTGGTGCTATTATTGCGTACTGTCCTGTGGCTGTGTTAAGGTGACTTAACACTTCAGGAAGCAGTCTCAGCGGGGGGGAAATCCAAGCTAGATCGTAGTGCCAGCATCTGGTGAAAGCGTCGTGAAAGCAGGCGTTCAAGTCGGTTAAATCTAGCGTAACGTAGTTTTGCACAACGTGAGCGTTTTGTAAGGCAAACAAATATATGTCGGGTTTCCCCATAAGCTGAAAATGTTTACCGTCGCTTCGCCTTTTGCCAGGCCACGCAGAAAGTTTTGCGAAAAAAAGTTTTTATGTATAAGGCACTGTAATTATTTTGAAAAATTTGGTTATTTAAATGTAAAAATACCATTGTTCGTATTACCCTCCATATTTTTTTGAGAGCCAAATTAAATTATACTGTCTCATTTAAAAATGTCATTTGATTGACGTTAAATGGCTTTTATGGATGACGGACCTTCAAAACCAACCATCTACCGTTGGCATAGCGAGTTTAAGCGCGGTCGCCTTACTTTGGACGATAAACAAAGGAGTGGGAAAACAGGTGAATTACATACGAAGAGATTCAGCATACACTGCAGATTGGTTCGGGCAACGTTCACAAGATTCTGCGCGTGAGGAAAAAAGTTTCGCGCTGGGTGCTGCACAAACTCACCGAAGCTCAGAAGCAGGCCCGTGTGGAGTGATATAATTCAAAATATGAAGCAGGCCCGTCTCGGCGCGTTTACGACATTGTGACAGGTGACGAATTCTGGTTTTATGAAAACGATTTTGATTGCTAGTTTCTTATCTTCGACGGGGTATCTGATTTCAATTCTATTACGAGACCAAAGCAGCATCAACGCCGAATGTTATACCACAAAATTCTTGCCAGAAGTTTTGTCTGCTATGAGTAACAAGCGACCGAACACCGGGCTCCGCGGGGTACTGCTTCACCATGACAACGCGCCCGCACACTCAGCGCTCAAAACGAGGAGCTTCCAGGACACTACACTAGTCAAAGTCTTGGGTCACCCTCCTTACAGTCCTGATCTGACACTTTTTCATTCCCTAAAATAAAAAATCAGCTGAAAGGGATACAGTTTTCATCGCCGGAATACGCGCTAGCAGCGTTCGAGAACGCCGAGGAAGAGGTGTCTGCGGCGGACTGGAAAAATGTTTTGAAAATTGGTTCAGACTAATGAAACTTTGTATACAAGCTGGTGGAGAGTTATTTGAAATGATTTAATTAAAATATTATATCCGTAGAAGTGAGTTTTTTAGTTTCTCAAAACTTTCTGAGTATATCACGTAGATGTCATTGCGATTGCGCGAGAGATGGTCCGCTTCGGTGTTGTAACCTCCCGGTGTTGTAAAACAGTGAAGAAGCAAGAAAACGTTTAGACTGCCTACGAGTGCCCGGAGTTCTTTGGTCAGTTCCAGAAGTGCGTAAGACTTTGTTCCTCCTTCGTTCTTGGTGTACGACAATGCAACCTCCTCCGACGGGTGATGAAGATTGCAAATTTTAGAAACCCCAAGAGGCGTTGTTCCTGCTTGAGGGACCAACTGCCACCAGCAAGGTGGGTAAGCAAGGTTTGGCGATTTTTTGTTACTTTGTGGAGAGGGGATTTTCTGTTTAACTGGATGTCCCAAGTTATCCTCTGGAACTCTACTGTGTGAGAGTGAAAATCATTTTTCAATCATTTTGCTGTTGGTTTTCTTGACAAGCAACATTGATGAAATAACTGACTAATTAAGAGACGCGTTATTTTCACTTCTGATGACATATCGGAGTTTGGTATTATTCTAATAGGTTTTAAGTGGGTATTACTAGAGGCGGTTTCTCGTTGAAGGGAATTGGAATCGCAGTAGCCATTTTGATTATAGTTTTGGGATCATGTAAACGTAGCCAGTTGATACGATACAGCCTGCGACAACCGCTGGGAAAATATGACGAGTTATTTACGTTTATAACCTCCGCGTTTTTATAGTTCCTTCCTTTAGCCTTCCCCCTTTTCTCGCTCAAAGTTACTGCGGGAACTACATTCTTTCTTTTCACTGTGTCTAGCTTTGACACGAAATAGTTTCCCCTAAAATGATAATTGAAAAAATGTGTAGAATAATTTGATGGTTATGACCTACATTGCTGATTTGATCGGTATTCTGCACATTTTTTATGAAAACGTAAGAAAACTGACAATGCATGTCACAGTCATTTCGGAACCAGATAGTTTTTACTGACTTGAATCGCCAGATCCTGAACTGCCGCCCTTTTATCTATGGCACCGACGACGTTTCTTCGGCAGAGGACTTCCTCGCTACGACGAATTCGAATCTTCTTTCGATGAAAAACTGGACGTATCTTCTAATCTCTATGGCATTGAAATGGCATTGGCTCTACGGAGAACATCTTTAGATTTCTGAGTGTAATAAAGTCTAACTTGTAACTAGTTGTCGTTGAACCTGTGTGACAGCAGACCGCGTACTGTTTGGTGTCAATAGTAAATAAATTCACACAACACAGACAACAACACAGGTTTAATGACAACTAGTAACAAGTTAGACTTTATTACACTCAGAAATCTAAAGATGTTTTCGGTTGATCAAAATGAGTGATTGAAGCAAAGAAAATCGTTCATTGCCAAAGAGATTAGAAGATAGTCATGATTAAGTGACATTTGTGACGATGACAGAAAGCGCCAAGAGTTGCAAATGTGCAACGATTTTCGAGCGTGTGTAGTTCTACCTGCCTCTGGCCGTATCATAGGCACATGGTCCAAACTGTTCGTCAAATTGCCTCGAGAAATCAATCCTGACACACTAGTTTTTTTTATACCACTAAGGTGGCAAACAAGCACACGGTCCGCCTGATGGAAAGCGGTCACCGTGGCCTATGGACTCTTGCAACACTAGAAGTATCACTCGCGCGTTGCCGACCCTTCAAAAATCCAATAACTTCTTTCTTGAAGAACCCCATACTTTAGTCTGTTGTAAATATATAGGTGATCTGTGCACTCGATATTCAAAATATAACATACTCGGCAGTTTTTTGAAAAATCATCTGTAAATGTGATAAAATATTTTGATCCTGCGATAGTTGGTACCTTCATTTGTCCACATACATCCGTGTGAATTATTTCTAATACTTCATTAGTACCTTGTTGGTCCCACGCAGTAAAAGGTAACTTTTTAATCTTTCCTTCTAAGCATATTTCACAATCATTTAATTTTTCTCCTTTGTTGAAGTTCAGACCTTCCATGCTTTGTTTATTTAAAGCAATTTTTAACTGTATTTCATTTAGATGACCAAGCTTTCGGTGCCATTTGTCAATTACATTTAAATTAGTGTATTTACACTTTTCCTGTTTATTTTCATGAACATAATAAAGGACGTCTTCATTTCTATATGCTTTTATTACTAATTCCCCTTTATCTTATACGTATTTAACGGTAGCATAGTTCTTTTTGAATAATACAGTTGCTCCTTTGTATGTTATTTTTCCAACAGACATCTTTGTAGTAAGACTTGGTACATACAAGGTATTGAAAAGTCGTAGTGTAGGCGTTTCTTTCGTGTTAAGTACCGCTACTCCTCTTCCATCTACTTGTGCATTTGTCTGATGCGAGTTTTAAGGCACAACACTTCTTGTTCTCATCAATATTTGAGAAATTTTCTTTTTTAAATGACATGTGTGATGTGCAATCACTATCTAAGCACCAATTATTTGTCTTTGTTTTATTATCTTTTCTGTTGTTAAAACACTGTTCTTCTACATAAAAGTTCTTAGACTTTCTGTAATGTGGTTTGTTTCCGCATTTTTTCTTTAAATTTATGTCATCTTCTTCTTTTAAATATGCAGGAGGCCTTGTTAGTTTTGAGTCAAGAAAACAACGCACTGTAGCGTTATCAACAGCAGAAGCCGAATATATGGCTCTAACTGATTGTGCAAAGGAAGCCATGAATTTAAAGCAATTGCTACAGGATATGGGAATGCAACAAAGTATAATAACAATATATAGTGATAATATTGCGGCGCAAAAGCTAGCTAACAATCCACTTTTGAGCAACAGATCAAAACATATTGACATAAAGGAACATTTCATTAGAGACTGCATAATAGAAAAGAAAATTGAAATAAAATATAAAGATAGTAAAAACATGGAGGCTGATGTATTAACTAAGGCTGTGCTAGAGGCACAGGCAAGGCTGTTATTTTTAAAGAGAAGATAGGACTTGAAATTTGTTGAATCCTCTTGAGGGGGAGTGTTGTAAATATATAGGTGATCTGTGCACTCGATATTCAAAATATAACATAGTCCTTAGAGAAAACCTTGGCAGGCTCATTCCACAGCCCAAGCGTTCGCGGGAGGAAGTTTCTCTGAAACCGCACTGTACGCGACCATTTCGGTTCTAAAGTGTGAGAATGAATTCCCTGCCGATGGCGAGCGGTGCGATGGTAGAAAGTAGCCATGGGATTTCGAACAATTCCTCAGAACACATCCCATTGTACAAGCGGTACTAGTGAAAGTATCATAGTTAAATCTTGTGCGGTCTATGATGATAAGACCGCCGCACTTACTATAATTTCTGAGCCCACTTCTGAAGCGGCACAGTTGATTTTACAGATAAAGCTGCTCCGAGAAGAGTTAGGGGACTTTGGTGCAGAATTGTCAAAAGCGGGAACCAGTATTTCGGCCTGCGAAAATGGTCTGAGCAATATGGTAGTATGTGTAGATGATCTCGAGAAAAGGGGATCTTTGGGCAATGCGTGCGATCAACAAATACATGATTTGATGGCCACAGTATCTAGGTTACAGGCTAAGTTAATTGACAGAGACTAGGACATGTTACTTAACGACATAGAAGTGGCTAATTTATCTGAAGAAAAGAGGTAAAATACTACTTACCTAGTAACGCTAGTGGCAACCAAATTTTTTGTTTGGAGGAACGTGACATAGTTAGCGCGTTACGAGTAGGTTCACAAAGAACTACTAAGAACGTCGGCAATAACAGCATAGGTCGCCCGAGACCTCGGCCTTTGGTAGTACGTCTTTCTCGCTGCGCTCTACGAGACGAATTCTTGCGTATTGCTCGTGTGCGCCGTGACGTTACTACCGCTGATATAGGACTGCAACAGGAGCCTCGGATTCGGAGACGAGGCACGTCAACATAGTTGTAGATACATATGGACGAAAGATGGGCGCATATATGTTAGACACGACCAAGGCAAGCCCTCTTATCGCATATGATCGATCTGCGAAGTTGCCAATATTTTTAGGATTCAGTCAGTCAGGCCTAAAATTAACTAGTTTTGTAAATATTTCGCTACAACCAGTGAAGTTAAGTATGCGTGTAATAATATTTTTGGGTCTCAAAAATATCTGTAGTTATTTTAAGTTAAAAGACTTGGTAAGACTTAGTAGTATAAGAAAAAATCATGTTTTCTTAAAATAGTTTACAGTTCAGCATATTTCATATTCTTAACAGGGGTACCTAATAAAAAAATGCCTAATAAGCTAAAATTCATAAATGGTTTGCTTAATAGGCTAAAATTCATTTTGTTACATTTATACATTCAAGGTCATTACTTATGTATGTATTGAATGAATAAAAATGAAGATGAAATATTTAAAAGTTGGGCTCTTTACTGCAGGTTCTATAGGCTCTGGTCATAACGAGTTCATAGCAAAAACGGAAATCTTAGCATAAGATTTAATATGTATTAACGAGACGTTGTTAAGAGAGGGTGAAGAGAGCTGTCTCCAGTAGTACCGGGATACCGATTACGATCACGCCCACAAAACGTTCGGGGTGGTAGAGGTGGTGGAGTTTCTTTCTTTAACGATCACGCGCACAGTTTGAAGAACGACGCAACATTGACAAAATAACATGGTGGTTTACACTAGATAAAAAATTAAATGAGTCGGCACAGGTCACGTGACGGAAAACAGCAACCTAGTACCGACGACGGAAAGTTGACGATGTACTCTGATGATGGACTTCGGACGTCAAACGGAACACATAATAGAATATTTTTCGTTGTTATATTTGTCAAAAATTAAATGTGTATGTATAATTTAATGTAGTACAATGTCTTTGATAGATATGATAGATACCTTATATTTGTATATACGATATTTCCTAAGATATTCATTTAAATTAATTAGTGTAAAGAGAAATTTTATTCTAAATTAATTAGTAAGATGAATAATATGTATTTATTTTGATAAAGAAATCAAATATCAGGTACTAACAAAATATCCGCCACACGTGGCTGCAGATTTTTTCAGTTTTCAGATGCGACGCGCTTAATTTAAATCGGTTATATCTTATAAAATATTCGTTTAAATCATATAATGTAAAAGATAATAATTTTAATCTACATCACATAACCAAGGTAAAATACTTATTTAAATAAAGATTGACAACGAATAGGAGAAAACAGATTTGCAAATCGCGTAATATTTTTAATTAATAATTTAAAAGAAAAATAGTTATTGTGAGTCTATCTTAGAGGATAGATAAATGCTATCACGGATTTTTTTAGAATGTTTTAAGTGAAATAATCTTACAATACATAATTTTAGAGCAACTTAATATGCAGCACACGCCACGAAAGGTCTCAGAAGGGACATTTTCTTCTGTTTTTGCAAACATTTTTTCATTATTTTAAGCTATTTTAAGCTATTGCATAGCTTTTATCGCGGGCTCTGAGTGCGGCGACCGAATCAAGAAATTCCGTAACGAAAATAAAACCTAACAGCAAGCCGTGCATCGTCTAACGTCGTTTCAGTTCGGCAGACTTCGGCACGGTGTTTGTGTGCGTGCGACTAGATGTATGCGTGTAGACTAGCTGCTAACTGCTTATAACTGATTCAATCTCTTTTAGACACTATGCTAGGTGAGACACCGTGCTTTTTGGCCGCGTCCACAAGTGAGTTCGAGCCCGCGATTATTTGAACTTTAACGAGTATGTGTTAAGGTACGACTGTACGAAGCTCGCACGGATCGAGACGAGCTGCTCCGAAATTGGACGAATACGTAAGCAACTGTTTTTATAATTACATAAGTGGATAAAAAATGCTATGCAATAGCTTTACCGCGGCAGTTCCCGAGTGCCACTGTTGTTTTTTTATCGCTCCCATTGATCTTAACTTGATGTTACATAGCCTATGTTTTTTTCAGACAAATACACTGTCTAATGTTTTAGAATATTTAAATCGTACTGGTAGTTCGAGAGATTACTCATTACAAATAAAAAAAGTTTTCCTCCTTATAATATTAGCACACACATATTTTATAAAACTTTCAAAAATATTATCAAATAAAAACATATATTATGAGCCTTTAAACTATAGAACGTTTTAAAGTTACTTTAAGACTTTTTAATGAATAAGATTATATTTAAATGTACAGATTTAAAGTAAGATCGAAAATATACAGAGATTTGACATTAAAAATACAGTTAACTCTCCCAACCTGGCAACAATACAGTTGCCAATTGACTTGTATCCATGACTTCTAAAAAAAAGGAAATGTCAATGTCAAAAAAAGCAAAACAAAAGTGATGTGAGCCGCAAAATAGGTGTTTAACGGGGCTTTCTCAGCCTATATTCAAATTCAATCCCCACTACGAAGACTGGCTTTCACCATGGTACTTATTTTCCTGTTAGTATATTGCCGCGCTATGCCGAAAGCACTAGGTTACGTGTTTATGTAGCTAACATAATAGTGTTTTCAACAGGCCGTCTCAATGTTCGCGAGGGTCACCTTCTACCCCACACTGTTCTATAATGTGTTTATGGAAAAAGTGAGCAGCAGAAGATGGTTCGACAGGATAGATGACACTGTCATACTTGGAGCACTACCTTTCCGAGGAATGGCTAAACAGGTAGGCTATTTTTCAGTAAATTGCTGGTTGTGGTGTATATAAGGGAGCCCCCTTTTAGTGACTGATTTATTTTCGCAAGGCACTATAAATTATGAATATACTTCTTGTGTTATATTTTCTTTATTTACCATCAATTACTATGCCATGACCTGGATCATGTCAATAAACATTGTTTTGCAAATAGCTTGTTAACACTTTGGTCAAATTAGGTAACTAAAAAAGGTTAACTTAATTTACAAATTCAACAATTACTTATTTAACTTGATATTCCACTCAATAACTAAGATATTAGAAATAAAACAAATAATATTCTTTAAACATTTCTGTTATAAAATCATCAACAACATATAAAAATAAAATAAATAACATTGTTTATATCTTATTTATTCCATTAACCCTCTTAAATGTAGCTGCCTCTTCCTTGAACAAATTTAGTACATCTATTAACCTGCATGCCTCGTTTGACCTATCTTATCCTGTTAGTCTTTGAGCTACAGTAGTTTGAATCGGTAAATATTTACTTCTATACTTCCTGTCATTTTTGCATAATAAAAACCTTACTCGCTAGACTAAAACTCCTAGCACTAGCCCCCCTTAATACACAAATGATATAAAAAAGTCAGCAGAAACAAATAATTTTGGCAGAAAAAATTAAAATAGAAAAGTCTACACTGAAATACTAGTTAGGTAAGGGTTTTTTTTTTACCCACACACAGAGGAGTGTGTTTAATACATACTAGTAAATATAAAGATAAAATTTGTAAAAAAAAAATTTTATTGGAAAAACCCCTACAAAAAAATAGGTACAAGGGGATGCTTCTTGATGGATTGAACCTGTTTTAACGCTAATTTCACAGGTTGTTGAAAAGTAAAAATTACCTTTTAATCTGGCAGTTGAACAAAACTTTTTAACATTGGGGCATTCTAACCTTTAGAATAACTAATGTTCAGTTATATTTACTGTTGCACTTCTTTATACTGCTAAAATGAAAAACAAAAAATATTCTAGCTTTGCATTTTTGACATAGCATTTTATAGGACATTTAACACTGTCACAATATTTTATTTTATAATATGCTTTAGAAGGGTTTCATTTCAGGATTGTAACTCTTTCAAACTTGAAAAACTGAAATTCTAACTATTGATTCTTATTATTTGCAGTCACTATTAGTTACAAATAGACCATTGTTCCCTATTCACTAGTTATTAAGTTTTGTATTTGTTGGTAATAGTAATTGACTGTGTTTTTCATAACAACAAATTTTACTCATTATCTATTAATTATTTTTGTTAACTTAGTTTTGCTTCTTAACATCCACCTTATGTACACTTAATCTAATCTAAGTAATTGGAATGTTAAATCCTAATAAGATTTTAGTGCTTAGATCAAGTTGTTGCTCACCACATACTAACAGCAATAGACTTATTAATTTTTCCTATTTATTCTGCAATAAAGAATATTCATACATTCATTCAAAATAAATATAGTTGACAAAAGCATCAAACTTTTTTGTTTGATACATTTTACAGCAAGTAGGTAGGTTTACAGCATTTGCTGTCCTACAGTAACCCAATTTTTAGTGTTTGTCATCAAGTGACTCATTTTCCTCATGCTTCTTATTATTTGGACATTTGTTACTATGTCATACTTATGATCCCAATAGGCAATTACTTTAGTTTAATTTAGCCAAAATTTTTTTTTTTTTTAATATAACAATATTGTATGCAATAATGATTCTGAACATACTATACCATCATCGAAATTAAATGTAACTGTGCATAACATATAATAATTTGTCTTACTGGGGGTACATTACTAATATTCTACATTATGCACCAAAAAAAATTTACAAAATGAACATTAATTTTTAGTTACAAAATTTATAACATTTATGAAACAACTTATGCTTCCGAACATTTTATCTATATCTCTAAACAAAACCCTTAAAATTATAGTCCTTCTAGATGTGCACATATAATATGGTTTAGAAATTGAGTGGAATGTACTGCATTCCAAGCAATAAGGTAAATTTTTTCTACATCTATTACTGCTGCATCTAAATTTAACCAAATAAACTTCTAAATAGTTATAGTTTTATGCAATATCAAAATTAATTACTATTTATATCATTTTAGATATATTGTTCACAGATATTGTGTCCATCACTCACATCAATTTCCAGTTCTTTTTTTTGCTTATGTTATTACATTTGTATTTTTTTTACAGTTGGTAGAAGAGGAGAATGTTAAAGGGGTGGTTTCTATGAACGAAACATATGAACTTAAGATATTCTCCAATGACGCTGAGGTGAGTCAAGAAAAATTATCTAATTGTTTTGTTGCTAGAGTCATTGGTAACTAGGACATTTCCTGAAGCCGTCATATCAGTTTGGATACCAGGTTGTTCTGTTAATTTATTTTATGTAGTAAAATAAAAGATGAATAACAAAACATAACAAAAAACTGTAAACTACAAAATTCAAAAATAACTTTTCAAAAATACATCCATTTGGATGAAGTCCAAACTTAATGTAGCATTAAGTAACTCCAAATCGTTACTATTCCATATTGTTTTAAAAAATGTCAACAGAAACTTATAATTGTGTCCAAACTGGAGGCTTGCATCTAATGCCATTATTGAGACCTACTAGTTACTTTTTATGGTTTCGTAACTAGAGGTTTTTAACAGGACCCTGCTATTAAAACTACCAACATCCGTCATTTCTATTACAGGGTTGTATCTTTATTACCAGAATAGGTAACCAGTTGAAATTTTCACAAATTAAAATGATCGGTGACTGTCATATAAGGTAATGGTTAAGGCCTAGTTCTAGTGCATACTCTGTTCTTAAGCAACCAAGAAGTAAATGAATGAAAAGCTTTTATAAATCGCTCTTAAATGTTGAGGGGCAGACAGCCAGATAGATAATGTTTGTTTATATTGCATTGTATGCATGCAAAATTTCAGCACACTCCTATTATGCTCCTATTAGGCATTAAGTTTGCCTATGAACAAAATTAGTGCAATAAAGAATTTTATTATTATTATTTATATTATAATGTGAAGCTGAGCAAGATTGACTTCAGATTTGATGCAAAAGGACACACAACAATCCAGTTAAAAGTTTTTAAAATAATTTGATGCAACATAAACTACAAAAATAAATGTGATGTGATTCAAACCAAGTAGTCTTATTGTAGAGAAAATGAAAATCTATGTAAAACCAATATTATTTTACTATTGAAGCAGTTACTATGGAATATCGATCTTTAAACATTGGCAAATGCAAATCTGCTTTATATCCTAAATAAAAAATAAATAAAACTACACAGACAACAACAGATTATCAGAACGCGTGTTACGCTACCTTACGTAATCAAAATTGTGTTAATGATAAGTAATCTCAAGACTAAAAATGAAAATTAATTGAATAATCTAAAATTGGCATTAAAAATTCAAGAATAAATTACGGACTAAAAAATATAAGTAATCAAAAATAAACGGAGGCGATAAATGACGACTTTCAACCTCCGGAAAAGAACTGGATTTCGAAAAGTTTCACAAAAAAATTCACATCCACACACTTTGGCCGATTATACAGAATAATTAGATAGAAGAAGAGTATTATAAGCTCCTTTCTCTTGCCTTTCTAGACAGCGGAAAACCTTCGATTCCATCGAAATCTAGGCTGTTCTGAAATCCTTGCAGCGATCCCAAGTACATTGACGATATATCGATGTGCTGAGAATGATGTTTGTACGATGCCGCTACAATGATCGTACAAGTACAGGACCAGCAGGCCAAGTCCATCCGGTTGCGCAGTGAAGTACGACATGGAGATGAGATATCTTCGAAACTATTCTTTAGCACACTGTCTTTAAGACACTCGACTGGAAAAATCGCGTCATTTCCATAAACGGCGAATTCATCTCACCTCCGATTCGCAGATGACATCGTAGTAATGGCTGAATCATCAATCAGTTAGACTACAATAGAAGAACTAAAGTAACCGATATAGCTCACAGAATACTGCTAAAGTGGCAATGGGCAGGTCACTGTCGCAGGACGAATTGCCGATGAGGCAGACGAGTTCTTGAGTGGAGACCACGGATCGATATGCGCAGCGTGGGTTGCCCCTCAGCTAGGTGGACCGATGACCTTAAGAAGGAAGCCGGAAGTAGCGAATCCAGTGTGGTAGCGTTTCTTAGGAAAAGCTTAGATCCAGCAGTGTATTGATATAGGCTAATTGAGGAATCAAAAATAAGAAAGTCATCAAACAACAGCAGGTAGGGCAATTGTACCATTGATGCGTGTCAATGATAAAAACTCCTACGTGCGCGAAAATAGAGGACTTGCAAACGATCAACATCGAAGCTAAATAATTTCCCAGCAGTAGCAGCAGTTTCACCGTATTTTGGATTGAAATATTTAGTCGTCTGAAATATGCGACAAGCTTTAAATCACTCGAAGTTTAGAATCTAGCTCCCTTCGCCACTTGTCATGTCCGGAATTACTCGAGACATTTCGGTATTAGGCTCCCTAAGTAAAGGTGACATTAGTAGCGTGTACGAGTTATATTTAGAACATTTTATATATCTATCTCTACTGAATATAAGAAAAGCATGCTTGAAAAAATCCTTTGTGCATAGATCAGAGTGCACCAAAGTTCAAAGCCTACGCCGTTGTTCGGTTCTTAACAATCGCGTTAGTTCATGAGTGCTTTTGTAATGGTAAGTGAGAGATATCAACTGTAGAAGTCAACAAAATCATTCTGTCTGCTATTATAAAGCTGTAACGGACACGTGTCTGTCTGTACCTACATTGATGATGATATTTTTTTTAAATATGTACTTAAGGGTTCCCCAACTTGCAAACATTTTTTAATAGCAGCAGGCGTTACGAACGTGGCTGCAGAAACTTAAAAAGTCAGCATAGAAAAACCAACTGTCACGAGGCAGAAGTGACGTATATGCCAGCAAAGGCGCATAGCACGGCAACCAATCAGCACCGGCTCTCCTAGTCTTAGCTGTCAACACGCAATAAACGCGCAGGCACCGTTGACACCATCTAAAAATCAAAGCTCCACAAACATAAAATATAAAGAAAATATGGATTAACTCTCATATACAGATTTATTTAGTGTTCGTTGTCTAAATCTCGAGTCTTGGTTTCGGCTAACGGTACACCACCGAGACATTTCTCGCGAGTCTCTCGTTTCGGTCTAATGTGTCGGTCTTGACGCGAACTTCGGTACTTTTGACCTCGTCTTCCTTCGGGATAGACACAATCTAATCGAAAAACATTTAAGACGACACATATGACATACGACGACGACGCATAACGGTCTTATCTTACTTGTTTTAAATTGAAGAAGTGTCTCTTATTACAGTTTATTTTTAAATACAAAGTTAGGAAAATACAAAATAAAAACCGGTCAAGTGTGTGTCAGCCTTCGCACACTTAGGGTTCCGTACCAAACGTAGAATATAAGCAGTCCGAATGGCAGAAATCGAGACGACTGGACTCAAAATCATAAAAAAACCCTACTACAGGATCGTTACAATGTTATATCCTTATAAAAGCCTCACTTTACAACAACTTCTCTTAAATCATTCCTAATTAAAATTGATTTTAAACATGATACTTTTTAAAGCATGTTTGTAAGTTAATAATTTGTTAAAGGTTTTGCATATTTTTTACTAAGGTGGCAAACAAGCTTGCGATCCGCCTGATGGTTAGCGGTCACCGCAGCCTATGGACGCTTGCAACACCTGGGTCATCACTCGCGCGTTGCCGACCCATTTGGATATATTTATTTTTCGACTTTTGGTTTGTTTTTCGACCAATTAGTCAGTACTAAATAAAGTCTCAATGTCTATGTTATTTTTCTGTCTTTGTTGTGTGCTATATATTCTGTGTAAATGGATAAGGGTCGGCAACGCGCGAGTGATGACCCAGGTGTTGCAAGCGTCCATAGGCTGCGGTGACCGCTAACCATCAGGCGGATCGCAAGCTTGTTTGCCACCTTAGTAAAAAATATGCAAAACCTTTAACAAATTATTAACTTACAAACATGCTTTAAAAAGTATCATGTTTAAAATCAATTTTAATTAGGAATGATTTAAGAGAAGTTGTTGTAAAGTGAGGCTTTTATAAGGATATAACATTGTAACGATCCTGTAGTAGGGTTTTTTTATGATTTTGAGTCCAGTCGTCTCGATTTCTGCCATTCGGACTGCTTATATTCTACGTTTGGTACGGAACCCTAAGTGTGCGAAGGCTGACACACACTTGACCGGTTTTTATTTTGTATTTTCCTAACTTTGTATTTAAAAATAAACTGTAATAAGAGACACTTCTTCAATTTAAAACAAGTAAGATAAGACCGTTATGCGTCGTCGTCGTATGTCATATGTGTCGTCTTAAATGTTTTTCGATTAGATTGTGTCTATCCCGAAGGAAGACGAGGTCAAAAGTACCGAAGTTCGCGTCAAGACCGACACATTAGACCGAAACGAGAGACTCGCGAGAAATGTCTCGGTGGTGTACCGTTAGCCGAAACCAAGACTCGAGATTTAGACAACGAACACTAAATAAATCTGTATATGAGAGTTAATCCATATTTTCTTTATATTTTATGTTTGTGGAGCTTTGATTTTTAGATGGTGTCAACGGTGCCTGCGCGTTTATTGCGTGTTGACAGCTAAGACTAGGAGAGCCGGTGCTGATTGGATTATTAATATATTTTAAGTTCTTTATTTATTATAAAGTTGCTTGGTGTAGAATATATGTATGAATAAAAATATGCTTGATTTTCTATTTTTTATTCGATATATTTATTATACGGAAGATGTAGAAAATCAAGCATATTTTTATTCATACATATATTCTACACCAAGCAACTTTATAATAAATAAAGAACTTAAAATATATTAATAATATATTGAGATTTTTAAAATATATGAATAATTTACATTAGTAAATGACTTAATATTATAATGCGAAATTTAATTTTAATTAATAAATAGGTTATTATTAATTTCACGCAAGTTATACTGAGAATACACCATTGCTAATTGCTACATTTTGTGCGATATCTAGACTGGTTGTAGGCGTCAAAATGACGGTCTAAGAAATTTAAGTTGTTGCTTAACTATATATTGTAATTCTGTTTCTGGAAGAAACTTCGATTTTCAAATTTTTTTTCTCGAGCCTTTTTTATTTCTTAAGCTATTGAAATGAAATCTAGGAAGAAAGTGCTTAGAATTTATAGTATTATCTAAGGCAGTGTTGAAAATTACCCTAGTACTGTGTTTACCGAGATAGATTTCCTTTGTGACCTTAATTTAAAAATAAAACTTCACACCGTTCAAATTTTCATCCTATGTTATAACCTAAGGGCGTAAATCTTCTTTATGTTCAAAACTGAACAAAATAAGGAAATAATCGACAAGTGTAATAATTTTTAGGTTGTTAAAGATCACCTGCTAAAGTAATATAAGTAACAGCATAAATTAATAATTAAGTTTAGGGAAGCCCGGGCAAACCGAATATGTTAAGGTTTGATAAATCAAAACATATAGATGAAATCGAGAATTCGAAGAGAAGAGTATGTATCTTGTTTATTTTTATAATATTTAAATGTATTCAAGTTTTAATTAACAAGAAAAACAAAAAAAACTGACATTTTAATCTATTAGCTACTAAAGATTAATTTACTTATTTTTTTATTTATATAGTAAGGGAAATTATCCGCTTTGCCCTAACCTACCGGTTTAAGTGATTATGCAATTCTAGAAAATCAAATGGTATGAAACGAGTCGATTAGACTTAGTATGAACCTCACACCTACCCCAAATGTAACTGCTATATTTTCCGTAGGTGGTGCAACCTTCATGATCTTATTTGTGTCACTGGCTGCGCAGAATCTATTCTTCAGATGATGGATCTTTGTATTTCTGGGTGCATAGTCATTATTTTTCATTATTATTGTTCTTGATTCTTTTTTTGTTACACAATGGGTGCAGCTACGACCAGCAACTATTTCAGTAATATTTGTCTTCTTGTTGCTAAACTTTTACAATTGGCATAGAGAATGCCTTTACGTAGCCTATCCGCTTTGCCTCTATCCACGTTGCCCAAATCACTTTTTGTTATTTACTTACTTGCATACTTTATTTCATAACTTTGACGATTCAAAAGTGTTCGTAAAAACCTAATTTGAATAAAAAAAAATAACTTTGCGATCTAAAAGGTACGTTTGAGGATCTTGATAAATATTCTCACTTCAATAAAACATTAAAGTAACAGCATTCACATAAAAAAAGTAACTCGCAGCGGTAAGGCAACACTACTACTAAAAATCAAGCAATATAACTTAATGAAAATCGTTTAATAACACTCAAAATTTGTCTTTGCCTTACAAAAACATTTTACGCGTTTGTTTCAACTTTCATAGCATTAGAAGCCGCTTGTTCTAAGAAGCTGCTTTGAGACTATAGCAACATCTAGGTAAACTTTCGGTAAATAAGCTTATTCACTTTGCCCAGGGTGTTTACTTTACCCAGACTTCCCCTAACTATTAAATGAATTATGTAATTTTTTACGTAATTATGTGTATACTATTATATTTTCTTTACAAATAATAATCAAATAAAAAAACTGTTCAAATAAAATTTACATTTGTAAAATTAAATTGAGATCGTTTATTTGGAATTGAACACAAATTTAAAATCTTTAAATTATAAATTAATAATTTTGTATGTTAACTACTTTTACTTACTCATCTTTTATCCACTCTTTTAATTAGTTTCACTTTTTTCTTTGATCAGCTTTATTAACAGATGATGATTTATTTACTCATGTTCCCTCTCCCGTACTTTATTATCCTCTTCGTCTGTTTCGTTCAGTCTCACGTAACTCAGAATTGCATGAAAGATCCCTGTATTCTGATTATGAAATCTTTTAGGTATTGTTCGATTTTCACACAAGTTTATCAGACCTTTATATTTAGCTGCGTGTATTGATAATATACTATTGTATAGCAATAATATATATGTTAAGGCATTATATGAATAGACAATTGACTTGTGTTGTAACTTTAACACTTTATAATAACTAATTAACAAGAAATTATATTAGGTTATTTATAACGCCTTACGAAAATGAACTTTAAGAGCCCTAACTTAGGAAACTAATAAATCCATTCTATTTATGAGATTGCTGTCATCTCTTTTGACTTAGCCGGAGGCCGACAGTAGGTTTTTGTAATAAGAGAAGCATCCTAACATCGGCCCTATTATTTTTCTGTAACTAATTAAAATAAACAATTAAATTAAGAAAAAAATCTTTTCCGGCTTTATTTAACTTCCAAGCTATTTATGGTCAAAAATACATATTGGTCTCCATTGCAGTTTTCTGCCAAATCAGTAATAGCATTGCACTGTGCGGCGCCTCGCCGGTTTCTGCACTCTAAACCATCGGAGTGTACGACAGGAAGACACCATATTGTATACATATCAAAACTAAATTAAATAAAGTCGTGATTAATGCCAAAACCTTTCACCTATATGTAATTTGAACCTTAAGCTTGAACCTTAACGTTTAAGGCTGAACTTAGGTGGGAGCCGAGATTAGGTAATGTTACCCTATGTGATATATTTCACAAAATTGCGAGTTTATATTTTTATGTAATTTTTTTTTTAATGAGTTCGGTAGTAATTCTGGGATTTATTGGACAATTCCTCACTAACGTTTATGGATGAATCTAGGTAGAAAAAAAGAATTTTTTATTTTAAATTTTAATGTACAAGACAATTTGAAAAGACGATGTCTTTTACATCCAAATTTTGGAGGTGACTTATATTAACCATTAAAGGGGTATAAGAAAGTTGTTTTTTATACTTTAGTTACCAAATTTAGTACACGCTGATAATTATGTAGGTCGTAAAGGCATTTATTTTTTGCGAATATAGAGAGAGTAAGACGGAATATAGAGATCGATTAAAAACTTAGTAAATCAGTATCAAAAAATTCTTTACCACCAAATGTCCTTTACGACCTTTAAGCCCAGTGTGCTAGTGTGAGTTTTTGCGTGTTTGTAACTCTACTATCGCGTTCGCGTATTCATTATAAGTCCTATGGGAAAATAACATCTCAAAACGCGTCCGCTAGAGGCGCTCCTTTATTTCCATACATGTTAAAAACTCACACTAGGCACACGGAAGTATCGATATGATGTTTGTTGTTAGTAAACTTCACTATTTTTAGCGTCAATAGGCCTTCACTGTAATGAAAAGTAGTGTTTTAGTCTTTTACTAAAAAAAATTTTATTTTCAGATTAAGTATGGCGATTTTTAATTATTCATAAATTCGAGGAAAGTTTTGTAGGATTTGTAACATTCTGTAATCCGAACTACAGAATATTATTTTCGAAAAGTCATAAAACTGTTTTGTAATTATTGAAGTTATACCTATCCCTTTTTTATTGTTGCTGTTTTTGAGTTTTTTTTGCTGTAATTTTAGTACCAAATGAGACTTTGTGAAATAGAACCTAGCCTCCTAGGTTCCGGAAATTCATAATAAACTTTTAATTAGAAAGGCCCGGTTTAGAACTGACGTAAAACTACTAGAAAAATATTTCGAGACACCTACAATTTTGTAAAAGTGTTTTCAAATCTATTTTAGACACTAATAAGTATTTTGGCCCTATTACCATTTCTGCGGTAGAGTAAAATCAAAAACCTTAGAAAACCTTGTTTCTTGTCTTAGGAACAACAAAAACCTTAGGGACCTTCGAAGTTTACAGACAGACAGACGGCGTGTATAGGCTTAGAATTAGGATCCCGTTATAATCCTTTTTTTTATACCACTAAGGTGGCAAAGAAGCTTACGCTCTGCCTGATGGTAAGCGGTTACCGTAGCCTTTGGCACGAAACCAAAAAAAAGGTATTTCAAAAATTTACTAATATGTTTCTTTAATTTTATTAATAAAATTCCATTGTACTAAAATCTGTTAATTTGGTTTCTAGAGATGGCGCCAACATGGAGTATCGTTCCTACAACTTGCCACCACAGACATATTCGAAACTCCAGATCAGGAAAAGTTATATGAGGGCATCAAATTCATCAACAGGTAAAAGGAGATATAAGATTGTAATATACATTAATTTATTAGTATTTTATTTTAATGTCTTTATTGTTTCCATCAAAAAATCCAACGTCGATCGAGAAATAGGTATGCTACCAATATGCGTATATCTTAATTGACGTAGGATAGTCATCATCATATTAGCCATTATACGTTAATTTCGAAAATTACTATTTCTTGGGGATTGATAACGATCTCGATTGAAATAATCATGCGTTAATTATTATTTATCTTGTATGAAAGCTCCTAACATTTGGTTATGAGTAAATTATTATTTTTGTGTAGGTAAGTATTATGATTTATTAAGACTGTATCAGTATACTGAATTACCGTCTGAAAAATTATAGGATGTGGTAGGTAAGCTTACCAAATGCTACCAGCTAGGGTGGGCAGCATTTGGTAAGCTTTGTCAAGTCTTCACGTGGCCTATACCGCAGAGTCTGAAGGCAAAAGTTTTCGACCAGAGCGTCTTACCTGTCATGATTTTCGCCGCCGAAACGAGGTCACTTACAACAGCGCTGGATCACAAGTTCAAAGTCGCACAGTGCGCAATGGAACGAGCTATGCTCGGAGTGTCTCAGGGATCATATCCGAAATGAGGACATCCGGAAGAGATCCAAAATTACCGACATAGTTGGCAGAATTAGCAAGCTGAAGAGGCTGGCCACGTCTGTCGGAGGGCCGATGGCTGCTGGAGCAGACGTGTCCTGCAATGGAGACTGCGTATGGAAAGGTAAAGCCTAAGACGCCCCCAAGCCTGGTGGACCGACGACTTTAAAAGGGTAGCTGGTGGTGGTGCCATAGAGGAGGCTTATATCCAGCAGTAGCCCAATATGAGCTGATATGATGATGATGATGTGGTAGGTAAACGGAGTAGAAGCCTATAGTATAGTTACTTTTTTTTATTAACGTGGTACGAACGCATTTTTACCCGACTTAAAAAAGGAGGAGGTTATCAATACGGTTGTATGTTTTTTATTTAATGTTTTTACGCAGGTATATTAAAGGATTAACCCACAGATTGGCCCCATTTTTGTTAAGTAAATATTGGTCCAAGAACACCAGAGTTAGGTAAGAAAATGTTTTTGAGTTTTATTATTTTCATTATTTAGACGAGTCTCTATGTCTAGACTGACCATGTAAGTTTCTACGTGGCGGAGGCACCACTTTAAATGAGAATAACAAACAATATACGAAATAATTTGCAAACTTATATGACGCGCAGAGTGATTTGATTTTTATGTCCAATTGGACAGTCTCAGGCCAGGCATCTGACCAAAGGCCGGTTCTCTTACGACTAGGTTCCCCAACCGACGGTCGTCAGTTCGTAAAAGACGTGGTCGACTGGCGGAGGCTAGGTGTAAACCTTACTAGCCACCTCCAATCGGCCTTGGCTTTGGATTGCTCTAAGCGGATTACAGTAGAGAACAATCTCCGCTGGAATCTGCCGGAAGACGTGAGGTCGCTATTGAGGACTAAGAACGCGGCTACTCGTCGGTACGACAATTATCCGTCTGAGGAAAATAGGAACACGCTCAGATCGTTACAGCGAACTATAAAATCAAAAATAGCCGATCTTAGAAACGAAAAGTGGGACAGCCTCATGAAAGAGATCTCGCCTTCCCACTTAGCGTACTAATTAGCTTAGCGTGGCTTAATTTTATGTGTAGTTTCGTCATGTAATATAATGATTTGTTTTTAGCATTCCGTAAATATGTGATAAAAACCGAACCCTTGTCGTTTCCTATACTTTCTTTCTTATCATCGTCCGCTTGACTTATTTATGATTTCGAGGAAAAATAAAAGAAAGTTCTAAGTATTTTAAGGACCAGCAGCAGCAGCTAAAAATTAAATTATTTTTCTCAAAAAAACCAACTTGAAAATCACTTAAAAGTAAAAAATAACCCTCTGAAACAAACTTATTGACAGAACATTCAACTACACGTTTTATTCGTCTTGAAGTCGATTGCCACTTCCGCTAAAGCAGACATACCTACTCACAGAACATTTAGCTACAGTTTCTTTGTCTTGATATCGGATTCCAATTGAAAAAACTTAATCTTTTGACTGCATCTTTTCTATGAAAATATTTATTAGGAAACTTGAATTATAATATATATTATATAATATATATATAAATAAAATTATGATTATTTGTACGATTGAGCGTTTAAATTAGATATATTTGTATAACTAATGCGTTACAAAACAATATTCAAAATAAATATTAAGTAATTGGTTACTGCATAAAAAGTAGTAGTAGGTATGCTCGAGCGAGTAACCGTAGTCCGATTTTTGTTTTTCTTTAAATATCACACGGTGCGGAGTAGGTATTCGGGGTACTCCGTCTACGCGTCACAGCAAGTTATAAAATTGAAAATCAAAACAATTTCGTTGCATGTAGCATCTGAACCCACCCCAATTAGGTCAATTAACAATTCATTTAATACTTAATTAGCGCGGTAAATAGTTGATAAATAAATAAATATTTTTGGACATTACACACAGCTATGTCAGCAGCTGGCCACACTACTAATTAGGGTGTGAGGGCTACTTTAGCTTTACATCTTTGAAGTATATGTAAATATATTTTAAATGTTTATTTGATAAAACCTATCAAGACAGGGCCCCAATTTTCTTGCTCAGTGCCTTTGGTTGCCTAGTTATGCCACTGTATGTATATGTATATATATCTTTAACCAGCGGCTGAACACATCATAATGTGGTGTACAACCTCTTTTTACCAACCAACTTAGTCCTCCGTTATAGGTGGTGAGCCCATTGCTACAAACTTCAGTATAACTAACCTAACACTGTATCTAGACTATGGCGGCTTTATATATGTCCCTTACCGTAAACCACCATCTTTAGAAAAGTAAGAAGTGAGATAAAGTTCTTGACCAACTTTAGGTATATCAGAATTGGACACGGGAACCTTCACTATAGTAGGTATATATTTTTGTCTGATATACTGAAAAAATATATCTTAAATTGTAAACCTTGTTTGCAACTGGTCAAATGGTGCATCTTTTGGTCTTTTGATTCTCTACTCTATCAAATGATATCTCTTACTTATTTCCACGTATTGACTTCGTAGTCTTAGAAGTTAAGCGACTATATACGTTCATGCACCTCAGATACTTAGGTATACAATAACTTATATAACAAAAGATGTATTTAGTCAAGTTGGACATCGCTATGCAATACCAACCCACAAGTTTGGTCAAATTCAGGTAATTACACAGATATTAGAATCCTGAACATCCCTTAAATATTATGCAAGAAAATAATGAGCTGCAATGTACCCAATAGGACCACAAGTACTTGTTTATAAACCATGTTTCTAAAAACGAATTTCGTATGGGTTGATTTTGTTATGCATAACTATTTCCAGTTTATTATAATTTGTGTTGCAGATTTCTCCCGTCGGATGGAAAACTACGAGGCGTTCCACAGGACGAGGGGGCAGACTGCGGCACCGTGTACGTGCACTGCAAGGCAGGTCGCACGCGGAGCGCCACGCTCGTCGGGTGCTACCTCATGCTGGTAACACTATCTTCAATAGCTCGATAGCCTAATATAATAAAAACTGGCTAAATATAATCTGAACTTGCGCACCGAATGTGCCGTATACCACCCCACACCCACTTTAGTTCGATTTTTATAGTTTGATTTACCTAAAAGTTAAAACTGTAATTCAAGTAACGGTACCTACCTATTACAGACAGGCAAGCGGCGTTGGCTTTGTTGAATAGTATAAAGATCTATAGTCATTTTATCTTCATACAAGACGTCACACAGAAACGCGCCCCGTACTTTTAGTAATAACTGTCGCACAAGTTTCTCTTTAATATAATGATCTAAGAAATAAGGTCTCTTCCGGAGAGTAACACAAGCCTACATCACTACTAAAAAAACTAGTACGTCACCATGAACCAGCCATATCATCTTTGTCTTTCGCTCGGTATTGGATGATGACGTAGTGTCGCGGTCGTATTAATGTCGATATGTTATTTATACCATGTCAAATCCATACCTGAACCGATTTAGATGAAATTTGGCAAAGAGATAGTTTGAGACCCGGGAAAGGACATAAGCTACTTAAAAACAGGAAGTGTAAGTCGGTTTTTTTTCTATAATTGAGGAGTTGCCGTTGAAATTCTACACTAAAAATCAAATTTAGAGCGGGAGAAACCGCAGGCTAAAGCTAGTATTTTCTATGTACAGACTACAGACCCCGGCCTAGGCATTCTCTTACTACAACGGTAAGTTTACAAGTTTTCAATTCCATTGCCGCGCCCGAAAGTATTGTATACCATTAAATGGACTTGAAAATCATTAGCATTTAATTTAAACAGTTGGTCATCCTACAAATTGGTTACAGTTTTATTATAGATATAAATAGATTGCACCTATAGTTATTTATTTCTTTATTCCAGAAAAACGGTTGGTCACCGGAGGAAGCCGCTCAGTACATGCGCGCCAAGAGGCCGCACATCTTATTGCACACAAAACAATGGGAGGCGTTAGACATATTCCACAGAAGACACGTTCTAACTTGATTGAATTGTGTCAACTAAGTTAAAATTAGAAACGACTATAAACTGACTCTTAGCGTTTATGATCGCAGCATCAATGCATTTATTTTAATTTCAACCTAAATAATAAATAGACATAAATCTGTGTAACACAAATATACAAATCTTAGTTCATCTCGGATCATTAACATTACGAGCTATGTTTACCAACTACTATGATATTCAGTGTATGGTAAGGGGAGGCACAATGTTACAAAAAACACAATGTACTTTACAAAAAAAGTTTTTTATTGTTAGGAGGAAAAAATTTCTAAATTACTGAATAATGTAACTACTGTATGTTGTGGTTAAGTTACATACTTGCCCGTCACACAGTGCTCCAGAACATATCCAAACAAAAATTCAATTTCCATTCAATTTCCAAATAAAAAAAAATTAAAATACTACAAAACATTCATTAATTTAAATAGTTATTATATGTATATCAAAAAAAGAAAATTACTAACCAAAACTGAAAACTATGAAAAAACTGATTAATTTTCGTGGTTTTCATTTCGGGAGTTTTATATTGTCAAAAATATTGTTGTTTACTTAAATGTTTTCCAATGGCGACTGTTTCAAAATTGAGGCCTGTGTGCTGGTCAAACTATATAGACAACTTTTTGAAGCAATAGATACAGTGATATTTGCGTTGTAACATTGTGCCCCTATGTCCCTCTTACCCTACATTTTATATTTTAAACATTTGCACCTTTCATATCGTTCATTTCTACAGTACTTAATTGTATCAGTTAAAACTGGGATTTAGTTAAAATAAGAACGCATAAGGTCTTAGTCTGACTATTAGAAACACATGGTACTAAGGTGTACCAAAGATTTCCCACTATCCTTTTTTTTACCCTTTTGCATTTGGGCAGAATTCTTATAAGCAACTCAATTTTTTTACTGTATTCTCAAAAAAAATGTGGGTGTTACTTTATTTTCGCTTTAGCCCCGTCTCCCTTTTCCCTCTCCTCCACTTTCCATCCCCTAATCAGAGCTTTACTAATTCAGAAACCTTGCCTAGTGTGTGCGCAACAACTTACCAAAATTTCAATATAATATCGGAGGAAATTCTATACCATTATTATACAGAATATTGAACTACGTTTTTTTTGCATTTAAGTCTGATGCCAAAAATTTAAAAAATGTCTCGGCATCGGACTTGAAATCGAAGACCAAACTTATTTTAATGTTTTGTCAGTATGCTTTAGGACCTTATTTTTTACTTTATAATGGATATTTGAAGTATGTTTGATTTTTTGTTACAATTTTATTATTTATATAGATAAAGCATCTTTTTTAATTTTAAACAGCAAGTATTCTAACAGGGTATTTAGCAAAGACAGCATAGTTAACACGGTGTTAAAGTTGATTGACCTCCTAGCCAATACAATATCTTTCTACGCCACAGAACAGGTAAAGTAGGGATTTTATTTAAGCTATGATTTAAAGTTTCTATGATCTTAACTTACATAATAGACGGTGACGTTAAGGCGCAGTGACCACCTAACTAACGCCACCAAAATATAATCTTTATTTACTCTTTGTACAAGACACATTTTAAAAATGTAACAAACCCATCATTTAGAACTAGTTATAAGCTATTTTTAGAATATTATGTATTGTATCTGGAATATACCTGTCAGTGGTAGATAAGATTAGGGCTTTATTTAGGAATGGGGCCTCTACTAAGCTCCGTCTAAGAGAACTGCGTGGCTACGGTTAAGCCTTTACAACTTTCTGAACATTGTATCTACGAATTTGCGACTTTCATTGTTAGTGTTTTACAAATTCGTTCGTCATGTTGACGTAGTCTTTTTTCTTCTACGTCACTGGCCGAGCAGTCGAAACGTACACACATTTAGCAGAAACGCTATCTTCAACTCAACCCCCCGACCGACCTCGGCATGGTCGTAAAACGGTTAGGCGGCCTCGGCACGTACGGCCCCAGATGACGATCTCGCTGTCCGGATGGCGAGAATAGTCTCTACGACCTCCCCTAATAGGGCCTCCCCCTAATACGACGCCGACGTCCCCGGGTTCGTCGGCACCCGCAAGGATACACTAGGTATCAAAGAGTGCCGGGGCGCTTTTCGCTCCCACTCAATCGCAACCGCACCCGCGTAACGTAGAACTTTCCTCCTGGCGGTGACTCACCTTCGGGTTCGAGGCTCACGCCGGTCGAAGGGACGACCCCGAGAGCGACAACCCAAGCCGAGGCTCCCCCCGCGGGGTGCCTTTGAGCGTTGGGCGCTATACGGGCTGAGGCTCCTTCAGAGTGTCGCCGCATAAAGCTCGTTGAATCATTAATGGCTGCAACAGCCAGCTGCAGTCAGTCAGAAAAAAAAAATATCTTCTACTCACATGTATATTCTAGAGACGACGTACAACTTTCTAAGAATAATAGCTTGTCACTAGCTCAAAATAATTGGTTTGTAACATTTTTGAAATCTGTTTTGTACAAACAGGAAATAAAGAATATCTCGGCGGCGCTAGTTAGTTTGTTACTGCGCCTTAAGTGCCGAAGAACTTTTATAATAGACATTTCTTTCATAATTATAAAATATTCAAATGTGTTTGATACAATGCGGACTAACAGCAGGTACTAATTGTAAAAGTTTTATATTTAGTTTTGCAGAGCCATCACCAAAACGGTAACGTTCTCACGTGACGTATAAAGCATACATATTTTAAAAAAGACGGATAGTAGTTAGCCGCCATTATCCGCCGCTTTTACCGTCGAAAGCTCAGATAGTCGCTTCGTTTCATCATAGATTTTATAGTATTTTTGTTTTAATAGAAATATAATTATTAATAAATTATTAAGTTTTGAATTGTAGAAACGAACTGCTGTAGATAGTAAAATTTTAAAAATGTTAGGTGCGTCTTTAAAAGTTTATGGATAAATTTGACGTATTCATACATGCATGCGGGTTTGTAACTTAAATATATTTAAGAGGTACATAATTTTTTTTAAGTATTATTGTTTTTGTTGCGTACGTACATATTATTATATACAATTTTACCTACAATTTTGTCGTATTTCTACCTATCCAAAAGTAACGACTTATGGGACATAATTGTCAGTTCCACGGGATCCTGCTAAATTGAGTAAGTGTGGCGTGGGTTCGATACTCGCACAAGACAAACATTTATTATTTGTGTTGAGACTGAGTGTTTTCTGAGTCTAATATGTATTTTCAAAAAAAATGGATATTATATGCAGGAATTTGTATCCGTTGTCTGGCACATCTTCAGTACACGCTTTGCTTAGTCTTGGACCAGAAGGCGCTGTGTGTGAATGCCCAAAAATATTTATTTAAAGCCACCTTAGTCCAGATACACTACCTTAGAAGCAGTGTTACGGCGATGGGTTCGCAACCTGTCATGCAAGACTTAGCTGGTTGGTGAAGAGCGGTTGTCCCCCACAGCATGATGGTGTGTACCTATCCCCAGTGGCTGGTGGTTACCCTCTTTCTTGGGATAGAAACAGTGAAGTTATACATTTATATTTTACGTCCTACCAATTGCTTTTTGTTTTCATCATTTTCTTCCTATCAGCCTCAAACGTCCCCACTATTGGGGCACGGCCTACCCTCACCGATGACCGAATGACCCATTTGGGCCATAAGCCACACGCGGGCCCAGTGCGGATTGTGGATTTCACGCCTTTTTTTGACATATGCCGGTTTCCTCACGATGTCCTTGAGAAATTAAGAACTAGACTCATTGGTACACGCGGAACTTGAACCTTCGCCACTCATGACGCAATCAAAACCCCTTGGCTAGGTAGTCCACCACCGACTTATTTTATTATTCTTAAATCGTGAAAATAGCTCTTTCAGCACCATTTTATTGCGACAGATATAAATAAAATTGACAAAAATTCTAACATTTTATTATTCTATAATAAATTAAAAACAGATACTTCGCAGCGCACTGCATAAAACAACTACAATATGTAGTAAAAAAATGTAAACCCATTTTCTTGAAGCGGAATGTCAAGAATGTACTTCCATACAAACGTATTTATTAAATTGT
Organism: Apoda limacodes; assembly: GCA_946406115.1. Taxonomy (NCBI): domain Eukaryota; kingdom Metazoa; phylum Arthropoda; class Insecta; order Lepidoptera; family Limacodidae; genus Apoda; species Apoda limacodes. The sequence continues at coordinate 17,365,488 of OX291542.1, forward strand.
ATTGTATTTTATGTTTTCTCTAATGTATTTTAATTTAAAAAAAACATTAAAAAAAAACAAAATGTCAAATAACCATACGTTACATTCCGCTTTAAATCAAGTTTTTAATACTTTTTAAAATTAATACGAATAAAACAATGTTTTTTACAATTAAAAACCTAATATTAATGTGCACTGCATTAAGTACCTTATATTGTCTTGATAAATTCAGTAAGAGTCGCCGTACACTGAACAATATACCGCTCAAAATCACACATCGTTATTATATCACTAAGTTATTTTTTATGCGATATTATTTATTGTTTAAAAAATATTTAATACTAAATACCCTAAAATATTGATCGTTTTTGCTTCATAACACTAAATAATATAATTTAACGCATTAATTTTACAGTTGTTTATCATTGGACCAATAATATTGGCACGTATTATTATTTAAGTTGAAAATTAACCGTTCCTTTTTAATATTAATTTATTTATACAACGTAATAAACAATATTTTATGGACTTAATATCAAACCAAGCCCTTAGAGAATGAGCAGCACGTAGGGTTACCTAAGGGAAAAATAATTCGCTATATACCTAACTTAGAAAAGGGAAGGGCCTTTTTTATATCGTCACATTATTCTAAGTTATCTCAAAAGTTGACAAACGACATTTGCTTAATATATTGCACGCTACATATGGCACTTTTGTTTGATATATTGGACTATGTACGGCTTTCTTTATCGGAGCTAACCAAAACTAGGCGAAACAGTCGACTCAAATCAAAATAGGTACAATGAATATAAAAACAGGTAACTAACAAAAAGTGAATCGAATACTTTGAAAGCCTAATTTGGTCAAAACTGACTAAAAATAATACTAGGTTGAGATTGACGATTTTTCGAGACCAGTCTATTGAGACTCATCATATATCATACTTACGTAGATACAGAATAAAACTTACACATCATTGAAGACTAACTGTGACAATACTTTAAATAAAAAATGATTTTTAATCTTATGAGGGTATTCCATAATAATATTCCTCAATTCAAAATACTTTCTGCAAAAATTCTGTGACAAATTATTTAATTATTTAGAGGTGTATTCAACAGAAATTTATAATCAGTGATTTAACAAAATTCTAAATAAATCTGACCCAAAAATCGCCAATCACAAAGAATTATGTGGAAGATTTTAAGATTTCTGCTCGCTAGACTTAACGGCCCACAGTTGTCTGAAAGTGTTACCAATACCGACATCATGGCTAATTATGTAGAACAAACCACCCAGAGTGGCGATGGAGATGAGATACACAAGGCCTATAGCAATTTTGGAGATAAAGCTCCCAAATACACTCTCTCTTACATAATCAACAGCGATCGCCTCCAGCCCCCTGTGAAAAAAAAAGTTACGTATAAATTATAAGCATTCATGGTTGCTTTCTACGACCACCCCATTGCTCGTCATCGGCATGCAGTTTATACTAACATCTTAGAACCTAAATAGTGACCCATTGAGGGGTTTTAAAGGTGCTAAACTTAATTGTTCGCGGGAGGTGATAAGCGCTTGCCATAATTTCTAAGCGATCGCGTTAACGCCGCGCGCCCCTGTCGTCGTCGTCTTCGTGAGCTCACTACTGTTGCAACCCTAGTAAGGCAGGCCGTGTGATGGCATTGTGCCAAGGGTTTTAGGGAAGGTAATGAATGTGTGTAAACAAATGGCTTTAATGATTCTAGGTAAATTTCTGTAGACATTTAGCCGTTTTGTACGGGAATGAGACTACGTTAGAATTATTACTTATGTTGTACCGTAGGAAATTGCGATTTAAATAAAAAAATAATTGGAATTAATTCTTAATAGCCAAACTATAAATAATTTTGGTAATAAGTATGCTTATTTCTTGATCGCCGTAAGATTTTGCGACTGGTAGTGAGTGAACACGCCGGTCCTACATCTTCCACGTAAGGTTGTTTTCTAAGACCTTATTGGGAATGTATGGAAGGTTGACATATCTCTCGAAATCCGTGAATGTACTTGCATACATTTTTCTCTCAAATTTTAGAGTCAGAATAGCTCGAGACTGTTCCCAATAAGCACCCTGGTACTCGTTTCGAATCGTCGCTTCATCGCCAAGACAAAATATTCTACACAAACATTATATAGAACACTTAAATCGTAAAACAATATTACTAGGTAGGTACCTACCTACTTACAATTTACTTGACCAAACTGTGTAGATCGCTGATTTCTACAGAGCAAATATCCAGCAAGACACCCCTTTTTTTAAGACTAAGTTGATAAGAATGTAAAATATAATATTTGATGAAGTGTTTTGACAACTGTACAACCGAGCATCGCTCTAGAATTCAGGCATTTACAACTTACTGTATAGTACCACAGGTCGCCAATCGAAGTGTCTAGACAGAGCAATAGTAAGGTATGGTGTGCGGGGAGACGAGGGGCGAGCTACCTTGTATCATCACTTCATCACATATGACTAGTCGAGTTTTGTCTAGCCAGTTATACTTTTTGTCGCGGCGCCATGACTTCTCGACGTTGTTGGATATACTAAAGGCTGACTGACACATTCACTTACAGTGAAATGATTGTTATGGCTGTGATATAAGGTACATTGCACTAAACTTATAAAACTTGACTGAGATTGTCTTATGGTGGTTTTTTTTGTAGAATACAATTTCATTTGTAGTTGAAATATTTGTCGTATCTTTATTTAGATAGGTATATAAAGTTATTCTCATTTATGTAAACAGTGTCTAATTCTTTCCTTATATCTACTGGACAACACACAATAAATCTAAGATAATTACTGTTCTGTCTACAAATATCGTTAAGCTAATGAGTAATTAGCAAGAGTTTCGTGGGCGCTTGGTTTGTAAGTACTTATAGCTCCGTAGCAAATAGTGTAAAGAATAATTTACATTCTATATTTCCTATATTTATGCAATAAGTACATAATTACTTCAGTGGTAGTTAGTCTATTTTTATTTCATTTCATACATTTAAATGAATTCTCTCACTTTTACAATTATAATTAAATCAATTATTTTATCTGAAAAAATATTATGATTTCAATCATGATTTAATATAAATATATATTGTTATTACAAAGATACAGGCAAACGATTAACATTAAGGCAGAATTTGAACCTGCAAAACTCCTTACAATCTGTGTAAGTGCTCTACTAATTGAGCTATTGAGGCACAAGTGGGGCCAATGAAAATCCCAACTACATCTTTGCACTAAATATGCTTTGTCTGATCTGATGTAGCCATAGATATGGCATGCATGATATATTTTCTTTGAAGGCTCTGACCTTGTATGTATATTACCTATATTGTATTTCTTATTTCACTTAACCCTGTATCTGACAACAATTTATTAGGGTTCAAAGATTTTGATAGACAATAAATCAAAAATGAAAAATAATAATTTAAATTACAATTAGCCTAAACTTTTGGCGTATTACTTTGTCTAATTTACATACATAATTTCCCTAAGCTCCCAAAAACTTAAACCGAAATAATCATTTAAAGGTGAATTTATTATCATATTCACTTGGTCTACATTTCCTACATTTTTTTTTAATAAAAGTGTAATCTAAAAAATTACTATACAATACTATCAGATAACTAGTTCTATATATTATTCAACTACATAAATCAAACTATCAATCTCTGAATATGAAACTGATCTATTAATTAACAAAAATAAACCTTTGCTGGTGGTGGGGACTTGGGCTTTCTCATATTCCGCCATATCTTCCAAAAAGCTCGGGTAAGTCCAATGTCGTTGAATATCAAATAGAACAGCCCACCAAGTTGCAGAATAGAAAGTAAACACACTATGACCATAGCTATCTTAGGTAATATCCGACCAAAAAGTAGGACTCTTATATATTCAACTACCATAGCTTCCAAACCCCTGAAGGATAGAAAATAGGAATAGGAAAAATAAGAATAAAATTGGGAAGGGATGGTTATGTTTTTTAAAAAGTACTTATTATTATTTATTACACTACACATGAATTATTTACAGTACTGGGATAACACTGATGCGCCTCGGAAATCATTGTGTGAAAACAAATATGTTACCTTTGTAATTTATATAATTTTTCATGTGGTGTTCCCACGTGAAAAATTATATAAATAAAATCATATGAAATGTTATGATTACATTTTTGCAAAAAATTAGAATTTATGAGTAAGAATATTCCTTTATTAAGGACATGCCCCTGACCAGCTTCATGGAATTTGTATAGTATAATATCCCAGAGACATTGAGATTCAATACAAAGTACTTAAAATGCTAGTAAAACATCTTTGCAAAAACAGGTGGTTAACCTAACTATCTTTGTCATATACAATATATTGTCTATGCACACTTTTACCCAGTTAATCAAAAATAAATTTGATAAAATGATATACTTACGGGGCGGGGTGCGCTCTAAATACTTTGTCTGGGATCAATTTGGAGATAAAGTGGCTTTCAAGAAACCTCATCCATGGAACTATACTTTTCTTCCAAGTTTATAAGTTGCAGGTTCAGATACATATAGCATTATTATATACTTTGATAAAACTTCCATTTATAAGACTACTACTGTCAGGAGAAGTATCTATTTTATTTTAATTTTTAATATTTTATAAAGGATTTATTGTACAAAAAAAACATAACAAGTGGTCACAGTTCTATAGCATAGGTATCATTGCTATATATTTTCAAATTTTGAATTTACAAATGCATTTTTAAAACTAGTGGAAGATTGCCGAGGTTGCGAGATCCAGATTGCATTCCCTAAGCAGAGGTAAGTGAAATGGGTATGTCAGATAATCTACAGAAGTTGTTTCAATGCCTACTTGGTTGCAAATATTTTGAACTTAAAGTAAATCTAGGACTTACCAAAAACTATGTGCTGTAATGAGTATAGCCAGTACTGAATCCAGAATCTTGTTTGGCATAATAAGAGCAAGTGGAATAAGAGGCACCATGGCAGCAGACACACCCTTTTCTATAATCCAAAGCTTGGAGTGATCATGTCCCTTCTCTTTTGGTGCAGTAGCTACTTGTGCATAAGTACGTAGCTGTAAACCAATATATACATCCTGAATTCACAGTATGCTTTGCTCAGCTTGTGTGCTATGCACTATTCATGAAATTCTACCTAACAATATGTTGCTACACTCCTTGCTGCCAAAATACAGCCAGAGTTGATTTGCATGTGTTACTCAGTACTTTTTGTATTATTTTCAAAATTTACAAGAAACTATGGTTGGCTAGCAAATGTTTCAATTTTACTTATTGAGATGCTATACTATCATTATATGCACACACAAAATTATGCATCACAGTCAAAGTGCAACTTTACCCTAATTTGTGTAAACTATTTCAATATTTTATACAAGACTATTCAAAAATTGTGTTCAATTTTACTTATTGGAATGCTCTACTATCATTTAAATTTGTTTTAAGCATAAATGTGCATCATAGTCAAAGTGCTATTTTACCCTAATTTGGGTAATTTCTTCTTTATATTATACAAGAAGATTACCATAACAATACTAGATATATTATGTAATCTAAAATAACTCAGAATGCTTACAGAGTTTAATATTGGTGTAGTCCTAGGTTCTTGTAGAGATAAATTACTAGCAGGTGTAAACTGGGCTAGACTTTTTGTTGACAACAATCTGCTGTGTGAGGTAGTAGGCTGTGTTGCTAGTCTTGTCAAATGTTGGCCTAACATACGGCTGGAACAAGCTGAAAATAATTATACTGTTATACACTCCATATTATTATACACTTCATACATTTTTTTTTATGCTTTTCAGTATAGTAACAATAATTAACTCATGATCTTGATGTTTAAAACACGTATTTGTTACTTAACATATAATACAATGTTTCGACTTACAGCAGACCTTTGCTAATCTAAAGACCTGTAATTTAAACACTGTTCGTATTCACAAACCAGTCACATTATAATATGAAGTCTTTTTGTTTTCAAATTCAACAATAACTTTTCCAGACAAAACAAAAACAGGAGAAACCTAAAACAGTAGTTTGCCTAAAGGTATTCAGTTATGACTAAGTCAAAGTAAGGTTTCTAGCTACAGACTGCCAATCCAATGCTCGTGATGAGTAGAGTGTGTGGTGTAGGTGTTTGAATTAGTTTGGGTTTAGATTTATCAATACATGCTCCACTTACTCTTCTCTGAAAGCTACTAGCGCATGTTTACATATCCAGCATATTAGAATAGCAAGGGGTAAATATTTCAAAAACCGTTATTTTAACATACGTATTGTGTTTTATACCGGACTGGGAACTCACTCTGACAAGTAAAGAATAAAATATATAATGACTGAAAACATTAGCAATGAAGATATTTTAAAACATTATGTAACAATAAACAAAAAATTTATAAAAACCTTGATTACGAAGGAACATAGAAAATGCCATTCTAATGAATTAGTCTTCCACGCTAAAAATATTCTGTCGGAAACTTATTCAATTCCACAGTCAAAATAATTGCATTTATTTTGAATTTTTGTCAATTCCCAACAACACAACTCAGCAGCACAGATCATAGATATTCAGCAGCACTGACCACAGATTAAAGAGAAATACGATACATTTGGAATCAAATCATGGACAGTCGCTGATTCTTCTTCTTTTTCCAAATTGGCAATTCGTTCAAAAGGTGAAGACCATTTGTTGCCATAAACCGATTTTTTTCATTGCTTACAATTGAAAATGTACAGTGCTATAGGATTGTTATTTTATTTTATTATAAGGTTCAGAGGAGAGGCGGGTTTCTTTTGTTGGGCATTATCATTATAATATATAAAAATAATAAAGATAGGTAAATAAAATAATAATATGTAGTAATAGAAGGTATGTAGTAAATAAAATAATGTAATAAATATAATTATAAGGAGATATTATGATATTTCAGGAACTTTACAATAGATTGAGTATATTTCTTGTTTTTTAAAGAAAGAACAGATATAAGGTCATAAGGAAGAGGAATTTTATAGGATGGTAGAATAGTATAGAGAGGTAAGGAATTGTAAATTGGACAGGAAAATAAGACGTGACTTAAATCTCCTTCCTCATCTCCACAGTCACAGGTAGAAGACGATTTCACGTTTATCCTGGCTAAGTGGGCAGCAGTGCAGCAGTGACCAAAGCGCATACGGGAAAGAACTGATGATTTTTTTTTAGGAAAAATCAACTACGTAAACCATGGTTTTAATTTAATTTTAGGTCGAAGATCACTGTAAAATCTTCCTTTATTACGAGAAGATTCTTGCCAAAATGCATGCCATTGCTCGATGAGGTACAGTCAAGAACAGTTTACTAAATCGTAACTAAAGGTATTATTATTAAATTTACCTTGATTCGCCGCCAATTTTGCCAATCTATCGACGGTTTCATTGCCAGCAATCCCCAAGTGACCAGGGATCCATGCCAATCTAACTTTAAGATTAAAGTCGGAGCATTCCTTCATTTTATATTTAATATCTAAGGAGAGCGGTGAAAACGAGGTTTTATTAAATGGATTGGAAATAATTGATTGCAAACTACTGCGATAATCTGTGAGTATCAAAGAACTTGAAATTTTATTTTTAATTATATAATTTAAACATTCTAAAATTGCCATACATGTGGTGCATGAGAATAGCTAGTATAGCTTGAGAAGATAAAAGGATACTTAAAAAGTTCAAAATGGCCGTTATTTAATTGATAAAAGGCAGCACCAACATATGTTTCACTTTCATTATGCATAAGTTCTTTTCCTACGACTTTCGAAGAATCAGTGAAAAAGATCTTACAATCATTTTTTATTATATTATCAAGATTTAATAGTTTAGAAATTAGAGGTGATGTTTTAATTCAGAAATTTTAAAAATGTATCTGTTTGCTAAAAACTGTCGCCTAATATTAAGAGGAGGGTCGGCACATTCGATTTGAAGAGCATTGATAGAAGTGCTTTTCATGGCTCCAATAACAATACGCAAACTTTTCGCTTGAATAGCATCAAATTTTAGGAGTATTGATTTACTTACTGGACTTAAAGTAAATGACCCAAAATCTAATAAACTTCTTATTATATCATTATAGATAAGTCGCAAAGAAGAAGGATGTGCACCCCACCAAACACTAGAAACTGCTCTTAAAACATTTATGTTTTTCTCACACTTATTAGAAATATGATTTACGTGTGCTACTCCATTCATTATTCTGTCAAATTTGCGGCCTTAAAATAAAAATTCTTCGGAAACGGAAATCCTTCTACTGTCTAGTAAAATATTGATATCAGGGATCGTTCTTTTACGAGAAAAAACTACCACTGCTCTTTTCGATATAGATAAAGACAAATCGTGTTCGGATAGCCATTTATTCAGCAGTACCAAACATTCTTGTACATTGCGTACAGCCTGTTCAATTAATATGTCTGATGAGTATATAACGATATCGTCAGCATATTGAAGTATTGAACATTCTGAAGAGAGAGTGAGTTTTTATTCTCGAGTATAAATATCATAAAGTAAGGGACTTAATACAGAACCTTGTGGAACTCCTTTCCAAAGTACCCTGGAAAATAAAGGATCTGTAGGATCTACGCCCATCATGTGAATAGTAACTGATCTACCAGAGAACAAGTTAAATGCTCCCCTACCTGCCGTCAACGCCTGGAGCCGTCCTCCAGCGCTAGTCGACACGGGTAAGTCTAAAGAGACAGACAAACTTCTGTCTGCACTCCCTGGGCCCGTCTCAGTCACGGATATTCCCTACCCCGCCCCCTCATGTCCCGGGACATCCCGCGTCCAGCGCCTATGCGAAGTGCTCCCGCACCTCTCGCGCAAACGCGCCTGGCTCCCCCGCGCCCCTCTCTCGCGCTGCCCTGCAACGCCGCTCAGACAGCCGAGCAGCAGCATGACAGCGTTCTCACTGAGATTTCTTGGGCCTTCGAACCAACCTACTTTGAGGTCGTGAACGCCGAATACGTACAGATCCCCGATCTCAATCAAATGCTCAGCTTCATGGCTAATGGCATGGCTCTCCGCAGGGTGGCCCCCAAACCTTAAAAACCAAAATGGATTGCACAACCGCGTGCGAAAAACCCCGGTCCGTCTCCTTAGGCTATTTTGACGCCAACGGTCTTCGAAACCAAAGAGAAGAATTATCGCAATTCCTGTCGTTCCAAAAATCGGAAGTCTTCCTCATCCAGGAAACGTTCTCAAAGCCCGCTGTCCCTTCAATCGCGAACTATCGCACCGTCCGTAATGATAGAACTGCCTCCAATCTCGGAGGCACTCTCATCTGTTACAGGCGCTCCCTGCATTGCTCCCCTATCGATCCTCCACCACTTACGAACTTAGAAGTATCCGTCTGCCGCTTAGCGATGACCGGCCATCAGCTGATCATCATTGCATCGGTTTATCTCTCACCCTTAAAAGACTTGCTGGAGAGCAACCTTCAGTCGCTCTTAAATTTAGGCGACGCCGTCATTCTTGCCGGCGACCTAAATTGCAAGCACCAACGCTGGAACTCTTCAGTAACTTCACGGAGAGGCAGACTCCTCGACGATTTAGTTGACAGACTAAACTTTGACATCATCGCTCCTATGACGCCCACTTACTTTCCCCACAATACTCGGAACAACCCTGACGTACTACACATAGCACTTTCGCTCTATAGAGGTGCTTGGCGAACTTGACTCGGACCACCGCCCTGTCCTCCTCCGATTAGGTTCCCCTTCGGACTCTCCTCCCGACACTAGAACCGTGACGGACAGGGATGAATTCGGGCAATTGCTCGAAAATTCCAGCTCGTCACATCTAGATCGCGTTCCCAATATAAACTCTTCCGCGACAGACTTAAACGTAGCTATCGACTCACTCGCTAGCCACCTGACCGCCACCGTTGGCGAGTGCTCAAGACAAGTGCCGGTTGGTGATTATCACCACCTAATCCTGCCTCAGCACATCAGGCCGCTAATGACTGAGCGTAATGCGGCCCGCCGCGCACGCGATCGCGCTCCCACTATCGAAAATAAAGCTCGCGTCAACGACTTACACCGTCAGGTAAGAACCGCTGTAGCTGAGCTTCGCGCCCAACGTTTCGGTGATCTGATGGAGAACATTTCTCCTTCTCACCAAGCTTATTGGCACTTAGCCAGAGCTCTAAAATCAGACACCGCCAACTCTCTCCCTCCGCTAACTCGTCCCAACAACGTTCGATGACGACGAAAAAGCGGATTGCCTAGCGTCTAGCCTCCAAGCCCAATGTGCCTTAAGCACACAGCCGTTCTGTTATATATACATATACGCTAGTAACTAGCAATACTTTTTGCTTAGACAAACGCAATGTCAGCAGTCCTGTAATACTGGTGGGCTGAAGAGCCATCGGGACCAGCCAGTCGTATCTAGTCCGGTCAGAAAGCTACACACTTGCCACTCGCCCCTTCTATTTCCAAAAATCAATGTTGTTTTCTATTTTCTATTTCTTTTATTAAATTGATTAATTTCAAAGTGTAAAATTTCTTTTTTTTAAAAACCTATTTTGGGTCTCCCCTGTAACAATTCGATCCCGACCACGTACGCGAGGTAGACGGCGAAGTGGAGCGCAGAACTTCTCTGCCCCCACAAGACCCCCTGCCCCCAGTCACTGTCGACGAAGTCAAACAGGTCATCAAAGACCTACGCCCCCGTAAAGCCCCCGGTGCGGACAGTATCTCTAACGATATCCTAAAGCGCCTCACTCTTCCCCTTCTCTGCCTTCTAGTAGCGATTTTCAACGCTTCGAAAATTGCAATTGTTATAGGCATCCACAAGCCAGGCAAAGCTCGTACTGAGCCGTCCTCCTACCGCCCCTACACACGCCTCCTCCTCGCTCGCCTACGGAACGCTATAGTCTCCAGAGGCATTTTAATAGACGAGCAGTTCCGCTTCCGTGCGTCCATCAAGTCCTCCGCATCACGGAACATATTCTCACTGGCTTTCAGCCAGTATTAGGTAAGCCCCGTCACACGGGCGCTGTCTTCTTCGATGTAGCGAAAGCCTTCGACAATGTCTGGCACAACGGTTTAATTTATAAACTGTACAACTTTCAGTTGCCAGATCGTCTCGTGCTCATCGTACGAGACTATTTGTCGAATCGTAGCTTTCGCTACAAAGTAGAAGGCACTCTCTCTTCCCCCCGTCGTTCCCCGTTTGAGGAGTCCCGAAAGGGTCCGTGCTCGGCCCTATCTTTTACCTTCTGTACACTAACGACATCCCTAAAACGATAGGTACCCAATTAGCCCTCTTTGCGGACGATACCGCTATCTATACCACCGATAGGCAAGTGAGTCGAATCACTAAGAGACTCCAACGCGCTATCACCACCCTAGGCGAATGGTTTCGGAAATGGAGAATCGTGGTGAATCCCGACAAAAGCTCTGCCGTTCGCTTTACCTCTGGTCGCCGTCCGCGGCCCTCTCCCCTCTCACTCTTTGGTCGTGCCATTCCCTGGCAAAACAAGACCAAATATCTCGGTGTGACCCTGGATAGGCGTTTGAACTTCCGCGATCACACCAAAATAGTTAGAGACCGAGTCGCTTTTGTCCTCGGTCGTCTTTATCCCATGATAGGCAAGTACAGTAAGATGTCGCTTAGAAATAAGCTAAATCTTTACACAACTTGCATCCGCCCCATACTAGCTTATGCTAGCGTAGTGTTTGCGTTATCCAAGCGCAATCTCCGTAAACTTTAGACCCTCCAAAACCGATTTCTCAGAGCGGCCTCCGGAGCCTCCTGGTACGTCCGCAATGATTGACACAGTGATTTCGAACTCCCCACGAATCCCCAATATTTCAAAGATCTGGCAGTTCGCTTTTTCGAGCGTACACAAAATCACCCGAATCGATCAATTGTGCAATCCACAACGTACCATCCCCCCGATCGACCTCGGCATGGTCGTAAAACTATAGTTAGGCGGCCTCGGTACGTACTAACGGCCCCAGATGACGATCTCGCTATCCGGAACGACCTCACCCAATAATGCCTCTCTCCAAACACGACGCCGACGTCCCCGGGTTCGTCGGCGCCCAAACGGATACAAGAGGTATCAAAGAGTGCCGGGGCGCTTCTCGCCCCCACTCAATCGCAACCGCACCCGCGTAAGGGGGAACTCCCCTCCTGGCGGTGACTCACCTTGGGGTTCGAGGCTCACGCTGGTCGAAGGGACGACCCCAAAAGCCACAAACCAAGCCGAGGCTCCCCCGCGGGGAGCCCTTGAGCGTTGGGCGCTATACGGTCTGAGGCTTCTTCAGAGACTCGCCCAAATAAAGTCCAGTGAAGCAGTAACGGCTGCAACAGCCAACTGCAACGTCAGTTCAGAAAAAAAAAAATTAATTAATATAATAAACAAAATGATTCTTTATTGTTTAGAAACATAGGTTATTACACATTTTGTGATTTATAGTAGTAAAAGTAAGAAATATATGTCTTCTGCAAAAAAATCAATGATGACAAGAGACAGCTTTTTTGAAACTGCTTTCCGTTACTCGTTGCTTCTTAAGTATACCGATACTGAAACGCTGGCAAAATCTATTATTATTAACTTCGTAGACAATCCAACTTTAATTTAAAGCTTACCATTATTATTGTCAAAACTATTACCTATAATATATAAATATATACATTTGTCTGTGCTCTTTTGAATCATAGTTATTTGACTACTGAATTAGCAAAGAATATGTGTTATAGTAATAATTTCATCTAAAAAAAACCCATAGGATATACAAAATATGAATAAAAAAAAAAGACAAACAATAATAATATACAAATATTGAGAGCTACAGATGCAATAAGATCAAACGTCTAGTCACTATCGGTTCTCGTCTTGATGCACAGAAATCCAGTATTTATATATAAGGCTTTCCAGATCTGTACTAAACATATACAGTAGGTTATTAGAAGAACAGCGGAGCCTCTCCCAAAATGACGCTATACGAGTCCTTATGGCAGCAAAAAAGTCCGGCACTCCCACCTCAGCAAACATGCTTGATGCGCTACACTAACGCGGCCGCCGCATGAGAATGCGAAACGCGTTGTTGAATTGCAGTCTCATGCGAATTGTGTAGAAACACAAGCAGTAGGCGTTAAACAATGTCAACCTAACCTCATCACTACACCCGCCAAATCTACGCGTAATCATGATGCACCGAAACGAGAGGGCCCGTCTTTCCCGCTCGATTTCTAGGCCATCCCTAAGATCAGGTGTAAGTATATGCCCCAGATACCTAACTCGATCCTCTGTTCGTACCACTACTCCATCTAACTTCACTTAGGGCACATTCTCCGGACCCCTTCCCGACCTAAAAATCATAAGTTCTGTCTTCTTAGCATTATATTTTAGTCCATAGCATTCGCATAATGCTCACATACTAATAGCAGCTTTCTTAGACTTTTAATCTAGGGAGCGAGCAGCACCAAATCGTCTGCATAGTTAAGGCTGTTAACACAAACGCCCCCTACATGACAATCTAGACCGGTGCTCCTTAATTCCTCGATCAAACCATTAGTGTAAACATTAAAGAGATCCGGAGAAGTGGGCCCTCCTTAGCGAACACCGCACACTAACCTGTAGCTGCTAGAAGTCACGTCACCCCATCTGACAGTTCATCTGGCCCGCATACCAGTATCTCAACATATCAATTACATTAGTCGAAACACCTGATCTAGCATCAGGTGTTTGGTCCAAAGAATATCATAATTCACTAGGTCAAATGCTCGACTCAGGTCGAAGCAAGATGCATACACCGTAGTGTCACGACTTTTATAGTAATTAGCAGTATATTTAAGTTTCATGATTGCTGAGTCCGTTAAGAGACCAGGACGGAAGCCAAAAAGTGCGTCAGCAATCCGTATATTACGAAAAACTTCTGGCTGCAGCAGCCTTTCGTACACTTTACCTATTAATGTTCCCAGAGAAATGGGACGATAGTTCGTACTATAACTAAAGTCGCACGTCTTATTTTTAGGCACAGGAATAACATATTTATTGTCTTCATCGTGTCCGGAGGTAGATATGTATATCTCCCACATAAGGTAAAAAGACTTGCCATCTTCGAGAAGAAAGCATCACCCGCATAGAGTCTGTGTTCGAGACTAACGCGCAAATAACGCAGCTATCGTTGCAGGGTCTTGAATGCCTTCAACGCTCACTAGCTGACTTTGTTCATGTCCTAACTTTTTTGTATCCTTCCAGAACTTCATAAAGTTATTATCCTTACGACTGGAAGCCAATATATCAAGCTTAACTTTTTCTTCATTATTCTGGTACCACTTTAGTTTATTTTTAAAGAGTTTACGACTATTTACCATTGCATCATAAGTCATTCCAAATATTCGCTTGCCGAATTAACCAAAGATTTAAAATGTGCTCGAAATGACTGGTGTACTCCCCGTACGTGGTAATTCCGCCCAACTGCTTCTTTATGCTTTCTTGCTGTATGAGGCAGAGAACCGCGACTTTTAACGCTTTTCTTAAAGTATTAACAATCTCTGTATAAAGATTACATATAAATTTATAATGACTTCCTTTACAGGGTGGCCCAAATAGTGACGATAAAAACGAAAATTTAGAAGCCTTACTCTAAGATCTATCCGAAACACCCCTATGTATGTTTTGCGATTTTTAGTAGTTTCCGAGATATGATTTTTTTTAGGTATTTTTTACAGTTTAATTCTTGGTACTGCTTTATCAGTTTTTTTTTAAATATTTTTATGGTGTTCGTTCAATGTCTTCGTAATCACTAATAAATAGGCTGTTATAAAAAAAATAATAATTATTAAGAATGTCTCACGAAATTTCAAATCAAATATTAAAAAATCGGCTAAGTGCGAGTCGGACTCGCGCACTAAGTGTTCCGTACCATTATCTATAAACAAAATTAGGTCCGCACGCACGAGTTTTAACTTCGTCTGCCCTCAAGCGTCTGCCCGTTCGGGTAAGCGCAGTCGGGAGCCTGCCCCCCGCGCGCTCCGCACCCGCTACCGATCAAGCTACACTCCGTGCGAATTATAATTATTATTTACTTATTACAGATTTATTATTAGAAAATAATGATTCACGGTTTATGCATTGGGTTTATGTTTATGAAATTAAATGTTTTTTTTATTTTTATTTTTGAGTTGATTGAATAAAAGGTAAATTGCGGTTTACGATTTATGACGTATTAAAAAAAAACTACTTACTAGATCTCGTTCAAACCAAATTTCGGTGGAAATTTGCATGGCAATGTACATCATATATATTTTTTTAGTTTTATCCTTCTCTAATTTTAGAAGTGACACACACGTTTTACCACTTTGGAAGTGTCTCTCGCGCAAACTATTCAGTTTAGGAAAAAATAACTTCAATATCATTTTTTAAGACCCATAAACCCCACACGTATGGGTTTGATAAAAAAAATATTAAGTTGCAGTTCTAAGTATGGGGAACCCTAAAAAGTTTTTTTTTTAATTTTTGTGTGAAAATCTTAATGCGGTTCACAAAATACATCTACTTACCAAGTTTCAACAGTGTAGTTCTTATAGTATCATATTGTGTTCTTATAGTGACATACGGACGGACAGAAAGACAGACATGACGAATCCATAACGGTTCCGTTTTTTGCTATTTACGTTTTAGTTCATCGGCAAAATAGGTAGGCGACTTGCGAGCTATCCTTCTGGGAGTCGTGCTTTCTGGTCGCTTGCCAAAGCTGCCGAAGGGAACTTCTGCCAGTCGTCGTTACCACCACTGCGAAAGACCGATGGTGACTTGGCCCATAGTGCTAAAGAGAAAGCCGATCTACTGGGCAGTCTCTTTGCCTCGAACTCGAATATGAACGATGAAGGCGCTGTACCACCTACTATACCGTGGTGCGGTAAGACCATGCCGGAAATCTCCATAACGCAGCGGGAGGTCAGGCGGGCGTTGCTCTCTCTAGACGTTCATAAGTCGAGTGGGCCAGACGGTATACCAGCAGTGGTGCTTAAGCAGTGTGCTCCTGAGTTATGTCCTGTACTCACGCGCCTCTTCGCGCTTTCCTACCACACTAGGCAATTTCCGTCTTCATGGAAGACTGCGAATGTGCACCCGGTGCCCAAAAAGGGCGATAGATCAGATCCATCGAATTACAGGCCTATCGCTATTACCTCTCTCCTCTCTAAGGTGATGAAGCGTGTGATCAACACACAGCTTTTGAGATACCTAGAAAAACATGACCTGCTCAGCGACCGCCAATATGGCTTTCGCCACGGTCGCTCGACTGGTGACCTTCTAGTGTATCTCACACACCGATGGGCACTAGCCATTGAGAGTCAGGGGGAGGCATTGGCATGTAGCCTGGACATAGCGAAGGCGTTCGATCGGGTCTGGCACCGCGGTCTTCTATCGAAGTTGCCATCTTACGGAGTGCCCGAGGGTTTGTGCAAATGGGTGGCTAGCTTTTTGTCCGGCAGACGCATACGAGCCGTAGTTGACGGTAGTTGCTCTGATAGCATGGACATTAATGCTGGTGTCCCGCAAGGCTCTGTGCTGTCTCCTACGCTGTTTCTACTGCATATCAATGACATGTTGGACATGAACAACATACATTGCTATGCAGATGACAGTACTGGAGACGCTTTTTACACGGGTCGTGCAAACATCCCTCGTTCCGTTGTGGAGGAAAAACCGCGGAGAACTTGTGTCTCAAATCGAGACCACACTGTCCCAGGTCTCTGACTGGGGACGGGTAAACTTGGTCCGATTCAACCCTACAAAGACACAAGTGTGCGCGTTCACCGCTAAGAAAACTCCATTCACTGTAGTCCCACAATTCCAGAACACTCCCCTCTCCATCTCCAAGAGCATTGGGATCCTTGGTGTCGACATCTCCAGCGATGTTCAGTTCCGAGATCATTTATCAGATAAGGTGAAGCTGGCGTCCAAAAAACTTGGTGTACTCAACAGAGCGAAGCAGTGCTTCACGTCGGGGCAAAGGTTGTTACTTTACAAGTCGCAAGTTCGGCCCCATATGGAGTACTGCTGCCATCTCTGGGCAGGTGCACCCGGATACCAGCTTGGCCCTTTTGACTCGGTTCAACGACGGGCTGTGAGAATTGTCGACGATTCCAAACTCACTTGCGGTATCGAGCCCTTAAGTCTAAGGAGAGACTTTGCCTCACTGTGTGTGTTCTACCGCTTGTACAATGGGTTGTGTTCTGAGGAATTGTTCGAAATGATGCCCACGGCTACTTTCTACCATCGCACCGCTCGCCATCGGCAGGGAATCCATTCTCACACTTTAGAACCTAAATGGTCGCGTACAGTGCGGTTTCAGAGAAACTTCCTCCCGCGAACGCTTAAGTTGTGGAATGAGCTCCCTGCCAAGGTATTCTGCAAGGACTACAGTATGGAGTTCTTCAAGAAAGAAGTTATTAGATTTCTGAAGGGTCGGCAACGCGCAAGTGATACCCCTGGTGTTGCAAGCGTCCATAGGCTACGGTGACCGCTTACCATCAGGCGGGCCGTAAGCTTGTTTGCCACCTTAGTGGTATAAAAAAAAAAAAAAAAAAAAAAAAAAAAAAAAAAAAAAAAAAAAAAAAAAAAAAAAAAAAAAGGTAAAGGGTCTTATGAACTAAAATGACAACTAAAAACCAAAAAGTGGTCAAAGAGACTTCTAAATGATTTTAAAAACTACTGTTAACACTAGACTTTTATTGTGACTTGGAATAAACATCATTACATAGGACTTTTTGAGATTTTAACGATCAAAAGTGTGTGTGTGTACAGCACATTTATTAGTGATTACGAAGACATTGAAAAAACACCATAAAAACATTTTTTGGAAAAAAAATTAACTAATAAAGCAGTACCAGGAATTAAACTGTAAAAAATACCTAAAAAAATCATATCTCGGAACCTACTAAAAATCACAGAGCATACATAGAGGTGTTTCGGATAGACCTTGGTGTAAGGCATCTAAATTTTCGTTTTTATCGTCACTATTTGGGCCACCCTGTATAAGAACATTTCTTGAAACACTATTTAAATCACAGATATCACAGCTCAAAACATCAATAACATTTAACAAATTCAAATTACAGATAAAATACGTCTATTTATCAAGAGTCTCGTATTCCCCAACGAATACCTGTCTCCCCAATAATACTCTTATCAACTACTACACTCTCGCTAACCCCTTCAATGTTACACTTAATAAAAACGGGAAAATGGTCAGACCATGACACATCATTCTCTATTCTAACAGAAAGCACAGTATCCTTAGTGGCCTCACTCGTAATACAGTAGTCTAACCGACTTTGAGTGCCCAGTTACTAACGCAGGTGTAGCCATCAGGTAGGTATCAGAGCTGACACCCAATCAATATCCATACAGTTCCACTTCTACTTACTGCAGAAACTCAAGAGCTCTAGCCCAAACCTTTTACTAGGATGAGCATTAAAGTCTTCGAGCACATACACTGCCTGTGTATCACTCTCATCAATAATAGCAGTTACCCGCGATAGACATTTTATGGACTCGGGGAGATTACCCGGTTCGTCGTTGGGCATATAGACATTAATTAAAAGAAAGGACTGCAAACCAATCCGTGTAAGGACAGCAAGAATCCTATCACACGATCTTTTAATCACACACACATTAGAAAACTTGGACTTCCTCCATAAAATCGCAAGGCCTCCATATGGCCTTCCACGTAGTACCCCAGCTGACATGTCGACTGCCGTGGTCGCAGAGCATCGAAAACGGTCATCTTTGTTATGCACAAAACCAAGATCCTGTGGAAGGAGCCAAGTCTCCTGCAGCGCGATTATGTCTGCTCTTTTATTTTTTTTTATTCCAAGTGTTACAAAATTAGTACAAATACCTAAATCCATAAAATAAAATACTCAAGAATGGAGGAAGACCTCGACATAATAGGTTTACGTTGACGGAATAGCCTATATTTTATCCCTTCTGGCCTAAGACCAAGTATCCAATAGACTTGTAATAAGCGTATACCCGTAAGGGACAGAAATAGAGTCACTGACCTCTGTGGCAAAGAACAATGTTACCAAATTTAAGTAATATTACCCCACTTTTACCTGTAGATATGTCTAAGACCAAGTATCCAATAGACTTGACATTCAAAAAGAAAAAAAAAGAGGGAACGAGAAAGCTACTTACGAAAACCATTAAGAGTGACAAAGATATAGACAATGTTCTTTGTCTTTGTCAGCGTATCGTTGGGCACACTTAAAACTGTGCCCAACAAACCAGACGAGTGCGTAGAAAAATTAGGAATACTGTGACTTACTGTGAACTTTAAACAATTATTTTTATTTGGAAAGGTTTGGAACTAAGTGATAAGTGTTAAAACTATGGTGCACTGTTCTATTACCGGCTGTAATAGCCGTAGTGAGCGGAAAATCGAAAATATAACATTTCATGCGTAAGTACTTTGTTTTGACCTTTATTTCCCGTGATTTCCGCAAATGTAAATATAATGCAATAAATTACATGATATAGGATGGTCTGTACTATGAATTTCAGCTTGAAATCATATAATTTATAAAAGCTTGTTTTTTAGATTAACCGTCCAAATTCAGTAGTAAGGACTAGGACTAATAGTAAGGGGAATTTTACACCGGTCCGCCATTTTCTATAACTTTTTTCTTTTGGCTGGGTTACACGTTTTTTAGGGGTGCCAGCTCTGACGTTGGTAAAATAACCAAATTTGATGGAATTTAGCTTTTATTTAAATTTTTGTTTTAGATTCCCAAAAAAAAAATCTAAGATGCGCCAATTGTGGATAAAAGCAACAGGTCGCCAAAATTGGGAACCAACTAAGTTCACTCGCATATGTTCAAGGCATTTTGAGGAAAATTGCTTCCGCAAGACTCAACATTTGACTTTATTAAATAAATCATCTGTTCCAACGCTACATATTGCTGAGCTGGTGAGTTAATACGTTATCATATTTCAGTTTGAAGTAAAATAGAGGCAATTTGCATGTTGTATACATACTCAATCTGTGATTTTAGAACCCTGACAGAACTGCCACCAATGTTCAGGAAGTAGAACAGCCTTCTACGGCAACAATTGTCAGTGGGATAGATACAGAACCATGTCGAGTGAGTATCAAAAAATTTACATTTCCATTAGCTAGAATTTAATTTTTAGTGTTACGAGACACCAAAGAGTATCTGGTTGGACTTCATGTTAATTTTGTGTAATATGTTCCTAATAAATAATCTCTTAAAAATAATGTTTCAGAAACCAATGATTATACTTATACTAATATCTGATACTGATTTTAGACTTCTTTATAATTTTTATTACTCCAATAAATAAAAGTAAATTAACAGTCGGACAATAATATAGGTAATTTGTTATAATCCATATAAACATTATAATCTGTCTGACTGTTAACACTTCAAGCTTAAACTGCTGTACTGATTAAGATGAGATTCAGCATGGAGATTGATCGAGTCCCGGGAAAGGACATAGGCTACTTGAAAACGTCAAGTGTGAGTCGGTTTTCTTCTATAATTAAGGATTTGCCATTGAAATCAGTAACCGTTAACCGAATTTAGGGTGGGTTGATGCATGGGCATAAGCTAATATAACATCATTAAGTGAATTTATTTTACAGATCCCACCAATGGAAAAGCCTTCCACATCTACTGAAGCAATGGATTTGGAAATGAGTTCTGTGAGTTCTGTGTGTATATTATGTTACAAAATATTAAACTACTCATCTGATTGTGATGAAACTAGTGGTAGAAGTTAAAGTAGAAGAGTTGAGGGAGAAGATTGGGCTAAAGTGAAACAACGTTAATGCAGTCAACTTGTAAACATTAACTCTTATATAAAATTTGTATTGTACTATATTTATACTATATGCCTATGTCAAAAATTTAACACACAAATGAAATCAACATTTTGCGGCTAAGTAAATATTTGTAACATGTTTATGTCATAGATTGCTATCTATATGCTCCTGTGATATGGAATAAAATAAGCTTATAACAAAACCAACGATTAAAGTTCATGAGATGTGAGCCTGAATTTATGTTTGCTTAAATTCTGGTTATATGGTTAAGGATGTAGGGTTTGGCAAGTGGAAAAGTTATATGGATAAATATATAGTATCGATATTCGCAACATTATGGTATGAAAAACAGTATAGAAATATATATTTTTGAACAAAGAAATTTTTAAATTAATTAATTTAAATTAATACGGTAGAGATCAGAAAATGCAACAAGTTATGTAGACTTATAATTTATTACCTTTTGAATTACCTTTTGAATTACTTTATAAAGGCGGTAATTGTAAAAGGACGGAAGGGATCCGTATGAATGTTATATTGATGAAATTGCACAATATTCATATATACTAGTTTTTTTGGGCTTCTTACCAAGTGTGCCAATATTTGTGTGTATGATTTTCCACAAAGTAATCACAATAATTATCTTTTAACCAAATTAAAAAAAAGGAGCTTATGTTTTTTTATTTTGATTGAGTCTTATAACCGATTTTCAGGCATCACCCTGAAAAAATTTAAGACTCCTAATTAGTTTCGTACGTACTTTTGAGTTCGTATTTTTTTTTTAGTCACTAAGTTGGTTAACAAGCTTGCGGTCCACGGTAATGGTAAGCGGTGACCACAGCCTATGGATGGACGCTTGCAACTCCTGGGCCATCACTTAAGCGTGGCCAACCCATCATAAATCTAATAACTTCTTTCTTGAAGAAACCTATACTGTAGTCCTTTGAGAAAACCTTGGCAGGGAGTTCATTCCACAACCTAAGCGTTTGCAGGAGGAAGTTTCTCTATAACTTCCTTACAATTACTTTAGACCTTTATTTCCTACCCAAAGTATAATTATGATTTAGTTTTATATCACCCCAATTTCTAGGATAAAAACTACTATGTCCTTTCTCGTATGTCCTTTGTTTTAAACTATCTCCATATCAAATTTCATCTAAATCAGTTCAGTGGTTTAACCGAGACAAGGTTACAGATAGACAGAATACTTTCGTATTTATAATATTTCAAAATTTTGATTTAATTTAAAGTTGTTTTAATTTTATAAACAAATATCAATTTACTAGTTCAGTTAACTACACCATCTAGATTCGTTTTGTGACGTGAACTCGCTTGAGTTCACACGATTATAGCAATTTTGCAGCTGAGTGTACAAGTAAAATTTATCAATTTTATCATATTGTTAATGTTATTTATTTATTTTTCAGATCAATTATTCATCAGATGACACAACACTTACGCCAAGAAAATTAAAATTAACAGTGGAATTAAGACGACAGTCGTTAGTAGCTGAAATGCGCAAAAAAAAACTAGCTGCAATGAGAGCAAAAACTTGGCGAATAAATAAGAAAAATGCGGAGCTGTCAGCAATACTTCAAAACCTGAAATCAAAACGTTATATTAATCAAGAATCAGCTGACTTATTATCTACACTCACGTCCGCGAACTCTGATTTTCTGGAAGGAAACAAAAGTAAATTTTCACCAGAAGTACGAAAATTTGCACTGAATCTACATTTTATTAGTCCAAGAGCCTATAATTTTGTGCGACAGAATTTTAATACATGCCTTCCCCATCCGCGTACATTGGCACGTTGGTATGCCACCGTGGATGGTGAACCAGGATTTTCTTCAGAAACTCTTGAAGCTCTTAAAAATTTAGTAAAAAATAATCCATCAAAAAAGTTTTTATGCAGCCTCTGTTTCGATGAAATGGCTTTACGGAAATGTGTAGAATGGGATGGCAAAAATTTTGTTGGTTTTGTGAACTATGGTCAGAATGCAGATCTGAATGACAACTTGCCCGTTGCCAAGGAGGCTTTAGTATTTATGCTCACATGTATTAATGGTAGCTGGAAACTTCCAATAGGTTACTTTCTAGTAAATGGGGTCTCTGCAGAACAAAAGGCGTCCTTGGTCAAGACATGTATAGGTCTAGTAGGTAAATGTGGTGTTGATATTGTTTCCCTTACTTTTGATGGCTGTCCTGCAAATTTTTCTATGGCCAGAGTATTAGGTTGCCAATTAGATAATGCTGATATTAATCCCGTATTTACATATAAGGGAAGAAAAGTTGCTATATTCCCCGATCCCTCTCATATGTTAAAACTGACAAGAAATACTTTAGGAGACAAATCTTATTTGACTAATGGAGAGGGAGAAACAATTGCCTGGCATTTCATAAAGTTTCTTGTAGAACTTCAAGAAGATGAAGGTTGTCACTTAGGTAATAAGGTTAGAGCAGCTCATATTAATTACAAAAAACAAATCATGAAAGTTAAATTAGCGGCACAGTTATTTAGTGAATCCGTAGCAAATTCTTTGGAATTTTGTAAAGATAACTTGAAATTGGAACAATTTCAAAACTCGGAAGCCACAATTGATTTCATCCGAAAATTTGACACGTTATTTGACATATTAAATTCTAGAAATTTAAATCATCCGGGCTGTAAAAAACCTCTAAACCAAAATAATTATGAAAATATAAGCAATATTTTAAATAGTACTTATGATTATATAAAATCCTTAAAAATTGGTACCACTGATATTTTACATACCACAAGGAAAACCGGATTTCCCGGCTTTTTGATAAGTATAAAAAGTATATTGTTTTTATTTAAGGAGTATGTTACAAATGGCAGTCTAGACTTTTTATCTTCCTACAAACTCAGCCAGGACCATCTGGAAATTTTTTTCAGTGCCATCAGAGCAAAAGGTGGATTCAACAAAAACCCGACAGCAATCCAATTTAAATCGGCATTTAAACGATTATTGGTACATGGAGAACTAAAGCACTTGACATCAGGTAATTGTGTACCATTATCAGATATAAGTATTTTGATGTACAGGAAACCAGAAATTGCTATTAATAAAACAACTGACCGCAATAGGCTGTTAAATGAGGACGTAGATTTACATCAAACCTTAGAAGCAGAAGTAGTTGTTAATAAGGATCATGATTATCTTGCCGATCCTACAAGGCTGACAGAATTCTCACAGAGTGTCATTACCTATATTGCAGGCTTTGTGGTAAAAAGCTTGGAAAAGCAGTTAAAATGCAAGGACTGCCTATCTCTACTTACTGCAGTAGAGAAAGATGTCCATACTTTGCAATATAAAAAAGACAAAGGTGGTCTACATTACCCTTCAAAATCTGTTATAAAATTATGTGAAATTGCTGAAAAAGTTCACAAAGCTAATAAGGTTAGTGCAATAAAAGATCATATGCATTACCTTTTACAAAAATGTTTAAAAAATTCTTTAGGTTCGCGATTATTTTCCGAAGAGGACCATTCGCATTTAAGAGAACATTATCCTTTATTAATTAAAGCCATTTGCAAAAAATATTTAAATGTTAGAATACATTATAGCACAAAATCAATGGTAGACAAAGGCGAACATATTAGGAATATGTATACCAAACTTATTTTATTCAAAGGTCAATAATTTTAGTTTAATTTTATAACGTTTACTGGTTTTGGGTAAGAAGTCAAATCTGCGTGCCTCAAGGTTCTGTTTAAGGTCCCAAATAGAATCTATGCAAGATTGACTCTATTATTTTGCAGATGATGATTCTCTAATATTTAATGTTGACAGAAACAAAAGTAATGTTGACGACGTATATAGTGTACTTTTTCAAGTTCTTCAGTGGTATACGTCAAATAACTTCCAAATGCTATAAAAGCTTAGTGTTTAAAATTTAGTACGCTGAATGTCATTAACATTAGTACCAAGTTATTGTTGAATGGCGAAGATATGGATCTGTTGACTGTTTCTAGGAATCAAATCAGACAACAGGCTACAATGGAGCTCTAACATTTCAGTTCTTGTAGGGAAACTTAGTTCAGCTGCTTATATAGTTAGAAAAGTTAGGTAGCTTACAAATGTTGATACAACTCGCCTGGTCTACTTTAGCTATTTTTATTCCGTTATGGCACGTACCTTATGTATGGCATTTTGCTTTGGGGTGAGGCAGCTGATATTGACACAGTTTTTATTAAGCAAAAGCAAAAGAGAGCAGTAAGGCCTATCTATGAGCTGGGACCTCGAACTTCTCTTTCGGAACTATTTAGGGAAATTAACATTTTAACTGTTCCATGCCAATACATTTACACTTGTGTTATGTATGTACGTAAAAATTTGCATTTATTTGCTAAGAACAGTGACTTACATTGTGTAATGTTGGAGCGGCTACATAATCGTGATCACTAGATATGACGACTTCTGAATCAAGCGATTGCTGTAAATCCCTATCGTAATCAATTAATCGGTTGTGGTCCGTTGTATTATTAATATGATGTCAGGTTTTTAATGTCAAAATATTGATTTCGCTTAAAGATACGCATTTACCTATAGTGGGATGTTTTAATTCGTCATGAACTAGAATATGCAGACTGGAATTGAGTCGCAGTAGGGTTACTGTTAAATCCAACCTCTGGATAAGCATATAACTCGGCCAAAAATTTTTTTATATCTCCAAGGTTGCAGACAAGCATACGGCCTACCGCATATTAAGTGGGTAGCCTAGATTTTGGCATTTTCCTCATATAAAAACAATGAACTTTTTGTAGAAGTCATGAAATGCAAAAATCCGGTTCTTCTATTTGAGTTCAAATATTTGTAGTCCCCATTTTCAAAGATTTCAAATTGTCAATGATGTTATTTTTTTTATGTTTTAAAGGGATTTTGTAGCCATCTGCATTTCAAGTGTTAAATTTTGTGGTGATTTTCAAGTGAGTTCAAGCAATAACATAAAACGAAAAAGAACGAGGGTAGATAGATAAGTTTGCCCATATTCATCATTCTAACTCACAAGTACGCCAGTCGTCCCGCGATTGTGGTCCATACTATTAGTATTGAAATATCGGGACCCCAAATCTCATATTTTCACGTAACAGTGGTGTGAACCGTGAATCTTTAAAATAATTCTCTTCACATGCTTCACTATGTTATATACTACAGTTTCATTAAACAACTGCGATACTAATTTAAATGTGTTTTATATGCGCAAGTTTTAGTTTGTTAGCTAGATGAAAACCTTAATTTTTTTAAAGTTCTTCACCAACATCTTTATGAACTTCCACGAAAAATTCTTCCTTCAGCGTTTGTTACAAACAATTTGTCTCTCAAGGTGTTTTTCACTAACTTTAATATAGGATATGGATCAAGAAATATAAGTATTTATCTTTTTACCTTGAAAAAATACGTGAAAAAAATCAGGATTATTCACATCACATTTTGCTGATACCTAACTACTAATAAACTTGTCTATTGGGAAATTAGCCGTTAACCTATCAAATGTAACTGAAGCCATCAAGACCACATTTGCTTACTTTTATACAAATTTTGCTTGTTGTTCAGCAGCAACAAACTTGTAAGGAATTATAATCAACTGAGTTTCCAATTGCCTTTTGGTCATATCAACATGCAGAGAATCAGAGATATCAAGAACTCCTTGAAGCACAGGCAGAAAATCGATTTCTAGCTGGTTGACAAAACTAAAATGATTTTTGGCACTCGATTCAATAATTTTAGAATGGCCATTGCGAAATATAGCTTACATATAATCCTTTGAAACAAGTTTTTTGCTAGAAGCTTTAGAGCCAAATTGTTTGACACCACCGTGAAAGTATACGAGTATGCTATAAACAAGCATAGAAAATCTTATTCAATTGTAAGCATGTGGACTAACCAAGTGTAAAAATGCAAATATTTGAACTTTAGGTAAGAACTTGCTTTAGTTTTATTTAAAATTGTATGGCTTAAATTTTCTATTGAAAACAATGATGATTGTATTTGTATTTTTTTATGACAATATGTACTAATTATGTTGTTAACCCAATTATTTTATTGAAAATTAACTATCGAGTTTTTTGCCGGATTCTTCTCGGTGGAAATCCACATTGTGAACCGGAATCCAAAAAAAATAGTATTTAATAACTTTGACAATTCAAAATTGTTTGTAAACACCTAATTTGAATAAAAAAAGAAAAGAAAATGAGTTTAGATTCAGCTGCTTCTTCATTAATTTAACGTTTCTCGAAAAAATGTTTTATTTTATTGTTTTATTTTACTACTTGATTCCACATAGAGAATAATATCGGAATATCTTAACTCCGGATTCTCGGAACGCTAGGTCCGATATTATATTACAATTCGGATACTGAGTAGATCAATATTGTTACATCGGAATCAGTAAATTTTCTACTTAAGATTTTAAATATTTTTTGTAAGGATACTCAATCAAGTTTCTCTCGTAGAAACGTGTCCATAATTTTAGTAAATAAGTAGTTTTATTTCATTTGATTCTAACAAATTATTATTTTATCTTAATTGATTGAGTTTTTTATTTTATTAGTAAAATAAAAGTAGGAGTTTTTCCAAAACGTCGTTTTCTAAAAGATAAATAAATAATGTAGTATTAATTGTTTTGATTATCTTGTTAATTTGATTTTTATTATTGATTATTTTATTGAAGTTAATTTTGAGTTTATTCTTGAATTAATGCGTAGTAGATAATAATGAGAAATATGTTTTCCTATTATTTTAACATAGTACATGCTATAAGTACTATAACACATTGTAAGTAAAACATATCCTATTTTTTTTGCAATATTTTCGTGTAGTCACCCGACGTGATGTGAGATGCGTAGCGAGACGTATAAATCACATCACTAATCATCAACCAGCCTAAAGCAGTCCACTGTTGGACATAGGCCTTTCCTAACACACCCAGTCTTTTGCTTGCCTGACGTAGCCCTTAGAGTCGCCTCATACAGGGACGCGACTCGACGTGAAAAGGCTTGAAGATGTGCCGCACGACGTCTCGTGTCACTACTCTAATGGGTAGAACTACTAATGAATTAAACAGTAACTTACATAATATTTTTTTGATTGATTGTATTGGATTATTAGAATACCAAAGCACTGACATTGTGTTTTTTATGTTGAATATTAAAAGAAATTGGTCTAAAATATCTTTATTTCTATATCTTATCTAACTATATAAAATATTTGCAATTCCGATATTAATATCTATATTGAAATTAATTAATTAAATTAATTAAATATAGATATTGAAATCCAATATCGGAATTGAAAACCTTCTGATATTACGTGCCCTAATTCCACATTAATAATATATATTTCATAAAAAAATCAAAATTATCTATGAGTTTCATATCTCTTACTTGATATACGATTGATTTTATTACAAACTTCCAACCTTCTTTTTACTGTCGTAAGAGGACGATAAAGGCCAGAAAGCTAATTCCTGTAATACTAACGATGTGCATGTAAATGTACTAAAAATCGTTACAACATGCCATATACATTACTATGACATATACTCGTTATATACTTCTTAAGTTACTTCTTAGTTTACGCCATAATGACGACTTGAAACTTATTTTTTTTGAATGGAATTTAACGTTTCACTGTGTCGTTGTCACACATTTTGACTTTTTGCTATAACTGAAAGTCAATGTGGGTACTAGATAAGCTATTCTGCAACCAACTTTCATTATAAGAAAATGCAATAGACGCTTTAAAATTTGCACAAGTGTTAAAACAATGGTCACTTCCAGATATTTTATTGCATTAAATACAATAAATGAAAAATGCACTAGAAAAAAGCAAGTTTTATAGTTTTATAGAAAAAAGCAAGTTTTTTATAGTTTATGTTGTTAACCCAATTATTTTATTGAAAATTAACTATCGAGTTTTTTGCCGGATTCTTCTCGGTGGAAATCCACATTGTGAACCGGAATCCAAAAAAAATAGTATTTAATAACTTTGACAATTCAAAATTGTTTGTAAACACCTAATTTGAATAAAAAAAGAAAAGAAAATGAGTTTAGATTCAGCTGCTTCTTCATTAATTTAACGTTTCTCGAAAAAATGTTTTATTTTATTGTTTTATTTTACTACTTGATTCCACATAGAGAATAATATCGGAATATCTTAACTCCGGATTCTCGGAACGCTAGGTCCGATATTATATTACAATTCGGATACTGAGTAGATCAATATTGTTACATCGGAATCAGTAAATTTTCTACTTAAGATTTTAAATATTTTTTGTAAGGATACTCAATCAAGTTTCTCTCGTAGAAACGTGTCCATAATTTTAGTAAATAAGTAGTTTTATTTCATTTGATTCTAACAAATTATTATTTTATCTTAATTGATTGAGTTTTTTATTTTATTAGTAAAATAAAAGTAGGAGTTTTTCCAAAACGTCGTTTTCTAAAAGATAAATAAATAATGTAGTATTAATTGTTTTGATTATCTTGTTAATTTGATTTTTATTATTGATTATTTTATTGAAGTTAATTTTGAGTTTATTCTTGAATTAATGCGTAGTAGATAATAATGAGAAATATGTTTTCCTATTATTTTAACATAGTACATGCTATAAGTACTATAACACATTGTAAGTAAAACATATCCTATTTTTTTTGCAATATTTTCGTGTAGTCACCCGACGTGATGTGAGATGCGTAGCGAGACGTATAAATCACATCACTAATCATCAACCAGCCTAAAGCAGTCCACTGTTGGACATAGGCCTTTCCTAACACACCCAGTCTTTTGCTTGCCTGACGTAGCCCTTAGAGTCGCCTCATACAGGGACGCGACTCGACGTGAAAAGGCTTGAAGATGTGCCGCACGACGTCTCGTGTCACTACTCTAATGGGTAGAACTACTAATGAATTAAACAGTAACTTACATAATATTTTTTTGATTGATTGTATTGGATTATTAGAATACCAAAGCACTGATATTGTGTTTTTTATGTTGAATATTAAAAGAAATTGGTCTGAAATATCTTTATTTCTATATCTTATCTAACTATATAAAATATTTGCAATTCCGATATTAATATCTATATTGAAATTAATTAATTAAATTAATTAAATATAGATATTGAAATCCAATATCGGAATTGAAAACCTTCTGATATTACGTGCCCTAATTCCACATTAATAATATATATTTCATAAAAAAATCAAAATTATCTATGAGTTTCATATCTCTTACTTGATATACGATTGATTTTATTACAAACTTCCAACCTTCTTTTTACTGTCGTAAGAGGACGATAAAGGCCAGAAAGCTAATTCCTGTAATACTAACGATGTGCATGTAAATGTACTAAAAATCGTTACAACATGCCATATACATTACTATGACATATACTCGTTATATACTTCTTAAGTTACTTCTTAGTTTACGCCATAATGACGACTTGAAACTTATTTTTTTTGAATGGAATTTAACGTTTCACTGTGTCGTTGTCACACATTTTGACTTTTTGCTATAACTGAAAGTCAATGTGGGTACTAGATAAGCTATTCTGCAACCAACTTTCATTATAAGAAAATGCAATAGACGGTTTAAAATTTGCACAAGTGTTAAAACAATGGTCACTTCCAGATATTTTATTGCATTAAATACAATAAATGAAAAATGCACTAGAAAAAAGCAAGTTTTATATTACATTTTTTTTCAATCCTTTAAATGCCATAGTCAAGCAACAAAATTTGCACAAAACGGCGTATTTATGCGATCTACCTTATATCGCAGTCTTAAGGAATGATTTCCGTGATAAAAAAACTATCCTGTGTACTTTCTTGAGTCTCAAACTAACTCGGTAACAAATTTAAATACAGTTAAGCGGTTGAAGCATGAAAATTAAATATTCATACAACCTCCACGGTTAAATCTTTCACTTCTTCGATTAATGTCGTTATCTTACCCTTACATTAGTTCGTTTTATTAAGGAACGTTTAATATTTGCCCGTGCGTTGCTAAGAATTCAATGTATTTGATTTGCAGCCATTCTCTAAAATTCTTAAATTTCTGTGATAAAACAAATGATATTGTACCTATATATTAAAACTCCTCCGGCTTTTTAACTATTCCAGTTCCAAATTTAAGCTCAATTGGACACTGTTGACACACAAAAAACTTACAAACTTTCATATTTATATTAGTATGATGCATTTAAAATATTCTACAACAGCTTGTACATCTACAGGAAAAAGTGGGGTAAAATTATTTTAATTTGGTAACCCTGTTCTTTGTCACAGAGGTCAGTGACTCTATTGTTGTCCCTTACGGGTATACGCATATTACAAGTCTATTGGATACTTGGTCTTAGAGATATGTACAAGCTGTTGCCCGGGTAGAATGTTTTTAAACGCATGATGTAAATATGGAAGTTTGTAAGTTTTTTGTTTGTTATTGCTTAACAATGTTCAATTTTATATAAAAAACTTCTGCCAGCGTTTTCACCCGCCCTAAATTTCGTTATCGGTGTAGGTTCTTACGGCAACTCCTCAATTATAGAAAAAAAAAAACAAGCAATCAAACCTTAACCGGCATAATACATTCGTGTCTGTGAAACAATGGAAATACACATATAAAATTTCAACCCAATCGGTCAAGCCATTTAGTAGTTGACATACCGACAGCAGCGCCACCTACCGGGTTCAATTATATTTTTAAATCATCCAGGAAACAACCAAAATACCCCTATTAAAGTTCAACCCAATCGGTTCAGCCGTTTAGAAGTTATGTGAAAAAGATAAGTACCGAAGGATAATTCTTACTACCCGTTGTCCTATTACCCGTGGTCCCATAGGAATGAAGCATTAAAAATTAGCATGTAAAAAGTAGCCTATGTTCATCAGGGATAATGTCGGCTTCTAATGGTAGAAGAATTTTTCAAATCGGTCCTGTAGTTTCGGAGCCTATTCAATACAAACAAACAACCGATCAAATCTTTCCTCTTTATAATATTAGTGTAGATAACATAATGTTGAAGACTCGGAGGAGTTTTAATATACCATGACATTGGTTTTATCCCAGAAAATTTAAGGATTTTAGGAATGGTTGCAAGTCAGTTTGAATTTTTAGCAACGCACGGCCAAATATATAACGTTTAGAAACAAACTTATGAAGTGACATTAAACGTAGTAGTGAAAAGATAGTATCATGGAGGTTGTATGAATATTAAAGTCGTATGAACACTGAAGTTTTCATGCTTTAGATTTATATGAAACTTGGTATGGAGATAGTTTGAGACCCGAGAAAGAACATAGAATAGTTTTTTATCACGGAAATCATTCCTCAAGGAAGTAAAAAAAAGGGGTGGAAATTTTTATGAGGAATCAATAGTAAATCAAGTGTGGGTTATAAAACTGGACAATTTTGAATTTGACATGTGGAATCAAGTAAGAAAATAAAACAAAAAATACACTAAAAAAATAAAACTTTTTTTTTAATAACGTTACATTAATCAAGAAGCAGCTGAATATAAAATAAAACAAAAATAAAAAGTCAGCTAATTATTGATTATTATATCGTTGGCTTTTAAGTTCTGAAGAATTGCAGACAACTTCACATTTTTCTTGCTTAGTCGAACTTTTTGCTCAAATTGTAACTAGTTTTTTTTCTGCGAATCTCAGCTGCTAACGACTGTCTGTTTGATTCTACAATTAATTTTAATTTCCTAGGCGTTATCGTTGTGTTATCTACGTTTGCATGCGATGAATAATCAATCTGAAATATAAGTAAATGACATTAACAAATTAATAAATTGTACTTGTACAGATGACTCATTATGAAGCAAAAAACACGTATGATTTTTAGAAATATCATAAGTTGCTTCAATTCAGAGTGCTGAATTGTTCTTTTAAAGTTTTGTTACATTTAGAAAACACTAAAATGGTGGTTAGAGCCATAAAAAAACAATAAAAGCGTACATCGTACATCGATGGAAGCAAGCAAGACGGAACATTCCAATATTCGACTTGCACTTGACACTTTTAAGTAGGCTTTGTCCTTTCCCTAGGTGCATGCTGTTACCTAGCCAAACTAACATTAACTCTATTTAACTACCTTTAACTTACTAGTTTCACAAGCGTTGCGAAGGCAATTTTTGCAAAATGCTTCAAAAATATTCGTCTAAAATTGGTTGGTTCGCAATTTTGTCGACCTGTTGCATTTATCCACAGTTGGCATACTACAGTTTTATTTTAGGGAATCTGAAACAAAAAATTTAAATAGAAGCTAATTACCACCAAATTTGGGTAAATTACCAGCGCCAGAGCTGGCATCCCTGAAAAGCTTGTAACCCAGCCAAAATAAAAAGTAATAGAAAATGGCGAACTGGCGTAATTTCCCCTGACAATTCAGTCCTTGTCCTCACTTCTGAATTTAGGCGGTTAATCTATAAAACAATGTATTATAAATTATGTGATTTCAAGCTGAAATTAATAGTACTGACTATACTATATGCTGTAATTTATTGCATTCTATTCATATTTGCAGAAATCAAGTGAAATAAAAGTCAAACCGACGTACTTACGTATGAAATGTTATATTTTCGATTTTCCGCTAACTGCGGCTATTACAGCCGATAAAACAACAGTTTACCATAGTTTTAAGGATATAAAACACTTATGACTTAGTTTCAAACAAAAATAATTATTGGAAGTTCACAATAAGTCACTGTTTTGGTAATTTTTCAACGCACTGTTCTGCTAACTGTGCCCAACGATACGCTGACAAAGACAAAGAACATTGTCTATATCTTTGTCACTCTTAATGGTTTTTGTAAGTAGCTTTCCCGTTCCCTTTTTTTTTTTCTTTTTGGTTGTCAAGTCTATTGGATACTTGGTCTTAGCTTCTGGCCAAAAGTCATTCGTCAAAAATTTTACTCATCTTTTTTTTTAAAACGTTAACTTTAACCGAGTTAAAATCAGTCTCATATTTTCGCTTCAACATTTGCAAATCAAGACACTGTTCACCCATGTTATATATATAAGCCTTAATGTCTTCGACACTCGTGCTTTTAGAAAGTCTCGAAACATAAATAGTCATAGTTGTATTCTACTCTTTGAGTAGCATTTGTAGCTTTTGGTATGCTGGTAATACTGGATTGCATGACTTGTCAATTCAGAGTATTATTGTTAAATTAGAAGTTCAAAATAAATTATTATTTAGTATAAATCTTACGTAGTATTATATTCTCTTTGGTATAAATCTGCTACTAGGATTAAAATGACAACCCCAACACTTGAAGACAAATCTATTTGGGAAGATGGAGAAGAATCCCTAAGTGAAGAAGTTCTCCGCATGCCAACTGATGAAATTATTAGCCGCACTAGATTATTGGACAATGAAGTAAAAATTATGAAAACCGAAGTCTTGAGAGTATCTCACGAATTGCAAGCACAACACGAAAAAATTAAAGAGAATACAGAAAAGATTAAAGTCAATAAAACCTTGCCCTATCTTGTTTCTAATGTCATTGAGCTTCTCGATGTAGATCCTCAAGAGGAGGAGGAAGACGGTGCCGTGGTCGATCTTGATTCACAGCGAAAGGGCAAATGTGCTGTTATTAAAACTTCAACGCGACAAACCTATTTTCTGCCAGTCATAGGACTTGTAGATGCTGAAAAATTAAAGCCAGGTGACTTAGTGGGTGTAAACAAAGACTCTTATTTAATTTTGGAAACTTTACCAGCTGAATACGACGCTCGGGTAAAGGCCATGGAAGTAGACGAAAGGCCTACTGAACAATATTCAGATATTGGAGGATTGGATAAACAAATACAGGTTTGTGATTTTGGTGGTTTTGCAAATGTAGGTTTAAAGTCTTTGGGAAGGTCACTTATATAAGTACATGCAGGAAGGGGTGAGGGGGCAAAATGAATGCATAAGCATTTAGTTAGAATGGAATGCAAAAATATTATTTATTGATTAAATAATTTACCTGATATGTATTAAACACAACCCTCTGTGGGTTTTTCCTTGCTCCGCTTGCAATGTTGCACTGTCTGTCCAACACTGCTCTCAACTTTGACTTGTGCACAAAAACCAATAAAAGGAAAGGGGTGGTGGGCATGATGAGTGAAATGGCCACACTACCTCTCTGCCTCCTTTCCTCTCTACTTCCCATACCATTTGACAAGTGTGTGGCAGGGCCATAAATATATTCTATATCCAAAAAAAATTACTCCTGCCTGCTTTTTTATTGCTTTTGTGTTGAAAGGGGTGCTACTCTATCGAAGAAAAGTTCCCAATCTAAGCAAGCTCAGTCACTAAAATCAACTGGTCTAAAATGTCATCATCAATGTCAATGAAATTTGGCTAATCATTTCTTATTAGTATTAGTAGTATTACATACAATAAAAATTACAACATCCTAACCTTGATGTAAAAATATGTTAGGAGGACTTGTTTCTGTGGGAAAATTAAATTAAAAGAATGTAAAAATGCATGTTAAAGATGTAGGAAATGCATTGTATTTTTATTAGCTGTTAGAACACATTTACAAAATCTGTATCTCTGTGTAAAACTCTGTCACTTTGTGTATTTCAGGAACTGATAGAAGCTGTAGTATTACCCATGACACACAAAGAGAAGTTTGTAAACCTGGGTATCCACCCTCCCAAGGGAGTCTTACTGTATGGGCCTCCAGGCACAGGAAAGACCTTGCTGGCCAGAGCATGTGCTGCACAAACAAAGTCCACATTCTTAAAGCTGGCTGGTCCTCAGCTTGTGCAGATGTTTATAGGTAAGAAACTTCATTGAACAAAGGTTCAATTAATTTGTATATATTAAAAGGCAACTGTTACTGACTGACTTGACTTGTAAAACTAGTAACAATGAATCAACTGGATTAAAAAAAACCCATCCAAATTCTTTGTGCAAATTATTATATCAAATCCACAACAGAACTATATTTGTTCATACAACAAAAGCCAAATATTGGAAATCTTTCAAAATTTGAATTATTATCTATCATATCAAATACAGTTAACTACTCATGAGAAAACTGCTTCTTGCTATCTCCACTATCCCTGTTTCCCTACCCAACTTCCTTTTCTATATTTACCTTTTTAATACCTCGGGCAGCATAAAATCAGCTATTGTGAAAACATACAGATGATATCTACATAGGATAAAAGTAGCTGGAATGACAAATGCAGATGACAGGGTCTGTTTATTGGGGAAGGCTTATCTCCAACATTGAACTGCTGTAAGCTGATTGCCAAGAGATTTTATTGAAAATAATTAAAGGTTATTAGTAAATCTGAATACCAATGTTACAGGTGATGGTGCAAAACTTGTCCGAGATGCCTTTGCCCTAGCTAAGGAGAAAGCTCCTGCTATAATCTTCATTGATGAACTGGACGCTATAGGCACAAAGCGTTTTGACTCTGAAAAAGCAGGTGACCGTGAAGTGCAGCGTACTATGTTGGAACTTCTCAATCAGCTAGACGGATTCAGTTCTACTGCTGATATTAAGGTAATGAAATTTTTAAAGATAGAGGTTTTGTTGTTAATAACTGTTATAATACACATTAATTAGCTGCAACACTATCTCATTGTTTCAAAAGACCTTTAGAGGCTCAGAAATGGTAAATTAAATAATGTATAAGCAGAATTCGCACTATAATTTTGTGGCAAGTTATGCCAAAATGGTATAGAATGAGTTTACAACAAATTTACTCCTGGACCCTAATTTCCATACTTCTTACTATCCGTACTTCTTGCTTTGTCCTTTTTTGTGAAGATCGCTGTAGTTTTAAGTTGGATTGGAGTACCTGAGAGGTTAGTAGAAAAGCTTTTCTGGTGTAGTTTGCATTATACAGGAAATTGGCTTCAGTTGAACATATAAGATATTAATATCTCCTAAAAGTATAAACCTGAATAATATTTCAATGAATACTGTCCTGCAAATTGAAAAGTAGTGCTTGGTTTGCTATTCTGACATGACAATCCAGGAATGCTACACTTATAAAAATACTAAAATATAAATTACTAATAAATTATTACTATAGATATTCTATCTTTTTTACTTTAAAGCAAGCTCTGGACTTTGAAAACTCAAATATTCTGTCTGTATTTTGGCTCTGTATATCTAACTTTATTTTTGTAGCCAGATTCTGCTTTATCTTAAAACCGTTAATACATAAAACTGATTCGAGTGTACTCTATAGCAAAGTTAAAAAAATATTTGTTAAAAGAATTGTAAGGGTATTCACTGTTTCGTCAATCGTAGGCGAGAATCATTGATTTTAGTCGGTAGTTGGCCTAAGATTGGCGAAGCGGTGGAGATCCGTACTATACCTACTATGTTTATAAATACTTAATGTGATAGCCTCAGTAGGAGCAATGAAATAAGGCTTGCAAATAATTCTTCGTGACAATTTTTTACAAATAGTTTTAGTGTCTTGTTATTCGTTGGCTGGTGTATACAGTATATTATTTTTAACTGTCTGTATGTCTGTCACAAGGTTACTTAGCAGACATTATTAGTCTGTTACTTTTATGGATTATGCAGAATAATTATTATACAAAAAATTTTATGCAATATGTAAAAAAATCTCAAATGTGTATTAACACAACAAGTATTAGTATAACAAAAACTGTCTTTAATAGGTTATAGCAGCCACCAATAGAGTAGACATCTTGGATCCCGCACTTCTAAGATCTGGACGTCTTGACAGAAAGATTGAGTTTCCTCATCCTAATGAAGAGGCACGAGCTCGGATCATGCAGATTCATTCACGGTCAGTTTTATGGTCACCTAAGTTAAGACAATCTTTTTTACAAACAAAAATAAAAATGGCAACTATACTTTAACCATATAAAACCATAAAAAAGTCAGTTATATATTTAAGAGACATTTTCACCCATGTACAAAGTAGGAAAATAGAAATTGATTTCATAAAAAAATCATCTATTAAGATTGCATTTTAAGGAATCCAATTATATTTGTATTATTTTTTATTCTGTATAATCAAATCATAAAGATTATTGAGCAGAGAGGGTAACTATTAATTTATCTATACTAATATTATTAATGCAAAAGTTTGGATGGATACTTGGATATAATTGTCACTCTATCACGACAGAACGGCTCAACGGATCTGCGTGAAATTTGGCACAGTTTTTTTTTCACTAGTTATGTTCTTTACAAATATTTTACAAATCGTAATCAGTTTCATGGAAATCTGATGACCCATTCAACTTCCGCAACGACTTTGTTGCAAACAAATGGTTCCAAATTGTTAAGTGCATCTTAATGCATCTTGTTGTCGTGATGACGTCACAGCTCGCTGCTGCCCCCGCGATTGAAGTGTTGCAGATAGAATTATATAAACAAGTGTTCTGAACAATTTTTTTTTACAGAAAAATGAATGTCAGTCCAGATGTGAACTTTGAAGAGCTTTCCCGGTCCACGGATGACTTCAATGGTGCCCAGTGCAAAGCGGTTTGCGTAGAAGCCGGTATGATCGCACTAAGGCGTTCAGCCACCGCTGTCACTCACGAGGATTTCATGGACGCCATATTGGAGGTTCAGGCAAAGAAGAAGGCTAATCTCAGCTACTATGCTTAAATTAACATTGTGCAGATTCTACTTTTAATATTAAACTAGTGAATATATATCGATATAAAAACCAACCGTTATTACTTCTTCAGCAGGACCCACCTACCACGGCTGTTCAAAAAACGAATGACATGAGTAAAATTGCATTTGAGGCCATTTAATTATGGAGCGATATAAACTATCTTTTTTTTTTTATAACTATTGTTGTTGGCCGCAGATGGCCTTTACAACTACACGCGGACTAACTTTTGCTGCGGTGCTGCTTGCACTCTTCAGCGAAAAGAAGTTGGGGCGGTTTGCGCAAGGGTGTCCTGGACACGAACCTCGGCTTGGGCAACCGCTCTTAAAACTAAATTTGTATCTGACTAAAAATTTACCCCGTTTCAGAAAATAGCAAAGGCGTTCTGAAGAGAAGAAACGGCAAGAAACTCTTCAGCCCTCACCTATTATTATTTAAATCTAACTAGTCGAAGCGCCCGGGTATATAAGTGAACCTAGTATACCCGCGCGCTCGAGTGTGTGTGTGTGTGAAAACTAAACTGTCCAATGTTCCGTCGCCGGCGGCGACGTATTCTGTATATATTTGTATAATCTGTGTTCGCGGAAGGCGCTTGAGCTCTGAGCCTGCTGGTGATCTCATCATCTGAATCTATTAGTACGTGCCTCGGATATCTAAAGGGTCCTAAGGCCCCTCTATTGGGGGCGTAGTTTATAGATTGCCTAATAAGGGGATTGGGCTGCTTTATGGTCGGTAGCTTGAAATCACTATCAATGTTACGCATATAGTACGGGGCGCCGACTGCGCCTCGCATAAAGCGATTTTGTAAGACTTGCAAGGAAGTAGTGTTGGTGTGACCAAACGCTACGCTCGCATATGTGAGTATGGGCCGAATACAAGTTTTGTAAAGCGTCACCTTATTTCTAAGAGACATTTTACTGTACTTGTTTAACATTGGCTTAAGGCGACCGAGAACGAAGGCTGCTCGGTCTCTCACTCTTTTAATGTGGGCTCTGAAATTAAGACGAGAGTCTAAAGTGACTCCTAGGTATTTGACCTTATTTACCCACGGAATGGGTTCGCCATATAGGGCTGGGGAGACTTGCCTCTTGGCCTTTTTCGGTTTTTTACACTGCACTGCACTGCTGCACTTTTCTCGGGGTTAACCTCGATTCTCCAATTCCGAAACCAATCGCCTAAGGCGTTGGCGGCAAACTGGAGGGCCAGGCATAATCGACGGACGTTTCGGTGGGAACAATAGAGCGCCGTATCGTCCGCGAAGAGCGCCACATTGACGTTAGAGAGAACAGAGAATAGAGTAGAGGGGAAAGCACGGAGCCCTGGGGGACACCTGCACCTATGGGGTGGTATAAACTATCGCTAAAACATCATTGGTATCAATGTAGTTCAAAAATTAGAAAGAGCTCTCTTAAAACCTATTTTTATAACATTTTTACTAAGCCGAGCCGAGTAGCGCCCGATTTTTTATTCCGCCGATTGTTTTGTGTACACAGTATAAATTATAGTTCCATAAATAATCCATCTCCCCGATTCTTTGTTAGGCAAATAAAAGTTGGACGGTGTGTGGCTCAGCGTAGTGAAAGTCAAAATATGTTATGTATAAAACTTAACAAAAAAACAAAAGGCTTCAAAAAGATGCTCTACTGAGAAGAGCCGGAAGAAACTCAGAAGTTATTATTTTTTTGTGGTTCTCTATCTATAAATAACATCACACAAATTTCAGTCATATCGGACCCTGCCCTCTTCCCCATCACGCCATTTTGCTAATTTCTAAAATAGATGCTGGCAACTATGTAGTCTATTGTTTTTTATTTCATCCCCCCGACCGAGCTCGACACGGTCGAAAAACTATTGTTAGGCGGCCTCGGCACGTACTAACGGCCTTAGACGACGATCTCGCTATCCAGATAACGAGATTAGTCTCAACGACCTCCGCTAATAGGGCCTCCCCCTCACACGACGCCGACGTCTTAGGGTTCGTCGGCGAACGCACGAACCTACCTCGTATACGAGGTATCAAAGAGTGCTGGGGAACTACCCTCCTGGCGACCTCGAAGGGACGACCCCAAGAGCGACAACCCAAGCCGAGGCTCCCCCCGCGGGGAGCCCTTGAGCGTTGGGTGCTATATGGGCTGAGACTCCTCAGAGTCTCGCCTCAAAAGCCCGGTGGAGCAGTAATGGCTGCAACAGCCAACTGCATCGTCAGTTCAGAAAAAAAAAGTTTTTTTACTAGCTAAAATAAGGTGTTTAAATATAATACTACTTGTGTAACATCAGCATTGTGTCAGGGGTATTCATTTCCGAATACACGGGTACTCGACCCCGGCCTCCCGAGCTACTACTAATTCTTCCCATTTCCTTCCAACAGTAGTATCCCCCCCTTCGACGTATCCCACTCATTATACAATTTCCATTAAGAAATCATCACATCCCAACCCTACTCCTTGTTCCCTTCTACTATGCGATAGGGGATGTCGGGCAGCAGCGACCCCCTATAACACTACTGCGCTCGCCTACCGGCCCCTAGTCCCCGGCAGCCCTGCTAGTCCAGGCTACAGTAGCGGCCTTGGTAACGGCGGGGCGGGGGGTGCGAAGAATCCCTGGCAGAGATCCGGCTACCAACACCGACGACTAGACCTGGCAACCTACAATACACGTACGCTGAGGGCCGACGAGAAAATAGTAGAACTGGAAGAAGCTACAAGCAAGTTACGCTGGGACATTATAGGGCTATCGGAGGCCCGAAGACAGGGACAGGACACGATAGTTCTCAACCCAGGTAACTTGCTGTACTACCGGGGGGGGTGACCAGCTATCCCAAGGTGGTGTCGGGTTTATCGTCCGCAAGTCCCTCGTCAATAATATCATCAAAGTTGACAGTGTGTCGACCAGGCTAGCGTACCTGATACTCAGAATATCAAAACGATATTCGTTGAAGGCCATACAGGCTTACGCGCCGACTTCGACACACCCAGACGACGTAGTGGAGGAGATGTATGAGGATATTCCTAAAGCCATACACTCCTCCAAAACACACTATAAAATCGTGATGGGGGACTTCAACGCGAAACTAGGCAAACTTTTACAATCAGTTCAAACCAGAATCAATTTAAAAGGGTTCCTATGGGGCTCAAGGTCAATCCAAATTCCTTCTCTAGAATGATGACAATATCCATGTCAGGTCTTAATTATGAAAAATGCCTAGTATATCAAGACGACCTTGTAGTATTTGGTAGAAATTTAGATTTTCATAATAAAAACTTAATTGACGTTTTGAATAGACTGAGGTCTGTAAATTTAAAATTAAATCCAGCTAAATGTACCCCTTAAACAATTAAAGTGGCAAACATGTTGAATTTAATTGGGATTTCAAGTGTGAAAAGTCTTTCCTATATTTGAAAAAATCTTTAAGTAGCCCACCAGTACTACAATACCCAGATTTTTCTCCCGATAAAGAATTTATTTTGCAAACGGATGCGTCAGGTTTAGGTTCAGTTTTATTATTTAGCTTTATTATTCCAGATCAAAATACATTTCTCAATATTAGTTGAATGTTAGTTGTATGAGTTTTTTTGATTCGTAAGTTGATAGTATTGTTAGTTTTATACTGTTGATGATGTAGATCCCTTGAGGGTTTGACAGTTCATTAATAGACAATTGAGGCGCGCGCTAAGAATGCCAACATGACGACACCCAACGGATTTAAAATATAGCAGGTATGCCGTTTTACCCGTATATGCCATTTAGTACGTGTTTCCCCTACTTAAGCCTACATTTTGTTCTATCGTAGTGTATATGTCGCAGGCAAATCCTATAATTCGCCATTAAACAATATGCCTAGGCAGATCGTAAAGTATGGAATAGAATTTTTCATATAACTGAACAGATTATTATATGAAGCTTGGGTGGAACGCTCCGCTCGCTTCGCTCGCTCCGCATCTACGTTTACAAAAGAGAAACTCAACCTAACCTAACATACATGACTTATAAAATGCGATTTCTGTTCCTTTTGTTTCCATACTTTACGATCTGCCTAGGTATATTATACGAATTGCCTGCGACACATATGCCTGGTGTTGTTTTTATATATCGCTCTTTCTCTCGCTTTCTCTCTAAAAAATAATAATAAGTAAAGCATAGGGAAGGGGCAGCGTTACTCTTTCACAAAACGTGACTGTTACGCTCGATTTTACTGCTCATATTATTTCATAAAACGGGCCTTATATTGTTTCTTAAGGAATACACTCAAAAAAAATTTAATTAACTATTTTGAGTCTTGCACCGTCGAAGAGATTAGGTAAGTTTAAATTTCTCAGTGATATAATAGGCGGAATTTCAGGAGGCTTCAAATAATTTAAAAATTCAGTTAGATAGTGTACTGCCTTGTTCCTATCCACGACCGTTTCAACTAAGCACCTAGTAGATTTGTGATGATTCTTCAATTTATTTTTCATTGCACATACTCGTAAACAGTATCATTATGTGCAGGTAAAGCGAGTGCTAAGACCTTAATTATGAAGGTACTCACACTCGCTTTTTCATTGTAAATTTTATTTTTCTCTAAGCAAATCGCTCGTTCATAGACCCCACGTATCTATTCTGTCAAATATGGATAAAGGCTGTATTTCGATTGTATTTTAGTAAGTTTATTCATTAAGTCATCTTATATTTTTATTTATGTACTCGTAATGTGATGTAAAACATTGTGTGTAACACAGGCGGTACGGAAATTACAAATTCGGTTCATTTAAGCCTTCGGCTTTGGGCTACTAAATAGCCTCTCGTTAGTAATTTTCTAATACACAATGTACATACAATGCTTGGGAGTGTAGCTTCGGTAAGCGCATAGATTAATATTGGGTAAGCGACCAATTGCTCGCTGGGTTTTATCCACGCAAAATTGTATGCCAATAAAAATCGGCCAAGTGCGAGTCGGATACGCGCACGATGGGTTCCGTACTATTATCTACAAAAAACGGCAAAAAAATTACGTTTGTGGTGTCGGAGCCCCCTTAAATATTAGTTTTATTTCAATTTTTTTATCTATTTTTCAACTGACTATTTAACTCAATATTCTGTGAATATTTTAGGCGTCTACCTGTTGCCGCTATCAATATCGAGCAAAAAAATCACTTTTGTTGTATGGGAGATCCCTTAAATATTTATTTTATTCTATTTCTTTAGTATTTGCTATTATAGCGGCAACAAAAATACATATTCTGTGAAAATTTCAGCTGTCTAGCTATCACGTTTCTTGAGATACAGCCTGGTGATAGACGGACGGACGGACGGACGGACAGCGAAGTCTTAGTATTGGGTTCCGCTAATTATCCTTTCTAAAAACATACTTGTAACAATTTAACTACTTGTGTAATTCTAGTAATATAATAAGTACATCTTCTGAAGTATTTATTTGAATG
This sequence comes from Apoda limacodes, assembly GCA_946406115.1. Taxonomy (NCBI): domain Eukaryota; kingdom Metazoa; phylum Arthropoda; class Insecta; order Lepidoptera; family Limacodidae; genus Apoda; species Apoda limacodes. Next base: position 17,409,423 of record OX291542.1, read on the forward strand.
ATATGCAATAGGGGCAATTTTACTCTATATCAAATGCTAAACTTATTAAAAAAATTCGGCCAAGTATCAGTCTGGCTCGCGCACCGAGGGTTCCGTACACCACTTATTATATGTAGATAGGGTTCTTCCATCATGAGATCAAGTCTCACAGGTTTATGATCAGTGTTTGGAATTTTTCCTATAACAAGTTGTTAGTAAGTTATCCCGCCACTATGACCTCATCACTATATAAGGCGAAACGTCATCTAAAAAAGGTTTGAACCGATTAATTGTGCAATCCACAACGTATCATCCCTCACTCAAACGCGGGGAGCCCTTGAGCGTTGGGCGTTATATGGGCTGAGACTCCTTCAGAGTCTCGCCCCAAAAAGCCGGGTGAAGCAGTAATGGCTGCAACAGTCAACTGCATTGACAGCTCAGAAAAATAAAATAAAAGAAGGCTCAGTTTGCTTCTCGGTGCTCAGTCTTATTATTGTGTGTATAAATGAATTAGTCTTTTTGCAAGAGTTATTTTGTTTTATAAATTTGTTAAATAAAGATAATTAAGTCGTTTTTGTTAAACAAAATGATTTTTTAAAAAAGTTTCATGCACGAATCCACGTTTGAGTCATAAAACGATGATACATGATTTTAGTCGTTATCTCTCGTATTATACCTTAAACCATTTAACCAGGCAAGTGTCTGTTTGGGTAGCAAAAAAATTTAATGTGTGAAGATGCGAATTAGTTTATAGATTAAGTTAGTTTATCCTACAATATCCAAGAATGATAACAATACAATACAATATGCAGATATTATAATATAGAAAAATCTACTAGTTTTCTGCTGTGGTTTACTGATCTTTGTCGAACCAAGATTTGCAGATTCTTGTTTTTCACTGTAGCATTTATCTTTTACTTGAGAATCTCTTCTCCTTTTGACAGCATAAAATTATTGATGACATGGCTGTATGGCTGAGGCCCTGGCCTTTCCGATAGGTTAAATAAAAACTGTTATCTGTGATTATACTATTATCTGTGATGTTAAATTTGAAGTAATGTGTCAAGATTTTTGTATATTTATTTTCAAAAACTAAGCAAAATTTAGGTAATTTCAACAAGAAAACAGAAATGTGAAATTTAGAGTGTAGTACTATCTTCGCCTGCATATTCCTGGCGAAGAATCTCGGGCTTAAAGTCGTAAGTAATATTTTAAAAATATTTAGAAGGAAATCTAAATTTCCTGCAGAAATGCCGCAATAAGATATTGATTGTATAATGCAATTTGTAATGTATGCAGTTGTGGTGTACTTTGTGTACCTATTTTTCTGTTTATATTCATGTTTAAAGCCCATCTCACACGGATCTATAATATATACTGTGGAAGAAAATATAGGGTTGGGGTGTACAAAAAGGGGCGCTGAGAAAAAAGACTTGAAAAATTTTTCGCGACGAAGCAACCAGGTCATTTTTTCCCTTGCGCCCCCTTTTAGTTACTCTGACCAAATATAGTGCCTAAATTGAAATGGGAGGAGGTATCAAGAATATTAACTGATATGTAGGTAATTAAATTTCATGGTTCTGATTCACCTGACTAAAAAATTTAATTAACTAATTAAAAAACCTACTGCTATGTCTGTTTACTGTGACTTGATACTAGTGTAGTTGTTGACTATGATCAATATTTTTCACTCGTTTTTTGGTTGCAAAACCTACAAAACGAATGGTTGACATACACATACTACAGTAAAATACATACACACTACCATAAACAATGAATATGTATAGGCAGTTTGACAGATTAACACAAAAACCCCACCTCCAGACATGGGTTTAAAGTTTCATTTTTTGGTGGCAAAAGTGACTTAAATAACAAAATATAAACAAATGCTTGACAGTTTGTTACAGATGACAGTACTAAAATTTTTAATATTTTTGATACCAATGCTAAACATACCAATGATCTGATCCATACCAATATTACAAATGCAAAATTTAATTTGCTTGTGTATAAAGTAATGCTTTATTAGCATTGTTAATATCTAAATTAGTATCAGAATCATAATCTAATCATATAATCATAAAAAACTTAATCTTTGAATGACGACACAACCAGCTATAATATGTATTTTTATATTTAGGCATATTACAGAACTAACCTATACTGAAACTTATACAGTTTCAATAAAATAAAAAATATAGTTATAAGGTATATTGGGATTTATTTTGTAGTATATCATCATATTATAGCCACACAGCGGCTCCGCTAATGCTAAAAGTTTAGAATGGCAAGACCTTGATTATGGGTAGGAACTTTGCTATAGCTGTAAATATAGTTCATGTAAGGGGGATTAAGTAAAGTTATTCCTACGTGAATGTGCAGCTTTCTGCTCGTTTTTAAAATCGATTCCACTGTCCTATTGCAAGTTTCAGTCTGGAAAAAAATAACATGGCTTTCTACATTCTTTAACTAGCAAATTACTGTATTTGTTTTAAGATATCTGTTAAAACATTGCTTTAAGAAAAAAACAGCTGAAAATCTCGTTTTCTATTTTTAATTCATAACTCATTATCAACTAGTAGCGGGAAGATAATTTATTTCATGAAATGTTAAGTAACTACAAAGCTAGAAAATTACTGTAATAGAATTTTTATATCTTATGTGATTAAACTGTAATTAATTATTTTCCACTTACTTACACGTAAGTTTTACGCCTATTTATAATATATTTTCGCTATAAAAATGAGCTTTATTCGAGACTAGCACTGACGATTTTAGCTTAACGCCCGTAAAGCAAATGTATATGCGCGTTGGGGGCCCTCTTTATTGAATGCTCCATCTTGACGTGAAGGAAGGACAAACAGACACACTTTTGCATTTATAATATTAGTATGCTTTGAGGACCGAGTGGTGCAATGGTAGAGCGTGTGGCTGCCATGTCAAAGGTTCCAGGCTCGATTCCCGCTAAGTGGCAATATTTTTACAATTTTTTAAAGTTGTCTTGATTCTGGTTTTGTCTAGCATGGTGATACGCTTACCATCTGTGAAAAGTGGATGTTACAGCCATACATTTGTAACATCTCTGAACATGCCTTTGTGGATAAGTGTTGTGATGATATATTTTTTATTATTATGCTTGATATATCCATTCTTATTTTATTTGTATCAGTACACCCTTTATATTAAATTTGGAGCAAAAACGTGTACTATGCAGAAAGAACTCCAATGCTGTAAAAAAAAAAAATTTCATGATCTTAAGTGTGTGTTGTGCCTAGCTATAGTATATTATATTATAGCTTTGTGTGCGATGGGTTTAATGCTCAGAGTAACAAAAAGGCGGCACTAGGATATTTATTATGAACTTTTGTGGTATACAAATTTATTAGTTCATAATATTTCTCATATATTTATAATTAGTTCAATGTCTTCCTGAATTGAAGAAAAAGGAGGTGCAAGAGATTTTTTTTAAGTCTATTTAGAGCTAGGAAATGCACATATCTGGAGTCTAAATTGAAGATTTGTTATCTTGCAAGATAAGTCTAGGCTCGATATGGGCAATATTGAGATATATTGCCTGCTTTTATAAAATAACGCATTATTTTTCATTAAAAATACTTAAACCCAATGAACACTACCAATTTAGGATATGGCTGTTATATTTTGCAAATAAAAACTTAATTAACCATTATTAACCTATTAGTTTTAATATCAATGTATACAATACCCTGGAAATGTAATTTTTAATTTCATTCCTAAAAGGCTATCAGAGTAAATCAACAAAAAAGATGTGTGCTCACACTATATTAAACTTTTAAGCTGTACACACAGATTGAAACTTGGGATGTAAGTAGGCTTATTATGCGGATGTAAGTAGGTAGTGGCTTTTTTCTCCACCATCCTTGTTTAGATTATTGTAACTCTGATAAAAGAAATTCTATTTGATGCAGAAGTGATACTGTGGTTAAATAAATTTGTTGTATGACATATTTATGTAAAACAAAATAAAGATATTTTATATATTTTCAGCAGACTTACCATACCCTCTCAGTCTAGCAATCTTGTTTATAATCTTGGAAGACATGTCATAAGATGTTGAACAAGATTTTAAAAATAAGATTGCCTGTCCATCAAATTGATTCTTGAAAAATAGCTTGAGATCTCGCTAAAATCGAGATCTTGCAAGATCAGGATCGCATTCTATATTCACTTAGGTACACCCCAACCCTAAACTGTACCTATGTATTATACTTAGAAATTTCTGAAACTGTTTTTTGGTTAAACTTAAGAACCATGGATCTGGGACAAGATTTTGGGCTCCACCACAGAATTATACTGGATGATTTACCTAGAGTACACACAAAAAGCTACCAGAACCGTCCTAATTCCAGGTCAATTTTATTTTTTACAATTATTATAATTTTACATATCTTCACTATTTTGTCATGCACTCAAAGTTCTTTTAAACATTATTTAAAGATAATTTACCTGTTAAAAATTGCTGTTTCCTGTATGTCTTTTAAGCTCCTTATTGTCACTGCTATAAGTTTCATAAGCTCTTTTTGGTAATTACATTAACTTAAGTTACTCATATGTTTACCTCATCTGCACTTTCATATTTCGAATTAACATGTGTAATAAGTCAGAAATCAGCATAGTTTTTTTTACATAAATTGATGTGTAGTTATAATTCAACACACCCCTCTGTGCGCTGCCAGGGCTCTGCTTTAAAATAAATTAACCCTAACCTAAACCATAACATTTCTGTGAGTACCCACAGAATCCCACAATCAAAAAAGAAAAAAACAAACTAGTTGTTTTTGCTGATTTCTGAATTCATCTGTTTGTTAGGACCCTATGCTTCTTGATAATCTAAAAATTTTTTATTTATAAATAACAGTAACAAGTAAAGAGTTACCATAACTCCTTAGAAAGTTAATGTATTTCCTGTTGCTTTTCTTGCTGCTTTTAAGGAATCCCTAGTGCTGCTGCTGGATATTTTTAATTCACTCTTTATACATAAAACTACTAATTGGTTTTATTCATTCACTCTAGATACAAAACTTTCTAAAAATAATAATGGCCAGTTTTGTTTTTTGTTTAAGTACATCTTTCAAACATGCTTTGTATGACAAGCACGTAAGTAATTAAGTAGCAGTAATATATGAAAAATATCCTATGGCGGCACTAATTAGCGGCATGTAGCGAAGAACCTGTTTTTCTATATATTTGTTTACAATTGTTTACGAATTTAGCAATAACGCTGACAACAGGAAAGCAAATAGATTTGCATGACTACCCAAAATAAGAGACAATATTAAACTTAGTGCATTGACAATTCCATAAAAAAAAGCTTGCTATTGCTGCAGTCTGCTACTTAACCACAAGAGACTTAGACTCCACCTAAAATATCAATCGAAACCAATTAAAAAAAATAGTACAGTGATAAAAACTATATACTATTTTTGAACATAGTTGTGGGACTGTCCTTTGGTTGCAACATTTGGATCTCTTAGAAAGACATGGTTCGGTACAGGCTTGTTAAGAATTCTACTTAAGAATATACTAATTTTAATTATTTTCTTTTTTTATTTGAGGATTTAATACTGATACTAAAAACAATAAAAATCACTTGTGATCTAGTCTAGTTGCATTTGATAATTGGCAAATCATCTGTTCTAGTTATGATTTTTGTACATCTCCATGTTGATTTAAGCATGAGTTTTTAAATGGTTTTAATGTTGTTGGAAAGTGGTGTGTGTCAATAAATCCCAGGTGTATTTGTAAAGTAATAACCAAGTTTATTTACCTTTATTAACTTGGTATCAGTTTTTTTATTTGCTATGTGTAGATACACAAAGACAAAGAGATCTTTGTCTTCCATGCTTAACAGTTGTTGGGCAAAATTTAATTGCAATTTACCATTGTTAATTGCTGTGGTCAAAATTCAACAATTTCTTAAATGTGACTGCAGCATTATACAATTAATTAATTGTTTATTTCATCATCCACAATTAACAATAACAGAATTAATTTATTGTTAGTTGTTTTTGTGTACCATATGGTACAATTTTTTAATTAATTATCAATGCAATATCCACAATTAAAAATTTATTAATAGTTCATAAAATTTTGCCCAACACTGAAGAACGGGAATGTGTTGGCTTTCTAATTTTAAACATTCCTTGCTGTTTGGTATCTAAATTGATCACAAAGAACTAGTTTTTTTTACCTCTTAAATTAAAAGTATTCTACTAAGCTGATAGTTGTATGAGAAAACCACCAAATGAACTTCCTTTGCTGGTTTTCAATCTGTTTGTACTGTTACAGTACATTACATAATACCACAGATAATATTGTGATATTTTCCATAGTGACAGGTAATATTTTTTGTTTGATGACTCCTTTTGTGACACACATCCAGGTGCATTTTTTTCTTTATCTAATACCTTTGAACGAGCAATTTATATATATACTAGCGGTCCCGTCGAACATTGTTCCGCTGCCGTCCCTCTGTAACCCGGTGAACGTTGGTTTATACCTAAAGGGCCCGAGTCCGACTCGCACTTAACAGATCGTGATAAAAACTATCCTATCTTTAAAAGATAGTTAAGTTTGATCAAATAACAGATAGTTACGATGTTTGATCAAAATCGGTTCATTAGTTTAGGAGCTTATTACAACGTGACACAAATTTTTTATATATATAATAAGGATATGAATATAATCTGAATCTAGTAAACGACTCCAACGATTTTCATGAAATTCAGTATGCTGGGAGTTTCGGGGGCGATAAATCGATCTAGCTAGGTTCCATTTTTAGAAAACGTCATTTTATCCATGTCTTCGGGCAATGATAAACTGAAAAATATGACTGCCTGACATCTATTGGCGAGTAGTAATACTAAACAGCAACACTTCAGCTACTTGACAATAGATGGCGTTGTTAAAAAAAACGATCAAAGCTCGGTCCTCCAGGTACTTTCCATAAACACTTCAAACTCTCTCTTGTGAAATACTAGTTTTTGTGTAAGACCTGAATTTTTAATAATTATTTTTACCTTTTTAGTGCATCTTTTTGAAGTCGGTTCTTGTTTTTGTTAAAAACTTTTTTTTTTATAATAAGATCTTCAATAATTATTGTCATCTTAAACATAGACCATGTTCACGTACAGTGTGGTTTTTAAGAAACTTCCTCCTACGAACGCTTAGATTATGGAATGAGCTCCCTGCTGAGGTTTACTCTGAGCGTTATTAGATATTCGTACAAGTTATTAGATTTTTGAAGGGTCGGCAACGCGCGAGTAATGCCCTAGGTGTTGCAAGCGTCCATAGGCAGCGGTGACCGCTTACCATCAGGCGAACCGCAAGCTTGTTTGCCACCTTAGTGGTATGAAAGAAATACCCAAATCGCTTCAAGTGTGCCTATAAGAATAACAAGAGTTTCCTTGATTTCTCCAGAATCCCATTAATAGGTATATCCTGAACTGATGACTATGGGACCATGGGTATCCATTTGTTTTATACCAAAACCTTCTCCAGAATGTAACAAATACTTTTCTGAAAACCACATCGACATTGGTTCAGCCAAACGCGAGATAATCGCGGAAAAACATACATACATACAAACATACGGGTCAAACTCCGAACCTCCTTTCTTTGAACAACAAACTTAACGTCAGTGGAGGCAGACTTGTAATTGCTTAAGCCACAATTACACCAAAAGAATTGAAAGCGGGAGGCTAGAATTCAATACAAAACGTACCACTCGTCACATACCTACCAACCTGAATGGGCAAGAACTACCAGTCAGCAAAAACCGGCCAGCGTCGCCGATCAGAACGTACTGACCGGTCAGAAAGAGGCGTAGCTTACGTACTAGCTCTGTATATCGACAAAGACAGACCGGTTTTAAACCGGCGCGCAGGCGGTTTTGTCTCTACACTACGACGTCGCTTAGAAATAAGCTGACTCTTTACACCACTTGCATTCGCCCTATTCTAGCATACGCTAGTGTTGTTTATGCATTGTCTATACGCAACCTCCATAGACTCCAGACCCACCAAAACCGCTTCCTCAGAGCGGCTTTCGGAGCCTCCTGGTTCGTCCGGAATGCGGACCTACACAGGGAATTCGAGCTCCCCACGATCCCTCAATACCTTAAAGACCTGGCAGTCCGCTTTACAGCGTACAAAAAATCACCCGAACCGTCTAATTGTGTAATCCAAATTGCTAGTCTCCACTCCAAAAATTGCAGAATCAACAGAGACCCTTAATTTTTTTGTTGGTAAATTCCTGTGTTTGTGGGTCATGCTTAATTACGCAATAGTTTACAATTGTCCGTCTACGTCTTTTGGCAAGCGCTAAATAACGACTGAACGCGAATCAAGAAAACCCGGTGCCAGGCGTGTGTGGTGTGATAAATTCGGATTCTATTCTTTTCTAGTAGCACTGAACAGAATCGGCAGGTCTGGGGCGAGCCTTACTGTGACCTCCAGCCCGTTAGTTTCGTATTTTCTATACTATTTATTATTGTTATGGTACTAGGTCATTCTTATTCATGCCTGCTGATGTAAGAAACAATACTCTAGTTTTGTATGTATTTATTGCACTTTGCTACACATGTTCGTTCATTTCAACAGTAAACCGGACTCAAAATCTGTTTGCAATTCGTGTAAACAAAAATGACATTGACACGCGTCTTTCGCTTTGTTAGTCTATGCAACATATACATAAATACGTATAATATATCTCATTGTAAATTTGGAATTTTGTAGTTTTGAGGTTTAATCAGCGTCGTGATTTATAACCAGTTGAAGAATTGGACAATAAAGGTAATCATGTAAGTATTTTAATGATTTATGATTAAATTACCAGAAAAAGTGAACATTAAGTAAAGTTAGGTTATGTTTACAAGATTTGCAAAGAGATTCCGAGTCAGGTTTAGGTACATGGCAAAGAGTGTGTAGTTAGATCAGCAGGTTGAGTAGAGTATATATAATGTTGTAAAGAGGATTATACACCTGGTGGTCTTCCTAGATAGAGTAATGGCCATTGATGTAGCCATGTAGATAGGGCAGGGTTGCCCCTAATAACGTATAATTTATGACGACAAATCCATCACCATCACATTTAGAATATATAGAAATAATATATAGAATTAAGAAGTATATAGAAGGCTTTATTTTCTCTGTATGGCACCCACCTGATATTTTATTCAGTTTACCTGAACTTAAAACTACAGATAATGAAGTGTGATTGTGAAATTTAAACATTATTTAAATCATCCTGGCTGTGTTGACTGACTCAGTTAGATGGAGGGGCGAAAATATACTGAGATACTTTTTATGTCGATCGATAGATCACACCTCACGGAAATATTTTTTTCCCCAGGTTAAACGAAGCAGTATTCCTTTACGTTGCAACGTAGAATTGGGGTGACTTAATTTTTTAGCACGGCACTATAGCTGGAAGGATATAGAATAGATACTATTATGCTAATATTTATTTTATATGCTATATAATACGGTTAGAGAATTATCAAGCAGTAGACGTGACAGGCGAGTGAGAAGTGTGTATACCTCATAAAATCCGATAAGATTTGCGTCGGCCGGCAGTCACCTGTCCGCCGTCGTCGTCACTGAACTGTGACCGACCACTGAACTTGGTTCAATACACTTTTTATTTTAGAACCATTCGTGCGCGTTTGCGACTAATTTCTATAACTATGAATTTTATCTGGAAATAAAAAATCGTCATATAGTTTCGGTGTTCTCTGGATTTTAGTTTAAAATTAAGAGTGTTAAATTGTTTTTCTGTGATTTTGTTTTTTCGTAAAAATTTGGCTAGACATATCAAAAGACTCGTTCAACAATGCGGCATTCCTCGGGAAATAGATATTCATAAATCTATTAAATATAATACTGCTATAACCTCAAGCGCTGCAGTTGAACGTCTTATTTCCACGGGCAAAGATATTTTAACGCCTAAACGAGCCTCGCTTTCAAGGGGAGATTAATGTTCATTAAGGGTAATGGACATTATACCAGATGACTAAATTACATGCGTCTTTTTTTTGTTTCTAACCTGTTAATTTTCAGAACCCAAACTAACAGTTTTTATAAGTAGACTACTAACGCAACGAAATTAAAAAATGCATTTTTTATCACGTGTTAACGGATTAACGATTAACGTTAACTTGCGTTTAATCTTCCGAAACGTAACACTTTAAAGTTAAACGAAGTTAACTTTCTTAGTAACGAATTAGCAATTAACGAAGTTAACAATTTCATTAACGGTGCCCAGCTATGTAGGTATGTATATATATTCAAATAAAGTAATAATTTGTTTGTCAATTATTGTTTGTATAAGAGAGGTTATTTTCTTTATTAGGTAGATAAGTGTATCTGTTCTGTGTTTAATTACAATCACTTAAGGTGAATCCGACATTTCTATACAATGTGCGTTTTACTAAATAGCTATAAATAATCGTTTCGCCACTCAAAATGCATTATGATCATATATAATTACTATAGTCGCAAAAAGCATAGATAAACTTTTATAAGCTTTGACTATGATGCATATTTTTGCTTAAAATAGAATTAAAACGATTGTAAAGCATCCGAATATCTAAAATTGAACAGGAATTTCAATAAATACTTAAAATATTTTTCTGAAACACCTTGAAGCCTTTTTATGCCTTCCACCACCGCTACAATGATTGTAGCTTTATTTAGTTCAAGGTCATAGCTTACTGCTTCAACGGTTCCGTACGAAAATGATAAAAAAACCCTTATGATGAGACTTCGGTCACTGTCTGTCTGTTGCCTGTTTTTTTTTCTCAATTTCAAATGCTTTAAAATTTCTTTTTAACCGACTTTAAAAAAAGGAGAAGGTCCTAAATTCGTCGCATAGGATACTAAAATGATCTGAATAAGAAATACAGTCGAAGCTTTTGAATATGTTTGACCCTTTTGTGAATTTAATTATTGATCGTTGTTGTAGGTAGCGGAAAGTAGTCTATATTGCATCGGTTGTTGTTCCATTTGAAATGCAACCATTTTTTTTATATATTTTATATCTAAAGTTCTAGTAAAGTCTATGAACTTTTCAAATCCTAAGATTAATCTAAGACTCCCTTCACTTTAAAATCGCTGAAGCTGTTTGAGTTTTTTTTTCTTTAATTGCTTTATAAATTATTTATCAAGGTTTGAAGCCAAAGTGCATATAGCCTATAATAGGGACTCCAGAAGTGAAAACCAGACCCAGTAAAAGCCGCCTATGGGTCAAAACAATAAAAAAATCACTATTTTTTATACAAATTGGAAATTAAACGATAAAGTAGCCAGTTCAATAAGCTGCACCCGGAAATGACCCATGTCCAACTGGATACCATAGATGTGCAATATTTAAGTATACATTTCACTAGTCCAATTCTCGGCACATATAGGCAAAATTTGCGGCACGTAAGTGGAAGCTGCGCAGTAACACATTTTACGTTCTTTTTTCTAAGTTTAGGTCGTTCGTTAACTTTCACATTTATAATATTAGAATGGATTGACTACGCAACCCTAAAAATATAATATTTAGGATAGTGGCAACGAACAACAAATGCAGAATTGTTTCGTTTCCAATGACCTCGTAGTAATCTTAATACCTTTAAACGAGCAATTCTTATCTGAATATATATAATAGATATATAATCTGAATCTCGGAAACGGCTTCAACGATTTTCATAAAATTTAGCATGCAAGGGGTTTCTTGGGTGATAAATCGATCTAGCTAAGGTTTCATTTTTAGAAACGTCATTTAATCCGTGTTTTCAGGCAATGATAAACTGAAAAATATGACTCCTCTTGGCATCTATTGGCGAGTAGTAATACTATTATTTTTACCGACACAGCAGCACTAAAGCTGCTTGACATAAGATGGCGTTGTTACAAAAAAACGAGCAAAGCTCGGTCCCCCAGGTACTGTACTTTATAGCAATACTAGCCGTTGCCCGAGGTTTCACCCGCCCTAAATTCGGTTATCGGTGTATTTCAATTTCAATATAGAACATATTAATTAAATATCATAGAAAAAAATCGACTCACACTTGACTTTTTCAAGTAGCCTATGTCCTTTCCAGGGACTCAAACTATCTCCATGCCAAATTTGCCCGCGGTTCCTCCAGCCTTAAATTCGATTATCGGTGTAGAATTTCAACGGGAACTCATCAATTATTGAAAAAAAAACCGACTCACGCTTGACGTTATCAATTAGCCTATGTCCTTTCTCGGGACTCAAACTATCTCCATGGCAAATTTCATCTTAATTTGTACTACGGTCTAAGCGTAAAGAGGTAACAAACAGACATACAAAGTTACTTTCGCATTTATAATATTAGTATGGATGAAAAATAGACGAGTACCTATGTGCAATAAAAAACAAAAATAAAATTCCAATGCGGGCTTATAAAATATGGATCATAAAAGATATAAGATGGTTGAGCTACGACTATGTAAGATCGATAAATGCATGCTCAAAACTCTTTCGTTTGCGTTAATGAAACTCCGAGTGCATTCAATTCAAGTCGATGAGTTCGTGCCTTGTGTTACGTAACATAAGGCTGCACTATGCTGACTGCTGCTAACGACAGCGACAGCATACGCGTACCTAATTGGAAAGCTAAAATATCTCTTTTTAATAATATATGTCCAAAGTTCCCTGAATTAATTTTGTATTTTCATACAAAACGAACAAAAACTTTATACTCCAGTGTTTATTTGTTTTATAAGAGTCTGTCCAGCCATTAAATTTTTAACAAAAGAACACCAAAAAATCTGATCACATTTCAGAAATTATGACGATGTGTGTTTGTGTGTGTATGTGTGTATGTGTATGTGTGTGTGTGTGTGTGTGCGTGTGTGTGTGTGTATTGGACCAATTTGTCTCGGGACCATATCAATACTATGTCAATCGATACACCACGTAATGACCTAGATCTGTAAAGACTTTGAGCAAAATCGGTCCAGCGGTTTGTTTTTTATCGCTAAGAATTTGTTTTTTTTTTTAATGTTTGTTACCTCAGAACTTCGTCATTTATAAACCGATTTGGATTTTTTTCACGTGCAGGGAAGAAATAACCCACAGATTGCCCCCATTTTTAATTTAGTAAGGAGTAGTGCAAGAAAACCAGAGTTATCAAGTTGTACCATTTTGGCAATTCATATTATTCTTCGTCTAGTCTGGCCATGTAAGTTTCTGCGTGGCACCACTATTAATGAGATAATAAAACAATATACAAAAGAATTATCCCCCGGCATTGTAATGCGTGCAAAATTATGTGACTCGTATTCTATAATAGTTGTCAACTCGACATTCTAAGGCTGGGTGCAAATCGGTCAGCGGTTTTATTATCGCTAAAAAACTGATTTCTTAAAGACTCAATAATAATGTTTATGTATAAATTCTCAAACATATAAAAAAAATCTCAAGAGAAGTTTCTCGTGCGGTACTTGCTACCAAACTAATTTTTTATTTTTTTATACTTCAAAAGTTTTAGCCGTAAAATCGAAGCAACCAAACAAATACACTTGCATTATTAATACAGAAACTATGCACACAGAAGCATTTTTTGACTTAACCTTCTTTGACTACATGCCTACTACAAAAAATATCTCAAACTGTATGTAGTGTAGTGTCAGCTTTACTTTGCTCACAAGGGGACCATATCCCTATGCTTGCGAACACACTCAGCAAAATCGATAACAAACCAACTTGGACACGTTGTTCGTTGCCGGGATACCTCTATGTTGAAAATTTACTTTTTCGGTTATTACTGAGGTAGGTAGCTGTCGCCCTCTTCGAGTGTCAGGTATTTTATTTATATTTAAGTTGATTTGTTCTTATTTATCTTTATAATAAAATGTAACTTCAGAGACAGCGTTATTAATAAAAACGATTCACTAGAGAAAGTTTAAAAAATAAATTTAAGCAAAATTGATCCGACTTCAAAAATCCACCAGAATGTAAAAAATAATTACTAGAACAAACATACTAACAGAATATTAAGCTACTTGTTTTTTTGGACTGGTCGTAGGTTGCCAATAGATAATTACGTTATATTTTTTAGTTGTCTCTTTAAATACAAGCGAATTTTTTTTTTTTAACTGGCACTACTGAATCAGAAAATGTTTTTGAACGTACCACCTGTTTATAATTCTCGTTTACTTCCATAAATTTAGCTTTCTACCATACAATTCAGCCCACACTTGTAATTCTAAGAGTTGCGTATCATAATTAAAAAAAAAAAAAGTACAATCCCCCACACATTTTTTGAATTCCTAAGTTCTTATGCATAAATGACTCTATTCGGTAATCGATTTTTGTTGCAGGCACATTATGTAATACGAATTTTCTTGAAATATTCAGTTACGTTATATGGTTAACTTGGTCAAAGTTAATTACTACGGTTTAGTATTCAACTGAGTTTTGAGTGTGTATAATGTACAATATTAAATCCATTATTACTTATCTAATTTCGATAATTACCAAAAAATGTTATTCTGTATACCTACGTGTTTTTATTTCGTTATTAATTTGCAATTGTAAGGGTTAATGAACAAAATTGCCGTTTCGTAATGAAAAAAAAAATTTTGTAGGATTAAATACATCTATTTAATTAAAGTATAAAGCACTCGTTGCATTTCTGCCATCTTATAGAAAGGTCATTAAAACCTTTCCGATAAAACTCTGTGAACATGTACTTCAAACTGTGTTAAGGCATTTTGTACCGCTTTCTGAGAAGAAAATCTTTTTGCGGGAAAAAAAAATCCAAATCGCGGAAGAAGTGGTAGTAGAATAGAGGATGACGGATAGTTTCCAACTGCAGTTTTTGTAGTGTTAAAACTGGTTTACGAGCAGTATGAGGTCTGGCGTAATAATAGAACAATTATGGGATTTGCTGCAAATGAATCAATTTTGTGGGTATGTCAAACCATGCCACTAATTCTTTGGTAGTTTGACACGGATCGGCTTCAATTCAATTCGGCCACCATCAATTTATCGTTACTAACCTTAGTGGCTGGTCTTCCTCGTGGTTCATTCATGTCGAAGTTTCTACTTAACTACGAAAGCGGTTAAATATTACAATATTACTCTGATTTTCGCTGTATTCATCTTCACGTTAAAAGCTCAAACAATTGAAAGTTGTACTTCAAATGTCATGTCTTTTTAGTTTTTTTTCTTTTTCAATTTAAAATGTTTTATTTTTTGTGTGAAAAAGTTTCAATCTAAAATCTGACCCTATGGAGGGTACTTTCCCTCCAACCACGGCCTTTCTTTTCCACCCTGTATATATAACTCAATCTTTAGTGAGATGTCCATTGTAATTTAGCTTAGATTTTTTGGAGCATATTGTATTATATCGTGGTGTTTACAACATCTTGAATATTGGTTAAAAAAATGCATATTATTCAACTGTGACGAGAATTCCTAGGACGAGTGCCATTTCCGATGTCACAGTGTGACGTAGCGCGATTATTTTAAATCATGGTAATTTATTTAGGTCCCTAACTTCCAGGGCTCAGATCGACAACATTTAGGTGTAGTGTGTGTGAACTGCAGTCAAATGAATGCGCAGGTTAAAGTTGCAGTAGGAAGGTCACATCTGGCTTTTACGGCTGTTGGAGCTGACAAGTTCTGGATTGGAAACTCTGTGATGGATTGACGACTTGAAAAAGGCAATGGGAAGTGGCTGGATGAGTAAACAGAAGATCAGTGCTGGAGTGCATTGGGGAAGGTCTATAGCTAGCAGTGGAAAATAACAGGCTAAAGAAAAATGTTTTTTGATATCAATAATCCCAGTATCATATTTTAAAGCAATGTCTTCTACTAAACCAGGTTGTTGGCAGATAAACGGATTTCCTAGATTGTTTGTTACCATGGAAAGTGATTAAAATTGTTTTATGTTATTATGTTAACTTAGCAACATTTTTTTAGTTATTATCTTATATTCCAACATTTTTTAAGTTATATTCCCACAACATGGTAGGTGAAATGTTTACTGGCTCTTTTTGACTTGATTTGCTTATATTGAAACGGAAGACGTACAGAAGGGGTTCACCTACGCGAGTAGTACCTAGTAGTTCCATGGAAATTAGAGTTAGAAAACGTGGTTTTGAGTTTTGTATAATTTTTGGTCGATGAACCGTTCAATTTAATTGTTTAAATACAAATTAAATTCAATCATTAGACAGATTTATTAAAATATTAATTAAAAATAGTATAAAGTGAGGCCCCTTAAGCAGATGAAATATTATATAAGCTTATTGTTTCCTTAGTCAATTTTGATGTCTTACTGGAGTTGTTGCGTTCTCTTACATAATTCCAACGGTGGTTGAATGGTTTTTATAGCTACTTGCGTATACCTATAGTATAATTAAAAACACTTTCTCAGGCTTGTGCTACATAACTAATCTTATTTGCATTTTTTATTTATACTATAACTCAAGAACTTTTTTGTCTTTACCAATTGTATCCAGACGATCTTCAGATCCATAAAAAATCATCCTATGATTATTTCTATAAAACAATATATTTGATAAACTCTGATGTACCCCAAAATTTCAGAATGGAGCAGATTCTTTAGAATTAAAATCAATTCTGCTAAAACACAGGCCATAACAATAGCCAGTTCAAAATTCATATCAAAAATAGACTGGGTCAACCTGCCAAAAATTGGTTTGATAAAATTTATGTAAACCCTACAGTGAGAAAGATAAGAACCTTAATTATCGTGTGCGACCGTAGCCTATCTTGGGTTCTTCAAACAACTGAAGTCAGCAAAAAGATATTTTCTGCCGTTGCCCTAAGACTGGGGACTCTCTGAGGCGATTGCAAAATTTTCTTCCTAGCTTGCACACTCTTTCGTGCAGGAAGCACGAGAGAGTATCCTCGATTACGCAGATGCCAGCTATCTTGATCTAACTCTAAAGACTAATTTAACAAACTTCAGTGACTTCAGAATCTCTGCATTCGGTTTATATTTGGATTGCGCAAGTAAAGTCAAAGTCAAAATGGTTTATTCAAATAAGGATTTTACAATCACTTTTGAATCGTCAAAGTTATAAAATATTATTTTTTGAGTATGACCATATATCCAACTTTCGTGTTAAATTCGCTTCCTATTCGTTTTCCCTGGAATGCTCACATTCATTTACTAACCTACTGTGTGCTGTTCTTCAACCCGAGCTATTCTTACTATCTTAGACAGCGTTTTGAATATCATGCTTCTTTGCGTTCCTATTCCAATTTACTGGTTAAAACACCACAGCACAACTCACAATTTTACAATGATTCGTTTACATTCCAAGTCTCTAACTATAATATATAATAATAATATAAAGTCCGAAATGCACAATCACTTGCGAGTTTAAAGCGGTTCCACCAGTACTAAATTAGATTTCGGAGTAAGATTTCAACGACAACTCGATTAGAGAAAAAATGTGACTCAAACTATCTTCATGCCAAATTTCGTCTAAATTGGTTCAGTGGTTTAAGCGTGAAAAGGTATCAGGCAGACAGAGTTACTCTCGCATCTAAACTATCGGTATTTTTGCTTTATAGGAATTTAATATGTATTTTATTTGAATGTATAATATATTTTAAAGATGTCTTTCAATATTGCACTTCCTACCATTTCCTAATTAAGTTTTCTATCTCTTGAGGTTATCTGGTAGAAATCATCATCTGGCAATAAGGGACATTTTTTATAACTTAATTTTGGGTTTTTATCTTGTGCAATTAAGAATATTTGTTTTTGCCTTTAAAAATATTTAAATAAGCTATTATAAAACAGTAAGAAATATAAAAAAAAAATAGTTTCTAGGCTTATGAGTTATTACTCATGGAACAAACTATGTGTGTACTGAAGTTTAGTCTGTTACGTACATGCCTTCGAATAACTATTACGCCACGGTGTAACTCTAGGCATCAGTACGTATTATGTCACATTCATGATTGCTTATGAAGCTCACGTCGAGTATGATCCATATATGGTCAGTGCGTGACTTGATTCTGTAACGATGTGATATACTGTGAGCAACATGTGACTACTAAGTTTGCAATGGGCGCTTAATGCTATATCTTTATTTGTAAAAAACGCGGGGCAGCATTTGGTATCGAAGATACATCCAATCCCAATACCACGGCGTCGTAGCTACACTAACTTAAAAATATTCAAACGCTAACCGGAGCTCACGGCCCAGTTACATTAGTTTATAGGAAACGATATGCGAGGTTAAGCAACTTCGGGCGTGGTCGGTGGATTTGGCTGGGTGACCGCTCTAGTGTCATATTGTTTTGAGTTCGTCCGTGCTTCCGAGGGGACGTTAAATCGTAGGTCCTGGCTGTTCGCAGCAGTCATTTATTTAGCTAAGTCAGCCTTTTAAAAGGCTTAAAAAATGTTGACAATCGAGCGGCCAGTAATTCAGTATGCATTGAGCCAGCGCGGTGGACAACGGCTCAAGCCTCCTTCTTTGAAAGATAGGCCTGCGCCTCTGTAGTGGGTACATAAAACAGCTGAGGCAACAGATTGCTGTTAGACCTGTCACTTAATACAAGAAAACGTCACTTTAACATTTCTGACATTAAACGGTACTCGAGCTTGGTATCAACGGTGTTAACACCGGTGTCGCGCTTGTTTCTGAATGGTAAAGTGTTGTCACTCGGGGTTAAATCCCAAAGAGTTTGTATAGGAACACTAACACTGGAGCTAAATGACGGAGGTCCCTACCTAGTACTTGCATTATCTACGCGTCATGGATTTTGTGTCCCCGAAGGTTTACACACTTTAGATTCCGCTTGCTCCTAAATTTATTCATGTAGCGCGTCTCGTAGCCAGAAAAGGTGCGTTTTGTGCGTTGAATGTCATAATCGAGCCAAGTAAAAAAGACAAATTCTGTATGACACACTGTACAAATCTTGGCTTATTCTTTTTAGTTTTGACATAACATTTATTGATATTAAACGCATCATGTTCATTACGTCGGTGAACAAAGCACCACTAAGGTTCGAAAACGTTCGGCACGCAGGCAATATCGTGTTAAATAGTAACTAAAGATATAACATTACGAGTCCAGTACTAGTATGATCTCATAGCACATGTGGACAATAGATTTATAATAAGTTAATTGTTGGTTTATTGCACGCTTGTATGTCTAACTGAGGCTTTTCATTTGAAGGTTTTTTGGTCATAGAACTCATGGTCAAGAATCTCATATCGTAATTCCGTTAGCGTCTTTTATTATAGATTAATTTATTATACTTCTCGAGTTTAAGAATTTTAATATACTTTTCTCCCATTTGCTCGGAAATCGCTTTACAATTTAAAAAATACAGGACAGCATAGCAAGTTAACACTTATTTAAACGCTGAATGTACATTTCTTTTTTAAAGTTTTAAAAAAGAAAAAGTACCACGCGCGCTCTGAGTCATCATGCAAATGAAGATTAGATAGGTATTGTGTGTCTACAAAATCTTAGTCCTTCAAATCACCAAAATATATACTAGTGTGTGCGTAAGTAAGTCCAGAGTAAAATTGTCATTTAGAAAAGTCAATTATTTTTATTCAAATTAGGATTTTACAAACACTTCTGAATTTTCAAAGTTATAAAATAATAATACTTTTTAGTTTACATAATTATTTAGTTAAAAACATAACCAAAACATATAATCATAAAAAGATTTACAAATACACTTCTCAAAGTTTTAAATAAAATTTGTAAGCCATACAATTTTATATTAATTCCATTTTAATTCGGTTTACTTATGCGTCCTGTAATTGAGCATCTTCAGTCCCATGGATTTTTATTATTTATATAATCGGAAATTTTGTAGTATGCTTTATTACAAAGTTGTTGTTTGATAAAACATTTAAATTAAATAATTGATAGCTTTTGAATATTATTAGGAACTTTTTTGTAAAAGTTTATACATTGCCCTATAAACGAGTTACTAATTTTATGTAGACGCGTATCATGCACTAAACGCTTATTTTTACTTCTAGTATTTAACTATAAACTTCTTGCTGAAACTATAAATATTTTTATGAACATATAAAATATTTCATATATGTACTGCGACGCTAAAGTTAAAACATTTACTTCCCTAAACCTATCCCTCAGATATATCCTAGATCCTAATTTGTAAATAGCACGAATTGCCCGTTTTTGTAACACAAATATTGTATTTACATCAGCAGCGCTACCCCACAATAAGATACCATATGTCATAACTAAGGAAATAGCAAAAATATACTATTTTTGCTGTGTCGACATTGGTCAATTGCTTTATTTTCTTGATCGTATACACAACTTTTTTATGAATGCTTATTTAAAATGATGTTGATAAAGAGTTGCATTATGAACCTAAAAGCGGTGCAGTAAGAGTCACTACGTACGAGCAAGTTAAAATACAACTTTGCCAAAGCAAAATCTTCATACTTATAGTACGGTAGATCTTCTTTTTTGAATATCTTCATACTAATAGTAGGTCAGATCTTTATTTTTGAATATCTTCATTCTAATAGTAGGTTAGATCTTCATTTTTGAAAGTCCAATTTTTAATACGCATTGCTGTTCACAACTATTTAAATTTACATTTTTTCTTAAAACGTTTCAAAATTCTTTTTAATTTTTTCAACAGTCCACATGCATCATCAGAAACATCCATTCCGTCTACCTCAAGCCTTCAAACCGACGTGCAAGACAGAGACAACATGAAAAAAAATGAAGACGACAATGCGGGTCCGAAAGAGAACGAAGCATCGCTCTCCGACTGGATATCTGGAGGACCTATGGGCTCCAAAGGCGCCGTACTGGTCTTCCGATCCTGCGTACTGGCTTCAAAAACACCTTCCATGGAATCAACCACGAAAACGGTCGGCAACAATACAGGAACCTCTATTCTATTAAATAAGGCTAAGAATATGGCTAAGAGATTGGTGGCAGACCCTCATTCCTTTACCATGAGACCGAAGACCATCATGCAAGATGTGATGGAGACCTTTGGGAACACCAACAAATTTAATGGAACAGCCTATGTGGTAAAACATGTGAGTGAGGCCAAAATACCTAAGACTGCATCCATAGAGGAGCAGGGCCATGAAGCTATTGAACACAAGAGAGATATAGAAGATGTCCTTAATGATCTCAGTAAGATAACCCTGAAGAAGCATCTGAATATAGAAAATACAACTGCAAATATCAAGCCATCTGAAGAGCAGTCGCCTCCTAACAAACGTAAGTTATTGCTTTTTATATTATGCATCCGTACCGAACAGGGTCCAAATGGCTGACTTGCTGTTGTGGTATCGCTCTCCGTCCGTTAACTTGAAATTTCCCTCCATAGGGAATGTATTTTATTTGTTTTGTCCACACTTAATATGTGGCTTTTATCTTCAAAAATATTATTTTATATATATTTGTAACGGTTACAATTTAACTTTGTGTATATCAATTTTGAACGGACGGGCATTGGAAAATTATATGGGTGCTTTGTTTGACTACTAAACTTAAAAAAGAGCGTTAATCCGATCCGAAAATACATATATTAACTCTTGGCCCGTTTTTTGAACTAGTTATAATCTATTCGTTACATACATATTTGTGTTGGCCATGTTCAGGGTCCTTTGTCTTTATTTGTTTTTAAAATAGTATGGTGTAAGTATCATACGTAAAAAAACAAATAAAATACCCAAGCGATCAAGAAAGGTTATTTTAGAAAATAACGTTCAATTTCATAGTACTTATAACCTTATTCAACCTGCCGGTAAAACAAAGACTTTTCTTGGCTGTGCCCAAGTTCAGTCTTATAAAGTAGCACATATTTATACTAATATAATAAAGCTTAAGTTTTTTTTTTTGTTTGAACACGCAAATCTCTGAATGAACCAGACGGATTTGAAAAAATATTTTTTGCATTCGATAGCTCAATTCTTGAAAAACGTTCATTCTTGAAAAAATCAAGCTATACCCTCTCGGAGACGAGCAAATAGTAAAATAGCGCAATGCGACGAAAAAGGGTGCTACAGCGCAAGAGTAACAGAAAAGCAAAACAACGTCAGCCAGGTCAGCTGATGAAGAAAATAACAGGTCTTCAACTCTCCGCGCTACCAAAGTAAACGCCTTAATTATTTTATGTCTTCTAGAGGCCGTTCCAGAGAAGAAAACCAAGAAAAAGGGCAAAAAGCGCAAAAGTCCTCATGTCCCAAGAAGCTTTTCACCAGATGTAGACAGTGAAGACTCTGATCATTTGCTAGTTAAAGTAGACAGTGTTAAGGTACGCAGTAAAAGAAAAGTACACTAAAAGTTGCATCAAAATATTAGTAAAATTATTCAGAAATTGATTTTCAGGTCCTTGAAAGTAACCGTATGCCCGCCAGTATATTGAAAATAACTTACAAATTAGTTAATACTGAAACTAAACTCTTACACCGACTTCTGCAAGCTCATGGTCTCCAGGAAACGACTGCTGATGCCAAAGACTTCAACCTACTATGGGCAGGGTTACACCCTAAACCTGACGTATTAAGGTCTTTGTCATCTTATCAGAGGGTCAACCATTTTCCAAGGTAAGAAAATTTAACTAAACCAAAAAAAAAAAGAGCTCTTCAAGATTTCAGAGACCCTGGTAACCTAAACATGTTCCACAGATCCTATGAACTAACTCGAAAAGACAAACTGTTCAAAAACATAGAAAAAATGCAGTATTTCCGAGGCCTTAAACACTTTGACTTTATACCTACCACGTTCCTTATGCCAGCCGAGTTCAAAGAGCTTTGCACTACGCACTACAGAACAAAAGGACCTTGGATCGTGAAACCTGCAGCTTCGAGTCGAGGACGGGGCATTTATATTGTGAACACGGTAAGTGGTACTTCTCCTTGGTGTTGCTGTTATCCTGGTAATTTGTTTCTTAACCTTGAGACCTCAACAGAACCTCGACAGACAGATGCGAGATCAATTTGGAAGACACACTGTGTAAGTATAATTTAATTCGTATGGCTGTCGAGGATGGAAGAAAAACACCGTAGTTTCATATTCTCTACAGTTTTTTAACATGGTAAGTAGAATATCCTTATTTATAATTTATTCTTATAGCTTAAAGTTTTTTTTAAGATGACCTTAATAATTTTCTAGACGTTGCGATTGGCCTGGTAAATGGTGTTTAATTTACTTTACTTCTTATATGAAGTGCTTATAAATAGGTAAAGAAACACAAGTATAAATTAATAATAATAAAAACGTTTTATAAATCTCAACTGTATTATTCTCCTTAAAAACTTGTACAATTTTGAAACAAAACGAATGTTAATTATGAGGGTACTTAAATTTCCGTTCAGTCATGAAAACTATATTTGCTGTTGTGCACAATAGGATAAGATGCCAGTCATAAGTAAAACTTCAGTTTCTGTAATAAATATTATCCTCGCTGTAGTCACCTATTGTATGTATTCACGAAACACGAAATACTTCCAAACATAATTGGAAACGTCCTGAATGTCTTACCGCAGGCTCGCGGACAAAAACGGAGATGGTTAAGAATATTCCAGACACATCAATGGTCAAAGGTGTACTTTAATTGAAGCAACTCTAGTGAAGTAAACATCCCTTGTCTGCATTTCCGTTATAAAGAATATTGCCGATCGAAGTTGAATAAAAAATAATGTTAGGTGTATAAGATTCACCTTGTCCCTATAGCGCGGTTTCACGTAACTTCTTTATTGTTAAATAGAATACAATTTTTGTCATGCAATGCGTGTTATCGATCAATATTTCCTCTAAGGTAGGCGTCTGGAATGTTCCCGGCCCATAAACTCTACATCCTTTTTGCCTTACGATGCCCATTAATTCAATTTTCATATCTGATATTTTATTTCAGCCCGAACAAATTCCAAAAGGAGAAAACGTAGTAGTAGCCAAATACGTAGATAAGCCGCTTCTGATCGGTGGGCACAAGTGTGACCTCCGTTTGTATGTGTGCGTGACCTCTATAGACCCACTGCTGATCTACTTGTACGAGGAAGGGCTCGTGAGGTTCGCCACAGTCAAGTACGACAAGACCAATAAGAACCTCTGGAACCCGTGCATGCATCTGTGCAACTACAGCATCAACAAATACCACACGGACTACATCAAGTGAGTGCACTTACTGTCTACTGCGTGACTTTTTTACCGTCTGGAATATATTATAAAGCATTATATGTACTTGTAAAGGAATCTATAGTGCAGACTTTTCCGACCCGGTGGTCAAAAATCAGAACAACAGTAACCATAAAGAAAATTTTGACCGACACTAGAGACCAAACACCCACCACGGTCAGGAGGTCAGAAAAGTTTGTTGCACTGTTTATACGTACAGGAGTTTTTTTTTTCAAATTTGACTTCAATGTCTGTTTTTTTTTTTTTTTTTTTTGTAAACTTTAGCTTACAAAAAAAACAGAATATTTTTAGTTTAATCTCATTAATATTTAAATGATATGGATTGGATTATAACAAATATGTATACTTACAAGTTAGTTTTAGGTGTGGCAAACATATTAATGCATTCAAGAAACTAAAAAAAAAATCGATTTTTTTTTTTTGTTTGGCACGTGGAATTAAAATAGTTTTCTCATAGAAAACATAACAACTGAACTGAAGGTTTTCGTGTGTTATGATTATGCTAGGGTCTTTTAGTACATTACTACAGCTAACTAAATTACATTTATAACTACTATATAACAGATAATAATAATTTAAATATAAATAAATAGCGTTTAATTTGTTTTGTATTAGTACAGGCTATAATTTGTTCGAAATATGAACATTTGTAAATGAAGTTAGAAGAGAAAGCATACTATTCTTTTCCGTTGCAACTAAGTGACGGGGCGACCGGCTTTTTTATACTAAATTTTTTTATCTAGGGTTCCCATGGGAATATTTTTTGCTAACGGCGCCTACAAATGAATTGATTTTTGCGATAGAATTAGCTGTAAGGACAAAGAAGGTCAAATTATATTTTGTTCGCGATCGAGAGCTACCACGGAAATTTTTCTTTCTTTGGTTTCTGCCACATCTAGTATTTTGTATGTTTGCAATCCTAACTAATATATATTTGTAAAAGTCTGTTTGTCGCTTAACGTCGCTACGGAGTAAACAATTGGCACGGAGATTGTTGAAGGGACGAAGTAGGACATAGGGTACTGTACTATATGCCGGAAAATTTAAAAGTTCGCACACGAATAACTGTAACCGAACTCCACGGTGTCCAAACTATAGCCACAGCTATAACAAACTTCCTTACTATAATCAAGTATACTAGTATAATCAAGAGTTGTCGTAGAAACCCCACGCTGATTATCGAAGTTAAGCAATTATGATGGTAAAAAAAAAAAAAGAATTATGATAGCAGTCAGAGGCTTTATGGACAGCTTGAAAACTCTTGACAGTCAATACTGGCCACTAGATCGACAAACGTCTGCCAATTCGCACTGGGCAAACGCGGTGGAGTATGGCCTAAGCCTCCTCCTCTAGGAAGAGGCCTTTGCCCCTGTTGTGTTACTAGAACCCAAATAACACAATAAATTACATTGTACCATTTCCCGTAGATGTGACGACCCTAACGCGGGTAACGTCGGCCACAAATGGACGCTATCGGCCCTGCTGCGACACCTACGCAAGCAGGGGCGAAACACGACGGCGCTCATGGAGTCTATCGAGGACCTGGTCATCAAGTCTATCCTGTCTTCTGCCCAAACCATTGCCACGGCCGCTCGGGCTTTCGTGCCTAATTTTTTTAATTGTTTTGGTGTGTATATCGGTTGCATGATAGTATTTTAGCATTTCAAAATAAAATGGTGTTCATTTAAGATCTTTTTACAGAACTGTTTGGCTATGATATCCTTGTAGACGATATGCTGAAGCCCTGGCTATTGGAAATCAATTTGTCTCCTAGGTAAGATCGCATTTCATTTATTTTATTCCTCTTTTTTTTATAATTTTTTTTTTCGCTAACCGACTTCAAATATAACGGTATCTTTAGATGTCTTATCTTATAGAACCTATCTGGGTATTTTTTTTAATTACAAAGGAGCATTGGCATCTTGACTACCTAATGCCATAAAAAATGGTAAGGATTTAATCTTAGAAAGACAAATGTCATTGCGACGACACATTTAGCATGGACCTGCAATTTAGTTTGGCAAGAATTGGTCTTGTGTATCTCAAATCTATGTATTATGTCCTATAGTTTAGCATGCGAGAGTCCTTTAGACGCACGCGTCAAGTCCGCGCTGATGGCGGATACCCTCACCCTGGTGGGGCTCCCCGCCGTCCCGCTGACGGCCGCGGAGGGGCCGCGACATCACACCTCGCTCAAGATGAGAATCGGGGCTGTAAGTTTTTTTTGTTAAGTTGAAACTTCTTTATTTTTATTGGAATAAATAAAACTCGTAAATTTCAATTAAATACCCCATAATCCGGTTTATTAAGTTATAATGTATAGACTTTTTCTAACGCTTGGGTTTTTCTTTACAAAGATTTGTCCAATCGCAAAAAAACATATATTCGTAAGAATTTTGCAAGTATTCATTTGTCAAATAAAATATACATTTTGTTTTAGTTTAATCTGAAAAAACTACAAGTTGCAGTTTGCAATAGTTATTATTCATTCATCAGTTAACGACACAACTTCAACAATTTATATAAAAGAAATATTGGCAAAGCGAGGGGGCTCTTTTCAACAATTTCACTTTGAAAAATTTTGTTTTATTTATTGCAAAATTATATTTAGCTATAGACTCTTAAAATTGGAACATTATTTCTGGACTTAGACAATTAATAAATAAATACTAAACAGTGTCGGCGCGTCCACTCAGCTGAGAACGTGTTTATCCGTGGGAAGCTAGCTAGCGGGCAAGCGGGACAGAGCAGCCACGGCACGGTGCCCGGAGCGAGCGCGCTCACGGGGGAGGAGCTGCGGCTGGTGCGAGCGATTCGGGCGCAGTACGCGCGACGAGGCGGCTTCGTGAGGATCTTCCCCAGTCGGAACTCTTGGCAGAAGTACTCACAGTATCTCGGTGAGAATCACAACCTGCACTGTAGCCAATTCTCTGGTCGTGAGTCACCAAGGAGGGTGCCGTAGCTGAAAACCAGCCAAAATAACCATGTTAAGCTAAATACATTGATTGTTTGATATCCCGGTAGATCCTGTGAGCGGTATTCCGGTCTGTTCGACGTCGCTGAACGAGCAGTCCCCGTACGTGACGCCGCACAACTACAACCTGCTCGTGCACGCGCACGTGTTGCCGCACTTCCAGCACGCCACCGTAGCGACCAGCGTCATCGACACACCGCAGCGGTGAGATCTCTAACCTTACCAGAACTTGTTACACTCGCCCTACATTTTTTTATTACTTAGTTTTTGGTTGTGCAAATAGTTTAACGACTAATTTATTGTCCTTAGTGCAGTGTAGGGTTGCCAGATCGGATGGACAAAACTTTAAGATGTCGGGATGTTAGGAGTTGTTATCTAGTAAATGTTAATGTTATTTAGCTCAGTCAGACAACGAAAATTTTTTTTTGTTGTTCTAGGTATCGTAATAGTACAAAAATATTTAGTTTCTCTTTTTAAAAAATACTTTAATTTCTTATATGATACTTTACGATTATTACGTTTACAATTAAAATTTAACATAGTATTGATTATTATTTTATTTAATTATTAATTTTACAGTCTTCATAACCTTTGATTCGACGATTACTAGTGAAGAAACCATAGAGTGATAAGTCCTAAGTGATCACCCATGAAATTACCTCATAGTTGATGTCACATTTAGAGAAAGTTAGTCTAGGCCTTTACTCTGGGGAATAAAAAAATTGAATAATCGGTTTTTTTTTATCTAATTTAACTTAAGACATGTGAATGATCATGATGTATGTCGATCAGGCTGAAGCGTTACGAAGCGGTGACGATAACGTCTGCGGCGCCGGCCGTGTCCCTCGGGGAGTCACCCCCGCCGCCACTGCACGACGCTCGGCGCGCAAAGGACCTCGTCAAGCAGCAATTGCACGAAGGAATGAAACTCACGTCAGTATCTTATTATACGACAAATAATGACCAATGATCCTTGTTTATTAGTTAGATTAACTCCTATATCTTTGACTTCTCGCGTCATAATCGGTAGAAGGTTTTTTTATTATACCACTAAGGTGGCAAATAAGCACACGGCCCGCCTGATGGTAAGCGGTCACTGTGGCCTATGGACGCTTGTAACACCAGGGGTATCACTCGCGCATTACCGACCCTTCAAAAATCCAATAACTTCTTTCTTGAAAAACCCCATACTGTAGTCCTTAGAGAAAACCTTGGCAGGGAGCTCATATCTCAGCCCAAGGTACTGGGCGGGACCGATTTCTACTTAGGCTGTGTAACTTAAAGTGATTTAGCGGTTGAGTTTCTGTATTTTTTCGTTGTTTTTACTTTTATATAACTAAACCGATGAATTCCACGTATTTTTTGAGTTTATATTCTTATTTTGTCGAATATCGAAGAAAGTGCAAATATTGTCTTTTTATTGTTTTAACATTGAGGGTTTCTATCGGGGGGTCTATGTATGCGCCAGGTTGGGCGAGAGTCGTCGTGCGTTCGGTCTGTACCTGACGCACGTGCTAAAGCGCATATCAGCGCCGAGCGTTGAGCTCGCCGCGCAGCATGCTTCTCTTGCGCTGCGATTTCTGCGTCGCGCCGCTGCCACGTTACGGATGCCCTATAACGTCAAGGTGACATATATACACATACCCTTAAACGCAAACACACACTTAAATAGACACATACCGAAAAAAATCCTCGTTCTCATACAGAAGCACACACCTTACTAAAACAACTCTTATTACCCTAACACTTAAATTTACACACACTCACCTCACCTCCCTTTTTACAATTTTCACACATAGAGGGGCACATACATTCTTCCAAACACATATTTTTCTTCAGCCCACTTCTTACACTTTCAATATATTATGTTGATGTACAATCGGGGTCTCCGTCGCTTCGTCAGGTTGAATCAAGAATAGTTTGACAGCATGG
This sequence comes from Apoda limacodes, assembly GCA_946406115.1. Taxonomy (NCBI): domain Eukaryota; kingdom Metazoa; phylum Arthropoda; class Insecta; order Lepidoptera; family Limacodidae; genus Apoda; species Apoda limacodes. The sequence continues at coordinate 17,438,511 of OX291542.1, forward strand.
CGCGTCAGATGTTCCCGCTTGGACTGCGCCCACGCACGAAGCTGAAGGCAATTCTCGCCTAAACCTGGCGAAACGACGGACACCCCGACTGTACCATGTAACTGTCCGTGTATATTGTTGCAGGGTCCTCCACCTAAGATGTGCGACAAAGACCGGTGCGCGGTGATCGCGAAGCAGCTGAACGACTTCCTGTACATGTACTATCGCGAGACCGATCTTTACACCGACAGCGAGGACCGTGCTGGTTGCGTCTCCAACATACACTTCGCTCAGTTTCTGTATGCAGCCAGGTCAGTTCTGACTATATCATCGAAACCAACACATAATTAATAATAAATATTTCTGGACATTTTACTCAGTGCCAAACTAAGTAAAACTTGTACTATGGGTACCAAACAGCTGATACAAATACTTATGAACTTTTTTAGAGAGTACATATTACTGTCTGAAGATGGCCTAATCTAAAACTGCCCTCCCCTCCATCGCACTAACACATACATGCAAAATACAATATGAATACAAATACGCAAATAGGCAATGCTCATCATTGTTCAGTCAGGTCATCAGACTACGTGATAAGCTACGCGGCAATATTCGGTTGCCTAACTAGTCATCGACGTCAAGAAACCCCATTTAGTATATTATAGAGAACATTTGGCAGTCGTTAGTATGTAAGATAATATACAAACCGGACGGGACGCGCCCTTAGAGGTTGCGGCACGTAAGTTAAACCATGCACAGTAACACATTTTCGGGTCTATTGAGGTGCGGAATGCGGTGCGACGGGAGGGGAAGCGCGTAACCATAGCAACAGGGTACAATCACACACTTAAGTTTTCAAAGTCGGAACTTTTGGCCCTAATTCTGGTGCTATGCCAATTCAAAATAATGGAAAGGGTGTCATGCCGTTACCGATGAGTGACAGAGATTAAAAAACAATTACAACTTCTAAACCCTTTATTTTTTTAACTGTTAAATTTCATTATACCTAACGACCACTTCCCACACCACTGTTGTTCAAGAAGTTCAATAACTTGAAGGATGATTCGATATTACATTTATGACAATTCTAGTTTAACAGGATGTATTAATTAAAACTTTTTTAATTAATTCACTTCATAAGATATTATTATTGGGTACATGAGACGTAATAACTGTCATCTCGTGTGGCGGGCGCAGGGCAGTGCCAGGCAGTAAGTACTTAGTTACATAATAACGTAGCAAAACAATATGAGAAATTACGGGCCACGCATGAAACATTCGTTAGTACTATTGTTCGTAACTGTACCTGCGTGGACAGCCGCCATTTTTGTTCAACGTACGTGCTGCGATCTATGCCCAATTTTATACAATAACGTAAACCCAACACGACGTTTAACGGACAACAGTAGGCCAGCTTCACACTAACGAGATTTCTAACCTTCACTACCTCACTAAATCTAAAATTATTTAACTTTAATCTCAAATTACAGTCGATTCTCAATATAATTTTTAAAAATTTAATATAGTTATTACAAACGTAAGCTGTAAATATATAATGTTCTATTAAAACCGGCACTAAAAATTATTAACTAAAGTACTATGCATGTAAAAATAGAAGCCCTTAAATCCCTTTTTTATGTTTCAGCGAGGCAGATCTAGAAGACGTTCTCTTATTGTTATTGAAGACAGAGAACTACGTGGCGACGTTTCTAGGAGACATGCGAAATCCGTTTTGCGTGGACTTGCCGCCTTCGCAGCTCGCGGACGAGTCGGGTCGCCATGTGCTGCTCAAGCATCTTGCTAACCTCACTTCTGTTAATACCAGGCGGTACAGGTGAGTAACGCATTATTAGTACCAAATAGAACCCATTATTATTTCAAGTGCATAACATTAAAAAAAACGTAAAAGTCAGACTTAAGAGAGTAAGAGAAACAGAAAGCAAGTTTATTTATTTTTTTGTCGCTCTTGGGGACGTCCCTTCGACCTGAAAGCAAGCACAGTGTTTTTAAGATTGAAGTTATACTCACGTGACTAAATCGTTTTCTTTTTATAATTTCCATGATGGCATTATTAAAAATATTTATATATTTTATTTTATTCTATATTATTTTTATGTACTTTAATTTATCTTTGTTAACGGACCTACAAATACCTCAACTTTTAGAAATTATCATCTGCCCAGAGGTTGTCTGGAAGAGATCACTAACTTACAATAATACCACTTTTTGTTTAATACTATCAATGTTTATTTGTTTTATTCTATTTTTACGTTCAATATAGTGTATGACATTCATTATATAGGCTGCGGTGACCGGTTACCATCAGGCGGACCGTTAGCTTGTTTACCATGCTAGTTGTATAAATATATATATAAATATGCATAATGCAAAATATTATCGGTTTGTATGTCCTGATTATAACTTCAGGTTTACTTAATGATATTGTTTTTCTTGTGATGATAAGCGAGTGCCGAGTGCAGTGTTTATCCCAAAATATTTTACTTAACACAATAATTTCTTTCCACTCTTTTTTGTAATAAAAAGATTTATTTCTAATTTATCGCTTTTTAATTTTCAACGCTTTAAGCATCTGATTTTTGTTTTGTTAGACCAGTTTCGGCACCTAACAGCCAGGCAGGCTCCGAAGAGCCAATGGGAAACAAAGCTTCGCTGACACAGATTCTGGCGCCTCAATCTACCAACTCAGATGTCGTTCTCAAAGAATCACTCAAGCAGGAAAAACCACACAGCTTGGCTATAAAATACGCAAAGTCATAACATTCATTACATAGGTTAGTTACAACTTATGAAAAAAAATGCCTATAGCTACTGTCGATATGAAAATTAAAATCTTAAATTTTTAAAAATAAAGAAAAATATTAATAATTGCAAAAGCCCTTCTTCCTCTCCCCTTCAGGGGTTTGACTTAATTTGCTACATTTGCATTTTTTTTAGTAATAAACCTCTCCACCCTTTTCCTTGTTTATATTAAACCACTGTGGCTACAATATAAAATTATGAGGTCTTTGTGACATAGATATAATTAAATGCCCAAACTTAGCTAGATAAAATTACTGTAGTATAAAAAACAAGTACACTAAATATTTCGATGTCTCAACATTTTATTGTACTATTTATTTGTAAGTAGTCATACATTTTATGCTATTTTAGTTTGATAGTATACATGCATAAGCCTCAAATACCCACTGCCAAAATAAGGCAAAATTTAAAGAAATAGGTTTATTATTTTCTCTTTTGTCAAAATGTAATTATCTTGTCCACAATCTTTATTTTAGATATTATATTTAAACTATTTAATTTTCAGTATTGCGTATACCTATAATTCACAAGTTATTAACGTTTGCCTATGACAGGACGAAAAAAAAACAGTATTATAATTGTCAAAAGTAGAAATTAAGGCTAATACGGCCTAAACTTAGATATTTAATTTATTATTTATTCCCTTTTTATGATTGATGAGTTTTTGGTAAAAAAAATTATAATGCAACAAAAATTTGAAAAAAAATGTACTTATTGAAAAAAAAACCTACCAGTTATAATTTTTTTTAATTTATAAAAAATCTTAAATTGTGGATTTACCTGTTTCTTTACGTAAATTAGAAAACATCATCAATTTTTAGCAATAATGGTAATTTTTAAATCAAATGTTCAATTTTAATATTAAATTTTAACCAAAGAAGTAGCAGATTATATATTTACAATTGTAGAATTATGAATAGTATCACCTTGCACCGTGCACGGCAGACTAAGGTGCTCTTAGAATCGAAGTCGTTAGGCTAGACTGAGGTAGCTTATTTAAATAATATAATATTATACAAAAATGTGCGTCTGCTTTATAATTGAGAACCGCTGAACGCATTTCGGCGAAGGTACAGCGATGAAATAAAGCTTATGTGTACAAGCTACTTAAATATGTTCTTATAGCGCGTTTTAAACTTTATGCCTTTATATTCCGAAATGTATAAAACAATGAAGATTATTTATAAATTACATTCAAGAAGCAATCCTTTACATAATGTAGTTAGAATTTACTATTATCTTTAAATTTTTATTCTATTAAATTTAAATTTGATTACTGTACAGATAATGTGTCTCCTGAATTTAGCCGCACGCTTTTAAATCTTATAAGTACTTACGTAGTTTCATTTAAAATTAATCTATAGTGTTGTGATTTCATGAAACGATGCTAGTCTAAAATGGGTCACACCTTATGGCTATTTACTGCCAAAAACTATCTATTTTTAAGAACCGACTTAACAGGGGGGCGTAAAGCTCGTAGTAGAATTGTATATTAGGTAAATAAATCAAGTCCAAACAAATAATAAAAAAACATATGAAGACATTATAATTCTAAGGTCTGATATTCGCTAGCCAACATAACATCAGGAAATAAAATTTTCTCGATCATAAAATTCTCAAAGCTCTAGCCTCTAGTGTTGCCAATTTTCGATTTATTTTAATAACGGTTAAAATGATCAACTGAATTTTTATTATAATATTGCTTAGCATAAAATTCTCAAAGCTCTAGCCTCTAGTGTTGCCAATTTTCGATTTATTTTAATAACGGTTAAAATGATCAACTGAATTTTTATTATAATATTGCTTAGCATAAAATTTGGGCTGTTATTTGAGTTATAAACATTTAATGCTTTTCGCCCACACTACGTTTATATTTTGTGTTGTATGCAGAATTTGTCTCGCTTAATGCCCCCTATTAATGGTAATCTTAATATTATTGTAGGCAGCTTTGCTGTGGAGTTTTACGTTGTTTGTATTTTATATGATTTTTAACTCTGAGTTAAATAGTATTTAATTCACAGTGAAATACAACGTAACGTTAATAGGTCCACTGCGTTACCATAAGTTACACTTAAGTATATTATAGTATAAAGTTATATTGTCCATCATACTCTTATTAATTTGATAGGGTAGGGAATTTACTTTTTAGGTAAAAGTAAATTTAAATGTATAATTGGAGAATTTAACTCCTGTATTTATTTTTTTGTTTGAAAAATATTTCTTATACTCTCTTCGGATTTCTTTAACAGTATTGTGATAAAATGTTCAAGTACTTATTATATTTTTAAGATACCTTTAAAAAATTTACAGTGTTAACATTAGTAATACCTATGTAAATGATAAACACACCAAAGCATTGTTGATTTTATTTATTTCGAATACATATAATATACATGTGTTGCCAGTAAAGTCAGAAAATACGTTTATGTGGACATTAGATAAACAGTACCTAGCAATACTGGAATTTAACTAGACTACAGTTATAACAATATAGTGTTGAGCAATCGAAGAGATACTAAATAATTGTTAGAATAGTCGACTGCGCTCCACTTGTTTTTTACACTTCACGTATTGTTGGTTAATTTTGACTTTAATGGTATATACATAGCGTATATATTAATGTATAAGAAAAATTATGACAAATAGCACATAGAATAAAAGTATATTTCAATATTTTAAGTAGTGCCATAATTCATAGAATGCAATTTTACAGCTTAGTGTTGCCAAATTGTAAAATGAATAGACGGACGTCTAGCTAGTAAAGCAAAGTGATGTACCACCAGCGGTTCTCTAATAGATAAATTATATATTTTGTCACATACACTGAATAAATATTTAAATTAATTATTTGTTTTATTATGTTTTTAGGATTTTGTATGTCTAAAGGAGAAAATGAAAACCTTATAGCATATTCTTGTTTCTCCTTTTCTCAGAAACTTAATGAAGAATAAATTGTAGTTAACTATACTATACATGAATATTATTCACCTGGGTGTAGGTATTAAGTATACTAAAAGTAAACTTTATTTGCCTAATTCACCTGGGTGAAATAAGGTACGCTTATAAGTACATTTTATTCACTTATTTATGTGGTACATAACAAAATCTTAAACAAAGGGATACTAGCCACTTGAATATTGAAAAAGTTTATGTGATTTGCTTAATTTCCCAATTGTGGCCTATTTATTTACGAATTGTTACTAACTAAACTCAACCAACTTCACTTATGTCAGAGTTTAAATAGATTCGTGGAGGACGAGGGGTGGTTTTATTGCATGATGGTCGATAATATTTTAGAAAGAAAATGTACAAATCTGGTGGCAATTGGTGGACATGCTGTTATAAGTTATTATTATTAGTTTAGATACGCGTTCTGCTTAGCATCCCTTGCATAGCTAATAAGTTCCAATTAATTTCAAGAGTTACCTATTGTTTTTTTTACGGATGAACATCTCGGAGCCAAAAAGAAAGAGAAAACTTAATGTACTTCCTGGTAAAAGTGTTGTTGCAGAAGAAATTGAAGATTATGCAGAAACGGATGTTGATTGTGTATATAGCAAATCTTAAAAAAACAAAATGCGACATGAATATAAGTGGTCCATCAGGTTTTAACAATAGAAAAAAAGGAAAAGCTAAATCTTTTGTATGACAAAACTACCAGTCTTCGATCAATAGTTACGAAGATAAATCTATACCTAAATTTGTAGCTGCATCACCAAGCTTTATTCATAAGACTCTTAGTTGATTATTTTGATGAGTAACTAACTGATTCACCTGAAAGTGGCAATAATAAAAAGTTAAGGGGCTAACACCCTCGATTTTATGCTGTATTTTTACATTTTTTGTTAATAATATTGGGTCAAAAATACGTTTGATTAGTGAAACTGAAAGCAAATTTATGTGCTACAACTTTGTAATAACAATCGGTATATACCTACAAACAGCTTAGTTTAGGAGATGAAAGCAAAAAAATAAAAAACAACAAAAATGTTTTTGACTGACCGATGGACTTATTTACGGTAGGATATTACGTCACAGGTCTTCAATGTTAAGACATGCAATAGATCTGTGAAACCGCTAAGCCATATACAAAGGTTTTTTTTTTATACCCCAAAGGTGGCAAACTAGCTTACGGTCCGCCTGATGATAAGCGGTCACCTTAGCCTATGGACGCTTGCAATACCAGGGGTATCACTCGCGCGTTGCCGACCCTTCAGAAAACTTAAAACTTCTTTCTAGAAGAACCCCATACTGTAGTCCTTGAAGAAAACCTTGGCAGGGAACTCATTCCACAGCTCAAGCGTTCGCGGGAGGAAATTTATCTAAAACCGCACTATACGCGACCATTTCGTTTTTAAAGTTGTGAGAATGAATTCCATGACGATGACGAGCGGTGCGATGGTAGAAAGTAGCCGTGGGCTTTCGAACAATTCCTCAGAACACAACTCATTGTATAAGCGGTAAAACACACATAGGGAGGCAAAATCTCTCCTCAGACTTAAGGGTTCGATACCGCTAGTGAGTTTGGAAACTTCGACAACTCTCACAGCCCGTCGTTGAACCGAGACAAAAGGGCCAAGCTGGTATCCGGGTGCTGGATCCAGAGATGGCAGCAGTACTCCATATGGTGTAGGGTATGTAAAGTCTTGGTTTTTCCTGGGATCTGATAACTGTTTTACAGCGAAAGCGTTATGAACTTGTGATCTTGGCCGCAATTTTACATGTATTGTTATTGGTGGTAACATTTTATTAAAATTAACACTTTTGGCATCAAAGCAAAACAACAATATTTATTATCATTTGTTAATAAATAACTAAAATCCACAAGTTTGTATGATTTCGTCACAATTTACGATGCATAAAACTGTTCTGACCAGTCAAAAATGAAACTATAGAGGAGCCATATAAAAATGCTGTAAGCCACGCGACACTAACGACAAAACACGGTAGTATATCGATGGCAGAAAGGCTAATTGACGTAGCCAGCAAAAAGCCAACTTTGGGAAAAATTAAAAAATTTATGTTATATGTATCAGTGCTTTACTGATTATTTTTTTAAGTCATATAAACTGAAGTTATCTGTAAACCGATGTAAGCATTATTATTATTATTAGCAGGGGACAGTACAGTTCCACATAGTCTCAAAGAGATCTGAAGTTTAAGGAACCGTCTCACATTGCAATTTTCAAAAATTCAAAAAATATACTAAATTTTAATATTTTGCAAAATGCTTTCAGGGAATTAAAAATGAGGATGTAAACTATCATTTAAGGTATATTATATTAGAGAAAAATACTGAGCCGTCTTCTACCTGGAGGGGTCCAAACTTGATATGTTTTGAAAATAATCCCATACAAAAATTTGATGACATCATAAACTCCCCCGCCTTATATAAGGGAAATATTTTGAGGAACTGCGGCTCAAAGTTATTGTTTTGCCCTAAAGTAACTGTGTGCCGAAAGGCTAAACTCTACATCGATTTGCGGTTTTCGAGCGAAATTGCCGTTGTACACCTGCCACTATACTGGTACTGGCAGCGCGAGGAGTGTGGTGTGGCAGAGGGGTAGTATGCACGGACGGGCGCTTTACGGGCCGTTTTATTATGCAGCATTTTTGGGCCTCATTATGAAGATGTGTCCTGTTCCACTCTACTCGTGATCAAATCCATTAATGGATTACATTCCGCTTTTGATTCCACCCTAATCCAGTAGTCAAAAGTAGGAGCGATACTAATATTTTAAATGCGAAATAACTGTCAGTGCTTAAACCGCTGCACCAATTTAGATGAAATTTGGAATGGAAATAGCTTGTCTCGAGGAAGGACATAGGTTACTTAAAAACGTCAAGTGTGAACTGGTTTTTTTTTCTATAATTTAAATTAAAAAGAGTTGCCGTTGAAATCCTCCACCAATAACGGAATTTAGGGCGGGTGGGACCGCGGGCAATAGTTTCCCGTAAATTTTTAAAGACTACTAGATTGCTTAGCAAAATTTATGTAATTTTTTTATGTTGCAAGAATTAGATGAAGTAAAAAATTTTTATCCGCTAAAAATGACTTAATCCTACAATGTATGTAACGCGGTTATGCAAACGCCACAAAGGCAAATTATGTTTTTATAAATTAATCAAACTTCACTAGAATTACGCATATTGAAAAATCTAGTGAGATTGGGGGTAGTCCACCCAATGTGGGAGAGGGGATTAAAACCTTTTTATAACAATCCAGAATTCACACCGGAATAGGTTTTACCATAGGCTAAACTGCGGAGCACAGGTAGTGGGTTTGTAAGTAAAAAATAAGTGCACTACATTTGTTACATCTTTATTCACTTCTTCCAATTGATCATCAACAATCATTGATATCAAATCACACATTACGTCGATAAGAAACAATATCAAATTCTGATCCTCGATGCGCTCTTCAACCGGGAGACCAAATCCTGTCAAACACAAAAATATATTAATAAAAAGTATAGACATGGAGCGTTTAAAGTACTGCCTTTGCTGCTAGGTACGATACAACTACTTTGTTTAAGGATCTTTTTTTACAAACTACATAGATAAATAACTTTCGAAGGAAACACTGTAACAGTGTGCCTAAGTAAACATTCATGCAGTATGGTCACTCTCTGCAGCCCTCTAGATGCGCCCATCTACTCTTCTGTGACAATCCTGTAACCGCTTGTTTACTTTTTTTGTACGTCCGTTTCGACTGCTCGGACAGTGTCGCAGAATAACGACCACGTCAACATTACGAAGGAATTTGTAAAACACTAACAATGATAGACGCAAATTCATAGACTTCAGGAATCTAAGACTATATTCATACTGTCTACATTTCCTTCGAAATAGTATCATTTCAGTGGTTAGCAAAAAGAATGGGACCTCGACAAAGCTCCGTTTAAGAGTACAGCGAGGCCGCGCGGTTGTCCACGTTTCGACCGCGTGGTAAGGCACATAAATAAACCTTTACAACTTTCTGAATATTGGATCTACGAATTTATTTATTAATTTATTGGGTACCAGAAGCAGCAGCAAAGGCAGTCATTATGTCATTATGTTACAAGCATAAGATTTTTTAAGATAAGATATTTTAAAGTAATCAATAATTTAAGATATTGTATACATCAAAAGTTATCTAGAATTATTTACGTTATGGAGAACGTCGGCGTAGCCTTAATTTTAACGTTAACCTTAAGTTTAAGTCATTTCAGAAGAAAAAATATCTAGAATTAACGTTAATTGGGAACATTTACGTCGCCGCAATTTTAACGTAATCTTTAAATTTAAGTCATTTGAAAACAAATAAAAATATGTAGATATAACGTTTAAAATAAGAAACTTTATGTAGAATTAACGTTTATCGAGAACATTTGCGTCACCGCAATTTTAACGTTATCCTTAAGTTGAAGTAATTTAGAAACAAGTTTAATTGACAACGTTAAATGACAACATAGGCTTTACCGCAATTTTAGATATCCCGAAGTGGAAGAGTAAGTTAGAAAGAATATTTTTTAACCCGTGTTAGTATAGTTTAACATCATAGCAATTATTAAAACTTCACGTCCATAACCCATAGTTGAGTAGTAACATAACATTGAAAAACTCTTCAAAACGGATAAACGAACTTAGCGGTATGATACGATATGTCGAAATTCGCAAAGGACGCAACATTTTACGCCTGATTGCCGTACTTACGATTATCTTTTGTTCGTATTCCTTCGTCTTCCGCCGAGTCGCCTAACCAGTACGTTGTTAAGCCGTCGCATACGTTCGTGGTATCGAGTAGGTACGTTTCGCCGCCACTCGATAATTCCGTAATCCTTGACAGCCGCTTAACTATCTGTAAGGACTCGCACGCACTCTGTCAAGCCGCACTCGACAACGTTATGCACAAATTAAAATAGCAGAATACAGAGCAGACCATAGAGTGATACCTAAAAATATGTACATGCTTCACGCAGTCGCAAATCAAATAACCTAGTTTGTTATCCGAGATTGAAAACCGATTGGACGGTTAAATAGCTGAAGTTTGTATTGTCATGTTTGTAAATAGAAAACTCGTTACATATTCCAGACGATATAAATCATAATTCTTGTATGCTCTCTATCTGTATCCAATAACTATGTTCTTGACTACAGGTACGGTAGGACCTGCATTCTAAAACGTCGTACGACGAACATAAATCCTGCAATGAAACTCAACAATCGCCAAAATTTGGCACAATAAGTATTTCAAAGTAGCATGCAAATCTATATCGAAATTTATATGAAAATTAACGTTATTAATAAACTAACGTTGGCATTGCTAGTCTTATAATTATATTTCAATCGAAATCATCACTTCTTTTTCCCAGTATTATTAACTGACTTGTAGAGTTAACAATAAATTAACGTAATTGAAGCACATGGAATGATGAAATGAAAGCGAACCGCTGTTACAATTATTTAATTTATTCAATTGTAGTGATTTACATAATCTATGTTAATTAATGAAAACTTACTTCTAGAACGCATACAATGTCACCTGTTTTTTTCGTCCGTACTTGCTTACATACAGCCGAACGCAACGCAACGTTTGTCAAACGTACTGGGCGAAACTGATCGGTTCCGAAAGACCACACTTTAGTGCTAGGGTACCCATCACATTATAATCCTTTTGAATCATATACATAACATTTTTTTTTAAGTTTATGATAGTCTATATGTTGTTTTCATTATGAAATACTGTTTTCTGTAGCTCATTTTACAGTTCTGCGCATTTGATAACCCTAAAGTGTATTTGAAGTCACGTCGATTTAGTCTAAAAGCTTATTGCTAGTTGGTGTTGTCCGTCGACGCAAGTTTAGTACCGGCGCGGCCCCATACCGCCGGCGTCTCTACCGCCACGCGCCGCGCCGCCGCCGCCGCCGCTACATATAAACATACCAACGCTCAGAGACACGCAAACAATTGCATATCAAACTAGCACACACTAGATTAGCTTATAGTGAATTAACGTTCTCAGAAGACCAAGCTATTTTACATTACCGTTGTAAAGGATGCCCTTAATTGTGAAGAAATAAAGTTTTCCGTTTATTCGTCTGTGTGTTAGGGTAAACCGCTAAATATCGTGTGTCAATATAAACAGTATTATAAAATTCATAAAAACGCTTAATATTAATGATACATATTTAAAATTTTCAAATTTTAATATATTAGACATATTTTGCACTGATCGTAAAAGTAAAAATCACTATAAACTAACACAAAGTCCCACAAAGTTTGATATGAAAATGTGTTAAAACAAGTAAGGCAGAAAAATATATGAACTACGTTACAAAAACCTATTAACTATGTTACAGAAACATATTAAGGAACTCCCTTTGAAAACTCAGTTTCAGAGTTCAAAGAACTGTTATTTTTCACTAAAAGAAATGATTTATGATGTTTCTTGTTTCTAAGCAGGGGGGTGCATTAGTACCCAGACTAACACTAGGTAGGTAGGTAGCATAGTATGAACAGTGTTGTTCCATATTCAGTGATTTTGAATAGAACACTTCAGTGATTTTGATTTAATAAAGCCACAAATATAGTCAACAGATTAATTATGAAAATATGCCAAAAGCATACTGACACATTGATAACAAAGATGTAGTAGTTAACATAACTATCCTCTTGATGTATACGGACTCGAACATATGATAGTGTGTCACTATCCATAAAGCAGCAAACAGTCTAGACACGGAAAAAGCATTTACAGCACCTCCTTAACAGCGGTTAAGCCGCACCGCAACCCGCATTTCACGCAGACATTTTTTTTATACAATGGTTAGCACGCGCACGCACGGCTCGAGCCGTGTAATAACAGTCTAGTCTGTGGTAACACATTGCTTTTTGTGCAATTAAGCCAATGACGGTGGCTGTGTATATGACGTAAACGTTTTACGTTATACCTCATTAAGCCAGACTTACAATTTACCCACAAGTGCATGCCCATTATTTCCCATACATTGTCTGGGACTACTGCATTAGTAGTAGAATAAATATTCGATTTCTCTTTGTACATGTGAGCCTTAATGTAATGCACGCCCCTGCTATGGTCCCAACTTTACAAATTAGTAAACTATGTTAAGGATCGTTAAAAAGTAAAATATAAATATAAAAATTTAATTTAAGTAATAATGACTGTCGTTAAATGAACAAATTTTTCTATAACGTAAAATGTAACTGTGATGTATTATAAATTAGCATAATTGTATAGTCTTGTCAGTGTGTAAACTTAGTATTTACTAAAGTAAAATTAAATTTGGATATGCCCTTAATTAATATTATATGCTGTCAATTAATATTATATGCTGTCAAAGTTTACCATTAAATAGAGTTTATGAAAATTAAGACAGAAATGAAGAAGAACTTAACCTTTAAGTCACTGTAGACTACCACTTATAGAATGGCAATTTCCAAAAAATTTGCTAATACTGACTATGATATACAAAGGCATCACAATTGCAAAAAAAGCTATCAAGTACCAAAACTATCAAATAAAATATGCAGGAACATTAAGGGTATATTCCAAATTATTTTTATTTAGTTAGGTGATGTTTTAGATTAGACTTTGACAGTTAACTTTTACACCCGGGCTCAATAACAGATTAAATTTATAAGATGTATTTGGTCATTGACCCCAAATCAAAAGATTTTGGTTTCGGCTGTGGTTAACATTATTTGAACTGGTTATACAAGAAACCAGTTTATCACCAGTTGTAGTTATTCTCAATGAATTTAACTGATTAATTTGAACTTGTACGAGTAAAAGGAGAATAGTCTGATAATTGACTCAATGAAGAATCTGCAAATTCCCATTACAATAACTAATAAGATTTATTTTTTGTTGAAACTTACATATTCTATCACTTGATATAAGTTTTTAGTTCTGAAGCATTTGCTATCCACAAAAAAAACAACACACAATAAAGCTCTATGTGCAAGTGATACCACAAAGGTTTATACATACCACAATATTATTATTCTACTCTTAAATCTATCAAACTGGTTTCAGTTTGTTGAGAAAAAGAGCTCTTCATTAGAATTAGATACTTTTGAACATATAATACTTTTTAAAATTTTAACCACTATTTTAAAACCGGTGCAGAGCCCTGTTTCATACAGAATGGAATAAAAATAAAGTAATGTATTCAGCAATGTAAAGCATTAAACATTCTTATGGTTTTTAAATAACCATGGACAATTTTCCGTATGCTAAGTGAAAATTATAAGATTTGGAACACAACCTAATTGACAAGAATCCTGAATGAATAAAACTTGGAACTTTTCCAATTTGTTTAATAAACATACCTAAATATTTCAGCAGTCATTAAGTTAAACTGGGAGTTTAGTAAACACTATTTTGATAATAATTGCCAAATTGCACTGTCAGCTTATTGGGCTATGGCTTAAGCTTCCTTTCTCTGAGGTCTGTGTCTCTGTGGTAGGGTCAACAAGGACTAAAGTAAAAAATATGCTTAGTTCTTCAAATAAAATTATTGTATGTGATTGCTTTCACAAGAGGACTTCTTCATCTTGCATCTTGTTTGGTAGTTGTAAATGTTTTAATAACACTTCAGTCAGTCATATTAAAATTAATCCATCCTACAAAACCTTGTTTTGTGGAGTCCATAATCGAAGTAGGATTTAACAAATATGCAACATTAAAATTTATGCACAATCTAAGTAGGTTTCTAGATTTTCAATTTAAGCTAGTGATTGAAGAATTTGTTTTAGAAATTGTTAAGTCCACACTGTAAGACTATGGAAACAGTCATTTAATCTAGGAACAATGAAGGACATTTTCTTACCGTCCCATCGGTGGGTACTGTTGTGTGTATGGATCCCTGTCATAGCCGCCCATGGCACCACCTGCATTTTGCCTGCAGACAATAAATTCAAACTCAATCAAATCAATATCAAAAGTTAATCCAAATATGTTAACAATTTTCTGGTGTTATGATAATTTAAAACAGTTATAAACATTGTTTGTTAAGATGATGATCTGGGATCTGGGCATCTGGACTTATATCATATTGTTATCCCTACTGATTCAGTAATAAATAAAGTAAAATATCACAATTTCACAAGACTAGCTGTTTCTAAATAGTGATGTGACATATTTTTAAAGTATTATTTTTAAGTATTATTGGGGGTGCATTCCAAATCGCAACAAGGATGTTAAAAAAGTGGTTTTGGGACGCCCGGGGTAATTTTCCAACTGCCAAGTTGAATTCTTTACACTGCCATAGAAAAGGCTGAAAATCACTCCTGTCAGTGTAAAAATTAACTGTCAAACGCTTGTTCCAGAATGGGTTGATTTTTCAACTTTACCGGGCGATTACTTGGCGTGATTTGGAACTTAGCCCAAGTAGAATATAATTGAATATGGCATTTCAAATAATATTGAGGTATCTTTTACAGACTGATGTATCTGCAACTAGACTGATGCATCTGCGATTTCAAAAACTAAAGCTTGTTGTTGCAAAATAAACCAAAATAGCTGTATATGAGGGAAATTAGCATGCATGGAAATGTCTAGTGGTTCCAAGATTTTCCTTTTACTTCATAAGTGTCATACCTCTATGACTCTTAAAACTTTTTGGACGAATAATATACTATTTTGTTCACTCACCTTGACACTCAACAATATTCACAGGATACTTCAGTTGCATGCAACTAGCAGTGCAAGTAGGTACAAACTTGCCTTAAAATTTATGGGGGAAACTTAGGAACAAAAAGCAACCAATAGTAGTTGAATCGCGAGTCAACAGGACAAAGTGGGCCAGACAATCATTGAGCAATTCAGCTAAGTATGACTACTCATTCCTAATGAACAATGTCATTGCTACATTAAAGATAAATACAGACATACAACAATACAATAGAACAATCAAAACTAAAACTCACATAGGTGATCTTCGGCTGAACATATCTCCATTACCCATGGGTGCTTGTCTCTGTGGACCACCTCGATCATAGCCACCTGTCATGGCCATCTGCCCACCACGCATTGGAGCTCGTCTGTCCATCATATCATCTCCATACATGCCAGTTCCTCGCCTGTCATCTGGATACATAGACTGCATGTCATCAACACCACCATAGCCCCGTCTATCATCTTGTTGATACATGGGTGCTGGAGCGCTGTAGGGATCAGCACGATTAAGCGCAAAACCTCGTCGATCTTCCCCTCCGTAACCATTACCATAACGGTCATCAACATATCCTCCTCCGCCTCCTCCCATTGAACGATCCATTCCACGGTCGTATCCTCCGCCCATGCCGCCACCCATTGAACCGCGCATGTCGCCTCTCATTCCTCCCATAGGTCGAGAGTCTCGCATGTAGGGCGCATCGCGATTGCCCATGTGCCCTCCTCGCATTGGACCACCGCCTCTGCGATCCATACCACCACTTCGCATACCACGACCTCCGCGGCCGCCGCCGCGTTGACCGCGTTCCTTAATACGACCTCGCTCTACCGTTATGACGCCACCATTAAAAGTAGAATTATTCAAGGCTCTGATAGCGGCATTTGCCTGCTCCTCCGTTTCCATGTGCACAAAGCCGCATCTATTCATAATGTCACATTCTGTGACCACTCCAAACCTTTCAAATAACTTACGAAGGTCTTCCGGCTTCGAACCCTGAGACAAGCTACCAACGAAAACTTTCGTTTGCTGTAATAACAAGAAATCTAAATTAGATACGTAACAACAAACATACATTAATATGTATATATATTACGAAACTACTTACTGGCACCATTTTCTGTCTGAATCTGTTCTAAAGTATAAAATTTACAAAAACGCTCTTTTCAATCCACGCCAAATCAATTCTAGAACAAAATGGCGGACGGCAATTTTATTCACAATCGTAAATTAGGGATAGCGGACGATCGTCGATTTTAAAAAGTAAAATATCGATATTTTTGTGCATTGAACATCAAAACATCGATGTCACGGAACAGAAACTGAAGTTTGGGGTTTTCAGCGGTATTTTTTTACGAGTTTTCACAATCTTTCATTGCATTATAATTGTGGAATTAGGTAGATAGATTTGCACGCTACAAAATCAAACTGGTTAGTTATTTATTTAGTTGTTTGGTTTCATAGGCAATGGGAAGACCCATTAGCATCATTGTGGTAATACATAAATTTAAGCAAAACGCTATTTTGTAAGGGATATTTTACTGTTAAGTCTTTAGATATTGCGCGTCGATTACTTTATTTCGTTGTATAATCCCTAACAGGTTTCCGTCAAACAATGCAAAAACCGTAATTGCAACTCTCTCAGAAAATAGAAAAAGTTAAAAAGGAAAAACATTGTTGATAATCCTAGCAAAATATCCGTAATTCTGACATTCAATAACAATACTTAGGTACCAATTTATCAATTTCTAACTTTAGAATGCACCCATAAACAATAATACAATAAATATAAAACAATATAATTTTTGTGAGTTTTAAGCTCTTCATATATTGAGGTAATAGATTAATTTTTTTACGCATACCATTCAGTTGGATATCTTATCATCTTTAAGCTACATAAAATATTTATGATGAGATATCCATTATCCTTGCCATTTTATAAAATTGTTTTAACAAAATCAAGTGCACAACTTTTTCAGATATCTAAAATTTTCATTTTACGTTACTCTAACTTAATGCGTGAATGACCACTTTTACCAATTCATGAATTTATTATAACGCCCATACAGCTTCAATATGTTTTAATTAATTACTAATTCCAAAAATGCCTCCAAAGAAGTCAGTCACTATCGATGTTTTGTGTATGATTAACATTAAAGTTCGATTAATGTTGGTCCCGCATCTCGTTAATATCGATTTCAGAATAGACGTTTTTGTAACATCGGCCAGCCCTAGCATGAATCCAGTGTTGCCAGCAGGAGTGTAACTATTTTTAAAAATCACAATAGATATAAATATCTACTTTATTTTACGTAAAGATCCGTCAATCTACGGATTTATTTTAATGCACGGCTTAAAATAAATCCAAAAATTAATGACAAATCTACAGAATTCTAGTTTTCCAACAAAATGTATCAAACCCAAAACTGAGCATGATTTCTATGGTTTTTCTGCATATAACAAAACACAATCCACTTACGAATCTCCAACGTAGGCGTGCTGTGGTCTTAGTTATTATATAGTCATAATCTTTCAGTATTGATACCAATATATAAACTTCTTCCGTAGACGGATTATTGACATTAAGCGCATCTAATACCTTTAAACGAGGAAGTCTTGTATGTATTTTTATATTTATAATCTGAATCTCGAAAACGGCTCCAACGATTTTCATGAAATTAGTATGCAGGGAGTTTCGAGGCGATAAATCGATCTAACTAGGTTTCATTTTTAGAAAAACGTCGTTTTATCAGTGTTTTCAGGCAATGATAAACTGAAAAATATGACTCTTACTGACATCGATTGGCGAGTGTTAAAATTTTTTTTTTTTACCGACACAGCAATACTAATTCTATTTGTTATAATAAACGAGCAGAGTTTGGGCTTCCAGGTACTTATGTATTATGCGGCGAACCGAAACAATATTTTTTTACCACTATGGTTCAATCAAAGATAACTTATAAGTCTAGATTCCGTGTTCACGCACACAAAACAAGCCAATCCGAGTACCTGATTTTTCAGGTAGGTACTTGCCGTCAACACTGCATCATACGTAATCTGTGCGTCGACGCGAACTGTGCCCCCGCGTAAAGTAATAAAAATGACGATTTGTGCAATAAAATTGCGGACAGACCCTTCGACAATCTGTCGCACAAGCTGCAAACCTTGACGAGGAGTTTCTTTTTAGGCGTTTGATGTAGAGCGAGAAATAAGGAATGGCGAATGGCACACAACAGACTGATTTTATTTTACTTATGCTTCTAACATAATTTCTAACACATATTTACATTATTTCACTTAAAAAATATACTTACATAGTTCTTATCTGATGGATACTTATTGAAGTCTCTTGAATTACTGATATGGAAACAAATTTTTGTTCTATTTTTATACAGAAATAAAAAACCCCATCAGAGGGAGAGGTTGTTCTATGGAATCTTCTAGATTTAGTGCTTAAGTCTCTGTGCTTACTGTGGTGATTGAAAATCTAGCCCACGCAAAAACTTATTTAAAGATAACGCATAATCATTGATATAAACATATATAAAAAGTGTAGGTATAACTATATAGCTATAATCTACTGCTGACAGTTTAGGTTTCTATGGGCTATTGCCATTACAGTCACACGATTCGTGGCTTGACTATAAAATAACGTTATTTTACGTTTTCATGTTTTATGGCCAAACGATAGGAGCTATAATGACGTTTTAGATGTCCTAGGGTAGAGCATTCGGAGGTGGTTCTAATGACGTATAGTAGTATAAACGACTGTCTACGGTTAGGCCGAAGTGAAAGAAGAGCTGAAAATCCAGCTCTTAAGGTATCCTACTTGTACTCCCTCGCAGCCTAGTTGGTAGTGTGGCCAACTGCCGTGCAGTGGGTGTGGGTTTGATTCCCGCACAGGACAAACATTTATGTAATAAACATTTGTGTATGTCTTGAGTCTGGGTGTAATTACGTATGATATGAATAAATTTACGAAAAAAAAGTAATATATATACAAATACTGTATCCATTGTCCATAACACAAGTTTTACTTACTTTGGGGCTAGACGGCGCTGTGTGTAATGTTCAAATATATTTATTTATTTATACTGTTAGACTTTGTGCTGAATTTCAAAAAATGGTTCTGGAATTTGTACATATTTTTAAGTACTTTTTGTGTCCGTCCGTTTGTCTCATCATATTAAAATGTGAGATACAAATTTTCAGGATAATTCTCACACTCCTGTACTTCTGGGCTTGGAGTTACCTCTGTGAAACCTAGTTATATTGGTAGGTGCCTGTGACAGGTATCTAGTGATACTTTTATCCTTCTCGTATGTAAACTGGTTGCTTAGATATAAGCTTCTGTATTTACTAAGTTTACATGAGATTTGTGTCTCAACCTTACTACTTACTGTAATGGTATAGGTATTTTTGTATAGGGGAAAAGGTGTGCATTTCACCTGTGGCTTTTGTTTTAGGCATGGCGTAAGGACTTAATGACCTTAGACATGTAAAATTTTAGACAGTCTTTCCCCTTTTTTATCTTTAGATCCATCCCTTTTGTATCCCTATTGCAGTTTATTCTGATAGGAGTGAGGGAGAAAGAATGTACATTACTTAACAAGTTACCTATTATTCCCTGTATCTTAGCAACCGTTCATACGGTTTATATAGAACTCTATATATGAGTTCGATATAGTTTTGCTCAACAAATACCATATATTTCAAATTTATATACTAAAGTAAAATTCCTGCTTTTTTGGGGATAGTCATGTGTACTAAGTCGACAACATGTCGGTACTCACACAATATAATTTCTGATAACAACAAATAGTAAAGAGGGGAAATGAAACAAACCTACTCTACTTTTACCTAACTTATTACAATTTCATAACTTATAATTATTACATTTTCTTAATTCTAAAGCTAGTCACTATCAGGAAAAGAGTTTTATTGTGTCAATGTATAGCTTAATATTAATGTAGGTATATGACATTGTGAAACCTTAAAAAACAGTAATTAAATTTATAGATGCCGTTTGTGTTGCAGTCTCGTAGCCGTGATGATAAAAATCATGTTGAAACTATTGAAAAAAGAGGGTAGATGACACCTCCATTTCCCAAGTTTATTAAGGCGAACCCTGAAACGACAATAAATATTTTTCACCTAACGTCACGTACATTACATTACTTCAGGTTGATAAAGTATTTATGTATTGATGACCCCTGTGACACACTGTAGAACATCTATAGAACGTAGACCTTTACCCCGGACTTCTGCAATGATTAAATAAAAAAACATAACAGATGTAAATATCAATAGCAAGAGTATCTAGTATCTTGTATTTTATGAACTACGAAATTAAATAATTATCGTATCTTAAAATACACAAGTAGTTTGAAAAAATATCTTTTCTTTACAAAGAACTGTAACGTCACACTTTTACTTTATTAGCAAGGTATTGCAAGCAAACTACTATGACAAAATTGGTATCGTTTTCGTATAAATAAATGACAAGGAATTCATTTAATAGCTCTTAATTTCTTCTTTTTATAGTAAATTATGGAGAAATTAATAAAAATGTAAAGAAACATATATCCTTCTTACGATCAAAGAGCTCTAGATAAAAAACGGGTATATATTTACGAATAAAAAAAAAGACTAAAGGAAAGTCATTTATCTTGTTTTAAAATATGTATACATTATACATAGTTATTTTACAAATTAAACTAAAAAAAATTAATAAACAAAGCGCGCACTGCGCCGGCGCGGCGGACCGCGCCACAATGATGCACGATTTAGCTAATCACATTTGCCGTCGCAGAAACAAAGCTACGTGCCTTTTTTATTTCCTTGCATTTTTTTTTGTATTTACTTTGATAGACCAAGTTGGCAACCAAAAGTTGTTCTTTTTTTGTATTACGCATGCACATTCCTGGGGATTGGGAATATTTTGTTCGTTTGTGGTCAATTGGCGCCAAATATCTACACCCTGATACATTGCACGTAGAGGAGACCGAGGGGATTTAAAACAAAGGTGATTTGAAACAGTACCGATTTCTCGGAACTTAAAACCGTTAGCGAGTTGGCAACAACGCTTTTCAAGCACTTTCCTGCGCCCGCTGACGTGACTGTTAGCTTCGGTGGCGTAAGTCGCACGGTTGTGGGGTTATGCGTGACATGTGACGAAAATCGTGAAAAGTAAGTTTTTAATGTTTTTTTTACGATGCCTATATTTTGATAAGGGTTTTGTATTTTGGTTTAAGTTATATATGTTTCGAAAGCTCATTAACTAAAGATTTATTTTTTTCTTACTGAGGAGATTTGAAACAGGCTGTTTCAACTCTCCTCTTTTTTAATTTTATACCCGGCAGCAGTCAATAAATAACGGGCACAATGTTTTTTTTGTGTTGATTTAATTTGTTTATTTTGTGTCAGCATGCCTACTAATTATAAAAGAAAGACTGAATGAGGTATGGCGAGTCACGAAATATATGATCTCGTAGCAGAAGAAGTAACTTTATGACAGAAAAGTCTCCGGAACGCGGCTACAAGTTACAACCTGAACCATACCTCCCTCTAAAAGTATATTAAAAAAACGGCTTATGAAGCTAACGAAACGGCGACTGCTTCAACAGTTGGATATTTCGAGAAGACTGTTTTCACAGCTTCAGAGGAAAAGTTACTCTGTGACTATCTTTTAAACTGCGCTGCTGCTAACTTTAGCCTATAGGTTGGCTGTAGAATGTAATAAAAAAATCCTTCTTGGAGTGACCGTGAAATGGCTGGAGAGGCATGGCTTTGATTTTTATGAAACGTCATCCTGTTATTTCTCAACCTAAAAGTATCGCTCGAGCTACAAGTTTTAATAGATCAAACTTTTTTCTAAAAATTATGAAATATTGATCAAGACTGATTTTAGTAGAGAAGTATTACACTTAAGAAGCGACTGAAAGTTAATTATTATTTTATGTCAAATATTTAGATATACAAGGTGTTTGGTAAATGGTGTATACTCCCATAACGTACGTGTGCACCATGTATCATATGAGTACTGTGCCGATGTCAGAAGGTGGAAATTGTGAACTGTGTAAATTGACAAATTTCCATACAAACTAAATCAATGTTTTCCGTACTTTATTTTTTGCACAACCCTAACTTTAATCATATACAACTTACGCGCCACGGCATAAAAATCTCTTCGGTATCTTTGAGAGCCTAGTACTTTGCGTATTAGCGCGCGCGGGTCACATGAAAATGTAAACTCAAATTTTATTTAGGTAATAAACTAACAAATAACTTACAGACTCTTCTTTCTCTTGCTAGACGTATCTCACACCCCTCACACGACGATTTTCATGACGATCACAAAAAGCGTAATATCCACTTAACACAACACTACACTACACAAAGACTACAAACTGCATTCGGGGTTCACAGTCACTGTGCAGCCTTCTGCAATCTTTCGATAGTAAAACCACAAAACGGGTGCTGTCAATCTCTGTCTACAGGATAAGGAGTAAGCCACCTCATCAGCGGTCTAAAACCACATCACTGAATTTGAAACTCAGAGACATCTGCCACTACGCACATACACAAAAACACAACCCTGATTTAATTCGATTATCGGCATTTTCAAAGAGATCTGTAGCGCCGCGCCGCGCCGGGCTAAAAAGGTGTTGCCATACTTAGTTATTTTGTACTACATGCATGGATTAAAAAAATACCTTTACGTAAAATCGTTTTAAAACCACTACTAACTACTCAGGTAAAGAATTCCCCTGAAATTTGTTATTAAATTCAAATGTAAAATAACAATAAACGACTAGAAGGTATTTCGTTTATTTGCCGAATATTTTTAGGATATTTCTTAGGGAGCACTTATAAATTTTTGCTAAAGCGGTAGATTCAATTAACTGTTATGTTTTCCAAAATCAACAAAAATTACAAAAGCTGGGTAAAGACATGCTACAAAACAAAAATGACATAAAATCATAATAAAACAATAATAATCTGAAACTGCACTATTTTTTTAATGCATTAAATTGGTATTTCGGGAAACCGTAAACTCTCTGGTGATGGAGTAGATCAAGCGCTAGATGTGCAGCGCAGGCGCGTTGAATGCAAGAATTTCCTGTAATGGACGCAAAAATATACTTACTTGATCACTTAACAATTTAGGTACTTGAAAAAAAATCACTATTAAAAAAAGTACCGTACCTTTACACATAACACAATGACTTACGTACTTGTACTTTTCCAGATTTTTTTTTTTGAGTTGGTAACATTTGCAAAGAAAGGGGATTCCCTGAAAATTAGGGTACCGCTTTCACTTTTTTTGTTTAAATTTTAGTTTTTGATGATTTTGGTGATATTTCGCACTGAGATGAAGTAGGTAGGTACGAAGTATGTACGTTGTTTCTTGATTCTGAGGTTTTGTTTTGTTTGTTGTTAATAATGAGTGTTTACTTGCAATGAAATGGATGATTTCATAGTCATTTCGGACATATAAACTAGTTTTCGACTTTATTTCAATAATACCTTTCTAGGAGTAAAAAATTGCAAATAGCTAGTAGGTATCAAAATAATATTTTTTTAAATGTTTAATAGCATGTTTTTGATAGTATCGGCACTTAGTCTGCATGGTGACTAAAGCTTTAGATTCCATGAGCAAAGAACATAAAAAGATACATAGAAACTGAGGCGAAATCCATACATTACTTGAGCAGTACCAGTACTCTGGTAGTACACGAAAATACGTAAATTAATTTTCGAGAACCCTTCATAGTTTATGAAAGAGAAAAAATCTTGCTATCTCAGGTGCTCAGGGTAATTTCCCCAAAAATTAGGGTACCGTTGTTAGCTTATTGCACGCCTCATAAGCGGAGCGGTGAGGTAGTGCTCTACTCTCGACATGTCAAAAAACCCAGTCTTTCGAAACTTAAATGACGTTTTTTTTTTAATATAACACTTACAGAATAATATGAGTGCACTAATATGAAGTTAAATAATCTGTCTAGCACATATGGTACATTTTATAAGCAATTAATTTGTTTAATATAATAAATAATAACATTAAAACTAATCATTCTTGGACGTCCGTGAGTCTGTGTTTATGTGACCATGTATGTGGCAGAGAAATTGGTCGAAAAATTCATCTTACCGGAATACTTTTGTTTTTAATATATAAAGTATTACACTGTGCTGATTCCTAGTTAATATTAGCGTTCTAAGTACTGTCGTTTAATTATAATTTATAAAAAACTAATATACCACTGTATACTGTATATCTATATATATATTTTTTATTTTTATTTTATA
This sequence comes from Apoda limacodes, assembly GCA_946406115.1. Taxonomy (NCBI): domain Eukaryota; kingdom Metazoa; phylum Arthropoda; class Insecta; order Lepidoptera; family Limacodidae; genus Apoda; species Apoda limacodes. Next base: position 17,463,302 of record OX291542.1, read on the forward strand.
GTATATTTTTTCCTCACTTTATTTGTTATTTTATTTTAAAAAACTTGAGTTTTTGTTTTAGATTTTTTTTTTAAATGTGAATGACCGCTATGAGGCGTGCACTTTTGGATTTTCCAAATTTTTGACCTTCGAAAATACTAGTTCTTTTTTATCAGTACGTAAATACTCCTAAGCTTAGTTTTTTTACTGATTTTGATAATATTTCGCACAGATAAGTAAAAGTAGGATTGTATTGTTTGTATGTTGTAATTAGTGGTTACTTGTAAAGAAATGCATAGTTTCATATTAAGTATTCATGGATAGTTATGTCTTATAATAAAATTAGTTTGTTTCCTAATAAAATTAGTTATGTCTTATAATAAAATTAGTGTGTTTGTTGAGTTAAAAATTACAAATAGCAAGTAGGCGTTAGAATAATATTTTTTTAATTTTTGATAATAGGTAGGTACCTATTTCATAAAATTGCCCAATCACATACATTACTTGAGTACACAAAAATAGATATAAAATAATTTTAATTATCGAGAACCCCTTATAATTTAAGAAAGAGATAAATAAAATCTTGGCATTTCTTTTAATTTAACTTGTGTGTGGGTATGTTGAGTGTATGTGTGAGTGAGAGTTGTTGCACTCTCAAAGAGTTGGACCGCAGAGGCGAACATTTAAAGTTAATAATTTATGTAGTCTCATTTTTGCCTACAGTTTAAAGATAATGGGTACAAATTACTTATTCTTATGGTTCAAATTTAAGAAATAGGAAGTTATTATCACTGCAATAACTGTCGAACGTCAATAGTTCGAAAATAGGAACGTTATAACTTTTGATCTAAGAGGTATATCCTGATAAAATAAAAATAGTAATGATGGTAAATAACAGGGGATATTAATAAAATACACAAAATGCCCAGAAAACGGCAACAAGTAATAATAAGCTATTACATTTTGAGAAAAATCTGTGTTTTAATTGGTGTTTTTTTAATTATTTGATCAATTTCTCCAAATAATGCCCCTATTACAGGTGATTTTTATCACTTTGTGTTATTCTCCATCGCATTACCTATGTAAAATCCTATGTCTCTATACCTATCACAATGTTTGCAATTAGCGTTTAAATAAAAGCCTGCCACCACATTATTCTGTGCCTCAGGTAGAGACATTTTTTTTGAGGGTCATTGTATGCACGCTGCGCGGGGTAGTGGAGGGCGGGGGCCCGGGCAGAACAAAAGAAAGCTAGAAGCTTGGGTGGGACATGAATAGAAGAGAAGCGGGAAGCAGTCGCTCCGAACTATTCGCCGCTACTACTTGTGTCTCTGTTTCGTTATCGCTCTCCGTTACGACTTGTGCTTGTGTTTACTGACAATGCCGCGTGTCAGTGATTTTCCTGCGCAACACATCGCTGAAATCCATTTTTATTATAGAATGGCAAGAGGAAGAGCAAGGGCTGCCCGCCTAGCTTACTTAGCTGCTTTCCCAAACCGTCAACCGGTGACTTCTGCGCCTAACTTCACCGAAGTTCATAGAAGATTCTCCAATACTGGACTTGGACTTCATTGCGATCGTCGAGAGCCACGTGCTATTATCGATGTAGCAATAGAAGAAGCCGTACTGCAAGATTTGTATGCAGATCCTACTATCAGTACAAGACGTTTAGCTTTGCGACATGGAATATCGCAGTAATCGGCTTGGCTTTTAAGAAAAGCTGGCTTACATCCCTACCAATACCAACGAGTGCAGCACCTACATGCAGATGTTGATTTTAGTGCAAGGTGCGTTATGTCAACGTGGATTCAGACAAAAACTAGAGAGAATCCCCAGTTTCCCAAGACACTACTGTGGATGGATGAAGCTACGTTCAATAGAGACGGCATTACAAACTGCCGAAATTTACACATGTGGCGCCCCAAGGGTGAGAACCCGAAGTTGAAAAGAGCGTCCACCTTTCAGGTAAAATTTTCTGTCAATGTATGGGCAGCTCTTATTGACGACATTTTGATTGGCCCAATCATATTACCAAGAACTTTAACAGCGCAACGATTTTTAGAACTTTTACGAGATGAACTGCCGATACTATTGGAACACGTCCCATTGGCTACGCGGCGCAGAATGTTTCTCCAAATGGATGGATGCCCAGCTCATTATGCGGGGATAGTTAGAAATTACCTAAATGAAAATTACCCCAACCGATGGATTGGCCGACTTGGGCCTGTGGGATGGCCTGCGCGTTCTCCAGATTTAACGCCCCTCGATTATTTCTTATGGGGGGCAATGAAGCAAAAAGTTTGTAACACGCCTATTACTACTGAAGCCGAACTGTTGGACAAAATTTTAAACTGTGCCAATAGCATAAAAAGTGACCCCGAAATGATTAGACGAGCAACTGGTCAAATTACGCTTCGCGCAGCAATGTGCTTGCAACAAAGAGGAGATCATTTTGAAAACTTAATGCACTAATGTTATTAGATTTTAAGTTTTTTGTTTTATTACAATGCTTATTTTAATTCTAAATCTTTTGTTTTATTTCTTATCAGACTTGTTCTTACTCGCTTAGCAACGAAGCGTTGTATGGCGCGCCCAGAGCGACTTAGTTTAAACGCTCATTGCAAACATTGTGATAGGGATAGATACATAGGATTTTTGGTTTTACATAGGTAATACGATGGAGAATAACACAAAGTGATAAAAATCACCTGTAATAGGGGCATTATTTGGAGAAATTGATCAAATCATTTTAAGAACAGCAGAAATGAAGGTGTTTCCCGTATTCCATGCCTTCACTGGTTGCAATACCGTGTCAGGCTTTAGCGGGAAAGGAAAAAAATTTGGAGCATGAAATCATATCCTGATGTTACCAACGGTTATGAAATGTTTTACGAGGCTTACCGTTGGTCTTCTCACATTTCTCCCTTACGGGGAAATGGGGTAACTGTCTTTGGGCTTTGCCCATCTGCAGTGGTAGTCTACGCTACTTTGCACCGAAAGTAGGTGTCTGGGGGTTGACTTATGTCAAATTGGTCCTCTTTGCTTGGTGTTGGTGTTCACTTGTCTTCTGCTTCGACTACTAGGTCTCGAGGATACCCCAAGCCCTCGGGCGGCCGAGCGTGAAGCGGCGCCAGTCCTCTTATATGCGGCCAGACCGAGTTGTCCACCTGCGCGAACATTCTCGTGGCCAACCTGCCGACAAAATCTTCAATGGTCACGACGCGGAGGTCTCTCGCTAACGTGGAGTTCCTCACGTATCTTGGTGCACCGGCTATGGTGCGTAGGCTGCGGTTTTGGGTCTTTTGTAACCGCTGGCGTTGGGACGTGCTGGCAAGCGCATACCAAGCCGGTGCGGCGTACGTGAGGCGGAGTCTTAGGTACAATTTGAAGATCCCGACTTTCACACGAAGCGGAAGGCGAGCTGTGAGTACCGGTTGAAGGAGGGCCTGTGCCGCTCTCGTCTTTCCGATCACGGCTGTGATGTGCTTCCTCATGGATAGAAGGCGGTCGATTTTTACCCCTAGGTAGGTGGCCTCGGTAGTCCATTCGATGACCTGACCCTGGAACTGTAGCGGCGGTATTTTGGTATAACCCCGGAGGAGGATGGCTTGTGTCTTCCCGACGTTTACCGACAACTTCCACTTGGCTAGCCATTCTGGCAGGAGGTCTAGGCATCTCTGCATTTTGATGCGAGCGTGGGCTGCGGTGATAGAGCTGGTGATGAACGCCGCATCGTCAGCGTACAGGGCCAGTTCTGCTTCAGAGTTTTTAGGGAAGTCGTCGGTATATCTGCCATAACAAGCCGGTGAGAGACAGCTCCCCTGGGGTACACCTGCACAAATTTGGCGCTCTTCTGATAGCGCGTCCTCTACTCTCACTCTGAATCGTCGCTGTTCTAAGAAGGAAGCGACGACTTTTGAGATCCTTCTCGGTAGCGAGGATGTGGTCAGCTTGAACAGAAGTCCCTGGTGCCACACCCTGTCGAAAGCCTTCTCCATGTCCAGGAATACTGCAACAGCGTGCTCTTTCTTGTTGAGGGCTACTGCTATGTGGTGCAGTACCCTTGACAGTTGGAGAGTTGTGGAGTGTTCAGCGCGAAATCCGAATTGCTCCTGTCTGGGTACGATGTGCGGACTCATCTGCCTTAACAGGAGTTTTTCAAACACCTTCGAGATATTCGAGAGGAGCGTGACGGGCCGATAGCTTCCTGGCTTCAATATATTTTTCCCAGGTTTTGGGAGCATGATCACATGCCCTGTCTTCCACAAGGTGGGAAAGTGCCCCGTGCGCATGATCCCATTGAATAGGCGTGTCAACGCCGCTACTGTTCTGGGAGGAAGGTGACGTAGCGCCGTGTTCGTAACCCGGTCAGCGCCTGAGGCTTTTCGGGGCACTGATCTTCGTATTTCCCGCTCCACTTGGCTCGGTGAGAAAACCACTGGGTCTTCGTCGGGAGCTATCGGTCGGGCGAAGTAGTCCCGAAGGTGTTGCTCCACTAGTTCGGTATGAGCATGGTCAGTGGTCGGATTTGGCTGAAACTGTTCCTCCAGGTGTGTGGCAAAGATTTCTGCCCGGTCTTCTGCTCTATATCTCGGCGTCCCATCTGTTGCGAGAAGTGGACGCACTGGAGCTTGCCCTTTTGTCATTTGACGACAAAGACGGTGTATGCCAGTCCAGTCGTCACTTATGGTAGCGATGTGACGCTCCCAGCTTTCGGTTTGGTGTTCATCAATCAGCTTCTTGATGTGGTCCTGCATTTTGTTTAGGCGGGTCTTCTGAGAAGGGCATCTATCACGCAGCCATGATCTCAGAAGCCTTCTCTTTTCCGCAATGGCTTTCATGATGAACGAGGGAAGTGATGAGAGCCTGCCTCTGCTGGCTACGGAGCTTGCTTCCGCCATGGCTGCCTGAATATTGTTGGTAATATTCAGGGCCAGTTCCTCCACATCTTCTGGGTTGATGACTGGGCGTGTTTTCGTCAGCTCGTTGATTCGCCGCGTGAAAACTTCCCAGTCAGTCTTGTGATGTGGTGCTGGGGGAGATACCACTGCTGGTTGCTCCTCGATTACCACTAGGACTGGCAAGTGGTCCGATTTCATGTCTTCCAGAAGGACTTCCTGGGTGATCTGGCTGGTCAGACCTTTGTAAATGACTAAGTCTATGACATCTGGAATGTGTGCCACCTGGAAAGGATAGTGTGTCGGCACGTCGGGGCCGTAGATACTGTAGCCATTTGTCTGAGCGTGGTCGAACAGTCGTCTACCATCTGGGTTCGTGGTCGTCGAGTTCCATGCTGGGTGCTTGCAATTGAAGTCCCCGGCGAGGATCGTTGGAAGTGGCGAGTCCAGAAGATCTTGTATCTCAGCCACTTTCAGTCGCGTTTTCGGAGATTTGTAAAGAGCGTAGATCCTTAACGCTTGGCCTGAGACGTACAATTCTAACCCCAAGGCGTAGATGGAGCTCGGCGATACTGTTGGTAGCGGTTGGTGGACTGTTCTTCGCTTGACCAGCACTGCCAGTCCTCTGTAGGCACCGTAGGCAGACAGCTCGTCCTGACGGTAAACATAATAATTTGGGATTTTTAGACGGTCCCGCGACTGAAGGTGTGTCTCGCTGATAAGCACCACATCGACGTCTTGGCTGGATAATAAGGCCCGCAGCATCCCAACCTTGCCTGCGAGCCCATGGGCATTCCAATGTATGATCCTTAGCGATCTAGTGAAGGTGAGGCCGGAACGCTAGGATTTTCGCTAGACCGCTAAGGGCCACGGCGATTGGGTCTTCGTTTGTTCGAAGAGCTTTCAAGATGTCCTGCACAACTTCGATCGCAGCCTCGATGATCTGCAGGTGCAAGGAGTCATCTTTTCTCCCTAGGGCCGTCCGATGAGGCTCCTGACTGGTAGTCGGAGGTGCCTTTGGAGGGGGCTTTTCTACAGGAACTGTAGCAATTGTTTCCTGAGTTGGGGCCGGAGCAGGGGTGCCTGAGGTCTGTTTTGGCTTTCGTTTCCCGCCCCTTTTCCTCTTCTTTTTGGGTTGTGTGTCGCTGGCTTGAGCTCCTCTCTGTTGCGGGTCATTTGCCGGTGCCATGAGAGTTGCTTGGGTTTGTTCCGCATCAATTGTTGATGGTTGAGCCGGCACAATGCCTGGTCTGGTTATTGCCACCGTACCAGCCCGTTTGTTTCTCGCCTCCCTCTTGAAGACGGGGCAGGACGCGTTATTTGCCGCGTGGGGGCCGCCGCAATTTACACATGAGGCCGGCTGGTCTCTGGGCCGATCACAGTCTCGTGCAAAGTGATCTTTGCCGCATCGAACACAGGCGATTTTGCGGTGGCAGGCGTGGGAGGAGTGGCGAAATTGCTGGCATCGGTGACATTGCGCCGGCCCTCGTTTCCCCCTCCAGGCGTCAATTTTGATGCCAGGCATGTTGAGCAGCTCATTTATCTCGTAAATGGCTGGCGTGAGGTCAGGTGTACGCTTAAATTGGGCGTGGAAAATGCAGCCCGGTCTTCCTTGCCGCGCCGAAATATGGCGGATATATTCCGGTTCGAAGCCCAGGGCCACGAATTCTAATTTGATGGCCTCTAAATCCGTGTCCGCCGGGAGCCCTTTGATGGCCACCTTCAGATTCCGTTCCGATGGCAGCTGATATGAAAACCACGAGACACCTTCCAGCGTAGATAAGTACTGCTGTACTATCCGGTACTCGTGGCCGTCTGTAGGCGAAAAACGTATGCCTCGGCCGAAAGGGCGAGCGTTTGCTGCTCTGCCTAGTTTCTGCCTTAGCGCCTTAAAGTGGTTCTGCCAGTCGGGGAGGTGCTCGACGACCAGCGGCGGGTATTTTTCCTTCTTGGCGGCACTGGTCTGGGAAGGTTGGGTGCCGTCTTGCGACGTGGTAGGCGGCGAGATTGTTGCTGTTACGGCCGCTGCGTACGTGAAAGCAGGCGTCTCAACGGTGGGCGTCGCAACGGTCGTCGTTTCGGCATTGGGCCTCGCGGCGGTAGGCCACGCGGAGGTCGTCGCCGTGGAAGGCATCGCGGCGGTAGGTGTCGCGACGGTCGGCGTCGCGACGGTCGGATACGCGGCGGTCGGCTTCGTGGTTGGTGGCGTCGCGGTGGTCGCGGCGGTCGGCTTCGCAGCGAACAGTGACGCGGCGGAAGGCCTCGCGGCGGTAGGCATCGCGGCGGAAGGCGTCGCGACGGCCGCGCGCTGTTCGGCTCTCGGCGTCGCGGCAGACGGTGGCTCGGCGGCAGGCCTCGCGGCGGTAGGCCTCGCGGCGGTAGGCATCGCGGCGGACGGCGCCGCGACGGTCGGCGTCGCGACGGTGCGCGTCGCGGTGGCACGCGTCACGTTTGGTTTTGGCACCGGCAGCAGACTAGTACCCTTGCGTACCGGTGGCGGAGCGGAGGGCGGGCCCATAGCAGGGAGCGCAGGGGGCGCCTTTGGCTTCCTTTGCGGGAGTGGCGCGGGTGTTGCCGGCATAAAGAGCGGGGCGTCAGGCAATCGTAAGATCGGCGGTGACTCCTCTCCTCCTTGTTGCGGGTGTTGTGCATCTTTAGTTGCTGTAGGTACGAGGGCTGAGCGGCTCAGTCTCGGGTCACGGCGTCTGGTCGGTGACGGGCGCGAAGTCGCGGCACAGTGGCGTTTTGACTCACTGTCTTCCTCGTCTGTGGAGCTATCCAGTGTAGAGCGCGAGCGCCGTAACTTTACTTGCTCATAAGCTTTGATGTCCGTCGACGTCAGCGGCGGCAACGTCAGCAGCAATTGTGCAGCTTGTTCAACCGCGGTCAAGTCAACAGGGGCTAGTGGAGCGATTGCTTCCCTCCTGCTGATTTCTCTCCGTTGGCTTTGAATGCTCCGTAGGAGCCCTGCCATAGTCGCCTCGGACAACATTCCTGAGCGACCGAGACGCGTAGCGATCATCGAGTCAAGCTCTAAGGAACTCCGAGCCGTCTGTCTTGCTTCTCGTAGAAGGGCATTATTTGCGTAGGGGCTAGCCGCGCCTGGAAACGAGGCCGGCGGCCTAGGTTGGTTATCTTCGCTCATCCTTGTAGTCTTCAGATGGCGTCGACCGACATGTTGTAACAAAGTGGGAACGGAGCAGAGTGTGCGACCAACAGGTAGGTAGCTTCCCTTCCAACCGTCGACTGAACCCCGGGGCTTGGCGCTGGTGCCAGACCGGGTCTCAGCCAACAGGAGGGGTTACCACCCACCCGGGCAAATGAGCTGAGTTGCTGTCCCCGCTGCGCGTCGGCGCGCAGGCGCACTCTGGAACGATTTACAGGTAAATCGGCAGAGTTACAAAACGTAATAGTCCGTACACACGCGATACAAGATGGCTCCGACGTTGCCGATCCTTACGAGGCTTTTCCTATCGTTGAAAAGTTTATTGTAACTATGTACCTACGACAGGTGAGTGGAGTAATAAAAAGAGATAAATATCAGTAAAAAACTTTAGATAAATAACGAGTATATTTTAAAAATAAGTAGCAAGTAAAATATTTATGTAGGTATTTTAAATTCAGTGACATCACCAAAGTAAACAGGCCAAGTGCGAGTCTGGGTCGTACACCGAGGGTTCCGTACAAACTTATTATATATAGATAGTTCTTCCATCATGAGATTAAGTCTCGCAAGTTTACGCCTTAATTAATTATTTTTTCCTATATTTGTAATGTAACATCTTGCTTCTTGCCAAATTTCATGATTCTAGGTCAACGAGAAGTACCCCACAAAAATTACCGTATTTTGGGCATATTTTTTATTGCATTCACTTAAAAACTTGATTTTTTTACAACTTTAGGTGACCGTAGACTTTAGTATTTGATATTAATTTTAACTAAACACCTTCATAAAAACCTCCGCGCGTTCTTGAGTAAAAGGGCATTGATTTAGGACAACGGGAAGTGCCCCATAGGTTTTGATTTATTTGTGAATGCCAAAATATGCGACGAAAATGGCCTTATTTCGGCCATTTTTTTTTTTATTGCGTTGACTTATAAGCTTGATTTTTTAAACCTTTAAGTGACCGTAGACTTTAGTATTTGATATTAATTTCAACAAGATACATCAACGCGTTCCTAAGAAAAAGGGCCTTGACAGACAGAGAGGCAGACTGATACCAAAGTATACCAAAGGGTAACAGAAGACGCGCTGTATCAGCATAATTTTAAGTGTAATACCGAAAGATAATACCGATCCCCAGGAATGGGAATGGACGAAAAAGAACAACCTTTGGGTGCCAACTTGGTCTACCAACCCCATAGCATCACAAACTTGCCTCGAGCTTATAAAGTGCAAATAAAAAAAAATGCACGGAAGGGTGCAAATGCAAAACAGAAAATTCATCCCGCGCAATGTTTATTATTTTTTTATAGTTTAATTTATAAAATAACTATATAAATGTATTAAAATAACTACTTAGTATCTATATTGTGTAAGAATGTAAAGTTTTTACTTCTAATTACTTACATTGTATCTTAGGCTAAGAAAGTGACTCAATAAACGTTATAATAACTAATAACTAATAAATTTCGCTTTTTGTGTCCCACAGACAAAAAAATGTCGATCTGCCATTTTCATGGCGTGATAACATCACGTGAACATCGCCAAGCCAAAAGAAAATGGCGGGTCGCTAACAGCAAAAGAAGAGCCCGCATTCATGCCCTGCAATCTATTACAAGAAACACTCCGGAATTGACCCCTCAACCTGATGTACTTCGTGTGAACACTCCACAGAACAGGTCAAAATGCACCAAATATTCCTGAAAATTGTCCGATACCCGACTCTCGCAGATTGCGGACACCTTGTTTGTTTCCATCTCCATTGTCTTCGCGCCACAATGCCACTCGAAAAAAATCTCATGAACAGACGCCTAGACAATCACTATTTCTATCTCGTTCGGCTAAGGAACGATCAACACCAACGGTGACTTCATCTGCATCAGCTTTTGTTTCTGCGAAGAATCGTGGACGAAAACAGGTGAGAAGGGACAGAACTAAACTCTATAGAGAAAACGTAAATCTGAAAGAAAAGCTAGAAGCAGCTGAGAGAAAATACCAAAAGTATAAGAAGAAGTGCCATAGATTAAACCGAAGTAAAGAGCATGAAGCTAAGGATACTGACAAAACAGCTGAAAAGTACAAAATTTTGACGAATGCGATAAAAGAACGGTACAAGAAAATTAAGAGTCGAAAAGAAAAAACAATTTTCGCGAAAATATATGAAGAACAGACGATTGCAGCATCGAGGAAGAAACTTGATATATTTCGGGAAACCCTTGACCTGCAACAGGGATATTTTAGAAAAAGCACACTGACTCCGAAAACGACGATATTACGTGCAAAAGTCATTGAATTTTTCAAACGGGATGACATCTCTAGAGCCACTGCTGGAAAAAAGGAAAAAATTACATTTAAACAAGAAAAAGTACAAAGAAGATACTTACTAGACACGATGAAAAACCTCTTTAAGTCGTTTAAAAAAAAATCCGGATTTGAAATGTTCCTATAGTTACTTTTCCAGACTCAAGCCATTCTTTGTTCTTACGCCATCAATTAGCGCCAGAGAAACATGTCTGTGTAAAATGCATACCACATCTACACCCAGTGCTCCACATGATTAATGAAGAGTATCCTTGGGTCAAATTTATTCATTTCTTTTCTGATGGCCCAGCTACACAGTACAAACAAAAACAAAATTTTTATTTTATGTGCACAAGACTTTTCGACGAATATGGCTTTAAAAAATTTACTTGGAACTATTTCGAAGCAGGCCATGGAAAAGGCGCTGCTGATGGTGTTGGTGGGTTTTTGAAACGCACGGCTGATCAATTAGTCGCTACTAGACAAGACATAATTAATGCCAAACAATTCTTTCTTAATTTGCGTGACAAAAGCAAGATCCTAATGTCCCTGATAACTAATGAAGAAGTTGCTCTTATGGAAAAGCAAATACCCGATTTTGTGCCACCTTTAGTTGGGACCATGAAAGTTCACCAAACTTTCTCTGAAAATTCTCGCAAACTTATGTACCGTGATTTAAGCTGTTACTGTAGTCGTGGAATATGTTCTTGTCTGCAACCAAAAGAATATTTGATGATTCAGGATGTACAACCAACTGCAATCGAATCTCCACTTGATGAGCTGACTGTTGATATCATAAAAAAACCACGCCAATCGCTGTTTCATCAAATTTACTCCTCGGACACCGACAGCAGTGACGACATACCTCTTTCTGCGTTTAGAGACATTTCCAACAATAATAACCACAATGTACCCAGTACTTCAAAACAAAGTGACGAACTACTTCAGAAAGAAAATCTGCATCCCAGTAAAATCTTTCCCGGAACTTATGAGTTATTGAAAATACAAGGTAGAAAACAAATTTATACATACTTGGCTTCAGCATTGAGTGAGGTTGACGAAGATGGATACATACAATTTATGTTTTACAGAGATGTAAATGATACTGGCAAACTTTTTAAAGCGGTCGAACAGACACTAGTTGTGAACCTTATGATAACATTGTTGAAGTGGTTTCTGCACCGAAAAATATTTTTAAAGGGAAACGCGAATACTACGAATTCCCTAATCCTCTGGAAGTGTTTGAACAATGACTGCAATTATTAATTAATTTTTAAGTAATCCAACCTGCATAAGTGCTGTGATTTTGGTAAAACGGATATATTAGTAGGATTAAATTAGTATCTTCAACCTTTGTGGTAACTAAGAGACTGATTAGCTATTTTTGTAGAGAAGAGAATTGTCTATTGAAACAACTTTGTTACTGTTGCACAACTGTGTTACCATTATATCCTTATTTCTAAGTATAGGTTTTTCAATTTGAGTTGTACAATTGGCAAATGTAGCTTACATTACAGATATATCAGATGCAAGATAATATTTTTTAATATCAATGTTAAATACGTTGTTAAGATATTTTTACATATATACATTTTATGTCAAATCTTTGTAAACAAAAGTGCACAACGGTAACATAGTTGTTATTTAATGTGATTTATAAGACTTAATTAAAGATAATTTCTTATTATGGTTATGGAAGAGAAAGATTTATGTTCTTAAAATACGTTTTGTTAGTTGTTTGTTTGTAATGAGTGACTGATCTGCTCAATAGAAATATTTAGATTGGTAACAAAGTGGTTTGATTTTTCTACCTTGGTCTGCAAAACCTTCATTTTCAGAAAGAAATATGTACAAAATTCGCTGCTGGCAGTTAATTTCAATTGTCTGGATATAATTACGCATAAAAACAGTTAATTTACTTCATTTATCTCTAATGATAAAAATTTTAAAACCCATTTTTAGCAGCGCAAAAACCTGTATTAAAAAGTAGAATGACCAGCCATAATTTTAGTTAGGGCATTCAGAACAGTTATAGTCTTTAATAAAATTAAACACAGCATTTACAATGAAATAACCATGAAAAAAACTCATTTTATTATAGTTAAGAATTTACTTATTTAAACCTAAAGTATCACATTAAAGAAGCTTATATAATATACGTTTTAACGCGGCACCATTGCAGTTCCCGTTCTATATGGACTCCTGAATTCAGCATTTTTATACAGTACCTCATCATAGATCCCTTTCTTTTTTAAATATGACTATAAATATAAAATACCATCATGAACTGCTTATGACACAGAATTAAATGTTTTCTTAAAAATGGTTAATTCAAAGATATTACAAAATTTAATTTTTTTCACAGCAAAATCGATACCTAGTTAAAGTAGGAACCAACTTAAATTGTTTTGAATTAAAAACTTTTATTTGTGTAGCATCAATTAATTAACCAAGATTTCATTTAAACAAATAGGTTTTGTGTACGCAATTTAGGTATTACAATTAAAATCAAACTAAACTTAGGATAAAAAATATGCATGATAGATTGATAACGCGAACGGAGCCGAACGCAATCTCAACTAACATTACATGTGAATGAAATAGGTAATTCACCTATACATCTCATTCATCCTCCACAAAATTATGGGTCACCTCAAAGTATCGAAGTACGTAGAAGCATTACTAATGGACCTTATAAGCTTTGTTACATGGAAGTGTATGGTATTTCGCACGAATTGCCCTATGTCGTAACCAACAATAGTCCCGCAATCCACCTGGCTACAGTGAAACATATCCAGCAGTCTGGCAGCTATTTTCTCAGGGTCGTTGTGGTGTACAGCTTTTGGGGATATCCTTTTAGCTTTTTTGTACAAATTTTCGGCCATGATCGTCAAATTGAAGGATACTACATCGTTGGTTCTCCTTATTTCGTTTCGCGCCATGTTGCCCAGAAGAAAACCTGGAACACAGAATACAATTGTGACCTTCCATTGGTAAAGGTACCTTATGGCCGTTCTTAGTTTCGGAGGTAATACATGTTTTGTAAAAAAAAAATTATTTCGCAAACCGTAGGGTGTAACATTTGTTTTCCTTTTTTTATTTAATGTTATACTTAAGTAAGTAATAAGCTCATATATGGTTTCAAAGTTTAGTAGAAAAGGTCTACATTTCCTTTGGTAAATGTTTTTGAAATGCTTCCTACTCAGTCCCAGCGAAGCTTAAGTGGTCTTCAGTCCTTGGCAACTTAATAAAACATAATAAACAAACGGCTTTAACAAGAAGTTTGAAGTTGGTGTCTTTTTACCTAACAGTTTATAAAACACTTCACTTGCATGATACCAACTTAAAACGGTAATTCAGATTAGATTTTTGGCAATAAGTAATTATTTTTAACTTTTTAGTGCATCTTTTTGAAGCCGGTTGTTTTGTATTGTTAAAAAGTTTATACAGCCATCAACATAAAAGGCGTGTTTCACCAATTCCAAATTAACATCAATTATATTTTTTTCTCGTGTTTCACCAATTCCAAATTAACATTAATTATGTTTTTTTCTCCAAAAGTTTAAGTTTTAAATCCAGTTCATTTATATGGGCCTACCTCAGGAGCATACTCTTTCAAATAAAAAAAATAAATGAAATCGGTTCACAATTGACGGAGAAATCGGTGGATTCATAAAGTATTAAAAAAAATTTGGTTAATAAAATTTTAATTTTTCTAAAAGATTATAATGGAGAACTTTATTTTTGAAATAAAAAATCATTATTGTATATCACGTTAATTTTATTGAGCAAGTAAATAAAAGTTTTTCATCTTTCATACTCTAAAAGTCAAACATATATACCTATCTAAAAAGCAGGTGGATACTAGCCGAAAGTAAACAAAGGAAAATTCAGTCACATTGGCCAAAGTCAGTCCACCTATGCAGCCACAATTCGATTATTACTAGGTATATTTATTAGTAACTTGGCTGTAGATGTTTTAAGATACCTCGTTATACTAGGTACATATGTGGTTAAATACTATAGGAAAACCGCGTTTAAATAAATTTAGGTAGATCATGACAAATTAAAAATAATTTATAATAGTAAGTTTTTATCAATAACTACAGCTTAAAAATAGTGGCTGGCATTACTACAGACAGAGACAGAGCTATTAAAGAGCTACAACTTTTTTTATTACCTACAATATATATTGTGGGGGGTTTCTTCTCTATCACCCTATTGGGTGTTGAGGTGCGGGTGTCGGGGGAGGGGAATTTACCTCCCACCATGACCCGGGCAGAAGCTCAGGGGTGCTAAACACCCCCGGTGAAATTGAAAGGAGGCCTACTTTTCAGGCCCCTTGATGGTGGATGAATTTTAACAATAAGAAGAATGAAAATAATTAAATAGAAATGAAATTAAAATGAGAAATAAAAACAGGGTAAGCGCATAAGAATAAAAACAAAAGAATAAAAACAAAATAAAAACAAAACGAGCAAAACAAATATAAATAAAATAAAAGCAAAATAAAATAAAAACGAAAAACGAAACAGAAAACAAAGCAAAAACAAAATAAAATAAAAATGAACTAAAAATCGAACTAAAAACGAACTAAAAAATAAAAAGCAAATAAAAACGAAATAACATAAAAGCGGGATAAAATCGAGTAGTGGTGAAGTGAAAGGAAAGGAAGGAGGTGGGTGAGTGGGTAAGTGGGTGAATAAATAAAATTATTCACCTCTGGAGATGAGCTCTCGGGGGAGAGAACGTCCTTCAGGTGGGCGGGCGTGTAGCGGGACAATGCTCCTAAGGTGTTGATGGTGGCTGTTATCGGCGCGATCGAAGAGGTGTTTGGACAAACCAGATATGAACTCTGCGAGTGATTCGGTTTTGGTGTCTCTAGCGATGGTGAAGTTACGGACGTAGCGGCCGGCGCCGGTTATTATTCTCAGCGACTTATTTTGGACAACCTGGAGCTTATGTTTGCTGGATGAAGATAGAAGTCCGTACCAAGCAGGGGCTGCGTAGGTCAGTCTCGACCGAATGTATAGTTTGTACAGGCGAATTTTGGTTTTGAGAGGCAAGTCAGAGGAAAGTACCGGTCTAAGCGCCGCCCGTGCTGCGACCGCGCGTGCTGACACATGGTCAAGCATTTTGCGCAAGGGGCGGTGTATAACGCAACCAACGCAATACTTTACACTGGGTTGCCACTCAATGACTTGGCCTCGAAAAAACAAGTTTCGGTGGGAGGAATCTTTGTTGGCCGGTCAAAATTGCAGTTTTTTTGCTGGCGTTTACGGCTATTCTCCACTTGTCGAGCCAGCTGGGCAAAGTGTCCAATAGACGCTGCATTTTCTTGGCTGCTAATTTTGCTTTGCGGGAGGAGGACATGTAGGCGCTGTCATCCGCGTAGAGCGCTAGGTGTACTTCTTCAACACCTTCAGCTAAACCGGAATCACTGAGAGTGGGGATGTCGTTAGTGAAGAGCGCGTATAGCAGAGGCGATAGGCAGCCGCCTTGTGGTACCTCTGCTTTAATGGCTTCGTTTGCTGAGTGTTTGTTCTCGACCGAGACATAGAAGCTCCGTTTGTCCAGAAACGAAGCTATTACTCGACCGAGCATATGCGGGAGATCTGTGTACAGCAGCTTGTACAGTAGTCCTTCGTGCCAAACCCGGTCGAAAGCCTTCTCCATATCGAGAAATACACCGACCGTGCGCCTGCCCTTGTTTAGCTCGAAGGCCATGTGATGGAGCACGCGCACAAGCTGCAGGGTAGTGCTATGACTGTCCCTAAAACCAAACTGTTTAGACCTAAGCTGGATATGGGGAGATATCCTGTGTATTAGCAGGCGTTCGAACAGCTTAGCTAGGTTATATAGCAATGTGATCGGCCGGTAATGTTCTGGGCGGTGACGGTCTTTCCCTGGTTTCGGGAGAACAATGACTTTTCCGGTCTTCCAGATAGATGGGAAATGTCCAGAGCGCAATATTCCATTAAAGATCCGGGTGAGTGCCACCAGACCCTTCCTTGGCAGCATAATAATCGCCGTGTTTGGGATCTCGTCGGGGCCAGGTGATTTACGTTTATTAAGTTTGGTGCCTCCTTTCTCACCTCTTTGGGCGAGATGAAGTAATCACCTCTGAGTGGTGGGGCTGGGGCCGCGAGAAATTGTTCTACGCGATCTATTACTCCTAGCGTGTGCAGTGGGTCGGTAATGGGGTTCGGTTTAGCTGGTCCTCGAAGTGATCGGCCAGTAGTTCCGCGCGTTCTGCGGCGTGGTAGTGCCGGATACCGGAGGAGTCAATCAGGGGGCAAATGGGGGGTGGTGTCTTCGAAACTTGGCGGGCCAATCGAAATAAGGCAGCATCGTCATCGCTAGCCTTAAAGATGGTTTTGTCCCACGCAAGTTTGCGAAATTGGGCAAGATCCGCTTGCAAGTCTTTGTTTATTTTATTGAGTTCGCCCTTTAAGACTGGGCAACGAGTTCGGCACCACAGCTTTCGAAGCTCCCTCATTTTGTTGAGTTTGACGCGCAGGTGCGCGGGAAGCAGTTGTTTGCCTGAGGCAGTGGCTGAGGACCTCGTGGACTCCTTAAGGGCCTGCGTTATCGCAGTCGTAAAAGATACGACGGCTTCCTCTACCTCTTACGGAGTTGAGATGCCACCTGGCGGCAATTTATAGGTGAGCATTAAGTTGTAAAATTTAGCCCAGTCTGGAGTTTTAGTAGGGGTCGGGGGAGATTTCCCACTAGCTGACACTCCGAGGACCAAAAGGATTGGCAGATGCTGAGTGTCGGTGTCGTAGAGGACTTCCAATGCAATTGGCCAATTGATGTTGTGTGCTAATGTAATGTCGAGTACGTCAGGGATTTGCCTATCTGCAGCAGGGTAGTGAGTAGGAGCACCTGGACCGATGACTAAGTAGTTTTTATTCTCAGCATCTGCTTTTAGTTCACGACCCGATTTGGTTGAAATTCGTGAACCCCATTGTTGGTGTTTGGCGTTTAGATCGCCTAAGATTAAGGTGGGTGTGTCGTCACAAAAAATGTTTTCTATGTCGATTGGAACAAAGGGGGTTAGTGGTGGCTTGTATGCGGCGAAGACTTTAAGCTCAGTATTGCCAGTCTTAAGTTTTACACCTATAGACCGAGTAGATGTAAAAAGGGGAAGGGGTAATAGTTCATGAACAAGGTCACGACGGACTAGTACTGCCGTTCCCCTATAGGCCATATTAGAGGGAGAGATTTCATCTCGCCTATAGGTGAAGAAATTTGGAATGCGGAGCTCATTCTCACCTCGGAGTTTCGTTTCGCACAGTAACACAATGTGTACATCATGTTCTTGGACTAACGTTCTGAGGGCGGCTGTCTTGCCGATTATGCCCCCAGGATTCCAATACACAATTCTCAATTTAAGGCCCCTGTGAGGCCCCATTAAATTCCCACGTGAGAATTGTGGTGAGTTGCGCTAGCCCATTGAAAAGGGCTGGCAATGGGTTGTGTCCGGCTGCGATGGCCTCTATAGCCGAGTTTAATGCCGCTATAGCGGCCCTGGCTATGTTTAGTGCACTAGGTGCAAAAGGCGAAGGTCCCTGCATGATCGGGTTGGCAATTAGGCGGTTAGGCGGCCGACTGTTTGCTGCGTGCATGGGTGGGGCCGGTTTTTGCACTGGCTTGGGGGGATGCAGGGGGTCTGCGAATTGCGGTGGCGGCATAAATGTCACAATTGGGGGGAGTGAGCTGGTTTTTGTAGTGGCAGTAATGGTGGTGGGGTTCAGCCCAGACTTGATATTGCCGGTACTGGTTCCGACAGAGGTAGTGCGTTTGGCGGTAGGGTTTTTGGTTTTAGTTTGCGCTTTCTCTTCCCGAGAGCCTGGGATCTTTCGGTTGGAGGGTTGGCGGGAGGAATTAAGTTTGAGCCTGCCGTAAGAACGTAGTCCTGGGGACCAATTTCCTGCAGTGGGGTGGGTTGAGGGGGGGGTCTATTAATAGCCCGTTGCGGGTCCTTACGAGGCAGTGGAGGGGGTAATGCCACACCCTTTTTCCTAGCCTCTCGTCTGAATTAGGGGCATGCACGGTTGTTAGCGGTATGCGCGTGCTTACAGTTAGCGCATTTGAGCGCTACTGTATAGCCAATATATAGTGAAAAACCTTTCATTTTAAAACGGTGAAGGGTCAAACGGTCGAGAGAGTCTGTGATTGCGCTGCCGCGCGCTCTTTAAACAATTATATCTCCGTCAATTTTTGTGTGACAGAAAAAAAAAACCAAATTTGTCAGAAAAAGACCTACATTTTTTATCATTATACTTTTAAACGTATCTTTCATCATTTTTGAGACATTATGAAATAAAGGTGGTTTTTGTAAAGATTCGAAATTTTTTTTTTCTTTAAATAGCGATTTTTTTGGAAAATATGTGTCCTAAAGCAGCCAAACTGCTAGAATCCATCAAACTCTTTATGTTAAAGTTAATTCTAGACGGAATACGATTAATTTTAATTTTGGTGGAAATGGCACTTATGAAACCTATTGATTTAGAAGAAAAAACCATTAGATGTTCCTCTTACTTCCATTACAGCTCACTCATTTTTGCGAGTTATATTCCTGTAGAAGTTCAATTATAAACTTTTTACCTACATCAATTATTAAGTTTCGATAAAGTTCAAAGTATCAATAAAATGCAAGTTACTGTCATATTCCAGCTATGTCAGGTCTGAAAATATGAAGGCAAATGTGAGAATATTAACTTACCAAAACTTGCTGTAAGTTTCACGCTCAGTGGAGTGGCTCAGTATTATCTTGCGAAATCAAAATAAACTAAACAATTTAAAAGCGAACATAATTCTCTTTCATAACGGGAGCATTAATTTAGAAAACAAATGTTTATTGTGTTTATTAGTTATATACGTCGACGATAAACATCACAACGCCACGTATGATTCACTCAACGCCGAGGTAACTCGGTCACGGGCACTAGAATACAGCTAAAGAGCTAAATGTTGGTAAAAAGGGATCTTTGTTTTAATAGGTAGGTTCTATATTTTCTGTAATATATATATATATATATATATTTGTTTGTGTGTTTAAACGCGACAATCTCAGAAACTACCAGTCCAACTTGAAAATTTGTTTTTGCATTAGAAGCTCGGTTATAAAAAAAGGCAATAGGTTAGGGTTCACCAGCGCTGCAGCAGCGTTAAGTTACTGCTCTACTTTTTATGACTTTCGTAGCGTTAGATATATGACTAATCCTTATATATTTAGTTATCTACCGCAAAAACATTTATTTGAAATGGAACTGATAGTTTGTGCGATTAAGCCCCCTATAAAGGTAAATTGAACATGGTAGAATTGAATTTTGAGTATGTAAATCAAGTTCAAATTTAATTTATATTAAAAATCATATAGATACTATATTATAATTTCGAGGTCTGCTATTAGCAAAAACATACCGCTATAAAATTAAATAATAGATAATAAACATCACAAATATAATAAATTCAAATTCAATATAATTTATTCAGTTTAGGCTACAATAATTGAGCACTTATGAATGTCACTACGCCATCGGTTCGTAAGTCTATAAGGCGGGAGACCTTGTACTGAGAAGAACCGGCAAGAAACTCAGCAAGGGCATTTCTTTTCTCCCTTTCTCTTACAGCGTCCAATTAAAATATTGGAAAATCCCCTCCCTATCATAAAAGGACACTATCTATTACAAGCATAAAAAACATGAAATATAAAGCACAAGCACAACATAAAAAAGTATCTAATATAAAAAAAGACAGTTTATGTATTCATCACTAAGAAATAATAATATTCTAGTTATAAATATCCTTTTTGCTCATACTATGTACATATTCCGCGTTGTATGAAAAATGTGTCTGGCTTTATGCCCATCTAAAGGCATTTAAACATAATACTGTGGGATTACCCATAAGAGTAATACACTGCCCCTAAGGGTCATAGCAGATCTTGCGAAAACCTTCTAATGCAAAAACAAATTTTCAAGTTGGACTGGTAGTTTCTGAGCAATTTCTGTGGAAACTTTGAATCAGGATAAAAGTAGTTTTTGTCCTTTGTCCCTCCCTACAGCTATCTCAGTACCAAAAATTAATCCTAATGGATGCAAAAAAGTACCTAACATTCAATTTTATTTTCGTTGGAACTCTCTATCGATATAACATCGTTACTTTGTTGCAACGTGAAGACTGACTTAGTGCTATTCTATTATATTCTTAAGACTTATATTACAAACATTGATATTTTGAACTAAAAACACTTCCTACTAACTCTACATACAATCTAGATTTAACCAAAAGGTCCAGTAGGTATTTAGCATGGATTCCACTTCAAGAACCGGCTAAGTTAATTTATTAGTTAATGAATTAATCAGAACAAGTCTTTACTTGTATTTATTAATAGATATTGAGACCGAGGATTGAGATCAATCAATCAATCAATCAATATTATTTATTCAATTTAGGCTACAGTAATCGAGCACTTATAAATGACACTACGCTATCGGCTCGTAAGTCTAAAGGGCGGGAGACCACCGGCAAGAAACTCAGCAAGGGCATTTCTTTTCTCCCTTTCTGTTACAGCGTCCAATTAAAATATTGGAAAATGGGAGGATCCTTTCCATTACAAACATAACAAAACATGAAGTATAACGCACAAGCACAACATAAAACAAAATATCTAATTGCAAAATATTAAAAAACGACAGTTTATGTATTCATCACTTAAAAATAATCAATGTCTTACAGTATTGATAAACAAAACAAAAAAGTAAGACTAAATAATAAGAATACAAAGAAGTTTACAAAAGCAGACCAGCCTCCACAGGCGGCACCCGTTCACGAGTATGACATATGAATCAGCCATCGCTTCGCTCAACCATGTTTTAGGGAACGTAACGACCCGACGCACATGCTACCACCGCAGAGACAATTTGAGAGAGCATGACACACTCAACCACTCCAATAGAACTTCGATTGTACTAGTTACGTAACTAGTGGTAAAGGAACAGAATACAAATCCTATTCATATCAAGTGATCACAAGTTTACATTTAACATCACACGGCGAACACACATACTCTGAATTTAAAACTGATTTATAGTTGCTTTTGAAAATATTTAGATAGGAGAAGATTGGAAGGTTCGGAATGCTTTACTACCAAGAAGAACCGGCAAAAAACTCAGCAATTAATCTTTTATACTACAAATTAAAAAACAATATAGCCTTACACTAGGTGATAACACAACATACAATTTAAATTTACATTTAAAAAATATTTCAAATGCCCCAATACAAATCAAATAAAGTTCTAATTTTCCCAAACATTTTTATCATTTATATATTCATTAACTTTGTAATAGCTTTTTTTCATTAAACTATCTTTGACATATATTTTAAATTTATTTGAGGGTAAATTAACCACATGTTCTGGAATTTTATTGTAGATAAATATACTTTGTATTGCGAAAGAGCTATATACCTTCTGAAGACGACATTTTGGAACCAATTTATCCTTATTCCTTCAAGGCAAGCAGCAGTTAAAATATTAATTTCCCTAAATAGGTTCCCTAAGTGAAATTCGAGGTCCTAATTTATAGATTGACCGTACTGCTCTCTTTTGCAAAATAAAGACTGAATCAATATCAGCGGTCTTACCCCAAAGCAAAATGCCATAAGACAAACGGAAAGTCATTTGTAACAAAACTAGGTACTGATCCAAATTTAACAGAAAAACTGCGACGTGAAACCGCTATGATTGTTTAAAAAAGGCTAATGATCTAGGGAACCATTTCCCTGAAAGTTTTGTGTAGAGCCCTTAAAAACTAATCTTTAAAATAAGTCCCTAAACTATAGTGGTCGCCGAGAGTTTCGATTTCACTTCGAGTCCTGAGTGGCGAAGGTTCAGACCGGCATGTACCAATGAGTATTTTTCTTGATTTCTCATGTACTTACATTGATTATTCACACACTGGTTTTTCGGTATAGGTAAAAATCGTGAGGAAACTTGCATACATAAAAAAGACGTATGTGGAGTCCACAACCTGCAATTTGCCCGCGCGTGGACTATGGCCCAAATAGCCCTCGGTAAGGGTAGGCCGTGCTCCAACAGTGGGGACGTATGATAAGACTTTATTTAGTATATTTTGAAATGACATACTTACCCTATGTCGGAAAAAACCTACGCTGCATTCCCAGATCATGCAAAAATTAAAAATATAACTCCGTACCATATAATTACCGAATTCGATTAAATCAATAGTCCTCACCATCAATACCCACTCTCACTTATAGGTAGGTACACTGTCAGTGCATATAACTCTGCTAGACATAGGTAGAGTCTATATTTTGCATATCCTCGCAACAAACTATCCAATTGGCAACACGTCAGTCGGTTTTGATATCTGCACCACATGTATTAAAACGCCAATAGACGGAATAACCACTCACCTCCAAATATACACAAAATCCCAATTCCGAACACTATCGTCATACACAGCCGCTTGCTGACGTAAGGAGACGGCACGGACGCCGTGCGAGGCCTGTCTACCATACTATTTATCAATGAACTCCTTCCTTTCCTCTCTGAACGACCATCGATGCCCGGATGTTCCGCTTGTATTAACTTGTCACTCCGTCCACATAAAATGGCGATATTTCGGTACACGACCAGCGATTCCCGCCACACGCACACGATGCTTGGCCGTGAAATTGGGAATATTTTTAGACGTAAATCTTATGTTTTGTCTGGTACGGTGAATGCCCGTCCGTTGTAAAGCCGGGATCCTTTTGTACTGACATGTTAATTTCGATATAGGTAAAGTGATTTCATCTGTTAACAATTTTTCGTTTGGATTGAGGCGGGGAACAATATTGCTACTCGAAGCGGGTGTTTTTTTCTTAGAGGGTGATGGGCGTCAGCAGGTGCCACTTGTAGTGACGGGCTTATTTTTGGCTTGACATCCCATTTCACGGCCTACTTTCTTGCAGACTTGGCTCATTAGAATTATTATATCATAAAAATATTAATGTAACTTTTCGTAAAAATTAAAAAAGCGTAACTTAGGTTTACTTTAGTCCTATACCCTAGCCATCATCAGCCCATACCTTTACTTTTTGATCAGCTCTCAAGTAGGTAATAAAATCGTGATCTTTGAATCTAAACGGGATTCCAAATTTGAGATTCTGTACTCTAAGGACCCACGTACCCACCTGATAATAAAGAAGCCAGTGAACTTGCGCACCGAGGGTTCCGGAAAGAGTAAACTGTATTGGGACAAACTTAACTTTGCCGTTGGACAACTGTTGTCCCTATACATCGACATAGGTCGCGGTTAGTTTACCAACTGCAAATTAGTTTATAATTGCAAAAGAATTTTTTTTTGATGTAACAACTAATTTACGGTATTCAGATATTTATGTGTGCTACGTAGAATTGCTTCTTGTGAAATTTCATGATTCTAGGGCACATGAAATACCCCATTGATTGGGATTTGTTTGTGAATGTCAGAATATTCAGCAAAAATGTCTGTATTTCAAGGGACAGTAGGACTTAGTAATACCTTCACGCGTTCCTGAGAAAAAGGGTCTTGACAGACAACAAAGTGATTCTTTTAAGGTATCCTTTCTTCCTTTAAAGATACGGATCCGTAAAAAGCATGTGTAAGAAATCATTTGCAAAATATTACCTAACGAAGAAAATCCTAATAAAATCAACCATTCCATCAATCAAGCACCAGAACCATTTTTGCATTTTGCTCTTACCAGCAGCGGCTCTGCCCGGTTCGGTTATCGGCGTGGGCTTTCTTCTCCCTATACCTATACCTGGTAAAAATGTTTGCATTAGCAAGCTAAACCTGTTGCAATAGGTCGTCCACATGAAATTCGGCTATAGTTGCGGAAACTTTTGAGTTTTGTGGGATTCAAAGTAGCCTGTAGTCCTTTTTAGTCTCTTCAGTTATCTTATTACTTTATGGCGCGCTTAATTTTCTTATCACTTTCTTATCCAGCCAATACTGTATTGTACACTCTACAGATTCCCGCCGTAGCCCGCTGGAAGATTTTGAACTTTTGTACCAGGACTGCTTTAAGTGTCCACCACGTCCTCGCAGCGACCCTTCCTATGTCATGAACGACAGGCTGCAGGCAATGGATGAAGCTCGTTTTAGGCTTGTCTAACTTTGCCGTAGGTATAAGCCACGGAACCATGTAAACCGGACTCAGAATCTGTTTGCAATTAGTGTAAACAAAAATGACCTTGACACGCGTCTTTCGCTTTGTTAGTCTATGCAACATATACATAAATACGTATAATATTTTTCTTTGTAAATTTGGAATTTTGTAGATTTAAGGTTTAATCAGTGTCGTGATTTGCAAACCAGTCAAAGAATGTGACAATAAAGGTGATCATGTATTTTAATGATTTATGATTAAATTACCAGAAAAAGTAAACATTAAGTATAGTTAGGTTACGTTTACATGATTTGCACAGAGATTTTGAGTCAGGTTTACGTATGTAGTTCTATAACTGCAGCTTAACCCAAAGAAAACTTCTATGGATTTCGCTCTGAAAATTATTTTATCTTAATTCAAAAACGCCTGCCCGTTGCAGACCAAAATTACAGAGCTTGAATATGTTGTACCAATGGCAGACGTAATTCTGTACTACCTACTACAACTACAAGTAATTTCCCATGGCGTTTATCCGCTATTGCACAAAATGGGTTTCGTGTATCAAGTTCATGCTAAGGCCCATACATGAAAATTTATTTACAGAATGTAATATTTTCTTAGTTTTTTCAGAAATTTCGCTACCTATATGACCATGACGATATTATAGTCTGCTCTAAAGAGTTACTTTTGCCTCGGCTAGTTCATTTCCTGCAAGGCGTCTTCCAACATATAATAATAATAATAAAATTAAATTAAAATTGCAAGGTTGTCAAAAGTGTATGTAGGTAGATACGTACAATATGAATTCTTGCAACTATTGCCTATAACATTCGATACTAAAACAACTCGATGATAACCTGGAGAAATAAAAGTAACTTTGACATATGTACCCATTACCCACACTGCACCTACAAGTTTTACGTATATTTTTGTACAGAATCCTACAAGTTTGTAAGTTTTGGTTACTCGTCCATGAGTCGCACACCCGTAGGTACCAGAAAACCACAATGTCAGTGTCCGCGTTGCGTCAGTTTCCGCCGGCGACGTCTTGGCAACCACACAACTCTTGCACTTCGTGTAAACTTCTTCGCTGGAACTGATGTACACTTAGGTAACAATAATTTATTGACCAGAGTTTGGACTGTCGTAAGCGAATTTTTATGTAGTTTGTCATTGTAAAATATTTTTAAACACCCGAGTGAAATCGAAAATATGCCAGTCCTTGTATTCACTCCAGTAAAGGTATATTCTTAGTTTACATTATGAACCCTTTAATTAAGTATATTGAATTTGAAAAACATTACATTTTCCGTATACCCACTGTATCCCACCAGTGGGTAGAGGGCGAGATTATGTTTTCCCGTGCACCCACCGGGCTTACCCACCAGTGAGTGCAGGGGGAATTCATAAAAACGCTCGAAATTCCCTATGGTCCGTGGGGAATTGTGAAAACCAATAGAAATGTATTCCCCACGGCTCAACTATTATTTTTCTAAAAGCTACTAATATGTTTGCAAGTGAAATTGGCGAATCTGTTTTAATTTGCCAAAAATTGCGCACTTCTAAATGTTGCAGATATAGTTATTATCCGACTGTGGCGAAGACAAAAAATTGGGTTATGTGTTTCATCTGTAAGTATGTATATCCTTTGAATTGTGTACGTCGAAATGTGTATGGGTCGGTGCTGTTTTTTTTCAAAACTATTTATTTTTAA
Organism: Apoda limacodes; assembly: GCA_946406115.1. Lineage (NCBI taxonomy): Eukaryota > Metazoa > Arthropoda > Insecta > Lepidoptera > Limacodidae > Apoda > Apoda limacodes. The sequence goes on from OX291542.1 coordinate 17,489,529, forward strand.
ATATTTTCTAATTGTATATGGGTAGGTGCTGTTTTTTATATACTATTTTTTAATTTTTTTGGAATAAGTATTTAATATTTTTAAATATGTTTCAATATTTTAAACTTTTTATAATATTTTTATATTATTAATAATTTTTCTCAATGTTTTTTAAATACTATTTTGGATGCCATTGTCAAACTCTAAAGGCGTCCCGGCGTCACTTCAAAGAAAAAAACGATCGTATGAAGTCATGACACAACGTTTTACCAATAAGAAAGAAAGTATTATCCTACTAAATACAAAATCTATTTTTGAAAACATTCTGTATGACTTTGCAGGTATTTGACAGCTGTGAAACTAGAAAGTGCTATATCTCCGCAAGTATTTTTTTATACCAGTAAGGTGGCAAAAAAGCACACGAATTTCTTCTTCTAATTTCCTAATTCTAATTTCCCCTCCCAATGGCAGAGATAGAAGATTAAGCTTTCGGTGTTTTTACCTTACTACGGCAAAGCCAAAAGGAAGAGTTGTAATTTAGTAAATTGTTTTAAGATAAGGTACAGTTACACTATATAGTGAAGGACTATTTTCATGTAAGTACACCAATGCAGAGGATTTTCGTTTGGGTGGATAGGTACAAAAAAACGAGTGCCGGCAGAAGTGAAAACCTTTACACACGATTCGCGCTTAACACTCAAATATGTCACAAGACATGTCTTTGACATAGTCAAGGAATAATAATGTTTGTTTATTTACTTTTTTGACGTAGTATATTTGACATCGCAACCTGTCATAGAATTAAAATTCCATTTCCAACCTCCCTGTACAACTCATAATCGCGAATACTAGAAATAAAAATTATAATAGGCGCGGCATTACGGTTTCCGTCTTACGAATTTCCACGATTAGGACACGTGACCTGACGCGAGTTTATCATTTTTTACCGATACCAAAAAAAGTGCACAACGCCGCTAAAGAAGTTTTCACTTCAAAAAAGCCGACTAGTTTTTCTTTACATTAGTGCTAAAAATCAAGAACTTTATTTTAGGTGACAGCTGTCAAATTAGAAGGGCTATATCTCCGTCACTTTTGATTGTATTAAGACTTTTCTTTACAGAAGTTACTCGTTATTAGATCTTCATAAAGACCCTCATTTTGTGTCTGTCGAACTAAACAGGTATATATCGCCGTAACTATTGATCGTTAACTACTAGGATTGGCTAATTGGCAACTTGGGTAAAAAATATGTCTTCTCTCACCAGCCTTCATACGTCCCCACTGTTGGGGAACGGCTTACCCCCATGTGCAGATTGGGGACTTCACATACGTCTTCTTTTTTTTCTTAACGTATGCAGTCTTCCTCACGATGTTTTCCTTCACCGAAAAGCCACTGAATAAATAAATCAGTGTACATAAGAAATTAAGAAAAGATCATTGGTACACGCCGACCCCGGAGTTCGAACCTCCGCCACTTGGGACGTGAAGTGAAATTTAAAGCCCTCGGCTACCACCGACTCCGTTATAACAAATAAACAAATAATAAATTGTATATTACTTTATTTCCTATCCATACTTATATTATAAATGCGCCAGTAACTTTGTATGTCTGTCTCTTACCTCTTCACGCTTAAACCACTGTACGGATTAAGATGAAATTAGGCATGTAAATAGTCTGAGTGCCGGGAAAGGACACAGGCTATATGAAAACGTCAAGTGTGAGTCGGTTTTTTCTACGTATAATTCTTGTTTACGTGTGTTTGTCTCGGAATTCCTAAACGGCTGGAACGATTTGGGTGAAATTTTGTCTAAATATTTTAATGGGTTCCTGGATGGTTTGAAAACACAATTGGATCCGTTAGATGGCGCAACAGCTGGTGATTCACTGATCTTCTCCTAAACGGCAGGAATGATTTTGGTAATATTTTTTGTGTATGTTCGAGTGGGTCCCTGCAAGGTTTGATGACACAATTGTACCCAGTAGGTAGCGGTGCAGTCGGTGTGTCAATGATCTTCTCCTAAACGACAACGATTAAATATACGACAATGATTTCAACATTCGCTCATATCACAACATATGATCACATCACAAAACTTCAATCATTGTGAAATTTGTGACTTGTTAACGACACATTACATAGAACGTAAAAAACACATCGAAAAGGCTAGCTTAAAAGGCTTCCCGCCAATATTACTGCGATCGAAGATTTGGAGATAGTTTGTAATTTAGTTGGATTAAGATATTGTGAATAATATATATTTTACTTACATCAATAAAGGTAATCAAATAATAGTACATTACAACCGCGGCATACCCGGCGGATCGTGAGAATGCGGGCAGAGGCATAGCTTTAAGCAAACCTAGAAAAAAAATCGTACAAAAAAATTCCTGAAAAAGGCTTTAAATAAGTTTACTTGTCGTAGATCTCGACATTTTGTATAGGTATCATATAATTTTTTTAATGTATTAGAAAGTCATTTTTGCATATTAAAGGAAAAATCGAACAGAATTAAATAATAGTGCCTTTTTTTTAATAAAAAAAATAAGTACCTAAATACGAGTAAAATTTATTGAATGCAATATGAAAGTAATGCAGGCGTGATTTGCAATTTTGAACCTTATGTGAGCACGCGTGTTGAACTGACTCTAGCTTGCTTATGTTCTTTAGTCTACAGCGCAGACGTAAAGTCCCGCTCTATTTTCTTTCTCACTGCAGCGACGCCTGTGTTTTGCGCTACGTAAATTTGAGATAAGAACAAAGCTTATTTTTATTCTGTATTTGGTGCAACTCTGTGCTTTACTGTGACAGCACACTTTTAGTTTTTTTAGGACTTATACTATTAATTATAAGTGTGATCGTCTTTATTACAGCCGTATAAAGCTATGAAAAAACGCTCGTCAACAAGAGTGAGCAAATCAAAAATAAGTTAAACATTTCGTTTTGACCGGATTATCATGAGCATTGACGAACCCGGTCAACTTTGGAGCGATGTAACAGCGTTTTAAATCAATGAAATTAACAAAAATTACAGAGAAAAAATTTCCTCAAAAGATCATCTATAAGATTGGTCTGAGGTAATTTTTATGTAAAATGTATAAAAAAAAAGTAATAGAGCAAGAAACAAAATTTTTATAAAATTTTTCTCCCTTTTTTGCTTATAACTTCTTTAATTTTTAATTTAGGGCAAAGAGTTACTAAACATATTTGTAGGCAAAACAATTTGCTACAAATTATGCCTTTACGAATTTTTTGTAAGACGCATATTTTCCGAGATATCGCGAAAAAAGGGGTCAAGACCCCTTTTTCCAAGATGGTAGCCGGATGACAAGGGTGGCGATCCCTCAAACTTGAGGTTAAGCTTCAATTGACCCCCCACACATGTCCCAAAAATAAAACTGCGTCCTCTAACAAATGCAAAGCTCATGTAACATTTCAATGGACTATGTATCGATATTTCAGATAAATAAAACTACTAAATTCCTAGGATTTGAGAAATTACTAGACTTTACCAGCGGCTTCGTCGGCACTTAATTAGGCTATCGGCGTAGGATTCCTACGGCAACGCCTTGATTAGTGAGGAAATTTGCTATAACTGTGGGAACTGCGACATCCACTTGAAAAAAGGAAAAACTTGTTCCCGTGGGAACTTTTAATTGGGATAAAAAGTATCAAATATCTATTTTTATCTGTTCAGCTATGCGTAAACTTTGCTCAAACGAGCGAGGTCGATGGCGTATACCCCAGGTTTAAATATTTTATACGATGAAAATTCTGCTATAATGTTACTTATATTGCGTGTAACGGAATTTGCGTAGAATAAGCGTAAAGACTTGGCATTACGCACACTAAATATAATTCTACATTTAATATAATTCTGCACACATAATTAAAACATAAATAGTCAAAATAAAATTTTATCAGGAATTAAAAAAAAATCACAGCATCAGAATATTTAAGAATAATATATAACTGGTCGGACATAACATTTGTCACAAATTGTTTCCTACAACATTTTTATGAATCTGACTGCAGAGTTCTTACTAATCTTTCTTAGGGTTGCCTCAATGGGCTAAGAGGTAATCCGTTAGGAAATGATAACCGACTCTGTTCAATATTCAATATAATTTATACACACATAATAAAACATAAACAGTCACAATGTCTTCAAAATAAAAAGATATTAATAATTTCAAATAATTTACAATATCTTAAGGCTAGGGTATAGGCTAGACCGCGAAAATACGCCGTTTTTGTGCAAATTTTGTGGCTAAGCTATAGCATCTAAATGAAAAAAGTATATGTTATTAAACTTGCTTTTGTCTAGTGCATTACCTTACTGAATGATTTTTATTTATTGTATTTAATGCAATAAAAAATCTGGAAGTGACCGTTGTGCAAATTTTTAAATTTTTAAAGCGTGTTTTGCATTTGCTTGTAATAAAAGTTGGTTAAATAATTAGAATAGGTTGTTATCTAGTGCATAGACTCTAAGTTGTAGCGAAAAGTCAAAAAATGTAACTACAAAACGGTAATAACGTTAAATTCCATACAAAAAATTTAAAGTTTCAAGGCATAAATTACTTAAGAAGTATATAACATATATATCTCATAGTAATGTTTATGACATTATCTAGTGATTTATAGTACATTTATATACACAACGTTAGAATTACAGAAATTAGCTTTCTGGCCTATATCGCCCTCTTAAGAATATTTTAAAATAATAATATAACTGGTCACAAATAAAATTTGTGACAAATTGTTTACTACATGTGTATGAATCTGACTGTACAGTTGAAAGACTGCTTCAAAGAGCTAAGAGGTAATCCGTTAAGAAATAATAACCATTACTCTGAACGTGTTCTTGTATCATTATAATAATTCTCGAATATGTTTTGATGGAAATTTTTAGATTATTTCATTTCTTCACGGTCAAAACACAAAACATACTAAGAATACGACTGCCAGAAGATTTTATTTAAATTACAACAGAATAAATATATTTGTCTGGAACTAAATATCATAGGATGTTTTTGGAAAAATCGACACAGGAAAAACAATGGAAAATATCTCCATCATAATAAACAAATTTTTCGTTTTAAAAATCAACCGTTTATAAAGACAGTATTTATTGACAGAAAAAAACATTAGGAAAGATTAATAATCTGCTCTAACACAGTTAAACATATCTCCAATTTCTAGTCTGTAATAAAATATTATTAAAAAAAAATTATGACAGAATTTGACAAAAACAACAAACTTCTAATAAGTCTAGGGCCCGTATTAATAGTCTTTTCTAAGTTATATCCGAAGTAATACTTCTGAGAGTCTTACTTGGAAAATTCTATACAATACTTACTGCTGCTATTAGTCATATTTACCAGATTTTCAAAAACAGAAAGTCATTTAAAATTAATTGGTTATCATAAATGCCTTCCGTGTTTTTTAGTACCTTAAACCTGCCTGCCTCTGTTATGTAGAATGTTACTTTGTTTAAGCTACGACTATTAATCTGGGCCTAGGAGTCAGTCAATCAATAAGCCGTTAGCAGTCTACTGATGGACATAGGCCTCCCTAATGAACACCACTACTTTCAGTCCTCCGCCTTTCTCATTAAAATAGAGCGTTATAATAAACCCGATTAGAGAAGTATCATCATAAACAAAATTACTTTGTATAATAATTTAATTTGTACAGCGTAAACAATCTTTCATTCAGTCTGCCATCGAATGAGTCTACACAAGGCAATCGTTATTTTGTGAAATAAAAATTTTATTGACTATTACTAAATATGAACTAATTATTGTAAAGTAATCTATCGTATCTCGCATCGTGGTGAACTGAATGTATCTAAAATTAAAAATAATCAGTCTAGCACTGACAATTTTAACAAAACAATTTTGATCCCATTTGTAGAGCATTTTGTGTCAACTCTAAAATTAACTGTATAGATAGTCCCGCTAGCTATTAAGTTATCCTAGTCTTACTCCTACCCTTTTAGAAATGTAGATCACTTGATTAAAATTAAAGAGAATCAGCACCAAATTACAATATTCCACTTTCACTCATGATGAAGTATTTCTACTTAGTACTTACACAAAATTGTTCCATGTTAGGTTAGCACGTTTTAAGTTTGTAATAACAAATTTCTACGAATGTCATACCGCATGTTTTTTACATATTGAAAAGCACTTTCAGGTCCTCGATAGATAATTTGGATTGGTTGGTATTCTTTGCGCCGGTTAGTACGTTAGCAGCTAATTCTAGTTTGGCTTCTTGCAGCTTCCTTATACTTTGCTCCACGGTGTCCACGCACATGAACCTGTCACATAGAATAATACTTTTAACGCAAAGTACTTAGAGCGCGCCCCGCTAGGTAAGTATATTATCTTACATATTGGCGACTATTAACAATATTTAAACTCAATATACATTTAGGGCTGTCAAATGTTATGTTGTCTTGATAATTTATTATATAAACGAAATAAATTGTCAAAAACGTGTACATAATGCATCACGTGAACTAGTGAAATACTCTATCTAACCGTTATTAGGTTCATCTGGAAATATATTCAGTACCGGACCCGTCGCCACCGCACACTTTTGTCGCCTGTTTTTCGCAAATATGACTTATAGATAAAACACGAACAGTTCAACACGGGTAAAAGGCAACATTTTCAGTGAAGCAATAGCAGCAAAAACCTTTGTGTTAACTTCGGCTGTTTAAGGACTCTAAATAAATATAGATAGTCGATCCATATCCTACCATAAAAGTATATATTTGTGAAATTCGGTTTGTTATTGGTTAACGTCATCGCAACGGAAAAACTAATTAAGCCCATTTTTGGTACAGAGATTGTAAATGTAAAAATTAAGTAAAATAGGCTGCTATTTATTCAAAACTTTCTTCATACAATCAAGGACAGGCCGTAAATATCCCACGCCGATAACCGAATTTAGCGCAAGCGAAGCGACGGGCAAAAGCTAGTACCTACGATGACGTTAGGCGGTCACGAAGACTGTCGACAAAAGTACGTATTACACGACGGAATGCAAAAGAAACAGTAGTATATGACATCATTAATTTCACTCATCAAACATATTTCATCGTCCGGTATTTAAAAATAAGCATATGTGTCATTACGTTAATAGAGATGTTTTAGAAAGTCATACAAGCGTGGCCAGACAGCGCTTGCCAAGTTTATACATGGAAATGCATACAACAATGGACGTCCTGGCATGATCGAAATAGATGTAGGTATTGTAATCAGTAAATAGACACAGGTAACTCAAGATTAGATCGTAGCTCAAGTTGACCAGAAGGTGTACGTAATTTGAGTTGCAAACTTGCGATTGTAAATCGATGTTCTCTTGGCTCACAAGCGCCACCGAGTCGTACGTGCATCTCCACTGTTAGTGAGCCGATTCGCCGTATCGTTTTATGTACGTAGGTACAGTTTCTGTGACTCCGTGACTCAATCGAGTAAACAATTTAATAATAAATAAATATTTTTGGACATTACACACAGCGCCGTCTGGCCTCAAAGTAAGCAAAGTTTGTGTTATGAATACCAGAAAACGGATACAAATACATATATATTACTTTTTTTTTGTAAATACATGCATATCATACATAAATACACCCAGAAACAAGACAACCACAAATGTTTATCACATAAATGATATAAAACAATATATTAAAAATATATATACATACATAACCACACGCCTGTTTCCCAAAGGGGTAGGCAGATACCAAATACTGCCTCTCCTACTCCTTAAAGCTTTTTAAGGTTTAAAAGTTCATGGTCCTTTCCGTATTTTTGTAATACCGGACTGTAAAAGTGGGAGTGCTTTGGTGTATTGTTGAAGTAAGTGCCGTTCTGTAGACGGTACCTTAAGGGAAAAATCGATATACTTCAGATATTTCCATTCCTTTATGTCTTATGGCATTTTGCTTTGGGTTAAGGCAGCTGATATTGATAGTCTTTATTTTGCTAAAGAAGGTATTAGCTATAACTATATAAGGAAATTGTTATTTTAACTGTTCTTTGTCAATATATTTACACTTTTTTAAAAATAAGCATTTTTAAAAATAGTGACCTACACTGCGGTAATACAAGGAATGAGGATAAATTGTTCCAAAATGTCTTCAGAAGGTGCATTGCCTTTTTGCAATACAAAGTATATATTTTTAACAATTAAATTCCTCAACAGGTCTTTAATTTGGCTCGAAATAAATTTAAATGTACGCCAAAGATATAGCTTAAAAAAAAACAGTATTAAATAGTTGAATGGTGAGTGAAAATGATTAAAATGCTTGGAAGAATCAGAACTTAATTAATTGTATATTTTGAAATAAAAGCATTATATACTATAAAATGATCTAGTGTAAGACTATATAAAATTAAGTGCTTTTAATATTAAATTGAAATTAATATTATAAAAGAAAAACTTCTCAGTTTTTTGCCGGCTCTTCTCGGTAGTAAAGTCTAATTAAATCTTGACGATTCAAAAGTGGTGTTTAAAAGTCAACTTGAACAAAAATACTTTAGAGTTTTAGCTGTGCATGGTCTTTGCTGAATTGTATTATATTTTTAGTTTAAGTACTTACCAGTAGATTGGCTAAAGTATTTGGCGTATTATTGAAGTAAGGACCGTCCCGTAGACGTGGCACTCCAACATCACAGAAAAGGTCTTTGCTGTATTATTTATGTACTCATTAGTACACGTAACAGTGCTTGTTCTTTGCTGTATTGTTGGAGCAAGTACCGACCTGTAAACGTGACAGTGCTTGGTCTGTCCGACGCGATAGATGCGGTCCTGCGCCTGTTCTTCGAGCTGCGGGTTCCAGTGAGGGTCGAGCAGCAACAGATGGTTAGCACCCACAAGGTTCAGACCCACGCCACCCGCGCATAAAGATAGCAGCATCACCTGGATACGAGATTTGTTTGTAGCAAAGATTTACTTAAACAGTTGATTTTATTTTTTTACTACCTTTTGGTTTAAATTTGGTAATGGACGTGGGAGTCCTAAAGGAACTTGGTAATTATACTTAATTGGTAGTTCCTTATAATGAAATTGGGTTATAATTATTCCGGCGCGAACTTCTGAATTTTCCGGGATAAAAAGTAGCCTTCTCCGTCTCTTCAACTAATCTTGGCAAAATTTCAGGTCAATTGGATACTTCGTTGCGGCGTGATTGCGTAGCAAAAAAAACAGACAGACAGACAATTTCGGATTTATAAAGGATGCGGTGACCGCTTAACATCAGCCGGCCCGTTAGCTTGTTTGCTGCCTTAGTGGTATAAAAAAAAGAGTATACGTATTAAATAAGTTTCGATAGTGCGTTGTATTTTTCGAAAAAGACTACGTGTGACTTTTATCTGATCGCGTATTTTCTCCTTTTGAAAATATACAATCACATGGTTAAAATTGATGTAAATCATAGATGAGAATTAAGAATTAGGATGAAATGCATGATAATGATTTGATAATATAGAGTTCAGTTCATGTTAAACCTACGATACATATATCAGGTTCGAATTTATGTGTTAATACAAGTATACAGTAAGACTGAAATAAAAGATCATCAATCTTCATACTATACATAACAGTATTGCACGAGCATGGTGAAACGTTTTCACAGAGCTAACATGAAATATATTTTTTATCAGATGTGATTCAAAAAGAGCTGGTTGGTTCCTTGTAAGCAGGGATTAAGTTGCACTTTAAATCCTTGGGTATGCGAAGTGATTTTAATTTGGAATGCGGATTATAGAGATCGCTATGCTTGGGATTCTACTCTAGAATCCTTCGCCCCACTCTGTATTTAAAATAGCGCTCTCGCCGTAAACATATTATTATGCTCCCTTGTGATACAATCTACTATTTCTCTTTTAACTAGCACTATTTCAATGTTTGGTAGCAGAGCGCAATAGTCTTCCAAAAACGAAGGAGAAGAAATAACTATAACAACTTCCTCTTGACTTCATAATAATCATAACCTAGTGGTATCTCTATCTGACCTTGACATCTGACTTTGGGTCATTGATTGCTTGTATGAGCGGCGGTCGCGCCGGTACAGGCACTTGGCCGCTAAGTGTGACGCAGCGCACGCGCTCCTTTCGCAACTCCTGCTCCACCAGACGCAGCACCGCTGTCCACTGGGAGACCACCACTGCCTTATCACCTGGACAGCGGACAAGAATGTTTTAGGTAGGAGGTAACTGGATGAGGAAGACACAAGACCGGAAGAGGCAGCATGCATCAACGATGGACTAGACAGACAGACAGATTAACTAATTATACATAATACTAAATATTCCTAAACATTAAAAACAGTGTCATTTGGTCCCATGAAGGCTATGTTTACCAGATAACGGGCATAAATACTTATATGTTTTTTTTTTGTTAAATATTATACATAGAAAACACCCCGACTCGAGAGACAAATACAAATGATCAGTTCATCACATGAATGCTGTCCTGTGCGGGGATCGAACCCGAGGTTCGGCAGGTAGTCACTACTACCAACAGAGCCACGGAGCAGTCGTTAATGATGTAATAAGTGCAGTAGGTAAAGGAAGACTTACCCTTGTTCTTGAAGACGTTATCCCGGAGGCAGTCCATTACATCCTTGATCTTAGAAGAAAGCCTGGTTAGATTAAACACTGGATTGTTGACTGACAGCACTGAACGGATCGCCTCGGCTACCGATGTGCCCTCTTCTGGAGTCTCTTGTTCTTCTGTTGGTTCACTCTGTTAAGTTAAAAAACAGGTTAAAACCTGTGTTCATTGGATACCAAAAATAAATTTCTACCGACAGTTTCCATTAGACAAGCATCAAACCCGCCTACACAAACTACATCAGCAAAACATTATCATCCACCAAACTTACAAAGCTTTTATGTAAGTGCACGGGGTCTTATCCCAAACAAAACAGAAATGATTTAAATTCATATCAATAGATGGCGTTGTGTGTATCGATTTGTTATTTATGTTGTAATTTTATTAAAAAAGAAAAGTAACCGACCCTTAAAAAATATTGTTTTAAGCTCAAAATGTCCCTTAAGCTAACAAAAATGAAGTAATGGGCGCCTTTATTAAATATTCGAAATTTTACATAAATTGAATGAGGTCGTTGTACTTTAAGCTGCAATAAATTGAACTACGTGCCGGTTTAGTTAATAAATTTTCACTATTAATTGATAGATGACGCTGTTCGCATATTCTGAGTTTGACAGCGACACACAACAGTGTCACTGAACAATATGAATAGGTGTAAGTACTTACCTAAATTAAAAAAGAAAATTTGGTATCTATCCATCTTAATACTTAGATATATTATAAAACAAACGCACGCAAGCGTGAACTTCAACCTCAGTACAATTTGTTTCTTTTAGTTTTATCCTGGGTCGAATGCGTCTAAGTTCTAAAACAATTGTTTTGTGAAAAGGATAGCTCACTTTTGAAGAACAGCATGCCATCGCACAAGTGCACCTACTTTAGATTTGAAAACAATTTAGATAATAGCGCTTACATTTTTAACCAATTTAAGAAAAGGGAGGTTCTCAGTTTGACCCGTATGTTTGTATGTATGTTTGTCCGTGATTATCTCGCGTTTGGCTGAACCGATTTTGATACGGTTTTCAGAAAAGTATTTGTTACATTCTGTAGAAGGTTTTGATATACAACAAATGGATACCCCGTGACATTGTCGTTTGCATCGATCCGTTAATAATTAAGCGATGAATTAGTTTAACTCGACCGATTTTTGTCAAAATTTTAGGACACTTACGAGCAAAAACTAGTTAGTCACTTACATAAACAACGATATTTTATAAACTAGTAAAACAGAAAGTAGTTATATGAAAAGAAGTTTTATTTTATTCATAAATAATTAAATACGCTTTAATTTTTCTTTGACTTCACAGATATCATGAGTTGTTTAGGATATATTGTCGTCTAGTTAAGTGACTAGTAATTAATCGACTTCAAAAAAGAAGGAAGTTCCTTAGTCCTCGAAATCTTTTTTATGTATGTTTTCCGATTACTCGAAGTCGCCTTGACCGATTCGGAAAATTCTTGTTTGTTTGAAAGAGTATACTTCCCAGATGGTCCCATGGTCATCAGGTCAGGATATAATGATGGAATCCTGGAGAAATCGAGGGAACTCAAATTTTTATAGGCACACTTGAATTGATTAGTGTACGAGAAAATATGCCAATAGGTCACTTAAAAGTAGGGATGTTCCAACTAGTCGGTAAAGCTGACCATCCAGCCACTTTCGTAGACGGCGACAAGTTGGCGACTATTCGGCAAAGAGCGCCGACTAGGACTGCGACTGGGAGAAATTGTCTGTGGTCGATCGAACATTTAATCATAGAACCTAGCTGAGGTATCAGGGTTGGTTGACATTATTGGTTGTTCATACTCGTAGTATTTTCTGTTTTTCCCTGCCCACCATGAGAAATTATCATTTGGCACTGCTTACACTTGATTTAAAGGTAATCATTGTACAATTGTTCTAAAAAAAATCAATACATGAAACTTTCTTTTACATAAAATCACCGCAAAAGCAAAAATCAAGAAACAATGCGAAGTCACAGTTTATAAAATACTACACCTACTAGGCGAAGTAAACAAAACATGTTTCGATCGACCCGCTGGCAGGCGGCGTAGTCCTGGGTGTACGCAAAAAAAAACCGCAAATCGATGTAGAGTTTAGCCGTATTAACAGAAGCAGCAGGGTACAGTACAGTTCCACATAAGTATCATAAAGATCTGAAGTTTAAGAAACCGTCTCACATTGCAATATTCAAAAATTCAAACAAAATACTACATTTTAATATTTTCCAAATTGCTTATGGGAAATTTTTTGAGGAACTGCGGCTCAAAATTATTATTTTGCCCTAAAGTACCTGTGTGCCGGACGGCTAAAATCTACATCGATTTGCTGTTTTTGAGCGAAATTGCCGTTGTACACCTGCCACTAGTGGTTGCGACTTGAAGTCAGTTATTCTAACTTGGCTTTCGGATAGAAATGCATATGCATAGCATAGGTAAATGTTGCTTACTAGACCCCCTAACCACATGACTAAGTAACCCACCAGACTAATAGCTTAGAACAACGTTTCAAGAATCAATCCTAAGCTGGTAACTTTTTCAACTGACACATTTAGTAAATTAAATCAATAGATAGCTGATATCGATTTCGTACCTCAGTTTAATGTATGGAGCTACCCCTAAATATTTTTTCTTAATTTCATTACAAATCTGTTTGGTGGTTCACATAAGACTTTCCTGTAAAATTTCATCACAATCTACATATGCAAAGATAGCGGAATTAATAACGCTGTGACATACGGATAGACGGAAGTAGGTATATGATGGATTTATAAGGGACCTTTCTGCCATTTGGCTATGGAACCCGAACAAAGACCACTAAATTAATTTGTATTCAATAGTGAGGTACCAATAATATAATTATGCATGTTCATTAATATATGCATGTTTATATGTATCATTATTATCGTAGGTACCTACCTACGTACCTACCTTTTTTAAGATTCACCTTCCTAAAGTAATTATTGAGCCAACTTAGAATAAAAAAATATAGGTATTTACCCGTCAAGATCTTTTAGGTATGTAAAAAAGGAAATTTCCTTTTGATTCCTTTTTCCACTGACGCGCGCCGTGTCAGTGAATTTGATCACAAAACATCTGTCATTTAATAATAATTTAACCTTTGGGTTTTTTTACATCCGTGCGTTTGGTGAGAATCGTTTCATTAATAAACTATTTTAAATTATAAACCAGCCCAAAAAATTGTTATAAAATTTTATGCCCCTAAAATATATTTTTTCCATCATCATAAAAGCTTCCATCATTACATATTTTTAATCTTAAACCTCAATACCAAATTTTCTGTTAATTACCTGACGCAAACAAAGGAATTCGGTAGAAACTTTTAAACACATTTGACCCCCTAATCCTTACGGATGTAAAAAACTATAACGAAAAAAATGTACTGCTCCTAACTGTAGCGTTTTAGCTTTCGATTATAATTTTATTATGTACCTACCTACTTTTACATATTTATTAGGTACCTGCCTAGTAATTTTCTTAACTTACATATCTGCATTTCGGATAGTTGCCGATTGGTTATAAAAAATACTGTAAAATAATAGGTAGGTATATATTTTCATGACATATCTTGTTTAATATTATTATTTTAAATTTGAATAACTAGTTAAAAAAAATCTTATTTACTACTAACTACTAACATTACCTAGATAATATTTAATTGACTGAAATCTCAGAGCTTATTACGGGAGGCAAATTTATGGAATTGCAACTCTCCTCTTAAGACCTTTTTTTCTAAATCTTGAGAGGTAAGATGTACTTCCATTTACATTTACATTCCCCAGAAAAAGGCAAGATCCGAGTACTCGAGACTCCGAGTACTCGAGACTTTTTCGCAATAAACGTCCTCGTCTTCCTACTTTATGATAAAAATATGTAGGATCGCGATACGCGATGTTTTGTCGTATGGCTCGATATGTAGCTAGGTATAAGACCGCCATCTATTGACTTCAAAGAACCAGTTACAAATATAACAGTAAGTATTCAACGAGAAACGCTAGATGTCGTAAGCTAAAATTTTCGACCCGCTGCTACTTACGGCATCTAGCGGCTAAACAAAATAGCCCGAAAAATAGCCCGAGTTACGGCGGTCCCATTTCATTGTATGGGATGAGGTATCTGTACTAGTATAGTATTATATAATCTGTGGTAAGTGTTTGAGTTTTCCAGAATTAACGTATATCCAAACATCTTTTTTCATACAAATTGCATTACACTTAAAATCTTTTACTAAAAACATTTTATATTCAAAAATTTGTTGTTATCTACCATAGTCGCAAAACGCATATTCATCCATAAAACACCAGTGAATTAATAAAAAAGAAAGGTTTTCACTTAATTAAATAAATGTATGAAATCAATAAAAACTTTAGTTATTTTATAATTCATTGGCATTTTATGAATAAAAAAGCATTTTGCAACTATGATAAATAGCAATAAATAATAGTAACGCATTTAAAAAAGAAAAATATTTGTTGTTATGAATATTTAGTGCGGTGGTTGTATGGGAAAAATCTGATTCGGATTCAGCCTAACCCATGCTCTGCTTGGTAATTGAATACTAAAGATGGTAATTCTGGACTTCTTTCAAAGGTTGCTGAAATTGGCCAAGATCCGTCTAATTTACATAAGGTACTAAAAATTTTAGTAAAATAGATAATTTTTATAAAATATTTACTAAAGATTAGATTATAACCTTGATTTGTTAAATATAAAACAATATGTTGTATTACTAGGGTACATGCATTAAATTAAGACTAGATTTTTTTTTTTTTGCAAACCTTATTAATATGATTTGATTGAATATGACCCACAATAATATTTTTCTTCAAATGAATTTTAATTTTTTAAAAGAACAAAAATTGTGAGCTTTATTAAAAAACCAAAACGAAATAGGCCGATTGTGACGTCAAAGACTACGACAAGAAAGTTATTGGCAGTTGCATTTCTTATTGTTTTCTTACACTTAGTTAAAATACAGTACTTATACATGATTTTGAATCTCTTACTATATTTTATTCAGTAACTACAAAACCTAAAAAAGGACAATTTTACCGTCACAAAAATGGCGGCGTTTCATCCGCCTAAATAACTTTTATTTATGTTTATTTTTATACCAAATATTTCTGTTTTTCTTAAGCGATTTAAATTTTTCAATGCATCATTTAGCAATGTTGAAGATTGTTTAAAAATATAAAACTAAAACATGCATATTCCCTATTATTTCAAAATTTATCTTTTTGCTACGTTTTTATACAAACAAGTAATTCTAAATTTATTTTTTATCAGCTCAAGGACTTGGTAAGTGAGAAAAAGATCTCACATCACAAGGATCAACAAAATTTGGTCAACAAACAAAAAAGTTTTTTAAAGCTACAAAATGCAAATAAATGCCACGAAAATCACAGGGAATCTTACATTGTCTGTACTAGTGTTAAGATATCAATAGGATAAGTTGACAATGATAATAGAGGACTTACCATGCTCCCACTGCGAGATTCCTCCAGTGTGAGCTTGTTGAGTTCCGCCAGCAGATCTTTGCCACCCGGGTCCTCTTCTATGGCATTAGCATCCTCTTCATTAAGCATAGCTGCTATAAGACCACAATGGCAGCAAACTTGCCGCAACCGCAGCAGTAGCACCAGGATCTCGTGAGATTTTACTGGTTTTGCTCCTTCAAAAGAAAAATCAAAGAATAAATTCCTTATAATAATATAATAATAATCAAAGAGTTGCTAAAGGAATCCTATGCCCATAACCAAATTTAGCGCGAGAGAGCGGCGGGCATAGGTAGTTTCTAATTAATTAAACATGTTTAATGAAACAATAATTATTAAGTCTTAGGAAATGCTTATTATCTATACATAAAGCACGGACGCAAAGCAGGAAAAATTTCGTTCAATAGTCACTATTTGTCTCTGTTGCACGCGCATAATTATTTGCCGTCGCGCTCGCACAGATGCGATGACCGATCGTTGTCAACATAAATTACTAGTATTTGACCACTGAATACTGGCTACACAGTAAAAGATCAATGTATGAAATTCTTTGTGCTTCGCGTCCGTGCTATAGTAAAAGACAAAGTCGCTTCCCGCCGTCTGTACCGATTAACGCTAAGATCTTTTAAACTACACAATGGATTTTAATGCGGTTTTCATCAATAAATAGAGTGATTTCAAGAGGCAGGTTTATAAGTATAGTTTAATATTGTTTTGTCTTAATTTGTTGAAATTCGACGATATTTGTTTAGGATTTCGGAAAAATCATGCCGTCTGGGAGCTTTACATGGCGTGCGCAGGCTAAACCTCAAGATATACATCAAAATAATGTACATACTATACAAATATAGCCCTGCAAAAAAGTCAGCGATGGCATACATTTATATCCTAAGTTTACTCACAATAACCGATTTTATCTTTTCAAAATTGTGACGAAATGTTTAGGTTACTTGGAAAGCTATTTTGATCATTATAGTATTGATCTCTTCCCCTTCGAGGCCCTTACTTAATTAATGAACGACCCTCTTACCCTGTAAGGCGATCATCTTCTTGTGCATTTCTGCGTATGCGGTATCTTTGCCTGAAGGTAGAGCCAAGGTCGCGCCTGCCTGCTTCTCCGCTCGCTGGTGCAGGAATTGAGCAAACAGCGTCTTTGAGAACACCAGCACCTGGAGGAATTACCAAGAAATTATTTATGATGAATTAATATGAAAAGATCGTTAGTTTATCCAATCCAATTAAAGTTTTGCTCCTAGTTAACATATAGGAGTAAAAAGACTCGCTTCCCATGAACTTTGCATTAAATGGACAAACTTTCAGTATTTCTACATTCTTAATTGCATTCACTCAAAGATCAGAATACTAGAGCGGCAGCATTTCAATTTTATAAACGTTAAGAGCCTACGGATTTGTATTAAGCAATATTATAATAAAATTTTAGGTAAATTATATTTACCCTTACGGAAATAAATCAAAAATTGGCGAAAACTTGAGGCAACTAATTGGTACAACTACTTTACAATAGGTGGCGCGCGAATCGTTTTAACAAATAAGTGTCTGTTAGTATTGTTTTTAAGTTTAGGCAGTTCGTGTGTTGTCCTAACCCACGTACATAAGACAAAGTTTTGTTATAATCATACGTTGTTTTGTAACGGAACTGTTAAAAGATTTTGGAATGGCAAAAACGTACCGAAAGCGTGACGATTTAATCATGGTCAAGAGAAGTAGCTGGCTGCAATTTTGTGAATATAATGCTTAGAGGCATAACTAAAATAACAAACGCATTAATATGCTGGGGAGAAACCTTCTGGTAGACGTTCATTTCATCAATGGTGAGCGTAACGTGCCGCTGGTGTGCAGTGCGCTGCGGCAGACAGGCGAGCTGGCCGCGCTCCTGCAGCTGCACCTTGGTGCGCCGCAGCAGGATGCAACTCATCACCGTGTTCATGCGGTCCTGGCCACCCAGACTTTTGTTGTCTATCCATTTCTTCCACATCTGAAAAAAAACCAGAGATAAGTTAGATAAGTCTTTGGCTGCAGTTGGTTCAAAACACTATAGTCTGTGGCAGTATGATCGCGCATGCAAAAGTCTGATAGGGATTACTGGTGTACATTTTATGTAAATAGTGGCCTTTACTCGCAACATCACTCGCGTGATAACAATAAATTGGACAATCTGTTTAAGCCGATGAATTTCCGCTAGCTAAAAGGGTCAGAAAGCTAAAGTTGCAATAGGCTGCCCACGTGGCTTTGAGAACCGATAAATGACGGGAAAGCAAGGTTCTTTTGTCATCGTTTACCGGAGTTTGTTGTTTGTTTGGTGGATGTACATGTTAATTTTCATTTTTGTTTTGAAAATCTAAATGGGTTGACTATGTCCAGCAATAACAGTCTAACGTCTGTTGATGAACTGTTAATGAACTATACAAGAAAGGCGAAGTTTTTCTACAGCGCAACTAAACTAATTAGTAATTTTTGATATTTGCAAACTTACAGTGAGATCATCGAAGGGACTGCACTTTAAAAATTTGAGCAGAGCGAAGAGATCCAGGTCTTTGTTCTGCACGGGCGTCCCTGTGAGGCACCAGCGGCGGCGACCGCGCAGCGCGCTCACTGCGGCCGACGTCGCCGATTTGTAGTTACGTACTATATGGGCCTCGTCCAGAATTATGCGTCGCCAGTTAATTCGCATCAGGACACCATTCTAAAAATGTTTTAAGCAAAAGCAGCTTACTAAATAAAAAAGCGTTTAATGCATTCGTATACACCGTGTTAGGAAATTATGTGCCAAAACTGAAATGGGTGACATTTAAAGAATAAAGACCATATTTGACTCAAAAACGCTATGAAAAGTTTAAAGTACATTCGGAAAAAGAACAAGGGAGACATCAATTCTGGACTGCTACTAAATTTAAAGAAAAGAAAACACTTTTCAGGATAAAAAAGGCAACAGTAAATTCGTATACTATTTTATTTGCAAAGCATGTTATAAAGATAGACACGCAATTAGTCAAAGAATAATTCTTAATTTTTTCAAATATCGATCTGACGATTTGTGGTGTTGCCAAAACCGCACTGGATATAAAAAAAAGGGGCGAGAATCGGGAATAGCAAAAAGGTGGATTAAATAGAAGAACTATTCGAGTCTAACGAATCATTGGAAGATGATGATGATCACATTTATTAGGAAGTGGTTAGTACTTCCGTATAACTAGCTGCAGACGCTAATGAAACAGATCCTCACCACTTCTCTAAACACGGCATTCCAATCACCAAAAACATCAACTTTCGTACAAAATGAATTTACCCAAAAATATTTCGGCTACATACCACATTTGTACATCAGTGATTGATAGTTACAAATTTAAGTAGGTAAATAAACGCACCTTTTCATTATCACGCTGCAGTATATTATATGTGGTGACGACGACGTCGTGCGCACCGACGCGGTGCGGGTGCGGCGAGCGGGCGGCGCCGTGGTGCATACACACGGACAGGCTGTGCGCCACGCAGTGCTTGCTCACTTCGCCCGCCCACTGCTGTATCAAGGTAGCGGGACACACAACCAGTGTGCCGCCACGAATTACTACAGACAAACAACAACAAAATAAATGTTTAAGCTATAAATTTTTTTGTTTGTACTAGCTGACCCGGCGAATGTAAGAATAATAACTGTCATAAGAATTCATATTATTTGCGAAGGTTCGGTTTTACAAATCACCGGCAACCCAACGCCGCCGACTGACGACACGACGCCCAGCCGACAGTGTTTCCCGCGATCGCGTCACGTACGCATCCTTGATAAAGACAACTTTTCCCGCCCTGCGCAGAACAACTAATAAAGTTTTATGGCAATTGGATAAATGCTATTTATACAAGTTCGAGTCTGTCTCGCACACAGAGGGTGCCGTTCGAACTTGTTACGTAATTTGTCTTCCACGGCTATCCAATATGGGAATTTCATGATTCTAGATCAACGGAAGTATCCTATAGGGTTTGATTTATTTGCACGTACAAATATGGAGTATCAAAGAGAAAGCATTTGAAGAGTGCAAAAACTTAGAATCAATCTCAATTTTTTACAGCTCCCAGCGACTGTAGACCTAAGTATTTAATATCAATTTTAACTTATTACTTCACGCGTTTCATACAAATAAGTCTTGACTGACAGATAATTTGTTTTTCGACTTTAACTACAATTTAACAATTTTTAGACTTTTTCCTTTACATGTGCTTTAAGACAGGAAGTATTGGAACCTATAGGTTTTGATTCATTTGCAAGCCTCAAAATATATAAATGGCCGTATTTTTTTATTACATTGATTTAGAAGCTAAATTTTTTACAGCTTCAACAGCCTGCAGTCAGTTTGATATTAATTTCAACTTGATCCCTGATCGAGTTTCATCGACATTTTGATTGCTATGCGATATGACTAGAATCTTTCAATTGCAAGGTAACTAGCTTCATAGCGAATTTCATGTTTCTAGGACCTTATAGGTTTTGATTTATTTGCAAGTTTCAAAATATGCAAATGTATTTCATATAGGTAAGGCATTATCGGATTACATTAAAAACATGCGAACAAGCCCGCAGGCAACAACTAGTTCTATTTAAAATCAAATTTTAGGCTCTCTTTTCTATTTATTTCAATATTTATCAATAAGCTATTAATTATACATTCTACTTTAAAATAAGTACGTATTTTACTTGTCCAATCCTTACCTACTTATTAGTACATCAATAACTGGAAAAGGGTTATATTATTTACTGAGTGGCGATTTACGACTTATAAGAAATATATAAAGACTTGCGGTCTAGAAGCAGTGGTGCCGCGATTAGCTGACCGCCTGTCACACAGAACTAAATTGGTTGGTAAAAGGGGGCAGTCCGCCGCATTATGATGGCACTGATTACCTCAGTATTTAATCAGTATAAAATCACAGTAATAACTAATAAAAATAAAGCTATGGATGCATGCCCAAGTAGCACATTAGCGTGAATTATATCCAAAACCAAGCTATATTACAGTCAAATACTGTAATTTAGCTGGAATACAGGATAAGACACGTCTGATTACTGTATTACCCGGATTTCGTACACTGTTAGACAGCACGGCTGACTAATGACTGCATAATGGACAAAAATTCAACATAATGCATTAATGTAAAATTTGAAATCACTGTTGTCCAGACTCTGGCAACATATAAAGCTACTAGCTGTTTTAGCAGACTAAGGCATAGCTGATGAACGCGAAAAAGATACCACCCTTATAATGCTGCGAGCTGTATTAAAGAATCAAATATTACCATTGGATTATATTCGGTGTGGACTAATTCTATTCCGATGCTATTAAATAAGCTTGATAGTAGCTGATTAATATATATAATATAGAATGTCTAAAGCAGTTTTAGACATTCTATATTATGTATTAATCAGCTGTACGATGTATAAAAGCATTAAATGACTCATTGAGCTGTAAATTGATGTAGTAAAACTGTACTCTCATTTTTAAGCATAAAGTGAAAATATCAGCTATTGTACAGCCTCGTAAGTTATTAGAGGGTTTCAGGGGAGTGGTGTTAAGATATCGTAATATTTTTTCATAACCCCGCAATGTGTTTGGGGAACGAACGAAAGTATAAGCACTATTAAAAATCTTTCACTTGTTGGCAAGACCAGAAGGATCACAAACTTAAGTTATATTTAAAGTTATATGTACGAAATGATATTTTATCAAGATTTGCTCATCTCTAAAATACTCTTTGTTACTCTTGCTTTTTAACCTTAGACAGCCATTTAAACTATTTCATTCCAATGTACAGCTAGCGTAATGCTTTCAGCTGTGAAACAGAGTTTATTATTGCCGTGTGACAGAAAAGAGAATGTCAAAGGAATCAAGATTTCTTTATTCCTAAAACACACCCTAAGACAGCCGTCTAAATAATTTAATACCAGTGTACAGCTAGCGTAATACTTTCAGCTGTTAAAAAAAAATTTAAAATCGCCATGATAGAGAAAAGATAATGTTTAAGGAATCGAGATTTCCTTATCCCTAAAAAACACCCTTAGACAGCCATCATAGATTTTAATTCCATTGTACAGCTATAGTTATGCCTTCAGCTGTTAAATACAGTTTAATATCGCCATTATATAGAAAATAAAATGACAAAGGTATTTAGCAAGAATTAGTGCTGGGTAGCAAATTAACGCCATTTTGAGCTGAACAGAACCGATTTATTATGACAAAAACCAAATTATGTCTAATTGATTTTCAATATATTTGTTAGTATTAATGTAATAAAACAATCTAAATTGTTTGTTATTGATAACTTATGAGTTTAAATTAAATAATTTTGTGTCAATATCCATAAATAATTCGTACACCATATTTATCCTGTAAAATATATTTAATAAAACAGTATTATTTTGAAGGCGCGTGAAAAATTTGAAAATACCTCTTATATACATTCACAGTAAAGTGGCATCCGCAATACAATTGATCAACAGGTATTTGAAAAATTATATCCCTTAAGATTCAGTGAAGATAAGGATATTTAGTAAAATATGTTGTCGCCGTTGATAAACATGCACACACAATCTGCACGAACAATTATTTGCCAACAAATATTTTGTTTTGTATTAAGCATAACGTTGTCAAGCTATAAAACATGTCTTGGCTGTTTTAGAGAATGAAAGTAGCTAATCGTAGGCATTGCTGTTTAAAAGCTGTCTTTCTAAGCCCTAGTACAGCCCGTAAAAAGTTCTCTACAGCTGTTAATAAGTCTCTGTCAGGCTGGTTAATTTGGGGCCCAATTTAGAATTATGAGGTCTGTATAGCTTTCTACACAGTCCTTACACAGCTAGCTTATACAGCTTCAATTTTATGATTATTTTGTAGTCCGGCAACTCTACAGCTAAGTGTGCTACTTGGGTGGTGACTAGATCTTGGTCACGGCACCAAATTGTAAAAGCGTGATATAAAAATCGGAGTACTTTTTATTATATATATTTATTTACCATACATAGTTACATATTTACCTTAATTACAATAAAAATATTGGAAGATTATTGGAAAAATATTAATTACTTACGCTTAGAATTTCCTTTGCTGCTCCACTCGTCATCTTCGTCATCTTCATCATCAATTTTCTCCTTATCACTCAAAATAAGAGATATCATAGTTATTGTTTTTCCCAAGCCCATGTCATCCGCTGGATAAAATAATAAATTAAATTAATGAAATCAGTGGAGACGCGTGAAAAACTAGTCTTCACGCATCTCCACACACTAAATTAAAACTGCAAGCGTGTTGTGTGTTGGTGTGGAAATCAAAAGGTATCGCCACAAAAAGACAGCATTACTTGCGGCAGAAAAACACTTATGCCATATTAAATATAACAAACACCCACAGAAATATATCTAGAAACTTAATTAAATCTAAGCCTTTTTTCGTTACTAGACCATCGCAATTAGGAAAAAACGTGTAACTGGATTCCAATGAAATCAAACATACGTCAAATTGTAGGTTTTGAGTTGCCAAACATTATTTTTCACCTAGTAGCGGAAAAATTAGACATTATTAAGGAAATCATAAAGCTTAGCTGGATCAAAAAACTTTTGCTGTACAATTTTGCAATTTAGTATTTTTCTCTAAAATGCATAGTTTTGGATGAAAATACGAAAAACGCAAAACATATATTTGCATATAAAGGGTTTAAGGATATTATGTGCCTGAACTGAAACGGGTGGGAGCATAAAGAATATAGATTAAGGTAGTAAATAAAATTTTGATGAGATTATTAATCTTGAACTATCTAGTATAAATACACTTTTTTGAATAAAAGTTAATCCTTATTTGAAATTGGTTTCTATTAGTGCCATTCCAAATCAGAATTGAATTTAAGTGTCACGAGTAGCTTAGCAGCTGGTGTCTCCATAAATTCTCACCAAGTATCCCGCCAGAGGGTCGCTGTGTCTCCCTCCACCGCAACCAGGCGAGCGCATGCAGCTGGTGCGGCATTAGTTGTGAACGCAGCGCCTTCGGTGCAGAGCCTAGTTCCGTTTCCGGTGGGCGCGACGCCAGTGATTCATGAAGATCGCGAAGCCGGTCTAATATGTGGCTACGTTCGGCCATGTGAGTAGCCATAGCTGTTCAATATTAAATGAGGAAATAAAGTTAAAAGAATGATGAGGAGTTCAAATCCATTCTTAAAGTTTAACAGTTACCCAACCTTGCTTTCCGAACATCCTGGGCTGTACGGCATTGCTAGCTTTTTGTATCTCGTCCCAGGAAAGTCCTTTGTCCACTTTGTCTCCGAAACCGTCGTTAGCTATGTCTGCAGCTGTTGGTTTGTCTGTAAATAGTTAATTGTTTAAGAAAAAACTAATCGTGTAGTATATTTTTATTGCATACAAGGTATATGTCAATACAAAATTAATAATTAAAAATGCATATAAAAATATTAACACAGAAATATTTCCCCTTGTAAGAGGTTCTTTACATTTGTGACAGTTATTGCCGAAAGCTGTATGTTTGACAAGCAGTGTCACTATTTTGATTCTATGATTAATCTAGGTTATAGGGTAGTTTAAAAATTTTCAGAAACTGTAAATTAATATACTAAACTGCATATATACAGGGTGGAAACGCTTACAGATCTCACTTGATTATTACTAAACCATACACAATATCTAAATACTGGTTATTGATCCTAAAAGTGCTTAACGAGCTCTATCCAATGGTATCAATATATATTAATCAGTATTTCGATATAGTGTATCGTTCAGAAATAATCGAGATCACTTAGCGTTTCTACGTATATATTAAAACATCAATTTCTACAAAAAGTAACAAAGTCAACGTTCCGTCCAACTGCTGCCTACATATAGAGCCTAGCTCGAACTTTGAACCGCTTCCAGTGCCTATTGGGAAAATATGGACGATTTAAATAACATGCTGATGGAAACTGTCCTAGCCATACGTACATATACATATAGTAGTAGTAGTATGTACATATAGAACTAGGACTCGAAAGTGTTTTCTAGAAATTTGTCTATTGGGTAACGGCAGATGACGATGCTGAAGACCGAAACTAGCAAAATCGTTTCGTCCAAATCTAAAATACTGAGAGAGATAGAGAACTCATGATTCAGCATTATGGCAAAAGGTCCCAGAGCCAAATTAACTCGACATTATACCGAAAATATCCTGTACGTCAACCTTTACGAGATAAGAATGGCCTTGAAATTCTTAGTTCTTGAGAGGCTCTTTAATTCTACATGCCAAGGGTAGGAGCACAAGCGCGGTCATATTTTCTTAAAAAAAGGAGATGTCACCTTTATAAAGAATTATAGATCCATCTCGCTTCTAAGCGTATCTTTGCTGTTTCAGTTCATTACTTCCAGGATTATCACAAATCGTCCAAAAGCAGGTTTGACGAATTTCAGCCTACCGAACAAGCTGGTTTTCAAAAAGCTTTAGTACTATATATAGACCACATACATATACTGCGCCAGATTATACAGAAGACAAAGGTGTATAATCGGCCCTTTTTGCGCAGTGTTCGTGGACTATAAAAAAATCCTATCTTGCTATCAAGACTTGACCAGTGTTACAGTCTCTCCAGCGGTGCTACGTTCATGCAATATCCACAAGTAAAGTTATACGAACCGGGTTCAACGACCATGCCGGCGACCTTATCCCCTTGCTTACGGACGGCTTCTTCCAGCTCACTCAGGCGTTGGACCAACCTTCTGCCGCCGTCCGGCAAAGTGTCCATTTCCATGTTGTCCAAAAGGTGCTGTACAATACGGTAGGTACATAATATATATATAATTATTATACACATATAAAACACAATAAACATTAAGGTAACAACTACTTTTTATACTACAAAAAACTTATTGATTCTTAAAATAAATATAAAAAATCGGGTTCAGAAAAATTCGAACCTAAGACGATTTGAATTAACAGACAAGCAGGGATGACTGACTTGCCAGCTCAGCCATTGATCTATCTGCATATCTCACAGTATGAATTTCAGTTTTAAATAATATGCAATTTCCATGCGTATTATTTTTGTAACCTGCTTTAATTTTCTTACCCTAATATTGTGCAGGTCTTCTTTAAGTGCATTAAGCTTGTTAAGCTCATTCTCACGCACATGTTTCTTTACATAGACCACCTGGTTTGGGTAGCTGGGCGGTACCAGGAACTGCCGCATGTCGCTGCTCACTATCTGTTTCGAGTTGGAGCTGTCATTCTTGGTTGTAGAAAGTGAGGTTTTTTTATGAGATTTCTCCTGAAATTATTTCAGAGATTATAGTTTTTTTACACGTGCTTTTATACTTACTGTTCTGTACATATCAAGAACAAATTCCAGATTAATTTAAATGCTACGTCCTAAGTTCCTTTACTTGATAGTACCTGTCATGGAGAAATACGAAAAGGAGTTAAAAGTAACCAACTTAGCTTAAGGGATTAGTATACTAAAGTAGAACCGATGAACGATAGGAAAAGAAGGTAAAAGAGTACTGACCACGAGCCGGAAAACAGAGCTTGGCACTGTGGAAAATGGTAGAACAGGGCCATATAAAAAATAGTTTTTCATAAAGTCACTTATTATCTATTTTTAACCAACTTAAAAAAGAATTAGGATGTTTGTATTTTAATGATTTTGTTTTTTATTTAAGATGTTTATTATCAAAATGATTTGGATTATTACCTTTTGGAACCACGATTTTGCTTGACAAACAGCTCTGCAAAACTCACATTTATTTTTAAGTAAAGTTGTCGGGGTAATTTTCGTAGATTCAACATCAAATTTTATGTAGAAATTGTTTGAATACATCCAGTGTTTCTTGCGCATAGTTTTGCTTAATTAATGTTTACTTTGAGTAGCATCTATTTCAGATAATGATAAAATTTATAAATATTTTACATTTAATTTAAAATGTCCAATTAAGTTTTTTTTTTTATTAAAGGTTTTACGAAATTTTAAATTTTGTGTGTATCGAAAGCTCAGATGTTCAAAACTGACATAAAATAATTAAGTTTGCCTTAGTTATGATGATAAATATCGACAGAGTCTCACATTCACGAATACGTTATCTTTGCGGTAAAAATAAAACAGTGTAGTTTTATGGTCTTATTAAGAATCTAATTGTGAGGATATGCTCCGGATAAGAGTTTGCACTCGTTACATGTGGGAAATATTTTTAAGTTGCACACTACATTCATAGTTTTCCTATATAAACTTGGTCGAGGATGATTATTTCATCACAATTATTTGTGAAGTTATCGTCATTAGTATTCGGAAAAAAAAACAGTAAAAATCGGCCAAGTGCGAGTTGGACTCGCGCACGAAGGGTTCCGTACTATTACCTATAAAAAAAGACAAAAAAAAACACGTTTGTTGTATAGGATCCCCCCTTAAATATTTGTTTAATTTTAAATTCATCATTTATTTTTAAAGGGACTGTATAACTAAATATACTGTGAATATTTAAAGCGTCTACCTGTTGCAGTAATCAGTATCGAGCAAAATCGAGCAAAAAAATCACGTTTGTTGTGTGGGAGTCCCCTTAAATATTGATTTTATTCTGTTTTTTTAGTATTTGTTGTTATAGCAGCAACAGAAATATATCTTCTGTGCAAATTTAAACCGTCTAACTGTCGCGGTTCATGAGATACAGCCTGGTGACAGACGGACGGACGGGCGGACAGAGAAGTGTTAGTAATAGGGTTCCTAATTACCTTTCAGATACGGAACCCTAAAAATGGCCAGTTTATATGGCAGATGTATCTAGTTAAGAAGTTTTTTACATGAGAAACAAGTATCCGGGGACAACATAAATTTTATAATTGGGGATTTTCAGATTTTCGAAAATCCCCAATTATAAAATTTCCTCCTACCTCAGTTTAACAAACATTGGGCTGAAAGGTCACGGACAAAAGATATATTTTTAGTACAATACAGTGCTTGGTTGGATCAAACTTACACTGTAATTTTACCGGCATCTCTGATGGAAACCGTGGAAGGCCTAGTGTCTCTTATGAAAATGCCTCGGTGTCCACAAAAAAACGTAAAAATACTACGCTTATCGGTGAATATGGAATTGAGCACATACGTGACGCATACATACAAGCACTAAGATCCACTGGCAAAGGAATTGAAGCAAATCTTATCAAAGCAATAAAGTCACTAGAAACTAAATAAAACTAGAGTCGCTTCTCAAGTTTTTAGTTGATCGTAATCTGACTACCAGGACTTTATCTGACGAGGAAGCACGTAGTGTGTTTGTCGACTTGAATCTTACTAAAGGACAATACCTATACTTGAGGAATCTTGCAAATGAGAACAATTGTTTTTTGTTTTCTCCATATTTTCAAACACAAAAATGTAAGAAGAGTTGTCACCCACCTTCTTCATCAATGGAAATAACTAATGTAAGTGCCAAAGTGTTATCCTTACAGGATTTGTTGGATCATACAACAGCTAGAATTTTGAAGATAGATTCTGTTACGAATCTGGTTTAAAACAATCAATATTTTCAAGTAAATGGGAGTGTGATGGCTCCTCTGGTCAAAGTGAATACAAGCAAAACTTTCAGAAGAATCAGAACTTATTTCCGATTCCAATTTAAATATTATCCGTTTATATATAACGGAGTTATGCCGTTCGGGCATAAAAAAAAAAACATCCGAATTGAGAACCCCCTCCTGTTTTGAAGTCAGTTAAAAAAAAGGAAGCAAAACGGCGCGTTTTTAGTTATTTAAACCTAAGATTGTTTATTTACGTATAAATTGTACTTCTTTAAAAAAAATTGAGTGACTCGAGTTACGAAGATATTTCTTTAACAGCAGAAGAGCTAAGGCAACAAGTGTCTAATGCTGACCTAAGCTTCTTACCAGAGAAGTCACGTGAAAAATATCTTAAAGCATACGAATTGTTCAATAATTGGCGACTTTCAAAAGATGCTAATGTAAAAAAGAATAGTTAGTACCTACCTATTGTTTATTTTTTGATAGGAGCAGAGAGTAGGTAGTATTTGTAAATTAGAATAAACTTATTGCTTAATATGGCCTTCAGCGTGTTACTTGCCTAAGACCTATTTTTTCGCACTGGTAGACGTGAAATACTTTTCACGTTTACAAGAGAACAATTTATTTTAGGTCTCGTACCGTTAAATCCCCGCTGTGCTCAGTAGTCTATATATTCCTAAACTTTTTTTAATTTTAAATTTGGCCCCTAAAGTGACGACCACAATTAAAAATTAATTTATTTACGTAACACGATGCGGGTGACCGCTTACCATAAAGCGGGCCATTAGATGTGATAGACAAACACACAAGTGATGCTAGAAGGGTTTGGTACATGGACGTACGACACATGAAAAGCATACGAAAACCTTCAACCAAACCAACCAAAAGATATAATAAATAAGAAAGTCCGTTTTTTACTCTTAACCGAGTGGGTTGAAATTTACAACTATAGCTTGCTATGGCAAACTTCCTTACTGTAATGTGTTTAAAAGTCTCATGCAACGGGCAGATGCTAGCTCTTACGATTTTATATTTCAAGCGAAAACTGCAAAGTTCGTCTATTGTCGAAAGACTAGGTTAAACAAATACATTTTTTTCTTTAGAACCTGTAACGTCTCCGTAGGGTTAGAATTGGCTATGAATATAATAAAGATCTATGTTCTATTTGATATGTCGAATGGTAGGTTCATCAGTTTTGCTTACATTAATATCCCGCTATCTTAGTAAACACTCTGGTGTAGCAACAACACAGCCAACCAGTATATATAGACCAAAATATAATAATAATATTCCTAATTTATAATTAAATCGACATATATAATTTGAACAATCTTTTACAACTTAATTTAATTAAATTTATTTATATTTGATCTATTTATACTACTGACATGTTGGTTAAATATTATTGTATTCTGTATTGTTATTTTTGAAAATAATGGTAATGTTTTAGGTAAATACCTACCTATCTAATAATGTATATCGATAAGAGCTTTGTATATTGACGTGTAATACTAAATATTACCAATAAATGATGTCTATGTCTATGTCTAATAAGGTTAAACAAACTTACTTTTTTAGGCATAGTTCCATATAAGACTTCACATTCAAATACTTGGTTTATTCTGAACTTAAATTAGATCAATTATTACGTAATAGGCAATAAACAACTTACTAAATAAATAAAAAACACGTTTAAGTTTATAACGAAGCAGTAATGCTACAAATCAATCTATTTTTTTAAGTAGGTACATAAGAGAAACTACCCACATCTAAATTATGGTAAAATATTATATGATCTCACTTTGTTAATTTGTCACAAAGGTGACATTATAATATCATTGGATTTGAGTATGTACTAAACGTATTTTTGAAATTTTTAGAAAAACGACAATCATGTAGTCCCAGATTGCTACTACGTTGCAGATTTTTAACAATTTTGCTACAAACGCGTTGTGAATTGACATGTAAATAAAAATAGTGGAAATTCTAGCGTGAAAAACTACTGCCTCCGTTCGAATTTATCTCAACGGATGGGTTTTCAAACTGCTTATGTTTGACAAGTGGAAGTAGTTGGTGAAAAGGAGATACCTACTTTTTACACAACTGCTCCCAAAAATGAGTGTTATATATTGTTTTCAGGTTTCATGTATGTATCTTTGATTTAATATATCTTTAGAACGCCTTGACTGAATAAGATAAATGAGGTATTAAGATAGTATTAGAATCTGTATATCATCCCAATTGACACTAGGTATATAAAATTTAATAATAATGATAGCGGTAGTCAGTCATAATGTCCAAATCAAGAAGACCAAACTAAAAAAAATTATATACTTACCTGTTTGTAAAAAAAAACTTCGAAATAAGTTACTCTACCACGTTAAAATTTAAAATCCCACTACTCGGCACGGGTCTCTTTTAGAATACTCCAACTAATACCTTTAAAGGAGCAATTCTGGTATATATGTTGAATCTCGGAACCGGCTCCAACGTTTTTTATGAAATTTAATATGCAGGGGGTTTGGGGGGCGATAAATTGATGTAGTTAGGTTTCATTCTTAGAAAACGTCGTTTAATCCGTGTTTTCAGGCAATGATAAACTAAAAAATATGATTCTTCCTGACATAATAATAGTAATACTATTATTTTTACCGACACAGTCACACGAAAGCTACTTGACAATAGATGGCGTTGTTAAAAAAACGTACTTCTATTTGTATAAGGTCAGTGGTGGCCCAGGGGTTTCAATTTTACCTTGAGTCCTGAGTGGCGAAGGTTCAAACCAAACTACCACGTGTACCATTGAGTTTTTCTCTTAATTTCTTATTTACATTACTGGCTTACGGTGAAGAAAAATATTGTAAGAAGGCCTGCATACATCAGAAATCATTCCAAATCTCCCAGGTGAGGGTATGCCGTACCTAAACAGTGGGGACATATAAGGTTAATGAGGATTCTATTTATATTCTTCAAAAGTAGCGCTTAGTTGAGCGATTACCTACATTTATTACTTATCTACTTAGTAGAGAAACTACACAAAAAAACTAGAAATAAAAATATAAATAATAAACAAACCAACTAAAAAAAACACGACTGCAGGATTATAAAGTGAACTAAGATATTTTAGTTAGGACACCAAGCACTTTTTCAAGTAAATTGGAATTTTAGTAGTCGGTCGGACAGACTAACAATGTCGCGTGCAATAGAACTGGCTCCTTGACTGCATTAAAAATTTAATTAAATCTCTACATTCCTCTATTATGCCGAAATATTTAGAGTGGACACACTTGAAAAAATGCTTGGTGTTCTTACCAAAATACCTTGTATTTTACTTTTTAGTTCACTTTATAATCAAGGTTTTTAATATTGTTTATTTTTTTATATTATTGTACATAACTTGTATTGCTGGCAATATTCAGAGGAGCCCGATTTCATACAAAAAGTAATAACATTTCACCCCCAAATGCCCTTCTACGTGTGCAACTTGGTTATATTGGTTTACTTATAATTACTTTTGCCTTAAGGCAGTATTTATTATTTACTTCTCACCTCGTATTCGTCATCGCTGCTAAGCGCAATGATTTCCGGTTTACTGTCTATGATCGTGACGTCATCGTCATCCTCTACCTTCACTATGTTCTCCTTATTTCCCAGTGTACCGTCCAATGTCTGTCTATTTAAAACCTTATTTCTTAGACCACTAGATTTTCTATCCTTTAAACTTGAATTGTTATTAATTGCTATTTCTTTCTTATTGCTTTGATTTTTATTGTTAACTTCTTTACTTGATAAAATAGAATCATTAAGTTCTTGTGTTATATCTTTTAGGGGACTGCTGAAAGGCGAGCAAGTCAATTTAGACGTGTCGCCATCTTTGTCAGGTTCAGTTGGTTTTTCTGGTGATTTATGTGTAGTTACGTCAACATTTGGCAAATCAGTCAGACTGTTTGTCGAGCCGCAGCTTCCCCGTGATCTAAGATTGCTCTGAAAATATATAGTCTATTTTTTATAATTATACTAACAATTATGAAGTAAACAATATTATGACAAAACGACCCAAAGAAAACAACTTCTATATGCATCAAGATTCACTGGCAGTAATCTTTTAGTTTCTTCACTGGTGGAACGAGGTCTTACGGAATACACGAAAGCTGGAGACAGCATCTTACCTGAGAGGATACTCTTAGCACTCCATTTCAATTTAGGTGTAAAATTTCCAACAAAGAAACTGCTTATAAGAAACATTTTATGCCAAAAACAAATAAGCATAAATTATTCTACACCAAATAAAATTGCAATTAATTATTTTAAAGTATTGGCATTCATGTAAAAATAATTTAAGATGTATATTAAACTTCATACTTTAAAATTATTACATCTTTACATACATAGCATGCATAGTCAATAATTTTTTAAATATTGATCTTAGTTGTTCACTTACGTCATCTGACTGTATAAAGTCCGAATCGTCACTGTCAAAATTCTTTGGTACTACTCCCATGATGCTCATCCGCGTCGCCCGAGACATCACCATCTGATCTTCATCCGGCCCCTCATCTTCAGTTTCACTGCCGTCACCATCGTCACTACTATCATCATCATTCCCACTATCACCCTTATCATCCACATCAGCGCCGCTTGCTTCTTTACTATCATTTTCATCAGTCCCTAAGTTCATTTCAGCTTCCATATTCAGCGCTTTACGAATTTGAAGCATATTTCCATCATCTACCTTCAATGGGGTATCTTTCAAACATTTCTGCTTATTATTTTGTTTTTGTTCTATAATAATAGAATTTTCTGTGTCAGAATCAATAAGAATCATACGTTTTTTGACTTTTCGTCCAATGAATGAGGAGGAAGAATTAGACCGTGACTTAATTAGAGGAGGTCTTCTGGGCACCATCTCAGGTGAAACTTCTGTTGAATACATTTAAGTTAAAATCAAATTATGATATATAGTAGGTGGATGAATTAAGCTATATAGAAAATAAATAAACCTGATTATTAAAAGATTATTATTATTTTCATTAAGGTGAATCCAATTAACATTTTTTCATACAAACTGCATTACACTAAATATATTATAAATATTTTGCAACTCAAAACGTATTATTTATTATAACGCTATTTACAATAGTCGCAAAATGCATATACATCTATAAAATGCGAGTGTCAGTTTTTATTGGATTATTTAAATGTATGAAATCAACAATAACTCTGGTTATTTAAAAATTTACGGGCATTCCATGAATGAATATGTATTTTGGGACACCGTAATGTCCTACTAGTATTATAAATGTGAAAGTATGTCTGGATGGATGAATGTTTGTTACTCAATCATGCTTCAAACACTGAACGGATGGGGATGAACATTGGCACACATATAAATTAGGTCCTGAAATAGAACAAAGGCTACTTTTTATCCTTTAAAATTCAAAAGTTCCTGTGAGAATAACTATAACCGAGCTGAAACGAACTTTAGCTACAGCTATAGCTTGCTATAGCAAACTTAATAAGTATAATTAAGGAATTAATTAAAGAGTTCCACGCCAATAACCGAATTTAGGGAGGGCAGCGCTGCTGAAAAAATCGCGTAGCATAATAAAGATTTTAAACAGGGAAATTATGATAATGATAGATATTTAGTGCACCAAAGGTTGTATGGGAAAAATCGATTTGAAGCATTGATGAGGCATCTGTTTAATAATGAGATCAATACAGCACAGTCAATCAGCATGTTCTGGCACAGTAATCAATTAATTACCTTCATCTGAAGAGCTTAACACAACTTTTCTGCATGACAATTCTGTTTTTCTATTAAATCTGGTGTGTTTATCTGTAAAAAAGATACAGTAATTAAATATCGCTTGAAACAAAGTTTTGAAAAAGAAACATGAAACTGGATTTTTGCAGAAGTTCATTTCTACGACCGGCGATCTGTGTCGACAGTCATAAATTTATAACTTATGCAAAATATCTGAAAAATATTTAAAGTTTTGGAAGCATAGCATTTCTTCCGCAAAAATTCATTTATCTGACTAGTAGATAGGTTTTATTTAGGTGTAAAGTTTTATAGAGCTAGAAATCTCTTTGGTGCTAGGTTTGGACTGCAATTCCATTAGCAACACAACTTACTTTTAGACTATTTAGTTAACTTTTAGTTTTCAACTTACATAATTTCATTAATATTTTTTTCATACACTATTTCTAGTGATTTATCTATCCATAGAAATAAAATATAAATGGTATATGTTATAGTGAATAGAAAGATAATAGGACCAATTAGGCTTTATTTATTCAAAAAATGTTTATAATAATTTTAATCAGAGGTGATATAGGAGAAAGAAATAATGGAAAAGTTGCCAAATAATATGATGCTTTTTTGTATGAAATCAGTGTCAAAAAATTGATTCCTTATTTTCAGTTGCGTGCACAAATCTCATTTCACACCTGATTATCAAATAGTGAATCAAGCTAATAATAATAATAATTAAGCCTTTATTACTGTTAACATATTAACATTCATTAAGTTCAATAAATTAAAAAAATACGCAGTAACTCCCTTTGTCAACAGGTGGTCTTGTGACAAAGACCTCCTTCAAGGCTCTCCACTCAATCCTGCTCCTCCTTGCTACGCCTGACTAAATTTTTCCTGTTCTTTTTATATCATCCTCCCATCTTATACTTTGCCTTTCTCTTTTCCTCTTGTGTACTTGGGGGTACCACTCCCTAAATGTTTTTATCCACTTGGATGTTTCCTCTCTCATCATGTGGCCCGTCCATTTCTATTTCAGTGTTCTAATAGTTTTCTCTGTGTCTTCGAATTTCGTTTCACTTTTTATAGTTTGTAATTTTACCTTGTTTCTTAGTTAAACTCCAGTAACTCTTCTTTCCATCAAATTTTGGCATTCTCTTAGTTTATTGTTTATTTTTCATACGTGAGACAAGGCAAAATACAGGTGTCAAATACTTTTCTTTTATCTTTTATTGGTATGTATTTGTTATTCATGAATTCACGCAGGTACCTTTGCCATGAGTTTATGACGCTTCTGTCTATTTCCTTCTCCATAACATCTTTAGTTGCTATGACTTAACCCAGATAATCATGTGAATCAAGCTAAGTACTGAAAAAGCCATTTCCAATATCTATAACTATACATATTAAATACATCAATGTTTCTCTGTCTGTCTGTCATAAGCAAAAACCACTTATTTGAGTTACATGGTTTATTTTCAATTTCATTTTAAGTTCATAGATATGTTATCTG
The DNA here is from genome assembly GCA_946406115.1 of Apoda limacodes. Taxonomy (NCBI): domain Eukaryota; kingdom Metazoa; phylum Arthropoda; class Insecta; order Lepidoptera; family Limacodidae; genus Apoda; species Apoda limacodes. The sequence goes on from OX291542.1 coordinate 17,525,471, forward strand.
GGCAGGTTATAGAATATATTTTGTTATATAAAGTTAGGTATGAAATAAGAAATGATGTTAATAATGAACAAGGTTGAAAAAAACGACGCTCCAAGGACAGAACACTTTTGCTAAGCCAGGTAGCATATTTGGAAATCTCCAGTGAACATAGTAGTGCAAAGTAGTTTTTTTTGCATGAGAGATTTTTATTATAGAAAGAACAAAGAAGGAAGCATATTAAATGGTTTACAAACCTAAAAATTGGCCAGCAAGGAACTTCTGAGATATAAACTTTTATTGAAAATGGAATGGGAAGGAGGTATGAGCAGATCAAAAGAAGGAATGAAAGAAAATGCAGTACACAAATTTATGAGGCAAATCTAACACGATGAGATAGTCTATACTCAGAAAAAGCAAAGTCAAGAGTACTCTAAACCGTCAAATATGTATGAAAACATTAATGCCAGTAGATGAAGTGAGCCAGAATCATAGCAGGTGAAAGTCTCTGGCCTCCGCCTACACATCAGGAAATAGGCATGATATTATTTATGGATAATAATTAATATACTGAATGTTACTGCAATTAATACCATCATCACTGCTTAAAATGACGCGACCCCCAGCAGCACCAGTTATAACAGCATTCTTTGCCTGGTCGGATTGTCCCTCCTCTTCTTCTTCAGATTCATCTAAAACATACATTTATCATATGTATATTAATCAAATGGGCTTTAGAAACATTAATATCCGTCATTTATGTACTATAATGCATAAAAATTGATATTTGGCTTGAGGTTTAAAATGGTCTTGAATGAGATTGATGTTTCACCGTTTTTTAAAAATTATTGCCTAAATGGCAATATAGGGGTGATAACATTAAATTATACAACAGTAAATTAATAGAGTATTTTTTTAAAATGGGACAAGGCCTTAAAAAATAAACTTAATGTTCAAAACTAGGATAGAAAACTCTAATCTCAGAAACTCAGATTAGTTACTCAAATATCAATAAGATTATTTTGTGATATAGTCATATTATATGTGTTCAAAATGGTCACTTTTTTTTATGGTAATCCAAGTGATAATTTACTGTTAGAACTGTCAATTCAGACAAGCAAACATCACTTTAATTGCCCAGTAAAGTTAAAAACAACCAGTTTTAGAACGGAGATTTAACAGTAAATTTTCACACTGACAGGAGTGAATTTCAACTTTTTCTATGGCAGTGCAAAGAATTCAACTTGACAGTTGGAAAATAACTCTACCCCGGGTGTCCCAAAACCACTTAACGGACGGACTTCAGAATAAGGCCTCCTGCAGAGGGGGTTAAGAGGGGGGAAGGGAGGAGGTAGAGGGAGGGGTATTCCACCCTACCAGTCCCCCCCCCCACCCCGGACCCCCTCACGGAAATTCATAGTTTTGGAGATATGGACCTTTAAAGGTTCCTACCTAACTATTCCTTTTTGTATATCTATTCCCTTAATGGTTTATTAAAATGAAAAAAAGGCGGTTTGGGGAGTTCCCCCTCTTACTGCCCCTTTTTTTTTTACCACTTAGGTAGCAAACAAGTATACGGTCCGCCAGATGGTAAGCGGTCACCATAGCCTATGGATGCTTGTAACAGCAGGGGCATCACGCGTCGCTTCACCCGCTTTCGACCCTTTGCCCCTCCCCCACCTTAAGGGGGAACCATTCATTTTTAGAATAAGATTTTTTTATCGCAAAACTTTACTTCCGCCTTATCTTTGGCGCTGCCAATCCAAAGTGACTCAACCGAAGTATAAAGTGTTCACTGACGCGAGTACAATGAATGACGTTTCAAAATGGCCGCGGTGAAACTAGAAATGAAAATTGTTGCCAAAAAAGATCGAAGTAAATCTATTCAAATCAAAATCTGAACAATCGATTAGTAAAAACTGACTCTAAAAATATTTAACTATTACTATAGGCACACGGCGGTTACCTATCATAACATAGAAAAATTCAATTCCGAATATTAATATTCCGAAAAAGAAATGTTTTTTTTTATTATTATTGTTTGTCCTAAGTTTTGTTTACTATATTTTCATTTTCCAGAATTTTTAAACACTTTTTTTTTATTTAGGTATTAATTCAAAATCCAACTCATTGAGTTTCCGAATGAATGTTTGCCAAATAATTTATTTTACAACAAAAACATAAATCTGTAATATCAGTATCCTGAAAATCAATATTCATAAGACAAACATCAACAAACAAAGAAGAGTGTAGGTAAGTTACACATATAATCGAAATAGCGTTTATTTTATACCATGGATTGATCTACCCACTATAATTTAAACATTTAATACTTACAGCAACTAACTTCGTCAACTAAAAAAAAAACGATTTCAAAAGAAATTTGAGCCACATTAAATTTCTAAAAGAGTTGTTGAAATTGCTATAATAAGAAAATTGTACAATATTACTAACAAATATTTTTCTTTTATTACCGGGTAGAAAAAAAAATAGCCACGAAGGCTACCCCTGACTTAACCTTCTAACCTAACACGGCCGTGTTTTGGTGCCCTAACAAGATTACTGGGTAGAAATAAAAAAATAACCACAAAGCCTGACTTAACCTTCTAACCTAACTCGGCGTCTACTCGTTTTGTAAGCAGCAATTGTGAGATTTATAGGCTAGGTAAGTATTGACTTGTCGTAACATCAAGTTTTAGATAAGATGGTAAATGATGAAGTTGTCAAATGTGAAAATTAGATATTGTAACTCTGGTTATAAAATTTCTGGCAAATGATATTTTTTTTTTTTTTTTTTTTTTTTTTTTATACCACTAAGGTGGCAAACAAGCTTACGGCCCGCCTGATGGTAAGCGGTCACCGTAGCCTATGGACGCTTGCAACACCAGGGGTATCACTTGCGCGTTGCCGACCCTTCAGAAATCTAATAACTTCTTTCTTGAAGAACTCCATACTGTAGTCCTTGCAGAATACCTTGGCAGGGAGCTCATTCCACAACTTAAGCGTTCGCGGGAGGAAGTTTCTCTGAAACCGCACTGTACGCGACCATTTAGGTTCTAAAGTGTGAGAATGGATTCCCTGCCGATGGCGAGCGGTGCGATGGTAGAAAGTAGCCGTGGGCATCATTTCGAACAATTCCTCAGAACACAACCCATTGTACAAGCGGTAGAACACACACAGTGAGGCAAAGTCTCTCCTTAGACTTAAGGGCTCGATACCGCAAGTGAGTTTGGAATCGTCGACAATTCTCACAGCCCGTCGTTGAACCGAGTCAAAAGGGCCAAGCTGGTATCCGGGTGCACCTGCCCAGAGATGGCAGCAGTACTCCATATGGGGCCGAACTTGCGACTTGTAAAGTAACAACCTTTGCCCCGACGTGAAGCACTGCTTCGCTCTGTTGAGTACACCAAGTTTTTTGGACGCCAGCTTCACCTTATCTGATAAATGATCTCGGAACTGAACATCGCTGGAGATGTCGACACCAAGGATCCCAATGCTCTTGGAGATGGAGAGGGGAGTGTTCTGGAATTGTGGGACTACAGTGAATGGAGTTTTCTTAGCGGTGAACGCGCACACTTGTGTCTTTGTAGGGTTGAATCGGACCAAGTTTACCCGTCCCCAGTCAGAGACCTGGGACAGTGTGGTCTCGATTTGAGACACAAGTTCTCCGCGGTTTTCCTCCACAACGGAACGAGGGATGTTTGCACGACCCGTGTAAAAAGCGTCTCCAGTACTGTCATCTGCATAGCAATGTATGTTGTTCATGTCCAACATGTCATTGATATGCAGTAGAAACAGCGTAGGAGACAGCACAGAGCCTTGCGGGACACCAGCATTAATGTCCATGCTATCAGAGCAACTACCGTCAACTACGGCTCGTATGCGTCTGCCGGACAAAAAGCTAGCCACCCATTTGCACAAACCCTCGGGCACTCCGTAAGATGGCAACTTCGATAGAAGACCGCGGTGCCAGACCCGATCGAACGCCTTCGCTATGTCCAGGCTACATGCCAATGCCTCCCCCTGACTCTCAATGGCTAGTGCCCATCGGTGTGTGAGATACACTAGAAGGTCACCAGTCGAGCGACCGTGGCGAAAGCCATATTGGCGGTCGCTGAGCAGGTCATGTTTTTCTAGGTATCTCAAAAGCTGTGTGTTGATCACACGCTCCATCACCTTAGAGAGGAGAGAGGTAATAGCGATAGGCCTGTAATTCGATGGATCTGATCTATCGCCCTTTTTGGGCACCGGGTGCACATTCGCAGTCTTCCATGAAGACGGAAATTGCCTAGTGTGGTAGGAAAGCGCGAAGAGGCGCGTGAGTACAGGACATAACTCAGGAGCACACTGCTTAAGCACCACTGCTGGTATACCGTCTGGCCCACTCGACTTATGAACGTCTAGAGAGAGCAACGCCCGCCTGACCTCCCGCTGCGTTATGGAGATTTCCGGCATGAATATGTGGCATTGTAAATTTTATGTAAAACAAAAGATCTGGATGACAAAAATTCTGTAAACCGTTTTTGGACAAATGAAATACCGCACACAGCAAAAGTTCCAGTTATAGTTCTGAAAAAAACTTGCATTTCACTGTATTATTGACAAAATACTGCTGTAGAAGAGTATCAGAATCGAAAAAAGTACTTGATTACCTAATCTATTGATACCCCAAAGTATCGATAAATTTTTCCTGTCCCTAAAAACAAATCTCTGGCCATAGATTAAACAAATATTACGACTTTCAATGCATTTTTTACGATTTATAAAAAATTTATAACTCAAAAAGTATTCATTTCTGTGAACTGAAATTTCAGATTTGAGGTCAAAGGGATCATATTTATCTACCTTAAAAGTTTAAACGAGCTAGCCAGAAAGGCTCTTTCTAAAGCTGAGCCGTAACTATAAAGGAAGTGGAATGGAACATAATGATTCGACCTTTTTAAAAAAAACAAGAGTGCCAAATCAAAAATGTAATTTGTTTCGCATAGACCTTAAATTTTTAATTATGGGTCGCGTATGCGGTACATATATTTGTTCTTACCGCTTGTTGTTGACTCTTCTGATTCAGCTACGAAGGCTGTTTTATTATTTTTAAAGTTAGAATTTTTCGTGGCAAATGAATTTTCCAACGATATACTATCGTCGATAGCTTCTGTATCTGAGTCACTTCCTTCATTATTGTTGTCACGATATTCAAAAAATGAATTTTCCATTATTCTGTACTTACAACTCAAATCGCTTACGAACCTATAAATTAAATCAAATTTGAAAACAAATCATCCGTTGTTTCAGTGTTGCAAATTTTTATCAAAATAAACTTTATATTTTAGGCGCGTTCGTTCTGAGCCGCGTTGCAATTTAATAGTAAAACCTATTTTAGCACCAACTACCCGTTCCGTCTAAGCGCACTAATAATTTTAGCAGTGCTATTATTTTTTATAAGAAACGCGTTTCGCGTAATTTTTTGACAATTCCGTGTGAGTATTTGTTTAAGTATTTTATTTTGATTTTTTGTAGATAATAACAAAAATATATAGTTCGTAATGCGAAAATAAACTTTTCTCTATTTTTAACTCTATTTTTCTCAAAGGATTCACTTTCACATTTGACAGCTGTCATGTCAAACATGGGTTTTTTGTAAGCAACATTTCGTAGCAATACCGCACAGACGAAAAATGATATGCTATAATGCGAAATCTGGTCTCCACATCGAGGAAGGAAGGAAGGAAGGGGAAACAACAAAAGCAAAAGGGAGTTTCGGCGCGAATCTTAAGAAGGAGTGGTGTTTTTTTCTGTTAAATTTTTCTAAATTCATTTAGTGACTTTCGATGTATATATTTTAGCAAAGTTTTACGAAAGCGTGTTAAGAATTGTGTAGCGAAGGCTCATGAATAGTGAATTATGAAGAAATAAGCAGGACATGACGCGCAATGTCTGAGGTTCCACACCAAATCTCCCGCCCAATCTTGGGACTTGAAAACGAAGCGGTAACGCCCGCGCCGCGATACGATATAATATAATTGACTTTGACTCTGGCAAATGCATAAATGGTCTGCTAAGACCGTGCGAGCCCATTAAAATATAAAAAAAAAAAAAAAAAAAAAGCAAAAGTTTTTGTTTGTTTGTTTACATTGTTAACAAATATAAAGTGAATTAATCAACGTATAATCACATATTTAATTTAGAAAATTATAAAGTTTACTCATTCTAGTTTGTTAAAATTTCACAAAAATGACTGAAGTACAACTACAAGAATTCAAACTGGATCCAGATTCTGAACTACGATTTGAGGTCGAATCTAAAAATGAAAAAGTTGTCTTAGAGGTATAATTTCGCTCCCGTCTTGACCTGTTTGTGTTTATGTTGTGTTGTGACATCACTAATACCGCACCCAGCCTACGTTCGTATCATGTAGCACTCGTTTCGACTAGGGTAAATTGTACATTCAGGCCCAGCAAAAAAGGGTACAGCCCCTGTTAAAGGTTGGTTGGTTGGGATGTACAAATGAGGCAAACGTGAAAATTCCGGTTATTTTGCGCCCCCTTTCAGTTTTTAGGATAGATGGCTTTGTAAGCATTTGATTAGTTTGACTACAATGTACTTTGGCTTAGCTTAACCTCAAAACCAAAATCCTTAAAAATCAGGGGTTTAAGGGTAAGACCCCTAGGCATTTTTCTACTAATGTACAATTTTACATGACTAATTTTTTTAATTTTAGGTTAAAAGTGGTTATGCAGAATTGTTTGGCACAGAGTTGGTCAAAGGCAAACCATATGAGTTTCATACAGGAGCTAAAGTTGCTGTTTTCACATGGCATGGGTGTACTGTAGAGTTAAGAGGTCGTACTGAAGTCAGTTACATAGCAAAAGAGACTCCAATGGTAAGTTTAGCTATGCTGGTCCTCCATTTGAGTTGCGTTTGTGTGAATAATGATGTAATGACAAAAAAAAATGCTCTTATTAATTAAAATTATGTTTTTATTAAGAATCTACTGAGACTTTTGCTATGCTTTTTATAAAGACCACTTAGTGAATAAGCAACATATTAATAATTTAAATAACCCCTCAAGACATTTTGGACCACGTTTTGTGTAGGGTTATGTAGCTGTTATCATTATTTGAGACGAAATATAAGTTGGTCAGTTATATAGTTTTCAGTGTTTTTTTAACCGAAATTTATGTTTGCGTATGTGTTATGAAAATTTATAGATTTAACAGACATATCATTCAGGGCAATATCTTGATCACCTACAACTTACAAAGGGGTGTAATTGTCTGTCCTGGTTAGACCACTGAAAACACAGGACAAAAGCAGTCGGTAAAAAGAGGTTGTCCCCCATAATATGATGTGGTCGTATAGTCAACCACTACTTTCCCTTTTCCTGTGGATTAAAGCCATGAAGAGATAGGCTAGGATATTTTGTAGGTCCATTTTTGACCTCTTCATCCTAATCTTTATTTACCAAGAAAATTACAAGTGCTCCTACAAGAACCTTTTATTAAATATATCACAAGATGTCGTGGACTTGGGAGAAGAGGAGTCCGTCTGTGGCGTGATAATACAACACCAATTTTCATACATTAAAATGTGCATGCGTGTCACGTCAAACCATGCATCTGGTCTGCCCTGGCCTTCAAATGCTTTTAAAGTGATATAAAATATCAAGTAATCAACTGCCTCATTGCTTCCCTTAATTTGAACATTACAGTGTCCAAAGAATGACTTAACTTTCTTCTTTTAAATGTTTTTTTTAAACCAGGTCATTTACCTAAATGTGCATGCAGCACTGGAGCAGCAGAGGGTGGCAGCAGAACAAGAGAACACTCGAGGACCAGTTGCCATGGTGGTAGGGCCTGGAGATGTTGGCAAGTCAACTCTGGTGAAATTGCTACTCAACTATGCAGTCAGGATGGCCAGGAGGCCAATATTTGTCGATTTGGATGTTGGCCAAGGACAAATTAGTATTCCTGGGACTATTGGTAAGTAAGAACTGATAACCGTCAATTGCTACTTCCATGGCTTTTATTTGAAATATGTTGACTTTATGATACCAGTTATAAAATATACAAACAACTATAACAATATATAAACAATTATCTTACTTATGTAATTAGTCTAATGTCAAATCTTAACCACTTATTTGTCCTCCAACCATACAGTTAGTTTTAGATGTAAGTCACTTTATAAAGTAGGTGCTATGCCTAAGCATTTTGTGTGTATTTAGTTGTATAATCCAATAAAAGTTTGAATGTGAAACCAAATCTTCTGCACTGCATCAATCTTTTCATCAATATATCTCAAAACTTCATTGTTTTCTTGAATAGATTTTTGGTTGTTATACCAGCTATGAAAGAAATAAACAAAAAAGATATTGTTATGAACTATTTTACTTATCAGTCTAATGTTAATTCTTAAGCACTTATTTGACTTCCAACCATACAGTTAGAGGTAGATTCTTGTAACTTTAGAAACTAGGTACCTATTATATTTAAGCATTTTGTGATTCAAACCAAGTCTTTTTTGACTGCATCAATCTTATTATCAAAATATCTCGAAAGTATTACTTTTACAGTTACTGTACTTTAACCAAACTATTTGCAGACAATATTGCCCTCTTTGCCGAAACTGCTTAAGAACTGGAGGAAATGTTATGCAATCCAGAGGAAGAAAGCAAAAAAGTAGTAGTAGAGTAGTATGAATCTGAATAAAGCAAAAAAGTAGTAGTAGAGTACTATGAATCTGAATAAAGCAAAAGCAATGCAAATGTAACAACAGATCATTAGAATATTTAGATGTATATGTATACCAAATCAGTTCGCAAAACAGGTATTTAACTGCAAAAATAAAGAGAAAGTATACAGAAGGATCAACTATGACCTAAGCAGTCATAAAGACAGTCCTAGACACTTGTCTACTACCTTCAATTTCAAGGAAACTCTCAATCAGGATAAAAGTTTTCTACCCATATGCCTACAAACTAACTCTGTTTAAACAGAAATTTACCTGTTGTTCCATGCAAAAAGGACAAATATTAAACACACTAAAGAATTGAATAGGGATTCCGTTAAGTGATATTTTTACAATTTTGCTTACAACTACTAACCGCTAATTTGATGTTATGGTATATAAATTTTACAAATCTTTCAGTCCTTTTTGGACGGGACCCCACACAGCTCTTTGTTTACCTTTTTGTCTTGTAAGTCCATCAAGACATTACAATAGGTATCTTATGCTTTCCAGTATGCTGTTCATTTTCCTAGTTCCATATTAATAGGTTTTAAAGAATATAGCTATGACACCCATATACTATACTATATGCATAAACTTCTGTGGGTCGATTGACAGGGTATTTGGACGGTCTCCAAAGGTCACAGGTTGAGTCCTTAAGACTAATCTTTACATTTAAAAAAAAATACTAAACATGTTTATAGCAAAATATCACTGGTCAATATCCACTTCAGGTGCTGTGCTAGTGGAGCGCCCGGCTTCAATTGAAGAAGGGTTCAGCCAGCAAGCACCATTAGTCTATCACTTTGGACACAAGTCTCCATCAGACAACCTGGAGCTCTACAACACTATTGTCTCCAGAATGGCAGAAGTCATTGCTGAGAGGTGTGAAAACAATAAAAAAGGTTAGAAAGTTATGATTTAATTATTTTTTGCCACAGTTCCAGTAGTAACAATTCTTTGTATCAGCACATTCCAGGTTCTTCAACCTGAGACTTCTGTCAGATAGCCAAAATTGGACATTCCATGTAAACAACCACCTCAAAATTACAATTTGTACAAATAAAACAAAACTTTATAATGATGAATGATAGAATCAATCAAAATTTTGCGTTCTCTATCAAACTTACATTGTAACAATCTTTTATTTACCCACTAACCTTGGGTGTTGTAAGTTCACACCATTTCAATGGCGACTGTAGTTTTGATTTTAGACCACCGGGTCAGAAAAGTTTGTTGCTCTATAAATAAAATATTTTTAATAACTGTGTAATCAATGAAATGTCACTTTCTGTCACAGCATCCGTATCTGGCGTGGTCATCAATACGTGCGGTTGGATCAAAGGTGCTGGTTACAAGATGCTGACACATGCTGCTCAAGCTTTTCAAGTGAGTATGTTTTAAGAAACTTAAATTTTTAACGTTTAACACCATATCTCCATAATCCATGAGTGAAGATGTATGTATCACCTTTGCTAAGACTTAGATAATATGCCAAAAAAATAGCGGAAGGTTATCGATCAAAATGGCACACATTTGGTTAAATAAAGGCAAACATTTTTAACACACTACAAACTTTTTCCCTAAGGCAATATCTTTCTGTACCTGTAATGTTCATATATTATGTATTTTCACTGGGATACATTAGATCGCCCTTTCTTCACCAGGCATGGTTTATACATATTAAGTAAGACACATAAGTATGAATAAACTGTTATGCTTATTTCAGGTGGATGTGATATTGGTATTGGACAACGAGAGGCTGTATAATGAACTTAAGAGGGATATGCCCAAGTTCGTCAAAGTTGTCTACCTGCCAAAGAGTGGAGGGGTAAGTTCTATGAACCTACGGCTACACTAGGTTCTGACTGCAGCTTTGCTTGAATGGATTTTGGATTACAGATGTAGCATCATTGCCATTAAATAGTAGCCTATTGGTGCATTTGTGTGAAAGTATCAGTCTTGATACATGGTGAAACAATTAAATTGTCTTTTCTATTTCTATTCTATAGTAATGTTGACTGTAGAAATATTAGAACTAAACAGTTTGAATGATTTAATTTCTTTAGAAATATTTAAAAATTTTGTAAAATCTTTTTTTTTTTTGTAGTACTTCACCTAAGTAAACAAACATGCTTACGGTCGGCCTGATGGTAAGCAGTCACCGTAGCTTATGGACGTTTGCAACACCAGGGGTATCACTCTCGCGTTGCCGACCCTTCAAAAATCTGCTTTACTGTTCTATGAGCACATATTTATTTTAGTGTTTTATTTGAAGTTGGCAAGCAATATGTGTTGTGCTCTGCAGGTAGTTGAGCGGTCTTCGTCCCAGCGTGTAGAGTTCCGCGACGCGAGGATCCGGGAGTACTTCTACGGGAAGCGGACGCCGTACTACCCGCACTCATTCGACGTAAAGTTCACCGATCTCAAGATATATAAGGTCAGACTATTTTATTCCTGGTATAAATTTGACAATTTTTGTTTGGTCGTTAACGTGCTGAAGGTCAATCTCGTAATTTTGTTAGAAACTGTTTTAAATGATGTTTTGTTGTTGCTAACGGAAAATAACTTCTATCGTTATATTGTGATTACGTGCGTGGTTTCCGTTTCGTTTCAATTGATACTCAATCAACATCGAGTTCGTTTTTAATTAGGGTTATTTAAAAAGGGAGTGTTTTGCGTTTAAATATAGAATAAAAAGTTACATTTTAAAATATAAATAATTATATTTGGACATGTTTATTTTATTGTTTCGTGAGAATAATTTTAAAACAAACGAATTTAAATAAAACAAATTACTGATGTCATATTTTTGAAATTAATTTCAATAGTTTACGAAGAACACAACATTGTTAGGTTTGAGGTTAAATTAACTAGTTCCTGCATATTACAAGTGATGACGATTGTTTGTGTTATCTTGTTATGCTTCGGTGGGAGGGAAGGGTCATTAAAACGCGCCTGCTATTATGTTATTAAAATCATACTACAAATAAAGATATCAATTTTAATACTTGTGTACATGATATTAAATGGCTTCTATATGTTGCTATCGTATCTTGTTGCAGGTGGGAGCGCCGTCGTTGCCAGACTCGTGCATGCCACTTGGGATGCGTGCTGAAGACGCTCTTACGAAGCTGGTGAGCGTGGTCCCCTCGCCCGCACTCGCGCACCGGCTGCTCGCTGTCTCGTTCGCGGCCGGACCAGACGACGACGTGCTGCACTCCAACCTCGCCGGCTTCGTCTGTGTGTTAGTATTACCAGGGCACAGATTATATAATACTATAGCAGAGTATATACCGAGTAAGTGAACTCCTGAACAAAGTGTCTGGTCCAAGTCTAATGGAGCGAGATATCGCTATATTAGTCACATTTACGCACCACTGTAATTGCTTGCCCCCGCACTGGTTACTATCCACGTAGTAGTATGTGTATTGTACGAAATAGGGCGATCAGGCCGCCTAATTGTGTTGACGCGAGATTGGAATCTTTCTATGATATTTAACTGGTTCTACTGTGTTTTCTTTTACCCACCATCACACACCCACCCGTTATTTCAAACCGTGTAAACTTGGTCGTAAGATGCAGACGTGACCTTCAGCTGCCTTTCAAAGTTCGGCACATCGGAGAGAAATCTGGCTTGCTGTATGTTATTTCCAACCGCAGACGTTCTGAAAACCGTGCACGTCGCGATCCTCAGCCGCTGTGTAATATTTTCGGAGAAAAATTATTATTTGCGTGGCAACTCTCGGTCGATATAAAAATTCTTACTTATCCTTCTCTATCCCTACAGCTGTGCCAAACATAAAGTGAACGATATTCTGTGTGGAATATTGCCCCACACAAAAATGTTCCCATATGAACTCTAGATCGGATTAAAAAAGAACTGATCCTTTTCAGTCCCTCCACCTATTTCTGCGTCAAAAATCAGGAATTGATTTGCAAATTGATATTTCGAACCTAATTACTTAGTGAAAGTTTAGCTTTCTATTAATGAAAAGATAAAGAAGTTTTAGAAGTGGTTTAGTTGTTGACTCATACATAGAAACAAATTTTACTTTGTATAATCTTAGTATAGATTTTCTCCTACCCGAGAGCTCACACAATTTTTTACATATCAGTTTCTATCATTCAAAATATGTTCACAGAACGGCAGTAGACATGGATCGACAGATGCTCACAATCCTGTCTCCACAACCCAGGCCTTTACCCAACACCGTGCTCCTACTCTCTGAGCTTCAGTATATGGACAGTCACTGAGGCTGGCTTTGGTGGAAAACCTTATAGTGATCCATGACTTAGTGAAAAATAGTGACTTAAACAAGTTGGACATGAAATGTGTTTGTAATAGAAAAAAAAAGACTGTAAATAAAAAAACTAATGTGTAATTTTTAAATAAATTATTTTTTTTACATAAATATTTTTTATTACTAATTTAAACAAATAATGTTTACAACGACTTCAACATTCCGAGAAACGTACATAAATAACAAATAGTATTTTCTAAACCTGGCAGTTCACACTAGTTATATTATTTTATATGTCGCGTCTACCTTCGTACGTGCAGACTTATTAGGATAGATTTTTTTAGCCCGCGTTTCATAACTTCTAACAAAATACGCAAACGACATCCAAACTTTGAAATTTTAGTTGGCAGTGTTAAGGGCCTACTTCGAGGCCTATTTGTAAGCAACACTAATTTGAAAATAAAGAAAGGAGCTACTCCTTCTTGAGCGCTGTCACGTATGAAAGAAAGAGAAAGCAACTGCACTATATGCTTCGATTTGTTAGACGTAACAATCAATTAAATATTTATAAATTATCAACTAAAGCGTGAATCCTAATAAGAATTCTTTCTATTTTAAACAATAATTAAATGCAAATATAGTCTATACTTTTTGACTTTCAATAAAATGTGTCGCTTTTTATTAGTTAGTGTCACCGCAAATTGTAAGTTCTAGCTATCTTTTAATTGTGATATCAATTCTACTGCCTGCCCAAATAAGACCACCAAAATAGCAGAGTGTCATCCTAATTCCGTCTTCTGTCTTGGCTAGGTGTCATACCGCTGCTCTCATCGTCGTTTTTCTCCTTAACCGGCGCGAGGTGCGACTTGGCGAACTTGATAGCGATCCGCATTGCGTCCTGCACTTGTTTCTCGCAAGTTATAAGGCTCGCCTGCAAAAAAAATTTTCAAGTGGAAGTGTATAAGAAGTCATGATTTTTAGATGACAAGATAGATTTTTGTTCAAAACTTTCAGGGTGGTCTCTGGACTAGATTTAGTGAGAATCCTATTATAAAGAAAGCGTAAGTAAGGGAATGTGATTCTATCTCTTCTAACAGGTAAATTTAGCGGGTAAGTTTTTTATAGATCTTGCAATGGCTGCGTAAGTCGCTCACCGGTGCGGCAAGGCGCTTTACACAATCTACACCGACTTCGACGTTATACGTTTATAATTATAATTTATTAAAATTAATAAAAAAAAAAATTAAAAAAAAGGTATTTGTCTGCACTTAAAACGCATTATGTGTATAATATATATCTTTAGCACTACAGGGAGATACTGTCAACTGCTAAATTGGCTCTAACACTCGGTTGATATAGCCCTATCCTAAACCACATGGTATTAGCTTTAATACTACTCAAACAACTTAGCTATTTTGGTCAGAAGTCGGTCTCATTTAAGCCTGGTGTTCTCCCTTGGTCTCCACTCTAAGAAGATCTCTTACGTCCAAAGATTCTGGTCCATGGATCAGCAAACCTCCACTTCAATCACAGTTATCAAATAATCCCGTTTTTAGGTCGAATAGTTCATGTTCTTAGCGCGACTGAACTTTTCAGCTAAACGTTTTATAAGGGACATGATATCCCACTGTGTGCGCGTCGTGGATGGCCGTACCAGCATCAAAAGAGAGGAGCATGTTCTTACCGAGATGGCATCCATCTCTGCGTAAGTGCTCGGTGTACTGTCGATGGGCGGCGGCAGTAGTTCGGCCTGGAACACCGGCAGCACGGACCGTAACCACCGCTCTGCTGTAAACGACTCCGATACCACCTCCTACAACCGACAATTATCAGTATACAATACTCGCCACGGATCTTTATGTCTGAGTTAGTTACGAGTTGCGTGTCCTTAACGTATTTAGGGTTAAAGTGTGTTGCGGTAAGGTTAGTTTTAGTCAGAAACACAAATATCCCTGCGGGTATATGTATTATGTGTAGGGTAGCCTTATTAAAGCCGCGTTTACAATCAAAGTACAGTCAGACCGATTGCTTTCGAATAACTAATCGTATTGTGGCAACCGGCAATCTGAGCGCACTCGGACGACAGCGTCCGATCTAAGCTGACACGAACCGCGCTATATGCATCATATCTAGCTCATATAAATCCGCGTTGACACGAGGGATCAGAGTACTCTCTGGACAGAGTAAGCTCGTATGAGTTTTAAGGATGACACATATCTCTATCTCATTCTCGTGTTTAAGTTTTATTACAACACTGTAATTCAGAATTCTGAAATTTTGTTAAAAGAGTGTTGCAGATATACTAATGACGGAATTGAAAGATTATCCATTGATGAGAAAAACGTCTAAAACCTAATCGAACAGTTTCTAATTCTATACACATATATATTTAAATGAGATGCTCGTGTGTTTTGAGAAGTCACTATTTTGAATTTTTACTCTTTTTAAGCCAGCTTTGATGAATAGAGCCTGGCCCGAGTGAACTTGGATCTGACTTTAACGATAAGAGTTTGCTCGGATTGCCGGTTGCCATATCAGCTGTCTAGACATTGTGTTAGTAAAGCACTTGTGTAGGGTGTGGGTCGAGTTGTTTATCAGATTCATCAGTACATAAACTTTCTAGAGTGAGTACCCTTGGCACGTGGCAGGCGGCGGTGATGACGCCCCCTGCGCACCCCAGCAGCAGCGCTGGTCCGGCGCACGCGGCGCTGCGAAGCGCGCGGGATGCTTCCGCGCCGCGCATTAGGTACGAGCACCGCATAAAGTGCACCACGAACCCTCGTCCCTCGCTCGCAGCCTCGGCCGCCGCCTCGCGGACTTCCGCATTTGCTATCGCACTGTGAGGTAACAAGGCACGTTACCTCCGAGTTATAAATGCGAAAGTGAGTTTGTTTGTCTTTCCTTCACGTCGCCACGGAGCATCCAATTGAACTGATATTTGGCAAAAATAGGTGAAGTGACGACGGACATAGGAAATTTTTATCCTGGAAAATTTAAAAGTTGCCGCAGGAATAACTTTGTATAACTAATTAAATAATATTAACAGGTTATCCACGCTAAATCCCAAAAAAAAAACCTGACTTTCCTGATTAAAAATGATAAATTATAAAAGCTTTTAAGTATAGTTTGTATAATACTTTTAAGTAAGTAATAAGATTTGTTTTTGGCCTCGCGACGACTTTAGTGATTTTAACAATATCATACACAAAAAAAAAACAAAACATAAATTTTTTTTTAGCGCTGAACGCGACTTGTGTCTTCACAGTCGGACAAAGTTTTCCCGTTAACAGTGAGAGACCTTGGACAGAATGGTCTCGATTTCAGACAGAAGATCACTGCGCATTTCCTCCACAACGAAACGTGTACCTAATAGGCGTTCCAGTACTGTCATCTGCATAGCAATGTATGTTATCGATGGACAAGGTACCATTGATATGCAGTAGAACAGTGTAGGAGACAGCACAGAGCCTTACGGCACAAAGGTCGGATTTGTCTAGTTAGGTATCTTAGAAATTGTGTGTTGATTACACGCTTCAGCATCTTGGAGTAATTGTCACTCTTTTTGTCTAGGACAAAACTCAGAAGCACACTGTTAAGTACCGTAGCTAGCTCGACTTATGAACGATTAGAGAATGCAACGCCTGACCGGACCTCCCGCAGTGGATTGAATTTGGTATCTTTAAAAAAATATTTGTTTCTCTTCTTCAGTAATTACCATGTAATTACCTATATATTGATAAAACAAAAACTACACTTTTTTGCACTCATTTTGTCATTATTAATTCTTGTCTCGCCAGCCTTCATACGTCCCCACTGTTGGGGCACGGCCTACCCTCATAAGCGAGGGACATTTTTAATTATTTCACACTAATTCACTATAATAAACGAAAACGATGTTGATCAAAAACTTCTACTAAGTAGTTTACTTATATGGAGAAATCTAATTATTACATAGAAACAAAATCATGTAATTATATTCCTTCAATAGCCTAAAAGTAAAATGCTTATACAATATCCCTCATTATCAATCACTGGAATAGTTGCAGTTTTGTTTCAGCTACAATTTTTTCTGAATTCCATTTTTTCTCTGACCAGACCATGAGCTTCTCTGACTTTCAGTGACCATTTTAAGCTTTCCTGACTTTTCAGAAAGTGGACACACTGAAAATACAATTTGAATTTCAAATTAATACGATGATTTCGAAATGCGAACTTTCGTACTATCAAGGAGTTGCCGTAAAAATCCACGCCGACAACCGAATTTAACAAGTAAATTCTAATGTTTGCCTATATTTACAGCTTATGTTATTTATCGGTGCTTAATGGTTGCGTTTGACCATGTCTTTTTTAAGTTGTTTAGTTCAGAAAACGCTTACCATAGCTCGTGCGGTTTCCCCTAATACTAATGGCAATTGCGCGAAATTAGTCATCCGAATGTCCATTTTACCAGTTTCATAAATAAATTAATAATACCACTACAGTGTTTCTTGACGGCTCTTTACCATTAAGTTCGTATGATTAGTCCTACAAATGTAACTTTTTTATGCACTAAATAATATGTTCTTATCTACTTTCATATAACATTATATATTCATATAGGTATGTCTTCCCGCCCAAAAACCGATGATAGTCGCAGTCCATACCTTTAAAATTAAATCAGAAACGATATTTAGGTATTATTTATATCACTGACTGCATTCCGGAGTCACTGCCACTGGCTCGCTTCTGCAGCCCATCCAGTGAAGCAACACACTGTGCGAGCTGCCCGTAGGGGGCACCGCTGGAACCGCACAGCTCGGCCAGATGTCTCTTGATGCTGGCCACCTCCAGCGCGCGCTGTTCAGAGTCCACAAGGTGTGCGATCTGGTGCAGCTTTTGTGCACGACTGAAT
The DNA here is from genome assembly GCA_946406115.1 of Apoda limacodes. Taxonomy (NCBI): domain Eukaryota; kingdom Metazoa; phylum Arthropoda; class Insecta; order Lepidoptera; family Limacodidae; genus Apoda; species Apoda limacodes. The sequence goes on from OX291542.1 coordinate 17,543,309, forward strand.
AATTCGCGAACCTGTCAATAGGCACCCTACGTTATTTTAATTTATCTAAATATATATAGAATTGTAAAAGCAAAATGTATCCTCCAGTTATTACACACAGAGTAAAATAATTAATTACAATATAGCCAGATTTTCATAATGTAGTCCTGACACATTGCTATCAGAAGCAGTGTTGTGGTGATGGGCTGAACCAATCACGCAGGACCAAAGTGATTGGTGAAAAAAGGCTATATGAACAATATGATGAAATTGACATATGAAACATTATGATGAGGGTGTGTATCTCCCTTCTGAGGATAAAACCCTTGCAAATATATACATACATACATACTATTACAATATTATGGACATACTACTATGTATGTTTATATTGTTTTAATTTTCCGAGGGGGGTGACTATTGGAAAGATAGAAAACCACATACTAATCTGAGGCAGAGTCTGTATACAAATACCGCAAAACGTAACGTTTTGAGTATTGTAGATATTTCAGAGCTCCTCGAAGATTTTAAATGTTAAAGTTTTATGGAGATAATAGGAATATTTTATAAGCTGTTGATTTCTTTTAACTGATCTTCTGTCGATGCAAGAATCACCTGGTCATTGGCGTTAGGAGACCCTTGATTAATAATTTCTTCAGTCCTCAATTAAACTCTTTCTCCTTTAAGTTATGTTTTAGCTATGGAAACATGAATTGTTGGTTGAACAATGACTGTGACACTACAATTTCCAGTCTAACACCTTTTTCAATGATAAACCAGTTTGTTTATACCCCATTTATTAAATAAGGTCTGCTCCGACACAGACAGAGAAAAATTAACGAAAAGTTCTGATAAAGAGATTTCAGTGTCAAGATCAAATTGTTGCAACTGCCCATGGACAACACATTAATAATTGTTCTGTCATATCCTTTTTTCAAGAAGAACAGTCTAAAGAAAGAATTAATTGTTATGTAACAGTTTGGTGAAGATAATCTTCTAAGTTTTTTTGCTGGAACTTCCCAGTAGACAAATAATTCCAAACCGGTGGTAAAATAGACTCCAGAAAAATATGCATCTGTGTCATAATATATACGTACATGAGATGGCACCGAATTTGCCGAAACCATTGCAGTGTATAGACCGCACGTCACTTAGTCACTGGCTCTCTGTCGTTACATATGTCTGATAAAATGATAAAAAAGTTACTTGCAACATCTGTAATGCAACGTTAGCGTCTACTCAAGAGTTAAATTAATAGCTCAATGTTTTCGTAATCTGTAGGAGGAACATTTGTGCTACAGCAGATCTTGTTTTTGAGTTGTTCTTACTTGTTTGGCGTGTTCTCCCGTCACCGCGTGTATGTTTGGCGTCTGTCCTCCCGCACCCTTAACCACAGTTACGATCACGTCCTCAATGTAACTCGTAGCTGGAACGTGCGTGCCGCAACACAACTCTCTATAATAGCACAAAATTTCAAATAACATTAGTCACTAAATCTTTAATTATATTACAGGGATCTATTATAATGCACAGTCTTACTGTATACTACTGATAACTCTAAAGTTATTGATTTAATTACTTATAAAGTTTTATAACTCTAATCTAGAATACAATAAAAAATCCATGTAAGTGATGCTTCGAATGAAACAATGACAAGAAATAAATTAAATTGTTCGCATAAATATATTGTAATTAAACTACCTTTATTTCGTAATTTTCGGATATTACATGTTTAAAACCGTTATCTTATACATAGTTCTCAATAAATAAGCATGGTTAAAAGAAAAATTACAAAATATTGTATTGAAGGTCAAATTAACGAATTGTCGAGTTACTAACTTCGATTGTAATGGTCCTTGGATATGAACAAGTCTCAGTCCCGTCTCAGGGTATGTCTCCCCGGGCACTGTCACTACAGACTCTTCTCTGGACAGCTGCACACTATCTATGACGCGCGTCTCTACTGCGACATTTGACTGAATACACTTCCTACAAGTAAAAGAGTAGGTAACTTATTATTCTTATCCGACTGCGCCAGAAGGAGGGTTATGTTTTTCGAGTGTATGTATAATAGAAAACCCCAACTCAAGGTAAACACAAATTTGTTTATCTCATAAGTGTTTGTCCCGTGCAGGAATCGGACTCATACAGAGTAGTCATGATAGTAGACTGATAATGATTGATTACCTTATTTATACATGACAAGTCTAATTCTACTAGAGAAGAATCACAGAACTTGGGGTTTCAAGGTCACATGATGCGCTTGTACACTGAGTCCTTAACATAAAATATTTTTTATATCTAAATTAATTTATTTATTACTACAATTTTTCACACATATTTTACTTCAGCGTACTCAAAAAATCGCCAATTAGCCATCCCGGTAAAAATGGAAACAAATCCGGAACGCGAGCTAACGCATGCACGATAAGGAAAATTGTTGAATACATGATGACCTTGAAACCCCAAGATGTGTGGTTCAAAATGTATATCGTTAGTCTGTAGACATCCGTCGCTTAACTGCCGGTCTTGAGTTGCCTGTATGTATGTAATTGTCCGCCAACTAACGCTGCGTGTTCCATTCAATCCAAGTATTACAACATGTAATGCAGTAGTTTTTATGGTGTACAATTATCGGAATAAAGAAATATAAACAGTATTCGTTACTCATGTGTCTACTCCTATGGTAATGAGTTAGCGAACATACTAACCGTATCAAATCTTGTGCTTCCAATACAACTTCATGCGTGATTTTTTGACCGTACACTGATAAATTTAAAGTTAATTCCTTGTCCGACACATTTGACCCTACCTGACACACTACACTATTAGACAAAACCTGTCTCATCGACGCATTCAGCAAATGAACAGCTGTGTGATTCTTCATTAATTTGAGTCGTTTCTCACCATCTAATTCTATAACGACACTATTTCCATTTTTCATGTATTTATTAAAACCTACTTTGTTAATTGCAAAATGTCCTTTGTGAAAAACAAAGTGTCTAATTTTAAAAACACTGTCTACACTAAAAGATATGTCTTTATTCACATGAATAAAACCACTATCTGAATTTTGTCCACCTTCTTCACAGTAAAAATTTGTATCTTTTGTAATTAAATAATAAGGCCTGTCTTCACAGGCTTCTAAGTAATCAATCCATTCACAGTCTTCATTTAAAATTGCTACTACTTTAGTTTTAAGTGGTTCAAATTGAATGATATTGTCTTTCACAGAATATTTGTACTTATGTTGATCATTCGTTGATTGCACACCATCTCCTATTAATTTTTGAATAGCTTTATCAAATAATATTCCTCTATTAGAGCTTTGCTCTTTAAAAGCAGCTTTATGTCGAGATTTATGTTGTTTTAAAAGTTTTAAAAAGCTATTCTTGTCAATTTCCAAGCGATTAAGTTTAGCTATTCTCTCGATAATATCTTCTTGAAAGCCATGTGTGTCATATAATTTGAAGACTAACTCCGCTGGTATTAAGTTTGATTTTTGTTTTGACATGGTCTGTAAAAATAATAATGTTAAAGGCGGACACAATAAATCACTTTAAACGGCGCAAATTTGGACATCAAAAGTTATAACAAATGATAATTCCATTTAATATTATTTAATCTATATTTAATGCATTTGAATATAAAAGCATTACCTCTTTAAATTCCTTATAACCAAGTGGGAATCCAGGTAATTCAATATCAGACAAATTTACAACTTCAGGGTATTGCTTATGTAAATTTTTCCATTTTTTGGACAGGTCAGCTCTCAATTTAGCTAAAAAAGAAAAAGAGAATTTGAGGATTTGAACGTTTACTCAATTTCGAGAGGTTTTTAAATATTTCATTAATTCCGAGTATGAATAGAACAAATGGTTTAATCATAGAATTTGCTTTAGTTAACTGAAGCAGCCATTACTAAAAAAATCGACCAAGTGCGAGTCGGACTCGCGCATGAAGGGTTCCGTACCATTATCTACAAATATTTACCTTAAATATTATTTTTTCTGTTTTTTAGTATTTGTTGTTATACCGGCAACAGAAATGCATCTTCTGTGAAAATTTCAACTGTCTAACTATAACGGTTCATAAGATACAGCCTGGTGACAGACGGACGGACGCACAGTGAAGCCTTAGTAATAGGGTTTCTAATTACCTTTCAGGTACGGAACCCTAAAAATGATTAGAATTATATTACAGCCATTACTAAAAAAATCGGCCAAGTGCGAGTCGGACTCTCGCATGAAGGGTTCCGTACCATTATCTACAAATATTTACCTTAAATATTATTTTTTCTGTTTTTTAGTATTTGTTGTTATACCGGCAACAGAAATGCATCTTCTGTGAAAATTTCAACTGTCTAACTATAACGGTTCATAAGATACAGCCTGGTGACAGACGGACGGACGGACAGTGAAGCCTTAGTAATAGGGTTTCTAATTACCTTTCAGGTACGGAACCCTAAAAATGATTAGAATTATATGATACAAGCTTTTGCCAGCGGCTTCGCCTGCCCTAAATTTGGTTATCGGCATAGGATTCTTACGGCAACTCCTCAGTTATAAAAAAAAAACACTGAAACTAAAATATTTTTAAATAATACGTACCGCCTTTCCCCCTCATGACTGCCCGCCGGCCTCGCACATCATAAATGCGTGCGCAATACTTGATAATTATTTTGCTGCCACGTTATTTAAAACTGCGATATCTCCTAAGATATTCATTGAAATCGAATGATGAACGGGGCAATTTTGTTTTAAATTAAATGCTTGTGATGAATAACGTATTTATGTGGATAAAGATTAATATCATGTTTATAAAAACACCTTCACAAATAATGCATTATTTTAGAACAAATATGGTTAGCATAAAAAAGGTTATAGTGAGCCAACCTTAAAATATAGACATATGCTGTCGCGGACTTTTTTTTAGAACTTTTATAGGGGAACAATTCTGTCATAAATGATTTTTGCGAAACTTTAACCGTTTACGCAGTGCACGCAGACTCTCAAAAGGATAAAAAAACCACGATTTTGAAACATTTTTCATTAGTGCTCTGCTCCTATTTGTGTTAGCGTGATGATATATAGCCTAAATAAAAAAGCCTTCCTCGATAAATGGGCTATCCAATACTGAAAGATTTTTTTAAATCCGACCAGTTATTCCTGAGATTAGCGCGTTCAAATAAACAAACTCTTCAGCTTTAAATATTAAGTTTAGAAAAAAACCCCGATTTTGAAACATTTTTCATTAGTGCTCCGCTCCTATTTGTGTTAGTGTGATGATATAGCCTTCCTCGATAAATGGGCTATCCAACACGGAAAGAATTTTTTAAATCCGACCAGTAATTCCTGAGATTAGCGCGTTCCAACAAACAAACTCTTTAGCTTTATATATTAGTATAGATTATATTTTTAATGCTTAGTAATTTCTGAAGAAAAACATTGCAAACAGAGAGTAAGGTGATTATATAAGTACTCATTACCACCATTCATTACTGTGATCATCAGGGGTCAGCACTTAAGAAAGAGGTATATTTAAATCAATTACAGCTGTTTAAAAAATTGGACTGATGATGGGTTTAAACTACATGTATAGTGAGCCCAACTCACATGAGCGAACTAGAAGCCGCAAACTCTTAAAAAAAACTAATAACACCTATCGTAGTTCTGTAAAATAAATATATGAAAACTAAACAGTGCCCTCAGTGGACGTAGTTTAAGCCTTTTCTTCTCAAAAGACTATTATGTATAAGCTATTCTTAAAATTGGAGGAGGCTCGCTCCGCAAAGGCGTCATACAAAACATCACAATGTAAACAACAGTGTTTGTAAGTCAGTACAGAGCAAAACTGTGTGATTAAGTAAACAACAAACTCTGCAAATATAACATACATACAAAACAGTTCGTTTATTTAGACCTACGCAGTGTCATGTAGTACAGTCTATACCTACGTCATGTGACAAAGCTGACATCTATTTTAACGGTAGTTCTGATTGACACAGCAGAAATTATACCACTAATTGTAGTTGTGATTACCGTAAGACATTTCTTCATGTTCTATAATGAGTTTGGCTTCCTTCTCTTTGTTGATCAGCTCAGGGTAAGTATCTCCTAGAGACCTGGCCACTTCATCGTACAGCAGCGGTAGAAGCCGACGATTGCCAAACACATCTTCGGAGATTTTTAGTGACTTCCGCATTATTTGTTTTAAATTTAAACTGAAAAGTACAAATTGTTGTTCATAGGCATGTGAGACTCAATCTGAATCGTATCTGATATTTTCCAAAATCCCAAAAATAAGACTTGTACAATTGAGGGCTACGAATGCTACGATCACACCGGTCGCCAGAGGACAGCAACCTCCCCCCCCCACTCGACTCTAGCGATATTTAAACTAATAACGGCACAGTATTCATATTGGCTATTTAAAATGATGTTTTTATTTGCTTACGTCATAGTGTTAACTTCTGATGACCGGTAAATGGTAGCCGTCATTTAAATACCTATAGTAGGTATTGCACATGCAAGGAATCTTCAATAATAAAAGTATTTTAACAAACCACACGCTATCTGGTCCTATACTTAGCAAGGCTTGTACTATGGGTATATACTTTTGTATGTGTTTACGTACACATCATACATAAAAACACTTAGGCTAAAGCAGTTTATTATAGTCACACATAGTGGGATTTCGTTTTTAATTGTGATAACAACATGGTGCCACGTTAAAAAGTTATAGCGTTTACATTTTCGTGTAAATTTTAGCAATTTCATGTGACTAAGTTTAGTATTTGCTTTAATTCCTTTATATGATGGCTTGCTATTTCAATCATTAAATGTAAATAAATATTTTATACATTAAAACTTAAAGTTTGTAGTTGTTTGTGACGTTCGTAACAAGCGTATTTCCAGAGCAAAGATGTAGTTGGGATAATCATTGGCCAGAGTTGTGCCTTAATAGCGGAATTTTAACACTTACACAGTCCGTTTATATCTTTATTTATTTTACAATTAATTACTACACAGGGTTTTACCCAACGCGGGTAGTAAGTAAATTTACTAATAATAAATACGGCTAAAGAACTAATTGGTATAAATATTTAAAAATTTGTAGGCTAAATCTAAAAACATACATATTGTTTGACATGGCGAATATGTCGGTTTCCGAGTGCTGAGCGATCATGGTGTTAAGCACATGACACACCTGAGAGGTAGTCGAATGTCGGGCGTGTTCCAGTTCCAGCAGTGCCATCTTACGTCTTAACTCTAGGGTATCTATCCCTACCATTTCCCCTACGAATAGAGAAGGAAAGAAATGGGGATAACATACCCTTACATTTTTCTATAAAAATATCTAGTAAATTTACGTTGGACTTTCTCCACTAAGAGTATGTATTAAGTGTCTTGTGGGTCCCAGATAATCGCGTTGTACTCTAATATACTGCACCGGCGGGTGATATGCGTCTGGTATACCTACGAGTAGGTTTGCTCTGTTTTGTTGGTAGGCGTACGAAATCCATTACGCCAATATTTTACACAAATTTATTGGAGCCAGTGCTCGCCTGATAGGTACTTATCTACATCTTTTGTTTGGACACAAAGCTTGAAGGATGAATAATCCCCTCTAGATTTAAGGTTTTCGACCACACAACTATCGTCTGGTAGCTACTTGTTCGTAGATTTTCCGCAATGTTTTTAACTGTAGTGCCGGATTTCACGTAGAATAAATGCAAAAAATGTTAACGTTTGGCAGCCTGTAGACCCATCGACCGTTGACTACTTTGCTTTTTTTTTACTTTTTTCGGCGACGTACTTTGGCCCAAGCATTATCATTTTGTTCGTTATTCATTGCTGCGCGCTAGGTACTCTGGAAGAGGTCACCGTATCAACTCGTTTTTGTACGGCGCCTGGTGGCGAGGCGCTCACCTATTAGTTACGCTTTGATGTAGTAGCAACAACAGTTGCCGTGACTGTAGTCGTAGGTGTATTTTGTTTCCTTATGTGCGCGGTGATGGCAGTCGCCGCTCGCGCCTTTGCTACACGGACTTCTCGCTTCAGCTGGATCTCATACGAGTGGTATTTCTTGTGAGTTTTCGCACACTACCGACCGTTTGTCATCACAAACACTTGACGTACGGATAAACTGATTAATTAAATGGTTTTGCTCACTTATTACTTTTTCAAGAGAGATAATTTTGGTAGATAGATCACACTAGAGGTTATGCAACTGACGTATGCTTTCTTCAGTTGAAAATTAGGATATATTTAATAGATATCAAATAAAAAAGGTCAAAACTTAGAGGAACGCATCCGAACGTCTAAACGAACTAAATGAAACTGTTGCAGGTTCTAGTCCTGGCTCGAGGTTAATCTTTTGTCTGCATCTTTGCAATGAAAATATTTATTTACATTGAGGGCATTTGATATTTTTTTTGCCAAAGAATCTAACCTTCAGGGAGTCTCAAACGAAGAAAGTTTACTGATATGTATGTATATTTATAATATAATTCTTAACTCTATAAAGACTTGTGTATTTTTAAGATTCTTATACTAGGACTTTAAAAGTCACTAGTAGTTTTCTTTATAATTACAAGGACACTATCAAAAATTACATGTTTTTAGGAGACAAGGTGATAAGTATTAAGTGCGTAAGGATCAGTAACCTGATTGCAGGAAAGACCCCATCAGCTAGGCAGACGCTGATCATGCGCGCGTGGTCCACCAGACGCCGGTAGGCGCAGTCCAACTCCGCGGCACTGTCGAAACTGCCTCTGTAGGCTGGCACATTGCTACTGTTCTAAGCACAAGCCAAACTCTTTTAAGAAACTAAACACTTACACACAGTGTATGGTTTGAAATTGTTTTTAAAACATTTGATTTGCCCACTGTGTAATTTCAATCAAATAACAAGATACAAATGTTGAATTTTTAGAGTAAAATAAGGCTAAAAACTCAAAAGGGACCATCCATTTAATACGTCATGCCCATGGGTGGGGGAGGGTCATGCAAAGTGTGACAAAGACAAATTGTTCATACTAAAATTGGGTTAAAAGCGTGACAAGGAGGATGAGGGTTTAAAATTTAGGAAATTTACGTGACATACTAAATGGGGCCATCCATTTACGTTTTATTGCGTAAGATCTAAATTAACATCCAAATACATTGCTCCTTATTGGTTTTGAGAGTCGCAGAGCTGTCGACAATTGTAACTTAAGATTGAAATTCACTTACACATTACAAACTATCATTCAATCCTAACATACCCGTTCAATGACTTTTATGATTGGTTGAAACAGATCAGTGTCGTAATTGGAAGAGACCCCCTGAAGTAATGCTGCCATGCGCTCCAGGCCCATACCGGTGTCAACGTGGTGGCGACGTAGGGGCGTTATGGAACCATTACTTTCTCTGAAATATTTAGCAGTCATGTTTTTGAAGATAAAAAGTAGGTTTGAGATTTTTACAAAGAAAAATAAAATCCCTTCAGTTTAAATTACATATCAAATTAAGCAGACTTCAAAATATTGAAACAGTAATTCAGTATTATCAACAGTGCCAAGTTTCAAATCTATATTTAATATTGAAAATAAATAAAAAATTAGTAAGTATTAAAATGAAATTGTAATGTTTTAATTAAAACCCACCTATTGTATTGTATGAACACAATATTCCAAATCTCTGTAAGTGACCCATCTGGATGCACGTAATGTATCTCCGTACAAGGTCCACACGGGCCCGTTGATCCCATTTCCCAGAAGTTATCTTTAGCATTCATGGCTTTCATCCTACTTTGAGGAACCCTATTAAACACAAATATTCTGGATAAAAATAAAATAATGCACTAATCAGTATATAATCATTCCTTAAGTTGTATTTTCTTATTTAATACTTTTATTATGATTAGTTGTGTGTGTTATTAGTATGTTTATAAGTAGTTGTGTGAGTGATTCTTTTGTCATTTATTAGTAAAAATGGTATGTAGTAGTAAAAAAACCCTGTACTATACCTTGCCTGTAAATACTTTTTAGGGTTCTGTATGTCCAAATGAAAACACGGAACCCTTATAGTATCACTTGTATGTCTGTCTGTCTGTCACATCTAATTTGCTCTGAATCTATTTTTAAAAGATAACATTAACATTATTAAAAGATATGAGATGTTACCCTAAACTTTTCCAAATGTCTCTGCATTCTCGATCCTCAATTAAACCAAGCACAGGGTCTCCAGCAAAGTATGTGACCATCAGCTCCTCAGGTTTCAACTTGAATGGACCAAGGAGTAGGTCCCAAGCCATCTGGCATGCTTCTTTCTAAATGCACGAAAAAATTTAGCATTTAAACTATACCTGTCTCTTAACCTTTCTCATTATTTATAATACAGTAACCTCTCAAGCTATTTTGAGAATAAGAAGATTGTGTTTCAAGACAGATTATTGCAGAAATAGATTTCATTTAAATTTCTGGTTCTACTTGTACATTCTTGATTTTTGCCATGTTTAACAAATAACTAGATTTTAAAGACTGAGTGCTAACTATAAGAAACATGTTTTACAATACAAACGGAAGCACACATATGTTTTAATTTGAGCATTAATTTCTATAATAATAATTATTATATCTTATTAATTATTAAATACCTTATAATAATCACCAAAAGACCAATTGCCAAGCATTTCAAAAAAGGTGTGATGATGACCATCCATGCCCACGACATCTAAGTCATTGTGTTTGCCTCCCACTCGCACACATTTCTGTGAATTAACTGCTCTAGGACATGGCTCTTCAATATTACCCAAAAATATACCTTTGAACTGAAAGCACAGACCAATTTTACAGTTTTTGCTCTACCTTCTGTTATGTTCAAAAAGCCATTCAGTTTGTATAGCTACTGGCTACCTAAGGCTCTGTAATGACTGTACTATAGACATTATTACATAATATTAAGTTATGATACATTCCATTACAAAAAAATCACAATGATTAATACAGCTGAATAGTTCACCAATCACCAATCTCTATCTTGCACCAGCATGAACATAAGGAAAGCTAAGCTTCTTCCATTGCAAAGCTAGATTAGGTGAAACTAAATATTTTATAGAACAGAGCTTGAATTTTTATCAAAGAATGATTTTTGTATTTTCTTTAACCTGTTTTTAAATCAACCTCTACAAAACTGCCAAACAGCAATAATTTAATTTTTATTCTATATTTCTATATTTATTCATCGCATAATTATTTTATTCATAAAAAGTTTATACACCCAAGTGGTGCTCACCGTTTTAACCCTACCAATTAAAAATGTTGTATTGAAACATTGACTAAATAAATTTCCGATTATATATCACTATAGCTAGGGATATTTTGAAAGATTTTCAGTATTTTTTTATAAAACAATTGTAATTGATCAAGTAGCCCCCTAGACCTAGATGGCAATTTTAAATTTGCAGCATTTTGTTTTGTACAGGATTTCATTTGAGTATAAGGGGATACTTTGCTGTAGATTTAATTTTTTTATGCAAAAATAACAGGCTGCAGCAAAGTAAATATTAACCAGATATTCCGTTTGGAGTGTTCAAAAGGGGGAATGGAGTAAAAAAAACTTTTGCGACCGGTTTTTATTCCCTTGCACCCTCTTTTAATTAATCTGTCCAAATTTTTGAAATTTTTCTTAACACCCCTTCACCTCAAACCGATTGCTTCATAGTGAAAAAAGTCTTTTTTTTCTCTCTCTTGTACACCCTAACCCAATATTCCCACACAAATATTAATTATACCTGATTCATGCCAGCGTTGACAAATGGAACTGTTGGATCACACAAAGGGACGACAGCACTAGATTTGATGCGTTTATGGTTATGATTTGAACAGAAGTACTCTATGTAAGTGCTTCGAATACAGCTACTAGTATTTTTCATTCGTAACCTCGTATTCTGATATAAGATTCTTTTTTGAGCAGCTTTGATTGCTATTCGAAACATGGCCATGGTTAAAGGATATATTGTCCAAGGAGGTAAATAGTCCGTTTTCCTTGCTATAAGAGAACTTGAATATTCAGAGTTTTAGATGTAAATATATGAAATATTTTAGAGGCATTTTTATTTATATAAATGTTTTTGTTTACAATTACAAAAGTCTATCTCTTTTTTTTTTGGTTCCATTCACCAAAGAGAATATAATCACGACGTTAGACAATTCATAAATTATAAGTTGGTATATGTTGGTTCCATTCTTAGATCGTATGTTCCATTGCAAAAACCTTCCATTTCACATAATTACTACCAAAGAGAATATAATCACTACGTTTTATTACTACGTTCCATTACGTCAATGTGTCAATGCGTTCAATGTATGTTCAATGTTTAATCCTGGGCTACGTTCACTTTGGGTGTGATTATCGCCGTTTGTCTTTCGCCCGGACTTTGGTCCGATTTACGTGACTTTTGAAACTGAACGGTTTTGACAATAGCAGGGGTTTGAAAATTCCCGCGAGGTTGCAAAACAGTCAATGTAAATTAAGGTTCTAAAAAGATTCTATTTATCAATTATTGTGTTATTGTCTCCTTCTATCATCTTATCTCATTAGTCAGTCAACAAAAAGTATTTTTTATCACCTATTATTATTATTATTTTCGCTTTGTGGCCTTTATTGTGCTTTAAAGGCACAGTATTTCGCCAATGTCAACGTGGTGAGAGAATCACTGTATATAATTGATCGGTTTCTTAAATTATCTAAGACCAGAATTGTTTTCTTCTAAATTGAGGTTCTATATTTATTGCCACCACCTAAAACAAAGGATCCACGTCACACACACACAACAACAATTGGAAAAGGGCATATATTAGGGGAGAGACAAATATATATTCATAAACAACTTACTACTACAGTTTAATGTTAAATGTTTTGATATATTTTGTTAGGAGATGTATAAATGGCGTATTTACAAGGGATAACAAGAATTGCATATTTACAGGGCGTGGGATTTTGGTTGGAAGGATATCATACAAAGAAACTGGGAATTTAGGGCAGCTAAAAAATATATGGTCCGGGGAGCCTTCATCCAAACCACATTCACAAAGAGAGGAGTCTTTAATTCTCAGTTTTGTTAAGAAAACTGGGGTACAGACATGTCCCAACCTCAGACGACATATGGTAGAAGTGACAGATTTATCACTGTTTCGTGAATGAAAAAACCATGGTTTTGATGGAATAGATGTTTGGATTTGACCATAATATTTTCCTTTTGTTGCTCTCGACTGTCTCCATAAAGTGTTCCAGTCTGTTGCAAGTTGTCTTTTTGCAAGGCATTGCAAGTCTAGGGAGAAGATTTTGTAGTGGGTCGAAAGTCCTGTATGAGCAGCATCTTTAGCCCATTGGTCAGCCGTCTCATTACCTTCCACACCACTGTGACCAGGAACCCAGGCAAGAACCACCTCAATACCTTGGATATGACATGCATATAATACTTTTTTTATCTCAAGAATGATAGGGGATAATAATTTAGCTTTAAAAGGGTTGCATAGTAGAGCTTGGAGACAGCTTTTTGAATCAGATAGAACTATTGATTTATTTAGTTGGTGAGATTTTATATATAAAACGGCTTCTAAGAGAGCGATAGCCTCTCCTGTAAAAACAGATGTCTGAGGGGGACTTTTGAAGCTAAGAATAATTTTAAATTTAGGAATCCAAACAGCTGAACCAACACAGCTGTTTTCAGAAAGTTTGGAGGCATCCGTAAACAAGGTTAACCAGGTGAAATAATTTTTATTAAGAGATGAAGTTAATAAGTTGTTTGCTGCTGGATCGCCCTTAGTGATATCAAGATCTAAAACTACTTGAGGGTGAAATAATAAAACTTCAAACTCTGTGGCGTAGAGGGGCTGTTTAGGAAACTGAGCAATTGGGTTAGTTTTTTATAGCTTTTTATAAGTCTAGGGGGTTCCTTGTGGTTCCAATAAGAACTAGATTGTAACTTATCAGAGAGAGATTGGAGAAGGATAGGGAGAGGGTGAAAGGAGAATTGGGCAATTTTAAAAAAATATCTGTCAGATAAAAATTGTCTTCGCAATCCCAGTGGAGGGTCCACACATTCAACCCGTAAGGCATTCAATGGGGAGGACTTCATAGCACCAGTTATGATACGTAGACACTTTGACTGAATTTTGTCTATTTTATCCAGAGATGCCTTAGAACAAGGTTCCAGAAGGAAGGATGCGTGGTCAAGGTGGCTACGGACAATGGCATTATATAATAACTTTTGGCTGTAGGGGTGGGAGCCCCACCACACACCTGACAGGGATCTTAAAATGTTAACTCCTTTCTCGCATTTGTCAGTCACAGAATTAAAGTGTGGGGAACCTGTGAGTTTTGAGTCTAGTATGAGGCCTAGAAATTTTACTTGCTCAACTACTGGTACGAGCTGTTCATTAACTTTAATATCAATTATTGGATTTGATCTTTTTCTGGAGAAAATAACTACCTTACTTTTTGGAACAGCAAGGGTAAGTCCATGGTCATCTAGCCAAGTTTTTAGATAAGATAAAGCAGAATTTAAGTTACGTGAGGAATCTATTATGTTGTCTGATGCATAATAGAGTGCCAAATCATCAGCATACTGTAGTATATTACAAAAAGAAGTGACAGCATGATCAAGATCATAAGTGTAGATACTGTACAATAGTGGGCTTAACACAGATCCTTGGGGAAGACCCTTCCACACAGTCCTCCGAGGAGAAGCAGCTTGCAAGTGAATTTTAATATTTCTACCCATTAAGAGGTTAGAAATAAAATGAACCAACCTCACTGGAATGCTCAGCTGATGCATTTTCTGCCTGAGTATTGGGAGTTGGACATTGTCATAGGCGGAAGCTATATCTAAGAACACTCCAACAAGATGCTTACTCTCGGACAGTGCTAGACGGATGTCTGTGGTCAAAATGCCAAGGCTGTCAATGGTACCCTTACTTTTACGGAAACCAAATTGGGACTTAGCCAGGACTTCTCTGGATTCCATAAGCCACTCTAGACGGTTCTTAATCAAATGCTCCATTATTTTGCATAAGCAGGAGGATAGTGCTATTGGTCTATACGAGGATGCTTTAGAAGGGTCGGATCCAGGTTTAAGAATGGGAATGATTATTTGGCATTTCCATATCTCGGGAATAACACCAGAACAAAATATATTATTTAAATTTTTTAATAATACTCCTTTACTAAATTCTGAGAGATGGGTGATGAAAGAGTATGGGATACCATCATCACCAGGTGTTGAATCCTTAAGACCTGATAAAACACAATTTAACTCTGTCATTGAAAAAGGTTCATCCATTATGTCATTTGACCTAAGGGAGGGGTAAGGTTGAGGAAGACAGTTCTCACCTGGAACAAAAGGAGGACATAGCCTATCTGCAAGATTCTCACACCAATTGGAAGAATCATGGGATAGTCCAGAATTAAGGGTCATTGACCCTCGGAATTTTTTTATCTTTTTCCATACATTGGCAGCAGGGGACCTAGGAGACAAGGACTCACAAAATGTAGTCCAACTGCGTTTTTTTTTTGACTAAAAAGTTTTTTTGCCCTTGCCGAGACCTGCCGATAGTTTAGGTAGTTCTCCATAGTCATCAATCTATTATATAGAAGTTCTGCATCTTTACGGCGTCTTACCATGTCTGTGCATTCCGGGTCCCACCATGGAGGTGAAGATATGTTTTTACTGGGAGTTTTTTTCAATGGAATGTGGGAGTTCGCAGCAGATATAAGACAGTTGATAAATGTTGTGTACACTTCATCGATATTGTTAAAATTATCAAAATTATTTTGCTTTAGATTTTTCTCCATAGACAATGAAAACTGGGGCCAGTCTGCATACTGAAGCTTGTATTTAAGAAGAGGATTAAGGGAGGGGGAAGGAGAAACTAAATGAGGTTTAGTAATAATTATTGGAAAATGATCACTGCCATATGACTCATGGAGAACCTCCCAATGCAGAATGGGAGCTAGGCAAGGGCTAGAAACACTAATGTCAACTGCTGATTTACTGTTTTGGGTCGGTGAAACCCGTCGAGTCGGAGAACCATCATTAATTACACAGATGTTGTAATTCTCAAAAAGATCTATAAGGTGGGTAGAAAATGAGTCACAGAAATGTGAACCCCATGAGATATGGTGGGCATTAAAGTCCCCAAGAATAATAAAAGGTTGTGGCAAGGAGGAAATTATTTGTTGAAGATCAGGAATATAAGCTGTGCTAGGGTGAGGGATGTAGATTGAAACGAATGTAATATCCATAACTCGGGCTGCAACAACATTAAATTCTGATGAATGGTGAGGAAGTGGGATCTGAGAAGAAGGAAAGTTACGATTAATTAGTAGGCAAGAACCACCCCAGCCATCCGTTCTGTCATCCCTGAGGCACGCATAGCCAGAAATCCTGAAATAAGATCCAGGAACCAACCATGTCTCCGAAATGGCAGCAACAGCCGGAGTGAACTTATTAAGTAAGTATATAAGATCGTGTTTCTTGTGGCGGATGCTCTTAGCATTCCACTGCAGAATCTTTGTCTCTTTGACTGGGGAGAATTTTAAGCAGTTCATACAGTTTATCAGCCACGGTGTTCGGTAATGCATCATCCCATTTTGAGATGATGTTGGTTATAAGAGAGAGGACTAGTTCAATCAATGAATCATTTGGGGTAGTATTTGAAAAAGATAGGTTTTGTAAAGCAGATCCATTAGGGAGTGAAGAGGGAATTTCTTGTATAATTTGCTGATGGGCTAGTCTGTCATACCCATGGGGAAGAGGAGCTCTAGGGGAAGGATTGCGAACTACAGTCTTCCTGTATGAAGTGTTTGGAGATGGGGATGGGGATTGGAAGTGTTGG
The DNA here is from genome assembly GCA_946406115.1 of Apoda limacodes. Taxonomy (NCBI): domain Eukaryota; kingdom Metazoa; phylum Arthropoda; class Insecta; order Lepidoptera; family Limacodidae; genus Apoda; species Apoda limacodes. The sequence continues at coordinate 17,560,173 of OX291542.1, forward strand.
GAGGGGATAGAAGGTTCAAAGGTCTGAATTTCCTGTGAAGGTAAGAACATAGTCTTAGTTACATCTGCATATGGGCGGCGGCGGGAGGGTGGAAAGCGGGCAGAAGCATCTAAATATGATATGCTTTCATCTGACATTACCATTTTTATAGATTTCTGCCTGGAAAATTCTGGGCAGCATTTATTTGTTGCAAAATGTTTACCAGAACAGTGTAAGCATGTAGATTGATCCTCTGAAACTTGGCAGGATTCACCAGCATGATTTTGTGAACAGCGGAAACATCTAGCTTTAGAGCGACACTGAGTTTTGATGTGCCCAAACCGGCAACAGTTGTGGCACTGTATTGTAGGTAGTTGGTAAGTTTCAACAATCAGAGAAGTATTGTAGGAATAAATCCATTTTGGTAGACGCTGACCCTCAAAGGTCAGGACTACTGACTGAGTGCGGACCCACGCGGCTTTACCTTCTGTAATTACTTTTCTATTAAGACGTCTAGCTTTGAGAACCTTACCGCAGCCCTCTGGTAAATCTAATGATTCAATAAGTTCATCCATGGACCAGTCTGTAGGAATCCCACGGACTAACCCCATTCTAGTTATATTGTATGATGGAATGGAAGCTTTGTATTTATTACCTTGTATGAAGGAAGCATTAATAAATTCATTAGCATTATTAGCTAATTTAAACTCTATAGATACTCTATTACGTCCTGCACTTTTAATTCCATCTCGAACAATATTCTGAACCTTGTTTTGGAACAAAAGATGACCTATTTTAATAGGTCTAATAGTAAAACCGGCAGCTAGGTCTGGTTCAACACGGGATATATGGACAATATAAGGACCTTTATCATTTAAATCGTATGTACGGGATTCCTCAAGGAGACTCGGGTGAACATATATTGTCTGTATTGAAGCAGATGAATCGATTTCGCTTCGTAATCTTTTTTCGTCACCTTCATTCGCATGCACAAATGGGCGTTTTTGGGCACGATTATCAGCTTGCCGTGAATCGTCTGGTATCGGGATGGGTTGGGACATAATCTGATCGATGGGATCAGGAGGCTTAGGAGGGATATTGTCATCCGCCATGATTGTCAGTCGGATAGGCCGAAGCCTTCCGACTGTGAAATTAAACTATTATCTGTTAAAAAAGGGTTAGTAACTTACATAAACAATACACAAACACTGAACACTTAATAAATCTTAGCTTAGAAGTTTGATTCTGTTAGAATAGATCCGCAAATCTTAAGAACAAAACACCAATAGTCACCTATAGTCGCTTTAGTAACATTGAATATAAAAATTAATTATCGTTAGCTGTCAAAGTGCGACATTCACCCTCCTATTTCACGGTGTGATTAGTGTGATCGCCCGACGACTTATTGAACGATACGGTGCATTCGCCGTGTTAGTCACTCCGAGATATTGAACGGCAAGTTTATCGTCGGGTGCTCACACGGCGTTGAAACTGAACGTAGCCCTGCTGATAAAACGTCATAATATCTTATGACAGCTAAATAAATTTTGGTTCATTTAATTATGTGTTCAAACAAAACGCAATATACATATATGTGTTATTGCAATTTCAGTTCTTAGGGGTATTTGAATATAATTATAAGGCACCATTGATATGTAATTGGCAACCCCTACAAATGTCAAAAGATGTCTGTCAATTTGACATTGACGTTTCTTAATTTTTCAGTTCTTCTTGAATTATTTATTTCTAAAGCAATTAATTAAATACACGTGTACTTAAGTAATTCGCCTTCGTGATATCGTATTTCATTTGTTTACATTTTTTCATAATAATATACGATAATGTTTCACTATTATTAAACATTGGGACACGTAAGTCGGCATTAAAAGTAATTGTTTACAACGATAATTCTCTGTATTTGGAACTATGTCCCGGTTTGAGTTATGCATTTTATGGCTATGTGTAGCACTGTCTACTGCTGAGCTTTTAGGCCCAGAGAGTGAAAAGGATCGTGACAAATCCACTGAAGATGAAGAGGAAGTTGTTGAGACTACAACCACTGATCCTCCTACAGAGCAGGAGTATCTTGATGAACTGACTAAAGCCGTGAATAAGGAATTTCTTTCGTTAAAAGATTCCATTAAAGAATCCATACGAAAAAGTAAAGAAAACCCAAAAGACATAGAAAACATTAAGGGTAAGTGTAGTTAATATGTAGCTTTGATTTACTATGAAGAGTTAATTTTCCAGTTTTGTATATATGAACCTGAGTTCCACTTATGTTTTGATGTGGAACTAAAAAATCTATGCTAGGAGCTGCTAGAATTTTCTTTTTTTAATTTTTATGCCTAGACTAGTTACTAATTTAGGTCAAAATACCTAAAAAGGCAGTGCAAAGTAAAAAAGGGATTATAAAATGTAAGTTTATTTTTTACTTAGTTCACTTTTGTACACCCTAGCCCAAATTTATACTTATAAATATGTGCATTGCACAATGATCTTCTAAGCAGATGGACTGCTCTATGCACTGAAAATGGAGCTACAAAATTGTGTCTTACTCTAATCGTAGGGCACACACTTCTTGCTGTTGTTTGTTGAAAACCCACCATTAGTATGCCAAAGTATGTGTATGTAAAAAGTTGTATAAATAAAATATTATCATCATTTAACTCGGCAGGAGGTGCTACTGGGTAAAATTTACTACATAGCATGAACTCATAAATATTGTTTTTTTTGCTTAATTTTGTGCTAAGCCTCTATAGGTACCTTTTGAGAAACATGCACAGTCTGCCATTTTGAGTAAGCGGGCATTGAGTATGCACATTTTGCCACAACAAATGTATAAGGTGCATATGGGTATTTTTTACCCAGTAGTGACTATTTGTGTCTTATTATTTCTATTAGTATACATTTGAATTTTTTGTTCGTTTTGACTATCAAGATGCCTATAAAATGTAAAATAATGTTTTTTCTTGGCTATGAACAAAATCACAATCTGAGTTGCCTCGTCAAAAAAGAACCCTGCAGCCGCTCTTGGAAATATCTGCATCACAATATATACAGTTTGTTCTTGGATAAAGGATCAAAAAATAATTATGCCATAAAAGATATGTAAAGATCACACCATTCCTATTAGTGCTCAAAAACTATAGTCTATAGACTATTATTGACATATCATACCTAAGGAGGGTGATTATTTTCAGGTTATACTTTGAATGTTTTTTAAAAAAAAAATGCCAAATTAATCCATGTTAAAATTATTATAATAAGTAAGGATATGTTATGTTCATTTCATATTGATCTTGATTTTTTCCTTTTTTATATGTCTAGAGTCTAATTTTTCTTTCTTTATAAGCCATGTGCAAAAAACATTTAACCTGTAGCGCGTCAACATACTAAGGAAACTATCGGCCCTTGCCGCGTACAAAGTGATATACACCTAACTTTATTATGTTTATTCCTCTTTATTTATTTTTAGGTATGTTCCCTAATATATACAGTATAAAAAAAAGTAATAAGAATAAGTTTTTAATAAACACAATAAGTAATAATAAATTTATTTACTAAAAAAAGGCATAGTTTTTGTTGAATAGCACATTACCTGGGGTCAAAATGAACACTATGCTACTGTTAATAAAATACACATTGCAACTCAAAACGGCGCAACACAAAATGGCGGCCGGATCAAATTACCAAACAATTTCCGATAAAATAATATTCAACGCACAAAATATTGTCTACCCAAAAATACTAGAATGTATGATAGGCCATTGGCTTCACTTCGGAATACTTACAATTAGCCTGTCTGATAAAAGTCGCTTAGGTCACACTGTGGGACCTAGGACGCGTGACGGGTTAATTATATGCTGTGATTGAATAAAAAAAAACATTACGTTAGAAGATAAAATACTTTATTCACACATTGCTTTTTTAAAAACATAATAAAACATAATCTTAAAATTCCTTTCATAAAATTTCTATTAGAAACCCCCATATGTACAATATATCCATTGTGGTATTTTTTACCCGGTAGTAACACTACGTGTTGCATTATTTGGTGCGCCTCCCGCAGAGTTAAGCAAGATGGTGTGATCTATCATTAGTGAATAGACCTCATTTCAAGAAAGAAGTTATTGGATTTTTAAAGAGCCAGCAACACGTGAGTGATACCCCTAGTGTGACAAGCATCCATAGGCCACGGTGACCGCTTACCATCAGGCGGACCGTGTGCTTGTTTGCCACCTTAGTAGTATAATAAAAAAAAAAAACTTACAACAAATTAAAAAAGTGAAATTAAAAACATTAAAATCAATTAAACTTCTGTTGTTAAATATATCTGAAAAAGATAGGTGATATATATGGCAGGATCATAGATAGAATAGAGAAACATAGATGGTTTCTAATTTTTTGTTCAAAACTTTCTTAGTGTTGAATCACATTTGGATAGATAGGGAAGGGTTTTGTTTCTTTTCATCAATTTGCCTACTTGGTGTCACAAATACCAAAGTTTTTGTATCATCTGTAAAAAACTGTCAAGCAGTCTTTTTCAATAATTTTTGATACTTCTGCCACTAAAAATGAAACTATTGGCTGGCATTTGAAATTGGGTTTCGATGTACTTCTTTCAACTGCCAAAACCATAGTAATAATATAATAAAATATGCGCCTAACTTTAAACATATTAGTCGTTGTTTATTGCAGTGTGTGTGATTTATTGTTATGTCTAATAGTTTGTTGCACTTTTTAATTTATGTTGTTATATTAAAATCCTCCATTTTATTTCTGTCACTCAAATCAATTAGCAAAACAAATAATACAAAATATTGTACAAAATCAATAGATGTGTTTTCAGGCACTGATAAACTGAAAAATATGACTTCCTGACATCTATTGGCGAGTAGTAATACTATTATTTTTACCGACACAGCAACACTAAAGCTACTTGACAATAGATGATGTTGTTAAAAAAAAAACAAGCAAAGCTACGTCTTCCAGGTACTGAAAAATAATATGGAAAAGTATATTTGTTGGTTTGTTCATTATACTCAGCAATAGAGAAGTGAATTGAATTGATTGGCAGACAAATAAATTATTGACTCAAATGTGATGCAGTTATTTTCAACTCATGAAAAATGAAAACAACACCATGATATATATAAATAATTTTATCTAATTAATGAAAATATTTTTTGACATTTAAAATGACTTATTCAATAAAATCATCTGGATATTGATTAATTATTGTGCTTTAAACAACTGTAAATGGTGTTAGTGTAATTGTTAATTATTTTCTATGTATATATTCGCAAATAATAAAATAGCGTATGGAATGCGTCGGCATCAAATTGTAAACGAATGCAGATGCCATCCCAAGTTTTTTTACCATTTAGATGTCAATGCATCAATAAAGAAAGATGCTGGGTAGACTGTTTTACGAGGTGCAAACTGACAATGGCGACGCCTTATTATATGTATTGAAAACAGACCTCTCCTTGGAGAAGGAGGCTTATACCACCACTCTGGCCTTACGTCGCCACTGTTGCCACTGGTTTGACTTAAGGACTACTATCAAATAATGACAAGACACAGAGACAAGATTTTGGTCTTAAAGCAGTTTGACTGTTAATTTCTAAAACTTATAATTAAGTGTTCATATTAAAATTTTATTGTTACCAAACAAGGACTCGAATCTGAGGACTACAATATATTGTTCTTCAAGAAGGAGGTTATAAGATTTTTTTTTATATTAGATTAGGGTAGGCAACGCACAAATGATGCTCCCGTCGTTTTAAGTGTCCATAGACTACGGTTACCGCTTACCATCAGCCGAACCGTTAGCTTGTTTGCCACCTTTCCTTTTATTAAAAAAAACATTTTTTGATATTTATGTTTTATAATTTATTTTAATATATAGTTCTTTATTTGCGGAACTCAAAAGGCGCCATGCCATTGGAATTTATAAAATGGATCACTTGGTGACCTTCGTGTCATAGGTTGCCAATGTCGGCTTTATGTAATTAATTAAGATTAAAAAAATACCAAAAACAAATATTGGTAGATATAAGTACAAAATCAACATAAGTACAAACATTAAATTATAATTTATATTTAAGCATTGTTCTGTAGTTGTTTACCTAAGAATATAAAATTAATACTATCACGATACTTATTGCCCAAGGGGTGGTCAGAGATGTTGGAACTTATGCCTGGAACATCTATGTTTCACCAATGGTATTCCGTCCCACAAACATTAAAGGTGATTAGCCTATCGCCATGCTGGACACAAACCAGAGTCAAGACAACTTTACAGTAAACAAATTGTAACAATATTAGTTGCTCCATACCAGGAATCGAACCCGGGACCTTAGGGACATAACAGTCGCACGCTTTACCACTGGTCCTCTACACTACACCTGGTCCTCTCCTCCTCTTATTTCCCTGAACCACTTATTTAATAAACTACTTAAGACATTGTAAGCTGTAATCAATTTTGTGTTGTAGTTGGAAAATGCAAAATGCATAAAATTAATCTAATATTTATAGCCATTTAGAGTATTTAAGTGTTGAATAGAGTGTCATATAAATATGCATATGTGTTGAGTTATGTTTATGCGGTTCACATTTTTGTATACATAACTACTGGGAAATAGATTCAATACAGTATAAATGCCTTTTCACATATTAAAATTATGTACAAGATTATAATAAAACAATAATTTCCTCACAGAGTCATTTATTTCAGAGGAACGCATAGAAAATGTGGAATACTACATAAATATGCTACAAAAGAGCATAATGCGGCAAAGTGCAGAGCAGAGGGGTTTCTTGGACTCCAAAGATGAGGAGTTTGCTGTTTTAAGTGAGGTATGCATTTAAAACTTAAAGTATAGCACACTTGTGCACTGGCATGCCTACTGGGAGCATAGATGCAGAATAGCATCTCTATACCCATACATGCTAACTATATGCTTCTCTATGTATGCATAAGTATCATCATTCATCATCATCAAAATCATATACATATATTATGAATATCATCAATGTGTATCAAAAAGAAGCAGCTTGTATATGAGAAGTCAACAAACCAGTTCTTTATCTGTATTCTGCCCTTCCAACATCTAGCATATTTCCATGCAGTTAAAATCATAATATAACCATTTCATGTACTAACTCATTTGTTAAAGACAAGCGAAATGCATAGGCACCGTCACTGTGTCTTATTTTTATATAATGTATAAAATGCTTTTTAATGTCTAACAACGACGAATGTGCAGCGGCTGCATAAACATTATTTGTTTTAGGGCGCAAAGTTATGTATGAATATGGATATTTAAAAAAAATCCTGTTAAGTAAACAAATAAAAAAAATGTAAGCTATTTTGGAAACAAACCGCGAACGCTTGGGTTGTGGAATGAGCTACCAACCCTGCCAAGGTTTTCTGCAAGGTCTACAGTATGGGGTTCTTCAAAGAAAGAAGTTATTAGATTTCTCAAGGGTCGGCAACGCACGAGTGATACCCCTGGTGTTGCAAGCGTCCAAAGGCTACGGTGACCGCTTACCATCAGGCGGACCGTAAGCTTGTTTGGCATCTTAATGGTTTAAAAAAAAAAATCACTCAATTTTTTGAAAATTATTACATATTTTTATTTTTAAACAAAGTTAATTATCATATAGTATACACAATATATTTAGTAGGCTAGGGAATATTTTATTTGTCATAAAAACATAATTATTATTTTTCAGAAAACAGATGACAATCCACAAGACATTCTAGACAAATTACCTCCACTAGTTGAAGAGGAAGAGCTTGAATTGACACCAGAACTGAAAGAAGGTATTTGAGACCCTTGTTTTTTAGTTGGAATTGCTGAACAGGCAAATAAGAATATTAAATAAAAAGTTGATAATACCTAATTAAATATAAGTCATCCATTTAGATCCAACACCGCATATGTCAACATTGCAGGAAAATGAAATAAGCAGTCAGATTCTAAATGTTTTTAGTAGTTTGTATAAAAAGTGATATTACTGGTAATATTCTCATACAAAAAATCTCATCGTTTTTGTACAAAGAAATGTCCTTTAAGTCCTGTAGTGACTGGCATCAACATGATAATGCCCTTTTTAATCCTGTAGTGACTGGCATAAAAATGATAATGCCCTTTTTAATCCTGTAGTGACAGGCATCAAAATGATAAAGCCCTTTTTAATCCTGTAGTGACTGGCATCAAAATGCTAATATTTTTTTAGTTATTATGTAATGTTAGAATTTGACTAATATTTGCATAAAATCTGTACAGCTAAAGAACTCTATGAGACGGCAATGGCAAAACTAAAACGTCGTTCACCAGACCTTCGAGGGTCTATTCTTCAAATCAAGCAGGCAGCAGAGACAGGATATTTGCCGGCGAAGATAAAGCTTGCATGGTCATATTTGTTTGGTGAAGGTGTAGAACTGGATGTGGAAAAGGCAAAGAATATATTTGAGGAGATGGCTGCAGAAGGAAATGCTGATGCCCATGCAGTAAATAAAACCAATTTAGTCTCATATTTATTTATAAATCACTGAAGCTAAACTTTTAATCACTTGGTAATACATCACATCAATGATGATCATCATAATGACCAACAATAAATATGTTGTTGGTCATGTATTAAATTCAGTTGAGTAGCTAATGTCAATCCACTATTACGCTGAAGCGCAGTGTCATCTGTTGTTAATTAACTAATATCAATTCAGATTCTCAGGGATGACACATATTTTGTTAAACTTGTCAAGTAAATCTTTATACAAAATTTCACCCAAATTATTAAAGCTGTTTCTGAGAAACCAAATTTGGATTAGCCGCAACTTAATAAGAAGGCTGTGCATTGATGTCAGTTCATCAGTTTCTTATATCATACCTTAAAAAGATTACACGCTATTAGCTAATCTGAATGATTGCGACATCTGCGCACGCAACTGAAAATATAAATAATTTTTATGTCACTATAACATAAAAAATTTCTACCCCTGAAAAACATTTTTGTACTATTGCGGACATTTAAAAAAAATATTTGCCAAATCACTCCAGCCATTTGCAAGTAATGCGCTTAGCAACAATTATTTAAATCTGATTTTATTTTTACAATATGAATAAAATTATTCATCCACTCAATTATTGATCGCCAATATGACATAGGGCTTGGGTTTCCTGTATGCGACGGGTATTTCGGTGCCAGTGTCGCAGGCTAAGGCGCTCGTGCACTACACGATAGGCGCGGCCGGCGACAGCGCGTACGCGCAGATGGCGCTAGCGTACCGCCTCTGGACGGGTGTCACCGTGCCCAGCTCCTGCCCTAAAGCCATGGACCTGTACATGAGGGTCGCGGCTAAAGGTGAGGAAATCAAACTTTAATAAAAGTGCGTGTATCCATTAGTCGTAATAATTAGTAAAGAAAGCTTAAATTTTATGAAAAAAAAAAACCATTTTGCATATAATCACTTAGATAAAATATGTTCTAGCCTTAGTGACTGATAATTTATGTGAAAAGCGAACAGTAGCATCATAATGAACAGACGTGGCAAAAGATAAGTTGTTGTTAGATGTGTTTTTGCAATTTTGAGTAGTTTTTCTAAAAAAAACAGGGTAGGTATGCTCACGACTTCCTTTCTTATATTATCTTATATTTTACCGTATTCCTTTCCAGCAAAGACTCCTTATTCGCGAGGGATACGTTCCGTAAATGTTACCGCAAATACAGAAATACTGTGCATACGGTATGGTGATTTGAATAAGATTATAAGGGATATGTTCCTTGTTTTTGGAACATATCCTTTATAATCTTCTTCGAATAATAATCTTCGAATGCGAATGTTAAAAAGTTGCGAATTATTTACTCATTACTAATGCGAATACAATATACTAATGTCTGCCGTAAAATCACGATTTATCGCTGATCCACAACTGTTTTGCAAGTTTCTGGTACTAAATGTACAGAAGAAAGGTACTAAGAGTGCAAGCGTCTGCGGTATCTGTAACTTCGCAATTACTAGCGACTAACAGTTGCCAAAGCGTTCAAGTGTAAGTCGCCAGTGTGTGGTGGTCTTAATGGGTCATTTATACATTATTAAGCCACTACAGATTACATGTGCAAGTATTAGGTCGTATCTTCAATCAATGTATATACGGACGTGCTGGTGCAGTTGTAGTGTGATTACAAAAACAAGTGTATATTAGCAATAATACGAATCAACGTGTCCTTTTTGTTTACTTACACTGATTTAACTCATCAATCAACACTTGTACTATTATCCCACCGCTATCGATGGGTGAGATGCGAGGGTGAAGTATCTGTGTATGTCATTTGCACATGACACAACATATCTCCTAAAAACGTTTGAGCACTACAACGGTCGCGGAGCTGCTATAGTCACCTGCAAGCTAGTTAGCAAAGTATTAATTTTGACGATTCAAAGTGTTTTACGAAAACCTAATTTGAATAAAAACTTTATATTTGTTTTTTTATTATTTTTTGTTGACAGTGGCAGATAAAGTGACTCTTAACGGTGGTCCGGCGATACAGCGGGTGCGGCTGATCGATGAAGCGGAAGGCGCGGGAGGGGGAAGTGGTAGCGGGGGGGCGCTCGATACTGATCTTATAGAATATTACCAGCTGCTTGCTGAGAAAGGCGACGTGCAGGCCCAGGTCAGTAGTTCAAACTATACATATTATATAATAATAAAAGCAGCAAATAGGGTCTTTGGACTGAGTATTTCAATGACAATAAAAATAAAATATTGTCTCCAGGTGGGCTTGGGTCAGTTACACTTCCAAGGTGGCCGTGGTGTGACCTTGGACCTCAACAAGGCGTTACACTATTTCCAGAAAGCCGCCAAGACTGGAAATGCCGTGGCCAATGCATTCCTTGGCAAGGTAACTACATTACTTCTAAGTTCTTTACAGACAGACAAATGCAGACCTTGGAAAATAGACAATCATTGCCAGGCTAGGGCTGCTCTTCTTCGTAAAAATCTCAAAAATACCAGTCATAAGACATTTTTCAGAATGTTCTGTATTGTTTTTGGAATACGTCTCTGAGTTTTAGTTATCATTTCGGCTAAGTGACCACTTTCAGCTGAAATACCAATACAAAACGTTCTTAAAATAGCTTATGACTAGTGTTTGTATGAAGAACACTTTGTGTGAAGAAGAAATTAGGTAAGGGTTAATTTGCTAAAACTGATACGTACAAATTATACATTTTTGTTTTTAGATATATCTGGAAGGTGGTGACGGCATAAAGGCGGATAACGAAACAGCACTGCGGTATTTTAGGAAGTCCGCCGAGTTGAACAACCCCGCGGGACAGAGTGGGCTAGGTATTATGTACTTGCAGGTTAGTTTAAAAACCATTATACATAGGTAATATATGTGCATAAATTGTAAATCAGTTTTATTTCCATTATGAAACTGTTGCCTTATTAATAGCAGTCGTTAAGCGAAGTCAGAGACCTTGTGGGCGGCTCTAAAACTCTGACAGTTGAGTGGATAATCGACAAACACCTGCGTATTCTTACTGGGCCAGCGCGGTGTACTATGGCCTAAGCCTCCTTCTCTGAGGAGAGTCATAAAATTGCAACGGGTATGTGCCGTTGACACAATAATAATTTGTCCAAAAATAAAAAAATATCTGTCATCATCATTTATCACACAAAAATACTGAAGGATTTTAATGGTGCATAATGTGTAGTAATCATGCAAGTGAATATTGAGGGCAAGCTGGTATAATATTATATTATAATTGCCAACATTTTTTTATTCAAAATTAAATATTATTATTCTGATATTTTTCAGGGTCGCGGAGTACCTAAAGATGTAACGGCCGCGTTCAAATACTTCACACTGGCGGCCAACCAAGGGTGGGTGGAGGGACAACTACATCTAGGGTTCATGTACATACGTGAGTTTTCTTACTGTGCCCGTATCCAGTGTTTAAGACTACTATATTTTCATCAATATCTCGAGTTTGTTGTTTCTTTGTCACTTAATCACTGAAATAATAATATTTTGGACATATTGCACAGCGCCATCTGGTCTCAAACTAAACAAAACTTGTATTATGATAACCATCAACGGAGTCAAATACCTATATACTTTGTTTTGTAAATATATACCATACATAAATACACCCAGACTCAAGACAAACACAATTGTTTATTACACAAATGTTTGTCAAGTGCGGGAATCGAACCCACACCCTCTGCATAGCAGCCGGCTACACTGCCAACTAGGTTTCGAAGAAGTTTAATGTAAGTAATTAGATTAGATAATGCATATTAATATTATAAATCCATATTAATGTTATATCTTGACGCTTAAACCGCTGTACCGATTAAGATGAATTTGGCATGGAGATAGTTTGAGCCCTGGGAAATGACATAGGCTACTTGAAAACGTCAATATGAGGCGGTTTTTTTTCTAATTATCACATAAATGTTTGGGGAATCGAACTCATACCCTATGAATAGTAGCCGGCCACCCTACCAACAAGGCTGCGAGGGATTTTGATGGGAGTAATGAAAAAGATAATCCATATAATTATAAATGTGAAAGTGTCTGTTATCTCTTCAAGTTTAAACCGTTTAAAATATTATTTGAACGCCTTTTGAGAACGCTAGAACTTCGAAACTACGGCTTGTAAAATAAAATTTATGATTTTAATGTAGATAAAATATTGTTGTCATTTTGTAGGTGGAATTGGCGTAAGGCGCGATTTTAAGCAAGCCAACAAGTATTTCTCACTGGCGTCCCAGTCGGGTCACGTGCTGGCGCTGTACCATCTCGGACTGATGCACGCGCAGGGACTGGGGGTGCTGCGGTCTTGTCCCACTGCAGTAGAGGTGAGACTCCTTTATCAGCTTAAGGCACCAAATTACTTTTTCGAAACCCGAGATTCACAAACAAAAATATTACATTTGTTTATTAGATTATACTGAAATTCGTGTTTTTTAACTCTTATGTCGTTTGGTAATAAAGATTATTTACCTGCTACTATAATCGTGAGTCATACAAAGTGTTATATGGCAATAACTTACTTAATGCTTTGTTTTAAAAGCATGTTTTACGTGCTTTTTTTCTAGCATTCTTTTTTTTATATCCGTATAATTGTTACGGCAAAACGGGCGGGTGCAAATAAAGCAAGTGCGGTGACTGTTACTCGCAGCTTATACCCTGTTGGACTCGTTTCACACAAGTACCAGTACAATTCTTTCTATAGCGCGTAGTTCTGGTGACTGCTTAAGTTGAATAAAAGACCATAGCTTTTTTTGTTGTTGTTTGTTTCCTGTTATCGTCTTGAAAGCCATCGGCGTAACATTGTAAAAGCAGCCATAGAATACATATCTTAGTAAATAATCGTTAGGATCTGTCGTTACTTTGTGGAACTTCATGTTTATTATCTTGATTATCGTGCTAGAGATGCGTCCTTCCTTCCTGTTCGAATATCTAATAGTTACGATTCATTGATATTTGTATACTTCATGTTTGTCAGCTGTTCAAGAACGTGTGCGAGCGCGGCGAGTGGAGCGCCCGGCTGATGCTGGGTCACGCGGCGTGGCGCGCGCGGGATTCGGACTCCGCTTTCCTGCAGTACCTTGCCCTGGCGGAGCGAGGACTCGAGGTCGCACAGTCCAACGCCGCCTTTCTGCTCGACAACGGTACGGTACTTTCATCCCTTTACCAAAAAGGATCATCACATACACAACGTGCTAACCCTTCCCTCTAAAACACACACTCACACTCATAAATTAAGCTATTATGTTTACACTAGAGGAGACCCAATGGAAACGAACATTCATTTTTATATATTTGTATTTATTATATTGGAATTTTAACCGATGTGCTGTACTTGGGTATTGACTGTAACATATTTCAGGTGAGGTCGGGCTTTTTGATACTGAGGAGCGGTGGGTGCGAGCGCTGCAGCTGTGGAGCCGTGCGGCTGCGCAGGGATGCTCCGCAGCGAGGGTCAAACTCGGGGACTATCACTATTACGGGCTCGGAACACGGGTCGACCTAGAATCCGCTGCGCATCATTACAGGTAAACTCATCCACAGACGTTGCATACATCAATAGATAGTAATTATCTACATAATGTTGACTTCTATTATTCGTCCCGTGCAAGACCTCAAGCTTATAATGTGTATCATACTGCTATTCCAGTAGAGCATAAATTTGATTAAATAATTTACGTTGCCATCGAAAACCAATTTTAGTTAGACACTGTTGAATATCAGCCTCTCTGATACGTCATTAACAGCCGGCCTTGCATTCAGTGGCATCCTTAGTAGATTATTAATGTTATCTTATTAGTGTAGGGCATGGCCCTTTTATAGTTAAAAGGTTTAGGCCATGGGCCACCACGCTGGCCTAGTAATGATCGGCGGGCCTTGGTAAGCTAGTTGCCACTTGACTGTTCGATTTTTTAAGCCGCAAGTTAGGCCTCCGACTGCTATGCTAACGGCAACCGCGGGTTAGTAATGTTGTTTTTTTAATGCAGGATAGCGTCTGAGCAGTTGCACAACGCGCAAGCGACGTTTAACCTGGGATACATGCACGAACGTGGGCTCGGACTAGCGCGCGACCCGCACCTCGCCAAGCGGTGCTACGATCTCGCCGCTGACACCAGCCCCGACGCGCGCCTGCCCGCCGCCCTAGCCCTAGCGGGGCTCAGTGCTACCACGGCCATAGAACAAATCTGCGAGGTACACACTAAACCGTCCCGCGACGTCAATAAAACCGCACTACTACCACAGGGCCGCGTCGAAAAACTCACTTTACATGTCTACCGGACTCGGGATCTATTTGCAATTCGGGTAAACAAAAATGACCTTGACCCGCATCTTTCGTTTTGTTAGTGTATGCAACATATGTATATGTATAATATTTCTCATCGTAAATTTGAAATTTCGTAGATTTTAGGTATTAAACCTAATGATCAGTGTCGTGATTCGAAAACCAGTTAAAGAATGTGACAATAAAGGTAATCATGTAAGTATTTTAATGATTTATGATTTAATTACCAAAAAAAGTAAACATTAAGTAAAGTTAGGTTATGTTTACAAGATTTGCAAAAAGATTCTGAGTCAGGTTTACCTTTGTATAAACTCGTGCTGTATCTTTCTGTAAAGTAGAATAATGAATATGCTATCCTGTTGTCAGTGCTACCCGGGTTAACCCTAGTTAGGTTTATGAATGCGCTTTAGAACAAGTGATAGCACTTAATGCTGTGTGGTCACTCTCATTCGATCTCTAGAGTCGACCCCGCCGCGGCTCTTACGCATAGAACGCGCTCACATTGGCCGCTATTACACAAGTCAGCTCTTTTTGTGATGTTAGTAGCCACGAATCTTTTTTTAATCTTTACACGACTGCCCAAAAAAAGGAGTGTAATGTTTTCAGGGTACTTGTATGTATATTGTATGTATGTATCTACAGTGGTGTGCACAGAGGTTTTAGTCGAAAATTGGTACGTGATGTCGTGTAGGTATATTGCAAATGTTAATTGTGGTATGCCACCCCTAACCCGTATATCGTTCAATATCTTTTATTATTATTTGTATGTTTACACAAAATTAACCAATGTAATAGTTTAGTAATTGATTTTTTGGTATGTAACCTTTTCTCCCTTGCGTTCCTTTTTAGTTAATCAGTCCGTCTAATCAGATCTACCTACCTAGTACCTACATAGTTTGTTTTTTGTCACCAAAACAATAGGTACTTAATTTTTGTTAATGTAAATAGTAAAACACAAACACACTGCCTAAACTACTTTCAAAGTTCGTCTTGTCTATTATAACCTAAGCACTTACTGATAATTTTAAGAACAAATTAGGTACTTAATATCGAGATCTTTAATTTCACCCGTGCTTTGTTGTTTGTACACAAACAAAAACAATGGCGACGTTTTAAAACAACTAAAGTAAGTAGGTATGATACAGGAAATGAAGCAGAAGAAAGTGCTAATTTTTAAGTAAGTCAAATAATTACAGCCAATGTCATATCCCGATACTATCGTAAAACTTCGTCGAGTTTCTGTTAAGTTCGCCAGGTCTCGTACTGACATCTAAAAACCCTCTAGTAGCAGTAGTCCGGTTGACCGAACTACTGAAACTTTTAAGTTGCAATAGTTCGGTTGTGACAAAGAACCGATATATAGTATGCTGTAGACGGATATTTATAATAATGGAATGAATGATTGAATTATAATTATTTTTAAGGAAGAGGATAAAATCAATAAAACTGGTTATTATATTTGCAGTCCGGATCAATCCCAAAATGATATTGATATACTAACTAATGAAAGCATAGCGGAGGCTGCAGAAGGAAAAGAACCTGCACCCAGGGTACATCGCAAATTTTGGTGGTCATAAGTAATAAGGGCCTAGATTTAGCTTGTCCCATTCCAATTCCATCATTTTCGCAGAAAAAATTTACAATTTAGCGCAAGATTCACCACAATGCAGGAGTAGAGAAAATACGTACAAATTTCCTTTCTGAAGTGCAAGTTCCGTTGTTTTTTTCCGACATTTTACTAGCGGATTACTTTGATGGCGACATAAGAATAATTATTTTTTGTAGCAGTCATGCACGGGTTCTTATGAAGATGATCAAAGTTTACTTTATGGATGGTACATTTAAGGCCAGCCCTATTCCATTTTCTCAGTTATTAAGCATACATGGTGACATAGGTAGTTCAACTGAGACAATCAATGTGATACCGCTGGCATTTTCCTTCATGTCACACAAAAACGTAAAGGCATATAGAATTGTTTTTGAATTGATCAAGTCAAATATTCAAGACTGGGATCCTAAAGAAATACATGTTGATTACGAAATGGCCACCATGAATGCGTTAAAATCCGAATTAAAAATGCTTCAATAAATCGTTGCTATTTTCATTTCCGAAATTGTTTAAAGCGTAAAGCAGCGGAATACAAACTTACAACAACCAAACACAAATACATAACAAGTTTATGTTCTGCATTACCTTTGTTACCTGTGCATTCAATAAATGAGGGCTGGGACTTTATTAAATCTAAAGAAATATCTTCTGATGATACAAAAATTACTAAATTTATTAAATACTTTGAAAAGTTTTGGATGAGGCCCAATTTCATTAAGGTTTGGTCATTATTTTCTGAACGCCATCGGACAACAAATATTGTGGAAGGATGGAATTTCAAAATAAACGGCCTTATTAAAAAAAAAATCAACCATGCTACAAATTTTACACGTTTTGAAAGATGATATTACTTTCTCAAAATTCCAAGTCAAACAATACAAAAAATTTGGAACGAAGACACTACCTAAAAGAAGCAAGAAGTATATTGAAAGAGACGACTTTATAAGAGATGCACAGTTACAATTAACTTGTGGAGAAATTTCAACACAAATATTTTTATACAAAATCGCTCTTTTTACGTCTTCTTTTTAAAATATAAGATAGTTTGTGAAAATATTTTGTTTAAATTATTAATTAACCGGCTTTTTTTTTTAAAGGGGTGTTTTGTATCATAGTTTAGGTATTATAACTATTTTTAGTTTGACAGCTATCATCCGAAATAAAGATCTTGATAAGGTTAATCACTGTTGTAAGGAAACAAATAGTCTACAAACAATGGTTTTGAAGATACAGCCCTTTCTAAATTGACAGCTGTCATCCGAAATAAAGGTCTTGTTAAGGTCTATCACTTTTGTAAGGAAACAACTAGTCTACGAACAATGGTTTTGAAGAGACAGCCCTTTCTTGTTTGACAGCTGTCATCCTAAATAAAGGTCTTGATAAGGTCTATTACTTCTGTACAGAAGTGACTAGTCTACGATCGATAGTTACAGACATATAGCCGTTTTTAGTTTGACAGCTATCATCCGAAATAAAGCTCTTCATGCGATCTATTTCTTCTGTGAGCAAACAACTGGTCTATGATCAATAGTTTCCCAGATATGAGCCTTTTTAGTTTAACAGCTGTCATACGAAATGAAGATCTTGATGTGATCTATCACTTCTGTAAAAAACAACTGGTCAACGATAAATAGTTTCGGATACATGGGCCTATTTAGTTTGACAGCTGTCGTTCGCAACGAAGAGCTTGATGAAATCTATCACTTTTGTAAAGTAAAATTTATAAAGAAAGGGCCCGTGTGAGCAATTAAGGTTAACCTGCCCGTAATGACACTGTTTACAAGCAAGTGTGATAAAAAAAAATATGGTTTTAACGATTAAGACTAACCTTACCGCAAGTAAAAACAAATTTAAAGAAAAGTTTCCAAAAAAGTTCGCTTCTTTGTCACAACCGAACTATTGCAACTTAAAAGTTTCAGTAGTTCGGTCAACCGGACTACTGCTACTAGAGGCTAAAAACGCTGTATTAATGCAAGCTGTTCACGAAAAATTGTTTTTTTTTGCTGGCCCACCTCTTTACTTTAAGAGAGGACATACATATTATGACGAATTAAATAATGCTATTTCTAAGATTGTAAATTGGTTTGTTGGTTGGTATAATAATTAGATTTGTTACTTAATGAGAAAAAAAACCAAATTTTCATTACCACATAGTAGTCAGATCCAGACATGTATTAATATTAATGGCGAACAATGGGGCTTGTTAACAAATAACACTTTTGACACTGCAAAATGGTATATTTTAGCTATTTCCATAGTTTAATGACAAATACTATTTAATTCGTTTCTTATCCGTGGTACCCCCAGTCGTACCACCAGTGGTACCACGGTTACTTTTTCCTAACCTTGGTACCACTGATCTTGTGCATGTTGCACAAAAAAACACGATTATTTGTCAATGACATGCTACATGCACAAGATCAGTGTTGGACCACCAGGGTTAGAAAAAACTTACCACTGATGGTACGACTGTGGGTACTACGGATAACAAACGATTTTATTGTGGGGTAGCTGATGATGTAAATACTATTTCATTTCATAACTTTGACGATTCAAGATTTATAAAAACCTAATTCGAATTAAAAAAAAATAACTTATACTACATATATTCTGTGACACGTAGTGATCAATATCCTTACAAAATTGATCAGCCTTTAGAAAGGGACGAAGATATAGTGCAGCCAATACCTGTTAAGAAACAACTACTGGTAGCGCAATTGCTTTGTATTTATACTTTATAGCTTAATAGGGAATGCCCAGTCCATGGTACTATGTCTATTACACACTGGGCTGGTAGGACTGACAGCAGGATAGCAAATACATATTTCTACAAGACAAAAATAGAAAACAAAACTTACATTGGGAAGAATTAGTTTTCGAACTCAGCAAATGGAACCAATCTCTGATGCTCATAGGAGAATTATTTTTTTTTTGAAAATATTAAACAATATTTTTTATTTCCTAAAATGAATTTTACATAAATAAACCGAATTATATAAATTAATTAACATGTTAGTATTACACCTAGATCTTAAGATTATTTTCTTTTTTTGTGTGTCCGTAACTTCGGACATATTAGTTTTTAAAATTGCCTTGAGCAATATTAAGTTGAAAGTATTTAAATTACCACTAGACATATATTTGCACAAAGACCACGCTAAGTTGCAATAATTGTCAGTACTTGTTACAGAGTCCGTTAGCAGCCATCTTTATTTCTGGAGACTCCACGCTTCTGTCCAACTGGGACCTGTATCTAATCACCGTGCTTCTAGGAGCTTTAGGACTTGTAGTCTACCTAAGGAGGCCTGCACCGCAACCTGCAAACTGAAGATATTGTTTAAAAATTAAGGTTCGGCTAAAACTTGAGTGAAAGTGTTGCGTGTATAGAAAAAAAGTTAAATGTGGATATTGTGGAATACTTTTTGGGTGATATTAAGCCAGAACCATAGACAAAGTGAACTGGACAGAGCATTTCCCAGCAAGCTGTGAAAAAAGTCGCAAAAGTATGAGAGACGAAGCAAACGTGTGGTGTATTGTCTATGAGGAAAGACACCACAGGTTAAATTTGTCACTCTCTAAAGTGTGGCCAATTTCGTAAGTCTATTGCGCAGTCTATAGTACAGATTACAGAATTCGAAGTCTATGGTCAAAAAACTGATTGCTAAATGCTGTGTTTAATTTTTCACATTGTGTATACAGATTGTTATTTATCATTTAAAATGATTTGTTAAATATTGATAATTTTATATTTGTGTTCAGTCATCTATGAGGCATCAAAATTTAAACCTTTTGAATCTTGTGATTAACCAATTTGGAAAAGTTATTATTAAAAAACACATTTCTCACAGTCTCCTGGGTCATTTTAATTTTTGAGTAGTTCATACAAAAGGATTAATTGTTTAAAAAGTGTAATATATTTTCATACAAACTGCAGTATTAGAATAAAATTAATTCCCCAATCAAAACGTTTTGTTATCATAAAGCGCTATTTACCATAGTCGCAAAACGCACATTGCCCGATTTTCATCAAATTACCTAATTAAATGTAGAAAGTTACAAATGCTTACATTATTTCGCAATTTACTGGCATCTTATCAATGAACATGCTTTTAGCGACAGTGATAAATAGCAATATGTGATAATTAGGGCATTCCTTCTGAGCATCGTTGCAATTTAATAGTAAAACCTCATTTTAGCGTCCTCAGTCTAAGCGCATCTGATAATTTCAGCGGCGCTATTATTGTTTTAACGAAACGCGCGTCAGTACCGTGTGTGTATTTTATTTTGATTTTTTTGTAGATAATAAAGATATACAGATAATAAAAAATAGATAAAAAAACAACATTATAACTATTTTTCTCAGAGGGGACACTTTCACATTTGACAGCTGTCGAAAAGTAGCGCAAAATACCCACCTCATGGGCATTCGTAGCAAAATTGCTTAGATGAAACGCTAGATTTTGCTACCAAAAGCTTGAAGCGCAAACAGCTTACAATTTCTACTGCAAAGTAGTTAGATGGAACGTCCTGTATAACGCATTTTAAGCAGCAAAATGTTTATGTATATTTAATGCACGAAAGGTTGTATGGGTAAAATCTGATTTGGATTCGCCTTAAACTAATCCTATTTGAGACGAGTGACTTTGTAAATATACGTTAATACAGACGTAATTGTTGTGTTTTATTACTTTTAATATTATTACATTCCTCAGAACATTTTCTCGTTTGTAGAAAATAAAAAGGGAAATATTAAATCAATTTTCCTTATATAAAATGGGAGTTTTTCATGGGAGTTCATTTATAAAAAAAACCTTTGATTTGTAAACATTTGCTTTATGTATGTACCAACAATCTTAAGAGCGTTTCGCATTTCAATAGCCCCACTAATCCCCATCACATTTAGTTCTTTACGAAAATTTAGTCACCTTGTTAAGGTGTTTCTATACAAAATAATATTTTTTTTTATTTATACCGATATTATTAAAAAACAATAGCTAGTTGACATCGCTTAAATTTTTTTAGCTTTGGCATATTTGTGCCTTTTCGATGTTTGTATCAATCGCGGCACGTTGAACTGAAATGGCAGGCGCAGGTACAGTTACGGACAATAGTACTAACGAAAGTTTCGTGCGTATGGCCCGTAATTTCTCATTTTTTTTTCCCCAAGTTATTAACTTATGTATCTGAGAATGTACTTACTGTCTGTCACTGCCCTGCGCCCGCCACACGAGACCACAGTTTATTAATTACCTCTAATATACCCAGAAATTATATCTTATGAAGTAAATTAATTGAAAAAGTTTCGATAAATACATCCTGTTTTACTAGAATTGTCATAAATACTAAATATCGGTTCATCTTTCAAGTTATTGTACTTCTTGAACAACAGTTGTGTATAATTAAATTAACAGTAAAAAAATAAGGATTTCATAAAGCAGTTAAGGGGTTAAAATATTTTGTCATCAGTCACTCATTGGTAACGGCATGACACCTTCTACATAATTTTGAATTGGCGTAGGACCAGAACTTGAGCCAGTATTTCCGACTTGTAAAACTCTAAAAACTTAAGTGTGTCATTGTACCCCAGGGCCTGCGTTGCTATGGTTACGCGCTGGCTTTCGCGTCGCATAGCACCCCACCCACACCCACCTTAATGGACCCGAAAATGTGTTGCTGTGCATGGTTTAACTTATGTGCCGCGACCTATAAAAATTGATATTACACTAATTTTAAAATAGGTAGGTACTTATTCACATTTCAAACTAATACAGCTTTTCACAAAAGTAACAATACATCCTATCGCAATATGTAGATCAATAATATTAACTCAAATAAAAAAAAATGACCATAATTACCTAACAAGGTAGGTACTAAAATAAAATAATGCGTCTTCTACACTAATATTATAAAGAGGAAATATTTGATTGTTTGTTTTTTTTATATAATTAAGTAGTTGCCGTAAGAACTTACGCCGATAACGAAATATAGGGCGGGCGAAGCCGCTGGCAGAAGCTAGTCACAAATAAAAATGCCCCCTATCGCTGAATGTTATTCATAAAAAATTACAAAAAAAAACAATAAACAAGACATAAAAAGATATTTTCACGCAGTTGTAAACTGTAGTCGGCACAGCTATAGTTTTAGGAAAAAAGCGATACATGCTCTCTGCATGGGGGCCGCGACCGTTGTGCCGCCTGTCGCCCGCGCATGCTACCGCTACCAATAAGTTGTAACATAATACTATTTTTGTATTTTTCCAAAAAATACAAACATTATTGAAAAAATAATTGAAGAGTGCACTTTCGTCTTAAACCGATATATCATGAAGTTTATAGGATATAATAACCAAAAGTGTTATCAATATTCTGGTTTTAGAGAAACACGGGAAAATATTAAGGAATAATATATATTTTATTTAAAATTATATATTAAACCGACTTACACGCTTTAAAAAAAATTGTACAAGTGTTGAAACGAAGTTCACTTCCAAATTTTTTGCAATTTTTTAAGCATTTCCTTACTGAGTCATTTTTTGAAGTAAGCACTAGACAAAAGCAAGTTTTATATCATACTAGACTGCCAGCGGCTCCGCCCGCCCTTAATTCGGTTATCGGCGCGGAACTCCTTAATTAACTCCAATTAATTAATTAATTAGTTATACCAATGTATTGCTATAGCATGCTATAGGTGCAGAAATAGTTCGTTTAACTCTGTTATAGTTATTCCCGCAGGAACTTTTGATTTTTTAGGGATAACAGTAGCCTATAAACTATTCCAGGACCTAACCTATATGTATGCAAAGTTTTATCCCGAGCCGTCCAGTGGGAAGCGTGATGAGTAACAAACATCCATCCAGACATACAAACTTTCACATTTAAAATATTAGTAGAATATTCTTTTCAATCCTTTTTAATACTCAGTTTAGCCACGAAAAATTGCACAAAAACGGCGTATATACCCTATATACGCTTATATAGTCGGCTTTTTTTTTAATTGAGGAGTTGCCGTTCAATTTCTACACCGATATCCGATTTAGGGCGGGTGAAACCGTGGGCAAAAGCTAGATTTACATATACGCAAAATAAAACGCACTTTGAGTGCCAAAAAGTTCATATTGCAGTTACAAAAATTCAATGCATTGAAATTTGTACGGAGAAAGTCTAAATCGGTAATTTTCTCGGTATGAAATTAAATATTTATTTAGAACTATGAAATTAGCGAATTTGCTTGGTCGTAATAATATATATTTTATGAAATAAGAATCAAGATAATATGACTCTTAGTTTTTCAAACAATTTGAATTAAAGCCCTAAAATAGAGTGTCAGATTTATTTTTTCTAAATGTTTTAATAGCCAAATTATTTTAATATGAGCAAATTTACTTAATTAAGGTTTGAACTATAACATATATTTTTTCAAGTCAAAAGTGTACTTAGGAATAAAACAAAATTGTTAAAATTCTTGCAAACTTAACTCGTTCGGGTATGCCATCACCTTAAACGGCATTTGGTTTACGCAAGACGAAGCAGTGACTAAAGAAAGCATAATCATAATTTACAGTGTGAGATGTTCATAAGTTCCCCTGGCGCTCCAGCAGCTCTATTTTCCTTGTAATATCCTCCGACGAGAATGTGTACTCGGTGGGGACCTTTGGGCCCTCGATATCACTTTTATTTTTCTGTAAAAGAACAAAACTTTTTCATAAGATCTGCTAATCTTAAATGCTTCATACAATTCCCCCCCTTGTTACCCACCAGGCGGACCGTGTACTTGTTTGCCACCTTAGTCGTATAAAAAAATAAAAAATAAAAAAAAGCACCGACCCTTTTTTTCCCGAAATGCATTTATACAAGCAATAATGTCAAGGTCTATCGCTAACTTAAAAGAACTAACCCAAAACTGCGCGTACTCGGGTGAGACTGCCTCCAGCTGCGCGACTCTGTCTTCCATGTCTTTGAGCCGACGGTACACGTCAGCCGACACGGGGCCCATGTTTAGGAACTTCTCCAGAGATTGCACTCGCTCGGCTATTGAAACCGGCAATCCGTTCACTTCTAGTTTTTGGTCCATCGTAGAGTCTATGGCTGACACTGTCTGTGGACCCCATTCGTTGTTCACTTTGCGGACTGCAAATACGTAAAGCAATTATAGGGATCGAAAAAAACAGACACCACTAACTGTTGCCCGCGGCTTCGCCTGCGCTTTATTCTGTTAACGGCGAGGGATTTCTACTGCAAGTCTTTGATTATAGTAAGACAGTTTGCTATAGCAAGCTTTAGTTAGTCATCGTGCAATTTTTTTTTTGCTTTCACTGCAGGAACTTTTCTGGGATTAAAAGTAGCCATATTTCCTCAATTTCCGTCCCTTCAACAATCTATGTGTCAAAAAAAAGGTCCATTGGTTGCTCCGCAGCAACATTAAGCGATAACAACAAACAGATTTTGGCAATTATATCATTATCAGCGCCAAAATCATAATTAGGTACTTATGAATTAAGAAAGCTTAGTTTTACAAAATAAACTAAAAGTACTATAAATTGCTTCAAGACTAGACCGACGACCTTGAGAGGATGGCCAGTAGTAGCCAGGGCATCCTGATGCGGAAGGTAGAGGCCCCCAAAAGTAGCGCGCCATGGAGGTGGCTTATATCCAACACCCCTGTTACCAAAATAAGTTGTTATGCTGAACCAAATATTTCTCGAAGCAAATTTTTTAGATACGCTTTGTACAATGAGTGAATTCAAAATGTCTAGTAGCGGTGCTAGTTTGCTGCTATCTGCGCCTTGAGCATCTCGGGCGTCACTCGCACGTTGTCGACCCTTAAAAAATCTAATAACTTCTTTTTTGAAGAATCTCATACTAAGTCCTTAGAGAAAACCTTATATTCTACATGTAAATAATTTAAGTAATATCCTAATTTTCGTTCTTCTTGGTATACACACACTTGTTGATAGACGAGTGTTACTTAGTCACGAGCTCCTCTGTACCTACCTACATCTACTCCAAATATGAGTTTATTATATAATTTTGTTTCGATTGTATTCATAACTAGTTGCAAAAAACAACTCATATATACAGATGTTTCGTGTCTCATACCTAAATATCTTACACGAGAATACAATGATCACAGCTGTTCAAACACAATAACGACAGATAACACAAACACACTACATTTAATAATTTTACCTATTAAAAAACACGATACATTCTTGCCATCTCTAAAGTGTATTTAGGGAGTGTAAAATAGATAACAGATGTTGACAGGCAATTACCAGCTACCATTTTATTGTTTTGATTTTCTCGTACAAAGCATATTTAAAAAATGTGCTATATACCTACGTGGGGTGACCCAAAAGTAATGATATTAGGATATTTGTAAAGCACATAAGGTACATTCATTTGAATACGAACAATCGGAGAGTGACATCAAAATGGAGAGAAATACGAAATCAGAGCTGTCATAAAGTACCTCTGTTTGAAAAAAATGTCTACCAAAGACATACACAGCGTCCTAGTGGAAACATTGGGGGACTCTGCTCCTCAATATTACACAGTAACGCGCTGGGCAAAGGAGTTTAAGCTGGGTAGAACATCCACAGAAGATGAACATCGGGAAGTGAAAAAAGTCGAAGATGTGTTGGCAGATCGAAGAGTGACCAAAAGGTATGTACCTGAGGTCACCGGGACCTCATATGTTAACCAACGAGCAAAAGAAAAAACAAGTCGACATTTCGAGGGTGAATCTCGAAAAGTTTGAAGCGGGTCAGGAATTTTTTTTGACTCTTTTCGTGACCATGGACGAGACCTGGATCCACCATTTTGATCCGAAAAACAAACAGCAGTCAATGACTTGGAAACGAGCCTCTTTCCCGACGCTGAAGAAATTCAAGGTGTCAAGTTTGGCAGGAAAGGTTATGGCGTCTGTTTTTTGGGACGCTGAAGGAATTATTATTGTGGAATGCTTGGAAAAGGGAGCCACTATTACGGGCTCTTACTACGCAGACCAAATAAGAAGATTGAAGGAGGCCATCAAGGAAAGACCAGGTAAACTGCGAGCTGGAGTGTTGTTTCACCAAGACAAAGCACTGGCTCACGAAGCCGTCGTCTTGATGGCCGCCATTAAGAAACGGGATTTGTATTGCAATACCTACCCTATTTGCCAGGTTCTAAAGGAACACCTCCGAGGCTAAAAATTTGACGACGAAAGCGAGGTGATGACTGATGTAGAAGCGTTTTTGGAGGATCAAGGCAAAGAATTTTTTCAAAGGGAATTATGGGTTAAGAAAAAAGATGGACTAAATCTATTGACTTGCTAGGAGACTGTAGATTTTTTTTTAACTACAATTTCCTTATTTCATATAGATTATTAATACTTTTGGATCACTCCTCGTACATAGAAATCATAACACAAGTCAAAAGCTATTTTAAGAATGTTTTATATTGTTTTTCGAATAAATGTGCGAGTTTAAACTGGCATTTAAATGCTGGCATTAATTCTAACTAAAGCTTACATATGCCCATTAAAGACTTACTTTTTAAATGACCTTTAGAGTCGCTTCTTCTAACAAACTGCGTCCTCACTCTGGCGCACGTTTCCGTTTCTTCCGTCTCGCTCTGCCCGCCGGGGATGAAGTCCTGAATGTTACTGAGATTCACTTGCTCTCTCTTTCTCTCTATAAAGTTCTGAATGCGTCGCTGTAGTTCTTCACTTGATACGTTAATTTGGACTAGGTTATTATCTATAGTGCTGTCTACGTTTTTTTTCCTTGTTGTTTGTTGGGGGCCTGAAATGATTTTGATTTGATGTTATACTGGTAGTCAAAGCGACCTTTTTTTTAGTACCTACCAAGAAAATAATGTTAAACAAAACAACTGGGAATTCGATAGAGGTTACATACCACTGTCATTTTAACTGCACATTTTGTCACCAGTAAAAGAACAGGTTTGCTTTAAAGCCTGTTGAACCGCTTAAGAAGCCAATAATGGAGTTCTAACGCAGCTTCAATTACTTTTTAACTTCAAACAGGTTATATTATTTTTGATTGTTTGTTATAGTTTTAGCATTAGAATCAGCTACTTAATGTCTTTGATACGCACATTATATTTGTATCTATGATATTTCCTAAGATATTCATTTATAGTAAATACTGTATAGAGAAATTTTAGTTTAAATTTAATACGTTAAATAAATAATATACGTATTTATAAAAGAGATGATCCATTACGAACAAAAAACCGCCGTCGCCATGCCCCTATCATTTCAGGTTTTATCGTGTAAACTATTCGTTTAAATCATAATGTGATATAAAGGACATTTTTAATCTACATTACATAGCCAAGGTAAAAAACTTATTTGATGGGATTGATAAATTAATCGGAGAAAACAGATTTTCAAATCGCTTAATATATTTAAATATTAATTGAATTGAATAAGACTGTACATATTATACAAAGAAAGCACCCAGTCACAAAAAAACAAATGATTATCACATAAATGCTAGTCTTGTGCGGGAATCGAACCCACGCCCCTCGATTCAGCAGTCGGGTGACCCAACCCACCGAGTCCCGGAGCCAGCAAAAAGACAAGATATAACCCATTACAAACATAAAAACTAAGTTTTCCTCTTTATATTACTTTAAATAGGTACCTAATAATACTTAACAGTGTAATTTTGGACGAACCTTGGGAAACGAAATAGTAACTAATGTTACATCATTGCTAATATTTCTTTGAAAAAACCTATTTGTTTGTAACAAATGTGTGGTTCACACACGATTAAGTAGGTAATCAATTTGTTAAGCAATGTACTTTACCTTTAAAAACCAATTGAACCATAAATCATGAACACGTGAACCATGACAGCATATATAACTAGCTGGCTCATGGGCTATTAATTGAATACCTTTATTTTAGGTAAGGTTCAGGTGGAACCCGTGGAACGGCTTTATATGGAAAATTCTTAAAGATGTTTCCTTTTAATTTGCACGATTTTAATCCCTAGAAACGGGTAGGTAACCAGTGGCTAAATACACAGCAACATCGTGAATCCTTCCTCTCTCACCAACCACTTTAGAGATTTTACAGCCACTTGATTTTGAAACAAAGGTACAGCCTTCACTAAATGAACTGCGTCTCATGAAGGTGCCTCAAGTAGGGGCGAAACACATGTAGAGGTTTTATAAACAATTTAATTATGGTATCGCCTGCATGAGAAGAGTTGTGTATATCTTGCTTAGTATGAGAGTTCTTTTTCTTATTACGGCGGAAAAAGACTGCTATCGCGAAGATAACACTGTGGAGTGTCTTAGTCTTATAACAAGAATGATTTTTTGCAAAGTGATGCGTGATTCTATCATGTATATTTCTATTTTTTTGACGACAAAAATAAAAAAGGTTATCTTGTAATTCGTGTGTCGATTTTGCAAAAACAGGCGGGCCATCTATGCGTTATTATTTAATTATCTGACTATTCATTATATGCAGCATTGTTGTAATATTAAACTGATAGGTAAATTGACGAAATGTGCGGTTCGAAAGACCAAGTCGTATTAAATAAATGAAATTACAAGAAAAAACGAAAATAGCTTTATTGCAACTGTACTTTTGAGCTTAAATCTAATCTACCCAACCAACCAAAAAAATCAACACAAGAAAAATATCCAAGAAAAAGATCCAATAAAAACAATCCAAACATAATTAACACAAAAAACTACTCTATTACTTTTACAACACTAAAAACTTTTTTAACAACGCAACTTTATTTTATCTCTTATAAAAATAATATCACTCAACATTTATTTTTTATTTTTATAACAAAGTGTTAGCACATTTTTAAATGACCATCAAACTAACAATTTGATGTGATCATTGCTTCTATCATACTAAACATCAAAATGTAGATATTTAAAATAAATACTTAAACACAAAAACTTTGCTAAATTCATAATCTCTAGGTAAAGCAAATTAAAAATAACAACAATTTATAAAATAAAATTGTCAAATATTTTATACAAAAACGCTAAAGGGACATGGCCCGCCTTTTATAGTAAATATAAAAAAAATTATGCCTTAAAATAAATATACTTAAACACCTTTCGTTAAAACTTAGGCATATTATGCATTGTTCTAAAATAAATTTCTTAATTTAGAAAGATATCTTTAGACAAATATCTTTAATGTCTATGTTTGGGCAAGATTTAGAAATTACCTAAAAGGTCTTCCTTTACAACACGATCCAGGTTGGAAGATAACCAAGGTTTTCCAATTAGGAAAACTGCCACTAAGGCAGAAAAATAGTTAGGTACGACCTATATGTATTTATATATACGAACAATAGCGCTTTGTGCCAAGGTCATCTTGCTAATAAACCGCGGCTACTGTGTTTTTAACTCTATAACAAGCGAAATAAGTTTAATATTGCATGCAGCCTCTCTTAAACCTTTTGTCCGTTACAAGCTCTACTGTAAGAAGACCACGCACATTCGACGTTTTCCTTCCACACGGGGGCAGCTCCGTCGTACACCTCCTTCTTCCAGATGGGTACGGAGCTCTTGACCCTCTCAATGGCGTAGGAGACGGCGTCAAGAGAGTCCCTGCGGTGGGGGCTGCTTATGGCTATCACTATAGACGCTTCCCGGCATGGCACGTTGCCTAGCCTATAACAAAACATAGATTTTAATATAATGAGGACTGTTGTGGTAAAGAATTGTTTTAAGAGATTTAAGTTTCATGGTAGAACAGTTTAATGTTTGATGCTTTCTAAAGAGGTCTTAGGAGGTAGACTGAATATACATGTACCTATTTTACCCTGATTTTTATAATTTTACCACGGATTTGAAGACGCAGGGATGGCCTACTACCGGGCGGACATACGACCTGCGTGCTGAGTGTGAGTTTTTGCGTGTTTGAAACTCTACTATCGCGTTCGTGTTTTAATTAAAAGTCCTATTAGAAAAAAATCGTATCAAAACGAGTCCGCCAGAGACGCTCCTTCGTTTCCATGGATTTCTTAGACTCAAACTCGATATGAGCGTGAAAATCTCACACTAGGCCCACTGGTGGGAGCCGCAGAAGCCGACGACCGCGGGCGGCTCAGGACACGTTAAGCAATGGACGTTTTTCAGCTGAGATGACGACTCTCGATTTTCCCTGATTCTCGATTATAAGCTTTTTAGATAAAGAGTTGTGCTTAGTAATAAAAAAGCAAGACTCAGGAAGTTAATTTTTAAGCAATGTTTTTACAGATATGTAATAACAAATACAGGAATTTTCTAGTAAAAGAAAATATATAAGTAGTTTTTATGTTATTTTTTCCAGTTTGAACCTTGCAATAAGAAAAAGAAATCGATTATAAAAACGAGCAGTATACAGCACATTTGGATATTCTTATGAGCTAACGTACAACAAGTACTGTACAACTAGTTTTGGTCTAAAAAAAATTGATGTATATTAAAACTAGATCAACTTTCTACACTCTACACAAACTTTTACGTTACAAACAGCGTGCCACAATGATGACGTTTCAATTGTGTTTTATATGTTCATTTTTATATTGTTATTTTGGATTATTCTTTTATCGTTGTTGAGTAATTTTGGCAGTTGATTAACAAAATTTAATAAAAACTATTTAATAGAAATATGTAAATTAAAAAATCAATAACCCCAACTGCGTTCTAATGCGGAACATAGCTACTTCAACACTCGGGACCCATTACAAATATAGAACCGCTTAAATCCTTACAATAATGGGTCCCTACTGTTAAAAGTCGCTATGTTTCCTATTAGAATTTATCATTACTGGAGTTGTTTTTCTCTTTTCAGTTGTTATTATACTATTATACTTAAAATAGTTCGTCGACTTTATTTTTCTTTTTCACAATATGGCGTTCTGTTATCGCCATATTAAATTTTGATTTCTGTCATATCTTAAGAGGATACGATTCGCGGCGCCTCGCAGCGGGCTTCATGCATGCGTTTGGTCTGTAGTGTCACAAAGGAACAAACATACATAGGCTGATAAAAACATTACCCTTCGCGCAGTCGGGTAAAAAACATGCACATTTGTTTATAATAATATACGGAGCAACATTCTGTCTTCAAAGACTATAAATGTCCTTTTGATAAACAAGAAAAACCAAAATAAGTTTCATTAAAAAAATGTTTTGACACTGACAATGTAAAAAATGTAGGTATGCATAAGATGTGACCAAAAAATATTTCACGTGGCCTTTGTATCACGAAAATATAAATCATTGAAGCGCAAATCACGACTAAATAATTACGGAAATATTTTATTTCATAACACTTCAATAATTCATTAGACGTGTACGCCGATGATTAACAAACACATAGAACAGTTGCGTAATACCTAATTTAATAACAGTGTTGCAACCTTTTTTTTGCAATGAATCATTTTATTTGGTAAAAACCTAAAAAAACCCGATTGTACATTAAATGAAGCATGCTACTTCAGACAGCTCGTTTGGATTCCGGATTAATTAACAACCGGAAGCATGCAAGGTTGATTAGCAAAGATTTGTAAAAGAACAACCCCAGGCTTTGGATAAAAAACTACTAACTACGAAATGTAGTTTCGTGCTGTCTTTTGTCATGGTCCGCCGAGGATCACAAAAATAGCAATGTATGAGCTGCAATTCACTCAAATACGAGCTGAAACGGGCCTTCCTGGGCATGGCACGTGATTAGAATTAATACGTAACTAGTATTACATCTGTGATTTGACGTTTGTTATTATTTCCTCTAGTGTAAATATGTTAGCTCATGAGGATATATAAAATGAAAGTGATAATACTAGCAAAGAATAAAATATAAAACTAGGTAGGATGGGCGCAGACCGAACTCATTGATAAGGGGGCCCTCGCTCTTGACCGGTTTCTATACCACTAAGGTGGCAAACAAGCACACGGTCCGCCTGATGGTAAGCGGTCACCGTGGCCTATGGACGCTTGCAACACCAAGAGTATCACTCGCGCGTTGCCGACCCTTCAAAAATCCAATAACTTTTTTCTTGAAGAACCCCATACTGTAGTCTTTAGAGAAAACTTTGGCAGGGAGCTCATTCCACAACCCAAGCGTTCGCGGGAGGAAGTTTCTCTGAAACCGCACTGTACGCGACCATTTCGATTCTAAAGTGTGAGAATGAATTCCCTGCCATCATTTCGAACAATTCCTCAGAACACATCCCATTGTACAATCAGTAGAACACACACAGGGAGGTAAAGTCTCTCCTCAGACTTAAGGGTTCGATACGGCTAGTGAGTTTGGGATCGTCGACAATTCTCACAGCCCTTCGTTGAACCAAGTTAAAAGGTCCAAGCTGGTATCCGGGTGCACCCGCCCAGAGATGGCAGCAGTACTCCATATCCGAACTTGTGACTTGTAAAGCAGCAACCTCTGCCCCGGCGACGTGAAGTACTGCCTCACTCTGTTAAATACGCCTATTCTATATATCTTGTAAATGATCTTATCTACAAATTGACACACAATAAATATTTGCTAAAGGTTTATATTAACAAATTACATTTAAAATCAGTCGCCTACAATATAATTAATTTACTACAATTTGCCTTTCAACTTATCCTCATATTTTATGTAGAGTAATATGTAATCGACAGATTCCAAAATACATATATGTGTACTGTTATGGTCGTAAATATTATTATTTTTAAGTAATTTAATTGGTATTTTAAATCTCAATACATAAGAATAATATCTAGTAGGTAATTGGTGTTTTCAAGCTTCGTTTTAGTTTTTCTTTTATTGCATTAATTTCATTCTTATGTATAGAGACTTGAATATGTATGTATGTATAGAGACTTGAAATACCAACTAAATTACTTTAAATATAGTAATATTTACGACCATAGCTGTAAATTATAGTGTAACATTTCGTGCCTTAGCGGCATGATTTTTGAAATGAAAATGTTAAACTCGCTTCAGGAAACGTGACCGCCAGCGAAGGCTCTGAAGTGTTAAATTTTTAATGTAATATAAATTGTCATGTTTGTGTACGATAGCGCAAAAATATGAATATTGTATTTTACTACATAAATGATAGTACTTTTATACTGATAATTAAAGCAATTCGTGCAAAATTATTCCCTAACCATATCAAAAATGCACAACGTAATATTCAAGTTTTCACTTCTGCCGGCACTCCCGGAGTGCAAACCGTTTTTTTTTAGCCTATTTATTTTCTATGTATTATTTTTACAAAAAAACGGTGCACAATTTTGTATTAGTTGTATAATATCTATAGTACAAACATTACTTAGTTTGGGTAGGACCTGGATAAATGCGATCAGCTACTGCTGTTACTTTTAAGTAGTAAAGTCACCGAAAGCTTGCAGAATCAGCAAGCTCAAGTGGCAATGGGCTGGTCGGGTATCAAAAAGGTCCTATGGCCGATAGAGCAGACGTGTGACGTGAAAACCTCGTACGGGAAAGCGAAGCGTAGGACGCTCTTCAGCCCATTGCGCCGACGACCCTCAGGGCTCAATTTTAGGTCCTTTTCTATTTCTTATTTACATTAATGATCTCCCATATAATGTAAAAAACCATGACATTGTCTTGTTTGCTGATGACACCTCTTTGCTTTTTAAAGTTAAGAGACGACAGACATATTATAATGAATTAAATAATGCCCTTTCTAAAATTGTAAATTGGTTTAACGCTTATAATTTGTTACTTAATGAAAAAAAAACCAAATGTGTTAAATTTACATGACCAAATGTTAGTCGGAGACAGACATGTATTAATATTAATGGCGAGCAATTAGAACTTGTTAATTCAACAGTCTTTTTCTTCTTGTTAATTCAAAAAACTTAGCTCTGCTGTGTATGCGATCAAGAAAATAAGACAATTGACCGATGTCGACACTGCAAAAATAGTATATTTTAGATATTTCCATAGTTTAATGACATATGGCATCCTATTGTGGGGTAGAGCTGCTGATGTAAATACAATATTTTTGTTACAAGAAAGGGCAATTCGTGCTATTTATAAATTAGGATCTAGGATATCTCTGACGGATAGGTTTAGGGAAGTAAAAATTTTAATTTTAGTGTCGTAGCAGTACATATATGAAAATCTTTTATATGTACATAAAAATATCAATAGTTTCAGCAAGAAAAGTGACGTTCACAAAGTAAATACTAGAAGTAAAAATAATACACGTCTACACAAAATAAGTAACTCTTTTATGGGGCAATGTATACACTTTTACAACAAAGTTCCCAATAAAATTCAAAATCTATCAATAAATAAATTTAAATCTTTTATCAAGCAGGTACTTTGTAAAAAGGCATATTACAATATTTCAGACTATGTAAATGATAAAAATCCTTGGGACTGATGATGCTCAATTACAGGATGCATAGGTAAACCAAATTAAAATGGAAATAACATAAAATTGTACGACTAAAATTTTTTTATTTAAAACATTAATTGTATTTTAGTTTATTTGTATTATTGATAGTGTTTTTAAAAGAGTAACTATCGAGTTTCTTGCCGGATTCTTCTCGGTAGAAATCAACAACATTGTGAACCGGCGGGAAGGTGGGAGGGTTCAAAAAATTATATTTTATAACTTTGACGATTCAAAAATGATTGTAAAATCCTTATTATAAATAATTCATTTTGACTTTGACTTTGACCTTAAAAGGGTGGCCTGTGGTAGCTGAATGCGGGGGGTAGAGGATCGGGAGAAATGGCGCGCCATGAACGAGGCCTATGTCCAGCAGTGGACCAATTCAAGCTACTATGATGATGACGAATCGTGAACTGCAAATCATTAAAAGTGTATAATAGTATAAAGGCAATCTCTAACGCGTAATTTGCATTCAAGTCACAGAAACACGATACGCCATCCATCACATATACAGCGTGACCTGAGGGCTGTGAACCCAATGTCAATTGACAATGCTCTAGAATAGAGTGCTTAAACTCTTACAGAATTGGATTTACATTTAAATTCATTAATTTTAGAGGGTCAACAATACTGTTTTTATAAGTTTTGACGTTCGAAGTCCGAAGGGTACAAAACTATAATGTACTCGTACCACACATATTTTTGTAAAATGCGCTCTCAATAGCAGTAAATGACTGGGTTTAAATTTAAAAAAAAAAAAAAAACAGTTAAGTGCAATACGTCCCGTGCTTCAAGTGTTCCTTACTTGAAAGATATTTTTAAATTTTCTTACTTAATAGGTATTTTAAAAGTTTGACTTTACCCTTAAGGAGAGGCCTGTGCCCCTGCAGTGAAGACGTACGACGGCGGAGGCACCAATAAAAACTAGAGGTAAAAGTTACTATTCCTGTTGATTAAAATTGCAATACTAAGTGAGCTGATACCAATTGAAATAGTGTTAAAACTGTTCACTGAAGCATCACTGACATGAGTTGCGCATGTCGAAATGGTGGTATGTTTATTATTGAGGTTAAAGTGCTAGAAACATTAAAATATTCAAAAAATTTGCTTATGCTAAAGTGTCTCTGTATGTATGTTTGTTACCTTTTC
Organism: Apoda limacodes; assembly: GCA_946406115.1. Taxonomy (NCBI): domain Eukaryota; kingdom Metazoa; phylum Arthropoda; class Insecta; order Lepidoptera; family Limacodidae; genus Apoda; species Apoda limacodes. The sequence goes on from OX291542.1 coordinate 17,596,137, forward strand.
ACGGGTTAAATGTTATATGTTAAATGGCTAAACCGATCTTGATATAATTTAGCAATATGATTGCTTGCGACTTGGGGAAGGACATATAAAGGATACTTAAAAAATTTAAGTGTGTATCGGATTAGAGCACACAGGGTTAAGAATAGGGCTTAGCCGCTGAGCCAATTTAAATAATAAAAAGATGAGAGAAAGTGAAGGATATAGTTAATTACAAAATCGTCAATTGTAAGCCGAATTAGCGCAGAGAGGGTTATTAAAAAATTCGGTTGATAAGCTGAGCCGATTGATGAAAAACAATCCATACTTTATTATTGGTTGCCCCCTTATTGGGTTACTGGGAATCGAGCGCGGAACCATTAACATGACGGCCGCACGCTCTACCACTGCGCCACTAGGTTCTCACTTAGAGGGTGACTTTGAAAACAATGTTATAAAAAAAAATGTTTTTCAACACCTCTACCAAAGCGCCGCCTGGTAACCAAAAAAGATTCAAGATTAAAAACCCGCAAAAAATCGTACGTTTATTATCTGTACCTGCATTTACTATCAGGTGGGCTTTCTGCTGTATTTTATGATCATTATGGTTATTTATTATATATCTAAACTTTCCTCATAAAATACTTTATTGATTATGGAAACCCCCAATAAAATCCGTTCAGCATTTACTAGTAAAAAACAAAATGAGGGAATGACATTAAAAAAAACGAATCATAAAAAAACAACACGTTCCCTGAAGATTGCAGTTCTGACCTACAGAAAATTTAAAAAGACTATCTAGATTGTTCGAGTTGGTTTGAAAATGCTGTTATAACTTAAAGATAGCGAGTATAAAAAATGATAAAAACCACATTACAATAGTCACGCACGCAACGCGCCGGATGAAAGCAATTTACAGTAAATGGCTATTCATTACGGAAGGTTTCACTTGCGACCTTAAAAAAAATTTACTGTATACGATTTGCACCACCAAATTTTACAGTGAAGATGTACCTATAAAAGTCTACAGATATGGCCAAAATTAAAGCTGCGGCCTTTAGCATCCATCTATCAACAAAATCTAAAATCAAAACTACAGTCGCCATATTGAAATGGTGTGAACTTACACTACGACAATAGCGACCCAAGGTCAGAAGGTCAGAAAAGTTTGTTGCACAATAATTAAAATAAAAGACCACAGAAATGGTCTAAATCAAAGCTGAGGCCCATGACATAGACTCACAGATAAAACACGCAATAATACAAAAATAGATTTGAAATTGTAATTCCGTTTGAAATGATCTGGTGCCAACCCAACATACTAATCATTGGGTGCCAAGCACCTGCGCCGCAAATAAATGACGGACAAATTGCACGTTATTTTACAAGTTTTTATTTAGTTTCACCTCTCCCGTTGTCTGTCTGTAATCAAATCTTGTAAGTTAAATTTTACCCACCTCCCGGCGTTTGATTAAGTTGAAATTTTGCATACACACGTAAATCGGATGATAATGCAATATAATATAGGGTGTGTGAAAATCATTTTTCGATTCAGCGATGCTTTTGCGAAATATTAAGCTGTATAGTGCAATTTTTTGTCAGAGCCCAGTGTCACCCCCCAACTGCCAGCCTAATAGCTTTTCTTAGGTGTGTGAAAAAAACATGGAAGTAGCATATATAACATGAAAGTGAAGGTGAAGTGCCACCAACCTTAAGCTGTAATTCAAATCAGAATTTTGGATATAAGTAGTTATTTTTACCTTTTTAGTGCATCTTTTTCTACTGAATCTCACAGTAATCATAGTATGTGTGGGCTCTAAAGCATAACAACAAATAATAAAAACCGGCCAAGAGTGAGAGGGGCCGAGCCATTTAACATATTAAATCACCGTGACAGCGCCATCTAGCTATTATTAAGCGAAACAGTAACATATTTTTTTGTTTGAAACGATATTCAAAGTTAAGCAACGTCGGGCTTGGTCAGTAATTGGATGTGTGACCGCTTAGCGGCACACCTTTTGTTTTTGTTTGTAAATTACGTAAATGGTAGTAGGTATGGAACCCTCGGTCCGCGAGTCCGACTCGTGCTTGGCTAGTATTTTTTTTAACGCAACATCTATCAATTAAGAACTTTTACTCGAAAACGCTAGAAAAACTTTAGATTACATTGAAAACGGTACACAGGAAAGACACCGATTCTAGATTGTTAATTAAATAAAACTTTTCTGGATAGAAAAGGCTCCAGTAAAATCCTATAATTTTTTTTGGATGGCCTGTTATTTTTTTTTTCAATCTATCTTATTGTAGTTAACAAAGAATCCTTATCCGTCCAATTAAAAAAAAAAGAATAATTCTTAATTTTATCAAATATCGAAGTGGCCAGTGACGGTGACGACCGACCGCACTGCCACGGCGCTGGATTTTAAAAAAACATTTAGTTTATTTTTATAACTAGCTTTTGCCCGCGACTTCACTCGCGTTAAATTTGTGGTAATTTAAAATTTAGAAAATCGGGACCTTGCCTGCGCATAACAATATATACAATTCAAGATCCAGCTGATTTTAAAGAAATTCAGACGTTGCTCATTAATTAGTAGTGATGGTAGGTTTCTGAGTAGAACAAAAGAACTTTGCAGAAGTAAGTACATAAAACCTAAAATTACTATCTAATATGGAATTACTACAGCCGGTAACAAGATTACTTAACGATTTGATAGCTTTAGATAGATTGGTCAGTATTCGTAGTAATAAATATTGTGATTCATTTACAGATGAACAAAAGTCAAAAGTCAAGTCTAAAGACGCGAGGTCCAAACTTAGGTAGGTCGAGTTATACCAAATAATTATAAAGAATATTTATGATAGGTATTTAACAAATAATTGAGGAACGTAGTAAGTAGATATTTGTATAAATGTGGGTACTTACGATTTTTTGCATTTTAGATTGAATGGAAGCCTAAACTTAAAAAAAAACAAGCAATCAGGCGTTTAGGCGAACAGCACCATAAAATGTAATAATTACGGTTGCAGAAATTTTCCCAATGCTAACATACTTCTTCCGCCCCGCAGCCGCAGCACCGCCCGCTTTCGCCTAGGTACGAACGATCGAGATGGCACCAAATACAAATTGAAAATCTTATTAGAATAACGCGTCTCGTTCATACCTCAAAAAAACCTTTAAAACTACTCCCATATTATTCTTTAGACATTTGAACCCAATCAAACTCCAACAATGAATTTCACTTCCGCCGCGTTTTCGTAATCAGCGATCCCAAAATCCATTTTATAATACCCTGTTTTGATTTTCAGACTTTGTTACTAAATGTCAAAAATCCTTAAACTCTTGTTTACTCATATATTGATAGGAAGTAGGTAGGTTGAAAAATACTAAATACCCATTTGGTTTGGATGGAAAGATGATCCGGTTAAAGCTGTCGGAAGTAGATGGGCGCGGGCGGCATTTGACCGATCTTTGTAGAAACATATAGGGGGATGCCTATATTTAGCAGTAGACGTCCCCTGGCTGAGAAGAAGAAAGTTAAAAAATAATGGATTTTCATATAAACTTTGGCCCCCATTTCAAGCCATTCATTTTAATTTAATTTAGAAAAATGATTTCTTAGTACATTCCTAATATCTCTTCTTAACTTATCAGGTGATAAGCACCTAACCGGCCCAAAAAAATAAAAAACCATACACACTCACACAAACACAAACTTATTTACTTTTTATTTACATTACTGTTTAGTAAAGATTTATTAAGTTGGACCGCGGCGCGTGACAAGGTTAATAGGATTGTCGCTACTCTGGGTGGACCGGCATCTCAGTCAGTCACATATAATCTTTTGACAGGTTGCGGCGTATGTACATTGTTTTGATTGTGATAATTTATAATTAAGTTCGGTTTGCATGAAAAAATCTAAACATACGCAACATATACAGACACCACACCACACACACAAATCTATCGCCAAAATTGGGTAAGTTCATGCAATTTTTCTTAAGGCTTACGTTGGCCCAGTTTTTACGATCCATTACTATTCTATACCATACCATACCATACAACACTTTACATCAAACATGTCATTCTTAGTTTTCAACCGAAAGGCCATGTACTAATTTTCATCCATTTCAATTGAAAAATAATGGATTTCCATACAAATGTTGCGATAAGTTTTTATTCCCACAGGAACTCTTGATCAGTATAAAATATTGTTTATAATCTATCCCGGTCACTTCAACTAACCTTCTGCCAAATTTCAGCTCAATTGCATAATATTCTACCATGGTTTTATTCCCACGGGAACTTCCAAATCGGGATAAAAAGGAGTTTCAATCCTTTTCCATATCTTCAACTATCCCTGTGACAAATTACCGCCCAATTTAATCGTGTTTTCCCGAGCTAAATTTGATTATCGCGATAGGATTTCATTCCTATCGGACCCTCTCAATAATTCCAAATCCTTCTAAGTTTTCCGAGATAAAATGTAGCCTAAGTGTTATGTCAAGATATAAGCTACCCGCACTTTGAATTTCAGCCAAATCGGTTCTGTTTTTTGAGTTTTTTTAATACAAATTTACATCCCCTATCTATCCCCTTAGGTGATGATTTTCCAAAAACAGTAAAACAAGTCATTCTTAGTTTTTAACCGTAAGGCCATATACCAATTTTCATCCATTTAACTTTAAAAATGACGGATTTTCATACAAACTTGGACCCCCGTTTCACCCCTTTAGGGCATGTATTTTAAAAAATCCTTTCTTAGTGCACCCCTATACCTGATAATGAACCTACGTGCCAAATTTGTAATCTCTAGACTAGACCCAGCGGTTTGGGCTGTGCGTTGATCTGTCAGTAGGAATTTAGATTACAAACTTGTAGCTACTACTCGGGCGAATTAACATGATACCTGGCCGCGTGAAGTCTATTCAATGTAAAGTTTTCAAAAACATGGTCAGAGAAGAGATTTTGTATGAAAATGTGTGGTGTGTGTGTAACCATATATTTTGATGGGAATCGATAGAGTGCAATATTGCCAGCAACGTTTGCATGAAGCACTTTTCTCTGTGACCTCTCCTCGGACTATTGGGGGGTTAAAAATCTTTTTTTGGAAATGTATGAATGGGAAGGATTTGTTTTGAAAATTCGTCAGTTTTGAAGTTAAATTTTAAAAAATGAAGTGTTTGCCGTTTTTGGTAAACTATTTCCTAGAGGCAAATAATGGATAAGACTTTGTATAGGAATCCGGTTATTTTCGTAAATAAAAACCGCATCACTAATTCGACTCCTTTCTGCGGAGAATTGAATATTTTAAAAACTAAGGAAAACCTTGTAATATACTAAAGTAAATGTACTAATTCGTATAAAGCAGGGCAACACCCAGCATTATTTTAATTCAGTAAAGTCAACGAACTCGTTTTTGTACACGATAACAAAATAAAAAAGAAATTCGGGTAAAGAACTGTAAACATAAAAATAAAACACAAGAACGCCTTCTTACTGTATTCAAAACAACTCGTAAAGATGATATTTCATCACAAAATCAACATGACCTTTTAAAAAGATAATGATTTTTATCTTAGAAAAACACATTTATAACATCACAACGTCTTGCATAGAAATTACCTAACACAAGCACTTTAACTTATTCAAATTATTCACGTACAACTGTCGCAGGTTTGAAAGTGGTTTAAGAATGAATATAGATAATAATTATCAAGTGTCTCCTTTCTGCCGATTGCTTGGTGTTCCTTGCATTAACAGAAGATAAGTTACAACAAATGGTTTAACCTTTACTAATCAGCCTCATACGTCCCCACAGTTGGGGCAGGGCCTACCCTCATGTGGTCCACACGCGGGCCCATAGATAAGTTATCTATGCCTATATATAATAGGAAGTTATCTATGCGTGGGCCCAATGCGGATTGTGGACTTCTCATAAGTCTTTACTTTTTGACGCATGCAGGTTTCCTCAGGATGTTTTCCTTCCACGAAAGCCAGTGGTGTAAATAATTAATGTACTTGAGAAATTAAGAAAAAGACTCATCGGTACACGCCTGGTTAGAACCTCCGCCATTCAGGAGGCAAAGAGGAATCGAAACCCCTCGGCCACCAACGACACACCGAAATTGTAAAGTTATGGTATGAATCATTGCAAATTAATGGAATTAGCGTTTATGTAAATAACATGAAAGTTATGGTTTTTGAAAATAAATAAACTGTTACAGAATGCAATTTAATGGTTGAGTGGGAGAAGTGCGAGAGTTAATATATCTACTTAGGATCTTTCTTAACAAGAGACGGAAAATATAAGAATGGCTTCGAAAGAAATATAAATACGAGACACCAGGTAAGTTCATTCAAAAAGATGTAGTGAAAACGATTGAGGCAGGTATGCTATGAAGCTATGTTAAGATAGTTTCGGCATGTTGAGAGGATGACTGAAATAAGAAGCACGAAACAAGGAAATAAGAAGCACGAAACAAGTAAATAAGTAAAAAGAAGGGTACGTAAAGGTAGACCTCAACGAATGTATCTCGATTAATATCAGTCCATTCTCAGGAAATCCGAAGTCAAGAGTACTCGCACGTTTTTGAAAGCATAGAAGCGTGATTGCGCCATTTTGACTTCGAGACAGTAGTAACTTGTAGTTCAAAAAAAAGGGACTGAGGCTTATTTCAATAAATCTTCACATGAGTACAGTTACTTATGTAATAGTGGTAGATAAGGGATCATAAACAAATTCCTAGCACTAAGCTCTTAGTACATAACATCTACATTGTAGTCGAGCATTGCTCTTTTGTACGCGGACTGAATTGAGTTATACAAGCATTTTACCTAAAGCGTACCAATATAAAAGAAAATGTTTGTTAATTTATACATGAAAATTAATACCGACGTCAAAATATAACCCTCCTTAATAGGTTCGTCGCAATCGAGTAAATAAGACATGCAAGGGGGCAAGGGACACTATAAAACATGTAGGGACAATTGGAAACACAATGGAATAAGTTAGGTTGAGATTTAAAGATTGGACTACTCAGCGGCGTTGAGGGTGCTCAAGCTACCCCATTATTTTTACGGTGTTACTATCATGATACCGACCCCCTTTTAATAATTTTATAAAGTCGGCGCACTAGGAACTACAAAAATAAATAGATAGATACTACCGAAAGATCACTCCACACTAAGCACTTTAACCCCTTCCCCCGCACGCACACGTCCCGTACATCCGAGGTCAAGGAAGTCCCGAAGGCAGCAGCATCCAAAATACCTGGAAACCCGGATGTACGGGACGTATGTGTGCGGGGGAAGGGTTTAGTGGGCCTGTTATGGAGTGAACCTTCTGTACCTATCGATTTTGTGACATCTATTCATGTACATACCTACATATTATAAAGTGTTATCGCGAAACAACTTATATTCAATTAGCTTTCGCGCGTTATTTCGCCCGCACAGAATTCGGTCATTGCCCTGAAAAAACTATTTTCTCTTGATCGGGATTGTATGTCCTTATACATCCTTTAAGCAACCCCGGTTTCCAAAATCAGGTCACCCCGTTGCCTGTTGCCACGTGCCATGCACAGAAAAAAATATTTCCACGGGAACTCGATCGAGGTAACGATTTTGTTTTTTCTTCTATGTCCCTCCATTTTCGAGTATGATTTCGATCTCTGAGATCTCTGTGCCAAAAACCAAGTCCATTGTAGCGTTAAGCAAAAGAAAACAGAAAAGCAAACAAACGTATTTAGTAAACGAATATTTTCTCCTATTAGTGAATACCTTTGAATAAATGCTAAATTTAATTACAGAGATTAATTCCCTGCTAATAGCGAGCGGTGAGATGGTAAATAAGCAGTGACGATCAGGGTTGCCAGGTCTGTTTCAGTGTTAGACGCTAGATCAGTTAATAAAAAGCGCTGGATTCCGCTACACAAGTTTTGTTTAAAAAAGCGCTTAATTATAATATTTTTTACATTATATAACCAATGTTGCAAGTTTGCTAATAAATAAAACATAATTTTGAATTAAAAATAATCTTTATAGTTACTCGCATTAAATATCAATAAAACTCGATTTGATTATAAGTACCTACTTACCTACGAAACTATACCGTAACTTCTACTCTGTTTATATCTCCACATATAATATCAAGAACACGAACCTCCTCATCCTCACTCACATCGGTTTTTTTTATAGTGCCGTATGGCCTATGGCCTACCCTAGCGAGAGCGTGCCGTTTCGACCAACCCTAAAAACTGTTGTTTTGAAAAAAACCGATATTTATTTTTATTTACATTCGTAATCCCTATCATCATCAGTGTCTTCTAATTCCGAAACATGCATAATAAATCGTGGGGTCGGTGCATCAGCTTAGCGTTTATTTTACGTAAAAAAGAATTATTTTATTTTCAAATTATTTAATACGGTTGTCTTAGAACTATTGTTAGACTTAAAGAGATTACTTCTACGGTAATGAAAGATTTAAAATCAAAATCATTCTATTTTATTCGTACCGTCTTCCCATTATAGGATCCATAGACAACAATTATTTACAAATTGAATCTGTTATACTATGTGGAAATGAGTTTTTTTTTTTAAATATTGTATTTAAAAGGACAATATGAATTGTTTATTGATGTGGTATATTTTTATATGTTGTTTTTCGCCGTAAATGAATTTTTGGTAGGTGATATTTAGTGATTGTGACAGAATCTCTCTAATTTAAAAATAATATAACGTGATTTAACGCGTCGTGATTTGGAAAAATACCTTTTTCCCGACTACCCGTGACCAAGGCTGGTGTAACGTAATGTAATTATTTGCCAAATAACGACGCGTTCAATACCGTTTTATTATTTTAAAATTAGTAATGGAACGCGTAAATTTAAAAACTTAAATAATCTCTCTAATTTTGATAAATAAGGTTTTATATATGTATCTACAATGTATATATTTATAATTTCTTTCAATGGCCTGTTATTCTTTTTAAATGTTAATCTATATAATTATAATAAACAAAGATCACAATCTTCATTTGTCCAATTGCAAGAACAGAATATTTTTTCATTCATCGAATTTCTTCAAAAGTTTTATCTTTTTATTTTTAATTTAATTCTGAGATTAAATTTAAGTTTCGTGATTTGCGTTTTCGAGTAAAGCTCTACACAAATCGCAATCCATTGCTAGATTCGTATTATTGACTCACCTCACCTTCGCTTCGGCCTTGAAACCTTGACAGTAATGAATGTACTGTTACACCAAATTAAAGCCATCTGAAGAAGTCAATAATCCTAGAAATTGTCATGTCATTAAATAAAGCTTTAGACAAACCCGCAAGAGAAGTTTATAAAAAATAAGTCTAACACCGCTACAGATACAAAGATAAGAAATCGCCTCATGACCTTGCCCGCGTCTATCAACCACAAGTTCTAAGATAACGAGTGACATACAAAACAATGTGACGTAACCTTACTAAATCTTTTGAATTAGTTGTAGCGGTGTCTCTAGCGATATCTTCTTTGGTTTTAGGGGTCCGCATTTATATGGCAAAAACGGAATTCTTATAGTCATGTATGTCTGTCCGTCTGTAAGTTAAAAGCCTTAAAATTATTAATTATCTGTCATCTATCCCTCAATTTAGATAAAATTTAACCTATAATATATAGATATATTATAAGAACCCTATCTTACGTGAAACTCTAGTTTTGTAATAAAATAAAGATTAATTTTTTTTTATGATTGGATTATTTGTTTTTCATAATTAAATGTCATTACAGCGATGTGGGGTAGTCACAGCAAGGTAAACAAAATTGAAACCGCAAGAATCAAAATCGGATAATTAATAGAATAGATGTTCGTGCATAACTACGTTGTATGCAATCCAATTTTGTTTTCTTTTTTTAAATGTTATGGGATAATTCACTCCTATAGTGTTTTCATTTAAATATGGTGAAATCTGATCATTTAAATTAGTTATGAAATTGAGGTCCTTAGGTTTAATTACTTAGGTGATCAGTGTTTCTAAGATTTTTTTACTTAGATGATTTGTGGTTCTAAGATTTCATAACTTAATGTGTGGTTCTAAGATTTTATTTTAACGACATACTGTAGTGTACTTCTCCGAAAAAACCTGTATATAAAAGGAAAGTAATAAATTGAATTGAACTAACCTGTGGTATATTGCTATGCTGTGGACTGCCGGCCATTTGATCCTCAACTCGTCGCATATGCACTTCATAGCTTTCAACGCCATGCTTTCGTACGCTTCATACTCCAAGCGTACCACCTGTGGAAACAAACGACTAATTGCATATTATTTCATTAATAAACTACTTTGAACGACACAGTTGCCCAAATATAATATTGTTTTGGGCTCCAACACAACACGTGGCAGCTTCCTCAACATCTCATGTTTATTAACATAAGGAATTTACATAACTTATGTAGCAAGGGTTTTTTATCTATTAAAAAAAAAACAGTAAAATAACTAACAGTACAACGTCGAGTCCGATTCAATAGGTCACAATGTATTTCAAATTTGCCGAGTTTTTTTTGTTTAACATAGAATCCCAACCAGAAATAAATAGCTTTTTTTACATACTTTAAAAACACCTAGACTTAAGACAAACACAAATGTTCATCACATAAATGTTTGTCTTGCGAGGGGACAACTACTAGGGGGGAATTACTACTGCCAACTGAACCCCTGAGCGGTTAATGTGCCTGTATATCATGAGATAAAAAATCAGTTATATCCTGGGTAGCAGGCGGAGAAATCACTGCTATGTGGGAGAAAGATAAAACGCGATAACTCAGGCTAGTTAGACATACAGTTATACCTACAGTTTTAGGGTAAACCATTCACCTACATAAATATCCTGCCTCAGCCAAAGTTATTTCTAGAACAGTGAATGTCATTGCTGTCATTGCGCTGAGTATTATCAGTTCTATGTAACTTTCTACGCCATAAGGTCATCCATCCTACTGTTATCAAACACACACACACAAAGTAGTTAAGATATTGTAACATCTCCTTTATGACCTGTTTGTTTTATATTTTTAGTTTTTATCAATTAATTACATAGTTACTTGCATTTAAGTGTTACTCAACTCAAGGTATGTATTTTTTAAATATTAAATTTTATTAAAGAACTAGCCTTATCCTGCCATTTCATCCGAGGGGACTTTACGTGAAGGATGATTTTAAATCATTAGTGGTTTTACCTACAAAAATATTACATTTCTACTGAAACAATAAAAGCGAAGTACAGAGAAGAGTCAATCTTGCATGGAGAAAATTTTGGTCATATAAAGGGATACTGACGGGCAATTGTCCACTTAAAATAAAAAAAATGGTGAGAGATACATGCCTCTTACCCTGCCTTTCTTATGGAAGCTAAACATGGTCATATACAAAAGATATAAGTAAAAAAGTTACAAAATGTCAAAGAGCAATCAAAAGAAGTATCCCCAAGTTGCACAAAACAGAAAAAATAAGGGTACAGCAATAAGACAAAAAAAACCAAGGTCACAGACACTCTTAACAAACTCTTACTATAAAACAGACACTGGACACTAAAATCATCTTAATGGCTAGCACCAGTTAAGAAAATAAAAGTAGGAAGGGCAGGGAAGAAAAAATGGATACACAATATAATAGAAGGGGCTGGATGGGGGAAGGCACAATGTTAAAGAAGGTTGTAATAATTAATTATACAAAAGGGGTATAAAATCATTGCAAATAATAAAATTGTCTAGCCAAGGTAATAAAAAAATGGCACATGTAGAAAATATACCGTTTTAGTATAATTCTTTAGATATGTACACAGTTTTAATTTTTTATACTGATTTTGTGCACTTTTCAGAGATCAACCCATATATAGTTTTTTATCTTCACCTAGATTGTCAGTATTGGAACTACCATCACCATTAGCCTACACTGCAGTCCACTGCTAGACATAAATCTGTCGTTTCTAGATTAAAGGGTTATCAGCTATGAGCACAAAATCAGCAGAGCAGCCTCCTTTCCCATCGCCCAACGGCAAAGGGGTCACCCGTAAAATATGTGGTATCTGGCAAGCCTGGCCTCTTCCAAGGTGCACCTCTTTGCACAGTCCTGCGCCTATCTTAGCCTTAGTATTGGAATTAGTTATTGATTATTTTATACATAACCATCATCTTTATTATTAGCCTGTCATCATCCACTGCTGGTCATAGTCATAATTTGCACCACCTTACTTATAGTTTAAATTTGTCTTTATGCAGCTTAATATGTCTAATACCTTTTTCCCTTCAAAATTATCTCTAGTTGTTCCAACGAATATTGAAATTGCACCACAGCTATCGTCAACCACTAAATCACTTATAGCATCCACAGCAAGTTTATCCACTGTCAGTTTCAAATAATCCATGTTGAATTTGTTCAGTTAAAATGTTGAATTTGTTATTCTAACCCCCGCTTAGTGGTGGTATGACTGCAATATTATCTCTTTCACTAATTTCTATATCTATGGTCTCTTCACACACTTCTTCGTTTTTAGCAAGCAAAATGTTGTTTTTTATGGACTGTAAATTGTAGTTTTCAATAATTGTATTTAAAAGCTGCTTGTAAGTTATTTTCGTTGGTAACAATATTGTTGATTCTCGTGTTCCAGCTAACTCCTTTGATTGTGCAAAAAATAACAATTTTACTTTTACTTTATGACCAATTTCCATAATTTATTCTGTAACAAAAACAATAATTATGAAGAAGTTTTGTAGCTGAAGCAACATAAGGTAAAAAAATAAAAAAATATTAATACTGTAACCATTAATTATTTAATCTACTATTTATTAGATTTAACCTCTTAGGTCTGTGGCACCAACTACGTACCACATTGAATGATTTGGCTCTCTCTCAAATGGAGTGAAATTAAAACTGAAGAAGTTCTGTTATTGGGATTACAGTTTTCAACTTACTACTAATTATATAATCCTTCTTGGAAGAATGAAGCAAAAAAAAAAAACGCCAAGTGCGAGTCGGACTCGCGCACGAAGGGTTCCGTACCTTTAAAAACGGCAAATAAATCACGTTTTATGTATGAGTACCCCCCTTAAATATTTGACTATATATAGTGACTATTTGACTAAATATTCTGTGAATATTTTAAGCGTCTACCTGTCGCCGTTATCAATATCGAGCAAAATCAAGCAAAAAAATCACGTTTGTTTTATGGGAGCCCCCTTAAATATTTATTTTATTCTGTTTTTTTTGTATTTGTTGTTATAGCCGCAACAAAAATACATCTTCTGTGATTTCAACTGTCTAGCTATCACGGTTCAAGAGATACAGCCTGGTGTCAGACGGACGGACGGTCCCGTTTTTAAACTTTTGGGTATGGAAACTCTGGCTGTTCATGATAAAAGTTCTGCATCAAAAAATATAGTTGTTTATTAGTAAATATAAGTGTTCTGATTGTTTTCAATTACAAGATAATAAAATGTTTTTGAGAGCCGAGATTCAAAACAAGAGTCATATTAATGATTATATTAGTATATATGATGATATAATACTATATGATATATATTATCATTTGTTTAATATAAGGGGTACACCAAGAAACATAATTTAGGTATGTAGAAAGATATTGATTGTTAATTTTTTAAAGTAATTCCTTTTTCAGATAAATGACATTTTTTAGACAGGAATAACAAATGTATAAAGAGTCCATATAGCTATAGAAAGTTGGGGTGTACAAAAGTGTTACTGAGAAAAAAAAGGATTCTGGTCTGACAGAATTCTAGGAGCAATAAATATAAATAATTATGTTATTTTACATAAAAAATGTGAATTAGCTACTTAATTTTCATTTTTTTTTTGAAAATTACTTATTATTATTATTTATTGTTCCATACGTAAATTAAATAAACAGATAAAAGGTTGTGGTGTACAAGGCTTTTTTTTCACACTCCCTTTTAGTTACTCTATCCATCGTATATCATAATTTAATTTAATATTTAAAGTAACTATTTTTTCAATTGATTTTCAATTGATTAATAGTTTATAGTTAGGACAATCTGCAGAATGTCTCTCTTTTTGTTGTTGCAACAATAAATTAAGGCATTGTCACGCATGCATTTAACCTCTAACCAACAACATGCCGTCTCACAGACCATTACGGTTTTCAAAACTTCTACATGGTAATGTTCTACTCACTCCTGTGTCCCGAGCATCTCGGTACCTTCAAGATAAGTGTGCTTGTGTTGCACAGTGGTACGGAGTAGTTGCATTGGTAGGAGCAATTTTGGTGAGTTTTTTTTAACTAAATTTGAATCGCTGTCTGTGGGACCCATGTAACTTTTGTAACTTTTATGTGTAACTTTTTTGTACCATATTAAATTTTATGGATTTTTTTGTGCATAAATGTATGTTTCATTTGCTTTTATTTTATGCATAATGTTCATTATTATAAGAAAAGAGTATAGTTTTTGTTGTTTTGATTAAGATTTATAAGTTAGATACGTATCATTGAACTGAATTTACAGGTCCAAAAAGTATGTCCATATTTAAATATAATAAATGATAATTCCTCACAAATTGTCTTTATTTTTATTTGTCAAACTATAATGTTCTCAAAAAATTATATACAAATATGTACACACTTATATCTAATAAATTTTTTTATAAAATAAATACCCAATAAAACAGATGGTGTTACAAAAAAATTAGAATGCTGATTAAAGATTAACCGTCTGAAAATACAAAATTTGATAGGCATGATTCCACTGACAGCTGTTGCAGAGCATATACCATATTTTAAGAACTAAAGTGTGGATAGATTTTTTGGCATAGATATGCAAGTTAAGTCCTATATTTATGTTAAGTACACAGATAGTCTAGTCAGCAAGTGTGTTTTTGTTCAACTTTTAGTTTCAACAACTAGTTTTTCAAAAATTAAGTTCTCAAAAAATTATGTGATAAACAATTTACTCCAAAAAAGGGGGGTTTGGTTTTTTGCAAATACAGTAAAAGCTCCTTATTTGCGGGGAATACGTTCTGTAAAATATGCCGTCAATACAGAAATAGCGTACATACGGAATGCTGATTTGTATAGGATTATAAGGGATATGTTCCTTGTTTTTTATTCCGCGAATACTAAAAACGCAATCAAGGGAACCGTGAATGAGGAGCTTTGACTGTATCTCAAAAACTAATTAAGATTTTTGAAATCTAAAAAAGATTTGTAGAGGACAAAATTTTCTAAAAAAAGTCTCGACTCCCGGAACTAAATGACGAATTTTTATAATTTTTCCAAAGGGTTGAAAGTGAAACTTAAAATGCCTGAAGTGAGCGGGCCTTGCTCGAGCCAAAGTACCCTTTTTCAGCCGTATTTTCACCCCTCTAGAAAAATTGGTCCTACAGTTCCGGGAGTTAACTTTTATTAGAAAATTTCGTCACCGTTTCGAATTTCGATTCCACAATCTAGATTTGTTTTTGAGTAATTTGCAAAGGTTAGTTTAGTAAAGTTCATAAAATTTGCAAGTTTTACGAGCGAAACTTTTTTTTTTTTTAAATCATTTAGACGCGATTAATACATACCAGTAAATATAAAAAAAAAATTAAAAAATCTAACGAAACAAAATAAATTCGCTTATATCTGCATTCCGTTTGGGTATCTGTTTTGATAGTTATTATCAATACAGAGATAAAACATAAAAATCTTCGAATATAATACTTTTAAAAACTTACCTCCTAACCTAACATTCATCATTGCCGGCTGATATAAAATATTTATGAATAGTAAGGTCTGGTCAGATGTTTTAAGATAACGTCCACCATAACATTTATTTGAGTATTACACACACAAAACAAAAATTATTACTCAAAATCTAAAAAAAGCCTGTACGCTTTGAATAAAACAAAACCAAAGAGAATATAAAATACTACGTAAGTACGAAAACAAAAACAAAATACGGCACTTCACTCTGCGGCTGTTCAAAAAGCGACTGCGTTAGGTACAATACTAGTCTGTGGCGACTGCCGAAGAGAATGTAATCACCAAAGAGAATATAACCACTACGCTTAATAATCACTAGGGCGACTGCAACACAGATAAAGATAATAGCTGCAATTCTCTTTGACCGAAATCAATCATATAGGGCATTCCATCTAACTATTTTTTAGCAGAAATTGTTAACGTTTTGCGTTTCAAGCTTAAGGTAGAAAAATCATAGCAAAATCTGTTGACTTTTAGCGTTTCATCTTTAGATTAAACTTATTGAATAATTCAACATGCTAGTACATCTATTGGAATTAAAAATATTTGGAAACTTATCGCAGAACGAAACTACTCCAAGAACGTAACCGGAATCAAATTAATAATGTTCTGTTTATAAGTAATATTTATATTTGAAATAGAAAAGAACTGAAAAATTAAAAAAAAAACTTTTTTTATTATTGCTAAGACGGCAAACAAGGTACCGGTCAGTCTGACTGATGCTAAGTAGTTACAGCTTACTCGTATATGCACACAAATTCTAGGAAACTTAAGTCAACTTTTAGAATGCTCCATCTAACTACTTTTTAGCAGAAATTGTTAGTGGTTTGCATTTCACGCTTTTTGTGGCAAAATCATTGGACAATCTAATGTTTACTTTTAGCGTTTCGTCTAAGCAAATTTGCTACGAATTGTTGCTACCAAAAACCCATGTCGGGAGGTGAGTATATTGCCCTTTTTTTGACAGCTGTCAACTGCAAAAAATGACGCGAATCGCGTTTCGTTTAAACAATAGCGCCTTTGAAATTATCATCTGCGCTAATACGGAACGGCTATTTAGTATTAAAATGTGGTTTTGCTAACGTAGTGATTATATTCTTTTTGGTTTCGCTATTAAACTGTAACGCCACTTAGAAGAAAGGCACGGAACTGTCAAAACATTATCAGATGCCCTTATACAGAACGGGAAGTTTTACCTAGTAGGACCACAAGAACACAGCGCGGAAAAGAGATAAACTCTTTACATGAACGCTGTTCAAGAGAGAAATAAACGGATAACCATGTACGAACATGTCGATTATTTTTAAATAGAAGCTAGAATCAGCCCGCTTTTTCACGTGACATCACGTGTTTTCTTAATTATCACGAGAATCCTGATATCAAAGGAAAGGACTAAAAAGCGTAGTCCTCGGTCATGCTATCTTGTTGTTTAGCTAACTGTTACGTCACAGGAAGAAATAACCCGGACAATCAGTCCCGTCCTCGTCTACCTACTTTGGCGGCGAAGACCTGCGAGGGTGAACGACGTGGAAGATTAGGCCGAGGAAACTATAATATATTCTATCTTAAATAAATACTTGAAAACCGCACACTTAGAAATCTGTGTAGGTAGGCTTACGGTGTTTCTATCTTTCTGATCTTTAGGTAGTTCTCTATTACTGTAAAAGAGATAGTTATTATTTATATTTATTAAGGGTTAAGAATCACCTTAAGTGATAAGGGTACTTCTGTACCCAATCAAAATTAATTGGACAACCACATTTCCATCGGCTACTTCACTGCCAATGGTCTTCGCAACCAAAGGAATGAATTGTCGGAATTCCTCTCAACTCATAAACCAGACGTCTTCCTCATTCTCCACCCCTTGCGAATTTAGAAGCATCCGTCTGCCGCATAGCGATGACCGGCCATCAGCCGATCATTAATGCATCGGTTTATCTCTTCCCCTTAGACTTATTCGAGAGCGACCAACAGTTTCTCTTAAATTTAGGCGACGCCACCGTCATCCTTGCCTTGTAAGGCTAAGCTTTCGCTCTATAGGGGTGCTTGAAGAACTTGACTCCGACCACCGCCCTGTCCTCCTCCGATTCAGTTCCCCATCTGACGCTCCTCCCAACACTTGAACCGTGACGGACTGGGATAAATTCGAGCAATTACTCGAAAATCCGAGCTCGCCACATCTAGATCGCGTTCCCGACAGTATCTCATCCGCGAACGATATAAAGTAACTATCGACACGCTCACTAGCCACCTGACCGCCACCATTGGCGAGTGTT
The DNA here is from genome assembly GCA_946406115.1 of Apoda limacodes. NCBI lineage: Eukaryota > Metazoa > Arthropoda > Insecta > Lepidoptera > Limacodidae > Apoda > Apoda limacodes. The sequence continues at coordinate 17,614,148 of OX291542.1, forward strand.
CGAAACAAGTGTCGGTCGGTGACTACCACCACCTAATCCTACCTCAGCACATCAGGTCGCTAATGACTAAACGTAACGCAGCCCGCCGAAGACGCGATCGCGCTTCCTCTACCGACAACAAAGCTCGCTTCAACGACTTACACCGCCGTGTAAGATCCGCTGTAGCTAAGCTTTGCGGCCAACGTTTGACGACGAAAGGGCGGATTGCCTTGCATCTAGCTTCCAAGCCCAATGTGCCAAACACGCACTTGGCCGGGTTTTAGTCTGGTCCAGCGTTAGTTCTGGAGCGTTACATTCAAGAAAAGTGCATTACAAAAAAACGACAATTAATAATAAAAATAATGACTTCACTCACAAGAACACATATCATCATTTTATCTTATTTAGGATTACTACTTTGTTCTTATCATTGTAATATTTGTATAATTGTTATATGCTGCGTCGTCGAAACACTCTTTTATGTCACCTATAATTTATTTCGTCTTATACAAAAAAAAAAATTAGTGTCGGACAACCGTCCGGAATCGTGACAACTTGTGCCTTTCACTTTTTATGTCTGTCTCTCTCGCTCTTAGGCGGGCTAACCATGCCGCGTGCCTCTCACTCGCTCTCATTGTGAGCGCATAACGTGAGCGGAGCGTAACGCAGTTTCTTGAAGTGTCACCCGGCAAACCAATTTAAAAGACGTTGTCACGTCAAAAACAAAACTCTAGTGGCATTGTAGTAATAATCAGCCAGTATTAAATGATGGAATTACACCGGGATTTGTACTTTCTTAAAATATTTAAACACGGTTTTGTTAACTTCCGACAGTTTGTTACGCATATCATATAGGCTATACACACTCGAGAACTCGGATATATTTCAATCGAGATTCCTTCATCTCTAATTTTTTTTGATGCTATTTTCTGATTCTGCAATGATTTTGCAATTTTTTTCCTAATGTCTGTTAAAATGAATCCCGGCTGTTTTTTTTTCATAATCACGCGCACACTTACGTGGATTACTTTTTAATTTGTACTAACCTAGAACAAATAGACAATGATTTGAATTTATTTGACGAAAAACGATTATATGCAATCTATGTCTATAAAACAATTCATTGACTGACTGACTAAGCCGATTAATCCCTGGTCTCTAGTTCCCCCTATTAATCCCTAGTCTTGTAAGTCTTTGTATAAAGGTTTATACTATTAGATACTGCTGGCAGTTACTGTCTATCATGCACCGAATCTACGTAATTACGAATGGTTAGTACTTACGTTATTGAACCAGAACACTCTTTGGATTTATACATCGCACATCTCCATATCGCCGACCAGTTTCCTTTTTTTGAGAACATGGTACTGATAGCCGGCATTGAGGAGAACAGTTGATATTTTAGGGTTCCGTACCCAAAGGGTAAAACAGGACCCAATTACTAGGACTCCGCCGTCCGTCCGTCTGTCCATCTGTCACCACGCTATATCTCATGAACTGTGATAGTTCGACAGTTGAAATTTTTACAGCTGATGTATTTTTGTTGCCGCTATAACAACAAATACTTAAAAAAACGGGTTGCACTCCCGGAGTGCCGGCAGAAGTGATAACTTACATCTGGGTATAACATTTTAACATGTGTTATACGCACTTTTATCTCCTCATCATTTCCTCTTACTTTTTTTTCGTCCTATAGATTTTAACATTTTTAACCCATCACAAAAAAGTGCAGAACGCCGCTAAAGAAGTTTTCACTTCATAAATATCTCTCATACACCAAACGTGATTTTCTTGCTCAATATTGATAACAGCAACAGGTAGACTTTAGACTTTTGACGTGACAACGTCTTATAAATTGGTTTGCCGGGTGACACTTCAAGAAACTGCGTTACGCTCCGCTCACGTTATGCGCTCACAATGAGAGCGAGTGAGAGGCACGCGGCATGGTTAGCCCGCCTAAGAGCGAGAGAGACAGACATAAAAAGTGAAAGGCACAAGTTGTCACGATTCCGGACGGTTGTCCGACACTATTTTTTAGTTATATATTCACATTAAAAATTAAATTAAATTAAAATTAAACATATATTTAAAGGGGGCTGCCATACAACAAACGTGATTTTTTTTGCCGTTTTTATAGATAATGGTACGGAACCCTTCGTGCGCGAGTCCGACTCGCACTTGACTGGTATTTATTTAGTATAATATATTATTTTTTAAAATATGCAACAACGTCTATATCTAAAACGTTAGCCATGTAAATGCTGTATTGTGAGTAAGTGTATGACACCAATAAACGCCCAGTTTCATTACATCCTTTTTTCCATGTTTCCCTCCTACATGCTATCAAATTAAATAAGTATTGCTGCGGTAAATGAATATTAACCGTGCCACTAAAGATGACTTCGCAAAGATGACTTTTACGTTTTATGAACTACGAAATTTATATCTTAAAAAAATATCTTTTCTTTATAACGACATTACAGGCGTTAACGTCACGCTTTGGACTCTTTATATAAATTTTTTTCTTTAGTTACCTAATACTAGGTACTTTATTAGCAAATGGTGTACACGCCGCGCAATTAGGTGTGTAAAATTATGGGGCGAGTGTAATTACCATTTTTTGTGTAATATTCTGAGACGTCAATCAGTTATATAAGTTATTCATTTACAACGATAGACTTATTTGGTCTTACCAAAAACAAATATACTCATTGAATACACAAAAAGAAATCTAAAGGTGTGAGATCAGGTGAGCAAACGGGTCCAGGCATGGGCCCTCAATGGCCTATCCACCTCACGCCCAAGATAGCGTTTAGGTTATCACGCACAAGCGGGGCAAAATGAGCTGGTGCTCTGTTGTGCTGATAGTACAGTAGGCGACACATCGAGCTACCCACGAAAACATACCTATAACTAAAATGTATCGCTATAGATAAATCGTAGGAAAGAGACTGAACACAGCTGCGTCTGCGAACATATCTAAAGATATATGTATACTACAAACATGATTGAAAAGCGGTGCGGCGGGCGCCGGGCGGGGCGACGTAAGTACTGAGCTCAATCAACATCTAGGTAAAATAAAATCAATCAAAATTTTGTGTTATCGGTGATGTTGAAACGATTAGGCGCGCGGGTGCGCAATCGTTTGTTGCATCGCTACCTACCTATCTAAATTAAAAATGGCACCTAAACTTATCCAAGTGCAGGGGAGAAGTGGGCTACAGAATAAAAGATATTGAGCGACAAACTCGAATAACAGTAAGTAAATTTCTTTTGTTAATTACGTATGTTTGGAGGAACCTATCCATCATAAATCAAAAGTAGTAACATAATAATTTTAATCCTTATCAGCCTCATACCTACGTTCCGACTATGGGGCACGGCCTAGAGTACGAAAGTGTTTACATGAGTCTTTTTTTAATTATGCAGGATTCCTCACAATGTTTTCCTTCACCGAAGAGTCAGGGTAATCAATGCTTAATATAGAATAATAATAACAATATAAAAGAAAAACAGTAATAAAGAAATAATTTTACTGTCTGGTCTTCGATAGGTAACTAAAAGCAGTATCATGAGTGACATTTTATATTTTTTTTTTAGGTATTTAACACCTGTTTTAAATAAGCGTTAAATTTAAAACATTCTATTTACAGAGAAAAACAATTAGACATTAGATCATCCGCAACGAGGGAACGGGGGAGGCTAATCGCCATAGCTCCGACAGGTTTATTTTCGAGTTACAACTGCTGAGAAAGATGCGGCAATAAAAACGGCTCATCAAATGGAGCCGTTTCTCATTACCCAGAGCACTGCTTCTTAATATCACGTAAGTATCATTATAAATATAAATATATTTGGACATTACACACAGCGCCGTCTGGCCCCAAAGTAAGCATAGCTTGTGTTATGGATACCAGACAAAGGATACAAATACATATATTTTTTTTTGTAAATGCATATCATACATAATTACACCCAGACTCAAGACAGACACAAATGTTTATTACATAAATGTTTGTCCTGTGCGGGAATCGAACCCACACCCTCTGCACAGCAGTCGGCCACACTACTAACTAGGCTGCGAGGAACTCATTTATCTATTACCTATTTATACATTCAAGCAATCGATGAGTCGGTTAGTCAGTGGAAGGTGTTTATTTGCACTTTTATAGCGTGACACACAACACGTACGCGCACGGCGATGGTAACTGTAATGGATTTAAACACCGTTCCCATTATAGATAGTTACTAAATATGCACGCCTCGCCGCTCAGTGCAAAAAAAGCTTTTGTTATTTAATAATGTTACTAGCTGTGCCCGCGATTTCACCCGCGCTAAATTCAGTTATCGAACCAAATCTGAATATTATAGTGTGATTCATTATCAAGGTAATAGGTAACAGGGAGCAATTTTTATGGCTAAAAAAAATGGTGACTTTGAGCACAACAAGCCGCCTGTTGGTTAAGGATACTGTGCTTGTTTACCGTCTCTGAGTAACTGAACTAAGTCGGCTGAGCCCGATTGAGGCCGAAAAAATACAGAATTCTACTTACGAATTGGAAATGTAATCTTAAATTTAAAACCCTGTAAAAATTATACCTACCTACCTATGTGTGCAATTAGATTTCCGTGTGACCGATCGCTAAGAGTTTTAGGGTTAAGGGTTAAGGTGATTAATTTCGACTGCCGGGAAATAATTTTAATTCACAAAAAGAGCTCAGCCTTACTTGTAAAGAATAGACATCGCAGAAATTATTATGAAAAAATCGGCCAATTGCTAGTATTGCGCGGAATCGCGCACGAAGGTTTCCGTACCATTATCTATAAAAACAGCAAAAAAAAAATACGTTTGTTGTGTGGCAGCCCCCCTCGAATATTTATTTTATTTTAATTGTTTTTTTTAAGTGAATATATAATTAAATATTCTGTGAATATTTCAAGCGTCTACCTGTTGCCGTTATCAATATCGAGCAAAAAAATCACGTTTGTTGTATGGGAGTCCCCTTAAATATTTATTTTATTCTGTTTTTTAATATTTGTTGTTATAGCGGCAATAGAAATACATCTTCTGTGAAAATTTCAACTTTCTAACTATCACAGTTCGTGAGATAAATCCTAGTGACAGACGGACGGACAGACAGCAGAGTCTTAGTAATAGGGTCCCGTTTTTTACCCTTTGGGTACAGAACCCTCAAAAAGTATTAAAAAAATTAGTGGAAATCCAGTAATTAATAATAATTACATTGTTTAAATAAATTTATGTATAGGTAATATTTTCTCTATTTAAAAATAGTATTGAATTTAAATAGTATTTTATTTACACACAAAGTGAGGAAATAATTTCTTATAGGATTAGACTGTTTGTTAGTTGGCAACGCTGCCTTTTTGTATGCTTCAGCTTTTATTATTGGGTATTTTTTAATAAAATTTAATTTTCAGATTTTGACGCAGACTGTCCGGCGGCGGTTGAAAGAAGCAGGGCTTCGGAACTGTAGGCCAGCAAAAAAGATTCTGCTAACCGAGGGCATGCTCAAGCAAGAGTAAGCTTTTGCTTGGAATATTATGATTTTGGCTGGGTTAATAACACCGTCATATTACACAATAACTGAGGAATTGTTAAAAACTATGCACACGTCCGGTCCCCTCTCTACTATCGCATCGCTAGCCACCGTGACTGCTTAACACGAGGTGGGCCGTATGCTTATTTGTCACCTTAGTATATTGAAAATTAGAACTAAACGAATGAGTATATCAACTCACACTTCCCAATTTTGGACACAAGTCTAAACCTACTTACTAAGAAGAATGTTCGCGTTGACTCACTAGGCACCCACACGGGCCTAGTGCGCGTTAATTATAGACGATACTGGGTGCGAAATAGGCTAAATATCCATTACAAAATACTAATGATGATGGTAAGTAAAAAAACTAAAAATTAATTATAATTTATAATTAAGTACAATGAGACCAATTTTTGTCATACTTCATAAATGACCGACATTGCTAAATTATTAATATTCCAGTATATCACAAATCCTACTTTTGAATGGGAGGGAAAAATATTACGGCGGCACAAAAACCCATATCCAAAAAAGAACAATATGTTAAATCAATAAATGACTGAGTAGATTTTTCTAAAAGAAGATAAGAAAATATGACAAAAAAAATAACGTAATAAAAGTTCAAGGGCGATCTCCTTTTGTATGCCTCTTTGTTATTGTAGGTAGGAAAAATGTGAACCCAATAATAATGACGCACTTATATATTCATTCATAATTTACGGTTGCGACGCGATGCAGTGGCGATACTACGTAAGAAAGCAGCCAGTGTGAGACGAAATAATAAATTACGACTATCTCTCTTTCGCGACTTTTTCGCTCTGTTGCGCCTTGGGTTCAAAGTCCATTAAGGTCAGGTTGATGTGTCGCTAACTGTACAGCGTTCTTTAAGTCCCTAAAGTTACATTTTCTAGCGTACTATTTATATGGGTGTACGGGCAACCGCACAATTATATTTTATGCTGACACACATTTTATCGATACCTACAATTCACTTTATTAGTTACGTAAAAACGCAAATTACGTAAGTTTAGCATATTAAACACCAATATGTTAAGCGGTCTTATTAATATTTTAACTTATTATTAACATTATACATACACACTGTGTCTTTACTATACCATTATTACACAATGTATATTACACCTACAGTTTTGCAAAAGTTGGAGAGGGAGTATTTTATTCTATCTTAGAATACTGGTCCAAAATCTGTATCGTCGAGTATGCCTGCCCTCATGTTAACACTGAAACGTCTTTGGAAGTGGTCCAGCGGTATGCAGCACCAACCGGGGATTCCTTTCAGTCCAGTAAAAGGTATACATGTAAATTGAACATACCAACACATGTGAAGGCGGACTCATGCCCAGTGTTGCCACCTTACAAAAATTTAAATCACTAGGTTTGCTCTCAAAAATCCCTAGATTTCGGAATATTTACTTACTAAAAAATCTCTAGAAATCACTAAATAAGTGAAAAAGAAATAATAGGTAGGTGATAAAAAAAAATATTGTAATTATGAAAAATATTAATAAAATTAACAAGATAAAAATACTAAAAATCAACATCAAACTTAATACTTCTATTGGTATTTCTTTACTATCATCTTTTATTCATTATTGAAGTTGAATTTACAGACGTAGAGGGTTAAGGTGAATCGTCAGTTTCGTCAGTTTCTTTTGATTTAAAAGAATATTTTAAATTGCTTCTAATTTTTAATTACACTTTCTTCTGTGTGCAACTAAAATATCTAATTAATAAAATTACTATCCCCAATAGTTTCGATACACTGAGGTCAGTAGATTCATCTAAAACTGCAATATACTTTTGTGATCCAACATCATCTAATAGCATCTGTTTGAAATGGGGAGCTAACACATTCTTTATTACCTCGGTGCATTTAGTTCTGTTCTTTGGTTTCTCAGGTTGGTCCGATTATTTTTGTGAATAAGCAGTTTTTTTTCAATGGCACTTCCATAGTAATAGGTTACTTATACTCTACAGAAACTAACAGACCTTGAAACATTTCGATACGATATCTTTCGCGAAAAAAGGCTAGGCTAAGCAACTAACTAAAAACAAACATGCTACCTGCAAAAACTACTCTCTCAGACACTCATTACAACAAAATGTATATGTGATACTCGTTTGTTGTTGGGAAACCAAACAAAGACGTTAATTCGTTCTGCTAACTTGAAAAAAGGTTAGTGCTATCATCTTTTACATAGTATTTGGTGTTATCTATGACGGGGTATTCACCAACAAGTATTTATTTTTGAAATTCTACAATATTCAATAAATATCACTAAAAGTCACCGAATTTCCTTTATGTGATTTTTTTATTTAGAATATCGCTGTAGAACTCAAAAATTCACCAAATCTAGTGACAAAATCGCTAAAGTGGCAACACTGCTCATGCCATTATGGCGTTGCTCCTCCCGCAGCCATCAACAACATTCTATGCAAGGCACATAATCTTGTAGCGAGAGTTCCTGTACTCTTGTGAAATGGTTAGGGTGAACCCCTCCGCCATTGAGTAACTCCTACATATAGACGTGTAGCTCACGTTAAATTCCACGGGGTCATACCTGATACTGGCTATTGCATGATTTTTGTAGAATTAAGTATCTGTCTTCCTCTCATCCTCATCTTCCTCTTCAAATTCGACAGGTTACCGTGGTCTACCTGCATCTACAGCAGGCGTTGAGTCTAAGCGGCTAAGTTCTTATTTTCTGTAAACGGCATTTAAGTAGTGTGATAACTTAGTTCTACACCATACCTTTCCTGGTGCAAATCCAATCGATTTTATATATATATATAAAAAATCAATTGGCGTTTGTTAGTCTTACAAAAATTCGAGAAGCTGGACTTAAGAGATTGTTAGAGAAAGGTTTATATGTACGAAAAAAAGGGTCAAGTGCGAGACAGACTCCTGTACTGAGGGTAAACCGACTGTAATGAGATATGGGTAAGTTGTTGTCAAATAGCTTATATATACTATATAAGCTTCTAGGATCTTGAGCACACGCCAGGTAAGGTTTCTGAAAGAGACAAAACTTGTCAAATGCGAGTCGGACTCGCGTATTAAGGGATTGCATTGAAATTTTGGTAAATTGTTGAGCACACACCGGGGAAGGTTTCTGACTTAGTAAAATCCTTTCACAACAACAACCACGTTCCTAACATATGAAATTGATGTTTTGTTATATATATAGGTCCTAATATTTTCCATATTAAAGTACAAAATTTCGATAGCAAGAATTAAGAAAATCTTTAAAGGTGTTTTGGACTGCCTCATCTGAATTGATTTTATTTCTGACTAAGAAATTATCCAATTTCCGAAAAAAGTAGTCATCGGTTGGAGCAAGGTCCGGGGAGTATGGTGGGTGACGGAGGCATTCCAATCCTAGCTCCTCTAGTTTCACCACCACCACAGCGACCAACTTGGGACCTAAGCCTGTTAATTGCCTTCCATGTGGGCCATGGTTCTTTGTGGCCCGGCGGTAGTTCTTCTGAGGCTCGCACATATGTGTCAGGTGCAGGGCACTGGTTTTGCCACAGTAAAGAGCGCTTTTTGGAAGGGTCGCCTAACAGGGGGATGGTGTTTCGCATAAAGCTCTTGCGGCTCTTAAGACGGGCAAGCGGCGGATTCATCGGATCATGATTGTGTAGTGGGTGTCGCGGGTCGTTCTCTTGCTTTCGCTTTTCGACGGCACAAGCCACCTTTCTCCGGACCTCTTTCACCCGCGAGCGGGTTGAGCTTGTTGAGCGGGGTCGGTTTGAGGCTTCCGGTGATGGTGCGGCAGTTATCGTTAAGTGCGGCGGTCACTAGTCTGGCGTGCGCGGAGCGGTGCCACACTGGACAGGCGTACTTGCCAGCACAGAAGCACAGTACAAAGTATGCGGTGAAGCTCCCCAGTCTGTTGACGTTAGCTTGCGTAGGAGGTTGTTGCGGGAGCTGACCTTCATTTGAGTATTGGCGCAGTGTGTCTTGTACGTCAGAAACCTGTCCAGGGTGAAACCCAAGTATCGGGGGTGGGGGCAGTGTTCGATCGCCCCTCGATCCCACGTCCCGTGCAGAGTTCTCTGCGCTTGATGGTTACGCAAGTGGAACACGCAGGTCTGTGTCTTGTTTGGGTTATGGCGGAGGCAGTTGGCGTTATAAACTGGCCTAGGTCCTTCAAGGCATTCAAAAGCGTTTCTTCTATTTTTTCGAAGAATCGACTCTGCGCAGCCAGAGCTAGGTCATCTGCGTAAAGGAAGCGCTGCGTCCCAGGTGGGCTAGGCTGGACGTCGGTATATATGTTAAAGAGAATCGAGGCCAGCATGCTACCTTGAAGGAGGCCATTCCTTGGACGTCGCCAGCGGCTTCTTTCCGGAATGGAGATGAACTTGAAGATTACGGTTGTGTAGCAGCTTGACCAGGAACCGAACAAAACCAGTATCCTTTGTGACGTTTGCAACTTTAGACAGAAGGAGCCTGATATTGACTGTGTCGTAGGCCGCAGATAGGTCGACAAACGCCACGTCGGTGACCATGTCAAGTTCAAAACCGTCCTCAATGTGCTGCGTGAGCATCACTACTTGGCTCTTACACGACTTCCCGGTATGGAACCCAGCCTGTTCTGGAATAAGTTGGGGATCTACTGCAGGTGTCAGTCGGTTGAGCAGCAATCGCTCAAATAGCTTGTAGGTGTGGCACAATAGAATAGAATATAATATAATAGAATAGGTCTTTATTTGCATCGAATATGGGTTATATAAAAGATATTTATTACATTATTTGAGGTCCATACATATTCTACCATTTTTACTGGTGTGCAAAATTAATTTGTGAGGTACAATATATCTACTAATCTTACAAAAATTACAAAACAATGACATTATAAATACCCAAAAAAATAAAAAAAAAAAACATTAGATTGTATAAAAAATAACCATGCAAAATTAATTGAATTATAAATTTAAAAAAAAATGTCAAAAAAAATTAATGATTGTGAAATTAAAAAATATAACTATTTATAAAAGATAATAACTTAAAAAATAATAATATTGATGTCAAATTTGAAAATAATATGTCTACTGTTTTCTAATTTTACTACTTATTGTCTACATTCAATATAATAAGTTATCTGCTAAAAACTCTGAAATCGTGTAATACACTTTACTTATTAAAATATTGTGTGGTTCTTTCTTAAAAAATCTCAGGGGTATTGTTTTTATTTTATCGGGCAAGTGATTATATAATTGTATTGCCATGCAGTAAGCGTTGTTTTTGTAAACTGCTAGTTTAGACGGGACATATGACCGGTTGGCAAATCTGCCACGTCTTCCAGTCATGTCTATATTTGTTTTGAAAAAACAAAAATGCAAAGTTTAAAGATGTATAAACAAGGAAAAGGCAGTATATTTAATGACTTATATAAGGGTTTAAAACTGTCTAAGGGCCCAGATCCACATAGTGAACTTATGCATTTTTTTTGGGCCTTAAAAACTTTGTCTATATAAACAGAATTACCCCATAGTATAATGCCGTATCTTCGTATTGCTGAAACATAGCCGTGGTAGGCCTAGAGTGCAGCTTCTCCTGTTGCAATTTCTCGAGTTCTTCTCAATACATACACAAATTTATCTAATTTACTGCAAACTTTTTCTGCATGACTTTTTCAATTATAATATTTATCAATTTCAATGCCTAGAAATTTAATATTATCTACATATTCTATTCAGATGTCGTTGTATTTAATTTTAAGTTTAGGAAAATTACTATTAATCGTTTGAAAATGCATAAGTTTGGTTTTATTCAAATTTATTGTTAAATAGTTATATTGTAACCAATTATCCATTTTATTTAATGTGTATTGTCTCTGTTTGAAGATCTGTCCGACAGTCAGAATAAATTATGACTGTAGTATCATCGGCAAACAAAATACAATCGTGTTTCTCGATATCTGGTAAATCATGTATGTAAATGAGAAACACAATGGACCTAATACACTACCCTGTGGTACACCATATGTATTGTGACGAAACTCCGATTGATATTTTGTTTTGTATTTACCACAAACTTTTATTATTTCCACACATTGCTCTCTTTGGCATAAGTAACTGGTTAACCATTTATTCGCTGTGCCTCTAATGCCAAATTTTTCGAGTTTATTTAGCAATACTTTATGCGAAACTAAATCAAAAGCCCTTGTCATATCGAGAAATATGGGTACTGGATAAACATTCTGATTAAGGCTTTCAGTGATGTTCTTTACTAATTGGAAACAAGCTGAAGTGGTTGAACTATTTTTTTTTAAACCCATATTGTTCTTTTTTTAAAAGATTATATTTAGTCGTAAAATTGTATATTTTATCAAACATGATCTTTTCAAAAATTTTTTTTGGAAATTTACCTTCGTATAAAGATAAGTTTATGCTGTGTGTTAGAGGTTTTAGTATGGACGAGGCAAACAACTTTAAATTTATAATTAAAGTTGTTTGCCTCGTATATTTTTAATTTTATAAATATAAAATTCAAATTTGTTAGGATTGATAACAATTCTCTCGATAAATTGTTGTCCTTGGTTAAATCTATATTCCAATCTCCACATAATATTATTTTTTTGTTTATATTCTTGGTAAGTTTTTTTAGTAGTAGCTGCAATTCATTAAAAAAGATTTTAATATCTGACAACACACAACATTCAAAAGCATACTTTACTGACGGAACAGGCAGTGATTTATACTCTACATTATTTTTTAAAAGTATGCACGATCCACCACGACGTTCGTCTATGCGATAGTACGAAGAAATCATTCTGTAATTTGGTATACAAAAATTAGACAGAGAGCCACTTTTTAGGAATCTTTCCGTAAAGCAAATCATACTAATTTTACCTATTTCTTGTGATAAATCTGTGATGGCTTCTTCTATTAAATCCCGTTTGTTTAGAATTCCTGCGATATTTTGGTGAATAAGGGTTACGATAGATTTCTTCACGAAAAAAAATCTGTGTTAGATTTATTTAAGGCTTGCGTCCCATTTGTGTTAATTTTTTGTAAATGGTTTTTTTTTATATACTATTTTGGATATTAAAATTTTTGTAACTTAATTTTTTTTCAGTACAGACATCTTTTAATTTTTTTTTTACAAGTATGCCTGGGGGAAACAATATAAATTTCTTTATATTTTAAGTAATTTATTTCAATGTTTATTTGGAAACAGAGAGAATCAATAAATGTTTATAATTTATTTTCAGAAAACTGCAGTTTATATAATTTTGTATTAGCAATTTAAAGTTTTTATTTATTAGTGTTTCGTTTAAAAATGGATAAAATTTTACATCAATTACAAACACATGACAACATAACCTGAATTTGTAAAGTGCATTATACAATTCAGAGAATAATAGGTACGGTTTTCTATCGTTTGTACCAATGGCTAATATAACAATATCCTGTTTGCTAAGTGACTTTACCAAATCATCACAACTATTCAAAATTTGCGTGCAAGTAGCATTTGGCTTAACTATTGATATTATATTATAATTATTATTCCAGTCTTTCTGTCTGCTACTTTTAAGTTTAATAGAAAGACCTCGTATGCGTTGGTCGCCGAGTATTATAATTTTTGAACGGCTGCTGCCATCTGTTGGTGTCGCCAAGTTATTATTATGAGGGTTTGTCTGCTGCTGTTGAGTAGTTGTTTGCTGCGATGTGTGAGCTGTAGAAAGGGTTTTTCTACCTGTTGAAAGAGATGGCGTACTAGTAACAGTGATTTGTTCATTAGCCTGTAACTTTTGATCTAGGCCAAATCTTTGATTTAGATTAATGCCAGCACTTTTGTCATAATGTACAGGTGAAAATCTCGAAGTATTATAAATTACGTTTTGTATTCTTTGACGCAGTGACGGTGCCGTAAAATTGTTTCTCTTGCCAAAATAAAATTGTTTGGTGTGTTTAAAGGAGTAATTTTCTTTGCAATAGTTTTGTTTTCTATACCCTCTAATTTTGATTTTAAATATTTGTTTTCATTCTCAAAGTTATTGATTTCTTTATTGGCAATTTCTAATTGTTTGCTTAGATTTTCCAGTTTCTGTTTTACATCTTGCATATGTGATATATCCAAAAACGATTTTATTAAGGAACTGTCATGTGAACTATTTATTTCTCTGATTGTAGAATCAGACAGTGATTCATTCGAGCTGTTGTGCAATGGTGATAAGTTTAAGTTTGAGTTTAAGTTTGATTCTGAAACGGGCCGTATTTTTTTCTCCTTATAGCTATATTACTATCCATTTTTCTATACAGAATAGGTAAACAGAAGTTGTAAACAAATGCATTTGTAAACAAAGCGTTGTCTGCCAATAATTACCGGTTCATGTGAGTACTCAGCTGTTCAATATTTTCAAATTCTCAGCGGTATTTTTCTTTGAATTAGTTTTTTTTTGATATTTGTCACTTTTTTCACTGTTTTAAAATCTATTATCATGTACAAGTGGCAGAAAACTAAAAATAACACATTTTTTTTTATAATTCTTTAAAGATTTTAATGTAACACTGCTTTTTTGTTTACTTTGAAAGTTGTAAGAGAAAAAAATGATTTAAATTATACTTAAGCAGATTTTATGTATCACAAATAATATCACTGGTGAGTCTTGGCACATACTTTTCATAAGTAATAAATTTATGTTTATTTAGGTATTTTATTTAATTTTTCACAGTAATATTTGTATAGCAATAGTAGCCATGACAGCCAACCATGCCAAATAAGGAAAGGTCGGTAGTCTCTTGGCGTAAAAGGGGTATTTCCCAGGCTTCAGTAGCGCGATTACCTTTGATTTTCGTCAGACTCTTGGTATGTTGAGCGTCACGAGGCAGTCGTTGAAAAGAGCCAGAAGCCATGATATTGCCACTGGTCCAAGGTCATCCACACCAGTTGCTTTTCCATTTTTCAGGTTCCTCATTGCAGCGGCAAGTTCATTCAGTTTGAACGGCTTGCTTAGTTCGCTGTTTCCCTGAGTTTATATTGGTAATGTGGTTTTGTGCATTCGATGGAATGGTTTGTCGTTGAGAAGTAGTTGGCTAGCAATCTGGTTAGCTGTGACTTGTACTGGTTCTGTGGCGGCTGGCGCATAGCCGGTAAGTTTGTGGAGAGTGGCCCAAACTTTCTTACTGTTGTGAGTCATGTCAATGTTCCTGACGGTATCTACCCACTTTTTCCTACGGGTCTCAGCTACTTCTTCCATCAGCTCCGTACCTGTTTGTATGGTTTTTTCAGAGAAGGGATCGTTCCCGAACTGTGTAGTAGGTATTCAGTAGTTTTTCCGTTGCTGTGTGTTGTGGATGTAATTTTTTCCGGCAGCCTCTAGATATCGTTTGACATGACATGGCTCGGATGACTTGGATAAATTTGTCATAGTTTGATGCAACGGGTTTTAAGGTGAGCAGTTGTCTATCTATGTTTGCAGAGAATTTGACCCACTCGGCTTTCATGAAGTTAAAACGTCGTGGAAATAGGACCTTAATGGGCTTTACTACAGACCGTATCTGGCACATTATGGGCCTATGTTGTGTTCTCGGTATAGGCTTACAAGTGGATTTTGAGCACTGGGGGCATATATTTTCACTGACAAAGATTAGGTCAGGGTTGTAGTCACGCCGCCATCGTCCACTGTTGAAAGACGCTGGTAACTAAGGGTTGTGTAGCAGAGTAAGTTAAGAGTAAGCACCGTCGTGATTTGTCTCACGGTTCCCCCACATCGTATGGTGGCTATTAAAATTGCCAACAACCAGTATAGCACATCTGTCATTTGAGCCGCTAAGGTGCCCCGGCAGAAATGGTTGGCCAGGCGGTTTTAACACTGCTCCATGGTGTCTCGACAAACAGAATAAGTAGATGTGATAGTAATGTCTGGTCAGTAATATATACTGATCGTTGCCCAGGGTGCGCCAGACGCTGTGACGTATGTGATCGTCGGAGGCTTCGAGTGCGTCGTCTATTATTGTGATAGTTTAGTAACGTGACGCAGCAGTCGACGCATGTTTGTTGGTTTGCTTCACTTAGTTCAGCGGTACCCATTATTCAAACTTTCTCACTTTTCCAAATTGTTACAAATTATTCGTTATTATTAAGTCCGATATAAGGTACGTTCCTCTTAGTGGCGCGGTGCGGCGTTGCAATTTAATAGCAAACCTCAGCTTAGCACAAGATACCCGTTGCGTCTAAGCGCAGCTGATAATTTCAGCTTGATCATAATTTCTTTTACACAAACCTTTCTCCATAGATTTTTTTTCTCTAAAATTTCTCCATAAGTCTAGTTTTGACCCAGAATTGTAAAATAATACCCTAATCTGGTAAAGTTAACCAACCGAAAACAACCTTAGGTATGACACACTAAAAAAGACCACGTGAACGCGCTCAACAATCGACAGCAGAATAGAAAACGAAAGCTGCATATAGGTATTATCTGACTTCATCTAGTCGCACATGCACGACACACGTGTCTTATGGTCACACAGTGGTTCGCAAGCATATCAAAACTCGAAGGTAGTAAAAAAGGCACATAGGACTTTTTTTGAACGTAGCTTTTTTTTATGATTTATTAGACCAATTTTTAACTATTTTTTAAGTACATATCTGAGTGCCGTTTTTACTTCTCTGAAAAAAAGTAAAGATGATGGGCCTGTTTTGTTAATCACTCATAGGGCGTGTTTTTTGAGCAACTGACAGATTTTTCTACAAAACAGTAAGAGACAGCACGAAAGCAAATGCAATTGTAGCAGCTAAAAATCATGGCCATAGACTACAAGCTCTGTAATCTGATATCCTCACAAAATTGACCACTCATTAGAAAGAGACAAAGTTACAAGACGGTATTTACTTCACACATAAATAGGAAAGGTGCAGTCCAGCGGGTCGATCCCGTAAAAGATTGCTAACCTTTTTTGAAAGAAATAAGATATACATTGCGGTTTCGCGACAATCGATGAATTTATATCTCATATCATTTCAAATGTATATCTTATTTCTATGGATTTCAAACGAGAATTGTTAGCTGTCATTTTACGGAATCGAGCCGCAGGCTCTAATGTCTATGCGAATACTGACAATTATCAAGCATTTCAAACAGAACTTTATGAGACACTACGAAATTCTGTTCAATCAGTAGTGTAATTTAATATTAACTAAAGTGGAAAAAGCTTTTTTTGCACTGTCAAATTTGGGAGCCAAAACAACGACATGTGGCAATGTTTCTTCCCGGCGGTTAAATTAAAAAATAAAACAAATTTTAAACGGATTTGATTGAACTGTTGTCGCTCGTATGTGTTTCGAGTTTAGTTCGACTGTTTTTTGGCAAGATTCCCTCGGGCTTGTGTTATATAAAGTGAACGTTGCACTGTATGGCCGAAATGTAAATCTATTTATAGACTTGTCAGTGACTTGTGCCTTCTTAACATCGTAATTTTTTTGTTTTGAAATGACATACTTTATAGTGTGTAGCTAGCTTTCAATTGCATTAGAAATTAAGAGAAACTATTTGAAATTCATAGACTGAATAATTTGTTGTGTAAACAATACGCTGTTTGATTATTCAAGGACTACGGTTTTTCTATAGACTGCAGATTTATTTGTGTTGAATGTTTTAATATCTTGTCACGGTATTTCCAATTAAAAATGGCTCATCTCGACGAACCAATGGATATTGACGATATGGACCTTGGTTTTGACAATAAGGAGAATACGTTTCGTCACAGCAATGTATTAAGAAATGCTTGTACAGAAAAAGGATATGAGGAGTTGGATGTCTCTGAGTTAAATATGAAATTGAGGTATTCAGTAACACCAGCATCTTCACCATTATCAAAAAGCTGTATAGCAAATTCTAATTCAATTAAAAGTTCCGAAATTGAAGATACTCTCAGTAAAACACTGATAAATGAAAACAGCCATTCCATCAATTTCAGTAACTCTTCAATTACAAATAGGGATACAACTTTTGATTATCCAACAGCAACACCACCTCATGAGCTTCACTTTGATCACTCCTCGGGTTCCAGAAACATTTCAGTACTCCAACCACTAGATAGTACTGTCACAGTTGACTGTATCATCACTGATGGCTTAAACAATAGTGATGAGAACTTCTCGTTTCCAAGTTCATTATCATCAACAGCACACACTTCAGAATCCACAACGCCAACTAAGGATATACCCAAAATTGAAAGTCGTTCACCCATAATGCGAGGTCTTAAAAGTGTTCTTAATATGTTTCGCTCATCTCAGAGTCCAATACCCCCTGAAAGTGAGAACAAATTGCAGATTGACAGTCAAAATAATCTTGAAATTTGTTCACCTCAGAATGATATCATACATGAATCTGGTTCAGTGAATATTCTTGCTTCTACACCAATAGCTAGTCACAGAAATAAGGAATCACAGTCTAAAGGTAACAGCCCTCATAAAGACAGTGTTGTATTTAATGATGATCTAGAAAAAGAATTACTATGGAAGGATGAAACAACCATAATTTTTAGTAAAGAAAAAATACCTATTCACAAATTATTTCTTCAACAACCAAAGCCATCCAATTTAAATAGTACAAAAAATGAAAATAAAAACCACAATGCTAATGAAAGTATAAATTCAACTGTGGAATATATGGATATTTCAAACAATTCTACTATAAAAGACAAAACAAAAACTGACATTCTAGTAAATGAAAGTGATGTTATAGAATCAGATAGTGAGTTTCAAGATTGTGAAACAACATTTACTAAAACTGAGGATCTACCACTAGAAAACAAAGCAATTGAGTTGCAATTACCAGTGGAAAGTAAAAATGAAAAAATGGAAACTAAATCAGGAACAGGTCTAGCAAAAAATACATTTAATAAAAATAAATACAGTGAACAAAAGTTTAAGCTTGGTACTGATGTTTCAAAATCCTTTAAGACAGTTAAAAAGGAACTTGAAAATGAATTGAGTGATACAAAAGTTCAAAGCAAGATATTATGTGAAAGTCAAATTCCGCAATCAAGTGGAAATAAAGAAGTTTGCGAGGTTAATAAAAACAGTAATGTTGAGTGCTGTGAAAAAGATGTTAAGATTGATAAAATATTGAATGAAAAGGAAAAAGAATATATAAATAGAATGTCAAAAACTGACATAATTACTACTAAAACTAAAATATTATCCACTAAGGTTGAAGTTCAAGATATTACAAATTCTGTTGTACAGAGCTCATATAAGCCAGCATACTCAGAAATTGATAATGTGCTAATGCATGACATGCATGCCTGCAAGGAAACCGACATTGATATAAACACTTCCAAAAACAATGTATATTCTAACATGAATGTAGTCCAAGTTGTGACTAATTCTGATTTTCAAAGCAAGTCACCATTCTCAGAAAAAGATTTTCAGGATAATGTGCCTATGTGTGATTTGCAAGTCTGCACAGAAACAGGCACTGACATAAATACTCCTAAAAACAATGGATATTCTAATGTGGTTTCAGTTCAAGATATGACAAAATCTGAATCACAGAGCCCACATACTTCTAGACCAGCATGCTCTGAAATTGATATCCACAATAATATAGTGATGTGTGATATGCATGCCTGCACGGAAACAGTCACTGACGCAAACACTTCTAAAAACAATGTATGTTCTAATATGGATGAAGTTCAAAATGTGACAAATTCTGATTTACATAGCAAGCCAGCATCGGCAGAAACAGCTTTTCAGGATAATGTGCCCAAGATTGACATGCATGCATGCACGGAAACAGATTACAATATCACTTCTAATCTAATTCCTCAAATTAATAATAAGATAGTGGTTAGCAAAGATTCTGCCAATATTTTTATTGCTGAAGATGTTTGCTCGACAATTAATCTTTTGCAAGTTTCTGCACCTGAAACTAAGGAAAAAGAGAACAATGGCAATAAAGAAAGCTTAAGAGAAAACAAGAATAATGCTATTATTTCTTTTTCTGATGTAAAATCTGAAATAATGTTGAATGTAAAGGATATAAATATGACCAAGATTAATGATGTGCAATATTTATCTGATCAAAATTATTCCAAATCAGGTGATAAAAAAGAACTTTATGTTTCCGAAGAAGAAATTGAGTCAAACTTGGACCTAAACTTATTTAATGCGACTTTTGTAACAGTTCTCAAAAATAAATGTGCAGTTGAGAACAATAAATCAATTAGTACAGATATCAAAAAAGATGTATTGTCGGATAAGAGTAAAGCTCAAAATTTGATAAATTCAGAATCACAGATTACACACAATTCTAATCCAGAGCCAAATTCCGAGAATAATATATCTATGCTTGGTATGCACACTGAAATAGAAAATATTCAGGTTACTTCTAATCTAATATCTGATGTTAATAATATTGCACTGGTTAATAAAGATTTTATGCATGATATAAAAGCTCAAGATGTCTGTTCAGCTATTGGATCTTTACTGGTCTCTACATCTGTAAACGAAAATGAAGATAACCATAAAATTAAAAAAAACTTTGAATCCTTGTCTGAAATAACTTTAAATGTAAACCCTATTGTTACATGTTTTTCTAATGTAAAATCTGAAAACATATGCAGTGTAACAAATGCAAACATAACGAAAATGAATACACAATTTGAAATGGACCAAACTGATTGCAAATTACCTAGTACAAAAGTACTTTCTTTTCCTGAAGAAGAAATTGATTCTAAGTTTGATGACTTAAGACAAAAAAAAATTAATACCAATTTTGAAACCATAGCTATTAATTCTGTTAACAATAATGCATGTGAAAATTATAAAAATGCTACAGCTGAAGATAATGACAAGAATTCAATTAATATAGATATCAAAATGGATGTTCAGGATAGGCCAAAGACCTTATCAGAGATATCATACATTTCTAAATCAGAACCAAATTATCAGGATAATATAGGTGTACACAAATACACTAAAACTAAAGATATGACTGACATTATTACCTTTAATTTGATTCCTAATGTTGATACTATCACATTGCTTAATACAGATTTTATTAATAATGTAACTGCTAATGGTGCCTGTCCTCAACCCTCACTCCATGTAGAGTCTGAAGTCTTACATGATGTAGAAGATACAGTTGTAACAAATATAAACAAAACTCAATGCTTAATTGACCAAACTGATCACAAATCAGAAAAAACTTTAAAATTGGCTAATCCTGAAGTTGATTCTACATTGGAAAAATTGGGCCAAAAAAATAATAATGGTGATAATAAAATTGCAATTATTGATCCTGCAATCAATAATGACTGTAAAAATAATAATCATTTTTCAACTCAAGTTATTGACAATGAAGCAGACAGAAGTAAAAGCTTAACAGTCACATCAGAAGAAGAAGAAACAGAAAATCACAATGTTTTAATTTGTCAGTTAGGAAAATCAGCAGGAGAATTAGTAAAACAACCAGATGAAGAAACAGAAAATCAGATATTATATGGTAGTACAATAAATAGCGAAAATAATTCGAATGAGTTTCATCAGCTAAAGAGGGCTGTTGTTAATGTTGTAACTGATGATGTGGACAGTGGAAATTCATTTGAAAAAAAGTCCAAAATAGCAATTTCTCCTCCTGTCTCTTGTAAGGGATATAAATTTGAAGTTGATGGTATTAAAGAACCCTTTGCTACAAAAAGCAACTTGAATATGTCTTCATCAGCATTTATAAATCACAAGTCATCTGAACTAGTCAGTACCAAGTACACTGCTGGCATAAAAGAGCAGTCTTTAGAAAATAATATCATTGACACAGAGAAATTAGAACTAGATTCACAAAAATCCTATAGTATGAATATTGGATCACAGGAAAAGAATGATACGGTTGATGATAGTTCTGCTGCGAATGGGTTTTCCAGTAACACTTGCTATGAAAATTCTGAAGCTCAGTTAAAAAATATCAGTTCGTCAATATCATCATTGCATGATTCTTCAACTAGATCTATTCCAACATCTAAAAATGTTTTCAACCTACCAGAAATACAGGATGTTAGCTTTAGTCAATCTTTAATAAAGTCAAAACATCAATTTGTCGAAAATAAGCCAGAGGCAACAGATACATTTGCTGCACGTAAACTAGAAGAGTCTATCATATCTACATGTACTAAAGACATTAAGCATGAAATTTACTCTTTGGATCATGAATCAGAAACAACCTATGTCCTAATTGAACAACCATCTGTTCTTGGAAATCAGTGTTTAGATAGTAGCTCTGAAATAGCTCATAATTATCAAGAACATGTGGCTAATGCAAGTCACACAACTAGTTCGTCTAAAACTACAGAAGCTAATATAACTGTTCAAGAAATTCATACTGACAATGAAGATACGGTAGAAGGTCCATTTCTGGAAGCAGAAGATTTAATTTTAACAAATAAAATTACAAGTTACGGTCGTGAAAGTGATTTAATGCAATTCACTGACTTGCCACATCAGGAAAATGTAGATGCTGGAGAATTCTTCATAGATGCCGAAGCTTATGAATTTCTTTTGAATAAAAACAATGATGAAATATTAGAACATGGTAAAGAGAGTCTATTTCTTAAATTTGACCCATTGTTTGCTAGAAGATTGACCTCAGAAGGTGTTGCTGCTGTTTTGAATGATTTTAAAAGAAGACAAAGCACTCCGAAAAAGAATACAAAAATTCAACCAAGAGAACTTAAAAATACAGAACTAACATATAAAGAATCATCTAGTCCTGATCATTCAATGACCAATGTAACTCAATCAGTACTAAATTGCACAGCAGAAGAAAGTACAGTTGATCTTAGTGCTACTACTTGTAAACCTACAATGGCAGTAAGCCCAGCTGTTAATCCAGTTCTTACGCCTAGAAATATGCCTTCAAATCCCAGCAAGGTAAACAGGCATTCCTTGACATTCACTTCACCTGCCATGACTGTTATTGACAAACTTTTGTCTTTGAGCCCGAAGAACAATTCTATAGTTACTGAGACTAAAATTAATGCTGAGCAAAATGAAGCAACACAAGCACTTATTCAGCTAAGGGAAGTTTTATCTGAAAAAGTCTTAGAGAATCAGCAAATAAAATCAGAAAGTAAAGAATTGAGAAGTAGACTAACTACCCTGGAATCACAAATTAAGGTTTTAGAAGACGAAAGTGATGATAGACTTAAAAAGATCAAAACATTAAATGAACAACTAACTGATAAGACAAAAATGAACAAAACTATGTCTACTGTTGTTGAAGAGTATGAAAAAGCAATAGCTACTTTAATATCTGAAACAGAACAAGAAAAAAAGCTTCATGCAGAAGAGAGAGTCAAATTAATCACTGAGAGGAATGAGCAAACAGCACACTTGGCCAGCATGGAAGTCTCATTTAATGACTTGCACAGTAAATATGAGAAAAGTAAACAAATAATCATAAGTTATAAAGCAAGTGAAGACAATTATAAGAAGTCATTAAAAGAGTTTGACGAAAGCTGTGCAAAACTCCAATCAAATTATGATCTACTGAAACAACACGCTACATCAAAACTAAACCAGGCCAATGAGGAATTGAAAAAAATAAATCGGGCACACAACTCTGAAGTTTTAAAGCTAAATGCTATGATTAAAAGAAAGGAATTATTTATTACATCTATAGAAGAAAATCTTGCCCAGAAAACGAAAGCAAATGAGGAACTGACCGCTATATGTGATGAGCTCATAAACAAAGTTGGCTGAACTAATTTTGGCTATAAATAAACTTGCTTCATTTTGTGATGGCTATGATCTTGGCACTTTCTGCATATTTATTGTATGATAAATTGCTTTAACATAAATATTAGTTCAGTGGACAATATGTGTACTGTAATTTTTAATAAACTTCCCTTTTGACATATTGTACTAACCTAATTAAGACTGTAAAATTGTGATAAGCTAATCATGTATATTTCAAGCTAATATTTTAATAGATTTAACTGTTCTAGGTGTTAAATAACAGAGCTTGCTGTCTTGATAATTAATGCCATATTTGTCCTAGTAAGATTTTGTATCTGTGTTATAGTGTGGTAAAATAATATAGACTACATGGCATAGTGCTTATATAAATGTGCTGTCTTGTTTGGCCCATGGTGAGGTAAGTTTACCACTATTGTTGACTCCTCTACAATTACTATACTAGTTAGGAGACAAAACTGGATAAGATCTGCGAACAATTTGTGATTACTTGCATATCAAATGCACACATTTGTGCGTGTACACACTTCAGTTGTTTCTATAGTGTAAGCCACGAATAGCGCGGTTTTTGATATAAGCAACCAGGGTGTGCTACTATGTATCCTGCTACAAATGCTTATTCCAAAAATAAATATGCTATTACAACAAAGTATATTCAATGTTCCGTGTATTACCAGTTTTTATGAACAGATTAAAAACATTTTACATATGCATTTTCCATCTGTAGTAAATTACGTTTGATAGGGCTTAGCATATGTATCTTTTTGGGCACAAACTAGAGTCTTCCCAGCTAACCAACCAAATTAAACATTATCATGATAATGGTGGCTTACTTGCTTCATTAGAACTATCGTCGTGCTACTTTGTCTTAATAAAAAAGCTCTGTTTACATTCATGGATAATTTCTTTAGCATCTCTGGACATTTAATTTTTTTAAAAAGCAATTAAAATGCACATTTTATATTATGCAGGTCATAATCAAATTGTGTGGTTATTTTTGAAATTAGACAAAAAAAATTGCTCTTGACATATAAACAATAAAGCTTATCTTAAATCAAAAAAATATCAGAAAATGTTTGTAGATATAAGTTACTCAAATATCATTTAAAAAAAAAATACCTATTATTTTTTTGTGTAGTTTTAAATCTTTTAAGTAGGTTACTAATATAATGACCATACCAATTACAAAAGTTCACAAATATCAAATATGTACTAATTAATTGTAATTAAATTCTAAAAAGTGTGTTACTATGTATGTTTATATATATATTTATATGTTTTCTATTACATCTTATAATAGGTAGGTGATGTGGCAGACAATAAGTATTTTGAGTGTTATTTATAGTTATATCCAATCACATAAAACAAAAATATTTAAGAAAAATAATGATTTTTGTATTAGTAATGATAACTTTGATTAGTTGTTTGTACAGTACAACCAACCTTTCTGAGCTTCTGCCTTTGGGTGTTTGCGTCGCTAGTGTCGTTGTAAGCTACACATGGTGTACCATTTCAATAAGCGATTGAATTTTGATTTGTGATCAAAGGGTCAGAAAAAATTGTTGCACTATACATTAAGATAGTTTTTACTTCCAATTTAATTGATAAGGGCTTAATAATATTTTGATCAACCTAAGAAATTACACTAAAAAGGATATAATTAAACTAGGATTTTTTTGATGTTATAATTGCTTAAGTATTTTGGATTTAGATGATTACTTAAAATTTTTATGAATGAGGAGTGTTTGAATATTGACAAAAAATTCAAGATTGTCTACAAATTAATAATACACAAAGCATCTACTAGTAAAGTGTACTAAGTTGCAAAACATTGCAAAAAGATTTGATAATACAGTAAGTTACATTTTTATAAGTAAAAAGTACTTATCTTGTTTCTCATAAAACATTTTTTTTGAAAGCATCTTCGTATAACTTTTGTTAAAGCTGCCCTACTTAATGAAATTATTTAAATATGTTTTTTGAACTGCGGCGAAACCAAAAGTAGGAACCCTCCTACCCAGGTATATGTTTTAGCTATTATGTATGTTTATTCATCTGTTACCTCATATCATAATTCTGATACGAATGAGGCATCTTACGCGTTTTGATAGTACGCTGGTTATAAGCTATACGACGCCACGAAATAACAAAAAATATTAAGACTATGTTTAGTCACTTGCAAACAGTAGGTACGCAAAAACTAGGGTTGTTTTTACTTGAAGTAGGTATTGTGTTGTTATATTAAAAGAAATATTGTATTAATATTGCAGCTTAACATTTGCCTATTTAAAAAAAAAAACTTTTCGATGTTTTTAAATTTAGAAGTTTTTCAACAGACTTTTCGTAGCCGATCTCTCTATATTTTTGTACATATCTTATTTTGGTAAATGTTTTTGATGATTATAAAAGATTTAAATGATCAATATCGTTTGTATGACTTGTAGGAGACCAATTGCCTTATAATAACGGGTTGTTCAATCGCACTATTTTTGTATTATAACTACCACTAGTTTTATAATAAAATTATAGATGTTTTTTCAATGTTTTATTTCACACAACATTTTATAGGCTTTAAGAGTTTGAGGGTATCCTATGCGCTTAACCTTAAGTAGAGTCCAATTTTCTGTTCCAAAAATAGCTTTATTTTTGGACAGCTTTTTGTAATAATAGGAAATTAATTTATTGAAACAATGACCATCTAGAACGCCGGGCGCACCCTTAGTACTTTAGCGAAACTATAAGGGTTTCTTGTTTGACTATACATCCCTAAAAAGATGAGCACCGAGTTCGATTATGCGTTACCATGGCAACGAGTGACAAACATTGTCAAACCCAATCCGTCAATATTAAACAAACCCGTGTCAGCGAGGAGCTGGATCTCGAAGACTATGCCCGAGTGATGTATGATGACACAGTAGCTGTGGAAAACGCCAGAGAGATAGACAGTCCTCCGTCCAGCGCTGAGGGCGTAGTGCGAGCGGCCATGTCCAAGTTTACCCCGCCCGTCCGGCACACAGCTCGACATGATTTTGACTCTGATAGTGACACAGATTCTGAACCGGATAAGTTTTTGATGAACGAGTCGCCGGAGGAGTTGGTAAGTTGCAAATATTTACATTACAATCTCGCCCAACAATAACAAGTAGGTACCTAGGAGGGTCAGTAACTTATGGGTGGGTATTCTACATAGGTATCTACCTACAATAATCCGCGCGTTCAGTTACCACGACCACATGAAACCACGGCTTTAGTTGGTTTAAGTTTGTTATAAATCAAGTGGACCGGTAGTCAAAATTTGACATTGACGTACCTACAAACTACGAAAAAAACAATACCTTGCTATGACCTGTGGTTGTTTGTGGTGAATTATTTTAGATTGAAGTTCATGAACAGTGGTTGTAACGTCATGTGGTCATCTGTGGTCGAATATGGTCTATGTTTATCGTACCGGGACCGCACTCTATATAAGTTTAAATATTCAACCGTTTTATTTGTACAATTACTCATATTAATTAGTGATCAAAATATGCAGGGGCGGATCCAGCTAAGTCCCCCTAAGGACGGCCGAGGAAGAAATGAATTGTAACATTTTTTTAAATATATATCTTTAATTACATATAAATTACATATAAAAATACTTGAGGTTACTTGGATTTGTATATTTAATTATTTAAAAACTGCACGAGCTGGGTCGATTTGGTAACTTACGTCTGCAGGTTCAAATTTCAAAAAGTACCTTCAGATCTTATGATCGCCCCCCCTAGAATTTTGTTCTAGATCCGCCCTTGAAAATATGACAATACTTGTTACATTACAGCTCGCGAGCGTCCACAAATGCGATTGTAGTAACGACAGCTTCTTACGTAAATTGGTCGGTTCAGTGATCCTAAATATAAAGAAAACAAATACGTAGGTAACTATAGTCGTATTTTTAATTAGACGATATCAACTGACGTTTATTTTGTTGTCAGTTTTTGATGAAACAGTACTAGCTACTGTCAGTTGGCTTCGTCTAATTAAAAATACGACTCTATCTTTAATGCTAGAACAATATACTATGTCTACCTATTACTAAATCCTAAATTAGAACTAAGCCGTGATTAGTTATTAGGCTAACGGTGACCGCTTACCATCGGGCGGCTCGTAAGCTTGTTTGCCACCTTAGTGGTATTAAAAAAAAAAACAAAATATGCTTTCGTTCTGACTAACCTTGCCTACCTATACTACCTAAATGTATCATAATGAAGAGATTGTAGGTATTTTGAGCATTTATACGCAAAGAACGTGCATTAGCCACTCCAGCCTCCAGCCTGTACTAGGATGGAGGGGCAGGCAGGAAGTCTGTGAAGTTAGCACCCCAATTCGCAGCACCCCCGAACTTAGGGTGAGTTCTGGGTCCTTTTACAATAGTTCTAGAGTTCCCGACAGGGTGCAATGATAGTTCTGCCCTTGGGGGGACAGAATTTAAAAAAAAAATGGGGTGCTAAATTCATGCCGCACCCCTTTTTCTTCAAAAAATAGTTCTGTATTTTTTTTTAGGTCGTCCTACAATAGTTTTACAGTTCCTGAAGCATTTCACGAATAGTTCTGCAAAAATTCAAAAGATATGATTTTTTTTAGGAAAATAACATTTTTAAACGACCCAATCCACACACGAGCTAATATAACCGGTCTAATTGGTTAAAATCGACATCAATACGAAAAGACACTCGGTACAAATGTTGATCAATAAGAAATAAGGTATGTTACGTGAGCGAATAGTAAGAGAAATAAATAATATTAATTAAAATCACCATTTGCCAATTTCACGGTTACATAAATTTCTTACATTATAGGTATCTTGAAATAATCATTACAAAACCAAACTCTCTTGACTTCGAAAACAACAAAAGTCAGAAGAATTGTTCGGTTAAATTTGCATTATGCAAAAAAACTGCATCGAAGGAGGTGAATCTTAGTTTTGACTGAGAGGAAGAAAGTTTTTTTCAGAGTTCTGATCAGCACCCCGAGAGTTCTGCACGCGAAGGCACTCTTGAATTCGAAAACAACAAAAATCAGAAAAATTGTTCGGTTAAATTTGCATTATGCAAAAAACTGCATCAAAGGAGGTAAATCTTAGTTGTGACTGAGAGGAAGAAAGTTTTTTTCAGAGTTCTGATCAGCACCCCGAGAGTTCTGCATCTTATTACGATTCTTTACTCCAGGAAAACCAAAATACCAGATATATTTCCAAAAAAACGTTGCACTATTCGCGAACACTGCATCTAGTGATAAAAGTTGGACTATCGCATCTAGAGGCAGTTCTGTCAGAGCTCTGATCAGCATCCCGAGAGTTCTGCAAACGAATGGCACTCTTGCATTCGAAAACAACAAAAATCAGAAGAATTGTTCGGTTAAATTTGCATTAGGCAAAAAAACTGCATCGAAGGAGGTGAATCTTAGTTTTGATTGAGAGGAAGAAAGTTTTTTTCAGAGTTCTGTACGCGAATGGCACTCTTGCATTCGAAAACAACAAAAATCAGAAAAATTGTTCGGTTAAATTTGCATTATGCAAAAAACTGCATCGAAGGAGGTGAATCTTACTTTTGACTGAGAGGAAGAAAGTTTTTTTTAGAGTTCTGATCAGCACCCCGAGAGTTCTGCACGCCAATGGCACTCTTGCATTCGAAAACAACAAAAATCAGAAAAATTGATCGGTTAAATTTGCATTATGCAAAAAACTGCATCGAAGGAGGTAAATCTTAGTTTTGACTGAGAGGAAGAAAGATTTTTTCAGAGTTCTGATCAGCAACCCGAGAGTTCTGCATCTTATTGCGATTATTTTCTCCAGAGAAACCAAAATACCAGATATATTTCCAAAAAAACGTTGCACTATTCGCGAAAAATGCATGTAGTGATAAAAGTTGGAGTATCGCATCTAGAGGCAGTTCTGTCAGAGTTCTGATCAGCACCCCGAGAGTTCTGCACGCGAATGGCACTCTTGAATTCGAAAACAACAAAAATCAGAAAAATTGTTCGGTTAAATTTGCATTATGCAAAAAAACTGCAACGAAGGAGGTAAATCTTAATTTTGACTGAGAGGAAGAAAATTTACGCCTCTCCTTCTAAAAGAAGGCTTAGGCCATAGTCCACCACGCTGGTCCAATGCGCTGAAGTAGTAGTGGGGAAGGGGACTAGGGTGGATATTGAGTCATACCAGAAGCCAAAGCGTAGAACGACGCGTTCAATGGACTTATTGACCTATAGCTCGTTGGACCGGTGAGACAACCACAAAATAGTAGAAGTAGCTGGATGTATAAGGAAGGTTTTTTTTTAATACCACTATAGTGGAAAACAAGCTTACGGTCCGCCTGATGGTAAGCGGTTACCGTAGCCTATGGACGCTTGCATCACCAGGGGTATCACTCGCGCGTTACCGACCCTTTAGAAATCTAATAACTTCTTTCTTAAAGGACCCCATACTGTCTTTCTAGAAAATCTTGGCAGCTTATTCCACAACTCAAGCGTTAAAACTGGATTCAAGTGTTACACAGGAAAAATTAATAACAGAATTTCATCTCGCGATTGAAAAGCGTCAATCACGACCAAGAAAAGATTTTTTTCTCGCCATATTGAAAAAAATCGCCCAAAATTGACGTTTCCATGTGTTGGAATACCGTTTTTTAAAAATTTAACCAATAAAACAACGATATATTAATAAAAGTCGTAAGGTTTAAGATCTGACAAATTTTTTATTCACAGCCAATAGTCCTTTTTGAGAAATAATACTGAATATAATATAACAAGTAACTCTACTCCTTAAACTAACAATAGTTTTTCCTTATGAAAGAAAAAACGATTAATGAATTTTAATCATAAAAAAAAGTTGGCTTATCAATGTGAACATAGTACAAACTTTACTATTTTTTATTTTCCAAATAAATGACGACTCGGCTCTCTTAATTTAAACAAGGCGTTTTCACTTGCAAATCGGTGATTTTTCTTTTCATCGATTTAAATTCGATTTAAATCACTGATTCGAATCGTCTTCTACGTACAGCAAAACATGAGGAACTATTTTCTCATTCGCTCCGAAAAATATTACGAAACAATTTTGCTGATTTTTGTTGTTTTCGAATGCAAGAGTGCAATTCGCGTGCAGAACTCTCGGGGTGCTGATCAGAACTCTGACAGAACTGCCTCTAGATGCAATACTCCAACTTTTATCACTAGGTGCAGTTTTCGCGAATAGTGCAACGTTTTTTTGGAAATATATCTGGTATTTTGGTTTCTCTGGAGTAAAGAATCATTACGTGCAGTTTTCGCGAATAGTGCAACGTTGTTTTTGCAAATATATCTGGTATTTTGGTTTCTCTGGTGTAAAAAACCGCAATAAGATGCAGAACTCTCGGGGTGCTGATCAGAACTCTGAAAAAAACTTTCTTCCTCTCAGTCACAACTAAGATTTATCACCTTGGAAGCAGTTTTTTTTGCATTCTGCAAATTTAACCGAACAATTTTAATGACTT
Source organism: Apoda limacodes (assembly GCA_946406115.1). Lineage (NCBI taxonomy): Eukaryota > Metazoa > Arthropoda > Insecta > Lepidoptera > Limacodidae > Apoda > Apoda limacodes. The sequence continues at coordinate 17,644,921 of OX291542.1, forward strand.
TTGTTGTTTTCGAATGCAAGAGTGCTATTCGCGTACAGAACTCTCTGGGTGCTGCTCATAACCCTGGCAGAACTGCCTCTAGATGCGATACTCCAACTTTTATCACTAGGTGCAGTTTTCGCGAATAGTGCAACGTTTTTTTGGAAATATATCTGGTATTTTGGTTTCTCTGGAGTAAAGAATCGCAATAAGATGCAGAACTCTCTGGGTGCTGATCAGAACTCTGACAGAACTGCCTCTAGATGCGATACTCCAACTTTTATCACTAGGTGCAGTTTTCGCGAATATTGCAACGTTTTTTTGGAAATATATCTTGTATTTTGGTTTCTCTGGAGTAAATAATCGCAATAAGATGCAGAGCTCTCGGGGTGCTGATCAGAACTCTGGCAGAACTGCTTCTAGATGCGATACTCCAACTTTTATCACTACATGCAGTTTTCGCGAATCGTGCAACGTTGTTTTTGCAAATACATCTGGTATTTTGGTTTCTCTGGTGTAAAGAACCGCAATAAGATGCAGAGCTCTCGGGGTGCTGATCAGAACTCTGAAAAAAACTTTCTTCCTCTCAGTCAAAACTAAGATTTACCTCCTTCGATGCAGAAATTTAAAACCCTGGTAGAATTGCCCCTGAAGCGCTAATTCTACCCATTTAGCTTGATGCAGTTTTCGCAAAAAATGTAACGTTTTTGCAAATATTTTTTGTATCTTTGTGTTTCTGAGTCAAAGGTACGTAATAAAATGAAAATCTCTCAGGGTGCTAATCAAAACTATGTCAAAACTGTCTCTAATGCGATACTTCAATTCTTATCACAGAGTAGTTTTCGCGAATAGCGCAACGTTTTTGTGCAAATATATACTGTATTTTGGTTTTTAGAAGTAAAGAATCGCATTGGAATGCAAAACTCTCGGGGTGCTAATCAGAACTTTCGTTTTGTTATGATTATTTCAAGATACCTATAATTTAAGAAATTTATGTAACCGTGAAATTGGCAAATGGTGATTTTTAATAATATTATTTATTTCTCTCACTATTCGCTCACGTGCTTTCAACATTTGTACCGAGTGTCTTTTCCTATTGATGTCGATTTTAACCAATTAGACCGGTTATATTAGCCCGTGTGTGGATTGGGTCGTTTAAAAATGTTATTTTCCGAAAAAAAATCATATCTTTTGTATTTTTGCAGAACTATTCGTGAAATTCTTAGGCATTTCACGAACTATAGAACTTATTGTAGGACGACCTAAAAAAAAATACAAAACTATTTTTTGCAGAAAAAGGGGTGCGGCATGAAGTTAGCACACCGTTGTTTTTTTTTAAATTCCGCCCCCCCAAGGGCAGAACTATCATTGCACCCCGTCGGGAACTCTAGAACTATTGTAAAAAGACCCAGAACTCACCCTAAGTTCGGGGGTGCCGCGAATTGGGGTGCTAACTTCACAGACACGCAGGCAGGCATTCATCCATCATAAGTTCTCATGTTTTTTTATATTCTGTAACCGGTATAGTGGAGTTGACAATAAATTGTAATATGTAAAGACTCCAGCTTTTTTCCGCAAGTCTTGAGCTACAAAACGTTTGTGTATGGTGCCTTCTTATTAATTAAAATTTCAGTCACCTGAGCGACTCAGGGAGGCGCCGGTAAAGGTGGAGCAGAAGAATACGACTCGCGTGAATCGGCCGGAGCCAGCAGCCAGGAGTAGGAGCACTGCCAAGCGAAATGAGTCATCTAATTCTGGTGAGTAACTTGTTACAGGTACTACCATAGTATTTACCATTTACTGACAGAGACTCCTAATGAATAGTGAGCTGTAGTGCAGACACAAAATAAGGTACAATAAGTCTGAACATATATACGATTTATGGTGATTACTGATCTATTTGTCGCTGTGTAACTTAATGACGATTAATGTAATTTCTTCTGAAAGTCCCCGAGCTGGCTGTATCGCGAAGTACCTACTCGGGACAATGCATGGAGGTTTTGTAAGCTTCGTATATGTAGCAGTCCTACTGTATATATCTACCTACCTACTTATTTTGTACTGCAAATGATTATAGGTAAAAAACTATATTCCGTCTATCTATTGTGGTAACTCTATCAACCGCATGGGTGTTGAATTACACTGGCTACTGAACCAACATACCAATTTTTATAGATCTATTTTCTGTTTCTAATTTTACACCTAATCCTAACTAATATATTTGTGAAAGTCTGTATAAGTATTTTTTATTGTTTAGCGTTACGGAGCAACTATTTCAGCTGATTTGGGCACAGAAATTGCTACTTGGGCTGCGTTGCCCAGTTTAAACAGAAATTTAAACATACCAAATATTTAACTATAAGCAGACGGGAGTTATTTCAATGCAAGTTCAAATAGTAGTACAGATTGCTCACACTGTAAGTAGTTACCCTAAGATTGGTTCCGAGTACGGTTACATATTTGGTTGTGTTTTAATTTCTGTTTAGTTCGTAATATTCTTGCAATCGGTTTTTTTTTATTTATTTAATTTGATTTACCCTTTTCAAGCTGGTAGCAGAAACTAGAATAAAGGCGTTGCCTATACCTAGATACTAATTAAACAAATTGTGTATTAAACTAGCGCCACTAATCACCACTTTTGTCTTTCTTGGTAATCTAGAACCGTACACGGGCCCCTATCTGAAACTTTTCACATGTAGCTTTTTTTGGAATATTGTACAGCGACCACTTTTTCGTCCTGAGTTACGTTGTTTAAGCCTTTCGTTCTTTCAAGCTTTTTCATGTAAGGATCTAAATCAAAATGTTTGTAATAGTGTTTGCCTGCCGATCCGAGGGGCGTTTTATTTTAAAGACAAACATTAATGTTATGAACGTTTTCGGTTTGGGTGCTTTCTATCCTACTTATATTATAAATGTAAAAGTTTGTAAAAATGTCTGGATGGATGTTCGTTACTTAATAACGCTTCAGCCACTGAACGGATCGAGATGAAACTTGGCACACCTATGGATAAGGACCTGGAATAGCACATAGGGTACTTTTTATCCCGAAAAATTCAAAAGTTCCCGCGGGAATAGCTATAGATACAGTTATAGTTACAGCTTGCTATAGCAAACGTCATTACTATAATAATTAATGAGTTCATTAAGGAGTTCCACGCCGATAACCAAATTTAGAGCGGGCGGAGCCGCTGGCAAAGTAATGTTTTTGATATGTATGTATCTAAAAAAAACAAACGTATACTTACTAATAAACATTTGTGTCAGTTTTCTGATATCCATAGTACAATGGCACAACATAACATATTTTTTATTTTTTAGCACATAATTGATTGATTTATAGATACAGACAGCGCGGATCTAAAGACGGAGCGACCGGAGCCGCCGCCGGCAGTGGTGGCGGCGGGAAGTGGGCGGAAGCGCGGTGGTGGCGTTGTCATCCCCGCGGAGGGTGCCTATGACCCTAAGCATTTCCAGGACCTGAAGGTTCCCCCAGAAATCGACAACATATTCCAGTATATCATGAAGTGAGTAAAACACATACTCATGTGTCTATCAAAAAATCAAAACTAAAAAAAAAGATTGATAAGGTATGAGTCGAACTGAGAAATCCTATACGGATATAGTCCGATAAAGATATAGTCTGTAGAAGTCACTTTTTTTGAAAGAAGAAATAGTGACTTGTTTTTTTTTATGCCACGACCATAGACTTTGTTTTTTTTTTTTTGGTCGCTAAAGTGTGATAGTGACAAAGCGAACCTGCGGTCTCTTTTCTCTTTCTATTAACATCCTTCATTGTGTTTGAGAGACGGAAAAGAAACCGCAGGTTCGCTTTGTCTATGTTTATAAAACATCGAAAAGTTTTGATGAGGAAATCCAAAACTATAACCAAACTCTTGTTAGATTCCTTTGTAAAATAATGACCATTGATATTAACATTTTGTAGGATGGTCAATTTCGTTTCCCTGCCATAAACAGCGGATACAAATACTTATGTATTTTTTTGGAAAAACATACATATACGTAAGAAATACCCAGATACAAGCCAAACACAAATGTTCATCACATCACATAAATGTTGGTCCTGTGCGGGAATCGAACCTACGCCCCTCGTTTCAGCAGGCAGGTCATGTTAGGTTACATATTTATCTTGCCAAACGAGTATCCATATGTGAAATTATTATTTACTAAAATACTTCAGAAGAATTGATTTAAATAATTCCTTCTAACATGTGGACAGCAGCAGGCAATGGACGCTTTAATAATTTACCGTCGAGTAACACGACACGATTTTATCGTGTATGTTCAAGATAAGGCCAGGCGAGCCGCGCGGTATCCTTCGTGCGCAGTGTCCTCGGCAAAATCATGTCCTGTCGCTCGACGGTATTTGCAGTAACCAAATATTTTTTTAGGTCGTTTGCTAAATGTCTTGACACAGGTACGTAGTTTAGTCATCTTAAAAAGATAACAGCTGGAGATACTTCATATCTTTTAGTTAGTGTCCATAGACCGTAATTCATCTGATCGCCGAATAGAAAATACCTATTACTTTATGTCCCTGATCTTTTAATTTTCCCCTTAGCTGGTGATTTAAGACGAAGACGGCTTTTGGGTCTCAAGGCCGGAGTTACAATAATGAATTTTTGATCAAAATAAGTGTTTTTACAACGAAGTTTTTATTACTTAGTACCTATTATAGTTTTTCATCGAGGTTAAATACTTTGCTAGAAACCTGCCTTAACTACTCAGTTACTTTAATATCATAAAGGTTTTTACATGTAAATCATCTTAAATTAAATAGGTGTAATTCGTGAAGTTGCGTTATGTGTCTCAAGGCAGGCGGAAAATAACAAAAACAAAAATGCCTAACAAAAGCTAAACCAGCCCAGGCCAGACTTATGGGATTAGACTTATGGGAAATTTTAAAAGATCCCGTAACCTGATACGATATAATGTATCAACAGTGGTGCTTCAGGCGATGGGCTCACTACTTGTCACTTAGGACTAAAGTGGTTAGTGAAAAGCGGCTTGTGTGTCGTGACAAAATTCGAAGGGTGCAAAGCAGTGGCAAAAAGTGGTTGTATGAAAAACTGCAAAAGGAATACCTGCGCGGGAGAAGACGAAAGCCACTAGATAACGAACTTTAGTAATGCAATGTTCACTAAATTGTCTTCGCTAACCCTGACAGTAACCCGTTTATTATTAGCCCCGGGCATCCGGGCAATGTCGTGCAGACAATAACCGCCCACTGTTTTCCGTATAAACTTATTAAGGCTTCCGTTCGCGCACGCCGTAACATCACGCATTCATACATTTTTAGGATGAACTCTTATAAGATCGTTTAGTCCATTGGTCTAACCTTCGTGATGTGTACAGTTCTTAACCGAATTTTATTTCGATTTCGGAATATGAAGGCTTTATTTCTGACACAGTGTTGTCTGACCGAATACCTTTATACCTACCTATGTCATAAGATTTTTAGCTCGTGAACAAAAAATATTTAATTTAATTTCTAATGTATTAATATTCCACACAAAATATCCAATTGTCATATTTATAACTTATTCCTTCCGAGTAACAGATCTGACAAAAATCGAATATGCATTACAAATTGAATTAAATATTTTTTATGTAGATATACAGAATAGTAACAGAAATTCTGGTATTAGGGATATCATTAAAAAAATATTAATAACTTAAATTGAGTAAGGAACACGCAAAGCGTTAAAAGAACTAGGTAATTTATATTGTATTAAAAAAAGTGTAAAGAAGAAACCACCGAACGACAAAAACATTAATTAATTATTTAAAAGTATTTTACAGTTACATAAGAAGAAAATTACAAACTAGGTATTGTTTAAATTATACGAAATCGTACGTGAACAATGCTCTTAACAATATAGTATTCGCAATTAATTAGTTTACGATTTGCGCTAGACTCATGTTTTTATTTTTAGGACATTTCTGAAAGAAAAGAAATTAATAATAAAAAAATCCTGCCTGTCATGACTAAGAACTAAAATGTAAACAAATATTTAAAAACAGACAAGCCTGTTTTATGCAAGTTTTATTAAACCTTTAGCGGTATGCGACCGTACTAAGTTATAAGGAAAAAAAGAAACTGCCACTTTTGAAACTCTCTCTTGTAGTTTTTCATAAATTTAGTTATCGTGTCTTTGAACTGTTATGTTGGCAATGTGCCATTATCCAGTAAATCTCTGTTTCTTGGAACTAGAGCGGATATATCAAAGATTATAAGATTTTGCACGCTGTGGCCTCATTACTTGCGCATTAACTACTAGCCTCTGGTGTTTAATTTTTTACAAGTCTTTTACAAACGTCACACGTCTAATTTTGCTGTTAAAATAAATTGTATGATTTGGTACAAAAACTGCCATAGTGCAAAAACTATATTAAGTACTCCAGTCCAGTAGCCTTATTATAATGCATGCCTTAGCCTTTGAACGCCATACTGTAATAGGGGCCCAGGCCTCTCGTAGGAGAAGCAGGCTGTTTTCAGCCGGCATAAGCCTCTGAAATGGCTTAGCGACTGCTGTAATGGATTAGCGCTTGCTTTCATTATGACAACACAGCCGACGGTTTACCGTGCCTTCTTAAGCACGGAGGAACTCGAAAAATGTGCCACTAGGCGGTACCCCAACGAGGTTATGATGGCGCCCGACGTTGCTTAAATACTTATAAAATAGATGATACTCAATGTCTGTAGATACACTCCACAAAAGATCGACATAGAATTCCGTCTTCAGCCGTTTGTACCGGAGTACGTCCCGGCTGTCGGCGACGCGGACGCGCTGCTCAAAGTGAGCACGCCAGCTCGCAACGCGCGCTCCGAACCGATCACCGAACGCGTGCTCGAACATATCGACAACCTGGGTGAGTAGTATACGAGCCGTCTATGTCTCAGCCGAAAGATGTTCAGTGCTAAACGTAGGCGCCCCCTATATGTACCACCACCGGCCGGTCCTGAGCCGCCCGCACCCACCGGCTGCCTCCTGGTAGGTAACCGTCTTACGCTGCGTCTTCGAATGCCAGGTCCAACTCAAGAACCTTTTATCCTATCGGTGTCCAGTTCGACGAGCAATGTGGCTTGCCTGTTGCCACTTTGATCTGCTAATTATTTTAACTATATAGGTCGCTGGTTCTTTGGTAAATTTCCTCATTCTCACATTCAGACTCATAAAGTCGTATAGTCGCCTTTAGTCTGAGGAGAGAATTTGCCATGCTCTGGTGTTCCACCGCTTGTAAATATGCTGCGTTCTGGGGTATTGTTCGAAAATCATGCCACCAACGCCAGTCTCTTCCTCTGGCGAACGCTTAAATTGAGAAATGAGCCACATGCCAAGGTTTTTTCTAACGACTACAATATGGGGGTATTCAAGAAAGGAGTAATAAGATTTCAAGAAAGTGGGTAAGCGTCTATAGGCTACTATGATCGCTTAACATCAAACGAACCTTAAGCTTGTTTGCCACCATAGTGGGATTAAAAAGAGAGTCAACAACTTAGTAGTCTGCATGAGCCGTGTTCATGCTGTAATCGTTCACGCTGAAGAGGCTCTCTGCCTTCATGCATCACAGTACCACCATTTTATCAAAATTTGTCATAAAAAATACCAAAAGTTGCGTTACCACATCTCAAGCTTTATACCTCCTTTGATGTCCCAGGCCTATGCGTGTTGGACGAGCCAGCAGCTGAACAAAGTGACTCCGCACTGCTGCATCTTCAGTTGCGAGCCATTTCCAAGACAACTAGTGCCAAATCAACCGTTGTAAGTCACACAAATCATTCACAGATTTTTTTACCATATTTAGACCTATTATCTAACAATTAGTTCAGAAATAGATACACTGTTTCACCACTTGTCATGCAGGACTAAAGTGTTTGGAAAAACAAATTTTTCGCCACATAATGATGTTTGTGTGAAATAAGCCGCTGGTTACTGGGTGTAACTAAACACAGAATTATTTTTTCGACCCACGAGGAAACGTAGCAGATGTAGGTGCTTTTTTTGACTCAGGGCTGCCTATAGTAAATAGAAAATAAAGATAAAACCCCAAAGGTGTGTATGGCAACTACGTATTGTTAAAACAAAAACAATTCCATCCATATTTTATTGTGGAAAATGTTTCTGTTTTTTTTTATTTTTATCATTTTTTACCAGTGCTGCTTTATTATTTAGCCAAAAAGGTATCTCATAAGTTTTCAAATGACTAGCGATTTATTTACCTATTCGAGTGCAAGGAAATGTGCAGCTTTCAGTTTTTCGCTGTGGAGTTTGCGTTTAGCTTTAGACCGAGATGTCTTATTGTAATAATATTTGTGATATAGTTGACCAAGAAGATAGAAGAAGCAGAGAAGAACCCTAAGGCCATAGAGCGTTGGATCAAGGACGTGAGCGAGCTGCATCTCTCCAAGCCTGCACCCACCGTCTCCTACGCCAGGTGGGATTATTTCACCTTTTAACCTTCTTTAAAAAAAAACGTCATCATTATATAAACGTCACGTTCAAAATGGTTAATTGTAATCTAAACTAATATAAATTTGTAAATGTCTGAGTTAAGCTATTTTCTGGCACAGAGATTGTTTAAAAGACAGAAAATACGGCATAGGCATCTATTTATCCGGAAAAAAAATTAAAAGTTACCGAAAAACTATAAATGAATTCCACAAAAACGAACCATAATAATAACTACAGCAGTAGCACACTTTGTTTATATAATCAAGGGCTTGCTGTAGAACTCCGACGCTGATAACCGCATTAAGCGCGGGCAGAGCCGCGGATAACAGCTAGTAAATACATATATCAGGTTGTTGTTATTAAAAATAATGGTAATTAAATTCATTAATTTTTATTATACCCCTAAGGTGGCAACTAAGCTTAGGGTCTGCCTGATGGTAAGCAGTCTCCGCAGCCTATGGACGCTTGCAACACGTCACATCACACGCGCGTTGCCGACCCTTCAAATATATAATAACTTCCTTCTTGAAGAACCTTTTTATTGATGAACACCAATAATAAAGCTAAAAGTGATAAACATAATAATAATATATTGAAGGGTTCATATTAATTATATCCTGATTAGTGTTTCTGCTCGAGAAATCCGTCTTAGTTCGAGACGAGAAAAAAAATCCCGTAACTCAAAGTATTCGAGGTAGGTTTTTCCGCGTAAAATCACTTCGACTTCTGCGAGCAAGTTGTTTCACTTACACACACACACACAAACACGCCGCGGTTAGGATTTTTAACTAATGATCTCAATCAGTGTTAAAGCTATTAAAATAATTTTGAACGACTGATACTAAATTTGTTGTAGACAGAATCAGTTTCAAACTCTTAGTGATCTGTTACTATTAGTTTTTTAAGATATAATTATTGTAATGGTTATTTAAGGAGCTTTCTATGTTTTGATATCGATCAAAGATAAAGCTGTGAAATACCAGACTGATTAAAGAATTACTAAATGTTAGTTACTTAATACTGTTACCTACTACAAATTACTAGAGCCTAATCATTTTCTTCCGAAAGTGTTTCTTGTTATTTTTAGAAGATTACTTATCATATGTAGATTGATGCAAATTTTAAATAGAAACTCTTAGGGTTATTGTAGTACCGTACCACCCTTAGTTATTTAACACCCATCTGTTTCCATTAGTTATTTAAGTTTTTTATTGTGATGTTTCTGTAAGATGATTTTTATATTTGATCGCAATGATTTAAAAGTTAGAGCTAATTAATACCAATATTATATTGGTATTTAGATTTTTATTGGAACAATAACTTGATTGACGAGGAAATTCGCCAAATAACTGAGGTTACCGACATAGCTCAATCAGTAAGCAAGCTGAAGTGACAATGGGCAGGCCTATTTGTAAAGAAACCACCGTTTTAAACGGTGTAATACCCGACTGCGGAGACAAAACAGAGTTATCTATTTAGAATTGTAAAGGCATAAAATAACGTAAAATATTTGACAAGCTATTACTTGAATGGTTTTATTTATATTTAATAAAATATTTACAAGTAAAAAAGAATATTATTATATTATTGGTTTCTTTAAATAATTGTTCTCTTCGCACTTAATACGAAAAATATAACTTCCTTCCTATGTATATTATACTTTGGCGCAAGGGCAGCGCGGCCACAGATAAATACATTAATAAGCTCGGTTAGTGAAATGTTTAACACGCCTGACCGGTAATCGGGAGGTGCGGCTTCGAGTCCCTCCTGGAGTCGGCAAAAATCTAACAGACATGAAAATACACAGTTTGGTACTCCGTTACATGGCGAATTCGATAATGTAATGCATTCTAAGTTCATATAAAAAAAACACTGTTTCTAACCATTAAAACCCTAAAACTCCGTTTTAAACTAAAATTTTGATTTTAAACGGCATGGTTTGATTCGTTTTAAACCGACCTTAGAACTATAGGCAGGCCACATCGCTCGTTGAACCGATAACCAATGGGGAAGAAAGAGTCCGGTACCAAAGTAAGCAAAGCTTGTGTTATGGGTACCAGAAAACGGATACAAATACATAAATATTTATATTATGAAATAAATGTTTGTCCAGTGCGGGAGTCGAACCCACACCCTCTGCACAGCAGCTGTCCACACTACCAACTAGGCTGCGAGGGAGTCAAAGGGAGTTTATAAATTGGCCCCCTGGCCAAGATGTTAAATTTTTTTTTTGGGAAATTCCAGCAAAATGCCAGATATAGACAGTCTAATGGAAGAGTGGCCAGAGTCTATGGAAGAGACCCTGAATGAAGTGGGTTTCCCACCTCCCAGCCTTGACTGTTCCTTATCTCAGTACGTGGACCTGGTTTGCGGACTGTTTGACATCCCAGTGGCTGGAGATACCCTCAACGACAGGATCCAAGCTTTGCATTTGTTGTTTGGATTGTATTCTGCGGTCAAGAATTCTCAGTTGTATGTGGAAAGGCAGAAAGAAGAAAATGTATAATTTTTTAAGTAATAAATTTGTTTAAGTTTATTTCGAATTTCTTATTTTTTTTAAATCCTGTTTAATTAATAGTTTAGACAGCAGAATAAAAAAAATTTAGGGAGAAAATTGTTTAATTAGAATCTAGCAACAGGCAAAATAAATCTCCCATGGTACAACTTAGCACGACGCGACGGTAGTATCATGGGAGAAAAATAAAACACCCGTGGTGTTACCAGTAGACACCGCCAATTTTTCCTATTTATAACTTTTTATTCATTGAACTTAGAAATTTCGAGATCGGACCTTTTAATTATTTCTATATATTGTTAACCTCGTTTTCTAAAGGTCTATATATAGGTAGAATTTTTACTGTACCCGCGATCAAGTTAGCTAAACTCGTTAAGTTGTAAATAAGTACAGGCGTGTAGCTACTACATGTCCTGTTTTAATAATGTCTGCATGTTTTCTTTTAAAAAACTTGCCAGAATGTATGAATATAGTCATCATTTTGAAAGAAAACATGCCGACATTATTCAGTAGAATGGTTTCATCGTTTATCCGACCATCCGATATTTTAATATTTTTTTAGTTTTAAGGAAACTATAAGGCCTAGATTTTTGTCACTTCGGAATTAAATTAAAGCTAATTCATTTCCTATAACTAGTCTAGCTGGTAGATTTCATCTTTTTGGAAAAAAATACCCATCTTTGACTAACTGTATCTCTACTATATATGGACCTAGAGTGCTTTAATTGTGCTAAAATAGTAGCAAATTTAGTTTGCTTTAAAAAACCACGGAACAAAGATACCTGAAAACGCTTTCTTAAGGTATTTTTTTTTAATAAAACTGAAAGCAAGACAAGGTAAAGCTACGCCAGCAGCAAAAAACTTGGAGTACTCAACAGAGCGAAGCAGTTCTTAATGATGATCAAAATGTATGAATTTGACATTTTAGATGTAACATGGCTTCAAATAAACATATATATATAAACAAATAAACGTAAACATTAAACAAACAACGTAAACATAAATGTAAACTATAAAATACTATTTAAGTGATGAAACACAAAGTTTAGAATTTCACCCTTTTGGAATGGTTTTCTTACCCAGTCTGGATCAATGGGGGGAAGAGCGAAAAAGAAACGTTTTTCTGGAGGTTGAGGTTGGGTTGGTACTCTTATCCTCCTTGTCCAGGACGGTTTGGGTAATGTTGCAATTTCGCCCTCGCTGAAGGTGCATACGATTTCGACCACTTTGGTAAAAACGTAAATGTGGTTTTTTATACCTACAAGATTCAGCTACGAGAAGCACTAAATTAGCCCCTTTAGATAACCTAGGCACGCAATAATCGATTTAGACGATATCACCACTAGACTCACAGCTTATGCGCCTTCTGCGCCCGCGAACATAGCTTAAGAGAGATCACTCAAGCGAGATTTTCTAATTCACTAATATACCTGTGTGCTTTGACTAGTTACATTTAATAATATAAAAAACGACGGCTAAAGAGTTTCTTGCCGTTTCTTCTCTTCAGAACGTCTTTTCTTTTCCGAAAAGCCGGTAAATTTCGTTTTTAGAGCAAACCGCCCCAACTATTGGCAGCAATGTGCAAGCAGCACCGCAGCAAAAGTTAGTCTGCGTGTAGTTGTTAAAGCCATCGGTAGCCAACCAGTTAAAAAAGAAACTAAATTAGCTGAACGCCCAAGACGATCTGCTTCTTTCTTTTGCAGTAACATTTTTTTAGAGTTCCGTACCTCAAAAGGAAAAAAGGAACCCGTATAGGATCACTTTGTTGCCCGTCTGTCTGTCAAGACCCTTTTTCTCAGGTACTCGTAAAGATTTCACGTTGAAATTAATACCAAATACTAAGGCCTATGGTCCTTTGGAGCTGTAAAAAAACAAGCTTCTAAGTCAACTCAGTAACAAAATACGGTGGAAAAACGGCCATTTTTGTCGCATGTTTTGGCATTCTCAAACAAAACAAAACCTATTCCTATTTTTATACTATTCATATTTTATATTAGACTTCCCGTTGTCCTAGAATCATAAAATGTAACATGAAGCAAGCTTACATCACAGATATAGGAAAAAATCCGGAATTCGTTAATTTGTAGTTATAACAAATTTAAAAAAAGTTTGTCCTATCTGTCAAGAACCTTTTACTTAAAAACGCGTGGAGCTATCAAGTTGAAATTAATATCAAATGCAAAAATCAACGCTCCCTTGAACCTGTAAAAAAATCAATCTGCTGTGTCAACGCAATAAAAAAATGCGGCCACTTTTGACGCATATTTAGGTATTCAGTTATTCACAAATTAATCAAAACCTATCGGGTACTTCCCGTTGTCCTAGAATCATTAAATTTCATACGAAGCAAGGTCATCTCACCTTTCAAATGGTGAGACCAAGGGCAGACCTCACCCACTGCATCCTACCACTGAACCGAAACTTTTATATAGATAATGGGCGACCGAGCTTGTTTCGGTAATTCATTTAAAAATAATATTAAATATATATTAGCTTTTGCCCGCGGTTCTTAATTTGGTTATCGGTGTAGGACTTCAACGGCAACTCCTCAATTAGAAAAAAACCGGCTCGCACTTGACGTTTTCAAGAAGCCTATGTCTTTTCCCAGGACTCAAACTATCTTCATGACATATTTAATCATAATCGATACAACTTGTGTGAACTGTAAGTGTGAAGAGGTAACAGATAGATAGACATTTGCTTTCGCATTTATAATATTTATATGAACACAAGAATTGCTCCGTTAAATACATTAAGATAATAAAACTAAAAATTATGTACTTTGGCAATTTCATTTATTTTCAATTACACATTCTAAACAAAAATATACATCCAAATATCGTTTTTTTCCCGCTTAGGGAATTTGTCAATAAAATTTTTTATAAGCATTAAATTTCGAGGAACTTAACTAGGTCAAAATCTAGTCATATAGGAAGGGAATTCAGGATGGAGCCACTATAAAACATGCAGAATTTAGAGTCTACTTACTATAATGTTTGCAAAAGTAAAGCACGAAGAATTTCGTACAAAGACCGGTCACTATTTGTCTCTGTTTATTTGCTATCGCGCCCACACAGGTCTCCCGTCATCAGAAATTTTGAACAGTTCGGTATCAGACCCTGCATCTGCATTTTTTTAGTGTTTCTTACGTATGAATATTTTTTCATTACAATTGTTAAAAGTGTTCGATAAATAATTTTATACTCAAAAAAAAAAAAAAAATTAAAAAACAAAAGCTAAAATTCTGCATTTATCTTAGTACATTTAACATAGGTATACATATTTCTAACCCTTAACTTATGAGTCATAAGATACGTTACATATAACATTTCATATTTTTTTTTTTTAGGTTCTTTTTGAAACTAAATGTTTAATTTCAAAGTATATACTTACAATTATTTTAGAATTGACATAACTAACATTTTTTAAAGAAATTACAAATTTTCCAAGGTCGAAAAAAAAATAACACTTGATAGAAAACATCCAGCGCTCTTATCGAAAGGTCGTCAAGTAACAACTATGTATGATCGGGGACTCCTTCTCTTTATCAGGCTTAGGCAAATTTGTTTGCAGCTTTGTGCGTCGGCGTCGGCATATCCTCCCCTAAGAGCTAGTTGAGAAGAGCGAATTTGCCGCAATTACAAACTCACATAGTTAACGCGTACTAGCACTGATACAAGCCGTCCACAAGTACACGCGCGAGGCTTTTGTGATCGAGTCGAGATACTAGTGCGGTCATAGCTGCGTTTAGTACACGCGTAAGTGCAATGGCGGCAATTTCGCCCTTTCTGAACAAGGTCTAAGCTTGTTGAAGCGTCGGAGACCCCGACCGTACATAGAAGACGTACACCAAAAAAGTATGTATTATGTATTTGAGCTTTATGTTTGATAGCTGCCAGCACTGGCCACATATATTGGTAATTTAAATTTTTAAACCAATAATTATAAACATTTTTAGGTTTTCATTTATTATAATACCAAAGCACTAAGACGCCGCACTACTCCCAAAAATAAGGCATTTTAGGTAGAACCCCGTGAAAACGAGTTCCTAAAGATGGGGGGGATATATGTTATGTGAGGGTGGCTGCTCTTCAATTCCTAATTAGGAAGAAGTTAAGAGGAAACGTGGCGCACTTTCCCCCATACAAACGTATTCCACAATTACATCCCAGGGTTATAGCATCAGAGCAATTTTTTTATGTATGATAGATATACACAATACTATGTCTGAATTTTTTGCTTTTTTTTGATATGCCATTCTTATAAATAACTTGGGCTTTGCAAAAATCTGAAAAGTCCACTCTTTTTATGACATCTTCAGAAGTGCGGTGTACGAATATGTGAACTAATTTTTAAACTATACAGACACCGCGTATTTTCTTTTTTTTATTACAACAGTTACGACGCATGTAAGCAAGATAGGAATATACCGATCTACACTCCGATTGATGAAGTAAAAATTTTTCATCACACTTACTCGTAAACAGTGTCATTACGTGCACGTAAAACGGTGCTAAGACCTTAATTATTCCCACGGGCTTTTTCTTTGTAATTTTTGCTCAACTTTTCTCAATGCAAAGCGCGCGTTCATAGAACTACAGGCGGTATGAAGCGCCTATTCTATCAAGTACATACTTAAAAGCTGTCTGTTCAAATAAAAGCTCTGTGTTCAAAATATGAACAACGCGCACACTACAATCGAGCAATTACAAGTTTTAACCTCAGCCACTCTTCAATTCATAATTGGCGATGAGGTGGTTTTCTCTATTTTTATTCCCGCCATTTCAATTTCAATTGGTTATTCACCTTATATTTTTTTTAATTCACTCGCAAATGTGATGAAAAATATTGTGTGTAACATTAAATGGCGGGACGGAATTTACAAACCCGAGTCATTAAAGGCTTCGGTCTTCGGCCTTAGGCTTCCAAATATCCTCTCATTAGTAATTTTCTCCTTACCACTCTTAATACTCAATGTACTATAAGTTGGTTGTTGAGTTTTTGCTATTGGGGAGTTTGTGACGTGCCGAATAATTATGGTACTATTATAATAAATAAGATGTTAATACAGAAGTATACATGAACCTATCACAATATTGGTACAATACAAATTAAAATGCATACATCAAAAGTTAAAGTATGTAAATCGACTGATACAAGTATTTGATACAACTAAGTATACATTTTTATTGCTTCTAATGCTTAAAAACACAGACGGCGACAGCAGCGGTTTGCTAGCCTCAGTTCACACAGGTGGATTTTTTAAAATTTCTAGGTAAATTTAAATTTTTAGTAAAGCGGTATATCCTAACTTTAGTAAAAAGAATTAAAATCTTCTAAAACTCAAACTGTATGTGGTGAGCACCGATCAAGTGAGCCGGAAAAGTGTCGCCGGCGCCGGTTGTGTGTGAACTCAACGACCTGCCGACCTCGAGACAAAAAACAAAGTAGTTTTTAAAACAACACTTTGTTTTTACTTTTTACGTACAGCATTTACTTATAAAGCAGGCGGTCTTCGACCTTTCTTGTAACGGTACCAATGACCTGTACATCGTCTCAAAGAGCCTAACATATATTATAAATTTGCTAGTTCATTTAATGCTATAAGTATCAGTAACAAGCTTACAGTGCTTTAAATATAACCAGCTATTGTAAAAGGACCTTATACATTTCGATGTAAATACATGTTGTTTTATTAAACATGTCAATCGCTAACTATCACATAATAAGTACATACAGAAGGACCACTCATGATGCAGGTACTCGATTTTAAGTACCCACCGTCGCATAGCTCAGTTCGTAGTGGCCCCTGTTACTCCCTTGAAAATTATGCATTCTCGATGTAAACTTTATGGCAGCTGACCATCGAGTTTTGATGTTTTGAGACTGATTGCATCGAATGAGCATTAGAAAAGTGACATGTAACTTCGGCAACGGTTATTTACAACAAATGGGTAACTGGTAGCTGAATACACACTTACATTATAATTAAGGGGACAGTTTCTTTTTACCAACCACTTTAGTCTTAGTTCTTCTTCTTAGTAACAGAAGGTGATTCCATCGTTACAACACTGCTTCTAAGACGTTACCAATGCCAATCGGGTTCGATAGTAAATGGCTAGCCACCATAAAGTTTGAATCGAGGTGTACGTTACGTATGCCTGCGGCGGAACAGTTTAACCGCGCTTATTATGTAGCAGTCTTTCTGTGCTTACTTATGATGTGCAAACAACTCAAGAATTTTTGCTAAATAGAAATCGCGTAAAAACAAATGCGACACAATTAGTAACAAGATATCATAATGAGATCTATTTAGGGTAATCTATTTGGAAGACTACTAATGATACAAATTAGATTACAACTTTACCTACATGTGGACTATGTTTTGTTACAAATCATTACACATTAAATCTAAAACGCTTTAAAATAAAAAATAAAAACTGTAAATTAGGCTTATTGGCAGTTATGATGAAAATTTAACCTAATTCCAGCTTACTTACTCTGTAAAATAAACCAAATTATAGTTATTTACTCTCAAAATTTAAATTAAATATTGAAGTTATTCTATAATCACAATAAAATTATGTTATTTTTACAAAAAAAAAGTCATCACAAATATGTATTAAGTGTTTAACACTACGTTGTTTTTTTTATAAAATTTAATTATTTACATTAAAATCTAAGTCACACCTCATTCTCGCATATCACAGTTTTTTTTAACACACGCACTTTTTAATTCTATTCTATTCTACTTAGTAACTTTAAATAATAAAAACTTTTTAAGATTTTAATATTACCTAAGTTTTAAGAATTCTTTTTTATAATTTTGTTTGTTTTAAAATGACTTTAATAATTTCAATACTTTTAAAATCGTTCCTTCATGAGCTTGTTTCTATCATTTCCTAAATTAAATGGCAAAATGTTTCTCTAAAGCTATTTAAAATTTCAATAAAATACTTAACGAGAAAAACGAGACACTCGAAAATTATGTAAACCTGAAATAATTAACTGGAATTGCAATACACATATTCCCTACATATCATTCCCATTAGTTTACTAATGAAAGCACAAACTTATAAAAAAACATAATAATTGTCTTTTATTTAATAAATGAATGTTGCAAAACTCTAAGGAATAAATTTGCAATTCAAACATTCAATTTAATTACTGAGTTTATTTTGCAGGATATTTGACATATCCTTAAAACATTTAATAAAAAAAAAACGCATACCAATGTACTTACATCTTTTTCTGTCGTTGCTAGGTCAAAATTCTAACCGATATAATAACTGTTCACATGATGACCTAGTTATTCCGTTGACTATCCCTAGCTTTACATATAGAAAAAGTCAGGGATCTTGCATGCAGTTGCCTTGCCTATTCTTTACTAACACTAGGTAAATAGTTTGTTAAGGTACCATTGTTATTTCAGATAGTTTAACTTTTCTTTGCTTCGGTGATCTCTTAAATTGATTTTTAAACTGTGCTTTACTCTACAGGAATATGAACAAAGGTAGTGGACCAGATTGAATGGTTTTTCAGTTGAACGGCGAGCGCTGCAGCTGCAGATCTTTTGCATCTTTGTCGTACCAATAATCTCTACTAGCGGTAGTGGAACAGGTTGAATGGTCTCTTGCTGAACAGGTACTATTTCTTCGTCGTTCCGAAGATATCATTAACATTAAGTCCTAACTTATGTTTTACAGGCCCGTAGCAGAGAACGGGTTGAATGATTTACAGTTGAAAAGCGAGCACTGTTGCTACATTTTTAACTCTTCGGGGTTCCGATAATCTCGACTAGCGGTAGTAGAACAGGTTGGCTGATATTCAGTTGAGCGGGTGCCACTACTTCGTCTTTCAAAGATCTTTTTAACAGTAACTCCTAACCTATGTTCTACAGGTCTACGAGCAGCGGTTGTGAAGTAGGTTGGATTATCTTTAGTTAAACGGGTACCGCTTTATCATCGTTCCAAAAATATTTTTGAACGTAAGTCCTAACCTATACTCTACCTACAGGCCTGTAACTTATGGTAATGGAACAGGTTGAATGATCTCTAGCTGAACAGCTAGAGCTGTCGCTCCAGGTCGTTTGACCCTTTATTTTACAGTGAGTCCTAACTTATGATATACATCCCTAGGTCTGGTTAGTAGTAATGAAACAGGTTGAACAGTCTCTTGATAAACGGGTAGCGTTGTTGCTTCAGTTCCTTTGACTCTTCGACGTCCCGGATACAGAAGTAGCCGGTGATAACATAACAATAAGTGCTAACCTACGTTCTTCAGGTCTATGTCTAGTGGTAGTGGAACAGGTTGAATAGTCTTCGGTTGAACGAATAGCGCTGTTGCTTTAGTTCGTTTGACTCTTCGTCGTTCCGGATACAGAAGTAGCTGGTGATCACGCTGCGGCACATCGGGCACTTATCCAATTTAGCTGGAATAAGAAATAATTTTTTAATAATTTTATTTTATATTTACAAAAAATATCTTTAGGTATTAGGCTATAAGATAGCCTTAAGAGGGTGTAAGAACGTCTCGCAACCGCGTTCTGTAAGGGTTTTGTTCGTAGTATGAGGATTGTATTTTAGGTACCTTAATTTCTTTAAATAGTTACAAACGTATAAGCAACAATTGTACGATTTTTTTGTTGCATACAATAGGGCCTCGGTAATCCGCATACTTATAATTTATATCCTGTTCGGATCTATGGAGCGTTCAGTTTATAATATATGTACAAATTTTGAAAGGATGTAACAAAGATTTTTGTAGTTGAAACTATGTAATTAAGTACTAAAATAGTTATAAAGTAAATTTTAAATAGAAAATGCTTTATTCCTCAATATTTGCAATCGCCGATTTAAAGCATTCATTTAACGCTCGCACATCTCAAGTAAAGTCAAAGTCAAAGTCAAAATGTTTTAGTCAAATATGGATTTTACAATCACGTTTGAATCGTCAAAGTTATGAAATATTATTTTTTGAAATCCGGTTCACAATGTTGTTGATTTCTACCGAGAAGAATCCGGCAAGAAACTCGATAGTTACTCTTACAAAAAAATCATAAAAACTAAAATACAATCAATGTTTTAAATAAAAATTATGTATGTAGAATCCTTGCAATTGGTTTAGGTTCCTCAAATACTCAGCTGATAGAATGTGGTGACCTCTTACCATCAGGTAGACCGCTAGCTTAAATGCCACCTTAGTGGTATTACAAAAATCTTTCGTTTTTGTCATTCATGTTTCATATTTTTATCAGTTAAGGGGGTGTTCGGATTAGCTTAGGTACGGATTATTGAGGCCTTACCTACTTAACTGTTACGTATTAAATTGTTTAGTTTAGCCACTATGCCAAATTTCAGCTAAATCGGTTCAGCGGTTTAAGCGTGAAGAGGAAATAAATCAACAGACAGACAGAGTTACTTTCGCATTGACAAAATATAAGTAAGGATTTAGCCGGAGAAACTAAATAATATGTATGATACATTTTATCTAAATCGTTTTTATCTAGATCGTCAATTTATATATGCAACTAGCTGTCCCGGCGAACGTTGTTCCGCTGCCGTCCCTCTGTACCCGGCGAAAGTTGGTTTTTACCTATAGTGCCCGAGTCCGGCTCGCACTTGACATATCGAGATAAAAACTATCCTATCTTTTAAGTTGGATCAAATAACAGATATTTACGAAGTTTGATCAAAATCGGTTCAGTAGTTTAGGAGTCCATTGAGGACAAACATTGTGACACGAGATTTATATATATTAAGATTTGAAAATGGAACGAACTCTTTTTAACCCAGAATTTGATAATTAAAGAGATCAAGTTTATTTAGTGTTATTTAAATTTCGGACTGGCACACGAAAAAGAATGCGCTATTCAATAAATTAAAAATAAATAAAAATCATCAATTCATTAAAAATAAATAAAAATAGAAATAGACATTTGAACGTGGCCAATTGGCGGCAAATTTACCTAAACTATTTTTATTATTGTCTATACACTTGTCAATATATGTAAATTAGTTTTTTAAATAAACATTTAAGTTATGTTATTTTTTTTATTTACATGCATGTTTGAGAAAAGCACTAAACAAGCCTTGGCCACAACTGAGCATAACCGGACTCTGTGATGCGTGCCTCGGCTACGCCTTGCATTCCATACTCATATCGCCTGGTGATACTGCATTTGCGGGTCGTGGCAGTAATGTACTAATTCTGCGAGGCACTATTACTTACGTTGTAATGGTGAATTCAATTGCTTTGATTTTTGGCACAAAGATATCTGTAGGGGCATAAAAGGATATTTATATATTTCGATCGAGAGTTACCTTAGGAATGGGTAAAAAAAAAAGAATTTTATCATTTTGTGTTAAAACCATGACATAAATGCCTGAGTGGGAGGCATAAACAAAACAATGAAAAATACAAATTGTTTATTTATAATCTTTTGATGTAATTTTTTTGGCTATTGTACCATGTTGCAATAAGGTCGCGTCTATTTCGAACAGTTCTTATTTGTTAAATAAGATTTAATGCTCGCAAATTGACAAAAAAGTCCTACCTAAATCGTTGACTTTTTTTTGGCTAAGCTAATTCCGCCCAAAACCCAAGGACACCTAAAAAACTAAGCTTTATTACTGCGAGATTTTTTTTGACTGACGAACATGGCACAACTAATAAGGATTCCGATTTTGCCATTTGGTTCCGTAACCCTGAAAATATTTAGTTTCAAATTGGATTTTTATTTAAAACTAGACTTTGCCAGCGGCTCCGCCCGCCCTAAATTGGGTTATCGGCGTGGAACTCCTTAATAATACTAATGAAGTTTGCTTTAGCAAGTTAAAGCTGTATCTATAGTTCGTTTAAGCACGGTAACAGTTATTCCCGCAGGGTGTTTGAGATTTTTTCAGGATAAAAAGTAACCTAACCTAATTCCTATTCCTATTCCAGGACCTAACCTATATGTGTGCCAAGTTAATCCAGACATACTTTTAAATTTTAGTAGGACATAAAATATTGTTTATTTTTTATTGTACGTAAAAATTTCAAACCATTTCAAAAAGATATCACAACAATAATAAAGAATTATTGTTATTTTACTGTTTATATGTAACGGTGAACTTAATATATAAATAAATAAATAACTTTCACTACACGATTTTTGGGTTATTCCCATGAGATATGAGAAATATCTTCGCAACCGATGGAAATACAGAACTTACAGACAGACAGAGGAATTGTACTCTATAAATTAAAGTAAACCTTGGAACTACTTCAACAGCGTGAAAGACATTAAAATCCGAACATTAACCATTGCGTTATTTAACTCGTCTCGTTCACATTCACAGACAATCCACATGCACGGCATCACCGCAAGGTCATCGTTCAAGGCTGCTGGTGATGTGTACGACATTGACATGAGAAGTGGTCGCATTGATCTGCTCCATCCGATGTCTTTTTACGCCTTTAGAATAACAAATGTTAGACCGGGCTCACACAGAGAAAGCGTTAATAAAAAAAATTGCATTTGCAATTGCATTGCATGTTATGAGAAAAACAATTTTAAGGTAGGGTGGGTGTGAACAAAAAGCGATAAGAAGTGCAATTATTTAAGGTATGGTGTCGACTTTTTGTTGCCATGATAGTAATGGCAAATTACAAATTGTAATTCTACAAAATTTATGCCATTAATGATCACCTTGGTGATCATCTCTTTAATTTGCATTTTATTAAACGATTCCGAAACACAAAAATTTTTCGAAAATCCATAACATAATGACGTCTGGCAGCGCACACTAGCGACTTATAGTCTTGTTAGTTTTTTGTTTGACCACTTGAGTAGTATAAAAACAATGTTTTTTGTTGACCCTGCCGGAAATCGAATCCAATACACATCATAGTCAACTGCAAACGGTAATGGCGGGAGATATAAAATCCAATCGCTTTCCAAAAAATATATGCAGCATTTCTTAAGGAATTGTAATGTTTTAAAAACGACATGGGTTAAACTGCAGACATCCACTTTGTACCATTCACAGCATCGCTATTCGGCGTGTAGCTAAGCCCTTATAATCTTATCATTAAACAATACAAGCACATCGTAATGTCGCTATATGAATTAATGTATTCTATATCTTATCCAATCAATAAAATTATTATTATGTTAATGTTCATTTAAAATGTCAAGGCTTTATTATGTTTTATTAGCCACAGAATATAATTACTCCTTTTAAGAATGAATTATATTTTTATTGTAAGCATTAGTCATTGTATTTTATCAACAGAAAAAATATAGTACCTATCGCAAAAATTAGGCACCTGGGTTTATTATGTAAGTGTGAATAGGGCAGCCAAACTTTTGATTTGACACAGAGTATGAAGTGCTATTACTTTAAACACGATTGCACGATGCCAGTGATTGGGCCCAGTTACTAAATTTTTGGAACCAGTTTTGGTTTGTGTAAAAGCCACAGAGACAGTTGTAGCTGGGATAACCGTCGAAAAAGTACATTTTCTTCACCGATAAGCGTGGATACAGATACCTCATTTTACACATAAGTTAAAAAAAATTGAGTCAGCAGTATACAATAATTAGGTTGTATTCTAAAACCCATTCCGCAGAAAGTGAAAATCACTTTATACGAGGCTACGAGGACGTTAACTAGAAAGTCAACTGTAAGTACCGGATTATTTTTTTTAACATGAAAAAATCATGTTCGTAAAATACAGTAACGAAGTCCCTATCTATGCTCGTGCACTATTAATTTTTAATGGAATTAAATATATTGACCACCAAAAAATACTTTGACACCTTAAGCTCTCTTACCAAAAAAATATACTAAATACCACACTACTACTACATACCTACTAAAAAAACCGAAAACATGTACCGAGTAAAGAAAGTATAAAATGACAATTGTTTTCTATAAAATAAAATCGTTACGGTACGGAACCTCAACCTGAAAGAGTCTACGGCACGCACTTGGTAGGTTTTTGTGTTAAGGCCGTATATACTGCACATTTAAACGGGGCCACTTTTAAACCAGATTTAAAACCAGAAACACCAGACATAATATGATATATAAAAAAACATAAAAAAACAAATACACATATTTTACAAATAGTTTATAATCATGTATTCTTTATATTTCTATAAAATAAGCTTTGTACCAAGGAAAAATAACAATATCTAGTGGCGGCGCTGTTGTGCATTATATGGGGCCATAATATTAGAGAATGGATTATAATTAACATTTCTCAATTTTTATTAAAACGGATTAGAACCGGCATCGAGTGTCGTAGCGGTATCGGAAAGAGAGGATCCGGTTGACAAGGCCTAAATATTCTAGGCCACAATAATAAGGCCACAGTTAAAGTTCTTCAGTATAATATGTATTAAAATAAATTAGCTTTTGAATTGTGTTTTTATATGTTGTAGGTTATTAAGGAGAGCGAAAAGTTAAAAAAAAAAACCGTAAAAAACTATGGTTTTACATTTGTCAGTAACTTTTTTTAGCGCAACTTACAAAACATTAAACTTGACCCCCAAAATCAGATAATATATTTTTTTTTTCATTGAATTGGATAATTGTATTTTTTGAGCTCTAAGTGACTAGAAACCTAACCTATTTGGTCTTAAAATCAACTGGACACCTTTTCGAGTTCCTAAGAAAAAACGTCTTAGGAGACAGAAAGAGACAATTTTTTTTGTATGATTGAACAACAAATTATCAATTTTACCACTTTTTCTTCTTCTTTTTGAGACCCTGCTTTTCACCAAATTTCATAATTCCAGATCTGGAGGAACTACCCTACAAGTTTTGATTTATTTGCAAGTGCTAAATAATGCGGCATAAATAGCCGTATTTTTTATTGCGTTGATATAGAAGCTGGATTTCTATAGAACTTCAAGAGACCGTACTTAATATTAATTTTAACTCGGTCATTCCACGCGTTCCTAAGAAAAATGGTCTTCACAGACCAACAGACAGACGAACGGGCTACAAAGTGATCCTATAAGGGTTCCATTTTTTCTTTTGAGGTACATAACCCTAAAATTGACCTCGAAAACTAGTGCCGATTTTGAGGTAACCTTTTCCGATGTATTTTTAAATGAAATAATATCTATTACGTAGAATAACTCATTTTATTTTAATAAGGGTACAGCATGGCATGAAAGAAAATCCTTCATTTTTGTTATTAAAATTATGGTAATTCCGTTATTCCTTATGTAAATTACCTGGTTGTCGTTATTGGATAGCTCGAAACGCTTACCAGATAGTTTCTTCGCATTTTTTTTTACGCGTGGATTTTAAGTAGACTCAGGTCAATTTAATTTTGTAGCATTATTATTTTAATAAAACATGAGATATAGAGGGAAAAAACTTGGATACTATAGATCTAATAGATACAGTGACATTGTCCGTGCGTCAACCGAACAATTTAAAAACCACAATATAAACAAATGTATTCCGGTCACGTCCGACCAATGTTATCTATTCCAAAAACTGGCATCTCGTGTACGTCACTCGGCAGGTATTTATTACTGAAGGATAAACTAAAAAAAAAAAAAAAAATTGGCAAAGTGTGAAGTGAAATCACAGAATAAGTGGTTCCGTGTGTTGCCGCGTTTTCTCCGTTTTCAGCTATTACTTTTTATTCATACATACTAATATTATGAATACCTCGGTTTAAAAGATAGAGACCTTTATTGTTCCGACAGACAGACAGACCGAAGGCGTAGGTTTAGTAAAAGGGATCTGTTGGCACCTTTTGCGTACGGAAACCTAAAAACATTTCGTTATTCGTGTTTTAGGTGAAACACGTGCTGCAAGTAACTGAGAGATAGATTATCCGGCGTCAAGGGCAAGATCGCAAGCCCGTTCACCGTTGCGCAAGTTCTTGCTTAACGATCCGATGAGAGGCGAATGCAAATGTGTCAAGTAAGCATTCTAGCAAGATTAGCATTTAATAAATACAAGAATTCTTTGAAAATTTAGTTTACGTACAACATGTTTGCAATCGTAAGCAATATGGTGTAATTCGTATGTGATGGTAAAAATTTAATTGTGCTTCACAAGGAGATATTTAAAACAATGTATGGACACAATTTCTTTTTTTTGTTGCAAAAATTCAATAAGATTGCTAAGAGAAAGTTCTTTTTTTTATGAGCACTACTCAAAGTCAAAAAGTATTCAGTTTTTGTGTCTGAATTTTTGCGGCGACTCACCTAATGGGTATTTCATGGGTATTGTTGTTGGCCTTGCTTACAAAAAATAACTTTACTGGACTAAGGGACTCCACGTCAAGGGACACCATGATCACTGTAAGTGTCAGAGGGCAAAAGAGATAGACAGTGTTCCGCTATTGGTAATAGGTGATAATTATAGGATTGACTTCATTTAAAATACCTACTAATATACAGCTCAATAAACATTTCCAATTCAACATGTTTTTTGGGATTCCACAAGTGTATCCGTTTACAAGTTTAAGTTTTTTTATATAGCTAAGGTTGCAATCGAATCCGCGGGCAAAAGCTAGTATAAGTTAGTGACTGAGGGTAGAATCAATACTTACGTAAGCAATGTGCGCAGAGACACGCATGCCGGCAGGGCAGTATAGCGCGGGACAGCGGAGCCGACGCACATACACAGCAGAGCGCTTCGCCGCTCATTTGTTCACCTCCCCCCGCATACCCTTCCGCCTCACCCCCTACTTCACCAGTCACGTACAGTTGCTGAAACAACATAGCATATTGGTTTGTTTTAAAGGTATATAAATAGTGTAAATCTCCTTTTAAAAGATCCTTTTTATCATTTTAAAAAATGACAACTGTCACTTTTGGTTGGATGCTGGCTTACATGGCATCATTTTTAGGTATTACCGAATATATTTAGTATATTTTACAGACATAGTACCTACATACACTATGGCCAAAGATGACTTATACGTATAAGGCGAAATGCTAAGGATCGTCCTCAAAGCTTTTTTTGCTTACTTCGGTGAAAATGAATCAATTATTTCATTATAAATGTCAGTTGTCCTGGCGATATATAAAAGTCAACACGTTTTTGATTCACGTTATTCTGGCCGATGAACGGAAAGCTTGGTATAGTACGATCATACAAGGTCATCTGAGCAGATCGCAGTCTCGTTTGCACCTATTGGTCCCTCACCGCGCATACGTTTTTCATTTGACGCGGGGACCGAGATTGGCGAATTGGCAAATTTTGAAGTACACTTGTGTAAACAAAAATAATCTAAACAATTGTAATAAAAAATAATGAATATATAAACTACATTTGAAACACATATGTGACTCAGTGTTCATACGTATCATATGATTTTGAAACCTCTAAGTCCATGGTTCGCACTGTTGTATGTGATGTGGTTTGAGATACATTTTAACCAATCATATGCTGACTTTGCCATAGCTCTCGTAAATGCTGCCATGTGATTGCTTGCAAGTAAAATACAGTAACGTAATGAAGAAGATTGTAAGTTTCATTTCTTAGTACCTCTCGGAACTAGGCAGGCAAAAAACCTGTTCATTTGATTTTGAAAACTAACCAAGCGCATGACCGAAGTATAATAATTATTAAAAATATCAAAATAATTAGTTCAAAATAAGTTTTGTTAAACGGTTATATAAAGTTGTATATTATGTTTTAAAAGAGGAAAAGCTTGCAAAGAACACTTAATCCAATTCCATCATCAGATTAACTATTGCACTACGCTTTAGCCACCAGCAAGTTAAAGAGTTGTGTGAACGCGTCCATATTATTCAGCTAGTAGAATAACTACAATGTGCATATTATTCAACTAGTGCAATACCTAAAAGGCAAACTACTTTTTTATTTATTTAAATGTGTGAGTTACAATACTGTTTGTATGTATGTAATAATAAATATTTTTGGACATTACACATAGCGCCGTCTGGCCCCAAAGTAAGCAAAGCTTATGTTATGGATACCAGACTCATAAGCTGCAAAAGTAAGATAACATCCCAAGTAACACTTAAGCGTTAAGAAAAGCTGTAGTGGACCCTTTTTTCGGTTCTGCTTAAATATTAAAGAGTTAGCGTATAATTTATAAGAGAGTTATAGAGTGTAATAACACCGTTATATCTTCGATTTTGGCGCAAAATTTAGCAGGTTAAGCCTGTATAGACCCTTATAGTGGTTCTATATAACCTTTAGTAGAAATGTATAACAGGTGTTATAAGATCGTCAGTTTTCCGTTCGAACCTTTATTGTACCTTTATA
Organism: Apoda limacodes; assembly: GCA_946406115.1. Classification (NCBI taxonomy): domain Eukaryota; kingdom Metazoa; phylum Arthropoda; class Insecta; order Lepidoptera; family Limacodidae; genus Apoda; species Apoda limacodes. The sequence goes on from OX291542.1 coordinate 17,673,147, forward strand.
ATGGACTTTATTCAAACTTTTAGTTATATAAAATATCTATAACGGTGTTAAATAGAACTTGGATCCGTATTTTGATACCTTATTACTCATTTGTATCGTTTTTGGGGTCAAAAGTAGATAGTAAAAACTTCTAAAGTCATAAAATTACATTAATTTATACGTATTTAATAAGTGTTACTGTTTATCTACGGCCATTGCAAAATTTTCATCACGAAATGTAAGTATTGTTGATTAACAGTGTTCTTGAAGTGTAATATTAATTATTAGTGCGCTTGCAAGTTTAATGTGATTGTGCATCATGTTTATCGTCTCAATTATGACGCGCCTTAGAAAAAATATGATTTTAAGGAAAAAAAGTAAAACAACTAAAAGTACTAATAACCTAAAATAGTTTTTAGATATTTAATTTCAAATGTTGGTCATTTTTAGTGACTGTTTACATAAACTATGTAAAATAATTCGGAAAATTTAGGTACCACGTTATTTAAAAGTGATTTTGTATAAATAAATATGTAGTTTTTTTTGACAGAAAGTGATTGAAGATGGCGATATTTATCTTAAAGATGCAGACTTTTCTTATATCTATTACGACACTCGAAGAACTACAACGCCAGTAGTCAAGAGTATTATGCGTTCTTTGGTTGAAATATGAGAGGAACTACGCACTTAGCGAAGTCATCTACCTGCAGCGGAGAGTAAAATACCGGCTTTAGCGTTACCTATATACTTTAATTTTAGCTCAGTTCGATAAATGTTTTCATAATGTAAGGTTATATTATAGACAAAAACTTTAAGCGTTAGAAACATTAAATGTTGTCATTAAAGAATTACTATTTGTTTATCTTACACCATAACCCTTATATCGGGATCGTACAAAACTGCTATAACTAGTTAACCTATTATTGTCTTTCGTATTACAGGCGTAAGCTGTATGTAAGAGTTATACAACGCATGTAGTGTTTGGTGTTACTACACTCTTAATTAATTCCGTTGCAGAACCAATTTTAATGAAGTGGAACAACAGCCTTATGATATATAAGCAACTCTGATATAGCAGATTTATAGCAATAAGAATTATAGGGAGTTAATGAAGATATTCAAACAGCTTTTGACGCTGCAGGCCGAAATAAGCTTTAACGTCATAAGTAGATAAGCGTCCGCTGCTCCTACACTAACTGGAAAGAATATTTAACTTCGTTTTTACAGTTCTAATACAACCTATAGAGCTAAACTTATTTCATAAGTTAACTGTTAGGGACAACCGAATCCATTATAAATCAATAGTATTACTCTAAGCTTCAAAATTACCTGTAACCAACGCTAAATTGTTTGTTGGGATACCGGTTAACCATCTGCTATTTTAAACACGATTAATAAAAATGTGCATCTAGGTAGTATTTTACTTGTTTAAGTCATCAGAATTTCAGAACGGGCGATAAAAGTAAAAGAAAAAGGGGTTTTATGAGAAAACGATTTACAGTACAATTTTCCGACGGTCAACGGTCAAACCGTTGTTAACACGTTAGACAGAAGGAATTGGCACAAAGTTTTATGCGCGTGTAAATGAATGTATCTATGCAATATCCTACGTATACATATAAATGCTAATTACAGCAGATGATCAGCTTTACAGAATGACTTGAAAACTATTTCGAGTTAGATGATTTCAAGGTTCCTCAGGTATCGTTCGAAAAACAGTTAAGTTTGTGACAGTCTCCTTTAAATTTTTTTTAACATCCAAATAAATTAAAAAAACAAAAAACATGATAATGCTGTGTTTAGCAAATACCCGATAAGCAACGGTCACCCCGTCGACTGTTATGCGGTACATGCATTTTACTTTAAATTTTATTGTAAATATGTCAGGTTAGTTCTTGACATTTTTTCATTTATTCATCTTACAAAGACAAAGTTTTATTCATCTTAATATATTGCCAATGCAATATCCTTATTTAAGAGGATCGATTCCGGGCGCCTCGCAGCAATCTCTATACAAACTGTGTGTAATTTTGTAAACATAATACGATTAACTGTGGTTTTACAAAATGCTGAAAAATGCTTTAAATATCTTGAAATCTTATTTTAGATTTGCATGAGAAACAAGAATCTTACCTATATAACATAATAAAAAATCGGTCAAGTGCGAGTCGGACTCGCGCACGAAGGGTTCCGTACCATTATCTACAAAACGAGCAAAAAAATCACGTATGTTGTATGGGAGCCCCCTTAAATATTCATTTAATTCTGTTTTTTAGTATTTGTTGTTATAGCGGCAACAGAAATACATCTTCTGTGAAAATTTCAACTGTCTAACTACAACGGTTCATGAGATACACCCTGGTGACAGACGGACGGACGGACGGACAGCGAAGCCTTAGTAATAGGGTTCCTAATGACTTTTCACGTACGGAACCCTAAAAAAAGAACAATACAGACCTAGATATATATTACAATAACACGTCTTAAAAATTTCGTTTTATTTGATTGGAAAAAGGTCAAAACTAAGTAAGAAATTAGTTTGTATTAACCACGCCGCGTGGCGTTGCGGATAATATTCTCTCAATATACACTTCTCAACTTAAGTAGTATAGTCTATTGCAACTTAAGTTAGTATTATCGTAACTAAAGTTAATCTCTTTGTTCGTTTCACAAACTTACCTTTAGGCAAGTAAGATGTCCGTTCGCCTGTTTCAAGTACTGAGCCATGATTCCGCTTGGCATCGAACACTGTTCATCTTTGATGTGGACCACCGTAACTAGCGCCACCTGTACACAAATAGTTCAAATTATGAACTCACACCACAGATTACTTCTATAATGAGTATTTACGTAATATCCTTAATAAATAAAGGTGAAACATTTGTATTTGTGGAATGGGTCATCCGAATAGTAAGTTTTCGACTAGCAAAGGAAAGCTGATTATACCAAGGTTAAACAGGCAAATCCATTTGGATCTCCCTACACTTTTTTTTTAATATGGCTTATTACTTTGCAAAATTTCTCAAGACCAACAAAAAGAGTTGCTTGTGCAGTAGTTGCTGCATGTTGGCTGCAAATCATCCGTCTCACCGTATCATCAGGCCTCAGTTCGGCGGTGTCCCGCTGGTCGCGCGCCAAGATCACGACCAGCGGGTAGCGGGTTCGAGGCGGCAACCCTAGCTGTAGCGGTTGCTCGGTCGACAGCCTCAGTAGCTGCTCCTCGTGAGGGTTACTTCTGCAACCAGAAAATATGATTCATTAGCTTTGCGCAGTGGAATTCGTATTTTTACTATTAATATTCAAGGATGCTCAAAAAACGATTTTATTTTTACATAAGAAATAAATTTGTTACTCTTAACATAGATTATTAACATAATAATCTATTTAAAATTTAAATAAATAATTTAAAATACAAGAAAAAAATTAAATGGGATCACTCTGCTCTGAATCACCTCTTATTGAATAGGTACATAAAAAAAATTAAAACCAGTTAAAAGCAAAGTTATGTGCGAACATACATCTATAAAGCCTTGAAACATGTTGAAGGTACGAGGTACTATAGTAAATACTGAGTAGCTAAGTGAGAATAATTTGAATATCTTTTGTTTTTTAGAAATGAAATCCTTTTGTTTGCAGTTTGTCGAAGCGTGTTGTCGAAAATGCATAAAATTTAATTGTGTTATTAAGCATATGTGCTTGAAAAATTTCAGTAAGGAACAAGTTAATCAAGATTTATAGGATAATTAATGCTCCACCGCATTCTACAGTTGTGAGTTGGTGCGCCGAATTTAAACGTGAAAGAACATTCACTTAAGCTGAACCTCGCTCGGGTGGCCCAACAATGGTAGTGGCCGAAGAAATGGTTAAATAGTTTCAACCTTTTTAGGTGTATCAGTAATTATATATGGATACCTTTTTGTTTCTCTGAATTAGACCACCAGAAATCCATTTCCTGGGAAAATATGTAAATGGGGCCTTAAGTTTAAAATTAGGGACTCTAAAAAACTCGACTCTGAAAGTGGGCGGTGGATGAAATAAGTTTGAGATACTGTATTTAAAACGGATGGGATAAAGATTTTGTTTGTTACTCAATCACGCATACATAAATTAAGGGATTTCTTAGATGAAAAGTATTTCGACATTATATTTTTATTTTGAGTGAAAGTTCTCAGGGAAAAAAGGATTTTCCGCGGATGAAGCAGCAGCAAATAGCTTTAGTAAGAATTCATAAGTGGCAACCCGAGACCCCACTTGATTCTAATTGATGTTTTTTCACGATTTCAGTGGCACGCTCTAATGCACTCATTGTGCCATTGCCTCGTGGTCGCACCTCCTGGGATTATGTATTGTATAAGTACCATTCGCGGCAAAATATAATGGCGCATGCGAAGAACTTTGTCAACTTATATTTTGTATCAACACTCTAGCCAGGCGCAAACTGACAAGGTTCTATACGAGGGCCATTATACGTTGTCACGATTTCAGTGTTTATTTTACACCTGCATTGATACGCATTCAACGATGATCGAATAACTGTGTTACTGGGTTTTATAGACACATTGGCGTGCTGTTAATTTCATTGTTAAATTGACACATGATGCGTTCTGTGGAATTTCTGGAACAGACTATAAAGAAACATCGTAAAACATTTCAACCAGGTCAAATAGTAAATTCAGCATGCTTGAAAACACAAAATTCTACAGGATAAACAGGAATTATTACAATACAAAGTAAATTTACAATTACCTAATAGTCGACATGCGCGACTTCATCCACAGGGACATTTGAATTGATATTTCAAGAATAAAAGTAACCAATGCTATGTGATAATTTCGGACCTACAGTGTCTACTAATCTTTCATTTTGTTAGTTTACGCGTGGTGCTCGAACAAACAGATTGTCTCAAGTCACTGAGGACCTAGCAACTCGCCACAGACTGCAGACATTCCACCTCTCCACAAATTAAATAAATAAATACATATATTTCTATAAAAGCCCAAAGTATCGAAAAACTGGTATATATTTCAGTTTTGTATGGATATGTTTTGACATATTAAAAAATATTATAGCTACGTGTGTAACTAGCTTTAAAGTCAGAAATTTGGTAGCCAAAAGTTTAGTTTTTATAAACGACAATAATAATATTAAGATACAAGTTTTATAAATGGTAAATAATATTATGTTGTTAAATCCCTTTATCGTTTTACATATATAATTGTCACCCGTTGAGCAGAGGTTAGATTAGGTGGGTATAGCATAGATAATTTTAAGAGAGGTAGGGCACTGCAAGTATTCGCTCGAATAGGCTGCCCGAACAAATAAAGCGGGGCATAGCGAGTACTTGCTCGAATGAGCGGCCCGAACTGGGGAAGTACCTCCACCTTACAGAAAACCGCGGCCACAATAAGAATAACATTGAGTAGTGTTGTGTTCCTGGCGGTGAGTAAGGTTGCCAGAGCTCTCTCTTTGAGGATTCGCTGCGCGGACAGCGGAGGACCGACGGTGCTTGTTGCTGTCATTGCTCGGCGTAGACGCGGCGTGCTGGTTCGGCGGTCAGGGAGACCTGATGAAACGGCTGACCGCTGGCCGCCCGCAGGTTGAACGGGTTCCCGAACCCAGGGATCACTTAATCTCCGCCCTGGGAGGCTGATCCGCCAACCTGTGTAAAGTCTCTGAAGTAGTAGTCGTGCCGGAGAAGGAGACCGGAGTGGACCCAGCTACTACAACAGAGGGGGATCAGGGGCCCTTCCGCCCACCGTGCCAGCAACCGTATCATCTGTGTTGAGCTTCGGCAGTCTTAGTACCGCAACTTTTTGTCTTCTAAGCTGTCTGTGCAGTGAATCCTCATCCGTAGTCTAAGTTACTTCAAACAAAATGGCCAGGAACAGAAAAAAGAAAAGAGTTTTGACAGCGGTTACTCCATCCACATATAATGTGGATTTTTGCAACATAAGGGGTATTCACGCAAATCTTAACGCAGTCCATCACCATCTCGAGACTGCGCAGCCAACCATTCTTTTTCTAACGGAGACGCAGATATCCTGCCCGGCCGACACATCATACCTTCGTTATCCCGGCTACAAACTCGAGCACAATTTTTTGAGTCGTGCCGGTGTATGTATGTTCGTCCGGGAGGATATCTGCTGTCGCCGACTTCATAGCCTTGAAGACAGGGACCTGTCGATATTGTGGGTGCGCGTAGATCATGGGGGCCACACTCGTATCTATGCGTGCCTATACAGGTCTCATAGCGGTGACACGGACGTAACTCGACTCTTCACGCACCTGAGTTTGACGACTGACAAAGTTCTAGAGCAATATCCTACAGCAGAAGTAGTTATTTTGGGAGACTTTAACGCCCACCATCGTGAGTGGCTCAGTTCTCGAACCAATAACTATGCAGGGATATCTGCTCATGAATTTGCTCTGACCTATGGATTCTCTCAGCTGGTACTTTCTCCAACGAGAATACCAGATATAGAGGACCATACAAGCTCCTTACTGGACCTTCTGCTGACTACACGTCCGGATGGATACTCCGTCTCAGTGGATGCGCCTCTTGGCTCCTCGGACCACTGTCTCATCCGGACTCGATTGTCATGCACACAACCCGATCCTTCTGGGCCAACTAATTGGCGTCGTGTGTGGCATTATAAGTCGGCAGACTGGGATGGATTGCGAGAATTTTATGCATCGTACCCGTGGAGGCAGATCTGCTATAGCTCAGAAGATCCTGACGTCTGCGCAGCCGCAGTCACTGAGACAATCCTCGCTGGTATGGAATGTTTCATTCCTAACCTGCGAGTAGCTGCCGGCGTCAAAAAACGACCGTGGTTTAATAGGCCTTGCAGAGAAGCTAAAATTCTTAAGCAAACTGCGTATGAGGCTTGGACCACGGCTCGTAATAATAAGGATCCGAATATTTCTGAGTTAAAACGCAAATTAAATGCTGCCTCGAGGTTCAGTAAGAAAGCAACTGCCAGAGCAAAATTCCAATTCATCGGCAAAATAGGTGGGCGACTTGCGAGCTATCCTTCTGGGAGTCGTGCTTTCTGGTCGCTTGCTAAAGCTGCCGAGGGGAACTTCTGCCAGTCGTCATTACCACCACTGCGAAAGACCGATGGTGACTTGGCCCACAGTGCAAAAGAGAAAGCCGATCTATTGGGCAGTCTCTTTGCCTCTAACTCGAATGTGAACGACGAAGGCGCTGTACCACCTACTTTACCGTGGTGCGGTAAGACCATGCCGGAAATCACTATAACACAGCGCGAGGTCCGGCGGGCGTTGCTTTCCCTAGACGTTCATAAGTCGAGTGGGCCAGACGGCATACCAGCAGTGGTGCTTAAGCAGTGTGCTCCTGAGTTATGTCCTGTACTCACGCGCCTCTTCACGCTTTCCTACCACACTAGGCAATTTCCGTCTTCATGGAAGACTGCAAATGTGCACCCGGTGCCCAAAAAGGGCGATAGATCAGATCCATCGAATTACAGGCCTATCGCTATAACCTCTCTCCTCTCCAAGGTGATGGAGCGTGTGATCAACACACAGCTTCTGAGATACCTAGAAAAACACAACCTGATCAGTGACCGTCAATATGGCTTTCGCCACGGTCGCTCAACTGGTGACCTTCTAGTGTATCTCACACACCGATGGGCACTAGCCATTGAGAGTCAGGGGGAGGCATTGCCATGTAGCCTAGACATAGCGAAGGCGTTCGATCGGGTCTGGCACCGGGGTCTTCTATCGAAGTTGCCTTCTTACGGAGTGCCCGAGGGTTTGTGCAAATGGGTGGCTAGCTTTTTGTCCGGCAGAAGCATACGAGCCGTAGTTGACGGTAGTTGCTCTGATAGCATGGACATTAATGCTGGTGCAGGCTCTGTGCTGTCTCCTACGCTGTTTCTACTGCACATCAATGATATGTTGGACATCAACAACATACATTGCTATGCAGACGACAGTACTAGAGACGCTTATTACACGGGCCGTGCAAGAATCCCTCGTTTTGTTGTGGAGGAAAAACGTGAAGAACTTGTGTCTCAAATCGAGATCGGACTGTCCAAGGTCTCAGACTGGGGACGGGAAAACTTAGTCCGATTCAACCCTTCAAAGACACAAATCTGCGCGTTCACCGCTAAGAAAACCCCATTCACTGTAGTCCCACAATTCCAGAACACTCCCCTCTCCATCTCCAAGAGCATTGGGATCCTTGGTGTTCACATCTCCAGCGATGTTCAGTTCCGAGATCACTTGCTAGACAAGGTTAAGCTGGCGTCCAAAAACCTTGGTGTACTCAACAGAGCGAAGCAGTACTCACGTCGGGGCAAAGGTTGCTGCTTTACAAGTCCGGCCCCATATGGAGTACTGCTGCCATCTCTGGGCGGGTGCACCCGGATACCAGCTTGGACCTTTTGACTCGGTTCAACGACGGGCTGTGAGAATTGTCGACGATCCCAAACTCACTTGCGGTATCGAGCCCTTAAGTCTGAGGAGAGACTTTGCCTCCCTGTGTGTGTTCTACCGCTTGTACAATGGATTGTGTTCTGAGGAATTGTTCGAAATGATGCCCACGGCTACTTTCTACCATCGCACCGCTCGCCATCGACAGGGAATTCATTCTCACACTTTGGAACCAAAATGGTCGCGAACAGCGCGGTTTCAGAGAAACTTCCTCCCGCGAACCCTTGGGTTGTGGAATGAGCTCCCTGCCAAGGTTTTCTCTAAGGACTACAGTATGGGGTTCTTCAAAAAAGAAGTTATTAGATTTCTGAAGGGTCGGCAACGCGCGAGTGATGCCCAGCGTCCATAGGCTACGGTGACCGCTTACCATCAGGCGGACCGTAGGCTTGTTTGCCACCTTAGTGGTATAAAAAAAAAGATAATAAAAAAAATTATGTCAAAAAACGGCTTGTAAGGAATACGGCTTTTTATTAATCATTTAAGCAAGTGTGCAAGCTATAGCCTATAGCTATAGTTCGTCCTCATGACATTTTTAATAGTTATTTCTGTGGGAACTTTCCAATTTTCGGGTTAAAAAGTGTCCTCCACCTAAAGGTTGTCTGGAAGAGATTACTCATTAGTGATAACCCTAATTTGTTATTTTTTTGCTCATTTTAATAATGAATTTTTTGAGTATGCGAAATAAAGTATATTATTATTATTATCCATCATATATCCTTCTTAATCTCTTCAACAACCTCTGTGCCAAAAATCAGCCTAATTGGTTGTTCCGCAGCCATAACGTACAAACAAACAGTCTTTCACAATTATAATTTTATTAGTTTGATAGTAAGGAAATAAACAGAACAAGTTTGAATACAAGCTCTTCGCAATTTTCCAATTTTTTGTATCGAACTGGTTACGATTCACACATCCATGTCAAAATGTAAACGGTAATTCGATGACAAATTGCCAAAAAAACTGTGAGTTCGTTGTACGCTTCATTTACGGTAATCTTTAACAAAAAAGTAATAGTGGTAAGATATGAAGACGTTTGTGGGAATTAACTTACTTGCAGTATAAAAGAGTTGAGTGTGTGTTTCGGAAAAAATGTCTTTTTTGGTATCCGACTGCAAAAAGAACACTTAGCTCAATGCTCTGCCCACCAAATACATAATAATATAGGAGTTAATTTTTGTCATAAGTGACAAGCGGCGAAAAAGGCGACTTCTGCCTGTCATTTTTTAGACAGAAGAAAACTAATGTACAAAGAAAACTTAGAAGTAGGTGTTTTATCACATATCGATGCAGGAGATGAACAATGAATCAGAAAATGAGTAGCAAAAAAAAAACATTTTCCATAAATTTTATTTCGATTACCGTGACATGCTAGCCACTCTACATGTAAGTTTATTTGTTCAACTTTTTGTGACGCTATTAATATGCAAATATTTACTTCTACTTAATAATATACTACCTACTCGAATGTTTTAACAAGTACCGAAACAAAGTTTAACAAACAAGTTTTATCAAAGGGCTGAAACACATAACCGCGAAATAAAGCGTTGCGTTGCCGTACTGTAGGGTAACAATGATGGCACGTGTTGTTTACGCTTATGTTAGAAACAAACTGCATTCGTTGTCATCAAGGTTATGTGTTTCGGCCCTTGAAGTACATGTGTTTGAAAAACACTGTTTGTTGTTACGCATAAATCTCATGATTTTTTATAGTAGCGTAATGAAGTGCCTTTACCTTTAGGTACCTTTAGATACCCTGTTTTTCTTACGTGTCTTATTTTGTGCACTTACATAAATTAAAGAATACTGAGAACATTGATTGAGATTAAAAAAAAATATAAATTCAAGTAAGAGGGCCAGGGTGCATACTGTATATTGTGATAGGCGTTAAAGCCAGACACAAGAAAGGTTGATAATCTCTGCTCTAGAACCTTTTACCACACTAAAAATACCTGTACGATGACACTCCAGCTATATAAATTTTTTTTGAGCTACATGTATAGGTATACATATATCGGGCACGTGTATTTTTTTGTACAAGCCGAAGAGACATACAATAACAAATATGCATTGCGATCGAGAGTTCCCACGGCAATTAATTTTATCCAGGTTGAAGCCATGAGGGGCAGTGAAAACACAGTGAACGTGGGCGTTGCTCAGATAGCCAAACAGACAAACGAGCTTACCGAAACTACAATTGTCCGTGTTAAACGCAAGGAAACAATTTTGTTAGGCAATTTAGCAAGAGAAAAATAAATAATTCCGATTGTTATTTGGTAATTTTATTGTAAAGGTGTGCACATTGTTGCAGAGAATTGTTTTTACCCAAACGATAAACTGGCTATTTTGTTATGAACTATACGCTTGATTGGGTCAGTCACACTATTTATCACTACTGTTTACTTTACAGCACTTTACACGTACTAACAGTCGCTATTCGGTAAACACATAAACCGCTACTCAATTAGAATACACCATAGAAATAGATGTAATGTCGTTTTTACATCTAGGTACTCGGCTAGTTGTTTATTTATTCTAAGATTTATACAATTATATTGCTTGCTCAACCGTTGTACGCCACAATGAAGGGGCAAAGAAAAAGGGAATAAAGAGTGCCGGGGCGCTGCTCGCCTCCACTCACTCGCAATCGCAACTGCATAACGGGGAACTCCCCTCCTGGCGCTGACTCACCTTCGGGTTCGAGGCTCATGCTGGTCGAAGGAACGACCCCAAGAGCGACAACCCAAGCCGAGGCTCCCCCGGGGGAGCCCTTGAGCGTTGTGCTACTAGTTAGGCGGACATCCATCGAGGTTGTGACCACGGCCGACGTGATATCGTTTCCAATAGACAAATGTATAACTGCTCGAGCACCGGCTAAGCAAGAGCTCGATACATTTAATTATACTGAGTCAAGTCCTTATTATCCTATGTGGGCTTAGCTTAAAAAAAGACACATTTTAAAAGATAAACATTTACGAGCGTAAGACTTACAACATGGCATTGTATTTCCTTCACCCTAGTTAAAAAGTAGATATATTTATTTATTTTATATTTATTTATTACTTGATGAGACGCTATCATGTATTTGAAAGCTAGATAGATAGCTGTTACGACGCTGTTACGTAGCTTAGAGGGTTTTTTTATTTATAACCCTAAAGGTTTTGCGTCAGCTCTTAGGGTATTATTAACCAATAAATTGGTCCTAAATGAAATATCCACGCCTTTGTTTGGTGCGTTAATGGAGCTCGATATCATTTTGTGTTTACTGTTCTATTAGGATATTTAGGTTACATCCTTTTAATTTAATTGATAGTAGCAAGCGAGCATTAGGTAAGAAACAGCAGGCTTGACTATTGCGAGTTTTTTAACCACTCATAAGGCTTTTGACTTGGCTTAGCGATCAACGTGCCTTTCGAAAAACGAAGCTCAATAAATGTGCCCTTAGGTGAAGATAAACAGGAAAATTCAGTTTTAGAAAAAAGCCTTATTTCGCTAATAACTCTTTAACCGTTTTTAGGGTTCCGTAGTAAACAAGGAACCCTTATAGTTTCGCCATGTCCGTTCGTCCGTCTGTCCGCGGCTTAGTTCAAAAACTACTAATACGAGAAAGCTGCAATTTGGCAGGAATATTCGCCTTGATCAAGCCGACAAGTGGTAGAATAAAATCTTTTTTCTCGTCTACCCCATCGTGTGGGATATCGTTGGATAGGAATTCCAAAAACATTGGCGGTATGCAAAGATTTTTTTTTTTTTTTTCTGAGCTGACTATGCAGTTGGCTGTTGCAGCCATTACTGCTTCACCGGACTTTTGGGGCGAGACTCTGAAGGAGCCTCAGCCCATATAGCGCCCAACGCTCAAGGGCTCCCCGCAGGGGAAGCCTCGGCTTGGGTTGTCGCTCTCGGGGGCGTCCCTTCGACCGGCGTGAGTCTCGAACCCGACGGTGAGTCACCGCCAGGAGGGGAGTTCCCCGTTACGCGGGTACGGTTGCGATTGAGTGGGGGCGAGAAGCGCCCCGGCACTCTTTGATACCTAGTGTATCCTTGTGGGCGCCGACGAACCCGGGGACGTCGGCGTCGATTTTGGAGGGAGGCCCTATTCGGGGAGGTCGTAGAGACTAATCTCGCTATCCGGACAGCGAGATCGTCATCTGGGGATGTTAGTTTTACGACCGTGACCGGGTCGATCGGGGGGACGATACGTTGTGGATTGCACAATTAATCGATTCGGGTGATTTTGCGTACGCTGGAAAAAGCGGACTGCCAAGTCTTTAAAGTATTGGGGAATCGTGGGAAGTTCGAAGTCTCTGTGTAGGTCCGCATTGCGAACGTACCAAGAGGCTCCAGAGGCCGCTCTGAGAAAGCGGTTTTGGAGGGTCTGGAGTTTGTGGAGATTGCGCTTGGACAGCGCAAAGACTACGCTAGCATAAGCTAGTATGGGGCGGATACAAGTTGTGTAAAGATTTAGCTTATTTCTAAGCGACATCTTACTATACTTGCCTATCATGGGATAGAGATTTTTTTATTTAGGGCTCCGTTTGCGATTCATTTAGCTTTAAAGTACTTACTTTTGTTACAGTCAAGTGTCCCCCCCCTCTACCAGCGAAAGTATAGTATTTGAAGTGTAAAAAAAAAAAAATTACGGTGGTAGTGCATATAATGAATTTAAAAGGAAAACTATCACGGGTAAGTACACTTTACAGGCTAACGAGTAATAAAATTACAATATCACTTATGGAACAAATAAGTATTAAAAGTAACACGATGATAGTCAAATACTTTGCGAGATATTGCCAGCCAGAGTTCAGTTACAAAAGGTTTCTCCTTAAGTCGATGGGAATATTTTTAGCCAACGTAAGTACAACGTAGAAATAACTTCGAAACCCTACGTTGAGCATAGCCGGACATGATTTTGGTGGTTGTTCTTACTTTTAATGCAAAACCATAAAAAAGAACTAAAAATATCAAATTACATTATTTATCGTGCAAATTAGTTGTGTTTAAGATAAATTATTAACACACACTCAATTCCAAGAACTGTTAAATCTGATGATACGGTATTGTTCAACTTGACACAGCCATTAAATGACCATTGGCCCACTGACCTTGACTGACCTGGGAGCCTAGCATGCGTAGTTTTGCCGTAAGGATAATGGTTGGTTTGCATGCTGTCAGTAAATGGACTCAGGGTAGAATATACAGATTCAGTACCTATAAAAAAATTATATTAGATGATTTATACCTAAAATCGTGTTACTGAGTCGAGTTACTACCATCATAGTGTAGATCATGCAGCTATAACCAAATATTTTGCCGTGCTGAACAAAGCAACTGTACCTCTAGCGTATATTACCGCAATAACACTTGTGGTAGGTATGAGAATATATCTAAGACCGTAAGCTAGATCAGCCATAATTTAATGTTTTGCCATCGTCATTGATAGTGTATGTATTAAAAGAGGTAGATATCGTTCTAGCACGCAAAAACTGAGGCAGCGACTTTAAGACAATTGTCGTAATTTGATTCAGTCACATATCACTTTCTAAATATAGCTATCTCCTTCTGTTTCACGTGTTCCGTATTATCTATTGCATTCGTTGTTAAAAGCTATGTATATGCTAAGCTTAGAACGTGTAGGTAGGTAACAGCGGATCAAATTTAGATTTCAAACAATATGAAGGTACCGCACCTTCACATAAATATCATTGGCCGTCGTACACAAAACAACTATACCTATTGCATAGAGATATTACCGCAATAACACTTGTGATAAGGTCAGTTGTTTGCTACCTTTGCGACAAAGATCCGCATGCTAGCCCTTCTGGTACAACGGCATACGACTCGTACAGATGAGGCTAGGAGTAGAGAACTATGGTGAAAGTTATGTTACTCGTGCCTCGAATGATCATTTCTGTGCACTGAGCCAAGATATCAGCGTTTTCTACAAATAAAATACAGTCAAAACCATGTCATCCTAAAATATTAGACACGAAAAGTTTTGTCTCATGTAGAAAATTTTCTCTAATATATCCTCTCTCTCTTACTCTCATATCGTATTTTATAAGCAAATATTGCTGGGGCACGAGCTCCTTAGATGATTACGATACTGACACGTATTTACTGAGTGTTATATCGTCTTAAATCCACTTCTCCGCTTCTGCTCACTATTGCGTTGAAAGATGTGGTTAAGCTTCTGGAGTGGAAGGATATAGCGTCAACATAAATGGCGAGTACATCACTCACCTTCGTTTTGCCGACGACATAGTGGTTATGGCAGAATCGCTGGAAGACCTAGGCACGATGCTCAGAGACCTAAGCAGAGTTTCCTAAGGGGTTGGCCTTAAACTGAATATGGATAAAACGAAGGTAATGTTCAATGTCCATGTCGCGCTAATACTATGTGTATTACTAGGGCAAGTAGTCCAGTTAGGTAATGCCAACTTTGAGAAAGAGGTTAACCGAAGAGTCCAGCTAAGTTGGGCAGCGTTCGGAAAACTACGCAACATCTGTTCGTCCAAAATACCTCAGTGCCTAAAGACGTAAGTCTATAATCAATGTGCCAGTGATGACTTATGGTACATAAACGTGGTTTCTTACTGTTGGCCACTTAAACAAGCTCAGAGCCGCTCAGCGATCTATGGAAAGAGCTATGTTTGGTTTTTCTTTGCAGAATTTCGCCGCAGAACCAGTTACCGACATAGCTCAAACAGTTAGCAAGCTGAAGTGGCAATGGGCGGGCCACATCGCTCGTCGAACCGATAACCGATAGGGAAGAAAGGTTTTGGAGTGCCGACTACGGATCGGAAGACGTCTTTCGTCTTCGAAAACGAACGATATCGTCTCATGCATTAGCTCAAAGGCAAGTCTCTCAGCATGCTATGGAAATACCTATTGTCATATCATGGTGTGATCAGAATGTGGAAATGCGCAGAAAAACTAGAGTAACCGACGTTTAGCAAGATGAAATAGACAGGCTACGCGGCTCGTAAGCCCGAACGACAAGAAAAGTGAAAGGTTCTAGAGAAGAGAACGCGGCCAGGTAAAGGCACTGTGGGACGACCACCCACGAGGCGGATTAACTTATTTAGGGCCGCAGAAAGTCGTTGGTATATAAAGCTCAGACCTATTGGTTTTGAACACCCAATGTGAAAGCCTTTGTCCAGCAGTGTATTTACAACGGTTGCTATGATGGAAAGGCTTCAGCACAAGTATTTTATTTTTAGTGTTTCGCTATAAGCTCGTGTGGCGGGCCTGCACTATACGCCGGTTTTTAGTATTCAAATTTGCGAATATTGAGGTTCACAATATTCGAAGTATTCGCGGTTTTTGAATACTTAGCTTATTTTTAATAAATATATTTTAAGCTACTTTTATTAAAATCTTTAAAAAGTAGGCAAAACTTAACAAACATAAATATTTTTCACAATACAATACACATTTGAAAACCGGCAATCTTATGAGGAATATTTTGATCATTAAAACGACTTCATAACAAGTACTCTGGAACAGTCAGAAATTTACTCTATAACACTTTTATCTAAAACAAAGCATATTTTTTTTTTTAAATAAACGATATTAATTATTAGTAAGTATTATTAATTATAAATATTTAGTACGTCAACAATGTAAAATGCAATGTAGTTATGCTTTTTATTAAAGGAAATTTTTTAATCCAATCAATCATCGCGTTGTTTTTTTTTTTCAGTATCACAAAATTACAAAAGGTAATATTCAAACGTTGCATTACTTTGTCTCACGCTCGCAGCAAAAAACGATTTTTCCCACTGTTTTTGTACAGGAAGCCCCACATTTTTGGTGCTGGAGAGGTAAAAAATAAATTATGCAAAATTAAAGCACTGCCAACATGGCCTGCCATAATCAGGTACAGCAACAAGCACCCCTTACACTTGGAATTCTTTCGTTCGGATATATTTAGTATAACATTTCATTATACGAAAAACGGGATTACTTAAGCTGTTACTATTCGAAATTCGAATAGAAAAAATAGTGGAATACTAGAATAAAACGAATACTCGAATCGCATGCCCTACTCGTGAGATGCCTTCTGTACGTTATTTTAGGTACTTTATCGTCGGTAAGTACACAAATGTATCAACATTCAACCTTGGCAAATATTCATAGCATTTTATTCATTTAGCATTGAAATTCTGAAAACAGTATAGATCTACTTCTAAATTCACATCAATATGTGTAGATCTAACTCTCATTCCGAGCTACACCGCGGTTGGATTAAAATTAACTTAATCTGAAAACCCATCCACCGATATTCCACTCAATGTGATGTGCAAAAAAAAAATAGACAAGAGTTGATTACACATATAAAGATACCCTTAAAAATTTAAATCCCTATATTTTCCATGCTCTTCGAGATGGTAAAAGGGGTTTTCTGTTATTGTGGAACCATAGTAAATAAATTGCCTTCGTTATCTTTTATATTAGACGCCGATACTAGACCCAATTATTGCCTCCGTTATCTCTTAGCATCTCTGCGCATACCCAGAGTAGTCATTAGGTGGCAACTTAATAGAAGACGCGCCGATGCCAGACCTAATTAATTGCCTCCGTTATCTTTAAGCTATATGCCGTTGCCTACTCTTGAGTCTTAATGACCAGTGCCAATCGAATACACTAGAACGCATCCAGTCCAGCAACTAACATGTCAGTCGTGAAAAACAGAAGGATTTACCGTACCACGATATGATCGGTATTGCCTCTTTTGTTTAAAACCGAAGCAAAGTGACTGCATAATGGATTAACTGTGAGCCAAGCTACCATCAGTCTTTTTTAGTGGTGGGAAATTCAAAGACTTAAGCTAACAACTTGAAACCACGACTTTCAGAGCAGCAGAATAGTATAGTAGAAGAGTGGGTAGGTTGCAAATAGCTCACTGCCATTTTGCTCAGACAGCTGCCTTTTACTGAACCTGGAACGGGCTGGGTATGTGACCTAGTGGCATTTTTTTTTCTTAGATTCTCCGTAATTCGGTGTAGTTTATATATATATTTGGTTAAATGGGGTTAAGTTCTCGAATAAATAAATACGAGAGATCTACGCCATTTAGTGTCGAGCGCAACGATTTGTCTATCTTACCGAATAATTTTGTGTCAAGATGTCAGAAATCATTGTCAATGAACTACTGCGATAATGTAAAGAAATATGTTTTTCATATCAATATTTACTTCATACTTCAACTAGGTACCTCTGTATTCCGGTACAAACTCGTAAATCGATTTTAGTAATAATGTGAGATTCGCCATTTTGTGTTGACAGGATCAATTTAACTGAGATTATAGATAACTGAATCTAAACACTGATTACGGTTCCGTAGTATGAAAATCAATGCGGATATCTAAACAACCGATATATTTGTTGGACGGATGGACAAGACGAAACTACAAGGGATCCATTTTAAGGGTTCCGTACCCAGAGGGTAAAAAACAGGACCCTATTAGTAAGACTCCACTGTCCGTCCGTCCGTCCGTCTGCCACCAGGCTGTATCTCATGAACCGTGATAGTTAGACAGTTGAAATTTTTACAGAAGATGTATTTCTGTTGCCGCTATAACAAGAAACACTAAAAAACAGAACACAGTAAATATTTAAAGGGGCTCCCATATAACAAACATGATTTTTTGCTCGATATTGATAACAGCAACAGGTAGACGCTTGAAATATTCACAAAAATATTTAATTAAATTAAATTCCCATACAACAAACGTTTTTTTTCTGCCGTTTTTATAGATAATGGTATGGATTCTTCGTGCGCGAGTCCCACTCGCACTTGGCGTTGACTTAAAAGTAGAGTAGGTAATACGTACATAATACTGACAGTATCTGAGGCTATTTTAAAGCACTGAATAAATTCCAAACATTTAAATGACAGGTTTTCCCAGACGAAATTAAAAAAAAAAATTGTTCTAAAATAAAGAGTAGATGGCGTTGACTCGACAAGGCACATTTTGTTTTAAATATATGGTATAATTATCTTCTGTGTAACGTTGTGATGTGTGTTGTTGTGTTGTGTGTTGTTTTCTTTGCTTGGGTACTCTTTGCTATAAAGTTTACCTCTGTGCTGGCAACTCTTATTCGTTATTTTCTTACTTTGTTTATGACGATGAGCAAGAATTGCGTATCATGGTCTGTAACAGACCTAAAACAAGAGCTACGGAAGCGCAGCGCGAAAGTTACAGGAAAAAAAGCGGTGCTTGTCTAGAGGTATTAGAAAATATGGTATTAATTTTATTGGAATAGTAAAATTCAAATAAATTGTAAAAAATAAAGTGCAAGCCCTTACTGAGAGACAAACATTGGCACCGTTTAGGCACGGAACTCTAAAAAAGTTGGCTGGCTTAAACAAATATTTAGCAAGTATTTTTGTTCACGCATTTGTAGGTGTAGGAGAACTTAATACAAGCTGACTCAAGTGTAAGTTCGACGAACACTTAAAGGTAATTGGCACATAGATTCTTTAGTGTTTATTTAGGTTACAAGGAAACCAGGTTAAAAGACAATGGAATGATTTTACGCATACGATGACACTCACTTTAATTTAACTTGGTTAAAATATGTTTATGTACATATGAATATAGGTAATCACGTTTTTAATCACCAGGAGGGAAATTTAATGTGGGAGATGGATAGCCTCTTCGGCAAAGACTTCCAGTTAGTGAGGTCAGTATTAGGATAACTTACTTTGTAAAGGTCATGTCACTGGAAGCGAGGATGTCAGGGAGAGATGCCCACAGCGTCCGGTGCAGGTCTCTGACGGGCGCTCCCCACCAGCTGGCGTGCCAGTACCTCACTGTTGAGGATATACAGCACGTTACACCTGCCAAAAAGTAAATTATAATTATATTCCCTTACAAAGGTAGGTAATTAAATGGAAACTTCAACTCAGCGTGTACGTTATGTTTAATAATATATATAAATAAAAGTCACATACATACAAAAAAAAAATCAGCCCAAAATTAGCGCGATTATCGTAACCAGATTACCCCTCTGAAATTTCAATCGCAAAATCGTACAGCGATCGAGGACTATGGAAATTGTAAGATAAAAAAAAGCGCTCAATCGTTACGTATGTAAGTTCAGTAATTGGACTAATCCTAATTGCAAATTCGATCGAGCTGTTGTCCTGATCTAGAGTACCAAGATGCATACTTATCGGTAACCGCAGCGATTAAAATTTGGTTTCAAGAGTAGCGAGTGTTGGACTTTTATCGCTACTATAGGCATAATATATGTATATGTAGTCAACAGAACACTAAAAATACCATATGTTTTACATAAAAAAAAATACATCCAAATACGTTACAAGCAGGTACATAATATGTTGCACATACAAAACATCACCATAAAATGATTCCTACGTTGATTAAGGCGGCATACGGATGTTTGTGTGGATTGCGTAGACATGCCTATCTTCAAAATAATTTCAAAAAAAGTCCATTATCAGAAATGCCTATCAACTAATTGTTAGCAATTAGTTATGATTGATACAAAACTATCATTCGAATAATGTCATAATTGTCTTGTTTCTAATTGTGCAGTTTTATCAGTTAGCAAACCAGTTTATCGAATTGTGTCATGGGCGAAATGGCGCCACAAGTATTAAGACATTTAGTACCTTCATTGGTAATGTAAACATAACATGTTACAACACAAGTCATAATTCGAAATTCTTTCCAGTGTTATTGCCAATAGCTAGTGGCAGTTCAAATGTACCAAAAAAGACAAGCCTGCTTCACTAGCAGAAGTGGACACCGAAGGTTGGACCAAGAAAGCTGAAAACGTACGATCCGTAACAAAACGTATTATAAGCTACATTACCAACTTCCTCTTTTGATATGTCACGCTTTGTAACTTAACTAAGTAACGAAATATCGTAAAGTACACATATAGACGATTATTAAATGAATCAGTGTTCTTCTTTCTAAAGGCCATATACTTAACTTAACTAAGTAACGAAATATCGTAAAGTACACATATAGACGATTATTAAATGAATCAGTGTTCTTCTTTCTAAAGGCCATATACTTAACTTAACTAAGTAACGAAATATCGTAAAGTACACATATAGACGATTATTAAATGAATCAATACTGGTTTCTGTCAGGGTCGGTTACTGACAGACGAATATACTTGCTGGTTTTTACACAAAGTGATTGCTGACATTTACAACCAAAATGAACGCAAGCCTAATGGAAACCAGACCTTATCTTAGACAAGTAGACCGAAGGCCTTTGGTCAATAAAACTATGGAAATTGGCCGGTAGAGTCTATTTTATGAATAACAAAATTAACAGAGTTTCAAATAAAGGGGCCAAAAAGGAAAAGAAACGTAGTATGGAATAGGTATATTTTGTAAATAAAACTATGAAAGCTAGTGTATCTATAAATTTTCAGTTGCAAATAATTACTGTACGATAGTTTGCACGAGAGTTCATCATTGTCATCCCTCAACGGGTGAAAAGGGCTAAAAACCCTTATCTTATACCATAAATTTTCAGTAATAAAAAGGAATAATTAAATAAAACATACGGTAATCAGATTCCTTAAAAAAAATTCACTAAATAACCACTTTCTCAAGGTCTTTGAAGTTAGCATACCATTTTCAGTCAAAAGCAAAATAAAGTATAGCAAAATTTGCCGTTGAGCTATTTAAAAAAACCCATTGAAGTGAAGTTAGGTGGTCCTATGCAAAATGTAACACGCAAGGCTAATACGGATTTCGAAGTCAGCCTGATACGGACCTGCAATGTCGGTGAAAATCTATACTAATATATAAAGCTGAAGAGTTTGTTTGTTTGAACGCGCTAATCTCAGGAACTACTGGTCGGATATAAAAATTCTTTCAGTGTTGGATAGCCCATTTATCGAGGAAGGTTATAGGCTTATATATCATCACGGTAACACAAATAGGAGCGGAGCACTAATGAAAAATGTTTCAAAATCGGGGTGTTTTTATCCTTTTGAGAGCTTCCGCTGCGTAAACGGTTAGAGTTTTGCAAAAATCATGTATGACAGAATTGTTCCTCTATAAAAGTTCTAAAAAAAAGTCCGAGATAGCATATGTCTATATTTTAAGGTTGGCTCACTATAGTCTTTTTTATGCTAACCATATATTTGTTCTAAAATAATGCATTATTTGTGAAGGTGTTTTTATAAACATGATATTAATCTTTATTCAAATAAATACGTTGTTCATCACAAGCATTTAATTTAAAACAAAATTTGCCTGTTCATCATTCGATTTCAATGAATATCTAAGGAGATATCGCAGTTTTAAAATAACGTGGCAGCAAAATAATTATCAAGTATTGCGCGCGCATTTATGATGTGCGAGGCCGGCGGGCAGTCATGAGGGGAAGGGCGGTACGTATTATTTAAAAATATTTTACCTTCTGTGTTTTTTTTATAATTGAGTAGTTGCCGTAAGAATCCTATGCCGATAACCAAATTTAGGGCGGGCGAAGCCGCTGGCAAAAGCTAGTTTATGATAAAATGTTATTACCTTGCAAATCCGCTAAAAACAATTCAGTAGCACTAACGTACATACAGAAATACACCATGTTGTTAACAACAACAACAAAAACAAAAGGCTGCAAATTTGCCGTTTTTTATCGGTTTGCCGTAAAGCTATTTTTTTAAAAAGCCATGGCCGGAATATTTCATCATTCCATACTTTGATGGAAGTAAGCCGACCTATAATAATTTTAGAAGATAACAGTTGGTGCCGCAGTTGATATCGCAGGACTCTGGAGGGACAGACATAGACAATTTTGTATCTCGATCAATTAAAGTAATTCCGTAAGAATTAAGACCATCACAGCGATTAGCCAGTTCAATGCACGGAAAGCAACGGGCAAGAGCTAGTTTATACTGCAATAGCTAAGTTATTCACGTAATGCAGTAAACAACCCCGATTCGGCACACACAGCTACCATATCTGTCGAAAATACAACTGCGTTTGACCCACACCTTTGAACTGAACCGCGGGATTGTTTGTTTGTTACATGTACTCATACGTTATATTAAGATTCTTTTCGAGGACAGGCTAATGTTGATTTCTTTCATCTTTAGTCCGCTAAACATTAGTGTAGCCGCAACTCCTTGGCTAAAAATGAAACAGCAAATACTGTAGTCCTTCCTTGGCAGGGAGCTCATTCCACAACACAAGCTTTTGCGGGAGGAATTTTCTCTGAAACAGCACTGTACGTGACTATTTCGGTGCAAAAGTGTGAAAATGAATACCATGCCGATGGCGAGCCGTGCGATGGTATCATCATCAGAATACATTCCATTGTACAAGCGGTAGAACACACACAGGGAGGCAAAGTCTCTCCTCAAACTTAAGGGTTCGATACGGCAAGTGAGTTTGGGATCGTCGATAATTCTCACAGCCCGTCGTTGAACCCAGTCAAAAGGGCGAAGCTGGTATCTGGGTGCACCCGCCCAAAGATGGCAGCAGTACTTCATATGGGGCCGAACTTGCGACTTGTAAAGCAGCAACTTCTGCCGCGACGTGAAGTACTGCCTCGCTCTGTTGGGTACACCTAGTTTTATGCACTAACTGAGAGCACGAATATGTATAAGGACAAGTACGCGATCGAGCAGTCAAGTGACCCATACTATGATTGTTCCGTCTTAGACACGCCTATGTTACCCATAGGTATCATGACCAACAAAGTCGTATTCTTAACAATAATGAGGAATTCGGATCACAGTTTATTGATCTTCAAGACACTAAAGAAAGGTGGCAAGAAGCGCAGCGATAAGTTATGTTGTGATCAGCTTGTGATTTGTGTGAAGTTATTGGATTCTTGAAGGGTCGGCAACGCGCGAGTGTTTAGCGGCCGGCGAAATGCTAGAAATTAATTGAACCCGTGCTGTTGATGAAAGAAATCAACATTAGCCTGTTAACTTTCCAGCTAATCTTAAGTTGATTTTCACGTATACCTTTAGCCGTAACATAAAACATTTTTTTACCTTCCTTGGCGCCAATAATATTGGTACCATAGTAACAGCTGGTGGTAGCCCAATATACAAGAATACAGATAGGACAACCGGAAGTAGCCAATAGGTTTCGATCAGGCACGCGCGTCATCAGTTAAGTAATTCTTATGGGATGGGATGGGAAAGGCCAGTTTATTATTGAAGCCTACTATACCTAGCCTATTATATAATAATACCTCTAGCCTAGCCGTTTCGGGTCTTAACGAACATACAGACTGACCACAAAGCATTTTTTTTTATTCAAACCAGAAATATTTGCATTATAAGTATATTTAAATATCCGATAATTTAGATAGCAAAACAGCTAATAGGATGGCAATTTAACAGGGAAAATGAAAAAAATGATTATAAATTAACTTTGATTACGACCAAATGGTTGGTGTATTTTACTTTATTAATTAGTAAACTACCGCAGCTGTTTCCCCTTATCTTAAGTTACCCGTTAACTTTGCAATGTACCCATATAACTATGAGAAATAATGTACAAAGCTGTACTATTTTTATATCGGTAAAGTAATTTTTTAATTTACTAAAAAAAGCTGAATTTTTATTTCGGTAAAGTGATTTTTGAATTTACTAAACAAATAATTATATGTAATACCTATACATCCCATACCTAAAAACTTATCTCCTTTTCACGGTTCCCTACCAAAATGGTTACAAAAAACCGGTAATGGTGAGACTTTGTTGTCTGTCCGTCTGTATGTATCAGGTGTTTTTCTTATCACCTATAAATGCTATGGCGCAGTTTTAGAGCTTGCTGATGGAAATCATTTGATCTGAAAGTGGATTTGCTACGGAAAATGTCGATGGGCTCAGATAGTCTATTTAATGGATTTTTTAAGAAAATGTACAAAAAGGGACCCTTGTCTAGGGACATTACTAATTAATAGTGTAACATTAACAGGGGACATAAAGCCAGACAAATTCTACATTCAACGCGGAATATAGACGCAGTATGGACAAAAAGCATTAAATATTAATTATTCGGGGTTATATTATTTGTATTGCAATATCCTAATATAACAATAAACCTACTTTACCTAGTCCTATAAATTAAATCGGAAATTGGCAAAAACTAAAGGTAACTTTGTTATTTTTTTGTAAGAAAATTTTATTAAATTATGTTTTTGCTCATATCAGAATTGGGAATAACAATTAACGTTTTTTTGGGTTCCGTATCCAAGGGGTGAAAAACGGGACCCTATTACTAAGACTCCGCTTTTTCAAATAAGATGTATTTCTGTTGCCGCTATAACAATAAATACTAAAAACTAGAATAAAACAAATATTTGAGGGGGATTCCATACAACAAACGTGATTTTTTAGCCTTTTTAATAGATAATGGTACGGAACCCTTCGTGCGCGAGTCCGACTCGCACTTGGCCGATGTTTTTATTATTATTATTGATACTTGATTTACTGACTCGAAATTTAATTCTTCTATAGGCAATTTACCTTCATACACCTTCTTTTCGTTATTATGTTAACGTTACCGAGGTAACTAAATATTTTCCTATAAAAGACTTGTCCCGAATTAGTATGGAGACTGGAATTTTATTTCCAAGTAAATTTATCCAGCGTCAACTTTTGTATTAAGGTAAAGCCTAGGGTAAAGAAGAATAATAATAATAATAGATCTGCATTAAAAATAAAATTGATTTTCAAAAATGTATGATTTTATTCATAGTCAATTATCAGCACAGGCAACATTTTAAGTAAAAAGATGAAAAAAATAGTAATATGTACATGTAAGCTGTCAAATTTTATGGTATAGGGCACTGACCATTAGCCCATGAGCTAAAAGACAATCGCTCCGTTTCGCAATTTTACGTTCCGTTCTACGTTAAATTTTTTTAAACGATTTTCTGTGAACTGCAAACTGCAACTGTGGCACAAAAAAAAATTATTTTATTTTAGAATTTAAGTGCTCTTTAAAATAAATCTTCTAATAAGCTGGTTAATTCTTTAATTTATTTTAGTACCCAGATGGAACAACTATTTTAAAGGTATTGTTTACCTACTCTGGAACAGAACGAAAATATACTAATGTGTATAACGTTAATAATGCGAACTTATAAAAACAAATGATAGAAACACGTTACTAACTGAATAAATTAAAAAACCGGCCCTGTGCGAGTTGGAGTCGCGCACCGAGGGTTCCGTACCTACCACTATTTATGTAATCTACAAACACAAACAAAAATATTTTTATATTTGAGTTGATTGAATGAAAGGTAAATTGCGGTTTACGATTTATGACGTATTAAAAACAAACTGCTTACTAGATCGCGTTGAAACCAATTTTCGGTGGAAGTTTGCATGGTAATGTACATCATATATTTTTTTTAAGTTTTATCATTCTCTTATTTTAGAAGTTGCCAGGGGGGGGGGGGGCACACATTTTACCACTTTGGAAGTGTCTGTCGCGCAATACTTATATATTTTTAGTTGTTGATGAAATGGGTTGTAATTTTTATTCTGTTGTAATAGGTTGTGCTAATATTTGATAATAATGGGCTTAGTGTTCTTCTTTAAAATTAGAAATGTATTATAATGGATAAATGAAGCACAGATTTAATACTTAAGTGTACTCTGCACGTTGACGCAAAAGCGACAGCTACTGCCGACGACTTGGCAGAATATTAAATGAATTTTGTGTTGAGAAGTAAATAAATAAATTTAAAAAAAATTACTTGACTATTATTTACAGTTTAAAATATTACTTATATTATGTTCTAGGTAATACCTAGGTATTAATTTAATTATGCATCACCTACCTTTTTTGGTGTGCATTAGGTATAGTACATTACATTACTGCCGCGACCCGCAAACGATCGTCAGTATGCGGACCAAGGCATAGCCGAGGCACGCCTCACAGAGACAATACAAGCCAAGGCTTGTATAGAGCTTTTTCGGGAGACCGGAGACAAAGCTTGGTCTCAGAGGTGTTGTATGTGTGTGAGTTAGCAGATCAAAAATAAGTAGAGTTTTATTTGCATCAAACATAGTTCTACAGTTCCTGATAAATTTAGACTATAGTTCTTGTTATTTAAGAGGGTTCCTGACGTCCACCAGCGCCGCCAATTAATATTTTTATTTTCCTCTTTGTGCAAAGCGAATTTCACAAATATGCTTCTAGAGAAATATGTAACCAGTTATAAACTATTTTATTTACATTTGGTACTGTTTCTAGGATAAAACTGGAAGTTGTAGATAGCACTTCTGCTAAAAGTGGCCGTTTTTAGCAGATATGCTATCTACAACTCGCAGTTTTATCCTAGAAACATAACAATACATTGTTAAAATAGCTTAAAACTGGTTACATATTTCTGTAGACGCACGTTTTTGAAATTTGATTTGCCCAAAGAGCAAAATAAATATATCAATTGGCGGCGCTAGTGGACGTCAGGGACCCTTTTAATGCAGAGAAACAGACATTGAAAAAAATATCTGTTAACTTGTAAGCAGATTCTGCTGCATTCTCACAGCAGATCATTTTGAAAATTATGTTTCTTTTCGTTAAACAAATTATTGATCGTTTTTTTATAGAACTGTAGATCTCATCGCAATACACAATTGTCAAAAGAACAAAAAAATCAAAAAGAATGATCAACGGTGCAAAGTTAGCAGATCATTTTTTCTATAACACTTTTTTGAAGTGAAAGCTTCTTTAGCGGCGTTGTGCACTTTTTTTGGTATGGCGAAAAAAAGTTTAACTCGCGTCAGGTCACGTGTCCAGATCGAAAATTGATAAACTCGCGTCAGACTGATCGTCAGACGGAAACCATAATGCCACGCTATAAAAATTCGCAAGACGGAAACCATAATGCCACGCCTATTATAATTTTGAAGTGAAAACGTCTTTAGCGGCTTTGTGCACTTTTTTGTAATGGGTAAAAAGTGTTTAACTCTATAGGACGAATAAAAAGTAAGAGTGCGGATTACACATGTTAATATGTTTATCCAGGTTGTATGTTTTTGAAATGAAAACTTCAAAAAAGGACAATTCATTGAATAATCGTAAAACAGAACTCGCGTCAGATTAATTTACATTAGGTTAGTTTTTTATTTTAAGTATATGGCGGTTATGAGTAGTACAGGGAGGTTGGATATGGGATTTTAATTCTATGACAGATTGAGATGTTAAATATACTACGTCAAAAAAGTAAATAAACAAACATTATTATTTATAATAATGAAAGTGCGGATTACACATGTTAAAATGTGATACGATACGATACAAGGTGAGATAAAAGTAATTGTTGAGCATAGAAGGTATATTTATGTGTTGACGTGCTAATAGGTGATTTTATAGGAAAATAAATAAACAATCTTTATTTATTATGTTAGTTTGTGTCAAAGAAAATAGTCGACAGTTAGAGGAGTGAGAGACGTGTGATAGGATAGAGAGGCAGTTCCATAGTAGCAGTGGCATAGTAATATATTACGTTTAATATATTTTATTACATTATTGAGAAATATAGGTAGGATATTGCTCAAAAATATACAATGGGTATACACAAGACATGTCTTGTGACATATTTGAGTGTTAAGCGCGATTTGTGTGTAAAGGTTTTCACTTCTGCCGGCACTCCCGGAGTGCAACCCGTTTTTTTGCAATAAATAATAAGAACTATTGTTTTAATTTAACAGGAACTAGAACTTCATTTAATTTTTGATCTGCTAGGATTTAATCTGCTAACTTCACACACATAGGTGTTGGACCACCTGTCAGCAGTGTCAAAACTAATAGTGTGGTTTTATGTGTCAAAAATGATTGTTATGATATTATTATGAAGAAAAAAAAGAAGAGATACCTACCGCGAAGCGTTGTGGTTAGGCCGAATGTATATTTCGGTAATAGGAATCATATCGAAAAACAAATTTAAAAAGTGTTACAAAAAGGTATCACTAACAAAAAGTAACATATTAGCGTATCGATTTTTGACTCAGGTTACGGTAAAATTATGATATAACATTAACATCGAATAAAATACTTACGGTAAAACCAGTCTCATTGCAAATTTGAGATATATTGTAACCCATAATATTTTTAGCAAAGAAATTAATTAAAAACACAAAATAACCTTATCAACACAAGCACATACAGTAACTCATCCACAACGACAAAAAAATGGATACTTAAGTAATTACCGCATCTAACTTAATAGCTAAATGAAAACACCAAAAAACCTTGTCAGCACATACCCCCAGAAACAAATCGGCAACGAACGAGAATCATTAAATGTCTACCTACTTAGTATCCGCATCTAACTTAATAGCTATTAGAAAATTGGTCTAAGCTGTTTAACGAAACAAAATATTCATAATTCGTAAAATGTAACAAAAACAAAGAGAAAGGCATAAAGCTGAGATTCGAATCCACAATCACTGAGTACACGAATCAAGATCTGATACGTCTATCCACTAGGCTACGGATACGATAACTTTCTTATTGAAATTATTATATACAATATTAAATGAAACTAATATTACTCAGGTTCTACAAGACATATTACTTTATTTCTTTAAGTGTATGAGTGACTACGCTTCGCTGCCATTCTATTTTGTTTTGCAATTCTATATGCGGTTCTGCAACTGACCATACATTATAATTTACAGGTTTTCAGAAAAATTTGGATGAATCTGCTATTGTCCATATGTTAAACCCTGGTCAATCAAAAACCTTTGAAGAATATGCGGACATAGTTTTTATTCCTTTCATTTGGAGAGAGCTATCAAACTCGACAAAGCTAGACATCGTGTGGGATAAATATGGCGGAAACAGTTTAAAAAATATACCACGACAAAAACGTGGTACTCGTGATCGTACACGGGTGAACCTCAACACCAAAATCCCTAAGAGCTGGGCTAACTTTCTGGATGGGGTCAATAAACAAGAGCTCCATTACAAATGGTGATCTTGTACTAAGCAACAAAGACCGAGCCAAACCTATTTAGCAGCCGTGTAACCACAAAAAGGGAGACACGGGGATCATGGGTCACGTCTTCGATGCTATAGCACAGGGACACACCTGTATATTAATACGATCGGTCGACACTGATGTGTTGATTTTGGCAGTTTGTTTAAACATCCTCAACTGGAAATAAATATCGGTTTCTCTCTTGCCACGCGATTGCATCCTCATTTGGTACAAAATTGTTACAAATATAGTATGTTTGCAGCCTCATACGCCCCACTGCTGGGGCACGGCCTACTCTCACCGTAGGCGACGGCAATTTGGGCAATAGCCCACACGCGAGCTCAGTGCGGATTGTGGACTTCACATACGTCTTTTTTTTGACGTATGCAGTTTTCCTCACGATTTTTTCCTTCACCGAAAAGTCAGTAGTGTGAATATTCAATTTACTTGAGAAATTAAGAAAAAGTCTCATTGGTAGTCATTTGAACCTCCGCCCCTCAGAACGGGAGCCAGACAGTTACCACTCTGCCACTACCGACCGAATATAGGATGTACCGTAATTAAGGTCCTCATAATGTTAGCATCTTATATAGGTCCTGCCAAGGCAAATGTACTGCCCCTATTTCACGCATTTACTGAATGCGACACTATTATGTCTGCGGTCCTCGGAAGAGGCAAAAAGACTGCTTTCGACGCTTGGAATGCCTACCCGGAGTTGACGAGTGCTCTTCAAGTGTTGATGTTGTCTGGAAGTATAAATGACGATACCCTGTCTATTATACAGAAGTATGTGGTAACTGTATACGACAGGCAAGTCTCTTTGAAATCTTATCTTTTTCAAACTACGAGTAATTAACACTCGTGTCTACATAAATATGTAATTATAAGTGCTCACATCTTTGATTTAGGTCCAGCAGATTTACAACTGTAAACGAATGTAGGAAACATTTGTTTAATAAAAAGGATCGTCAGTTAGAGCGCATACCACCTACTAAAGATGCTCTCCATCAACACTTGAAAAGGGCTGTATATCAAGGAGTGTTTGGGTGGATCAAACGGCAGCTCAACAAAATTTACCGAATCCCGATGACTGGGGATGGATGAAAATCGATAATGTCTGGGTGCCGCACTGGACAACTGCACCTAATGCTGCCCGTGCTTGTTTAGAGCTAGTACGATGCAAGTGCAAACAAAAATGCAGTAACAGGTGCAGTTATTTAAAACAAGGATTGAGCTGCACTGCTCTATGTGTATGCACAAAACATTAAATAAATTAAGGATTTTCAAATATTTATATTATATATGTTATTTCAGTCGAGTCTTTTCTTCAACTATAATATCTATTAAAAATATATTAAGTATTACAACTAAATTTACTATATCAAAATAATGTAAAACTCTAATCAGATTTTTTTTAAATTTTACCACTCACCTTCTAGTCTATCGCGTCTCTTGACTTCGATGTTGCGTAGCGTTCCGGTTTTATTTTGAGCATAATGTATGTAATAAGTATATATGTTATATATTTTCTTAAACTAGAAGAGCAATGTAAGTCCCCGGTTTATTTTTATTTTTATGATAATTAACCAGTTTCAAAGTGACACGTAACCAAACCAAAAAATAACACTGTTGACTTTTAGTTTTCTTAAAAAAAAATATATGTTTAATATAAAGGTATTAAAAAATTTCCTTAATCTCAATGCCACATTCTTTATTAATACGAAAATGACACCAAAGACGGACTTTGGTAAAATCACGACGCATTAACGATGACTTATTGACTTAAGGCGCTCGCTGCCGTTCGTAAGGTATTATAAAATTATCAAATATGAATTTCTCATCCTTGATTTATACGAAAATGACACCAAAGACGGCCCCTGGTGCAATCTCGGATCAGACGATTTTTTTGTTTGCGGAGCGGCGAGAGCGTACTTCAACCACCCCCCGTCCCCGCCCACGTTTGTGGAACTGTTGGGGACCCGGCTTAATCTAATCATTTTGATCTAAGTTACACCTGTACTAAGTTTCATGCTTTAGTCACAATCTGAATGGTCTCCATACAAGAGCTGGCATTAGGACCCGTATTATTAAAGTTACTTAAAGTAAAACAATCAAGCTTCTAAGTCAATGCAAAAAAAAAATATTCGTAAAATAAGTTTGTAAGGAACCCCTGGTGCACAAGTCAGACTCGCACTTGGCCGGTTTTTTGACCTTCGGGTCAGAAAAGTTTGTTGCACTGTGCTAGCTGCTAATGATCGTACGTAGGTAGTTGTACATAGCACCATAGTATACTTGTATTATTTAGAAATAATTTATTATAGGTACTTATAGCTTGTAATACAAGTCTTTTGACTGCAGGTAATATTTTATTAAAAAAATACTAATAAATATTAATATAATAAGGAAACTTCATTTGTATAATTTAAGGGGTTTATTAAGGTGATGGCAAACCCAAACGAGTTTAGTTAGCAAGAATCTGATTAATTTTGTTACAGTCCTGAGTACACTTTGAGACGTTAAAAAATATATGTTATAGTTCAAACCTTAATTAAGTGGATTTGCTAATATTATAATAATTTGGATATTAAAACAGCTACAAAAAAATAACTCTGATACTTTCTTCTTCTTCATTCAAATTGCTTGGAAAACTAAGATTGACATTGTCTTAAAATATATATTAATATGACCAAGTAAATTTTCAAATTTTATTGTTCTAAATCAATATTTCTACGTGCTAGCACCTATTCAATGTGGAACTGTGCCTTTTTGAATGCTTCAATAGCGTTATGTTTTTGTACACTGGTCGAAACGGCACGCTTTTGCTAGGGTATGCTATACTCTGAAGAGGAAACATCTCGCTGTTTTACCCCATACAAAGGTATTCCCCTGTCTTCTCCCTGGATTTTGGCACTAAAGCATTTTTTATGTATAATAGATATACACAATCACTACTGTCTGTATGTTTGGAATTGAAAAAAATATATGTTATAAAACTTGTTTTTATCTAGTGCATTACCTAAATGAGTGATTTTCATTTAATGTTTTGAATGCAATATCTATTATACCTATTACTACAATAATATCAACTATAATTTCTATTAAAAATATATTAAGTATTACAACCAAATTTACTATATCAAAATAATGTAAAATTCTTTTAAATTTTTCCACTCACCTTCTAGTCTATCGCGTCTCTTGATTTCGATGTGCGTTTTTAGAATAAGTTTATATAAAATATATATTTTCATAAAGTAAAATACCTATGCTATCTAGGTATATTTTTTTTTATCTTATAAAGTAAGAATTTTTAACGTAAGATCCGCTGAAAGAGAAAATTATTTGCAGTTATTTTCAGTTTTTAACTAAAATTTCCATTTTTGTGTACGGAAAGGTATTATAAAATTATCAAATATGAATTCCTCATCTTTCATTTATACGAAAATGACACCAAAGATAGCCCCTGGTGCAATCTCGGATCAGACGTTTTTTTTTGTTTCCGGAGCGGCGAGAGCGTACTTCAACTACCACCCGTGGGCGGAACTGGTGGGGACCCGGCTTAATCTAATAATTTTGACCTAAGCTACACCTGAACCAAGTTTCATTCTTTAGTCACAATCTGCAGGGTTCATTTCAATAGGACCCGGACTATAAGTGACCGTAGACTTTGATGTTAATTTCAACTTGATACCTCCAAGCGTTCTTGAGTAAAAGGGTCTTGGCAGACAAATTTTTTTTAATGTGTTACAACTACTTACATTCGGTTTTTTTTCATATATTTGTGATGAACTTGCTTCGTGTCAAAAAAATTAGGACAACAGCAAAAAACCCCATAGGTTTTGATTTATTTGTGAATGCCGAAATATGCGACAAAATGTCCGTTGACTTGCGTATTTTATTGCGTTGATTTAGAAGCTTGTTTCTTTTACAGCTTCGAAGGAGCTTAGTATTTGATATTAATTTAAACTTGATACCTTCATGCGTTACCGAGGAAATGGGTCTTGGCAGACAGACAACGAAGTGATCCTATAAGGGTTCCTCTTTTTCCTTTTGAGGTACTGAACCTTTAAACTCATACACTCGTCATATGGAAATGGCGTTAACTTACGACTAAACGTGAACACCCAAGGTCCGAAAAGTTTGTTTCATTGTACTTTAAGTTGCTTCAAGTGTCGAGTGAGCGTTTTGTATCTTATATCATTTGTCATTGGGGCCACAGAGTACGTTATTAAGCTAAAGCGCAAACTACAACTTACGAATCTAAAAGTTTGACGCTCGTATTTATTACTGTTTGTAGAACAAAAAAAAACAACCTTGTATGGGGACCTCCTTTTAATTTTTGTTTTTTGATTTTTTTATTATTTGTTAGGTAATTCGCCTTAATAACATATATATTGGAAAAATTTCAGCTATCTTACGATTTAAAAGATAAAATATATTCAAATTTAGTTGATTAATAATTAATTTAAAACACAACAGATCAAAAACGATATGCATATATTTCGGCAATATTGGCCGTTATGTTGACGAATGTTGACTACCGGTCCACATAATTAAATACGGTAAAAACAAACTTAATCCAAATTGGTTTCTTGAGGTCGTGGTGACGGACCACGATATGATGTTATTATGATTTAAAATATAGAGCTCTTTAATAAGTACACGCCGAGACTTGAACGATCACTCCTCAAAACGCGAGTTAAAAGCCGAGACCACCATGTGACATATACCAAATGATATAATAAAAAAACTGTCTTTATAAGAAACACAAAAAAACATTATTTATTAATTCCAACAATGAGGAATAAAAGTGAATGGATACAGGGAAAAGTAGCATGAAAGCAAAATAAAAACTGTGGATATAAGAGCATTGAGAAGTATGTGTGGTATGACTATGAATAGTTTAATATCCAACTAAATACCCTTCCCAGGGTTGTGGAGTAAAAGATATAGAGTTATGATGATTGAGAAAGGTTACGGGCCAAACGTTTAATATATCACAAATTTAGGGGGAGGGAGGTCAGACAATGTGACTAAGTCCTTCTTTTGACTGCATGTTTGGTATGAAATATTTATTTACATTAAAAATAGCGAGATATATGAAATGAATGGCCCCATGTTAGGATAGAAAAAGGTTTAGGCGATTCTACAGGTAAATGAAAAAAATGTGCGATACAAATTAATGGGGCAGAAATTAATGAAACATTTTATAGTGGTAGACCACGTCAAGGGTATGTCAGTCAAATATCTGTAAATCTTATCTATAAAAAAGAAGTTCAAAAGTACTTTAAACCAATGAAAATTTATGGAAGCATTGATACAAGTAGATGTGGCAACAGAAGTGTGATAGGATTGTAGCAAGTGGTTGCCCGCGGGAAACAGACATGGTGTATTAATTATTTTTATATTACAGTGTATCTGAATGTGGTTAGCCTTATATTAAATACTATATAACTCACCATTGTATCCTGCAGGCTCATTATCTTGAAGTTTGAATGTAAAGGGAATGTGCACCCTCTGCATGAGGAGCCGAGGAGGCGGCATGGCGGGCGCCCATGTGTTGTGTCTGCCCTCACCCACTATGCCAATCACTTCCATATTCCTGTAGCATAAGATAGCATTATATATATCTAAACAAATTATCACTGAGCACAAAAACCACACACATCATTGCTACTAATCTTAGACACTTCATACAAAAATAAATTACTAACACAACAAAACAAAAACAAATGACGTGTGTATACGCGCTAATGGATATTATTCTATATAAGCAGTAACAGGATCGTAATAGGGGCAAGCTGAGGTTGACAGTAGAAAGTGCCAGCAGTGGCCAAACTGCATGTAGTGCTATACTGTGCCTTTGGTACAAAAAAAAAAGACTCAACAAGAGGTCCAAGCTTCGACCGGTATCGCTGCGAGATTGACTCGGTCGTTACCGTCGACCAGCTTAGTGGGGAATGCAGCTACAACAGGCGTGCTGGAACAACAGTCAACCAGCGGGCCTATGATGATGGCCAACGTGATCTTGACTGGACAGCGTGGAGCACAGGAAGAGGCGACGTCTAAGGCTCCTCAAAGGGAGTCCTGGAGCGCGCTGGAGACGAAATAAAGTCAACCCAACCCATCACAACCACAACAGGTCTAAAGAAAGAACGCAAACGCGGACCCAATAAACGCGGATCACGCCATGCAGCGAATTACCCAGAACAATCGGGACCTAGGCAAAGGTACTGATGATACCTTGTCGCCCAGGGATGGGCCGAAACGCGCCAGGCTGGATCCTATACCAAGGAAGGCATCAACCAGCTATGCAGACGCGAGTAAATCGCATCTGCTAATAGCCATTGCTGCCACTCCTGCCACTGACCTGACGGTGGAACAAGCACAGGAGCTTGAACTCATTGAGGAGAGAATAATCAAAGCAGAGCGTGCTACACCAAAAAGCAACAAGCCAACATTCGCACGCATTTAGTGGAAAGCCTATCGCAGCAGAAGGTGTACTGAAAATGTAGTGGGAGAAGAACAAATCATTAACCTGGCTCAAAACTAGTGTAGCCCTACAGTCACCAATTTCGGAAACCAAACTGACTGTCGAGCGAAGCAACTCCGCACCTCGCTGTGTTTACCAAAATCGATCAGAGTGGACCTAACAAGAACCCATCCCCTACTGACCCTTGGTACAACGTCAAATCAGGATGCAACAAGCATTCCAGAATCAGAGATGGAAAAGATTCTGGTAAGAGAATAATGTGTTGCCTTCAACCAAACGAGACTAAGGTCACCGGCCAGGCACCACTATCTTCCGGCCCAAGCACTTTAGGCCTTGTCTCAACAAAACTGGCACCTATGTACATAAACACAGCTTCCATACCTAAAATAGATGCCGACAACCACACGTCTCTGATGGGGTGTCCCTACACAACAAAATTCATGGGACCCTATCAGATTAATGTGATTCAGTACAACCTCTAACACAAGCATATTGCAGCGGCTACTCTATGCATAATGCTGGTGGTTGACCAAGAGACAATAGCCCTAATCCAAGAGCCGTGGATTAGAGGAGACAATAAATGCAGTCTTTACTACACAAAAACTCAGCTCATCAACCGAGAACATGCATATACGTACCCAGATCAGTATTAGCCTGGCTACTAACCAATTTCTGTTCCAGAGACCTTACTGCTGTAAGGCTTGACTTAGGAACAGACAAACAAAGGCTAGTACTAGCATGGGGTATATATTCTTAACTAACCTATCTATAATCATACCAGACCATAGCAGATGTAACTCATACATCCAATGGACATCCAGCAGACCTTGTGTCAAACTGGCACGTCTCTGCTGAGCTAGGACCCTTCTCAATAAAAATATATGCTACATAATTCGTATAATAACAGGACACTGTTGCTAAACAAACACATTTTCAATATTGGCGTTACCAACAGTCCCCTAAGCAAGAGCTGCATGGAAGCCGAAGGTTCACGTGGTTCTACACTGCAAAAGCGTGAGTGACCAAACGGGCTTACCTTCATACAATGGCCCTTTCATTCTTAGTGCAGAAAACATAAGTCCAACTAACTAACTAGCACATAATTCTTTTTGTCACACCCATCACAAATCACACCCAATTTTTTTTTACAGTCCTATCAGCTTGCATGAAGTTGAAAAGTTTATGAAAGTAAGGTTATGTTTATGGGCTTGTTTAAGGTTTTGTTTCGGGGCATGCATTTTAGTTGGTTTGTTTGTGTTTTTCAGCTTTTGTTTTGAAATACTAAGCTAATATTTCTGGCATATATATATGGCATACATTGCTGTTTAACTATCGAGCATATTGGTGGACCTAAGAATGAAAACTGCAATGTATGATGATCATAAGTTGAAGCTAAATATGGTGAAAACATTTTTAGTTCGTCATTTTGCCACTGTTGTTGTATGACATGCATAGTCTATCTACTTAGAAGGTCATTGGATACACTATAAATCTCTGCTGTGTGACAAGTGCGGAAATCAGTAGTGGCCGGCCACAAGAAGAAGAAGAAGAACCACCTATTCATCTGAGCTGTCACATAGGACAAGAAAATAAGAATGATAGGTTCTCAAACACTGCCTCTCATTTAAAACACTCCTTGCAAGCAATGGTTCAATCTATGTATCTTTGTATAGTTAATTTTCTCCATTGTCAGTATTTTAACTTGTGAAACAAAATTAGGTAAATATTTACTTGTTGCGCATAATCTATTTTAGCATAAAAATTTCTTAAATGAATAGGAAGCAAAATTTTTAAACTAAGTATATTTTTTTTGTATGGATTTTTTGATTAATTTTTGCTTAACATGTATTAAACACACCCCGCTGTGGGCCGCCCTTGCTTCACTGCTTGGGGAAAAAAATCATAACCAAACCTAACCTAGCACCAGTATTTTAGTAGCCTTTTTTATTTTGAAATTTTTATTGTTGTAAAACTATTCTTTTCTGCCAGTTTTTGTATTTCATTTGGGTATAAGGAGATGCTTCTATATCAATTAATTTTTTTTAAGCAAAAGTAGCGTGTGTGCAATAAGTAAATATTTACCCAAAGTTCAGTTTATGCATAAGTGAAATAAACCTTAGAAAAAATTTTTTAAATAGGAAAACATATACACATAGGAATATCTGTAGGTTCTTATAAAGGTAACTCATATATGAAGAGCGAAGTAGCTTTATAAGTACTAAGTAACAAATTTTTGTGTGAAAATGATAGATTGTCTTAATTTTTGGAAAGATGCAATTTGTCATAATTTGGAGGTAACATTATAAGAAAAACTAGGTACATAGGAGCCCAGATATGTATACCTTGACAAATTATGAATGCTAAAATTTTTCGTAAGGTAAGATTTCAAAACTTTCACTTTGCATTTTATGTAATACAATTTTTGCTTAGAAATAACTACTTCAACTTAAAAAAATGTCTCACCTGAGAAGTATGACTAGCATGATAAACAGGGCAACAAGTGCTCCAAACATAACAAAAATATTTGGCAAGTCTGCCAGAGTCAATCCCGTGGTTCCCATTATTGTTGATTTACTCACTCACTCAGAACCTACGAATTATAATAATAGAATTTTTCTGTCAATACAAAGAAAGACTGTCGTGCGCATTAGTAGCAACTGAGTTATTATTTATTTAATCTAGTTCGACCAGATATTATGGATAATACACCATAATTAGTTCACAACACAACACCAATTTCACCTAAAATATACACATATCTTACATTCACTGTTCTATGTACAACATTATAAGAAGTATGTTACAAACAAAATCATCAAAATAATAACAAGAATTTAACTAACGGCAATACAAATTCGCAACCGAATGCGATACGCGACGCAAATACTTCCCATCTGATTTTGGTTATTGGTTAAAATCTGACAGTGACATTTAACACCGTCAGTGTTGCCGCTGGCTATAAATCAGAGGAAAACAACGCCGTAGTTTCACAAAATTGGCATTTCAAATAAAACAATATCTTTTTCTTAATAGGCATATGCTGGCTGCAGAAAAAGGGCCCAATTACTGAAAGATACGGCAATTGCCGTACGTTTGTCATCGCTGAACATGCTGCGGGTAAATGTACGTTTCTTTTTTTTTTTAATACTGCCAAGATGGCGAACAAGCTTATGGCCTGCGTGATGTAAAGCGGTCACCGAAGCCTATGCAGTGCAACATATGCTAACACCTACTAAATATTCTACATGAAATGCTTTAAAAACATATAGTTAAGGTTATTCATTCACTCATTTAACTTATAACAGAATTTAAAAAATGTACACTATAAAAATAGCCCTTACTGTAGTATAAACAGTAGTCTAATAAAACAATACTATTTAATTGTACTAAATTAAGGTTAAACAGCCATAAACCTAAATTCTATAAAGAAACTGGTAGCACAGAACAGTGAATTAGTGCCAGCGGCTCGATTCCCTAAAATGACAGCTAACAATTCTCGTTTGAAATCCATAGAAATAAGGTATATTGCGCATTTGAAATGACGTATGAAATTAATCGATTGCCACGAAACCGCAATGTATATCTTATTTCTTTCAAAAAAGGTTGGTAATCTCTTACGGAATCGACCCGCAATTATATGATATTTGTTTCTATCGTATAATTCAATTCTGTTATTTTTATTTCAACAGTCATTAATAATTACAAACAGAACAATGAGATAACTAATTATTCATATATATATTTATAGCCTCTGAAAGTTTCTTGCATTGTGATGATGAATTTTAAGGTAATTTAATGATATTCTATATATCATCGATTTTCATTTGTTTACCTTCTTTCGGGTTAAAAAATGAGGGATACCAGACAACGAATACAAATACATGTGTATTACTTTATTTTGTAAATACATAGATATTATACATAAATTCACCCAGACTCAAAGGAAACACAAATGCTTAACACAAGAATGTTTGTCCAGCGCGGAAATTAATCCCACACCCAAATGGCCACACTACCCACTAGGCTGCTATGGTGATTTTCGTATTTGAATATTTCAAGAATTATATTTTATTTATTTATGACATTTGTGATTTTAGGTAATTGCGGACCTAACAGATATTCAGAAAATTGCTAATGTGTTGTCCAAATATATTTTGAGTTATGAAAAAAGAGAATCACTGATCCTGCTATAAACCGCTTAATTCACCAAATCGGCTGCAAAAACTGCTAAGAGGTAGAACGAGATTCAAATCCACCTAAATCGCAGGATCTTGCTAAGTCTGGTCACACTGATTTGACAGCTATAGTGCGGTCCAGGTATAGGGTTGCCAGGTTGACGCGACTAGGCTGGAATGTCCAGCTATTTCATACGATGTCCAGTGTCTCGGTCTTAGGCAAAACATCCCGCTACAAATGTAGATTCTATTTAAAGCTAGAAACATACTAATTCATGTGCGAAGAAGATACTATATTGAGCTGTAGGTACCGGTCTAACGGTACTTTTCCTATTTACCTTATGCTCTAATGTTCAACACATGTTTTTGAGATGGTTTAATACTTATTTTATTTTGTCCAGACATTTTCGAATATTGTCCAGAAATTTTAGTTTTCCAATCTGGCAGCCCTATCAAACAACGAAAACGATAATAGAAACGTCAGTATCCGACCAAATATGTAAGTTGCACATCGCTCGGCGAATCTATATATTAAATATAACTTCTTAACTGGGTCGAGTATCAGCGTTTCTATAAACGCTATCGCTTTAATGCATACATAGCTAAAGCCCCGGGTTTCAGGTATATATATTGTAGACTTTGGCCCCGGGTACGGTATAATCAACGACCATTTTCCACCGCAGATAAGCATATGACGTCAGAACCACGGTCCATGAATTTCAATCTAAAATAAACCAACTTAAACCAAATCACTACAAACAACCACAGGTCAAAGTAAGGTATTGTGTTTTTTTGTAGTTGTACGTCAGCCGTCAATGTCAAATTTCCAATGTCCACCCCAACTAGCAAATCTTAGCTGTATATCGATTACAGGAACGTTTCCTGGGTGCATAATGGTATTCATGATTGGTCATATTAGAATATTAGAAACGTTTCTACAACGCGGAAAGGGCGAAATTTAGAACGTTTAAGTGATATAGTTATTGTATTGCAGCTCCGCTTGGGGCTAATTAGATACATATTTGTCATATATGCGTCGTTCTTTGTGACTTTTCGGTAAAATAATAGGGAATTTTAAACACTGGTATCACTATGAAGTGATAAAACGGCCACGCGAACACTGAAATACAACCATTGAGTGTTAATGTAGTGATTGCTATTCCTTCCTATTACAAATTCAATAACTGTTGTGTCGACCATCTATAAATTTCGAAGTTAGGAGGCAAAAATAATTGATATGTTATTATGTGTTTAATGTTAATGCTTCTGTATTCTATAAAGACAGATAGTATTGTAATAAATAGTTCAATATCACTTGCGCTTGCATTTTTATTAATATTCTAGTAGTATATTAATGGTGTTTTTTGCATGCCCCTCGTTAATTCATTAATATTTAGGCAAATAAATATGAATAAATTAACAAATATTTTTAAAATTTTGATATATATTACTGAATAGAGTTGCGGTTCTTTATATACAACCGATTTACAACGTATCGCAGCCATAATAAATTTTAGGTCCTGTAAAGATATCACAGAGAAACGATATGTGACTTTTTAGTGATAAATAGGAAATAACAAAGTTGTTATGTAACTAGTGATATCTAAGCCTTTTAAATACGTTTTTACAATTTTTGAGTGTTAATTAAGGTCCAATTAGGACAATTTTAGAGCAGTTGTAACAGGAGCGGCTTTAACGCAAATTTGTTGTAAATTCATTATAACGGGAGCTGCTGTATCACGCTTTAGCAGTGATAGTGACTATTTAAACACCAGTGTTATATTAGTTATTTAAGAGCCATAATAGTATTGATTCGCTTCATAAAGGTACCACGAAAGCCTTATATACAACATAGTAGCTCGATAAAGACTGTGGTGAGTGCCTTTTTACAACAGTGCTATAGACGTTACACAAAGTGCCAGAGTAAACGTTTATATGATAGTTAAATGTCACAATTTTGCTGCAAAACGTTATACAGCTAAAACACTTTAAGAAATACATATATATAACAAGCAGTCACAAGCGTTACTTCTTTATGACTTTGATATCACTCTTTTGTGGATCAAGGTTTTTTTTATCGCATTTTTGCATTTAATACGGTAAAAACAAACATACCGTGGTTTTTTGTGGACGTGGTGACGGACCGCTACCTAAATGAGTATCTTTTACGGAATCGACCCGCAGGGTTTCCTTATCTCATGGACGTGTTCAGAATCTACATCCGGACGCGAGTTGTTACTCTAATAAGAAGACAAAGTTATTATAGTGTTTCCAAAAAGTTACGACATGCAGATTACAAGGGCGTAGCCAGCTTTTGGGCTAGAGGGGGGCAGACATGGTACAAAATGTTGTTTTCATACAGCAAAAATAGTATTGTAGGCACTTTACTCCATTATTATTCATATAGTAATATGCGTGGAGCTACTTCTGCTCTTGATTTTGATACATGATATTTTGAACCTATTTTTCAAGACGGGAGATAATATTCACTTCGAGGGTCACAAACAGATTGGAAATCTTCTTGCCTTTCACCATAGCACACCCAAACAGTGAGGAAGACTATACAGAAGGCTTCCTCGGACATCAGCCCATGTGTCAAGCCTCTTTGAACTATGAGAAAGTTGACTGGCAATACGTCGAGGTGTTTGAGATGTCTGTGTGATTTGACAACCAAATCATTTTTACAAAACAGTCAAACATGACTATCCAGCTACAAAAAAGGAGTGAACCGCGGGCAAAAGCTAGCAGATAATAAATAAAGCGATCGCGTGTTTCTACTATCTATATATATTTGGAATGAAAATAAGCAGTCATTTTATTTTAATTACGTATCAATGTTATTAGGTGAAGAAACAAGAATTACGAGGGAAATTATATTAATATATTACATATGAAATAGTTCTGTAGAAATATGCGAATTATGTGATTTGTAAAAAAATGTACGATTTTCTGGAATATTTGACTTCCGGTTGGTTCCTCTTAATCGTCCAGCAGTAGTCAGCCAACATCCTTGGACTCCATCTACCCTGGTAACGCTACTCCATCTTTGAGATGTCCTGATGAAACCTTTCTCCATGTCCATCATTTACGGGCAACTCATGTGAGTTTAGAAAATGGATTTTAAGCGGCATATTGCAACCCAAAGCTTCATATGTCAATAGCAGCTCGTTAAACAATTCTTTATGGTTCTCACTCTTATGGTTACCCAAAAAATTTGCAACCACGTTCTTGAAGCACTACCAAGCTGATTTTTCTAAAACGTTTAATTTTTCTTTGAATAATTAAATCCAAAACAATCAAATTGAAAACGAATACAAATATGCATATCACGCTTTCTACAGCCGTTCATATGCGTTTATCGCTGCAATACCGAAAACGAACTTGACTTCATCACAAGAACACTGAGGGTGACCGAAACAAAGTAAGTGCGTTTTCGTAATGAGGGTAGGTAGTCAAAACACGATGAGAGTTCGTGTGGCATGACCACTGCTGACCAGTGATTAGCAATACAAGATGCAATGCAATACGAATGTGTCTGCTCCCATTAACAACGGCCATTCCGGGCAGTGTTCAGCGCGCACGCTATGGAGCCGTTTGATTTCTAAAGTATACGTGACTATATTGGTGTTTCAATTATTTTACTACACCAGTGTATAAAAAAAGTCCCAGTCGCATCTCCGTCCATTTTTAGAATCGACAATTTAAATATCGCTGGTAAATTTTGTAAATCAGTCTGTTCATCCAAGCTTTCACGAGTAGAGAAGTAGTTCCTCAGTACAGGATGATATAAGGTCGTGTTGATACGCGATCGCTTTATTTATTATCTACTAGCTTTTGCCCGCAGTTCCACCCGCCCAAAATTTAATTTTTGTTTTTTATTGTTTGTACATTTAGTCAATTCTATTTTTATGGTTTAAATTCGTGCAAGTCGTATTACAACAATCTCTCATCTCCACCGGAAAGTCAATTAGCCATGGTTTATCATGACACAGCCTACTGTACCTACATGTCTATTTGTTGCTGTGTTCTTTCACTTCATCTTATCTTGTTTTTATGCAACAGTTCCTCAGAAGATGAGCAATTTTTTTCTTTATCTCACTTATAACATCAGAGAACTTACAATGGGGGTTTTCTAAGTAAAACTGGTCAAGCGCGAGTCGGACTCGCGCATTGTCTGATGGTACTAAGCCCTCGGTGCGCGAGTCGCACTTAGCCGGTTCCTTTTTACATACGTTTAATCGCAGCATTAAATTCACATACCTACCAATAAAGTTAGGTGGCCGTGGCTCCCCATTTTGTTTACTGAATTTCAGTTGATTTATTGTTTGAGTAGACGACTAACTAAAAATGTTATTATACTTGTACCTTTCTAACTATCCAATGACACACACCAGCGTTGTCAAAATTATTTTCGAGCAAGGCGACAACACTCTTAAGTTAAGAAATCGGGTAGGTAAAAGATGGACATAACAAGAACAAATTCATACCGATTTATTAGTTTTATTTATCTAATAACCCTGTTAGCTATGACAATGACTCTAAAGGTATTATTTTTCGAGGAGGGGAGATTTTTAGAATTCGAATTTTAAGGTGTTTCAAACATTTTGGTACGGGACTGGATAGTGTGAATTTGGGTGCCGAGGAGAACATTGAACTTTAACACTAAAAGCAAAACGAAATATCCCAACTAACAAAATTTGGCCGTGTAAGGGTTGAGACACTGTTTTAGTCGCAACCTAAAAAGTAAGAAAAATCTATGTCAAAATACTGAATAACTATATGCACTAAAATATTAAAAAAATTGCCATTTAATAATCTGTTTAAGCTGCCATGTTTGTTACTGAATGTATTTATAATAAAAGTTAAATTTAGTGTAGTAACTCTAAGTTCCTACATTTCTATTGGGAAATTAATTTCTCGG
This sequence comes from Apoda limacodes, assembly GCA_946406115.1. Lineage (NCBI taxonomy): Eukaryota > Metazoa > Arthropoda > Insecta > Lepidoptera > Limacodidae > Apoda > Apoda limacodes. Next base: position 17,718,126 of record OX291542.1, read on the forward strand.
CGATTGTAAATTTAATTCTTCACAGTTTTTGAATGCCCTTTCTAATTATAGTAAAATAATATTATTATATTAATTTTTTATTTAATTTTTTTCAATATTACATTAATGCGATTTAATGTAGTGATGATAACTATTTTACGAAATCTTATAACTGTAGGTAATTTTACTCGACTTCAATTAATTTATTGTCAGCCATTTTAAGGATAGGTTAAGTAAAAAAAAGCGAAAACCCAAAGCAAAAAAGACATCGGTAAAACCATTAAATACTCAAAATGTTTTTAACAACAACTAATATGACCTTTTTAAAACTATATGTTATTTGATTATTATTTATCTGAATATTTGTCTCTTAAACATTGTATAAAAGTCGTGTAAGTATCGTCAAAAGTTATACGAAACGTGTATATGTCAATACGTTATGTAAGAGGGAAATTTATGACCTTTATATGATTATCATGTTGAGATCTATCTATAAAAGGCATATTTGTGACCGGTATACGTTCATCTTGTAAGAGTCGTTCAACTGTCTTAAAGTAGTCATAACGATGACCATGAACACGATGATCCTATATTTTTTGTCAAAACTACAAAGAGAAGCATAAAAAGGTTATTTAAAGGTCACCGCTGCGACTGTTATATAGTTAAATAATTTGATCATGTAAACGTTGTCTGGACTGAATTAAATGACTAAATTTTTATACAACTAAGCGTTTGTATAAAATACTATAACATAATCCTTGAAAATTGTGATACGACTACATAACCTCTATATAACCAAATGTTAGATTACAGGACAACTTTAATAGATGGGATATTCTCTTTTTTTAAAGTTAGCTAAAATTTAGTCATCAATACATACGAGTAGAATTGATTTCGTTTCTGTAAGCAAATAATTGTAGGAAAGCACGATAGAAAGAAACTTGGACTAGCCTACATTTTCCCCACCACTGCGGTTGTCATGTCCACAGGTCCTCACAAACTGTAAACAAAACTACGATCGATATTATTGTAAACTGACACAAAACCTTCATAGCTTTCACTTAGAAAGCATCATTACCTGTTAATTTAATAATTTCTTTGTTGTTTATCCGCAAATTGTTTTTGTCGTTTATTTTTTGGCGGGTAATATTAATGACAAAGTGCGTTCAAAAACGCGTATGAAGAATTTTGTGATTTGGAAGTGTTCGGACTTAAAACTGTGGAACAACGTGGCGTCCTGTATGGAGAAATGGTTCGGTGATAAACGGCTGTGGTTATTTGGTAACAATCTGCCGCTGCTACCAAGAAGGTGTGTAATTTTCTATTCCGTAAAATGACAGCTAACAATTCTCGTTTGAAATCCATAGAAATAAGATATACATTGCGTATTTGAAATGACGTATGAAATTCATCGAGTGTCGCGAAACCGCAATGTATATCTTATTTCTTTCAAAGAAGTTTAGCATTCTTTTACGGAATCGATCCGCTGGTGAAAGCAGAATTGTAGATGTAATTAAATTTTGGTTTGTCTCGTTCTTTATTATAATATGTATATATATTTATAAAACTGTTAGATAGACCGACCGATGGACAGAAAAAATTTGAATCTGCCAAAAGCAGCGATAAATATAAGTAGACTGGCTTCGGCTTTTGAGGCTGTAAAACAATCAAGCCTAAGTCAACACAATAAAAAATACTGCCGAAATACGACCATTTTATGCATATATTGGCATTAACAAAAAAATCAAATCCTATGGGTACTTCCATGAAATTTGGCAAGAAGTAAGATTTAGTTACCTCACAAATATACGAAAAAAACCAATATTGATAATTAAGGCATAAACCTGTGAGACTTGATCTCATGACTGAAGAACTATCTAAATACAATAAGTTTGTAGGTACGAAACCCTCAGTGCGCGAGGCAGACTCGCACTTGGCCGGTTTCTTTCTATGATTGAGGAGTTACCGTTGTTATCCTACACCGATAAATTTAGAGTGGGTGGAACCGCGGGCCAATTTAGCATTCAGATAGTTTGAGTCCCGGGGAAGGACATAGGCTGCCAATGTGAGTCGGTTTCTTTCTATAATTTAGCGATTGCCGTTGAAATCCTACACCGATAACCGGATTTAGGGCGGGTGGAACTGCGGGCAGAAACTAGTATGTTACAAGTTGATATAAGATGTAATAAGTTTGATGCCTCTGTCTGTGAGTGTGTTTATTATTCTATAGCGGCTACACGAAAATCGATTTCATCGTGGTTTATTGTTTGAAGGTTAGCTGTGTTTGGTGAAAATTCATTCAGCTGTTTAAAAGATAACCAGCTCTTTTCCTAGTGGATAGATTTCAGCCATACAATGAATATCTATATATATTACTTCCAGTACCTATCTACATAGACAGATGCTCATATCGAATCGAAAAAGGACTATTTTGTTTCCTCATTTTGATTTTGGACCAAATAATCTTATCATGAACACGCGTATCATAACGTAGTCAAAGAATTTCCTCTGGTTCACCTTTTCAGGGCTCTGTAGGCTAAAGGCAAAATTGGAACCCGTTTACGTTTTTAAGGATGTAAACTGTACCTATTCGTATATTGAATGAAGGAATGGCTTATTTTTTGCGCACCTCATTGTGTATAGGTCATAGTCATAAAGAACTGGATACTGGGCCGTAGCTAAGGGGGGGCATTGTGGGGCAATGCCCTACCTTAAAAGTACCATAAACTAAGGTATAATATATATAAATTGTTTTCCCGTACTATAAATTAATACCATTTTGCTCTTGCTTTCCCGCGATTCCACCCAAATACCTTCTAGCTTAATAACTCACGCTCACAAGCAGGTAAAATAATGAAAGATAGAATTACTTGCGCCGCACCCGTGCATTTAACCACCGCTGCCCTACCTTAGATTCAACTCTAGCTACAGCCCTGACTGGATAGCGCATTTCCTAGCCAGCTGTTAAAAAAAAATGGTCGCAGTAGTGTGACAGAGACAGAACTAACTTTTGGTGTCTTGTCTATGAGAAAATATACCATAGGTTAACTTTGTCTCTTTCCAAAGTGTGGCCAATTTTGTGAGCCTATTACGCAGTCCATAGGACAGATTACAGAATGACTACCTCGCAGCCTAGTTGGTAGTGTGGCCGACTGCTGTGCAGAGAGTGCGGGTTCGATTCCCACACAGGACAAACGTTTATGTAATAAACATTTGTGTTTGTCTTGAGTCTGGGTGTAATTATGTATGATATGTATGTATTTACAAAAAAAAAAGTAATATATGTATTTGTATCCGTTGTCTGGTATCCATAACACAAGCTTTGCTTACTTTGGGGCCAGACGGCGCTGTGTGTAATGTACAAATATATTTATATTTATTTATTTAGAACTCAAAGTTTATGGTATAGGTACACCTACTTCTACATATCCCCGTCACAGATTATATAATACTATACTAGTATCCCCGTATAGGTCTTCTAAAATGCAATAAAAAGTTTAAATAAGTAGGTTACTTTTAAGTTACTACCTTCAAATTAAAAAAAAAACGTGTCTATAACCCCTGTATGTATATTATATTCTCTTTGACACCTGTGACTTTTAAGCCGTGAGCTGTGCTGAGAGTTCTAAAAAAAAAAATCACAATAATAGACATTTATAAATACGGCCTAAGGAAATTATTTTGAATAAAACTGGTTCACAAGTATTTCAGATATTTGCAATAATTCTCATTCTACGGAATCCTAACTTATTGCGTGATGAGTAGTGATGACGTGCTCTTGACCGGTTTTTACAGTTTGTTTTGTCGGAAGCTTTTTTAATTTTTTAATTTGATTAATCATAGATATCATTTCATATCGAGTAATGTATTAGTAGCGGTCAGTAATTTGACAACTTGTAATATTCTTTCTTCCAGTACAGTATGTACTTAGAGCGCGCCTCGTTTCTGGAGCTCTTATAAAACCTTTTTTATCTTCTTTGCTTTTTGTTCAGGTGACACCCTACGATGTCATCCTTGTATAGCGCCCACAGAAAGTGGATAGTCGTCACATATGTTAAGCTAGATTAATAGAATTGTGTGTAGTATATTAGCAACAATATTAGATATTATGATCACAAATTGGAAGTTGAAATGAATAAGAAAAGAAACTAGCAAAATTTTTGGAGTGAGTCAGATAAATTATGATTGGGGAAATAGACACATCTATTATTTCGCCCTATATGGTGTCTGCCAAGTAATTTTATTTTTATTTTTATTATTTTTAGACTTTAAGATTACATTATGTTTACAAACAACGATTTCTTTCACGACAGGACTGGCGTTCACGACAGGGAGCGCGGTCCGGTACGATTAGGGTTACCATCTATGTCAAGGAGGATGCCTGTTGAGAAAGCACAAAATGCCTGATTTATCAGAAAAATGCCTGTCTATAGTAAAAAAAAACCTGTATGTCTTAAAATAGTTGGGTACTGATTTGGTTTTAAGTTATGTTCTTACCAACTTCGGGGTCAGAAAATTATTTTCTCAATAAACCTCGTATACAGTCTATAGATTTATACGTTTGATGATATAAGTTTTTTAATTTACGCGTTCCATTACTAATTTAAAAATAATAAAATATAATTAAAAATAATAAAAAAATAATAAAACGGGATTAAATTCCAACCACTGGATTGAGCTCTACTAGCCTAGGCCAATATTACCGTAGATTGGTACGGGAAGCGAATGAAATAAAAAAGCATAAGAACTTCAATCGTGAGGATGGATACAAACTGTTGCCTGCATGGAATCCAGTCATAGGAAAATACAGCTCTCGAGTTTTACCAGCGAACGCTCCCGAGGACACCGTTAGTGTTGTGTGTAGTGATTTTGACAATTAAAAAGACAAGGTGAGGGTAGTTCAACAGGACGCCTCGACTCGAAGCCGACGACGCCGTGCACCGCCAGTCTACCCGTGACCAAGGCTGGTGTAACCGTTTGATGAATGACGCGTTTAATCCCGTTTTATTATTTTTAAACGTTTGATGATGTTTTACAGTATGGTATGCCAGAGTAGCTTCTGCAGCGGCTTTTTTTCAGAAATAATATTTAGAGTTGGCTTAAAAAATGTAGACATCTTAACTATGGGAAACCACTGCCTTAGACATTTTTTTGCGTTTTTCAGTTTCCATCTGTCTTTCCACATCCTGATACCTCTGGACCCAAACATAAAAATCAATCGCAAACCTTACACTTCGCTCCTGACTGAGCGAGCGGCCCGTGCCATGCGGGAAGCTGCGTGCGCCCGCGGACGCAGTGCGCGCGCTGGCAAAGCTAGTTTCATCCGGCCGGCGCGGGGGCCGGGCGGGTAGCCCGGTTGCATGATTGGACTATGTGTTTAAGCTATTGAGACCCGCGCAATTCAGAAATGCCTGTCTGAGCTTAGCGCCGGCCGCACGCCTGTCTAAACTGTAAAATGCCTGTCAAATGCGGCAAACGCCTGTCAGAAGGTCACCCTAGGTACGATAAACATCGACCATATTGACCACAGATGACCAAAAGACGTCACAACCATGGTTCATAAACTTCAATCTAAAATAATCCAACTTTAACCAATTTAGGTAAGTGGTGGTTCTTGTGGTCGTGGTAACGGACCGCTCTAAAGTATCTCATCCGATCGAAGAAAACTCGGCCAAGTGTGTGTTTTTTGCTTGCAATCAGCAGGTACAGGTACAGTAGCTAACCGTGTCGGTGTATAAAGCAAAAACGATGTGCAGGACAGCTGTTCGGTACACTGGTAGGTACTTTAGGTTAAAACGATAATTTTGAGTCGCAGTTCTCCTAATAATATTCACTTTAGGGTGTTGTTATGACGTCATCAGTTTTTTGTATGGGTATTTGAAAATTTTTTTTTTTCAGAAACCTATCGTGCGGGTATCAAATTAAAGGGCTTCATCATGCGGTAGTCTATGGCCTAAGCCTCCTTTTGTTAAGAAAAGGCCTGTGCCCCTGTAGTGGGCACAAACAACAATCAGTCGATTTTAGAGTTCTGAAATTATTAAGTTTAGAATATAAGCTTGGTGTCACAGAAACTCGATGTTTAACGGAAATAATTCTCAATCTCAAGCTTACAAGCGGTTTTGCTTTCCTGTGTGGGTTCTTCTACCGCTTGTATAATGGGTTATGTCCTAAATTGTTTGAAACGACGCACCCGGCTGCTTCCTACCATCATACACTTACCCCCGGCACCCCCATGGGCGGATCCAGCGGGGGCGATCGCCCCTAAGGACGGCCGAGGAAGAAATTAATTGTAACATTTTTTTTAAATATATAATTTTAATTACCTATAAAAAATACTTGGGGTTACTTTGGTTTGTATATTCAATTATTATACTATATACTGCACGAGTTGGGTCGATCGGGTAACTTACGTTTACAGATTCAAAGTTCAAAAAATACCTTCAAATCTTATGATCGCCCCCCCCCCCCCAAACTTTTGTTCTGGATTCGCCCTTGGGTACCCCTCTGTTGTATTAATAGCTAAGTCCACTGCGGTCCCCTTTTCGGCGCGACTATCACTTCAGAGACTATGAGTGAGTATGGCCTTTCGGCTAACAGTGCCCCAGAAGACTGCACCAGCACGCCAAAACTAGTGTATTATATTCTCTTTGCAGCACGCTGCATCCATGCGATTCGAACACAGCCGATCCAGGCAGCAGTTCAGGCTGCTTATTTATTTATTTGTTAATAATTGGAGATAAACTGTTACATAATATTGCGATTTTAACTATATTCCAATAAAAAAGTGGGCGTGTACGTACATCCTTCCAGATAACCTGTACCCTCCTTAAACCGACGTATGATAATATTGATTATTTCAAAAATACCTGCTAATTTTCGGATTTTAAACGACGTGTTCCGAAACGTTTGATGAATTACCAGTCAGTTAGCAATCCATGACCTCATTGTTAGTAATAGATAGTTATAATAATGGTGCAAGTATAGAGATAGTGCGATGCGATATTGCTGCAAGTCTGACTTCGACCTTGCACTTTACACGCGATATCGTTGGAGCAAAAGGTCAATATAGATACCTACACCAAAAACTGCTGTACCTACCTACTGCATGCATCTCAAACTGATAATTAAAATGAAAATGTGGGAATACAAAGTTCCCTTTGTCTTACAGCAGCCAATTAAAAATATTGGAAAATCCCCTTCCTATCATAGAAGGACACTTTCCAATACAAACATAAAAAAACATGAAATATAAAGCACAAGCACAACATAAAAAAAGTATCTAATTGCAAAATATAAAAAAAAACCAGTTTATGTAGAACCATAATTTAGAAATAATGAATGTCTTACAGTATTGATGAACAAAACAAAAAAAATAGTGTCGGACAACCGTCCGGAATCGTGACAACTTGTGCCTTTCACTTTTTATGTCTGTCTCTCTCGCTCTTAGGCGGGCTAACCATGCCGCGTGCCTCTCACTCGCTCTCATTGTGAGCGCATAACGTGAGCGGAGCGTAACGCAGTTTCTTGAAGTGTCACCCGGCAAACCAATTTATAAGACGTTGTCACGTCAAAAGTAAGACTAAATACTAAGAATACAAAGAAGTTTGCAAGAGCAGACCAGCCTCCACAGGCGGCACCAGTTCACGAGTATGACACATAAATCAGCCATCGCTTCGCTCAACCCTTCAAAATAAGTTTATAACACTAGTAATTGGCTACATTTAGAACGTTTTGTTTTGTCTCTGGAACAAATCTGTGAGCTTCAGTTAACTTTTCTGCTAAAACTGGCCACTCTAAGCTTAAACGCCAAATGAAACTTACAGATGTATTTCAGAACCACACAAAACGTTTTTTTGAATAGCTTATAGGTACTGTGATAACTTATATGTATTACATTTTTATTTTAAATACAAACTTTTTAACAAAAAAAAAACAACCGGCTTCAAAAAGATGCACTAAAAATCGGCCAAGTGCGAGTCGGACTAGCGCACGAAGATTTTTAAGAATTTCGATAGTTTTGTGTCTAAAGACTTAAAATTGCGTAACCGGGATTCAGTTATAGCGCGGGCGAGCACTAAGAAAGGATTTTACAAAATCATTCCCTAAGGGGGTAAACTGGGGGTTGAAAACTAGTACGGAAATCCGTAATTTTTTGAGCATAAAAATTGGTTATTGACTAAATTTCAAAATTAAGATTGACGTGTTTTGGTTTTCTGTTACAACGTGAGTGCGTGCTGAGATAGGATTTTGCAAAATTCATTGCTTAGGATGGTTAAATAGGGGATGGGTGTTGAAACGGCATTTGTCAGTTTTAAGCCTGATGTGATTGATGTGTTGCACCGTTTTTTAAAAATTATCCCTGACACGGCAAAATAGGGGATGATACTTATTTGAATGAGAATTTCGATATTATGGTGGGTCATCCACCATAATCGTTAACAGACAAAAGCTGTCTTATTGTTTAAGAGTCCACGCAGACGAAGTCGCGGGCAGAAGCGACTCTTATTATAAAGGAAGTTAAATTAGTCCCTTTTGTAGCCTAAGTCATAAGTGCTTATTTATGCAGCTATTATGAACAATAAACTCTAACGCCTAGACGTCGCACATAGAAATTGACGTTTTTAAATATTTCGTTATTAATATTAAAAATCTTACCGTGTAAAAAAATGGCTAAAAAAACGAACTAAGATATTGTTTCCTAGATCGCGCGCCAGCAGTCGCGCTATGGAGCGGTACGAAAAGCTGGCGAAACTGGGGGAAGGTTCGTACGGGCTGGTGTACAAATGCCGCAGCCGCGACACTGGTGAAATCGTTGCTGTCAAGAAGTTCGTCGAGAACGAAGACGACCCGCTTATACGAAAGATCGCTCTGCGGGAGATACGTATGCTCAAGGTAAATTTGGACAAGTTGGTACAAATGTCAACAATATCATCCTAAAATATGACACCAAAAATCTGTTAGTTCAAAACGTCATAACGGAGCATCGAATTGACGTGATTTTTGGCTCAGAGACAAGGATATTTGTGATAGAGTGAATCCCAATACAGAGTTCTCGTGGAAATAATTCTGCATAATTAGGGGGTGTCTATTAGGGTGAGGCGTTAAGGCGGAGTAGGCGACCCGAGCCGAATCTCACCTAATTTCACGTGAGAATGAGGGCCACCAAATATCACGTAATTTTATATTTCGCATTTTTTATTGGGTAAAACGTGTTACTCCATTAAGACATGCATGGCTAAATCGTACACAAAAATAATTATCGCGGCTAAACGAAAGCCACAAAGTTATGGTTTCTTAAATATATCTGTCGCAAGCCTTCTGGTTAAATTAGCCAGTTAACCTAGGCAGATCGTCAAGTATGAAACAGAAAGGAACAGAAGTCGTACTGTATAAGTCATGTATGTTGGGTTAGGTGCAGACGCCTAGTGCGGACGCCTAGGCAGATCGTCAAGTATGAAAAAGAAAGGAACAGAAGTCGCACTGTATAAGTCATGTATTGGGTTAGGTTCAGTTTCCCTTTTGTATACGCAGTAACTATATCTCTGGTTATTTCACTTGATCAAAGACTGGGTAGCCAGGCGTTCTAGGTTTAGTATTCTTAATCCTATTACATAAAAGACATATCAACGAGGAATTTGGAGAGACTACTAGTGTTGTCGTAGGTAGCTAAGTAACTAGGCTACTAGGTAGGTACGAGTAATGACAAAGCAACGGGGGATCAGGAAATGCTAGTGTTGACTTACATAAGTACCTAGGCTACTAGGTAGGTACGAGTATATTACCTAATGACAAAGCAACGGGGATCTGATACTAGTGTTGTCTTACATACAGAGCCGGATTTAGAGGTCTGGAGGCCTCGGGGAAGCAAAGGAGTGGAGGCCCCCTGGCCCCAAAAATTGTTTTCCATATAAAATGAACAATTTTTTTCGGTCGAGTTTTTCAATAAATAATTTATTTTGAAACCAAGTATATTCTTTTAGTACTAGTATTTTAGTATGAACGAAAGGAAGAGCGGAATAGAACAGTGAGTGAAAGTTCGTATTTGTATCTTATCGTGCCGTCCCTCTCGTGGTTCTGTTATCACCTTTTGAATGAAAGAGACGGACCGTGCGATATGAAATTCGAATTTTCGTGTTGTGCGTTCCATTCTCCGCACAGGTCACAGGCTATGTACGTTTAAATTTCAAATTTTTTTCGAAGCTCCTAAAAATACCCCAATAAAAATCCGCCCCTAACATTTCCCCTTTTTAACTACGTGCCCCCTAAATTTAGGGGTAAAACCCCTAAGTTGGCAACACTGTGTTTATATGCTATTTTGCTATTTATAACGAGACTCTATTTTTGACAACGCTTGATTCGCGGCTCACACGTTGTCGGACTCGCGCGCGCTATCTGAATATTTATATAGTGCGCGCTATTTGTTGCAAGTAAATAGCTTGCTATATTTATCAGCTATACGTTATATTAACTAACACTAGTAGGGAAAGGTAAAACAGCTAAGAAAAAAATATTAAAGGAAAAGCTGTTTAGTAGTCGGTATTTGAAGTCTCTATTGTGGGGGCCCCCCGTTTGTGGAGGCCCCGGGTTTTCGCCCCGTTTGCCCTGCCCTAAATCCGGCCCTGCTTACTTAAGTACCTAGGCTCCTAGGTAGGTACGAGTATATTACCTCATGATAAAGGAACGGGGATCTGGAAATACTAGTGTTGTCTTACATTAGTACCTAGGCTACTAGGTAGGTACGAGTATATTACCTAATGACGAAGGAACGAGGATCTGGAAATACTAGTGTTGTCTTACATAAGGACCTAGCCTACTAGGTAGGTTCGAGTATATTACCGAATGACAAAGCAACGGGGATCTGGAAATACTAGTGTTGTCTTACATAAGGACCTAGGTTACTAGGTACGTACGAGTATATTACCTACTGACAAAGCAACGGGGTTCTGGAAATACTAGTGCTGTCTTACATAAGGATCTGGAATACTAGGTAGGTACGACTATATTACCTTATGACATAGCCACGGGGATCTGGAGGAACTATAGTGTTGTCTTAGGTAAGTACCTAGGCTACTAGGTATAGGTGCGAGAATATTACCTAATGACAAAGCAACAGAGATCTGGAGAGACTAGTGTTGATTTAGGTAAGTACCAATGCTTAAAGGTAGGTACAAGTATGACAAAGCAACGGGGATTTAGAGAGATTAGTGTTGTCGTAAGTACTGGCTGGCTGGCTGGCAAACGGACAAAATTAGAAGACGTTATCCTTTTTTTTTTTAGCAAAACCTAAATTTGCATACATTTCATACCATCGCTGTTGTCACTTAGGACTTAGGTAGGTTCGTAACCTGTCCTTGTAGGGTTACTAATGCGTTCACACGACAATCAATTATGTATGTGAAAATACTACCTACACCACTTTTACATTGCCGGCACCCACGCGACAAATTATATCGATTAGATACAGAAGTGGAAACTATTAGCTTTATAATCTGTACATAGTTTGAAATTACAATGTGAGTTCTAAACATAACAATGTGACTTATTCGTAATAGATTAAGAAGTTTATAGAGAATAACTAATAATGTGTTACCTATATGTATGTAGACACTTAGCACCTTTACCTTAACATAATATCTCAGTTGAAGGTAGCTTCGATGACTTAGCCGTTAAAAATGTATGCCAAAAAAAAGTATTCAAATATTTGTATATAAGGGGTGCGTTTATTTTGGGATTATTATTCGTTTATTTCGTCCCCGTTTTTTTTGCATTGTTAAAAGCAGTACCTATCCATATAATTTTCCACTCAAAATGTTTAAACATAATCAACACCATCGTTAGCTTATAAGCGAGTCTTATATTTAACTGAGTGCCCACCTGCATGGGTCAGTTTTCTTTAAAAACCCATTAACATTTTAATAATGTTTTTATTATTAGATCTATTAATAATAATTTCTGCAACTGCTGAACAAATTCTTTCACCAATAAAAGCAACACTACTTATTACAGAATTCCTAGTTTATAATTTGCTTTTGACATTACCTATAAGTAGTGGATCGAAATCGCAAAAAAGATACTGATTTTTATCATCCACCAGTTCTAGCGGCTTATTGACTCACGCAAAGTAAGTTTGTAACCATATTAATTTTGGTAGAAATAGCACTAGTGTTGAAATGATTTTCATCAAGTAGGTTTCAACTGCAACAATACAAGTTATGTACATCTCCATTACCCAGAGTTGTTTTTTTCTATTTTCTTTATTGGGGATAACCAACAGTTGTCACAATGAAACTTAATAATAAACATATTTCATAGTAAAATAAATTATTGTGCAACCCACACCATTATCCACGGATTTGTAGATAACGTCACTCGAAATACCTACTAACAAAATTATAAAATAACATTAAAAAAAAAATCTAAAACGTAGACTTACATAGTTTGATATAAGATATCTTAAGTACATTACAAAGAGATTAGGTACATACAAGTATATATATATATATATATATATATATAATATAAGTAGCTTTCTATTGGAAGGTATAAAGTTTACAAAAAAAAAAAGAGAAGAGAATTAGGCAGTAAATTTTAAATTTAGCTGCTGTTTATACTTTTAGGTTTTTGATGCGTCTATTCTTTGTTTCTTAAGTTATTGCTCTGAAAATGCGAAATATCTAGGTCCGGAAAAGAGTTGTTAAATGTTTTAGTTAGTCGACGAAGCGGTGCACGTTCCCCTGCGTAGGTTCTACACGCAGAGAGGTGGAACAACCGGGGCACTCGCACCTCCCGCCGATGAACAGTCCGCGGTACTACATAACATAGATTGGCGCTCAGTCCAGTACAGTCAAACTTGTTGTTGCAAATTTTATATAAAGTCATAGAACTTAAAATTTTACGCCTGCTTTCTAAGCTATGTAGATTATATTCTTCCAGTAGCTGTGTGTATGTTTGGCGAATACGAAGGAATTTGAAGTAAATATTTCGTAAGAATTTGCGTTGAATTTTCTCCAGTGATTCTACGTATTTGTTAAATATAGGGTTCCATATTGGTACAGCATATTCCAACTGAGAGCGTACAAGAGATTTATAAAGAAATAAGAAGGTAGAGGGGCGTTTAAAGTCACGGGTAGATCTCATGATAAAACTATACATTCTGAGGGCTTTATCTTTAATCGCCGTTATGTGCAGGTCTAGATGCAGTTTAGAATCTAATAAAATTCCTAGATCTCTTATTGATTGGACGGATTTCAAATCTACATTTAGTAAACTGTATTTATTACTAACGATATTTATATTTTTGGTAAAAGTAATTGTTACACATTTAGAAAGGCTTAGTTGGAGTTTATTTTTAATGCAATGATCTGAAAATCTTTTCAAATCTTGTTGAAATAAATCTATATCATTAGTATTTTTAGTTGTTTTGTATATTTTTAAATCGTCAGCATACATGACAAAGTGAGACTTTAGGAAACATTATTTTTTATCAGTGATAAATAAAATAACTAGCAGGGGACCTAATATAGATCCCTGTGGCACTCCAGAGGATACATTAACTGTGTCAGATTTAAAACCTTTTATTACGACTGATTGAGTTCTTTTGCTAATTTAAGATGAAAACCATCTTAAAAAATTACCACGTATTCCATTATAGGCTAGCTTGTTAAGTAGTTGTTCATGGTCCACCGTGTCAAAACATTTGTGAAAGTCCGTATAAACGGTGTCAATTTGTAAGCGTCGGTCCATATTCTCAAACAAGTAATTGGTAAAAATCATGAGATTAGTAGTGGTTGAACGACGTTTAACGAAGCCGTGTAGTTCAGGTACGATAATGTTATGAAGACAAGGATAAATAATATTATGAACTAAGCTTTCAAATAGCTTTGCCAATGCGGAAAGTATAGATATTGGACGATAGTTTCCGACGTTGTGCCTGTCGCCGCTTTTATATACTGGTGTGATATGAGCGTGTTTCCAGATAGCTGGGAACACACCAACTTGAAGGCATTTATTATATAGTATGTAAAGAGGTTTTGTTAGGTTTTGAGTAAGAATGGAGGCAAACCGTCAGGACCCGGTCCCTTTGACGTGTCTAGTGTTTTTAATGCTGTGCGTATTAAGTTTATTTTTAAATGCACATCTGTAATAAGCTCTGAATTTTCAGAGATGGTAGTGTCTGGTTGCCAGCATTTTGGGTCTAGAGTCGAGGGTCTGTAAACTGAGTGGAAAAATAAAGATAATTTTATCTTAATTTATAAATTTATATGTTGCCTATGTTGGTAGGTACTATATACGTAATATAGTTTAATAAATATAGTAGTATAAATAATAAAAATCGATTTGATATCCAGAACCTAAAGCACCCGAACCTAGTGAACCTGATTGAGGTGTTCAGGAGGAAACGCAAACTGCATCTGGTGTTCGAGTACTGCGACCACACTGTCCTGCATGAACTGGAGAAATATCCCGCTGTGAGTATAAACTTTGGACTAATATTTACAGGGTGAACGCATTGGCAAACGAAGGTTAGAGCACACACAGCTGATATAACTCACCAGTGTATGTGTATGTCCAATAATTATTATAAAGTACATTTTAGAAGTTGGTCAAATATTCCTCGTAAACTTGTATATACATAACTGTTATAGCTTTCTTTTTAACCTGGTTATGTACACGACTGCCGTGATTTTTTTCACAAATTTACAACGATTTAGCTGACCATGGGGGCCATTTGACTCTATCAAAAATTAGCACTTAAGCTTAATGTATCACAAACGGATGAAATGTATGAATCGAAAAAGGTGGTGGCACAACATTTATGAACGACACCATGGGATAGAATAGAAAAATACCATCCCCACTTCACGTATAGTGGAAGTCTTTTTTAAGGGTATGATGTCTAGTATAGGGCAATAGGTACGCAACTATGTTTGAGTGCGGCGCTTCAAATTGCACTATCATCTTGCAGGCGCGGAGCTGGATTTATTGTTAAAATCTATTAGTGGAAAAGAGACAGCCACATGTTTGTGTATCTGTCTTAAATAGAATATAGACCCGTTTTAAAATTTAATGGCAAAATAATGTTCGCATAGATATTATATTTACGGTTCGCAACGACAAATGGGGACACGTACAGGCACTTCATGCCACAATGTGAGGGCTCGCGGCCACTTTGCATGTGAGATGTCTTATATCGATAAAAAGATAATTGATTACTAAAACTTATGTCTACGAAGTTCTACTACTTATAATATCTCAAAGAATAAAAAAATAAAACATGACAAGTATCCTATTTTATTTCATATTGCATTTTTAACTAAATCCTTATTAAATCCTAATAATTCTTTAGGACTCGGTTATAAGTGCAATAAGAAATAAAAATGGATAAGTACTTGTAACTTTTTTTAGTTTATTATAAGTACATCAACACATAATTAAAATAATATTTTTGATTCATTTAAAAACCCGACGTGGTTTTACATTACAGTCATTTGTTACGAGAACTCGCTTTAGCAAATTTAGCAATCATGACACTCACCGCAGGATAGCAAATATATTTTAATAAAACAGTAAGATACAGACCCCTAAAAATCCGAGTTAAAAATCGTGATCCTCAGCATTTCTTTTATACCTTACTTACCTTGGTAAATATTTTACGCTCGTTTCGGACACGAATCACGGTCGATCTTTTTGCGGATGCGTCATGAAGTGGATTTTCATACAACATTTCTGCGCTGAAAACCCGGTATGAATAGAGTACTCATACAATAGTCCTTAACTGATTATATTATATGATATTTCTTGGTTAGGTACCAAGGACATATATCATAGCTAAGTTTTCGTGAAAAGTAGCAAGAAAAAAAAGGAGGTAGGCGATAGGTACTTACCTACGTAAATCAAATACCCAAAATCAATAAATTAAGTCAAAACAAAAAATGAATGCTTGCCAAGCATTGCTTGGTTTTTATCCTGGATTAGGCAGCGAAATAATAACATATTAGGATTCGTAGAAAATTGACTGAAAAATTTATGTCGATGTGCCTAGTACCTTAGTACATATTCCGAATTCCGCGCAGGCAAAACCGATCGCGTTACAAAAAAGTATAACCAACATAATCATAACATGAATTATTGAACAAAAACAATTTATTGAATGGTGTATGTGTATTGTATTGCCTTGAACTTTGGGTCGTAGTGTAGGTTTGTATACTTACTAAATGTCAGGTACGGAACTGTATTAACAATAATGGCATACCATTATTCTTAAATAATAAATGGATTTATTATATACTAGACTTTGCCAGCGGCTGCGCCCGCCCTGAATTCGGTTATCGGTGTGGAATTCCTTAATTATCTACTTAATTATACCAATAAAGTTTGCTATAGCTACATTTATTGTTCTTTGAAACTCTGTTATAGTTATTCCTGCGGGAACTTTTGAATTTTTCGGTATAAAAAGTAGCCTATATGCTATTCCAGGACATTACCTATGTGTATGCCAAGTTTCATCTCTTGAGTAACAAACATCCATCCAATACAAACTTTCACATTTTTACTGTTAACAAAAAAGATACATTCAATTTGGTGCAGTCGCTCGGCTTTTTGTACATCTCATCATTATAATTTCTTTACACTAGGCAGCAATTATATAGCGCTGCCTCTTTGCTTACGTCTCTTTATAGGCAATCTTAACTAGCTAGTCCAAATGTACTTAGATAAAATTAATTAGTTTTCGAGTATAAATCCCCCTGTGGCAGTCGGAGATACGGGAGTCATCTTATAGTCCAGTCACTGAGGAGTTTGACCCTAACATAAACTCTTCTGTGGCTAAAACCATGCAGGGTGATATTTTACAGTTATCAGATTCTGTACAAGTATGATTTTATGAGGGTTTGTTTTTCTTTTTAAGATACGGAACCCTAAAAACCACTACATATCATATCATCGTAATCCTTATTTTTTTCTGTTATATTTTAATTTTTCTCTCAATATTTCTCTCCAATTAGTCTTGTAAATAAAAAAAATATCTTGTTTTATATCAATTTTTAAATAATTAGACATAATGTTAAAATTGTAAAAATGTTAAATTATTTATCTTTAATTCTGCCATATAAAATTACATTAGCTTTAAGAAAAATTTACACTGTTTTTCCGTACACTTAGGTCAAAATATTTACTTTTGTATCATTTAATGGCTACTCATTGTCTTTTTCGTTTATATATCTTTGATGTGTAATATATTGTAATGATTGTATGTACCAGAATAAATAAAAATAAAATCAAAAAAAAAATATATTTTCATCAGGCTTTCGCTTTAAGTAAATCGTTTAATTTACATTTCTACCCCGGGAAACGGGAATATCTAAGAGAGTTGATTCTTTCTAGGGTTGTCCCGAGCTGTTGTCGAAGCAGATAATCTGGCAAACCCTGCAGGGCGTTGCATATTGTCATCGACACAACTGTATCCACCGGGACGTGAAGCCGGAGAATATCCTCCTCACCAGCGATGGCGTTGTCAAGCTATGCGACTTTGGCTTCGCGAGGATGATCAGTAAGTCTGCACCTACATACCTATATCACTGACTGAACGCCCTCGACTAACCTATGGCTTCACATACATATAGCTAGTCGGGGCTGTCCGTCCTGTCATTTAGTTTTAGCGCCCTGACTGTCTATAAATAAATAAGGCGAATGTTTAGGATTGGCATGATACTCCAGTATATGAGCTGGTTACTTGATATCAGTGCTGGTTACTTGAAGTCAATGTAAATCATAGTAAGTAGGCGACAGACTGCATGGGTGTAGAGAATGAATACAACTTTACACGAGCTGTATCATATTAGACTGCTAACCTGCCAAACTTACAGTCCCGGATCTACATTTTTATAAAGGCAGGGCAAAGTGCCACATTGCCGCCCTTTAGGCAAATTTTATAGAGTAATTTTATAGCGTACTGAACTCACTGGTGGCTTGCTGCCCGCCCCTTGTCTTCGCCACGCGGAGCAAGTGCCCCTTCTCGCACCCCCCTAGATCCAGGGCTGCAAACTTATGCACTAAATCATGCACCACTTTCTGTACCTCCTTATTTATCCTAACCTGCCTCCTGCTACAGGCGGAAGCTGCTCCTCAGAGTACTCCGTGCACACAATGATACCCTTTGGAGTGGACTATAGAAGAAGAGCTAGTAACTATCAACTCTGCCATTGTTTGCTGATCCTAGATATCTTGCTTACTAAAAGTATTACTTGCTATAGAATTTTAGAGTTGAAGGTGCAGGTACTGTAGTCCCACAATATCTATTGTCAAGTGGTATTATTATCTAATACTATCTGTAGCCTATATGTTGATCCGACTTCTTAATAATATTTGTGCCAAATTTGAAGTAAATCCATGCAGTACTTTTAGAGTTTATCCGGAACATACATACAGACAGACAAAAATTCTAAAAACTATATTTTTGGCTTCGGTATCGATAATTGTAGATCAAATAGTAATTGTATTCTTTAAAAAAAATATTCAATGTACAGTTTTGACTTTCCTACCATTTTATTATATGTATAGAAGATTGACTAACTAAAGGTCAGAGACCGAGAAGGACAAGAATACATTTTTATCCGGATAGAAAATCCCATCCCATCCCATGGAAGTATTTTTTTTTGAGAAGCTAATCGTTTGCGTCGTGCCGCAGTGCCACCACAAGGTGACATGATTATGATTGATGACAAGCTACACAGAAACTTAGAAGGTCTTAGGTCATTGCACAGGGGTACCCATAGCTGGAAAGACGGCAAAGATGTTTTTTATCCCGAGCGAGAGATTTCGTAGTAAAAATTAAAATTTTAAATACT
The DNA here is from genome assembly GCA_946406115.1 of Apoda limacodes. Lineage (NCBI taxonomy): Eukaryota > Metazoa > Arthropoda > Insecta > Lepidoptera > Limacodidae > Apoda > Apoda limacodes. The sequence goes on from OX291542.1 coordinate 17,736,950, forward strand.
TACCGACGGAACTATTACTTAAGTATATGTTTTATTGGCTAGCTGATAAGGTATTTATTTAGTGATGATAGAAATAATAGTTATAATTTACTATGAACTTTGTGTAACTTCATTTCCTTGCGGTAGTTTTGACCTTTAGATTGAACTTTTATCCGTATATACTCTTCCATTATCGCTTGTACACTCATTCGTATTTGGTTAGTATCAGTGTATTCTTAATAAACCTGATGGCATTGGAAAAGTATTGCGGGTTTGACAATCTACTTCCGCAGTCATGCAGGATAGTTTAGGTTAGACACTACTAATTTTTCAACTGTTTACATTGGATCGGATATATCATAGGTGTTTGTGTTAATTTGGTCAGTTTTTAGTCTTAACATGCAAATGTACATTGACATTAGAAAATAAATCGAAAGAAATTTATTTTAAAACTTAGCTTGTCAAAAAACTGGCCAAAGTGCGTGCCGTTAATTGGAGAATGCGGACTTCTAAAATAGTTATAAGCCGATTTTGTTCAAAACAATCGTTACCTACCAAATGAAGAAATACAACAGTCACCACACTCACGCAACCATCACGCAACTGATGGTTGCATTTTTTGGCCGACTTCAAAAAAAGGAGGATCTCAGTTTGACCCGTATGTTTGTATGTATGTATGTTTGTCCGCGATTATCTCGAGTTTGGCTAAACCAGTTTTGATGCGATTTTCAGAAAGTACTTGTTACATTCTGGAGAAGGTTTTGGTATACAACAAATGGATACCCCTGGTCCTATGGTCATCAGGTCAGGATATATTGATGGGATCCTTAAGAAATCAAGGGAGCTCTTTTTTATAGGCACACTTGAAGCGATTTGGGTATTTTTTTATACTACTAAGGTGCCAAACAAGCTTGCAGTCCGCCTGGTGGTAACCGGTCACCGCAGCCTATGAACGCTTGCAACACCTGGGGCATCACTCGCGCGTTGCCAACCCCATACTGTAGTCCTCAGAAAAACCTCGGCAGGGAGCTCATTCCATAACCTAGGCGTTCGCGGGAGGAAGTTTTACAAATACACTGTACGTGACAATTTGGGGTCCAAGATGTGAGGATGAATTCCCTGCCGATGGCGAGCGGTGCGATGGTAGAAAGTAGCCATGTGCATCATTTTGAACAATTCCTTAGAACCCATTTCATTTTACAAGCGGTAGAACACACACAGGGAGGCAAAGTCTCTCCTCAGACTTAATGGCGGCTCCACATTAGTGCCGTGAATTCACGCCGTCGTGCCCTCCACATTCACGGGATGCTCACAGTCGTTCATGAAACCCGCCGTGAAATCGACGTAGAAGCTGCTGCTGCAATAACTTTGTTTGCTGTGGTAACATATCACTATTTAGACGTCCAAAACAAGAAAGTTATTAGAAAGCGTTTAATTCTTTAATCTCAATATCCAATTGAGTACTAATCCACCTCCAGGCATCATGATTGTTAGGGTTCCGTACCCGAAGGGTAATTAACGGAACCCTATTACTAAGGCTCCGCTGTCCGTCCGTCAGTCACCAGGCTGTATCTCATGAACCATGATAGTTAGACGGTTGAAATTTTCACAGAAGATGTATTTCTATTGCGGCTATAACAACAAATAATAAAAAACAGAATAAAATAAATATTCTAGTGGGCTCCCATACAACAAACGTAATTTTTTTAGACTCTTAAAATATTCACAGAATATTTAGTTATAGAGTCACTTTAAAATTAAATTAAAACAAATATTTAATTCCAATCCCATACAACAAACGTGATTTTTGTGCTATTTTTATATATAATGGTACGGAACGCTTCGTGCGCGAGTCCGACTCGCACTTGGCCGATTTTTGTTTTTATCCTTATGATGCGGGTTTTTTGCATCCCACAGAATACTTTCCGAATGGTAATGCTCTAAAAAGAGCATTTCAGTTTCGTTATTCCAAAGGTTCAACCTCAACTCCATTATAGAGCGTAGCGACTGCACACGTCTGTACTCGTTTGTAGTCCGGAGTAAACTGGCACGGGGCCGTGAATGTGGATGTACATACGCGTGAACGCCGCGCGAAGAGGCGCGAACCCCATGTCGCGGGACAAAATACCGACTCTGATCGGGGAACAGGCGTGAACCCGCGTGAACCCCGCGAAAACCATCCACATTCACGTTCACGCCTGTTCACGGAGCTTCACGGCACTAATGTGGAGCCGCCATAAGGGTTCGATACGGCTTGTGAATTTGGCATCGTCAACATTTTTTTAAGAGCACGATAAAATTAGCCAATATGTCACTTAAAAGTAAAAAATAAAAACTCTTTTAACGAAAACAAGAACCTTAGATAGGTTCTTGTTTTAGCTAGCTAGCCTAGCTATCTCTCTAACAATTTATAACACACTTCAAACTGTATTTTTGATCAGATTTTTTGAAATAATTATTTTTCACCTTTTGAGTGCTTCTTTTTACGTCGGTACTTGTTTTCGTTCCAATTTTTTTTGTTTCTAGCCTACAATAACACCTTGTTAAATTGTCATATATGTAAATCCTTACCGATTTTTTCCATACAACCTTCGATGCACTAAATACCTGTCTATAGTTATAACATTTTGCTGCTTAAGAGAGTTCCTGACGACCACTAGCGCCACCATTTCATATTCTTATTTTCCTCTTTGTGCAAAGCGAATTTCATAACTGTGCTTCTAACCTGACTCAAAATCTCTATGCAAATCTTGTAAACATAACCTAACTTTACTTAATGTTAACTTTTTCAGGTAATTTAATCATAATTCATTAAAATACTTATATGATTACCTTTATTGTCACATTCTTTAACTGGTTTTCAAATCACGACACTGATTAAACCTAAAATCTGCAAAATTTCAAATTTACAATGAGAAATATTATGCGTATTTACGTATATGTTGCATAGACTAACAAAGCGAAAGACGCATGTCAAGGTCATTTTTGTTTACACGAATTGCAAACAGATTCTGAGTCCGGTTTACAGAAATATGTAATCAGTTTTAAGTTATTTTATGAACATTTAGTACTATTTCTAGAATAAAACTAAACTGGCCGTTTTCAGCAGATATTCTATCTACAACTCGCAGTTTTATCTTAGAAAAATAACGACACATTCTAAAAATAGCCTAAAACTGGTTACATATTTCTGTAGAAGCACATTTTTGAAATTCACTTGGCACAAAGAGGAAAATAAAAATATCAATTGACGGCGCTAGGTAGCCGGGGTAACGCTCTTAACAGCGTACAAAGTATAGTTCAATGGCATTTCATGGATGAATATCCCTTTTGCAACTATAGTAAATAGCTCTGTATGATTTAACGTCCTTAGTAGTGATTTAACAATAGGTAGTTAAATATATTTAGTGCAATGCTATTTCATGACAAAATCTTGGTTAGATTCACCTTAACGACACGCAACCTTAAAAGGCTGCCCGTTGGTAGCTGGATGCGAAAGGCAAAGTAGAAGGAGAAATGGTGCGCCATGCCGGAGGCTGATATCCAGCAATAAACTATAGAATAAGCTGAAATGATGCCTAAAATGTTGAAAAACCTGCCCATTGATTGAAAACATCACTAAATCTATCCTCAAAATAGCATCAGAATATGTGAAGTCGCCGGGCCTGATTAATGATGCTTCCTAATGATCGCAAACATGCAATGTCATGTCTACGAGAATAGTTACTTAACGACATAAGGCCACGCAACACGCAGTTATTTTTAGAAGCAATTTATTGCGAAACATAGAGAAAACTGCAAGCGGCAATTACAAGAAGATGTAGTTGTTGATAAGTTTAAAGTATTACTTGCTAAATTCATCTGCGTTCCAGCAAAGTTTTATTTAATAGCCGTTCAGTTAAATGATAATTTATTTTCCATAGGTACTTAACGATTTGTCTAGGCGCCCAGTTGACTGGCTAATTTAACCAGAAGGCTATAGGCACCAACTTGAAACTGTATTTTGATCAGATTTTTGGAAAATAATAAGAGTACATAATTATTGTTACCTTTTTAGTGCATCTTTTTGAATCCGGTTGTTTTTGTTTGTTTAAAAGATTATATTTATATCTTTTGAATGACGAATTGCTTTTTTTTGTCGTATACTAATAATAATCATACTCGTAACAAAATCCAATCCAGATCCAAATCCAAAGTAGCATATATTATTTTTTCTCTCTAAAAGTTTAAGTTTTAAATTCATTACATTAATATGGGACCACTAATCTAATTCCACATTACATATTCCCTTTTAAATAAAAAAAGAATTTCTTGTATCGGTTCAGGCGTCTTCGAGTAATCGTGTAACATACATAAAAAAAAGATCCCGACGAATTGAGAATCTCCTCCTTTTCTGAAGTCGGTTAAAAATAGACGTCGCTCAGTATGTGCTGCAGCTAGCGCTACAGCGCCGATTTTCAGCTTAGCTGTCGCGCTGATATTATTCAGTTACAATGCCCCTCACTAGAGTAACATGTCATAGTCGACCTTTGTTGAGAAGCTATGCTGTGATTACTATCTAGTTAGGGTTCCGTACCCAAAGGGTAAAAAACAGGACCCTATTACTAAGACTACGCTGTGCATCTGTCCGTCTTCCACCAGGCTGTATCTCATGAACCGTGATAGTTAGACAGTTGAAATTTTAACAGATGATGTACTTCTGTTACCGCTATAACAACAAATATGTACTAAAAAACTGAATAAAATAAATATTTAAGGGGGCTCCATACAACAAACGTAATTTTTTCACGCCTTAGAAGGCGAGCGGTGCGATGAGTATCCGTGGGCATTATTTCGAACAATTCTTCAGAATACTTTCTATTATACAATTGGTAGAATACATACAGGGAGGCAAACTTTCTCCTCAGACTTAGGGTTCGATACGGCTTCTGAGTTTGGGATCGTCGATCATTCTCTCAGCTCGTCTTTGAACCGAGATGTCAGCAGTAAGTACTCCATATAGGGCCAGACTTGCGGCTTATAAAGCAACAACCTTGTATGCAATGTATGCTTGTCGATGGACAGCATGCCATCGATATGCAGTAGAAACAGCAAAGGAGACAGCACAGAGGCTTGCGGGACACCAGCATTTATTTCCATGGTATGAGAGCAACTATCGTCAACTACGGTTCGTATGCGTCAGCCGGACAAAAAGCTAGCCACTCATTTGCACACACCCTCAGGCAGTCTGTAAGATGGCGACTTCGATAGAAGACCCCGGCACCAGACCTGATCGAACGCATTCGCTGTTTTTTTTTTTTTTTATACCACTAAGGTGGCAAACAAACCTAAGGTCGCAACACCAAGGGCATCACTCGCGCGTTGCCGACCCTTCAGAAATCTAATAACTTCTTTTTTGAAGAACCCCATCCTGTAGTCCTTAGAGAAAACCTTGGCAGGGAGCTCATTCCACAATCTAAGCGTTCGCGGGAGAAAGTTTCTCTGAAACCGCACTGTACGCGACCATTTCGGTTCTAAAGTGTGAGAATGAATTCGCTGCCGATGGCGAGCGGTGCGATGGTAGAAAGTAGCCGTGGGCATCATTTCGAAAATTCCTCAGAACACAACCCATTGTACTTGTAGCTTTTTGTAGCTTTCCTGACTTTCCAGAAAGTGAACACCCTGGCTTGGCGCTTTCATGCCACTTTCCCCGTACACAGTGGCAGAAGCTCGCACTGTGTAATCCAGACAAAATTAAATTGTCAGTGCCTAGACTATTAGGTATTTCAGTCTAGACTTATCTTTAAAAATTAATTATAGGTACCAGACTAACAGATATTTTTCAAAAAACATGTCCAGGTCCTGGGGAGACGTACACGGACTACGTGGCGACCCGGTGGTACCGCGCGCCAGAGCTGCTGGTCGGAGACACCCTATACAGTACTCCGGTGGACGTATGGGCCATAGGTCTGAGTATTTGTATGTGTGTATAAGTGTGGGGTTTATTATTTGGTGAAATTTCAATGAAGTTAGTTGCTGATAATTGCTATCTCAGAGAATGTCTAGTATCAATGTTGATACTATCTTCTTTTTAACACTCAAGAATATAGAATAAGAAAGAACAAAATAAAGTAACTATACGAGTATCTTATCCTTGATAATGCCATGATCTCGTTTTTCTTCCATGACCTGCAAAAAAAATCTATTGTAACACAGTGGAAATTTTAATTGCGACAGTGGCGGGGGTAGCCCAGGGGTAGAGCGGAAGGAGCGGACACTCTAGGCACTGGATGGGAAAGGGCGTCAAAACCGAACAATTACGAAAAATATTTCCTTTTTGCAAAATCAATTTACGTACTTAAATTGCGAATTATGTACATTCAACATATAAATTTTATAATAAAAAGTGTCAATTAAAGGGCTGTCGTGTTACAATGAAAGAGCTGTCGTGTTACAATTAAAGAGCTGTCTTGTTACAATTAACGGCAGTTGTCACCAGATTTTTATGAAAATATTGCTAAGGTTTTATATCGGTCATTGAATGTTTTGAAAAACTGTTGACAATAACTAATTTTTTTCAGGTTGCGTTTTTGCAGAGCTACTCTCAAGCGAAGCACTATGGCCAGGCAAAAGCGACCTAGACCAGCTGTATCTCATCCGGAAAACCTTGGGAGACCTGCTTCCCAGGCATATGGCTATCTTCTCCCAAAATTCATTTTTTCAGGTAGTTATCAAATTAAGCTTGGTCACAAATTCTTCCAACAGACTGTCGGTTTTAAAATATCTTGTCAATCTGTTCAGGGCATGGCTCTCCCGGAACCCACGACGCTGGAGCCACTTGAAAAGAAGATTCCACAGCGGTACGCCAATAATGAACTCATTGTGGATTTCTTAAAGGTATGTAGGGTCCCATATATATTTTACTAGTATTTGTTTTACCAAAAATAGAAAAGATTTCCTGTTCAGATCAGAATAGTTGACTGTTACTTCTTTTTTGTAAAAGCGGTAAGAAAGAAAAGAAACAGAAAGAAAGAAACAAAAAAGTGCGAGTCTGGCTTGCTCACCGAGGGTTCCGTGCTGAATTATATGTTGTATATTGGTCCTTACATATGAAATCGATGTTTTATAGAACTGGCCACTTTGATCTGAAAAAGCTGGCGTTTGGTTAAGAATTCCAAATTAAAATTTATTTCGATTTCAAGCTATTCCATTTGTATTTCGAATGTAATAATCCTTTTGTTTTCGCATCATTCAATTTTGCTTTGACATCGTTCTGTGCTCAATGTGGAAAACATAAAATATCACATTATTTTAAAATACGAATTCCATCGTGGCACTAGCGAAGGATTAATGATGTTTACGGAAAACCAGCGGTAAAAGAAAACAGAGTACGTTTTTGGTTCCAACGCTTTCGTTCTGGAAATTTCGACTTCCAGAACAAACCTCGTGGACGGCTAGAGACCCTAGTTGTCAATGAGGAATTGAAAGTGATCATGGAATCGGATCCATATCAAACCACGTTAGAGTAAGCTGCAGGCTTCGGTGTGAGCGATCAAACCATTTTGAATCATTTGAAACAAATTGGAAAAGAGACAAAGCTTGAAAAACGGGTACCGCATGAACTAAGTGAAGTAAACCAACAAACACGCGTCGACTGCTGCGTCACGTTACTCAACCGTCACAATAACGAGGGATTCTGAATCGTATCATTATTTGTGATGAAAAATGGATCCTATACGATAATTAGAAACGCTAATCACAGTGGTTGAATCCAAGAGAAACGAAAGTTTACTTAAAAAAAGGTACTGGTTAGTGTCTGGTGGACCAGCGTTGGTGTCATCCACTACACCTTCCTAAGATCTGGTCAGACGATTACGGTAGATCTGTATTGCCGACAATTGGAAACCATGATGGAAAAGCCGAGATTGGACTAGGATGGATTGGAGAGGACTAGGCCACACACTGCACAACAGACGGTGGCGAAGCTAGGATTAGAATGGGTCCGTCACCCACCATACTCCCTGAATCTTGCTCCAACCGATTATCACTTTTTTTAGAATTTGGATAATTTCTTAATTGAAAAAAAATTAAATTCAGATGAGGCAGTCCAAATCACCTTCGAAGATTTTGTTGATTCTCGCTCCCGCAATTTTTTCAGCAAAGGAATAAATGAAGTCCCTATAAAACGGCAAAAGTACATAGATCACAACGGTACCTACTTTGACTGATTAAATAAAAAAAATGTAAAAAAATGAAGTTTTGCTTTTTCTATATAAAACATCAATTTCATATGTAAGGACCTAATATTATGTTTAAGAATATATCAACTGTCTTGGGGTAACCGTACCTTAAGATGATTTGCCGGGCAGAGTTTTCATACAAAATTCTTTTGCCAGAATCTCGGAAGTTCATACAAGTTTACTTTTGATTTTTAATTTAAAAAAATTACATAAAATCAAGAGCTCGCCGTTTTTGGTTTTATAAAATTTCATTCAGCCATATTTTTTTAAGAATTTACAAAGTTGATTAACTTTGCAACAAAATACAAATGTAGTGGTACCACACAAAGACACATAGTATCACGCCATAATCACACACACTATTAAAAAACTTACAAACACAATCCGTGAATGAAAGGTTCATATGCGGTCAAAAACAGACAGTTGTATTTACCCAAAGCCATCTTTCAAATTGAGATTTTGATTTTAGTGTTAAATGTTTAGATTACGTGAATTTCCTTATCTTTGAATGTATATTATTTAAAAATTCAGTCACAATTTTATTGTAAATTGTTGTTGGCACAAATGTCACAGCTATTATAGAACTAGGTTACAATGATGATTTTGACTACCTATATTTTTTTACTGAAACCAACTAGCTATTTTGGAGAGAAGTTTTATAAATAAAAAATACATAAAGCTATTTTTTACGGATGTTGGATCAGAGAATTTACCTACTGCGGTGTAGGTAGGTAGGTGATGCTAGCCCAAGTAACACACAAGCATGATTACAGTACACATTATGCACTTAATACAGATTAAGCATGTTTAAAGTTTGTGTAATAGCTGTGGTAACAGCCAAATTCTGTATTTTTAGGAGTTTGTGGGCTATTATAATTCTAAGCTTAGAAAATTCTGTATAACGTTGGTTTTCTTTTTTAAGTCTTAGTAATAACAAATTTGGGGCGAGTTCACAGATGTTACCAAGCCTAATGCATTTCAGTTTGCTTAATGCTGTATAGAACTACCAGCGTTTATCTGTATGTTAGCATCCAAATCTGAATAACGATATTATCTAATACGATTATACAAACAATATTAAGCTTAAAGCAATACACTGAATAAGTTGTTGTTCATTTCTATTATCCCGCATGTTGCTGAATAATTGTTCTAATTTTGTTCCTATACCGCTTAAGTTTTATATTTTACCCATTATTCAGCTGCGCTGCATAAATAATACTTTGTGGGTTGCTAAGGCCGCTACGACACAAAAAAAGAATATAACAAGTGCTGCAAACGAGGTTTGTCAAAACAATAGTCAAGTGCGAACATATTTTTTTAACGAAGGTTCTGTGCTTTTAAATAATGATCAATATTTTGCAAGTAATACAACTGTAACTTTTGAAAGTAATAGTTCCGCATCAAATGAACATAAATTAGATCATAATGTAGTAGAAATTAAAATTAACGCGGCGAGGCACGGGGAGCAGTGTTGCCGGCTGTCAAACTAGATAAAGTCCAAAACCGTGACAGAAATAACCAGGAATTACCCGTTTTGTGAATGTAAAAATACAAAGTAAAAAAAATAGAAACCAATTTCAATGTAAAACTTTTTTATGTAACATTTCTGTTTTTCATACGTCGTATTACCCGGAATTTTGCATATTCGGATGAGCAAAGGCAATAACGAGTCCGTATAATAGGGGTCCCACTGTATAATAGGTAGGCTAGGCACTTAAAAAAGTAAATACACTTAAGTAAAATTACTTATACGTAACACACCTAGGTACCTAGGTGCTTCTTTATTTTTTTATCATACATGAAGTAATTTAATGTTTTTAACAGGTACTAAAAAGTTTTAATTTTATTTGTTTTGGACCTAAATAACCTGTATAATTATAGAAATGTGATCAACAACACAAATGTTACAAAGAAATTATTGCACTTAGAGCACTCTTTAACAGATAATAGGTTAGTACGCTTCTATTGGGTACTTGTATTCAGATAAACTCTGAATATATAGAAACCACCATTAAAAAGTTTTTTGGTAATTATTGTACAGCACTTATTTTGTTAACGAAAGCTATATTTTATTGATTTAGATACAATTTAATTTATAAATAATGTTACTCGTAATTTTTAATATACTGGAATTAACAATTTAGTTATAAGTTTTTTTGTGTAGTCTTCTAAATTTTGTATATTTTACAAGTGAACTTTGTTATTCATGCGGCGCGTGAAAGATAATAGACAATATTCGTATAAATTTAACGATAAAATTACTTTCGCATTAAAAATAAGTGGTAAATAGCCTAGAAAATCCATTTTTTTTTAATTATTTTTATTATTATAATTGCTGCACATGTACGTCACTTGTGTCACAGTAGAATTCAAATGGTAAATTTTTATTTACTAATACAAATAAAATACCATTTGAATTTTATTTCTCAGCTAATCTACTAAAATTGGTTGAATAGTAAGACAGAACTTCACTAAATGCTGAACAACTGTCTATATGCTAGAATTAAAATGCATTTGTCTGAGTAAACGCTTTGCTATTATCCAAAAAATATTAAGCTGTGTGTACCGTTACAACGCTATTACTCAGATTTTATATTGCTGTTATACAGACTTAAGCAATGAAAAATTTAATAACAGCTGAGTAGATGTTTACTCGGTTATTATTCGACTTATTTAAATGCGTAAAGTTTAAGCGACTGCCATTACTCAGTCATTATTCAGCACTCCTGTGTTACTTGGGTAGTGCACGATTTTATAAAGGTGTAGTTTTTGCCTAATGAGTACAGAATCCTAAAAAGTAGGAATCCAAATTAAGCAGCGCCAGATGAAGATTAGGCGATATTTGGCATACAAAAATATATTGAAGTTAGTAGAGGGTATTCGTTGGTTCTGGCGCACTACCCCCAACCTAAACCCCTCGCCTAAAATAAAGCTCACCAACCACCACTTTTTTCTGCTTTGTACGACTCGCGCTTGACCACTCTCAAAGCATCGTTGGTTCTGGCGCACTACCCTCCAACCCCAACCCCTCGCCTAAAAACTTTTCTGCCCCCCGCACGACTGGGTGTGGCGACTCGCGCTTGACCACTCTCAAAACCACCCCTGTGTCTGGGGTGTGGCGACTCGCGCTTGACCACTCTCAAAACCACCCCTGTGTCTGGGGTGTGGCGACTCGCGCTTGACCACTCTCAAAACCACCCCCTGTGTCTGGGATACGTCGACTCACGCTTGACCAGAACTACCACGTGACATCACTGTGGGTTCTGTGTAGTTTTGTTAAGTAGTTATATCATTATCGTAATGGGTCTATCGTATTTTTCCGTTTATTAGTTATTCTTATTTAATTACAATGTCGTGAGTGCGATAATGATGTTTGTGGTGACATTCCTAATACCTTTTTAATTATATTTGTACTTGTAAGATAAATCGTATATATATAAGATCCATAAACACTAGTCGATAGTATTCGAGTTACAATTTATCATCAAGTGTGATACTGAGGCTGGTTCTATTTCCTTCAAAAAAAAGCTATGGAGGTATGTGTTTTTTTGCTTTATAATTCTTTATCTATATTTATTATATATTACAGACCCTCAAAACTATGTGTTTGTTTGAATGTCTATTACTTAAACCAATTTTGTTTAGGTTTTCACTTTAGGCAAATTTTTGATTCAAATTATTATACAAATATGTTTTTAAAGCATAGGCTTATTTTATTACAGAATTCAACATTTAACGTAATGGAAGAAAACACGTTCAAGCATTACTACTACGCTACATCGGATGATGAGCAATCAACTGAGAAGGCCTTAGAAACAACAAAGCTCAAACGGTCTCGTCGAAATAGTATCGACTCATTCTTTGAGGGGACCAATCAGAAGAAAAAGAAACTCAGCTCTACAGTGGCGAGATCTTCAAAAGATGGTATCCCTGGTGTCACATACTTGTCTACTAATAATGATGATGGGGCTCATGCTACACATTTGATAAAAATTGAGGTGTATGACCTCATAAAATTGAAAAAAGTACCAGTAGATGAACATTGGAAACACTCAGAAGTGAGGATCAAATATTATACGGATACAAAAGATGAAAAATATGAGCAAACGAAGGGTATCATATTTGATATCACGAAGCAAATAGCAGAAACCAATAACTGTAAAAAATACTTTTTTAAAAAGTAATCTCTAATAGCTAAATTAATATATAAGAACCATCGTTACAAAATTTTATGAGTATCTAATTGATAAGTAACGAGCAACTATTAATTAACCATCAACTAATATAGTAATCACCTTATCGACTTGTATATATAAGAGAAAAATCGAACATTATATTTATTATTAATTCATCATTCACAAGCAAAGCTAAACTGGTTTATTTCAACCATGTCACTAGAAAGTGTTTTTTTTCAAAATGTTTTTGAAGAAGAAGAAAAAGAACTAATGAGAGCGTGTGAGAATTATGAAGATAATGCTCTGGAAAATCCGTATTATGACACTTCACTGTTTAACATCTGTAAAGAAGTTGAGGAAACATTCAGGTATACATTCTAACTATACTTATTTAAATTTTATGTTACATATTTGTGTTCTTATATTAACATAAGCACGTTATACCTACAGAAAATCTTCAATTCAAGTCGGTCGAGGTTTGAAGAGACAAGCTGATATTAGTGTTGAAGATTTACAACAAGCATCGACGTCATCATCTTTCAATACAACACATAGACAGAACGTTATGTGTCAAATATGTGAATTACAGGTTAGCCAAAGGTTCTATGCTCAGCACTTACGATCTAAGGAACACAAAGAAAAATGTCTTATTCATAATCATAATTTACATAATGTCTCTGTTATATCAGTTGCTTTTGGGTCTCGGGTCTTAACGTATAGAATTGTATCACCTAAAGCTAATGAGTCACTTAAAATACAAACTCCTGAAGTATTCATAGCATCTATTAAAGAGTCGATACTATTTCTTATTCAGGAATGTTTAAAAGAGTTAACTATTGTTAAAGTTAATTTTATTATTCATGCAGATTTTGAACAGGAAACAAAAGATTTAAAAAAATCTTTCGATTTTCAAACAAAAAATTGGACTATTTCTTTAGGGGACGAATTAGAAAATTATTTAGAAACTTTAAGCGAAGACATTAAAAATAAAATGAGTGATTTCGAAGCAAAAGATAGTGGATGGACTTTAAAAAAAATTCAGTTCTTAGAAATGAATGTTAATAAGTTCAATCCCTTACGAGGGTCTTCGTTTATTGAATTACCTTTAGATATTAAGCGTAAAAAAGCAGTCATAAATGTAAAAAATAACGATCAACAATGTTTTAAGTGGGCTTTATTATCCGCACTATATCCTGTAAATAAAAGTTCTGAAAGGGTATCATCATACTTGAGGAATCAAAATAGACTAAAGTTTAATAATATACAGTTCCCAATCAAATTATCGGATATACCCAAGGTAGAAAAACAGAATAACATTAGTATCAATGTTTTCGGATTAGAATTTAACAAAGAAAAAAAATGTAATACCATCGTTGGACCATTATATTTTACAAAATGTCGTAAAGAATTACACATTAACTTATTATTTTTAAACAATGGTTCAAATGGTCATTATTGTTTTATGAAAAATTTATCACGCTTGGTAAGTAAACAAATAACGAATCGAAATAATGCTATTCATATCTGTGATGGATGCCTTCTATATTTTAAATTTAAAGTTAATTTAATTAATCACCAAAAACATGACTGTGCTCATATTGTTACTGAATTACCAGGAATTCATAAAAAAGGAAAAGATTGGTTTAATCGGGAAACAAATAATGATGAAATCTATTTTGATAAGTTTCAAAGAAAATTAAAATTACCTTTTGTAATATATGCAGACTTTGAAGCTCTTTTAAAACCCGTCACCTCATGTGACCCTGATCCATCGAAGTCATATACAAAAACAATACATGAACATGAAGTTTATAGTTATGGATACTATATAAAATGTTCGTATGATGATAAGCTGTCTACATACAGAACATACACAGGGCCTAATTGTGCAAAAATGTTTATGGAAAGCATTTACAAAGATATTAGCAATATACATAGGATAAATTGTTTTCAAAAATGTCCACTTCCATTAACTAACGAAGAGAAGGAATCTATTAGACAATCGCAATTATGTTATATTTGTGAAGGGCTATTGGGTGATGACATCACAGTAGACTATGATTGGAATACTGGTAATTTTAGAGGTGTTGCTCACGAATTATGTTGTTCAAAGTATCGTGTTCCCTTTTTCATTCCCATTCTATTTCATAATCTAAGTAATTATGATGCTCATTTTATTGGTAATGCTTTGAATTTTAAAGATGGAGAAATAGATATCATTCCGCAAAATAAGGAAAAATATATTTCATTCTCAAAAAAACTTAATATAAGAGGTCATTTAGTACATTTGCGGTTTTTAGATTCCTTTAAATTCATGGCCAGTAGTTTAGATAGTTTAGCTAAAAATCTAAAAAAAGATCAATTTATAGAATTAAGAAAACAATTTCCAAACGAAAATGATTTTAATAAACTTATTAGGAAAGGTGTTTTTCCTTATGAATTTGTTAATTCTTATGAATCCTTAAAAGTTACAACTCTTCCAGATCAAGACGCTTTCTTTAACTCTTTAAGTAATACCAGTGTCTCAGATGATGATTATAAACATGCTCAAAATGTTTGGGTCCAATTTAAATGTAAAAATATGTTGGACTATTCCAATCTATACTTAAGAACTGATGTAATGTTACTCACTGATATTTTTGAAAACTTTAGAGAAATTTGTATCAAAACATATGAACTCGACCCTGTACAATATTATACCCTTCCAGGATTAAGCTGGGATGCAATGCTAAAATGTACTAACATAACACTGGAATTATTAAAAGACTTTGATAAAATAGCATTCGTAAAGTCTGGTATAAGAGGTGGTATTTGTAACACAGTGTTCTAACAGATATGGAAAGGCAAATAACGAGTACATGGGTGATTACAAAGATAACTTACCAAAATCTTACTTAATGTATTTTGATGCAAACAATCTCTATGGTTGGGCAATGTCTCAGTATTTGCCTGTTAGAGATTTTAAATGGGTTAACCCGAACATAGACTTCAATATATCAGATTCATCAGATATTGAATACATACTGAAAGTTGATCGTGAATACCCTGAAAATTTACATGATCTTCATTCAGACTTACCTTTATGCCCTGAAAACATTGTAATCGGTAACAGTAAAGATAAAAAATTAGTACCAAATTTATATAACAAAACTAAATATATTATTCACTATAGAAATCTGAAGCAATGTTTACAACTTGGTATGAAATTAATTAGAGTTCATAGAGTTTTACAGTTTGAGCAAAGTCCTTGGTTGAAGAAATATATAGATTTAAATACACAACTAAGAACTTTAGCTAAAAGTGACTTTGAAAAAGATTTTTATAAACTTATGAATAATGCAGTCTTTGGTAAAACTATGGAAAATGTTGAAAAACGTGTTAATGTGAAATTGTTAACCCACTGGGAAAACCGTGGAAAAATTCAAGGTGCACAAAGTTTAATTGCTCGCCCTGAGTTTCATAGTCTATCTATATTCTCCGAGTCTTTAATTGCTGTACAATTACAAAAGACTAAGGTATATTTCAATAAACCATTTGTTTTAGGATTTTGTATATTAGAAATATCAAAAACATTGATGTATAACTTTCATTATAATTACATGAAAAGAAAATACAATAATAGTGTCAAGTTATTATACACTGATACGGATAGCTTAGTTTACCATGTATTTACAGATAATTTTAATAATGATATAAAATCTGACTTAGAATGTTTTTTCGATACTTCAGACTATCCTAGTGATAATGTTTATGGTTTCCCACTTTTAAATAAAAAGAAACTTGGATATTTTAAGGATGAGAACAATGGTAAAGTATTTCGGGAGTTTGTAGGACTTCGATCAAAAATGTATGCAATGGACATTGAAAGTAAGGTTATTGCTAAAGCTAAAGGTGTAAATAAAAGTGTGACAAAAAAGATGAATTTGGAAAATTATAAGTTGTGTCTATTTAATAAAAATGTAAATGTTTCACAAATGTGTAGGATTCGAAGTGTGAAACATACTATTTTTACACAAGAAATTAATAAAACTTGTCTATCCTGTAATGACACCAAGAGATATATTTTACCTAATTCAACAGATACATATGCTTGGGGTCATTTTAAGATTAAGTTATAGTTTTGAAATAATAATAATATAGAGTATTAATTGTATCTGGTTTATGTGTGTTTAAAAAATGTAAGGTAATAACTATTATTAAGTAACCTAATGATTGTAATTTTTTTTTTATTATTAATTATATTGTTTTTAATATATAAGTGTTTGTTTTTATTGCTTTCCTCCATATGAATTTGAACATTTTCAAAGAGAACACACATTAAAAATAATTATGATTCATTTTTATCATCCCTTTACAGTAATTGTAGCTGGCCCTAGTGGATGTGGTAAATCAGTTTTTGTTAAAAATTTTGTGAAACATGCTAATGAGATTTGCAATCAACATCAACATTAATTATTACCAAGGTATTCCTGACCTCAGTATGTTTGATGGAGAACAACCACAACTAATAATAATCGATGACCTCATGCGAGAGTCTGATGGTCGTGTTGTTGACATATTCACAAAGGGTAGTCATCATAGAAACATTAGTGTTTTCTATATTACACAAAATATATTCCATCAAGGTAAAGGACAGAGAGATATTTCTTTAAACTCTAGTTATATAGTCTACTTTAAAAATCCACGAGATAAAACACAAATTCGTTACTTAGCACGTCAAGTCTCACCTGAAAACATCAAATTTTTGGAAGATGCCTACAAAGATGCTACTAGTGAACCTCATGGCTACCTAATGATAGATTTAAAACAGGACACAATTGATATGTGTCGATTTAAAACGAATATATTTCCTTCTGACCAGAACTGCATTGTATATATACC
This sequence comes from Apoda limacodes, assembly GCA_946406115.1. NCBI lineage: Eukaryota > Metazoa > Arthropoda > Insecta > Lepidoptera > Limacodidae > Apoda > Apoda limacodes. The sequence goes on from OX291542.1 coordinate 17,754,204, forward strand.
TAAAAAAGGATTTAAATACAGCAAACATAATGAAATTCCAATCATTCATAAATAATGCATTCAAGAGTGACTACACATCAAGAACTTTTAAAATCGTTGCATGTATTGAAACCAAGACATAGAAAAGCTTTACTTAAATCTTGTAGTAAAGAAGAAATAAATTTTATTTGTGAGTGTATTTACAACGTATTACAGGGTAAAATACCCGTCAAGGAAAATGATAAAAATAAATTAAAAAAATATAAAAATATATTGCGAAAGTTGGTTTGTAAAGGAAGAAATCTACTTAGAAAAAACGTAATTATTCAAAGGGGTGGTGCCTTTTTACCTATTATTTTAGGATCTGTTCTAAGTGCCTTGGTAAGTTCAATTTTAAAACCTTAGCAGGAAAATAAAAGCAAAAATGGAACATGCTAAAAAAATGATTCTAATTGAACCTAATTTGATAGAAAAAATTAAAAAGGAAAATGAAACACAAAGCGCTTTAAATACTTTATCCCGTTTAGATGGTGAAATGAAAGATATTTTAAATAGTAATGTAGAAGATAGAGAAAAATGGATTTTGTATTTACAAACACTACAAAGGTATTTACATTTTAATGAAGTAGAACGACGACCATATCAAATACCAATTATAACCAAAACAGAAAGTTCGCCTAATTATAGAGATACTGATGTCATTAAGGAAACAGTCCTTGACACTGAGCAGGTATCAAACATAAAATCAAAAACCATAAATGATACTGACTTAACCCCATTTTATTCAAAGCAACAACTCTTGAAATTGATTCCTAAGACGTATATAAAACGAGGTGAATTACTAATAGAATCAATTTTTTCAAATAAAAATAAGGTAGATTGGGATACCAATGGAACTGTTAGTATCAATAATATGAAAATACCAGGGAGTAACATTATAGACCTGGTGAATGATACACTAAGACCACTTAAACACAGTGATACAATTGGGTGGCAAGAGTTTGCATCAGCATTAAAAGAAACTAAAATACCATTAACTTATATTGGAAATCCAAAAAGACTAGAATATATTAATAAACTTTACTAAGGTGATATAAAAGAAGAAATTCCACTTAACAAATTGCAATCAGATAATAGTTTTACTCCTACTAAGACTCATTTTAACAAAATCAAGAAAAAAATAGACTGGGAAAAATGGACCCCCTATTAGAAATAAATCAGATTTACTATGATGTTTCTCATCCTGCTGGATATGGAGGTGTTAACAAACTCATCAACTCGTTAAAGGGAAAAATGACAGCAAAACAAGTGAAAAATTGGTTGCAAGAACAAGAAACTTACACATTACATAAACCTGTAAGAAATAGATTTCCTTGAAATAAGTACATTTTATCTAATTATAATGACTTGTGGCAGGTGGATTTAAGTGATATGCGCACTTATTCTGAATATAATGATGGTTTTAAATATATTCTGTGTGTTATTGATGTATTTAGTAAATATGCATTTGCTAGATGTTTAAAAAAAAAGAACTCTATAACTATAAAAGAATGCTTTGAAAGTATATTTAATGAGTCAAAATCCTTACCTAACCACATTCAGTCAGATAAGGGAACTGAATTTGTTTCTAAGGATGTGCAAAAATATTTTAAAAGTAAAGGTATAAACTATTACACCACTAACAATCCTGATTTAAAAGCTAGTATCGTGGAACGCTTTCAAAGAACATTAAAGACAAAAATGTGGCGGTATTTCACACATCATAACACATATAGATATGTTGATATTTTAAAAGATTTGATTTATTCTTATAATCATAGCTATCATTCAAGTATAAAAATGTGTCCCAAAGATGTTAACTCAGAAAATATTATGACTGTTTGGAATAATTTATATGATAAAATAAAGGGCAAAAGGCTATTCTAAACAGGTTTAAAAAAGGTGATTATGTTAGGATAACAAAACATAAACACATATTTCAAAAAGGATACGAGAGCAACTGGAGTGATGAAATATTTGTTATTACTTCAGTTATAAGAAGATCACCTTGGGTAGTTTATACGTTAAAAGATCTTCAAAATGAACCCATTACAGGTACATTTTATGAAAAAGAATTACAAAAAGTAATATACAACCCCACTCTCCCACATAAAATAGATAAAATACTCCACACTCGTTATTTTGGAAATAGAAAGCAAGTACTAGTGAAGTGGAAAGGTTATCCAAACAAATTTAATACTTGGGTATCATAAAAAGATATAGAAAAAATATGATTAAGGAAGATTTTTATTTTACTTTGCTCAGTAATAGTTCAATGGAATATTTTCCGAGTAATACCACTACAAATTTTTCAACAAAACTTCCAAAACCTATAAAATTAGAAGGACAGTGGTCTGTTGGAGTTGTAGAATTTCAATACCCATGTAGTATGTTTACAGTTCAAGAGGGTGAAAATATAATGTATATTACTAAGAAAATGATAGTACCTTTGGATAAATCAATATCATCAGTTATTTATAAAAATCATATACATGCAACCAATTATGATAATATTGTTAACATTTTAAAAGCCTTAAACCTAAAAGAAAACTGTCGCTTTCATTATGATAAAGTTTCCCAGATGGTCTCTGTTCAAATTAACGATAAAAATATATCATCTTTAACGTTATCATCAAAGTTAAGTATTCAACTTGGCTTTGAACCAAAAACTAATTTAATAACAAAAAATGTTGGAAGATACCCACCCAATTTACATTTAGGATTACCTTCTCAATTATTTGTTTACTGTGATATAATTGATCCGCAAATAGTTGGAGATGTTATGACACCATTGTTAAGAATAATACCTTTAGACCCCGAAAAATATATCTATGGTGCTTATAAGATGCATGTATTTTCACCACCCCACTACTTACCAGTTATGCGAAAAGAATTTGATACAATTGAAATAGATATAAGAACAAACACTGGTAATAAAATACCATTTCAATTTGTGACCGCATATGTTAAACTATACTTTAAGCGATTATAATGCATAATAACAGTATTTGTCCCTATGAGCAATATTATTCACACCAAGCAGGATCAGGAATTGGTGTAATTTATAAAGGTGTACCACATCAACGTGGTCAGGGAATAGGAAGCTTTTTAGGAGGCCTGTTTCGATCAGTACTACCTTTATTATCAAGTGGAGCAAGAGTAATTGGTAAAGAGGCTCTTAATGCTGGAGTGGGATTATTAAGCGATATGATAAGCCAGTAAACCAATGAATGAATCTGTGCAAACACGGTTAAAAGATGTAAGTAGTAATTTAAAACGAAGAGCAGATGATAAAATTGAAAGACTAATGAATGGATCAGGTTATATAACGAAACGTCAACGTCGGTTTCATTCCATTCCGTCAACAGCTTTGAAAGAGTTGAGAACTAGAAAGTATAATATTAATAGAAATACTAAAGATAGAAATACTTATTAATACGCTTCAGACGCATATAACACAAAACACACACACAGTTTCTTTTGCTAATCGTCGACGACCTCTGAAACCATGGATTACAACAAGCATTATCAAGTGTTTTAGGACTAGAGACAGACTTCACAGTATCTCAAAATTAAATCCTGACAACGCCGAAATCAAACGGCAGTATATAAATTATCGCAATACTTGTAACTCATTAGCTAAAAGTCTAAAAAACAACTATTACAAGGACAAATTTAACAAAAATTTCAAAAATAATAAAGGGACTTGGGAAACGGTGAAAGAATTGTGTAGTATTAAGAAAAACCGTTTCCGAGCAACTGACCTACTCGATCTTGTACCAGACTCACCTTGCGAATCTCTTAATTTAGTTAATCGATACTTTACCTCGGTTGGGAGAGAACTAGCTTCAGACATCCTACAGAGAAATAGTACTACCGATTCGCGCTTAGCAGAAAAGATTTCTCCGTCAAGCCATGAGAGTTCTATGTATCTAGATCCAACTGATTATATAGAAATTAATAAAATTATCATGGGTCTAAAGTATAATAGTGCTCCAGGTATCGATAACATTCCAAATATTGTACTAAAAAACTCTCGGACGATTTTGTGCACTATGATTGCGCATCTGTGTAATCTTAGTCTTACTACTGGGATTTTCCCAAAAATTTTCAAAGAAGCGGCTGTCGTGCCCGTGTTTAAGAGTGGTGACGCAGATTCAATTGCTAATTACAGACCTATATCACTACTGAGCGCAATTAGTAAAATCATGGAAAAAGTAGTTAACACTCGTCTAATTAAATTCCTCGAAAGCAAAACCATACTGGCATGTACCCAATACGGTTTCCGCTCGGGTAGAAATACTGAGGATGCGGTAGCTAGGCTCTCGGATATCGTTACAAAGGCAGTAGACAAGGGTGAAAAATGTGTTGCTATATTTTTGGACCTGCAAAAAGCATTCGATACTGTCTCATTACCAATTTTGTTGCGTACTTTAGAGTGCATGGGCATAAGAGGTATGGTCCTGGAGTGGCTCCGAGACTATTTGAACGGTAGAAGTCAGGTGGTTAAAGTAAAAAACTCTTGTAGCTCCAGCTTTCCGGTCACGTATGGAATACCGCAGGGTAGTACCCTCGGTCCGACGTTATTTTTGGCTTACGTGAATAGCCTTTGTAAACTTCAAATAGATAACGTGGAAGTACTGGCTTTTGCAGACGATACTGTATTGATTTGCCGTGGGAAAACATGGTCACAAGTTCAAAAATCTGCCGAAATGGGCCTCAGACGAGTTATGCACTGGCTCGATGAGCATTTACTAACTATTAACGTAACTAAAACAAAATACATCTGTTTTAGAATAACGGAAGCTACAAGTCCAGGGTTAAATTTTTCAATTAAAGCCCATACTTCCCAATGCAAACTTGAAAATTGTGGCTACTGTGACTGCATTGCCATTGCCCAAACCGATACCCATAAATACCTGGGCGTTATCATAGATTGCCATTTAAACTGGAAACCACATATATCTTCACTTAGCAAAAGAGTACGTAAATTACTTCCAATTTTTAAAAACCTTCGCGATGCTGCTGACTGCAATCTATTGACCAACGTATATTATGCCCTTTGCCAATGCGTCCTGTCTTACTGCTGCCCTATCTGGGGTGGAGCTGCTCCAACTCATCTGCTTGAGCTGGAAAGAGCCCAACGTGCAGTCATCAAGGTCATGTTCCATAAGCCCAGGAAATACCCTACCCAGAAACTTTATGAAGAATCACGCTTCCTCACAGTTCGCCAATTATACATCTTCTTAACAGTCTTACGTCATCATAAATCTGTCGACCCATTGAAATTTTCACAGAGCAAAAGAAGAACTCGAACTCCTGTCCCCTCCTTTAACTCAATGTTCGCTCGACGTCAGCTATATTACATGGGGCCATTCATTTATCGGTTAGTTAATAACACGTACCAAATCTACAAAATGCCTAAGTTTCGTTTAAAAGCAACACTTAAAAAATACTTAACGGCCCTTGATTACCCTAGCACAGAAAAAAATTCTACGAGTATAAAGCAAAAACCACTAGGAACTTGTATCCTTCAATATCAACATGTACCACCGCATACACTCACCCACACGACTCTCAAGTAGTCATAAACGCCTGACACTCACTCATGACTCAGACGCAGCACACACAAACACATAGGCACACAACATACACCAATATACAAACAAGACACATACGAACATATTCATAGCTCACACACACTCTCTCTCACACACCCACACACACATACACAAACACACACACACACTCACACACACACACACACACACACACTCACACACTCACACACACACACACACACATACACATGCTCACACGTATTTTCACACATCCCGTTTGATTAATAATATTAGATACTGGCCAGGGGTGGAGGGTTGGTAACCTGAGACACAGGATTCTCCTAGTTCAGGTACCAACCCGCCATAATTCTGATCGATCCTAGATTTAATTTTAGAATTACATTCTACTGTATTAAATTTGTGATTTGTAATGTAACACTTATGGTGAGAAATAAACGTTATTATTATTATTATTATTATTATTATATTTTCAAACAAATAATGTCATTCTTGCATAATCATTCATGTGAATGTATAAAATCGGAATTGGATTTATTTGCTTTACCAACAACTCAGACAAGTATTGAAAATGGACAATGGATACACTACAAACCTATATCATCCCTTACAGACGATGGACCAATTGAATTTCAAATTCCTGGTACGGGGGATGATTATATCGATTTGTCTCATACATTACTACATTTAAAAGTTAAAATTCGAAACCAAGATGGCACCAACTTAGCTGCTGCTACAGTAGTAGCCCCAACTAATAACTGGTTACACTCACTGTTCAATCAACTCGATGTGTATTTAAATCAAAAACTAGTATCTCCACCAAACAACACTTATGCTTATAGGGCATTTATAGAAACTTTATTAAACTATGGTCCAGCAGCTAAACAATCTCATCTGACTTGTGGACTATGGTATGAAGACACAGCTGGAAAGATGAATTCACTAGATGAATGAATGATGGATTTAAAAAAAGGAATCAATTTGTACGTGAGAGTAAAGAGGTAGAAATGGTAGGACATTTGCATGGGGATTTGTTTAATCAAGAAAAGTTTCTGATAAATGGTGTTGAAATTAGTCTTAGTACGATCAAGAGAAAGTTTTAATCTTATGGCTGGTGCAGATGCTAAACTGAAAGTTACTATTACTGACGCTACACTTATAGTTCGAAGAGCAAAAATTAGTCCAAGTGTATTATTAGCACATCAAAAAGTTTTAAGTGCAACGACCGCTAAGTATCCTATAACCAGAGCTGAAGTCAAAGTGCTCACAATACCTTCAGGAGTTCAGGGAAAAACGCTTGATAACATATTTATTGGTCAAGTTCCAAAAAGGTGTATAATAGGTTTTGTAAACAATGCTGCTTTTAATGGAAGTTTTAACAGAAACCCTTTTAACTTTGAAAACTATGGAATAAATACATTTAGTTTGTATATAGATGGCCAACAAATACCATCAAAAGCTTTACAACCAATGTTTCACAACTATATATTTACCACAGCTTACCATACACTATTTTCCGGGTCAGGTATTCACTTTTTGAATGATGGTAATGCTATTTCTAGGGAACAATATGCAAATAGATATTGTTTGATGGCATTTGATTTAACTCCAGACTTATCAGCTAGTTCTACGTCTCATTGGAATCTTATTAGACATGGAAGCGTAAGACTGGAAGTTCGTTATGAAGCAGCACTCATACAAACAATGAACTGTGTAGTGTATGCTGAATTTGATAATGTTATTGAAATAGATAAAAATCGTAATGTTTCAGTAGATTACAGTAGCTAAAACATAATAATTAGAACTCAATGAAAGGACTTATTATACTTTTGACATTCATAATATCAACATTTTGAAATGAATACTTTAGATATTCAAAAATGTTTAAAGATAATTTCTCCGAAAATTAAACTAAATGTATTTGCTGCAAATAGATTACCAGTACTCATGCACCTACCGGCTTTTCTCATTAGTAATTTAGATGTTGACAATCAACCTGGATCGCATTGGGTGGGAATACATATTGATAAAAATGGATTAGGTGAATACTTTGATTCTTATGGTCGTAAACCTAGTAGACATCATTTATATTTCTTAAATAAGAATACTAAGATATGGAGTTACAATAATAAAAGAGTTCAAAATGACTTTACAACTGTTTGTGGGGAATATTGTCTTGTTTATTTGTATTTTAAGTTTCATGGTAAATCAATGATTGATTTTGTAAATCACTTTAGTAATAACACTCTATTTAATGATATTTTATTATATGATATGTTTAAAACAATTTTTGATAATAAAACTTTTTTAAAATAAAAAAAAAAATGTTTTTTTTTCTTATGTGTGTGTGTGTGTGTGTGTGTGTGTGTGTGTTTGTGTAATTAGTGGTTAAAAAACAAAAAAATATTTTTTATTTATATCATTTATTCATTTATTCATAATAAAACTCAAACATGATACAATTTGATTCAAAGTTGATTTCGAGTAATACTGAAGCTGGTTCTTATAAATTAATTTAGCTATTAGAGATTACTATTTAAAAAAGTATTTTTTACAGTTATTGGTTTCTGCTATTTGCTTCGTGATATCAAATATGATACCCTTCGTTTGCTCATATTTTTCATCTTTTGTATCCGTATAATATTTGATCCTCACTTCTGAGTGTTTCCAATGTTCATCTACTGGTACTTTTTTCAATTTTATGAGGTCATACACCTCAATTTTTATCAAATGTGTAGCATGAGCCCCATCATCATTATTAGTAGACAAGTATGTGACACCAGGGATACCATCTTTTGAAGATCTCGCCACTGTAGAGCTGAGTTTCTTTTTCTTCTGATTGGTCCCCTCAAAGAATGAGTCGATACTATTTCGACGAGACCGTTTGAGCTTTGTTGTTTCTAAGGCCTTCTCAGTTGATTGCTCATCATCCGATGTAGCGTAGTAGTAATGCTTGAACGTGTTTTCTTCCATTACGTTAAATGTTGAATTCTGTAATAAAATAAGCCTATGCTTTAAAAACATATTTGTATAATAATTTGAATCAAAAATTTGCCTAAAGTGAAACCTAAACAAAATTGGTTTAAGTAATAGACATTCAAACAAACACATAGTTTTGAGGGTCTGTAATATATAATAAATATAGATAAAGAATTATAAAGCAAAAAAACACATACCTCCATAGCTTTTTTTTGAAGGAAATAGAACCAGCCTCAGTATCACACTTGATGATAAATTGTAACTCGAATACTATCGACTAGTGTTTATGGATCTTATATATATACGATTTATCTTACAAGTACAAATATAATTGTTCACTTTTCGTATAAATTAAGTTGATTATAAAGTTCATGCACTACTTTCGTATCACTAGATCGTTATGAGAACATCCCTAGCATCGGGTTGTTGTTGTTGTTGTCGTGGGTTGTAGATGGCACGCAAATATTCATTCCCGTTTTAAAATTGAGATAATTACTAATTAATATAAATACTGAAAATAAACATCATAGTTTTCAAGTGCTTGTGTTGGCGATTGAGAACGTTATAAGCGAACGGCCTAGTAGCTACGAGGTAAGATTGCCGACGAGTTGCACATCACAGAAAGAACTATGGTAAGTCATCCATCTCTAATATTATGTGAACAACTGTATTAGTTCACCGTTCTAAACTGAGTCAATTACACCCGAGCCACCCAACATAAAAATTTCAATTTAATACAGTCCACATTAAGATTTAATGCTCTAACATTTTTTGGTCTTCGAGCCAAATTGTCGGAAAAAGTGACCTTTAGAACGACTAACTTCGTTTTGTTATTGAAGATTGGTTATTGTTTCATTCATTTCGCATTTTTATCCTCAATTTTCGTTAGAATTTTTAAATTTTGTAGGAATTTGTATCAAAACAAAAGTTGAGGGTAAAACAAAATAATTTTGTGGTGGTTGGTTCGTGAGTACATGACATCGTTTAATCGCGGTCTGTTAATATTTTAGGCGGATGAGATTTTGAGATAAGAATACGGTATTTGCGTTGCCATTACAATTAAATTGTAGTTTCTTTGATGTTAGTTTTTTAAATTGGAGGCATTGTCTAAAAGCCATCAGTCTAACTTTTATTTTGTTACGTTATTTATATTTTAATAGGAAGTTAATTTGCTCGGTTAGTTTTAAATAATATTTAGTCAAATATGTCACGGGAAAATCTCAGTGAATCAAGTGCTGATGCAAATAGGATTGCAAGAGACTACGCTTTGATGCGACTTGAGTTTATGGCTAAAACGGATTTAGTAGGTTATGCAGAGGTTGATTTGAAAGACTTAGAGTTGGAATTTCACTCTGCTCAAAGGAATTTATTAGGCTCATTATCGAAGGGACTTCGAAGTGCAGAACTTGAGGTGTCGGCAAACTTTGAAGGTCTCATGAAAAGTGTAAAACACCGTTTGAGAACTGAGTGTGTTACCGATGACAAAAAACCTAAGGTGAGTGAAATGACCAACCAAGCCAAGTTGCCAAAAATAAACATAAGACCATTCGATGGTAAGTTAGAAAATTGGTTATCATTTAAACAATTATTTGATTCACTGATACACAAACGTGATATATCCAATGTTGAGAAATTGCATTATCTCTTGTCTAGCGTACAAGGTATAGCCTATGATTTAATTAAGAATTTTCCTCTTACTGAGGAAAGTTATTTAGATTCGTACAATACTTTATCGAAACATTATAATCGAAAGCGTCAAATAGCTGATGCTTATTTTGGAAAAATATTGGCATGTGATCCTATGAAATCAAAATCAAGTGTTGAGATGGAACGGGTATCTCGAACGTTTAAGGAAAATCTTTCAGTTTTGGAAAAATTTGAACTGCCAGATAAAAATTTCATTTTAGTGCATTTGTTGTGGTCGAAATTAGATAGGACTTTACGGGAGAAATTTCTATTGGACATGAAGGATCCTGATGATATTCCAAAATTTGAAGATCTTCAAGATTTTCTGGAAAAACATTCTCACGCATCCGAAACATCTGTTCTTGTTGCTGCAGCCTCTAAACCTAATGTAGCTAAGGGTTATAATAGGACTGCATTTGTAGTATCAACTGCAAATGAATCGTGTTGTTTTTGTACAGGAGATCATAAGACTACACAATGTGAGAGTTTTTTAAAATTAGATCCATTTGCTCGCTTCAACTTTATAAAAGAGAACAATTTATGTATTCAGTGCTTCTCACCGTCACATAGACTTAGACTTTGTAAAGCTTCATCTTGTTGTGTTTGTAAACAGCCTCATCATTCACTGCTACATTTCAACAAAGATTTGGTACCGAGTAATAATAGTGATATGTTGGAAACAAATAACACCCAACATAAAACTACTCTTACTTCTATGGCAAATAATGACAATATTCTATTTTCGACAGCCAGGGTTCTTATTAAGGACAAAGTTGGTACTTTCAAATCAATTCGGGTTTTATTAGATTCAGCAAGTGCATGTAATTTTATATCCGAACCTTGTGCAAAATCTTTGGGTTTTAAAATTAATTATTCGCAACAAGTTGTTAATGGGATTGGTCATTCCGTCGCAGAACCACTTGGATCAGTGTCCTGTGAAATAAAGCCTGTTAGTACCTCAGAGCACATATTCAAATTCGAAGCTTTAGTTTTGTCGTCAATCTGTTCTGATCAACCCACTATACCTGTTGATTCATCGAATTGGTCACACATTGCAGGTTTGAGTCTTGCTGATTCTTCGTTTGCTAGTCCTGGTCATGTGGACATGCTACTTAATGCAGATATTCTTTCATCGGCTCTACTGCCCGGTCTGAGACGGGGGAAGGCTGGTCAACCAGTTGCTCTTCAAACTGTATTTGGGTGGATCCTTTTAGGTGGTTGTGATACGGATCATTTATATCGTCCTCACTGTCGCGCAGTCTCTAAAAACTGCCTTCTCGTTTCAAATTTGTCGTTGGATAACTCTATTAAAAAATTTTGGGAGTTAGAAAATGTTGATCGTTCCATAAAGAAACCCTTGTCGATGGATGAACAATTATGTGAAAACTATTTTGTTAAAAACCATTCCCGTATAAGTGATGGTCGATTTGTCGTTCCCTTGCCTTTTATTGAACCAATAAACAAACCTGTTTTCTCGAATACTCGTGCTTTTGCACTTAAAAGATTTGCTTCTTTGGAAAAAAGGCTCGAATCCAATTCTCATTTTCGTGAGGCATATATTTCCTTTATGGAAAATTATGCAGAGTGTAATCATCTTGAAGAGGTGGAGCCCCCTACCGATGAACTAGGTCAGTTCTATTACATACCTCACCATGGAATCCTGCGTCCAGAGTCTATTAGTACTCCTCTTCGTGTTGTTTTTGACGCAAGTTCCAAAGATTCAAAAGGTATTTCTCTTAATGACACTTTATTATCGGGGCCTAAACTTCAAACAAATATATTTGATTTGCTTGTTCGTTTTCGCTGGCACGCCATTGTTTTCACCGGCGACGTGAAACAAATGTATCGTCAGATTCTTGTTCCCAGTTCAGATGCAGAATATCAACGTATTTTGTGGCGTCCAGATCCTGTCGGTCCTGTACGTGATTATCGTTTGAAGACCGTAACTTATGGTGTCTCTTCTGCTCCATATCAGGCGCTGCGTACGATTGCTCAACTTGCAGAACTCTCAAAACGTGAGTTTCCTCTCGGTTCATCAATATTATCTCGTGACATATATGTCGATGATATTGTCTCCGGAGCTGATTCAATCGAATCAGCTTTATCATTAAGGACCGAACTGTCCAATATTTTGTCGGCGGGTGGCTTCCACCTGAGGAAATGGGCATCCAATCACAAAGATTTTTTCATTGATTTGCCCCCCACGGATTTGTATTCGGAGGATTTTCGGAAATTTGAAGAAGTTTCGGATGTGTCTCTCAAAATTTTGGGTTTACAGTGGTCACCTCAGAATGATTGCTTTCACTTCAACGTGTCAGTAGATGAACGTCGTTGTTCAAAGCGCACAATTCTTTCGGATATCGCTCGAATATACGACCCATTGGGCTTCTTAACTCCTGTAACATTTTATGCTAAATATTTTATGCAGCTGTTGTGGACATGCGGTGTTTCGTGGGATGACCAATTGCCCCGTGAACTCGTTGCGGAGTGGTTACGGTTTAAATCACAGCTGGCACTTTTGTCCATCATCTCTATCCCTCGCCGCATGCTCACATCCACAGAGTCATTGCAGCTGCATGGGTTTTGCGACGCGTCTGAGCGAGGTTATTGTGCCGCCTTGTACCTCCGTACTGAGACAAATGTAGCACTTTGTTGCGCTAAATCGAAGGTTGCTCCCCTTCAGAAACTCACTGTGCCCAAACTTGAATTGCAAGCAGCTGTGTTGTTGGCGGATCTGCTTACCTCCTTTGTGGAAGCTCTGCAACCTTTTTCGCCAGGAGTTGAAATTTTCGCATGGTCTGATTCAACAGTGACCCTCTCGTGGATAAAGTCGTGTCCGTCCAAATGGAAAACTTTTGTTGCTAACAGGGTCAGCCATATTCATGAGCGAATTCCTCCTGAGTGCTGGCGCCATGTTGGTACCTTGGAAAACCCTGCAGATAGTGGGTCACGTGGCAGTCTCCCTAGTGATTTTCTGAATCAAACCATCTGGTGGCATGGACCTTCTTGGCTTTCTAAGTCTGAGGATAATTGGCCGTCAGTGGCGGTGCCCCTTGAAACTGTGCAAGAAGAACGGAAGGCTCTTGCTCTAATGACAGGTCCTATTGACAGACCATTGGTGGACAGATTAGTCGAAAGATTTTCGTCATTGTCGAAACTCAAACGAGTGGTAGCTTATTGTTTTCGTTTTTTACATAATTTGAGGAAAAAAAATATTGCTAACAGAATTCTTGGCGCTTTAGAGCCACAAGAAGTTAATCAAGCCTTTATGTTTTTAGTGAAAAATACACAAGATAATTCATTTTCACATGAAATCGCATTTCTAAAAAATGGGTTACCCAACTCACTATCGAAAAGTCTTCGAAAATTGTCACCTTTCATCGATGATTCGGGTTTTCTCAGGGTGGGCGGTCGCTTGGCACATGCTGATATTGATTTCAATACTAAGCATCCTTTGCTTTTACCTGGAAAGCATCCATTTACGACGTTACTTATCGATTCGCTGCACAGAGATTGTATGCATCCGGGTGCTCAAACTTTATTAAATTTGATCTCGCAAAACTTTTGGGTTTTATCGGGAAAACGCGCAGTAAAGTCTGTGATTAACACTTGCATGAAATGTTTTCGCGCTAATCCTAAGCCTGCTCCAGCTCCCTTGATGGGCAATTTACCTTCCTACCGTGTTAACCAAATAAAACCATTTTCAAAGGTTGCTGTTGATTTCGGTGGTCCTTTTGACATAGCTCTCGGCCGCGGCCGCGGCGTTAAAACTTATAAGTCATACATTTGTGTTTTTGTTTGCACCAGCACTAAAGCTGTTCATATAGAACTTGCGACAGAACTTTCGACTGACGCCTTTTTGGCTGCACTAAAACGATTTTTATCTCGCCGTGGTCGTTGTTCCGAAGTTGTGTCAGATCAAGGTAGGAACTTTGTAGGCGCAGCCAACTACCTTTCTCAGTGTGTTAAAAACGCGTCAGAGGAGCTACCGATAAAATTCACTTTTAATCCTCCCGGCAGCCCCCATTTTAATGGACTAGCAGAAGCCGGAATAAAATCGGTTAAAACACATTTGCGGCGGGTCGTAGGCAAACAGCGCCTAACATTTGAAGAGTTTGTGACAGTACTCACACAGATAGAAGCGATGCTAAACTCCCGCCCTTTAACGCCCTTGAGTTCGGACCCTAATGATTTGTTAGCCTTAACTCCTGGTCATTTTCTGACTCTTGAACCTTTGTGTATGCTTCCGGAGGAAGACTTAGTTGATTCAAAGCTTACTGCTATACAGCGTTGGAAACTGATTCAGAAGATGCACCAGGATTTCTGGCGCCGGTGGCAAAGTGAATATATTCATACTTTACAGCAAAGGGCAAAATGGAATACAGTTCAGCGTGAAATCGTTGTCGGAGCTTTGGTCCTAATTATAAATGAAGTGGTTTGCCCTCTGAAGTGGAGTTTAGGTCGGATTGTTACTTTGCACCCTGGCGCTGATGGTATTTGCCGTGTGGTTACTGTCAAGACTTCATCTGGCCAGTATCGTCGCCCAGTGGTAAAGCTTTGTCCACTACCTTTACAGAGTTAAATATTTCCTTAGAGATGTTATTTAGTTTTAAGTAGTAGATTAGGTAAATACAATCGCATTTAGGTGGGCGGAATGTTCACTTTTCGTATAAATTAAGTTGATTATAAAGTTCATGCACTACTTTCGTATCACTAGATCGTTATGAGAACATCCCTAGCATCGGGTTGTTGTTGTTGTTGTCGTGGGTTGTAGATGGCACGCAAATATTCATTCCCGTTTTAAAATTGAGATAATTACTAATTAATATAAATACTGAAAATAAACATCATAGTTTTCAAGTGCTTGTGTTGGCGATTGAGAACGTTATAAGCGAACGGCCTAGTAGCTACGAGGTAAGATTGCCGACGAGTTGCACATCACAGAAAGAACTATGGTAAGTCATCCATCTCTAATATTATGTGAACAACTGTATTAGTTCACCGTTCTAAACTGAGTCAATTACACCCGAGCCACCCAACATAAAAATTTCAATTTAATACAGTCCACATTAAGATTTAATGCTCTAACAATAATTAAAAAGGTATTAGGAATGTCACCACAAACATCATTATCGCACTCACGACATTGTAATAAAATAAGAATAACTAATAAACGGAAAAATACGATAGACCCATTACGATAATGATATAACTACTTAACAAAACTACACAGAACCCACAGTGATGTCACGTGGTAGTTCTGGTCAAGCGTGAGTCGACGTATCCCAGACACAGGGGGTGGTTTTGAGAGTGGTCAAGCGCGAGTCGCCACACCCCAGACACAGGGGTGGTTTTGAGAGTGGTCAAGCGCGAGTCGCCACACCCCAGACACAGGGGTGGTTTTGAGAGTGGGCAAGCGCGAGTCGCCACACCCCAGACACAGGGGTGGTTTTGAGCGCGAGTCGTGCGGGGGGCAGAAAAGTTTTTAGGCGAGGGGTTGGGGTTGGAGATTTGAAGGAGTTCCTGGTTTGACGGTTTTGGTACGAACAAATAACTAAAAGTTATCCAAACTGGTCTCAAGTTGCCGTACATGACACACACACACAAACACGCACAAAATACACGCCGAAACCAGAATCTCTATCTTAGGTAAGTTTTTGTCTTTTTGATAAGTAGGTAGATGTTTAAAATCAGTAGCCATTTTTTAATATAAAACAAACGGAAACGGCTCCATAAGTATTTTAATTTCAATTTTTTTTTGGTTAGATATTATATGTATTTTGAAGATAACTTTCATCGAGTTTCAAGAAAATCAGAAACTTTTTGCGGACCTAAAAAAAAACCAAGAGAAAATTAAAAAAAAATGAGTTAGGTATTTGCAAACATCTCGAAAATTTTGAGGTTATGGTAAAAAAATCTTCTAAAAAAGTTGTAGATTTTTAGTAGACCTACTATTGTTGTACTTAGGTTATTTTTTGGTAGGACGTAACAGTAAGCCAGAAATTGAAAAACAAAAACATTTTTTCGAGCGTAGGCTGACTAGGTTACTCACATATTTAAGTATATTGATTTTATTTTGACACTCTAATTTTATTAATTTTTATGAATGAAGTATATCTGTATTGCAGCGGTGCTTGGACAAGGACCCTTTAGCTCGGTGGACGTGCGAGCAGCTCCTGCGCCACCCAATCTTCGAAAACTTCCTCTTCGCAGCGCCACATTCGGCACGAGACCACTTCGAGGGGGCCAAGCGGGCGCAGGTAGTATGCATAACAAATTACAACAGCCTATCACCCATACATTACATTAATGTGTGTCGGCTTAGCTGTAAACAAATTATGGTTATGTGGCTAAGTGAGTACTGACCCGACTGCTGAATCAAAGGCCGTAGGTTCGATTGCCACACACGACAAACATTCATTTAAAAAAAAAATATGTATCCGTCGTCTAGTATCCATAGTAAAATCTTTGAGTGGTCTAGGATCAGATGGCAATTTAGTGTCCGTCCGACCGAAGCTTCGGCTTCGGCCAATATAACCTTTAGCTATACATTCGGCTTCGGCACAAATCAGCCAAAGTTTCTAGTATCTAGCCGCCGAAAATTTGCGAACACAGATCGCGCTGAACGAGCTATACTATAGAGTCGAAGGCACTCTCTCTTCCCCCCGTCCCATACAAGCAGAAGTCCCACAAGGCTCCGTGCTCGCCCCTATCTTGTACCTTCTGTCCAAAAACGACATCCCTAAGACGATAGGTAGGTACCCAACTAGCCCTCTACGCGGAAGATACCGCTATTTACAGCACCGATAAGCAATTGAATCGAATCACTAAGAGACTCCAATCCGCAATCACCGCCCTAGGCGAATGGTTTCGGAAATGGAGAATCGAAGTGAATCCCGACAAAAGCTCTGCCATTCTCTTCACCGTAAGCTGCCCTCCGTGATCATCTCCCCTCTCACATTTCGGCCGTGCCATTCCTTGGCAAAACAAGGCCAAATACCTCGGATAGGACTTCCGCGATCACACACCAAAATAGTTAGAGACCGAGCCGCTTTTGTCCTTGGTCGTCTATATCCCATGATAGGCAAGTACAGTAAGATGTCGTTTAAAATAAGCTAACTCTTTACGTCACTTGCATCCGCCTCATACAAGCATATGCTAGCGTTGTCTACGCGTTGACAAAACGTAACCTCCATAACCTCCAGACCCTCCAAAACCGCTTCCTCAGACCGGCCTCCGGAGCCTCCTGGTACGTCCGGAATGCGGACCTACACAGGGACTTTGAGCTCCCTACGATTCCCCAATATCTTAAAGACCTGACAGCCCGCTTTTTCGAGCGTACATAAAATCACCCGAATCGATTAATTGATCAATCCACAACCTATCATCCACCCGACCGACCTCGGCACGGTCGTAAAACTATTGTTAGGCGGCCTCGGCACGTACTAACGGCCCCAGACGACGTTCTCGCTATCCGGATAGCGACACTTGTCTCAATGACCTACCCAAATAGGGCCTCCCCTCACACACGATGCCGACGTCCCCGGGTTCGTCGGCGAACGCACGGACCCACCTCATATACGAGGTATCAAAGAGCACTGGGGCGCTTCTCGCCCCCACTTAATCGCAATCGCAACCGCAACCGCAACCGCGTAACGGGGAACTCCCCTGACTCACCTTTTGGTTCGAGGCTCACGCTGGTCGAAGGGACGACCCCAAGAGCGACAACCCAGGCCGAGGTTCCCCCCTTGAGCGGTGGGCGCTATATGGGCTGAGACTCCTTCAGAGTCAGTAATGGCTGCATCAGCCAACTGAATAGTACACACACAGAAAAACAAAAAAAATCTGACCGAGCGTTTGCCGTGCCGTGCAGATTCCTGCCGCCACATGCGCCCGCGCCGCGCCACCGCGCTTGCTCGGTCACGCACGTGACGATGTCGTTGGATTGCCCAGTAGCAGAAACACGTTCGTACACGCATGTCATGTGTCAATCATTCTATTTTGTAAATATTGGCAGTGTTTTTAAAGATAATTTTTAGGGTTCTTTACCCAAAGGGTAAAAAACGGGACCCTATTACTAACACTCCGCTGTCCGTCCGTCCGTCTGTTACCAGGCTGTATCTCATGAACCGTGATAGTTAGACAGTTGAAATTTTCACAGAATATGTATTTTTGTTTCCGCTATAACTACAAAAGTACTAAAAAACAGAATAAAATAAATGTTTAAGGGGCTCCCATAAAACAAACGTGATTTTTTTGCTCGATGTTGATAACGGCAATTCACAGAACAAAAAAAAAATTCACAAAATATTGAGTTATATATTCAGTTTAAAAATAAATAATGAAATTAAAATAAAACAAATATTTAAAGTAAAATAAATAAATAAATTGATTTAATGTTGGTGTGGTGAGATGTCATAGGATTAGTTTGGTTTTGTTAGTCTATTTTGTATTTGATTTAAATAAATAATATAATTAACACTTTAGTTATTATTTGCTTTCAAGTACAATTTATTCCATTTGGTATACCTACCTATTTACACTCTATAACGTATAAATCAACATTTTATAATAAACACATTTCTTATGTTTAGTCAATATTTTAGGATTTCTAAAGTATGATTGCACTTCGGTCTCGGCTTCGGCTTCGGCCAAAAATTGACCTTCGGTCGGACACTAATGTGTAATGTCCAAAAACTATTTACTTATTGTTACATTGTGTATCAGTAAAAACTCAAAAAACTATTATTGAATGTACCTATTTTTTACTTTGTAGTGGAATATTGAAGTCGGGCTATTTTTTTTTTGGTTAAATATTATTTAATTTTTATTTTAGTTGTCATTTGCTCAACTACACACGTTTCAGTAGGTCGTGATGGAATTAACAACATAGCTCTGATTTTCCTGGTCCGATCCTTACCAAATTTAAATTGGACCAATTTGGGCCCCTTTTATAGGTACTTATGTAAAAATCATTAAAATCTATTCAGAATCAGCGAAGACACATACGAAAAAATATAGGCTAATTGAGAATTTACAAACCTCCAAAATACATTTCATCGTATTGTCATCCATCAAATTTCAAATTTCTTAAAACCAAATTATTTATGACAGCAAACCGTTGAGCCCGTCTCGGACAGATTGGAGGCCATTTCCGATAAGACCAAGGCTACAGTCTCTACAGCTAAAAGCACCAAAGGCAAGAAAGGCAAAGGAAATAAATAAAACAGGCAGATGAATGTCAGTTCTATTGTATAGCCGTTTGTAACCGTAATGTAGTTGCTTAGAGGCTGTATATCTTCATTCATAAAATCTATACATTAATTTTTTTTTTTAAATGTTTAGATTGAGTTTCAAAAATGTTGTATTAGTAATATCATGTACCTACATCAAGTAGATTTACGTATACTTACCTGACTATCTCTATGTATCTATAAATACAGTATGTTTATATGTTATTAACGAAATAAAATTTGTAGTTTAGGTGTAGATAAAGGTACCTACATATATATAATTAAGCCATATTTTTTTTTTCAATCACATCCCTAGGCAAACAAATAATTCACCAATTTAACTTCAGGTAAATAAACCACACAGTGGCAAAAAGACGGACTAGAGTATGGGGATCATTAAAGATCTACCTTAAGGTAGCGATTAGACTTTAAAAGGGACAGCAACGCGAGAGTAATGTAATAACCTACTTCTAGCGTTGCAGACGTCCTTATAGGCCTCAGTGACCGCTAAACATCACGCGATTTTCCTCTTTTTTCTTACATCTTCTGTATTTTTTGATTTTAAGCCAATGTGGCATGAAGAGGTAGGTGTCTGGCACAGCGCAAGTGATCGGAATATTAGTTTCCATGACACGTGACACTTAACGTGCGATGGTTTGGGACTTATTAGTCAAGCGAGTATAAAAGAAGAGACTAAGCTGTCTGTGGACTTTTATTAGTATTTAAAAATGGTACAATGTGGACTAGACATTTTTATCCCGCGATAGTTTCTTGGTGCGGTCGACCTAAACTTTCCTTAATTTAAACGATATATGTACAGCTAGGGCGACATAACATGGGGCCGCGTAAGTCTATGTAGTGTGCAAAAAAATAGTCAGAGTAACTAAAAGGGGGTGCAAGAAAAAAACATATTGAATATTTTTACGTTTTTTCCTTTGTTTTGGTAACGGTTAGGCTAAGGGTGTACAAATGGGGGCGCTGAAAAAAAAATAATTTTTAAACAAGGTTACGGGAACTACTTTTGCAAACTCTACATTGAATATACTCACTCCTGCCGCTAGGTGTCATGTTAACTCACCCGAGTTGTATACGCCTATATTTCGTGTTTAATAGTTATTGTTGCTCCTAGGTACAGTCATCCCCGCTTCTGCCACAGTTGACGGTGGAACGCGCGCCGGCCAAGGGCAAGAAACCAGAGCTGGACTCGCGGAGTCATCTCCCCACCATATGACTAGCGCCACTTCGACGGAACTAAACTTGACGATATTAAATTATTCTTCATACTGTGCTAAAGTTATTTTCCTTTAAAATTACATTGAAGTTACAGGATATTATTACGCATTATGTAGTTACGCTTAGTTTCCCATAAAAACGCCAATAATTTTGAAGCGAAATCACTATTTGCAAGAATGTTTTATTCCCCAAACACACCAATATCATAATGTGGGGGTCAGCCTTATTTTCACCAACCACTTCAGTTCTACGTGACAGGTAGTGAACTAAGGTAGCTTTATATTTATTCCATAAATTATAGTACGGAACTTGACACTTGACCGGTTTTAATAACACGGCAACGGCAAGCAGCATCCCTGCATGAGGGCATAGATACTGTGCAGTGAATAAGTCATGCACCGCGCCAAATTCAAGCGTCACGCACAGCATGCTACATAGAATGTAGATTTTTGACCGTGACACCTCTGCACCTCCGACCGTAAATGTTTAACCCCGTATTTTATTTCGCTAATTACGGGTTTTAATGTTAAGGCCTCAAAAACGGGGTATCTGGAAAGCCTACTTGCACGTAAAGTTATTTATAACAGTACTTATTCAAAAGAACTTCCTCCCGAAAACGCTTAGGTTGTGGATTGAGCTCCCTTCCAGGCTTTTTCTTAGGCGAACAATGTATATTTTCAAAAAATAAGTTGGATTTTTAAAGGGTCTGCAAAGCGCGAGTGATGCCCCTGGTGTTGCAAGCGTTCATAGGCTGCCGTGATAGATTAGCATCATGTGGACCATCTTGTTTGCCACCGCCTGAGTGGTATAAAAACAATATTAATGCATGAAGCATTTATTATTTAATATAAACACAAATAACTTCAGATGTTACTTGAATTACGTTATAACTTCAACAATTGCTTCTGGTTTTTCTACCCATACTCTATGATCCTTATCTTTACTTGCTGAAAGAGCCTTCTTAGTGCCGCACACAGTGCAAAGCCACTCTATAGTTTTTGATTTGTATTTGTTCTTAATTTTCTCTTTGGTTGTAAAATTGTTGATCAGCATACAGCGACACTTTTTGCAGATCTGTCTTTTTATGTCAGGGTGTCTGAAATTTAATAACGAATTAATTTTAACTTATTTAAACAATATTATAGTGGACTTAAAGCCACATGAAAAAAAAACCTAAAAGCAGTTGTACTGCCATAGAATTTACATCACAGTGGTGAATCTGATAGTCTCAAGCCATACATACAGAGCTCTTCCCGAGAAGAAGAGGATTTAGGAAATATAAACGATATATATTCTATAGTAAACTTTAAATTACCCTAGACGCAGCTATAAATGTATGTCAGTTACATAATATGGTATGGTATAGGTGACTCCCGTGCCCAATCCTTACTTACTTACTTACTTCTTATAGTTTGTCTAGGATATTATTATTCTGTCCCAGGTATTTGTCCTTCATTTTACCGTTTAATACTATAAAGCTGGTAATAATATTGATGAGACATATATAAAGCCCCCTTATTCCCAAAACACTACTACTGTAAGCAGTGTTGCTATAGCTGTGTGTGTAATCTAATCTCTGTAATTTTATGTTATGAATATTAGAGAAACTTGATTCAATTAAATTTAATTCCGCCAAGGCGGTATTTAGGAACTTTTTGAGGGTAAAAAGCGGGATTCTTTCGTCGAAAGCGGGACATAGTAAAAATAACTTTTATAAGTAATCAAAAGTTTTTGAATATTAATCTTTTTTTTGAATTTAAATTGTAAAAATAGCCATAGAAAATGTATTTTAATAAAAACTATATTTTATATCAGATTTCAGAATTGTTAAATAGTTGAGTCTTATTTGTCTTCTGAAAAAAAAAAAAACGGGTTGCACTCCGGGAGTGCCGGCAGAAGTGAAAACATACTCGCTATTTACTTCCCATCACTTCTTATCTATATTTATTTATTAAAAATAATAACTTTTGTTTATTTACTTTTTTGACGTTGTATATTTGACAGCTCAATCTGTCATAGAATTAAAATCCCGTATCCAACCTCCTACTCACCTGTACTACTCATAATCGCCATATACTAAAAATAAAAACTAACCTAATGTAAATAAAGGTCACTTGTCCTAACGCGAGTGACATCTTACGAATTTTCGATCAGGACACATGACCTGACGCGAGTTTAACAGTCTTTACCCATCACAAAAAAAGTGCTCGCCACGGCCCCACAGTGTGATCTATTTGCTAGTGGAATAGCAAGCCTGATGAGTGAGTGCAAGAGAATATACGAGATGGATGCTAGAGAAACTAGCGTAAATATAAACTGAGATTATGAATAAAATTTAATATATGTATTATTATTAGATTTTTTATCATTTTAATGAATTATTAAATTATGATAATAATAATATTATATTTATTTTAACAAACAAACAAACAACCAACCAACCAAAAAAACAAACAAACAAACAACCAACCAACCAACCAACCAAACAAAAAACAAACAATATCCAACCTCCCTGTACTACTCATAATCGCGAATACTAAAAATAAAAATTATAATAGGCGTGGCATTACGGTTTCCGTCTTACGAATTCCACGATTAGGACACGTGACCTGACGCGAGTTTATCATTTTTTACCCATACCAAAAAAAGTGCACAACGCCGCTAAAGAAGTTTTCACTTCAAAAATAAAAAAAAATAGAAATCAAAATCAAAAGAGTTTTATTCATTAGAAAAATATGGCGTTTCAAACAATAGTCTGAGAAGTGAGTGTATGTGAGTGTATGTGTGTGAGTGAATTGCATATTACTATAAGAGAATAATTATTTATTCATGATATTTCTGTGAAGATTTAACTTCTTTTAAAGTATCCTTTTTCTCTTTAATAAAGATGAAGAACTCTTCACAGAATAGCTGTAGATTAAACTGGATGAGTAATTCTGCTTTCATTTAATTTAAGGAGCATTTATTTCTAGACGGCCAGTCCCTACTTGTCTGTGCCACCCGCCCGAGCTTTCTCAGTACGCTGCACGCACGGTCGAGTTATGCCCGAAAAGTGGAATTGAGCCTGCGCGGGACATTTAATTTTGATTTAAAAATCGGGACGTCTGGCAACGGTGGTACTAACTTAGGTAGATGGGTAAGTTACACATAATATCACATTTGGCTTGTCATTTTTACTTACCCATCATTCATAATGACTGGGTAAATATCATTAATGTACTTTTTATTACCTGTCCACAACATAAATTTGTCAATAACATTTCTACTGAATGTTTAAAATTTTTACAGCATAATGGTAATCTTAAAGGGGCTATCATTTAATTAAAGAAGTTTTGGTCGAATCCAAAATGTATTTTGTCAGATAACTAAGTGAATTAATCTGCTTATAATGTAAGCAAAAATAATTTAATTGATCAGCAAGAAATGTGATATTGGGCAGCTTTAGGTCAAAGGAAATTTAAATCAGTAACTCCCTTTCAGTTGTCAGCAACAAATTGTGATTTCGATTTTATCAAATTTTGGCAAGCTGTAAAATTAAGTTTGAATTGCTAATCATACAAAAAAAACAAAGTTAAATAAGTGCGATTTAAATGTGGCCCACTTCCTAACTAACATTCTCACTCGCAGTAACCTATTGTGTAATCCTGCTGATCAAATAATGATTTTGTAAAGACTTAACTATCAATCTGACAAATATCTAGTTATTTTCTGATGACCACCGGGTATTGCTAGTGGAATTTTTTGAGGGTATTATGCTGTCAAAGTTACTTTTGAGCTGATTTCTTTTGCGGACTGGATATTTAATACAAAAACCATTTATTTACTTGCCCCTTAAACAATTAATTGAACTATGGATTTAACTAATAAGAGTGCTCTATGTGTGTTACTTACATTTTCTGAACATTTTTCTTAGCAATATTAACTATTACATTGCCATAATAGGATGATAACGCTGGGTGCTTTTTGGCCATGTGTTTACTTATCTGAAAATAAAACAATATGCTAAGTATTGATTTTTAAAGGCTATAGGTTTTTAAGCAGAATATATGTATATAATAGTCAAATAATAGATAGATAAAAATAGAATAGGGATTACATACTAAAATTACTATATAACACTTACTTACTATATAAAAAATTAAAGATTTCTTCTTAATAATTTAATACACATTTTTGTCTGCCATTTGTTCATATTCCTACTATGAGCCAAGTTGCACATGACAATAGCACAGCACAAGTGTTAAGTCTTATTTTCGGCAATTGCGTAGAATGTGTTTTATATTACTAGAAAAAAAAAACTGCGCCTTGCCCGTGGTACAGTTGTGATAGTTTGGTTAACGGACCATCGTTGAAATTTTATGCGGTAGTACGTTAATTTTTACTAACTGTGATACAGTCAACTAGTCAACCGTACCACTGCCTTTTTTTAAGTACAGTTGACCGGACCATTTAAAATTTGAATATTATCTCACCTTAGCCGCCGTACATATTGAAACCTAAAACATATTTAGTTTATGACCATAAATTTACTTAGACTTATAAAAGATGATGATCCAATATATAATAATATGTTGACCATGTGAATTTATATTCTTATAATTAGAGCAATGAAAACGTACAGTTATGATAATTCGGTTGGCAAGAATAGTGTTCCTTAAAAACACATAAATTATTTATTAAACTAAATAGGACTAAAACAATAACATGCTTGAGGGAAAAAATAATCAATTTTAATTGAGTTTATAAAGGTAGGTACCACAAACAAGGCAAATATAATCATGCACGTAGTTTTTCAAGATCATGCCCAACTGATATCTCTTCATTTATAATTTCTAATTGAATGTGCCATATTGCGTCATCTCTAAATACGAATTCACCCCTACATTTGTTAAAAATTTTTTGGACTTTGATTTTCAAAAGTCTAATCTGTGTTCATTTATTGAATTTTTGTAAGACATGGAGGAGTCTTAATATATTAACAGTATAATTATTTAAATAACGATAAATTTTCAAATTCCAGCTTTCTACTATGTTATTTGTCCGATGCCGTTCACCAGAAACTAAGACATCAGCGAAATATACTTTTTATCCAAAAAAAAAATTAATTATTATTAATTATTAGACCAGTTGTCAGTTTGTAAAAAGATTTTCGTTTTCTGTGGTACAGTCAACAGGACTAAAGAAAACTTATTATATTCGCTGGTAAATTTAAGTGGACAAAAGAAAATTTATTTATTCTATGGTACAGTTAACTGTACTACCGCATAAAATTTCAACGATTGTCTGGTTAACCAAACTATCACAACTGTACCACAGGCAAGGTGCGAAAAAACTAACTGCAGGTGGACGGAGAAACTGTCAAATGACATATCAGTTCTGCTATGGCTACCTATCACATTAAAATACTAAGTTGAAATTATCTTTTAGGGTTTCGTACCTCAAAAGGATAAACGGAACCCTTATAGAATCACTTGGTTGTCTGTCCGTCCGTCTGTAAAGACCCTTTTGTCAGGAACATGTGGAGGTATAGCTAAAATTTATATCAAAAACTCAGGTCTACTGTCCCTTGGAGCTGTGAAAAAATCAAACTTCTAAGCAAACGCAATCAAAATATACATCTGTTTTGATGCAAATTTTCGAAACTCCCAAGGAAATCAAAACCTATAGAGTACTTTCCGTGAACTCAGAATTTTGAAATTTGGTACAAAGCAACGTTTTAAAGCACAGATAAAGGAAACATTGCGAAAACCGTAGATTATTAGTTACATCATATAATTAAAATATTTTTAATAATATACAACAACCAAGTTTGCACAGAACCCTCGGTGCGCGAGCCAGACTCACTTGGCCAGCTTTTTCAATACGCAAAGCAAAAAAAAATTATAAATAAGAGAATGTACAATTTTACCCAAGTCTAAAGGCACAAACACATCAACCTAACTGTTCGGCCAAGTAATAAATATTTAGGATACTTACCTGGTAGAGGTAATTAATACGCTGAAAGGAGTCGTTTCCTTGTACTTTCCGCATTTTTTTTTGTTCAGAGTTTATTATTATTTTTTATTAATTTATTATTATTATTAAAGGGGCGATCACAACGTACATCTTAGATACTGTAAGAGGCGATATAAACGTAGTGATTATATTCTATTTGGGCGATATCGTACACCCTAAATAATGTTGTTAAAAACAAATATTACACCATAAATTATAAAGATAATCCTTACACAATAATAAATTTCAATTTCAAACCAAAGAGGAGTCCCTATATTACGCAACCGTGGAATGTACAGCCACGGATTACGTGTACAAATAAAGCGGATTCCAATTGCTCGGCCGGGTATTCCGTGGTATACAACTCAAACACAACGTGATAATAATCCTGAACAAACCTATACCGACACCATCAATTATTGTGCAAAAATGAAAAGTTGAAACAGATAAGAGATCTAGATGAATTTTCTATGACATTTTTTTCCGGATAATTTTAAGCATAATACTTTATAGAATAAAATATTCAATAAACGACCTTTTTTGTATTTTTTGTCTTAACCATAGCCCTAATTTGATAGTGATTTTCGCTTTTAAAATACTAAACTAATATATCCAATATCTCATGTTTATGCAGCCAAATGCACATAATGCGTTGAAACAAAACGCAACTATGTTTTCGTGTCTATGGTACTGGCCTCGTAATCCGTGGCTGTATATTATTTGGTCGGACAATACTTATCCGGACCGAGAATTCACAGCCAGGAATACTCAACCATGAGTACATATACACGAAATCCGTGGTTGCGTAATCCTTGGCCGCACAATACTGGTGCGGACAGAAAATGTACAGCCCGTATTATGCAACCAATACTACGCAGCCAGTACTTGAAATCCTTGTACACGTATTCCGGGGGCGTTCAATATTGGCTGTGTAATATCTGTCTGTACATTCCCTTGGATGCGTAATCCTGCCTCCCCCAAAGAGAATATAATCTTTCTTTTCTTTCTTTTCTTAACGAATGGCAGTCATACTAATTCTAAGTATATTTTGCCAGCGTTATGTCTGAGAAACTATATCATCTCGAACAATTTTAAGCCACGATCAATCAGAAAATCTGAAACAAACAACAAACTAATATGAAATGAGTCAATATAACACAAAGAAAAAGGTACAATGACATATGTTACATGAGCATATCACAAACTTATATTATTATCATTAATAAAAATCCAAAATGCTTGCCAAATTTCTTTAGACAAGATAGATAATAAGTAAGAAATATTTACAGGAAACTGAATTACTTGTATTAAAATTATACTACGTAAGATTTCCAACCACATATTTTTGACAGCTCGAGTCAGTGTAACCAGATTTAAAATCAGCTAGAACCTACTAAATACTTTTCAAAATATTTTAAAACAATGTTTACTTAAGTTTCCTAGAATATGTGGGCAAAGATGAGTATGCTGTGGTAACTACTCACCATCAATGTTTACTTAAGTTTCCTAGAATATGTGTGCAAAGATGAGTATGCTGTGGTAACTACTCACCATCACGCAGATCGTTACCTTGTTTGCCGCCTTGTGGTAATAAAAAAAGAGACATTTATTTTCAATTGTTAAGTTTGGTTTTCAATTTTAATTACAAACAAAACATTACTAATTTAATTTCTTTGAGTAGGTTCGTTTTGCGATAAGTTTCCAAATATTTTTTATTCTAATAGACGTATTTGTTTATTGAATTATTCAATAGGTTCGTAATATTTTTTTTAACGTACTTAATAATATGCGATATTTCTGTTGGTTTCTGATTTTGCTTTAGTACACTCTATACAGCCAATACTTTGATGCCAATAGAGCCACCTACACTACAAGTAGTTTAGGTTTACAATGAGCCAGTGAATAATAATATAGAGAATAGGCGCGATAAATAGAGATTTTTGGACATGTATGAACATTTAATGAACCTTATGTTCATATATGACAATTAAGATTCTAGTTACTTATGGGTCCCTTAAAACATACAAAATGCAAACGTGCAGTTCAAATAATTTTTGAGCTATTGAAAATCTTGAAGATTATCTGGATCACTGATCCTGTTAAAACTGCTGAGTTAAATAAATCTGCTTCAGAGGTTAAAATAAGAGGATCCTGCTTTTGATCACACTGGGTCGAACACAGATAATCAATTAGTGATGTCCTAATGATTACCGATTAAATTTTTTTTAACGATCAACAAAAAATGAAGAAGTTTTAATCGACTTAACACAGATATTTTATTTTTGCTCGATTTTAATTTACAAACATTGCTAGACATTTTAATAACACAGGATAAGTAGTTTCTAATCAATTCGGTACAGATTTGGAGGAACAAATGCAAAAGTACAAAACAACGATTTTGTTAGGTATAAATAGCCCGAGGCGCAGTTGTCCCTATATCGCACATCGAATCTTGGTTTAGCGCAACAGCAATTGTATTTCGAAATACCTATTTGTGTATTAGATTGGGTCTTATATTTCCACTTAATACTTAATACTGCATCACACAGTAACGTTAATCACTACTACCAAAGTAACAATAACATTATGTGCTTTGGCGTGTGTGGCCCATGGTAATGAATGCGGTGAAGATAGGTTAAGGTTAACTAGTAGAAAATGCATAAAGGTCTATTTACAAAATTAGTGTAATTAAGAATTTTATTACTATTATTTTCGCATTATGAACTCTATTATTATGTTATTATCTACAAAAAAATCAAAATAAAATACTCAAATATAATAATATTAAATATATAATAATAGCGCCGCTGAAATTATTAGATGCGCTTAGACGGAACCATATATATAGAATGTTAAAGATACACAATGTTAGTTTAGTGATGCTACCAAAAAAAAAAATTTCGTAAGTGTTAGTAACTGTTTTTGGTGTGTTGAGAATAGTGTTGTCTGCGTACACTATCGCCATTGTGAATTATCGATTTATTTATGCCTGTTATGGTTAGCGATGTCGGTGGAAATATTTCTGCAAACATTGAAAATGTTGATTAAATTAATGCTTTACTATTTAAGGGGAATCTTAGAACTAAAATATTGTTCGTAGTGGATTGTATTGGAATTCCAAAGTTGGATTCATTTTGATAAGCACCTGTCTTGTGTGTAATGCTTTAAATCTAACGCTAGAAAAATAGGCCAAGTGCGTGTCGTATTAAGTTAGGGTTTTGTAGAATGAAAATTATTGCGAATATCTATCACAATATTATTACCGTGATTTTTTTCAGACTTTTAGATGATGCGTTTTGAAAGTTAGTAGATAAATAATTACGGGAAAAAGTATCGATATACTGATATATCGTTTTGTCAAGCCCTAGCGTAACCAAACATTTTACAATTTTACTCTTTCTCTCTCTTTTCCTCACTGTATTGGCTTTTAGCGTAGCGAAAAATCCTAGGTCTGTGGACGGAACGGTTAGTTGGTTAAAAATGAGATTTTACTGTTAAATTGAAACACGTTACACAAGGAATGCCCTAAACGTCGATTATTTTATGAAAAATATAGATAATTTTATTTATGTATTTTGCACATCATTAATTTAAAATTGGTAACATTGTTATTTATTCAGTAGTATAGATAGGTATTTTAAATTTGAATATGTTATTTAAAAAGAGACTGTGGTTGTCTAAATTAAAAATTAGGCAACAACTTTTCAGACTTTTCGCTACACAGTCGAACATTGGTGAAACTGATGTTTCTTTTTCCAATGGGTAAGATTATTCATTACAGGTTATAGGTTATGTACCTTGAACTTGGTTATGAAAGCGGTCCAGTTAAAAGATAAAATTTGTAATTTGCCAAATTGAAGTAGCTTTTCCTATTGCAACCTCCGTACCTCTTTCCATCTGTGACATCTACCTCAATTTAAACAGAAAACAAAAAGCGAGGTTTGCGCACTCCCTTTATTGAGTTCTCCTACTCCTTCCCGCTGCCCTAAATACCTACAATTTTTACCCACTAAAACGTCCGGCCTATGCGTCCTATATACTGTCTTACGTCCATGTCTCCGACAGTAACGCAATACGCTGAGCATGATTCAATTAACGTCTTTTTGCTAACTTTTTAAGAAAAATTGTCTGCCAGCCTTAGCAAACAGTAATTAACTTATGGATGCCTCCTACATGAAACATAATATAAAATAAAACTTTCAGAAATAATCTCAATCTTTCAACGGGACGGTATGCACGCTTTGCTGATGGATCTTGTGTGGCCACCCTTGGTAACACGGCAGTTCTGGCTACAGTGGTTTCCAGAGCCAAACAGAGTGCTTCTTCTTTTCTGCCTTTAGTTGTAGATTACCGGCAAAAAGCTGCTGCAGCAGGACGAATACCAACAAATTTTTTGAGAAGAGAATTAGGTTTGTATTAAAAATGCGCCGTATAGTAATTTAACTGAATAGTCAAACACCGAATACTATTCCATTTGATTTTTAATAAACAGAACTATTCAGTTCCTCACTCTGCAATTTATATTCATTATACATGCATAGTTCTAGCCATCAGCCGGCCAGCAAGCGAGTGCTTCCTGGCTTGCTTACTTTTGCTTGGTAAATTACAATAGTTAGTTTCCATCTTATTTTTTATTAGGTTATGCTTAACTGTTTGATTAAAAAAATATTAATTACTGAAAATAATTTTTTTCTAATTTTTTATAATCCTATATCCTCCTAAAGCCCAGTGTCCTTGCTGAAGAACAAAATGTTCAACAGACTGCCAAAAATGCCTGGAAGTCCTCAGTGTACTCACAAAAGTACATAACTTTTTCGTTTCATAATTAAAAATGTAGCGCCATATGTAATTTTTTTACTTTCATTTGGTTGGTGGATACCCCAGTAACATTTTTATTAGGTCTTAGAGTGGAACCAATTTATGGTTTTTGCTTGAGCATTCTCAAGATATTTGTCTTTAAACGAGAGGGAAAAAAAACTCAATACCTTGAGAACTCGAGAAATCTATTCTGTGCCACTAGGTAACTAAAAAGAAGTATTGAAAGATAATTATAATTTGTTAAATTTAAAGACAGTGATATTATCAACATAATAGTTTATTAGGACATTAAGGGTGGTAAGGAGAAAATAACTAAGGGGAGGCTATTTAGAAACCTAAGTTTGAAGGCCGAAGGCTTTAATGACTCCAGTTTTTAATTTTCGTACCACGCACATGACACACAATGTTTTTTATTACATTTGCGAGTAAATAAATTCTAATAAATTATATTTCATATATAATTTCATATTTCGAACAGACAGCTTTTATACATGCTTGATAGTATAAGCGCGGCATTACCCGTGATTTGCTTTGAGAAGCAAGAAGCCCATACGGGTAAAGAATGTCTTAGCACCCGCTTTGCCTGCACTTAATAACATTGTTTACGAGTAAGTATGTTGTAAAAAATATAAAACATATTTTTAGTTTAAGTTGGTAGCACAATGTTTGTTTTTTTAATCAAGTTTTTATAGTTATCTCAATATGTACTAGTAATTTAGTTGCTTAAATTTTACTAATTATTTTTTATTTAATTAAAGACTGGTAGATTTGGGAACTGCCTACCAGTAAGAACTCAATAAAGTTAAGTATTACCCTACTCCTTACTTTTTATATAGACCAGTCAATTGTAGTTTGTACAATTTATTGTCTGTTGTTAATTTGTTAATTAATTAGTGAAATGGTAACTAAAAATGTACAATTAATCTAATCTTGAAGGTTATGGTAGGCAGACTCATTGCCCTTACCTAGTGACTCAACAACCTGGTCTTGAACTTAAAGTAAAAAAAACTAAGTCACAGTTGATTTGTAACAACTATGCTATGAGATTGATTTTAAATATTAAGGATCTGTTCTATTAAAGATTAGTTGTTGATCTCTTTTACATTTGATTAGTCATTAATATTTTAATACAAGGTTTTACAACTTTTAAAGGAAATAACCTTAAACTTAATCACCAATTATGAGATGATTTTTTTACCATGGACAATATGTTTTTGAATTATAAGCAACTACTTAATAACTGCCAAAACTAAAAGTAATTATTGAACTTTTTTTAATAATAACATTAATTTTGTGCAACTTTAAGCAACATGTTGACTTAAACAAGTCATTATTAGACTTTCTATGTCTTTTTATATTAATATCATTAAGTTCTTGAAACTATCAGCAAGTTTGTTAAAATTTCTAGAGATGTTATTATTACTAATAGCATAGGTTTTTGAGTTCATATTTTTTACACATATCTAAAAGTGTCTATAATTGATAAACTAATGTCTGAGGCTGTTGTAAAATTTAAATATTCACTCATTATGCTCAATAAATAAGTAGAATTTTAATTATTCACTGCCCAATGTCCGTTAGTGAGGAGCAATAGGACTGTTTTTATATTATTATGTCCATGAGAACGAAAAAGAAAAGAGTTTGTACAGCGGCTACTCCATCCACATATAATGTGGATTTTTGCAACATCAGGGGTATTCACGCAAATCTTAACGCAGTCCACCACCATTTCGAGACTGCGCAGCCGACCATTCTTTTTCTAACGGAGACGCAGATATCCTGCCCGGCCGACACATCATACCTTCACTATCCCGGCTACAAACTCGAACACAATTTTATGAGTTGTACCGATGTATGTATGTTCGTCCGGGAGGATATCTGCTGTCGCCTCCTTCATAGCCTTGAAGACAGGGACATGTCGATATTGTGGGTGCGCGTAGATTAAGGCGGCCACACTCGTATCTATGCGTGCCTATACAGGTCTCATAGCGATGACACGGACGTAACTCGACTCTTCACGCAACTGAGTTTGACGACTGACTGACTCAGTTCTCGAACCAATAACTATGCTGGGATATCTGCTCATGAATTTGCTCTGACCTATGGATTCTCTCAGCTGGTACTTTCTCCAACGAGAATACCGGATATAGAGGAACATACGAGCTCCTTACTGGACCTTCTGCTGACTACTCGTCCAGACGGATACTCCGTCTCAGTGGATGCGCCTCTTGGCTCCTCGGACCACTGTCTCATTCGGACTCAAATGTCATGCTCACAACCCGATCCATGTGGGCATATTAATTGGCGTCGTGTTTGGCACTATAAGTCGGCAGACTGGGATGGATTGCGAGAATTTTTCGCATCGTACCCGTGAAGCAGATCTGCTTTAACTCAGAAGATCCTGACGTCTGCGCAGCCGCAGTAACTGAGACAATCCTTGCTGGTATGGAATGCTATATTCCTAACCCGCGAGTAGCTGCCGGCGTCAAAAAACGAACGTGGTTTAATAGGTCTTGCAGAAAAGCTAAAATTCTTAAGCAAACTGCATATAAAGCTTTTACCACGGCTCGTAATAATAAGGATCCGAATATTTCTGAGTTAAAACGCAAATTAAATGCTGCCTCGAGGTTCAGTGAGAAAGCAACTGCCAGAGCAAAATTCCAATTCATCGGCAAAATAGGTGGGCGACTTGCGAGCTATCCTTCTGGGAGTCGTGCTTTCTGGTCGCCAAAGCTACCGAAGGGAACATTTGCCAGTCGTCGTTACCACCACTGTGAAAGACCGATGGTGACTTGGCCCATAGTGCTAAAGAGAAAGCCGATCTACTGGGCAGTCTCTTTTTCTCAAACTCGAACATGAACGATGAAGTCGCTGTACCACCTACTATACCGTGGGGCGGTAAGACCATGCCGAAAATCTCCATAACAAAGTGGTCCTTTGTTGTATGAAAATTTAATTTAAATTTAAATTATTACATGTCAAATTATTATACAGCTCAATAGAAGCAGGTTGTTTCGCTAAATGATTACCTGAAATGTCAATTACACTATTATAATTGCACTGCTCAATAGAAGCAGGTTGTTTAGCCAAATACTTGGCTGAAATGTCAATTACACTACTAAAATTACACTGCTCAATAAAAGCAGATTGTTTAGCCAAATTATTGGCTGTGGTATTAATATAAAATGATAGCGACAAGGCTAACACTCTGGTACAATGGTGTGTGAGATAATATTTATGTCTTGTCCTTATATAATTATGTCTAAAAATACTGTTAGTATCTATCACATGAAAGTTATTGTTATTGCTAGACATCCTGCAATAAAAAATCCTGTGGCAAACCCTTACAATAGCGAAATGTAAACATTACATTTTTTTTATTATACTATTATAATATTGTCTTAATTCACTTTTATTTTCATTACCCCTGTTACCGATAAATATTACTAATGTAGAGGATGGAGTGATTTTGTCAGACAGCATAGACATTAATGCTGGGGACACCAGCAAGCAAGGCTCTGTGCTGTCTCCTACGCTGTTTCTACTGCATATCAATGACATGTTGGACATCAACAACATACATTTCTATGCAGATGACAGTATTGGAGACGCTTTTTACACGGGTCGTGCAAAAATCCCTCGTTCCGTTGTGTAGGAAAACCGCGGAGAACTTGTGTCTCAAATCGAGACCACACTGTCCAAGGTCTCTGACTGGAGACAGGTAAACTTGGTCCGATTCAACACGACAAAGACACAAGTGTGCGCGTTCACCGCTAAGAAAACTACATTCAATGTGGTCCCACAATTCCAGAACACTCCCCTCTCCATCTCCAAGAGCATTGGGATCCTTGGTGTCGACATCTCCAGCGATGTTCAGTTCCGAGATCATTTACAAGATAAGGTGAAGCTGGCGTTCAAAAAAACTTGGTGTACTCAATAGAGCGAAGCAGTACTTCACGTCGGAGCAAAGGTTGTTACTTTATAAGTCGCAAGTTCGGCTCCATATGGACTACTGCTGCCATCTCTGGGCAGGTGCACCCGGATACCAGATTGGCCCTTTTGACTCGGTTCAACGACGAGCTGTGAGAATTG
This sequence comes from Apoda limacodes, assembly GCA_946406115.1. Classification (NCBI taxonomy): domain Eukaryota; kingdom Metazoa; phylum Arthropoda; class Insecta; order Lepidoptera; family Limacodidae; genus Apoda; species Apoda limacodes. The sequence continues at coordinate 17,789,836 of OX291542.1, forward strand.
TCGACGATTCCAAACTCACTTGCGGTACTCGATTAAGTCTGAGGAGAGACTTTACCTCCCTGTGTGTGTTCTACCGCTTGTACAATGAGTTGTGTTCTGAGGAATTGTTCGAAATGATGCCCACGGCTACTTTCTACCATCGCACCGCTCGCCATCGACAGGGAATTAATTCTCACACTTTAGAACCTAAATGGTCGCGTACAGTGCGGTGTCAGAGAAACTTCCTCCCGCGAACGCTTAAGTTGTGGAATGAGCTCCCTGCCAAGGTTTTCTGCAAGGACTACACTATGGAGTTCTTCAAGAAAGAAGTCATTAGATTTCTGAAGAGTCGGCAACGCGCAAGTGATACCCCTGGTGTTGCAAGCGTCCATAGGCTACGGTGACCGCTTACCATCAGGCGGACCGTAAGCTTGTTTGCCACCTAAGTGGAATAAAAAAAAAAAAGGACTTACTTAAATATACGCCCAATGACCTTGTATAAGATCAAAAAAATTATGCCTAATATCTATTCTCTACCATCTCTTTACCACACAACAAAAATATTTTTTTGAAAAATAACTAAGAAATCTAATACAACTTTTTTTTCTTGGGCTGCCAAGACTATAATTAAAATGTTCTTGTAGAAGGACAGTGAGCCGAACTTATAACATAGGCAAAATTTGCGGTCCTTAAGAGGATATGCTAGTCAGCTAATTAATATATTCAATAAAAAGTACAAACCATCAGGTGTATTAAGTATTTGAAACCTTCACTATTCATCAGGTAATAAGCTTTTAAACTGAAGATTCTATTCGGCATCAAAAGCAATTAATTTGACCGAATACGAATATCTTATATTTGCCGAATATGCTGAATACCGAATACTAAACGAGTATCCGGCGCATCTCTAGTTTGTATTATCCTTCATCAGTAATAACAATATGAGTAAAAATGAGTAGGCATATAGGCAAAGTCTGCTTACTATGTTTTCACAGCTAAACAGTCAAAATCCGCAGAGCGAAAAACTTGAATGTGCATTAATTGCTATTAACTTAATTCTTATTGAAAATTCAGTGCTGTGGCGCAATGTTTAGCTATTGCAACAAAACATTGGGTTACTACTTAAAAAATAGTATTTACTACTAAACTGTTCTGTTGTGTTTTTGGTTTCTAAATTGTTAAGTAGTTTGTCCCTAAAGTTTAGTATTACTTTTCTGAATATAATGTTGTTACAAAACCATTCAAAGGTTGACTAGTAAAATCTTACAAGTCAAAGTTCTTGCTACCTAAAACTGCTAAGTAGTTTATATCTACCCTACCTAACTTTTAAGAATTTGTTTAGTAAGTTGAAGCTCATTAGTTGTTGTTTTCCTAAACATTTGACTCAACTAAGGACAACTTTTTTAATATAACTTTTTATTGCTTCTACAAGATATTGAACCTGGACCTTCGTCTTACCATTGCGCCACATCAGTGTTGAATAGAGGAATGAAAATCTATTTAATAGTGTCTATTGTATAAAAAATGTCAAAAGTGGCATGCACTTTATTAAATTCTGTATTTAACTGACTTCAAAAAAGGGTGGTTCTCTGTTTACCTGTATGTAAATATGTTTGTGATTTTCTCAAAAACTACTGATCTGATTGAATGGGATTAACGCTATTCGACTGCTGATTTTTCTGTACTGTAAAAAATATTGCCCTCGCTTTGGCCATAAAAAATCAGAGCAATAGCCTATAACTTAGGAGCAACTTCGTAAAATTTTTATTATTAGTGATTTGCTTTTTTTATGACACTTAAACTTTCCTTCATTTTCAAATGGAGACAGCAAATAATAACCATATGTACACAGATATATTATATGTAGAATAAGTATATATTACCATCTATTTAAAATTTGAGTTGTTCCTTATAATTAGAGTATTGTATAATTAGATATTTTTATTTCCGAATGTTTCTTTTCAAGAATTAGCTTTATACTAATAGTCTTGGCAAATAGAGCGGGCTTATTCTTAGATTCACTGTTGTTAAAAAAAAAAGAAAATAGTAAAGAAAAAAATAAATGAACTTCATAAACCAAACTAAAAAGAAAGGTTTTTTATAATTAATTATCTTCAAGAACTCAATTTCTAGAGTGATAATAGCCATTATGGCAAAACATATGAAGCCTACAAAAATCAATTTCTTACACCAGTGGTGAGGGGTGGAATTATGACAACGGGAAGCCGGTCAAAAACAATGATATGTTTTTGTCCTCAAAATTTGGAAAATGAAGTTTCGTGACCCAGCAAGTAGTTAGTTGAACAGCAGTCTATATGAATTTAAGCCATTATGACAAATAAAACTCACTCAGATTTTGAAAGGTAGGCTGATATAAAGCGGCTTGTATCTGTAGCAAAGGACTTGGAGCGCACCTCAATCGACTTGTAAGGATACGCCGCCACTGCTATGCTGTGCTATACAGTGATTTCTATCTAGTAAAACAATTTAATTTATCTAAGTATTTAAATATTTTCGGGTTAAAGTTTATTCTTAAAAACCAATCAACATACTAACATTCTCTCTTTATATACCTAAGTATTTATGCTCATACATTCCAAAATAAAGATTTGATTTTTTTTCTATTTTAAGTGTCTATTTTTTTTCTTTTAAGTTACAAGGTATTTTTTTTTGTAATGGTACCTAAGTACCTAGTAAATTGCACAAGAAAATAATTAAAGGTAGTAAATACACTTAATTGGTAGAGTACAATTGAGGCGGTCTTATCGCTATTAAGCGATTTCTTCCAGACAACCTTTGGGTAGAGGAAATCTACTAGAATAAGATTCAAGAGTAGGTGCAACTTGGAACTAGAAAGTAATATAAATATAAATAAAAACAAACAAGTGTGTTTTTAAAATAATATATATAAATAAGTCATAATACATGTTACTACATACTAAATATAGTATGAAAAATATCTTTACATATACTTACATAATACCTACTACATAGACGTACACAAAATAAATGAAATAACATGTCTTATTTGTAAAATAATAATTATTTATGTGACCGATAGTAATTTTTAACCTGCGTTTTGAAGCAGTGTAAGCTTTGGGCTTGTCTGATATTGAGAGGTGAAGCATTCCATAGTTTTATAGAATTAACTGTAAAGAAATCGTTATAAAGCTAAGAGGAATGTGAAGGAATCTTTAGAAGTAAATTTGTAGATCTAAGATTTTTCGTAGAAGAGCCAAGGAATTCAAAGCAATGTTTAAGATAAGTTGGTGATGAAGGTATTAACAGAACGGAATAAAGAAGAGAAAGAAGGTGTGTATTCCGGCGTTGGCGAATGGAGAGCCACTTAAGCTTAGAACGAAACTCTGATACATTATCAAATTTGCGTAAACCAAATATGAACCGTATAGATAAATTTTGAAGCCGCTCAAGTTTGTTTAACTGCTTTTCAGTAAGATCGGGAAAGCATATACGTCGCCATAGTCGAGAAACGAGAGGAGTTATGACTGAGTAAGCGCAATTTTGGTAGGAATTGGCAGGAAGTTCTGAAGTCTTCTCAAAGATTTTATAGAGGCGAACAGTTTTCTGCTTATTTCCTTCAGCTGATGATGCCAGGATAATGTGCGATCGATGTAAATGCCTAGGTTTTTCACACATTCGCTAAAAGGAACACACACATTATTACACATGATGGAGGGTAACTGTTGCCATTTAATTTTATTAATGAGTCTTGATAGACTGTGTTTTACTCGGGTTTATTTTTAAACTGTTTGCTTCACTCTAGGCTACAATCTGTGCAATATCTGCATTAATAGTGTTTACTGCTAGGTTTAGATTTTCAAAGAAAGATTGCAAGTAGATTTGTAGATCATCTGCATAAATATGGCAAAGAGAAGAAATTTGAGATGTAATAGAATTTATGTAAATAGTAAAGAGAAGTGGAGACAACACGCCATCTTGCGGGACACCGGCAGAAGTATCGCACCAGGGAGATGAATTATCATCAATTTGAATGCGTTGCCGACGTCCACACAAGTAACTGTGAAACCAGTCAATTGCCTTTGGAGATATGTTAAGAGAGCGTAAGCGTGCTAACAGTATGTCAAAATCAACAGTATCAAAAGCATTGTTAAAATCAAGTAATGCGATAACTGTCAGCTGCTTGTTCTCTATCCCCAATCGAATGTCATCAGTTATTTTAACTAGCGAAGCAGCCGTACTAAGACCTGGACGGAAGTCGGATTGATATAGGTCAAGTAAGTCATTTTGGTTCAAAAAACTGCTGATTTGTTTCTGAACAACCCGCTCTAAAACTTTGGATAGGAAAAGAAGAATTGAAATGGGTCTATAGTCAGAATAGGAGGAAGGATTTGTCTTTTTTGGCAGAGGTATAATTTGAGCTTCTTTCCACACTTAAATTTTCCATTTGTAATAGAATAATTTACGATGGAACTGAGAGAATGCTCTTCTTAACATCACAATCGTCAATTTGACTAAAAGTGAAAGAGGAGGACAAAGTACTAATAAATAATTTAAAACCTTTTTCCACAACAGGTCCAACAGAGGGAGAAATCCTGACTTCTCGTCTTATTGACCGCTCGCTCCGACCGTTATTTCCTCACAACTACAACTACGACACACAAATAGTGTGCAACATGCTTGCCGTAGACGCCACCAACCCTCCAGAGACCATCGCCATCAACGCTGCTAGTGCCGCGCTGGCTCTATCTGACGTGCCTTGGAATGGACCTGTGGGAGCTGTTAGGTAATTTAGATTCATGGTATTGAGGCAGTAATGGGCTATTATTGCCTTACATTAATAACTTAGTGATACCAGTACTTTTACAGTAGCGGTACCACCACTTTTAGATACTGCCGCTACCACATCACACCATTGTAGCGTGGAGACATTATCAATATATCGATTTTACTTTTAATATTCCAATGTAAGTTAAATCAATTTAGATTCTGTACCAGAAACCTAAGTTAAACCCTAGCAAACGCGTGCTGTTCTGACCAATGTATAAAGACATATTATACTATTGAAGCTTACAAAGAGAAACAGTTCCACGTACGATAGTGACCGCACGTTAAAAATCTCGATTTTCTCGGGTTTTTGTCGGTATAAAATTCAAATATTTATTTAGAACTATGAAATTAGAAAATTCTATTTGTCATATTAATATATATTTTATGAAATATTACTCTGAGTCTTCCAAACAATTTCAATTAAAGGCCAAAAATAAAGTGTCAAAAACTTTATTTTCTTAATTATTATTATAATATTAGCGAATTCACTTAATTGAGGTAGGAACTATAACATATATTTTTTTCATGTCAAAAACTGTACATACTCATGACTAACAAAATTAATTAAATTCTTGCAAACTTAACTCGTTTGGGTATGCTATCTACCTTAACTGAAAGCACAGATTATATAATACTATACTAGTACTGAAAGTAAAGTTGATATATTGATAATGTCAATTCGTTAAATCAATGACCTTATCATTATATCTGGTTTTATAGGGTATTTTTAATGTCTTGCATTTAAAACTTACAAATATTGCTTCATTATTTGTTTTAGCTGCAGAATAATGTTGGTATTTACCAATTTTACCACTTTTTAATTTTCACTAGGGACTGATTGAATTTTTTTACAATATTCTATTGAAGAAACAAGTATTTTGCAAATACTAGTATAGCGCAGTTATGTCACGCATGGTGATCAGGGAGGTTATTGGGAACAGTCTCGAGTTATTCGGACGTTGGATTTCGAGAGAAAAATGTATGAAAGTCTGACTTACCTTTCTAAACCCGTGAATGTACTTGCATACATTTTTTACTCGAATTCCAGGGTCCGAATAGCGCGAGACTGTTTCCAATAAGGTCCCTGTTAGTGTTCACGTCTCCGGATTGTAGTGATGAAAAATTAGTCTTCGATTTGTATGTGCATTTTGAACAGTTGAAGCGACGGGTGCCCTTGCTCCTCTCTTGACATGTTTAATTAATATCTTCCTTGTTTCTCTAATCTGTGCCTATCTAATCTAATTCTATAAAATCTAATTTGAATGTCCTTGGTCCCATTTAACTATAGATATTGCGGGTGTCTGTTTTTCTTTGTTTCGTATACGTACACGGAGAAGATAGCAATTTCAATTCATGTAAAAATATCGTTAGATGTTGATTTGATGAGATTTTGTTTTGAGAATATGTGTTTTGTACACATAGTAAATAAAAGAATATCTTTTGGCGGCGCGCTAGTTAGGAAATCACTGCGCCTTAAGCGATCACAGTTACGAGCCGTTCAAGCGATAGTCGCCACGGGGTAGTCTGCCTTAGATGTGTACATGCATATTATATATGCCAAAGATGGTATTCAGACGGGGAACCGTGGGCAAAAGTAACCCTCAATTTGACTGTTGGTTTCTTCAAGTATGTATCTAATTCGCAAAACTACGAAACACTTCTTAAAAAGATATGTTACTTTTGAGATCATCGGGGTCCGTTTACTTGTATATATTTGCCACTTAGTGTCTATAGTTCAAAAACATATTTTATGCCATGTGAATGAAATTTAGGAACTAAATATAGCTGAGTTTATAAAAGAAAGTTGCCATAATAAGTAGAACAAAAACTAGTGAATCACCTTGCACTTGACCTAAATTTTTGCGAATCGATTAGTTACGTATGTTTACAAAGGTATGTATCTAAATTTCGTCTGTGATGTCAACCGGTTCCGTGGTGTAGTGGTTATCACATCTGCTTTACACGCAGAAGGCCGCCAGTTCGATCCTGGCCGGAATCACATCTTTTTGTTTTTGCTTTTTAATATTTTTTTTTAATGAAGGATTGTTGTTGCTTGCTCTATGGAATATTTTTGATTATAATATTTTTTTAATAGTATTCGGACCTAAAAACATTTTGTTACCAATTTGTATTAATACCATTTTTATGTTCAACAATTTCAAATCAACAATTATTTCGCGAAAGTGTAAGTTAAAACTAACGTTTCGGACTCTATAGGCCTACAACTGATTTGACTGACTTCGAGATAACTAATTTTTCAAAAAAAATGTTCCAAATATTTAACTTCTAAATAATTTAGAGGAAAACGATTGTGACTGAATTTATAGAAAATGCTAGGTTGATCAATATATTTTTGGAAAAGTAATAAAGCTTCAGGAAAGGCTTATATATACATTCTAACATGCTAACCTCTGCAACTCTGCAACATTAATGACTTCATTATCTCTATCGAACTACATACCGCCAATTATATACATTATAAAACATAATGAGAAAAAAAACTAGTTAAAAGATTTTTTTAAAATGTTTTGTATTTTTTTGTAGAATATTTCTGTAAGTTTTGATTTTCATTTCCCGCTAAAAGAAAAAAATCTTAAATTACGTTTATTGTTTCTCGTTTCATACAATTTTTGCACCTCCTTTTAAAATCGACCGCAGTACCACCTATTGAGTCTAGATTCGTCTTTAAGACCTTAATTTATTAAATAAAACTAATATTTGTTGCGATAACTACCTCTTAAGTAGCTGTAGGTATAGTGCGTAATTCGGATATAGTTATTCATGTGGAAACTTTTGACTTTTCCGGGTTAAAAAAACTATTTCCTTCTCCATCTCTACGATACGCATGTGCCAACATTCAGAACAAACTCACTTTCGCCTTAATAATTTCATAAGTATCGGTAGATACACATATAATTTCGGTTTATTTAAAATAATTTGTTTATAACTTGACAAAAGCGCCAACCAAGCATATCTAACTAACGAATAAGTAACGAATAACTAACGGGACCACTAACAATTACATTTATTTGTCAGATTAGGGCAAATAGACAACGAGTTGATCGTCAATCCGACACGTAAGGATCTTCAGCAGTCTACCTTAAACCTGGTGGTGACCGCGACTAGGAGTAACCTTGTGGTGATGATGGAGGGGAGTGCCAAGGACATTCTCCAGCAAGACTTGCTAAAGGCCATCAAATTAGGTACGAATGTAAGTCTACCATCTTTTTTTTATATTGTGTGAAAAAACTTTATTGCAGAATTGTCGCCTTTTGCTTATAAGAAGTCGATTTTGATTTTTGAGCAACTTCTAGCTATCGGATCATGTTGCAATTATATCATGAAATCAGGGTTCACGTTGTGATGCAATATAAAAAACTTGTCTGACTCCGTCCATCTATCTGCGTTAAATTGCTGATGTCACTTCTGACCAACTTCATGCATTTTTCCTTTCCTTACGTATTCCCGACCCTTTACAAATCTAATCACTTTTTGAAGAATCCCTATACATAACTCCCTAGGGATAACCTTAACAGGGAACTCATACCACAACCTAAGCGTTAAGAATAGGTTCGAGAATTCAAATTAATCAATGATTAAGTGTTTAACTTAACGTTTTCATACATTTTGCCTTAGAAAAGCATTTTTTGAGCAATTTATTACACCTAGCTACATACATGCCAGGCGACTAGGCGATTAACTAGTCGTCAAGCGACTAGACACGCAAGCTTCCTGCAATGTGGCCATCGTGTTATCCTAGCAATGTTATCTCGAAACCGGTGAATGTACTTGCATACATTTTTCTCCTCGAATTTCAGAGTCCGAACAGCTCGAGACTGTTCCCAATAACCTCCCTGGTGTGTAGGTGGCCTCTCGTCTAGGCGTTATGTTGGCCTTGATTTAATAAAAGCGAAACAAACATAAACTGCTTAAAAGGGTAGGTACATTAGACAAACGTCACAACCTATTGTGACACTATTTATGCGTCAACCATGATTGTATTCTACTATGCAGTATATTTAGAACAGACCCTTTTTGCACAGAAGTTTTACTTGTACTACTTTGAATAATTTCATTCAACTAAGTTTTGAGTAGGGGGCTGCAAAGGCATTTTATTATAATATGAAATACCAGATGTTTGTGACATAATAATTCATCGTGAATTTGTTCAGGTACGAAAGAAGCTCAGCACGTCGTTAGAGGGATAGAGAAAATACAGAAGGAACACGGCAGTATGAAACGGGAGTATGAGACCCTAGCACCGCTTGATCAGACTGTTGTGGACTCCGTAAAGAGTCTCTCCTCTATGAAGATAAGAGAGATTCTTAGGTTGGTTTATAGGAGGGCAGGCAGAGTAATAAGTCTGGTGTAAAAGTGATCAGAGAATTGAAATAATGTAAAAGTTATTGTTTATTTTTCAGCATAGTCCCCTCAGCTAATATACTTCATCCAGCGTTTATCCAGCTTTTCAATTATGTACTTCAATTTTATGAAATTATAGGTTTCGTTCATAATATTTTTATCGAGCTAAATCGTTTTTCACCGACCCTTAAATTCGGCAACATTACGCGAATATGGTGGGTAGCTTATGGAATTTTGCCATAGCAATCGCGCGTGTCACATGAATGCGATCCTACCCAAGTGTCAAATAATGATTCCTAGTAGATTTTTACCAGACTTATCACTCTAGCTATGTAAATGGGCTAAATATCTTTCTATCGTGGCTTAGCGAATTAAAAAATCATCAAAAAACTATTAGCTAACCTAACTTAAAAAAATTTACACTACTAGAGATTGCAACCCGGTATGTTTTTCAACCAAAAGGGTTGATGTGTTAGGATGAAACCTTTAAAGTATTTTATGAAAATTTGCTTTAAGTAAATGGAGGAAAAATACAATGATTCAAGGTTACGGAATAATATTTATTTCAAACGAGCAAATCAACAATAATCAGTCTTAATCAGTTTCAAAATCACGAGTTTTTAATACAGAATTAGTTAGTTTGGTTTCACTTATGAACAGAGTAGTAACATTAGTGTTATTAATTAAGTTTAACCAAGCATTAGTATCCAGTAATTAAGTTTAGGATAGAAATGATCCTCACGCGCTGATGAAATGCCTGGATTTAGAGGATTTCGAGAAAAAGTTTGGAAGGTAGTCAGATTCTTTAAGAAGTCGCCCGCAATTTAATTACTCATACTATACAGAGTAAAGAGAAACACCTGCTTGGTTAAAGTTAATTACTAATACTAATGTAACTATTTGAAAACATAGTATTAGAATAAGAAACTAATAACGCAGCCTAATATACTAAACTTGTCTTATCAACTTAGATAGATAATCTTTGGTAGCTTTAGTAAAAACAAAACAAATTCTTAAGAGAAATAACTATATTCTTTTGATAATAACAATAACTTAAGGTAATATGACTATCAGAACGGTGACATCGCGGTTCGCAGGGCTTGCGATGCCAATTTTCTACACGTTGGTGCTGCCGTGCCGCAGTTTTCGTAACTACACTGAAATTTTGTACCATGATGAATGTGTGCCGAATGTGTTTGTATGTGAATTTTATTAACTTGAAATCTTATTTGAGACCATTTTTATGACATACTAGAATTCTGTAAGTAACTTTTAGTAATATAAAGCCTATACCTGTAGTATTTTTTAACCTATACAATTTAAATGAAAACAAACACACCACATAACTAGATTTTTATTCCGAGAACATGTCTTTAAAATTACGTGGTGCTTGATTAGTAAATGTTAAAAATAAGTTAGAAATTCGTTTGTATGAAGCACGTAACGAGGCTTCACAGGTCGTATCAAAGACAGACAGTATCAGTTACAATAAGGTGGGCTGCTGCATTATTTTTACCCACTTTTTCTCTGCAGCGATCATTCCCACGATAAAATCTCTCGTGACAACGCTGTCTCGGAGTTGCGCCAAACAGTAACGAACCAACTCCGGGACACAGAAGTGGATGTGGTACGTATCCAGGATTGCTTCAATGACAATCTGCGCCAGATCTTCCGGGACATGATATTTGAGAGCGACGTCAGGTGTGACGGCAGACGGTTGGATGAACTTAGGAATATTAGTTGTCAGGTGAGTTGTTGTACAAACAGATATGAACCAAAGTTGACTCTATGAGTAATTAAAAAAAAATATATTGGCCTTTTCACACAGCGCCATCTAACTCAAAAAGGCAAAAATAGGTATTTTTCTGTTATTCAGTACCTGATAAAAATTACGTAAAAAAATTGTACTTTATATAATTTTACAACATTAAAAGTAACATATTTTGTTGAAAAGCTGTTAAATCAAGTTTATGAATTAGGTCCAGCCTAAATTCTACATAAGATTATCTATCAGGCAACGGCATATTAATGGCAACCCTGTGGTCCACTAGCAACTTTATTTACTGTTTGTAGAAAGAGTATTTCAAAAAAAATATTAAATAAAAAATGAAACTAGTTATAAGCTATTTTTAAAAAGTTTTGTATTATTTCTGTGATATATCTCGGAGTTGTAGAAAGCATATCCGCTGAAAGTGGCCACTTTAAGCAAATATGCTACTACAACTTGAATATTCATTCAAGAAACTTTACAAATTGTTCTGAAAATAGCTTATGATTAGTTTTATTTTTCGTTCAATCAAATTTTTCAAATACGCTTTCTACGAAAAGTAAATAACTAAAAATTTAATAACGGCGCTAGTGGACCGCAGGGATGCCCTTAGAAGAAATTTTTTGTTGTCAGGTGTCTTTGTACGAGCCGCTACACGGCAGCGCGGTGTTCCAACGCGGACAAACCCAGGTGCTATGCACTGTCGCATTCGACTCGCCCGAGAGTGCTCTCAAAGTTGACACCCTCACTATGCTTACCAGGTAACATAACATACACTTTAGAAATTCTAATATTAGATAGAAAGTACCCTATGTCCTCCGTCTCTCTAACTATTTCTGTGTTAGAAAATCAAGCCAACTGGATGCTCCCTTAAGACGTGTAGGAATAGTGCCCCACGTTATTACCTGCGTAAAGCTAATGTTGATTGGTGTGTAGTCTATAAACGCTTTAACACCAGAGGCATTATTCGCGGGTTGCTGATCCTCTAAAATTTTATTCACGCCCTTGTTGAAGAAACTCCATAATATAGTCAGCATACAATGTTCACGTGACGATTTAGGTTATATGGTTTGTTTATTATTTTATTCCAGTGGTTTAAAAGAGAAAAGTTTCTTTCTCCACTACGAGTTCCCCTCGTATGCTACAGGCGAGGTGGGTCGCGGGGGTGCTCCGGGGAGGCGGGAGGCGGGGCACGGGGCCCTCGCAGAGCGCGGCCTACTACCTGTCGTCCCCGACCAGCCGTACACTGTAAGACTAACCGCTGAAGTGTTGGAGTCCAATGGTGAGCTCGATACACCATATAGAATACCTTAAGGGTCATCCGTTACGTCACACATTTAGGGTGGGTAGGGGAAGGCAGTACACAAAGTTAAATTTTGGGAACATACAAGGAAGTCTCAAATTACGCAAGTTTGCATAATGGATGGTTTCTTAGATACATTAGAATTTAGTTTCTCAGCTAGTATTGACATTTCCTATCTGCAACATCTCAGGAACCATCTGAATTTGTTAGAGTTTTGGGTAGCTCTGCTCATGCCCTCTCTCTTACCCTTTGGACGGGGCGAGGATGTTCTTTAGAAGTCTAAATACCAACTTCCACACTTCTAACTTATAAAATGATGCAATTCCCATACAAACGTTCGTCTCTTATTTTATCCCTCTCAGAATATAAATTTCCAAAAATGCAAATACAACTGACTTATACACTAATTTCCATAAATCTAATTTAAAAAATGACGAATCTCCATACAAACTTTCATCCCCTATCTAAATCTTTCTCCCGTTTTTGCGATAAATTTTCAGAAATCCATTCTTAGTGCTCTAACTTACGCTATATAATGAGCTCTTCTGCAAAATGTCATGCTTCTAGCTAGAAGGTCTAGCCTAGATTTAGGCTGTACGTTAAGTAGATTTAAGGGAGTTAGGCTCTGTAATCATTATTTGTGCACTACGAGGGTCTCATGGTCTTTCTTCCTCAGGATCGAGTTCGATGGCGTCAGTGTGCGGAGGCAGCTTGGCGCTACTGGACGCAGGGGTTCCTCTAACCGCGCCGGCGGCCGGTGTTGCCATAGGGCTGGTCGCTCGACAGGATGCTACGGGACACATGGTCGACTACAAAATACTCACTGATTTGTTAGTGAGTCTGAACTATTTTTTATCATAACCAATCACACTACGTGTAATTACTACTTATAATTTAAACAACCCTATTCTTAGGTAAGACCGGAAAGCACATTGTGGGACGGCTTCCAGCCAAATGGATGTATGACCTTGTAAAGATTGCGGGGAGCTATTGGTTACAGGTGGCACAGACTGCTAGGTGAGGCCTGCAGGCTGATTTGATGAATACTATGACAAGGACCTACCTATAAGTTAGCTGGTACAAAAAATGTATTTCCGTGCTGCACCAGGGTGTAATTTACGTTTGATATCCGTGGTACCCCCAATAGTCCCACCTGTGGTACCACGGCTACTTTTTCCTAACCGTGGTACCCCAGTTAGGGCCTGGAAAAAAAATCGGATTTTCAGAATTCATCCTGGAAATTTTACTATGAGAAACAGTATGATGACCTGGTCTATTTCGGATTCTCTGCAATAATGCTAACATAGAGCTTGGAATGAAAAAATCTCAAGTTGCTGCGAAGAAACGCCTGATGTTATTAATTCATATATATTATTTCCCAGGGTATAGAAGACTATATGGGCGACATGGACTTTAAGGTAGCTGGTACGAAGAAGGGTATAACCGCGCTTCAAGCCGATATCAAAGTGGCGGGGCTACCGCTCAAGGTGGTGATGGAGTCGGTGCAGAAAGCTTGCGACGCCAAGAGCAAGATTATCGATATTATGAATCAGTGTATTGATAAACCTAGGTAACGAAACAGCCAAGTGCATAAACTAAGGGTTTCGTAGTATGACAGTTATTGCAGATTGATCCTTATGCTATGTAGAAGTACGAAAGAAGTAAGAAAGGTTTTTGTAAAATTCCAAAGGGGACAAGTGGGGGTTGGAATTTTGTATCGAAATCAGACATTTTTAAAAATGCGGAAAAATTGGTATTTGTTTTTAGGTTCAAAATTAAAATTGACGTGTTTTACCGTTTTTAGAAAATCATCACCCGGAAAGTCTACCTGGACAAGGTAGCGGGCAAATGCTCGTTCAATATAAAGTCTACCTGGACAAGGTAGCGGGCAAATGCTCGTTCAATATAAAGTCTACCTGGACAAGGTAGCGGGCAAATGCTCGTTCAATATAAAGTCTACCTGGACAAGGTAGCGGGCAAATGCTCGTTCAATATAAAGTCTACCTGGACAAGGTAGCGGGCAAATGCTCGTTCAATATAAAGTCTACCTGGACAAGGTAGCGGGCAAATGCTCGTTCAATATAATTTGTGTTAAAATCTGTGAATCTTTATTGTGATTAGTTTAGGCCTGCCTCTAAAATTTCATCAGAATCGACGAAAAATTATAAAACACATACGGCTGGACAGACACTGTCTTGACAATGGCATCTTTAAACTTTAATAGTGCTGTGGTCAAAGAATCCGTCACTATTAGGTTTTAAATTATCTATCAAGTAATTCTATGTACTCAGTAAGTGGTTTTTTACAAAAGTTTAGGGGTGGCGATAATAAGATCTGAAGGTATTTTTTGACTTTGAATCTGCAAACGTGGGTAACTTAGGTTATATAATAGACCCAGCTCGTGCAGTTTTTGAATAAAAATAATAATTAAATATACAAACCCAAGTAACCCCAGGTATTTCTTATATGTAATAAAAGTATATATTTAAAAAAAAATTTACAATTCATTTCTTCCTGGATCCGCCCCTGCCTTAGAATAGTTAATATTTAGAACCTCAATATTTCAGACTTGGGCGTAAAGAAAATATGCCGGTTATGGAAGAAATCGAAGTGGAGTTGCACAAAAGACCCAAGTTGTTGGGTCTAGGGGGCTCCAATCTAAAGAAACTGTATGTGGAGACTGGGGTGCAGGTGTGGTTTTTACTTTTTATTTATTTTTATCATTCTAAACTATAACAGTAATTCTAAAGAAAAATTGACTATCAATTATATTCATAATCCGCTCACCAGCTTTATAAACTTTATGTATGTGGGAAAGGTATTCATCCACACGCATCCCCAAGTGTGTAGGGGGCTTATTGGGAAAAGTCTCGAGCTATTCGGACTCTGGAATTTGAGACGAAAATGTATGGAAGTCTGACTTACTTCTTGAAACGAGTGAACATACGTGCATACATTTTTCTCTTGAATTCCGATTTTTTTGAGATATAAGGTAATAAGGTCAATAAGGTCCCAGGGCGCATTATTATTATTTAAATGTAGTTTGTATAGCATATTTTTATGTTTTCGTTTTCATATGTTTTTACAATAGCCAGTTTTGCTGGCTTCCTTCGGATTGAATTAGGTTGCGCGCCCATCATATGCTTTTTACCTACAGGTATTGGTTCGAAGAGCCATGTGGCGTGCCCATTGCCACTTTCAGCTTGTTAACTATTATTTAAACAATGTCGGTGACTATTTCTTCAGCAGCTATTGCTCATTATAATATGTGATATTAATATTTCTCTTATTTTTCTTTAATTTTTTTCACTATAAATTTTGATATGTTCCAAAGCGAAATTTTAATTCATTTTTTTTCATTTATACTGTTTTTGACAAATATATGTTGTCGTCAGGTAACACCAATAGATGAAACTAGGTACAACATATTTGCTCCGTCGCAAGCGGCCATGGATGAAGGTCGCGCAAGGATAGCGGCCTGGCTCTCCGCAGAAAGGACGCCCGAACTCGAATTTGGCGCCATATACAAGGCCAAGGTTGTCGAGGTCAAGGACATCGGCGTCCTTGTTACTTTATATCCTGGGATGTCACCTGCGTTGGTCCACAACAGCCAATTAGATCATAGAAAGGTAAACTTATTTAATATAAAGTACAGGCCGATTCTAAAAACACAGATTCAAGGGACATAAGTTTCAAAAAGTATTCAAGATAGCCCAGGACAAGGATATCGTCGTCGTTATCTTGCAAACTGTCATGGCTTCCGCGTAACAGTCAGCATATTTGCTGACGACGCAGACGCACGTTATATCGATTAAAGGGGCAATTATTTAGTTCAAGGTCAAGGACATCAAAATTATTGCAAATTCAACCGGGTTTATACCGGGTTGTTATAAATTAAGCCACGAACAAGATGAACTGTCAATAATTAACTCTATTAATATTATTTTCCGTGAATAGAAAGTTTTTTGCACTCCGTAGTAGCTTCTGAATGTCGCGCAGGTGACGAACGAATCTTCATTTTTATTATGTTAGTAGCTTTTGCCTGCGGCTTTACCCACGGTAAATTTGGTTATTAAGATTCCTACGGCAACTCTCGGTACTCGGTAAGGAAGTTTGCTTTAGTAAGCTATACCTGTGGGTATAGTTCGTCTACCTGGTTATTCCTGCAAACACTTTTTAGTTTTCTTCAATAAAACATGTAATCTATACCCTATAGACCCCTATTTTCAATTATCCGAATTCCAGCTCAATTTGATACTCCGTTGCAACGTGGAGGAAGGACAAACACTTTAGCATTTATAATATAATAGAATGGATTTATAGTATGTGATTTAATTGTTTTCAGATAATGCACCCATCAGTTTTAGGTCTGGAGGAGGGCTCTGAAATACAAGTAAAGTACTTTGGAAGAGATCCTGTATCGGGACAAGTCCGCCTTTCTAAGAAAGTGCTGACGTCACCACCCCCTGGAGTGGTACGGAAATTGGACAAGAGCTAGTGTGCAAAGTGAACAAAATTAGAATATTGTGTTGGACAAAAATTTAAAGAAAATTGTGAAGTTATGTAGATTTGTAAAGATAACAGACTGGAAAAATTATTATAAATTTGTTGAAGATAATGTCTAAAGTTTAATTAGGCAATGCGCAGTTTTGAAAAAGCTGTAAGATAGTTTTCGGTGGCTTGAGGACTATACCCATAAAAATATTAATTTATGTTTAATGTTTTTTTAATTGTTTTAAAAATAACCCTTTAATCAACTACCGCCAGTTGATCTATAAAATTACTTCATTTGTCTGTTATACTCATTCAATTATGGTGTAAGACTATATACAGTATAGACTACATGCTCAGACGCTTCAGACGTAATTTAAACAGTTCTAATTATGTGTCAGGGGTTCTAATCCTATACTTTAAATCAATCTACATATATATGTTTGTAATTACGTTTTTTAACGGCTATAACGATTTCGAAAAATAATACAATATAGGTGTTTGCGAGGGTAAAAAATCGATCGCTTTCTCCGTATTTTAATGCACAAACCAATGAATAATTTCGCCGCAGAGATCTTCTTCACAGATCAGCAGGGATGTAAGAGTAGATGTCGTCTGTGGAATTATTGTATTTACAGTCAAATTATTATATTTCCTACTTTTAAACGGAAATTCTACCCCAATGATGAAAAAAAAAAATACGGATCGGTCCGAATACTTATACCAAAGTATTTCTTTCAGAAAACTTTCATTGTTTGCAATAAGATTTTAATACTTGTCTGTGTTTGTTGTGAATGAAATGAAACGACGCGAAGCCAAGACTGACAGGCGTTTCGTTTCTTGGTTGGCGAACTTGGATTTTGCTTACTATATCCAATCCTATAATTAAACAAAATAACTGTGCGTAGTGTAAGCCCTAAATTATTATACCTTTGCATACAATAGTCAAAACATAAACATCAATAGCCCAGTAGGTAGAACATAGTTCTACTACGCCGGAGAGCGGAAGTTTAAATTTGCAATTCTTTTCTTTTTTGTAATGATCCTAATAATCCTTTCTCTGCCTCCTCAGCTAATTACAATTGAAAATAATTTTTAAGTAATGTAATTCTGTATTATCACGAGTATAAATAAATAAAATAAATGATAAACGTTGTATTTCCAAAGTTCGTTATATCTTTTAAATAAATTGGTATTAAATAAAATTATAAATTCTGGATATAGTTTTATTTCATTGAATATTTATAACAAAAATTCTTGGGTATTTTTTATGTAAAAGATGTGTATCAATTGCAAGATCTTTTTGTCAACTCGTTTTTACGTTGTAACATCATTATCCCAATCTGTGTTCCAAACTTTGCGACGTGAAGTTAGGACGACAAAGAAACTAACTCACTTTCGCATTTATAATTTTATAATAATACTAGTTATGGATTTCATATTTGAAACAACAAAATACCATCAGCGAGTTTTAGAAAAGGATTTGTGGATTATTCATGTCGCATTTATGACTCGTATAACAGAATAGTCGATGAAACCGATAAGGATAAGCAAATAAAACTTTTAATTGTTTTTCATTGTATATTGAAGAAATAAATCTGTACAATTTACAGAAAAATATTGTATCACAAAAGGACGTTTATCGAAGGCACTACATTATTTCGTCTGCTGGAGCCTAATACCATTTCATGCAAACCTAATTTTTATACACTTTATAATTTTTGGTACACGTACAAAAATAGAAGGTTTTTACAAAATGGCTGATCCGGCGGACATCAATCACTAATATCTACAAAGTAATTGTCAAAAAAATATAATCAATAACAATAATTACATTAAACGATTAAATACGTATAAAAACATTACAAAAACATCTATCAATAACATGTCAAATTCCACATTTTTTTAATACTTGCAGTCTTTGATTTCGTTGTGACTACCAGCATTACATAAAATAACATTTAATAAACATTAATACTTAACTATTTACAATTTATTCGATGAAAATATAATAGTAATTCGAATAGGAATAGCTCTGCGCAGAGCAAAAAATTACCTTACACCGTGCAAAAAAAAAAGATTCAACTTAGTGGCAATAGATAATGGTATAACCCCTTAACTAATGGCAAAAAAAATGCAAATTTATTAACAATGTGAGCTTTAAAATAACTTATTTCTTACACATGGCAACAAATTTGTCAATAAATTTGCTTTGTGTGGAAAAACATCGACCGATGCCACATGGCAAGTTTGAATAAAAATAAATCCAAACACACATACACTTTGTATGAGATCAGGTTTGACTAAAAGCTGCTAAACTATTGCCACCACATTTTTTATTGCTATATGTTGCCAGTGCGACAATAATAAAAGCGAACTTAAGAAAAAAATATAGACACAAAATAAACACAGACATATAATGCAACATTATGCTTCGAAACAATTATTTTTTATTACAAAATGGCGGTTGATCGAAGTTGATAGCGCTCAGGTACGCTTTTCTTAATCAAATACTTTGATTAAATCATTGTCATTCAATAAATAGACTTATAAAACTAAATATCTTCAACTTCTTGTAATAAAAAATCAAACTGAGTTACAACAATTTAACTTCAGGTTTATTAAGTCCAAAATTGAATTTAGCTTTGCCATTCAAACTTCCTTAATCGTCATGCAACTTGTACACAAATCTCTACAACTAGAGAGGCAATGTTAATTTATCGATTAGTAATAATCGTAGCTACGATGGCAAGATATTTTATTCGATTGTTATTAGTAATAGCCTCATTTTGAACTTTTTTAATTCTTTATTAGTTCCATTCTCATATCGTATTCGTTGAACAAAATGCAAAGAAGTAATTCTGCAATTTCTGTCCATGGATGACGTTTGAAAAAATTCTTTTTTTATTATAATGTGTAAAAATATATTTTCGATTTGTGTAAATAATTTTCTTTATCATGTTACGAAGCATCTTATTCTAACAAAATTATATAACATATAAATCACGACCCCTTTAACAATTGTAAATAATCGATTATTTGTTTTTAAAACGACTTGTAGCTGCCTAAATATATACCTATGTCATGTAGGGGTACAGTTACGGCTGAAAGATAGTTATCCAATAGTAGCTTACCCAAAGTCGTAAACAAAAATTGAAAATATTAATCATTGGCTAAGTCCGAATAGTTTGAGAGCATTAAATGCTGTAGCCAGGGCAACATCCTCGGGGCTTTGCCCCAGGAAGCCGGACACCAATTCGACGATTGCTGGCAAAGCGCAAGGCTCATTCCGTTGAAAAGTACAATAGCGGTTCACGAAGGTCATGGATCTAGAAAGAAAAAAAATTTTAAATATAAAAATATATTTATAACCTAGTCTCACACGCCGCCCTAAACTTGAGGCAGCGAAAAGGAAGGCCTTCATGGAAGTTTTATAATTTGTAAAAGGGTTCATTGACATTGTACTTTTTTTCAAAATTAATAAGTGTTTGTGAATAAAGCATAATCTTTTGGTATAGAAATATATTTAACAATGTATGCATTCTGTTAAAACACTTGGCTGATTATTATAAGTAATAGACTGTATCTACATAATTGGTTTTTATTACAATATGTATATATTAAACATAAGTATATGTAAATTTGCCGTCTGTGTTTTACCTACATATTCAATTATTCATACTAATATTACAAATGTGAGTGTTTTTTTTGTTCTAACATCACGTCGCAACGGAGCATCCAATTGAGCTGGAATTAGGACACATATTGTTGAAGGTACGGAGAAGGCTTTTATCCCGGTTAATTTTTAAATTCTCGTAGAAAAAAAAATATAAACGAATTCCACGTAGACGAACTATAGGTACAGTTATAGCTGAAATTTTTTACTATAATCAAGGCGTTAGACGCAGAAATCCTATGCCGATACCCGAATTAAGTGCAAGCGGAGCAGCTGGCAAAAGCTAGTATATAAATGTAATAATAACATTATAGTAATCATGTAATATAATAACACTTTTTTATATTCTGTTTCATTTAAGCCTGCTTATTGAATTATAAAACTAACATAGATAAATAAAGGTACTAATGACCTCTTTATAATGGTACTATTTATAAATATAATTTGTAATTTAATATGTAAAACAAAGACTTTTTAAACATTTAACTAACTACTTTAGTAATAAAACTTTAAACTTTTTGACTGCCACAACTATACATAATGCTAGAAACACTGCGAGTTCGGCCATACACTATCATTAAATAAATTATAAGAAAACTAGCTTTTGCCCGCGATTAATTCGGCTATCTGTATTGAATGCCGACGGCAACTCTTCGATTATAGTAAAAAAGTTTGCCATACCACGCTATAGTTAGGTATAGTTCATTTACGTAGAATCCATACTAATATTATAAATGCAAAAGGGACTCTGTCAGTCACACTGAAACTTCACGCTTAAACCACCGAACCGATTTATAAGAAATTTGGTATGGAAATAGTTTGTCCCGGAAAGGACATAGGCTACTTGAAAACGTCAAGTTCGAGTCAGTTTTTGTTTTATAATTGAGGAGTTGCCGTTGAATTCCTACACCGATAACCGAATTTAGGGCGGATGGAACCGCGGGCAACAGCTACTCGTAGTTTGGTTATAATTATTCCTGACTCCTTTGAATATTCTTAGGTTTTTTTACCTATGCCCTCCATCTCTTCAACAATCTTGTGCCAAAATTTCAGCTCAATTGGATACTCCGTTGCTACATTAAGGAAGGACACACAAACAAACTAACTTTCGCATTTATAATATTAGTATGGATAACATGTAGTCCAGGAAAACCGCATTTATCATCTGAGTCCATAAAATTTCATAAGCTGAGCAACTATATTTATATCTATATCATAAGGTAAAGCTAGGAATTCTTGTCAGGACTTTGAGTTGATTGTAGATAATACTAGTTTAAAAACAAATTCTGAGGTAGCAGTTGCCTTTGAATTTTTTTTTAGTAATATTCCTTTAAAAACAACTGAACATCTTAACTCAAGTGCAGTTTTAGCAGAAAAATAATAAAAACTAATGTTCCTGAATGTAACGTTCCCTTTGTATTTAAAAACATTAGTCCTACGGATATCATAAATACATTTAAAACATTAGAAATAAAAAACACCACAGACCTTTGGGGACTTTCTGTAAAAACTATAAACTCAATAATTCATGTTATAGCACAACCCTTAGCCATTATTTTTAATAGTTGTGTTGATAGTGGTGTGTTTCCTGATGAGATGAAACTTAGCAAAGTTATACCTCTTTTTAAATCAGGTAGTTCAACAGATCCTAATAATTTTCGGCCTATTTCAATACTACCTATACTCTAGTAAAGTTTTTGAAAAAATCATACTTTGTCAAATGTTAAGCCATTTCTGTTTTAATGAGCTACTTCGTAGTAAACAGTTTGGCTTTATGAAAGGCCGTTCCACAACCGATGCAGGAGTGGCACTATTAAAAAATATATATAACGCCTGGGAGGATTCGCATGACGCCCTTGGAGTGTTTTGTGATTTATCTAAGGCATTTGACTGTGTCCAACATGAAAATCTTATCAGGAAGCTACATCACTATGGTATTAGAGGCAAAGCTCTCGACCTTTTCACCTCCTACATGAGTAGGAGAGTACAGAAAATAGATGTCAACGGTGAAAGATCTCCGGGATCAGCTATGGGTGTCCCTCAGGGCTCCTTTTAGGTCCTTTTCTATTTCTTATTTACATTAATGATCTCCCATATCATGTAAAAAACCATGACATTGTCTTATTTGCTGATGACACCTCTTTGCTTTTTAAAGTTAAGAGACGACAGACATATTATAATGAATTAAATAATGCCCTTTCTAAAATTGTAAATTGGTTTAACGCTAATAATTTGTTACTTAATGAAAAAAAAACCAAATGTGTTAAATTTACATTACCAAATGTTAGTCAGAGACAGACATGTATTAATATTAATGGCGAGCAATTAGAACTTGTTAATTCAACAGTCTTTCTTGGCATAACGCTGGACTCCAAACTTCAATGGGGTCATATTCATAACCTAGCCAAAAAACTTAGCTCTGCTGTGTATGCGATCAAGAAAATAAGACAATTGACCGATGTCGACACTGAAAAAATAGTATATTTTAGCTATTTCCATAGTTTAATGACATATGGTGGGGTAGCGCTGCTGATGTAAATACAATATTTTTGTTACAAAAAAGGGCAATTCGTGCTATTTATAAATTAGGATCTAGGATATCTCTGAGGGATAGGTATAGGGAAGTAAATATTTTAACTTTAGCGTCGCAGTACATATATGTAAATCTTTTATATGTACATAAAAATATTAATAGTTTCAGCAAGAAAAATGACGTTCACAAAGTAAATACTAGAAGTAAAAATAAGCTGTTGTTGCATGACACACGTCTACACAAAATAAGTAACTCTTTTATGGGGCAATGTATACACTTTTACAACAAAGTTCCCAATAATATAGAAAAGCTATCAATAAGTAAATATAAATCTTTTATCAAACAAGTACTTTGTAAAAAAGCATACTACAATATTTCAGACTATGTTAATGATAAAAATCCTTGGGACTGAAGATGCTGAATTAAGGATGCATAGGTAAATTAAATTAAAATGGAAATAATATAAAATTGTACAGCTTAAGTTTTTTATTTAAACCATTGATTGTATTTTTAGTTTTTATGATTTTATTAAAAGAGTAACTATCGAGGTTCTTGCCGGATTCTTCTCGGTAGAAATCAAAAACATTGTGAACCGGAGAGAGGGTGAGAGGTTTAAAAAAATAATATTTCATAACTTTGACGATTCAAAAGCGATTGTAAAGTCGTTATTTGAATAAAACATTTTGACTTTGACTTTGAACTTACCTTAAAACCGTAAAAATAACGAGTCTATTTGTTTCAACACTGATAAGAACACTAAATAGTAAGTGAATGTTGGGTACGGCAAACGAAGCATAAAAGAGAATGCTATAGAAATGATAGCATTGAGAAGCATGTGTGGCATGACACTAAATGACAGAACTAGAAATATTGCGATGGGGGAACATTGGGGAGTAATGCAGTGACAAGGATTGAGAAAGATATAAACTTTGGGCGTGTTAAAAAGAATATGCACGAAATCAATTTGAAAAGGTAAAAGTAACTGGAAGAGGCGATAAAGTTTAACCACGTTTAACTAATCTAAATCTAAAAATGGAAGCTTGATAGATACTGGATTTTAAACTGGCGAACGAGTATTAAAGCATTGATGCATGTGAATGAAGAAAAAGAAGTTCTTTAGGGTGGCATCAATTTACTGTATATATTTTTATGTTATATACGAACTTACCTCTCAGTCAACGAGTCCTTAACATGCAACGGCAACTTCGATGCTCGCATATTGGGATACATAAACGGCGAGTCAGTCTCCACCAGCAATTTATCCAGAGGCAGTAAGCGTTCAGATAACAGCCTCCTAATCCCCCCATCGGATTTATCCTTGCAAATATACCCAGTAATGCCGAGATAAAATCCCTTCTCTATGTACTTGAGGCCCTGTTCTACGGAGCCCGTAAAGGAGTGGATAACCACAGGCGGCAATCGGTTGCTGTATTCATCCAGTATTTTTATTAAATCTTCTTGGGCTTCTTTTTCGTGGACGACCAAAGGTTTCCTTAGATCGCACGCCATTTCAACCTGTGTTTTGAAATAAAATTATGTTTGACACAATATTCTAATTACAGTATTTATTAATTCGAAAATAAGTAGCCGGTTTTCCTAAATATCTCTGTGTGTGTGTGTGTGTGGTGGCATAGAATAAGCAGCTAGAATTAACTATTAAGCATTATTAATATTGATTGGGCACTAAAACATGAAACTACGGACAGTAGTTAGAGCTAGACGGAAACGGTGAACAAGTGACTTAATATTCTATGTTATTGAATATAGTTTGTATGTTAGAAGGTTGGTCTATGTTACTATGTTGGTCTAAGATAGGTAGTCGTTAGGCCAAGTAAAAGGCGTAAGGCAGCTAGGAAACTCTGCCAGTCGAGGGGCCACCACGTCGACAACGTTCGCCAACCCGTACTGGGCCATCGCGGTGGACTATAAGTCTTTTTCCAAGGAGAGGTCTGATTCCCTGTAGTGGAGTCGTACAGCGTAATAAGGCAATAGCAAAAAAATCGGCCAAGTACATGCATTGAGTTAGGGTTCCGTACAATAAGAATTATTGCGGCTATTTAAAAAAACTTATGAAACGATTTTGTTCAAAACAATTGTAATTGGTAGTATTTGGAACGCCCTATTATCGTAATTTTGCTTAGATCTTTAGATCACGCATTGTTTTCAACTTTGAAGCTTATCGGCTACTCCTAAAAAAAAATTCTAAATTTTTAATAACATACGATATGTTATGTTATGGCGATTTACCAATGGCACATTTCCGTTTTAAGAGATAGGAATTATAAGGCTGTGTCATACGGACGAGCATGACACGAATTTTTAAGGGTTCCGATTTTTGCCATCTGGTTCGGGGACCTCAAAATGAGGTATTCAATTCCTATTGTATTCAACAAGGTATAAATTTAAAAAATAATAACGTGTATAACCTTCTCTATCTAAAATTACAGCATCCTTCTGGCATGCTTTCGACAATATTTTTGATGTTTTTAAAAAATACGATTTCACTTTCCGGCAATGACTCTTTTTAGCTCTCTAATGTTTTGTGGAGAAGGTTGAACGGATGTAACGCTTCTTTTTTGTAGATCCCAAACATTACTCTATTGGATTGAGATCCGGTCTCCGGGATGGCTAATCCAAGCGACGAATCCCGACCTCTTGGATATACGCTTCCACATCGGCGATACCGTGAACTCGAGCGTTGTCGTCCATTAAAATGAAATCTTGACATTGGTTCGTTATTCACAATATTGATCATATTTCATCATACATAAATGCAAAAATCAATAATAGCTTTATGAAGGAAATGAAAACAGATGATTTTATGTGTAATAATCTGAAAGTAGTCATCGTCATCTCAGACGGAAGTCGTAATTTGTCTTAATATAGGTTTATGAAAAAAACGACATAAAACTTTGATATACACATTGATAGATTTTAAATAATAAAACAATCGGAAATATCGATTCCGGCCCTAATTATGGATATGTGGAAAACTTCGTCTTGAAAGTAGCTTGCTCTTAGTGTGAAAATCAAAACATTTTATTAGTTTCTAAAGATAACCTTTAATAAGAATCAAAAATACCAGATTTACGCGATATAACAGAGAATTGCATGTGAAAATTGATTCAGAAATTACCTTGGGACTACATAGAGAAACAGGATCCTGAAGATATGTAACCTTCAGTACGTTTATCAAGAAATTGCAGTAAAAACTTCGAATAATTTTGGAACAAACACTTTTCATAGAAATATTGACTTAATTCATGGTAGAAGTACAGGACAAGCTTTCTTGGAGTTAAATTTAAAATGCACGCACTGAAACGCAAAAACTAAAAGACTTGGTTCTTTTTTACTTAAATTATTACTTCACTCATATACCTATAACTGCCGATTTCTTTATTATTGTGATGCACGGTATCGGATGTAAGTCCATATTCTATATAATTATGTTTTGTAGATAGTGTGAGTGGTTCGATGCCAAATAACTAGTATGCCTGTCTTATTACACGGATACACATATTGTTAATGAAGCAAGACAAGTGCGTCAGGATCGTAAAAAGTGGAAGTGTGTGGTCTCTGCTCTTTCCCTGCGACAAAACGGCGTGATGTATGAAAAACAGATCAATTACAAAACAATATTATCAGACAAATTGAGAGATATCTACAATATCAGCCATCAGTTTGACGCGCAGATGGATTATTACAAAACAGATAACGTGACAAAAAGTGGTACAGCATATCACTTTCACCGATAAAAGCAGAGTAAAAGATAGACTTATTTTTATCTCTTAAAAATTTATATATTCCTAAGGTTTCCGTCCGCGCACTGTCCAACTATGAATTTTAATATACTTTAACTAATTAAAAACCGGTCAAGTGCGGGTCTGGCTCGCTTCCTTAACTTATTAAATGTAGATAGTTCTGCCACTTTGGGATCAAGTCTCACAGGATTATGCCTGATCTATATTTGTGATGTAACATTTTGCTTCCTGCCAAATTTCATGATTCTAGGTCGACAGGAAGTACCCCATAGGTTTTGATTTATTTGTGAATGCCAAAATATGCGACAAAACTGGCCGTTTTCGGGCGAATATTTTTATTGCTTTTATTGCTTGATTTTTTTAAACAGCTTCAAGGGACCGTAGACCTTAGTATTTGACATTAATTGTAACTTGATACCTTCATGTGTTTCTGAGAAAAAGGGGCTTGACAAACAGATGGACAACAAAGTGATCCTATAAGGGTTCCTTTTCCCTTTTGAGGTACGGAACCCTAAAAATTAATATTATATAATTTTTAGACTAAATGTAAACTATAATATGTTTGCCGTTTAGTAGTTTTTCTAAATACTGGTCCGGTGCAAGTCTTACTTTCTTTTTTTCAAGAAAAGAGATGGTTGTTTGCAGTAGTAATTCTTGATAAATGTGAATCACAAAGACATACGAGATATTTTAAATTTCTTGTTGCCTTTTATATTAAGTATTATTTATACTTTTAGGCTAGTTTTATTTTATTTCTAAAGGCTAACTAAATGTGATACGTGTCACTTAAATAGGTAGATAGAAGCTAGTTTAATCATGTATAGACAGTGGTCATTGTATTTTAACGCGGTTGCATTGTTTTTGGTTTATCTCTGAAAAATAGAGCATGGTTTGTCTTGATGTTTGTCTAAACGCTGAATACTAGGCTGAGCTCTCTTAAGCTATGTCGCACCTAACAATGCAGGCTCAGGCGTATAGTGATACGTGAAACCGGCAGATATGTTGTCAAAAAGAACCCCCAAATTCACATTAATCCTACCGAAGTCGCAGACAACGGCTAATTCTGAATAATGTCAGATTAGTTGTTCCATAAAATCAATTCCACATAAGTAGCATGATAACTGGTCACTGTCAACTAAATAAACATCTCTTTAACGAAGGCATTACCGACAGTCCCCTATGTAGAGGCTGCATGGAAGTCAAGAAGACTGAGTAGCATCAGATAACGGCTGTATTTCTGGATAGAGCTGAAATGGTATGAGTTACCAAAGATGGACAATTTTGTGATCTAAGTACAATAATAAATAAATATTTTGTGGGCATTACACCCAGCTACGTCTTATCCCACACTAAGCAAAGCTTGTGCTCTGGATATCAAACAACGGAACAAATACACATTTTAATTTTTTTGTTGTAAATACGTACATATTATACATGGACAACACCCAGTACAACACAAAAACAAATAACAAATGTTCGAACCCACGCCCCTCGATTTAGCCCGACCTACCTCCGCACTATAAAAGTCCGAAAAACATATGCCCAACTAACTAACAAACTTAATTTTAAATACATTTGTAAATCTAACATTTTTTCTCATAATTAAACCGACTTAGAACATAACAGTAGGTATATGTGCCAGACTTGAAAATGATTCACAATTAACTCATGTCATTGTTAATTAAAACAACCTGCCTCATGGTATGCTATCAAGGTTTGCAAATTATTAGCAAAGACTGACGTTGGCAATAGTCGTAAGGTCGTACTGGTCGCTAAATGAACGACACGCGTCATGAAATGACGGACATATTAGTAAATTGGAGCAATTCGTGAGGTTGTTTGCTGCATTGATTTACAAAGGAAGTAAAAAAAATTAATAAATTTAATCTTTCTTTTCTACGTGAGTTGTTTAATTTAATAGCATTTTTTATAACACTGGAACAGATAAGTACAAAAGAAATCTTTTTAAGAGACTTCGTTGCCTCTTATTTATTAAACTAACTGTACAAACAAATACATATCAGGCTTAGTCATAACGCATATTTTCCCACACTCAATCTGTTAGCAATAAGCAAATAGTTAGCTGTAATGAAGAAGTGAATGCAAAAAAAAACCGTAGATGTTTGATATCTTAATCGTTATCAAAAATAATAATTAATAATAAATAATACTTTCTATCTTCGCACCGCTCGCCATAGGCAGGGAATTCATTCTCACACTATAGAACCGAAATGGTCGCGTACAGTGCGGTTTCAGAGAAACTTCCTCCCGCGAACGCTTGGATTATGGATTATGAATGGATGCCTATGAGGTTCTTCAAGAAAGAAGTTATTGGATATTTGAAGGGTCGGCAACGCGCGAGTGATAACCCCAGTTGTTACAAGCGTCCATAGGCTACGGTGACCGCTTACCATCAGGCGGACCGTGTGCTTGTATGCCACCTTAGTGGTATAAAAAATAAATAAATAAGGAATATGATAAATAATACTAAATATAAAACTGCATTAAAAATTATCTCATAATGATGCTAAGGGATTTTCTGTTTATAATGAATCATTACAAGTACAGGAAAAAAATATATACATATGGTACATGAATATTTCAAAAATATTTTTTTATGAGTGTCCCCAGAGCGAAAATGAAAACCTCAAAATGTTCACAATTTTATTAAATTACGAATTTGTATGGAAGGTGGTGCCTGTAAACTTAGTCGAAACTGAGTTATAAGGGTTCGAAGTCGACAAAAAATGTAGTACCTAATTCCTAAAGATGTTTAATTTTTTTTTTTGCGAATTTATGATAAATCAGTAAATTTTTGATAAGAATATTGCAATGAATGAAACTTAGTTTTTTTAGTACCACTTAGGTGGCAAACAAATATCGGTCGATCCGATGGTAAGCGGCCACCTCTGCCTATAAACGCTTGCATCACCTGAGGTATCACTCGCACGTTGCTGACAATTTAAAAATCTAATAAGTTCTTTTCTGAAGAATCCCATCCACAATCCTTAGAGAAAACCTTAGCAGGGAGCTCATTCCACAACCCAAGCGTTCACAGGAGGAAGTTTCTCTGAAACCGCAATGTACGTGACCATTTAGGTGTGAGGATGAATTCCCTGCCGATGGCGAGCGGTCCAATGGTAGAAAGTAGACGGCTTCTTTCGAACCCATTATACAAGCGGTAGAAAACACACAGGGAGGCAAAGTCTCCCCTCAGAACTAAGGGTGCGATTGTGAGTTTGGGATCGTCGACGATTCTCTCAGCCCGTTGGTGACCCGAGTCAAATGGGCCAAGCTGTTATCAGGGTGCACCCGCCCAAAAATGGCAGCAGTGCTCCATATGGGGCTAGACTTACGACTTGTAAGGAAAACAACCTTTGCCCTAACGTAAAGTAATGCTTCGTTCTGTTGAGTACTCCAAGTCCTTTAGACGCCAGATTTACCTTGTATTGCAAATGATCTCGGAACTGAACATCACTAGAGATGTTAGCACCAAGGATCCCAATGCTCTTGGAGATGGTCAGGGGGGTGTTCAGTTATTTTCAGACCTTAGTGAATGGGGTTTACTTAGCGGTAAATGCGCAGACTTGTGTCCTCGTGGGTTCGAATCGGACCAAGTTTTTTTGTACCATAAACAGAGTGGTCTCTATCTTAGGCCTAAGTTCTCCGAACTTTTACGGCCCGTGTAATAAGCGTCTCCAGTATTGTCATCTGCATAGCAATGAGTCTTGTTAATGGGCAACATGTCATTGATATGCAGTAGAAACAGCACAGAGCCATGTCAACTACGGCTCGTATGCATCTGCTGGTTCAGAAACTACTAGCTACCCATTTGCATAAACCATCGGGCAATGGGTAGGATGGCAACTTCGATAGAAAAGCCTGGTGTCAGACCCGATCAACCGCTTTCGCTATGACCAGGCTACATGCCCCCTTCTGACTCTCAATAGCTAGTGCTCATCGTTGTGTGAGATACATTAGAAGGTCAGCAGGTCAGGCGATCCTGGCGAAAGCTATATTGATGGTCGCTGATCAGGTCGTGTTTATATTGCGTTTTGTTTGGTTGTGGTAGACTTTGAGTTCTGTAATCTGTGACTGCGCAACAGCCTCAAATAATTTGCCACACTTTAGAAAAAGACAAAGTCTCGAAAAGACACCAAATATTTCTCTTGGTCTCTGTCACACTTTTGCAGTTATTTTTTTTTCCACATCTGGCTAGGAAATGCGCTGTCCACTTCGCTATATCTATGCTTGGTCCCGACTGAGTTTAGCGGTATACATGTAATACTAAGTTTTGTTTACTGCACCATTCTGAACTAAAATAAAAAGATTTAGTTTAAACTTATAAAAGCAAGTGTTCTTGGAGAGAAGACAGAGCTGCCATAAAGGTTTTTGGTGTATCATCCAATTTTGAAAAAAAAAAAATCTTAAATGTGGTTACACCCCACTCACTTGTCGTTTGAAAACATCTCTCTGCACATGTGGTTCTGAGAACTCCTTTGTGTAGTTCAGTCCACACTCCCCTACAGCCACACACTCTGGGGCACTCGCTATATCCATGAGCTCCCGCCACATTTCCTCTTCAACCATTGATTTTGCATCGTGAGGATGTACACCTGAAGCAAATAATTAAAATGTATCAAAAAATAAATTTCATTAAGTGAGTCATAACATAAGATATTCATTATTATTTTTTAATAAAACAACATGCTATGCTGCATCAGGAGCATCACTCGCGCGTTGCTGACTCTTTAAAAATCAAATAACTTCTTTCTTCTTCTCAATAGAACATTGTAGTCTTTTGAGAAAACCTTGATAGGGACCGCATTCTTCAACCCAAACGTATATAATATAAATTTAAATAAAATATATGTATATTTCATTTTTTTTTATTGTTTTGTAATATATATGTATATATATACACATACCGGAGGGTTGTATAAAATTGATCATTACCATTCAGATGTTTAATAACTATTCTAGAAATTGTAAGAAAAAGCTTACCAGCTGTTGAGTATATTGTTCCAGGGTAGAGGCGAGTTAGTCTGAGGGCTTCCTTACTGTTTTTCACTGATGTGCCTGTGACCATAATCTTTTGGACACCTAAGATATATATTTTAATTGATCAGTTATATAAAAACCCATTAATAAAACACAGAAAATTACCAATTTGCATAAATTTGTTAGAATATGTTTTTGTCTAACAATTGTATTCGTTGCATTGAAAACAACCAAATACGCCAAAAAATATGGTAATTGGCTATTGAAATGTGTTTTATTACTTTTTTATAGGTGATAAGTACACGTAAGTACTTATAACCTTAAGTTCAAATAATTTTACCTTAAACACACATTAAGCTTGATTTAATAACATTTTAATTATATTTTCCTATAAATATCATACTTGCAAATATACAAGGGGAAACTATGTGATTGAGAGGAATTTTGAAGTCTTGGCAGCATGGTACAAACCTGCCAATTACAAACAAGTTTTTACAGAAAGGCCAATACACACTTGAGTGAAGGGATTTCAAACAAAGTCTTCAGAAAAGCTTATACAAACACAAATATTACAGTCCCAGAATGGAATATACTCTTTCTTCCTTATCCTGAATTTGTAGGAAACTATAAAAACCTTTCTTATATATCTTGCAAATCTGTCACTGTATGAACCTTTAAAACATCTAATGTATTGCAGTAAAGTAACTATATAATTCAACTGGGTTTGTGAAATAAGCTTCATGTAAACTGATAGCTTTTGTTAGGTTCATCATAAATTTTCAAAATTTAAACTTCCAAAACTAAAATTAGCTTTAGTCCAAAAAAAACAAACATGATGAGTAGTTGAGTATTTAAATGTACTATGTATATGGTTGATTCTAACCTGAACAGAAAATCACTGTACATGACTTTTTTTTGGAAATCCTCTGTATAAATAAAAAAAATACCATTATGACACTTATTCCTGAAAAGGTGATCAGAGATGCTACGAATGTCTGCCTGTTACATACATG
Source organism: Apoda limacodes (assembly GCA_946406115.1). Classification (NCBI taxonomy): domain Eukaryota; kingdom Metazoa; phylum Arthropoda; class Insecta; order Lepidoptera; family Limacodidae; genus Apoda; species Apoda limacodes. The sequence goes on from OX291542.1 coordinate 17,822,532, forward strand.
CTTCACTGATGGTATTCCATCTCACAATTGTAATCTAGCACACGTCATTGCTGAAGCAACAATGACCACCCTAAACTTTTTTGGTTAATACATATTGGTTTGGGGATACTGGGGAGCAGACATAACCATGGTGCTTCCTAGGAAAATTGTCCTCTTATGAGAATATTTGTCTCATCTGCATAATCTACAATGGTACAAAGGTTTACGTGATATATTGCTCATAGCATAAGTGCCACTCCGATTTAAGATCTTTTTTGCCAGGTAAGCTGGTTGCATAATTCTTTTTGCTTCAGGCTGTAACATGCCTACTGACTGAGCATTAACATTGTTGTCTTCATTGCTGTAAAGTGTGTCAGTGAAGTCTTAGTCATAATATATTGTAGGTGAAGGCACTACATACTCAAATATTTTATAATCTGAATCTTCAGCTCTGTAACATTCGAATCAGTATTGAAATGATTAATTTCAATATCATGGTCATGTTTTGAAGGCAAAGGATTGCCGTCGGAATCATGTCTTAAATAATTGAATTCACAGGAATTTAGAATGCCTGCTGTTTCCTCATCATTTGTTGCGTGAAATGTACTGTACAAATGTCATGGGAAATTAGTTATGTGAAGCTTAAATTGGCAACTCTTGTTCTCTGCAAAGGACATACAAATGTTTCAGTTATAATTTAAAAACTTTAGCTAATTTTGCATAAATATATCTAATTATATCTTTGTAATAAATTTAGAGAAAAATATGGCTTCGTATATAAAAAATTGTATAGATTAACATGAATTTATTTACATCTGTGTAAGTGTGCACCTACTGAACTTGCACTCACGCCATTTATAATGAAATAATGGAAGGCAATGAAATCAAAATTAGTTAAAATAACTGAACAGAACCAGACAGATGGTGTTGTGATAGTGTGCAGTGTTCCCACTTTAATTTTTTTTAGTAGAAATAATTTTAAATCTACATACTATAAGTAGGATGGTGGTCATATACATATGAAGTAATAACTTACTAATCAAAAAGCAATAATTAAATGTATAATATAAAAATTTTACAATTCCAATCAGGCATACTTATGCTCTGCTACGCATCTCAACTTTACACTTTACAGGTTAAATTTGGTACAAAAGGAGGTCTTTTAATACAAGTAAAGGTGTAAAACTAAAACTATTGGCAATTCTTTACTTTCCAAGAATGCTTGATTTTTACGTAATAAATGGAAAAACCACTTCGACGGACAAGAGGATTCGGTAATTTTTCCCTTTTAAAATGCAGGATACCATATATAAATCAATATATAATGCGAAAATTTTAAAAGAAAAGCACGTAACTAAACTTCATTTATTTGGTGTAAATGTATAACAAAAATCCAGGACGAATTGAAAAAAATAAAGCTAAAATTTTAAATATTACTCTTACAAACTACTCTTTTTCTACTTACATACTCTACATATTCCTACTTTACTTTACGCTTACTCAAATTCTACTTTACTACCACATTTATATACAAAGATGAAATTCAGAAACACTCAAAGGACACTAGTTTTTCTGGAAAATAAACAAATTCATACAAAATCAGTATACAACAATAAATATCTACAAAATTTAAAAACATGAACAAATTGAATAACTTGGCAAGGTTTGGATTAAGGATTCGATTTAAATTAGAGGAAAGTGAATTTTATCTGTGTATATAAATGTGGTGTTCTATCAGTTAAAACCATTGTTACGTAAAAATCAAGCGTTCTGGGAAAGTAAAGAATTACCATACTATTTTTATAAACGGTAACAATATCTTATTTAAGTAAGGTTTTTTATTTGACTTACCTTACTCCACCTTTTAGTTTCTTTGACCACTTATTATAGATTCTGATTTTGTTAATGTACAGAATCCACAGGGTACGAGTACTACTCGTCCCACTCTAGGTAACCCTACAAGGGGTAACTACAAAAGTATAATTCTTAGCAGCTGAGGATTAGCATAAATTCCTCAAAGAAAAGAGATTAACTTTCAACATACAATGAATTTGCTTGTGCAATTGCTTAGCACAATTCAGAATATGTGATAGTATGTTGGCTTGAATTGTGTATAATCGCAATGACACGCAATGTGCTGTTGGCCGACGATGTAAAGAAAGTACACTATTGCAAAATCAATCTGCATACCTGCATCTTTTGCCCTTTGTACTACGGAATCGAGATCACGGCCGTATTTCTTGTTAGTCAGGTTTGCGCCAACATCAATTACAATAAGATTTTCGTAACATCCCTTCAAATCCTCGGAAATTTTGTTTTCTTCAGACGTCATCCTTATATTTTTTTATTATAAGAAGCTTTATGTTGCGGTGTTTATCTGAAATTAGTAAAGTTGTAGTAGCGAAATTGTGCGCTTTGATAAAATCTGGAAACGTATAATCCGTACTTACAGTTTGTCTCAAACACTCTTGTTAAGTAAGCTTCTTGAAATTAAAATGACTAACCCTGTGTTCTACACAGCCACCATGTTTGATTAAAATTTTTTTTTTATTATTTTATTGGTCCCTAAGGGCAGGCTATGGTCTTACACATCGCTGCCATTGTTTTTTATTTATTAAAAAAGATTGTCCGTTCATAAATCCTACTGGGGCTTGTTCTTTTCAGATATCTTAATTTTTTTTGGACATTACACACAGCGCCATCTGGCCCCAAAGCACGTGACTTAATAGCCAACAGACCGATAGCTTAGAACAACGGTTCAAGAATCATACCTAAACTGGTAGGGTTGTCAATTGACACATTTAGTAAATTAAATCAACAGATAGCTGATATCGATTTTGTCCCTCAGTTCAATGTATGGAGCTACAACTAAAAATTTTTTCTTAATTTCATTACGATTCTTTTCGGCGGTTCACATAAGACTTTCCTGTAAAATTTCAACACAATCTACATATGCAAAGATAGCGAAATTATAACGCTGTGACATACGGATAGACGGATGGACATGATGGATTTATAAGGAACCTTTTTGCCATTTGGCTATGGAACCCTAACAAAGATCTCTCATTTTATTTGTATTCAGTAGGGAGGTACCAATAATATAATTATGCATATTTATGCGTACACATTAATATATGCATGTTTATATGTATCATTATTATCGTAGGTACCTACCTACATACCTACGTTTTTTAAGATTCACCTTTCTATTGTAATTATTTAGCCAACTTAGAATAAAAAAATATAGGAATTTACCTATCAAGATCTTTTAGGTATGTAAAAAAGGAAATTTACTTTTTTTATTAGAATTGTTCATACACACAGTACATGTATTTGGCATTTCTAAAAGGCTTTGCACTAATCGATAGCAAACACTAAAAGAACTATAGTTTTAATAGCTCGCATACGATGCCGGTTTATTCTTTAGCGGGCGCCAGTCCTCGCCCCGCGCGCCGTGTCAGTGACAGGCCACTCACACATACCCGTGCTTATAGTAGTGCTCTCACTAGCGCCGGTTGTTTGAAGCTATCAGTCTGTAGGTTATTTAGTCATGTGCCCCAAGTAAGCAAAGTTACCTGGCCCCTTCACCATCTATGATAGTGGATGGAAAACTACGCGTAAGGGTCGATCCCTTTATCACACAACGTAGATAAAGTTAGGGTAGAGAGGTGTGTATATAGTTGGACTCCTTACCTGGATTAATTGCTCACATAGTCATGGTGTCGCCTTGAAGCTGTACAGTGTTTACTTCCTCGACCTTTGGCTATCTCGTCACGTGTGCTTGTTCTAGTCAATCAGCTATGTTCAATGATTGATTCCAACTTTTCTAGCGACTTCTGGACATAATAGAGTTATATGAGCATCACTGCACTGTTCGCAAGTCCCGAGACGGCAGCGGTCTCAGTCACTGCGCTCCCAGGTAGGCTTGCCAGGCGTCCGGATAAAGCCGGACACAGTCAGGCTTTTTGGTTGCGTGTCCGGCCAAATTCGACGGTGTTCGGCCTGTCAGGCTTATGCTAGGTTTAAAATTTTATCTTTATTTATATTTGTCATGTATTGGTTGGTTTCCGCTCCGCACGCCTTAAAATTGAATGATTACGTATATAATGATAAACAAGACTGATTCGTTTAATTTTTTTTGTTGTTTCATTAGAATTTAAGACAAGGTACATAAAAATGGTAAATAATAAAAAAAACCTTGTTTTACTTTAAAAAGAAAATTGTCGTGTTACACTAAGACTAAAAAATTTAAGATGTCCGGCCTTTTTACTAAAATGTCCGGCTAAACTGACTGGTCTGTCCGGTTTTTCAGTTTTAAGACCTTGCAACCCTACTCCCAGGGGTACTTCCTTACTATCTCTAAGGTCATAAAAAACGCTACGTTACTCTGTACATCGGCACAATGTACTTACAGTGCCCTCCAAGTACTTCACCATGCTCCGCTTGGTCCCACAGCGTTTTGAAGTATTAATGTTGGATGATGACTGATAATTATGCATATTATTAAAGTAACCTACCTACCTACCTAACCTGCTTGATAATGATATCAATATAAGACTGATTAATCTGCATCTAAAATGTCTTTCATTTTTATATTTTTTTCATAACATACTTATCTTTGTGCGTATATAAACACATTAAAATAATTAAAAGTATTAAAAGTTTATTATTGTTAGGGCAAGGTTTATATGAGATAAAAAAGGGTCAAGTGGACCACTGGTAAACCTATTGTAATGAAATTTTGGTACATGGTTGCGCACACCGCCGGGGAAGGTTTTTAAGAAATAAAAAGAGAAACAACGTTCTCCGGGTCAGCTATCTGTTATTTGATCCAACGTAAAAGATAGGATCGTTTTTATCTGTCAAGTGCTAGCCGGACTCGGGCACTATAGGTAAAAACCAACGTTCGCCGGGTTACAGAGGGACGGCAGCGGAACAACAATCACGTTCGCCGGGACCGCTAGTATATATATATATATATATGTATATGTATATGTACCTACGTCTGCTGTGTTATGATATATGATATATTAATATATTTTTCTCGGGAGTTACATTAAATCCCGTCACAGAATAATTGAAGACTTAACGTATCATATGGTGCCCCCCCTATGCAATCTGAAGAACAATAGGCAATTGAAATATTACTTGAATTTTGTTTTTTATTTAATCAAACTAAATACATTGTTAATCTTGTTTATTAAGTGTTTCAAAATAAAACATAAATAGGTACATATTTATTAGTTTATTCACAATAATATTATGTTTAGTTTGTGATTTTACAAAGAGAACCTATTAGACGCACGGAATAAAATAGTATTATAATTAGTTTGTAAAGCTAGTTGTAGTTAATTCACTTGACGATTCGAAAGTGTTCTTAGTAACCCATTTGAATAAAATATTATTTCTAAATATTTTTAGAATTTTAAAGAAATATCTGTAATTCAATACGTACGATACTGTGTTGAGTGCGTCTGTGCGTTGTTGTTTTGATAAGTTCTAAATGCGTATTTGTTCTCGATGATGGACTTCGAACTATAGGATGTATCACACACTAAGTATTTTAGTAACTTTGTGGCTATTTTCCCGTCCCCCGCAAAAAGTGACAAATTATTTTGTACGAGAATAAAACTCAATGGCGCCTTTCCTCCTGGCCGTGTCAGGATGCCGTTGCTATATGTTAGCGTCAAACGAACGGTTTAAAAAAGATAACGATATAAATTTTATATCAGAAACGGAGACGATGATTTTTCATCCCAAAACAAACACACCATCAAAATTTAAAAAAAGTCTCTTTGTCTTTGGCTGTTTGACTTTTCTTTTCCTGAAAATAAGTTTTATATAAACAACAATAATATTATTATGAGCACAATGAATATTCGTTCTATTATCTCAAAAAACATAGTGGCGTTAGTAATGGTACCTGCACTTGTTGGAGCACACTATGGGTGGTATAAATTGCAAGAAATGGACGCTTTAGTGTCTGAAGAAGATAGAAAAAGACTTCCGTTTGCAAAGGTTCATTTATATACTAAATATTTTTATGTCATAATGGATATCTATTTACTTACACCAAAGACATGTGTCATTAGCTCAACTAGACACAAAATATGTAGGGAAAACTACACACCCAACCAAAGCAGCTCAATTTTGAATTTGCGAAGCACCGGGCGGCCGCGACTGTAACCTAGAATTTAAGATCACGGTCAGAGTAACTAAAAGGGGGCGCAAGGGAATTAGGACTAGGCAATTAGGATCAAAATTTAAACTGATATGTGAAGTAGTGTAAGGTTTCATGACCCTTCTACTTCTAGAGCAGTCCAGGATACAAAACATAAATTACTCCATACAAATTCTGAGTGAGCAATGCAAAACTGCCAAGGGGTTGGGTCTTGAAACAAGTCGCCTGAGTTTGAGAATTCTGTGATTGTGGGGGGCACCTCTACCCCACCCCCCCATCCGAACACCCCATTAAGGCGACTCGTTTCAAGATTTTACCCGAAATCAGCCCGCCACAAGAAGAAGAAACCAAACAACTTGCTTTATGTCAAAAAGACTTAATTTTATCTACTTTGCACTCGCGATTAATTTATGTTGTGTTTTGTATAATTTTGGGTGGTTACAATGTGAAAATAAAATATTATTTTAGTTACTTAGATGCAATTGATTCATATTTTATCTGGTTATAATGTTTCAGTTATAAGAAGCCATATAGAAATGCAGTATCCAGGCTAAAATATTGCCAGTGTTAGTGCAATTTTTACTGTGTTATCCATATCAATAACTATTGATGTTGTAATGCCCATATAGGAGTAGTATTAAGCAAAACATTTTATTTCACTTATTATTGATCATTTAGTTATATTCATGACATTCAATCATCTAACTTTGTAATTTTTAAAGGTAAGTAATTAGAGAAGTTGAAATGTTCACTATGAGTACTATTACAATGTGTTTTGAAAATTAGACCACTGCAGTAACATACATACTGCAGTTAACTAATTTTCCTAATGTCATTGCATTCCTAAAACATATTTGTTATTTTCATGAAGTGAAAATTATGGTTGTGGTCAACTTAAAATATAATATTCTTCGATACACAGCAATATCTGTTAGCACTTTTGTTCTCCTAAAGGATTAAAACAAAATTAGCTTAAAAGTATACGAAAGAAAATTCAAGGTTATCCTTACTAATATTATACATGCAAAAGTGAGTCTGCTTCTTTGTCCTTTCTTTATGTCACAATGGAGCATCAAATAGAATTTTTATCTTGGAAAATTCAAAAGTTTCCTTGACAAACTACAGCTATAGCAAACTCCCTAATGTAATTAAGAAGTTGTCATAGAATTAGAAATACCATGGCAATAATCCAATTTAGCATAGGTATATCTTTATAATTTATGCTGGCAAAAGCGTATATCTTTATAAACATTTTCTAAGCATTACTCATACTAATTATATAAGTCAACTTACTCTGTGGATAATGACCTGACTGTTGATTTGAGGGGAGTGGGTTCGATTCCCACACAAGACAAACATTTGTTATTTGTGTTTGTCTTGAGGCTGGGTATTTTCTATCTATAATATGTATGTATTATTTACAAAAACTGAAAATATATGTATTTATGTCCATTGTCTGATGTCTATGGTATAAGCTTTTCTTAGTTTAGGACCAGGCGGTGTTGTGTGCAATGTCCAAAAATCCTTATTATTAAAACCTTTAAAAATAATATTCAAAATAAAGTCAATAAATATTTATTTATTTTAAGGTTTCTTCTTAGAATTCAAATATTTTCTGCTAACTCATAATAATTGTTTTTACTGGTACAGATGGCCAATGTTATTTGCTGGGGTAACATACATTTTCATTAACAGGCATCACATCATTAACCTGGCAAAAAGTTGAGTTAATTGACTGTTAGATAAATAAATATTTTTTTATTATATGAGTTATTATAATTTAATATCTGTTACATTAGTCATGATAATCATGGTTCAGTAGTAGAATATCTGGTACTAGTAATGAGTATGAAATTTTAGCAAGTAGTAATTTAATGTTATATTGTGCATGTTTGAATTTACAATAATTTTGTTTTTTTTTACAGATTTTTACTAAATCCAGCTGAAAATGTGACCTCAAAGTGCTGTTTTATGGAATACCTATGGAGTGCTTTATGTAAATATTGTACAAAAGGAAGTTTTTTCTCATAGTGTTTATATCTCAAGTTGCATATAATAAAATAGTTTAGTGTTTATAATGTTTTTGGTATTCATTACTTTCTTATCATTAACATGAATATTCAAATAACAACAAATACTAAAAAACAGAATAAAATAAATATTTAAGTGGGCTCCCATACAACAAACATGATTTTTTTTGCCATTTTTATAGATAATGGTACGGAACCCTTCCTGCGCGAGTCCGACTCGCACTCGGCCGATTTTTTTGTTTAGTTGTAGTAAAACCACAGAATGCAGAACCAATACTATTTTACGGAAGCAGAAATTTAGACATTAGCTCCCACTGGAACCAGAATTTTCAGTAATTTTGTAACAGATGAATAGGTAATATTTAATAAAAGGAAAAGTTACAAAGAAACAAAAATGTAAGTATTTCATTTTAGCTATAGCATACTTTTAAATTAAAATCAAAATCACAGATGTCTGTTAAATCCACGCGAAAAGATTCATTTAAGTATGTATGAATGTATGTCTTTACAGTTTTCATCTCCAGAAATGGGTAACCACTGGCTGGATACACACCAACATTATAGTTAGTAAACAGCCTCTTTTTTACAAACTTTTTTAGTCCTGCATCACTGGGGGTGAGCCCATCGCCTCAACACTGCCATTTATGCAGTGTATCTGGACTAAGGTGGCTTTATATGTCCTGTACGTTGTAAACTCCCTCGCAGCCTAGTTGGTAGTGTGACCCGCTGATGTGCAGAGGGTGTGGGTTCGATTCCCGCACTGGACAAACATTTATGCAATAATTTTGTGTTTGTCTTGAGTCTGGGTGTATGATATGTATGTATTTACAAACAAAAAGTTAAATATATATGTGTTTGTATCTGTTGCCTGGTATCCATAACACAAGCTTTTCTTGCTTTGGGCCACACGGCGTTGTGTGTAATGTCCAAAAATATTTATTTAATTACCAGCCTTAAAGTAATAAGCGGTAAAATAAATTCCGGAACGGAATATTTTTTGCCCCATTGCCAGTTCCTGATTAAGCAGGGGGGAATTTAAGCACAAGAAAGTTAAAAAATAGCACTCCTCCGGAACGTCTCGACCAAATTGTAGACACGTTTGTTACACTACCATTATAGTTAAAAGCACTGAAAATAAGTTTTTTTACTTTTATTCAGATTTATTGAACGAATTCAACGAATTATTCGTAAAATAATAAAAAAGTTAAATTTATACGTAGGACTATAAACAATTGCTCATTAAACAAGGGCGTCCCATTGAGAGTTGCTGCGGTGCTCAGTACTTTGGCCACCAATAATATGGCCCCTGACCATCGACCAACTTATTTGAATCGCATAATTTTTTATCGGACTCTGACTTCCAGAAGGTTTAAGCGGGCTCTCTTTCTGTCCGGCAGACGCATACCTACGAGCTATAGTTTGCGTTGGTTGCGCCTAAATCTAGATGGCGTTGGTTGCTCCTAAAGCATGTGATGCTATAGCATATAATGGTCAAAAAAAATTGTATATTTTGTCAGAGGCCAAGTTATTGTATGGATATAATAATTATTATATATCTAACATCCCTGTGTTGTCTGTTAACGACATACATTGCTATGCAGATGGCGGTACCGTATATTCATTACACGGCCGCCCCGGTGGCGCAAACGTCTTTCGTTCCGTTGCGGAAGGAGGCCACGGAGGAGAACATGTTTTAAAAATAGAGATTACTTTTGTCCAATCAATTCAGAGACTAATATAAGGCTGTGGTATTAAAATAAATATCCTAAGTTTCTTAGACAGTTTTGTTATTTATTAAGTCTATTTTTTGTAATATTGAGCTCCAAAGTTCGTGTCGGTCAAAATATCACCCTATCTGGGTGCATTGTTAAGTTTACTGTATAAATTACACGACCTGCTAGACTCAAAGAGTTTCCGAGATACTTATCTATAACCGATCAAGTTACCAAGTTATCAAGTTAGTTAGTTAGGACCTATCATTTTTGTAAAGAAACTAGTCTTCGATCAATAGTAATTAATACCTTAGTGAAGAACTGTAGTCCGATCTCTACCGGAACTTTAAGAATTAATAATTTTAGTATAGAAGTATGGGTACAGATCCCTATCTGGTAACCCTTACCATCCATGTTGGGGAGGATGCCTGTTGAGGATGCACAAAACGCCTGATTTTTCAGAAGAATGCCTGTCTATAGTAAAAAAAAAGCCTGTATGTCTTAAAATAGTTGGGTACTGATTTGGTTTTAGTCCGAGCGCAAGTTATGTTCTTACCAAATTTGGAGTTAGAAAATAATTTTCGTAATAAACCTCCTGTGCAGTCCATAGATTTATACGTTTGATGATTTTTTACAGTAAGGTATGCCAGAGTAGCTTCTGCAGTGGTTTTTTTTGAAATAATATTAAGATTTGGCTTAACAAATGTAGAAATCTTCACTGCTTTAGACATTTTTTGTGTTTTTCAGTTTCTATCTGTCTTTTCACATCCTTGGTACCTCTGGACCCAAACATAAAAAAAATAATCGCATACCTTACACTTCGCTTCTGACTCATTCCAGCCTTCCACTAGACAGGGAACTACATATTTATGAGCAATAATCTCAGAAAACATCTTTCTCTTCTTTTTTCCATTTACAAACAAAAAAAAACATCTTACTAGTAAAACAAGTAAAACTACCTACGATAATTAAAACTTAAACAAATTAGTTCAGCTAGGCAACTAAAGAAACTATTCTTACGCTTCGTTCGTTTTAATTCGTTGATCGTTCGTCCAACCAACGTAAACAATGCGTCTTGGGCTTGCGTGCGACGGCAAAATTCAGAAATGCCTGTCTGAGCTTAGCGCAGGCCGCACGCCTGTCTCAATTCCTCCGGTGCGGACGGTATCTCCCCCGGTGCGGACGGTATCTCGAACGATATCCTAAAGCGCATCACTCTTTCCCTTCTCTGCCTTCTAGTAGCGATTTTCAACGCTGCTATCGAAAATTGCACCTTTCCTTCTCAATGGAAAGATGCAATTGTTATAGGCATTTACAAGCCAGGCAAAGATCGTACTGAGCCGTCCTCCCACCGCCCCATAAGTTTACTAAGGGCCCTAGGTAAACTCTACGAACGTCTCCTCCTCGCTCGCCTACGGAACGCTATAGTCTCCAGAGGCATTTTAATAGACGAGCAGTTCGGCTTCCGTGCCAAACACTCATGCGTCCATCAAGTCCTCCGCATCACGGAACATATTCTCACTGGCTTTCAACCAGTATTAGGTAAGCCCCGTCACACGGGCGCTGTCTTCTTCGATGCAGCGAAAGCCTTCGACAAAGTCTGGCACAACGGTTTAATTTTTAAACTGTACAACTTTCAGTTGCCAGACCGTCTTGTGCTCATCATACGAGACTATTTGTCAAATCGTAGCTTTCGCTACAAAGTAGAAGCCACTCTCTCTTCCCCCCGTCCCATAGAAGCAGGAGTCCCGCAAGGGTCCGTGCTCGCCCCTATCTTGTACCTTCTGTACACTAACGACATCCCTAAAACGATAGGTACCCAATTAGCCCTCTTTGCGGACGATACCGCTATCTATACCACCGATAGGCAAGTGAGTCGAATCACTAAGAGACTCCAACCCCCTATCACCGCCCTAGGCGAATGGTTTCGGAAATGGAGAATCGAGGTGAATCCCGACAAAAGCTCTGCCGTTCTCTTTACCTCTGGCCGCCCTCCGCGGCCATCTCCCCTCTCACTCTTCGGTCGTGCCATTTCCTGGCAAAACAAGACCAAATATCTCGGTGTGCCCCTGGATAGGCGTTTGAACTTCCGCGATCACACCAAAATAATTAGAGACCGAGCCGCTTTTGTCCTCGGTCGTCTTTATCCCATGATAGGCAAGTACAGTAAGATGTCGCTTAGATATAAGCTAAATCTTTACACAACTTGCATCCGCCCCATACTAGCTTATGTAGCGTAGTCTTTGCGTTATCCAAGCGCAATCTCCACAAACTTCAGACCCTCCAAATCCGCTTTCTCAGAGCGGCCTCCGGAGCCTCCTGGTACGTCCGCAATGCGGACCTACACAGAGATTTCGAACTCCCCACGATTCCCCAATATTTCAATGATCTGGCGGTCCGCTTTTTCGAGCGTACACAAAATCACCCGAATCGATTAATTGTGCAATCCAATACGTACCATCCCCCCGATTGACCTCGGCACGGTCGTAAAACTATAGTTAGGCGGCCTCGGCACGTACTAACGGCCCCAGATGACGATCTCGCTATTCGGATAGCGAGATTAGTCTCAACGACCTCCCCCAATAGGGCCTCCCTCCAAACACGACGCCGACGTCCCCGGGTTCGTCGGCGCCCGAACGGATACATGAGGTATCAAAGCGTGCCGGGGCGCTTCTCGCCCCCACACAATCGCAACCGCACCCGCGTAACGGGACCTCCCCTCCTGGCGGTGACTCACCTTCGGGTTCGAGACTCACGCCGGTCGAAGGGACGCCCCCGAGAGCGACAACCTCAGCCGAGGCTCCCCCCGCGGGGAGCCCTTGAGTGTTGGGCGCTATACGGGCTGAGGCTCCTTCAGAGACCCGTCCAAATAAAGTCCGGTGAAGCAGTAATGGCTGCAACAGCCAACTGCAATGTCAGTTCACAAAAAAAAAATGCCTAAAATGCCTGTCATTTGCGGCGAACGCCTGTCAGATGGTAACCCTAGGTACAGACCAATCGAGAACCTCCTTTTTTGAAGATGATTAAACTTTTTGTATAACCCAGATATAGTACTATAGCGTTGTTACTATAAAAAAAAATTGTATTAGCTACTAAAACGACTTTTTATCTTTTCAGTTTAAGTAGACCTTTACATGGAATTGCATCAAGTCAGAGTTACATAAAAATAAAAAATAAAGCATGAGAGAATATAAATGAGCTAATCCCCGTTGGTTAAGACACCCTGCTTGCCGTTTCAGATTTCGTCTTCTAATAAGTTAGGGTGACTTATTATCAGTATTTAAATATTTCAATATATGAAGACAAGCAACTTTTACTACCTACCTACCTAGTGAACTAAATTTTTAAAGTCTAAGTATTTGTAGCTGCTGAAAAAAAAAACCGTGACAAACAGCCGGACAAACATTTACCATGAGGGTTTTTCTTTACTATTTGTTACAGAACTCTAAAAATAAAATGGGATAATAAACTATAAAAAATGTAAGTAGTAAAGTTTCCAAATAACAGAAAAATCATAAAATATTGCGATATATTATAGTTTTGAAATACAATATAATGTTGTTTGAAACAAAAAAGTGCCTACATTGGTAGGTACTTAGTGTACCATTGAAAACTATATAATCCGAAATGTAGGCAAAAAATGAAGGTTGTCATACATTATGTGCTGTTAGTAGTATATGTAACAACTACACAATCATCTATATATTCTAACTTAAAGGAAAATGTTTTATCTTTGTTTGATTCCCGAAAGTATTATAATTACGATAAAACTTTAACTGGCGGTAAAGATCTTTCTTATAATGACGAGGCTAAAGCTAAAAAACAACTTAAACCCTTACCCGATGCTAAGCAGAAAAGGAATGAAATTATAAAAGAGAAAAAAAAGATTCTGAGAAAAGATTACCAACCGCACCCAATCACTAATATGGCGATTAGAAGATATGGTTCTTCGTCAGATACTGAAAGCTCTAGCAGAGAAATTAAGGATTGGAAAGAAGAATGGAGAGAGACATGGATTAAGAGAAAGATTGAAGCCATAAATATGACTACACCAAGAGGAGACGTAGTCAACATGGTGGCAGCACGTAAGTATTTACAATTTCTGATTAAACTGCATAGTTAGTTCCCTGTACCTACCTGGCTCGCCTTAAGTCCTATGCTCTGAGATTTCATATTTCTGGACGACTTAAAAACAAAGTTTTTTAATTAAACTATATTTTTGTTATTAGTATTGTGTACTAGCTGTTGCCGGTGGCTCCGCTCGGCTATCAGCGTGGTATTTTTATGGCAAGAAAGTTTGTTATTTGTTGGTCAAGGGCGAGTTGGACTCGCGCACCGAGGGTTTCGTACCACCATTTACATAATTCGTTTCTAATAAATAAATACGTAACTGTCTCTAACTTCCGGTGAATTTGTTATGGGAAGCAGCAAATCCAGGGTTTTAAAGGGAAATTTTGGTAAATTATATGTTTGTACGGAACCTTCGGTGCGCGAGTCCAACTCGCACTTGGCCGGTTTTTTTTTCTTTTTCAGAAACATTCCATACTACATTCATTCATTAATAGTGGTCTCACCCCCTTGCAGAAACTTACAAGGCGCGCAATGTAAACAGACATTTGAAACAAGGTCGTCTAAAATGATAAAAATGAAGCCATTAAGAGATCGCTTTATAGCGATAAGGCCGCCTAGTTGTACTATAATATATAAGATTGTATGAATGTTTAGTTTTAAATTATTTGGTGTACAATAAAATCTGTCTATTCTATTCTATTCTAACTTTGGTTTCCTTAGACCTATCCTTATTAAATTTAAATAGGGCTAATCCGCGGATTAACCCTTCGACCTTTAAAATTCTAATTCTGCTCTTAATCACATACACACATACCTATACACATGTTTATAGACAGAGCACCAAGAGCATACTTGTATGATCACGACTCTTGAAACCTAATTACTTTTCTCGAAGATCCCTATAGTACTACCTAAAGTAAATCAAAAACATCATTAAACTTGGTTTAAGTTTGATTTTTGCAGTATTAGGTGTTCTATTTATAGATAATCTAAATAGCTGTGAATTTTTCAGGGCCTTGGGGCACGAATTGTGGAGATCCTACCCAACACGATATGCCTTGGGGAAGCTGTACCTTATCTGCGGAATGTGAACCGGAATTCAGAATTTACAGAGGCGACTACTTCTGCGGTCGTGCTCCTTTCGTTTGCTGTGGCATAATAGACACTGCCTACGACCTGTACCAGGGTTTTGACGTATCATTTGCCGATAGTAGCTTTGAAACTGACAGCGAAGAGCGTAAAAGACGAGGTGGAAGTTCGAAAGAAAAGAGACGGCGAAGGAAAAGACGCGAGAGGAAACGTCGCCGACGAAATAGAAAAAGGAGAAAGAAAAAAATAAAAAAGAAAATCAAAAAGACAGTAAACGAAATAAAAAAACTACTGAACAGGGCTTACAAAAACGGAACTTCCAAGCGAAAAAAGAAAACTAGGCATTTGAAGAAATTCATAAAGAAACTAAAGAAACAGTTTAAAAAGGACCGTAAATCTGTCAAAAAGATACACGAGATTGAAATAATAAAGATAGATTCTCAACTGCAAAAGAAATTGATACAGATGTTAAGTGTAAATCAAAATTTCATGAAAAACAATACGTACCGAGACATGATAATAAACGGGACTGTAAGTAAGAAAGTTGCAAGAATGCTCGTCGAAAAGTATCCCGAGCTCTCTGGAGCCTTTGATTTAACAAGACGAAGTGGTACTTACGCTCATTCTTCAAATTCCGATCTGAATTACGATATCGAATACGGTCTTCTGTATTATTAAATAGAAATACTACTTTTTATAATTTTTTATTGTTTAGTTCTTCCCTTCATGAAGATTAAATATTTAATTTTAGGTAGGTAGATTCTCATAGGCAGCAATATCTTAACAAATAAATTAGCTCTTGCTTCAGAATTACCCAACGTTTTCAGGATATAAGCCATCGCAATGTAGTTCTTCGTTGCTGACTTTCTTGAATAAAATAGGATTTCAAAAACATCAAAGGATAAAATTTATGGTGTCTAAATATGTTTATTAAGAACCATATTTCTGACCATGACTTTAGGGTCGCTATATTCTCTTATAATATCAAAACGTCTTTGTACTTATTTTAATCAAATTTAATACCAACTAGTCTCTTTTTAAATTATGGCTCATTAAATTTCATATCTATACATATACTTTACTAGTATATTAAAGCTGTAAAGTTTGTTTGTATTTTGTTTAAACGCGCTAATCTCTGAATTGCTAGTCGGATTTGGAAAATTCTTTTGCATTTATTAGCCCAATTTTTGAGGAAGGTTATGGGTTATTTAACGTCAAGATACGACCCTTAGGAGCCGAGCAATAAGAAAGAAAGTCAGAAAGAACACTAAGCGAAAACGAAGTTATAGCGTGGGCGATCGATGCGACGGGGCATCAAAGCAAAGCAAAGAAAAGGGCAGAACAAGGTCAGCTAGTAAACTAATAATCTTAGACCTACCCAAAATAAATGCCCTAATAAAGTGGTAATCAAAAGTTGCAGTTAAAAAGGTTATAAAAAAATGGTCTGGGAGCTACTACTACACGAGCAACTTCTTTAGGTTTGAATTTAGCACTCTAAAAACTAAATAGAACTTAATTTCATGATATTTCAAAGAATTTTTGCAAAATTTGAAATAAATGTAATAAAAGATTAAAATTCAGTATTTTTATGTAATAATTTAATAATAACGAATACAAATTATTGCTTAAATCTTACAAAGTAGGGTAGACTTTCTGGAAAACCGGGGAAAGTCAGGGAATTTTGCGAATGAGGGAAAAGTCAGGGAATTGTCTGGGAAATTTAAAATTATGCCAAAAAAAAACCATAATATACCCAATCATTAACTGTATAAATAAGCTGGACTTGCGCGCTGAGAGTTCTGTCTACCATACTGTACCTGTAATTTATAAAATAAATACGTCAAGAAGTAAACATACTAACTCGAGAGACCAGTATTCCTACGTAAAGTTTTAAGGACGCTTTTGCGTTTTATACTATTTACAACTTACCTAATCCCATGTTTCGCGTTAGTGTTGCGTGGCTCACAGAGTTTTTGTATGGTTACTCTGTAGTTTCATTTTTGACCACCGGGTCAGAACAGTTTAATGCATCGTAAATTGTGACAAAATCTTATATGAAATAAGAAAAAAAACTCCTTTTACTCCTTTTACCCCTTTTCACCTTTAACGCACCCGGCTAAAATCCCCTCTTTTAATTACTTTTACCGAGTTATGTATACTTTTTCTTCAAGGAAAAATGACCCAGTCCTGTTACGATTTTTTTCCTAAAAAATGTTATTTAGCCTGGATTACTAAGCCCTGTCTTTACTAACCATAGTTTAAAAAGTATGGCTTGGCGGTTTCACAAATCAATGCAATTGCCTTATATACAATAAAGACTTGTGACGTAATTTCCTGCTGTAAATAGGTATCTACATAGGACTTTCTGGCCGATATAGTAAGGAATTGAAATTGATATTATTACAATATTGAAGACATAACTTTCATTCACTTATTTAAATCTGGGTTCTTAAGAGGCTATACTACCTAAATTACCTTTTTTTTGGCAAATATTTGTCCGGATCCGCTGAGCAGATCCGACTCAAAGTCTTAGTCAAGGAAATAAAAAATTACGGCCGAAA
This sequence comes from Apoda limacodes, assembly GCA_946406115.1. NCBI lineage: Eukaryota > Metazoa > Arthropoda > Insecta > Lepidoptera > Limacodidae > Apoda > Apoda limacodes. Next base: position 17,840,155 of record OX291542.1, read on the forward strand.
TACGGCCATTTTTGTTGCATATTTTGACAGTCAAGAATAAATCAAAACCTATAGGGTACTTCCTGTTGTCCTAGCAAACAAAGCAAGGTGACATCACAAATCTAGGTCATCAGAAATTCGTTATTTTGTAGTTATAACACATTAAAAAAAAGTCTGCCTGGCTGTCAGTCAAGACACTTTTATTCAAGAACACGTAGAGGTATCAAGTTGAAATTAATATCAAATACTAAAATCTACGGTCACTTAAAGATGTAAAAAAATCAAGCCAATGCAATAAAAAAATATTTTTGTCGCATGTTGTGACACAAAAAATCAAAACCTAATAAAATAAAAAATAAATTTAGGGTACGGGAAGTACCTTTACCTTTGACCTAGAATCATAAAATTTGGTAAAAAGCAATTCCATGTAGCAGAAATAAAGGAAAAAATATTATCTAATTTATTTCAATGATCTACCTGAATAAATTTTGACGTGGCCTTTCAGTGGTTTAATAAGTGGCTTACGGCGGGATAAAAGATTAGCACTGTTACCGTTAAATTACGTGTGTGCAATTGCGTACGACGTAACGTCCGCGACCCGGAAAGCAACTAGCGGAGAGCCACAGATTTTATTGAGGATTTTGTGAAACAGGAAAAATTAATATATAACTTTATTAACCTAAAACAAAAAAATACCTATCTAAAAATAAAAATATATTAATCAAATAATTGTTGCCCGCGTGGTAAGGTGGCAAGAACGCTGGCAGCATTTCCTCGCTGTATTGAGATACTGATTCTCTGAGCAAGGAAAGAGCCGGCCCTCTTGTCACCTGCACTAATTATTATAATATTAATATTTTAATTCTTTTTAAAAATAAATCTGTTTTATCGTTATGGTAGGTATATTGTTTTATAATTTGGCAATATACCTTTTTCCCGACGTTTGAGCTGGGCTACACCAGCCTTGGTCACGGGTAGACTGGCGGTAATATATGTTGCCAAATAACGACGCGTTCAATCCCGGTCTATTTTTAAAGTAGTAATGGAACGCGAAAATTTAAAAACTTATATAACAACTCAACAGAATAAATAGGAAAATCCTGCTTAATACGAATAAAAAGAGCTGTAGCTTTCAATACCAAAAACGGTGTGTAGTTTTTACGAATGCAATTTAAATTTTTATAAGAAAAAATCAAAAGGAAACACCAAATGTAATTTCAAAATCTTAAGATTTTAAACATAAGTAAATCTCCGCAGCTGGTTGGTACATACTATTTACTTTAATCCAATTTGAAATCATAAAAATTTAATTCGATATTTTTCAATGTCATAAATTTTGTTTTCTGATAACATAATCTAAAAAAAAACAATTTGTTTTACAACAATAAAGTATTTCAACAGTTTGGTTAAGTAGATCGACAGCTAAACTATATTAACTCTATAAAATGTAGAAAAATATGAACATAATTATTCAGTACGTCCTACTAATACTTTTTATAACAACGACAAAATCTTCTATAGACTCTAATTCGAATGAAAATGAACAGTCTTTGCTTAGTTATCGAAAATTCGATGACTACGATGCTTTTCGTAAAACAGCAGACCTTTCTAATGACGTGGCTAAAGCAAAATTGAAATTAAATATCATAGCAGAGGCAAGAAAAAAAGAAGGAAAAAAGAGAAGAAAAAATGCCGTGGAAACTGTAAAAACCTCTAAAAAGATTAAAAAAAAAGATTATCAACTAGACCCAATCCTGAATATTCCTATAAGAAGAGCTGGAAGTGCTTCAGTTGAAACTGAGAGCTCTAGTAGAGAAATCCAGGACTGGAAAGAAGAATGGAGAGAGAAATGGCTGAAGAAGAAGGCCGAAGCAGTAAATCAGACGACACCGAGAGGTGACGTGGTCAACATGGTGGCAGCAAGTAAGTATTAATGTAATATTTTTTGTAGCAAAATTATGATATCTATAGATATGTGCCAACTTTTCAACTATCAAATTCGAAAAACATGATCTTGTCGTAGGGTGATTAAAAAAGAGTGAAACTCATTATACCTTGCTTGTTGTTATCCTTAATATCAGAGAAAAAAATATTTAGAACCTAAACTAAGTCCTATTAGGTCCTAAACTAAGCAGGACTTTTACTCTTGATACCTATCACTACTTAAATCCATTTTTTTTTATTAATTAATACATATTTATTTCATATAGAAATTACCCAGAATTAAGACAAACACGAATTCACCCTATAAATGTTAACACGTGCCTTATGTTTGTCTGGCAGGATCACTCCCAACTAAGCAACCAAGGCAGTCTGATAGTGATATTTGATAAGACTGAGCTATAGTCGATCACCTTTGACCTTATTTGGAACAGTCTCGAGCTAATCGGACTCTGGAATTCGTGAAAAAATGTATTTGATTAGTTTGACTTACCTCTCGAAATCCGTAAATGTACTTGCATACATTTTCCTCTTGAATTCCAGAGTCCGAATAGCTCGAGACTGTTCGCAATAGGGTCCCTAAAGGTATAAAGATGATGATGATATATGATTCTAATATTTTTTTTCTCTATTTAATTGTATAGGTTGAAAGTTTAATTTTTGATAATATTTTACAGTCTGACATAGATTTGGAGGGATCATGTCAACAAAAGTAAATGTCAAAAATGTAGTCAAATTTGTTTGTATAAAACAGGCTAAGCGCCGCTGAGAACATCCTCTAAAGTAAAGAATGTATAAAATAAAAGGGAAACAACTAGCTCAAGAAATCTCCAGCTTTAATTAGACGTATATATAAAACCTCTTTTTTTTGCATTGATTTTTATCTTTAAGAAATTATGCTTATGATAATACTATCCTAACTTTTAACAAAATATCGCGTTAATATCGCGCGTTTTAACCCAGCGGTATAATATTATTGATATAGCCTCGCTCATTGATAATTATAAAGTAATAAATATTTATTGACATCACACACGGCGCTCTCTGGTCCCACACTAAGCAAAACTTGTGCTATGTATACATATATATATACTTTTTAGTTCATAAATACGTACGTACATACTATACATAGAAAACACGCAGACTCAAGACAAACAAAAATAATTAATGTTTATCTTGTGCGGTAATTGAATCCACGCCCCCTTTCTGCACTAAGATAATAAAATTAAAACAAAATTACTTCTGAAAGCGCTACAGAGCATGATTGCTGAATTTTTACCAATAATTGGATTTAACATATAAGTTGTAAAGTACATTCGTAGTTATGAAGATACATTTGTCCTGTTGTATACCTATCCTGTAGAACAGTAAATTGAAATATATTGACAATGTTTTATAGTTGTTATCAGTCAACAAATATTCATTTACTATATTTATTTCATTTAAATATATCCTAGTATACTCGTTATATTATAAACATAGAAAAACTCTATTATATTAATATGATGTATAAAGCAGAGATTCATTTGTAGAACATGTTACTGTTTTGCCAATAGACAGTTGTGACAGCGGTAGTGTAACATGATCTTAATGTCTACTTTTAAGGACCTTGGGGCCAGCATTGTGGAGATCCAGAACAGCACGACATGCCTTGGGGAACCTGCACCCTATCTGCGGAATGTGAGCCAGAGTTCAGAATATTTAAAGGAGACCATTTCTGTGGACGTGCTCCGTTCGTTTGCTGTGCCATGATAGATACCCCTTATGATTTGTACCAGGGCTTTGACCTTTCATTTGCTGACAGCAGCTTGGAAACTGACAGCGAAGAGCGTAAAAGACAAGGCGAAGGTTCAAAAGAGAGGAAGAGGCGCAAAAAAATTCGAGAAAGGAAGCGTCGTCAACGAAATAGAAGGAGGAGGAAGAAAAAGATACAGAAGAAGATCCGAAAGATAGTAAGAGAGATTAAAAAACTACTCAACAAGGCTTACAAGAATGGAACGGCCATGCGGAAAAAGAAAACGAAGCATTTGAAGAAATTCATAAAGAAACTAAAGAAACAGTTTAAGAAGGATCGTAAATCTGTTAAAAAGATACACGAAATTGAAATGATAAAAATAGATTCTCGATTGCAAAAGAAATTGGTACAGATGTTAGGTGTGAATCAAAATTTAATGAAAAATGAAACGTATCGAGATCTATTAATAAACGGGACTGTCAGTAAGAATGTTGCGAGAATGCTGGCAAAGAGGTACCCTGAGCTCTCTGGTGACTTTGACTTCACGAGACGAAGTGGTACTCATGTTCGTCCTCCAGATTATCTTGATTATGATATCGAATACGGTCTTCTATATTATTAAAGACGAGGGCTATTTTTGTTTTTATTTGTGTTTCCTGATTTTAGAACACATGTAGTGCTCCTACTATTACAGTAGCATCATGTTGTCTACAAAACTGTTGTCAAAGATAAAAAATGTGTTTTTGATGTCAATTGATTTGTGAAATTGAATGGTTATACAAAAAATAAGTCATTTAATTTTAGCTCCTCGAAAAATCCATCAGAAATAGTCGCGCTAGCCTTGTTGATAAACATGACAAACTAAGTGCTAGCCCACATCTGACGGATGATACTTGTACGAATATTGTATACGCGAATTTTCGGTCGGTTTTTAACCTTTTACACTGTACGTCTATTTAGTTACTTCGTTCAGCTTGTACAGGGTGTACAGGTGTGTATCTTCCGTCAGATGAAGGCCAACCCTAAAATCCCAAACAGCGCTTTGCAATTTTCATGGTGTCCCCATATGCAATATATTTAAAATAACATATTTTTTATGGCTTCAATTTTGCACTGAAATGTTTTATTTGGACAGCTGACGCAGCAAACTACGGCTCGATTCCGTAAAATGATTGCTAACAATTCTCGTTTGAAATACATAGAAATATACATTGCGCAGTTGAAATTCATCGACTGACCCGAAACCGCAATGTATATCTTATTTTTTTCAAAAAAGCTTAGCAATCTTTTTACAGAATCGACCCGCTGGTAAACGTTGTTTCACTATTTATAGTCTTAAAAATTTAGGAAATCCACACTTATATTATAAATGCGAAAGTAACTGTGTCTGTCTGTCTGTTACCTCTTCACGTTTAAACCACTGTACGGATTAAGGTGAAATTTGGCATGGATATAGTCTGAGTACCGGGAAAGGACATAGACTTCTTAAAAACGTGTAGTGTGAGTCAGTTTTTTTTCTACGTATAATTCTTACCTAACTCCTCTTAAACGGCTAGAACGATTTGGATGAAATTTTGTCTGAATATTTAATTTATAAACACAATTGGACCCGGTTGGTGGCGTTGCAGTTGGTGTGACTGATCTTCTCCTTAACAGCAGGGACGATTTTAATGATATTTTTTGTGTACGTTCGAGTAGGTCCCTGCAGATTTGAATTTTACAAATGGACCCGGTAGATGGCACTGCAATTGGTGCGCCACTGATCATCTCCTAAACGGCAGGGATGACTTTAAATGATATTTTTTGAGCACGTTCGAGTGGGTCCCTGCAAGGTTTGAAAACACAATTGGACCCGGTAGATGGCGCTGCTGTCGGTGTGTCACTGATCTTCTCCTAAACAGCAAAGATTGAATGTACAACATTCGCTGCATTGAGTGCGACTCCATATTATTATATAGCACAACTTCAATCATTGTGAAATTTCTGGCTTGGAAACAACACATTACATAGAACGTAAAAAACGCATCGAAAGGGCTAGCTTAAAATCAAAAGGGTTTATAGAAAGGCTTCCCGCCAATACTTCTACATAAGAAGATTTGGAAGTAAATAAGGAATTAAATAATTGAGATATGAAGGCCATAGTAAACAGTGAGATATCCAAAAATGATACTCAACCGTAGATTCGTTAGAAGTTATTATGGAATCGCAAAATTTTTAAAATGTTAATGTTAAATTAAAAATATCATATTTTAATGTGGCGCTGCTTTTCCGGGCAGGACAACGTCTGCCGGGTTAGCAATATTATAAATGCGATAGTAACTCCTAAACCGCTGTACCGATTAAGATGAAGTTTGGCATGGAGATAGTTTGAGTCCCAAAAAAGGATATACTTGAAACGTGAAGTGTGAGTCGTTTTTTTAAAAATTGAAGGGTTGAGTTTTTTTAACGATTTTGTTAAAAAAAATTTAAATAATTTGAAGGATAGTCCTGATTACAACCATTATATATCCTGTACACATATGTCAGTTACCCATTAGAGCTATGCCAAAATTCAGTTGGTAAATAAAGCTACGGTAACTGCAAGGCGTGTTTACAACAAAATCAATACAAAGCGGTGGCAACCGCTGCAGCCAGTGCGAACACCCTAATAGCAAGTCTGCCGACCAGGGAGAAGGTGGGAGAGAACAATATCTCAACTCTCAACAATGCATAAACGACGTCAAAGATACCGAAATAAAGGGTATTTGATAAATTGACATGTTACAGAATTTAGGCAGACGGATAGACACGCGTATTTGTTATTGCTTTAACTGTTGCAGACGGCTTCGCCCGCGCTGAATTTGATTATCAGTGTGGGATTTCTACAGCAACTCCTTGATTAAAACCGCATTGCTATATTTTGAGCTATTAGAATTCGGTTTTGAACTATTTTCCTGAATAACGTGTAGCCTTTTACTTTTTTCTGTACATTATTTTAACAAAATCGATTCAGTTCGAGTAACAAACATACTAAATCCTAAGCTTATTCAATTCATGTCATACAAAAGAGCACTGGCAAGCTGTGAAACGTGTTCTGAGACGCAAAAAAGACACTAAGAAATCAGAGAAAAACTTAGAACCTTTTGCAGATGCAGACCACGGTGGTGATGTATGTGATAGAGAATCTTATTGTGGGTTTGTTTTTAAGCTAAGTAATGGCCCAATATCACAGGAAAGCAAGAAACTACGCTTAGTAGCGTTGCCTAGCGCGGAGGCGGAATATGTTAGCTTATCACAAGCTGTAAAAGAAGCTGTTTTTCTGAAGAGATTTATTTGTTAATTGACTGGGAATGAAAATCCACTCACAACATATTGCGATAGCCAGTCAGCGATAGCTATTGCACAGAACCCCGTAAATCATCAACACATGAAACATTGATGTGAGATTTCAATATGGGAGGGAAGCTGTTCATATCAATAGTAGGTTGTATCACAAGGGATCAAAACAACAGTTTTACGGCTAGGGCGATATTTTGAATCCAGAGTGGAGCGAAGGATTCTAAGGTAAAATCCGGAGCGCAGCAAGGGATTTAAAGGACGGCGCACGAGGTAAAATAATTTTGCTACCGAGTGATACACTCTACTTTTCATCACCCTCTATGCGAACACTCTACTTTTTTCTATGAGGAAAGAGAAACCTAAGTGTAACTTATAATTAAGAATAGTACATTTATATATTTTATTATCACAACTTAAAGATAACGCACTATTTTCAACGACTTTAAAAAAGGAGGATGTTCCCATGGGAACTTTTCACCTACATAAAACGTATTATATATCTATCTTTGTTATTTCAACTTTATCTGTGCCACTAATCTTGCAATTTCGGGTGCTTCGGTAAGGCGCTAATGAATAAAATATTCAAAATATAGGTTAAAAATGCGGAAAAAATATTCCCGTGCTTCACACTTTGTTAGCTCAAATACCATTTGGTTGTCTAACCGTTGGTCCCTCCTACACTTGAAAGACCGGCTCCATGTATCAAGTTTAAATTAAAACCAAATACTTAAGTCATTTATGGTTTAGTTAATACTTAACCTTCAAAAACTCAATGCAAGGTTATCAGTACGGCCATTGAAATATTTTATGCCATATAATTATTTCAGTTATTACAGTGATACAGGTTTCAGCTTATGTAAACAACTTATCCATTTGTTTAGCCTTGGCTATGCTTTTGGTCTATGACATTTGATGACGACTTTTTAATAAATAAGACAATAAAAACCTCTAAACCGAGTTAAAGAAAGGCCCACTCTTTGGTTACAGAACCCTAAAATGTGTGAACAAGAGTTTATAGTGTATTTTCAAGAACTATTTTCTATGGTGGTAACAAAATAAGTATCGACAAAGTTGGGTTACTGTTATCAAGCTGTAAGTGGAAGCCATAAATTACAAGTCCTGCTGCAGCGGCGCCCCCTAGCGTTATGTGACATATCGCTGCAGCCAGCAGATTAGAACTTACCACCCGATAACTTGCTGCACATAATCTGAAAAATGTTACTTCATTTTGCACAACGTACGATCCTTGTCTAGTAGATTAACAATGTAATGTTATTAATTAAATTAAAATTATCGCTTTATCTTTGTAGTTGTTTTATGTTTGTCTGTCTGTTATCGTTTGTTTAGTTTACATTTAGCGTTCGTCTTAATATAAGTTTTTTACTCTCGTGGGACTTTGTAAATTAAGTATTTTTCTCAGTGTTCCTACGTCTTAGTCCTCTAAATGTATAACTGAAATAAAGCAGGACTAAAATATTAGTTTCTTACTTAAAAATCAGGAAACCGGTTTTACTGGCAGAATTCAATTATGGTAATGTTATTTTGGCCGCAGTCCAGTAACTTTTTCACGGAAATTTGAGAGTCAAGGCGCGTGCCCAAGAATAGAATGAAGAATTTATTTTCTCAATTTTGTTGTATTATTTTGGAACGTATTTTAGAATATTAAAAAGGAATACTAAGGTATGAAGAAACTTTTTTGGTTGCACTTCTGTCTGTTATTATAGGACTAGCTCTCCATACTCAGGCTCGAGTGCTTAAGGAAGTAGATACAAACACACCTCATGTACACATTGAAAATACATACATCCAATACTTAATATTTAGAATAAGAGAATACCAAGCAAGTGGCAACACCGGTTTTTGGAGTTGACCATAATATTTTCAATGAATTAAAACGTGCAATTCTTATTAAAGTAAAACGTATGCGTAACTCGGAAATGGCTCTAACGATTTGGATAGGGTTTTGATTTTTAAGTTTACCTATGTTTGTAATTTTTGTAATACGCGGTTTAAAAATAAAAATTGCAAAAAAACTCAGCTTTGCTGTTTTTAAATATCTTTTGCACGCCTCATAAGCGGAGTGGTGAGGTAGTGCTCTACTCTCGACATGTCAAAAAACCCAGTCTTTCGAAACTTAAATGACGTTTTTTTTTTTAATATAACACTTACAGGATAATATGAGTGCAATAATATGAAGTTAAATAATCTGTCTAGCACATATGGTACATTTTATAAACAATTAATTTGTTTAATATAATAAATAATAACATTAAAACTAATCATTCTTGGACGTCCGTGAGTCTGTGTTTATGTGACCATGTATGTGGCAGAGAAATTGGTAGAAAAATTCATCTTACCGGAATACTTTTGTTTTTAATATATAAAGTATTACACTGTGCTGATTCCTAGTTAATATTAGCGTTCTAAGTACTGTCGTTTAATTATAATTTATAAAAAACTAATATACCACTGTATACTGTATATCTATATATGTATATATTTTTTATTTAGTTTAGTTTAACACAAGTTAGTATGCGAAGAGTACTACTATATTTTTTATAATTAAAAAAAAGTAACGACAAGCAATTTAATGTAGGAAATATTTTTGGAAACTGAATTCGTTTGTTGATCACGTTTATGATACATCTACTGCCATCTAGTAATCTACAGTAATTTATTATATAGGCGTGCAATAGTTAAAATCAATAGTAGATGATAACAAAGCACAGGAAACGTAGATGGTAAGACTTTATTCGGTCGAATATAAAGCCACAGTATAGGTAATAATAAACTTCATTATAAAGCAATGTTTTCATATCAGCGGTGAGGGCGACAATATAAAAAGATCGCTATCGCAAACAACATTGAACAACAATGGAACATGAAATACAGTAATTAACAAAACCGGATAAGTGAGTATCGTACACGAATAAATTAGGGTTCCGTAGAATAAAACTATTTTAGATGTTTAGAATTCGCAATTTAAAAGTAAGAATGGGATGGTGCACAAGTTTTTTATGTTTTTGGAACTTTCAAAATATACATCTAAGAAAAAACAAAAAAAAAACCGGTTGCACTCCAGAGGTGCCGGTTTAAGTAAAAATCTACAACCTGGATATAACATTTTAACATGTGTAATCCGCACTTTCATCTTTTCATCTACTCAATTTCCTGTTACTTTTTATTCGTCCTATAGAGTTTAACATTTTTTACCCATCACAAAAAAAGTGCACAACGCCGCTAAAGAAGTTTTCACTTCAAAATCAATCTTTTTATTTTGCTAATCATCCTATTATGGCGTGGCATTATGGTTTGGGTCTTGCGAATTTTTATGGCATTATGGTTTCCGTCTCACGAATTTTCGATTAGCCGAGTTTATCATTCTTTACCCATCACAAAAAAATTGTGTCCAACGCCAACAAAAAAAATCATACAGCGAGCTACTCTTAATTTTTATCTCTATTTTATTACAAAATTCTACGATGATTTACACAAAAAACACATCTTCAGGTTAAAAAAATCATTAGAATCAATACGAAGACTGCAAAATTATGAGGTTGTGACACGGCCAGACATGCCGAAACTATAATGGCGGCAATCGCGCGATTTCCGCACGGATCCTTTTTACATCTTAGGCTTTGCCCTGCCAAAATATTAAAATATTTTTATTTGCCTGCTTGTTATTAAAATCAATTTCATTGTCTTATTGCAGGTTTCAAACTGAAATAAAACATACCTTTATCTTTAACTAGAAAGTTGCGGTATTTACTTAAGATATCTGTTTAAAAAAAAGTAACGTTCAAATATCTCGTTTTTTATTTTCAATTTTAATATGGAATTACTAAGTACATAACTTATTTTACAAAAAGTCAAGAATCCTTAAAGCAAATTACTGCACTTAATAGATTTTCTATAGCTAGTGTGATATCGTTGTGACTAATAAGCTTGTTTAATCAAAAAAGCTGTTCTCCAATTTGAAAGCTATTTTTGTCACATAAACATATTCTCTATTTGAGATAAACATCATCGCTTTTAGGTTTGCGCGTTAGGGGTAGGGTGCGTTTAGAAATGCGTAAACCGCGCGATTGCGAAACTAGAATATTAGGAGCATACAATATTAAGCAAATGACTCACACATTTCTAATTTGTGAAGTTATATAACTAATAAATTTCGAAAAAAAAAATACTTATAAATGTCAATAAAATCTTTGGAAAACCTCATTGAATTAGACAGGAAAGATTTTTCAAGTTCTAAAACACATATGAAACTGCACTATTACTTTCGTGTCTAAAGGTATCCAATCGTTCAGCCGTAAACAGCGCGGTTGGAACATATTGCGGTTCAAAACGCGTGTCTGAACGGTTCCTTTTATGCTTTTCTGCGGAAACCCTCACCCTCACCAAAGAAGCAGGAATATTTTGTTTTCTACATTAAAGTTGTAAGAAAAAACTTACAATAAATTGTTATATTACACTATCTTTCTAAAATTAAAACTAATATACGCGTTAATAAAAATTAAACGCTAGAACGACAAAAAAAGGAAGCGCTTAGCGACGCCGTTAAACTTTCACTCATTGTGCACGGTAACAATAGCGGTTCGAGAGTTTAACAATAGCGGTTCGAGAGTTTAACGACTTAGAACTTTTTCGCGATACGTTTGATTGCTTTTTAAACTCTCAGTTCAATAATATGCCTTGTGTAATCTAAAAAAAATCGTCTAATTATTTGCTGACTGTTTACAGTGGTTTCGACACCGTTAATTTACTCCCATGGCGTGAAGTTACCTAGCAGATAACCTTCTTCTTTGGGCTATTTTAGAAAAAAAAATCTCAAATCAGACTGATGGTTGCTGAGAATACCGAGTTCGACATACAAACACTATAGCTTTTATACGTAACTAGGTGACCCGACGAATATTGTTTCAGTAAAGTCTCTCTTCCTTATCTACATAATAATATGTCCATTTGAAAAAATGTAGGTACCTTTCAAATAATGGAAAAAGTTAAAATATGCTCTCTTTATATAATAGTATACATTCAGATAGTATAGTATATTATAACATGGATTAATATGGAATTAGCGTGGATTGGTCGAAGTTCATGGTTACTACTCTGTTTCTTAAGGTCGCAGCTTGAAGTTATATAGTACTGTCTTCCTTGAAAAAAGGGTTATCTAATGCAAAATCACAATCTGTCACACTTTGACTAGTTCTTGACATTACCATGTTCAAACAAACTCACTTGATTTATTTATAAATAATAATGGTATACATGAATATTCCTATGGGAATTGTAGAGCAGATCAAGTGTTTTACATACAATATATATAAAGGGGAGGAGAGTAAAGAGATTTTAGTACATTGCTAATCTAATTAAGACCGAAAGTAAGTATTTTGGTCTTGCTATTTCTTACTTTTCTTCTCACTACGGATTCAAAATTAAGGGCAAATGTTGAAATTTCGACTGTAGCCTAACAGCTGTACTATTTTGATCATTCTACTTCTTAAAAGACTTCGCGGCGCCGGCGTGCTTGAATATTTTGCGTATGTGACACGAGAAAGCATTCGCGTTGTACAAATTTGGCTAATGATTTTTGTGTTTTGTATTTTACTGTTTATTCATTTTATTTTGTAAGAATGACAGATAAATTTATTTTTATTTTTTTTATTTAGGGAATTTATTATATTTTCAACGTCTGTGGATTCAATTTTCGGAATCGTTTTTGGTATATTGTATAATGAGCACAAAGTTGCCTGTTTTGACAATAAATTACAAGTTTTTGCACTCTAATCATTTTAGAACTACACAATTTAACGTAAAACTGAAAAACCACAGACGTACATATTAGTTTTCTGGTCTGGGTTTGAGGGATTGATGTGCATCATAGGAGTTAAGACCTGTTGTATAGAGCGCGCTTCGAATCCGATACTCTTAATTTGAAATCTTCCAGAGCTACGATACTAAACTCTATGGCTTTTTGGTACCTTACTATTTTTTTTACATACTAGTTTTTGCGTTTAAAATTAAAATATAACGTGAATATTAAAAAAATCAAAGAACTTATATTAATAACTAGCTGACCCGACGCACGTTGCTTCGCTATAGTTTCTTCCATTTATAATATATAGCCATGTACCTTTTGTATTTCCATCCTATGTACCTTTTAAATAGTGAGAGAATTTTCCAAATAGGTTCAGCCGATCCAGAGATAACTCTCCACATATAAATAAACTTACAAAATCCGTCCCCTCTCTTTATCTATTACTAGTTGGTCTTAGCGAACGTTGCTCCGGTATTGCACCTCTCTGACCTGCTGACTCACACTTGACCGGTTGAAATATAGTCTATTAAGTTAGTAAAAGTAAGTCAGTTAAGTTATTAGTTACTCGCTGATAACGTAGCTTTTTATAGGTGAAAGAATTTTTAAAATCGGCTAAGTAGTGTTTATTCCTTAGTGCACTAGTCTGACTCGCACTTGACCGCTTGAAAATAAAATATAGCCTATGTTATTTGCTGATAATGTATATACCTTATAGAGGACCGAATTTTTAAAATCGGGTAATCGGGTAATCTTTAAGTCAATACATTACAAACTTATACACAATTAAATCATTTATTTTCATAATATTAGTGTAGAAGAATAGATTAGTATAGATTTTAAAAGCGGGAAACATTTATGAACCTGACAAGAAAAATGCTTCTTTTCTGCCTTTCCGAAATAAAACTTAACTGTCTTGAACATATGCGAATTTTGTATGTTTCAACCACAATTACGCTATAAAAACGTTTTCACAACGGTCCGTTTAAGAGCATTTGCTTAATGCTTCCATATTTATAAAATATATAAATGCATTCATTGAGACCCTACTCCTAATAGAATAGGGATCAAAATCAACGTGCATCGGTGAACAAAGATAGAACAAACATTGCAAACTCTAACATAAAACCTAGGACATTAAAACTTTGCTTAAAACGCACTTCTCTTCTCATCGCCTAAAGGGGTCGTGAAGTTTAAGCAGAGAACTATGTAGAGGTCTGTATTCCAACATTAGTAAAGCCTTTGGGTCGAGCTTAGATAGAATGAAACATAATATATTAAATGTGAGTAGAACCGTTGCTTAGGCAATATTTACAAGGCTCAGTTTCAACATACACCGATCAGTGTTTTTTTTTTATACCAAGGTGGCAAAAAAGTTTACGGTCTGCCTGATGGTAAGCGGTCGCTAACAACACCAGTGGTATCATAACTTCTTTCTCAAAGAACCCCATACTGTAGTCCTTAGAGAAAACCTTGGCAGGGAGTTCATTCCATAATCCAAGCGTTCGCGGGAGGAAGTTTCTCTGAAACCGCAATGTGCGCGACCATTTCGGTTCTAAAGTGTAAGAATGAATTCCCTGCCGATAGCGAGCGGTGCGATGGTAGAAAATAGCAGTGGACATCATTTCGAAGAATTCCTTAGAACATATCTCATTGTACAAGCTTAACCAGTGGCCTTAAGGCGGTTTTTTACGGCGGTTTTCGATGCTTTACTTTTATGTATTTGGAACTAATGTGATGCTTATGGTACTATTGTAATGTCGTAGCATTCCGACAATAATCGTAGCTTTGCAACAAAGAACGTTGCTCTGCTACAATAAACGTAGCTCTGCTACAATAAACGAAGCTCTAGTACAATAAACATATAACTGTTACAATAAACGTAGCTTTGCTTCAATAAACGTAGCTCTGCTACAATAAACGAAGCTCTGCTACAATAAATGTAGCTCTGCTACAATAAACATATTACCGCTTCATTAAATGTAGTACTGCTTTTATATAAACTGCGTATATTGGTTTCTTACATATAGCACTGCTTCTGTATACATAGAATAACTGTAACTAGTGTATTAATAGATAATACACACCACAGGACATAATTTAATATTGAATTCTTCAATATGTCATTTAAAATACGTATTTTGTAATAATTTCACAAACAAAATATATATTGAACATTATTTGCCATTGCCTCGTGAAAAACTACAGCGAAGTCTTGATGTAGATCACGCAATTTTCTACCTATCCCACCAAAATTGCTCTTGCTCAGTCAATTTTTCTTCCTGTTCACTATGCAGATGCTAGCTATCTTGATCTCACTGAGGAGCAGCTTCATAAGCTTGAGCGACTTCAAAACTTGTGTATTAGATTTATATTTCGTCTGCGAAAGTATGACCACATATCCGAATTTCGAACAAAGCTCAAGTGGCTCTCAATTCGTGTTCGCCGGAATACTCATGTTCTATTTCTTCTTTATAAGTCCTGTTCAAACCTTAATCACTGGTATATTTAAAAGAATGCTTCAGTTTTATTGGTTCTCGATTACTTTGTGACTTCACAAGCCTGTTATTAAAAACTCCAAGGCACAATTCACAAATGTATGATCACTCATTCACTGTAAAAGCGATCAGGTTGTGGAATACATTACCTTTGGACATAAAACGAGCGCAGTCCTTGAGAACATTCAAAAAACTAATCATTGACCATTTGAGCAAATAAATAAAAAAAAAAAACTAGTATATTAACATCGCAAGTATGATTTCTAAGGATAGAATGTAAATAAGAAGGATAGGTAAAATGTATGATATATATTTTACATATGTTTATTGATAATATTATATTGTTTAATAATTAATGTATTTTTTTTTAATTTTTTGTTTATTAATTTATCTCAACGCACACACTATCCTCGAACTTTTAACGTTTTTTAAATTCCTTCACCCAACGGTTATCTGGGAGAGATCGCTCCATAGCGGATCGCCATTTGTACCTGTATAGTAAATACTGTTTTTATGTTTGCTTTTGGGCAATAAAGAGTTTTTATTATTATTATTATATCCTGAATTTCAGGCGGTCGGACTCGTAGGCAACAGCTAGTACAATAAGTATATAGTAGATCTGCTAGAAGCTCGAGCTGAGCTGAATGCT
Organism: Apoda limacodes; assembly: GCA_946406115.1. Lineage (NCBI taxonomy): Eukaryota > Metazoa > Arthropoda > Insecta > Lepidoptera > Limacodidae > Apoda > Apoda limacodes. The sequence goes on from OX291542.1 coordinate 17,856,093, forward strand.
GTCACTAGTTAAATTCAAAGTTCTGAAGACACATTACAGTCTTTATTTCACCTTCACTGAACTGGAAGCCGTTTCAGGAGATAAAGGTAAGATCAGCACTTTCCGCATCATTACGACCTACTTTTTGCGAGCTAATAAAATTTTCAGAATTCTTTTTACACGAAATTCTAAAAAGTTATTGCTAAATCATCTGTAAACAATTTAAAACAGTAGTTTTCGTGATGTTTCCACACAAATTTTGCCGATTTGTCGCACACCATAAAAGCGAATTTCGACATACATTTTAAGCAAGGTACTTTGTTTTAACATGACTGCCAAAAGGCGAATAATGATTTTAGGAACTATAATTATTTAAGTATGTCCAAGTCTTTGGTGCTTCGTTTAACCTAAACGGCCATCGACTGCGTTTCGTATTAGTACATTTTATTATTATTTTATGTGGGTATCGAGTAAGAAGACATTTCACATGGAGTATTTAAATTGCTAACAAAATTCGAAATTTTGTTGCTTTTCAGATTTTTAGCAGTCGGTATTTTGTCTTTGTCTTAGGGGTCAATAATTTGTATGTATAATATAGTATTATATACATGTATAAATATATATAAAAAAATTACCCTTCGTAATGGTAGGCCGTGCCCCAACAGTGGGGACGTATGATAAGGATATATAGAAATAAAGTATATAAAGAAGTATTTGCACCCGTTGTCTGGTAACCAGAACTAAACTTTGACCTTGCCTTAGTTCCAATAAGTACTGTTTGTAATGTCCAGATATTTTCATATTTGTTAAGTTCAGGCTAGGGCATACCCTAGTAAAAGCGTACCGTTTCGACCAGAACATATAATACTATTGAAGCATACAAAGAAACAGTTCCACGTAAGATATACGTTATATATTATAACGTGATCGCACGTTGAAAATTGCGATTTTCTCGGTTTTTTGTATAAAATTCAAATATTTATTTAGAACTATGAAATTAGCAAATTCACTTGGTCATATTAATTTATATTTTATGAAATAAGAATCAAGAGAACATCACTCTTAGTTTTTCAAACAATTTAAATAAAAGCCCAAAAATAAAGTGTCAGAATTAATTTTTTTTTAACTGTTTTAATAGCCAATTTGTCATAATATGAGCAAATCTACTTAATAAAGGGTTAAACTATAGCATAAATTTTTTTCACGTCAAAAAATGTACAGTAACAAAATTAATCAAATTCTTGCAAACAGAAAAAAAAATCAGATTGCCTTGTTGATGTTTATGATGATTAAAAAATATACAATCAGATACAGACAAAAGGACATATAGTATGGCAATAATGAAAACTAAAGGAAAATGGACTCATCTTACAAAGAATCACACAAAGCCCGATTTTGAACAATAGCGTTACAAATGTGAGCAAGAGGAAAGTTAAATGGTGCCATTGTATAAATGTCACATGGCGTCCGGCGCGTAACCTTCCATCTCCGACACACAATGCGGGTCTTTGACTGGGCCCTTTTTATAAGAGCACCTTTTTGTTCTCCTTTTACTGTCCTATAGAATTGAAGGGTGAAAATATTTTTTCTGGGTAGTTTGAAAAAATATAACTACATTTTTAATAAAGTTTCGGTACATTAGTATGTACTTTGGGATTTACGTAGAAGTATGTTTGAATGACTCATTTTCAACTGAACAGTTGAAATCTATAAAAATATTGGTTTTAATATTATACTAGCTGGCCGGGCAGACATTTTCCTGGATGATACCGACTGCAGCGCCATCTGCCGGGTTGGTTTGTGAATCTAAACCATCCAGGGCACTACCCAAACGCATACAAAAAAAAAATACATTCAAATCGGTCCAGCCATTAAGGAGGAGTACAGTGACATACACACGTACAGTAGCATTATAATATACATATATATATATAAAGATAAAAACTTAACTGGCTTGAAGACGTCCTTTAGGTTGCTGAGCATCTTTCCGCTCTTTGGATTTCCAAGCATAAATACCCTCATTTGTGTTTACTTAAATTGTGACCTAAGAATTATATTTATCTAAAAGAGAGAACAACTAAACTAGAACACTCTTGCGGTTCTACACAACTTATTACCTTACACTATTCTAACTTATATTTCGTTATATATTATATATATTTTAACTTATAAATGGGTGAATGCACTTAAATAGTGCACTCCCGTAGGCTAATACTTTACATTTTATTTAAAAATTATAACATGACCATATATGCAAGTCATGCATCAGACATTCAAAACTCTCATTAAAATGCTGTCATTGATCCTTTTTGTCTTTTCGATTGTCCAAATTTATAAACAATCTACATACAAAAATTACCTAACAGTTCCCTCTTTACCGACTTTTGGTACGATCCTTATTAACAAACAGTTCCTCCTACCTCCATGTACCTAAAAGGACCACTACTTCTTTCCGCATTTATAAAATTGTCAAAAAAATCCGCAGTTTCATTTACTCTTATTAATCTGAAATATTTTTGTTATCCACGTTACGACGGGCGAAGTATGTAAGTTTTATCAAGCTTCCACATTACTTAGCTATCAAGAAAAACTTCTGTGATAAACAGTCGGCCGACCCTTTGAAGCTTATACTAAACTAGCCTTGTACGTCTGCGTCAAATCTTGACCTAACTTTTTCACCTAATAAAGAAGTTTGTTTAAAAGTTTCTTTTAACATGTGTAGTGTTATTTGCTATTCGCGATGTAACCTTTTCTGCGGGCGGTTCCTATAAAATAGAGTTCCTTGCACATACAAGGTTTTCATAGTACCACAGACTATATAATACTATACAACACATGTTGGAACATTCTGCAACTCATGAATTTATAGTTATCACGCATAGTTATTTAGCTTAAGAGGGCGATATAGGCCTGAAAGCTTTTTTTCTGTAATACTAAGTACGACTATGAATTATTCTGTGGTAATACTTACTATATTCATATAAAAGTACTAAAAATCATAACAAAATGTCATATACATTACTATTAAGAAGGGTAAAGGCAAAGAACAAGGAATGTCAATTTTTTTTTCTATTGAAAGCAAATGTTTGTCTATTATAATTCAATTCCCAATTATTAGCTTTTAAAGAAAGTAATCAGATGTCGCTAAAAAGACGGTTTTTTAGTTCTTAGTAAAAAATACTGCATACGTTGATCTATATAAAAATAATAAACTTTAGAACTTTCAAAATGCATTTTACTCAAAATCAATTTATTTGGACATTCACTGTTCTTTGCCTGTTCCCTTCTGTATTTGTTATATACGTCTTAAGTAATTTATACCACAATGACGACTTAAAAATTTTAATTTTTGGTATATTTTAAGCGTTTTGTAGTTACGTTTATTGACTTTTTGCTACAACTTATAGTCACTGCACTATTCTAACAACCAATTCTTATTATTTCTTATTACTTAAATTTCAACTAAAAATAACATACTTTAATAATTTGCACAATAAAATAAAATAAAATTAATCTGAGTATTGATAATAAACTCGGCAAAAATAAGTTTTATTACATAATAAAGCAAAACTTTTGTATGAGAACAATGAACAGCGCTATTTGTGGACGTAAGTAGAACTATATTTTTCACATAAAATTGTTGCTTTACGTTCGTTCACACTAACTATTCGAATAAGATAGGTCACCTGTGCTAAGCACTCTCTTGTTTTTGAGAAAACATATTGTGCTGGACGACATACCCCGGTATTACAATGAGCAACGCAGAGAGAAAGACTGTGTCACGCCTACACGGGTATACCTAAAATAAATTTCAATAATGTAACAATTTAGTTATAACTTCCAATATTTAAAACTCTTTAAGAGTTGTACATTTTGCCTGGAATGCGTAGGTGAGGTACAATATTATTTGTTGCATTTGAACCTTTTTGGGGCGAAACGGACTTTCTAGGAAATTTCTTAGAATCGGGTAAGGGGTCGCACGTGTACAACTACGCGTCTAGTTAATTCTGCAAAGTATAAGGGGATGAGAGAATGGAGACTCGAGCTTATTGCAAAGGCAATAAGGTCGAGTGTTATTAATTTTGTTATTGAGAGTTACAGCTTTGCTTGACACTAAAGGATGCCTGGGCGCGGGAGACGAGTGAGCGAGTCAAGATTTTACAAGCAAGGCTAACACGCGTGGCAGTCAATATTTTAGGCGAACAGGAGTAACACACGAAAAGGTGAATTGAACTAAGGAGTGAACTGTGACAGTGTTATGTGTTAACGTACGGAGACTTTTGTTCAAAGCTGCATAAACAATTTTCAGCAAAACTGTAATTATTTTAGCAAACTAGTTTAAAATGTACTTATTCTTTAATTAAGAATTATTTCTAATCGTGTTTCAAATAATAACGTAGATTTCGTATATTGCACAAAGATATATTAGAAATTAATTAAAATATTGAACTTCTAGGGAATCTCTCTTTGCAAATATTATGTGTATTAACCCCATTTGTTTCAGCAACATATTTATTTTACCCCAGGCTCGGGGAGCCCATCCTAACCCGTTAGTTAATTAACGTAGTTTAATTAACTCGACACTTATTGCACGCCTCATAAGCGGAGCGGTGAGGTAGTGCTCTACTCTCGACATGTCAAAAAACCCAGTCTTTCGAAACTTAAATGACGTTTTTTTTTTAATATAACACTTACAGAATAATATGAGTGCACTAATATGAAGTTAAATAATCTGTCTAGCACATATGGTACATTTTATAAGCAATTAATTTGTTTAATATAATAAATAATAACATTAAAACTAATCATTCTTGGACGTCCGTGAGTCTGTGTTTATGTGACCATGTATGTGGCAGAGAAATTGGTCGAAAAATTCATCTTACCGGAATACTTTTGTTTTTAATATATAAAGTATTACACTGTGCTGATTCCTAGTTAATATTAGCGTTCTAAGTACTGTCGTTTAATTATAATTTATAAAAAACTAATATACCACTGTATACTGTATATCTATATATATATTTTTTATTTTTATTTTATAGTATATTTTTTCCTCACCTTAATTGTTATTTTATTTTAAAAAACTTGAGTTTTTGTTTTAGATTTTTTTTAAAATGTGAATGACCGCTATGAGGCGTGCACTTTTGGATTTTCCAAATTTTTGTAATTTTGCAAGAACCTTATTTTGTCTCTAAGTGTCGCATTTTCAGACTGTTACGTAGTTTGGTAGTGATAGTTCCTTGTGTAAAAAAGGAAAGCGCTTTCGGAGAAGCCTTTCTGGATTGAGGGCGGTTGACATTTACCATATTAGGTCAGCCATTGGGCAAGTCTTAATTTCTGGTCTCTGAAGCCTAAACTTCGTGGAACAGAAATTACGACTTTGGAGACAAGGAAAGGACTATCTATTTTCCCAAAAGGGAATCTCAAATCCTTCTATTGCAGCAGACAACGTCTTTTATGTTCCAAATATATACACTTTATCTTATCAATTCCAGCTCTTTAACGCATGGACAAGCGAACGGAGGGACTAAGGCGGACAACACGCGACACAATGGCCGAGAGAGGTACCTAAAGGTGATACTGACGAACGCGCTAGAAACCCACAGCGTGCACAATTTAACTGCTATGTTTGGTAATGTTTTCTGTAAATATTAAATTAAATCAAATCGCTCTACTTGCCTTTTACTAAGCTATAGGCTAGGGATTTAGGTAAGGGACCTCACAACTGTTCAAATATTTAGATTTACTTAGGTGTGTTTACTGAGAAAAAGGGAAAGTACAACACCATAATATACCTACGAGTATATGCAATGTATATACCAGTGTACTACGATTCGATATTTCTTCATTTCCTCTTTGTACAAAAGTTTGTAAAAAGAAAAACTATTGCAGTTAACAGGGCTCCACAAGTAAATGAGTAATAGTCGACTTACCTACAAAATGTACTAAAAGGTGTAAAATAATGTGACGGGCAACTAAGGAACCCCACACTGTGCGAGGCCAGACACGCACTTGGCCGGTTTCAATTATTTGTAAGCAAAACATTGCACTTGTAGGTATATCAATTTTTATTTTGATTGAATCACAATAACAGAACACTCCCCTTACCATCTCCAAGAGCTTTAGGATCATTGGTGTTGACACGTTGATCATTTGCAAGACAAGGTGAAGTTGGCGTGAAGGTTGCTGCTTTACAAGTCACTAGTTCGGCCCCATATGGAGCACTGCTGCTATCTCACCCGGGTGCACCTAGATACCAGCTTGGCCCATTTGACTAGACGACGTTCTAAAAGAATTGTCGACAATCCCAAACTCATTAGCCGTATTGAGCCCTTAAGTCTGAGGAGACTTTGCCTCCCTGTGTGTGTTCTACCGCTTACACAATGGGATGTGTTCTCAAGAATTGTTCGAAATTATTTCTACCATCGCACCGCTCGCCATCGGCAGGGAATTAATTCTCACACTTTAGATTTAAAAGAGTCGCGTACAGTGCGGTTTCAGAAAAACTTCATCCCGCTAACACTTGGGTTGAGAAATGAACTCCCTGTCAGATATGCTCTAAAAACTACAGTATAGGGTTCTTCAAGAAAGAAGTTATACGATTTTAAAAGGGTCGGTAACGCACGAGTAAGCTTGTGTGTCACCTTAGTGGTATAAAAAAAGAAAAAGAAAATGTAATTGTATAAAATTGTAAGATTTTAAACTGCCTAAAGAAGCTTCCAGGCAGATAATTAGTGTAACGATCCAACCGGAATCGGACCCACCGCCATCGGACCATTGAAATTTAAATTGTTTGAAGTCCATTTGTTTTGATGCTGCTCATTATTTAATCATTATTTAAATTCAATTTTCAATTATAAACTTGATTTAAAGTAGCTATAATCTGGACAATTTTTGCCTTACAATTGCTTTAATAACTAGATACCAAGTTTTTGTTTCCTAAACTAAAAACCTTTTAAATTATAGTATAGTAAGTCATCTTAGTTTATTTTGCTGGCACCACGTTTTTTTGTTATTATTATTTATTTTGATGAATTATAGTTTACGAAAAGCTTTATATGAGATCTATCATTTACTTTAAATGTAGCTTTGAAAAGCTGGTGCTAATTAAAATTAAGTGCCTTCCTGTTACCTTCGGTCGGCGAAGCGATAACCGATGGGAAAGAAAGGTGTGTCAAGTGGCAACCACGGGTCAGCGGACGCAGCGTGGGACATTTTCGTACCAGGTGGACAGACGAGCCGCAGCAAGCCGATGGGTGACGGTGAGAAGAAACGGCGTAAGAAACTCTTCAGCAGTCGTTCTTTTATTTAATCAATAAATATTATCACGTAAGTTTAGTTAACAAAAAATTATTAAAAAATGTATTTTTATCATCAAGATAGTCTTGTGTCATAAGCTAGGAAAGAGTTTGCCTCCCTGTGTATGTTTAGCCGCTTGTATAATGTGCTGTGTTCTAATGAATTGTTTGAAACAATACCCACGGCTCCTTTCTATTATCGCACCACATCGGCAGGCAATTCATTCTTACACTTAAAAACTAAATGGTCACGTGCAGTGCGGTTTGAGTAAGAGGAGGAACTTTCTGCCGCGAACGCTTAAGTTGTCGAAAAATCTCCCTGCCCAGGTTTTCTCTAGGGACTACAATATGGGGTTGTTAAAGAATGAAGGAATTAGACATTTAAAAGGTTAGGAACTCGCGAGTAATGCCCTCGGTGTTGCAAGCGTTCATAGGTTGCGGTGACACGCACTTTACATCAAGCGGACTGCAAATTTGTTTGCAACCTTGGTGGTATAAAAATAAGTATAAAAAACCGGCCAAGTTTTTTATACTTACTGGCTCGCGCACCGAGGGTTCCGTGCAAACTTATTATAAGTTGTTGAAAAATAATTAAAAATATTTTTATGATATAATGTAACTAAAAATTTACGGTTGTCGCAATTTTCCTTCATCTGTGCTATAAGACGTTGCTTCGTACTGTTATAGGAGTCCACGTTAATGTCTTTTTAAAAAAAGAAACTTTGTACACGAAAATTGGGCTTTTATTAATAAGATTAAATATTAATTAGAAAATTGGCAATTGTCGAATATTGAATTCGGAAACGATACGTAGCGACCGAGAGATGAAACTGGACTGACTCACCGGGACTAGTCTCTGGGTACCGTCGTCACGGAAAAGCTAACTCAGCATTTAAAAGTTAGGGTTTAGCATTAACTCTTGCTAAACGGATATATAACAACCCCCCCTTTAAGAGAAAACTTATCCCAAAAGGGTGAAGTTTACGTGTATTGATTTATATTAATCTATTCGAAGTCTAGGTTGTGGGGTAGGATTATGAATTGTTTCAAGTTCTACATTATAAGTTTCCGTCCCCCTTCTTTTTGTTAATATATGTAATAGGTTTCGACAAATGCCACTTTTGCAACAATAGTACATTACAAAGCTTATAAATAAGATTACAAATACAATGGTAAGTATAGGAAAGCTAATGTGGTTCTTGAAATCTGGTTGTTTAGTTACAATCTGGTCAAGATCCTTAATTAAGTCATCAGCGACTTTGTTAAGATCCTTAAGATCATTCCAGTTTACATTGGATATTTTGTTACCGGAAATATTGAGCTTTAGTTGTTGGAATTCCTTATAATTACAACAATTATCTTCAAATAGATTAAAATCGGATTTATATAAAGTATTAAAACACTAACTTTTGTATTTGATTTAGCAATTAACTTAGTATCTTTACAAAATGCAATACAACTAGAGTTCATGTTAAGTGCACCTGTACCTGATATAGTGATTTCAGTTATTTCGGAGTTACATTCAATCGACAATTTCGTAGGCTCTGATTGTACATATAGCCATTTGTTATTTTGAAGTTTTTGCCAAACGTCTATGTGGCCATAAATAAATTTACTGTTACAATTTTCTGGCAACTTAGAGACGGCTTTAACCATGATTTCAGTTTCACAAATAGGATTATTGGTCGTGCTCAAAGTATTTATGATGTTGCATAACAAGATTTCATTTAAGATTGGTTTACATAGATCTAGATTTTCTAGGTTACAGTAAGTCATTTTATCTTTACTTAATCCTATGTACTGTTTTGTAGGTGCTATCAATGCGTATGAGTTTGGCGCATTAAGATCATGTGGCACCGGTATCGGTATACTTTTGTATAAATCGTATTCCATTACATCTACAAGTGGTATCTTAACTACAAATATAATATTATTATCTATAAAATATGACACTAATTCAGAAAGGTTAATTAGTAAATGGATATTGTCTAAATCTAACGTAACAGCAAATTCCTTACACTTAGGTAAATTTCTAAAATTATTTACAATGTCATTAAACAGCTGTTTATGAGTTACAATAGATGGGTGTAAGGTATTGCTTTTAGCAAATAGTATAGCATTCACTGTATCTTCTACCTTAAAAGATAGGGTTAACAGATTAGATTCCAATACATTTAGGACGTCATTAATACTGTTCCAGAAGGTGATTCTATTGGTGATTTGGGATACATTTTGAATGGCTAAGGACAATTTATCAATTGCTTCACCAAGTCTAACTTCGTTCTGGTTCATTTCGATGATGCTTTTGTTAATATTAGAGATGGCTGATTTGGAAATAGCTATATTTTGAGTTATAGCAGACGTTAGTTTCTGATCATTATCAAAAAGAGCTTGCAGAGCACTATCATATTTATTATAATAGCGTCATCTTCGTCCAGGGTACCAATTATATGTTTGAAAACCGTGCCAATCCCAGAAAACCATGGTGATCTTTTTGATTTGTTTGATATTAGGTGTGACATGGATTCGTAATCACGAGATATATCCTTGAAGAGAGAGTCGAGTGGTTGGATCATGTTATGGCATTCTACGTTACCAATAGCTTGGTTTTGCTGGCAAAGAAATCTTACTGTGCTAAAAACGTTTTTAATGTGGGCAGGTATAAAACTAATGTCTAAAGGTATAACTATATGTATATGGTCATTAACTATTTTAATCGTACCTATCGGTTCGAAGTGAATTCCTGGGCTTCGGTTAATTTGTTGGATGAAGTCTGTAGCGAAGGTAAGTTTACAACATATTACAGACACTCTGAAATGAGAATGGTAATAGGATGACTACGAGGTAAGTTTTATTATTATTTTTTGTATATAGTTTTAGTTCTAAGGCTTAAAGTATCTAAAGTTAGGTTATTTATTTTATATATATATGTATGTATACCTACGTCTATGATGTATCTAATAAATGTTAATTATTATTTTCAGGTAGCGTCAGCTTCACTTCATCAAAGTGGTGTTTGATGTGTCGTCGATTTATTAATAGCGACAACATGTTGTTTCCGTGTATTTTGACCACCTTGTAGGGTCCTTTCCATATCGGAGACAGGGCTTTTCTAAGTCTTAGGTGATTTTGGAATTGGAAATTTACTGACTGCTTTTACTTTGTCAGGATTCGGTTTGACTCCTTCGTCAGTGATCAGATGGCCTAAATATGACAATTCCATTCGGAGAAATTCGCATTTGTCTGGTTGAAGTTTCAGGTTGAAGTCACGGAGTCTTTGGAAAACTTTGGATAGGTTTTTGATATGAGATGGTAGATCGTATGAGTAATTAAACGAATGCGTTTAAGCCTTGAAGCCCTGTTAGAGCGGAATTCATCAATCTCTGAAAGGTGGAAGGAAAATTTTTTAATCCGAAGGGCATACGATTAAATTCGAAATGTCCTTGAGGGACTGAGAAATCTGTCTTCGCAGAATCTTCGGTTTTCATCCTAATCTGGTGGAATCCAGATGAAAGATCTAGGATTGAAAAGTATTTACTCTTTCCTAACTGGTGTAATATTTCGGATATATTGGGGATTGAATAAGAGTCTCCGATAGTTATGTCATTTAATCTTCTGTAATCTATAACAACTCTCCATTTGCGTTGTCCTGACGCATCTAATTTCTTTGGGACAACCCAAATGGGTGAAGACCAAGGTGAGTTAGATTGTTTGATTATTTCGTCAATTAGCATTTTGTTAATTTGGTTTTGGACTTCTTTCTTATGGCATTCTGGGAATCTGTATGATTTGACGTATATTGGTTCAGAGGGGTTTATTTTAATCTCGTGTTCTATTGTGTCTCTACATGACAGTCTCTCGTGTGGTAAGTGAAAAATGTCCGAATAGTTTGAACAAATATCGAGTAAGGATTAGTGGGTTTCTTCTTTATTTAGGTGTGGTGTTCGTAATAGGTCTAAGACTTCTTGCGTCCTGTCATAGATAGTTCTACTTACATTTCCAGCAGTAGAAAGATTGTAGATTAATTCTTTTTATGATATTGAAAGGGAAATCTGAATTTATGGATAAAGGAGATTCAGAGATGTTAACTACTGATATATTTATTCGGGAATTGTCCTTTACACAGTTTGCTATAAGTAGATTTTCGACTAGGTTCTGATCTAATATAAGTCCTTCTCTTAGTTCGGGGTTGAGAACTGAACATTCTATTACGGTTTCAGTTCGAGCAGGAATCGTGTAACTAGGTTCGTTATATTCCATTTATTCAGTTCCAAGATATCATTTGCGTTATTTATTTTTCCGTTCATAACACTAAAAAGATCGGTGACTATTATTCCATCATAAGGTAAGTAGATTCCATTCACTATGTGGAATTGACAAGTTACGAAACCGAAGGTGATAGGTATATGTCCTAAAGAAAACATGGGGGTGTTTGAGGGATTCCTTTAAATTATATTTTATGGTCAGTTATTGTTGGTGAATTTTCAATAGGAGATGTTTTTATTAGGCTAATAGACGCACCAGAGTCTACAAGGAATGACAGTGGCTTAGAAGATACTGATGTCATGACTTTAATGAATGGTAAGAACTTTTTTGAATGATTATTTGAAATGTTGTATATTTTATTGTCTATTTTTTTTGTTTCAGGTGCTGATTTTGTTGGAGTGCTATAAGAAGATATGTTTACGTTACGAGTTTGGGGCTGGTTACCCGGTTTGTTAGCTAGACATGGAAGTTTCTGATTTAAATCTATATTTTTGCTATGAGTTTGGGGCTGGTTACCCGGTTTGTTAGCTAGACATGGAAGTTTCTGATTTAAATCTATATGTTTGCTATGAGTTTGGGGCTGGTTACCCGGTTTGTTAGCTAGACATGGAAGTTTCTGATTTAAATCTATATTTTGCTATGAGTTTGGGGCTGGTTACCCGGTTTGTTAGCTAAAGGTTTAGGTTCATTATTTATTATGTTTTCAGTTTGGGGCTGGTTACCCTGTCGGAGAGTTTTATTTGTATTAGATGAAGTGTGTTTTGTTGATTTAAGAACGTGGGTATCGGCTTCTATGTATACTCTTCCCGTGCGATACCTAGCGGGAACGTTTACTCGTTTAAATTAAGGTTATCTATTACCTACATTGTTTATTCCGTTGTCGCGTCTTTCAAAGCGATAATTAGAATTTTGGAAGCTAGTGGAAGGTTGTTGATTGTTAGGGTCTCCGTACCGTCTATTGTTGTATTCTCTTTTACGGCAATTATCAATAATCTGTCCAGAGGTCTTGCAGTATCGGCAAAACATCGGTATTACTCTAAGGTAATTTATTGGGTTAGGGTTTGTTTCTGGAGCGGCACGGAAATTAGGTCGAAACTGATAGTCTCTAGGTGGTGATTGGCGGTGGAAACGATTTCCAACATATCTTGGATTACTGGAAAAAGACGGTGAAGAAGAGGGGATATTTTTTTTACTAGCGGCTTGGTGGTATTTTTCTTCAGATAAAGCGAAATTTATTGCTTCAATTAAGGTTTTTGGATCTCGACATCTTACCACAACAGACAGGTTTGTATGAAGTCCTGTTATAAACGTTTGAATAGCTAAGTCTTCCATAGAGGCGATACGGGCAACTAGTTCGTCTCTTTTATTAGAAATTGTGTTTATATTAATTTCTGTCAAAAGTTTTGACAGACAGCATTCTATTCTCACACCGAAGTCATTGACTGTTTCGTTATAATTTTGTTTCAGGTTTTGCAGTTCAGAGATCAAAGCCGGAAAATGTTTTTGTTCACCATATTGCGATTTTAAAACTCCTCAAGTTGAGTCCAAGAAGTGAACTCTTTAATAGAGCAGGCTTTTTGTGCTCGTCCCGTTAGTTGACTTATTATATATTTCAACAGTAAATCTTGTTGATTTTGTGATGCAAAATTGATTGCATTGCGGCAATTATTCAAGAATGGGGTCAACTCCTCTCGGTTTCCGTCGAATTTATTTATAAATTTGATAAGAATTCCTATGTCGACACTATCTACATGAACAGCAGCCGTAGTTTCTTTTTCTTTCGTTTCTCTAGGCATGATTATTCTTTGTTATTAAGATTATATCGTACAGAAAAGGTTTGTTTACTTCTCCGAATTGCAGTAGCGAGATAAGCAATGCACGCGGAGACTAAACAATTGTGCAGTCGTGAAATATAAACAGTTCGGATTATTATTGTTATAGTTAGATAAATCGGGCTTGGATATCTATGAAATTTATTTGTAACAAGTCGAATGAGCTTAAATAAAAGTTATTTGATTTAATTGTAGGAAGACACAAGTTAGATGAGTATTAACAAATAGCTTAGTAGTTGTCAGATCGTAGATTTAAAGTTTATAAAATTGTCAAAAATATTCTTTTTTGAAATGTTTGAAAAATAATCACTCACAGTACTCGTAGATAGTTCTTGTGGTTATTCATACTGGTTTACTGTGCTGTAATAGGGCCCCGCAGGCGTTGGACTGGAACGGTTTCGAGGAAGATGTCGGTGATGATGATGAGTAGGTTTTCTTTTCTTTCTTTTTTGTAGGTTTCAGGGGTTGCGATTGAAATTGTAGCGCGGCACTGAAGTTTCTTAGTGAAAGTTAATGGTTGACACTTTTGTAGAATATTTCACTTTAATAGTTCACTAGAAGAACAAAGTCACTTCACTTTCATTAGTTCAAAGGGCGTTTCCCGGATTTATGTGAAAAATCCCTTTAGCTGCCACCAATATTATAGGAGTCCACGTAAATGTCTTTTAAAAAAAAGAAACTTTGTTTAATCCCGTTTTATTTTTAAATTAGTTATTTATAGTTGAAGTTGAGAAATTTGTTTCAGCGAAAAACGGTATCGAACCGTTTTATTCATCACTGTCTACGATTAAAGGATTTTCAACGTAAAAGCGATGTAGGTAATCAATAGTCCGGAGACTTGCTTTTACTACTGAGTCTCTTGAGTACAACAATGGTGATTTGGTATCAGCGATGTTTAATGTTTTTTTTAATGTTTCTTTTTAAATTACAAATACAAATTACTTAATTTGCCAAGAATGCGGTTTAGTAAAGATGTTATAAATTTAAGTACTACACTTTCAGTCTTACTCAGAAGATGTGCAATTTTTGTTAATATAATTACATTTACATTTTACATTGAAATATAATTCAATCGAAAATAAATTACATTATTTTCATTATTTATATAATTTCAACTTTAAAATAAATTTAAATATTATAGAAGATTAAGTTGGCAGTGTACTTAAACTCCTGAAAGCTTTTATACATTCACTACTCATTTACAGAATATAAACATCTATCACACAATTAGTTGTTCTATCTATTTTTAAATAAATTATAAGGCAGCTCTGTTGGCAATTTATTATAAATTTTTACCATCATACAAGAGCAATTTCTGTCATACAAAATGATGTTTTGGCTCTTGGTAGTAATAGTTTGTTTGGGTACCTAATATTAAAGCTAAATTAAAAAGTATTAAATTGTCACTTTAAAGGATGTTTCTAAGGGTTTTGTAGTCAAACAAGTAACAAAAGTCCTTGTCTGCGTATCCGTCTGTATGTAACAGTTATTTTATTCAGATTATATTACAATTGACTGAAATTTGCTACACGTATAGATATATGTATTAGCCACAGTTTTATATGTTATTTGCGACATATAGCCCATCAAGTCAAGCTTATTTGTGGATAAAACAACGATAGTAATGGCTAGACGGCTATAAATACCATCATATAAATATCACCGAATTGTGTATAAACCTAATATTTCTTCTTAGGTTGAAATAATAAATAAATAAATAATAATAATAAATAACGTTTTGAGCGTTCATTTTGTGGACAAAACAACGATTCTAACGGCTAGACTAAATACATACATCTCACCGTATTGAGACCGTGTGTATGTGTGTGCCAACATGTAAAATTTATCGATATAACGTCTTGAACCCTCCTCTTCTCATAATTTATCCACTTTAGATTTTGTCTATGCTGACGCCTTTACACAAAGGGCTTTATTCTCCCCTGTCGAAAGCTTCTGGCTGCACAATTCGTAAACCATTGTGTGCTTTCAATACGTTAATGCTAAGAGCATTTAGGTACATCAAATATATCTACACACACTTATATTCTTCCGTTTAGCGAAAATAGACTTAATGTAATAACATAATAGCTATTTATGCAACTGTCACGACTGACAATATAAAACATTTGTTAAGGAAAATAAGATTATTTATTTTAATATAATTTTTAATTTTTATTTTAAAATTTTTTAAATAATAAAATTATATATTATATGCCAAGGTTTTTATTCCCAGAGGAAACACACCCACATCATAATGGGGGACACCCTCTTTTTCTGAGTAGCTTTCTTAGAACCACGTAAAACCTGCGTTACAAGTGATGAGCCCATCGACGCAATAAAAAGTAGGAAGTAAGTCAGGATTGGACACGGTGCCTAATAAACATGCTGCGTAACATTCAGTAACGAGATGATAACGAAGATGGTTTAAGTTTATTTGCACAGTCTTCAAAATAAACCAATACAACATTATAAAGAATAATATTTTTGACACATTACCCGCCAACTTATAAAAATCTTTTTCATCTAAGTGCCCGTAGTTTAAAACCTCCTCTATGGCGCGTGGTTTCCGTGGTCTTCTGTCTAGCGACTATCGGCCACCCTTTTAAGGTCGTCGGTTCACCGGTCCATGGATTCATACTAGCGTTAAGGGTTGGCGACAATTTGAATGATGTTATAAAATAAGCGGGCTAAGCCGTGTCTAAACCTGTATGTGTCTATTAGCGCAATAATCTACGGCAATAAACATAAATGTGGCCAGACCAAAAAAATTAGGGAACTTCAGACCCTAAAACTATAAGTTGTACGAGGCAGCAGTGCATAGGTGAAGTGCCTATAGTATTAAAATTTCGCGGGCGAAGTCGTCGGTCGGAGTTTATTAACAAAATAATAAAATACAATAAGGTTAAATTATATGTTATTAATTAACTTACGTGCTCAAAATGAGATCCATGACCCTACGAAAAATTAAATGTCAAAGGGTTTACATCTGGAAATCTGATAGACTATCTAGTGGTCCCGTTTGAAACTGTCCATCATTAATAAAAAAAAAAAAAATGTATTTTGAAAAATTATTATGAGCAGGAGTACCATTTATGGTACAATAATAAATTAATTTCTATCCTCTTTGCACTTATTATTAATTTAAAATTCTATGTACCTTGAAAAATCCTTAATACAATATGTTTTCTCAACATGTCTTGAGTTCGATTCCTGGTTCAAAACGAGATTCATCAAATATATTTAAATGCCGTTTCACTAAGTTTAGAAAATTAAGAAATGTTTCATTTCAGTGACATTAATTTGCTACCATCAATATTTAAGGTACTTTCCCGTAAATGACCGCCTTTTCTTTCCAACCTGTAAATGACAAA
Organism: Apoda limacodes; assembly: GCA_946406115.1. Taxonomy (NCBI): domain Eukaryota; kingdom Metazoa; phylum Arthropoda; class Insecta; order Lepidoptera; family Limacodidae; genus Apoda; species Apoda limacodes. The sequence goes on from OX291542.1 coordinate 17,872,839, forward strand.
TATATATGTATATATATATCAAATGTCATAGCAAGAAATATGAAAATAGCTAGCAATTCTTTAGCTGACAGATAAAGAAACGAGAGCTCTGAATATCCTCTTACTCACTTCCGAACAATGTCTTACTTATGTTACGAAAAGGAAAGATAGAAATTTCTTTTATTTTATTCACACATTGAGCCAAAAGTGTTCGTTACAATGTGGTCCTTTATGTTGGGTCATTCAGATATAATGGCAATTGATGATATTTGGAAAGTACTTTTTTAGAAGGTCATTCAAATAAAATTAGATAGTTTTGTAAAGGATTTGTAAAGAATTTTAGTAAAGGAAGAAATGTAAAAATATTGTTACTAAAAAAATTAAAACTTTAAATTTCCCCCTTACAAAGTACGTAACAAAATAACCCCCTTAAGTTTACCCGACTACTACGGAGGGCATGCAATCTTGGAACCTTAAATAAATAAAAACAGTGTTTCCATCAAAAAAATCATTATTGAATCGGTCTTGGAATACGGGTATTATAATGTCGGAAATATCATCCAAGATTCCGAGATTAATAGATCTCGAGATTTCGAGATTAATGCCATATTACGGAGGGTTATGATTTTACCAGTATATGTTCCCGTGTATTTCCTAAGCTACAAATCATATTTTGACTTATGAGATGACGTTAGCTTCGTCTTAGTGGTCCGGTTGTCATAGGCTATGTGACGTTATACTTATGTTATACACATTAAATCCAACATGGCGGATAAAAATTGCATATTATTCTAAGCAATAAAAAATTTTTTTACACCGTAGCCTATGGACGCTTGTAACACCAGGGGTATCACTTGCGCGTTGCCGACCCTTCAAAAATCCAATAACTTCTTTCTTGAGGAACACCATACTGTAGTCTTTAGAGAAAACCTTAGCAGTGAGCTCATTCCACAACCCAAGCGTTCGCGGTAGGAAGTTTCTCTGAAACCGCACTGTACGCGACCATTTCGGTTCTAAAGTGTGAGAATGAATTCACTGCCGATGGCGAGCGGTGCGATGGTAGAAAGTAGCCGTGGACATCATTTCGAACAATTCCTCAGAACACATTACATTGTACAAGCGGTAAAACACACTGCGGGAGGCAAAGTCTCTCCTCAGACTTAAGGGTTCGATACGGCAAGTGAGTTTGGGATCGTTGACAATGTCAAAAGGGCCAAGCTGGTATCCGGGTGCACCCACCCAGAGATGGGAGCAGAACTCCATATGGGGCCGAACTTGCGACTTGTAAAGCAGCAACCTCTGCCCCGACGTGAAGTTCGCTTCGCTCTGTTGAGTACACCTAGTGTTTTGGACGCCAGCTTCACCTTGTCTTGCAAATGACCTCGGAACTGAACATCGCTGGTGATGTCAATACCAAGGATCCTAATGGAGATGGAGATGGAGAGGGGAGTGTTCTGGAATTGTGGGACTACAGTGAATGGGGTTTTCTTAGCGGTGAATGCGCAGACTTGTGTCTTTGTAGGGTTGAATCGGACCAAATTTACCCGTCCCCAGGCAGAGACCTTGAATGGCAAGAAAAATAAGGGAAAGATTTTTTTCAGCGGCCGCTCCATCCACGTTCAATGTGAACTTTTGCAACGTTAGGGGTATTCACGCAAATCTTAACGCAGTCCACCTCCATCTGGAGACTGCGCAGCCGACCATTCTTTTCCTAACGGAGACGCAGATATCCAGCCCAGCCGATACATCATACCTTCATTATCCCGGCTACAAACACGAGACACAATTTTTTGAGTCGTGCCGGTGTATGTATGTTCGTCCGGGAGAATATCTGCTGTCGCCGCCTTCATAGCTTTGAAGACAAGGACCTGTCGCTATTGTAGGTGCGCGTAGATTACGGCGGCCGCACTCGTATCTATGCGTGCCTATACAGGTCTAATAGCGGTGACACGGACGTAACTTGACTCTTCTCGCACCTGAGTTTGACGACTGACACTGGTCTCGATTTGAGACATAAGAGACATAAGCCAGAGCAAAATTCCAATTCATCGGCATAATAGGTGCCAGTCATCGTTACCACCACTGCGAAAGACCGATGCTGACTTGGCCCATAGTGCTATAGAGAAAGACGATCTACTGGGCAGTCTCTTTGCCTCAAACTCGAAAAGGCGCTGTACCACCTACTATACCGTGGTGCGGTAAGACCATGCCGGAAATCTCCATAACACAGAGGGAGGTCCGGCGGGCGTTGCTTTCTCTAGACGTTCATAAGTAGAGTGGGTCAGACGGTATACCAGCAGTGGTGCTTAAGCAGTGTGCTCTTGAGTTATACCCTGTACTCACGCGCCTCTTCGCGCTTTCCTTCCACACTAGGCAATTTCCGTCTTCATGGTAGACTGCGAATGTGCACGCGGTGCCCAAAAAAGGCGATAGATCTATCGAGTTACAGGCCTATCGTTATTACCTCTCTCCTCTCCAAAGTGATGGAGCGTGTGATCAACACACATCTTCTAAGATACCAGTGACAGACAGTCAGTGACCGTCAATATGGCTTTCGCCACGGTCGCTCGACTGGTGACCTTCTAGTGTATCTAATACACCGATGGGCACTAGTCATTGAGAGTCAGGGAGAGGCATTGGCATATGGCCTGCACATAGCGAAGGCGTTCGATCGGGTCTGGCACTGGGGTGGCTAGCTTTTTGACCGGCAGACGCATACGAAGCGTAGTTGACGGTATTTGCTCTCATAGCATGGACATTAATGCTGGTGTCCCGCAAGGCTCTGTGCTGTCTCCTACGCTGCTTCTACAGCATATCAATGACATGTTGGACATCAACATCATGCATTGCTATGCAGATGACAGTACTGGAGACGCTTATTACACGGGTCGTGCAAACATCCCTCGTTCCGTTGTGGAGGAAAATCGCGGAGAACTTATGTCTCAAATCGCGACCAGTGTGGTTTTTGGCAAAGATAATGCTCTAGAACTTTGTCAGTCGTCAAACTCAGGTGCGAGAAGAGTCAAGTTACGTCCGTGGCACCGCTATTAGACCTGTATAGGCACGCATAGATACAAGTTCGGCCGCCGTAATCTACGCGCACCCACAATAGCGACAGGTCCTTGTCTTCAAGGCTATGAAGGCGGCGACAGCAGATATCCTCCCGGACGCACATACATACACCGGCACGACTCACAAAATTGTGTCTAGAGTTTGTAGCCGGGATAATGAAGGTATGATGTATCAGCTGGGCATATCTGCGTCTCCGTTAAGAAAAGAATGGTCGGCTGCGCAGTCTCCAGATGGAGGTGGACTGCGTTAAGATTTGCGTGAATACCCCTAACGTTGCAAAAGTCCACATTAAACGTGGATGGAGCTGCCGCTGAAAAAAATCTTTCCCTTATTTTTCTTGCCATTTTGTTTTAAAAAAAAAGTTACTTAGACTAAATATGAGGATTCACTGCACAGACAGCTTAGAGGACAAAAGGTGCGGTACTAGAACTGTCAAAGCTCGGTACAGATAATGCGGTTGCTGGCACGGTGGGCGGAAGGGCCCCCTGATCCCCCTCTGTTGTAGTAGCCGGGTCCACTCCGCTCTCCTTCTCCGGCACGACTACTACTTCAGAGACTTTACACAGGTTGGCGGATCATTGTATTTGTTTGCCGCCTTTTGCCGCGCTCTAAACTACCTACTGCAGGTATTTTAACTTCACTTCTATCAGCACGATAGAGGCAAACAAGTAACCTTTCAAATGGTTTAGTAAAATGGCTAATATTCAGTTTTTTCTAATGTAAGTAGAATATTCAGTATGAAAATATTATTGCCTCAAGACTCAAGTACTTTACTTATAAGTGAGAAACATTGCGGGGTAGCTACTTTTATCTATGTACAAAAATACGTGTTTTGAGTAACAGCGTGTAATCTTTATTGTGTTGTAATGTAGAACTTCCAACAAGTAAAAGCTTTTACTACATTATAACAAAACATAACTTTTTCGGACAAAATATATTTATCCAGCTTCTTCTCTTGTCATGTTTTTTGTAAGATAGTGTTGTTGGCTTCAAAACCAGGCTCTATACGGTTCCAATAAAGAAATGTAACCAAACATGAAAATTATTTTTACTAGCTGTAACAGCTTTATATGTAGAGAAATCTATTCCTGTGGTACCTCTATCAGGTAGTAATAATAAATCCAGAATCCAATGATTAGAGACAAATGAGAAGACAATGTTTTTTTCAATACTGTATTTAATATGAACATAATAAAAGAAATACCGCCATAATTAAGTTAGTATTGATTTGTGTTTTTACGCAAAATTTGGATATATCTACTATTTGTAAAGTGGTGATATTTATCACCTCATTGTTGACTATAAGGAATAAAATACCACATAATTAGATTGAAATTTATTTATAAATAACCTGAAATTACGCTAGACAAAAACGTATAATCGTAATAATATATGCATTGTCTCTAAACTAAAAGATTTTTCATACAGATGAATTATAAAGTTTTTTATTCGGCCTAGCATTCTTTAATAAAAAGCTCCCAACAGCTTTTATTTGAATTCACTAAGCTTGAAGCCGTTTCAGCATTTGAATAGTTAAAGGGAGCCTTTTCAGTTACTTTTTTGCTGGCGACAGTAGTTTTCTCCATATGTTGTTACTTTGTTTCATTTTATGTGGCTGGACTGAAATCTTTGACCTTCATTTTTTAGAGTTGTGAAATTAACTTGTAAAATAATAATATATTTTTTCGTCAAGGGCTTTCAATTGATACCAAACACTATATTATTATTTATTAATTGCGCAGAGTATAATGCAAGCTATATCCATCATGTTAGATTAAAATGACGTCATTGCCTATGTTACCCGGACAAAGTATAAGAACGAATCGATTGATATCTTATTTATCGAAATCTGCTCAGTAGTTAAGGCTCTACGGTGGAACATTGTGACGATACCAATATTTTTCCCTTAACATTTTGTAATGCAATGTTTTTTATCAAGTTTTAGCGCGAAGATTTACATTAGTAAACAATTCTCAATAAACTTACTACCTAAAGCAAAATGCATCTTTAAATTAGAATGGCGCGTTTAAATATATTTTCATGGACATTAATGCTGGTGTCCCGCAAGGCTCTGTGCTGTCTCCTACGCTGTTTCTACTGCACATCAATGATATGTTGGACATCAACAACATACATTGCTATGCAGACGACAGTACTAGAGACGCTTATTACACGGGCCGTGCAAGAATCCCTCGTTTTGTTGTGGAGGAAAAACGTGAAGAACTTGTGTCTCAAATCGAGATCGGACTGTCCAAGGTCTCAGACTGGGGACGGGAAAACTTAGTCCGATTCAACCCTTCAAAGACACAAATCTGCGCGTTCACCGCTAAGAAAACCCCATTCACTGTAGTCCCACAATTCCAGAACACTCCCCTCTCCATCTCCAAGAGCATTGGGATCCTTGGTGTTCACATCTCCAGCGATGTTCAGTTCCGAGATCACTTGCTAGACAAGGTTAAGCTGGCGTCCAAAAACCTTGGTGTACTCAACAGAGCGAAGCAGTACTCACGTCGGGGCAAAGGTTGCTGCTTTACAAGTCCGGCCCCATATGGAGTACTGCTGCCATCTCTGGGCGGGTGCACCCGGATACCAGCTTGGCCCTTTTGACTCGATCCCAAACTCACTTGCGGTATTGAGCCCCTAAGTCTGAGGAGAGACTTTGCCTTCCTGTGTGTGTTCTACCGCTTGTACAATGGGTTGTGTTCTGAGGAATTGTTCGAAATGATGCCCACGGCTACTTTCTACCATCGCACCGCTCGCCATCGGCAGGGAATTCATTCTCACAGCTTAGAACCGAAATGGTCGCGTACAGTGCGGTTTCAGAGAAACTTCCTCCCGCGAACGCTTAGGTTGTGGAATGAGCTCCCTGCCAAGGTTTTCTCTAAGGACTACAGTATGGGGTTCTTCAAAAAAGAAGTTATTAGATTTCTGAAGGGTCGGCAACGCGCGAGTGATGCCCTTGGTGTTGCAAGCGTCCATAGGCTACGGTGACCGCTTACCATCAGGCGGACCGTAGGTTTGTTTGCCATCTTAGTGGTATAAAAAAAAAAAATATACAAGTTTAGTAATTTTATACATTAGCTGAGAAATTATGATTTATTTTATGAAAGGTTTGAAGTTAACAAAAAGTGAATACCGATGACTCAATTGTAAAATATTACATTATAAACTTACGAATCATAAACATCAACACAAGATAATTGTTAAATGTAGGTAGTAATCTAACTCCCGATTTATGGATTCGGACCTTGGACAAAATGAGGTTGCGTAAGTTTTGAACCAGTGGCGCGAGTATGGATGCTTTAAAACTTACTGTGATTCATTGGAGGACGTTTTAAGACAATCACTGATTGGTGGTTAAGTGATATAGAAATGGAAGCACGTTTCATATGCTCTTTAAGGTAGTTTAATAACTTTTACTCAAATAAAATTTTATTCAGGAAATTAAACGTAGGATAAATCGGAGACCCTCTAGATAGGAGTTGTTTTGTTATCCGCGGTTTTTTTTTCTTATTAATTTTATTGCCTTAGATAAATAGTGATGCTACTGTTATTGGGAATCCTATAATGTTGAGTATAACCGCGTAAGTTTAAGTTGCTTAGAACTTTTATAATATTGAAAGTGAGTCGTTTAACAACTATTAGGGTAGCCTCGTACAATAAATATTCTAACAATGATAAAGGGTAGTTGTTTTGGTTTTCACGTATTCCGTATAATGGTATGACATGTTAGTTTATTTAAACTAACCCTGGGTTTGTTAAAACTTTACGAACATTTAGAACATAATATTAATATTCTATAAGTTTAGGATAATTAGGCCGTTTTATCTAGACCGTTCATATTAAACTAGGACTCTATAATAGTAACCCAACCAACATAACTAGAATTATACTTAAAAGATATTCTTATTTCTTTGTTAAAATTAATTAAGGCCGGACATCCGTCCAGAATAAAAAAAAATAGGATGGGAGGGTTGAAATGTGGGGTGAGAAAGTTGCTAGAGAGGGGTTAGTGGTGATAAAAGTGCGTGGTCCTATACATATAGAACATTCAATTGCCGTTGTTTAAATTGTCGAAAATTTCTACGATTGTGGGTCACTAGAAGCTAGGAACCACGTGGAGTTAAACTACAGCTAGATCGTGCCACCATGACTGGTTAGTAAATACTTTTATATTAGACTGTCACGACAGTGAAAATATTGTGTGTTCGTTGTGAAATTCTTTAGGTTGTGTTTTAGAAATATTTAAATTAATGTTAAAACATCCAAATGACGGGCTCGCTTTTGCCGGTTGTTTGAAATTAATGGTAGAAAGCAATCTCAATCACCTCAGTAGGAAGGTATATATTAACGGACCTTGTTTCTAGGACATTTTCAGCTAGGTATATCTATAGATAAATCTTCTATAAAAGTAGAAGTGGGAACAAAGATTATACCAGCCATAATAATTATATAGCTCACTAAAGAACTAGGTCTGCCAAGAGATACAGTAATTAATATGTGTAATCCATGTCCATCCTTAGCGGCGTTAGTAGGGTTTTAATATTTTGGCTGGTTAGCTAGTGTAGGTGAGCGCTGATGATCATCGTTAGGGGGCGCCCCTTAAACCTACTTTCAGGTCGTAAGTCCTGAACGCTTAGCTACCTGGTTCCCGCTCTACAAAACGTATGGATTTTACTTTTAAATGTGGAAGTAGCATCAATTAGGGTTCCTTTGTGTAGGGATGACGGAAAATCAGATAACTCCTTTGTACCTGTGCCCTTTAGTTCTGATATTCGAGTATTTGCTTTGTTTAGGCGTTTTTGTACAGACTTAAGAAATGGTAAAAATTCAAAGTGGACAATATTTATGATCGTAGATTTAGCTATATTTATTTCTTGATTATTTTCTTTTACGCTTATTTGTATACTATTGTTTGCTTTATTACTCTGACGTATTTATAAAACAACTGGGTTTACTACTTATTTAACACAACGGTTTTCGGGTCCTACCACTTTTGACGATCACGCTTGGCCAAATAAAATAATTAACTATCAATATGATTTATTAGATTCTTTCGATTTCTCTCGTTGAGTGATATCGGCTGCGTAGTTTCTTAGAATATTTTATTGTCTCATTATATTAATATTTTTGATATAATAGGGGTAAATAAGGGGGACGTTACAACATACGTAATTATAAACATACATACCTATATAAACTGGTAAAATCATAACCCTCCCTTTAGGCTTTATGCCATAGTCAATTGAAAATAATAAAAAATCGGCCAAGTGTAAGTCGGACTCGCGCACGTTAGGTTCCGTACTATTATATATTAAAACGGCAAAAAAATCACGTAAAAATCCCCTTTAAATAGTTATTTAATTTAAATTTAATTATTTATTTTTAAAGTGAATATATAAGTAAATATTCTGTGAATATTTCAAGCGTCTACCTGGTGCCGTTATCAATATCGAGCAAAAACGAGCAGTAAAATAACGTTTGTTGTATGGGAGCCTCTTAGATATTGATTTTATTCTGTTTTTTAGTATTTGTCATTATAGCGTCAACAGAAGTACATCTTCTGTGTAAATTTTAACTATCACGGTTCATGACATACAGCCTGGTGACAGACGAATAGACGGACTGCGGAGTCTTAGTAATAGGGTCCCGTTTTTTACCCTTTGGGTACGGAACCCTAAAACCGGAAACAGGTGCATTATAATATAGGTGTAAATTGAAACACAGTCTGTAATATGTCCTTAATGTAAATAGATGGCATGTTGTAATTTGACTTGGCTTTAATTCATGGAGAAAACACCTGAGCACAATTTAGAGGTGCAATACCAACCTAACATTTACAGATGTCGGACTTGATTTATGGCCTCTTATTAAACCCTTGGCGTAGTGGTTGTGTGTTTCCCTTAGACCCATAAGATCGTAGTAAGACTCATATTAAACTGTCCCGTTAAGTTTCATTGTTTATTTTATATATGGTAATAAATAATAGTAAATGATGTATTATGTAAATTAAACATACACCATTTAAAAAACTAACTTCAAGCGCAGATATTTTTTATGGAAAAAATTACAACACCCTTATAAACGTACGTTTTAGTAAAAATATACATTAAGGTCATTCATCATTTGTCGATTAGTATTAGTACCCTACATGATGATAATCCCTAATTTTTTTTTTGATTTTTGAAAAATAAAGGAAAAGCGAAAATTTAGACTTACCTTATCAAGTGAGCTAGTTAAAAAATTAATACATCTGGGACCTAGAATTTGTTACGAAAAGTTTAGGTCTCGCCTCCAGACTTTTCGCAATAAATTTCCTTGTCATTGTATGTCAGTAGCGGAAATGGACTTTGAAAGTAAATTGAAGAGTTTTAAAGACTCGCTTCAGATCAAGATCAAGCCAGAGCCGACTGTCTGTACGTACTTTCTGCTTATCTCAGATCGTATTGTTAGAAACTGCTGATATTTTGGGACTATTAGCGTAGGCGTGCCCTTCCGTTTTTTGACTCGGTCAATCAAAGAATCGGGGAGCTATGCCTGCTGTTTTATACGAGACCGCAAGCACTGTCCAATTAGTAATCGGCCGATAGTTCATACAATTCAAGACACTCATCGATCGGCTGATTAAAAAACTCGAAACTGCGCGCCTTCGCTTAGTCTCGGTCTCAACTATTAATATTATAATTTGTATATGTTATTTGTTATATTGATTATATATTATTTCATATTAACTTTTGCCAGTGGCTCCGCCTGCGCTAAATTCGGTTATCGGCGTGGGATTACTACGGCAACTGCCTATAATAATAAAGATGTTTGCTATAGAATAAGCTATAGTTCGTCCTCGTGTATTCCGGTTATTGTTAATCCTGTTCTGAATTATCTGGGATGCCAATGGGAAATATCCTAACCGTCTCTACCGCCTCTTAAATTTCAGCTTAATTCTATGTTCCGTTGTGACGTGAAGGGACGACAAACAAACAATATAGTATATAATAGGAATTGATCAGCTGTAGGCTTCCAGACTTACAAGGTAGCTGTTATTAAAACTAAAGCAAAGCTGCTAGGTTTAAGTACTTCTTTGGTATACATATACTGTTCGGGGCGTTGATTGGAAGAAATCTCTTTTAGGGATTAGTCCGCCTTTGTATGACAGTTGTATTTTACTTTATTTAATTTAAGTTTATTTAAAATATCAATAATATTAAGTAACAAAACTAAATTAATCTTAACTAAAACCCTAAAAAAAACATAATTACAATATAATACCCCAGACTCATAAAAAGAATAATTCATTTTTCTATACTGAATTTATGTATTTTTGAACATGATAGACATGAAGTAGACGCTTGTAAGAAAAAATAAGTGGATGCTTTACCGGCAGTATTAACTATAGTTATTTCGTAAACTTTTCAACCACTGTTGAGTCAAGACGGAAAGAGTTGAGATAGTCAGAAAATAAACGAGGGGTGTTATGTTGGTTCGTTTGAAATATAAAAAGAAACTTACAAATTCCTATAAATCATATCCTTTTGTATAGAAGAGCGGAAAGTTAGGAATTCTACTTTGTAAGTGTCATTGTAACGCTCAGTCAATGGCGTGTCAGCTCCGGGATAAAATATAAAGGGCTTTTATTTGAGATTTTTGGTAAAAGCTCGCCTCAAGACATATGTATTTTACAAAAAATTTTGTTCAAAAGGTTTAAGCTAGATGAAAATGAAGATTATGTTTAGTTTTACCAGCTTTTTCCATGGGATTTACTCGCTCTAAATTACTACCACACTCTTTAGTGAACTCTTCTCTTTAAAAACGGAAAAGTGAAAAAACTAGTGAACAATCCGTTAAAGAGTTAGCAAAGTACTTTAGCTCAGTGTATAGTCAAAAGCGGCCAGAGTAAAATGTCTTTACAGCAATCGCGTACATAGTGCGGAAAGGGGGCAGCTAGTGTCAATATAATCATATTAGACAGGGATGATGTACTTCGAGCCCTCCAATAACTGCGGCCAAAAAATCAGCAGGACCAGACGGCATTCCACCCTACCTGTGTAAAGATTGCAGTTCAGTACTAGTTGAGCCCCTGCTTACGACTACAACAAATGTCTGAGGAATGCAGTATTTACAGAGAGATGTAGATTATCTCGGGTGGTTCCGATACCGAAAAATAACCTGAAAAGAACTATCCCGACTACAGACCTGTTGCGGTATTGTTAACGGCGGCACAGATTATATAATACTATACTAGACTAGACTAGATGGCGGCAAAAGTGTTAGAGTCCGCTGTTCATAAGAGTATTTTTAGTCAAATTAGTACACAACTTACGGAAATGCAGCATGGGTTTAGGATATAGTGTCAACAGAAGACAGCGGAGGGCAGATGGATGCCGCCTACTTCGATGTAAAAAAATTTTTAATGTTAGTAAGTCTTGGTTTTACTCCGCAGCTGTTACACTTATTTGCCAGGCACAGACAGACAGAAGCCTGTATGTAGACTACAAGGAATACAAGTCAGACCCGCATTTTACTTGGTCGGGCGTGAACCAGGGCAGTAACCTTAGGCCTTTGGAGTTTTTAATAATTGTTAATAACCTACTAAAAGTGGTTAGAAGTGCAAAATTCTTGTTATTTGCGGACGACCTGCAGCTTGTACATGGACATTAAAAGTGCGAATGAGTGATACAAAGGGACATCGATAGAGAAGCAAACTGGTGTCAAAAAAACTGTCTACAATTAAATATCGCAAAGTGCGCATTGATAACATTTACACGCAAACATAACCCGATCATGGGCCACGATTATATTACTGGATTGCCAGATTGCCAATAGTAAGGGTTACTGAAGCTTAAGATTTAGGGGTACTCCTTAACAGTATGATACTTCGTATGACTCATGGCTTCACAAACTTTATAGCAATAATCAGTTTATACAATGCTCTAGTAGAAGCCAACTGAAATGTAATGCAATCATATGAGCTCCACATGAAACGAGTATACAATGATGTTAGAAAAGGTCCAAATTAAATTTATAAGATAAGAAGAGAAGAGAAAAAAATATGGCGTGTATCCTATGTATCTATTGATTACTACCACGGCAAGCACGCACTAATCTAATGAAACCGGCACCACTGTCACGTGTTTTAAGAACTCTTTATTAAATTGCTAGAGAAATAGATTTGTTCTTTTGTGCTTTGAGTGATTTCACAAGAATTGCACTGTTAGTAATATGTTACAAAAAGTTGTAAGAATTATAATATTACAGATGCATACAGATCAATTATAATTTATAAATATAATAGTTAAAACTGGCAGAAGTTTCCTTCGGCAGCTTTAGCAAGCGACCCGAAAGCACGACTCCAAGAGGGATAGCTCGCTAGTCGCCCACCTATATTTCCGACGTCTGCCGATACTTGGGCTAGCACGGTCAACTATGGTCTAAGCCTCTAAGGAGAGGCCTGTATCTCTGTAGCAGGGAATAACGGCTAAATAAAACAATTGCAAATGCGATAAATAAAGAACATTCCTTTTTTTAAAGTTGGTTAAAATAAGAAAGTATCATCAATCCGCTGAATAAAGCCAAATCCCAAGGAATAAAGCAGTAATGAAGATCTTTCAAGATAATGAACAGTTTATTATTACTAAGTACGGCTCATTTGAATACAGACCTTTTATAAAACTTTTTCATTTGACCTCGCGTTGGTGGTTGGATATAAAGCCCCGACTCGGCTTTTCTTTGACTTCGTCGAGCCAAAAGCCTTTTCAGCTCTGAAAAGATAAAAGTTAGTTTTTGCTAGCGACTTATATTTTCTGAATGTAAATAAAAATACAGTTACTTTTATTTAGTTTTGTGGGAAGTAGTCCAATAAAAAAGTGTAAGTACCTTATTTTTTACCATTTCTGCTCGAAACTCGAATGTACTCTTTATTTTCTTTAACAATTAGTTTGGAATAGCATCTCTTTTTTCAAGGGTTATATTTAATTTAAATTTAGAATCAGCGGCTAACAATAATTAGTTTGCGTTCCACAACACAGTTGGAAGAAAGTGATAATCACTCTAGGCTTGTCCATAACGCTATGAGAATGTTAACTGAAAAGTCAACTGTACCTACAAGGCGATATACCTACTCGAGAGAGAGAGAAGTGATTTAGAACAAAATAATGACTGGCAAGTTTGATTAAAGAAAACGAAAATGTCTTTTACTAAAAAATGCTATAAACAGTTCGAATAACATTTGAAAAAAGGATATGGGAAGGCTTGCTGATAAAAAATAAAAAAAAATCACTTTTCAGGACAGATAAGGTGACAGTAATTTCCTGATAGAAGATTTTCTTTGCATGGCTTTTTATAAAGCACGCACTCGCGCAAAAATAGTAACCTCAATATATTATAAGCCAATGAGTAACCTACAAGATTTTTTCTCTTTTTGAAATATCGCAGTGGCCAGCCCTGGTGCCACAGACGCGATGGGCGGTGGATTAAAAAGAAATAAAGGCAGAAACGCGGGAATTCATAAGCTTTTCATCTTATGTAATTTGAATTTATTGTAATAATGGCCTATATATGAATAACATAACATTTAACATGAAATTATCTTTGACATTTTTCATTATATTATTTTACTTTTAGTAAAACATTATTATATTATATCTCTGTTTTCTCTTCAAAAAAAAGTAAGAATCTTTTTCTGTTAAAAGTAAGATATAACGAGGGTTTTTGGCGCGCATCTTAAGAAGGAGTGGTGTTTTTTTCTGTTTAATTTTTCTAAATTCATTTAGTGTGCTTCGATGTATATATTTTAGGAGTGTTTAACGGAAACGTGTTAAGAATTGTGCAGCGAAGGCTCATGCATAGCGAATTATGAAGAAATAAGCAGGACATGACGCGCAAATTCTGAAGGATGCACACCAAATCTCCCGCCCTTTAAGATAAAACTTGTATATGGCGCTTCGCCAAACTTAAATATAAGCACTTAACAATATTTACACATGACTATGGAGAAATGATATGCTATAATGCGAAATCTGGTCTCCACATCGAAGAAGGAAGGAAGATATAACGATTTGTGGCGGTCTGGAAATGAGTTTTTTTGTTTTCTTTGGTTTCCTCGTAGGCGTGATAAAAAGTAGTGTTTAACTCAGGCGTAAGTGATCAATATATACAACTGTCAGCACCCTCGCTCGCTTCCTTGTCCGTGTGCCTATATATAACTGATGAGTGATGATTAATATCCCATATTTAACAATCTAATATTATTAACATTTATAAAAAAACGTTTGCTATATAAATGGATGACCTTGTTTGTAGTACCTATTGTGTTTATTTATTTTTTGTGATTGCAGCTTGTTTGGTGCACTAAATTTTGTTATACAAGCTATATATTCTTTATAACATTTGAAATATATAATTTAATACAAAACTGGCACATTGCAGACCTAGATCTTTATTACTAGAACATGGTGTCGAAAATAAGTGAGAAATTCGTTTGTATGACGCACGCTGAGAGGCGCTCCGAAACGTATTCTCTTAAGAAGGCAGTGACTAGTGGCTAAATGCATATCAAAGTCGGGACAGCTACTTTGCCACCACCACTTTAGTACTACGTACAGGTGTAAAGCTCATCGCTTATAGAAGCAAATACTAACTGCTTTCGGTACAGTGTATTTGGAGTAAAGTGGCTTTATATGTCTCATAAGTCGTAAATCGCTAGCTTTAAAGTGCACACATGCACACACTTTTTAAAAGGTTTTTTTATAGAGTGCAATTGTTACGTTAATTAACAGAAAGTAATACTTACGTTGTGTATGTAAATGCTATAAATCATTAGACAATGTCATTTACATTATTATGAGATATATTTGTTATTTACTTCTTAAGTAATTTATATCAAAATGACATGAAATTTTTTTTTGTATGGAATTACCGTTATTTCCGTTTTGTAGTTTATTATTTTAAAATTTTTGCTACAATTGTGATAAGCTATTCTAATTATTTAACCAACTTTCATTACAAGCAAATGCAAAACACGCTTTAAAAATTTGCACAATGGTTGAAAAAATGGTCACTTTATGACATTAAATACAATAAATAAAAATATTTTTTTAAAGTAATGCACTAGACAAAAGCAAGTTTTGTAACATATATTTTTTTCAGTCCTGTAGATTAGCCACAAAATTTGCACAAAACGGCGTATTTTCGCTGCCTAGCCTAATATCGCAGTCTTAAATAAGATTATAAAAGATTTAGTGAAATTAATTGATAACAGCAAATATCAGTTCACTCATCCCTTTTTATAAAAATAATTTTGTGCTCCACTAAAATGTTTCTGATTTTAAATTATATTATATATTTAAAGAAGTATATAAAAAAGCTTCTCAGAAACATTCTCTCTTAAAGTACAAGTTCGTAGCCACAGGCAGCACGATACTACTGGTTTCTTTGTTTTCTTAAAGTACAAGTTCGTAGTCACAGGCAGCACGATACTACTGGTTTCTATGTTTTCTTAAAGTACAAGTTCGTAGCCACAGGCAGTACGATACTACTGGTTTCTTTGTTTTCTTAAAGTACAAGTTCGTAGCCACAGGCAGCACGATACTACTGGTTTCTATGTTTTCTTAAAGTACAAGTTCGTAGCCACAGGCAGCACGATACTACTGGTTTCTATGTTTTCTTAAAGTACAAGTTCGTAGCCACAGGCAGGACGATACTACTGGTTTCTTTGTTTTCTTAAAGTACAAGTTCGTAGCCACAGGCAGCACGATACTACTGGTTTCTATGTTTTCTTAAAGTACAATTTCATAGAAATACATAGAAACCAGTAGTATCGTGCTGCTTGTAGTCGGCTACGAACTTGTACCTTAATTTTTGAAAACTGTCATTGACTCGGCTAATCGAGAAGTATAATAAATAAAAAAATATTTTTGGACATTACACACATCGTCGTCTGGCCCCAAAGTAAGCAAAGCTTGTTTTATGGATAACAATATTACTTTTTTTTTGTAAATAAATACATATCATACATAAATACACTCAGACTCAAGACAAACACAAATGTTTATTTCATAAATGTTTGTCCAGTGCGGGAATTGAACTCACATCTTCTGCACAGCAGCCGGCCACACTACCAACTAGGCTGCCTGATCCTTAAAATATGTTCTCATAAATCAATCCTCATAAATTTTAGACAAAAGCACCACTTGTTTATAATTGCGAGAAGTTAAGGGTTTCTACTTTGCAAGTATCATTGTGACGCTCAACCTGAGACGTGTCTGGCGCAGAGATACAATAGGATGCCCTTTTGTTAGCGTTTTTAAGCTTTAAGCTTGCTTCTAAAGACAAGATTACGCACGAGTTTACAATAAGAACTTGTCAAAATAAATGTCATTTTTATTAACTTATTACTAATAGAATAAAGCTGAAGAGCTTGTTTGTTCGTTTGGACGCTCTAATCACTAAAACTGCAAGTCAGATTTTATAAATGTTTTTTTCATAAGGATTCTTGAGGATGGTTAACATCGACTCTTAGAAGTTGATCAAAAAGAAAAAAGTCAGGAAGAAAGTAGAGCAAAAACGAACTAATTGTGCGGGCGAGCAATTGCACTAAAGCAAAGTAAAGGGTAGAACAACGTCTGCCAGGCCAGCTACTTTTATATACTGAGCAAGAACATAAACTTTAATCTCTCGATATTTTTTCCTCTAAGAGGTTAGGACAGTTAATTTGCAATTATTTTTTTAAATAAGAAACTTCTGGATTAACAAAAAACAACTAACTTTTGATTAATCTATTTCTAGTTCCCGTACATATATAAAAAAGTCATTCAGTATAAGTTAATTTGTCCCCTATGCGCATCATAACAGCTAAAATACACTAGAACGCTCGGCGGAATGAAATCTCGACGCGCCCCGCTAGGATGGCTATAGTACGTGAATTGACGACGATAGCGACGCGCGGAATTACAGCTATGCTAAGAATTCACGCCTAAGGTAGGTACGCATTCATGCCTAAGCTTAGGGGTGCGTCACGTCTGGAATAGAACCTAGTTAAATAAATAACCTACTATTACAGTAGAGTTAGGTAGGTCCTACTTTGGGAAACTACATATTTTTGTCCAAAATACCTCAGTGCCTAAAGACGAAAGTCTACAATTAGTGTGTGTTGCCATTGATGATTTATAAACGTCCTCGAGTGAGCGGATCAGAAAGCTCAGCGTGGGACAGCCTCCTACCAGGTGGTCACACTACCTGTTTAGAGCCGCAGGAAGCCGATGGGCGCGGGCGGTTCAGGATCGGCCGTTGTACAGACATATAAGGGAGACCTACGTTCAGCAATGGACGTCTTCCGGCTGAAACGAATAATCGAAATAAAAAAATAGTTCGGTAGCAAGTACCGCACAAGGAACTTATGTTGAGAATATTTTTTTTATATTTAAGAATTTTTTATACACGAAGATTATTATTGCCTCATTGCGAGAGGCGAAGGCTTTAATGACTCGAGTTTGTAATTTCATTATCGCCCGTGTTATACACAATGTTTTTCATCACATTTGCGAGTAAATAAATAAAATATGAGCCAGAAAAACATACATATTAAAAATCTCGTAATTACTTACCTTCGATTTTTTACTCACATACATCTGACTTCCTTTTCAAAAATGCTCTTAATTCTATATACCTACTTTTCAATATAGATGGAATTTTTGGACTTGAGAACGCTTTTCAACATAGAGTAAATTGCCCATAGGAAAGACGGTTTGTATTTTTCGGCAATTTCCCAATATTAAGCAAATAGGGCATTCTCTGAAAAAGAAATCGTTTTCTTCCTGTTTCTTCTGGTGTGCGTAACCCGGCATATGCGGTTAAGTACCTACTTGTCTTTAGGCTTCGGTTGTAACAGGTTCATTATATTTCTTGAGCCCCATTAACAGTATCTGGTGGTGTCGTATTTATAATCTGGCGACAAAGACAGTTTTAATTTGTAAATAAAGAAACTCAGCAAAATGGGTGAGTCAATGTTTTGATCAAATTGACTGACGCTATTATGAGGAATACTTCAATTTTTAGTTTGAAATATGTGTTATATGACATGTCGAAAGTAAGTTTAAAGTAAATTGCAATTCATATAATTTAAAATATTTTTTTGTTATTTTGATTTAACATCATTTGAGGTTACTTCAAGTCTCTGTTTCAATCAGTCTCAACTTACGTACCGAAAAATATTTTCACAATTTTAACATTGAAATATTGCTTTTTCGCCACAAAGTTATGAAAAGTAATCTGATACTTTGTTGATTAATTGACAAAGGGTGGCGTTAGGAAATGCTGAACTGGAATTATAACTTTTCTGGGCCAAATGAAAAACAGATTATTTTTAATGTTTTAAAAAATTCAGAAATTCAAAGATTTTCGGTTGGAACGGACTATTCGTCTGTTTATATTGGCAGTTATTTTCAGGGTTCCATTTCTCAAACGAAATATTCGCCAGTATAATTTTACCATCGGTCGCCAGTCTTAAAGTTATTGATTTTATATCAATCACACTTACTCATAAACAGTGTCATACATGTGCGGGCAAACCGGGTGCTAAGACCTTAATTACTCCCACAGGAATTTTCTTTGTAAGTTTTACTTTTTAATGCAAAGCCCGCGTTCATAGAACTCACGGGCGGTAATGACGCGCCTATGCTATTAAGTATGTGTGAAAGCTTCTGTTCAAATTATAAACTACGCGAACACTACAGGTGAGCAATTACAAGTTTTAACTCTCAGCCAAAATTTTAATTCATAAATTCTCTAGATAACTACTACTAGTTATCGTTGTTTTCTCCACTTTTGTTCCCGCCATTTCAATTGAGTTTTGGTGAGTTTAATTATGTATTCACCTTATATTTTTCTTAATTTACTCGCAAATGTGATAAAAAACATTGTGTGTAACACGGGCGGTACGGAAATTGCTACGGCCTAAGGCTTCTTAATAGCCTCCTTTTACTATTATATTTAATGTACTCTAATAAAAAAATATAGATTTTATCATTATAAGACAAATGAAGCTTGGTAAAAATAACATGGGAGATATTTGAGTAGAATCGTTTTATTTATCTTACCTGTATATCAAAATATATAAAAAAAACCCGTAAAATGCGAGTCGGACTCACGCACTAAGAGTTCCGTACTACTACACAAATACTAAATCTTATGCATCAAAATTGACACAATTTTAACATAACATTTTTAACCAGACTTCTTATACTTTTTTTCTGCAATTATAGGTAGATAAGTAAGGAACTATTTTCTGTATATTTTTTTTTAATTTTTATTACGGAGAAAGGAGGAGATGGTCAATTTGCATCTATTTTCTGAAATAAAAATATATATTTGAGACACTCATAAGTTCTTTCTTTATTCTTTATTGTATACATACAGTTTACAGAATACATGGTAGAATATTTAATAAATAGCGTACAAAGGTATGCTCATCTCTAATGAGAGATTTCTTCCAACTTTTTATTTGATAACACCGTATAGTTTGCAATACCCCTAAAAGTGTCTCCCATATTCAAATTTAATTTATTTTTCTTACCCGTCTCGTATTTGTGTTGAATTTCAACTTAATTGGTCCAGGAGATTCGGAGCAAATAGGCTATGTGTGACTCTGACAGACAGACAGACAGACGAGTGATAGGATAATATTTTCATTTCGAAGTATGGAACCCTAAAAAGCAGCATGGGTTAAGTTATATATTATATTGCATAATAACATTGCTCTTTTGGTACCACTCTATCATCACGGATTGTTTGCAATAGGCCCGATATCGTAGTGGTCGACCGAACCCAACGCAGGGCAGTGCACGTCGATGACACCATTCCGCATGACGAGAGCCCTGTGAAGACCGAGAAGGAAAAGCTAAGCAAGTACCTTGACTTGGTTCATGAGGTGCCGCCTTGTGGGATGTTGATTCGACTAACATTGTCTCGATAGTCGTTTCGCGTGAACGGTCTGATAGCGAAGACCCTGGAGCAACACCTCAAGAGGCTCTCATTGGAGGTTTGGCTCAAGTGCCGAATCCAGAAGGCAGTGATCACACGGCACGCATTGTCCGGAGATCCTCAGCATGCAGCCCTGACCGCCGGATAGCTTGGGCCTTGGCCAGCTGTCGACAGCACTCAAGTTTTCATGTTTTTTATAATGTATATTTTTATATGTATTGTAAAAGACTTAAAAATTAAGAATTAAGAATTAACCAACATATTAGGTGACAGTGAAAATAATAATAATAATAATACATTGCGATGTAGTGACCGTTGACAGGGGCCTGACGCCACTCTCCTTGGCGAATGAGAAATGGTCCAAACCCGCGGTACTGAGCACCGAGAAACGCAGGGATGTATGGAAGAACAAGGAGCTGCACGGGAGGTTCTATCGCGCCTTAACAAGGCCTGATGTAGACCTACTCACTTCAGTGAACTGGCTACGTTTCGGAGACCTCTTTGGGGAAACCGAGGGTTTTGCCTGTTCGGCGAACGGCTTGATAGCGAAGAGTCTCGACCAACATCTCAAGAAGCTCTCGCTGGAAAGTTGGCTCAAGGGTAGGATGCAGAAGGCAGTGATCTTGGACACGGCACGTATTGTGAGGAGGTTCCTTAGTCTGCAGCCCTGACCACCGGTAGTTTGGGCCTTGCCTCGCTGCGGGCGGCACTCTAGTTTTTTATAATATATGTTTGTTTTTTTTTATATACTATATTGTAAAAGACTTTAAAATTAAGAATAAAAATGAATAAAGAGATAATAATAATTTATACTTATGTTTTATTACCATGAATATTAAAAATGTGTCCGTTAAAACTAAGTATGTTCACAATAATCTCTACAACTTTTAATATGACTTTCTCCTGTCAGCGTCAGACGTTGAGAGACTGATAAATGATAATCTAGCTCAGAGTTGCGCATTTTTTTCCCATAAATTTTTTGCTCCACGAAAAAAATAACTTTGCAGCATTACTCTTCTGAAATGAGAGATACTGAGATTTTCTCAGACGATTATTAAGGGCAACCTAACAACAAAAGAATAAAATTAAAATTAAAATACGTTCTGATAGATATAAAATAGTACTTTGTGTATCAAGGGTGCTAAGGCGAAATTCACTAACGAAAGGCTATATTTAGAAGCCTAAGGCCGAAGGCGAAATTTGCGAGTAAATAATTAAAAATATAAGTTGAACAATATAATTAAAAACTTACCAAAATACAATTGAAATGGCGGGGACTAAAGTAGAGAAAAAACGCTACCACCAGACTAGTTATCTAGAGAATTTATAAATTAAAATCTTTTTGAAGTTAGAACTTGTAATTGCTCGCTTGTATTGTGCGCGTAGTTCTTATTTTGAACAGACAGCTTTTAAACATACTAGATAGTATAGGCGCGTCATTACCGCCCATGAGTTCTATATTTATAGAGTTCCCGGGCGGTAATGACGCGCCTATTCTTGCATTTGCAGGCTTTGCTTGGAGAAAAGTAAGAAAGTGTGATGAACATATATAAACTTTATCTTGACTTGACTAAATCATATCACAGTCATTACTGTGTTTTTAAACATTGCAATAAGTATATGATTAAATGTTTTTTTTTGTTAATAATAATAAATAAGAACAATAAGAATAATAGAATAGATTTTTGAAGGGTCGGCAAGGTGCGAGTGATACCCCTGGTATTGCAAGGGTCCATAGGCCACGGTGACCGCTTACCATGAGGCGAACCGTAGGCTTGTTTGCAACCAAAGTGGCATACAAAAAAATTACGCACAGTGCCAAACTAAGCAAAGCTTATACTATGGGTACCTTCTAGATGACGGACACAAATTATACACATATACTTTTTTTCTGAATACATTTATTTATGTTATACCTATTTTTCCAAAGATAACAACCAAATTTTAGACAAACGCAAATCTGCATCTTCATCGCATAAATGTTTCACTCTACTAACAGAACCCCGATAAACCCTTAGAGCATTTAACCTATAAATCGTCTAAGGGTAAATCCTAAATAGTAAAAGGCTACGTCTTTCCTTTATTGCCTGATTGGTGTGTGAGTTTCTGTTTTGATTTTAGAATAGGTATACAATAATAGGATCCAAGTTATTTTTGATCTCCAACATTTCATAATTACCTTTTTATACACCCGTACTTCAATTTTGAAATTACGAAATTAAAACTTGTACCATATCTGTAGTTTTATCACCAACTCGTTGCATAAAGTATGTACTTGTAACATTAAAGCACGAGCAAAGATTAACATCAAAGTTTGGACATGAGTAAACTGTACCTATTCCACTAGATGGCGTTGTATTAAAAATAAATGGCACATTACATTGATATTACTAGTAAATAAATATAAATAATGAAGTCAATATTAATATACCCCTGTCCTCCTACACTAGCAGTAATTCATGTTAGGAAGCCCCTGTGATTCATTTTAATAAATAAAAAGCAAAAACTTATAATAGTAATTGTCATAAATTTTTTACTATATTAAAATCTATTATTATATTTTTTTTTCTGGTCGTATAAAAAGCTGTGTATGCAATTGCTTGAAATTTGTCTTGAATCTATCTTGAAATATTGTAAAACTCGGCTGCAAAGTACTCACTTTCGCAACAATTGCATAAATTACTATTTCATCACACTTACATCCTGTACATTGTCAGTACGTGCAGGCAAAGCGGGTGCAAAGACCTTTATTACTCTCACGGCTTTTTATCCATCCTTTTCTACTAATATTATAAATGTGAAAGAGAATCGCTTCAACCACTGGACGGATCGGGATGAAACTTGGCACATATATAGGTTAGGTCCTGGAATAAGGTCATAGGCTAGTTGATGTGTGAGTTTGTTTATCTTTCCTTATATTTTATGTCACAATGGATTGGCACAGGGATAGTTCAAGAGACGGAGAGAGACATAGGATAAAAGTTCCCGAAGGAATATTATAAATAACTATAACCAAATTTAGCGGGCAAAAGCAATTTTTAAAAAGTAATTTTGAGATTAAGTTAAATTTAAAGCAGGAAAATTTAAATAACGAGTTTACAGAAACATCTGTCATTTTAATTTAAATAGCCAAAAGTGATTATACTTCAAAAGTTAAAAAAGCCCAGTTCAAAGCGGATGAAAATGAGAAAAGTTTGTTTGTCAAAATAAGGTTAGTAAAGAAAATTTTATTACTAGTATTGCCAGTGGTTTTGCCCACCGAAAATATTTTGTTTTTTCGTGGGTAAAACCGTTGTTACTTGCTTTTATTTAACTCACAATGTTTCCTTTTTCTTTTTTTTTCCTTCCATGGTGGAATCTTGCAAGCTTAATTAAACATACTTCCTGTTATCGCCCTTCGATGCAATTTTACATACTTACTAAGCTCGGATGACAATACAATATTCCACAGCTACTTTGACCAAAAACCCTCTTCCAGAGTTGTACCAGGGGTACAACCTAGAGGTGGAGGTGAAAAATTAAACAATCTTCAAAATGGGTATCCGGGAGTTTTGAGGGTTGCAGATCACGAATTTGATGTTTATTTTGATGTTATTACCTCTTGGCATATGCAGGAAGTGCAGACATTAGGGTGGAACGTGAAAAATTAAGTGTAAATTTAATAACTAATTTATATTGAACATAATATCGTTCTCCAAGTTCTCATCACCCAACTAATGAAACTTAGGCAATAAACTATAAAAATATTTAATT
Source organism: Apoda limacodes (assembly GCA_946406115.1). NCBI lineage: Eukaryota > Metazoa > Arthropoda > Insecta > Lepidoptera > Limacodidae > Apoda > Apoda limacodes. The sequence continues at coordinate 17,896,614 of OX291542.1, forward strand.
GCTTATATAATTAAAATATTTATATTTTGTCATATTGCCTGTACTGCTAAATTGAATATACATAGAAAAGTACATAAAAACTCTAAACCCTAGCACCTCGCCCTAGTGTCAAGTTACATAAATTGATTCTAAATAAATTAAATTAATAGTTTTATTAAGACCCCATAACTTCAAATTGTATTAAATTGAAACTCAAAACATCTAATACCTTTAAACAAGCAATTCTTGTGTATATGTATATATAAATAATAATATACATATATAATCTGAATCTCGGAAACGGCTCCAATGATTTTTATGAAATTTTGTGTGCAGAGGGTTTTGACTATTGTACGCGTAAGAAGCAGTTATGCTGGTTAACGGTGATGATAAGTAGATGGAACTGTTCTAAATTTTTGAAACAGGATGCCGGCAGGAATTCACTGGGATGAGCAATTTAAATGAAGGACGTCGAAATAGCTCTCAAAACTAGAAATATCTCAATTAGTAAAAAGAAAAAAGAGGGTGACCAGCAGAATCCGAAGAAGCTTAGTAAATTTCCTTAATTTTTGCTCTCTTTTTATTTTAAAAATTACGTAATTTTCCAGTTCCGTTCTGTTACCTACCAATTAGTGCCTATAATGGTTCCTTGTTAGAACATAACAAATGAAAATAATATAAATCATTTTGATTCAAAGAATGATGCAGATTCGCTGCTAAAATAAAGAAATGATATGTCTATTCTAATCTATTCTTTTCTAATTCTATTTTCTTTAATTCTAATTTATTTCCTTTATTTTCTTTAATTTAATTCTAATTAAATTCTATTCTATTAATTCTAAATCAACAAAACAATACTATCGCTGGAATTTTGGCGCGAATCTTAAGGACGAGTGGTATTTTTTCGTGTTTAATTTTTCTCAATTCATTTAGTATGTTTCGATGTGTATATGTTAGCAGTGTTTTACGAAAGCGTGTTAAGAATTGTGCATTGAAGGCTCATGAATAGTGAATTATGAAGAAATAAGCAGGACATGACGCGCAATTTCTGAAGGATCCGCACCAAAACTCCCGCCCTATATTGGGACATGTAAACGAGGACGCGCGATATCGCCGCGATAAAACTTGAATATGGCGCTTCGCCAAACTTAGATATAAACACAGGACTATATTTTAACATGACTCTGGAGAAATTATATGCAATAATGCGAATCTGGTCTCACAATCGAAGAAGGAAGGAAGGAAAGACTCTGGCAAATGCGAGCCTATAATACTAAGACCAAGTATCCAATAGACTTGTAAAAACCGTATACCCGTAAGGGACAGAAATAGAGTCACTGACCTCTGTGGCAAAGAACAATGTTACCAAATTTAAGTAATATTACCCCACTTTTACCTGTAGATATGTACAAGCTGTTGCCCGGGTAGAATGTTTTTAAACGCATGATATAAATATGGAAGTTTGTAAGTTTTTTGTTTGTTATTGCTTAACAATGTTCAATTTTATATAAAAAACTTCTGCCAGCGTTTTCGCCCGCCCTAAATTTCGTTATCGGTGTAGGTTCTTACGGCAACTCCTCAATTATAGAAAAAAAAACAAGCAATCAAATCTCTCCTCTTTAACGGCATAATACATTCGTGTCTGTGAAACAATGGAAATACACATACAAAATTTCAACCCAATCGGTCCAGCCATTTAATAGTTGACATACCGACAGCAGCGCCACCTACCGGGTTCAATTATATTTTTAAATCATCCAGGAAACAATCAAAATACCCCTATTAAAGTTCAACCCAATCGGTTCAGCCGTTTAGAAGTTATGTGAAAAAGATAAGTACCGAAGGATAATTCTTACTACCCGTTGTCCTATTACCCGTGTTCCCATAGGAATGAAGCATTTTCCCGCGGTAAAAAGTAGCCTATGTTCATCAGGGATAATGTCGGCTTCTAATGGTTAAAGAATTTTTCAAATCGGTCCTTTAGTTTCGGAGCCTATTCAATACAAACAAACAAACGATCAAATCTTTCCTCTTTATAATATTAGTGTAGATAACATAATGTTGAAGACTCGGAGGAGTTTTAATATACAATGACATTGGTTTTATCCCAGAAAATTTAAGGATTTTAGGAGTGGTTGCAAGTCAGAGTTTGAATTTTTAGCAACGCACGGCCAAATATATAACGTTTAGAAACAAACTTATGAAGTGACATTAAACGTAGTAGTGAAAAGATAGTATCATGGAGGTTGTATGTATATCGTATGAACACTGAAGTTTTCATGCTTTAGATTTATATGAAACTTGGTATGGAGATAGTTTGAGACCCGAGAAAGGACATAGAATAGTTTTTTATCACGGAAATCATTCCTCAAGGAAGTAAAAAAGGGGTGGAAATTTTTATGAGGAATCAATAGTATATCAAGTATGGGTTATAAAACTGGACTTTTTGAATTTGAAATGTGGAATCAAGTAAGAAAATAAAACAAAAAATACACTAAAAAAATTAAAACTTTTTTTTTAATAACGTTACATTAATCAAGAAGCAGCTGGATATAAAATAAAACAAAAACTAAAAAGTCAGCTAATTATTGATTATTATATCGTTGGCTTTTAAGTTCTGAAGAATTGCAGACAACTTCACATTTTTCTTGCTTAGTCGAAGTTTTTGCTCAAATTGTTACTAGTTTTTTTTCTGCGAATCTCAGCTGCTAACGACTGTCGGTTTGATTCTACAGTTAATTTTAATTTCCTAGGCGTTATCGGTCTGTTATCTGCGTTTGCATGCGATGAATAATCGAACTGAAATATAAGTAAATGACATTAACAAATTGATAAATTGTGCTTGTACAGATGACTCATTATGAAGCAAAAAACACGTATGATTTTTTTTGGAAATATCATTAGTTGCTTCAATTCAGAGTGCTGAATTGTTCTTTTAAAGTTTTGTAACATTTAGAAAACACTAAAATGGTGGTTAGAGCCATAAAAAAACAATAAAAACGTACATCGTACATCGATGGAAGCAAGCAAGACGGAACATTCCAATATTCGACTTGCACTTGACACTTTTAAGTAGGCTTTGTCCTTTCCCTAGGTGCATATATTACCTAGCCAAACTAACATTAACTCTATTTTAATACCTTTAACTTACTAGTTTCACAAGCGTTGCGAAGGCAATTTTTGCAAAATGCTTCAAACATATTCGTCTAAAATTGGTTGGTTCGCAATTTAGTCAACCTGTTGCATTTATCCACAGTTGGCATACTACAGTTTTATTTTAGGGAATCTGAAACAAAATATTTAAATAAAAGCTAAATACCACCAAATTTGGGTAAATTACCAACGCCAGAGCTGGCATCCCTGAAAAACTTGTAACCCAGCCAAAATAAAAAGTAATAGAAAATGGCGAACTGGCGTAATTTCCCCTAAAAATTCAGTCCTTGTCCTCACTTCTGAATTTAGGCGGTTAATCTATAAAACAATGTATTATAAATTATGTGATTTCAAGCTGAAATTAATAGTACTGACTATACTATATCTGCAAATATGAATAGAATGTAATTTATTGCATTCTATTCATATTTGCAAAAATCAAGTGAAATAAAAGTCAAACCGACGTACTTACGTATGAAATGTTATATTTTCGATTTTCCGCTAACTGCGGCTATTACAGCCGATAAAACAACAGTACACCATAGTTTTAAGGATATAAAACACTTATGACTTAGTTTCAAACAAAAATAATTATTCGAAGTTCACAATAAGTCACTGTTTTGGTGATTTTTGGTTTTAACTGTGCCCAACGATACGCTGACAAAGACAAAGAACATTGTCTATATCTTTGTCACTCTTAATGGTTTTTGTAAGTAGCTTTCCCGTTCCCTCTTTTTTTTCTTCTTGGTTGTCAAGTCTATTAGATACTTGGTCTTAGCTATAATAATATTTAAAAAAAAAAAACTATCGCTACGAATATTTAACTTTTTTTTATAGTTTGTGATTTGTGATTCCAAAATATGTGCAATCCCAAATTTCAATCCAATCGCAATTTGGTTTAGGAATACCGACAGAGTTTAAGCTTGCCGCGAAATTGGATTGAAATTGGATTGGGATTGAAACTGTTATCAGTTGTAGGCCTGCAGACGTCTTCGAATAATTGAGGACCAAACATAAAAAAAAAGATTACGACGAATTCAGAATCTCCTCCTTTTTGAAGTCGGTTAAAAATCAGCGTATGTATGCTTAGTTTTGGCTATTTGTTCGTAGGAACGAAATTTAGGTATAAAGCTGTACTTTATGAGTGTGTCTCACTTTGAAATCACGATTTTTCATTAATTGCACGTAAAGAAGACTTTCTGCCTACTGTTCTCTGTTATTTGCCAGCCATCATGTTTTCGACATCTCGGTTAGCCTCTTTGATAGAGTCCAGGATCCTGCAAAGACATAGCTTACCATATAACTATTTATTACCATTTAGGACTCATAAAATTAATTCATCAGAGCACAGTAGAATCAATGGTAGGTACACTTATTATCGGATACTTACAACATACAACATAAGGTTGGAATAAATTGACGATATTTAGCTTTTGATTCGGATTATAATTAATAGCACCAGTGATTACGGCCACTAGTAAAAACGCCAATTTTTCAATTTATGTGGATAGGTACTTCGATTTATTACTAGTCAGTGCACGTTGTAACGGGTTTCGCGTTTTTACGGTAACTATATATACATATAACTACGATAAAACTACAGATTAATTATATCTGAACACGTATCACGCGAACAGCTTTATTGTTATGGAAAACTTTGTGTTTTGGAATTTGTGATGGAACCTTGGCATACTGCGTGAGTACCAAATATTAGGTCCACTTGTTGGGTTATCACACAATCTAACGTTATATCCATAAAAAAAATATAAGAATCAAATAAATTTGAAGGGAACGCTTAGTCACGGTTTGAAAGCTTATGGAAGGGCTGCGAGGGCTTTGTATATTGTAAATAATGCAAGCTCATTCACACGAGCATACATCCGGAGGGCGCCTGGCCTGGCTCTCATGGTCATACTGTACATTTTCATGACATTTTTACAACCCTAAATAATGTCATAAATTTAAAAATCTTTGTTTTATATTTGGGTATTGGAGTACATAGATACATGTACGAACTGAAATATACGAATATATATTTTAGGAAAAGTTTTCCTGATTAGATAATGAGGCAAAATTAGAATAACTTTTCACCTTTGTAAGTAGTGATCTTAATGATTTAAAAATGTACTTTTTCGACAAAAAACCATAATTGATAATGTTTAATTTTATTGTTTAACCTATTATTAGTGTTAGCAGTTAATAGCGAAGTAAAATTTAAGTAAAGGAAAACTATTTGTTCTCATTGTCATTGGCAAAAAAAATCAAATGCCCAACTCGTAAAGAAAAACAATCTCGCACCTTTGAATCACTCGCTCCACACAAGATTCTATTCGTGGTTCAACTATAGAATCTTTCGCTCCTGATTCATCCGGATTTATTTTGGGCCTGCGCATGAAATTTTCCTTTTTTACACTTGTGTTTTACTGTTGTTTCAAAATGCTAAATGTTTTCCATCTATGTATGTTTTTAATTTTTGTTGTTATACTTTAGAGCCTAGACTATAATCAGTGCAAGATGAAAGCTTGTAGTTACGATACTGTTTACGATAGAAGAAAAACAACGAAAACGTGTATTTATGATTTTTTTTTTTTGTATGTATGTTTTTTTTTTTTTAATATTTATTTTTTGTTAGGTAATCCGCCATTATAACTCATATTCTGTGAAAATGTCAGGTTCTACCTACTTCGGTAGCCTTTAATGGTCGAACAGACAGCCAGACAGCCAGTAGACTTAGCTCCTTCGGCCCCCTTTAGGGACGGAACCGTAAATAACAACGCTTTAAACTGTTTATTGTTTTACCTACAAAAAATATCTGGATTCTCATATTTACATCGAAAACGGTAAAACACGTCACCAAACTATTTTTTATACATTTAGCTTCAAAAATGACGGATATCCATACAAATTCCAACCCCCGTTAACTCCCTAGGGAATGATTTTCTAAAAAATGTGAAACACGTTAGTCTTTATTTTTACCCTTAACGCAAATGCCATTTTTTATACATTTAGTTCTCTAAGGGGATGAACTTTGCGAAATCTTTTCTTAGTGCTTGCCTATGTAATAACAAGAACCACTGTGCAGATTCCTAGTTCTTACACTCAGTAATTTACCTAATACTAGTTTTCCCGGCAACGTATTCACAAGTTGCTCTGAGCTAGCAGGCAGTTTGCTTAAAAAAAAGGGATAATAATACATGTATACCCGCACTCCCAGCAGCATCACAGTGTGACCTGTTCCTGTCTAACATTTGTTGACTGAGTGCAAGAGTATGCTATAAAAACGAAATTGAGATTTAAAAGTATACGTTTTTTTTTTTGAAATGTATGTATTTTAAATGTATTGTATTGATATGGTTTTAAACTGTTATACTGCAATATAATTATAAATAATAAATAAATAAATGTCATATCTGAGTTGGTACATTTTGCTATAAAACATTACATCTATTCTTTCGGGTGTCAATTTCCATAATATTTTGCAATTCATCCAAAAATACTCGTAATGTGCTTCAGAAGCTCTCTCTCTCTCTCTCTTTCTTTCTTCTGGCTTTTGTTCGCCCGTGCTAAATTCTCTACTGCTTGATTTTGTTTGCTAAAGCTGTAGTTCATCCTCATGTAATTCGGTTATAGTATAATTACTGTAACCAAATTATACGTAGACATGTAATTCGGTTATAGTATAATTACTGTAACCAAATTACATGTGGACGGAAAAGGACATAGGTTTTTTTCCGGGAACATTGAAAAGTTACATTCAACGGCGGGGACTTATGACATTTCTGGAATACAAATCATAGTCCTTCTCTGTCTATTTTTACTATCCCTGTGCCAAATTTATTTGTTTGCCATTCGGAAAAAATGATTCGGAATTCATCAATCTTTACGTATATATATATATATATATAAAAAAACATATATATCATATAGATATCTATATCTTATAATTTTATTTATATTTATTCTAAATATCTATAGTAATATAATAAAGTTGAAGAGTTGTTTGATTTTAAAATTCTGTTTCCATTTGATAGCCTAATTCTTAAGGAAGGTTACTAACATCACCACCCTTATAGAGACGGACAACAACAAATAATTGCAGAAAGAATCCTAAGCCAAAAATATAAACGCGGGTGAACGATGAGACGGCGACGGGGTATGTCAGCAACGCAAAGGTCAAAACATAGATAAATATATATTTACAGGGGCCGGATCAGCTAGTGTATTTATATATAAAAAGGACCAAAAAAAAATTACTTCATCTGGAACTGATATGTTAATGTCATCTCTGGGCATGTGCACCCGAATACCAGCTTGGCCTTTTTGACACGGTTCAACGATGGCCTGAAAGAATCTTCGACGATCCCTTAAGTGTGAAGAGAGACTGTGCCTCCTAGTGTGTGTTCTACTGCTTGTATAATGGCATGTGTTCTAAAGAATTGTATAATAGGATGTGTTCTGAGAAATTATTCGAAATTATGCACACAGCTAAACTTACTACTATCATACCGCTCGCTATCGGCAGGGAATTCATTCTCACACCTTATGGTCGCCAACCTGAATGGTTCCACGAAAGCTTAGGTTGTGGAATCTTTGCTGTAAACACAACGGTATGGGTATTTTCAAGAAAGAAGTTATTGGATGTTTAAAAGCGTCGGCAACTTGCGAGAGATGCTCGAGGTGTTGCAAGCGTACATATGTTGCGGTGATTGCTTCCCTCAGGCGGAGCGTCAGCTGGTCTGCCTCTATAGTGTTATAAAAAATTATATAAACATTTATAGTCCAAAAGCATTCATATTTTCATTGTAAACATAATACCTAAATAGTGTCAAGCCACGTATAACCTTGTCATACAATATGACAAACATGTTTTTGTTCCAAAATTAATTAAGCTAAACGCGTCGCTGAATCAGTGTTGCCGTTAACGAGCTCATTATTAACGTCACGGAAGGAGATTAATGTTGCCGTCATGTTGACATTCGCCGCTTCATTAAATATCGCCTTCGTATAATAATAACTCGCTGCGTAACTAAATACTTGTTTATGACTAATATAGTTATCATTATCCCTACTAATATTATAAATACAAAAGTGTCTCTGTCTTTTCGGTCTGTTTGTTACTCAGTCACGCTTGATTCTTTAATAATACCTATGGTATATTAAATATCATGCTTTTGGCTACATTAAAAAATAAAGTAAGTTAAAAAAGTAAAAATTTTAATGTACGCCTAAATTTTAATGCAAGAAAAACATTTTCGTTGTTTTTGCTTTATGAAAGCACTTGAAAGTGAAGAAAGTGAACCAGTGAAAAATATAGTGAACTCTAAAGTATAACAACAAATAATAAAAACCTGCCACGTGTGAGACGAGCCCGAGTCATTACCATCTTAAATCACCGTTACAACGCCCTCTAACTATTATTAAGCGAAACAGTAACAATTTTGTTTGTAAGCAACGATATTTAAAGTTAAGCAATGTTGGGCTTAGTCAGTAATTGGAAGGGTGACCGCTTAGCTGCACACTTTTTGCTTGTGTTTGTGGTAGAATTAGTGTTACGTAAATAGTGGTACGGAATCCTTGGTGCGTGAGTCTGACTTGCACTTGGCCGGTTTTTTTTTTGATACAAACTGTGTTACACCTAATATTTTTAACTACAGATATTTTGCTACTCAACACGTCTTATAGCGTATTGTGATAAAGCCACATTTACCATAAAATGCCCTTGATTAATTAATAAAAGGTTTTTTTTTTATCAAATTAATAAAATGTAAGAAATCAACAAAAACTTCATTTATTTCATAATTCATTGGCATTTCATTATGAAATATCTATGTATTTTGAGACAATAATAAATAGCAATCTATACTAATGGATATATAAAGAGGAAAGATTTGATTGTTTGTTTGTTTTTTTGTATTGAATAGGCTCCGAACCTACAGGACCGATTTGAAAAATTCTTTTACCATTAGAAGCCGACATTATCCCTGATGAACATAGGCTACTTTTTACAGCGGGAAAATGCTTCATTCCTACAGGAAAACGGGTAATAGGACAACGGGTAGTAAGAATTATCCTTCCGTACTTATCTTTTTCACATAACTTCTAAACGGCTGAACCGATTGGGTTAAATGATTTTATATGGGTATTTCAATGGTTTCCTGGATGATTTAAAAATTAGAACTGGCAGGTGGCGCTGCTGTCGGTATGTCAACTACTTAACGGCTTGACCGATTGGGTTGAAATTTTATATGTGTATTTCCATGGTTTCACAGACACGAATGTATAATGCCATAAAGGAGGAATATTTGATTGTTTTTATTCTATAATTGAGGAGTTGCCGTAAGAACCTACGCCGATAACGAAATTTAGCGCGGGCGAAGCCGCTGGCAGAAGCTAGTATATGATAAAAACGCATTTTAAGCAACAAAATGTTTATAGGTATGGATATTTAGTGCACAGAAGGTTGTATGGAGAAATAAAATTCAGATTTGCCTTAAGTGTTAGTAGTTGTAGTAAATATCTGGGCGACCGAGTTTCGCTCGGTTGTAGCAGCGACCGATATTATCTCAGGATTAACACATATAACTTACTCTTAGAAAGAAAAAACAACAGTGGCACTCGGGGCCTGCCACTTTTTGAGCGTGGTGATCGATAAGAAAACATTTTTTTTTCTTTTATTGAATAAATGAAAAGATAATATCGTATAAAAAAATTTCGTTGGCGGCAGCGGGGTGGGTGCAACAAAGTTGTACGCAGGTGCTCTCGACGAGGCGCTGCGGCCGACTGATGGAAGGCGAGAGCCGCGTAATGGCCGGCCCACGCGACGTTATTTATGAAATGTATTTTTTTGCTACAAAATAACACTCTTTAGCAATAAAATAAAACCATAATCGTCTAAAGTTTTTATTATGGAACACGTAGACGCAATTTTATTGAAAAAAGTTAAATAACTAGCAAATAAAACTGTTTTCCCCGTAGAAGTATCTCTAAAAATGAAGATTTAGAGGAAACTTTGCGATTTTATTGTATCGAGTCAAGTTTATTCAATAGTGTTTCAAATCTTATAACCTACTAATAAAACTCCTAAACTTATACAATTTTTTTTCGCATTAAAATTGATTTTCCGTACAGTCAAAACGCGCCATTGTTAGGTTTTTTTCGTTACGGAATTTCTTGATGCGGTCGCCGCGCTCAGAGCCCGCGATAAAAACTATGGAATAGTATTTATACATACATTTATAGGTATACAAGAATTTTATATAGGATATCATAAATTATACAGGCATTAGATACGGCAGCATAAAGTCAAGCAGCAGTAAGTATACCGGATTATGACATTTGTCATGCTGTCTGTGTAAGGCGTTGGTTATAAAACGTCGTATTCCCTACATAAGGCCACTACCCTCATAAAATTTATCCTTCTTTACAACTCTCCGCTCAACGTCAGCTGACTTAGATCGGACCAAAAGAATGATAATTTTTTTATGTGTGACAGAAAACTTCAAAGAACTTGACCTCTTTCTTATTAAGAGTTAATGAAAAAAAAACAGACTTTATTCACTGGTCCACAAAAAATATATATCTCATAAAAGATTGCAAAAGCAACACCCGATAGTCGGTCGCGCGCATCGAGTGTTTTGTATAGCGTAGCGCGACATCAACTTACTTTTGGCCGGTTTTTGTTATTTGTTTTTTTATTACTTAAGGGGCGAGGGGGTGTTACAAAAATCTTTACATGGTCTTATTGCAGGGAGAGGGGAATAAAAGCCATTATTACGTAATATTTTACCACGAATCGAAATTCGCCAGGGAGCACGCTTCAAGTCATCACGTATTTCACACATCGTCATTTAAGAAAAAAAAATAGAGGGAGTGGCAGATGTCTCTTTGCTATCTCTCTATTTTTAAGTGCGTTTTTTTTATGTGAATTAATAGTTTGAGAGTAAAAGCGTTAGTCGAAGCAACTATAAGACAATTTTCTTCTAATTTCCAACATATTTTTGTTAAAATTTATTTTTACTGTAGGTAAAATCTTATGTAAGAAGGGGGAGGGTTGTATGTCTTTACATAAGGGAAGGTGAATCAAAATGGCCAACATCGTCTTTACGCAATTATTGAACCGCCCCTTATAGCTTAGGTACACTATAATCACGCCGTAAAATCTTGTATGTATTACCGTTTTTAATCGAATTATTAATACTATTAATATTAGTATTAATACTTAACCTAAAAGTTGCGCCATTAAAAGTACTCAAGTTGGTTCGTTATTGGAAAAGTTTTTGAAGGTAATTTAAAATGGCTCTACATTTCGTACGAGAACTGGATGAGTAGGAAAATTATTTTAACTTTCTGACAGACCATCACAAATAATAATTAAAACTACACGAGTGTAAGTCGAATTTGTGCAATAAGTGTTACATTTTATGATGTTTTCATAGTGAAAAGTAGTACATAATACAATTTTATATGTTAGCTAAGTTCGCCTTAGTGGTCATGGCAGAATCGCTGCACGGAGAAAAATGGCAATTTCGATTCATGCAAAAATGTTTTTTTTTGCATCGGTATCGTTTCAAAGCGGATTTTTCAGTAATAGTAATAGTTTATCATAACACTAACTAATTGGGGCTATTAAATATAGGGCTATTTCTATATATTATCTAGTTTGTCATAAAGAGTCTTGATGCCTTTGAAGGTTAAATAATTATACGTTGTAACGTTAAATTATCGGTAAACTTTTATGATGACGTCTGGACAATTCACTATTACGTACTGATATTTCAAGTCGTTATCCCACATAATTTCAATGAAGGCTAGAGACAATAAACAGGATGAAATTTGGTGACAAACCATGAATAAAACATGAATATCGTATTAAATTATCAAGATAATGTAGTTACAAAGTATCATGATGTGATATTAACAAGAAGCTTCCTTAAAAAATATGATGCCGTGGCGTCATGTTGTACGTTATTTAATTATACGTTAGACACCCCTCCATTTTATATAACCTGTCCATAAAAAATATCAGGAACAGTTGTGATGATGTGTTCATATTATTTTTAATCGATACCTTAATTTTCGGCAACTTACTATTCAACTGGCTGGCTCAGCGGTTAAATATGGTATGTATGACACCAGAGGTCCTGCGATCGATTCCCACATGTATCATCTAAAAGAACTGGAAATTTTTAATCTATAAACATAATGGTGCTCCATACAAATTACTGTACGAGTACTACACCATTACCACACAAATGTCTCATATGTATGGTATGGTATGGTAATGGAAATGGTTATGGTAATGACAATGACGATGGTGATCGTAATAACAATGGTAATGATAAGATGGAAATGACGATGGTGTTCGTAATAACAATGGTAATGGTTATGTCAATAGTAATGGTAATGACAGTGGTAATGGTAATTATCACTATAATTTCCTGATAAAAGAACAGCACATGTTAGCATTAACAACACGACTTCTTGTCAATTTTTAGGTCTGCCTCTATCATAAATACACTTTTTCCTGATAATTCTTCAGTTCATGCATGACACAATTACATGTAAAACTTTAGCGGTATCCGTACAGTACTTAAGTATCATCATTTAATTTACATGACTTTATATCAGTTTCCTGTTAATATATACGTTTGGACGCTGAGTCGTTTTTTGTGAGGTATTCCTAATGATTTGTTGAGAATCCCTCATAAAACGAAGGGTACATTTTTCTCAGTGTGGAAGACCTAGGCACGATGCTCGGAGACCTCAGCGGAGTTTCCCAACAGGTTGGTCTTGAAATGAATATGGATAAAACAAAGGTCATGTTCAATGTCAATGTCGTGCCTATACCGGTTGTAATACTCCCGAAGTTGTTGATGAATACACATACCTAGGGCATACATAACTAGTCCAGTAAGGTAGGCCCAACTTTGAGAAGGCGGTTAAACGAAGAATCCAGCTCTGCTGGGCAGCGTTCGAGAAACTACGCGACATATATTTGTCCAAAATACCTCAGTGCCTAAAGACGAAAGTCTATAATCAATGTGTGTTGCCAGTGATGACTTAAGGTACAGTAGCTCTGAGTTGCTCAGTGAGCTATGGAGATAGCTATGCTTGGTGTTTCTTTGGGCGATAAAATTCGGAACGAGGAGATTCACCGAAGAATCAAAGTTACCGACATAGCTCAAACAGTTAGCAAGCTGAAGTGGCAATGGGCAGGTAACATCGCTCGTCGAATCGAAAACCGATGGGGATGAAAGGTTCTCGAGTGGCGACCACGGGTCGGAGGACGTAGCGTGGACCTACCAGGTGGATAGACGACCTGGGGCCTTATTGGAAACAGTCGCGAGCTTTTTGGACTCTGGAATTCGAGGCAAAATTGTATGGAAGACTGACTTACCTTTTGAAACCCGTGAATGTACTCTCATACATTTTTCTGTCAAATTCCAGGATTCGAATAGCTCGAGACTGTTCCCAATAAGGTCCCTGGTCAGAACAGCAGGAAGCGGATGGACGCGGATGGCTCAGGAGCGGCTATTGTGGTAACTACGCCTACTAAAGCCTACGTTCAACAGTGGACGTCTTCCGACTGACAGGATTCGAGTAGCGCGGAAAGGTCGCCTTTGGTAAAAGAAGATTGTTTAACTAGAACTAGATTGTCAAAACACGTTAAACTAGAAAGAAGTTATTGGGTTTTGCGTCCATAAGCTACGGTGACCGCTTACCATCAGGCGGACCGTAAGCTTGTTTGCCACCATAGTGGTATAGAAAAAAAAAGCTATTAGTATACTAGGAATGTTTTGTGATTTAAATGTCGAATACAACGAGACAATTTTTTGTTGTAACGTTCCATATTTAGCCTTTTATTTATCCAAATATAATTTTGCTAATGAAACATAAAAATAACTACCATAACTAAAATAGGTACTTAATCCAAACATAAAATATCATCACATCTAATCCCATACAATATGACTTACTTTCGGATCAAGTTATAATCGAATCAACCTACATAATTTTGCCATAGATTAGTACTGTTAGCAAAGACATCAGATTGTCGGGATATAAATGTGAATTGATAGTAACGAGTCTTCTATCGATTATATTTATTTAATAATAAAGCTAATCTTGCGATTTAATAAAAAGCTATTTATTGTTAGGCACAGCAAAACGCCGTATAATTAAAGTACGCCTTTCAATTTGATAGAGACTAGATTTTTTTGACAGTATTTATTGTTTTGGAATTATTCTCACTAGAATATTTTTTTATTCTTGCTAGTGCTTTTACAACTAAAATTTTTTTTTTGTAATTATAAATTTGAGTAAAGAGATGGAGTGCTAATTTCTCTATCCGTCAACGTGCGCCATTTTGTTTTTTGACGTTATTTAAACAAGTTAGAAAGAGACAATATACACCAGAGTTTCGCCTCAATCCTCGTCCAATATACGCCTCTGTAACACCTTTGCAACCATTTTTTTCACATCTTGCTAGAAAATGCGCTGTCCATTTCTCTATGACTATGATTTGACTGCATCTCACCTGATGGAAAGTGACGATGCAGTCGGGCATTGTACACGTAAACTCAAACAAGCAGAATATGAGTATGATAAAATAGCATTAGCCACATTAGCGTTAGGTTCATGACTTTAGGACAAAAAACTGAACAGTGTGGAGTGGAGTACTAATGTAAGTGGGAAGTTACATCCTACTTAATATTATAAATGTGAAAGTTTGGATGTTTGTTACGCTTAATCACGCTTCAACGACTGGACGTATCGGCATTCAACTTGGCAAAAATATAGGTTAAATAGTACATAGGCTTTTTTTATCCCAAAAAATTCAAGTCCTATGGGAATAACTATAACCGAGCTCATACGAACTATAGCTACAACAAACTTCATTAGTATAATTAAGCAGTTATGACTTAAGAGGGCCCCCAACGCACATATACATTTGCTTTACGGGCGTTAAGCTAAAATCGACAATGCTAGTCTCGAATAGAGCTCATTTTTCATTGGCGAAAATATATTATAGATAGGCGTAAAATTTAGCGTAAAAAGTGGAAAATAATTAATAACAGTTAAATCACATGAGATATAAAAATTCTATTACAAAAATTTTCTAGGTTTGTAGTTACTTAACATTTTATGTAATAACTTTTATTCCCGCTACAAGTTGATAATGAGTTATAAATTAAAAATAGAAAAACGAGAGGTTCGGCCGTTATTTTCTTAAAGCAATGTTTTAACAGATATCTTAAAACAAATACAGTAATTTGATAGTTAAAGAATGTAGAAAGCCATGTAATTTTTTTCCAGTCTGAAACTTGCAATAGGACAGTGGTATCGATTTTAATAACGAGCAGAAAACTGCACATTCAAGTAGGGCGCAGCCTTAAGTTAGGAGTTTCACGCCGATAACCGAATTTAGGGCGGGCGGAACCGCTGGCGTAATCTAGTGTAATATAATTAGAATATAAATAATAGAAGACATTAAGAGAGGCGCGACAAAATTAATTTAATTTACGTTTAATTAAGATTCAACATGGCGCTAAATCAGTGTTGCCATCGACGAGGTCATTTACGTCACGGTAAAAGACAAATTCACGGTTGACGCAATTTTGTAAAACAGAATTTATATTAACCTAGTGACCTAAATATGTTGAATCTATGTTGTATTAGGAGGGCCCCCAATGCGCATATACATTTGTTTTATGGGCGTTAAGCTAAAATCCACACTGCAGTTCTAGATATTTATTACCACATGTCTTCAAAATTTCGTGGTGTTTGATCAGCAATTACCAAAAATAAGTGAGAAATTCGTTTGTATGAAGCACGCTGAGAGGCGCTCCGAATCGTATTCTCTTAAGGATATTTTAGGGCTTCACAATTTAAAGTTGAATTTCAATTTCAACGGTTAGAACTAAAACTGACAGATTTTTTGTTGAATGTCTTCATGTGATCGATTAATTCTTTTCTTTTAAGTTTTATTATCTGTTATTATATTCGCCATAATATCTATAATATTCAATATAACTTCTAAAAATTAGGCCTACTGCTTCTTAAAGTTTCAAAGATAGAGTTCTTTAAGCGTCAGACAGGCAGTATTTCAATATATATTGTATAGTTGTCAGCTGATTATTAAGTACTGTACTATTACTTTAAATAGAACTACTTGTCAGCTTTGTTACATTGTATTGACGATTCAAAAGTGTTCTCAGAAATCTATTTGAATAAATATAGTTTGATTTAATTTGATTTGTTTGATTTGATCTGATCTATCGCCCTTTTTGGGCACCGTGCACATTCCAGTCTTTCATGAATACAGAAATTGCCTAGTTTGGTAGAAAAGCGCGGAGAGGCACGTGAGCACAGGACATAACTTACTTACTAATGGTATACCATTTGGACCACTTGACTTATGAACGTCTAGAGAAAGCAACGCCCGCCAGACCGCCCGCTATGTTATGGAGATTTCCGGCATGGTTTTACCGCTCCACGGTGTAGTAGGTAGAACAGTGCCTTTGTCGTTCATATTCGAGTTTGATGCAAGGAGATTTTTTTTTTTTTTTTTTTTTTTTTTTTTTTTTTTTTTTTTTTTATACCACTAAGGTGGCAAACAAGCTTACGGCCCGCCTGATGGTAAGCGGTCACCGTAGCCTATGGACGCTTGCAACACCAGGGGTATCACTTGCGCGTTGCCGACCCTTCAGAAATCTAATAACTTCTTTCTTGAAGAACTCCATACTGTAGTCCTTGCAGAAAACCTTGGCAGGGAGCTCATTCCACAACTTAAGCGTTCGCGGGAGGAAGTTTCTCTGAAACCGCACTGTACGCGACCATTTAGGTTCTAAAGTGTGAGAATGAATTCCCTGCCGATGGCGAGCGGTGCGATGGTAGAAAGTAGCCGTGGGCATCATTTCGAACAATTCCTCAGAACACAACCCATTGTACAAGCGGTAGAACACACACAGTGAGGCAAAGTCTCTCCTCAGACTTAAGGGCTCGATACCGCAAGTGAGTTTGGGATCGTCGACAATTCTCACAGCCCGTCGTTGAACCGAGTCAAAATGGTCAAGCTGGTATCCGGGTGCACCTGCCCAGAGATGGCAGCAGTACTCCATATGGGGCCGAACTTGCGACTTGTAAAGTAACAACCTTTGCCCCGACGTGAAGTACTGCTTCGCTCTGTTGAGTACACCAAGTTTTTTGGACGCCAGCTTTACCTTATCTTGTAAATGATCTCGGAACTGAACATCGCTGGAGATGTCGACACCAAGGATCCCAATGCTCTTGGAGATGGAGAGGGGAGTGTTCTGGAATTGTGGGACCACAGTGAATGGAGTTTTCTTAGCGGTGAACGCGCACACTTGTGTCTTTGTAGGGTTGAATCGGACCAAGTTTACCCGTCCCCAGTCAGAGACCTGGGACAGTGTGGTCTCGATTTGAGACACAAGTTCTCCGCGGTTTTCCTCCACAAGGGAACGAGGGATGTTTGCACGACCCGTGTAAAAAGTGTCTCCAGTACTGTCATCTGCATAGCAATGTATGTTGTTGATGTCCAACATGTCATTGATATGCAGTAGAAACAGCGTAGGAGACAGCACAGAGCCTTGCGGGACACCAGCATTAATGTCCATGCTATCAGAGCAACTACCGTCAACTACAGTTCGTATGAGTCTGCCGGACAAAAAGCTAGCCACCCATTTGCACAAACCCTCGGGCACTCCGTAAGATGGCAACTTCGATAGAAGACCGCGGTGCCAGACCCGATCGAACGCCTTCGCTATGTCCAGGCTACATGCCAATGCCTCCCCCTGACTCTCAATGGCTAGTGCCCATCGGTGTGTGAGATACACTAGAAGGTCACCAGTCGAGCGACCGTGGCGAAAGCCATATTGACGGTCACTGACCAGATCGTGTACTTCTAGGTATCTTAGAAGCTGTGTGTTGATCACACGCTCCATCACCTTAGAGAGGAGAGAGGTAATAGCGATAGGCCTGTAATTCGATGGATCTGATCTATCGCCCTTTTTGGGCACCGGGTGCACATTCGCAGTCTTCCATGTAGACGGAAATTGCCTAGTGTGGTAGGAAAGCGCGAAGAGGCGCGTGAGTACAGGACATAACTCAGGAGCACACTGCTTAAGCACCACTGCTGGTATACCGTCTGGCCCACTCGACTTATGAACGTCTAGAGAAAGCAACGCCCGCCTGACCTCCCGCTGCGTTATGGAGATTTCCGGCATGGACTTACCGCACCACGGTATAGTAGGTGGTACAGCGCCTTCATCGTTCATATTCGAGTTCGAGGCAAAGAGACTGCCCAGTAGATCGGCTTTCTCTTTAGCACTATGGGCCAAGTCACCATCGGTCTTTCGCAGTGGTGGTAACGACGACTGGCAGAAGTTCCCTTCGGCAGCTTTGGCAAGCGACCAGAAAGCACGACTCCCAGAAGGATAGCTCGCAAGTCGCCCACCTATTTTGCCGATGAATTGGAATTTTGCTCTGGCAGTTGCTTTCTTACTGAACCTCGAGGCAGCATTTTATTTGCGTTTTAACTCAGAAATATTCGGATCCTTATTATAACGAGCCGTGGTCCAAGCCTCATATGCATTTTGCTTAAGAATTTTAGCTTTTCTGCAAGACCTATTAAACCACGGTCGTTTTTTGACGCCGGCAGCTACTCGCGGGTTAGGAATATAGCATTCCATACCAGCAAGGATTGTCTCAGTGACTGCGGCTGCGCAGACGTCAGGATCTTCTGAGTTAAAGCAGATCTGCCTCCACGGGTACGATGCGTAAAATTCACGCAATCCATCCCAGTCTGCCGACTTATAGTGCCACACACGACGCCAGTTAGTTGGCCCAGAAGGATCAGGTTGTGTGCATGACACTTGAGTCCGAACGAGACAGTGGTCCGAGGAGCCAAGAGGCGCATCCACTGAGACGGAGTACCCGTCCGGACGAGTAGTCAGCAGAAGGTCCAGTAAGGAGCTCGTATGTTCCTCTATATCTGGTATTCTCGTTGGAGAAAGTACCAGCTGAGAGAATCCATAGGTCAGAGCAAATTCATGAGCAGATATCCCAGCATAGTTATTGGTTCGAGAACTGAGCCACTCGCGATGGTGGGCGTTAAAGTCTCCCAAAATAACTAGTTCTGCTGTGGGATATTGCTCTAGAACTTTGTCAGTCGTCAAACTCAGGTGCGTGAAGAGTCGAGTTACGTCCGTGTCACCGCTATGAGACCTGTATAGGCACGCATAGATACGAGTGTGGCCGCCGTAATCTACGCGCACCCACAATATCGACAGGTCCCTGTCTTCAAGGCTATGAAGGCGGCGACAGCAGATATCCTCCCGGACGAACATACATACACCGGCACGACTCATAAAATTGTGTTCGAGTTTGTAGCCGGGATAATGAAGGTATGATGTGTCGGCCGGGCAGGATATCTGCGTCTCCGTTAGAAAAAGAATGGTCGGCTGCGCAGTTTCGAGATGGTGGTGGACTGCGTTAAGATTTGCGTGAATACCCCTGATGTTGCAAAAATCCACATTATATGTGGATGGAGTAGCCGCTGTGCAAACTCTTTTCTTTTTCTGTCTTCTGGCCATAATATATATAAAAAAAAGTTACTAAGACTAAGGATGAGGATTCACTGCACAGACAGCATAGAGGGCAAAGGGTGCGGTTCTAAGACTGCCGAAGCTCGCCACAGATGATACGGTTGCTGGCACGGCGGGCGGAAGGGCCCCTGATCCCCCTCTGTTGTAGTAGCCGGGTCCACTCCGGTCTCCTTCTCCGGCACGACTACCACTTCAGATACTTTACACAGGCTGGCGAATCAGCCTCCCAGGGCGGAGATTAAGTGATCCCTGGGTTCGGGATCCCGTTCAACCTGCGGGCGGCCAGCGGTCAGCCGTTTCATCAGGTCTCCCTGACCGCCGAACCAGCACGCCGCGTCTATGCCGAGTATGACAGCAACAAGCACCGCCGGTCCTCCGCTGTCCGTGCAGCGAATCCTCAAAGAGCTCTGGCAACCTTACTCACCGCCAGGAACACAACACTACTCAATGTTAGTGTTATTATGGCCGCGGTTTTCTGTAAGGTGGAGGTACTTCCCCAGTTCGGGCCGCTCATTCGAGCAAGTACTCGCTATGCCCTGCTTAGTTGTTCGGGTGGCTTATTCGAGCGAGTACTTGCAGTGCCCTACCTCTACCAAAATTGCCCAGTAGATCGGCTTTCTACTTAGCACTATGGGCCCGGTCACCATCGGTCTTTCGCAGTGGTGGTAACGACAACTAGCAAAAGTTTCCTTCGGCAGCTTTAGCAAGAGACCGGAAAGCACGACTCCCAGAGGGATAGCTCGCAAGTCACCTACCCATTTTGATGATAAATAAGAATTTAGCTCTGGCAGTTGCTTTCTTACTGGACTTCTTGGGAGCATTTAATTTGCATTTTAACACAGAAATGTTCGGATCCTTATTGTTACGAGCCGTGGTCCAAGCCTCATACTCAGTTTGCTTAAGAATTTTAGCTTGTCAGCAAGACAAATTAAACCACAGGCGTTATTTGACACCGGCAGCTACTCGCATGTAAGATATAAACATTTCATACCAGCGAGGATTGTCTCATTGACTGCGGCTGCGCAAACGTCAGTATCTTCTGAGCTGAAGCAGAGCTACCTCCACGGGTACGGTGCATAAAATTCACGCAATCCATCCTAGTCCACCAACTTATAATGCCACAGACGACGCCAATTAGTTAGCCCTGGAATATCGGGTTGTGTGCATGACACTTGAGTCTGAACAAGACAGTGATCCGAAGAGCCAAGAGGCGCATCCACTGAGAAGGAATGTCCGTCCGCACATGGAGTCAGCAGAAGGTCCAGTAAGGAGCTCGTATGGTCCTATATATCTGATATTCTCGTTGGAGAAAGTACCAGCTGGGAGAATCTACTGGTCAGAAAAAATTCATAATCGGATATTCCTGCGTAGTTATTGGTTCGAGAACTGAGCTACTCTCGCGTTAAAGTGTCCCAAAATAACTAGTTCTGCTGTGGAATATTGTTCTAGAACTTTGTCGGTTGTCAAACTCAGGTGCGTGAAGAGATGAGATACGTCCGTGTCACGGTTATGAGACCTGTAAAATCACGCATAGATACGAGTTTGGCCGCTGTGATCTGCGCGCACATATAATATCGACAAGTCCCTGTCTTCCAGGCTATGAAGGCGGCCACAGCAGATACCCTTCCGGACGAAAATATATACACCGATACAACTCACATAATTGTGGTCGAGTTTGTAGCTGGGATAGTGTAGGTATAATGTATCGGCCGGGCAAGTTATCTGCGTCTCCGTTAGAAAAAAAATGGACGGCTGCGCAGTCTCGAAGATGGTGGTGGCCTGCGTTAAGGTTGGCGTGAATACCCCTGATGTTGCAAAAATCCACATTATGTGTGAATGGAGTTGCCGCTGAAAAAACTCTTTTTCTTTTACTTCTTGCCATTTATTTATTAAAAAAAGTTACTAAGACTAAATATGAGGTTTCACTGCACAGACAGCTTAGAGGACAAAAGGTGCGGTACTAGAACAACTGCACAGATTATACGGAACAAAATACTAATATCTTTTGATATGTGATCGGCTCATACACGCATTCCATCCTACGCAGTAAACTCCAATCGTGTTTCGGAGCTGACACACAGACTTTTTTTTTATTCCTTATACAAAAAAATATTGCCAGATATCTAAAAATAATAGAATTGGCTTTTTTAATATTCGTATGTCAATGTTTTAATAATAATGTCAGAGTAAATAGATGATGAAAGGAATTTCGTAGTACTAAAATGTATCCAATCTGTTATCCCATTAAAAGTTTTCATGCCGCACTTCAAACCAGCCCGTTATTGGATAAGTTATTCTACATAATTAAAAATTAAAAGGTTGTTAGAGGACTCAACGAAGACGAAAATTGTACGAACTTTGTAATGAACATACTTGACAAAAATTGAATAATATGGTTAACTACTCGTAGGTGTAGAAGTTTTTTTTAGGTGTACTAAATAGGTAATAATATTTCAGACAAAGCCCGCTTACTAGCAGTCTCGCAAAAAGAATCTGGTTATTGGCTTCACACTATACCATCACGCAATGTGGGTACACTGCTTGACAGTGACAGCTTCAGAGTAGCTGTTGGTATTCGCCTCGGGATTGCAATATGCTGTCCTCACAGATGCTCGTGTGGTAGCGATGTTGATCAGTTTGGACTCCATGGACTTTTATGTCGAAAAAGTGCCGGTAGATTCTCCCGTCACGGCTCACTTAATGATGTGATCAAAAGGGCCCTTACCACCATTAACGTACCTTCCGTTTTAGAACCTGTAGGTGTAGTGCATGATGATGGTAAAAGGGCCCGATGGTATGACACTCGTTCCCTGGGAGCGTAGCCGAGCTTTATTGTGGGACGCCACTTGCGTAGATACCATGGCACGATCTTATCTCAGGGAAGCGAGTGCAAAAGCCGTGGCGTCTGCTGAATATGCACAGCGTAACATGCGGCTCAAATATAGTAAATTACTTTCAGATTACATATTTGTGCCGTTTGCAATAGCTTTTTAAATCTATTTTACCGCGCTTAAAAGCTGCTTCTGGCGACAAGAGGGCTGGCTCATTTCTCGCTCAGAGAATAAGTATTTCGATTCAGAGGGGAAATGCAGCAAGCGTTCTTGGAATTCTACCACGCGGGCACACACTTATTTATTATTAGCTTTTAAGTTTCTTAGTAAACTAAACTGTATTGTAGCCTAAATTTAATAAATAGTTAAGGTAACTGATAAAAATAAACAGAATATTCTTAATGGCGAATGTGTCTTAATAGGTGATAGATGATTGCTCATGGTGTTCAGTTAATTCAGTTCCTGATATTTCATGTCTGGTTAATGGCTGATCCATAAAGAACTAGATAGCTGATACTTTAAAATATTTTACTAGGTACCTACTATCTTATTATACACTGTGTGCAAAACAAGGCGTGGGACATTTCACCTCCTCTCCTGGGCATAAATAATATGCTAACAATTGCTGACGTATCGACGTTGGGTGCTGGCCTGTAAACACTCACGGTATTGTCTTTTGTATAAATATGTATGTGTTTGTCGATCTATTAATGGTTCATGACTCGTGTCGGGACACAGTTCCGTACCTGTCTGCAGGTCGAATACGGTGAGCGGTACGTGCGGAGCGGTGAAGATAGAGGCAACACCAAGCCTTGTCGTCAGAGCAATAACGTCGGCGATCTAATAAATAGGTCGCGAAGTGTCAAGTTGTAGGTGCACGTCAATTGCACATAATCTCTTACAAGAACTTTGGGTACTCACCTAAAAGTATACCATGTCAACTTGTGACATGTCAGCCTAACATTTATAATTAAAAAAAAAAACTATTGTACATTTCCATTGGGTAATGGACCTGACTGCTAAACCGGAGGCGAGGGTCTAAATCCAGCTCAGGACAAACATTTATATGAAGAGCATTTGTGTTTGTCTTGAGTCTGGGTATTTTCTTTGTATAATTCGTATTTATTTGCAAAAAGGGTACCTATGTATCTACGTATTTACATTAGGTTAGCTAAGTTACAACGCGGTCTACCCTGATAGGGTCGAGGATATAAATAAATGTTAGGATTTGGCATTTTACATGTTTTTTGTTTTAAACTTTGTTGGGGGATTTCAGCTGAAAATCAAAATTTAATTATAAATTGCTGTCGTCTTTATTATGTAAAACACACTAAAATATTTTTAAACAAAACAATTTATTTTTCATATTCAAAAATACCTATATTGTTTTACTTTTATGAGTCCGATGTACCCTTAATAAATAAATAAATGCGCCAGACAATAATACCCATCAATCCGGTCTTAGACTAGGGCAACTCCTGTACTACGAGTAGGTTCCAGATAACTACTAACAGGAGGCATCATCCCAGAACACCCACCCAAGCCAATCCAGAAAAGTACGTGAATCAAATTGATCGGACCAGAAATCGAACCCGGTACCTTCCACGTTTTAGGTAAACATTTTAGTCACTGCGCCACCGAGGTCGTCATCATTTATTGTACTATTGAAAATCAACTAGGTACCTACTATAGAAATATCGCCCAGAAATAGAACCTAGTAACTAGAACTTTGGTTAAATAAATATGATCTTCATTTATTTCCGCTAAAATTCGACGAGCCCTTCATCCCTGGTACCTTCGCGACATTTTTACTATAAACAAGATACCTATTAGTGTTTTGCAATACTAATTAGAGAGGCACATTTCTTTTTTATGGTCTAATATAACCTTGGATTTACAAACTACCCACAGTCCGATAAACACTATATTTATAACAGAAACAAATATCAATATCAACTATCTAAATTAACTAGGCTGGATTTTGATTTCAATATCGCCTATCTACATTATTTAAATTATGTTACGACATTTGTAAACATTATTCTTGGTAATTACTAGATAAGTATTGTTGTTACTTACTTTTTATATCGATTTGCTTCGGATTTCACCTAAATGTTCACTACATCCAAAAAGTCCTCTATTCCAAACATGTCCGCACCTGTAATAAACTAATAAAATTGTTAGAAATGTCAACTAACCGTTTTCCGCGTCCCTTCCCCCTAATACGCAACCCCTTTCTTTCTCACCACGTTTGCAGCACACTCGAACGGCTTAACGTTTCACTTTGGTGCGCGCATTGAGAGAGTAAGTACGTGTTTTGTTAGATGGTATTTCCAAAAAATTAGTACGTTATATAACCTAGACGGTATTGGTATTATCTTATAACTCTTTATTTATTGTGAATTTAAGGTTCCTGTTTGTACAAAACGATGCGAAAATAAACTTTAAAATGAACTGCATTAAAAACTAAAAATCGCCAAAAATGTAGATAGCCTGGTCTTGGTTCTTAACCGTTGATATATTTTTATCCATAAGATAGCAATACTTAAGAAAAGTAAAAAAATACACGTTTCTAAAAGCAAGTATTGCAGGAAGACAGAATAAAGTGTGAGATAAAAGGTTTGTGAAAAATCGAATTTTCTTGATAAATAAAATTTGTACACAGTGTATTTGTACACACTGAAGACAACCAGATTCACATAGAATATCATAATTATTTTTTCATTTCATTTGAACATTTTGAACCAAAAACTATTTGTTAATATTTAAGGTAATGTTTAGACTGCATATTTTGTATAAAAATATTAATTTACATTTATAAAAATAATGTCTCCTATTCATATAAATACTTTACTTTTGGCATTTATAAACAAGTAAATGTTAAATGTTAATCTTCTCTAGTAACTCTTCAGTTTCACTTGCTTTTTAAAATGCAAAATGTTTTATACAGCAGAAACTTGAAATGTTATCTACACCTGCAGCTGTTATATATAATAGTTTCTGTATAAACCAGCTATTTAGGTTCAAGCCATAACCAAATTGGTCAACCACGACTCTACGTCATCCACGTCTCTGCCTACCCCGAAGGTAATTTTTTTGAAGCGGGGGCATAAATTACATGCTGGAGAGGTAAGCTCTCGGCCTGCTAGTCGTAACGCAAGAGTGAAGAGGCTACACTTGCAGTTGTGAGCAACTATTTAATGAAACTGAAAACTCGGATTTTATAAAGTACCGCCTACCGATTGGTTAGTTTTCGTAGAGGACACTTTCCGATGCATAAAAAATATGACAATTACACCCACCCAAGAATCAAGGATAATTGAAAACTAGGTTGGTACGTTTTCATATTGAAGATATATTGATACATTTGGAAATATTTACAAATCCATGTCTGTATTGAAATGTTGAATTAAACAAAAAACCTATCTATTTTTTAACAATATCTACAACATTTCCAAAATCGTGAAGATCGAAATTGGTTCGGGGGGAGGGGGTCACATTTTTTTTGAGCTTTTTGGAGGCACGTAAACCCGTCAGTCCCGGATGTTTGTCATGTGAGTTAGCAAGCCAAGCCAGAGGTCTTATGGGCAGCTTGAAAACTGTGACAGTCGGGTGGCCACTACCTCGAAATCATCGTCAGCGTGGTAAGCTGTGGCTTAAGCCTCCTTCTTGAAGAAGATAGGCCTATACCCCTGTAGTGGGGCGTATAACGGCTGTGGTGTTTAAAAAACCAACTAAAAGGATGGTGAGGAAGCAAAGCGTTTTATTCGCATAAAGAATTATTTAATGAAAAATTGTGACAAAATACACACTTTAAATACCTAAGGTATTATAGATATTTTATTTTCTTTATTAGGATCAAAATCATTCTTAATAAGTAACTTAAAAAAATGTTACAGATTTATTATTATGAAACTCAAAACGTAATCTACAGACTTGTAAGTAATTTATATTCGACTACCTCGCAGCCTAGTTGGTAGTGTGGCCGACTGCTGTGCAGAGGGTGTGGGTTCGATTCCCGCACAGGACAAACATTTATGTAATAAACATTTGTGTTTGTCTTGAGTCTGGGTGTAATTATGTATGATATGTATGTATTTATAAAAAAAGTAATATATGTATTTGTATCCGTTGTCTGGTATCCATAACACAAGCTTTGCTTAGTTTGGGGTCAGACGGCGCTGTGTTTAATATCCAAATATATTTATATTTATATCTATAAACATATGTGAAAATCCCTGCTTCCCTAGGTCACGCTATAACTTCCGAAGGACTGCACCAAATTCGATAAATCTCTTTCTGTTGTGTTCGTCATTGTTAGGGCAAGGTTTTTAGGAAAGAAAGTGCGAGTCGGACTCACGTACTAAGGGTAAACCGCTTGTTATGAAATTTTGGCATACTGTTTTGCACCCTTTCAGAATAGGGGGGGTCGGGGTCACTAGTTAAGAATAAGAAGGTAATGCAATTGTTTATGTTATACCTAGACATACCACAAATCAAAAAGCATTTATAATATCGGTAAATAGACTTTTGAACTTATTAACTGAAGCAGCAAATAAACCTTAGTTAGGGAAGAGATTGCTAAACATGTTTGCAAGGCGACGAAAGGGTGCACGTCCGCCGGCGTTGGTTCGTCACGGTGTTAATAATATATTTTTTTTATTTTAATTTAAATTTATTAATATTTTATAATTGTATATTATTTTTCGATATGAAAGCACGCTTTATGACTTGTAAATTATAGTTATTATCCAATAAATATATGCTTATATAATAAATCGTGTTAGACACGCACTTGGCTAGTTTTTTATTTTAATTTTTGAGTCTTTGGGCTGGGCGAAATAAAACTTCTACAAAACACTGCTTTTGTACGTGCTTTTACCTCACTCCGTCTCGTAGAGTAGTAAAAGTTTAGCTTTACTGTTGTGTAGTCAAGTCATTCATTGTTTTCCATTCCTCTTAGTCAGTTAGTTTATCTTTCCACTACGGACGTATTTAAGCAGAGTTAGCGTGTTAGGTTTAAGAGGATAGTTACCGTTCGAGGTGTAGCATGGTTTTTGATGCATTTATTGTATTTATTATATTTATTGTAATAGAAGTTTATGAAACTGTTGCATAAGAAGGGGTTTTAAACATGCATATGTGTTTTTTAATAGTAACAACACACACGTATTTTAATACCCAGTTATGTGCAGTTTCAAACACTATACTTTATCTACTCTCATACATTGGAATTCAAATAAAAGATTAACGAGTCATAAACAGTTTCCGGAAACGATGTATTGCATTCTCCATACCATAAAGTCGTGATAGCATTTATCATAATTTTTTTCGACTTTCCTGGTAATAGATTTTTATCATTCCATCAGTCATTTCCGTCGCCACATCTAAAATATTGGGCGGAGTCAAATTTTCTACACATTCACTACTATCGGACACTTTTTAGCAAATATAAAATAAAACCCACGAAATTTAGAACAACAAAACGTATGCATGGCGCCAAAACCCTGCATATCACCGCGCATGCGCTTTAGAAATGATGGAATCTGATTGGTTGGATTTTTGTATTGTATCGCATTAATTGTATTATATTATAACATTATTTTGTTAGAGAAACGGTGTTATATGATTCTATTTTTCAATTTTAGTATTGTGCTTGTAAAGTCTGTCAATATAAACTTATTTTGAAGTTTATGATTGTTGAGAGTAGATAAAAGTTCTTTTACAGTTACGTTTACGCCAATACTAGTATTATACATGCGAAAGTTAGTAGTGTTTATCGGTTTCTTGATTCGGTTTTATTAAACAAGGCAACAACGAAACATATCGACGTCATTCATCGTAAAGATAGTTTATTTTACAGTTTAAAAACATATTCCTAACGAATTAACGTAAATGCTATACTTAAAAAAGCTAAATGGTTTAAAATATCCAATTTGTTACAAACATTATCGGTTTTTAACTGAATTGCTGTTGGAAAACGGCGCTTTGTGTGCGTATTGCTTGTTATGGAACGGAACACGATTTCTACGTTGGTCGTA
The DNA here is from genome assembly GCA_946406115.1 of Apoda limacodes. NCBI lineage: Eukaryota > Metazoa > Arthropoda > Insecta > Lepidoptera > Limacodidae > Apoda > Apoda limacodes. The sequence continues at coordinate 17,925,243 of OX291542.1, forward strand.
ACAGTGAAACGAATTTTCTCGATTTTTAACACATGCAGGAGGGATGAAGACAGATATATGATTAATGAATATAGGATTATTTTATATTATATTATAACGAATGAAATTAAAACATTTTATTTGTGAAAAACAATTTCGCCTAAACTTTTACTCTCAAAATAAGTTTATAAATAATGGGCTCATCGGAGGATAACAATAGTCTTAACTACACTAAGTTTAACCAAACTTGTTAGTAGGTCAGCCAAATGTAATAAGGTATTGTTAGCCAAGCAAGATGTACGTGACTATGAGGCATTAGAACCTACATTCAATTATATAACGGTATACAAGCTTTAAGTTAATAGGGGTAGATGAAAGTAATATATAGGCTTAAGACTCGCAGAAAGGCGCCTGTTTTATATTATAAGTGCGCAAGAAGCTTATATATTGATATAAGCTTATATATTGATATAATCTTCTTGTAAGTACGTGTTATTTCTTTCTTCGTCATTTATGGAGATTGTCTTCTTTATCGCAATTAAGTTTTTTCAGTGTCATGTGCTATAAAATATTCATGTTCTCACACACTTCTATAACATTGATAACTGAATCCAGGAAAATCATAGTGAAGATCGATAATCATCTGAAACTTTCAAAATTACAGAAAAATATAGGTATTTTGTCGCTGAGGAATAATGTAAAAGGAATGAGCTCCAAAAAATAGCCCAAATGGTAGAATTGGTAGTAGTTTTCTCTACCTACTGGTGACCGGTACGCATTTTTCGTGTAGGTATGCGTTTTAGGTTTTTAATTACATTAAAATGTATTTATATAGAATAACGTGCCCATTTTAATCATGACAATCACTGTATCTAGCAATAAGCGCTTCAGTTCCAATTACTTTCAAAAAAAAATTCTGTTAAGTAATTATTTGAATCACGAGACGAAGTTAATTGCGAGAATGAATTGCATTTGAGTACTTGGAGATTACTTCTGACTTCTTAAAGGAAATGAAGAGATATTTGTTGTGAAAGTAGAGGTTAGTGTTTTTTTATTGTTATATAACAAAATGTACTTCAATAAAAATTAACACTGTTATTTTAACGCATCACACATTAACCCGTGAGTAGGCGCGCCCTAAAAAGTTACACGAGTAGGCGCACGTGAGCAAAATGCTCACTGTCCCTTAAATGACTTTAATTGTGAAAAAAAAAGGAATTATACTATAACTTTTGATATTTTTATAAATTATAAGTCTTATATTTGTAAAATAAAATGTTTTATTAGAATTATATAACAAAAATGCAAACTTATGAATAAACTAAAAATTTTATAGACTTTGGTCTCAACTTTTGGCTAATCTTAAAAAAAAGAAACAAAAAAAATATCTTATCAAAATTTAAAATTGAAACAATAAATTCACTCAGTTATATAATATTTATACACGACAAATAAGAATAAACAATAAAACAAATTTAATGTATGAAAAAAAAATACTTACACGAGTAGTCGCAAACACTTAACTACGTGATCGCAGCGGCACTGAGCGGCACGTGAGTCCCGTCAGGGGGGAGGGGATGAAAAGTTAGGAAGGTACTGTGAAGCTCGTAGGGCTAGAGCGTCGCTAAAGACGAAATTAACCGCAAAAAAAAAATTGCGTGAGCTAAATGCTCATAGCGCGCCTTCTCACGGGTTAAACATGAGCCAAGTGATTTAGTCTTAGTTCGTTTCTAGGGTTCCACTCTACATACGGAAAAAAACATAAACACTCTATAACCACTCTAACAAAAACAACTGTCACTGTACTGAGCTGGAACAGGTTACTACCTACAAATATTTAGAACTAACTATTGATTAATGTTTTTCATGGGACCAGCATATCGAATCTGTGGTAAACTAAGATGTATTATATGTAAAATAAATAGACTAAAATACTATATACGCTATATTTTGCACTCGCCGATGCCACAATAGGATACGGGCTGGGTGTTTCAAAAGTTATTTAAAAAGATTAAACTATTGCAAATAAAATAATACAACTGTTAGTTGTCCAAAATACAAAGGAAAAGATAAATAAACACTTTGAAAAACTATTTAAAATTTTCAAGGTCCTACTAGTTCAAATGATAATATTAACCAGCCAGTATAATGACAATGATTTTAAAAAACAATGATTTCATAAATACCCAATTCGAATGTCGAAGAAAAGCAGATTACGAGTAGACACAGTAGAAGACTATTATGGTAAACGTAAACGTCACTGTGTAATACCTACATTAGTCGACAAACTGCCGCAAGATCTTCTGAATAACGTCAAATCTAAAACCCATTTAAAAAGTGTCTCATGGAAGTATTACTTATTCAAATGTTCATGAATATGATCGTTCTTATCTAATGCAAGTGTGTGTGTGTGTGTGTGTGTGAGTGCGTGTGTGTGTGTGCGTGTGTGTGTGTGTGCGTGTGTGTGTGTGAACTACTGCCGAAAAACTGTTTCGCAGTTTCATAGAAATAAAAATACAGTTCATGCATTCTAAGTTTGAAGAAATAAATTTTAAAAAACAAGTTCAAACAGTAAAAATTTTAGTTGGTCCCAAGCGACAGCAAGCAACAGCTATAACACATCTTTTTTTGTTGGAAATGATGTTCAAAGCTAAATAGCGCACGTTTTGCTTTTTGTACGACTCGCACTTGACCGATTTTTTTATCACATGCTAACAGTTAAGTCAACTGTTTATTCATCAAAAGTAACTCCTTTTTAACAGAGTTTTTTTACTTAGACATAGGGCCGGAGTAGAAAATACTTCTAATATTATGAATGTAACAGTTTGATTGTTTATTAATGACACCCAGGAGTTGCAGATTCAAGTCCTGGCTCAAGGTTAATCATTTGACTGCATCTGTGATATGAAAATATTTATTTTCATTGATGATATGGTAAGTACATGTATGATATATTTGCTTCTAAGACTCTAACCTTCAGGGAGTCATAAACAAAGCAAGATTAGTTCTATATATGATTTATACTGTATTTCTTATCTCTATAAAGATTTTGTATGTTTGTAAGATTTATGAGCACTTCATAAATCACTAGGAGTTGTATTTGATGTTCGTAACGACCGTTTTTCCATAACAAAGATGTAGTTGATATCTCAATTGGTAGAGGACTGACACGGAATGTAAGGACTTGCAGGTTCAAGTACTGGCTCGAGGTTAATCTTTTGACTGCATCTTTGCTATGAATATATTTATTTACTCTGTTTGTTAATCACACCACAACACAGAAACTAATTAAGCTGGAATTGGCACAGAGATAGTTGAAGAGAGGAGAAGGACAAAGGCCATTTTTTATCCTGGAACATTACCCTAAAAAGTTCCCGCAGTAATATTATAACAGTTTTCCACTGAAACGCACTACAGATAGCTGTAGCTGCAGCAAACTTCTTTATTATTATCAAGGAATTGCCGTAGTAATCCCACGGCGATAACCAAATTTAGGGCGGGTGGTGCCGCTGGCTAGTGAGACTTCGACCGTAATGCTTATTCCAATCGAAAGTTCTTTCCGTGAGTGTAACTGCAAAACAGTTTCCACACGTCGATGGAGCACCATCGGGATGATCAGGGTTGCTCGATACTAAGATAACTAAGATACATACACACATCACGCCATTTTCCCAGAGGGATTCGCCCAAAGACAGCTACACGATTCTGGCACACTTTCTGTGCCAAAAAAATCTTAGATCGGATTAACCGATGGTATCTCTCAAATTTTAATAAAATCGACGGTTGAATTGGGTGTTATTACGAATTTTGGTTGATTTTACAAAGTTCTGATTGATAAATCTCGATAAAATTAACCGTTTATATGGTACCTTTTTTACATTGCACTTTTCCATTACGTCGTAACGGGGCCTACAATTGTAAAAGTTCTTCATTAGAATAGAGATTGCGACAGGAACAAAATTAAAACCAGCCAAGTGCAAGCCGTACACACATTAATCTAGAATTTTGTAGCATGAGAATTATCGCAGTTAAAAAAGAACTAATGAACCTATTTGGGGAGTGACTGCATTAGCCGTAACATGATCCTTCCTATCCTTGACATTATTATTCCTATCATCACAAATATCCTTAATCAATCTATTGCCTCTGGCGAATTTCCAGGTTCCTGGAAAGATTCATTAATTATTCCCTTGCCGAAAAAAGCAAATCCTGTCTGTTATTCCGATTATCGTCCCATATCCATCTTACCATTCCTTTCTAAAGTTCTTGAACGTCTTGTTCATGAACAGCTGTGTCATTTCCTCACTAAAAATAACTTACTAAATCCCCTTCAATCTGGTTTTCGTCCTGGACATAGTACGGTTACTGCACTTGTCAAAATCTCTGATGACATTCGTCTCGGTATAGAAAACAGAAAAGTCACAGTGCTAACACTATTAGATTTTAGCAACGCCTTTAACACTGTTGACTTTGATATACTACTTTCACTTTTAAGTTCTCTTAACATATCTCCAACAGCAATCGACTGGTTTCAAAGTTACTTGCGTGGGCGCCGGCAGCGGATCAAGGTTGATGATTCCTTCTCCACTTGGTGCTACACCAATGCTGGTGTCCCGCAAGGTGGCGTGTTGTCTCCACTTCTCTTTGCTATTTTCATTAATAATATAACATCTAATTTATCTTCTCTCTACCATCTATATGCAGACGATCTTCAAATATATACTCAGGCTCCAGTTAGTGAACTAAGAAGTGCAGTTGCGATTATAAATAACGATCTTGCTCGCATTATGGATTGGAGTACCTCTTACGGTCTAAACGTAAATCCAAATAAAACGCAACTTATCATTGTGGGTACTTCAAGAATGATATCTAAGATTAATTTACAAAATCTTCCTAAAGTGAGTATTAATGGAACAGTCATTCCAAATAGCGAGGCTGTGAAAAACTTGGGCATCATCATAGACCAGACATTTTTGTGGGAACCACAATTAAAAGAAGTTAGCAGAAAAATATTTTCTACAGCTAAATCCATTAGCAGATTGCGTAACTACTTGCCCATTGCCACTAAAATTGCACTGGCTAAATCACTACTGCTACCTGTCCTTGATTATGCGGATGCTAGCTATCTTGACCTTACTGAGGAGCAATTAAATAAGCTTGAGCGACTCCAGAACCTATGTATTAGATACATATTTGGTTTACGTAAATATGATCATATATCCGAATTTCGATTAAAACTCAAGTGGCTCCCAATTCGCCTTCGCCGGAATACTCATTTTCTGTTTCTTCTCTACAACGTACTGTTCAATCCGTCTACTCCGTTATACTTGAAAGAGCGTTTCAATTTTATAGGGTCTACAGCTCATCGCGCCACTACAAACATGATGCTGAAAACCCCAACACATTATTCGCAAGCATATAATGACTCATTCACTGTCACAGCCAAAAAAGCACAAACTTTAAGAATATTTAAAAATCTCGTAATCACACATTACTTAAAAATTTAAGCTGTCTCATCAACACTGTTTATTCATCTATATTATTTAAGATGTATGTAGTTTGTGTATTTATTTTTATTTTTTGTTATGTATTTGATATATATATAATTATTTTTTGTACGTATTAGTATTATTTATTATTCATATGTATATAAATTTAGCTATTGCTATAAATGTATACTTATATTGTAAAGTTTCAGTTAGCACATTCTACTCAATAATTTTATAAAGTCTCCTCTACCCAAAGGTTGTTTGGAAGAGATCGCTCATTAGCGATAAGACCGCCAATTTGTTATTACTTTTATTGTTTAATTGTTTTGTTTTCTATGCGCAATAAAGTATATTATTATTATTTTGTCTAAAATCATTCGGAGTATTTAAAAATTCCTATTATCTTTAAAACATTTTTGGTTCACATGGGTTACAAGTTAGGGTAGGGGAATACAACTTTTGCAACTTTGGAATAGCCTATGGACGTTTGCAACATTAGGGTAATTAGGTGATAGGTTGCATGTTGCTGACTCATCAAAAATCGAATTACTCCCAAATTTGAAGCTTGTATGTATTACTGTTTTTACGACAGAGCAAACACCACCAAAACATGTTTCTTGATGTTTTCATTATTTTTTCAGTACTTAATCCGCCATGATAACATATATTTTGTGAAAAAATCGGGGCATCAGAGAAATTTTCTCCTACGAACGCTTAGGTAGTGGAATGATTTCTTAAGGACTACAGTAAATAGTTCTTTTAGAAAGAAGTTATAAGATTTTTGAAGGGTTGGTGGTTGGGCTGGGCATTCCAGGTGTTGCAAGCGTCCGTAGGCTCTGTAACCGCTTACCATCAAGCGGGCCGCAAGCTTATTTGCCACCTTAGTGGTATAAAACTTTAGCCTAAAAGATAGAGCCCTCTAAAGGTTGGACAGGCAGATAGACGGATAGACAGACAGAGAGACAGGGTAGGCTTATTAATGAGACAATGTTGCCCCATTGGGTATGGAACCCTAAAAAATACTTTTGTGAGTAGTCGCGATCAGTAATAAAAATAGTCTGTCTGTCTCTTTAACTATGCCTGTGCTAAATATCAGGTTAATCATGGACGCTTTGTTAGGTCGTCAAGCAATAACAAATAAAAAAACAGTTTTCCACACATATAATATATAAGTTAAGTCAACGCATATCCTAAAAGTATTATACGAAATCATGCTTCCCTCTCAGATGTCTTTACACGAACAAAATCTCATATATCCAATAATATGTCGTGTCGTAAAGATACGTTAGAGATATTGGTAGATATGAAACTGACGGCATAAAAATGGAAATAGGTGAAGATGAGTACAAGATCTATATATAATAACACGACAATATTAAGAATAGAGAATACTAGGCTTATGTTATGAATCTTTTTCTAATAACAATGGTGTTATGGAACGTCGTCAAATCCATTACATTATCGATAAACGTAGACTTGGCAACAAGAATGATAACTTAAAACTTATGTTACATAATCTATACTTAATATTATAAAGCTGAAGAGTTTGTTTGTTTGCTTGAACGCGCTAATCTCAGGAACTCCGATGTCCGATTGGAATAATTCTTACAGTGTACTTACTAGATAGTCCATTTATTAAGGAAGACTATAGGCTATATATCGTCACGCTAAGACGCGGAGCACCAATGACCAAGAATGTTATAAAATCGGGGTTTTTTTTGAAGTGAAAACTTCTTTAGCGGCGTTGTGCACTTTTTTTGGTATGGGTCAAAAATGATAAACTCGCGTTAGGTCACGTGTCCTAAGCATGGAATGCGTAAGACGGAAACCGTAATGCCACGCCTATTATGATTTTTATTTTTAGTATTCGCGATTATGAGTAGTACAGGGAGGTTGGATATGGAATTTTAATTCTATGACAGATTGCGATGTCAAATATACTACGTCAAAAAAGTAAATAAACAAACATTATTATTTTATTTTTAGTATATGGCGATTATGAGTAGTACAGGGAGTTTGTTTGTTTGTTTGTTCGTTCGTCGTTCGTTCGTTCGTTCGTTCGGTCGTTCGTTCGTTCGTTCGTTCGTTCCTTCGTTCGTTCGTTCGTTCGTTCGTTCGTTCGTTTGTTTATAAATAGATCACATAAATAGTTCAGGGAGGTTGGATATGGGATTTTAATTCTATGACAGATTAAGCTGTCAAATATACAACGTCAAAAAAGTAAATAAACAAAAGTTATTATTTTTAATAAATAAATATGGATAAGAAGTGATGGGAAGTAAATAGCGAGTATGTTTTCACTTCTGCCGGCACTTCCGGAGTGCAACCCGTTTTTTTTTTCTTTTGAGAGATTCCGCTGCGTGCGCTGCGTAAGCGGGTAAAGTTTCGCAAAAATCATGTATCACAGAATTGTTTCCCTTTAAAAGTTTTAAAAAAAAGTGCTAACCAAATTTGTTCTAAAATAATGCATTATTTGTGAAGGTGTTTCTAAAAAGTGATATTAATCCTTATGCAAATAAATACGTTATTCATCACAAGTATTTAATTTCAAACAAAATTGCCTTTAACATAATTTGATTTCAATGAATATCTTAGAAGATATCGCAGTTTTAAAATAACATCGCAGCAAAATAATGATCAAGTACGTATTATTTAAAAATATTTTTACGTTTTATGTAAATAAAGTCGCGGGTTAAAGTTAGCCCAAAATAACTATTACTGAATGACTGACTGACTGATCTATCAACGCACAGCTCTAACCACTGAACGGACCGAGCTGAAATTTAGCACACGTATAGCTGTTTTGATGAAGGCGAGTGCTAAGAAAGGATTTTCCAAAATTTTGTATGGAGCACCAGGATCGTGAGGTTAATCCATGAGTTAATTAATTAATTATTTATTATTTTTGAGAAAATGGAGGTGTAAATAGAGTCTATGGCATTATATTTATTCTCCTAAAGCCTCACGTGCCTGAGCAACGTTAGGTACCGAAGTTACGGAATAGATTATAAGTTAATCATTACCAGACTTACGTTATTTTAAGTCTATGTTTGTCTTTGTTAAAGATCTAAGATACAATATATTTTGCAATTATATTTGATAAATTCTGTGACATTGGCTAGTCAAATACGTACATTGCCTATCTCGTAAGCATTTTTGTAGTAATAATTTATACTAATACTTATTATGAAAGCGAAAGTTTGGATGGATGGATGTTTGTTACTCAGTCACACCAGAACGGCTAAACGGATCTGGATGAAATTTGAGAGAGATAGATTATAGTCTGGAATACCACATAGATTAATGTTTTATCCCGGAAAATACAAATGTTTCCGCGGGGATAACTATAACCGAATTCCACTAAAATGAACTTCTTTAGTATAATCAAGGAGTTGCCGTAAGAATCCCACACCGTTAAACAAATTTAGTGCGAGCGGACCCGATGGTAAAAGCTAATATCACATAAAATGCATTGTTTTCGTTCACCATGCGATTATTTGCCATTATACTTACACGCGCCTAAAGTACCGAATTGTTTCGGATAACATATTTTCTCTGAACACATTTTGTGGTAGTCGTTGATGGTTATTATCAACGTTATTGTTTAGCGCACGAGAGCGAAGGGGCACGAGGCGAAAGGGGCACGAGGCGAAAGGGGCACGAGGCGAAAGGGGCACGAGGCAATTTGGATTTAGGAGAAACGTATGTAGCCATTCATGCAAAATGTGCCATGTGTTATTATGCCGGAGCTTGGCATATCTTCAAACATCTGTAAAATAATTGGTATTTCACAAGTAAATGCTAATATACTTACGAAACTGCCTTAAAATATATCTGCAAATGTTTGAAACTATTCCTAGTGTTGTAATGACGAACAACAGAAATAAATATTCGGGCTCCTTACTTTGAAAGGTGACTTCATATCTTCGAAATTTGGCTCAGTTGGGAATGTCTTAAAAGCCTGCCGAACCGATTGCGCATGTTTGATCCTCGGACAGGACCACAGTCAACATATTATAACTTCATGATAGGACGATCAATTATATGATGAACATTAGTCTTTGCCCTGAGTCCTATGTATCTTTTTAAAAAACAAGGTATAGAAGTATTTTTATCATACTTATTACAAGCCATGCTTAGTTTGGTAATAGATTAGTACTAGACGCCGTGTGAGATGCACAGAAATATTATAATAACATATTGAATTTAAAAACGATTTGAATGTTTTTTCTGTGTTTACGTCTAGGGTGGATTTGTATGAATTTAGTGAGGATCTGAAAATAAAATCTAGTGTTTGTTAGAAAATGTGATGTTTCCATTTATTTTAATGTTTAATGATACAATAAAGTCTTTATGTGGCTACTACAATAAAAGAGTTCATAAACTCTTTATAGCATATTAAATCGACAAATCGTAGTAATATAATAAAATTAAATGTGAAAGTACGTCTTGATAGATGGATGGATGTTTGTTACTCAATCACGCTTCAACCACTGGATGAATCGGGATAAAACTTGGAGGTAAGCTCCTAGAATAATACAAAAGCTACTTTTTGTCCCGAAAAATTCAAAAGTTCCCGTGGGAATAACTATAACCGAGCTTAAATAAATTGTAGCTTGCTATAGCAAACTTCTCACACTCTCACTTATTGCTATGTATTACTCTTGTTGTCAGATGACAAAAAGAGACACTAAATGGGTTTATAATGTTTGTCTTCTTTTGTCCCTTATTAAATTGATACAGGAGATAATAACCGGTTTTCACATGAGACTTTATTTATTTGTTTTGATTTAAATGGGCATTGTAAATTAAAAGAAGATTAATTTAAAAAGATTCCTCCTCCTCCTATATAAAATAATTCCTCCTCCTCCTATATAAAAGACATTCGGTAAAGTCTAAAAAAACTCACAATTTCCATAAAAAATAAAAAAAGTTTCCAGAGAATCCGCGATGAGTAGATAAAGTAAATTGTATCAAATAAATCACTTGGTTTTATTTTCGAGTGATATATGCCGGTCTCGCCGTGTTTCTTCCCCGTCTCCCTGTGTTTCCTCACTAAATTCCCTGATGTAATCTCCCAGACACAGCGCAGCTGCCGTTACGCCAGCAGCAGGTCTGATGGATCGAATTATAATTGCTTTAGCTTTTGTTAGCACAAGAAAATTACTTGTTTGGACTAGGTTTATAAGCCCGAAGAACATTAAACTTTTGCTTTTATCTTGGCACATTTCGCTTATCGATCAGCATTCTCGTACCTACTCGTATTCTGATGTACCTACTAGGTATAACTTGCGAGAAAAACTTTCAGGTGTGGGAATTCATTAAGTATGTGTATTCAACCGATACGTTGTTAACCAATTTTAAAGACGTCTCCAACGGTACTCAAGAGTGGCCAGTTTACCAAAATAAAAAAATAAAGTTTTTTCAGAATAATTCATTCAATGATGGAAATACCAATTACATTAATAAAATAAATATACAACAAATCAAATCTAAATTATCAAAATTCACCTATGCAATGCGCAAAATAAAAATAAGAACGGACCTGTCGACTGCTTAGTCTACTTAATATGCCTGGCTGAGCTACGGCATCATCTTGTGGGGTGCCAACACCGACGCTGACTGCCTGCTACTCATGCCAAAGAAGTGCTTACGAAAGAAGACGAGTATAACAAATAAAGCGTCTCCCATACCTGCGTCTGTAGCGACAATGCACCGTTCAGTGTTGCGTAAAGGATTGAGATTGTCTATCGTTGCTGAGCTGAGATTCTGTGTTCTTGTTTGTCAATTGATATAATGTAAGCATTGACAGCAGGTATATGATACACATATTCAAGGGATGGATAAAAATAAACTGGGCTCCTATTACTATTGCCCCTTGATCCCACAAAGAGATAGAAATATAAGTCAATGTTTTTGTCGGAAAGTTTTGTAAACCAGGTAAAAAATACTCAGGTGGGTGTCTATTATTCATCACCGTACCTGATTTTCGATAGCTATGCATTATACATTCAGCAACATCTCTCTTTTGTCCTGTCGAACCTTTTGTAACCATTTTCTGTGTTTTGAAAATGCGAATCACTTAGCCATTTTATCGATCTTTTGTGTCAGAGTAAGCTCTGTCATGATTCTTACTTATAACTTACAGTATTGAAAAAAAATATGATAAGTAAAAAACCGGTGAAGTGTGTGTCGCACACACATTAAGTTAGGGTTTCGTAGAGTGAGAATTATTGCGGTTATCCTAAAGACTGCTTTACCAATTTTGTTTACCATAATTTTCTTAAAATAATTTATAAAGTTTTGTAATATCGTCTAAATTTAAAAAAATTAAAAATTCGAGGTTTAAGAGATAAAAGAAAACCGTAGAAGCCAAAACTTGCAAATTTAAAAATGAAAAGACTCTAATATACATTCTTAAAGACCCACTAAACGACACCCCATACAATAATAAATTACATATATTTTTTTTTTTTAAATATATACCGCTATCTGGGCCCACCAAGTTAGGCTTGTCCCCTACCCCTAAGATCAAACAACTGACACAAATATAATTTCTAAGAACACCCATATCATATATAGAAAATATGTAGACTAAAGATAAACACGACGACACAGACGTGCTATGGTCTCCGATACCCAATACCGAAAAGAAAAACTGATGTGTTACATTCTTCTGCGTCACCGCTACGCTGCTGCCACTTCTAAATCGCTACTATGTCATTTGGTGGCTGCGTGGGTTTGTTGGTAGTAGTACTGCCTGCTGATCCGAGGAGTACGCGTTCAATCAAATATTTATGTGATGCTACCTATAGTACAAGTTTTGTACTTGACTTTTACTGGACTTTTTTTGTCCCAAACTAGATGGCGCTGTGTGTAATTTATTAATTTTTTTTTATTATTATTATAAATTATTAATTTACGTCGGCGATGTAGCAAACCTATATAGGTGACTACTACTCACTGCTCCCACCTCTACGAGGCCACTATGTAGCTCTACGATATCATTACGCTGCCGACCTAAGAAACCTACATTAACTCGCTGCTGACTCATCTAACTACGTCACTACTCTGTAGATCTACGATATCATTTATGCCACTAACGACGTAGCAAACTCATATCTACGCCCTGCTGATAACGCTACACTGTAGCGCAATGATATCATTGACACTGCCAACATAACAAATCTACATCTACTCGCTGCTACCCTGTAGCGCTACAATATCATTTATGCCACTCACGACGTAGCAAACTCATATCTACGCCCTGTTGATAACGCTACGCCGCTATCCTGTAGCGCAATGATATCATTGACACTGCCGACATAGCAAATCTACATCTACTCGCTGCTGACAATGCTTCGATGCTACCATGTAGCGCTAAAATCTCATTTACGCTGCGGACGAAGCATATCTACATCTAACTACGCCACTACTCTGCAGCTCGACGATGTCATTTATGCAACCAACGACGTAGCAAACTTGTATCCACTCTCTGCTCACAATGCTACGCTGCTACCCTGTAGCACTACGATATCATTTACGCTGACGACATAGCAAAATTACATCCACTCGCTGCTGATAATGCTATGCTGCTACCCTGTAGCACTACGATATCATTTACGCTGCGGACGTAGCAAATCTACATCTACTTGCTGCTGACAACGCTACGCCGCTGCCCTGTAGCGCTACGATATCATTTACGCTGCAGACGTAGCAAATCTACATATAGTTGCTGCTGACACCTCTACGTATTCAAACTACGTCTACTTGCCGCTGAGTCTGCCAATACTGCTATGCGTACGGAGACCGAAGATCGCCCACGATCTCATAATATAAAGACCTGTGCGGCATTCACAATAATGTACATATGCTATCTATATATATACTAAATTGAAGTTATACAAACATTTTTGAATTGTTGTAACCACCTTGATCGCCGATAACGTACTATCTATTAGCTAACTATTACTACCAATTTAAAAATACAACTAGCCCATTCTCGGGACTTCATACGCGTAACCTTTTAAAAAAAACATCCTCACCTACAATAATATCGGGATTCTCATACAATCAACCCGTATTTCGCCATCTAGGAGATGATTTACCAAAATCAGTCAGTAAAGGCCACAAATTATATATGCATTTAATTTTAGTCTCAAAGTTAAAGGTTCTCATACAAAATTTTACCTTTTTTTTAATTTTACCCCCTTAGGCGATGAATTTTACAAAACCCTCTCTTAGTGCTTGCTCTCTCTTAGTTAAAACATGAATCTTTGAGTAAAATTTCAAGTTTCTAGGCCCAGTAATTTGGGCCGTGCGTTGATGTCACTGACTCCGGGATTGAGTCAGCGTCATCTTTCATATATACAGACAGAAGATATGAACAAACTTAAGAAAAGTCGAATATTGAATTGCAAAATGTATTTATAATAATTTGGTACATAAATAAATAATTAAAAGACGGCACACTTAAAACTGTGATGTCGGCCGGACGGACATGACAAAACTTTAAGGATTCAGTTTTTGCCATTTGGCTGCGGAACCCTTAAAAGTAAGACAACCCATTATTAAAGTCATCCAGTATTTGTCATACTTAAAGTTGCCTGAAAAATACGCACTTATTATTTGTTCTTGAAAATATAAATTTAATGCTAAAAATTTTGCCAAATCTATAACATAATGCAGGTAAACCAGAAATTTAGTATCACTTAACCTTTAAAAAGAGATATGTTGAAGGTATGTAGAACTAGCTTTTGCCCGCGGTTCCACCCGCCCTTAATTATAGAAACCCGGCAACTCCTCAATTATAAAAAAGACCGACTCACACTTTACTGATTTTAAGTAGTCTATGTCCTTTCCCTGGACTGAAATTATTTCCATGACAAATTTCATCTTAATCGGTATAACGGTTTAAGCGTGAAAATGTAATAGACTGAGTTACTTTCGCATTTATAATATTAACTAAATTTTGCCAGCGGCTCCGCCTGCCCTAAATTTGGTTATCGTTAAAGCTCGGTTATAAATATTCCTCCAGGAACTTTTGAATTTTTCGGGATAACCTATATGTGTGTCAAGTTCATCCAAATCCGTCCAGTGGTTAAAGCGTGTTACAAATATGCAAACTTCCACATTTATATGATTAATTATGATGTATGGAAATAGATTACGATAATAGGAACTGAAATTAGAGTTCTCAACGTAATACCGTCTTACGACGGTGTTAAGGTTTGCCACCTCCTAATATAGCTTACATTAGTAAACCGGCTCACGTAATTACACCCTGACCTGACCTCGTATTCCAGTCACTAATGCAATCGTTCCCACCCTTCGCAGCCTCCGGGTTGGAATCCAAGGATTGCAAGGCTACTGCGAAGGGTTCGGTATCGATTCCCTGTTGGAATTTTATCGGCTGGATATCGCAAATATTCTTGACGCATAGCAAATTTCCTTCTCGACATTGATGTAGTTTTGAGGGTTAATCTGAAGGTCACAAGATTTACTAGTATAGACGAAAAACTACATTTTCGAACTAACAATGTGCGCGTAGAAATATAAAAAACCGGCTAAGTGCGAGTTTGGCTTGCGCAACGAGGATTACGTAAAAACTTATAATATGTAGATAGTTCTTCCATCATGAGATCAAGTCTCACATATTTATGCCTTAATTATCAGTTTTTGGTTTTTGAAGTGAAAACTTCTTTAGCGGCGTTGTGCACTTTTTTTGTATGGGTAAAAAAATGTTAAACTCGCGTCAGGTCACGTGTCCTGATCGAAAATTCGTAAGACGGAACTCGCTTCAGATTTATTTACATTATGTTAGTTGTTGTGATGGGTAAAAATGATGAACTTGCGTCAGACCGATCGTCAGACGGAAACCACAATGCGACGCCATAAAAATTTGCAAGACAGAAACCATCATGCCACGCCTATAATAATTTTGAAGTGAAAACATCTTTAGCAGCGTTGTGCACTTTTTTGTGATGGGTAAAAACTTTAAACTCTATAGAACGAATAAAAAGTAAGAGGAAATTGAGTTAGTGAAAAGATGAAAGTGCGGATTACACATGTTAAAATGTTATATCCAGGTTGTATGTTTTTGAAGTGAAAACTTCAAAAAAGGACAATTCATAGAAAATTCGTTACGATTTATTTACATTAGGTTAGTTTTTTATTCTTAGTATATGGCGATTATGAGTAGTACAAGGAAGTTGGATATTGGATTTTAATTCTATGACAGATTGAGATGTCAAATATACTACGTCAAAAAAGTAAATAAATAAACAATATTATTTATAACAATGAAAGTTCGGATTACACATCTTAAAATGTGATACGATAAGAAAAGTAATATTTCAATAAATTGTAGAGCATAGCTTACGTTACACTGGATAGAAGGTATATCTATGTGTTGACGTGTTAATAAGTGATTTTATAGGAAAATAAAAAAACAATCTTTATTTATTATGTCAGGGTGTATCAAGCGCTAATCGTGTGTAAAGGTTTTCACTTCTGCCGGCACTCCCGGAGTGCAACCCGTTTTTTCCTTTATTTGTGATGAAACACCTTCCATCTTGCCAAATTTTATAATTCTAGGACAGCGGAAAGTACTGACTGTAAAAAATACTGTATTTTTTTATTGCGTTGATTTAGTAGCTTGAATTTTTTACAGCCTGAAGGGAGTGTAGACCTTAGTATTTAATATTAATTTTTACTTGATACCTTAATGCGTGCCTGAAAAAAAGGTTCTTGAAAAGAAAACAGGTGGATAACAAAGTGATCCCATAAGGGACACCTTTTTCCTTTTGAGGTACGGAACCCTTAAAAACAGGTCAAGTGCGAGTCGGACTCACGTGCCAATGATTCCGTAACTAAGCCCCGTGACAGACAGACACAGAGAACATTGACACCCTTAAAATAACTGTGTAACTAACTTTGCGTTTCTAAATAGGTTTGAATAAGCACCTATCTCCCAAAGCTACGCAAACCCTTAAAGTTAAGTTCTTTGTAAGTATCTACAAGTAACTAAAACGAATGTTAATTTAGGGAGCTATTCGGGAGGCTGGGAATTACTCAGCTGTTTTCCTCCTCTCCAGCCTTCGCCAGAGGGCAGGCCCATAGGTCCGAATGTTTACGTTCGCATCTTCTGCTTTTAAGAAATTATTTTGTTTCCAAAAGTCTTAGTATTTATCAAAAAATATCTTGCATATAAAATAGATCCATACCTTACAAACTTACTCTTGACGTTGAATAAAATAAATGTTTCGGATGTGATATTTGTATGGATTGGTCTATCTGTCCATTTACTAAAACCGTGGAACCGAACTGGTGGAAATGTCACATCAGGGATAGGCTTGTATTTCTTAAACTTTAAAATAGGAAGATATACAAGTGATAGATACAAAAAAAAATCGTTTTTGACTTCTTCTCCTAAAGCGATTAATGTATAAATATTAATTAATAGTAATTTAACTTATTTTCGTATTAAAAGTAACAAGAATAAATACAACAAAAACTGCACACTATTGTTATGTAATATTGACGTATGCCCGCGACCTCGTCTGCGTAGACTTTTGAAAAAAACCTGCCATGTGAGTGTCGGACTTCATTTAGGGTTTCGTACCAAATATAGAATATAAACCGTCCGAACGGCAGAATCATTCATAAGCAGTAGGTTAGCGAACCCTTCTGTGCTATGAAGTAGAAAAAAAATAAGAGATTCCAAAAAAAAAACCCTGATCTATCAATATATTGGTATTTTTAATAAAATATACGCTATAATAATTATTATCAAAAAATTTCAAGTACATAGGTTAATGATAAGTTAAAAAATTAAGTTAAATAATGATTTTTTTTTAAATGAACTCAAAAATTTAGTGTTCTTTTATTGTATGCTAAATAGAAAAGTAAATGTAATTACTCACTAACATTCTCATCATTAGGTCAAAAATTTAGTTTTTTTGTTTCATGCTAAATAGAAAAGTAAATAAAATTACACAGTAAGAATTCTCATAATTAAACAATATTTTAAGTATGATTAACTTAGGTGCTTTATGTAGAAAAATTCGTCACAAATAGCAATTTTCCTATAAAATACTGGTACAACACCAGTTATATACACCAATAATTATATATACCTCGCGTGATCAGGGTAGCGTGCAGGGTCAATCAAATACGAATTAATATAATCACCTTGAACACCAAGTAAAGAAAATGCTATTAAGTTACGCCTTTACGTTAACGATTGAAACCACAAACCCATCCTACAACAGCCAAAATTTAATTCTGTAACCCTCAAATCTACAAGATAGCTGCACGCTCAAAACTAACGCTTAATTAATAAATCCCCAGAGCAAAAGCGCTAACAACTTTTTTGTTAACGCTCCCCGGCCAGCTTTACGGCTCACGGCGGCAATAAAACTCCATCAGTAAGTGGGTGAGGTACATGCGAGGTTAGGGTTTAGCCGCCCGCGGGTTTCAGCCTCCATGGTGATACGCGAAAACTGCAGGGGGTGAGGAGAAGAGGGGAGTCGCGACGCTCAGTCGGGCACCCGTCGCGTGCTGCGCCGGTCGCATGGCCCGCGTCAGGTAACGCGGCATGCGGCCCGCGCTCGCCGCGCTCGCGGCTTGCTGCATAGTAGCGCGCGCTGAGTCACCAGCTTCGCGCCTCGCCCCGCGCAACACTACCCCCTCTCACTTCCTCCAGTGCTCTGACGGCCTCGTCCTTCCCACATGGCAGCCTATCCAGGATGTTCCCACTTTGGAGATCAGCCTCCGAGGCTTGGTTTACTTTCTTGCCCTCATGTATCTCTTCATCGGTGTCTCTATAGTTTCCGATCGCTTTATGGCTGCCATAGAAGTGATCACGTCTCGGGAGAAGGAGGTACGTGTCCGAAGAAACGGCAGCGACCAAATTGTTGTGGTTAGAGTATGGAATGAAACCGTAGCCAATTTGACTCTTATGGCTTTGGGTTCCAGTGCACCTGAAATCTTGTTGTCAGTTATAGAGATAGCTGGGAAAAACTTTGAAGCCGGTGAACTAGGACCAGGTACCATAGTTGGATCAGCGGCCTATAATTTGTTTGTTATAATTGCAATTTGCGTGTCTGTTATACCTGATGGGGAAGTTCGTAAAATAAAACACCTTCGTGTGTTCTTAGTAACTGCAACATGGTCCGTGTTTGCTTATGTTTGGCTGTATTTAATTTTAGCTGTCATATCTCCACGTGAAGTTGAGGTCTGGGAAGGAGCAGTTACTTTCTTATTCTTCCCTGCGACGGTAATAACGGCTTATATTGCAGATCGTCGACTTTTAGTTTACAAATACTTAAAGAAAGGATATCGTGTCAACGAAAGAGGTGTTATTGTAGAAGCTGAAGGCGATGGCTCAGTTGAAATAGCTTTAAAGCCTGGAGGTGATGACTTTGTTTCTGAAGATGAAGATGGTCGTGAAGTAGAAAAGTCACGTAAAGAATATGTCGCAGTGCTTCGTGAATTAAGAAGACAGCACCCCGAAGAAGATCTCGATACTGTAGAACGAATGGCATTAGAAACTTTGATGGCTCGAGGCCCCAAATCTCGTGCATTCTATCGTGTAGCTGCAACTCGGAAAATGACTGGTGGGGGTGATTTCTCGCGAAAAATCTCTGAACGAGCTCAAAGTGATCTTAGTGAAGTTAAAGCAGAGTTGCAACGTCGAGGTTCTGGTTCTCCACTAGCTGAGCCCAAGGGACCAAATGTTCGCTTTAACCCTGATCATTACACTGTTATGGAAAACTGTGGTTCCTTCGATGTAAGAGTAGTGCGAGCAGGTGACCTTAGTGGTGAAGTCACAGTGAATTATACTACTGAAGATGGCTCAGCAGAAGCAGGATCTGACTACATCGCTTCTCAGGGATCCTTAGTTTTTAAACCAGGTGAAACAGAGAAAACATTCAGCGTACAAGTCATAGACGATGATGTTTTTGAAGAGGATGAACATTTCTTCGTTCGTTTATGTTCACCAAAAGGTGCATCACTTGCATCCCCATCTACTGCAACTGTTGTGATTTTGGACGATGATCATTCTGGTGTATTTGCCTTTCCCCAAAGAGACTTTGAATTGACTGAGTCAGTGGGTACATATGAGTTACGAGTAGTGAGGACTGCTGGTGCTAGAGGAAAAGTGAGGGTGCCGTATTGGACAGAGGATGGGACAGCAAAGAACGGTGTTCAGTACGAAGCCGTACAAGGTCACGTTGTCTTCGAGAACAATGAAACTGAGTAAGTTTTTTTATTTAGTCTATTAGTAAATTAATAAATCAATCAAAGCTAAAATAAATTGTGTCACTACTCTATAATTGATGCCGACAAACACGGCAACTTTACCGCGTTTTTTAGGTTAAATGAGAATAAACTTAAAACAAATGAACTTTCTTGTAAGTTGAGATGTTGAACATATTAATTATACATTTGTCAATTTAGTTTTTTATCTTTGGACTTAAATAGCTTGCAATGCAAAAATTGTATAGTTTTTATTAATTGGGTAAAATTGACACATTTTTCAAAAAAACTAATAGTTTAATAAAATATTGGTTAAATTTTTTTTTCACTTGCCTTAAATTACAAGTGATATATTATCCATACTTATATTATAAATGCGAAAGTAACTCTGTCTGTCTGTCTGTTACCTCTTCACGCATAAATCGCTGTACCGATTAAGATGAAATTTAGCAAGGGGATACTATAAGTAGCGGAGAAGGACATTAAGCTACTTGAAAACGTCAAGGGTGAGTTTAGTTAGTTTTTTTTCCTAAAATTGAGCAGTTGTCGTTGAAATCCTACAACGATAACCGAATTTAGGGCGGATGGAACTGCGGGCAAAAGCTAGTAGCTCATAAATACACCGAAGACAGCCATCCCATTTGCATCCATATCTGATACAGATTCATTGATTGATGGCCACAAAAAGGACATCGCGCTAATAAGACGTCGTTGCGTAAATGTGACTCATGAATTATGTGAGTGTTTTGGCCATCAAATGATTATTATTAGTTAATTTACGCCTGTTTCTTGAATAAATAAATCCTTTAAGGAATCGAATCTTTTACGACTGTAAATTATCAAAGCAAACCAAATTCTTAAAAATCGGTCAAGTGCGAGTCGGACTCGCGCACGAAGGGTTTCGTACCATTATATATAAAAACGCCAAACAATCACGTTTGTTGTATGGGACCCCCCCTTAAATATTTATTTTATTCTGTTTTTTAGTATTTGTTGTTATAGCGGCAACAGAAATACATCATCTGTGAAAATTTTAACTGTCTTACTATCACGGTTTATGAGATACAGCCTGGTGGCAGACGGACGGACGGACGGACAGCGGAGTCTTAGTAATAGGGTTCCGGTTTTTTACCCTTTGGGTACGGAACCCTAAAAACATTCAAAACTATTATCTATGTTGAGAAAATGTTATCGTAAATCATCATTTAATCACCGTTAATAAAAGTTAAACTCCAATGAGTAATTTGAAGATTCGTTCTTACAGAAAAATACAGTAAATTTTTTAATAAAAACTCAGAATTCCAATAATGTTAATCTAATTTTGTCACCAAGTGTAATTAGCAATATGTTATAATGTAATCAAGTAATTAATATAACACACCTCTGAACAGTCATAAGGCGTAATTTTCTCTCTGACCTTTTGAGCAATTCTATTCACAGCAACCTTTTAAAAGCTCTGTATGATAATTTATCTTTTCGTCATTTCATGAAATCTTTTACAAACTATCGAAACGTTGAGCTATTTAAACAATATAGCTTTTATTATTAAATTAAAGTGAAATTGAATTGAATAAAAATTAGGTAGGCAATTATAGTATAATCATTTTTTTTGTTAGTATAAGGGTCCGTGCGTGACTACGCCCCCTGAAAATTAGTGTTGTGGACATGGCAACAAGAAATGCTGAGGTCAAAAATGGGTCCCATTTGACTTCTTTTTACTCGACTGACCCAGAAGGAGGGTAATGTTTTTTGCAAGTATGTATGTATTTAGGTAAGTGGGTATGTCTGTTCCATTGTGACCGCCTGCAGCCTAAACAGACTCGTAGAATGACGTTTGAAATGTAAGGTATTCATCTTCAGTGTTATTGGGTATATAAAATAGACAAGCGCGAGTCGAAATAAAACTATATAGCTAAAAAAAAAAATTAAGAAATAAAAATAAATAAATAAGTGAACCTAAAACATAACAAATACCTTTACATATAATAAAATAGTAGGAAAATCAAAACTGTACATTGAATATTTTTTTAAAAGAATACTTGTGGTGTGATCTACAATCGATACCAAAAATATAGTTTTTAGAATTTTTGTCTGTTTGTCTGTATGTATGTTCGGGATAAACTCAAAAATTACAGCATGGATTTACTTCAAATTTGGCACGAATATTATTAAGAAGTCGGGTCAACATATAGGCTACATATTTTCACGCTATCAACTACGGGGAACGAGCAGTGAACCTTTATTTCTTGAACGCATTCTGTAACAATGTGTAATCTAACGACGCATATTTGAATTGCTTCTTAATTATTAATTATTCTACTCACACATAGCCATTTATTTTATGTTAAAAAATCGTGTACTTAGATGCGTTATAATTTTTCACCATAAAAAAATGTTTCCTATTTGCTAACTAGATGGCGTTGGCGTCGAATCAGATCGCACTATGGTTTTGTTTACAAAAAGTGATCTTATAGTATAGCGTTCACAGCAGCAGCAGTAGCTAGTTTAACTATAAGCCGGCGGGACTTAATTAAATGCAAGTACAAATAGTAGTAGAGATTGCTCAAACTATACTCGTTTAATAGTATAGTAGTTACCTTAAAATGAGTCGCGTCTGCTAGTTAAATACTTGTTATGTTTTCGGTTCACTTATTTATTTCTTTTCAGTTCTCAATATTTTTCAACTAGGGTTTTTTATTTATTTATATCGTTTTGTTTTTTTTATGATTTTTTATTAAGTGTTTGCTTATCAAATTAAATATGTTTTTCTCACTAAAACCTAATTAAATACTTAAAAGGAAATAGAAAGAGATGAATATGAAAGTACCTGAGTCGTTTAAAAAAATATGAGCTCATTACATTGCCTGTCGTGTAAGGTTTCTCTGGAAGCCGGATAAGTGCTGAAGGTACATAACGAGTAGATTATAGATTGTCGGGGTCGATTATCGCGGTCGGACGCGTCTATCCTTCGACCTTTGTCAAATACGTTCCAAGTTACGAATAATCCCTTTAGATAATCCATCGAGTTATCAACTATCGGTTTGGTTAGGTTAGGGAATCTAGTTGATCTTTTAAGTAAAATTACTGAGCTTTTTAAAACAAATAGTGAGTTTTGGTGGATAATGACTAAACGTTATTGAATCACCTACCGCTTTTTAACGATAAGGCCGCCTTATTGTGCTATTTCTTCTATTGATATTTCTGTGTGTATTTTTTGACTGTGCAAACAAGAATATACGTAAAAAATATATCAACTCAATCAGTTACCGGGAAGTGGATCACATTTAATTTGCAAGATTTGATGACAAACTTATTTTAAACAGTTTTGTTATTTAGCGAAAGAAAACTTGGACTGATATTCACATTATATCCATTTATCTTGGTACTGATAGCAGCTTAGGATATAGAATTAACTAGATAAATTTTACATCAAGCGGGTATATTGTTATTTATATTGGTATATGAAAGTGAAAGCAAATAGAATTTGTAAACATATATTTCGCTTAAAGATTTTTATTGCATTAACAATAACATTTTTAATTATAAAAGAAATCGTTACATCGTCTAACGATCTATTTAATTGTAAAACTCAAAAAAAAAAAAGTATCAGACTAAGTTTATACATAAATTTTATTGTTGATAAAATTTTATTTACATGATTATTATAAAAATGTTTTATAATTATTTTTTTTTAAATTATAAGCACTGTAGAGGCTCCTTTTGTTAATATGCCATTTGTTTTTGAACATCTGAACGCCTTCATAGGTGGAAAGTGGTGATCTGTACCTATTTATAATCTTAAGATCATTAATGTACCTACTTCTAAAAATAAATGATTTGATTTGATCGTTAATCTCAAATAGATAAGAGTAATTTTTTTTTAAAAAAGCAACCTTTTATTTAAATGTTCTGAAAAGAAGAAAATAAACTTTAAATTAAACCAAACCCATCAATTTATTACATTACACAAGTCAAAAATCTTGGCCTGAACGACTATTTCTATCTCTTTAGGTAAGCGCTCCTGTCCTGTTTATGTCGGATTACATGGCGTTTCACGTCTCGCTTTTGGTGGCAAGATTTTCTTGTCGTTTTTACTTCTTTTTCTCTAGCCTTCTCTTTCTTTGTGTTGATGTTTCTGTTCAACGGGTTCGCCCCGGTGCCCTAAGTATGTGCGAGTACGTTCACGACATCTCATGTTACACCCAGCCACTCAGTGGCAAGGGGCACGTCCTCACCCTGTCTGGTGTTTGGTGGTATTCGCAACTTATTTCAGCTTAAGGCTTACTTGTGCCTAACGAAACACAGTTCCGGGTATGATTTTAGTATTTCCTTCTCCTAGACAGGTTGCAAACCAAAACTGTTGATGCCTATCTCGCTAAATTACAAAAGTCATAGTATGAAGCTAACCAAAGCATACCTTTATGTAGATGCTAACGGCTGGAATAATTCTACTCTAAAATCAAAATCGAAGCCTCCAAAAACTCCCGTAGGTACACCAAATATTGGACAGATTGGAGCAACTAAGTTTTTGATCGGCATTCTATTTACAGCAAGTGTTCGTATTATATTCAGCACACCATTTCATTTGACACCCATGTTGTAGGAATGCTTAAAAAACTTAGGCCGCCATCTTTAGGAGTCTGCCATATTGCATTTAGTGGCGTCATTTTATTTTTCGCATTCTTCTTAGCAAGCCATTCTTATTTGACTTCCATATTGTAGAAGTGCATAAAAAAATAACTAGTCCACCACCTTTAGGAGTCCGCCATATTGCATTTGCGACGTCATTTTATTTTTTGGATTTTTCTCAGCAAGTCCTTTCATTTGATACCCGTATTGTGGGAATGCATAAAAAATAACTAGACTGTCACCTTTAGTAGTCCGCCATTTTAAATTTAGAGTGACGTCATTTTATTTCATATTCTTCTCAGCAAGCCCTTTCATTTGATACCCATATTGTAGGAGTACATAAAAATAACTAGTCCGCCATCTTAGGCGTTCCGCCATGTTGGGTTTAGGATGACGTCACACAGCTTGTAATGCATTGTCATCCAAACTAAACGTGTACTTACAAAATTTTAGCTCAATTGGATGAAGATAACTGCTATAAAATTCAGTTGCAAGATTCCATCCGAACATGCAAGTAAAATAAAACCTTTAAAAAAGGGTTTCTTTTCCCTATTGTCAAACGAGACTCACTCGTAGCAATGGCGTAGAATGGTACTGTGTTGCAGACGAAACCGATAGCGGAACACTAATTGTTTATCACCAAATAGAAGTACGTAGGTAAAGAACTAGACTACGTCCTTGTATCTTCAATCATAGCTGTGTGTCGGTACGCTGCACTTTTTATTATTTTTCTTCCTTTATTTTTTACTTTTTAGTGAAATTTAGTGAATTTCGAACGAAGGTCTTTTCCTTTAAGTAACATTCCTCAATTTAATTGCCCAGAAGATAACCAGTTGTTTTTTGTTGTACTTTTAAGATAACCTTTGGTTTGTTATGAGTTTTGTTGAAGCGCCACAGCTCGATCTATAAATAATTAATTGGGGTTATTTGTTTATCGTCAGTTTGTGCATTATTGTATAACCTGACATAAAAGTCTTCAACGAACTTGACTTTACCTTTGAAGTATAATAGTCAGGTATTATACGTACCCTTGTGTCTGTATGTCTGTCTTAATGGAAATCTAATTTTTATTCGGTACACCTACTTGTATTGAAATACTAGCTTTTGGCAGCGGATACGCCTGCCCTAAATGTAGTTAACGGCGTAGTACTCTTACGCCAACTCCGTCAAGCTGATCCATAGTTCGTACAAGTGGAATATAGTTATTTTGCATTTTTCGCGATAAAAAGTACAGACTACAATATATCTCTGTGCCAAATTTCATACAGATCCGTTCAGCAGTTCTGGCGTGATTGAGTAACAAACATCTGTCCATCAAAACTTACGCATTCATAATATTAGTATAATCTAATACTGTGTAATATGTTTTTCACTGCCTATACCGACTGTATTCTTCCTCTCGACAGCAATGGATCGGCGGCAGTATTATTTAATTGTCTGAGATGGCGCAAATCCCTTTTCTAGACTCTCGATACATATTTGTATAATGTCACTTCTGTTTTCTTTTATATGTTTCCTTTGTTTGTTGCATTACTTTAAATATAAGAAGTTTACCACACTTGTTTATCTACTTTTAACCTTTGTTACTCTGTTGAAACTGAGTTTAAAGGTATACATGACATACTAAGGCTACACTTAAAACACAAAAAAAGACACCGCTTTCAGGCAAAGTCTTTTCAGAGCGTTATTATAGATATAAATACTACCAGATATACATGTATCAACTTCTGTGCCTTTGTTTGGTACTAACAAATGCTTTAAGTATTATAAGGCAAGAACACATATGTACCTTAAAACAGACTAGGTAGCTTATTTGAAACAGTCTCGAGTAAGCGAGACTTTGGAATTCGAGAGAAAGATATATGCAAGTACTTTCACGGGTCTCGAAAGGTAAAAACTACTTCCATACATTTTTCTCTTCGATTTCAGAGGCTGGCCTACTCTAGACTTTTTTCAATAACCTCCCTAATCCCTTATTAATTCCATAGGCCACTAACTACGCCTAAAGCATTATAGCAGACCTGAAAATGATAAACATCATTAGGATACTATTATTATTATTATTATTATTATACTTTATTGCATCAACATAAAAAATTTACAAACAAAACATATTTACAAATAGAGAAAAACAAAAGGCGGTCTTATCGCTTTAAAGCGATCTCTTCCAGACAACCTACGAAACAATTATTTTGTAGCGGATCATATTGTACCGCTACAAGCAAGGCTGACGTCACGCGCGCTATTAAAGTTTCTTCGGCAGTTCAGCCTGGCAGGAGGTCACCTCTTTGCCTCCGCTCTACAATAAATTAAAAATATAAAAAGAGTTTTTATACAGTTATCGTGCTTTTGTCATCTTAAATACAAACCAACTCACAATTATCTTTAGGGGTGCTTGAAAGATAAAAAAGCAAATAAATAGTTATTTGTTATGCAAAGCTGGAAAGTTTCTTTTTGGCGTGATTGCCTATATTGAATACCGTGTAAGCTCAAAACACTTCAAAATTCTGGCGCTTGCTTCAGTTTAACTGAAAAGATACCTTAAGAAAGCGTTTTTCAGGTATCTTTGTTTCATAGTTTTGTAAAGCAAACTATCTTTGCTACAATTTTAGCTGTAAACTGAGCAAAGCTAGGGATCCTAAGGCACGAAACTCAAAAATAAATCCAGCCATGCGAAACACACAATTTTTCATCTCACTGCAGCGAGGAAAAAGGAAATTGTATATATACAAGATACAAAAAAAATATTTGAGTTTATTTACATAAGATGGAACAAGTATGCTTATTCTAAAATAAAAATAGTTTATTTAGTACATTAAAAAACAACAATATTAAACATTATAAGTCTCTGAAATAGGTTGAACGCCTTTTCTATGACTGCATATAGTCAACAAATCTCACGCTCAGAGGTACTTACCTATTTTTCACGCGTAAACTTAGAACTTTTACGTCACTGGTGGAGTGAGTCATGTTTTTTAAGTATTAACTTATTATTTATTAAAAGTAATATGTTTATAGTAGAAACAACCAAAATGTGTAGGTACCTACTACGTAATTCCAAATGAATGTTTTTTATCTTTTTCTTTTTTTAAGGTGCATTCCGAATTTGTATAATGCCAATTTTAAAATTCTTAGAACAAGTATTATACTTTAAACCTATTTATTCTTCTTGTATTTAATAATTATTAGCAAACCTTTTTTTCAATGAAATAGTATCAATAATCAAACTAAAGTGTTATTAACGGATCACTAGTGTATAAAGTAGTAAGGATGAACCGCATTTCGGACGGTTTCATTATGTTGTTTTTTTGTAGAATAAAAAAAAACCTTTTGCGCGAAAGCGGATAAAGTAGATGCACGCAGTTTTTAAACGATAAAGTTGGCCTTTCTGAGCCAGTGAAATGAAAAGGATATTTATTTCTAAAGCTTGAAATTGGCTTTTATATTCCTAAACGCCACATTTAAATTTAATTAATTAATATATCAGTGGTAGGTAACACCCTTATGCTAAATACAAATGAAAGATATCAAAGGTGAATTAATAATCAGCTGCTTTTCAAATTCCAATGCTTTGAACCTTAAATAAACCAGTTTTGTAAATAATACCCTTTGTACCACGGATGATTGAATTTAATAATTAAGATATTTATAAAATACTAGCTTCTGCCAGCGGCTTCGCCCGCCCTAAATTCGTTCGTAGGTTCTTACGGCAACTCCTCAATTAGAGAAAAAAAAACAAACAAACAAATCTTACCTCTTTAATGGCATAATACAATCGTGTCTTTAAAATCATGGAAATACACATACAAAATTTCAACCCAATCGGTCAAGCCGTTTAGTAGTTGACATACCGACAGTAGCGCCACCTATCGGGTCCAATTGTATTTTGAAATCATCCAGGAAACTATCGAAATACCCATATAAAATTTCAAACCCATCGGTTCAGTCGTTTAGAAGTTATGTGAAAAAGATGAGTACGGAAAGATAATTTTTACTACCCGTTGTCCTATTACCCGTTTTCCCGTAGGAATGAAGCATTTTCCCGCGGTAAAAAGTAGCCTCCAGTAGTTACGGAGCCTATTCAATACAACCAGCAAACAAACAAACAATCAAATCTTTCCTCTTTTCCTCTTTATAATATATGTATAATATATTTGTAAATAATACCCTTTGTACCACGGATGATTGAATTTAATAATTAAGACATTTATAAAATATTTATGAGCTTTTAAAATAAAAAGTAGCGATAATTATATCATATTGAAGATTATAATATTATTAACCTACCCTTAAGTTTCATGTTACATTAGCATTGGCAGGTTGCTGACAAAGTAGATAGCCACAGTCCAACAAACTTTCTGATCTACAGACCTTGGGTCGCTTATGTCGTTGCAGGTTCGCACCACTTCAATTTGGAGACTGTAGTTCTAATTTTTGACCACTGGGTTGGAACAGAACTTCGCTCCTTTTTTTTTTTTAGCAATGCCATCTATTGTCAAGTAGCTGAACAACCGCCATCTATTGTCAAGTAGCTTTATCGTTGCTGTTTTGGTAAAAATAATAGTATTACTACTCGCCAAAAGATGTCAGAAACAGTCATATTTTTCAGTTTATCATTTCCTAAAAACACGGATAGATAAGTTGAATATAAGAAAAATGCAATTGTTGGTAGGTACCTAAATAATACAATAAAATAGTTTATGCTGTCTTTTGAGTAGCCAAAAACTCGATTCAGCGGCGACGACGACTTCGCCAAAAACTCCAAAAACTCGGTAGTTAGAAACTCGAACTAAACTAAAATTTCACGACTTCATATTTAACTGAGTCTGATTTTACAGTTGATTAATATTGTTAAATGTGGATTTTTAAAAAAAATTAAATCAATTGTTTTACAAGTGCAGAATGGTTGTTTTTCTTTTTAAGACATGTATGTAGATATTTAAAGTATGTAAAGCCTAATGGGTAAAAATGGAAAATCGCAAGGTTCTATTTTGGGCTAAACTACTAGTTTAGGAATCATCATCGATTAAGATGCTCAGAAAACTTCGTTTTACTACATACATATAAACCCATTACATTAGACACTAAGCTACAAAACTCAAGCGAAGATCTCTCCAACTATGTAGGTGTATAAGATACCAGCAAAGGATCTCTTTAGTTACCTCGTTATAAATAAACTAGTGCATTAGAGCTTTATAAGCCAACGTCCATACCACGTTGAAAACACCGGTTCTCGTCTGATCACCGAAGTTAAGCAACGTCGGGCGTGGTCAGTACTTGGATGGGTGACCACCTGGGAACACCACGTGATGTTGGCTTTTTAAGAGAGTGACAACCCAAGCCGAGACTTCCCCCGCGGGGAGCCCTTGAGCGTTGGGCGCTATATGGGCTGAGGCTCCTTCAGAGTCTCGCCCCAAAAGTCCGGTGAAGCAGTAATGGCTGCAACAGCCAACTGCATAGTCAGCTCAGAAGAAAAAAGAAAAAGCTTTATAAGTTTCATCTCTCGAGTGTTAGTTGTTAGCCCGACGTACCACCCGGTTTGCGGTAATTACAGGGTAGGGAGCTTGAGAGATAAAATGTATTTGTATACTCCTAACTGTTACAATCATATATACGAGATTATTTATTACAATAAATATGCATTCAATCGTGTGTTTATACATATCTGATTTCTTGAATTTTGTTAGGTAAAGTGGAATTGAAATGGAGAACTTTTTGAATATGAATATAAGAAGGATATAATGTGATTTATAATAATTAATTAATTAGTTAATTAATTATTGATTTAATTTACAACGTATAGATGAGGCAAGAGAGGTATGCCAGGATCGTAGCAAGTGGCAGTCTTTGGTCTCTGCCTACTTTATACCTACGTTATGTTTGTATGTATTTATAATGTGATATAACTAATCAGCTTGTTATTATGTAAACTTTTAGAGACACTGTCAATCAATTCTAATATAGGTTTAGTTCAGTCAGGTTCGACAAAAAAGGTTTTATTTAGACTTGTTTTAACGCAGGGGTTTGTCATTGTATAAGTGTAGGTCTTAGTATCAGAAAACATACGGCTCTAAAGCGCGAAAGCTTAGCTCGCAAATTAGTCCTTAATTAAATATATATATATATATATATATATAATAACTAAATTAGTAACACAGATATCTTTATATATTTTCGGCTTTCTTACAGTCAACTTGAGATGACTCAAAAGGGACGATAAAATAGTCTATTCAGTTGATGTGGCGTGTACAAGTAACGAAAATTTGCATTTATTGTATTAGTCAATTTTATTAAAAAAAATGGTAAATAAAATAAAATGAATTTAAGCGGAACTTTTGGTGATTGACGTTTTTTCGAGATCTCAGCACATATATACCAGTCTCTTTGTCTAGACTGGCCATGTAAGTTTCTGCACGGCGGAGGCTCTCTGTGAATGTGATTAATAAAATCGCTAAAAAACAGAATTTTTTTAAAGGCGCAATAATAATCTTAATGTATAAATTCTTAAATATAAAAAAAAATCTCTAGAGATTCAATCTCGTGCGGTACTTGCTACCGAACGATTTTTTTTTCTAAAATAACTTGTTTCTTTTTTGTCTTTCGTTGGATCTTTAAAAATCAGGTTTTTAGCGATAAAAACAAACCGCTGGACCAACTTTGCTCAAACTCTCTTCAGATCTAAGTCATAAAATGGCGTATCGATTGATATGGTCACGAGACCAATTGGTCCATTGGCTTTTGAGATATAGAAGACAAAAAAAGCGAACCTACATACATACATTTTTACTTACACATATAAATCCACACATACATCACTAAAAATGATGGCAAACGATTCTCCAAGTCTCTAAACGAAAAGAAAACGCAAATCGATTTTCGAATTTATTATTATAACTTCCCTCAAGAGAAGTTAATAAAACCAGTTTTTTGATAACTACTGTTTTACTGAATTTTTACGTTGTGTTGGCTTTCGCCGTCACACTAGCAGCAATTTATATAGCTCTTTACTTTTGCCACTACCATAGCTATAATATAATAATATATATATAATATACAGCCGAAGATAATAATAATAATAAAGCTTCCTTTTCTTTTTCTTTTCCATACCTTTCACAGGATTGTTCGCTTCGAAGCGTGCGTGCCGTCGTTTCAAATAAGTAATAGGATTTACAATATTAATATTTAATAGATAAGTATCTACCTACAAGTACCTACTTGAGCAAGTTTGATTCTACTTCAATATAACATAAGTTAAACATAGGTATGTAGTAAAAGTATTTTATATACATTAAAAAGTACAAGTACCTACGTAAGCAAGATTTTCGCTGTTAGGCTTATGTACTTTAAATTAATGTATATGTAAACTCCACTTTATTTTATATATATATTAAATTTTTTTCGCGCTGTTAGATTTATGTTTCTACTTCAATATGTCATCAAGTTTGCCACGATAAAGTTCGCCACGATGTTCACGCTCGTAATATCTCTGCCCCTTATCTTATTTACAAGTGCCGTTATGATGTTTATTTCCTCTTACCGCCATTAATTTTATTATTAAGTAGGTCTTTTAGCTTTCTAGGTAAACTCACCCATGGTAAATTGTAAAAACCATACGATTATACAATTTAGATAGAACATAGGACCAAAAAAAAAATATGGATTACACAAAAAAATAAATTTAAACTGCAGTTTTAGTTTAAGAAATATATGTAGGGTCGCCCCGTCTAACGTCTCTTTTAGGAATAAAGGGTTGCTCTATCTAACGTTCCTTTTGATAATACAGGGTTGTACCGTCTAAACTTCCTTTTGACGGAAAAGCTTGGGCAGTTTGACTGACTACTCGCCCTATTTCTAGCATAATCAGTACGTACAAACTTTAAGCTTCCACTTTGATCTCCTATCCGCTATATCCGTTTTAACCCTAAAGCTTTCTACTCCGCAATTAATACACGCACTACACTTTTGATTAACAAGTTATAATGGAGCTATTGAAGTTAGTCTTGAATAAGTAACTTACATACTCTTACCGCTTTATATAATTTAATACTGAAAATTTTATATTAGAAAACTAACAAACTTTCTAAACTTTCACTAATTGCAAACATCAGAACTTTGTCTTGTTATTTCCATAGTAATATTACTCATATTTTAAACTGACTACAAAAGAAGGAGGTGGTTATCAATTCGTCGGCATGTTTTGTATGTTCCTAAAAACTACGTTATTTGTGAACCGATTTTGACCATTTTTACATATGGAAAAAACTACCTCTGGAATGCCCGTTTTTTTTTTTTTTATTAAAATTTTATTTTTATGATAACTAAATAGGCTGTAGACCTGAGACACTGGAGAAAGCAATATTATAATTGTTCATTGATTACAAATGAGTCTTTTATCAGATGACTACTTATTAAGTAAAAATAACACGGTATCTGATATTGCTACTTTTCTACTCAAAACAATTTGTAAATTTGTTATTAAAAGAATGATTATCCTTGCCTCCACAGGCATTTCCACATTTTTAACCGGTTGTATGTTTTTTTTTTATGTTTATTACCTTATAACTCCGTCATTTATGAATAGGTTTCGATTATTTTTAATTCAAAGATGGATAAACCCACAGATTGGTCCTATTTAAATTTTGTAAGGATTGGTCCAAGAAAACCAGAATTAGGTGAGAAAATGACTTAAGTTGTATCATTTTAGTTTTGACTTCCACTTTTAGTGGATTTGCAGTCGGATTAATGTTTTTGTTAGGAAAATAGTTTATTGGTGCAAATATTTCAGCCTAACTCCGTCTATCAGATTTTATTTGGTAACAAACGAAATTATCTAAAACTAAAACAAAAATCATATCGATTAAAAGAATGAAAGTACTTCTACTTCGCCTGATGGTAAGTGGTCACCGCAGCCTATGGATGCTTGCAACATCTGGGGCATCACTCGCGCGTTGCCGACCCTTCAAAAATTCAATAACTTCTTTTTTGAAGAACCCCATACTGTAGTCTTTAGAGAAAACCTTGGCAGGGAGCATATTTATCTTGCCCGCTCCATCTTCTGACCCTGGTCACCATCTATCGATAACTTATTTATTGAGACAATTCCGATGAGCCCAAACATGATACCTCTGCTGTAAGTTAGTAAGGAGATGAGTATCCTTTAGATTCCCGGTGGTGCTGCAGCATCAGGTCAAATTTATTATGTTACTGCAATATCTATGAAGTACCAGTATACCAAATTTAGGATTTATCGGAACTTAAGAAGTCACGCATATCCCTTCATTAACTTGGAACGAGCTGATGATCTTCAAACGGCTGAATAGATTTTCTTTAATCAGAGCTAAGAAAACTCTTCATCAAGTCACATTTCAAACAAAAAAAAACTATACCGAAATCGGTTTTTCCATTTGAGCGCTACAATGCCAAAGAAATATACATTTCGTCGGGGGTTTCGTCCATGAAATCCTTAATTTGACTTTACACATATTTAAAAGAACATTTATATATTCATACAATAACCTTAAATATAATATTGGATTACACAAAAATGGGTTATAATGGGTATAAGTATGTCTATTAAGTATGCCCATTAATATATTTATTATATCTCAGTACAAGAAAATCATTAATCTAACCGGTGGTTCTTGTATTTCATGTATTTTAAAAGCAAATAAATTTAGATATGCAAAATGAAAGCGGAAAATCGTTTATCTTTTGCAGATACGTGCACGCTTTGAACAATTCTGTGGGAGGAAATTCAAAGTTGAATTTTATAAAGTACATTGTAATTTTGTTTCCGATATTTTTGCAGAACTATAAAAAAAAAAATCTGAAAATGGTAGCTGTTTTTTTGTTGTAGGGACAAATTCAATACGTGAAAATAATAGTAAATTATACAGCAAGTGAAAAAAGGGAATTTAATTCGAGGGACTAAGTTGGATCCCGAGAGCAGCGAAGGATGCTAGAGTAGAATCCTGAGCGGAGCGAGGGTTACAAAGGACCGAAATGTTTTTTTTCACTCTGTAATGTACTCTCATTTTTACCATTGACTGCGAGAAAATAAAAAGTAATATAATCTCATTTTAATCACAATGACATCAAACAACCACAATAACAATTTTAACAATTGTTCCTAATTTATTCACTTAGTGAGTAAAAGGAAGTTTTTTTAATTATTAACTTTTCGATAAATAAAATGCCCTTCTTCGAGTGGCAATGATAAAAAAAAACATTTATTATAACAAGTAGTGTTAAACTTAACAAATTGAAACCCCACTACACAACCTACATACCAACCAAATACGACGTGCTTATTTTTATTTTATTTATTTCGAGTTGCAAAATTAACTTTTGTATTGAGTTACTTCAAATAAAGCAGCGAGCAACAGCTAGTAGTATATATATTTTTATTGTATTTTAATTGTCCTTATTAAACCCTTTCATTTGATATCCCACACGGCACATTTAAAAAAATTAATACAGAAGTTTATGCCCTCTAGACTTCACATGGCCTAAAACTAAATAAAGCTATTCCCGTGGGCACTTCCGATTGGGATAAAAGTATAAAATTTGTCTGTCTCTGTTCCGAAACTTATGTTGGTGCCACAAGTAAAGCCACTTGTTTGCACTGTTACGACGTGAGATAACGGACACTCTAAAAAATATTTCCGTGGAAATCTTGAAAACCCCTTCAGTCCCCCCGTCTTGTAGTTTTGACAACTTCGATCTCAGAATCTTAAAGAGATATAGCAAGATGAAGCGCATATCACCTTAAACTTTGTTCCAAAACAAGATACCTGAGAGTCGTCCTTAAAGACCTTCGAAGGGAAGAGGCCTTGCAAGTTTTTTCTTTAAATACCACTAAGGTGGTAAACAAGGTCCACCTGATGGTAAGCGGTCACCGCAGCCTACGGACGTTTGCAACACCTGGGGCATCACTCGCGCGTTGCGTGTGAGGACACATTCCCTGCCGATGGCAAGCAGTGCGATAGTAGAAAAAAGCCTTAGGCATCATTTCGAACAAATCCTCGTAATACCTTCCATTATACAAGCGGTATAACACACACAGCAGGGAGGCAAAGTTGTTCCTCACCCTTAAGGTTAGATAGGGCTAGTACAATGGTTTATAAGTCTGAAAGAATAGGTCAGATGGACTCCAAACAAATTTGTAACGACTGAGACGAATCAATTGATTACAGGACCAAATAAATCACGACCAACTTCGAACAAAATTCTGAAATTATACAAGAAGTTGTACAGAAATTCATTAAAAAAACCGTTGGCAGCTGTAGTCCAAAATATAGCCTAGCCAGACATTTAAAGTTCTGTACTCAAGGGATGCCAATGGAGCCCTTTTACTATAAGCTTACACTATCTGTCGGTCTGCTTGTCTGTTTGACTGTCCAACCTTTAAAGGGCTCTACTTATATTTAAGGGTTTTTTTTTTAAAGAATGTGTTTTATTTGGGGGTTTCTTAATAGAAGATGGTGAATTAGAAGTCGTGCTCGTGCATTTATCTGATTGTACAGGACGCTCAGTGCGCGAGGCAGACTCCGACTTAACCGGGTTAGTCGCAGCATCAAACCCACGAATCGCCAAAGTCAAGCGACCGTGGCTCAGACACAGCCCAATTCCACTTTTGTTGTACCTGCTGAACGAGAATTTCAAAGCTTATTTAACCGAAAACCGTGAAGTGTAAGTCGGGTTAGTGTACTAAAATTTGTGCTGAATGCGGTTTTCAAAGTTTATTTAATCGAATAAAAAAAAGAAATTTTTGTTCTTAAGTAAGTGGGATAAGCACTCAGATGATTTCGTATTGAATGTGAATTTTAAAGATTTTGATTCAAAACTAAGATTTTTTTGTATTTAAAAGCGTCAAGTGTTTTGTGCTACGCTTGCAATGTCATTTTTCAAAGCTTTTTATCCGGATTCATAAAGGATAATGTTTTTGTTATTTAAAAGTGTAAGTCGGATTATTGCACATAGGTTTTTATAATTAATGACAATTTTAAAGGATCTTTCAACGAATTAAAAAACAAGAAAAGTTTTTATGTATTTGAAAAACGTCAAGTGTGAGACTGATAAGCGCACTGATAGTTTTTTACTGAATGAGGATTTCAAAGATTTTTACCTTAGTATTACTGAAAAAAAATAAAAGTTTTCTACCGACTTCATAATAGAACCAAATTCTGCGCCGGCGGAGCTAGTACAACATAGATAAAAGTGCATATTATTTACCTACATCTCGACTATTACTGCCTACTGAAAGGCTAAAAATATTAACCAATATAATAAACTAGCTTTTCCCCGCGACTTTGTTCACGTGGATCACATTATGCACCTATCTCCAGTTATTCTAAAAGAATTTGGTTAAAACGTGGCTTAGATTTTAGTTTCAATCTCTAAGTAGCTATAAAACAGTGTTAACAGCAGACAGACAAAAATCTAAATATTGGTGATTTGGAGTCACATATCTTTATTTTCTTTGGTCACACCTTTTAGAACACTTGAATACCGTATCGTACATCAATTTGTTGGAAATATCTTTAATGTAGGAAGGAAAAGATACGTTAGTAAGTAATTGTTTATAAAATTTAGGAACCTTTTTGAATGTTTGTTACTCAGTAACGGCTACAGACCATGACCTGGATTAACACATAGGGTACTTTTTATCGCGACCGATAGTTCCCACAGGAGTAGTGACGATAAAAGTGTCAGTTGTTTTTCACTATTTTTTAAAGAAGATTGATCTATAAAAACTAAGAAATGTAATGCGGGCTGTCTACAAAGTTCACTGTCGGAAAACTTTACGAACTAAGTTTCTGAAGTAATTAGGAAACTTCTTGTATTTTGCTGTCATTACTGTTATATAAAAGCTATTTATTTTGTAAACTGTAACCTTTTTGTACCAGAGATCTGTCTTGAATATTAAAAGTTTAGGTATTTGTGTTTCCTTTTTTATTAGAATGAAACAAGATTCACAATGGATTAATGATTTTGAAGACCTTTATATTAATTTTTTTTTTTTTACGGTTTTTGAGTTTTTGATCTACTTTTATTACATTTATGGTTGTATCAGCAGACAGACAGTTAAAGCAAACGATAGCTACGTTTGACTACTAGGAAAATCTTAGCTCATTCTGCTCTACAATAAAGAATCTCTTTTGTTTTTATAACACAGAGCGCTATCCAGTCCCAAACTAAGAAAGGCTTATACGATGCCATACGACGAATACACTTACATAATTATACCTTTTTTTTGTAAGGTCATACATATAAAATATCCAGTCTCAACACAATCACAAATGTTCACCACATAAATGTTTGTCTTGTGCAGGAATCGAACCCACAACCCTCGATTCTGCAGTCCGGTCACTACCCACTTAGCCAGGAAGCAACCATTTGATTTTTTATTGCTTTATTCTTATTAGGAAATGGTGCAACATTATCAAATTTATTCCTGAACTTAATTTATGTTGTTATTAATCAATAAATTTGACAAAATTTTTGTGTTTTTAATTAGTTCATAATTTATGTATTTATAACTAGATATTTTATGTTAACTTAAAAAACATTTGCAGCAAAAAATTTTCTTTTTCCAACTTCGCTTTGAATTTTCATGCCATTAAATTGTTAAAAGCGTGCACGTATCTGCCGAAGATAAGCGAGCTTCCGCGTTTGTTTAGAATTCCAAGTTTTATTTCCATTTGCAATTATTGGTTTCAAAGCGAATAATATCAGTTCGAATCTTAGTTTAGTTTTTTTCGTAACTGATTTGAATTTTACTTACCTTCACCTTCATCGGAGCATCCAACTAAGCTGGAATTTGGCACAGGCATAGTTGAAGAGATGGATTCATTTTTATTCAAGAATAATCAAAATTTCCGTATTCCATGTGAACGAACTATAGTGCAACTATATAGCTTGCTACGCTAAACATTTTTACTACAATCAAAGAGTTGCGACGCCGTAGGAATCTTATATACGGCGATCATGGAATTTTGCGCAGGCAGACACGCGAGCAAAATCTAGTAGGCAAACAATATAATATCTATGACGATATATAATATACATTTACGTACTCAACGAAAAACATTACAGTACAATTGGATTATTTCATTTGATATTAGATAGATACATTCTCCAAATTCAAAAGATAAATCTATCCAAGAAAAACTTACATTCCATTTTAAATGTGGATAAATCTTGATATGCAAAACGAAAGAGGAAACATGCTTATCTTTTGCAGATACGTGATTTGCTTTGAACAATTCTGTATCAGGAAAATTCAAAGCTGTATTTTAAAATTATGCTGGCAGTATTTTTGGAAAAATAAACTGTTTTTATTTTAAATTGTATCAGTGTTGGCACTGCTTTTACAGGGATGTATAAAATTTAAGCGCAATTTTTTATGTTTGCTTTTTACTGTGGTTTAACTTTGTACATAAAATGAAATAAAATAAGCTATATAACAAAAGAAAAATCCTTTAAAATGGAATATTAAAAAGATGTTATCCGTGTGGCAGGTTGCCAAAAATGCTAGCTGCATTTCCTCGCTGTATTAGGATTCCAATTCCTTCGATTTGATGGTTTTAACACAACGCATAAATTAAGCGGCTTAATTAAAAAAAAAAAAAAAAATATTTGCTTAGTAATAATGTTTTATTTACTTAGCTATATTTGATGTCAGTTCTGTTTTTTAATAAAGAAAATATTGGTAAGACAATATATGTGACAGCTGTGAAAAAATGCGGGTTGTCTACAAACTTTTGTTGTATAAAACTCCACCAACTTTTTTAGGGACGCTCTTGAATTCCGTTATTATGATGGTCATAAAAGTTGTTTCTTTTTTATTTCATACGATACTTTCTGTTCCTCAGCTCTGTCTCGACTGTGAATGATACTTGTCTCTTATTCAGCAAGAGTCCAAAAAATATTTATGATTATGTGGGCTTTGAAGACCCTTTGTTGTGTGGGTATTTTAGTTAATTTCGTTAACAAAAAATAACGTAGGCAACAGTTATGTAAAGATTTTGTTAAAGAAATCTGATAAGAAGCTAATTTCTATTTTACTTTTGAAACTTTCAACCATGACCAAAATTATCTAATATTTTTTCTCAGACATAGGCAGACTGATGAAAATGACAATAGAATTCATTAAGAAACAATAATCGACCAGTGCGGTTATTTGCTATTTTACTGGGAATCGGAATCGGTTTTAAGTCCAACATTGCTGCTCGCGTATGTATTAGATGCTGCACAATACATAAAATATGCGGCAATGGAAACGCAATTGTTGGTTATGAAACTAAAAACGATTCCCAGCGAACTTGCAAAATCACTCGACAGGATTAAAACTATTGTAACTCAGGGTGGCGTCATGTTCATTAATATTCACATAGTTTAATTATCTTCTCTCTACTATCACTACGCAGACGATCTCCAGTCTAATTGTCATTTTATGATTAAAGATTATCAATGTACAGTTAGCTAAATTAACGATGACATGGCCAATATCCATGAATGGGCACACTCTCATGGTCTTATATTCTAACAAATCTCAAGCTACAATTGTCTCCAGCAGATATATTTACGTAATACACAATGTCACCGATCTATTTACGATGGCACAACCATTAAAGTGGTGAAAACCCAAAGACTACTAGTTGGTCATAATCCGACTTGAACTCCACATGTGAGGTAATGAGGTAAACCGAAAAGTTTATGCGACGTTTTACTCTTTGAAACGTCTTTAAAAAGCGCTTTCCCATCAAAAATAAAATTATGCTTTCTCATACTCTTCTATTTCCTCTTCTTGACTATGCAGATATTTGCCATGTAGATGCCAATGAGGAGCTACTTAATAAACTTCAAAGGCTTTGAAATTTGTGCATCAGATTTATTTAAGGTCTGCAGAATTTTGATCTAGTATCCAGTTTATGGAAAGAATTTGGATGGCTTCCAAAACGATTTCGTGACAGTACTTTTTAACATACTATTTAAAGCCGCTTTTCTAAATTATTTACGTGAGCATTTTGGAATATTTGTTTTCTAGAAAAAAGACTAGGATAATACAATGGTATTGTATGTATGTTTATTTAGAAGTTTGTTTATATGAATTTATATTTATATAAGAGTTAATTATTCGTAGTTGTTTTATACGCGCTATTACACGAAGTTTTTTTGATATTGTTAAGTTTCAAATTCTATTACTTTCTGCTCGGCCCCTAAAGTACGTAGCGGGGTGTTAAATAGCTTATAGCTTTACTCAAGCGTTGGGCTATTAAATGCAATAAAGAGTTCTTTAAATTCGACTAGAAGCTCCAGACATAAGCAGTTCAAAAAAAAACAAATACTTAAGCTTTATATATATTTGTGTCATTGAATTTGAATTGTGTTCTGCACTGGGCCACAAAGAAAGCGGGCCAGTAACAAATACCTCAATAACTTCGGAAATATTGGAGCTAGCTTGATAAATATAGGCAATTTTATAGTGCTTAAATCAAAGTCATAAGAGTTCTAGATAATGAAGTTTATTTAGAATAAAAGTTAATTAAGTAAAAATTTCCATTTTAACTTCAGGAGTTAGTTGCATGATATTTAATTAGGATAGTGAAATTCTGCGTAAGAAATGGCATATTTATATGACAGAACTGAAACAAAAGTTCAACAAATAGCTTTAAAAAAATCGGCTAAGTGCGAGTCGGACTCGCGCACGAAGGGTTCCGTACCATTATCTATAAAAAGGCAAAAAAATTACGTTTGTTGTATTCCCATACATTAAATAATATTTGTTTTATTTTAATTTAATTATTTATTTTTAAAGCGACTATATATAACTAAATATTCTGTGAATACTTTAACCGTCTGCCTGTTGCCGTTATCAATATCGAGCAAAATCAAGCAACAAAATCACGTTTGTTGTATGGGAGCCCCCTTAAATATTGATTTTATTCTGTTTTTTATTATTTATTGTAATAGCGGCAACAAAAATCTTCTCTGAAAATTTCAACTGTCTTACTATCACGGTTCATGTGATACAGCCTGGTGACAGACGGACAGCGGAGCCTTAGTAATAGGGTTCCGCTAATTACCCTTTGGGTACGGAACCCTTAAAAGGGGACCATATGAATCCCCTATACAGGACCGCTTTTGAAAAAAAAATGGTCACAGGAGAGATTTCAAAAAGGGGCCTAGGTATATGATTCCCAATTTTAATGACTTTCATGACCCCTAAAAAGAGGGGTCAAAAAACCCATCTTGTGCTCCCCTTTTTTACAAAAAGAGGTGTTTCTCTATAACTTTCCATTTCGATGATCGATAGAAACTATCGCCACCAGAAATGTTTGTACCGACGTTTTTTTGTGACTGTATTTTTTTTAAAGAAAAAAGGGGAATTGAGAGCTCTCACTCCAAAATCAAAACTATTTAAGCTCTCAACTAATATCACTAATTTTGACTCCTTTTCATTCCACTTTTCTTGCGACATCTCATCTCTTCTGCTACCGACCACTCGAAGCATGTCGACTGCTAGCTATTGAATTTGATCAGGATAGTGAAATTCTGCATAAGAAATGGCATATTTATATGACAGAACAGAAACAAAAGTTAAACAAATTTCAATTTCTTAAAAAACGTCTTATTTTTTACTATGGTTTTTAAATCAATCATTAATAATAATATAAAAAATGTTTACTTCTTTCTATATTTGTAATTAAATAAATATTCATTAAGTTATTTCAAAACGATTGCTGAAATATATTAAAAGTTATCGCATTTTTTACAACTCGCCCCCTTTCTTTACGGCCCAGTGTAAATAAATAAGAAAATGAAATTACTACTAACTACCACCGTAAAGTACCATACTACCGTATTATTATCAACTACGCTATCTATATCTCTATATGTATTGTTAATACATTTTAGTTCTGTGGTTTATTCCAGTCTAAAGTCTAGAGGTCTCTATCATTGGTTTAGGTAGGTAGTTGGCAAAAAGAATTCCCGGTCTCCCACTAATTGTATGACTGTATCTATTTAAATAAAGATTAAGGTACATAGAATAGCTACAAATATCCCCAAAGCCCTGCTCCGATAAAATAACGCTGGTTACGCCAATGGTCTCCTTCTAAATTTGCGAATATTGCGAACAAAGAATAAAAGTTTTGTCGGTTCTTGCAAAGTTTTAAACTTTTTCGAGGTGTCACAAGAATATTAATGAACTCTACCGTTAAAGTACTTGGAGAATATGCTTTGGTACTCTCGAAAAAACCCTCAAAGTATGCAAATTGTGTGCCGTTGTGATAAAATGCAATGCTTATTTTTGCTATGAACTTTTGGAAAATAAATTTCAAAGTGAATTTTGAACTTTGTATTCCTCGGAGTAATTTTTTTTAAA
Source organism: Apoda limacodes (assembly GCA_946406115.1). Classification (NCBI taxonomy): domain Eukaryota; kingdom Metazoa; phylum Arthropoda; class Insecta; order Lepidoptera; family Limacodidae; genus Apoda; species Apoda limacodes. The sequence goes on from OX291542.1 coordinate 17,967,993, forward strand.
ACCAACTGCGGTTTATTTAACGTTTTAGTACCTGGTTAACGCTAACTCCTATAATTCAAAGTCATTATAAATTAGGATGGTTGTTTGTTTATTTGTTTGTCCTTCCTTCACGTCACAGTGGAGCAACCGATTGAACTGCAGTTTGGTTCAGGTAAAGCGACGAAGAAGAACATAGGCTACTTTTCATCTTGTTCCAAAGTTCCCAAAGTAATAACTATAACCGATTTCCACTTAACGCAACTATAGCTACAGCCCTAAAACTATCTAATTTTAATCAAGAAGTTGCCCTAAAAATTCTATGCCGATACCCGAATTAAGTGCGAGCGGTGCTGCTGGCAAAAGCTAGTTTATTTATAGATTCATTTTTACTTAAATTTTTTTTTATACTTATACTTTTAAGCTCGGCTTATAAACCATTGTATCGTTGATGATGTCTGTCTATGCATCAACAAAACTCTTTACGAGACACTTAATTGTTATCACTATGATACGAGTTGCTTATTTTGATCCACTGCTGGATAAGTCTCCTAAAAGGCGCGATATCTGTCTGAGTCCTCTGGTTTCTGAAACTAGCCACCCCCAGCCAACCCTTTAAGCACGTCGGTCCATCAGGCTTCAACAATTGTTATATAAGATGATATTAGGAGTTGTGTGTAAAAATATATTTCTTTATGAACATTTCCTTGACTGACATTGATTAATATAAGCTTTTTATAAAATCTCATAATTGATCGGTATCGACTTACCTCATCTAGGTACCTTTGAAATCACGAATAAAATATTGATCGGGTTGTGAATGTAGTACATAGTGGAAGAAATTGCATGTAGTAAAATTTTGGGAAATCAATTACTTGAATAATACAATGGAATCCAACAAACTGCGACATCTACCAGAAAGAGACCCATTAATACTAAAACTTTTAAAATAACATTTCCGTGGTTGTCTTACATCATAAATAAATTGAACGGGTCCTACCACGACATACATATAAACATTAACAAAATATACGTGCGTCACCTAAATAGACTAGCATGATCTGCAAGTCGAATGGCTCTACTAGATTCAAAATTAAATAAAATTTAAGTTTGTCCTCGTTTTTACGCTACTACGAGTACTTTTGCCACGACCCTGTGTGTGATCTTTTATTCAGAAGATGTTTTCTCGGGTAGGTTCGACGTGAAGTTGGTGAGTTAAAGTTAGGCACGTTGTTTTTAATTTAATTTACTTGAACTTTATTTGTGAAGTTGATAAATAAAACTAAACCCTAAAACCGTCATAATTAATTTAAGTTTGTCTAGTAAATACATAAATACTGGCCGAAAAAAAGTTTAATTTTTTTTTATTCATGTCAAATACTTATCATACAGTCTGACGGATGGTCAAATTAGGACATGAATTAACGATAATAATGAGTAATACTGCAGTATCTTAAGAGAATACGATTCGGAGCGCCTCTCAGCGTGCTTCATACAAACGAATTTTTCACTTATTTTTGGCAGTTGCTGATCAAACACTACGAAATTTTGCAGACATGTTCTAGTAATAAATATCTAGGTCTGCAGTGTGCTAGTTTTCTATTAATTTTTTTAGTTCAAAAGTTATACAGAATTCTAGTTTTTATACAAATGCTTTTAAAAAAGATTTCTAGTTATTAAAAACATTTTACAAGATTTTGAAAAACCACAGACATAGTTATTCGGCTTCGGATTATGACCAAGAAATTTCACAGTGATTAATCAGTAAATGTGAAATACAAATGAGATTTTCGTTTGTATGAAGCCCGCTGCGAGGCGCCGCGAGTCGTATCCTCTTAATATTATTCCATAGAACAATACGGCATCCTGACGCGTCCATCCGACCGTCTACGTAACGTCTCTATTTACGCATTCATGTTCAGGAAATATTAATTCAATAGGTTTCTTCTGTCCTCATTAAACAGGAACTGATCCATTTGTGGACATTCATACCGTCTAGTCTCAATCGCCCCACGCTCTGAAATTATCGTCGAATTCGCAGATGCATTTACTCGACTTCACTTTTGCTACCGGCTTATAATCACGACTTTGCCTGTAAGTTGGTACAAGGCCGACCAATTTTTTTTGCCATTGTATTTCAGTGTACTATTTTATTTTTTGGGATTAAATGTTTGTAATAAAATATAGCTTTGAAAAGAAAAGAAAAGTGCAAGATGAAATTTACGAGTTTTTCACTCTAATTTTTACCATTGACTATTAAAAAATAATGGTTACTTACATTTTACTTGCTAACAATATTTATAGGTAAAACAATAGAAACAAACACAATTAACTTTTATTGTAATCCAAAAGTACATTTTTAATGAATGAATAAATAAATTAGTACTAACTTTGGTAAAAAGTTATTCCAAATGTAATACTAGCAACTAAACTAGGTCTTTATTTATTTATTTATTTATTTATTTACATATGGCTTATAAAGAAACAGACATAATTTCCAAAACGTTAATAAGTTAATTTGACATTATTGACATAACCAATATCGGACTTTATGGACAAATATAGGTCCGCAATACTCTTAATTCTGTGCAGACTGTCACGAAAGATATCCAAATCTGGTAGAATAAAGGGAGTTTATCAGCGTATTACAGCACGCGATGCACCTAGCATTGTTGACATGCTGGGTAGGCACAGCAGGCCCCAAGAACAGCGGGGGCACTCGTCTTCGCCGCAGCGCATGTAGGCGTTGGGTACAAATAGACAGAGAGTTTCAAGTGCCTCCGGATTATTAATTTAAATTCCTATTAGAGATAATAGTGAACTATTATTTTCAGCTTCCGTCTCAACTCTAGGGTATGTGATCCAACCAATCCAACTGAAACATATGTGGATATGGACCCATATTTATTTTTATAGATAAACCTAGTGAATTTCCTTTGAATTTTCATCACCATAAATATGTATTTAGACTCACGTGAATCCTAAACAACTGCGTTGTATTCAAGACAGCTACGCACATTCGTATTAAAACTAATTATAGCCGGTCTCTCATCTTTAAACTGATAACACTGACGAAGAAGAACATAGGCTACTTTTCATCTTGTTCCAAAGTTCCCAAAGTAATAACTATAACCGATTTCCACTTAACGCAACTATAGCTACAGCCCTAAAACTATCTAATTTTAATCAAGAAGTTGCCCTAAAAATTCTATGCCGATACCCGAATTAAGTGCGAGCGGTGCTGCTGGCAAAAGCTAGTTTATTTATAGATTCATTTTTACTTAAATTTTTTTTTATACTTATACTTTTAAGCTCGGCTTATAAACCATTGTATCGTTGATGATGTCTGTCTATGCATCAACAAAACTCTTTACGAGACACTTAATTGTTATCACTATGATACGAGTTGCTTATTTTGATCCACTGCTGGATAAGTCTCCTAAAAGGCGCGATATCTGTCTGAGTCCTCTGGTTTCTGAAACTAGCCACCCCCAGCCAACCCTTTAAGCACGTCGGTCCATCAGGCTTCAACAATTGTTATATAAGATGATATTAGGAGTTGTGTGTAAAAATATATTTCTTTATGAACATTTCCTTGACTGACATTGATTAATATAAGCTTTTTATAAAATCTCATAATTGATCGGTATCGACTTACCTCATCTAGGTACCTTTGAAATCACGAATAAAATATTGATCGGGTTGTGAATGTAGTACATAGTGGAAGAAATTGCATGTAGTAAAATTTTGGGAAATCAATTACTTGAATAATACAATGGAATCCAACAAACTGCGACATCTACCAGAAAGAGACCCATTAATACTAAAACTTTTAAAATAACATTTCCGTGGTTGTCTTACATCATAAATAAATTGAACGGGTCCTACCACGACATACATATAAACATTAACAAAATATACGTGCGTCACCTAAATAGACTAGCATGATCTGCAAGTCGAATGGCTCTACTAGATTCAAAATTAAATAAAATTTAAGTTTGTCCTCGTTTTTACGCTACTACGAGTACTTTTGCCACGACCCTGTGTGTGATCTTTTATTCAGAAGATGTTTTCTCGGGTAGGTTCGACGTGAAGTTGGTGAGTTAAAGTTAGGCACGTTGTTTTTAATTTAATTTACTTGAACTTTATTTGTGAAGTTGATAAATAAAACTAAACCCTAAAACCGTCATAATTAATTTAAGTTTGTCTAGTAAATACATAAATACTGGCCGAAAAAAAGTTTAATTTTTTTTTATTCATGTCAAATACTTATCATACAGTCTGACGGATGGTCAAATTAGGACATGAATTAACGATAATAATGAGTAATACTGCAGTATCTTAAGAGAATACGATTCGGAGCGCCTCTCAGCGTGCTTCATACAAACGAATTTTTCACTTATTTTTGGCAGTTGCTGATCAAACACTACGAAATTTTGCAGACATGTTCTAGTAATAAATATCTAGGTCTGCAGTGTGCTAGTTTTCTATTAATTTTTTTAGTTCAAAAGTTATACAGAATTCTAGTTTTTATACAAATGCTTTTAAAAAAGATTTCTAGTTATTAAAAACATTTTACAAGATTTTGAAAAACCACAGACATAGTTATTCGGCTTCGGATTATGACCAAGAAATTTCACAGTGATTAATCAGTAAATGTGAAATACAAATGAGATTTTCGTTTGTATGAAGCCCGCTGCGAGGCGCCGCGAGTCGTATCCTCTTAATATTATTCCATAGAACAATACGGCATCCTGACGCGTCCATCCGACCGTCTACGTAACGTCTCTATTTACGCATTCATGTTCAGGAAATATTAATTCAATAGGTTTCTTCTGTCCTCATTAAACAGGAACTGATCCATTTGTGGACATTCATACCGTCTAGTCTCAATCGCCCCACGCTCTGAAATTATCGTCGAATTCGCAGATGCATTTACTCGACTTCACTTTTGCTACCGGCTTATAATCACGACTTTGCCTGTAAGTTGGTACAAGGCCGACCAATTTTTTTTGCCATTGTATTTCAGTGTACTATTTTATTTTTTGGGATTAAATGTTTGTAATAAAATATAGCTTTGAAAAGAAAAGAAAAGTGCAAGATGAAATTTACGAGTTTTTCACTCTAATTTTTACCATTGACTATTAAAAAATAATGGTTACTTACATTTTACTTGCTAACAATATTTATAGGTAAAACAATAGAAACAAACACAATTAACTTTTATTGTAATCCAAAAGTACATTTTTAATGAATGAATAAATAAATTAGTACTAACTTTGGTAAAAAGTTATTCCAAATGTAATACTAGCAACTAAACTAGGTCTTTATTTATTTATTTATTTATTTATTTACATATGGCTTATAAAGAAACAGACATAATTTCCAAAACGTTAATAAGTTAATTTGACATTATTGACATAACCAATATCGGACTTTATGGACAAATATAGGTCCGCAATACTCTTAATTCTGTGCAGACTGTCACGAAAGATATCCAAATCTGGTAGAATAAAGGGAGTTTATCAGCGTATTACAGCACGCGATGCACCTAGCATTGTTGACATGCTGGGTAGGCACAGCAGGCCCCAAGAACAGCGGGGGCACTCGTCTTCGCCGCAGCGCATGTAGGCGTTGGGTACAAATAGACAGAGAGTTTCAAGTGCCTCCGGATTATTAATTTAAATTCCTATTAGAGATAATAGTGAACTATTATTTTCAGCTTCCGTCTCAACTCTAGGGTATGTGATCCAACCAATCCAACTGAAACATATGTGGATATGGACCCATATTTATTTTTATAGATAAACCTAGTGAATTTCCTTTGAATTTTCATCACCATAAATATGTATTTAGACTCACGTGAATCCTAAACAACTGCGTTGTATTCAAGACAGCTACGCACATTCGTATTAAAACTAATTATAGCCGGTCTCTCATCTTTAAACTGATAACACTGTCGAATTATGAAACCAAGTAATTTGTAAGCTTTTTTGTAGATGGCTACTACATGCTCTCTTAAGTTCAGTTGAGCGTCAAGTGTCAGTCATAAGTCACGGACTTGGTCAACACGTTCCAGTGAAGCGTCGAGCAGGCGGAAGTTGTATACGGCGAGGCTCCGGATCGTGTGGTTATTATTTTACACTTTCCTGAGTTTCAATGCAGTTGATATACCCCACATTACCCAATGAAATGAAGCGCTTCGCAGTCTGACCTACCCTGCACTCAAGTATACAATTTTAAATCATCGCAAACATTAAACACTCTGGAAAATCATTTATCATTATGAGAAAACTTGACTTATCCCAGATCTCATGAAGTACGGTGCCGGAATTAAGCTCTTTTTGGAACATTGATAGTGGTTTCCGTTGCCCAGATAGCTAGCAAATAAGGAAATTAGCTTTGGTGTGAATCCAAATGCATCAAATTTTACTAATAATAGATTATTAGTTATCTACCCGATCGAACGCTTTTTTGAGGTCAAAATAAACAGCATCGACAATCATTAACAACAATATTAACGAAATTGACGTAATTCCTGGCCTACCCGCCTTGATCAAACTCATGTTGACTGTCGTGCAACAACGGACGAAGTTAAGTGCTGATGTGATAATCTAAAATACACTCAAATGTTTTACCAAAAGCATCGAGCACTTCAACTGGCTACCGCTGGTGAATAACGACCTACAGTTGACTTATTGCCGCCCTTAAACGTTGTTGTGTACCGATACACAGTCCTTCAACAATGACGGTGGTACACTATCTGGTCCGGTAGAAGAAAATGGCTTAATACGTTTTACGGTACGTCGGAGGGCGCCTTCCGTGACGTGGTCCACCACTATACGCATCCTGCTTGCCCTCGTCTGTCCGTTGTCTCGCTGGGCCGCCTCGTCTAACCATGGAACCTTAGCTAGTAATACCGAGCTAAAGTACTCGAATGCGAATGCATCAATGGCTGCTTGTCCTGTCAGTCTTGTAATTGTATGTAAACTGGTCGCAGTCCTGTTTGTTCGTTTATGTATTTCAAAACTTTTTGGGTAATTTTTAATGTCTTTTTCAATACTTTTTACGTGCATTTCGTAGGCCTGGTTAATTTGGATCTTTGCTAAAGTTCGATAATACCTAAAAAGTTTTTATTAAATAGTTTACCTTCTAATTTAAATCTTTTATGGTGGTTATGCTTCATTTCAATGAAAAAAAGACGGATATATGTACTATTTGATCCCCACATACCGCTTTTTAATAGAAACATTTTGATAGAGTAATATAACATATTTCAGTTGCGACGTTAACGTCTTTTTGTATAACAACATCACTCTTGTCAATGTCGGCGTTCGATGCATATAATTCACTTAAATTAACTTAACGAAAATTCCAATCGGGAGGCACTTTTTAAAGGTTCGAGATGGTCCGAGCGCGCTGCGGTCCATTAGGGCATCGCACAGTGATCTCAAGTGTCAGATGGTACACGTCTTCCGGCACCATCGGTTAAAAGTTGCCTTCAATACTGATACGCTCCTCCAGCAGACTACTTAGTACCATTCCAGAGTATCCCTGTAACAATTTATAACCCTATTATACTAACTTATTTTACAAAAATGTATAAAATTTATAATGGTTTCATTGGCATAATTTGTCACATTTAAGGTTGAAATCGCCCGGTATAATTATCTCTAGTTAAGTTAGCATGCTATTTACAAATAGCATTTTCAATTGTTTGTAATATTTAACATATTGACTGTCACTGTTATTAAGAGGCAAGTAAACTACATGAATAGCAATTTTCTTTTTTACAACTAACAATAGCAAAAAGCAACTCCTGGTTAGATGAAGGTCTATCTACATCTGCGACACGGCGCACCGTGTACAAGTCACGCACAGCGACCAACACCCCGCCATGGTCGGCGTCACCCACCCTGTCCTTACGAAGCACAACGTCTCCCGGAGGAAACAGTTCGGAATCCAACACAGAGGTCACTAGAAATGTTTCTGTTAAGGCAATACAATCGTATTTGGTGCTTAGCTCTTTTAGAGCTCATCAATTTAGTAAGAAGTCCACCGACATTCTGATTGATATAAAAAGTTTATTATTTTTGCTTTACACTGGTTTTTTGGTCCTGGAGTTAGGTATAGTAATGGCCTTGAAATCGATTATGTTGGAGTTAGATGAAACTTCCTAGCGAAGCTGACAGCCGCGCATTACTTGAGTTGTAAATGCAATCTCGCTACGATCTCCAATTCGCGCAATTTTGCAGTCTAAATGATTGAATAAACAACAGTGCATTTTGGGCAGCGATTTTATTTTTGGTCAAACGTGAGTGTAAACCAGAGTTTTTGGTTACAGGTGTTTGTCGAAATTAAATAATTTTTAGTCGTTGTGCACGGAATCCTTGTCGTGATTGAACGTCGTAACATTTGTTCGTGAGCTTTTTTATGGTCACAACCAATAAAGTTCGAGATTGTATTGAATTTTTGTGCTCGTTAAATATAATTGGACGTTTGGGAAATGCCTACCTTTATGGGCAACAAAATATTTACGAATCGAAACGATACGCTTTTCAAAAGACTATAAAGCAACTCGAATATGCATCCTCAGTTTTAAGAAATAATCGAATATCTTATAAGTCCCTTCTAATAAAAAAAATGGCCACATATGTATACTTGGGTATTATACTTCGGGATAAAAAATTGCCGGTACTATACAAAAACTGTGTAATTGATTGCTACCAACACTACAAAAACAATGACATGTTAATTCGTGCAAATGTGTGAGTAAATTTTGCGAGTGGTCACAGAACGGTTACAGAGACGCGATGTCGAGTCCACAGAGCGGTGAAAAGTAAAACAGAATAAAGAATATTACAAGTACTTATGTTGTGCCTTAGTTGTAAGTTCTACAAATTCAAGTAGTTTAAATAGATAATACAGAAGTTTCAAGATGAAAATGACGTAGGTACCTACATTGCTGCTTTACGTAATTATACTATCTTTAAAACATTGTTATTATTTTGGAACCAGAATCATAATGGTATCAATGTTTTTAAAATTTTTAGAAATGAATACATTGACCGATATACCGTAAGGCAGCAATGTAAGTTGTAACCATTTCAGTACTAAGTACATGTTTTTACCGTCTGATATTATATTTCGTCATGTCAAGTTTTGGAATGTAACATGGGCATTTAGTCTATGATTTTCTGTGGGAACTAATAAAGCTGAAAATGTTAGAAATGTGTGTTTTAAACTTTGAAGTAGATATGTAAAGTTCGAAAATGTGGAAGTGTTCTTAACAATTTTCATCGTAAATCAGAAGGGTTCAGAAAGTGTTTACATGCGCGAGATGTTCCCCAAACGACTTTACTCAAGTCATTTAACTTTTAATAAGCCTATTGTAGGGTAAAACTACAAACAATGAATGTTTGATGACTCTATAAGTTGTTCCTGTCTTATGTTTTAAGTATATGAGGTAAATAAATTGTAATAATCTAAATACTTAGAAGCTAAGATAATTTTCATCGCCTGTATGACCTTTAAAAGCAAGCAGTATTTCGGTGCAAGAAATGGCGGCATGAAATTTGGACCACAACGTTTTTAACCCTTTTTCGAATAATCTTTCGATTAAAATTCCTTCAGTACATTTAGGCAACTAGTGCACTATAAGAAACTGGTTGCGTTCATTGGACCATAGGATGAACTTCAGTAGAGTAATTACTAGTTACAGCTTCATTCCTCAATATTTGTATCTTCCATAACTAGCTATCGTGTTAATTAGTGTAGCTTTTTATTTTTTCAAAAGTTATCCAATATCTACTTACTCTTCTCTATATGGCGTTTTCAGTGCCTAGAACCATTAAAATGAGAGTAAAATGTTTTGTATGCTGCGAAGTGAAAACACAGACTAATGAGCCGCCTGACGTGTAGACACGACAGTAAAATTAGCTGCAGAGCACGTAAATGGGTTAATTAACTCGTTAGCGCACTTCGTGTGCCAACCCTACTACAGCTATTTATGAAAGATGCCAGAATTAAGAGTTTTTTTGTTATAGAACGGTGTAAACTGGTTTATCGAATAGCATATCGGAAACTCATTGTTCTTATATATATTTAAGGCAATTAGACATATAGTACAGTAAATGACGGTTTTTGGCTAGCAATTCTTTCAAGAAAGATGGATTTTGCTGAAATTTTGACAGTAAGTAGGGAATATCCCAAGAAGCAAAATTTACCCTATGCCAAGGTGTGCTTTTTCACAGGGGGTGAATACCACCCCAACTAGGGGGTCGATAGAAAGATGGATTTTAAGCTAAAAATGTTCTATAAAAGTTTTTCGAAAAATCAATACTTATTGAGATATTCGTGGTCGAAAATGTTAATTTTTTTCTAAAATAACCACGTTTTTTGAAGATTTTTATTATATAACTCATAAACTATTGATTTAATCAAAAAATCTGTAATTATCAAAATGGTAGGTCATGAAAAATCAAAGAATTTATTTTTTTATTTTTTAATATAGACTCAATACAAACAAAGTTATAGCTCATTGAAGGTAAGCCTTATTTATTTAACGACAAATTTACAGATTTCAACATTGAAATACGAAAAAAACCGTAGGTTTTACGGTGAAAGTGCTCGAATCTTTTTAAAGTACATTAAAAAAACCTTTAAAATGCGTTTTTTTAAAGTTCTCTTGCATATAAACTGACGGAGCTATGACGAAAATAAAGTTGGTTTATATTTTTTTACGAGAAAAATCAACAATGAAACGCATCTCATTATTACCCTAATTGGAATTAAATGTTACAAATGTACAAATGACTTTACCTTGACCTTATAAATATGATCCAAAAGTTAGACCGATTTAAAATGCTTAGTTTTGAAAAAACATATCATTAAAGTGAACTAGGTATTTTTGAAATATTCAAAAAAATTGACTTTTTTCAAATTAACTTAGAAAATAAACCATATACGTAAAAATTGCTAGAGAACAAAAAGTTAGCATTTTCATTCAAAAATTTTATTTTTTATTTTTTTACTGTAGCTTAAAAATTCTTCGAGATATGGCTTGTAAAACTTTCACCGTTGACCTTTATAAAATTAAGGGTTTGAGAAATATAAAACTTACATGAGCTTATAGGCGATGGAATTCCCTACAAAATCCTTTTTTTTTTATCTCTCTAGGCCAAAATGCATCCGAGAAAACTTAAAAAAACCAAACGCATTCTTTTTTTAATTTCGGAGCAGAGAAATGCGTATACTATACATGTATACTAATAGTGTTCTCATCATTGGCACCTGGTGAAGGGGTCTTGTGTGTGTGTGTGTGTGTGTCTGTATGTATATATATGTAAGTATTAAATATATATGTGGCGTTTCCCCCCCTTCAGAAACTCAACGCGCGGCAAGACCAACATCTACCAGCCGAGCCCAAAGGATATAACAATGTAATTTTTTACTCCCTTCTTCCTGGTGAGATGTAATTTTTAAGGGATGAAAATTTGGAAATACATGTTCTGAAATAATAATCTAAAAAAAATTAATAATTTGTTTTAATGAAGCATTATATCTTAAAAAAAAAAAAGTTTTTTTTTAGATATTTTTAGTAGTTTAATGTTATAAATAATAAATGGGTTTTAGGGGATGAAAACTTTTAAACTTAATTTATTTATCAAAACAAGAAATAAAATATACCGAAGGTTTTTTTTTCAATTTTATCTTAGAAAGGGTGTTTTAAAAGGGCGTAAGGAATAAAATAGGGGTTTCAAAATCACAAATAGTTTTTAAAAAAGACTGTCAGAAAATATAACTGTCATTAATCAAAAGTTTTATACGTTTTTCCTTAAATACCTAAATTTATCAATTTTTGTCAATTAGGGGTAGTATTCACCCCTAAAAGTCAAAAGCACACATCGGCATACGGTAGTTTTTGAAGTGGACGGTAAGTAGAGCTTAAACCAAATTTTGAAGAAAATCCATTTTTCTTAAAAGAATTGCTAGGTTGTACCATCTTTTTACCGTCATTTACTGTACTAATAAACATAAACAATATTGAGATAACAACATTTTTTGAAAGCAAGTAACAATTACAAAAATTTTGAGCTCGTGGCCTAATTGAATATGACCATCAGAAACGATAAGCGAAGCTCAATAATCAGGAGTGGTCAGTATCCGGATGGGTGACCACCTATTGGCACATTTTTTAGAGCTTCTTCATGCTTCGGAGGGCACGTTAAACTGTTGGTCCTGGCTGTTGTTATGTTACGATATCAGTCGTTAAACCAAGACAGAGGCCTTACATGGGCAGGTTGACCACTTATTCAGTCGAGTGAACACTAGCTTGACATACGTCTACCAATTCGAACTGGGCCAGCGCGTTGGACTATGGCATAAGACTTATTTTTCAAGGTGAGACCTGTGCCGCTGCAGCGGGGCATATCGGGTATGTACAAGATAGATGCCCTACTTTTTAGGGTTCCGCATCCAAAGGGTAAAAAACGGGACCCTATTAATCAGACTCCGCTGTCCGTCCGTCCGTCCGTCCGTCAGTCACCAGGCTGTATCTCATGAACCGTGCTAGTTAGACAGTTGAAATTTTCACAGATGATGTAATTCTGTTGCCGCTATATGAACAAATACTAAAAAACAGAATAAAATAAATATTTTAGGGGGCGCCCATACAACAAATGTGATTTTTTTGCTCGATATTGATAACGGCAACAGGTAGACACTTAAAATATTCACAGAATGTTTAGTTATATATTCACTTTAAAAATTAATAATTAAATTAAAATAAAACAAATTTTCAAGGGGGGCTCCCATACAAATAACGTGATTTTTTTGCCGTTTCTATAGATAATGGTACGAGACCTTCGTGCGCTAGTCTGACTCGCACTTGGCAGATTTTTTCAAAATAATATTTTCCTTATTACTGTAATGAAATCATTAAAAAATGATATTGAAAGTTGAATTGGTATTAAGTCTGCTATGTTGTAGTGCAAAAGTTGTAGCTGCTGATACTTTTTAAACACCATTCGTTTTCCTAGCCATTCTAAAAGATAGATGCCACATAACGGACAGTCTCTAGAGGATAGATGCCCTATTAGGAAAAAAATTAACCGACTTCAAAAAAGGAGAAGATTTAAGAATCTTTTTTTTGTTTGTTCCCGGATTACGCCTTTACGAAGACGCCTGGACCGATTCGAGAAATTCTTTTATTATTTAAAAGGGTATATTTCTTAGGTGGTCCCATATTAATGTAATAAATTTAAAAGTTAAACTTCTGGAGAAAAAAATAATATCTATATGTTAAATTGGATTGGCAACTGGTTTTCTTTTGATGATTGTATGACATTTTGGTGGTGGTGGTGGAACGAGTATGGGTTTTTTTAAAGTAATAAATTGAAACTTTTTAACAAAAAAACAACCGGCTCCAAAAAGATGCATATAAAGTTGAAAATAAGTAATTATTTTTACCTCTTTAGTGCATCTTTTTTTGTTAAATAGTTAATTTCTCAAAAATAGGATACAATATTACTTTTTTGACGTCAGTATAATATGCAAGGAATTTATAAACTACTACCGTTTCGGAATCAAGATGGCGTTCTGGGGAGAAGAAACGGCGAAAGAAACTCATGCTGAAGCTAGTTGTTTTTTTCGTTTAAAAGTTTTTTCAAGTTTTTATTTATTTGATGATTAAAAAGAATTAGAGTGTAAATGCAAAATAGCAGTTAAAGTGTTGTTCGAATGCTACAACAAGAATGGAGCTGCAAGCCGAATGTGCAGTCTGAATGTAGTCATCAAAATAATAAAAATATCTATAATGTAAGAAAGACCACAAGATAGAGTACACAAAGAAAATAATTCATCCCTCGGTTCAATGTATTTAGAGCTACATTTTAATTTTTCTTCTTATTAAACATCTGAAATCTAGCTGATTCCCCGCGAAGTTACTTGCGTGATTTCACTTTTCTCGCCGTATCAAGCATTGGACCCTATACAAAAAAGCCTATTCTAACGCCCCAGGAAATAATATTCCGAAAATGCTAAAACATTTTCATTTGATAATTGCAACTAGGAGTCTTTATACCAATTTTTATGGTTTAATTTACGAAAATAATTTTATTCGCATAAAAAATTGCATCTTCTATTTAACTCCCTACTAAGGAATAGTTTTTTAAAAACAGGTGAACACGAAATTCTTAAAACCAAAAGACCTAACACTAATTTTCATGATTAAATTAAAAAAATAACGTTTTTAATACAAACTGGCAACCCCCACACATATAAAGAAATGATTTTTGCAAAATATTTAAAAAAAAAAGAAAAAAAAACTAATGTTTAAAATTTGATGTTTCTAGCTTCAGTATAGTTTTGACTAGACGAAGACTAAGATTTAAATTTAAGAAAAAAAATCGATTTTGCATAACCTAATTTCTAATCTAAGGATTTGGTATGCGACCCTCAAGTTTTGTAAATATATTATATCCGTTTGTGGATAATCATCCTATGGGTAATTCTCATCGCCACGATTCTCATCGTCACCTTCATGGAAAATTTAAGTTTTTACTTTTTTGAACAATTTCTGTAAATAGCTTATAGCGCTTAATTAGACGAGTAAATTCATAAGTATAATTATCTAATCGTGAGTTTCGTTTGGCTGTTATAATATTTTGAAGTTCTAGATCCCACGAAAGTGGCAAATAAACTAAACAGCCATTATTTTCATGATTTAAGTACTGTTTACGATAGTTAATGCTAATAAAATAAAAAGACAGGCAAACAGATGATATCAATAAACAAAACAGGAAATTACCAGTTTCAACTTTAATAATAACTTTTTATTATAAAACATTAATAATGCAACGGGAAGTGTGACGCGATGAGAATGCAAAGAATGGCCCCGTTTTGCCCATTTCTTGTGATTTTTGGTATATTTTTGCTTCTATTATGACAAGCTTTATTTATTTAGTAGCTTAATAGATATTTAACCCTCCAATTTACAATTTCTGTTTCTAACTTATACCGTTTAGAAAATATATCTGTGTGACTATTTAATTTGAGCTACGATGATAAGTGCGGGGGGTACTTAGAGGAGTTGAGGAGGAAAGGAGGAGGGTTATATAGAGGATAAAATAGGGGATTAAAATTTGTTAAAGAATTTCAAAGCAATTCAAAAAGCTAAATGCAGAAAATTTGCACTTTGCTCTGAGGTTAAATACAAAGATTGACGTGTTTCACCGTTTCTGGATGGGATCATCCCCTAGAGGACGTAAAAAATTAAATAAGAATATTGATATTTTTGTGCCTAGAGACTTGATATTAGCAAAGAGATTCATGTTGTAATGCTCGCCTAACATTAAGAACGGGTTAGTAAAATTCATCCTATTCCATTTGTTTCGTTCCTGTTATAATTGAGGCGAGCAAGAAAACGAATTTTGCTAAATTCATCTTGGGAGTTAAATTAAGTGTATTTTTAAGACCTAACTTAATCAAGAACAATTGCGTCAAAGAAGATAACATTGTCATTAAGTACTTTTTAAATTATACCTTTACAATGATTTAGACGAGAGTTCAATTTAGTCTTTCGATCAATCGAATGTTTATAATACTGAAAATTGATTGTAATCGTTATAATTATTAAAAATTAGAATAACAAATTCACGCTTATTAATTGTTATGTAAACTTATAGTTCACTTACTTAAAACTAAACAAGCATCAAAAAAGGAACTTATTTAAATTTTAACAAAGCATGTTGTTGAAAATAATGTTAGGATTTTTATATAGAACAACCTTACGTTCCTACATGGCTAAAATGACAAAGCCCTTGGGTTTATCGATGCCGTATAAAAGGGATTTTCACCCTTTGTTCGCGTTATGTAATTAGTCTTCACATGACAAGGTCAGCATTATTCATAGCTATTTTGTTCGCGTTTGCCAAAAGCATTAGAAGTGAATGGGTTTTCTATTTAAATATGGCCTCTAGATTATTAATAGAAGTAGGCTTTTATGTGAAGATTATTTAAAGAGCGCATACGTATCAGCAACATACTTTGTGTCTGTTAACTAAAGAAGTGAATTATTTACAGATACGCATAAAAATTAGGTTACGGTAAGTTGTGTTTAGGCTATTTTGCGTTTAAGCCATAGGGCGTTTCATTTCAGTAATTGTGCGTTTAAGTTAGGTCATCATACGCCTAGGTCAAATAATACGTTCAGCAAATTACTGTACAATATCTTATCCTGAATTATATATCATGATTTACAAACTTGTCAAGTGGCAATTATTTAGGGTTTCGCAGCTGAAGATAACAATGAAAACGACGTGCAATATACTCCCCAGTAAGGACCTTTGGAGTACACTACATTCAAGGGAAACAAAATCAAGCCAACTTACAAAAGTGTTTTGGAATTATCGTTCTAAATAAAGGAACAACCTAATGGAGTCATCAAACATTCATTGTTTGTGAGTATACCCGACAATAGGCTTATTAAAAGTTTAACGTCTAGAGTTAAGTAGTTTGGGGAAAATCTCTCACGTGTAAAGACTTTTTGAACCCAAGAATTTTTAAAATTTTATAAAAAATTTACTAAGTCTTACATATATACTTTTCAACAAAAGTTAAATATATATAAATATATATATAGATATATATATAATAATAGGTTCTCCGTAGAAGAAAACGCTGAGAACTATTAAGCTAATTAAGTAATTTTTATCAAGCTAGCGATAAATAAACTCAATAAAACTGGCTGCCATTATGACACTTAAAGAATGTTGCGCGTAAAAACAATTTGAGGAACATTTTCCTTCATATATAAATTGCTCCAACACCTTTATTAAGTTGTCAATACATCGTTAAGCGACGTCAAATATTTTTTATCAATTTACACTTACTCATAAATAGTGTCATGACGAGCTGGGAAAGTGGGTGCTATGACTTTAATTATTTCTATGGGCTTTTTCTTTGCAAATTGGCCTTTCCTCAAGACAAAGCGGGAGTTCATAAAACCCACGGGCGATATGATTCATTATGTCATTGAACGCCTGCGCGCGTTCTACTTGTACGATAAAACAGTACGTACACTACATATGTACTGTTCTATCGATTTATCAAATATGTACAAAACCGCCATCTGTAGTTCAAGATATAAACTACGCTCCAAGCGAGCAACTATAGTGCCACAATTTTTTTCCTGATCCGGTGGTCAAAAACTAAAACTTCAGTCGCCATATTGAAATGGTGTGAACTTCCAACGAAAGTAGCGACCGAAAAGTTTTTACTTTAGCTATAACTTTTTAATTTATTAATTTTCTAGATACCTCTAGATTGTTACACTTCTGGTACCACCATTTTTATTTTGGTAAGTAACTTTATTTACAACTTACAAAAAAAATAAAAAATGTCTTTATCGTCAGATGAGTTTAATAAAATTGCGTCGCTGCCAGATATTGTTAACGCGGCTCAAGAAATAAATTAAAACTTGTTACTACCGAAGCCTAAAGACAAGTAGATAGTAAACCGCATACGCCAGTTTTATTACCTGGAGAAACAAGAGGAAAATGAGTTCGTTTTCAGAAAATGTCCTATTAGCTTACTTTGGGGAAATTACCGAGAAATACAAACCGTCTTCCCTATGGGCAAGTTACTCTATGTTAAAGAGCGTTCAGAAGTCCAAAAAATCTATCCATATTGACCAGTAGGTATATTTAAATTTTTTGTTAAGGAAATCAGATGGGTTTCTATGTAAGTAAAACATCGAAAGTACTTACGAAAGAGAAAATATATTAATTTAGGCTTCTAACGATAAATATTTACTGACTAAGATAACTTCAAAAACTTTTATTGTGGTTTTCAAAAATTTATAGAAATTTTTAAGTAGGTATGTACGTTTTTTCGCCTCATATTTTTATTTATTTACTCGCAACTGTGATGAAAAACATTTCGTGAACACGGGCGGTAAGGAAATTACCAACACAAGTCATTAAAACCTTCGACTCCAGGCCTTAGGATTCTAAATAGCCTCCCGTTATTAATTTTATCCTTGCCGCCCTTAATCCATACTAGAATTATAAATGCGAAAGCACCTCTGTCTGTCTGTCTGTAACCTCTTCACGCTTAAACTGCTTTACCGTTTAAGATGAAACTTGGCATAAAGTTAGTATAAGTCCCGGGAACGACATAGGCCACTTGAAAACGTCGAGTGTGAGTCTGTTTTCTTTCTATTATTGGGGAGTTGCCGTTGAAAAGGATTTCAACGTGTAGGAACATCGATAACCGAATTAAGGGCGGGTGAAACCGCTGGAAAAAGCTAGTACACAATGTTCTATTGTTTCTCATTGTACTTCGATTTCGGGTAACATACATATAATAACCTTGATGTTAACCAGTCGCCAAATATGGGAGATTGTATGGAAATTTCTATCATCAGCTATTTTTGAGCTAAGCTGACAATGCAAATTTTCATACTATCTCCCATATTTGACGGTCAGACTAATTTTGGTGTGACTCTGATTAAGACCAATATATAACTAGGACATTTACTATATAACATAAAAGTAGTCACTTGGACCAGAGTTGAACACTATTTTTTATGACGTAAGTATGCAATAAATCTATTGTAGGGTTTAAGTATATCTATTGATTTCCTGAATCAAGTCAAGGATGACTATTATGTTAACAGTAATATAAGGTTGGTGTCAATATTAATTGATATAGACATCTGGACAAGAACTATTCATTTCGCAGGCATGGTTGAAAGCATTTATAAATTGAAATCTGACTATCATTTAACTTTCACCAGCATATAATCAAATTGTCTAGTTGAAAACTTGATAGACTAGACGTTTCAACTTTAAATCCTTGAAAAAATATAACTTAACAATATTCATAGAAATAATGTTTTGTCACCAACTGCTGTCGCACACTAAGTGAGTTGTAGGGTTGTCACCTTTTTATTTGATTAGACACTGGATTGTTGCGGTGCGTAAAAATAAATCCATAATATAATATTATAAATGTGAAAGTACCTATTACCTCTTCACACTTAAAACGCTGAACAGATTTAGATGAAATTTGATATGGAGATATTTTGAGTACTGGGAAAGAACATAGGATAGTTTTTATCCCGAAAAATTCAAAAGTTCCCACAATAATTATAACCAAGCTTAAACGAACTATAGCTAAAAATCCGTAAGCGTCGTAACCAAATTCAGGGTTGGTGGAGCCGCCTGCAAAGACTACTAAATTATATGTTATATATGGTATTTACGAAGGCAAGTAATGACGAAATTTGATCCGAAATTATTTATAGATACTATCCTAAGCTTGTGAAAAAATTAAAATAATTTTTTAACAATAGCTGACTTTGGTGGCTTCTCATTTGTTTGTTTCCTAACATATTTTAAAACAAAAAATACAGATTTTATTTACTCAACGAGCTCTAAAAAACGATAGGTTTTTTTTTTTCGTTCCCACCCCCGAGCTGTAGAGGCCATACAACACGACGAACAGACGGACACGTGATTATATATAATAGGACTCCGTTTGGAACCTTCGGTTACAAAACCCAAAAACTAGCATAGCCGAATTGTGAAAACAAAACTATAATAACTCTAGTGTCGTAATATCTGTACGTATGTTTAACAATTTTGAAGTTTGATTCGAACCGAACGATTAAACTTTGTCATGCCTGTCCGTGCGTCCTTTTGAAGGTTTTCGGGGTTCCACAGCTAAATGGTAAAAACCAAACCCTTGTAGTTTCTTTATAGCTGTCCATTCTCTCGTTTGGCGCTCTAGGGTTACGTTGCCAAACACTAGAAACGGAACCTTTTATCATTTAATTTCAACATGTTTTCCTTTTTTTATTAAATTTCTATAACACTAAAATTAATAATAAAATAAAATTTTAAGAAAAAAATTAATCCAACTTCGAAAACCGGCTAAGTAGAAAATGGGGCCCTGTAGCTGACATTAAGACAAAACAGTTGCTTTGAAGTCTCTCTTTGAATGCCTAACATTCTCAGTCAAAATTTGTCTTAATTGTCTATTTGTATCCGACAGCAAGGCTTAACCCTCTGCAGCTGATGTGGTAGTCCCACAGACACCACAAAGTAGAAAACTTCTCCAAAAATTTTATTTCTAGAGTTTCATTTCCCGCGTTTCTAGAACCTTCCTAACGTGCCGCGTTACACGAATGGAGCAGTCGCGGAAGACACACGTGAGCGTGTATTTGCTAATTTTGAATTTTGTCAAAAAAAATTGTAACACTTTGAGGCTGTATAACTTTAGATGTCACGGTAAAATTTAATGATTTTTATTTTTATATATTGATTAATTAATGTTTATTCAGGATTTTATAAAAAAATGATTAATAATTGTTATGGGAATTTTCGAGATGAAGACTGAAATTTATGTTTGTTTTATGCTATTTGTAATAAAGGTTGTGATTATGCATACACGAGTTTTGTTTTGTTTATTGTTCATTGATTATATTTTTTGATATTCAAGTTTTATTTTAAATCAAATAAAACAGGTCTACATGTCAAATTGTAATAAGTACTTTAATGTGAAAATATGTCTGCCAGACTACCACGTCAGCAAAATTGAGAAAATAAGTCTACATTAGTTGAAGAGGGATAATAAAACTTCCAAAGTAAAACAGGGCGTTAAACTTACTGATTGTACCTAATAAATACGCGCATGATTAGGTACATGTTACAAACTATTTTTTATTATTTTTTACATGTTGTACCAACACGAAAGCCTTCAATTGTATTTATGGCATGGCATGCAATATGTTGACAATGTAATTAACCGAGCTAATGAAAAATCGATACTATCTAGCATAATGGCATTACAAGAACCTACGTAATTTTTATGAGGCATTTAATAACGCTTTTTGAATTTTCTATAAAAATGTGCGAAAGGAGAGATGATGTATGTATGTGGATATGTCCGTTCCATTGGGACCTCCCGGTCAAACGGCTGGACCGATTTCGATGAATGAGGTCTCAAGTGAAAGGTATCTTCGGAGTGTTCTAGGGTAAAGACTTGACTATTTCAAGCAAAGCAAGTCGACAAAAACAAGTCGGAAAAAAATGCTGTAAAAAAAATTATATAAACCGATTGCAAAAACATTAAGAACTAAAAAGCAATAAACAAGTGCACTTAAAACATACCAAATATATAGGTATATTTAACTTAAAGTTGGCGGGACTAATTTCAATGCAAATTCAAATGGTAGTTGTATAGATTGGTTAAACTATAGTAGTTACCTTAAAAACAGTTCCATCTGTTATAGTTAAATATTTGGTATATTTTAGGTGCACTTATTTATTGCTTTTTATTTCTTATTGTTTTTGCAGTCGGGTTTTTTATTTATTTTTATTGCCTTTTGGCATCATCGCTCCTTAAAAATGTTGTGCCTAATAACAATTTAGGGAATACGTTATTTCATAAATAACGCCTCCAACGCTATTATATAGTTGTCAGTATGTTGTGCTTTAATTTTAAGGAGTATCATCATTTATATCTAACATCGCGCATCGGTTTTTCGAACATCCTTTCTCTTGTGTCTATTTTTGTGTATGACTAACGGTCCTGGCAGACGTAGTTTGTCCTTTTCATTACTGCTATAATTTAAGCTATAATTTATGCTAGCGCGGGCTAGCATGACGGGGAATTCATGCTAGCCCGCGCTATAACTTCGTTTTCGGTTAGGGTTCTTTCTAAATTTTCTTTTTTTTGCTTGGCTCCTAAGAGGAAGCGTGATGTTAAATAGCTTATAATCTTCGTTTACAATCGGACTATCGAATTCTAAAAGAATTTTTAAAATCTGACTGGTAGTTTCAGAGTTCAGCGCATTCAAACATTAAACTAACTCGTTAGATATCTTATATCACAAATAGTTTTTCAAGCATTCTTTTTTTTGTTTTTATGTATAATCAGCATTTGCTAGACTCCCAGAGCATGTAATGCGTTTGTTTATCTTGTTTTTATGTATAATCAGCATTTACTAGAGTCCCAGATCATGTAATGCGTTTGTTTATCTTGTTTTTATCTATAATCAGCATTAGCTAAAGTCCCAGATCATGCAATGCGTTTGTTTTTCGTTTGTTCACGCAATAGACATGCTTGTGCTTTCAACTCAATTTTCATTTTGTGAATATTTGAAAGTTATTTATATAATTTTAAACTTATCTGAGTACGAGTATACTTAATACGAGTATAAATAAAACTGTTGGTGTAATAGAAGTAGTAATGGCAAGGTTTGAGAAAAGTGTGTTAGGGTGATGAATAATAGAAGATGCACGAAACAATTTTATGAGGCAAAAGTAAATAGAAGGGTCGGTAGATGCAGACAGGCGAACATATCTATATCTCGATCAAATGGAGTCCGTTACCAGATAAAGAGAAAGAGTATGATAACTCGAATGTGTATGAAAGCATTGATGCGAATACATGAAGCAAAAGAAGAGTGCTAGGATATTAGCAAGTGCAAATTGTTAATCCTTGCCTACCGCCCTTTTGGGAAACAGGCGTTAATTTATGTAGGTATGTAAGTATACATAAAACTGTTCCTAGTCGACCGACAGTAGATTAGAAAAATCTATATAGATACATTAGTTTTGGCTCACATGTTGGATTTACAATTTAGAACGTGAATAAAATAAATGCAGTAATGCGTGTAGACTATTATTAAGTACAAATTGTTACGTAAGGTGTACACGATAGGTTTCAACTTGTGCATGAGGCACGCGAGCGCCAGAAGCTGTTTGTCGATTCTGTGTATATGCGGTTATGACTGAGTCAGATTAATATTTTATCTATGACATTTACTCAATTCAGACGTAAGCATGTTTCATCTAAATGTCATAAATTGTGACCATTGTATATATATAGGAAAAGCTATCAATTTTTGAAAGGCTGACATTTTCAGAAAAGCTAGAATTGCCTTATAAGAAACTGAAACAGGTGTGGGGAAGTGGTAGAGGGTAGTTTATCGCATAATAAGAGGCCAAAGCTGTTGAATTTTCATCTTTATTTTTTGTTTCCCGCAAAAAAGGCAGATTATCTATCATTATAAATTATTTGCGATTTTACAGCTTTAAAACTTCAGATATAATGGGGTCAGCAATTTTTGGGACGTTTTTGATGATAAGGCAAAGTCATAACATCTTTTTTAAAAACACTTTTGAATCATCATTCTATGCTGTATTTTGAATCCGGTTTACAATTTTAAAAACTTTATTTGGTAATATTATAAGAAATATAAGTTTGGAATGTGTAAACGCGGCCGTTTATACGATACCTTATTTGGCATGGCAACCCTGCTTTTAGAATTTGACATTACATTTCAAAAAACGAAAATACCCACAGTTTCAGGTTTTAATGCGGTAACCGTGATTTTTTTTATTGTTACGATAAACTTTAACTTTTCTAAAAATTTCAGCCCTTCAAAAATTTGTTAGTAATTTTTTGCGTCCGCCACCGCTTGGCCTATTATGCATATTATGTGAAATTCGATGACTAGAGGTTTTGTCTATAAGTCAGGCTAATTGGGTTCTGTACAGAATTCAATCATCGCCGAGGGATTCTAATGTAAACTATATTAATAGTAAAAGTAATAATAAATTAGAATTAAAAGTAAAGATATATGGTTCGTATGAAATAGTAGAATATACAACAAGTGAAAAACAGGGAATTTAATTCAAGGGACCAAGTCAGATCCCGAGAGCAGGAAGAAAGCAGCGAAGGATGCTAGAGAACGGATGTAAGGAGTAGTTAGGATGCTTGCGGAGCGAGGGTAACAAAGGACCGAGACAAATAATTTTGTTCACGTGTTGTATACTCTGATTTTTACCATTGACTGCGAGAAGATAAAAAGTACACAATCACATTTTGGTATATATTCGGTAATTATTACCGGGTGATAAGAGAACAATTACATAAAACAACCATAATAACAATGAAAACAATTTCACAATTGTTCCAAATTAAAAATGGTTTTTATTCACTAAGTGAGTAAAAAAAAAGGTTTTATTGCATTTAATAAATGCCTGAAATTAACAAAAGCTTAAGTTAATTAATAATTTACAGGTATTACATGAATATTAAATATGAATTTTGCGACGATGATAAATAGTAATATGTGATAATAACGCATTTTGGGCAGTAAAATATATATATATATAGATATGGATATGAAGTGCACCGAGAAGGTTGAATGGGTAAAATCTGATTCGGATTCACCTTAAGGGTTTAAATATATCTATCGATTCCCTAACAATATTATTGATAAGTCAAGGACAAATAATATACGATTAAATAAGGTAACATAAATAGTTGTCCTTGACTTATCAATCGTTATTGATGAAGACATCTGCCCAAGGACTAGTCATTTTGCAGGCGTGTCCTCTTGTCAGAATTGTTAAATTCAAATCTGACTCTCGTTTACCTATATATCATCCGGGTATAATAAAACTGTTTTGTTAATAAGCAAAAGACGTAAATTTCAGTTATTTGTGAAAATATATGTAACAAAATTCATGGAAATCACATGTTTATTGTCAATTGCCATGTAAATTGTAGACTTGTTACCTTTCTATTCGATTGGTGGAAGCACTGGAGAGTTGAGAGTTGCGTTGACTGAAAGTAAATACATTGGGTGTTAATTTATATTATGGTGCAAAGTTAATTTAAGTTGCTATCCTAAAAACTTCGTTAAAACAGCCTTTCGAATGACTGCTTTTTACGGTTCCGTTGTTAAATTGCAAAAATGGAACGCTTATGGTTAATTCATTTTTAAAATTCCAGAAACAGATTCCTAAATCGAAAAATGATTTCCACCCTAATTTTACCATACCATAGACAAGAAAAAAAAAATCCATTTTACATGTTGTAACTCCACTACCTACCTACCCTCAATTACTACTTTGTTGGCGTGATTAATATGTATACACCCATGTTAAATTATAGCTTTCTTGTACTTAGAGTCTCTGAGCGAAAAAGTTTTTTTACGTTAATTGATTTTTTTTTTATATTATATATATATATATATATATATATATATATATATATAATATATATTATATATATATTAAAAGGATATTTAGTCCATAAATTAGAATATTTAAATCTAGTGTTATTAGAGATTGTATATCTGCACTATAGCTGCATATTGTAGATAATCAATAAAATTCATTATAGCGCTACTTATGCTTCCTCAATATCTACTTTTCTTAAAATGCTTTGATATGTAGGTAAGAATGTGAATTTCGTAAAACGCAAAATCACAAATTCATTTACAAACTTATATATTTCATATAGTACTAAATATTTCATTCTTTAATAGCTTTAAGCACACACAGGTGAAATTATAAAAAACACTCATACTAAAGATAACATATAACAGAAAGCGCAATGAAGTTCCTTTATTTTTCCCTGTATATCTGTTCACTGAAAACGGGGACATTTTTCCATTAAAAGCTCATTTCATGCCTGTTATTGTTTCAGAAAATTCATTCCGCTCCATATAATAGAAGAAGACAGCTACGAAAAAGATGTACTTTTCTATGTGAATCTCGGCGAGCCAGAGTTACTGGGCGGTATGTATAATGTGATTGTGTTTAGGTGACTGTTTTCTTATTTTGAATAACATAATTGTTGGATCTGTGTGTATAATTTTTTTTTATTGTGTTTATTTATTGTATATCTTAAGCATATTGTGTAACAAACTGATTATGCCCAAGGATACTGATTTTGTTATTCTGTATAGCTAGTTTGTTGTTGTTTGTATATTAATTCATTTTTATTATGTAAAAATAAACTATTATTTTTTAGGGAAAAGATAAGTAAAAAGTTTGTCCTAACATTTAATATGAAAGAACAATCTAAACGGATCTAAATAAAGATCTTAGTTACAGTTGTATTTCTTGAATGTAACTGTTATAAATACGCATTTATTTTTTTTATAAATATAGGTACCATTTTGTTAAAAAATAATCAAATTTAAGACATCTTTTTCGATTCACCTTGTCGCATGTTATATGTATACGAGCAATACCGCGAATCTCAAGCACTTTACCTAAGAAATTTCCCCATAAAAATTTTCTTATTTAGTGCTAAACAATAGATATTATTATTTTTCTTATTCTTAACGTTTCCTCCTCTCAAAATTTTATCTAAGATGTAAAAATAAAAGCACATTTAAATCTATCAAAATATAATATGATTAATATTATTTGTGTTTATTCAATACGCAAAAGTAGAATTACAATTTTACATAAGCTGCAGTAAACGCTTACTATCAGGTGGACCGTTTGCTTGTTTGCTTCCTAAGTAATATAAAACAACACTAGTCGCATTGTGGGAAGTCGTGGGAAGTAAAGAAATTAAAAATCGGCCACGTGCGAGTCGGACTCGCGCACGAAGGGTTCGTTACCATTATTTATAAAAATGGCAAAAAATTCACGTTTGTTTTATGGGAGCCCCCTTAAATATTTGTTTTATATTAATTTAATTATTGATTTTTAAAGTGACTATATAACTAAATATTCTGTGCATATTTTAACCTCTCGCTCGCGCAAGGTCCCATTACAGGGTTAAGGCGTATGAACCTCATCAACTAAATAACCGGACGCGCGAAGCGTCTACTTGTTGCCGATATCAATATCGAGCATAATCGGGCAAAAAAATTACGATTGTTGTATGAGAGCCCCCTTAAATATTTATTTTATTCTATTTTTTATTATTTGTTGTTATAGCGGCAACAGAAATACATCTTCTGTGAAAATTTCAACTGTCTAACTATCACGTTTCATGAGATACAGCCTGGTGACAGACGGACAGCGGAGCCTTAGTAATAGGGTTTAAAAAGACGTTAAAACTAAAGAATTGAGTATAAGTATAGTTTAGTAACTTTAAGTTTAATTAGTAATTATTAGTCCCTAACACTACACATTATTTTATATGTATTTCAAATGCTTTCTTAAGAATAGTAACTTATATCTCCATTTGAAGTCAATAAACTACAAATTACTACTGTTTCGAAATCAATATTGCATTCTGGCGAGAAAATCGGCAAAAACAACTCTCCAGCAGTCGCTTTTCGATAGTATGATTGATATTTATATTGTTTATTGAATACTTAAAAGAAGAGTAAAATCTTACACTAGTCACAGATGGAGCGACAAGCATTTTGAGATGTCGTTGGACACGACGGCTCTTAACCGTTAAAACCAAAATTATAAAAAATATACTAGTACAAGTTACTTTTAGTTTAATTAGTAATTTTTAGTAACATAAAATAATTTAATTGTTTTTTCATATCACTTTTTTAAGTTCATAAGGTATAAGTTATTATAAAGTAATTATTGTTTCTAAATCAAAATGGCATTCTGGCGTAAAAAAAGGCTGAAAAAACTCTCCAGCAGTCGCATTTTATTTTATTTAAATTATCTTATATACACTGAATTTAAAGTTTGATCCGGGATATATATATATATACCCCACTCAATACATTAATTAATTGAGAAACATTGGGACTAGTTGGGGAGCAATCATATCTAAATTTTAATTTAATTGAGCATTTTTATACCCTTTGATTATTAACCTGCTTAGATCGATAGTCGGCGCAAAACAACGTGCCAAAAAAAGGTAGGCCAGTAATGGACTACTTCACTAAGGTCGTGCGGTGATGTTTCAAACAGCGGTGCCAATTGACGCAAATTATATGTTTTTAAATGTTCTCAAAATGACAGTTTGTTGCAGTTTATAAATTGCAGAAACTTTAAAGAAAACAAGTCAGGTGATAAAAAGTTACTTTCCACCGGTAAGTAATTTCGTTTTATTATTTATAAAATGAATAGTTCGTTGTCTTGCTCCGTAAGATAACCTCGCGCCCAAGCGGCTATTGTTACCAGGGTTACCACAAATTGGTTTTTAGTTTTCCAATTTTTTCTTGCTTATTCAAATCACTACGGCCGCGATTACGATATTTATTATCAGAGCGGTAATCTATGCAATATCTTTATAATAATAGATGATTGTCAGTATTATAAGGGTAGGCTATGCCCCAACAGAAGGGACTTATGCGGGTTTATGAAACGAAGAAGAGTGTCATAATCCTATACTATTTAAAGCAATTATTATAAATTTGTAATCGCATTCTTGTAACGGCTTGAATGATTTTGATGATATTTACAATTAAGGGGTTTTTGGGGATGACAAATCGATCAAGGTTTCCTTTCTGAGAAAATTATCTCTTTTTCATAATTTTACCTGATTTAATAATAAAGTCGCCAAACCTACGAAATCTTCACATAACGAGTAAAATGTTTGTTGTTAGCATCCTTTAAGGCCCAATTTACTGCAAACTAGGGCCGCCATGAGATATTTTTCATTCTTCCTTCAAAGAAAGCGTAATTCAAATAAGTGAAAAATACTTACTAGTGACTAACTATTTTAACAACGTTACTTATTATTTGTAGAACATGTCTGCAAGATTTAATTCTAGTATTGGCTAAAAGCAGTCACTTATAGCAGAAAACCAGATTAAGACATGTTATACAAACAATGCAAAACGTTCTAAAAGTAATAAATCACTAGTTAGTACAAAATAGAAATAAACAATATCTTATGTATCAAAGTCCGGCGCTAGTGTGCAGCATATTAACGCTAAAATAGGTTTAATAATAATGACGTCGATATAGGTATAAAACTTAATGATAAACATTTTCCCCACTTTTGGGGTAAAAGCTGGTAAGCCGACTTACACCCACATAGACAACTCTCTACACTGTAGATGCAGCTGTTCACGCACACATATATTTTAAAATTGGCCGTGATTTATGTGACAGCTTGGCGTCAACACTCCATCTAGGCAGGGTAACAATCAAAGTTTATACCTTTTTTTTAGCTAGTAGAGTTAGCATTTGTGACAGGAATATTCAAAAATATATGAAATTATAAAGCAATCTCTATTTCTGATTTAAAAATAGTCCCATCAAACTCCTAAACAATATTTAGTTTTGTGAGATTCAGATTCCAGTCTCAGCATCTATAATGTTCTAAGTATCACTTACTTTGTCATGACTATTTTTTTTTTTTACTTAAAAACCGTGATTCAGCTATGTGCTATGTGGCAGACAACTTTTAATAATATAGAATATTTTTCACATAAACATAAAATTTTCTACTCATTTGGTTTTCTCTTGCTATAATTCATTCAATCGTTTTCAACTTTTAATGGCTTTTGTTATCCATGAAAGATTGGGTGTAAATATTAAGTCAGTACTTAACACTTTCAAAAATAGTATATTGAGTATTAGAGTCATCATCATAATGATAAAGACAAGAAATGAAATTTTTAACGATAAATTGTTGCTGGTCAATTTTCAAGTGTAATGTATAATTGTAATTATTATGGCTCTTCTTTTAGATCTATAGTTTTGCTTTATATGTGTCTATAGTCTTTATTTTATAGTCACTTATGTGTGAGTGTGTGTTTTTATCTATGCTTTTTAGAAACGCTCAAACTCCACCTCAGGAGACTTTTTAACCGAGCCAAAAACACCATAACTGAGGCAGACTGCGGTCATTACAAAAAAGCCCAAGAGACAAGAGAATCCTGGTGACGCTGTGGCAAGATTAACTCCACCAATGAAGCAACTAAAGTGGAAAAGATCTTATTGCAGGATAATAACAAAATCCAAATGACGACCATGCCAAAACTATTTGGGACAGAACTCACGCTGGCCAGCGAAGTCAAATATCTAGGAGCAATCTTAGACCACAAGATGAACTAGGGTAGAACACGAAAATAACCAAAGCGTGCACAACCTTCTGGGTGAAGAAGAATAGGGTCTCATACCATCGATAAGCACATATTCGATTTTGTAGAGCCATATACACAGCCATAATCCGACCCATGCTTACGTATGGCGCAGTAGTTTGGTGGCCCCGAACTCAACTAAGTACTGTCAAAAATATTTTTTTTTCAAGTAAAACAAGCTTACGGTCCTGATGGTAAGCGGTCACCGTAGCCTATGGACGCTTGCAACACCAGGGTTATCACCCGCGCGTTGCCGACCCTTCAGAAATCTAATAACTTCTTTCTTGAAGAACTCCATGTTCTCTGTGGTCCTTGGAGAAAACATTGGCATGAGCTCATTCCACAACTTAAGCGTTCGCGGGAGGAAGTTTCTCTGAAACCGCACTGTACGCGACCATTTCGGTTCCAAAGTTTGAGAATGAATCCTGCCGATGGCGAGTGGTGCGATGGTAGAAAATAGCCGTTAAATTACAAAGTCTATAACGTCTTGCCTGACTGGCAACCACAAGCTGTATAAATACGACCCCCACGGTAGCCCTAGAGGTCATACTTAATATTAAACTCATAACCATGTAGCATAATCGATCTCTCGATATGCATTGTTTCCGTAAGCGCCACTGTGCTAAAAGCTCTATTTAACAACTGCATCAATAGCGGACTTATCCTGAAGTGTCACAGTGAGCTGCAAAAATTGCACTAAAGAATCGAGTCACTCTTTAGTGGAGACGTGGCTACAATGGTTCACTGGGCAATGATGCAAAAGATCAACTGGCAAAGAGGGGATTAGTCACTAAAATAATAGGACCCGAACCGACTGTGCCGATTACCCAAATTCAAACGTGGTTATGCGACAGAACACAACTACACAAAAAAAAATGGGCAGAACAAAGAGACTGCAGACAAGCTGTGGCTACTCTCGCATCTCTGGACAAGCACCTGCTGCACAAACTATGCAACTCAGTAGGAAAAACCTCCACCGCATAACTGGCATAATAACACGTCAATGCCAATTAAATAAACATCTCTTTAACATCGGCATCACTGACAGTCCCTTATGTAGTCTTTTTGGATGCCGAGGAAAACTTGAGTGAAAGCTAAAATGGTGTGAGTAACCAACGATGGACAGATTGGTTACTTCCGTACAATGGGCCAATTGTGAGGCTAAGTGCGGTAAAAATACGCCCAACTAACTTACCATAGTTTTACATATTTGATAAATATCCTACGAGGAAGAAAAAATATCTCAAAATGTTTTTGCTAGGGGCGCTGCTTCATTTCCATACACTTATTAGGCTGAGGAAAACGAGAAAGTAGTAGTTAAAAATCACACTCACGCAATTGGTTGGGCCTATACTGCGATTTCGGATGATTGTTCAAGGTTCTTTTCCCCCTGATAATTATCGGCTCGATGAGTTTCTGACATTTTCATTGTCACTTCAGTTTAAAAGTTAAACAACCTGTAAAAGATTTTGACTTTATGTAGTTACGTACAGGAATTATTCATGTGAAGATGAAAAATAAGCATAAAGCATAAAGATTAAATCGCGAACAAATCAAAGGCCTTTTCATAATCGAAATAAGCCAGGCGTGAAAGCCGATTATCTTAAGCCATTTAGTAGATCTGAAGATCTGACAGAGCGTATGTGTAGATATGGTGTATGTATGGTACTCAGCAGTTACGAAAACCTGCTTATTCAGGATGCATAAAAATTATTGTTTAATTTCTGAAGTCTTCGTAATTCTGTCTTCACCTGACGTATTCTTATTTTAAAGCTGTTTGAGACCTGTGTGACAATCTATTTTTAGGGACTATATTTTTTAAATGTGTATACATGTTTGTTGAGCTTCTTGATTTATCATAAATTCTTCAACTTATACCATCGGTATTAAATTAGTCTTTAACTTGTTGGTCTCGGCTACGCTGTGCACTATTATATTGCTAACACCTTAAGGCTTTTATTTTGCTGAATTATCGGAAATTTCTCAGGGGATTTGTAGCTTTATTTTGAATTTGAATTTCAAACATTTGTTTTGAAAAATTATGAAAGAATGTTAATTTATTAGTTTATACTAAAAATAAAGCAACGTTTGTTGTCAATCATGGGTACCATAACTAATTTAAATATTATGACTTTCTATGTACTTATAACACCTACATTTCACAAAGATAATAGCCAAGCTAAAGACAAATAAAATGTTTATCAAATTGTGTTGAGACCGAACTTACGCCCCTCAGTTAGACAGACAGGATCACCTCCAATTCAGCCACCAAGGCAGTCTAACTATTATTTAAGTAGTACATACTGAATACCGATAGCCACTAGAAGTCTAGAATAGCAGTTATAAATGAATTGAAATAGTAGTGTATATAGTTATACTATCGATGCTACTATAGGTATATGTACTACCGTACTATATTATAAACTATGCTATGTTTACTGAACTATACTACCTTCACGAAATTAAAGCGACCGCTTTAAAATTATAGTATGCAATGCAACACTAGTTATATTTATTCTTTAAGAGCATGTTATATTCATTACTCTGGTAGTTAGAATATAATTGGCATGTAATAAATGCATTTCTTTACAGTTAGAGCATGTTTATCTTTTTATTTTGGCAGAAGTATTTGAGACTTTTTTGCCTGGCGCTTCAGCTCCAATTACTGTTGAGTTTTCGCCTGGTAAGTAATGATTGCTGTTGGAAATTTTAATTTTCATTGTAAACCTGCACGTCTTCTTTGTTGTTAAAGCATGTAAGGTATCACTTTATTTTATGCAAAGCTCGTTTTAATTTTGATTTATTTTTATTCTTCAACACAGTCATGTACTATTTATTCATCAGAGTTTTACCATTTTTCAATAAGTGACATAAAGCTAAAATGTATGCTGTTTGAACACAAATAGTACGTGCTTAAAAAGTAATGTTAAACCTCATAATGTCTAATATTAAACACAGTTTTAGCAAAAAAAGTGCTACTAATGCAAGTATTTTACTTTTAACTAGGATTATCGCGAAGTACTATTTAACTTAGGTTACATATGGGACGTAGGAAACAAATTTACATGGCTACCTGCTTTAGACGAACAAAAAATTACAGCTTTATACTTAAATCTATAAATATGCTGCATACATTTAGATACTTTTTACCTTTTACTTGCACCTACCCTTTGTGACATGGTGAATCAGAAAGGGTATGGAATATTAAAACCTTTAATCAATCGGTCTTTAAAATAAGTTTAAGAGTAATGAGATATTCTAAACAATTGGTCTAATTCAAAAGAGTGTTGAATATATCGGTCATTCAAATTTGTAGATATTTTCAACTGTTATGGTGTATTTTCATAATTACATACCTAGATCACATTTGGTTCACTGAATAGGTGGTACTTGTGTAATATGCCGAATGAACTTTACAATATGTGTAATTGTTAGATGTGTCTTTCTATTGCATTTTCTGTACATTTATATTTGCATATATATTTTAATGTCCTTATGGTTATATATGTATTGAGAACTATTGTATTGAGCATTATTTATATCCTTGTTAGTTTAATTTTTCTTTTTCTTTCTTCCTTCACTCTTGGCACCTTCGCTTTCTTGTGGTGGATCTTCTTTGTTTGACAAGTAAGAATATTGATGTTTTACTTATCTATTATTTATGCTTACTAGAAAATTTTACTGCACTGAAGTAAATAATATGTGCTGTACTGTATTGCTCCTGTATTACTTTTGCGGCCATCAGTGATATCATTTAAAAGAACAGTTATATAGAGTAAGCCATACTTAAAGTTTTACAGAATAACTGAAATGAAACTCATAACTTAAATCGCGCCAGAAGATGGCAGTATTTGCGTAGAACCCCTGGCATTGACACAAAATGATCGTTGATTTGAAATAGTAATTTTATAGGTGCTGTTACTGAGTACGTTAAGTAAGTTCTTCACCGTTTTCAGTCTTTGATCTTCATAAATATTGATTATTTTGATTAAACAACTGACGAAAATTCCAAACATGTTTTTTACCAGATTTTTCGAACTAATTTCGTCACCAAAATCCTTTTATTTTTTTTTACATCCGTCTTTACATCCTGGTGCTACTTGAGAACAATATGGCCCATAAAATAAAAGCTAAATAAATGATTTTCTTAAACAACACCGCTTGTTATTTGTTTGCGTAATTAGTATTTTGTGTATATATAAGCTTTTTATAATATAATATATTAAATGACGTTTGAGAATTGTGACTTAATGTAAGTATTATTTAAACAAGTGGGTCAAATTGCAATTTCATGGAAAAGTTTTTAGCGTGCTTACAATTTATTCTTAAGTGGTCGTAAGCGCTCCATTTTCCTTAGTGAGAAACATTGTTATCTTCACATTAATTATGTAATTTAGCTAGCCTTCTGTTATGCGTACCACTACCGCTATTGTAGCTGACAATAAGTGGAACCACCGGATACTGGGGTTATATGGTTTTTAAGATCTAGCTGCAGATAGTTATATCATTATTCTCTTCTACTATCGTACCTCCTTACAACTCTGATTGACTTATAGATAACAAAACCATATCACCGATTTTGTTTACTGCTGGGTATTTTTTTTTACACCACTAAGGTGGCAATCAAGCTTACGATCCGCCTGATCGTAAGCCGTCACCGTAGCCTATGCACGCTTGCAACACCAGGGGTATCACTCGCGCGTTGCCAACCCTTCAAAAATCTAATAACTTCTTTCATGAGCAACCACATACTGTAGTCCTTAGAGAAACCCTTAGCAGGGAGCTCATTTCTCTACCCAAACGTTTGCGGAAGGAAGCTTCTCTGAAACCACATTGTACGCGACCATTTCAGTCCTAAAGTGTGAGAATAATTCCCTGCCAATGGCGAGCGATGCGATGGTAGAAAGTAGCCGTGGCCATAATTTCGAATAGTTCTTCAGAACAAATTCCCTGCACAAGCGGTAAAACACACACAGGGAGGCGAAGTCTCTTCTAAGACTTAATAGCTCGATACGGCAAGTGCGTATGAGATCGTCGACGATTCTCACAGTCCATCGTTGAACCGAGTCAAAAGGGGCCAAGCTGGTATCCGGGTGCACCCGCCCAGAGATGGCAGCAGTATTCCATATGGGGCCAAACTTGCGACTTGTAAAGACGCAACCTTTGCCCCAACCTGAAGTACTGCTTCGCTCTGTTGAATACATTAAGTTTTTTTGGACACCAGCTTCACCTTGTCCTTCAAACGATCTGCGAACTGAACATCGCTAGACCATGTCTACTGAATATGTCAACACCAATGATCCCAGTGCTCTTGAAGTTAAAGAGGAGAGTGTTCTGGAGTTGTGGGACTACAGGAAATGGGGTTTTCTTAGTGGTGAACGCGCAGACTTGTATCTTTGTAGGGTTGAATGGGTCCAAGTTTTTCAGAGTCTGAGTTCGCCAGTCAGAGACCTTGGACAGAGTGGTCTCGATTTGAGACACAAGTTCTCCGCGCTTTTCCTCTACAATGGAACCAGGGATGTTTGCACGACCCGTGTAATAAGCGTCTTCAGTACTGTTATCTGCATAGCAATGTATGTTGTTAATGTCCAACATGTCATGGATATGCAATAGAGACAGCGTAGGACGCAGCACAGAGCCTTGCTGGACACCGGCATTAATGTCCATGCTATCAGAGCAACTACCATCAACTACGGCTCATTTGCGTTTGCGGGTAAAAAAACTAGCCACTCATTTGCACAAACCCTCGGGCACTCTGTAAGATGGCAACATTGATAGAAGACTTCGGTGCCAGACCCGATAAAACACCTTCGCTATGTCCAGGCTACATGCCAATGTCTCCCCATATTTCTCAATGGCTAGTGCCCATCGGTGTGTGACGAAGGTCACCAATCGAGTGACAATAGCGAATATATTGACGGTCACTGATCAAGTCGTATTCTTCTAGGTATCTTAAAAGCTGTGTGTTGATTACACGCTCCATCGTGTTTTTGAGATTTCCGGCATGGTCTCTTACCGCACCACGGCATAGTACGTGGTACAGACACACAAAGAGACTGCCCAGTAGATCGGCTTTCTCTTATGCACTATGGACTAGGTTACCATCGGTCTTTATTGCTAATAGTATCCACAAAGTAGATACGTTGCGGAGTCTAGTTTGCATCTAGCAGGTTCTTACTAACCTTTAACTATAAAAAATTTGGTCAAGCAGTCCTTCGATCCTTAATATTCGTTCTTAAAGAATATGTTTTGGAATTATGCAGAACCTGTTTACTTATTTAATTCTTTTTCTTGACATTTGTTTTGTTAGACAACAACACTACTTATACGGAAAATGAAGCAAGCCACCTAGCAACACTGCCGGAGGAAGAAGCGGTCGTTGCTATGATGGGACTTCCAAGAGCCGGTGAAATTACCCGGGCCCAGCTTCGGATAAAGGAAAGCAAGGAATTTAAGGTAACATTTTACTAGGCTAATATAATCCTTCATAGTATTTAAACTATTGATGATTCTCAATTTTTTCTACTATACTAGCATCCTTTTTTACTCAGAATTCTCTATATATGAGAAGTTGCTACTTCACAGTGTTGCCAGATGGTCTCGGCGACGTACCCCTAAAATAATTTGATTTCCCTCCAGAAATCCCCTAGGATTATGCATTCAGAATCATAGTATCGATAAATTTTATCGCTAGACCATGAAGTTTCCATGAAGTTGTCTCTCTAGTAAACTTACTATTCTCACCGTCATTCTCTCGTAGCGGCAGCATCGGTCGACCGGTCGACTTACTTCTAAATTGTACTCTCGAGTAATAAAAGATGGTGAAAAAAGATCAATACGAAACATCATTTCAGGAACGTGATATACAATAGCGAAAAACCCGTATTTGGCGTGTTTTTGAAATTTCCCCCAAAAAAACCCCCAAATATTTTATTACATATACATGTATATATTATTTTTATTCTTATTTTATAGTTTAAAAAATTTTTAGGTTATAAAATCATCAATGAAAACTAAAGGCTTCCGTCCTCATATATAATCCAATTTAATATAAGAGCTAGCAGTGTATTCGAACTTTCACGTAAGCTGAAAAATTGCCAATGCATCAAAATGAAAATTATTTTGCATTTATTAAAAAAAAAACGTTTGGTAAACGTTCGTACTGAATTTGAAATATAGAGTATAGTAAAATATGTGTGTAAATGAATATTTAATCGTCTTGATGCTAGACGAATAGGTTGTGCAATAAAATAAAAACCAGTGAAGTCTTAGTGTAAAATCAGGTACTCACATGAAAAAAAAAACATTTTTATTAGTTTTCTTAGTTTGATCAAGCTTCAACCACTATACCGATCGGGATGAAACTTGGCATACATATAGGCTAGGACCTGGAATAGCATATAGGCTACTTTTTATCCCGAAAAATTCAAAAGTTCCCGCGGGAATAACTATAACAGAGTTAAACGAACTATAGCTTGCTATAGCAAACTTCATAAGTACCAGTATAATTAAGGAGTTGACTTAAGAATCGCACGCCGATAACCAAATCAGGGCGGGTAGAGCTGCTGGCAAAATTCATTAATTACCAAGGTTTGGATGTTTGGTTGTTTGTTACTCAATCACGCTTCAACCACTGGATAGATCGGGATAAAACTTGGCACACATATAGGCTAGGTCCTGGAATAGGACACAGGCTATTTTTTATACCGGAAAATTTAACAGCTCTCGCGGGAGTAACTATTACCGAATTCCATGAACGAACCATAGCTGCAGCTATAACTTGCTATAACAAACTACTTTAGTAAAATCAAGGAGTTGCCGTAAGAATGCCAGGCGGAGCCATACTAAATCTAGTATGCCATAAAACACTGAGCTAAACTATAACACTAATAATTCTGTTTCAGAATACTGTAGATAAGTTAGTGCAAAGAGCTAATGCCTCAATTATAATCGGAACTTCGTCGTGGAAAGAACAATTTTCAGAAGCTTTAACAGTTAGCTCAGGTAATATTGGTTAAGAAAATTAACAATTTGATTATCATTTTCTTATATACTTTGTTTTATATTTTTCATGATTGACAGAGAATTTGACTTTTTATAAAAATCGAATTAATTATATATTAAATATGAGTGATTACATTTTATCATAATTTCGTAGGGTCTGATGATCCCGATGAGCCACCTTCGTGGTCAGACTACCTCCTACACATCGTCACCTTATTCTGGAAGATCATGTTTGCCTTCGTTCCTCCAACAGGTTATTGTTACATATTTTATTTATATGTTACTAGCGTATTCCCGCGACTTCGTCTGCGTGAACTTTTTAATAAAAGACAGTTTTTGACTGTTTACTGTTTTACATACAATAATATCTGAAATCTCATACACATTTTTATCCCCTATTTTACCGTCTAGGGGTTAATTTTTTAAAAACGGTGAACCACGTGAATTTAATTTATAACGTTTAATCCAAATTTTAGCCATTTCCATGCACACTGTCAACCCATATTTTATTCCCCTTAGGGGATTAATTTCCATTAATCCCTTCTTAGTGCACACTTACGTCATTTAAGGAACATTTGTGCAAAATTTCATGCTTCTAGACACAGCGGTTCCAGCTGTCCATTGATCGATTAGTCAGTCAGCCATGTCAGAGTCTTTTATATACATATAGTTGAACCGGCGAACGTTGTTTCTTTTTTTAACCTAATAGGATTGTACTCATTCAGAAACCTTCCCCGGCGTGTGCATAAAAACTTACCAAAATTTCATTTCAATCGGTTTAACCTTATTGCGCGAGTCCAACTCGCACTTGACCCAGTTTGACTCGCACTTGAACCTTTTTCTTTCTCAGAAACCTTCCCCAGCATGTGCATAACAACTTACCAAAATTTCATTTCAATCGGTTTAACCTTATTGCGCGAGTCCAACTCGCACTTGACCCAGTTGGACTCGCACTTGAACCTTTTACTTTCTCAGAAACCTTCCCCAGCATGTGCATAACAACTTACCAAAATTTCATTAAAATCGGTTTACCTTTATTGCGCGAGTCCAACTTGCACTTGACCCAGTTTGACTCGCACTTGACCCTTTTTTCTTTCTCAGAAACCTTCCCCAGAATGTGCATAACAACTTACCAAAATTTCATTAAAATCGAATTGCGCGAGTCCAACTCGCACTTAACCATTTTTTCTTTCTCAGAAACATTTCACCTGTGTGTGCATAACAACTTACCAAAATATCATTTCAATGGGTTTACCCCTATTGCACGAGTCCGACTCGCACTTGACCCAGTCTGGCTCGCACTTGACCCTTTTTTTCTTTCTCAGAAACCTTCCCCAGCGTGTGCATAACAACTTATCAAAATTTCATTACAATCGATATACCCTTATTTCGCGAGTCCGACTCGCGCTAGACCCTTTCGCAAAATCCTTTCTTATCGGATGCCTACGTCATACAAAGAACACACCCTCCAAGTTTCAGGTCTCTACGATCAGCGGTTTAGGCTGTGCGTTGATCCATCAGTCATTCAGGACAAAGCATTTTATATGTATAGATTGTAACATCGAGACTGTTTTGATTACTTTTTTAATACTATAATTGCATAGTATGATAGTACCAATTTAATTTTCTTCAATAGTATGTGCAGTATGCTAAACCCTCTTTGTGACTATATAAGTATAATGATACGTATAATACATGTTTTCTTCTTTTCTATACGTACCGAAGCGTCTTGCTAGAGCACGAAATATCACTGGCGTTTAACTGGCGTGCTCAACCTCTGTGCATGATCTAAAGCGAAATCTAATGTTTCCATTACCAAAGATGGAATAGATCAATATAAGTGACTTCTGCGTAGATATTGGAGGTGGCTATGTCTGCTTCGTGGTGTCTATCCTGTGCATCGGCCTAGTAACGGCGGTCATAGGGGACGTCGCGTCGCACTTTGGCTGTACCCTCGGGATCAAGGATACTGTGACTGCCATAGTTTTTGTTGCCTTAGGGACTAGCATTCCAGGTGAGGGTAAAAATATTGAGTAATAAAAACTGTGAACCTTATAACTAACTTAAATAAAGAAATAGTTTTTACCCGCTTCTCTATTTTTTTGTACGTACAACTATACTACACGAAGAAAACGTAGACGCGAGCAAAATTATTTAGCTCGTCAATATATTTTTGTTTGTATTTCTTTGATGCATTTTTTATGACTATCGTAGTATACTAATTCACAAATAAAGTTAAGAATGGTATGTTTACCGGATTAGCCTTATCATCATCAATTCACCTACGCCCAGCATCTCCCTGGGTATACTACAGCTGCATTTCGATCTTTTACCACGAAAACCGTTATACCTGTTTTTTATATCATCATTCCCATTTAGCGTCTAATAATTTCTCTTACAATTTAGTCTTTACTTGTAAACATGGATCCGACGACATTTATATGTGATCTGCCCTTACCTTAGTGTAAGGAATAATACGCTGATAGTTGTACCTTAGAGCATTATCTCTACTGTTGAACGTTGGTCTCCAAAATATATTTCTATAACGGCCGGTCTTGAGCCACATTACGGCTCTAACCAGGATAAACCTCAGAAACCTTTCTTTTTCGAAGAAAAAGGCAAGATAAATGTGACCTGATTATTGCAATTTTAGCTTGCTAACCACCTCAATGCTTTCAAGCTATGACATTGCTTCTTTGGCGAATTACCTAAAACTAAACTAATTTAAAAACGTATTTCAGAATTTGGCACATACATAAACACAAATAATCAATGCAAGATTACTACTATGTTTACGTCAACTATACCGTTATTACAATATTTATCTTTATTCTATGCCTTTATGGTACTTTATAAATACCAAGTTGTTAGGTTTCATAATGCCTAAGTCATCTGGCATCCAAACTGCCACTATTGCCACATGAGGAATACTATTAATCGGTTTTTATTGCAAACTGTATATCATAAGTGTTTTTTATTCTTCGGTCAGATACGTTTGCCAGTAAAGTGGCAGCTATTCAAGACAAGTATGCAGATGCATCTGTTGGCAACGTGACCGGCTCAAATGCTGTCAACGTATTCCTCGGGATTGGGGTAGCGTGGACGGTGGCTGCCGTCGTCCACTGGAGCAAGAATGAAAAGTTCCATGTAGAACCTGGCAAGTGAGTATGCATGGATCAATTCTGTTTGGTAAATAATGGCTAGCTGTGTAGACTATTGGCAATATACCTACCTACAATAATTTATGGTAAGTAGGATACATTTAAGAAGTTACCTGTTAGGCTTTTTTACAGTAACGGCGTCATTAAAATGTATGCAGTCTCGACGAAAACAGAGAGGTGTTTTAGAGCTCTGCCTCACCATCACGCCATGGCATCCCGGTGAGGCAGAACTCTTAAGCTTAACGTGTGTATCTAATTGTGGCATCGTAGCGATCAAAAAGATAAACTGATTTTGCTTTAGTTTTTTTGTTTGAAAGGTGACTTGATCGAGAGTGTTTATAGCTATGATTCAAGAAAATCTGGTTAGCCGTTTAAAGATCAGCTCTTGTCAAATTGATGCAGAGATATGAGCAACTTTCACAGGTCCGATCGATAAGAAATTTGGTATACTGTTACTTCAATGGTATTGCAGGAATCACTCTGAATTTGATGCTGTGGCTTAGTGGGCGATAAAGTCTACTGAAGTCACTATCAAGCTATCAGGCAGAGGGGTGTCTCTGGTGTCGAGTTTCCGCTGCATGCTGCATTCGCATTTCCATTATAAAATAAACGATATTATACCCACAATGAGCCAAAAGTAGTAAAATGCAAAAAAAACAAGTAATTATTTGAAAAATGTAATATTTTATATTTTTTTCTCAGTCTTGCATTCAGTGTTACAATGTTCTGCTCCGAAGCAATGCTAGCGGTTTTGGTCTTGGTGCTTAGAAGAAGGAAAAGCATCGGTGGAGAATTGGGTGGACCTCGTGGATCCAAGATTGCTACTTCCATGTTCTTCTTCTCCTTATGGCTGGTTTATCTAACTTTATCTGGCTTAGAAGCCTACGATGTAATTGAAGGATTTTAAATAAAAATGTAATTACATTCGAAATAAATGCTCAGCACTTAATATGTTTCTACAACGATTTTTAGAAAGAAATGTAAATAAAAACAAAATACAGATCTTGTGTAAAATGATCTATAACTGTTGTAGGAAAATAAAAAGAATCAAAATCTAAATTACAAGTGCTCAAATGTACAGTTTCTTCAAACTATATCCATTTCCTATTGAAATTTTATCTATGTCAGACGTGTACTATAGGTTACTGGATATAAATAACTCAACTGAGAGTTTAGCCAAAAAGAAAGTTCACAATTTTAAGACAAACGTTTAGAAAATATTGCGCTGTTAAATGTCAACAATGGCAAAACTTAGATATAGGGCGCACAATGCCACGTTTTTATTTTGTAAAAACAAGATGTTACCCAGGAATACTTTTTACTATAATCCTAACACTTAGCTTCATTTCGATAAAAGTTCATTAATGTTTTCAAGCATGTCCGACGATTGAAGGCAAAAGCACACA
Organism: Apoda limacodes; assembly: GCA_946406115.1. Lineage (NCBI taxonomy): Eukaryota > Metazoa > Arthropoda > Insecta > Lepidoptera > Limacodidae > Apoda > Apoda limacodes. The sequence continues at coordinate 18,010,370 of OX291542.1, forward strand.
TAAAGGTACGCGACCATCGCAGCCTAAACTCAAGTGGTACAGGGTTTTTTGTATGACACTCCAACTCCATACAGAAACGCACATTTATCACTACCGAATCAACTAGGGATCAACCCACAGCTAAACCGCAGTAAACTCGTGGTCCAAACGCTGTCAACCAGCTGTAAGCGCGTTGACTGCGGGTATACGGCTGGTAGAGGACTCGAGGCGATGCAGATCGAGTGTTAGATAAATAAGCATTGGTAGAAACATGTATTATTTATTAATATGGTGATAAGTGTGCGTCAACCTTAAAGCTACTTTTGTTAACCTTTCTTTAGTATGTTCCATCTCTACCGTTTCTTTTTTTTATTATTTCTGCATGCCCAGACTTCGACAAGGCTTTGTCAAAGCATAAATATATATAAGCAAAGATCTTATTTCACTCAACAACATTCATTTTTCTATCTTCTAAAGTTACACTTTTTTTCCATTCTTATTCTTTACCCTCCCGTAGTTTGATATTGTTCACTTAGTAAAATAAATATGTGAACTTTGCTAAATAATTTTCAGTAACCTTAGTACCCAGTAGTTAGTAGAATGTTATTAAAACAAAAAGTAGCCTTTGTGGCTGTGTTTTGGAAATTATGATTATATGTTGATAATTCTATAGATTTGAATGTAGGTAATAAATAAAGAAGTGTTATCGAATATGTTTATACTTTATACGTCCATTATTAAATTTTTTAAGAATTCAACACGATTTTGAGCTGGAAATTGTCATCGAAATAATTTTAATAGCGAAAGAATTTTACTTAGAATAGATAAATAATTTTTAACGCAAATTAAAATAACATAAGTTGTATTAATTTATCCTATACTAAAATTTTAACTTTAGTAAACTTACTTTCTTTTATTTTAGTATGTATATTACAAACTCTTTATGTTTTTTATTTGTATTATTTATGGTAATCGAACTGGACTTTTGAACTCGATTGGACAATACTGAAAGTTCAAAAGTTAGCTTCGTTATATTCAAAATCCATAAGAATAGAAAGTCTACATATAAATTTAAAACAAAATTTTTATGACTGTAAATTGTTTTGTCGGTAAATATTTTTAATCCTGTAATAGAATTATTAAAAATAGTTATTAAAAAAAATATTAAATGTTGTTCCTAGTAAGTTAATATTAATATAAATACAAATTGCTTGAATTCCATAATTAATAAAAAGTCATATATTTTTTTTATATGTTAGCATCTAATATATGTATAAAAAGGAAAAAAAATGTTATTGAAAATTGAGTGGCAGGTGTAACAAGATTTTGTAGACAGGCTTCAATACAGTTTTACTTTTTAAACTACCACTTGTTTGCTCTAATTTGGTGCAGTTAAAATAATTTTCGTGAATTTCTCCAAAATAGATTATGTATCGTATTTGTATATTCTTTTTATGTCATTAAGTGCAACCTATCCTCGAATATTTTTGTGTCCTTCGCATATGACCATGTTTCGTATCTTTTTTCGTACCTACAATAAAACAGTAGTCTGTAAAGAAATTTAGAAATGAATTTTGTTCTCAAAAGACACCTATTTCATTTATTGAAATTAGTTTTGTTTTCTAGGTCGTAAGAACTTGGCATCCTAAAATTTAAATCTACCCTCAAAAAAATTTAGTAACTTTAACTTAATAACTGGAAGAAACTGACTTTCCTGCGTATGTGTATCTGTTTTTGTAACCAACAATGACCATGTTTCGTATCTTTTTTCGTACCTACAATAAAACAGTAGTCTGTAAAGAAATTTAGAAATGAATTTTGTTCTCAAAAGACACCTATTTCATTTATTGAAATTAGTTTTGTTTTCTAGGTCGTAAGAACTTGGCATCCTAAAATTTAAATCTACCCTCAAAAAAATTTAGTAACTTTAACTTAATAACTTGAAGAAACTGACTTTCCTGCGTATGTGTATCTGTTTTTGTAACCAACAATGACGGTAAAATGAGTAAAGTAATAAATTCATTTGTTTCAGTGACCTGTGTTTGCTAGATTGTAAGAACTCTAAATTTGGAAATTTAAATCTACCCCTAAAAATATTTTCTAACTTTAACTTCAATAATAGGGAAAAAACTTTTACATCTGCGTTTATGTATCTTGTCTGTTTAACTTACAATGTCTCTAACTAACTAACTAACTATTTCGAAAAACAGCTAAATCATTAGTTATAATGAGCTGTGTTTTCTAGATTGAAAAATCTTAACATCTTAAAATTTAAATCTACCCTAAAAATATTTTCTAACTTTAACTTCAATAATAAGGATAAAACTTTTACATTTGCATTTATGTATCTTGTCTGTATAACTAACAATGTCTCTAAAGTGTAAACCTGTGTTTTCTAGATTGTAAGATCTTAACATTTTTAAATTTAAATCTACCCTCAAAAATATTTTCTAACTTTAACTTCAATAATAAGGATAAAACTTTTACATTTATATTTATGTATCTTGTATGTGTAACTAACATATGTCACTAAAGTGTGTAAAAAAATCAATGACTTGGAAGAATATTTCGAAAAACATAATTAAATCATAATTTTTCTAGATTGTAGGATCTTGGCATCTTTAAATTTAAATCAACCCTCAACATTATTTTCTAACTTAAACACCTGCGTTTATGTATCTTGTCTTTGTAACTAACAATAATAAAGTGTGTTAAAAAAATTAATGACAAGGAAGAACATTTCTTTACAGTTTAACTAATGATTCACGTTGAAATTATTAGTTAAAGTTAGCTGTGTTTTCTAGTTTATAAGATCTTGACATCTTTATATTTAAACTTTAACTTCAATAATTAGGAAAAACTTTTCCATCTGCGTTCCTTTTAATATTGTTATCTATTTCTCTTGTCCAAATTTTCAATACTAATACTTGTACGATAAGAAGATTAATTGTTAATAATGTGAATGCATTGTCCTAAAAAAGTGAGGTTATTTTGTAGATACGCATTACTTGTAAGATTTAGATTTATGTATAATGTTGATAATGTACTCATTGTTTTGTTAAAGATCTTTACGAAGTAACTTAGTTTTTACATGAGTGCTGTTTAAAGTTTTTAATTTGGCAAGTACTTAGGGCGCGCTCTTAGCAATTTCCTGGCATAAATATTATTTAAGCATAATGATTTTTTATCATTTTACCCAGTAAATATTATTAAGTGTTTTTCCTGAAAATCATGGTACTCGATTGATTTACTGGCATCGTAAGTATTTTGAATATACAATGTGAGGCATTTTACAATGAAATGCCAGTTTTGTTTGAACTCCGCGGCGATAAACTAAAGGGATTCTTTGTTTAGAAATATGAGATATACCTAAATTTTTATTTTATAATTGGGATTTCAGATATACGCTGAAAAATATAGAATGATTATAATTGCGTTTGTATGGTAAACGGGTGACGCTAAATGTCATAATGCAGTCCAGTAAAAAGTCATATAATATATGACACACCCATACAAATATTTGCTCATCTCTTTGATTGAGTTATTGACATTAAATAGACATTATTTCATTGAACACAACACACATAACTCTTACCGTGATTGTTTGTGATTCTCAGATATGATATCTGATTAGGCAAAAATTAAAAAATTATAAAAATTTATAAAAGGCTAAAAACAACTCGGCGAAATGTCCTAATCTTCTGGCATAAACTAAGAACCTTCTAGGCCATCCCTAGCGCCGCAATTGTTGCGTTTTGATTTATTGCTCGTAGAAAAAGTATTTCAAAAATTTGATTGAACGAAAAATAAAACTAGTCATAAGCTGTTTTTAGAACGATTTGTAATGTTTCTTGAATTAATATGCAAGTTGTAGATAGCATATCGGCTAAAACTACCAGAGGGCCACCAGAGACATATTATAAAAACAATTTATAACGTTCTAAAAATAGCTTATAACTAGTTTTATATTCCGTTTAATCAAATTTAGGAAATACGCTTTCTGCAAACAGTAAATAAAAAATCTCCAATGGCAGCGTTAGTATGCCTGGCAAGTGACATCATTTATACATCGTATGAAGATTCTTTGAACAGACATACACTAGGCGAGATCACTAAAAAGGATTCTGTTTGCAGGGGAAAAAAAAAAAAAAAGGGGGAAAGATGGGAGTTTGAAGTTTGTATGGAAATCCGTAATTTTTAAAGCTAAATGCATTAAAATTAGTATTTGGCGTTTTAATTGCAAAATTAAGATTGACATGTCTCACGGTGTTTGGAAAATCATCCCAGGGAATGAAAATTAGTATAAGAATTCTGATATTTTTGTAGGTAAAACCATTAACAATTAGAAGCTTTCTTTTTTTTAAAGTCCACGTGGACGAAGTCGCAGGAATAAGTTAATAGTACACATTTAATTAATTAAATATTTTTGAAGTGTAGAACTTTCATTATTTTCCATACAATCAAACGTATAGGTGATATCGAATCGCTAACTGCGACAATGCATTAATACATAAGAAAGAAACCGCCAAAATACGTTGTTTAGAAAGAAATTTGTTAAAATTGAACTTAAAACAATGATACCTATCTTGTTCCTAAAAAACCCCTTCGTCTTATGATTTTAACAGTATATGTTAATAGTTTCGTCCATATGTTCATTTTGTATATTTGGTTTTTTTTTCACACAAACAGCTAACGGACCTGAGGTTAGGCGGTCACCGCAGCCTATGGACGCTTGCAACACCAGGGGCATTTCTCGTGCGAGTTTATTTAACGTCTACTTGTTAGAATCAGTGACTAAAAAAGTGCTATACTAAAATGTCTACATCAAATAACATTAATTGCATGAGTTACAGCGTTTGTGCACTGACACGTATTCGGTTCGTATCCATGTTTTTTACGTATATAAAAAAAACAAATCGGAAATTGTTGTATTTAAAAAATCACGGAAAACAATCGAAAACAAATCAGTGCACAAGCGCCGTCAGGGTTTGTAAAGATATACAGATTTTTGTAATATTTTGTTTAGAAAGATTTTTAGACGAGGTAATAAAGAATATTGTATGTAAATAGCATTATTGTTAATATAATAATTATTAAATCATTAATATTGTACTGAAATGGACTCATCGATGGATCTATTGAATAAAACGTTTAAAAATAGCATTCGCGAATTATTAATTTGTGCCTCTTATTTACCTTACGAAATCTTAACCGGTTTTATTAGAAAATTAACGTTTGTGGAAGAATATTTTCAGTAGCTTAGAAATTTTTTTTTACATCACCAAGGTGGCAAACAAGCTTCAGTGTCATTTAGCGGTCACCGTTGCTTAAGGCAATTTAAAAGGGGTGGCATTACTCTGTGTCTATGTCTAAAAGAACCCCATAGTAAAGTCTTTAAGGAAAACCTCGACAGTAACTTAAGAGAGAAGCTGAAACTTCTGAAAAGAAATAAACTTTCATTAAAATTGTATAGGGCAGTAAATATATATATTTATAGGTTTCTTTTGTGACGTTGATATATAGAAGTACGGTACCGTATAATAGAAAACAATGAGCATATTAGTTTTAATTAAAAACCGCTTCTTTTTAAGCCCCACACGTCCAATAGCTTAATTAGGCTACAGGAAGTTTGTTCTCTTTGACATTTTGCTTCGGCGACACATACATATTCTGATTGATGAACCTAAATATTCGTTGTCAGCCAACCACAACTCTTGCTTTGTATATTATTGTAAAAATTAGAATTTTCAACCAATAAAAAAAAAAATGTGAAATTTAGTGCTATTTTGAAAAATAAATATGCACACTTTGGGAAATGAAAAATATATATTATATTTAATTACATTTAATTATTTCAGGGGAAGGTACAATTTAGATTGTCTGCGAGAAATTGGATATTTTTTGTGTTTGTATGGTGACATGTGAGGAGATGAATCTATGAAAATTAGTATAAATCTATGAAAAATTATCCTTTGAGTGGTTAAAAAAAAAGCAATGAAAGTTTAGGAATGACTTAATTTTGTAGTAAAAACCAAGAAATACGGTATTGATAGATACTATCGCCTTAGTATACCCACCACAGGGCTGCACTGGCGACATTGTTGTTCAATAGGTATCTATTCGGGCAATTAATATAAAAAAATCCGGCTCAAAGGACCAATATTTTATGTTTGATTTTATGATGGTTCCCAGGTCTATTTAATAAAACACTTCGCTGAGCTTCCACAATGTTTATTGCTGAGTAGAACAAACTATTTCAATACACCTTAATTGTTAATAAAAGGAACATGGCACTCGCCTATCGACTGTGGTAAAGAACAGACAGAGATATCTATATTAAAAAGACATAGACAATTTAGTATGTTCGAATACTAAACCAAAATGTCTTTGCATTATAATTTCCCAACCGCCTTACGTGCAGCAAAATTTCTAATAGGGTACGTATGAAACAACATTAAATTTTATGGGATACGCTTCTTCAAAAACATTTAACTTGAAGGTAAACATAAACCTTAATAGATAGGTTTTATTACACAGAACCTTAGGGGCTTAGTGATAATCAAGAAACTGGATTTTAGTGGTAGCGATTGACAAATATTGAATTTGGATACAATTTAAATTTTTGGTTTGGAATTATTTTATTTAACACATTCAACTCAGTGCGTCAGCATAAACTGCCTCCTACTCGGATTCGGTCAAGTAACAATTTATTCTATCCGTATTGCTACGGAATCTGTAGTTAGTTTGCATTGTTTATTGTTTATGATAGTAAATTAAAATCAATTAAAAGTATTATATGTTTTTAGTTGAATTATAAAAATGTACAGGTCAAAAACGAAAATACTTCTTGGCGTGGCAGGTTCGGACATCTAACTTCTTGGCAGTGAATGTAGTTCGTTTTGATACAATTAACAAAATTCAACATCAATGCTAGTTGAAAAATAGACTTAATATAAATAATTCATCGCACGACCTGCACTAACCCAACATATACTATACTATTATCTGTAAACCCAACTGTTGTCGCCGCCGACGGACGTTTCTACGAACGTTTATTTTAAGTCGGCATTCTACGTAAATACGTCAATACTCATTTACGATGAAGCCAACAAACTGTATAGAGTTTGAACGTATACAATTGTAGTTTATAACTATTATAATATTAAACCAATTAAGTGTAAAACATGTCTGTAGGTATGCAGTGAGTTGTGCAAGGCTTAGGATATATCCACTTGCTACCGAAAAACACAAAGGTTTTTATCTATATGGGTCATAAACCAATTAAAATAAACACGACTTAGAAAACTTATAAAGCAAACTACATTAAGTAATTTGGTAATCGAAATACACCTAGCTAAAACTTTAAATTAATTTTTTTTTTTTTTATTATCAGTAAGGTGGCAAACAAGCACACTGTCCGCCTGATGGTAAGTGCATACGATTGGCGTCATATACAATACCTTGTTCGCTGTAACGTTTATGATTTCACAGTTCATTGTTCAAACATGTGAAACCTGATTTTACGTTACAGGGACAAGGTACCTAAGAATTGAAAAGATATGTATGACTGTTGATAATCATCGTGCTCACTGACTCTACATTAACCGTCAACACGACTTAATCGGCCAACGCATCTCAGGGGCCAGCCCCCCACAGAAAAAATGCCCTAGAAACGCCAATTCCATTATTATACAAGACTTGTGTTATAAGCATCAGTCAACTGATAAAAATTCAAATATACTATTTATTTGCCTTTTTCTGTCTACGTACATATATATCGATCGATAGAAAACACCCAGACTCAAGACATACACAATTGGTTATCACATAAATGTTTGCCTTGTGTGGGGATTGAATAATAGAAGTGAGATAAGCAAGCTTCTACTTGCTGTACACTGTGCCACCAACTGTGCCACCAAGGCAATACTGTAGAATAATTGGGTGAGTGAGCCAATTTGCATACTACTTGCCAGCCTTCATACGTCCCCACGGCCTACCCTCTTAAGCGAGGGTGATTGGGCCATAGTCCACACGCGGGCCCAATGCGGATTGTGGACTTCACATACGTCATTTTTTTTTCTTGCGAGGGTGATTGGGCCATAGTCCACACGCGGGCCCAATGCGGATTGTGGACTTCACATACGTCATTTTTTTTTCTTGACGTATGCAGGTTTCCTCACGATGTTTTCCTTCACCGAAAAGCCAGTGGTGTAAATAAATTAATTAGTGTACTTGAGAAATTAAGAAAAGACTCATTGGTACACGCCGACCCCGGGGTTCGAACCTCCGCCACTTGGGACGTGAAGTGAAATTTAAACCCCTCGGCCACCACCGACTCTTTGCATGTTATCTGCAAATTACCTACCATTATTATTGAATTATAATTTGTATGTAGACCGGACGTGCAGCGAAAAACCTTATTCCTATTATAACGATATTTTCAATGTTTTGATTAAATTATGGGGTATTTCACTGCACGTAAAATAAAATAGCTTTCCGAGAAATTCATGACATTATATTGTGCAGCATATTTGTCGTGGCAACCCATCAATAAGAAATCTTTTGTTCAAAGAATGCATTTGACTCTATAACAAACAGTGCGGATGTAGTTTATGAAGAAAGCTTACTATAGATAGGGTTGTCTGGTTTCTAGGATGCTTTTATCTCTATTGTTTGCACAAATATATAGTTATATATAAATGGATGTTGTTAAATATATAAGTAATATCGAAGAACTCTGAAACTGTTTGACCGATCACCGTGAAATTTGGCACATCGAAGTGTTTTTTCACAGAGAAGCCAGGCCTGCTAGTGCATAGTAATATATATAATAAACAAGTAGGAAAAAAGTATATATATACTGAGATCAAATTCGAAAAAAGAAAATTAATGGTTAACACCGTAATTATCTTTATACAAAATTAACTTTGCCATAATTTTACTTGAAATTTTGATTTAAAAAAATACAAAAATTTAAGAGCTCAGCGTTTTTGGTTTCTTGAGATTTTGATTAGCCGCTATTTTTTTATATTTTTGCAAAGTTGCTGGATAAACGGATTTCTGGTATGGAGCAACTTAAAAAAAGTTCAGGGGCTATTCAGGGTTCGTACCCAAATAGTCTAAAATGGCTATCCAACTTCAGAACGCCATGTAGCTCACCAATGTGTTTTAATTAACCCACCATCAGTTTTTTCATAGATCAAAATATTCGACGATGTTCGATTTTTTTACTTCTAATTTACGCAGTTTTATCTTCACATTTCCGTTGTTTTGAAATCGGTTTTGTGATGTGCAAATCAATCGCACTAGTAATTCGTTAACCCCGTAACCGATTCTGCTGCTGGTCAAATTTAAATATTGTATTTGTGAAGCATACATAACGCCGATTCACCCCATTTCGATTCCCAAAAATGTTCCTGGTTAAAATGATTTTCATTTATATATATAATAATAATAATATTTTTGGCCACTACACAAAGCGCCATCAAACCCAAATTAAGCGAAATTTTTCTATGGATACTAGACAACAGATACAAATACATAATTTAGAGAATGGTTTGCTACAGGAATTGAACATTAAATCCCCAAAAATGAGAGAACATATGATCCTCAAGATTGGAAATCCATAGTATCCTACCATGTATAAATTAATTATTAACTAGTATTTTAAATGACATTTTATATCGACATTGTTTACCATTCTTATCGCATCCACAAAGAGGATGTCGACGAAGCATTATCTATAAAAACGGCAAAAAATCACGTTTGCTGTATGGGAGCCCCCCTTAAATATTTGTTTTATTTTAATTTATATATTTATTTTTAAAGTGAATAAACAACTGTTGCCGTAATCAATATCGAAAAAAACGAACAAAAAAAATCACGTTTGTTGTATGGGAGCCCCTTAAATATTCATTTTATTCTGTTTTTTTAGTTTTTGTCGTTATAACGGCAACAGAAATACATCTTCTGTGAAAATTTCAACTGTCTTACTATCACGGTTTATGAGATACAGCCTGATGACAGACGGACGGACGGACGGACAGCGGATTCTTAGTAATAGTCTCAATTTTTACCCTTTGGGTACGGAACCCTAAAAAAAGAGACTTTTGTATGTCATGGATTGATTCTAAAAAGGCCTCTGATAGTATACGACATTATTGGACCGTGTTGTGCAAAAATGATCCAACCCACAAAATGGCCAAATTGAGATATTGATGTCAAACAATCAAAATTGATCTGTATTCTTATGTTGCAAAGACTCATTTTATTCTGTCATCTAGAAGTACTTTTATATGACATATTATACCAACCCACAACTATGACAAAAGCTGATAAAGTAAAGCAGAAGTGATTCAAGACTCTTGGAATAATAATACAAATAAGAGTTACAATATAATTATTCCGCATAAATGTTCCAAGCTACTTGGTCTTATACCTTAGAACAAAAATATTTGCTGAAATGATTCAAAAACCTCATGAATCATTTTCGATAGATAGCATTTTACAAAATAATAATCTAGCAAAAATGTTCCATGCAATTTCTAAAGTTTGTTTTATAAGCAATTTTGAATTTTAATTGCAAGTAGGTAGTTGATATAAGTATATGTAAATGGTTAATATTAAAATATAATATTTGAGTATATTTTATTATTAATTTAGGTTGGATCATTTCAGCAAATACATATAAAATTTATTTCAACATAAATTTTAATTTAGCAGAAATGATCCAGGGGCTTTGAACTAAATTATTTATAAGTATGAAGTATTATTTTTAAGAAACAACTAGTAAATCCAAAATCTATATTCAATTTGTTATAAATTATATGCATTACATATAATTATAGGGCTACTGTTACACAAAAATACATTTATCTTTCAAATCTTTCAAATAACTGTAATCAATGACATTGTGGGTTGAAACATTTCTGCACAACACGGTCCGATTAGATCATAAAATAATTAGAAATATATCAATGTCCAAAATTGATTAAAGAATTTCTACAAAAGAAAATGAAATTTTGTAAGACTATCGATAAAAAATCATAAAATGAAAATAACCATAAGTTCCATTAAAGCAGCGAAAGGAATTTTTAAAGGTGATTCGCTATCTCCGCTTCTATTTTGTTTGTCTCTTAATCCGCTTTCATGGATTTTGGAGAAATATAGAACAAAAGGATATATAACCTTCTAATATGATGTAAATTATTTTATGTATATGGATGGTATAAAAGTCCACGCAAAAATTTCTTATGATATGACTATTTTACTTGACAGTATAGAATTTTTACAAAAGATATTGGATTAACCTTTGGAAAAAGTAATATAATTCTAAAAATAAATAAAAAAAGGATGTGACATAAAAAGGAGATCATATTTTATAAAGTGGTGAAAAGTTTAATTATTTCAAAAAAGGACAAAAATACAAATATCTTGGAATACACGAACGTGGAAAAATTGACCTTGAAACATTATCGTCATCACAGCTTTATAGTAGAAACCTATTCGAGGCCATCAATACACAGAAAGTGCCGGTTTTAACTTACACCTTTGGAATAATTAACTATATAGAAAATGATATGGTTGATATTGATTGGCAAAGAAGAAAATACTTAAATATATTTGGAGTTCATCTGATATAGATAGACAATACATTCCAATAGAAGAAGGTAGTAGAGGCTTTAAACATATTCCAAATACTTTCAACACTATGCTATTAAATATAGCAATATAAATGTCAAAAATAAAAGATAACATTAATTATTCTATAAAGTATTATCATAAAAATAAAACTGTAGGTATATAGTATACAAACCACATGCAAAAGCTATTTAAAAAAAAAAAATATTACCGAAGAGATTTCAAATATAGATTTTAAGGTTATTCTAAATATTAAAAACAGAATAGATAATTAGAAATTGAAACCAGTACAAGTACATGGGCAATTTATAACGGAGGAAATCAATAATGTTAACATTAATAAAAAGCAATCATTTAAATCGTTTCAACAAGGCAAATATTTGGAAGTCTTGAATATAAGATGTTCGCTATTCAGGATTAATCTGTTATTTCACGTAAAATATAAAAAGATATACATAGGAACGATGTTGACAAAAATTGTAGATTCTGTCACAAAAAGCAAAAAAAACATCATATTAACATTGTAGGATATATACATTGGTCACTTATGAAAAAACGTAAATTTCCTATATGCAATCTATGGTGGCAACACTAAATGTTACAGCCTTTGGTAGTTGAAAATGATAATGCAAAAATATAATGGGAAATCGAATTTCAAACGGATGTAAGAGTAGAATACAACAGACCAGACATTATTTGTGTGAAAATAGAAGAAAATAAAGTTTATCTTATCGATATTAGTGTGCCGTCAGATTATTTCATAACAAAAAGGGAACAAGAGAAGTAACTTAATACCAGAATTTAAAAAATTGAAGTGAAGAAACTTTGGAACAAACAAATTTTTATGATTCCAATAGTTGTCGGATCGACTAAAATGATTGCAATGAAATTTTAAAAATGTATAAAAGTTTCTGATCCTGATTTTAGAAAAGAAATCATCCAAAATCAAGCAGCAACTGGTTACTAGACATTATGATTACCCATTAAATGGCATGCAAATGCTGAGATCAACATATTGTACATATAAAACCAAGTCGCAAAACTAACGCAAATGTAAATTCAGGAGTCGATTCATTACCAACTGAGCCTCGGATGCCATGTACAGTGTAGGTACGTACATGTGCCGTTACTTAATCTGAACGTAGAGCTTATGTTCTTTATTATAAGTATATCTACTTTTAAACCGCATCCTCTTACCAACCCAACGTAAATGTAAACACGAGCTTTAGAATACATCCTTATGTTGATAACAAAACCGCTGCACCACCCCTATCAGGCGGAAATCTTTTATTCAGTAAGCAAGCTCGGTGTTTCCCGCTGTCGCATGGGTAGGGTAAGTTTACTGTCGTCTACAAGTAAGCAATTTTGCTGTCGATGTGAGATTTACCTTGCTTTTAACCTATCTTATGTATTTTGATGTGATATTTTTACGATAGCAACTCTCAGTCTTCTATTTTTTATTATACAATAAAGAAGTGTTTTATATCAAGTTACGGTCCGCCTAATGTTACACGGTTACCGCAGGCAGTACGTTAGACGCTTGCAGCACCAGGAGCATTACTCTCAAAATTTAATCATTCCTTTCTTGATGAATTCTATATCGTACACTAGAAAACACCTCGGCAACCTCGAGCTCAAACTAAGCGGACACGGGAGGAAGTTTATCTATAACCGCACCGTACTTGTCTTGTAGGCGATATAGGCCAGAAAGCTAATTTCTTTAATTCTAACGTTGTGTATGTAAATGTACTATAAATCATTAGATAATGTTATATACATTACTATAAGATATATATGTTATATACTTCTTAAGTAATTTATACCGTAATGACGCCTTGAAACATTAAATTTTTTGTATGGAATTTAACGTTATTACCGTTTTGTAGTCACATTTTTTGACTTTTCGCTACAACTTAGAGTCTATGCACTAGATAACAAGCTGTTCTAATTATTTAACCAACTTTCATTACAAGCAAATGCAAAACACGCTTTAAAAATTTGCACAAGTGTTGAAACAACGGTCACTTCCAGATTTTTTATTGCATTAAATACAATAAATGAAAATCATTCAGTAAGGTAATTAGACTAAAGCCAGTTTTATAACATATATTTTTTTCAATGTATTAGATGCTATAGTTTAACCAAAAAATTTGCACAAAAACGGCGTATTTTCGCCGTCTAGCCTATACCCTAGCCTTAAATGAGGTTATAAAGTGTGAGGATAATTTCTCTTACGATGGCAAGCGGTGCAATGATAGCAAAAAGCCGTTGGATGTTTCGAACAATTTGTCAGAACACAATCCATTATACAAGCGGCAGAACACACACAGGAAGGCAAACTCTCTTCTCAAACTGAAAGTTTCGATATCGCAGTTATTTGTCATTGTCGAAAATTCTCTCAGAAAATATTTTGTGCAAGGCTTAGCTTTACCTTAGTTGACGCTAGAATATGTTTTAAGTGGCCTTATTAATTGCAGAAGACTTGTAAAGTTTACTTTAGGTATGTTATAATCATTCATATCATATAATAATAAAAAAACATTCTTAGGAATTACGTAGTAGGTACATCATTTTGGTTATTTTTACTTTAAACATACTACTTTTACTAAATAAACTTAAAGTTAAAAATTAAAAAACGTGAGTCACTCTATCAGTGACGTAAAATTCCAAGTTTACCCGCTAAAAATAGGTAAGTACCTCTGAGCGTGCGATTTGTTGACTACATCCAGACATACCTAAGGCGCTCAACCTATTTCAGTGGCTTATAGTGTTGTTATCATGTTATCAATACTTAATTAAACTATTTAAAATAGGATATTGTTTTGATTTTCTTGTATCTTGTATATATTTTCCTCGATAAAGTGAGATGAAAAATTGTGTGTTTCGCAACATTTTAGCCTTGCATAACATATAAGTATTTCATCTCACGGGCTCGGAAAGGCTAACTTTGCCGTTTAAAAATTAAATCTGCGTGGAAAAACCTACTGTATCCACTTGCGCGCAAAAGGTTTTTTTAATTCTACAAAAACATACATAATGAAACCTTAATGTTAGTGGGGGATATAGGCCAGAAAGCTAATTTCTTTAATACTATAACGTTGTGTATTTAAATGTACTAAAAATCATATACATTAACTATTAGATATATTTGTTATATATATACTTCCAGTTGCTTATTTTTTCAAAAGTCGACGCGGATAAAGTCGTGGGAATAAGCTAGTGTACATAAAGCGCCCAATAAATTTGACTGTAGATTTTTTATATATTAGTCTTGTATGTAATAAGGTTCGTTTGATAATAAAGTAGATATGGTAGATGGATCCTCCCGGAGGGTATTGGTTCCCGGAATTATTTCCGGATTATAAGCTTATATCGAGGGTGTATTTTAATATTAGCTATATACACTGTCGTTTATATTATTATTATAATATCTCATGATTACACAGATTGTGTAAACAGAACATGATGTAATGTATTTCTTTAAATTGGCTGCCTGATCTGAAGAATTGACAAAAGTTTTAATTCCTACACAAATTGCAATCTTCCATCATAATCCTAAAGAGAAACCCAACCTAAGCAGGCCAACTGTAGTGTAAGAATATTCAATTCGCCTTAAGCATTGTCAGACAAGGTGATCACAGGGTGATTAAAAGTGTGTCTCTAGAGAACACAGGCGCTCAAAATAATTATTGCTAGGTTGATGACCCAATACAATGACAATACGCCTAATATTGCCTATCTAAGCAGATCTTTTTTAGAAAACAGGATTTATATACGATTTTTTAAACCCGTACCTAACACATCACAGAGTCCGGTTTTGCTCAGTTGTGACCAAGGCTTGTATAGTGAGTTTCTCAAACACGCGTGTAAATTAAAACACTAACATAATAACATAAGTGTTAATTTATAAAACTCATTATATTGACAACTGTATTGACAATAATAAAAATAGTTTAGGTAGTTTTGCTGCCAATGTGCCCCGTTCAAATGTCGATGTCTTTTCTTTATTTCGTTTAATTAATTTAATAACGCATTTTTTTTGTTGTGCTAGTCCGAAATTTAAATAAAACTTGATGAGTTATCTCTTTAGTTATCTGTGTTCAGGTTTAAAAAGATTGTGGCCGACTAAAACATTGCGGGTCGCTCTCTGAAAGTCTACTGCAAGTACAATTTATCCCAAAAAAGCTTGCTCAAGATATGGTCGCATATCGTAGCATGTTTGAGAAAAATATATTTACACTTCGAATCTGAAAGGTCTAAACGGTTTAACTGTTTCTCTTTATAAAATCTGAATTGTGTATCTGATTTTTAATAATGGAAACTTATCAATTACATTTTGAGAAATATGCATTAAGCAATAGTAAGATTTTATATCATATTTTTTTATAAAATGCAAATTGGTTTCACAATTAAACGCCATTTTCATTCGCTAATGGACAGTGATTCATTGTAAGGTGTGTCTTCACTTTCGAAATTAGGTCAAATTTACATAGTCTACTTACTCGAACTGATACAGTTTTTTACATACTAACTTTTGTCCGCGGCTCCACCTGCGCTATATTCGGTTATGTAGGATTCCTAGGGCAACTCTTTGATTATTTGTAAGGTAGTAGGATACGTGGGTTTTGGTTTTAATTGTTTTTGCAGGAATAAAACATGCCTATGGTCTTCTCCGTCTCTACCTAGGTATTCCGTGGCGAAGTAAATGTAGAACGAACAAACAATCTTCCGTTCCACCATTTATGTAATTTATGAACGCAAACAAGAACAAAAGGAGTGCCGCATAGCGGTCACCCATCTAATTACTGATCAAGCGCGACGTTGCTTAACTTTGAATATCTTTTCCAATAAACAAATGTACAAAATGAATATAGTTGGTTTCACTTAACAGTGTAGACTAGTTTCGATAGATGGCGTTAATTTTAAAATTGGAATGGTTCGAGCCCGTCTCACACTAAGCAAATCTTTATTATTTGTATCACTGCAAGTTAAAAGTTTGTGTGTATTACTGTTTTTACGTTGAAGTAAAACCAACAAAAACTTGCATAAGGAACCCCTTAAACTTTTTGAACTTTTTATTATTTGGTAAGCAATCAGCCGCAATAACACATATTATGTAAAAATTTCAGCCTTATCTGTTACGATACAAAAAAACAGAGTTCTTTCAGGTCGGACAGGCAGTATATTGGATAGGCATCGTGGACTTAGTAATAGGGTCCCGTTGGCACTCTTTGGGCTCATCGCCCCGGCTGACCTCGGCACGGTCGTAAAACTATCGATAGGCGGCCTCGGCACGTACTAACAGCCCCAGACGACGATCTCGCTGTCCGGATAGCGAGATTAGTCTCTACGACCTCCCCCTTAACACGACATCGACGTCCCCGGGTTCGTCTGTGTCCGCAAGGATACACGAGGTATCAAAGAGTGCCAATTGCAGCAATTGCAACCGCACTCGCGTAACGGGGAACTTCCCTCCTGGCGATGTCTCACCTTCGGGTTCGAAACTCACGCCGGTTGAAAGGACGCCCCCGAGAGCGACAACCCAAGCCGAGGCTCCCCCCGCGGGCAGCCCTTGAGCGTTGGGCGCTATATGGGCTGAGGCTCCTTCAGAGTCTCGTTCCAAAAAAGCCCGGTGAAGCAGTAATGGCTGCAACAGCCAACTGCATTGACAGCTCAGAAAAAAAAAACTCTTTGGGTACGGAACTTTAAATAGCAACCGAAAGGTGCACCAACAAAGAAAATATAATGTTACTGACTTTTATCAAAAACAAGTAATGAATATATCTAAATTGTTTCAGACGGCTAAATTGTACTTGCAAACTTGGAAGATAAGGAAAGTGTGCTTTAAAGTATGAAAGTAGTCGAGGAGCGTATCCTACATACTTATCTTAAGTATTCAAAACTTTTCATTCAATGTTTAAGGTTATATTGTTCACAAAGTCCTGCTCCTGGCAACGGCTTTTGCCATTACTTTTGTGACATAACATGTGTAAAATACAAGTTTGTACATAATATTCTTTTTAACTCAAAAGTATTATGTTGAATAACATATTCGTGCTTGAAATATAATCATCAAACATATATAAATTGCAGACCAAAATGAATATAAGAATATATTCAAACCATCAATATACATGTAAAAAAAACAGACCAAGTTCGAAAAACCTATGTCAATCTATGTCAATCTCAAGAAGTTACCACGACGTTCTGTCATTTGCAATGATTTAATGCAACAAAATATACAAAGAGCTAACTAACGAATTCAGTTTCGAAATTTTAATTAACTTAGCTAGTTTTGAAAGGTTCAAGTATATTTAAAAACCATTAACCATTATTTTATTGCAAAACTTGCTAAGTCACACTTAAATCTATGAACTTGTTATTTAGCTCTGTGTATATTTTGTTGCATTAAATCATCGCAAATGATAGGTATAGGTGTATGTTTGTTTACTTCTTTAAATCGGCAAGAAAATTGACATAGGTTTCTAATACTCATATTTCAAACATTATTTTTAGATTTGTGATCTTGTGGTGTCACGAGAAGTTGGCCTTTTTTTACATTTGTGTTTTTGACGAGATTTTAGTTTAGTTTAGTTCAGGCAAGTAGATGTTAGGTGATTACCGTACCTACCTGTCTTGTGTTGGTTGGTACGATCGGTACTACAACTTGAGCTCGCAAAATTAGGTATTTTATTCCCATTCCCCGCATTTAGTTGTGTAACCATAAATTAGGTATTTTATTCCCACTCCCCGCATTTAGTTGTGTCACCATAAATTTAAATGCCGAATTTTAAAGCTCTGGCTCAATTTCGGTACTACCACTTTAGCTCGCATAAGTGGGACCTTATAGTTTGACCCGATTCGGTCTTGGCCAATTTTTGTTTTTTTTTTTCGTTATTGTTACCCTAAATAGTATTTATGTGTCAAATTTTAAAGCTTTAACACAGATCAACCGTTTTTGGTTGAGAATTTGTTTGAGAAATTCGATACAATTGTGTCTAAAGACTTTGCACAGAGATTCCTGTTATGACATTGGCGTAGGATTAATTTGGCAAAATCCGTTCATGATTTTGCAAAACTGATCCCCTTAGGAAATGAAATGGGTGGTCGAAAGTTTATAATATGCATATTAGCTACAAGCATTAAAATGTTTTAGAAAAAACCCCTACGGAGCAATTCAGGGGATGATAATTTGTATTTGGATTACAATATTTTTAACCGTAAAGAGTTTTAAATTATTTTTTTCCAAAGTCCACGCTATAGCCTTGTTCTTTATAAGTAGGGTTGCCATACGTACCGTCTACGTACGAGACTGTCACCATATTTGAGAACCTTGTCCCGTATTTCTATTGCGTCCCGTTTTTTGTTAATATACACGTGTGCAGCAATACGTCTGTCGCTAATCGTCAATTTAATGATTTTTTAATTAGTTATGGATGCAGGACTTCATAATTATCTTATGTATCAATATCTTGGCAGTTAAATAATAGTTTTTTTAATAATTGCTAATCTCGAGAAATATTACCTTAAACGTCCCGTATCAGTTCCCAATAATTATGGTAACCCTATTTATAAGCCAATATCAACTTAAATAAATCGTTGTATACAAGACCGCCTTATTGTACTAAACCTTTTTGCGAAACCGACCAAGTACGAAAAAATGAAACAAACATTTTAAATTGAAAATAAGTATCAAAAACGAAGAATTGCATTGAAATGGATGTCACGCCGTTCTTGAGTTACTTACAATGAATTTATTATGACTGCAGGTCACGAGAGGTGGCCCTACATAATTATGTCTCGGCCGCTCGGCGCTACCTAACTGAATAATGGTTATAACATAGACATATACATATATTACATAAAAAGCTGTGAAGTAAAAACGGTCGCAAAGTGTTAGAGAGAATAACTGTAATTGCTGCAAGTATTTGGTTCTTTCTAATGTTATGATTTTATTTTACAGAAAAGAAACAGGTACTTGCCGCGAATTAGCTTTGTCGCTTTTATAGTATCTTTTATTAGAGATTAAAATAAACGCAGAATCAATAAGTTAAAAAATGTTGTAAAACAGCGTGTCGTACAATAAAATACTTTAAAATTAAAACTCAAAGAGGTAAGGCAGCTAGTCTTCCCGGGACACTTCCAAACGACAGAAATTTACATAGGTAGGTTTTTCTTTAGTAATCTGTTAATTAATAAGTTCCTAAATAAATACTTGATTACCTGGGAACCGAGCTTTGCTCGTGTCGTTTTTTAAACAACGCCATCTATTGTCAAGTAGCTTTAGTGTTGCTTAGAAACGGCATATATTGTCAAGTAGCCTTGGTTTTGCTGTGTCAGTATTACTACTCGCCAAAAGATATCAGGAAGAGTCATATTTTTCAGTTTATCATTACCTGACAACACGATAAAACGATTTTTTCTGGAAATGAAACCTAGCTAGATCGATTTATCGCCCCCGAAACGTCCTGCATAATAAATTTCATGAAAATCGCGGGGAAGGATATAGGATATATATAGCTATAGCTTGCTTATATAACTATAACAAACTTCTTTAGTATAATCAAGGAGTTGCCGTAAGAATGCCATGCCAATAACCAAAAGGACGGAAAGAGCCGCGGGCAACAAATAGTAATCTTATGTATTAAAGAGTAAACTGACTGAGTGACTGACTGGCTGGTATATCTAGAGACTTGGAATCATACATAGATATTCATGTTATAACGTAGGCAAGCACTAAGAAAGGATTTTGCAAAATGGGGTAAAATGGGGGTTGGAAGTTTGTGCTAAATATATAAATAGGTATTTGGCCTTTACGTTGAAGATTTAGATTAACTTATTTTACCGCTTTTGAAGGTTACCTTCTTGGGGGCTTAATAGGTTATGATAATAATTTATATAAGAATTTCCATATTTTTATAGGTAAAACTATAAACAGTTAAAAGTTTTTTTTTTTCATAATTCCACGCGTACAAAGAAGTGGGAATAAACTAGTGTTCTTTTTTATAGTACTAAGGTTGCTACAGTTGAACGCCACTGCCGCAGTTGGTCTAGTTTTAGTACAGACCTATTGCACACAGACAAATAGTTAGGCAGTTATATAAAAAAATCAAGACAAATGTATGTAAGTAGGTATTAATTGCCTATAAATTATACATCTCGCACTGGTACGTTCTAGAAAATATCTAGAGGGTTGCTTGGATGGTTACAGACCTTAGTAAGGGATCCCTAAAGATGTAGGTAGCATAAACAATTAGTCCAGCGTTGGTTTGCTGTTGTGTTAAAATGTTACTTCTCTTGTAATAAGGTTGGCAGCCATATATCCACAATTAGTGAAGTAGGCGAACAATTGATAAATACGCCAAATCCAGAAATTGGAGTATCTACATTCCAGGTAGAATGGCTTTTTTGTACTTGTTTACGTAGTTGCTACTTCTGTTTGTTGCATCAGGTACCTTAGCAACCCATCTAATAACGCGAAATTGAAGGTGTCCCAGCGGCTGATAGCAACAATCAGAACAGCTTACAAAACTAGTTATATCCATCATGCAAAGTATATATGAGAACTCACCCTAGAGAACTTCCAATAAAAAATATTTATATAAACAATTTAACTGCGGTAGGTTCATACGAGTACCTACGTGAGTACCGTGTAGCATACTCCACGTTGTGGCATAGGAGCGCTGGTCAAGGCGGCGATCGCCCGCTTGCTTATCGCTAGTCGCAGTATTGAAAATCCGCGCATGATTTTGCTGTGAACCCTTAGGGTCCTGTTCACTATTGTAAATTTGTAGCGATGTTACAAGGTAGTAAACAAGCTAATTTTCCATCAAACGGTTATCGGTCACCGTAGCCTATGGACGCTTGCAACGGCATGAGCATCACTCACGTTGCCGACTATTCAAAAATCTAATTACTTTTTTTTTTGAACTCATACTATAGTCCTTAGAGAAAACTCTGTCATACCACAACCTAAGCGTTCGTGACCGTGGCGAGCGGTGCGGTAGAAAGTAGCCGTGGGCATCTTTTCGAACAATTCCTCAAAACACATTCCATTATACAAACGGTAGATTTCCATTATACAAAGGGTTCGAACTAATTTGTGGGTTTGGGATCATCGACGATTCTGTGAGCCAGTCGTTGAACCGAGTCAAACGGGCTACGCTGGTATCCGGGTGCACCCATCCATAGATAGCAGCGGAACTCCATATGGGACCGGACTTGCAACGTTCTGCTTCGCTCTGTTGAGTACTTCAAGTTTATGGACAGCTTCACCTTGTCTTCCAAATGATCTCTGAACTGAAGGTCGCTGAAGTTATTAAAATCAAGGATCCCAATGCTCTTGGAGATGGTAAAGGGGTGTGTTCTGGAATTGTGGGACTTCAGTGAATTTGCTATTTATAGGCTACATGCCAATGCCTCCCCCTGAATGGATGGCCGCTGACCAGGTCGTGTTTTTCTAGTATAAGTAATTTACAATAAGTATACCTACAATAAAACGTCACTTTCAGCCTTATAAGCTGTGGCAAACGTACCAGAATATACATATAATGTAAATAGTAATTAAAGCAACCTTACAGATCATCAATGTCGTGACTTATGCTCATTATGCCAGCACTCGAGAGCTACGGTGTGAATTTATGCTGACACGTAGTCGGAAGTTAACTTAAATAATTACAATGCATTTGTAACAGGAAAGTATTTATGCAGTTTTTAATTGCACGACATGTTGACAATTTTTTCCTGTGTATGTTGTGTTCAAGTTAAACCTTTATATAAGTTAATAAATCTAGCTCTTGTTTGGGAACTCTCTAAAAGATCAAAATTAAAGTCACCACAAACACTAACTGACTTTTTAGAATGGCTTTTTTTAAGCTCGTTCCATTACCGGCACCAAATAATAATTTGCACAGGGGGCGAGATATACACTTAATATAATATAATTATTAAGTTATGACAATGATATTATGCGTCCAAGTGTACAACTGTATCCTTTTGGTCTTTACTACGTTGTAATCAATGATATTTAAGTAAGGTGTCTTTTCTCATAGACAAGACACCAAAGTTTCGCTTCGTCTAGTCGCAAAAGAGTGACAGTCTTCTGCGACCATTTTTTTTTCACATCTGGCTTGGAAACGCGCTGTCCATTTCTCTATGACTATGATTTTTACCAATGATAGAGTATGTATTAATGTTATAAGCTATATTATAAACATCATCACTCGATGATGAAATTTTCCAATATATTTTGTTTAGATCAACGATATAGATTCTGGACAGCGCATTTCCTGCCACCTGCGTAAGTAAAAACGGTCACATAAGTGTGACAAAGACGAAGAGTCGTTGTCTCTTTCTACATTTGTTTTTTTTTTGTTAAAAAGTAGTGCTCAATTTTGTCAGGCTATTGCGCAGTCCATATTATGGTTTTGACGAATAATATGCGCGATTTTCTTAAATTTTAGCGAGCCGCGCTCGTGGGAGAAAACGCACTGGCCGCACCATGGCACAGCCGCCATTTGTCCATATTTTGCTGAGATTAAAAAAATAAGCCATTACGCACTACTAAATAATGCATATGGTAACCTAAAAAAACACCTGTGTTTTATAGGCTGCATTATGAACCTAAAACCGATGCAACTAGTGTCACTTTATGAGCAAGTGTGTTGAAAAAACACAAAAACACATCTTCTTTCATTAAAGTCGATTTAGAATGTCAGTTATTTAACTCTACCACTATGGTGATAACATAATTATGTAACTGGCTGTACATACCTAGTAATATGCTGTAACATGTCCCACTCCCATCGAAACCAACTTGTACGGACAGTTGTAATAATTTAATATTTAAATCCATAAAAACAATAAGTATAAGAAAGTGTCTTAGAATCATTTATTTATTATCTAAGTATTATGAAGATTTTATTATTTGTTTATACATCAGTTATTTACTAATCAGTGAACAAAATATTTGTAATTCTATTATTATTTTAAATCTACATATCATTATGATTGCCAGTCTTTAGTACATTTACAGCCAAATAAAAATAAGTATATGCTCTCACTTTAATGTGTGTGTTCATGTGTACGGAAGGAAAATGTGATAATGAAACGTCTATTTAGATAATGCGTACGATGTCAGGGTACGATGAAGGGACCACCCTTCTATTATTAAATTTCAACACCCTCTTTATTATGCTAAGCTAATTTCGACGAAATCTACCAGGCATAACATGTGTTATGTTAAAGAAAAACATACAACCGAATTTAAAAACCTCCTCTTTCTTGAACTAGGTTAAAAAAGGTTTATTTGTGCCTAAATAAAAAAAGGGAAAATTAAGCATAGACTACAAATATTATTTGTCGAGTAAGTGTAGATTCAGATGCTCATTGTGATTTATCATTGCATTGGGCCTGCGGCGTGACCGCAACACACACAGGCAACGTGCTCCAACTGTCATGGGCCGACCCGTAGCTGGGCAATTTATTTGTTGTTTTAAAGTAAAGAGTTTGATTTTTTTTCTTTTTTTTTAATGTTTTGTTCTATCAGAGAGACTACGTTAACACTCCTACTAAAAGACGATAATAAATGTTAAGTAAATTAATTTAATAGTATTTTTTTGCCTTCTTAACCTAATATTTTTTTGGTTTACTTTTTTTTTGTTTCATTCTTCTTGACCATCTTTATGTAAGTATTACATCTATATACAAGATATTTGTCGCACTTTCACCCTTGGTAAAATAAATATATTGATAGTTTTTCGACAGTGAATAGGTCATTGAGGAAAAACTATCGATTAGGATAAATCAAGTTTATTGTAAGCACTGTTATGGTGTTAGGAATAGTGTCTCGCAAAAAAAAACTATTCCAGTGGGAACTCTCAAGCAGGATAAAAGATTGCTATTCTTTTCTGTTTCTCAGTTGCTTCGTTTTAACATCTCTAAGGAAAAGTGCATTTTTTCTTTCAACTTGATTTACAAATATGGATTATTTGAACTAAAACTTATGTTATTCAAAATAAAACATAGCCTACTAGCTTTTGCCCGCGGATTCACCCGCCCCAAATTCAGTTATCGGTGTAGAATTTCAACGGCAACTCCTCAATTATAGAAAAAAACTCGACTCACACTTGACGTTCTCAAGTAGCCTATGTGAGTGAGCCTACGCCTCGGGACTCAAACTATCTCCATGCCAAATTTCATCTTAAGCGGTTCAGCAGTTTCAGCGTGAAGAGGAAACAGCCAGACAGACCATTCTAAATATTGGTGAAAACTCCTCCACTTCATAACCTTTAAATTAAATTAAATAGAAACATATAATTTTATTTATAAGTGTAGATGAAACTGTAGAAGAGAATAGAAAATAGGTATAACCTATGTTCATTGATAATAGTTTTGGGCATATCAAAGAGAACACGAGCATTTGTAATTTCTGTCTGTTTGTTAGTGCATGCATCCCATGAAAACTGCTAAGGTAATTCGAATTAAGATGTTTTGAATGATACTCTTCGACAGCAGTAGTTACTTTTCGATTTATCGAAATTAATAATTGTGATCAAACGATATGGTTGTTTAAAATTTTACCTACTAACAAATACAAATTAGGTTCCAAGACGCAGGCACGGCTAGTCCATAATAAAATTACAAGATGTTATATAAAAGAGTAAATGATCATTGAAGTATGTTCCGGGAAATTTCAGAAAGCTTAACACATTTATATGTAGGTAAATTCGCCTCAGAATAGGGTGCGCTACGCTCTACGTATTAAATTTGAAACAACCTTATTTGCTTTACGAAATATCTTATTAAGAAGATTCGTAACATCAATTACCAAGGTACACACCTACTTTAATCAAGCAAAATGTTTATTTATTTACCATAAAAAATAAAAAGATGTAATTATGTGTAGCATTTTACGCTACAAAGTAATTTATTAGTTTTCTATGTCGAATTGTATTTTATTGAATAATGAAAATATTCCTGAGCAGATTGTAAAATACCTACTTAGCTAATAAACTCCAGTGAAGTCATGTCCGGGGTAAGGGCTGCGACCTAATTTAAGTTTTGATATAAAATATCAATTTCCTTAACTTCTTCCCCAAAATTGATTATGAAAGAAATGGGATATTGCCTCATTAGTGCTCGTTATACTGCTATTGAAATTTAAGCATTATTAAGTTAGGGTTTCGTACAATGAGAATCATTGTAAATATATGATAAACTTGCCGACAACTGATTTGGTGTAAAATAAAACAATTGTTTTTATATTTTTCATAAATTT
Source organism: Apoda limacodes (assembly GCA_946406115.1). Taxonomy (NCBI): domain Eukaryota; kingdom Metazoa; phylum Arthropoda; class Insecta; order Lepidoptera; family Limacodidae; genus Apoda; species Apoda limacodes. The sequence goes on from OX291542.1 coordinate 18,036,267, forward strand.
TTCGTACTTTTTTATGTTTTTACACATGGATGTAAATTGAGGACCGGGACGGGTGGCAAGTAACAAGAAATATTTTTTTTAAAATTATTTTTAACCAAGGGGCGTATAGGTTTAACTCCTCCACAGGCCAAAAATGGTAAAAATCAGAGTCCTTGTTCCGCTTAGAATTCTACTTTTTTTCACTACTCTTCGGATTAAACGTAGGTCCCTGCATGAAAATTACCTTTTTTTTCATCACACTAAACAGTGTCATTATGTGCTGATAAACTGGGTGCTAAGACCTTAATAACTCCCACTGGCTTTTTCTTCATACATTTTTCTTTCGTCAAGGCAAAGCGGAAGTTTATAAAACCCACGGGCGATATGATTCATTATATTATTAAACGCACCGCGCGCGCTCTACGTGTACGATAAAACAGTACGTAGACTTTACGTACATTTATTTCTGACCCGGTGGTCAAAAATCAAAACTACAAACGCCATATTGAAATGGTGTAAAGACATAATCACAATATTGGTCGCTAGGACCAAAAAGTTTTTAACTTAATCCAAAATTTTTAATTCATAAATTCTTTAGATATGGCTACACTTTTGTTCCCACCATTTTTATTTTGGTGAGTTTCTTTATTTACAACTTATAAAAGAAATTAAAAATTTCTACGCCGTCAGATGAGTTTAATACAAATGCGAAACTGCCAGATATTGTTAATAGGGTTCAAGAAATATATTTTAATATGGGTAGCAATTAGATGTTGTAGATAGCGCTGTATTCTTAGGCATTACTTAAGATGCAAAACTTCAATGGGGCCCACACATAGCTGGATTGGTAAATAGACTTAGTTCTGCAGCTTTTGCGGTTAAAAAGATTCGTCAACTTACAGACGAAGCCACAGCCCGGCTAGTATACTTTAGTTACTTTCATAGCGTGATGTCCTATGGTATCCTATTATGGGGACACGCAGCTGATATACAGACAATAATTGTACTGCAGAAGAGGTCTATTCGAGCAATATACATTTTATATAACAGACACTCTTTAAGTGATAAATTTAAAGAGATCAATATACTAACTTTACCTGGTCAATATATATTTGATAATTTAATGTATGTTCCTAAGAATATTATTCTATTTTAAAAAATAGTGATATTCATAATCGTAATACAAAGAAAATTGATAAATCATTTGAAGGACAATTTGTCCGTTTTTACAACAAATTCCCTGCAGAAGTATGTAAAGTGAATTTAAAAAAGTTTAAAATTGTTGCTAAGCTTGTCAAATTCAAATTCAAATTCAATATAATTTATTCAGTTTAGGCTACAATAATTGAGCACTTATGAATGTCACTACGCCATCGGTTCGTAAGTCTACAGGGCGGGAGACCTTGTACTGAGAAGAACCGGCAAGAAACTCAGCAAGGGCATTTATTTTCTCCCTTTCTCTTACAGCGTCCAATTAAAATATTGGAAAATGCCCTCCCTATCATAAAAGGACACTTTCCATTACAAACATAAAAAAACATGAAATATAAAGCACAAGCACAACATAAAAAAGTATCTAATATAAACAAAAGACAGTTTATGTATTCATGACTAAGAAATAATCAATGTCTTACAGTATTAATAAACAAAACAAAAAAGTAAGACTAAATAAGCATGTCAAAAAAGCTTACTAGTCAATTAAAGACTATCTTATAGATAAAAACGAATGGGAATAACTAAAATATTGTTATCATAGTACTTATATTTGGAAATGTACCAATCGTTATATAATTAAAATTGAAAAGAGCGACAGCTGGAGAGTTTCTTTTGCCGTTTCTTCTCCCCAGAACGCCATCTTGATTCCAAAACGGTAGTAGTTTATAAATTCCTTGCATATTATACTGACGTCAAAACAGTGATATTGTATCCTATTTTTGAGAAATCTACTAATTGAATTTGAAATTTGAATAAATCTTTTGCCACCGAAGCCTAAAGACAAGTAGGTACCTTCTTAACCGCATACGACAGTTTTATAACCTGGAGAAACAAGAAGAAAACTAGTTTTTTTGCAGAGATTGTCCTATTGGCTTACTTTGGGAAAATTTCCGAAAAATACAAACCGTCTTCCCTATGGGGAATTAACTCTATGTTAAAGAGCAGTCTGAATTTCAAAAATTCCATTATTATTAAGCAGTATATAAAATTAACAGCAAGCACTAAGTAAAACTAGAAGATAGTTAAGGGGTAAAATGTAGAAGAAATTGATTATGAAGTTCCTGACGATAAATATTTACATTCATAAAAATAAATTTTAAGTAGGTATGTAATTTTTTTTTGCCATATGTGTTTATTTACTCGCAAATGTAATAAAAAACATTGTGTGTAACACGGGCGATATAGAAAGTCATTAAAGCCTCCGGCCTTAGGCTTCTAAATAGCCTCTCGTTAGTAATTTTCTCCTTACCGCCCTTAATACACAATGTACTGATTAAGCTGTTGTTTAATATACCTACTATTTATTCATGTATCGTCTAATGAAATCTAAAATAAATAGCAAGTAAACTATTTTATCTGTTAAGCAAAGGGCTATTTGTAGAGATTAACCTGCAGAAGATTAATTAGCGTAGATTAACTCACCACAATAGAGCCGAGCCATTCACGAATCTTTCTACAGTTTGTCTTTGGCTACAGAAGTTTTTGCGGGTCGTTAAACTTTCTTACAAATGTTGAATATTTCAAATGAATCAAAGTTTAAAGATTAAGGACATCTCGAAATATTTTTTTTGGACGAATATGTTGGAAAACAAGCATACGGACTGTCTAATATCAAGTTGTTACGGTTGCCTTTAGACGATTGCATGATTTTTTTTAGCTACTGACCACTGTTGTTTGCCGCAGATTTTTGAACTTTTGGGGCGGTGCTGCTTGCAGTTTGCTGCGAAAAGTTGGGGCGTTTTGCACAATCCTAGACACGAACCTTGGCTTGGTCAACCGCTCCTAAACACCAAATCTGGCAAACATTTACCACCGCTTCGGAAAAGTAAAGGCGTTCTGAAGATAAGAAACGGCAAGAAACTCCTGAGGCGTACCCTCTTACAATATCTAGTTAGGTGCTAACTTTATCCTTAAAGAAGCACTTTATTGTAGTATCTTATTGCGCAACCTAAGCTTTCACGGGAGAAAGCAAAACTGAAACCAATTAGTGCAAAAAGGTTTAAGAAACATATTTATGTGTTTAATAAATTATGTATGTATATTTTTACGGTTTTTATTATCCAGAAGGTGGTAACCAATGGCTGAATACAAACCCATATTACATTGTGGGTGCCAGCTTCTTTTCACCAACCACTTTACTCCTATGTGACAGACTGACATGTAGTGTCGCCACAACACTTTTATCTGATTAAGGTGGCTTCATATGTATGCCACAGATTACCAACTTTCCGTCCGTCTGTCAAGTCCCTTTTTCTCAGGAACACGAGAAGGTATCAAGGTAAAATTTTTTTTTTTTTTTTATTTTATTTTTTATTTATTTATTATCAGAAACATCAAATATATATCAAATATTTATAATATATATAATATATTTATATCAAATACTCAGGTCTACTGTCCTGAGGAGCTGAGAAAAAATCAAACTTCTAAGCCTACGTAATCAAAGGATACAGTCGTTTATGCTGCAAATTTTCGAAACTCGCAAGGGAATAAAAACCTACAGGGTACTTTTCGTGAACTCAGAATCTTGAAATTTGGTAAGATGCAACATCTTATAGCACAGATAAAGGAAAAACCGTAAATTTTTAGTTACATCATATAATAAAAATATTTTAAAAAAATTTACTGTTACTACCCCTTTCCTCATGAACGCGTAGAGGTTATAAATTGAAATTCATATTAAATACTCAGGTCTATTATATCTTTAAGCTGTAAAAAACTCAAACTTCTATCCGTCCGACTCGCACTTGGCCGGTTTTTTTATAGATTCTGATTCCGATTTTTTAAAGTTCTGTTTTCACAAAAATTGCATGTTCTTTCTGTTTGCATTTCATTTCCGCTTTAACGAGCGCTGAAAAACGCTGTTAAATATACAATATTTACATTACAGATTTGTTAGTTTCAGTTTATAATTTTCTTTGAATAAAAGAATTTTGTATTTGGTGAGTCTAATCACGTTTTTAGACGAATATTAAACTATTTACTGAGACAATTTTTTGGCAACAAATAATATGACAGAATAACAAAATTACTACCTAACCTATCATTAGATATAAGTGTATAGAGTTTAATTACTAGACTACCTATATATTTGATACTTGCTTTTGCCCGCGGCTTTGCCTGCGCTAAATTCGGTTATCAGCGTGGGGTTCCTACAGCATCACCTTGATTGTAGGAAGTTTATTAAACAAGCTAGGTATATTTGTAGCTAAAGATCGTTTGCGTGGAATCCGGTTATAGTTTTTTTGTGGGAAATTTAAAATTACCAATCCTATGTACATTCCGTCTCTTTAAATATCCCTTCGCTAAATTTTAGCTCAGTTGAATGCACCGTTGCGACGATTATGGAAACAAACAAACAACGAACTCACTTTCTCCAACGAGTCCATTGAATTGTTCGTAAAAACGTGTTTCAAAAATTTGATTGAACGAAATATGAAACTGGTTATAAGCTATTTTTAGAACGTTTTGTATTGTGCCCATAAAATATATCTGAGTTGACGATAGCATATCTGCTAAAAGAGGCCACTACAACTTGCTTTTTTATTCTAGAAACATTACTAATCGTCCTGCAAATAGCTTATGACTAGTTTTATATTTCGTTCAATCAAATTTTTGTAATACGCTTTCTACGAAAAGTAAACATAATTATTTTTACACTCGTAGCGTGTACTCATCTGTCCTAATACAGATCTACTGCACGAACAAACGCAGTTTGCGACTGCGTTTAGAGATATCTAAAGGTTTTAAGTGGGAAGGACGTTGCATTAGCATAAATGTCAACAATATCAATATTGTTATCTCATCTACGATTTGTCAGTAACACAGACACAGAAAAAATAATAGATAACCTTAGCAAAATGAACATATAATACAAAGGTTATGTCTAATATTTATGTGCGCTTTACCGATTTTTATTGGAAACAGAAGTTATACTTGTATGTGTCGAAATTGTTGAGAAAATGTACCTAGGATAGATAGTTTAATGATACTTTCAAAACACCCGCTAAACGCTGCCCGCTCCAATACCATACTAATGTTATTAATGCGAAAGTAACTTTCTATTTGTCTGTCTGTTACGTTTTTATGCTTAAACTGCTGAACCGATTTAGATGTAAAAAGAATTAAGGCGCATAAAATCCGCCATTTTGACGTCACCTATCTACGAACACTTGGGTTATAAAGACAAATCTAACGATACCTTAACTATAGGAATCAACCGTTTGGAAGATACGAGGTCCAAAGAAATTTACATACATAAACACAAGATACGCGTTAAAAACATAACCCTTCCTTGGCAGTTGGGTAAAAAAGTAAATCTATAAAAAGTTTAAACATTAATTTACCTTACCATTACCATTACCTACATATAAATAATAATCTCATTTTTACTTATTTATTTTTCTACACAATATCTAAATGTGCTTTAAGTTTAGATGATACATTCATTCCACTCCAAGTCCTCATTAAACACTCCCTTGAGGTAATACTTGCACCTCTAAAAACATTTACGCACGCGCTCCACCATAACGGAAATACAAATAGCCTGTTACTGGTATTTTATCTCTTTTGCCGTTCCCCTGAAACGTGAATCAAGGTCTATATTAAACAAGACCCTTATTTTAACCTAAAAGATGTATACAAAGTTTTAGTTATAAGACTCCTAATGTTGCCGTTGTTATAAACATGAAAGAAAAGTGATTATTATTTTTTTTTTTTACTGGCAAGTGAGCGTACCACATGAGCAGAACAAGATCCACAACAACAAAACAATCGATTTGATGCCCTAATGCAACTGTTTTATACAAATTGGAGAAAATTGCAATTTTGCTTCATATTTCATGTTTTTTCAAATATCTTTAAGAAAGCGAACGTTCTTTTTGCTTCGCTTCAGAGTAAGCAAGTAAGCATTGAAGTGGATTTCGGATTTCGGAGGCACCGCGGTAAAACACCGCCGCCGACTGAATAATAGACAAAAAAAATCAGAAGGTACAAACAAATCTTTTTCTGAGCTTAATTTTATTAATACGCTTTATAATTCAAAGTATCTTTAGTACAAATTATCCGAAATCCGACTAAAAAATTTTACTTGTCAATGTCAAACTTTCCGGAAATTTTCGATTTGCGTCGAAAAAGGAACTTTAAATTCGATTTATAATCGTCGTTGATAAATAAATTGGACTCATTTGTATTTCAATGTCGAATTTCTCAATTTTGACACATAGCAGTTAAATTTATTCACATAATTTCAGTTGCTTCAGCGCGGCCATTCTCTGCTTTTTAACGCATTAACACTTACCTACGTGCGAAAAAGCAAAAAGAGCAAAATTGTCTTATTTAGCTATCAAGCCTATTTAAAAGTATTTGCTTGGTAACATAAAAAGTAATCCAAACTTTCATAAAAACATTGAAGCTTATTTTGTAAAAGAGATAACAGAAGAATTGCATTAGAATATAAATAAAGTCACTAGTTTTATAGATTGTTTGATATATATTTATTGTTTAAAGATTGGTGTCAGTGTGGTTTACTAATTAACTGATTTTTAATCTTTTGTTAGTGTTTCAAATGTTTGTTATGTTTACTAACCTAACCTTGCAGCTACTAACAAGCATGCATATCACGTGTGGTGGGGATGTTGAACATGCGCACGTCTAAAAAGGCTGTTAACAAAGCCACTTTTATCATTTTTCAAATTCACTGTTATCATCAAATCATCAGTCCTGTTTATATAGTAAAAGTAGAGCCTTATCTTCTATCTTCATTAACAACTCCTAGATTGGACATTATGTATAATGCACTGAGTGTTTAGGGTTCCGTACTGCAAGAGAAAAATTTAACTTTGCTGTCCGATGTTACATCACAAATATGTAAAAAAATCCAAAAACCTGAAAATAAGACATAAACCTCTGAGACTAGATTTTGTGATTGAAGAACTATCTACATATCATAAGTTTATACGGAACCCTCAGTGCGCGAGCCAGACTCGCACTTGGCCGCTTTTTTGTATATCTCTACTTATACACCCTTGTCATAATTCCACCCCTCGCCACCGCTCGACATTGTTACAATACACAATTCTAACTTATTTTCTTTTATTTAACAAATCTATATTAAAAGGGATATGTCCCTTATAGTAAACCAGACAAAATGAAGCCGTTAATACGTTTTCAAAGCAGGGATTAATATGAATTGTATTAAAACTAATACCATTTGGAGAAACGTATATAATTAATCCCCGAACCGGACAAAACAATTTATGCGATGAATATTTGTGTTTAACTTGAATATGGGTGTTTTATATGAATAATTTATGTTTATGGCGCTGTGTCTCTGTGTTCAGGACTCTTTTATTAAATTCCTACATGAAAACTTGCATAAAGAAAAGGGGTTTTTTGGTTTTATGGAATTACCATTATATATTATTTTATGCTAGTTAAAAAACAAAGTTTTGTAATCGAAAATTTATCAAAAATTATTGATAAACAAAAAACTTACGGCTCTCATTTTTTTAGAGTTCCTTACCAACGAGACCCTTTTTAAGCTTATGCTTTATTACGTCAGTTTGTCCTACCTTCAAATGGCTAATTATACGTTTTGAACACTAATAGTTCAAGCTGATCCAGCTCACACAGATGTAGATATGTGTTATTATGGCAGATTTTTCGAAAAAAAAAAAACAAATCAAGAGATGTGTATAAAAATCCAATCTTTTGATTATTTTTTATGATCGCCTTAAAAAAGGAGAAGGTTATGAATTCGGTTGAATTTTTTTTAATGTTTGTTAGCACGGGATTCGTCCACAGTAATCCGATTTGGAAATATATTTTTTTTATTTTTATGATTGGGACCATATTTACCAGAATCTGGTTTTGATGATGGAATCCATGAGGTATATAAGGATCCCCTTAAATATCATAGGTATAAACATAGCGATTTCGATATTTTCAGTAATAAATACAGCATTTGCATTCCGAAAGTATAATATGGTAACGTGGAACTGATCAAGACCACAGATGGCCGCCGAATTTTCTAAATGGTTTTTTTTAAGTGACTTTGATGATCTATTATTAGCCTATGTATTTTCATATTTTTTTTTGATTTAGCACAAACAATTACTAACAACTAGTTCTGCACGACTCCTAACTTCTAAAAGAAGAAGCAATACGTTACAAAAAGAAACTAATCATTGCAGACGTGGAACGAGAAAAGTTAGTCGGAAAATAAACAAACAACAATAAAGTTATTTCGACACCGTATAATTAGCTTATAATAATATAAGCTTATAATACTTACTGTGTTCTTTACTTGTCAGTATTTTCATTAAGCGCATCCAACTATATCATTCCTGTAAATATTACTTTTTTCTGCGGCTCATTTTCAATACAATTGAAAATATTTAAAAACCACAAACAATTGTGTCATAAATAAATAATTAAAAATATATAATAATAAAAAAAAAATAAGTACCTACTGCGTCCTTGCGCCATATTATAACTAAATACCTACCTATCCTAGAAAACGGGTCTAAGAAAGGACAACCAATGTTTATTTCGCCCGTAGGATCACTCCCTAGTAGAATTGAACCAATAAAATAGAAGAAGAGATATATCTCGATAAATAATGAACTAAAATAAAAAAAATGACAGAAATATAATATAACTAATTACCAACAGATCAGTGTTTTCAGTGATTCAATCAGTGATTGGATAAATTAATATTGGAAATAGTTATTTGACTGAGATTCTAGGCATTGATTGAAATAAAATTGTTTACTTACAGAACTTACAGTACAGCCGTGACCTCGATAATGTGCAATCCTTGTCGAAACGTCGGCACCTAATAAGGTACGTTGCCGTATACGTACTTACGTGCATCGCGTTAAGACCCTATTTCTAATATAATAATGAGTGAAAAACGCGAAAGTTAAAAATTAACTTTCGTAGAATTATAACACTTTTTTAAAACACGCAGTTTAAAAGTTAAAAGCCCCTTCACAACTTTTTACAACCTCGTAATAGTTATTTGTTATGCAAGGCTGGAAAGGCTTTTTGGCGTCAGTGCCTATATTGAATACCGAGCAAGCTAAGAATTCAAAGTTTAATCCCACAAGCAAAGCGAGTGTTTCAAAAATTGAATCCTGAGCAAAGCGAGGAACTCTAAGGCACGAAACCCAAAAAAAATTTCAGCCGTGCAGAAACACTCAATTTTTCATCTTACTACAGTGAAGAAAATATGTACAAGATACAAGAAAAACAATATTTAGTGTTTAGTAACTTATAAATTAAACAAGTATACTTATTTTAAATAGTTGAATTAAGTATTGATAACATGAAAACAACATTATAAGTCTCTGAAATAGGTTGAACGCCTTTTCTATGACTGCATATAGTCAACAAATCTCACGCTCAGAGGTACTTACCTATTTTTGCGTGTTTAACTTTGATATTATACGTGACTGGTGGAGTGACTCATGTTTTTTAATTACGTAAAGTTTAAGCTAATTTAGTAAAAATGATATGTTTATAGTAAAAACAACCAAAATGATGTACCTACTACGTAATTCCAAATAAATGTTTTTTTTCTTTTTATATAACGGTATAACGGAATTCCACGAAGACAAATTAATACATAATTAACAAACTTACTTTTAATCAAAGACATGCCATAGGAATCCTACGCCGATAACCGAATTCAATGCGGGTGGAGCCGCAGGAAAAAGCTATTTAAAAATAAATCCCCAAAACCATTTACGTCCTAGGGTAGTTCGTCACAGCTATACAATGACTAGTGTAGCCACAACTTTCGTTTTTTCTGTCAGGACACTTGCTGAGTGTTGGTGGAGGTGGTGTGAAGGTGAACATAATTATAGTGCTTAATGTAATTGATTAAAAAAAATCTTACACCCTGATATTTTTTTTTTATTTTATTTGGACAAAAAAATGTAATGATTATGTATTTGATATGCTACATTTTGTTTTTTGTAAAAAAATAAGCCACTCTCGTATTGTTTCTTTTCCAGACTGACAGACACCTCTTCAATTCTTCAGTCACTTAATTTACTGCTAAACTACTTCCTTTTACATTCTTTAATATCACAAATGACATAAAAATAGTATGGGGTTCTGCAATAAGGCACTGATTAGATTAAAAGTGACAAAAACGTGCAAGTAATGCCGCTGGTGTTGCAAACGTTCATAGGGTACGGTAACCACTAAACATCAGGGGAATTGTATGCTTCTTTGCCAACTTAGTGGTATAAAATCAAAGCCCTTGAGTCATGTTAAAAATGTTGAATATTAACGTTGTGCATTTTTGATATTTTGGAATGGTTAGGGAATAATTTTGCACTAATTGCTTTAATTATTAGTATAAAAGTAAGAACTATCATTTATGTGGTTAAACACAATATTCATTTATAGCGCTATTAATACAAACATGACAATTTATATTACATTAAAAATTTGACACTTCAGAACTTTTGCCGCACGGAAGTAAGAGAGGGGGATACTTCCTCTCCTACGCCGCGCCAGCAGTCTACAATCCCTCTGTCTTACGAATTTTCGATCAGGTCACGTCCTGACGCGAGTTTAACATTTCTTACGCATCACAAAAAAGTGCACAACGCCGCTAAAGAAGTTTTCACTTCAATTATGACTTTGACATCCTTTTTGAAATTTATATTTTCATTAAAAAACATCCGCACTTGTTTTCCAAGGTTCAGGAAAGTCTAACAGGATTCGTGACTGTCTTTGTCGAGATCCGACTAAACTAAAATATCCTGAAAAAAATAAATGAAAAGAACTGTGCAGTAATGTGTGTAAAAGTGTATAAAACTTTACCAAAGAGTTTGAAAGAATTACTTTTAAATAAGTTTCAAATGACATTTAAAAATATTTAAAAAGCGTACTACAAATTGGATGATTTTTTTAGGGATCGTGAATTTTAAAGGGTATTGTTAATTTTTACCTGTTTTTAAATATGTTTTTGGTTAAATAATTCCCTTCATTTATTGTTGCTAAATTTTAGATTGTATTATTATTTTATTTATTGTAAGCGACCGGTTTGATTGTTTTTGTTGACATCCTTAATTTTACCCAGAATCAAAAAATCATTTTTTTATTTATTGTTGCTTGATTTATTTGATGTGTGTGAATAGTTAATTTATAATTTGACATTTTTAAAATCATTTACATTTTAACTATCCGTTATTTAATTTATGACTTTATTGTATCAAAGCGTTGTAAGTAAATTTTATGATTGTCAATAATAAGTATGAAATTAATTAAAAGTGCAATAAAAGTAATATTTGCATGCTATTTAGCCGAAATATGTAGAACTGTAAGTACCATATTTCTTGCAAATAAAATATTTCTGATTCTGATAATAAAACGATAGGTAAGTTTAGTTTTTATCGCATTTCAGTTGATAGAACTTGAAAAATATGGCAGTAAGTCTCATATTATATCAATAGGCATATTACATCAGAAAAAGAGCTTTAAGGCTTAATTTACTTAAAAGATTTAAGATGCAAGTATCTTTTATTTTAAAATTAAAATAAAATCCACGATCCCAATTTATTGTAACGCATGGTGATCTTATCGGTGACGCACACTAAACTAACATGACGGATCGGGATACAATACAATATGTATTGTATTGAGTGCAATATGGTATCTATCATTCTTCTTTTGTCATTTATTAATATTAGAAATAGGTACACGAAGACTTAAGTAAATACTGAATCAAATAATGCGTTGCAGGCTCAGATAATATGGAACTAATAATGCGTTGCAGGCTCAGATAATATGGAACTAATAATGCGTTGCAGGTTCAGATAATATGGAACTAATAATGCGTTGCAGGCTCAGATAATATGGAACTAATAAAAAATAATGTAAAAATATATAAAGGGCCTTTACGGTGAAAACAATAATGACAACAATAAAAAATATTGTCAATGCCGGGATTTGAAACAGAAACGTCACAGTCAACTTTCTTACCTATTCTAACTTAATTTACAATACTAGATACATATACCACATATGCCCCATGGTTTTACTTATGTATTCCTGCAGGAACTATTTATCAGGATAAACAGTTTTCACTACTATGTGTTTCTACGAGACATGATTTTTTTTTATACCACTAAGGTGGCAAACAAGCTTACAGTCCGCCTGATGATAAGCGGTCACCGTATCCTATGGACGCTTGTAACACCAGGGGTATCACTCGCGCGTTGCCGACCCTTAAAAATCCAATAACTTCTTTCTTGAAGAACCCTACACTGTAGTCCCTAGAGAAAACCTTGGCAGGGTATATCTGTGCTCTAAAAAATCATATTCGTTCATCGTTTATATGTGTCTTAGTATCAGAAATCTAAATATTTTATAAATCAGAATTATAATATTTATATATATATAATGTTACCTCCGACCGTTCGTTGGGTCACTTAGTTCGCACACTGTTTGACGTTCCTATAAACGTAAAATTTTGAACTATCATTTTATTCTGATTTAATATATATATATATATATATTTTGAACTATCATTTTATTCTGATTTAATATTAAATCAGAATAAAATGATAGTTCAAAATTTTACGTTTATAGGAACGTCAAACAGTGTGCGAACTAATATATATGTATATATATTGAATCAGAATAAAATGATAGTTCAAAATTTTACGTTTATAGGAACGTCAAACAGTGTGCGAACTAAGTGACCCAACGGACGGTCGGAGGTAACATTTTTTCTTTGTACCTACCGTTAAAAATATCTATTTTCTAAATAAAATTAAATAAATTCGTAACAGTTTACTATCTAAAGGAGGACGGTTGCAAACTCAATTTGTAGGAAGCTCGTCACGGCTGTCGTCCACCGCTTCCGTCACTTTGATTGTGATGGATGACGGAGCGCATGTTTGCACGGATTTGACGAATGATGACGTTTAATTATATCTACAGGTATAATAGGTATAGGTAAGTAGTGGGACTTCACTATCTTGTGCCAACCTCGCCTCCTCTCTATTATGATCATGTAAGCTCGCATAGAACACTTACGCATTTACACATACACACCCAATTATTATTGTATTGTTAGTGGTCACAAATAACACTTTGATTGTATGAAGTGTCCAAGATGTGCTACAAGTAGAAAACAAACAACCACACTGTACACTAATGACTTACAAAATGTAAAGTAGGTATAATTTTTGAAGTGAAAACTTCTCCAGCGGCGTTGTGCACTTTTTTTGTGATGGGTAACAAATGATAAACTCGCGCAGGGTGATCGAAAATTCGTAAGACGGAAACCATAATGCCACGCCATAAAAATTCGTGAGACGGAAACTATAATGCCACGCCTATTATAATTTTGAAGTGAAAACGTCTTTAGCGGCGTTGTGCACTTTTTTTGTGATGGGTAAAAAAAGTTTAACTCTATAGGACGAATAAAAAGTAAGAGGAAATTGGGTTGATGAAAGAATGAAAGTGTGGATTATATCCAGGTTGTATGTTTTCACTTCTGCCGGCACTCCCGGAGTGCAACCCGTTTTTTTTTTATGTTAATGATTAGCTACATACAATTTATGCGATTTGGCAACTATCAGTTGTTAGTAATCGCTAATAGTACATTATAATACAAGAGAGCTAGGCTGCTCATTACAGACGAGGAGGTTATAAGTTGCGGCTCGAGCCTAAGGCGAGGGCGTAAGTCAGCCGAGTGTGTGTGTATTGAGCGGAGCAGAGATATCATTTGCCTGTTTTTAACACACACTTGAAGGACAGTAAATTATTATATTAGTGTTAAAATGTGGCAAAAGTTAAGATTTATTGAAACCTAATAAACAAACAACAAACGCGTTGAATTTATTTTTCCAAAAATAAGAACTAATTTCATAGACAATTTCTTTGGGCACTTTTGCTGTAATAATGGTCGTAACCGCACAAATGCGTAATGAACTTTATTAGAAAGCTGAAAACGGTGCAGTAAGCGCTGCTTTATGAGCAAGTCTGTAAAAAAATAATCACAGTAGGTATTATATTTTTTATATTCCGATGGGAATATATTTTTCATCAAAATACAAAATAATAATGTAAGCACAATAACTTTGAAAAAAATATTATAAGAAATAAAACAAACAGACCCCAAAACTACACTGAAATGGAAAAATAAGCCGTCAAAGCAGATAGAACATTAAGTTACGTGTTTTCTTCTTGAAATGGAATGACTGAAGTTTGTCGCAAAGAAGAGAGCAATTTTTGGTTGGCAAGGAAAAGACGACTGCTCCATATTCTGTCTTTATCAAGGGCCTATTTTTAAGTTTCGTAGCTACCTTGTAGTCGTCGTTTCAGCTGAAAGCTGTCCACTTCTAAATGTAGGCCTCCCCCCGTATGCCAGTGCTGAGCCACCCGCACCCATCGACTACCTGCAGCTCTAACCAGGCCGTCTGCCCACCTGGTAGGAGGCCTTCCCACGCTTCTTCCGATAAGTGGTCGTCACTCAAGTAACTTTCATCCCCATCGGTTAACGGTTCGACAAGCGATGTGGCCTGCCACTTCATGTTGCTTACTTCTTGAGATATATCGGTAACTTTGGTTCTTCGGCGAATTTCCTCATTTTGGATTTTGTCGTTCAGATAAACACCAAGCATGGCTCGTTCCATAGGTCTCTGAGCGACTTTGAGCTTTTTTAAGAGATAAACAGTTAAAGACCACGTTTCTGTACCATACATTGCTATGCAGATGACAGTATTGGAGACGCCTATTTCACGGGTTGCACTAACATCCCTCGTTCCGTTGTGGAGGAAAACCGCGGAGAACTTGTGTCTCAAATCGAGTCCACACTGTCCAAGGTCTCTGACTGGGGACGGGTAAACTTGGTCCGATTCAACCCTACAAAGACACAAGTCTGCGCGTTCACCGCTGAGAAAACCCCATTCTCTGTAGTCCCACAATTCCAAAACACTACCCTCGCCATCTCTAAGAGCATTGGGATCCTTGGTGTTGACATCTCCATCGATGTTCAGTTCAGAGATCATTTACAAGATAAGGTGAAGCTGGCGTCCAAAAAACTAGGTGTACTCAACAGAGCGAGGCAGTACTTCACGTCGGGGCAGAGGTTGCTGCTTTACAAGTCGCAAGTTCGGCCCCATATGGAGTACTGCTGCCATCTCTGGGCAGGAGCACCCGGATTCCAGCTTGGACCTTTTGACTCGGTTCAACGACGGGCTGTGAAAATTGTTGACGATCTTTTTTGCCATATCGAACCCTTAAGTCTGAGGAGAGACTTTGCCTCCCTGTGTGTGTTCTACCGCTTGTACAATGGGATATGTTCTGAGGAATTGTTTAAAATGATGCCCACGGCTACTTTCTACCATCGTACCGCTCGCCATCGGCAGGGAATTCATTCTCACACTTTAGAACCGAAATGGTCGCGTACAGTGCGGTTTCAGAGAAACTTCCTCCCGCGAACGCTTGGGTTGTGGAATGAGCTCCCTGCCAAGGTTTTCTCTAAGGACTACAGTATGGGGTTCTTCAAGAAAGAAGTTATTGGATTTTTGAAGGGTCGGCAACGCGCGAGTGATACTTCTGGTGTTGCAAGCGTCCATAGGCCACGGTGACCGCTTACCATCAGGCGGACCATGTGCTTGTTTGGCACCTTAGAGATATAAAAAAAAAAAAACCTTTGTCTCAAAGTTGGACCTACCTGACTGGACTACTTGCCCTAGGTATGTTTTTTGGTCGCCAACTTTGCGAATAGCGTTCCCAACATCAACCGTTATAGGCGCGACATGGACATTGAATCTATCCTTATTCATTTAATGGCGAATCTGCCAGGTAACTCTGCTGAGGTCTCCGAGCATCGAGCTTAGGTCTTCTACCGATTCTGCCTTGACCACTTTATCGTCGGCAAGTCGAAGGTGAGCGATGTACTAGCCATTTATGTTGACGCCATATCCTTTTCACTCCAGAAGCTTCAACACATCTTCCAACGCAGTTGTGAACAGCTTTGGAGAAATTACATCTCCCTGTCTTACACCTTTCTGCAGATGGATTGGTTTAAGTGTTATGGTTATTTAATCGGACAGACATCGTGGCAATTGAATGTGGTACTGCTGGAGAGACTGAAACACCGTCCAGTTCTCCCGTCCCTAACTATAAATAGCAACAGAAACCCTTATAATTTCTGCATGGCCGACAAATGCATTTTAGGTTATTGAAAAACTTTTTTCTCAGTAATATAGTTTGCGAATTATTAGCATCAAAAGATAAAATACTAACGCCTCAAACATTTTAAACGTGATTTTTAAATAATTCAAAAAAAATCAGGATTGATAAACGTTTTCAATGAAAATTACTCTGGCCTTTTATTTTTATCATAAATGCTTTAAAAATCGTAGTGTGATATAAAGGTACCTATTTTTTTCTATTAAGCTTTTCTCAATCGAATTTATTTGAAGAAAGAATGAAGTTTGAACCAGTGGTTATATTATTTTTGCTCTGAAATCGATTAGAGCCGCTAACAATTTATCTAAACGGCTTTAGATCGTCCGGTTTACTGTCAGAGACAAATAGCTTTCGGTTTACGGAAATTAATTTAGGACTAAAACATAGAATCAAAATAAATCGATTTATTTATTCACACAATTGTGAGTCTGTCTGTTTTTTGTTATTGAAATAATTTTTGGCACAGATATTGATGAGGGCATGAAAAACCGGCCAAGTGCGGGCACCGAAGGTTTACTCACCAAGCCCGACGTTGCTTAACTTTGAATATCGTTTGGCTTGGGCCCGTCTCACACGTGGCCGGTTTTTATTATTTGTTGTTATACTTTAGAGTTTATATTATTTTTCATTACAAGTTTTAAGTTAGTTTGTGTTACTTTTTTTGATAGAGCAAAAACAACGAAAATGTGTTTCTTGTATGGGGATCCTCCTCATTTTTTTACTTTATTAACTTTTTATTATGCCTCAGCCTATGGACTATTGAAAAACCGGGAACTTTTAAACCCTTTAAAAATCTTATCACTTCTTTGTTGAAGAACCCCATATTGTAGTCCTTAAAGAAAACCTTGGCATGGAGATCATCTCACAACATAAGCGTTCGCGGGTTGAAGTTCCTCTCAAATCGCACTGCACGTGACCATTTAGGTTTTAAAATGTTAGGATGCATGTCTTGCCGATGGTGAGCGGTGCGATGATAAAAAGGAGCCATGAGCTTTGTTTCGAACAACTTTCAGAACACAACCCTTTATACAAGCGATGGAACACACACAGGGAGACCAAATCTCTCCTCAGACTTAAGGGTTCGATACGGCTGTGAGTTTGGGATTGTCGATTATTCTCACAGCCCGTCATTAAACCGAGTCAAAAGGGCCAAGCTGGTATTCGGGCGCACCCGACCAGAGATGGCAACAGTATTCCATATGGGGCCAGAGTTGTGACTTCTAAAGCAGCAACCTTTGCCCCGAGGTACAGTACTGCTTCGCTCTGTTAAATACACCAAGTTTTTTTGACGTGAGCTGCACCTTGTCTTGCAAATGATTTCGTTAATGAACATCGCTGGAGATGGTTAGGGTTGTCTTCTGAATGGGACCTCAGTGAATGAGGTTTTTTTAGCGGTGATTGCGCAGACAGTGTCTTCGTAGGGCTGAATCGGACCAAGTTTTCCCGTACCCAGTCAGAGAACTCGGACAGAATGATCTCGATTTGAGACAAAAGTTCTCCACGCTTTTCCTTCATAACAGAACGAGGGATGTTGGTACGGCCCGAGTAATAAGCATCTCCAGTATTGTTACCTGCATAGCAATGTATGTTGTTGATATACTACATGTCATAGTTGTATGCGTCTGCCGGACAAAAAGCTAGCCACCCATGTGCACAAACCCTCGGGCAGTCCGTATGATGGCAAATCTAATAGAAAACCCCGGTGCCAGAACCGATCTAGCGCCTTCGCTATGTCCAGGCTTCACGCTTATAACCTCTCCCTGACTTTGAATAGCTATTGCCCATCGGTGTGTAAGACCCACTAGAAGGTTGGCCGTTAAGGAACCGTGGCGAAAGCCATAATGACAGTCGCTAACCTACGGTGTTTTTCTAGGTATCTTAGAAGCTGTGTGTTGGTAACACGCTCCATCCGATGGATCCAATCTATCGCCCTTTTTGGGAACCAGGTGCACATTCGCAGGCTTCCATGAAGGCGGCAATTGCCTAGTGTAGTGGGAAAGTGCGAAAAGGCGCGTGAGTAAGAGCAACATGCGTGGGTCGCACTGCACCACTGACCATTTAGGTTTTAAGATGTGACGATGAATTCGCTGCCGATGGTGAGCGATGCGATGATAAAAAAGAGCCATGGGCTTCAATTCAAAAATTCGCTCAGCCGAATTCGATGTTATTGTGGGTAAATTTTTTTTGTGTCTGACCAACAACCGTAAGTGTTTTTTTATTTTTACAACCAGGTTTGATTGATTGTAATTCAAGACTAATATCAAGAAAATAATTTTCATTTAATGTATCCCAAAGACTAAGAGTCGGAGACTTAATTCTCAGAAGTGTGATACTTATAAAAATATTAATTATTTAAAGTTAATTTCATTAATTTACTTCAAGACTAACTAAGTGACTGAGACAGTTTGGGCCCAGCTGCAAACAATTGTAAGTATTGCAATTCTGAAAATTTTTGTATGGTCTCAGATTGATATGATTGGACATGTAGATTTTCCAAGATGGAGTCAGAAAATTCAAAATACATTTCTTAATTTGTAATCGAAATCTGCAAATTACCTACAAATCATATTCAGAATTAGTAGTTTTCCCGTACCTAGTATATGTACCGGTGCGAAAAGGCACAAATAACTCCATAATTCTCGGCATTCGCAGGAGAAACATCTAACTTCGGTATAAATTATATTACATAAATTATATACCTCCGGCTTAATTATAAGCTCCATGCCGGATCCATTCTAAATCTCTCGCGACAACGTCCAGAAGGGATAGGGACATTTCCGTATCTTCCGGGATTAAGATGTATAAACCTATATTTTGAAGTAATAATGTTTTAATTATTATCCACTAAGTGGACTGGCTCACTTTTATTGGCTATTCTAAAGCATTTGACTCTATTTTGCACACTTCTTTATGGAAAGTTCTAACTAGATTAACTAAGATAGAGTCAACGGGTCCTTTTAGATTCAGCGTGGTGTTAAACATGGCGATCCTTTGTCCCCGAAATGTTTTGTTGTCGTCAGAACACATGTTTGACAATTAAATTGGAAAACAAAGGAATAAAGATCAATGGTTAATATATTATTTACCTTAGAATCTCCGATTAACTGGTTTTGCTATCGGGGAAACCGGAAAAGCTACAGACAATGATAGAGTCTCTTAGCCAACAAAGTAAAACTATAGACTTAAAAATAAACCAAGATAAAACCAAAATTATGACAAACAAAAAAAAACAAAAAAAGCACCAATTTAACTAATTATATCTTGAATATGTCGAAGACTATATCTATCTTGGCCGCCTAATTTAATTTAAGAAATGTGCAAAAAGAGATTAAGAGACAAAAAGGGTATTAAAAATATTTAAAGGACTTTCTTACCAAATTGAAGACCAAGCTATGAATATCTGCCTAACACCATTTCATACCTGCCAGACTTGGTCTTTGACTAAAAAGCAAAAGGAAATGATTAATAGTCATCCACTTTGTTTGTCCACCACAAGTTAACTCATTTAATATTCATCTACTAGTCCAATATTCATTAATTAATATAAAAATAGAATAATCGAACTACAGGACCCTGAAAAGGAAAAAAACATCTGAGTATGTAAATGCTTTTGCGACATTAGAACTGTTTACTTACCTAAGAACCTTAAAATGTACAAATAATCAATAGTGTTACCATAATCCTAAACATGTAATATAAATAAAAATATAGTAGGAACTATTTCAGTCCAGTCACATTACGTTAGTAACAATTCCATAATCTGTGCACATTTACGGTTTTCGTTGCTCATTTTGAGGTGCTATAATTTGCACGGACCCTTTTTAGACATCCCTGTGGCTTGCGAAATAAAGGTTACAAAACCCCCATTTGAAGCTGGAATTAGTTCAATTCGGCTGCAGGTCACGATGTTGAATAATGACAATTAGAGAATTACTTTGTCCTCAGACTAGATTATTCTGTTTGGTTTTTTACGTGACTGCGGCAAGGCAAAAAGGAAGTTTAGCATACGTCACCTATTTTACAACTTTATTATATTTTAACACCCTTCCTCGTAAATCGATTATTATTCCATCGTTACCGTTAGGTTCATAATGGAGTCTATGAAACAGGTGAGCTTTTTATATTAGGTACATAATCGCACACTAATGTGTCCTTTTTAACCTCCCGTACTTAAATTTTAAAACTAAAAAGACTAAACTTGTGTCATTTTAGTAGTCTTTTTAGCAACTCGTTTCATGAAGTGTGTGATGGCAACATTAAAACACGAACAACGAGCGACACGTTTCATATTTAAAAAAATGCTAACATAGCTCAATAAAAGTAATGTTATGTAACAGTGATGAGTGCAGCAAAGAGGCCATTCTTACGCCCCCTCATTTAATACAAATAGCAAATAACGTAGTGTAGTTGAGTCGTAATTATAGTTATTGTTTTTAAGCTGTTTGAGAGCCATACTAATCTCGTACAAGCTGACGTCCGGGATGTCCTCGATAAAGTGTCGAGTCAGTCTAGCTCTAGGGTGTTTAGCTGGACTGCCAACTGGTTTCGATGTCAACGTGTATAACTGTCCATAAAATTTTTCGATCTCCTCCAAGACTTCTGGTCCAGACGAAACAATGCTGCCGTCCTCCGTCTTCAGCCTTGCCAGACGGCTTTGCCCAATAGCCAGATCTCTCGCGAACACTTTGGAACCTTTGTTCCGTTCTATTTCCTCCTCAAAACGTAATGTATTAAAGTGGCGATTGTTGCGTGCAAGTCTCTGTCTATTAAGCCGCCGATATGACGCTGCATCATCTGAAGACTGCAGCCTAAGGTTTCGTCTATCGTCCATAAGAGTCTTAGAGTCTGGTCCGAGAGTATTTTTGTTCTATTTGTACGGTGGGTTTTAAAGAACTAAGACCCAACCGTGTCGATAGTTTCCACAAATATGTCGTTGGTATCGTCCGCTGATGCGTCTTCTTTTACGCATTCAAAGCGATTTTTGAGTTGGAGCTGAAAGTTTTCTGGGTTTTTGATTTGGATGGTTGTGGGTCGAAGCGTGGACTTTATCAGTTGAGACCTATCAAGCCTTATGTTGAGGTTCAATGTGCTTCTAAAATGATTCCGACGGAATGCGTACTTACACTCTATTCCTAATGACAATAATATTTACAAGCTATTTTGTACTACTTATCTTCGGAGAAATTTTATTTCTCGATTCCTCGAAACTCAATCTGAGAGGCCAGTGTTATCACAGTTACTGAAAATACCACGAAATGTTACTCTATTTTATATTGACTTATTGCTTGTTCAGTAGGATACTACAAGATACTCTTTATTTTTTTGTATAATGTTATTTTCTCACAAACTATTTTTAATTCGACTGAATTTTAGGGATCCGCACCCAAAGGGTACCAACGGAGCCCTATTACTATGCCTACGCTGCCTGTCTTTGTTTTTGTTATCGTTTGTCTTAATTTATTTATTTGTTTACTTTTTTGCATACATTTATAAACTAATGGGTTTGCACCCAAACAGAGAGATAGGCATTTGTGGGGAATACGATATACCGAGGTGTAAATTAGAGCAGGTCCACGTCTTGTGATGATTTATGAGAGTTGAGGAGCGCGAGAGTATGTGAGTTGCGCGTGCTGGGCACGGTCAGTAGCAGACGCCGGCGACGCGGTCCACTGTTCGCGTCTGCACCCCGCGTTGCTCGGTCGGGTACGAATAGCTTGATGTCCGTCAAAGATGAAAGATTGTCGATCTTGTTCTGAAACAACGAGTGGTAATCCAATATTGTCTGCATTTTCCGGCGTAATAAAAGAACAAAAAAACGGGTTGCACTACGGGAGTGCTGGCATAAGTGAAAAGATACTAGCTATTCACTTCCAATCACTTCGTATACATGTTTATTTATTATAAATAATAATGTTTGTTTATTTACTTTTTTGACGTAGTATACTAGACATCTCAATCTATCATAGAATTATAATACCATATCCAACTTACCTGTACTACTCATAATCGCCATATTATTATACTAAAAATAAAAACTCAACTATTGTATGCGTCTGCCGGACAAAAAGCTAGCTACCCATTTGCACAAACCCTCGGGCACTCCGTAAGATGGCAACTTCGTTAGAAGACCCCGGAGCCAGACCCGATTGTACGCTTTCGCTATGTCCAGGCTACATGCTAATGTCTCCCCCTGACTCTCAATGGCTAGTACTCATCGGTGTGTGAGATACACTAGAAAGTCACCAGTCGAGCGAACGTGGCGCAAGCCATATTGACGGTCACTGACCAGGTCGTGTTTTTCTAGGTATCTTAGAAGCTGTGTGTTGATCACACGCTACATAACATTGGAGAGGCAGGAGGTAACAGCAATGGGCCTATAATTCGATGGTTATGATCTACCGCCATTTTTGGCGGTCAGTGGTATATCGTCTTCTCCACTTTAATTATGAACGTCTAAAGAAAGCAATGCCCGCTGGAGCTACCGCTGCGTCATGGAGATTTTCGCCATGGTCTTACCACACCACGGTATAGTAGATCGTAAAGCGCCTTCGTCGTTCATATTAGACGAATTGCATGACGAATCCAAGTGTTCTGTAAGCTGCCTTGGTAATTGTAGTAGGTAATCCTCACAGGATTAGGTGAAGATCACAAATCTCATCGACTCTGGTCAAAACACTGCCTGAGAGGTAATAGACGTCGTGCGTGAGATTCGTAGATCTTGTGAATGTCATCACTTTGTACTTATTAGAACTTCCAAACCAAGACCCTGTTTATATCTGATCGCAGATCGTCTTTGTCGGGTGCAGAGATTACCCCAAAGATAAGCTTCAGATCGTCGGCAAACATCAGGCATTTTGCATTTTGTATGACCTTGGGTAGGTCATTACTCATAATAAAAAATAGGATAGGACCCATTGTACTGCCTTGACTTAATCCTGATCGCGTGTAATAGGGCTGAGATCCGGCCAGTTGGATGTACTGCGAACGATTACTAAGGTAGCTAGCAAAAAACCTTAATAATTTAGGTGTAAAACCGAACATTGAAAGCTTAGCCAAAAACACGTTTTATTAACCCCGTCAAAAGCTTTTTGAAAGTCAAAGTAGGCCGCGTCCACCTGTTTGCCTGAGTTCAATTGAGTCTGTGTGTAATTAACCAAATTAATATGGTTGGTAGTGGTGGATCGAACAACTCTGAATCCATGTTGAACATCATCCAACTGATCGTAAATTACATACCTAAAATCTATCAACTCGCACTTGGCCGGTTTTTAGGGTTCCGTACCCAAAGGGTAATAAGCGGAACCCTATTACTAAGATTCCGCTGTTTGTCCGTCCGTCCGTCTGTCACCAGGCTGTATCTCGTGACAGAACCGTGATAGTTAGACAGTTGAAATTTCACAGAAGATGTATTTCTGTTGCCGCTATTTATGTATTTGATGTTCAAATACTAAAAAACAGAATTAAATAAATATTTAAGGGGGCTCCCATACATAAAACGTGATTTTTTTTTTTTTGCAGTTTTTATAGATAATGGTACGGAACCCTTCGTGCGCGAGTCCGACTCGCACTTGGCCGATTTTTTTTCATTCACCAACTCACCAACTCTAAGTTTTTGTAGAATTTATTACATAAAATAAAGGGCTTGGGTAAAATATGGAGCTTGATTCACGCGTCAGAGAAACGATAAATAGAGATAAAATAGCTGTTAGAGGCCATTTGTATTTCCGTAATAGCGGAGCCCGTGTGTAAATATTTTTAGAGGAGCTCGCTAGTAGGGGAAGTGTTTAATAGGGACTTGGAGTGTAACCATTGCATTATTGAAACTCAGAGTTTGCAGACGGCTTAAATCTACGGTTTCACAAATATTTTCCAATTCTAAAGTTTGTAATATCCTTTATTTTTATACAAAATTAATTTCGTCGTACCTAACATCCGATATTTCCTGAATTTTATTTTGTTTTTTAGCTAAAAACGATCAAGTGCGAGTCGGTGTCGGCCACTAAGGATTCTGCACTCCTATCATGCTATATCTTGTGCAAATAAATTGATACAATAACTAAATATAGGCAATAGTAAGCAATCGTGTTACTATTGTCCAATTCGTATTCTTGGCACGCGGAATATTTTTCTATCATGAAACTAGTGCAGTTGACCTATTTGTAATGATTTGTCTGTTTACTTTAGAATTTACACTTTAATGACTGAAAGTTCGAAGCAATAGATGGAGTATAATAGGATGTGTTTTCATGAATTGTTCTAAATGATGCTCACGGCTACTTTCTACCATCGCACCGCTCGCCATCGGCAGGGAATTTACCCTCACACCTTAGAACCTAAAATGGTCATGTACAGTGCGGTTTCACAGAAACTTCTTCCTACGAACGCTAAGGTTGTGAAATGAGCTCATCATACAAAACTCTGGGCTATACGTGTTTTCTTCACTTTGATATCGGATGGCAAAAGATTATTTGTACCTATCTTTACTGCAAGTTTTGGCATTCGACTTTAAAGCGAAAAAAAACTTGTATATCGTTTAATGTCCTGTCAGTATGTCTACTTTATGGGTTTATTTTTTACTGTTTAATAGTGTTGAAGTCGGATTATTTTGTTAAAATTTTGTATAATTTTTTAATTTTGAGTTTACACTAGAACTTACTTATCGCATTTCAAGAGATCATCAAATTCGCTAAGCTATTCTAATCGAGTTATATTATCGTCTTATCGCCCACTTAAAAAAAACCATTCAGTAGTTCCGTTGGCCATTTGTGTCTTGATCAGATCCATTTTACCAAATTATACTTTCGGAATGCAAATGTTGGATTTGTTACTGAAAATACCAAAATCGCAATGTGTATACCTATATAATTTGAGGAGCGCCTTATATACCTCATGGATTCCATCATCAAAATTCATTATCGGATTCTGGTAAATATGGTACCAATCATAAAAAAATTCCGAATCGGTTTACTGTGGACGAATGCCGTGCTAACAAACGTCATAAAAAAACAACTGAATTAATAATCTCTGTCTTTTTAAGTGGGTTAAGAAACCTAAAAAATAATGAAGAGATTGGATTTTTATGTACATCTTTGTTTTCTATTTGTCGCGAAATCTGCCGTGATGATACATATCTACATCTGTGTCAGATAGCTTTTAGGGTTCAAAACGTATAATTATACGTCATTTCGCTATTTAAAGTTAGGACAAATAGACGTAATATAGCGTAATCGACCAAGTGCGAGTCAGACTCACTCCGTACCATTATCTATAAAAACGGCAAACAAATTACGTTTGTTGTATAGTTTTATTTTAATTTAATTATTTATTTTAAAAATGACTATATAACTAAATATTCTATAAATATTTAAAGCGTCTATTGCCGTTATCAATATCGAGCAAAATCGAGCAAGAAAATTACGTTTTTTGTATTCTGTTTTTTAGTATTTGTTGTTATAGCGGTAACAGAAATACATCTTCTGCGACAATTCCAACTGTTCATGAAAACGGTTAATGAAACACAGCCTGGTGACAGATGGACGGACGGATCGACAGGGGAGTCTAAGTAATAGGGTACCGCTAATTACCCTAACCTAAGGGAAATGAGAGCCGTTCGTTTTATTTAACCAATAATTTTTAATACATTTTATATAAAAAAACATTGTTTTTTAATTACCAGAAAAATTGTAAAATTAATAAAAATTGTGTTTTAGCAAAATTCCATAAAACCAAAAACCCCCTTTTATTTATGCAAGTTTTCATGTAGGAATTTAATAAAAGAGTCCTGAACACAGAGACACAGCGCCATCGGGTCTGCTTTTACTATAAGTACCAGACAACTCATACAAACATGTGTATACTAGTATAAACATAAATTATTCATATAAAACACCCATATTCAAGTTAAACACAAATATCCATCACTTAAATTGTTTTGTCCAGTTCGGGAATTAATTATATATATTATATACGTTATATACTCCAAATGGTATTAGTTTTAATATAATTCATATTAATCCCTGCTTTGAAAACGTATAGACGGCTTCATTTCGTCTGGTTCACTATGAGGGACAAATCCCTTTTAATATAGATTTTCTAAATTAAAGAAAATAAGCTGGAATTGTGTATTGTAACAATGTCGAGCACTGGCAAGGGGTAGAATTATGCCAAGGGTATATAAGTCGATGTACAAAAAAATCGGCCAGGTGTGAGTCGGACTCGCACACGAAGGGTCCCGTACCAGTATTTATAAAAACGGCAAAAAAATTACGTTTGTTGTATAGGAGACCCCCTTAAGTATTTATGTTATTATGTTTTTTAGTATTTGTTGTTGTAGCGGCAACAGAAATACATCTTCTGTGAAAATTTCAAATGTCTAACTATAACGTTTCATGAGATACAGCCTGGTGACAGATGGACAGCGAAGTCTTAGTAATAGGGTTCCGCTAATTACCCTTTGGGTACGGAACCCAAAAAACGGCCAAGTGCTAGTCTGGCTCGCGCACTGAGGGTTCCGTACAAACTTATTATATGTAGATAGTTCTTCAATCACGAAATCAAGTCTCACAGGTCTATGCCTTATTTTCAGGTTTTTTGATTTTTTTATATATTTGCGAGGTAACATCAGACAATAAAGTTCCTTTCTTTTACTTTTGAGATACGGAACCCTAAAAACACTCACTACATGATGTACCTAAGTGCCATCTAGCAGTGGTTAGTGAAGATAGAAGATAAGGTCCTTCTTTCACTATACAAAAAGCACTGAAGATGATTTGATGATAAATGTGAATTTGAAGAATGATAAAAATGGCTTTGTAAACAGCCTTTTTAGACGTGCGCATGCGCAACATCCCCACCACACGTGATATGCATGCTTGTTAGTAGATGCAAGGTTAGGTTAGTAAACAAAACAAACATTTGAAACACTAACACAAAAGCATATGAAAATTAATAATTAGTTAACCACACTGACTAATCCAAAAACAATAAATATATCAAAAGACTTTATTTATATTTTAATGCAATTTGTCTGTTTATTCTTTGAAAAAATAAGCTAAAATTTTTTTACGAAAGTTCGGATTACTTTTATTTTACTAAGCAAATATTTTTGAATAGGCGTGATAGCTAAGTAAGACGATTTTTGCTCCTTTTGCTATTCCGCACATATGTGTGAATGCGTTACAAAGCAGAGAATGGCCGCGCTGAAGAAAATGAAATTATGACGGTAAATTAAACTGCTATGTGTCAAAATTGAGAAAATTCAACAGTAAAAGACAAATAAGTCCAATTTATTTAACAACTTAAAGTTACTTTTTCAACACAAATCGAAAATTCCCGGAAAGTTTTACATTAACGCGTAAATTTTTTTTAGTCGGATTTCGGATTATTTGTATTAAAGCTACTTTGTATTCAAGCTACTTTATATTAAAGCTACTTTGTATTAAAGCTACTTTGTATTAAAGCTACTTTATATTAAAGCTACTTTGTATTAAAGCTACTTTATATTAAAGCTACTTTGTATTAAAGCTACTTTGTATTATCAATGAATAAATAAAATTAAGCTCAGGAAAAGATTTGTACTTTTGAGTAATGTGAACTTTTTTTGTCTATAATTCAGGCGGCGACGTTTTGCCGCGGTGCCTCCGAAATCCAAAATCCAACGTTCAACAGTACGTTTTTCCACTTCTAAGTCTACTTACTCACTTTAAAGCAAAGCAAAAAGAACGTCCGTTTTCTTAAAGATATCTGAAAAAACATGGAATATAAAGCAACAATCTCCAGTTAGTGAACCAAGCATTAGGCTATCAAATCAAAATCGATTGTTTTGTTGTTGCGGAAGTTGTTCTGCTCATGTGGCGCGATGCCATTGATTACCTTACTTGACAATAAAACAATAATAATCAACTTTTCTTTCATGTTCATAACAATGGCAAAATTAGAAGTCCACTAACTAAAACTTTGTATACAACTTTTAGCTTAAAACAAGAGCCTCGGTTAATATAGACCTTGATTCACGTGTCAGGGGAACGATAAAAAGAGATAAAATACCAGTAACAGGCTATTTGTATTCCCGTTATGGTGGAGCGCTTGCGTAAATGTTTTTAGAGGTGCAAGTATTTACTCAGGGGAGTGTTTAATGAGGACTTGGAGTGGAATGAATGTATTATCTAAACTCAAAGCACATTTAGATATTGTGTAGAAAAAGAAATAAGTTAACATTAGATAATTATTTATATGTAGGTTATGGTACTGATAAGGTAAATTAATGTTTAAACTTTTAAAAGATTTACTTTTTTAGCCGACTGCCAAGAAAGCGTAATGTTTTTTGCATACCGTAGTATGTAAATTCTTTATTACCTCGTATCTTCCACACGGTTGAATGGATTTCTATAATTAAGGTATCGTTAGATTTGTTTTCATAGCCCAAGTGATTTTAGATGGGTTTCGTCAAAATGGCGGATTTTATGCGCCTTAATGTGCGGGTTAACAAAAATTCAAAAGCCTTGAGTGGTGTATCAAAATGATCAGATTGTTTTTGCTGACTTGAATCCCCCCCCTGGCTCGAGGTTAATCCATTATCTGTGTCTCAGCTACGAAAATATATTTTTACAATGATGATGATAAATTTGGCATTTATGATATATTTTCTTGGAAGATTCTTACTTTCAGGAAGTCTTAAACGGAGAGAGATTATTTCTATATATGTTTATTTATAATGTATTTCTTAATTCTATGAAGATATGTGTATTTATAGGATTGATATCCTAAGATTTTATAAGTCCTTAGGAGCTGTTAATGAATAAGTTTAAAAATATATAATTAAATAAATTAAAAAACCCTACCGCAAAAACATCAAGAACTAAAAACAAATAAACAAGTGCACCTAAAACATAATAACTGTCCGTTGACCTTTCCCGGGACTCAAATTATCTGCACACAAAATTTCATCTAAATTGCTTCAGCGGCTTAAGCGTAAAAAGACAGACAGAAAGAGTTACTTTCGCATTTATAATATTAGTATGGTATTAAAGCGGGCAGCGCTTAGCGGGTGTAAAGTCTCATTAAACTATCTATCCTAGGTACATTTTGTCAACAATTTCGACACATACAAGCATTACTTCTGTTCCCAATGAAAATCGGTAAAGCGCACATAAATATTAGACGTAACTTTTGTGTTATATGTTCATTTTGCTAAGGTTATCCATTGTTTTTCCTATTTCTGTGTTACTGACAAATCGAAGATGAGATAATAATATTCATTTTCGCTGTTTATGTCCTTCCCACTTTAAAACCTTAAGATATCTCTGAACACAGTCGCAAACTGTTTTTGTTCGTGCAGTGCATCTGTATTAGGACAGACATTGTAGCTACCAGTGTAAAAATAATTCATTCATTCATTCAAAATTCGTGAAAAGCTATGGCGGCCTTTATTTCATGCTATGCTCATATTTAAACTTACTTAGTCTTGAGTCGGTCACTAGAATTTGTCCCTGAACTAAATGGTGTTTTTTGGTCATATTATTCGTTTGCTTTTTTTCAATTTTATATTCACCGCAATCATGGGACAGCGAATCGATTTTGATGACTGAATGCTTGGTGCAAAAACTAGAGGATTTGCAATTTTGCTTACTATTAAATGTTTTCTCAGATATCGTCTAAAAGAAAAGGACGTTCTTTTTGTTTTGCTTCAAAGTATTATAGACAAAAAAAAAACAGATTATTTTGATTATTGATATTCTTTTTCTCATCTTGATTTTATTTATTCACTTAATAATTCAAAGTATCTTTAATACAAACAATATTATTTCCTACTGATATTTTTTTTTCATTAAAACATAAATTAAATGGACAATGCATGTCACAGTCAGCTCGGAAACAGGTGGTTTTTACTGACTTAAATCGCCCCGTTGGACTTGAACGTGCAACAATCCTTACAGTCTGTGTAAGTGCTTTATCAATTGAGCTTTCGAGGCACAAGTAGGGATTGCAATCCCGCAAAACGGGATCACGCATTCCCGCTGCTTTTATTAATCTGCTGGATCCCGCACCTTTAAGGCCCTTTTACAGCCCACTAGCGCCGCCATTAGATATCCTCAATTTTCTCTTCGTAGAAAACGAATTTCTAAAATCCAAATGTCGCAAAAATAAAGCTAGTCATAAGCTATTTTTAGTAGGTTTTATATTGTTTCTAAATAATATCTGTGAGTTGTAGTTGGCATTTCTGCTAAAAGTGGCCGTTTGTAGCAGAAATGCTTACTACAACTCACAGATATTATGTAGAAACTACATTAAACTTTCTAAAAATAGCTTATGACCAGCTTTATATTTGCGACATTTTGATTTTAGAAATTCGTTTTCTACGAAGAGAAAACTGAGGATATCTAATGGCGGCGCTAATTAGCTGCTATATGCGCCTTAATGCGCAGAATAAAAAATTGGTGCTAAATCATTCGCGTAAATCGGGAGTAGCCCGAGTGCGACATTTCAGTTGTTCATATATGGCACTGTGGCGCTGCGTCTGCGCACGTCTTTTTGTAGGTAACGAATGTTTTGTTTTTGTATTCACCGTCGTTTAATGCCATATGCTTCTTAAGAGCGTATTTTCAAAAGTTATCACCATAGGTTGATATCATAGTAATAGCATCTAATCTACTCAATTGAGTAGTCCAGCATATCTATCCCACGGGATTGAATGAGCTGCGGGATTGCAATCCCCAGGTACAAGGACTCTTAACTTAAAGTAGAAAAGCCATCAGTTGTGAATATTCGCTTGACCATACCTTTACTTTGTAACTGACTTCAAATAGGAGGTTATCAATTCAACCCATTTTGATTCTTATCGACATCGATTGCACGTGTAGTTTTCTACCAAACCCGAAAATCTAAAGAAGCAAGGAAATCCTTCTAAAATATATTTAGATATAACAGCAACAATAACAGCTTAAAAAACTATAAAAATAATTATACATAACTATTTTATAATTAAATTAAAGGCACTGTTTGTTCTTTTATACCTAAAACAATTAAGATCCCTTTTAAATTAGTTAACTTGCGTTTCAATTTAAGTTGAAAAGTTGAAGACTTCTTTCAACCGCTCTGAGTAATTAAGGTTTGTTGTCCCTTTATGTTCCCATTAAAGTTTTCGCTGTAGGGCTTATGTTTCAAAGATGATTAGAAAACTTTTCTTTGTAATCAAAAAGTAAACATTGAAAACTCTAAATAATATCATTGTTTTGTCCCGCCCGTTACTATCTTCAACGCGCTACAAGACGAACGTGTCGTTTACTGGCAACACTAGTTGTCAAGTTGTTATGACGTTGTCGTTGTCTATAGGTAAAATAACCTATCACAAATGATTATTTTTTACCCTTTAAACTAATGCAAAGCATTTTTTACTAATAAAAAATGTTTCGTATATGTGATAGTGAAGTGTTTTTGGACGAATTGACGATGGAAGGGAAGTATTTAGTTACCTTTTGTTTTTGACACGAGGTCTATGTAGGTGCAACAAACTTCAAAGTATTTTTTGTCTTTCTTCTAACGTTATAACATAAGTTAGGTTTCGCTACACCCGTCATTAGGACGAAACAGTCATTTAAAAAAACTAGTCGTAAATAACCGAGGGCCTAGCACTATTACTATTGTATTCGAAAAGTAAAGGTGAACTGTTGAAGTGAATAATTCTTTTTTGAAAATGATAGTTCTACTTCAATGATTTATTTTGATCCAAGTTCTTCTTACATTTATAAATGACGCCGTTCGTTGTTATCATACACAATTATTACTAGTATAAAACAGGTAGTAAATATAAGTTTATGAACCATGAAAACATATGGAAAAATAAAATACTAACAAACGTCCTTAATAATAACAATAATTTCTAAATTAATGAATATTTACGTTCGAATAATTGAAGTTGAAGGTGATTGGCGGGCTGTTTTAACCAAATCGGTTTAATATAAAATCAAATTTTAATATTACAAATATTAATGAAAGTATGAGCAATTCGTATGTTTCATTTTCGAAATCGCAGATTTATTCTTTTGTCAATAAAAATATAAAAAAATCTTATTTTTAATTGGTAAAGTATACGTATCATCTGCAATCATCATTTAGTCTTTAAACTAGTAAATTAATCTTGACCCAAAAAATCATTGCAGTAACAGGTTTTTTCGACAATCTGTGGATGACTCTTGTTTTATTAAAATTTTTGATTAATGTGTCCCGAGATAACGAGAACACTCTTTCGATGTTAAAGTTCTATATCAGTGCTAAACTTATTATGACCTTTTGATATAAAATAAGTAGGTATGATTCGATTTTGACAATGACCGTTTCTTCTAGCCTCGACCCGAAAGTCCCGGGACACAAGAAAATTAAATTTGGAATAAGTTCCGGGACTTAATGTCACAAGATGTCCCGGGGCCTAAACCCTATTGTTGCTATGTATCAAATATATTGTAGACTTTTTCTTCGAGTTATTAACATAAAATTTAACCGAGACCGGAGAGTTTAGGCACAGAGTCAAATAAAAATGTCATTAGTGTTTTAGACAGTTGACGTTTGTATGAAAGATCGAAACTGTAATTCGGGTCACTAACATACAATTCAGTAAAGTAGATTAAATCGCCCTGGTGTGTAGATTAGTAAAATCGCCTAGGTGTGTACATTAGCAAAATCGCCCTCGTGTGTACAGTAGTATTAAAATGATTGCAGACCTACATATTTCGTGTGAGAGTCAGTTAGTTAGAGTTAACAAACTAGAATGGCTATAGTTGAAATGTATACGAATTACCGAGGATAGCGGAAACCATTTTTTTTTATACTAATGATTATGTGCTGCTTTAATACTTCCGATTTTAATCGATATATTTAACGAAGTATTTAAATATTTAAATACGTCATCAATTTTGAACTGTTTTTGAGAATTATGAATGAAGTTAAATGACTACAAAAGGCATCTATTATTGAACTCAAAATCAGTAAAAAGTGTTATATTTCAAGTATTTTTTTGTCGTAAATAAGTGACAGTACTGACTAAATTTCATTTTTTTTTGACAAATGTTTCTCCGGATCCGTTGAGCAGATCCGACTAAAATTTTATGTCTGGGTTCTTTGGGATATCTTTCAGACCCTGAAAAACGTGAAAACACGATTAATGAACTTTTGTTCGATAGAAAAAAATCCTAAAGATTTTTTAAATTGGCAATAAAGCCATTTTGTCCGCCTTAAAATATTTGATGTTAACCTATCTAAAAATGAACCTTGCTAAATTCTGCACAATCACCATCAATCATATGAGGCCTGCATGTGACATCCACTGGTAATTTACGATGATGCTTATAAAAAATATTAAAATCCCTTCTCTTATATTTACGTAATTGTTTGCTAAGTGTTAGCTTAAAAATCTGCCAAGTCCATGACATTCACGATCAGGGTTCCTCAGGGTAGACAGAAAATCTTTACTGATGATATCCATCTGAGAAAGTGGTTAACCGATCAAAAAGCATTTTGGTTGAAATTAAACAGTTCTACTTTGCATTGTGAATTTATATAGAATTTTAGATTGCACAGTTTATAAGTAAGATGGGAAAGGATTCAATAACCTATAACAAATAACGCTTGAAACATTTGCATTTTAGGGAAATATACTAAAAACGCTAAAAACCTAATAACTACTGAAAAAGTATCCCATACAACAGGGTTCACGTAAAATAATTATTGAGTTGTTATTTAGACTCCTGAGCAAAGTGAAAGTCTGAGGCACTAGTTGCAAATAATTTTGCAGCCATGCAAAACACACAATAGGTACATTAATAAATTGTACGCTCTGAGGTACTTTTCGAAAACTTAGTTTGGCATTTTATATACAGTAGCTCTAAGGTGTATAATTTATATCCTTGCTGCTGTATCACTCATATTTCAAGGATTTCGTATTCAAACGGCAACAAGAAAACCTTTATAAAGTCTTTACGTAGATTTAGAATTTAGAAAATTTAACAGAAATGTGTCTTTTCTAAACCATTATACAGATGTGAGAACGCATGTTAAAAATCTTTTAGGAGAAGCTATATTAGCTTAAAGAATAAAAACAAATATGTCCCCCTTTCCTCTATCTTTTAAGCCGAGTAACCTGAAAATCACTTTTTATTCAGAACTTTATAAATTCTACCAATGAAAATTGTTTTGGCAGAAGCGGTTAGTAAGTTTTTTCAATACCTATCTGCAATCATTCTTATTCTACAGAACCCAAACTTAATGCGTGTACAACACGCACTTGGCTGGTTTTATTTTTAATTTACTTCGAGTTTATTATGAAACAAAATAACATGATATAAATAAAAAAAGATTGTAATAGTTTTATTTTACTTAGCGCCATCTCAAAATTGCAAAATTAATATTATAATTTATAATTTAAATTTATTTATTAATAGATTATCTATTTAATAGCATTCAACTGAATAATATCTTTAAATCAATAGTTACGAAAATAAAAATAAAGTGTACCAACGTATTCCTAATAAAGTAAGAAGGGCGAACCGCATTATTTATTGTAGATCGTTAAATTATTAAATACAAGAAGAATAAATAAGTTTAAAGTATAATTTTTGTTCTAAGAATCTCAAAATTGGCATGGTGGAAATTCGGAACGCACCTTAAATAATTACTTAACATCCAAGTCGAGAACCTCTTCCTTTTTTGAAGCCGGTTAAAAAAAGATAAGAAAAAGAAAAGAAACATCTATTTTGAATTGCATAGTAGGTACATAATTTTGGTTGTTTTTACTATAAACATATCATTTTTACTAAATAAGCTTAAACTTTACGTAATTAAAAACCATGAGTCACTCCACCAGTCACGTATAATATCAAAGCTTATTTAGTAAAAATGATATGTTTATAGTAAAAACAACCAAAATTATGTACCTACTATGCAATTCAAAATAGATGTTTCTTTTCTTTTTCTTATCTTTTTTAAACCGGCTTCAAAAAAAGGAAGAGGTTCTCGACTTGGATGTTAAGTAATTATTTAAGGTGCGTTCCGAATTTCCACCATGCCAATTTTGAGATTCTTAGAACAAAAATTATACTTTAAACTTATTTATTCTTCTTGTATTTAATAATTTAACGATCTACAATAAATAATGCGGTTGCCGCTATAACAACAAATACTACAAAACAGAATAAAAGAAATATTTAAGGGGCTCTAATACAACAAACGTGATTATTTTGCTCGATATTGATAACGGCAACAGGTAGACGCTTGAAATATTTACAGAATATTAAGTTGTATATAAATATAAAAAATTAAATTAAAATATAACAAATGTTTAAGGGGGGCTCCCATACAACAAACCTGATTTTTTTGACGTCTTCATGCGCGAGCCCGACTCGCACTTGGCTGATTTTTCGAATTTGCACCATGCCAATTTTAAAATTCTTAGAA
The DNA here is from genome assembly GCA_946406115.1 of Apoda limacodes. Lineage (NCBI taxonomy): Eukaryota > Metazoa > Arthropoda > Insecta > Lepidoptera > Limacodidae > Apoda > Apoda limacodes. Next base: position 18,072,132 of record OX291542.1, read on the forward strand.
CAATAATCATACTTAAAACTTATTTATTCTAGTTGTATTTTATAATTTAACAAACTACAATATACTATTTATTAAATAACATGAAACAAAACCCTATCTTTAATGCAATAGTATCAAAAATTAAATTTAAGTGTTATGAATGGATCACGAATGTATAAAGTAGTAAGGACGAACCGCATTTCGGACGTTTTCCTTATGTTTATTTTTGTAGAATTTAAAGAATAAACTTTTTGCGCGCAAGCAAATAAAGTAGGCTTTTACACGCAGATTTTAAACGACAAAGTGAGCCTTTCCGAGCCACTGAGATGAAAAAATAATTGTTTACTTGTTAGGCATCTAAGTTTATATTATTTTTCATCTTTTTCCAATACGAGACCTACATTCATAGTCACACACTATAATAATAATAATAATTTAGAGGATGATTCAATTTATTCTTCAGTTTCAAATTAAAGATTTCGCGCTTGGATTTTCGGCTTGCCGCTCTGCTCACTTTACCGAACAAATGTCCCACAACTTTGTCTGCTGTCATCGTCTAGTAGGATAATTCTATTTCCATTGTTATCTCGTTGTCTGTGTAAATTGTACAGAATTACCTTGCTATGCAAATTACAGTCACACTTTCATTTTAGTTTGAGTCTTGTGATGGTGAATTTTTTTTCCTTCTTTTCTATTTCAGTTATTTTGAAAAATGGTACATTCTGTGTAACTATTCAGTTATTTTTAAGTAATGCTACTGCTTTCGTGTCTGGTCTATTAACTATAATTAGGTAAACAGCTAAACAGTAAAAAAACGGATTTTGGGTAAATATTGGATAGGTGGCTACTACTGCACAAGCAACTTCTCTTTGGATTTGTAGCAGTAGTATGCTTTATTACTTATGTCAAAATAAATAATAAGGCGTTGAATTTTTTAAATTAAATTAGGATTTAGATAATTTGTAAGTTGTAGGAAGAACATAATTTGTACTTCCTAATTAACAGCGTCCATAGGCTGCTCTAGGGCGGACCTTAACCTTGTGTGCCACCTTAGTAGTATAACAAAAATTTGAACGACGTATTTTTGGTTGCTTGTTAGTTATTGCTGAATGTCAACGTGCAACGGAACAATCAATTAATTTGCACATTTAATTGTATGTAATTTTAAATACAAATACTCCAAACCGAATAACAGTAACTTAATTTCACGTTGAGGAACTATTGCTACATCTATACCTTGCTATAGGAAATATTCTCAATATAAAAAGTTACTGTAGAAATCCCACAACGCTGATAATCGAATTTAGCGCGAGTGGAACCGCAGACAAAGGCCTGTTATCTGTAAATAAATAGATACTTTAAATTGTAATTATGTTAATGTATTTCAATAACACTAAAACTATACAATCATAAAAGCCATTGGCCCAAAAATTAATCCCACCAAAAACGTTTTCATATAAAATGTTGCCAAGACGAGGCTAGCACTGTCAAAAAGTTATCAGATCCAAGGTTCTAACTCTACACGCCCTAACTCTACAACCACTTACTTTAAAAACTCTACACCTTAGTCAAAAAATGTGACTTCGCCATTTGTAGTTTTTTTTTTACTATTACCTCTAATATATAATACTAGCTAACTCGAGCAACTTCGTCTGCACCATATTTTTGCAATTAATGAACTAAAACTATGTTTTAAGTAGGTTTTAATTTTAACACCTTAGCCACATCGAATTAGTTGGATGTATGATGTACTTCTATGAATATTTGGATGAAATAGATTATTTTGCGTTATTGTTTTGTCTAAAAATAAACACTATCTAGTGATAATCAAAAAGTATTAGCCGCAGTCGATTCTTTGTAGAACAATGTCTTTGATAGAGACCTTATTATTCGTATTTATGACTAGCTGACTCGGCGATCGTCATTTCTCATTTTAAAATTGGGTTGCACAACAATGTTTCAGTAAAACCCGTTTACTCTTAGTATGCGAGTCCAACTCGCACTTGACCAGTTTTTTCTTTCTCAGAAACCTTTCCCGGCGTGTGCACAACAACTTACCAAAATGACAATCCCTAAATCAATCAACTTACACTTTAAACATTTAATATAAAACAGGATTTAATAATTTATTAACTTCTCTTGAGGGAAGTTATTATAATAGGCCGAAAATCGAAACGGCTAAATTTGCGTTTTCTTTACGTTTTGTGACCTGGAGAATCGTTTGCCATCATTTTAAGAGGGCGATATAGGCCAGAAAGCTAATTTCTGGAATTCTAACGTTGTGTATGTTAATGCACTATAAATTTTTAGATAATGTCATATACATTACTATGAGAAATATATGTTATATACTTCTTAAGTAATTTATACCGTAATGACGCCTTGAAACTTTTAATTTTTTGTATGGAATTTAACGTTACTACCGTTTTGTAGTCACATTTATTGACTTTTCGCTACAACTTAGAGTCAATGCACTAGATAACAAGCTATTCTAATTATTTAACCAACTTTCATTACAAACAAATGCAAAACACGCTCTAAAAATTTGCACAAGTGTTGAAACAATGGTCACTTCGATATTTTTTATTGCATTAAATACAATAAATGAAAATCATTCAGTAAGGTAATGCACTGGACAAAAGCTAGTTTTAATATTTTTTTCAATCCTTTAGATGCTATTGTTGAGCCACAAAATTGGCACAAAAACGGCGTATTTTCGCGGTCTCGCCTATACCGCAGCCTTAAGAGTGAGGTCTCTCTCTGTGTGTGTATGTAGGTTAGCTTTTGTTTGCCCCTCGATGTTGCAAGTACTTTATGCAAATACTTTATGCAATGCTATACAAAATTATGTAGAAAAAAATGTTATTAATATTTTTTTTACTATAGTCAAAAAAACGATTAAAACACTTGTTATCTAACACCTATCTAGATTGCAAAGCAATAAACAACATGTGTATATAGTTATGTCTAGCAGATTACGAATACAATAAAACAGCAAGAGTCGATGTGACAGTATGCAGCTAATATTCGGTGCAAAACGTCAGTCTGTCTGTGTGCCGGCACAATTTCCGGAGCTGCGGCCGCCGAAGACGCACGAACGTAAGTTACTGTTTGGCCATAGTTGAGTGCATAATTTAACTTTCCTAATAACTACCGAATCATATTCTTCCTCCAGCTATTTCTGTACCAAAAATCAGGTGACACAATTGCTTCGAAACGACAATCTTTAATTTTATTAGACTAAACGATTTTTAGAAAATTTAAATTTTTAAAATAAACTAGCTAGTCCGGCAGACGTTGTTCTGCCCTTAAAGTTAATACGCTGTAGCGCTATCTGTTACAGCAAAATGGTACCTATTACCAACGGCTACACCCGCGCAGATTTCTATTAGATACTTACCTATACTATATATACTATTAACTAACTTACACCACCATCTGTTAGATATGTATGTAACCAGGACATGTTTATGTCGATAAACTTACTTACACCGTCATCTGTTAGAAATGTATGGCTCTAAGCTAGCGCACGCTATGTAAAACTCGCAGTTGGGATGATTTTTCCGATATCTTGAACAATTATCGTCATATTTCAACCAATTAACACAAAACCATATTAAACTATACGTATAAAATTGTCTCTTAAATCACTCTACCTATTAACGAAAACTGCATTAAAATCCGTTGCGTAGTTTAAAAGATCTAAGCGTGCGTATTCTTAGATTCTGACTACAGACACATAGACATGTGTCAGCGGTTGACATGCAACGAGCGATCGCTAGCCCTAGAGACGGGGAGGGTCTCACGAAAAATCGTATTTAAATGATTTAGAATCAGTTATACTAATTGATAACTAAATAGTTTTTATTTCTTGTTGAAATTTTTCTTTGATGTCTGAAGACGATTAAATGGGCCAGAGTAACTAAAAGGGAAACTAAACTATTAGAACATTATTGAGTTTTTCTCTCTTGTTAAAAGCTGTAAGATTCTTGAGATGAAAATCGCCAGTCACACCAGCATTTTATTATAGGGCAATTTTTCTGCCCCCCCCCCCCTTCCTTTTTAAAATAAAAGGGGTGTTTCCTTAGGACTCCCCATTATGGTTATCAAAACTTATATAATACTAACAACGTCATAAGATAAATTTTTATAGGAATCTTTTGTTGAGACTACCCATTTTTTAAAAATAACAGTTTATTACTTACTTTGTATGACACAGTAACATTTATTTTAACATATTATTTTTAGTGGTAGCAAGAATTATTTTTATCAATAGGGATTCCAGTGAAATTAACTGTAGAGATTGAAATTCCGGCGTCGTGTCGATTTCGATAAAATTTCGTTGTGAACGAGAATCAGGCCCCAGATTTATGCCGAGAACAAGACTCAGGCTGAGATATCTTTGAATAAGTGAAGCCCTTAACTAAATTCAAATTTTTATGTTTACACAATTTATTTAGAGTTTTGTTTCTCGAATGGGCAATAAGACCATTCACTTTAGATAAGGAAAATCTTTAAAGTTTAGTGCCACTTACATACAATGTAGCTGCCATTACGGTTCTACGAGTGCCGCAGTTAAGATTTACGAGCCAGTACAAAACGGGGAGGGGGTGGCGCAAAGATTCACCCCCCCTTATTTAACTTAACATATAAATTAAATAACTGTACTTAAACAATTTAAAGAAGTTTTAAGTATTTTTACAGTATAATAATATTGTATAATCAATATTACACACATATGATCATATCTATTATTCATTTTTCACAGTTCCATACTATCCGCTGTCCGTTTGTTAAAAAGTTATACCGCGTCAGCCAAACGAAGGGGTTGTGGATTTCCATGACTTTGTCGATTAGCATAGCTACATAAGTTTGTCATGAGGTATTTGCAGGTCCTCCTGAAAGTAATTTCCATACTATTTTTTTATTTTAATAATAATTCGGTTATAAAGGCAAGGTCCAAGAAAATCTGATCTGCAGAAGTTTGAGAAAATTTTGTTTTCCAGTATGGTGGTTTGCAAATTTAATCCGTCCTACATTTATTGCTTGGATAGTTTCTAGGCATAACCTTTGTGTTGTTCTAGAACAAGAAAATTAAAATGCAGCTGTCATACAATTAAAACACCAGCATGGTTATTAATTTCAGCAGTTGAGCTCAAAAACAGTTTTAAAAACATTACTTTTAATAAAGCTCTCTGAGCACGTTCTATTTTAATCATATTCGTCTAGAGACTCCATAAACTAATGTAATACGATATTATTTACTAACAACCAATATATTTTAACACTAAAGTAGTTTATGTAATCAAGAAAGTGGTTTAAGTGAATAAATACTTTGTATCCAACATGAAGCGATTCCCGCAAACCCTCATTTCTCTCAGCACTATCGATATGTTTTCATATTAAACTCGCTGAATTAAGTCGGCTGCGCTGTCACAATTCCTTAAAATATAAATATTTTGAGGAATTGTCAGTGCGATATTTGTTTGTTTTTGTATATTTTCTTGCAAACGACTCTTACGATACTTTTAAAACATATTGGTTTACGAGGGCGAAAATCCTTAACACACAAAGCAACAAACTCGACTTGCCCGTGCAATATGCTTGGTAATTTAAACAAGTTATAAATTACATTCTTTTGACGCCCATGTGAAGTATTTTATAATTTTTTTTCGTATGACAAAATTGCTACCTATTTAAAAGATTAACCCAAATTATATTGAATACGATTAAATCTCTAATCATAAATGCCTTATGGTGAGCAATCAGTGAAATCAGGTCACTCATCAGGACACGTAGCCTCAACGCTATCTTCCAGGCAGAATGTGTTGGGATCACCCAAGCTCCAACAGTGGTCTTGTCTAGAAACGTAAGCGACCTTTCAATACGCATCGTCTCCAACAGTGCCGTTGTGCTACAAGCTTTTTTTGTTGAGTACACCATGTTTTTTGGACGCCAGCTTCACCTTATCTTTTAGATGATCTCGGAACTGAACATGGCTGGAGATGTCGACACCAAGGATCCCAATCTCTTGGAGAAGGAGAGGGGAGTGTTCTGGAATTGTGGGACTACAGTGAATGGAGTTTTCTTAGCGGTGAACGCGCACACTTGTGTCTTTGTAGGGTTGAATCGTACCAAGTTTACCCGTCCCCAGTCAGAGACCTGGGACAGTGTGGTCTCGATTTGAGACACAAGTTCTCCGCGGTTTTCCTCAACAACGGAACGAGGTATGTTTGCACGACCCGTGTAAAAAGCGTCTCCAGTACTGTCATCTGTATAGCAATGTATGTTGTTGATGTCCAACATGTCATTGATATGCAGTAGAAACAGCGTAGGAGACAGCACAAAACCTTGCGGGACACCAGCATTAATGTCCATACTATCAGAGCAACTACCGTCAACTACGGTTCGTATGCGTCTGCCGGACAAAAAGCTAGCCTCCCATTTGCACAAACCCTCGGGCACTCCGTAAGATGGCAACTTCGATAGAAGACCCCGGTGCCAGACCCGATCGAACGCCTTCGCTATGTCCAGGCTACATGCCAATGCCTCCCCCTGACTCTCAATGGCTAGTGCCCATCGGTGTGTGAGATACATTAGAAGGTCACCAGTCGAGCGACCGTGGCGAAAGCCATATTGACGGTCACTAACCAGATCGTGTACTTCTAGGTATCTAAGAAGCTGTGTGTTGATCACACGCTCCATCACCTTAGAGAGGAGAGAGGTAATAGCGATAGGCCTTTAATTCGATGGATCTGATCTATCGCCCTTTTTGGGCTCCGCGTGCACATTCGCAGTCTTCCATGAAGACGAAAATTGCCTTTTGTTAGGAAAGCGCGAAGAGGCGCGTGAGTACAGGGTATAACTCAGGAGCACACTGCTTAAGCACCACTGCTGGTATACCGTCTGACCCACTCTACTTATGAACGTCTAGAGAAAGCAACGGCCGCCGGACCTCCCGCTGCGTTATGGAGATTTCCGGCATGGTCTTACCGCACCACGGTATAGTAGGTGGTACAGCGCCTTTATCGTTCATGTTCGAGTTCGAGGCAAAGAGACTGCCCAGTAGATCGGCTTTCTCTTTAGCACTATGGGCCAAGTCACCATAGATATTTCACAGTGGTGGTAACGACGACTGGCAAAAGTTCTCTTCGGCAGCTTTGGTATAGCTCGCAAGTCGCCCACCTTATTTTGCTGATGAATTGGAATTTTGCTCTGGCATTTGCTTTCTTACTGAACCTCGAGGCAGCATTTAATTTACGTTTTAACTCAGAAATATTCGGATCCTTATTATAACGAGCCGTGGTCCAAGCCTCATATGCATTTTGCTTAAGAATTTTAGCTTTTCTGCAAGACCTATTAAACCACGGTCGTTTTTTGACGCTGGCAGCTACTCGCGGGTTAGGAATATAGCATTCCATACCAGCAAGGATTGTCTCAGTGACTGCGGCTGTGCAGACGTCAGGATCTTCTGAGTTAAAGCAGATCTGCCTCCACGGGTACGATGCGTAAAATTCTCGCAATCCATCCCAGTCTGCCGACTTATAGTGCCACACACGACGCCAATTAGTTGGCCCAGAAGGATCGGGTTGTGTGCATTAGACTTGAGTCCGAACGAGACAGTGGTCCGAGGAGCCAAGAGGCGCATCCACTGAGACGGAGTATCCGTCCGGACGAGTAGTCAGCAGAAGGTCCAGTAAGGAGCTCGTATGTTTCTCTATATCTGGTATTCTCGTTGGAGAAAGTACCAGCTGAGAGAATCCAAAGGTCAGAGCAAATTCATGCGCAGATATCCCAGCATAGTTATTGGTTCGAGAACTGAGCCACTCGCGATGGTGGGCGTTAAAGCCTCCCAAAATAACTAGTTCTGCTGTGGGATATTGCTCTAGAACTTTGTCAGTCGTCAAACTCAGGTGCGTGAAGAGTCGAGTTACGTCCGTGTCACCGCTATGAGACCTGTATAGGCACGCATAGATACGAGTGTGGCCCCCATGATCTACGCGCACCCACAATATCGACAGGTCCCTGTCTTCAAGGCTATGAAGGCGGCGATAGCAAATATCCTCCTGGACGAACATACATACACCGGCACGACTCATAAAATTGTGCTCTAGTTTGTAGCCGGGATAGTGAAGGTATGATGTGTCGGCCGGGCAGGATATCTGCGTCTCCGTTAGAAAAAGAATGGTCGGCTGCGCAGTCTCGAGATGGTGGTGGACTGCTTTAAGATTTGCGTGAATACCCCTGATGTTGCAAAAATCCACAAAATATGTGGATGGAGTAGCCGCTGTACAAACTCTTTTCTTTTTCGTGCTCATGGCTATAATATATAAAAAAAGTTACTAAGACTAAGCATGAGGATTCACTGCACAGACAGCTTAGAGGACAAAAGGTGCGGTTCTAAGACTGCCGAAGCTCGCCACAGATGATACGGTTGCTGGCACGGCGGGCGGAAGGGCCCCTGACCCCCCCCCCCCTGTTTAAGGTCCACTCCGGCACGACTACCACTTCAGATACTTTACACAGGCTGGCGGATCAGCCTCCCAGGGCGGAGATTAAGTGAACCCTGGGTTCGGGATCCCGTTCAACCTGCGGGCGGCCAGCGGTCAGCCGTTTTATCAGGTCTCCCTGACCGCCGAACCAGCACGCCGCGTCTACGCCGAGCATGAGAGCAACAAGCACCGTCGGTCTTCCGCTGTCCGCGCAGCGAATCCTCAAAGAGCTCTGGCAACCTTACTCACTGCCAGGAACACAACACTACTCAATGTTAGTGTTATTATGGCCGCGGTTTTCTGTAAGGTAAAGGTACTTCCCCAGTTCAGGCCGCTCATTCGAGCAAGTACTCGCTATGCCCTGCTTTAGTTTTTCGGGTGGCTTATTCAAGCGAGTACTTGCAGTGCCCTACCTTTCTTAAATCCTCCTTATAACAACTGCATCAATAGCGGACTAATCCCGGAGTCTCAGTGGGAGTTTCAAAAATTTGTTGTCACAGTGGCTCTCTGCACAATGATGCTTCAGATCAACTGGTAAAGAGAGGATCAAGCACAAAAGTAAATAATGAGACCTGAACCAACGGTTATGGCGTTCCTTCTGAGCCGCGTTGCAATTTAATAGTACTCATTTTAGCACCAACTACCCGCTCCGTCTAAGCACATCTGATAATCTCATCGACGCTATTATTGTTTAAACGTTTCGCGTCACTTTTTGACAGTTTTATTTTGATTTTTTTGTAGATTATAACAAAGATATATAGTTCATAATGCGAAAATAAAGTTTTCGTTAAAAAAACCACCGTTATAATTATTTTTCTCAAAGGATTCACTTTGACATTTGACAGCTGTCAAAAAGTAGCGCAAAATACCCACATCCCGACATGGGTTTTTGGTAGCAACTTTCATAGCAAAATCGCTTCGACGAAACGATAAAAGTCAACATTAGATTTTGCTTTCAAAAGCATAAAACGCAAACCGCTAACAATTTCTGCTAAAAAGTAGTCAGATGGAACACCCCAAGTGCGCAAGCCCTTTAGCCAACCTTAAACGTGGTTACAAGACAGAATCTCAGAATTGCACAAAAAATAATTGGCAGAACAATAGGACTGCAGACAAGATAATTTCTATGTTTTGAGACATCCTGTATCTATATCACCATACCTTTATTTAAAAATTGAAGCTAATTACGCACAAAAAATAACAAACTATAATAAAACTAACTTAAAAACAATCAAATAAACCTGGTCCGCGTGGCATTGTGGCAAGAATGCAGGCTGCGTTTCCTCTTTGGACGGCTAAGCTAATCCTTTGAGCAAAATAGCAGCCTGCATTCCTGTCACCGCTGATTCCGATTAGTCGAGGTAGTGTTGACTTTAAGAAAGTTTTAGCACTTGAACCCCATGGTCCCAGAGTCTCAACTGCAAACGACACAAACTCATAGTTTCCTAGTAATGAGTTATGTATCCGCCGTTTGCGAGATTCTGCAACTTGGGCTGCCCCTCCAGCTTTAAGTTTGGTCCTAGGGAGGTGAGACGGAGCCAGGGTATCGACGCAAGTTGCGTCCCATATTAAGGCCCGCCCCTTCTCCCGGGGAATCAACGATAAACCGTCCGGTCTTTTTCCGTCATCTCAATTTATGCCATGAGGTTCTAAAATAGAAGGTATATTGATGGTGGAAAGAAACCTCTTGATTATATCGTTAATTGAACTATGCCTGGAGAGTCTACCTGCGCTTTTGATACAGTACAGTCCATGAAGTCCATGGCCATCAACGTTTTCACCACACGGACATATGTGTGGATGGCAAATTGTGGCCTCTATTCGTAAACCAACAGCAATTCGAAAACTCTCGTTATCTAATAAAGTTCCCAGATTTGAAGAAGGAATACAATGAAGCCAATGACCAGATTCCTTTTCAGAAACTGCTTAAAGGCGCGCTTTATCGCGATCATTCGTTAAATTTTGAACCGAATTATTAAAAGTCATCTGAATCAGCGGAATATCCCAAAGTTTTTGCGTTTTCTTTTCCATTGGAATATCCCGACTAGAACAGAGACTTTTCCAGGCTTCCAAAGCTTCGGCAGTGCCTACAATCTCAGTTTTCAAGTCTGCCATGATTGATTGGCAAAGATTGTCAACACTGTGTACGGAAGACAGAAAAGCTGGAAGAGCAATACTCGAAATTTTACGGATGCCTAAGCCTCCAAAATTTACAGGATTTGTAGCTTGATCTCATGAATTTTCACTTAAAGATAAATTTAGTATTTTTTCCACTGCTGACTTAAGGCTAGCCTTATATCCATAACCTTAAGAAAATCTGAAAAAATCCTTACGGGGCTACAACGGAGAAGGTAAGTTAATTTTGGAACGAAAAGGCAGTGTTTTAAAATCGTAAATGCGATATGAGAATTTAGAGTTGCAAGTTTGACAGAATGTTTCTCAAAATCTTTTAGTTTTGTATCTAAAATTGGTTTTATAGCATCTTGAAATAACGGAGCCCCTAGCAGTGAAAGTTTGTCTTTGTTTCTAACGGATATATTAGGAGCAATTACTGAAATTTTTTGAATAGCAGATGAAGATGTCTGAATTTCGGGTATATAAATTTCACTTTTTTCAAAATTGAGCTCTAAACCAATGGCTTTAAACTTTTGAATTAAAATATACAAATCGTCAAAACTGTATCAAGCTTTCCCGCTAAGGTTCCATCGTCAAGAAACCAAACATTTAGTTTCGAATTTAAAGATGAAATAATTGGGTGAATGGCTAAACTAAATAAAGCTGGGCCTAAAGGGTCACCCTGCTGAACTCCATTTTCTAAGGATATTAATATGTTATCATAAATTAAATTTTAAGGGGAGCTATAGCTTTGCCAGACATATGGATAAATTTCAGGATTGTGTTTAAGGACTTCGTTCAGCAAGGTTACCCTGTCTATTGAATTCAATGCATTCCTGACATCGACTTTTAGCAGTAAATCCATTTCGTTTAATTGTACAAAAGTGCGAACTAAATGAACTGCTGCTTCGCATCGGCATTTGCTGCCAAACCCTAGTTGCTTTGGTTGAAATTTGGATCTTAAGGTGGAAACAATGTGCTTGCAAGCGAGTTTAGATGTTAAACGTCGAAAAGTACAACCAATCGCTATCGGTCGAATGCCTCCATCTTTTTTATTTAAGGCGCAAAGTCTCGCACCGTACAGTAATTTAGTAAAAGATGGATTCACTTTACCTGATAGCATAAAATTGCATAATTTTGTAACGTGTAGTAATCAAAGAGTATTATAATTATACCAAAAGGAAGTAGTAATTTTGTAATGACAGGATGCTTATCGCGTAGGCCTTTTAGCGTATTATCATTGAAAGGAGCGAGGCAATCATCAGAAAATAGCATACATGTTGCGTTTCTTAAATCATCGTCCATTACTTTGGATTCAACATTTTTTTCCAATCTGGTTTATGTGTTTTTGTTGGTTTATTAGAAATAAGGTTTGAAAGTGACACATTTTTCTGAGAATTTTGTTTTAAAGTAGTAATTAAAGATTGGCCGCTCTCTTTATTTGCATGAAGATGCCTATATGCAAATGTAAAAAGATTTTACCAACTTACTAGTGAATTATCTATTATCTAGAATACATTTATTAATCGTAACAGAAAGAGATTTTGCAGTGTGAACCCTCGCTCCTCTAGGAATCCTTTTGATAATTGGCAAACATCTTCTTAAATCAGACAAGGTTTTTTCGAAACATGCATCGATGTTGTTTTGAGAAGGAGGAAAGTTACAATCAGATGAATTAGTAATGGGAGGAGGCAACGAAAGTGAAATGGTATTTTTGTGACAACGAGATGTGTGTATTTTCAGGCCCTTTTCGGTATTAAATGATTTATTTGTAATACAAATGTGACAGCGAAAAACATTTTGTTGAGATAGAATCGGGGCAACCGTTGCCATTCACAAATTAAAATGTTAACTTAAAAAATAAGTGTAAATGTACTTACCTAAAAAGTTAACTTTAAATATAATAAATTCCTTAAATAAATATAAATAATAATGCAAATATGGGAAATTTTAAAAGATCAAAGTCATTCGGAATGTCATAACAAATTATCTTCTTGGCGTCTTCAAAAGTCGACCACTGCGCAGCTGCAGCAGGAAAAATAGCTTCTGTTGCCTGGTTACCAAAACGTGTCCTCGGCGAAAAATGATGCTCACAATATGATGATGAGCTGGTAATGGAATTAGCGTTGCGCACTGCACATTACATAAAATCTAATAATTGTTCACGTATAGGCAGATGTGAAAATTACTTTTAAACTTCGTTTGGGGTTCAATTCACGTTAATACATTAAATTTAATATAAATATGACAGTTTTTTTTTCCTGTATCTAGTATACAGCAGTTAAAAAATAATTCAAACTTCAAAATAAACTTTTTAAATTCGAATGAAGAAAAGAAACCGTTTCCAGCTTACCGAGAATAAAGTTAGCTAGTTAGCCTTAATTTGCCTACAGTTGGTAGCTAGCTACAAAGGAAATTAAAGTACTAAATAGGCAAATATGTATTATATATAGTTTCTGAATGAGTTTTGTTTGACTTCATCAACGACTTATTCCGACAAGAGATGGCAAATCAACAATGATATAGGAAAAGTTGATAGAGCTTGGCCGGAAATAAATTAACTTTATGCTCTGGGGTATAAAGGTATAAAGGCTTTTGTTTTAGAAATAAAAGAATTCTTTTCTTATCTAACTCGTCTACGTACCTAGTTTTTTATTACAGACGGATGATGTGGTGAAATTTTTATACAATGCAGTCTCGCTATATATATTTAATTTTAGTCTTTTCAGTTTTAAAAAATAACTAACGAAACATTTGAAATCCAATTCTCAGTACTACCAACTAATCCATTGCTTATTAAGGGTGATAAGGAGAGAAGAAAAATTCTATCATGAGGCTATCTAGAATTAAGGCCGAAGGCTTTCGAATTTGTAATTTCCATACCGCCCGTGTTACACAGAATTACACACAATGTTTTTCAACAGAGTTGTGAGTTAGTAAAAAAAACTATAAGGTGAATAAATAAATTAACTCATCAAAACACAATTGAAATGGCGAAAAAAGAAGTTGAGAAAACAACGCCACCGCCAGATATCGATATCTAGACAATTTGTGGATAAAAAGTTTTGGCTGAAGTTTAAACTTGTAATTGCTCGATATAATACGTGAGCGGTCTTTATTTTGAATAGACAGCTTTTATACATACTTGATAGAATAGGCGCGTTATAATTACCGCCCGTGAGTTCTATGGCACGTTCACTTTGCTTTGAGGAAAGTAAAATTTACAAAGAAAAGCCCGTGGGAGTAATTAAAGCCTTAGCACTCACTTTGCCTGCACGTACTGACACTGTTTACGAGTAAGTATGATAAAATAGTAGATTGTATCACAAGGGAACTAAATAATATTTTTACGGCGAGGGCGCTTTTTTGAATCCAGAATATAGCGACGGAATCTAGAGCAGAATCCCGAGCTTAGCAAGGTATGCTTAAGTGGAATCCTGAGTGTAGTGATGAATTCTACACCCAAGCTAAAAATATTTTGTGATCGAGTGATACACTATACTTTTCATCCCTCTCTTCCCGCAAGGGAATTAAGTGGATTTTCGAACCCACAGCATATCCTTCTTGACGCGAAATTTTAGAAGCTGTGGTGAAGGTAGCAAAGACTCATCTTTGCCGCGTTGTCGGCAAGATTGTTCTCACCTCCGAGGAGCTTTATACAGTCTTCTGTAAAACTGAGGCGGTGCTTAACTCGAGGCCCTCTGTCCGATTTCTCCGGACCCGAATGATTTAAAGGTGTCGACTCCTGGTCATTTTTTGGTAGGTGGGCCCTTGACAGCCTTACCCAAGTATCCCTTATTAGACACTCTACTTAACCCCTTGGCACGGTTTGAACTGCTGCAGCAGATGCCTCAGAGCTTTTGGAAAAGGTTTTCTCTCGAGTATCTTCATCTCTTGCAGTAACGAGTACGTTGGTCGGATAATAGTGAACCCCGAAAGTGGGTGATCTTGTCTCGATCAAGGAGATTATGCCGCTTCTTCTCTGGAGGCGTGGTCGCATCCCTCTACTCTTCCCTGGCTCGGATGGCGTTCCTCGCGTTGCTGAAGTTCTAGTAGGTGACTCGATTCTTACGAGAGCTGTTGCTACTCTGTCGCGATTGTAGGTATACAGTGTTTCAGTCAGACAGCCTGGAGTGGGGGATTGTTTTGTTCACGCACGGAGCGTGAATCGGACCGCACCCTAGAAGCATTGTACACTGTGGTCTGAAATTTAACCTTAAAGTTAGTCTGAAAAATAACCTTAAGAAATAAATGTTGTGTTTTTTGCATATTTGAAATTAAGACGCTTATTTATTAATTATTGCGTACTTGCACTAGTAAAAATAACAAGTTTTTGTGTTATATGAAAGTGACAATGTTACAAATTTTTGGACCAAGGAAAGTATACATAGGTTTATTTCTACTTTTAATTCAACGTTTTATGGCTTGTCTATGAGTTTTAATGTGCCCTCGAATTAATTACATAAGTTGTAATTTAGGGCTCCGTTAGGTCCCTTTAGAGTACATTAGGACAGGCAGACGTCAGCCATATAGGTACAATCATAGTAGGTACCAACCTGAGGTGAGTAATCGCCTTGCAGTTTTTAATTTGGGTTTAACTTTACCTGTCATCTAAGACTGAAGTACTTATTATGACAATTTCGATTGGCTTAAATTCAATGGGGTTGCGTCGTTTCATCACACACAGGTCCTGTAGCCACCTTCCAGCTTCATTTTAGAATAAATTAAAAAAAATGTGTACAAAAGTTTGTAAGCTCAAATTGTGACATACAAAAATTACCAAGTCGAGACAGTTGAAATTAAACAAACCAAACATTAGCGGCGCCAGCGTGTGTCGAATTTTCCTAGGGAGCTTTTATTTCTTAAATAAAGTTCCAAATTGTACAGTAGTATTTATTTTAAATTTAAAATGTTTAAATTTTTGTAATAGGTAAGTAAGTACTTAATTACATACTTTCATATCGATCGATCAGTGAGTGCTAGATTTTTTTTATCTCTTAGTTATATTAGTAGTAAACAGTAATAAAGAAAAGCTTAGAAAAATGAGCCACTAGGTTGACCCATCAAACGACTGTCCACACCCAATGTAGCTGAGCTCCTCATATCGTTTTCGATAGATAAGACGAATGTTACTTACGGAAACCTAAAAGTGGAAATCATATCTTTGGTCTTATCAAGGAAAAAAACATTAAGAAAGGAAAGTGTGCTCGTGTAATTCCTATAACTAGTACGCTCAGCTTAGGTAACTCCAGGACACACCACGCAGTAACTTATATGTAAAACTTCTTCACGTAGATATAACCACTCAATAAATATATATGAAACAAGCCTATGATCCCCAAAAGGACGTATAAATAGGGTAAATACACAAATTTCATTTTGTGTAAATACCGGTTTACCCTTTCCGTATATTTCCCTTGGGATCGCTCTAAGCAGAGAACAGCCAGCGTGGATTGTCGCGGCTTATCAACACTTCTCTACATCGTCTCTGAAACGTTTGGTGTATTGTTTCTTGTATCTCTGTGGAGTAAAACTACTTCTGTAAGAATATTCTTCTGATATTTTATTTCTAAGATTTTATTACAAATTTGACAAAAACAGTACCTAACTACTTGTGTGTGTTCAATAATTTACGAAAAGATTGAACGTAATCTACGTGAAATTATCGTTCACCTCACAAACAAATTTCAAGCACGCAAATTAACTTGTGTTTAGTGTTTCGTACCAGAATACTAAAAATCGGTCAAGTGTGAGTCGGACTCACGCACCGAGGGTTCCGTACCCCCATTCGCGTATTTTACAAACACAAACAACAAAAAATGTGCTACTGAAAATGTGTTACCCATCAAACGACGGAATTTTCTCTTAATAATCATTAGATGGTGCTGAAACGGTAATTTTAAATGGCACTGTTTCAGACCCGTCTCACACTTGGCCGGTTTTTATTATTATTTGTTATACTTCAGAGCGCACACTATAATCACGGCAAGTTTCAAGCATGAATGTATTACTGCTTTTACGATAGAGCCAAAATAATGAAAATGTGTTTCTTGTATCCGCCGTTATAACACATTTTCTATGAAAATTTTAGGCTTCTACCTATTTCGCTCTAAAAGATAGAGCCCTTTAATAATCGGCCAGACAGACAGACAGACAGGGTAGGGTAGGTAGTAATAGGGCTCCGTTGGCATCCTTTGGGTACGGAGCCCTAAAAAGAAGACTTTGGTTAGACTTCAGTGTCTGCCTTGTAAGTCATAGCTGTTTCTTGCAAAACCACAAATGCTATCTTGTTTCATGTTAAATACAATAACTTGATAGATAGTCGTGCAAATACTGGTCCATTTGTTAAAAACTTTAGAATAATCGAAGCAAGTATGTTATTATTTTATGACAGTTTCATAAACTTACTTACTTCTTATATATTCTGTAAATGGGAGGAATTCAAAAATCAATTATAAGCAATCTAGAGTCAGATCATTGTGGACAGTTAGTGGTTTTAGAAAGAAAGAATAGTATTACTAAAAAGGAAATTAAATTTATACCAATAACAACTAAACGGGTTGAATCATTTAAATCTAACTTAATGCATAAACTTCCAGATTTGCTTTATAATGGCGACCCAAATGATATGTACAATACTGTTCTTGACACTATTACTACAGAGTATAATAAAATATTTACTTCAAAAAAGAAACTTATTTCCAGTCGCTTTAGTTTTAGTGAATGGGCAACCCCAGGTATTCATAAAAGTAGGCGTAAACTGTATGAATTATATAAAGAAAAAACATATAATAATAGCCAAATATTTAGGGAATATTTAAAAAAATACTCAAAAACCTTTAAAAAGGTCTGTCTTGTTGCAAAAGCAATTCACCTCAGACATAAAGTAAAAAATTCAACAAATAAAATAGAAACTACATGGAACAAAATAAATAATGAAACTGGTAAAGCTAGGAACTCTTGTCAGGACTTTGAGTTGATTGTAGATGATGCTAGTTTTAAAACAAATTCTGAGGTAGCAGTTGCCTTTGAACAGTTTTTTAAGAATATTCCATTCAAAACAACTGAACATCTAAACTCAAGTCCAATCTTAGCAGAAAAATTATTAAAAACTAGTGTTCCTGAATGTAACGTTACCTTTGTATTTAAAAACATTAGTCCTACGGATATCATTAATACATTTAAAACATTAGAAATTAAAAGCACCACAGACCTTTGGGGACTTTCTGTAAAAACTATAAATTCAATTATTCATGTTATAGCACAACCCTTAGCCATTATATTTAATAGTTGTGTTGATAGTGGTGTGTTTCCTGATGAGATGAAACTTAGCAAAGTTATACCTCTTTTTAAATCAGGTAGTTCAACAGATCCTAATAATTTTCGGCCTATTTCAATACTACCTATACTCAGTAAAGTTTTTGAAAAAATCATACTTTGTCAAATGTTAAGCCATTTCTGTATTAATGAGCTACTTAGTAGTAAACAGTTTGGCTTTATGAAAGGCCGTTCCACAACCGATGCAGGAGTGGCACTATTAAAAAATATATATAACGCCTGGGAGGATTCGCATGACGCCCTTGGAGTCTTTTGTGATTTATCTAAGGCATTTGACTGTGTTCAACATGATAATCTCATCAGGAAGCTACATCACTATGGTATTAGAGACAAAGCTCTCGACCTTTTGACATCCTATATGAGTAGGAGAGTAC
This sequence comes from Apoda limacodes, assembly GCA_946406115.1. Lineage (NCBI taxonomy): Eukaryota > Metazoa > Arthropoda > Insecta > Lepidoptera > Limacodidae > Apoda > Apoda limacodes. Next base: position 18,090,430 of record OX291542.1, read on the forward strand.
AGAAAATAGATGTCAACGGTGAAAGATCTCCGAGATCAGCAGTCACTATGGGAGTCCCTCAGGGCTCAATTTTAGGTCCTTTTCTATTTCTTATTTATATTAATGATCTCCCATATAATGTAAAAAACCATGACATTGTCTTATTTGCTGATGACACCTCTTTGCTTTTTAAAGTAAAGAGACGACAGACATATTATAATGAATTAAGTAATGCCCTTACTAAAATTGTAAATTGGTTTAACGCTAATAATTTGTTACTTAATGAAAAAAAAACCAAATGTGTTAAATTTACATTACCAAATGTTAGTCAGAGACAGACATGTATTAATATTAATGGCGAGCAATTAGAACTTGTTAATTCAACAGTCTTTCTTGGCATAACGCTGGACTCCAAACTTCAATGGGGTCCTCATATTCATAACCTAGCCAAAAAACTTAGCTCTGCTGTGTATGCGATCAAGAAAATAAGACAATTGACCGATGTCGACACTGCAAAAATAGTATATTTTAGCTATTTCCATAGTTTAATGACATATGGTATCCTATTGTGGGGTAGCGCTGCTGATGTAAATACAATATTTTTGTTACAAAAAAAGGCAATTCGTGCTATTTATAAATTAAGATCTAGGATATCTCTGAGGGATAGGTTTAGGGAAGTAAAAATTTTAACTTTAGTGTCGCAGTACATATATGAAAATCTTTTAAATGTACATAAAAATATCAATAGTTTCAGCAAGAAAAGTGACGTTCACAAAGTTAATACTAGAAGTAAAAATAAGCTGTTGGTGCATGATACACGTCTACACAAAATAAGTAACTCTTTTATGGGGCAATGTATACACTTTTACAACAAAGTTCCCAATAAAATTCAAAATCTCTCAATAAGTAAATTTAAATCTTTTATCAAGCAGGTACTTTGTAAAAAGGCCTACTACAATATTTCAGACTATGTAAATGATAAAAATCCTTGGGACTGATGATGCTCAATTACAGGATGCATAGGTAAACCAAATTAAAATGGAAATAACATAAAATTGTACGTCTAAAAATTTTTTATTTAAAACATTAATTGTATTTTAATTTATTTGTATTATTGATAGTGTTTTTAAAAGAGTAACTATCGAGTTTCTTGCCGGATTCTTCTCGGTAGAAATCAACAACATTGTGAACCGGCGGGAAGGTGGGAGGGTTCAAAAAATAATATTTTATAACTTTGACGATTCAAAAGTGATTGTAAAATCCTTATTTGAATAAACCATTTTGACTTTGACTTTGACTTTAAAGTATCAAGAATATTAATTGAAAAAGTAATAAAATTTGATAGTTCTCAGCCTTAGTAAAAATAAAAATATAAAAATAAATATATTTCGAATAAAGTGAAACCACAGCTTTTTTTCTTTCAAAATGTCAATATTTTTCTAGCAGGTGCAATTTATCTTTACGTATGCCAATAAGCGTTCACAGGATAGTGGTTTTTACGAGAAAATAAAAGTCAGTAAGTGAACATAAAATAAAATAGCAGCAATAAGTAAAGACATCAACAAAACATAACCTGATTAAGTTAAAATGGTTATAATCCTTCAGGAGGTGTGGGAATGCGACCTTCCAGCTAAACGAAGGGGATTTAAAGACATCTATTCACATACTTGCGAGCTATCCTTCTGGGAGTCGTGCTTTCTGGTCGCTTGCCAAAGCTGCCGAAGGGAACTTCTGCCAGTCGTCGTTACCACCACTGCGAAAGACCGATGGTGACTTGGCCCATAGTGCTAAAGAGAAAGCCGATCTACTGGGCAGTCTCTTTGCCTCGAACTCGAATATGAACGATGAAGGCGCTGTACCACCTACTATACCGTGGTGCGGTAAGTCCATGCCGGAAATCTCCATAACGCAGCGGGAGGTCAGGCGGGCGTTGCTTTCTCTAGACGTTCATAAGTCGAGTGGGCCAGACGGTATACCAGCAGTGGTGCTTAAGCAGTGTGCTCCTGAGTTATGTCCTGTACTCACGCGCCTCTTCGCGCTTTCCTACCACACTAGGCAATTTCCGTCTACATGGAAGACTGCGAATGTGCACCCGGTGCCCAAAAAGGGCGATAGATCAGATCCATCGAATTACAGGCCTATCGCTATTACCCCTCTCCTCTCTAAGGTGATGGAGCGTGTGATCAACACACAGCTTCTAAGATACCTAGAAGTACACGATCTGGTCAGTGACCGTCAATATGGCTTTCGCCACGGGCGCTCGACTGGTGACCTTCTAGTGTATCTCACACACCGATGGGCACTAGCCATTGAGAGTCAGGGGGAGGCATTGGCATGTAGCCTGGACATAGCGAAGGCGTTCGATCGGGTCTGGCACTGCGATCTTCTATCGAAGTTGCCATCTTACGGAGTGCCCGAGGGTTTGTGCAAATGGGTGGCTAGCTTTTTGTCCGGCAGACGCATACGAACTGTAGTTGACGGTAGTTGCTCTGATAGCATGGACATTAATGCTGGTGTCCCGCAAGGCCCTGTGCTGTCTCCTACGCTGTTTCTACTGCATATCAATGACATGTTGGACATCAACAACATACATTGCTATGCAGATGACAGTACTGGAGACACTTTTTACACGGGTCGTGCAAACATCCCTCGTTCCGTTGTGGAGGAAAACCGCGGAGAACTTGTGTCTCAAATCGAGACCACACTGTCCCAGGTCTCTGACTGGGGACGGGTAAACTTGGTCCGATTCAACCCTACAAAGACACAAGTGTGCGCGTTCACCGCTAAGAAAACTCCATTCACTGTGGTCCCACAATTCCAGAACACTCCCCTCTCCATCTCCAAGAGCATTGGGATCCTTGGTGTCGACATCTCCAGCGATGTTCAGTTCCGAGATCATTTACAAGATAAGGTAAAGCTGGCGTCCAAAAAACTTGGTGTACTCAACAGAGCGAAGCAGTACTTCACGTCGGGGCAAAGGTTGCTACTTTACAAGTCGCAAGTCCGGCCCCATATGGAGTACTGCTGCCATCTCTGGGCGGGTGCACCCGGATACCAGCTTGACCCTTTTGACTCGGTTCAACGACGGGCTGTGAGAATTGTCGACGATCCCAAACTCACTTGCGGTATCGAGCCCTTAAGTCTGAGGAGAGACTTTGCCTCCCTGTGTGTGTTCTACCGCTTGTACAATGGATTGTGTTCTGAGGAATTGTTCGAAATGATGCCCACGGCTACTTTCTACCATCGCACCGCTCGCCATCGGCAGGGAATTCATTCTCACACTTTAATACCTAAATGGTCGCGTACAGTGCGGTTTCAGAGAAACTTCCTCCCGCGAACGCTTAAGTTGTGGAATGAGCTCCCTGCCAAGGTTTTCTGCAAGGACTACAGTATGGAGTTCTTCAAGAAAGAAGTTATTAGATTTCTGAAGGGTCGGCAACGCGCAAGTGATACCCCTGGTGTTGCAAGCGTCCATAGGCTACGGTGACCGCTTACCATCAGGCGGGCCGTAAGCTTGTTTGCCACCTTAGTGGTATAAAAAAAAAAAAAAAAAAAAAAATGTTAGGTGCGTTATATTACTATTTTCTTAAGTGAGGTTTCATGAACAGTAAAAAGGAATTGGATACCTAGTGTTTTGTTTTAGCAGTTCATAATAGACCCCATTGATATAAACTATTGACTTGCATTTTGTCTACAGAAATATTTTAAAATGAGATAAGTATACATTTTACATTCAGATTCGATTTAATGAAATAGACAAAGATTGTTATATATTACCGAGACAGTCTCTTTATTCGTTCTATATATTGATATTTAGAATAGCATAGCAAATTGTTATAGAAACATGATTTTAAAAGTTAGTATGTATGTGTAACCTGCCGCTGGATACATACCTACATCAAAACGTGCGGTAGAAAGCACGCTTTTTCACAATTTACTTAAGTCCTGCGTGGCAATACTGCGTCTAATGCAGTGGATTTGGACTAGGAGTTATACGGCCCCCTGTATGAGCACAGACCTCATCTTGAAGAATAATTATTGGGTACGTTGGATTTCGACTTACGTCAAACTACCTTCGTTAAATTTCGGCTCGAAATATTGCATAAAGCGTCCAAAGGCTGTGCTGACCGCTTACTATTAGGCGGACCGCAAGCTTGTTCGCCACCTTAGTAGTATAAAAATTTATTAAAGTTCTGAAATGAGTTTTGGTGGTTACTTTATGAACGACTTTCATAAAAACATGTTGCCAGGTAATGGCAAATCTACAGTCATATGGCAAAAGTTGACCCAAAATAAATTAACTACTATACTCTGAGGAATAGAAGCTATTGTTTTAAAAATCAAAATATAATGCTCTACTTCCCTAACTTCGACGTATTAAATGTAAAAAACATTAGATTTTTTTAATAATTAAAAATACATTTAAAATATTTTGACACATATTTAACACAGCTGACTAGGTAGGTTTTCTGATAAAACCAGTGTTGCTAACTAGTTTTATTTATTTCACTACGAGTATTCACTGAAATCAGACCAAGTTTAATACTTATGCGAACTATACTGTAGAGTAGAACTATAAAAAAAAACAGATTGGTCAAAGTTTCTCTAACGACAGTTGATTATAGTAACACTGAACAGGTTTCGTTTTCGCCATGTAGCTATGGAACCCTAAAAATCTAAAAGCACTTATATTAAGTTGAAATTAGATAAATAAAAATCTTGTGTATAATAGGGTCGTCCTAACAAAATAAGCATGACGTCTTTGCGGTACTAAATAAATACTTGTAAAGGAAAAAAAGGTAAAAACATCAGTGTCTGTGTAGAAAAAGAAAATATAAATATTTTCTTGTGAAATCTCTCAAAAGGCAAACGTCTCCAGTTCAAGCTTGCGAGCTCTCAGCCACAGCCACTTGGTTTGTCAGAGTCGAGTGTGGTTTTGAGAAAGAGTCTTCAATTACGAGATTTCTGGTTTCCAAGAATACCAACGTATTATTTAGAAGCAAGAAAATGTTTTTTTTTTTTGTTTAAATCAGATTATAAAATAAATAGTTAATGAGATCAATTGTGTAATACTAAAGGAAATATTTTAATTAAAGATATTATGCTGCTTAAAAAGGTCAAAAGGAATTTTTGCTTTCGTTTTCATTACACATTTACATGAAATTAAATAGGGATTTTTTATTATTCTTTGGTCAAGATCAAATAAGAATTATTATAGTTACATTGAGTCCGTACGTAACGCCCTGCGGTTTGTAATATCTTCATAACATTAACTATTTCGAAAAGCAAATAAAAAAGGGGTCCGTAGAAACTTGTAACTAAATAATTCGTCCAACACGCAAATCAGGTCTCGAAGAATTTTGGTCGTTTTTTTCAAGTATCTCTGTTTTAAATTGGGCAAACTTCAAAGAATCTCGAAAAAAAAACAAGAAAAATAAATGGACAAACTTAACTCTGAATTTGAAAAAAGATCTCCCATTAATTGATATACTTTACGTAAATTCTGTAAATGTAAGTTTGTCATAGATAAAAATATTTCGTATACCTTGCTTGTTGCCAAATTTGGGAGAAGTACCCTAGCTATAGGTTTTAATTATTTGGGGGTGTCAAATATGCAGATGCCGTCAAATAACGTCACGTTTTTATACACCAAAGGGGTTAACTAGTGGCTGGTTACACACCCATATAACAACTATAGTCCTACGGGTAGTGACCCTATCGACACAACACAGCTTCTAATAGCAGTGTATCTGGTCTAAGGTGGCTTTATATATGTCCCATAGGTCATATACCAGCTTTATAGTAATAAGCGGTAAAATGAAAGACTAGGAAATACTGGTTGTTTTTTTTTTCCTTAGCGTTACTGAGAAATAAGATATTGACAAACAGACAGACAGATGATATGATATAATATAAAAACAAATAACAATATTCTGCTTTTTCTCTTACTTTTGCTTCAAGAACTTGCTACTAGCCAAATTCATGATTCCCGCTTGGAGTACGTTTATGCATAAAAAAGTACATTACCTACTTTCGAGGCTCTGAAAGAGTTTGAAGGCTAAGCCGGGGATATGGTTATCAATAATACGAATCCAACAAGTTCTCGCGACCTAGCTATAGAGCCCTACTTCAAAACAAAAAAATCACGTACAATAGAATATTTGCAAATCGCAAAACAGATATTAGAGTGTTAAATAGATTGTTAACCAAGGGACTAAAATTACCTATTACAAACGAGATTCTTAACGAGATGCTTAGACCGAGCGAGAGTGAGGCTTTAGACCCGAGGTAAACGCACTGCTATTTACTTCGAGTACCAGAAAATAAATTAATATGTAAAAATTAAAAACCGGCACATTTTAAGAAAATTTTCAAAATTCAACTTGATTCGTGTTGTTTGTATTTGTAAATTATTAAGATCTTTCTATTCACTTGGCGAATAAATGAAGGTGAATTTGAAAAAAAATATTTAAGGTCACGGTTATCTGTACCTTAATTTATATTACAGTAAAAATTAAATTTCGCGGATATAGCAATTATTTTTTCATCTCAATGGCTCGGAAAGGCTCACTTCGTCTAAAATGCCATTCGCTTTTACTATTTTATACAATAGTGATCCGTTAGTAACACTTTAATTTAATTTTTGATGCTGTTGCATTAAAGATATTTTTTTGTTTAATGTTTAAATAAAACAAGAATAAATAAGTTTTAGGTATAATTTTTTTTCTCAGAATTTTAAAATTGGCATGATTCAAATTCGGAACGCACTTTAAAAAAAAGACAAAAGAAAGAAAAACAAAAGAAACATTTATTTGGAATTACGCGGTAGGGAGGTACATCATTTTGGTTGTTTTTTAAAATGAACTATGAAATTTAAATGAACATCGCTGGAAATGTCAACACCAAGGATCCCAATGCTCTTGGAGATGGTGGGGGGGGGGGGGTTCTGGAATTGAGGAATCTCAGGTTAATGAGGTTTTCTTAGCAGTGTACGCGCAGACTTGTGTCTTCTTAGGGCTGAATTGGACCAAGTTTTTCCGTCCCCAGTCAGAGAACTTGGACAGAGTGGTCTCGATTTGAGACACAAGTTCTCCGCGCTTTTCCCTCACAACAGAACGAGGGATGTTTGCACGACACGTAATAAGCGTCTCTTGTACTGTCATCTGCATTGCAATGTATGTTGTTGATGAACAACATGTCATTAATATGCAGTAGAAACAGCGTAGGAGACAGCACAGAGCCACGCGGATACCAGCATTACTATCCGTGCTATTAGAGCAACTACTATCAACTACAGCTTGTATGCGTCTGCCTAGCAAAAAGATTTTTCTACTACTATTTCTGCTTCAGTATAAAATGTAATTACAAGTATCATACAAAATTCGTTACCCAAGTAATCCTTGAAAAAAACTGTACAGAATCACACCACCATGTCGGGTACTCACACTCCACCGTGACATTCTCTGCACGTTGCTTCTGCCGCTAACTCAGGCCAGTGTCTCGATTCAAAGGGACACACAGTCAACCATTCTATGGACCCAACTCACTGTGGCCATACGCAACCACTATGTCAGCACTCACCAGTGACCATAGACCCACTGCAGACACACAGACCAGCTACTTACCAGTCCCTACCCACCGCAGACTGCTAATATTTAGCATGCACTAAACGCCCTCCCGACTCACTGTGGACGGCGCCTTAAATTTGGCATCTCAAAATCGTCGGCAAGCATCACTGCAAGAAGTATCGACCCTCGGTGTAGAAAGGGAGTGATGCAGCGGATCATATCGTACCGCTACAAACAAGGCTAACGTCACGCATCCTACGTCACGCTACCAAAGTTTCGTTGGCAGTTTAGCATATATAGAAACCGAAGCGCAAATTAAGTGGACCACGGCGGTCCCCAAACATAACGCCTCTTCTGGCAGGATATCTCCTCTTTGCCGCTGCTCCACAATGTATATCTTACTGATTTATTTACATTTCGTCCCCAAGGACCTGTAAAGTAAAATCTCTTTCTTCGATTTCCAATTTATAACTAACATTATTCATATTAAAACTGAATGTTGACTTATTCAAAATTTACCTTTCTCTCTTATATTGATAACAAATGTTTTCTTCGAGAGAGTTACAATTTTCTTTAATATTTTGTATGACTTATCCTTAGGATAGTATACTTTTTAGTGGGTTCAAATTATATTTTTTGTAAATTACACCAATAGGCATCCGATATCTTTATTTAGTTCACCACCGTTGGAATCTTATACCAAATTTGTTACATGATCATTTATTATTTCAAGCGCGTTAAGATCATATTTGTTAGCATATTCCGAATTAAAACCTGAACATTCTACAGTAAAGTTGGTGCTAAAATAACTTGGTGTATCAACTTCTATTAGTACTTCTCCTTAGGAAATAGTTGGTATTACAGTTATGAATACAACAAATAGTTTTATCCATTGTGCTGCAAAACTAAAACTATTACCTATAATTTAAAACAAATATTGAAAATTAATGACCTTTACATGCTGAATGCTCAAAACTTCCTTTGCATTTAAAATGATTTAACGACTCTTGACCATCGCTTTTGACATTCGACTATAGGTTAAACTATCATTTCATACATACAGTCCGCCATCGAAGGCGCCTAGACAGAGAAACCGTGAGGCGAGACGGGGGGCGAGCGAACACCCGACTAGCCGATTTCGTCTTATATACAAATATATATATATATATATGCTAGGCGGGTGCCGTCCAATCAGTCCTATAATAACTTAAATTTAAATATAATATCTCGACGTTGTCTAAATAATCAAAAGCAATGACTGACCTTATGAATTAAATAAATATTAAATTTGTGTTGCGCGGTAAAGGATGTTAGATTAAATTTTGAACTAAAAATTTGTGGTAACAATGGCTCTTGCTATTTTTTATTGTGATTTATTTTCATTGGTCTACGCGAGTAAAGCTGCAGGCTATCGCTAGCAAACACAGAATTATATTTTTTAATTTACCAGACACTGCCAATTTCATAACTGACACAATTATATACGTTCAAAAGACGTAAGTAGGTTATCAATTTTCAAATAATTGTTTTAAGCTATTTACATATGTTTAGACGTAAGTTTAGTCAGTTTAAAAAATATGAGCAGGTAATATGGTAGTCAATTTTATTTTGGTCAATTCCAATACTTCGCAGCATATAGTTTTTGTAAGGTACCTCTATATACTTAGTTATGATGCTAAAAAGTCCAATACTTTAAAAAAAAACACGAATTATTATAATTTAATTTTGACACAAGCTGTGCCCGTTACTTCGTAGGTTTATTTGTATACAATGTCTGATGTGAAATATTTGTGGATATAAACAAAGATCTTGTTTCCTTTAATTACCCATAAGAGGGTCACGTAGATAAAAAATAAATATTTATAATATTCCAAATATATCTAACATAAATATTCTTGGACATTACACACAGCGCCATTTCGCCCCAAACTAAGCAAAGCTTGTACTAATACTATGCATACCAGACAACAGATTCAAAACATATATGTAAATACTGTTATTTTAAAATAATTTTTATCAAACAAAAACAAACAAATAAATGTTCATGAATCACATAAATGTTTGTCTTCTGCGGGAATCGAACCCACTGAGCCACGGAGCCGAGCAATAGAGACAAAGTTGAGCATGCGAAAAGCAACTGCTAGCTAATTCCATGCCCGCAATACTAGCTACTTCCCGCTTCCATTATGTTACCTGGAGAGAAGAAATAATGGAGACGGAGTTTTTTAATAGTACATTGTGTATTAAGGGTGGTCAGGAGAAAATTACTAACGATACGCTATTTAGAAGCCTAGGGCTGAAAGTTCCAAGGGCATTACTACACGAGTTTGTAATTTCCGTATCGTCCGTGTTACACACAATGATTTTCATCACATTGGCGTGTAAATAAATAAAAATAAAAGGTGTACAAATAAATAAACTCACCCAAACACAACTGAACTAGCTGGAATACAAGTAGATGATATATTTAATAAATAAAAAAATAATCGAAAGAGTATAGAAAAGATATGCTCAAGTGATCCTTAATGTGTATGAAGGGCCATATTTTGTAAATATGAGTAATGGATCGATACTGATGCAGAATAACGCTCGGCCACACGCAGCTCGGATCGTACAAGTGTACATTCAGGAGGTTGGTATCAACTTCATGGCTTGGCTGTCAAGAAGTCCTAATCTCTAAACGATCGAGCACGCCTGGGATCAGCTTGGGAGGCTAGTATTAAGCCACAAACCACTTCCAATTACCCTCAGAGCCCTAAAATAGGCCCTGATGGAAGAATAGGAAAATATTCCTCTTTATCGCCTCCGGATCCTCATCTGCAGTATGCCAAACCGACTCGAAGCCTGAGAAGGTTTTTGTCTTTTTTTAAGTCAAAAACGTTACAAGCTTATTATAAACTATAATTTCAAAGAAAGTTGATGAAATTCGCTATAAAACAATTAAACTCGGAGATTTGTAGTTTAGGAGATATTATAAATGCGAAAGTAACTCTGTCCGTATGTCTGATTGACTGTTAACACTTCAAGCGTAAACCGCTGTACTGATTGAAGATGAAATTTGGCATGGAGATATTCTGAGTCCCAGAGAAGGACATGGGCTACTTGAAAACGTCAAGTGTGCGTCAGTTTTTTTTCTGTAATTGAGGACTTGTTGTTAAAATCCTACGCCGATCACCGAATTTAGGGCGGGAGGAGCCGTTTACAAAAGCTAGTCTTTTATATTTTTACAACACAATACGACCTATAGTAGGTAAAAAGGAATTTCAATCGAGTATAGATCAATAAATATGAAATCGACTGAGCGACGACTCTTACTTGGGAAAAATTTAACAAATTTACTAACTCCTTGTTTTTAAAAGTATGTTGTGTGATAACATACTTCAAGTATAAGAGGTAAGACGTGTAACAACCTTGAAAACGAGTTTTCCTTTCTACAAAATTGATAAGCTAACCACCTTTTTTGAACGTAAGTATATGTAAAGGACTTGTTTATTTATTTATTATTCTTGAGGACTTTCTTTAATACAGTGTTTTAAGTTTACTTTGCAGTGTACTCAGTTATGAAATCTACAGTTTCTAGTAAGTTTTTAAATTAATTTATTTAGTTCTTGCCAAAGCTGACTTTTCGAATAAAAGTATCAGAAGCGTTTTCCAAAATCTATAGAGTCAATCCACTTAATTTCTTTGCGATCCGTGCGTCAAGCTTAAACCCCAAGTGATTTTTATGCGGAATAACCTTTTTTTAAAAACTTTAATAAGTAGATATGAAAGTTTTAAATTGTTCGAGTTTCATTTTATTAGTGACCCAGTAAGCTGGGAACATTGCAATCTTGAGTAAACCAGACTCGAGAAAAAAATGTATGCTGGTACTTTTACGGGTCTCGAGAGTTAAGACTTACTTGCATATATTTTTTTCTCAAATGCCAGAGTCTAGTGTACTTAAGACTGTTCGAAAGAAGCTCCAATGGGTGATGCAAAGCAGCTGAAACGTATGGAATATGAGAATTTCATTAGAGCGTTAATCCTATTATTGATTTTTTGTGGAGTTATTTCATACTATTTAATTTCTCAATATAACATCATTTACCGTCAATGAGTCCTTATGTGATTGTAAATTAGTGCGAAAAATTTTTTAGCATTAAGTTATTTACATTTGATTTTTTTGTTTTGCAGCGCAATCGATACAATATTTTCTTATTTTCATAATTTTTCAAGCTACTATGTCCTACGGAGGAGTTACAGTAGGATTTCATACAGAAGACTATTTTACACCAAATCCGTTAATTGAATATTCAGGTATGGATTCGGAATATGCTTGCAAAAATGATCTAAGCGCGCTTGGAATGACAAATAAAGCACTAAATGATCTGATAGAAGTAAACACTGGCAGAACACCGGATGAAATATATTGTAGGGATCCACTACCTATTGGTGACATTTATAAAAAACTAAAATTAATCCCTTTAAAAAAACTGTACTATCCTAAAAAAATGTCATATGAATCATTAGAAAAATTTGTTACTCTCTCGAAGATGAAGTATATTAACTACAAAAATGAAAAAGTTAAATTAAACGACGAATTTCTTCACCTAAAGGTTAACAATACAATAGAAAGCACTTGGAATAAACCAAATATTAGTTTCAATATGAGTGATATCAGTTATAAATTTGTCATAAATGGAAGATATCTATTTTATACAGCATCTTGGGGACAAAATGTAAATAAAACAGTAAGGGAAAAATTGTTCTTTAATTTTGAAGATAAAATTGAGCCGAATAAAACAGTAACGCTGACGTACAAAGCTGTACAAAATGTGATAAAAGTTAAAGTTGTCTACGCACTGACTTTGAAGGGCTATATTTTGGGATACTTTAAAAGCAGACTGTATTATCCAAATATATATGATCACTATAGGCCTGAGAACGTATTTACGCTGTTTGGAGAAACAAGGGTGCCTTTGGAAACACTTTTCGGTGAAATTATTGTAGTTACATTTTATACTAAACCAGAATTAAAAATAGAAAGAGCTGTGTGATCTTATTAAGAGTGTTTAAAATAAAATGAAATGTATTCCTTACAGGAATATGTGTCAATGGTGGCCTTGTGATTTCGGTGACTTCCTCTTTTATTTTACACACACTTCGATCTTATTTTCTAAATGTGGGTGTTTAGTTATTGTTTTGTTCATAATCAATTTAACTACACGAATCTTTAACAATAATAATAATGTTAACAGATACTAGCACTTTGCTGTTGTTAAGCTTTAGGGCAATATTTTGGCGTTTCATCTTGAGTCAGCTTTTGCATTGTTCGCTTGCGATTATCGTAAAGGATCCACATTTTGTCACATTTCACAATTCGGTCCAATATCCCTTCATTTCTCTACCGGTTTATTAGGTAAGGGGAGTTTAAAACGCGCTGCTCTCTGCATATCAGTCAAATTATAGGGCACCCAATTTTTTATTTTTCCTTCCGATTTACTGCAAATAAGTCAATATTGTGGGCATAGACCGCTAAAGTAGGCGGTAGGCGGTGGCGGCAGTAAACAACTTAAAATATAGGTACTATCAGAGGTAGGAAGGAAATAGCGCTGCATACGTTTACGAGTCATAACAATTGAAGACGATGAAGAAATGGAGTTATCTATAATCAGAAATCAATATTGATATGCATATGTATTAACAACTCTAAAGTAATGCACAAATAAAAATAGCGTCCGCACAAGGTTACTTCGCTTGCGAAGCAAAACGTCACTTGACCGCTGCCATGGATAACAGTAAAAAATTACGATTTTTTAAATGCGGTTATTTAATCGTTACACAGGAGAAAAATATAATCCGAGATTACTTACCGATGATATGATATCCCATGTTTTTTGGTTACCTTTGTGTTGTAATTTTTGGAGCCTTTCACAACGCAACTACTAGGCATTTTTGTAAAAAACAATATACAAAAACACACTGCACCGACCGAGCTCCGCCGACGACTGAGCCCGCGCTGGCCCCAAACTGATATTTTGGGGCCAGTGCGCTAGTGCCACTAGTTGCGCGCGTTGGCCGGGTCCTTACGCTAGTAATATATAAGTCAATGGAACGATGTATGTTTGCACGACCCGTGCTTATTACACTATGTGTAATATTTGTATTTATTATTTAGCGTCTCCAGTACTGTCATCTGCAAAGCAATGTATGTTGTTGATGTCCAGCATGTATGTTATTCATATGCAGTAGAAACAGCACAGAGGCTTGCGACACACCAGTATTAATGTTCATGTTATCGGAGCAACTATTGCAACTACGGCTCGTATGCTAGCCACCCATTTACACAAACCCTCGGGCACTCCGCAAAATCTTTAATAGAAGAATCCGATGCCATACCCGATCGAACGTCTTTGCTATATCCAGGCTACATACCAATGCCTCACCGTGACTCTCAGTGGCTATATAGTGTCAATCGATGTGTGAGATCTAGTACAAGGCACCTTCAGGACCTTGGAGAGGAGAGAGGAAATAGTGATTGGCCTGTAATTTGTGATCTGATTTATAGCTCTGTTTGCGCACTAGATGCACATTCGCAGTCTTTCAAGAAGACGGAAATTGCCTAGTGTGATAGAAAACGCGAAAAGCCTCGTGAGCATAGAACATAACTCAGGAGCACACTGCACTGCTTAAGCAAAATTGCTGGTATACCGTGTGGCCCACTCGACTATATTTGTTTACGGTGATTTCCGGCATGGCCTTACCGCACCACGGTATAGTAGGTAGTACAGCGCCTTCGCCGTCCATATTCGAGTTTGGGGCAAAGAGACTGCTCAGCTTTATTTTTAGAACTATGGGCCAAGTCACCATCGGTCTTTCGCAGTAGTGGTAACGACGACAGGCAAAAGTTCCCTTCTTTGCATTTCATTGGCAAAAACAAAAAACCCCAAAGCACGACCCCCTGAGGGATAGTTTGCCAGTTGCACTTTTTTTGGCGATGAGTTGGAATTTAGCTCCGGCAGTTGCTTTCTTACTAAACCATTTGGCTCTGGCAGCATTTTAATTTGCGTCTTAGCCGTGGTCCAAGCCTCATACGCAGTTTGTTTGAGAATTTTAGTTTTTCTGCAAGACTGATTTTTGACACTGACAGCTGCTCAGGGGTTAGTAATAAAACATTTCATACCAACGAGGATTGTGTCAGTGACTGCGGCTGCGCAGACGTCTGGGTCGTTTGAGTCGTGTCTCCACGGGTACGATGCATAAAATTGACGCAATCCATCCTAGTCTGCCAACTTATAATTACCACACACGACGCCAATTAGTTGGCCCAGATTGATCGGATTGTGTGCATGAAAGTGTTCCGAAGAACCAAGAGGCGCAGCCACTGAGACGGAATATCCGCAAGGTCTAGTAAGGAGCTTGTATAGTCCTCTATACCAGGTATTCTCGTTGGAAAAAGTACCACCTGACAGAATATATAGGTCAGAGCGAATTCATGAGCAGATATCCTCGCGTAGTTATTTGTTCGAGAACTGAGCCATTCACGATGATGGGCGTTAAAATCATCTAAAATAACTAGTTCTGCTGTGGGATATTGCTCTAGAACTTTATCAATTTTGGAATTCAGGTGCCTGAAGAGTCGAGTCTCGTCGGTGTCATCGCTGTGAGACCTGTAAAGACACGCATAGATACGGGTGTGACCACCGTGTTCTACGCGCAACCACAATATCGACAAGTCTCTGGCTTCAAGGCTGTGAAGGTGAACTTTAAATAAATGTATTTCTTAAGATCAATGCTATTTGTGGGCACGATGGATAACAAAAAAAAATATAGTTATTAATCAGTTTAATTATTGGAAAGCTATGCTTATAATTTTTTTTCTTAGTTTTATTCGTAAACCGTCATACGGTTTACATAAGATACCTTTCTTTGAAATGTCTTCAAAATCGATGCAAATATTATAAAAGGACATGACAGTGACATATGGACGGACGAACATGACTAAACTATGAGAAATCCGTTTTTACTACGGAACCCTAAAAACCAAATTTAGATCTCCTTTGCCTTCAAGTTTGATGGATTAGCAAGTCCATCGAAAGAGGAGGTAATTAAGTGTTCAGTAGTTAAACTTTGATGGAAAGCTGCTGTGATGGATGGTAGAAGTTTCAGTAGTGAATCAATCACTTTACTAAATATTTTTCAAAATGGTCAATACAAAGAAACTTATGTACCTGTGGTTATAGCAATACAGAAACATTTTTTTTCCAAATTTATTGTTTACAAAAATAATAGATTTAAGTTACTTAATGATTTCATGTATTCAACTCAGTATACGAATTCGTTACTAACGTGGAATATAAATATTATAAATCCAAAAGTAACTCTGTCTGTCTGTTTGTCTGTCTGTCTGTCTGTCTCTAACCTCTTCACGCTTATAACCTTGTACCGATAAAGATGGAATTTGGCATAGTTGAAGTCCCGGGAAAGGACATAAGCTACGTAAAGATATCAAGGGTGAGTAGGTTTTTTTTAACGATTGAGAAGTTGCCGTTGAATCTTATAATCAAATTTAGGGAGGGTGGAACCGCGGGAAAATACTAGTTATATACTTATGATACTCATGTATTACTAAGCTGCTAATAAAAAATCCTTAAGTATCTACGGGCACGCACTTATATTCTTTGGCTGAAATTTTCAACAATTATAATTGCCCTTAAATATTTAAATAACAAATACAGCGTCAAACCTGTGGTAATTTTAGGCTTTTATGTCTGAGTTTGTGAAGCAATTACTGTAGGTTTCCACGATTAGCTGAGTCAACTGTGGCGATGTTATAACGCTTTGTTTTATTAGTCTTCGTTGTATAATTTTGGATTTAGAGTAGGTACTTATTCACTCGCTAAAAATTCTATCATCTCCATGGGATTTCGACTGTGTATAAAATGGTATTTTTTTGTGTATGTGAGTATGATGCTATTTCTGCTGAACTGCTGTAAAGATAGTAAAAATTATGCATAGTGTGCTTTGATCAAAATTAGTTTTTTTAGTTCAAAATGTAAATTTTCCATAAACGTTGCAATCAGGTACAGTCATTGTCATTTCAGCCGTCCTATGCTGAATGTAGGCCTTCCCTATATGTCTCCACAGGGGCCGGGCCACAGCCGCCTGCGTCCATCGGCTTGCTGCAGCTCTAGCCAGGTCGTCTGTATACCTGTGTGGTCGCCACTCGAAAACCTTTCTTTCCCATCGGTTATCGGTTCGACGAACGCTGTGGCCTATCTATTGCCACTTCAGCTTGCAGTAGCTTTAGTTCTTCGGCGAATTTCCTCGTTTCGCATTTTATCGCGTAAAGAAATACCAAGCATAACTCTGTCTATAACTCGCTGAGCGACTCTGATCTTTTTTAAGAAGCTAACAGTAAAAGACCACATTTCTGTAACACAAGTCATCACCGGCAACACACATTGATTATAGACTTTCGTCTTTAGGCACTGAGGTATTTTGGACGAAAAGATGTTGCGTAGTACCCCAACGCTGCACAACCAAGCTGGATTCTTCGATGAAACTCTTTCTCAAAGTTGGACCTACCTAACTGGACTACTTACCCTAGGTATGTATATTCGTCGACAACTTCGAGAGTAGCGTTCCCAACAACAACCGGTATTGGCGCGACTTGAGGCCAACCTGTTGGGAAACTCTGCTGAGGTCTCTGAGCATCGTGCTATAGGTCTTCCAGCGATTCTGGTATGACCACTATGTCGTCAGCAAATCAAGGTGAGTGATATAATGGCCATTTATGTTGACGCCATATTCTTTCTACTCCAGAAGCTCAAACACGTCTTCCAACGCAGTAGTGAGCAGTTTCGGAGAAATTACGTCTCCCTGTCTCACCCCATTTTGCAGATTGATTGGTTTCGTGTTCAGTTCTTGTAGGCGGACAGACATCGTGGCTCTGTTATACAAACACTTCAGCACTTCAATGTACCAATGTGGCACCGCTGAAGAGACTGTTGCACCGCCCAGATCTCGATAGAATCAAAGGCTTTTTTATCGTCCACGAACGCTACGCAAACAGGGCCGATTGGCTTTTTATTCGTCCACGAACGCTACGCTAAGAGGCCGTAAAATCTGGCGTAACGTATGTATGTAGTCCATAGTACTTGTTTAGTATAGACGCGCTTACGAAAGCACCCCAGCAGTCACGTAAAAAAAATGAATCTGAACACACCCAGGAATGATGCGCCAATCTATCTATGATCGGTGCTGGCGGTGAAAAACGACTGAATTCTTGTTATCTTTTTACTTTCTGATTTCTAAATTTCTTAATAACAATAAAAATTATAATCGTGAGTGCGATATTTTGAGCAATTACTTAGGGTTCCGTTAGTTGATGCTGGCTTGGTCACCAACAGTACTTAAGCCTTTTTGGAAACCGGCCGGCTTCGTAATGACCCTGAAAACAGCTTATAGATATGGCTCAGAAGCGTAATAAGTCCCCTATTGTGAAGAAAAGTATGACCGTGTTTCTGCTTCAAGCTTCTGGCGTAGTGCCTTTGAGGCTAACTAATTAAACAGCTTCTGACGGACTTTGATTTTCGGTGTTGCACCCGTTTTCAGAAGATCTGATGTAATTCCGTCATCATTCGCTGTTGGTCAGTATTTCCAGGATTCCACAAACGATTTTGGCATTTTCGGTAGTCAGCTTTGTCAACTGTCGTTGCCCAATAGACAGATTCCTGGATATCACTGTCAAGCCTCTATT
Organism: Apoda limacodes; assembly: GCA_946406115.1. Classification (NCBI taxonomy): domain Eukaryota; kingdom Metazoa; phylum Arthropoda; class Insecta; order Lepidoptera; family Limacodidae; genus Apoda; species Apoda limacodes. The sequence continues at coordinate 18,108,718 of OX291542.1, forward strand.
TAGTTCTATAACCTCTTCTTCACGTGATGTGTTAAGGTGGCGTATATCGCGTCGTATGGCTTTTGAGATTTGTCTATTGAGCCGCGTGACATACCCGAAATTTGAGCTACATGACTCTGAGCTTGCTCCTACCTAGGTACACCCTTGCTGCAATTTCATTTCGCACCGCACCTTTATAAGATTAAGAATCTGATCAGAGAGTTTTTATGTTCTATTTTCGCGGCAAGCTTTGAAGCTTTATCTTGTCTTCTCATTAAATTCTTATTCTTGTCATTTTAATCATTCACATTTAGCTAGGCACTGGAAGCGATTTTGAAGTTCAAGGTGAATATGTTCAGGGTTGTGTATGAAGGCAAACAATGGAGGACTTTATCAAACGACTTCTTACGAATTCGAGGTTATATTCAGCGTGTCTTTTAACATGCAGGGATCTACTGCTAGTTTTTACTCTATTGACTACAGAGACATCGCTAAAAATTCGTCTGTCAGAAGTCAATCTCGTTTTTAGTCAAACCGTAAGGACTTATCCAAGTCCATATTCTATGAGGTGGCTTTTTGAAGAAATAATTCATAATAAAGAATCCTTCTTTCTCCTAACCCTAACCCTAAAAGTATGTATGGCTTTGTTAATATCCTAATACATAACCTCAACCTAACTATCACTTTTAGAGGATATCTCTTAGTAATTTGAGTACCAGATACACTTCCCTTGTCGACACAATTTCGATGATCGTAATGTTGTTGATGAGGGACTTGTGAATGATAAACGTGGCACTACCTTAGGACAGTTGTTCGCCCTCCCGAAAGTATAACAAGTTGCTGCATTTAAGCAATATCGAGTTTGCCCCCATCTTCGGACTTCAGATAGCCCAGTTATATCCCAGCGTTGCTTGTCTACTTCTTCTTCCAGCTCAACAAACAGCAACTCAACAGCTCTTCGTCATTTGTCAAAGTGCATGCATTGCACGTTTCCAGGGCCAGTTGTCGTCTTTTGTGGTAACCGGACTTCTGCCGGTGATTCTTCGCACCCCCGGCCACCGTGACCTTGTCTGCTACCATAGTCAGGACTAGCGGGGCTGCTGTGGACTATAGGGGCAATTGGTGTGAATCAGCAGGTTGGTGATTTCCTCACTATGGTGCTGCTGCCCACCAACGGTTGCGTTACTCAATTGGGACCTTTTCCCCGTACACTGACATAAAGGTCTGCTTATTATTTCTTATAGGTACTTATGTATGTATGTTTAGCACAAAAATCTAATAATTGTATGCTCCGTTATGACGTAAAGAAAAATTTTCACATGACAACTCACGATTCGGATGAATAGTATCCTATTTACTTTTCCGTTTTTCCAACTATACTTTTACCAAAAATAACTTGGATGTTTCGTTGCAATGTGAAGGAACAGTGTCTTGAATTCTCGATTGGGGTAAAATTTACCTATGTTCTCCACCTCTCCAATTATCTATGTGGAATTAATGTTGCTATGGTGCCTCTGATTAAAATTTTATTAGTTTTATATTAGTTAAAAAACTATTTATTGGTTAAGTAAGTACAAAATACAAAGCGAAAATGTTTTTTTATTTTGCTATGTCTTCTTTAAACGCAAAAGCCACCTTTTAAATAAACATAATGAAACTTAATGCGAACTTTCCTTAATTAATCCATATGTACAGACTTATATACATATATAATTTACTCAAATACAAAATTAATAATGACAGTTATAAAACAATAAATATTCCATTTTAGACAAAAAAGTGATACTGTAGTAGGTACGTAGATAATTGCCAACGCAAAATACAACGCCACAACCTCGATCCAAACCATTTGCATTGTGAACATTGTGGTCAATATTCGCGGTTACAAAGCTATCAAAACAATTCCCTCTTTTAATTTATTCAACGTATGCCACTGATACAACTAAATTAATTATTATTGTTGCTTAAAATTTAACATTTTAAAACATAGTCCTAGCAAAAAAGCTTTCACTTTCACACAATAATGCGAAAGTCCGTTTGTTTGTTATAACTTAACGTCGTGATGGAGAATCCAATTGACCTAATTTTGTGACCCAAGTTGCAGTAACGGCGAAGCACATTGATTACTTTTTGGTCCCACCGAAAATATACTCAGGGGTAGTTTTCCCATGTGTAATCCATGGCACTGATCCATGACGTCACAAGAGAGCAACACGGTTACCTGCTTTCAGCACAAGGTTATTTTGGAGCAACGGAAATAGTAGATTGTGTCACAAGGGACCAAACTAATGTATTGAGGGCGAGAACGATTTTTAAGCTACTGCATAGCTTTCATCGCGGGCTCTGAGCGCGGCGACCGAATCAAGAAATTCCGTAACGAAAAAACCCTAACAATCGTCTAACGTCGTTTCAGTTCGGCAAACTTCGGCAAGGTGTTTGTGTGCGTGCGACTAGACGTATGCGTGTAGGCTAGCTGCCAACTGCTCATAATTATTTCTAGTATATGGCGATTTTGAGTAGTAAAGGGAGGTTGGATATAGGATCGTCACTCGAGATTAAATAATTTTAGCACCGTGTGGCACACTCTGCTTTTCATCCCTCTCTGGGAGAAAAATAAATAAAATGTGCTTTTAGTAGTGACGCATATTTATAATTACATACCCAAATCACATTTTAGATTTTCATAGGTTTTTAGATATTTTTATCTCGATTTGTTTGGTAGTAAATCCTTTATGACAGTTTCTGCGTTTAAGACTATCTGGTGTTAATATTTTACTTTCACTGCTAGAACTCTTTTTTAATTCAATTTGTGTGAATCATATTAAAATTAAATTGAACAAAGAATATGTTTTTATCCCGATCGAGAGTTCCTACATCGGAAAACATTTTCCTGACGGTAAAACCACCTACCTACTATTCCTTCTTTGGCTCATATGTAGCTGAAAGTAGAAAACAAAACATATACAGAATAGATTTTTATACAAGGTTAATCAAAGGACTTGGAATGGTGACATGGTGCACCTTTGATCCCTATCTACTGTAGAAACCCCCCCCCCTCCCCCTCTAAAAATAATAAATAGTAAAATTATAACTCACGTGGAGTATACCGACGTACTCGCCAATTTGAATACGTGAAGACATGTGTAATTCTAACATATTATTGTTGTCTCTATTATTATAAAGAAATGTTAATAGTATTTTGTAACCGTTAATGTTATTATTAAAGGAAGCTAATATTTTATTTGGCTGTGATCGTCTAATGGCGTAATCGTCTATTTGGACCCCTCGTTGTGACCGATAATAACCCCAGATCCTAAGAGGTATGGATTCAATCAGTCCCAGGTGTGAAAGAACAAAATCAAAACCCTAATTTTACATTATACCTACATTAAAAGCAATGGCCTATAACTAATCCTTAACCGCAGAACCACTAAGTCCTGATTAGCATTAGACCAGAATTTAAATTACTAAATGCGAGTTTCAGATTAAAATATATGCGATTTATTATCCTAACGTAGTCGAAGTACCCTAGCCTAAGTCACCCTATTCACCAGCCTAGCTACCTCCTTACAACTCCGAACATGTCTCGTAATAACACGGTTACCCCTCGAACACGATAGGCCTTGAAGTTATAACGACTATGACCGCATACCCCTTAAGTGAAGTCGTAATCCTATAGTAATGTATGAAATCGCCTTAAAGGAGAACTCTTAAACGGTAAGTAGTCCATCGATACACTAGTTATCTTGCCCTTAAGTAAACTTGTAACCTCATAGTAATGTAGGAAAATCACCTTAAAAGGAAGAACCCTTAGACATATGAAAGTACTAAACACTAATAAGCTCACTGGCTTCCCCTTAACTAAAATTATACACTTATAATATAACAAAATCATTTAAGAGACAGACAGACCTATTTAATAACTAAATAAATTATTAGCAGGTACGCTATTGATCCCTTAATTAACCTATAACCTACACAACTAACCTGTCACCAGTTCTCTAGCTTGCGCTTAAGTGAAGGTCGGAACTAATAACAACATATATAAGGCATTAGGGAGACAAGCGGACCTATTAAGTACATAGATAAATTATTAGTAGACTAGCTATCGATCTCTTAAGCGAAGTTATAAAACTGTAATGTAATATGAAAGGTCACCATACGGATGAACTAACAGATTGAATATATATATAGATAAAAACGAATATACTCGCGGCCTGGCCCTTACGTAAATTACACAACCCTCTCAATAACACTTAAGAATGCACCACAGACTGACCGATAAGTTTAGTAATTGCATAAAGAGCCTGTTGACAACCCGTTAACAACCCCTAAGTGAAATTATAAAGTCGTAATGGTATTCGAGAAGCCACCCCAAAGGCAATCTAAGTATATAAAAAGACTACCACTATCCTTACTAGCTTCTCTTCTAATCTAATCTTATAATAATATATGTAGAATCGCCGTAAAGACAAACTAACAAATTAGAAGTAAATGTAACCCTGAAATACATCTACAGCCTACCCTTTAAATAAAGTTATAACATAGTCCTAACCGTAGGTATCCAGAAATCCACATACATTCATGATTATTATTTTACCACTGAAACTCACGCCATCTGTGTAATAATCGTGGAATTACTCGGTCGATCGATATCTTAGCTAACTGTCTAATAATGGAGATATTGAGGAGGTCTTATAGAGGGCGCTAAGGGCGGACGATTTAGTATGGAAGTCTATCTAAATCTACCAATCCTAGTTTCCAGGTCGTTTACGGGTAACCCTAACTGGGAATCATCCAGGAAAATTCACATATACAACCATTCCTTAAGGGTTCGTAAGTTGTTCTATTCAGAATTATTGGGCCCGCCACCGAATTATCCCTTCGGCCAATTAAAGACTAACCGGTCAGACTTTCCATACATTTGCCTGTGCGTCGAAGTGCCCAGCTGGCGTCTCGTGGTCACGTGGGTGCGCAGAGTTCACATTTTAGTCTTCTGCGCAGGTACAGAGTCTAATCGTGTTACTCGACCTTCCTTCGACTAATTTACGTTGGTTCGGTTTTGGTTTAGTATCTCGCGACCCGGTCAGTACGAATTTCGTTCTTAGATCTAAAATTGAGTTTATGGTTACAAGCTATGGCGATTATCTACACTAGAATATAAAGTTTATGAAAACAAAACTATAAAATTGAGACAAAACCTAACGCTCGCCTTACTCATACACTAGGTTGTTCCTACTTGATCGCTAAAATGAATATTGAAAATTAATTATGTATAACTTGAATTTGAATAGCCTTAAGGGCCTAGGGTACCGTCTGGCCTTAAGCGGTTGTCAATTGTATCGTACTTATTATCTGACTGACGTCTTGGAACCTTTAACAAGGAAGGTATATAACGACCAACTCCTGACAGACTCGTAGATAGGTTTAATCAAACTAGCTTACCTTGTGGCTTCGCCCTCCTGTCATTTAGTAATTGAGTTAATAGATAACCTTTATCCTTCGTACACCGTGCCTTAAACTGTTCTTTAGGATAGGTAAGTAGTGCTCCCCGCCAACTCCTACATTTATAACGCTGCGGAGGTGGCAAACAACCAGACGACCATGTATTTATCCTTACTACTATGACTAACTACGGAACTAAAGGGACCATCTCGTTATTATTTGAATATAACCTACGATCGGTCGGTTCGAACCCGAGGCTCCTTAAGTTTAAATAGCCGCTAGTCCGGAGAAGCTATACTCGCCCGAAACATATGCCGTGCAAGCTAAGTTCACAAGAAATAATAAAATAGGTGTGCGATTACGCACATGGTTAAGTGGTGAATTGTTCATCAGAGTAATTAAGGCGACAGAACACCTAGTTTGACACACAATAAATATGTTTAAGGTGGATTGTAAGGAAGACATATCCACACTCAGGACCCGGCGCATTAGCCAGATCAAGTAAGGGTTAGCCCTTTCTGAGTGTTTAGAACTTAACGTTTCGGCTTTCCATACAACAATTCAGAGCCTCATCAGTTAGTAGAGAATTGTGTATGATTATACTAATACGTCTTCAACGGGGTGATTCATGGCGAAGAATAGAACAAATCCTGACCCACTAACGTCACCTCATAGCCTGTTAATAAAGTTTGGTCAATGTTGAAGTTCTGTCATCTTTATCTTAAATGGCTTAGTCAAAACATAAATTAAACAGTATAAAGCAATAAAATAAAGCTTAGATAGTCTAATTAAAAATTAGACTCTCTAGATTAATGTCGCGGCTCTGAAAAACATATGAGGTTTACGTTTATTTTTACACAGGAAACAAATATTTAAATATGAACACAATAATACTTAGCTTTCCAAATCTATCCGTCGCAATAATGGGTGGAGTGGAGGTACTATTTATCTATGGATTCCTTAAGGAGATTGGGTTAAAAATCCCACATTAAATTTTAGCCACCCATTACCTAAACGGCATCTAACAGTTCAGCTTCCCCACTCGACGCCGGTGAAGGGTGGAACTGGAGCCAACCCAGATTTAGGTTTTATCAGCCCCCTCACACCCTTAGATTTCTGAAGCCTGCAGTTATCCTAGTATGTCTCTAACATCAAGCCCCAATCTTCCCTAATCTTATAACAAGCCAGACCCCGCTTGAAGAACCCCTACTGTGATTGCCCCGTCCTCACCTACCTCTATCTACCAAGGGTCTGCTTGCTTTGGGGGTCACCCATACCGCAACGCAACAAGACATCGGGACTAAAATGATTGAGATAGTAAGTAGCGGATATAGAGATATCATTAACATAACCATCAATTACATGTAACATAACTGTACCATTCTAATGAGCGTCTACCAAAGCGTGTAGGATTTTCATCAATGAAGATACATATACACAGGACAGGATTCACACAAGGGTTGCCTGCCAAGTCATGTAAGCATGCCCCGTCACCTCGAGTCCGATCAAAGCGCGAAGTCGATGCTCAGGACTTGCGTAGGGCTTTCATCAATAAGATATACATATACACAGGACAGGATTTACACAAGGGTTGCCTGCCAAGTCATGTAAGCATGCCCCGTCACCTCGAGTCCGATCAAAGCGCGAAGTCGATGCTCAGGACTTGCGTAGGGCTTTCATCAATAAGATATACATATACACAGGACAGGATTTACACAAGGGTTGCCTGCCAAGTCATGTAAGCATGCCCCGTCACCTCGAGTCCGATCAAAGCGCGAAGTCGATGCTTAGGACTTGCGTAGGGCTTTCATCAATAAGATATACATATACACAGGACAGGATTTACACAAGGGTTGCCTGACCTTAACCCTAATCTTAAACGATTTCTTAACTAATCAGATCAGAGCCTAATTACGGGGTTTCTTCCCACAAAGTATCACAAAATTTACAACATCATGTTAAGAGACGCCGATCCCGGCAGGAGCCCTTTTCTCCACTAAATTTTCTGCAGAAATCGGCAATCTCTTTTCCTTTAAGAGTACATAGCCAACAATGTCAACAAACTACCTCTGCATTTTTAATAAGCAAGGGTTTTTCCCTTCTCTACTCCAAATTTACAACTAGAATCCCAACCAAAAAGTCAACCACTTTCAATTTTCCCCAACCAACCCTTCACTTTAACCAAGGTGGCATCTTACACGGTCCCTTACACAGTCCTTACGCCATGGTATAAAGGAAGTCCCTCACAAAGCCCCATAGTACAAACCCATCAATAATAAGTTGACATTGCTAGCCTCAGTTCTCACAAAAGACACTTACTGATATTTGATGTAGGCGAAACGTGCACGGCGTCGGTATTAAATTTCTTCAAATCTTTGTTCGTCCTGTCCTTCCCGCTTCCTCAGGAATCTCGAGCACGGCCAGCCTCTCGGTACGACGACAGTGGAAAAGGGTGCCGCAACTGACGCCTATCGCTTATAACCGTTCTCCCCTCCCCCCCCGATAGACGCGGCCTGAACACGTGGCGTGTCTAGGGATTGTGGCGCCAGTTAATTTCTTCTTTATTTTACTTCCACGTGTACCCACGTGCTTCGCATTTTAGTGGCCAGTTACTTTATAGTAATAATCGAACAATCATATCGAAATCGTCACCCGATTCTACTAAACTCTTTACCTGCCGAACTAGTTTCTCCGCTTCTTTGTGACTCGATTATACAGCTTCGACTAATTTACACATTGAAGGCTCTTCGTAAGCGGCGCGGAGCCTACTCTACTATCCCTCTCGCACCCTACGATATTTATAACAATTAACTGAAAATAATCGTTCGATATTCTCCATATATTTTAACCTCCTGGTTATCTGCTACTTTACGAATCGGTCGTATTTAACGAGTAATTATTTTTCTTTGTGTTGATGATTTTAGGATCCCACTGCGATTTACGCCTTATGACGTAGGTACAACCATATTAATCGAACCCCGGTGAGGACATCCGGGCCCCTCACTTACTTCATACTTCATTGATCTCCTTTCTATCCATTTATCAGGAGTATCCGATCGGTATGAATTACGAAGGTGATTAATCAAATTTATATTTATTATTGATAAATTCTATCTTTAATTCACCTGCTCTCTTAAAACTTAAATTAGCATGTCAACACCGTGTCGTGGGGTCCAGATTATTACAATTCTTTATAAAAGGCTTGGGACCACTACAATCCTCCCCAACAAGTCATAAATGTACACTTATCAGTTGTGACTTGTTTCTTAATTAACCACTGGATCTCTACACCTAAGTTTTAAGACCTCGACTTACAACTCGAACCTAGTTCAGTAATGACATATAAATTACTCGAGACTTAATCTAACCTTAATTCAGCAATAACGCTAACCTTAACCTAAAAACCCCTACATAAACCTAAATCCAACAACCCTCATGTTGACCTGGACTTCCCAAACATAACCGTAACCTAAACCTTATAACCCTCATGTCCACCCAAACCTAATAAACCCTAATGTTAACCTAAACACTATAAACCTCATGTTAACCTAGACCTCCTAAACATATCTGTAACCTAAGCCTAATAATCCTCATGTTTACCTAAACCTAATAAATTTTATGTGTACCTAAACCCTATAAACCTCATGTTTACCTAACCCTAATTGCCCTGAACCTAATAAACCTAATATTATCCTTACCTTAATCCTAGCCCTGCCGTCAGTAAAAAAGAAATCGCATCGAAATTTCCCGTAACCTCCTCCGAGAGCGGTATCGCGACTAATACACAAGGCCCCTTATACAACAATGAAAACTTCTTAATCCACTTCACCCTCACACTTGAGTTATCAGTTCTACGCGCTTTCATCAAATTCCCTGACCGGAATGGTTCCTTTCAACGTGTCTTCTCATAAGGATCACCCTTCCTTTAACTGCACTTTACCCATTCAGTCCTAGCCTTATCTTTCATTTCCTCCAATTCCCTCTCGCTTATATTATCGACGGTTTTCCATCCATTCCCCCGTCGTAAAATCAACTTAGTTCACCCTAAAACATAATCATACGTTCACCCTATTAAAACTAGCAACAGCACCTAAAGCTTAAATCAGTCTCTCGACACTACTGATTTCTAACTAATCAACTTAATGGACATCTCCCATCCTATAATCACCCTCAACTCCAAGGTTATCTCATCGTTCAAGGTCTGCTTCCATTTAGATATTAATGAATCTCATACTATAGTTCCGTACCAAGACGATGACTAATCAAACCTGGTTTAGCGTGGTACTAGTTGTCTCATCATGTTCCTCACTAATCTAAACTGGTTTAAAGGGCTGTACCCAATAAGCTACGATGATCACCTAAGAGCCTCCTAATAATAATGAATGACACGTCATAATAATTACTCGAAATAGAACGTAAGAGATTAAAAAGAAATTATAGTGCTTAAGATCGTGCTTTACTCAAATGCAGCAAATAACTATGACGAACACAGCTTCAGTTAAGGACCACTGGCCTCACTCAACCTCAGCCAGCGACTACTCAGGGACCCACCCTGTCGAAACAAGGTCAGTCCCCTGCAACGCTACGATAGGAAACACCAGATATAATGGATAGTTATGAAGAATATAGTAGATCGAAGAAGGGAAATATGATTGGAAGCAAACAGTTGAGTTTTTCCATTATTAGTCGTAGATAATCAGGACGGGTACGACGGAAATGCTTCGGTTAAGGACCAAGGGCCTCACTTAATCTAGGCTTGTTATGATGAATATGCTTCGATTAAGGACCAAAGGCCTCTCTCAACCTCGGCTTGTCGGGATAGTTATAGTAGTTTAAATATGGCGATGATGTTTGGAAACAAACAGTTGAGTTTGTTCATTATTAGATGTAGGTAATTATGATAGATATAGTAGTTTGAATATGGCGACGACGTTTGAAAACAAACAGTTGAGTTTGTCCATTCTTAGATGTAGGTAATTATGATAGATATAGTAGTTTGAATATGTCGACGATGTTTGGAAACAAACAGTTGAGTTTGTCAATTATTAGATGTAGGTAATCATGATAGATATAGTAGTTTGAATATGGCGACGACGTTTGGAACCAAACAGTTCAGTTTGTCCATTATTAGATGTAGGTAATTATGATATATATTGCAGTCTGAATATGGCAACGACGTTTGGAAACAAACAGTTGAGTTCGTCCATTATTAGTCGTAGGTAATCATGATGGATATGCTTCGGTTAAGGACCAAGGGCCTCACTCAATCTAGGCTCGTTACAATGTATATGCTTCGATTAAGGACCAAGGGCCTCACTCAACCTCGGCTCGTCATGATAGATATAGTAGTTTCAATATGGCGATTATGTTTGGACGCAAACAGTTGAGTTTGTCCATTTGATGACGTTCGGAAACAAACAGTTGAGTTTGTCCATTTGATGACATTCGGAAGCAAACAGTTGAGTTTGTACATTTTTTTAGCCGTAGGTAATTGTGATAGATATAGTAGTTTGAATATGGTGATGACGTTAGGACGCAAACAGTTGAGTTTGTCCATTTGATGATATTCAGGAATAAACAGTTAAGTTTGTCCCTTAGACGATGTTCGAAAGCAACCAGATGAGTTTGTCCATTTTATGACATTCGGAAGCAAACAGTCTAGTTTGTCCATTTTTAGTCGTAGGTAATTGTGATAGACATAGTAGTTTGAATATGGCGACGACGTTTGGAAACAAACAGTTCAGTTTGTCCATTTGATGACATTCGGAAGCAAACAGTTGAGTTTGTCCATTTTTAGCCGTAGGTAATTGTGATAGATATTGTAGTTTGAATATGGTGATGACGTTAGGACGCAAACAGTTGAGTTTGTCCATTTGATGATATTCAGGAATAAACAGTTAAGTTTGTCCCTTAGACGATGTTCGAAAGCAACCAGATGAGTTTGTCCATTTTATGACATTCGGAAGCAAACAGTCTAGTTTGTCCATTTTTAGCCGTAGGTAATTGTGATAGATATTGTAGTTTGAATATGGTGATGACGTTAGGACGCAAACAGTTGAGTTTGTCCCTTTGATGACGTTCGGAAACAACCAGTTGAGTTTGTCCATTATTGGCTTTAGATAATTATGATGGAAACAGTTGAGTTTTTTCCATTTGGCGATATTCCGAAACAGACAGTTGAGTTGGTCCAATATTAGCGATAGATAGCTATGACGGATATGCTTCGGTTAAGGACCAAGGCCTCACTCAATCTAGGCTCATTATAATGTATACGCTTCGATTAAGGACCAAGGGCCTCACTCAACCTCAGCTCGTTATGATAGATATAGTAGTTAGAATATGGCGATGATGTTTGGACGCAAACGGTGGAGTTTGTTCATTCTAGCAATAAATAGCTATGACGGATCTGCTTCAGTTAAGGACCAAAGGCCTCACTCAACCTCAGCTCGTTATGATGTATAAAAGTCTGAATAGGGCAATGACGTCCGAGGGTTGTTTATTTAATGATATTAAGAAGCAAATACTAAATTGTTATCAGCAACTATAAGAACCGGTTGTAAAATTTGAACCTTGTGTAAAAATGCTGATACTAGAGCGGCCTAAACCCATACCCCGCATATCCCCCTCCTCCCCTTAACTACTCACCCCTCATTCACGTTAAGCCTAACTTCCACTAACGGCGTATACATATGTACGCATACCTCCACACACTTATACAAACATACACCGGAAGCGATCCATCAAAACAGCAGTTGCCGGAACATTAAAACCTCCCTGAATCCCACAAGGCAAATTTGTTAGGGCTGCCACACCCACGTTTTTTTTTTTTTTTTTTTTCCCCCGGCGACTTAAACACATCTCCAGCATAACACCTTTTGCTTCTTCAGTTAAGGACCTGACTCTCCCACCATTAAGGCAGGGCCCGACCTCAACTTCGACACATATACACATGTACGCATACTGATATGTATACACACACATAGACACGCACCGCCCGCGGTCACTCAGGGATCGTACCTGTCGAAACATTACGACCCCCTGCAACTCACACGGCAAAAATCTCAGGGGTTACACTAGCCATGTATAAAAAATCCAAATCATTTCAATTCAGGCCCTAACAAATAACAATCTTTACCCGCGACGATTTAAACACACCCTCAGCATAACCCTTTCCGCTCCTTCAGTTAAGGACCTGACTCTCCCACCATTAAGGCAGGGCCCGACCTCAACTTCGACACATATACACATGTATGCATACTGTTATGTATACACACACATAGACATGCACCGCTCGCGGTCACTCAGGGATCGCACCTGCCAAAACATTACGACCCCCTGCAACTCACACGGCAAAAATCTCAGGGGTTACACTAACCATGTATAAAAATCCAAAATCATTTCAATTCAGGCCCTAACAACTTACAATCTTTACTCGCGACGATTTAAACACATCCCCAGCATAACCCCTTTTCGCTCTTTCAGTTAAGGACCTGACTCTCCCACCATTAAGGCAGGGCCCGACCTCAACTTCGACACATATACACATGTATGCATACTGATATGTATACACACACATAGACATGCACCGCCCGCGGTCACTCAGGGATCGCACCTGCCAAAACATTACGACCCCCTGCAACTCACACGGCAAAAATCTCAGGGGTTACACTAACCATGTATAAAAATCCAAAATCATTTCAATTCACGACTCGTACCAAATTAAATAATAACCTTGTCCTACTCGGCTGGGTTTAATAATTTTGCCTTAGTTTCACATCTACATAGCAGGTAATAGTATCTATCCACGTTCTAGCTCACTTCTAATCCTACATTGAACCTAATTTATATATATATATATATTTATATTTCATGCGAATCCTAATTCTGAATAAACGTTAATACAGTTTAATAAACACTTATTATGTTGACCCCTCCCCTAACAACTCCACCATTTATCCTGTGGTACCCTCCCCTCATGTAATGTACATTTTATTTCTAACTGCCCTTAACATGACTACACTAACAAAACCCGGTCCCTGACCTTTGCCAATGGTTTTAATCCCCGACACATACCTCATTTCTCAGTTGCTACATATCACCTACTCAACAAACCCTTTGAACAGATAATACTTATTAACAATAACCTATTTAGTTCAAAAGGAACATGTTAATAGGCATAGCCGACCCGAACACCACCTAATACCTGCCATTGTCCATCTTACCTTTAAGTACACTAAATTTCCTAATCCGATTTGTATATATATATATATATATACATAAGTACACTTCCCGTTTACATTTCAGTATCACACTTCCAATTTATTACCTTCATAAATAATATCACAATAGGTTAAACCCTTTCACATTACTGGTCCGCCTAGTAATAAAATATTTATCGACAATCAATATAATTAGGCAAGCAAAACCATGATCCAAAAGTATCCAAAAATCTGAATCTAATAGCCCGTGAACGGTAGCAACGAATCTATAAAAGATGACCTAAACCTAACGTCTACATTCGATCGCACAGAATCACCCCAGACAGCTCCGTCGGCCAAACACCTCACGCTCGCGCCAAAACCCCGGGAAACTCCGAGTCCAAATCCCCGCTCGAGCGCACACCCTTTTCTCCCCCCGTTTATATTATTTGATATAATTTTCTTTCACCATATCGTATCCCTAAACTAACAACTTACAAAGTACATTTAGTCGTTTTAACATCTACTGTTTACTTTGTTAAGGTTACCTTCTACCAGACATGAATCTTCCCGTTGGAGGAAGTTCACCTGGTCTAAGGGCTTAACAGACGTCACCGTCAAGTGAAACAGTAATTAGATGTTCGTACTTTGGAATACCCCTTTAACTAAACTTATAAACCGATAATTACACATATATACTGATATGTCTAAATGGCCTATGGGGATGACCCCAACTTACTAAGTCAGCGCTACTTAGTATAAAATTAAAGTACTGAGATGGATGAGGCCTACTTTAGCTAATATCTTAGTGACCTTATGACCTCACTTCTGCATTAACATTCCAAATGCTCGCTATCCCGCCTTTCAATGCATTCCCTAATCATAAAATAGCTCACTCTAACTCTTCAATAGTAAAATGATACATTTAGGCTGCACCCTACTTTAATGTACAGGTTTCTGCTTGGGTTTAAAATCGATTTCGCTGTCCTATGGCAAGTTCCAAACCGAAAATAACATGGCCTTCTACATTCTTTGACTAGCAGATTACTGCATTTGGTTGCGCGGTTTCTGTCCAAACCAATTTTTTTTTTTTTCTTTAAGAAAATTACAGCCGAATTTCCCGTTTTCTATTTTTAATTCATAACTCGTTATCAACAAGTTAGCGAGAGCATAATTTATTCCATGACATGTTAAATAACTACATAGCTAGAAAATTACTGTAATTTAATTTTTATATCGCATGTGATGTAACTGTAATCAAATATTTCCCCCCCTTTACGCTAAGTTGTGGGCCTATCTATAATATTTTTACGCCACTGGAAAACGAGCTCTATCTGAAACTAACATTGTCGACTCCCGCTACACACCCGCATAGCAAAGGTATATGTGCGTTGGGGCCCTCTTAAGTGCTCGTTATTTTATTATGTCCTCCCCCTCCCCCAGCATATAAGACCTTTATTCCACAGTGCCCCCCCCCCCCCCCTCTTAATAATAATTCTATGTATATAGACAGTTCATTAAGGCCACCCCAACTATACTGATCTCTAATCTATGTCCATACGGTAATATGCCTCGCGACAGGCCACTAAAGTCCATAAGGGGGTTCCCCTTTTTATAAATAGTACGGCTAACTCCTCCACTTTATCAGTTGACAATCACAAGTTCAAGAATCCTTCCATAAAACACCTGCGAATTTATATACTTATCCACATCTACTTACGCACACATATACGTACAAACCAACACTCACAAGCTTATTCGAACCGTACTCACAATATTAAGCTAAGGTCCATAATTATTGAATAGTGCTATCCAATAATAAATTTATTCGAATCTAGGTTTTAAACATTTTCTTGAACCTATGTTATGACAATAAGCATATAGGTACTACCACATAGAAGTTCAGATTGAACGAGACTAGTAAGATTTATCTTACGAATACCGTTCCCTAGGTTTCGGATGATTGAGATATACGAATATGTATTTATAAATAAGGTTATTAGATCATACACATACCCCTGCCTACCATTCTATAAATGTAATTTTAATTTTGCGTATTAGCCGTAATTTTATGTCTACATATTACTAGTAATGCCTTCCTATATCTAAGCCTAAGTCGTAGAATATATCTTACTATACTAGTACCTAAATAGATGTACTGTACTACCTAACTAAAATAAACCCATTCTTTTACACTAATTTAATATGGTTTTATCCTAAACTTGTGTCTATAATTAGCTTTACATAACAACTAATTTACAACCTACCTTCTAAAAGATATCTCGATATAGTATGGATTTAAGACTATTATTCCGCCTTTCGGTCTCTCACATGGAAAAGGGAGAAAACAAAACGATCTACCCCTTAGGTTACCGATCCAATTTCCAATCTACCCTCCTTCCAGAAAATTTAATATAGTTCGATGTTATACCAGCATTATTTGTATCATTCACTCCGTGGCCGTGAAATCGTCCTTTAATAACCCCATTTTGTTTAAAAAATAACAACCCCTGAAATCCCAAATGGCCCGGACCCGAGGGGAGTATTCGAAGACCGGCTCTCGTCTGGTCGTAGAGGGGAGGCCCTCCGAGCTTATTATTATGTCCAGTGGCGTTATCCGCCACGTTCTCGATGTCCCAGGCGGAGTCTCCGCTCCTTCTTTTCCAACGTGTTCCAGCGTGGTCAATCCCGGTGACCTTCCTGTCGATCACAATGCGTCTCCTGACCACAACGCCGAGGGTAGGCCACCGCCACCGGAATCCGCACCGCAAGAGAAGAGGAAACGACGGAAGCGTCGAGGTCGTCGCAAAAAGAATGGTGGACATCACCGGGGAGTGGTGCGACTACCTAAATACCTCCGTCCCCAGGTTTAATAACATTTTGATTTTTTGATTTTCTTTTATTAAACATACCTTAATCTCAGTATCTTTGTGTATTTCTGCCTGCTGGCTAGCCTTGGGATCCAATATAACGTTGGTCTCCGTCTACCTTTACTAAAGTGAAAGCTTAGGTATGTACCTTACTTCTCATTCTGTCACCCCTGTTCTTCTGGAATCCATTTTAATGACCTCCCATCCGTTGTACGACAACAAAATGTAGGCTTTTACAAGCCTCCTTTAGTTCTTTATCCTATCCTGGTAACGGCAACACATAATGTAGAAACCCCCCCCCCCTCCCCCTCTAAAAATAATAAATAGTAAAATTATAACTCACGTGGAGTATACCGACGTACTCGCCAATTTGAATACGTGAAGACATGTGTAATTCTAACATATTATTGTTGTCTCTATTATTATAAAGAAATGTTAATAGTATTTTGTAACCGTTAATGTTATTATTAAAGGAAGCTAATATTTTATTTGGCTGTGATCGTCTAATGGCGTAATCGTCTATTTGGACCCCTCGTTGTGACCGATAATAACCCCAGATCCTAAGAGGTATGGATTCAATCAGTCCCAGGTGTGAAAGAACAAAATCAAAACCCTAATTTTACATTATACCTACATTAAAAGCAATGGCCTATAACTAATCCTTAACCGCAGAACCACTAAGTCCTGATTAGCATTAGACCAGAATTTAAATTACTAAATGCGAGTTTCAGATTAAAATATATGCGATTTATTATCCTAACGTAGTCGAAGTACCCTAGCCTAAGTCACCCTATTCACCAGCCTAGCTACCTCCTTACAACTCCGAACATGTCTCGTAATAACACGGTTACCCCTCGAACACGATAGGCCTTGAAGTTATAACGACTATGACCGCATACCCCTTAAGTGAAGTCGTAATCCTATAGTAATGTATGAAATCGCCTTAAAGGAGAACTCTTAAACGGTAAGTAGTCCATCGATACACTAGTTATCTTGCCCTTAAGTAAACTTGTAACCTCATAGTAATGTAGGAAAATCACCTTAAAAGGAAGAACCCTTAGACATATGAAAGTACTAAACACTAATAAGCTCACTGGCTTCCCCTTAACTAAAATTATACACTTATAATATAACAAAATCATTTAAGAGACAGACAGACCTATTTAATAACTAAATAAATTATTAGCAGGTACGCTATTGATCCCTTAATTAACCTATAACCTACACAACTAACCTGTCACCAGATCTCTAGCTTGCGCTTAAGTGAAGGTCGGAACTAATAACAACATATATAAGGCATTAGGGAGACAAGCGGACCTATTAAGTACATAGATAAATTATTAGTAGACTAGCTATCGATCTCTTAAGCGAAGTTATAAAACTGTAATGTAATATGAAAGGTCACCATACGGATGAACTAACAGATTGAATATATATATAGATAAAAACGAATATACTCGCGGCCTGGCCCTTACGTAAATTACACAACCCTCTCAATAACACTTAAGAATGCACCACAGACTGACCGATAAGTTTAGTAATTGCATAAAGAGCCTGTTGACAACCCGTTAACAACCCCTAAGTGAAATTATAAAGTCGTAATGGTATTCGAGAAGCCACCCCAAAGGCAATCTAAGTATATAAAAAGACTACCACTATCCTTACTAGCTTCTCTTCTAATCTAATCTTATAATAATATATGTAGAATCGCCGTAAAGACAAACTAACAAATTAGAAGTAAATGTAACCCTGAAATACATCTACAGCCTACCCTTTAAATAAAGTTATAACATAGTCCTAACCGTAGGTATCCAGAAATCCACATACATTCATGATTATTATTTTACCACTGAAACTCACGCCATCTGTGTAATAATCGTGGAATTACTCGGTCGATCGATATCTTAGCTAACTGTCTAATAATGGAGATATTGAGGAGGTCTTATAGAGGGCGCTAAGGGCGGACGATTTAGTATGGAAGTCTATCTAAATCTACCAATCCTAGTTTCCAGGTCGTTTACGGGTAACCCTAACTGGGAATCATCCAGGAAAATTCACATATACAACCATTCCTTAAGGGTTCGTAAGTTGTTCTATTCAGAATTATTGGGCCCGCCACCGAATTATCCCTTCGGCCAATTAAAGACTAACCGGTCAGACTTTCCATACATTTGCCTGTGCGTCGAAGTGCCCAGCTGGCGTCTCGTGGTCACGTGGGTGCGCAGAGTTCACATTTTAGTCTTCTGCGCAGGTACAGAGTCTAATCGTGTTACTCGACCTTCCTTCGACTAATTTACGTTGGTTCGGTTTTGGTTTAGTATCTCGCGACCCGGTCAGTACGAATTTCGTTCTTAGATCTAAAATTGAGTTTATGGTTACAAGCTATGGCGATTATCTACACTAGAATATAAAGTTTATGAAAACAAAACTATAAAATTGAGACAAAACCTAACGCTCGCCTTACTCATACACTAGGTTGTTCCTACTTGATCGCTAAAATGAATATTGAAAATTAATTATGTATAACTTGAATTTGAATAGCCTTAAGGGCCTAGGGTACCGTCTGGCCTTAAGCGGTTGTCAATTGTATCGTACTTATTATCTGACTGACGTCTTGGAACCTTTAACAAGGAAGGTATATAACGACCAACTCCTGACAGACTCGTAGATAGGTTTAATCAAACTAGCTTACCTTGTGGCTTCGCCCTCCTGTCATTTAGTAATTGAGTTAATAGATAACCTTTATCCTTCGTACACCGTGCCTTAAACTGTTCTTTAGGATAGGTAAGTAGTGCTCCCCGCCAACTCCTACATTTATAACGCTGCGGAGGTGGCAAACAACCAGACGACCATGTATTTATCCTTACTACTATGACTAACTACGGAACTAAAGGGACCATCTCGTTATTATTTGAATATAACCTACGATCGGTCGGTTCGAACCCGAGGCTCCTTAAGTTTAAATAGCCGCTAGTCCGGAGAAGCTATACTCGCCCGAAACATATGCCGTGCAAGCTAAGTTCACAAGAAATAATAAAATAGGTGTGCGATTACGCACATGGTTAAGTGGTGAATTGTTCATCAGAGTAATTAAGGCGACAGAACACCTAGTTTGACACACAATAAATATGTTTAAGGTGGATTGTAAGGAAGACATATCCACACTCAGGACCCGGCGCATTAGCCAGATCAAGTAAGGGTTAGCCCTTTCTGAGTGTTTAGAACTTAACGTTTCGGCTTTCCATACAACAATTCAGAGCCTCATCAGTTAGTAGAGAATTGTGTATGATTATACTAATACGTCTTCAACGGGGTGATTCATGGCGAAGAATAGAACAAATCCTGACCCACTAACGTCACCTCATAGCCTGTTAATAAAGTTTGGTCAATGTTGAAGTTCTGTCATCTTTATCTTAAATGGCTTAGTCAAAACATAAATTAAACAGTATAAAGCAATAAAATAAAGCTTAGATAGTCTAATTAAAAATTAGACTCTCTAGATTAATGTCGCGGCTCTGAAAAACATATGAGGTTTACGTTTATTTTTACACAGGAAACAAATATTTAAATATGAACACAATAATACTTAGCTTTCCAAATCTATCCGTCGCAATAATGGGTGGAGTGGAGGTACTATTTATCTATGGATTCCTTAAGGAGATTGGGTTAAAAATCCCACATTAAATTTTAGCCACCCATTACCTAAACGGCATCTAACAGTTCAGCTTCCCCACTCGACGCCGGTGAAGGGTGGAACTGGAGCCAACCCAGATTTAGGTTTTATCAGCCCCCTCACACCCTTAGATTTCTGAAGCCTGCAGTTATCCTAGTATGTCTCTAACATCAAGCCCCAATCTTCCCTAATCTTATAACAAGCCAGACCCCGCTTGAAGAACCCCTACTGTGATTGCCCCGTCCTCACCTACCTCTATCTACCAAGGGTCTGCTTGCTTTGGGGGTCACCCATACCGCAACGCAACAAGACATCGGGACTAAAATGATTGAGATAGTAAGTAGCGGATATAGAGATATCATTAACATAACCATCAATTACATGTAACATAACTGTACCATTCTAATGAGCGTCTACCAAAGCGTGTAGGATTTTCATCAATGAAGATACATATACACAGGACAGGATTCACACAAGGGTTGCCTGCCAAGTCATGTAAGCATGCCCCGTCACCTCGAGTCCGATCAAAGCGCGAAGTCGATGCTCAGGACTTGCGTAGGGCTTTCATCAATAAGATATACATATACACAGGACAGGATTTACACAAGGGTTGCCTGCCAAGTCATGTAAGCATGCCCCGTCACCTCGAGTCCGATCAAAGCGCGAAGTCGATGCTCAGGACTTGCGTAGGGCTTTCATCAATAAGATATACATATACACAGGACAGGATTTACACAAGGGTTGCCTGCCAAGTCATGTAAGCATGCCCCGTCACCTCGAGTCCGATCAAAGCGCGAAGTCGATGCTTAGGACTTGCGTAGGGCTTTCATCAATAAGATATACATATACACAGGACAGGATTTACACAAGGGTTGCCTGACCTTAACCCTAATCTTAAACGATTTCTTAACTAATCAGATCAGAGCCTAATTACGGGGTTTCTTCCCACAAAGTATCACAAAATTTACAACATCATGTTAAGAGACGCCGATCCCGGCAGGAGCCCTTTTCTCCACTAAATTTTCTGCAGAAATCGGCAATCTCTTTTCCTTTAAGAGTACATAGCCAACAATGTCAACAAACTACCTCTGCATTTTTAATAAGCAAGGGTTTTTCCCTTCTCTACTCCAAATTTACAACTAGAATCCCAACCAAAAAGTCAACCACTTTCAATTTTCCCCAACCAACCCTTCACTTTAACCAAGGTGGCATCTTACACGGTCCCTTACACAGTCCTTACGCCATGGTATAAAGGAAGTCCCTCACAAAGCCCCATAGTACAAACCCATCAATAATAAGTTGACATTGCTAGCCTCAGTTCTCACAAAAGACACTTACTGATATTTGATGTAGGCGAAACGTGCACGGCGTCGGTATTAAATTTCTTCAAATCTTTGTTCGTCCTGTCCTTCCCGCTTCCTCAGGAATCTCGAGCACGGCCAGCCTCTCGGTACGACGACAGTGGAAAAGGGTGCCGCAACTGACGCCTATCGCTTATAACCGTTCTCCCCTCCCCCCCCGATAGACGCGGCCTGAACACGTGGCGTGTCTAGGGATTGTGGCGCCAGTTAATTTCTTCTTTATTTTACTTCCACGTGTACCCACGTGCTTCGCATTTTAGTGGCCAGTTACTTTATAGTAATAATCGAACAATCATATCGAAATCGTCACCCGATTCTACTAAACTCTTTACCTGCCGAACTAGTTTCTCCGCTTCTTTGTGACTCGATTATACAGCTTCGACTAATTTACACATTGAAGGCTCTTCGTAAGCGGCGCGGAGCCTACTCTACTATCCCTCTCGCACCCTACGATATTTATAACAATTAACTGAAAATAATCGTTCGATATTCTCCATATATTTTAACCTCCTGGTTATCTGCTACTTTACGAATCGGTCGTATTTAACGAGTAATTATTTTTCTTTGTGTTGATGATTTTAGGATCCCACTGCGATTTACGCCTTATGACGTAGGTACAACCATATTAATCGAACCCCGGTGAGGACATCCGGGCCCCTCACTTACTTCATACTTCATTGATCTCCTTTCTATCCATTTATCAGGAGTATCCGATCGGTATGAATTACGAAGGTGATTAATCAAATTTATATTTATTATTGATAAATTCTATCTTTAATTCACCTGCTCTCTTAAAACTTAAATTAGCATGTCAACACCGTGTCGTGGGGTCCAGATTATTACAATTCTTTATAAAAGGCTTGGGACCACTACACTACTTGGTATGTTTCGTTAAACTAAATCCTTTTGTACAAAACTGGCATACGACGGTTTCGGACTCAAAAAGGACGCGCAACGTGTCCTTCGGACGCTTGTTATATTTCATCAATTCTATACTTTTATTATATTTAGTTACGGAATGTGGCGGCCAGAACGCGTACTTTAGGTGCTTGCTATGTTTCGCCTCCAAGTGGTGAGATGATGTAGCGTTTGTCTTTATATCACATCTATTCAAAAAGAGCTGGTTTGTTTTTCGTGAACAGGGATTAAAGTTGCACTTTGAATCCCTAGGGACGCAACTTGATTTCAACTTGGAATGTGGATTATGGAGATCGATCAAGAACATTGTATAAACATGTATAATGTATAAATAATAATGGCTGGCCGCGCGTGCATCAAATAAAAAAAATTGTGAAAAAGTAAAAATAGCGTGAAATCTATTCTGCCTTTGTAATTGTTTGCTCAAATTCGTATTTTTTTTTTCTTGACGTATGCAGGTTTCCTCACGAAGTTGTCCTTCCGCGAAAAGACAGTGGTGTGAATAAAATCAATGTACTTGAGAAATTAAGAAAAGACTCATTGGTACACGCCGACCCCGGGGTTCGAACCTCCGCCACTTAGGACGTGAAGTGAAATTTAAACCCCTCGACCACCACCGACTTTTTTAATTAATAATTGGAGTTAATTAAGGAGTTCAAGTAAAGTCTAGTTAACAATAAAATGAAATACCTATATCTTATTAAACTACTCAGATTAGTTATTAGCTCGGCGATATTCCTCGGCCAATTACGGTAAGAACCCCGTAAAACATATAACATATATATATATATATATATTATTCGTAAATTTTACATTTTGGTTCAGGGAGAACTCATTGCTAAATGAAAAATACAGCGTATTATCCGTAAAAGTCAAGAAACAAGTGGGAAATTGGTTTGTATAATAAAGCGCCGCAAATCGTATTCCCTTAATCTCTATTATCATAAAAACAAGTTGATTTTCATACATAATATAATAATAATAATAGCTTCACCCGCGGCTGCGTTCGCGCTTAATTCGGTTTTTCTTGATTTAAGAATATAAAGTTTGCAATATTTGTAATTACTTGTATAGTTCATTCACGTGGAATTTGGGTACAGTTATTCTTGATAAAAAGTAGCCTATGGCCTTCTCATATATACGTACTCATATATCTGTGCCAAAAATCAACTTAATTGGTTTCTCTGTAGTAACAAACGAACTGACTTTCACCACAATATGTTATTCAGGAAGTTTGGATGAGGATTTCATACAATCTTATATATTTAATCTTAGCAATGTAGTTAGAATAAAAATGATGATGAGAATGTTTTAAAATTTACTAAATTTTGAGTTGTATCACGAGAACTTTTGAAACTTGTAACTGCTTCGTTGTTGTATTAAATTCTTCGTACTAAAGACCCAGAATCTTACAGTCGACGTAACATTTGTGCCGGATTTTTTTAATGAGATCGTCATTTTTCGTCTTTAGGCACAACAATATTATACTAGTCTTTAGGGTTGACATTTCATTAGCATATTATTTATCTCTCTCTACAATAACACAGTAACGGCAGCAACTTCCGCACGAGTAACTTCTCTTTGTTTGCCTTGATATAATGGAATAAGAATTTACACCCGCCATCTTGAATTTTGAAACACCCTTCAAATACCCAAACAAACTTGTGTCATTTAAAATCAAGTAATTTAAAAAATAGACGCCACATGGGATCCGCCATCTTACATTTTTTAAACTGATAGAATACCCTAATTAAGCACCATCGAAAACCGAACAGATCTTGAAAATAAGATTTATTATAAAAAAAATGGATGCCATATTGGTTCCGCTATGCTAAATTTTTAAAACTGATAGGTTTGAAATTAACCATACTCGACCATTTAACAGAACTCAGTTTTATTAACATCAAAGCTTTTTAAAAAAATAATGCCGCAAAGCCCAATTGAATTCTTTTGTCTGTTTTTTAATCAGTTATTTCTACTTAGTGCAATTTGTCTAATCAAGGCAGACGTACTAACTCTGAAACAGCTCCGATTGAGTCATTTTCAAGTCTCTGGCCTCAAATCAAAGTGTTCACCGGACATGATCTTAGGCTTGTCTACTTCATCTTAAGACCTACTCATCTTCAAGAACAGTTAAAGCTATTTAGTATTTCTTCAGATCTAGCAGAGATCAAAATTACACCGCCTTTAAATCCCAACTTTGAAGAAAGCGTAACTTTTTTATTTTTAAATTTTTAGTTGGTTTTTGGACATACTTACTTATTAATTAAACATTATGTTGTTCTTCAAGAAAGGAATGATTACAGTTTTAAAGTGTTGCCAATCCGCGAGTAATGCTCCTGGATGACACTGCATGTAAGTCCTAGTTCTAAAGTTTATTAATATTTAGTACAAATTATAAAGACAAATTTCTATAAGTATTTTTTGCTTTCTCGCAACATATAAGTGTGTTAATTAATTAAATTTTAATTTATTTTATTTCTAACATAACTCTAAACATCTGCAAGTAAATAAGTAATCGTCTTCGGTTAAGGTGTGAAGTATAATTGAGAATTAAACTTCACAAGGTAAGTTCGTTTAATTCTCAATTATACTCATGAAGTTTTCTATAGCAATTGCTTAAGCTATATCTGTAGCTATAGTTTGTTTAAGCTTGGTTATAGTTATTTCCAAATGCGGTAAATTTTGAAATTTTGGGGATAAAAAATAGCCAAGTTTCAGCCTGATCCGTCCAGTGGTTGAAGCGTGATTGAGGAATAAATATCCAAACATCCAAACTTTCACATTTATAATACTTTTCTACACAAATAAACAATTTTATTCATTTATCTTTATGCATTTGTAGACAGTTTTACTATATTATGTACTTAAAGGAACATATTAAAAGAATTATTTTCTACTGTAATAAATTCCGTTATATTAAATCCATAAATTAGGCATTTTCCTTAAGACTATGAGTAAAACAATTTTCTATAAGAAGATTACGGAATTCACTTTTACATTCATTAAATTTAATTTGTCCATTTAGATTGATACAAAGAGTAGACCGATAAGCTAAAGCAAAGGTTAAACCGACTAAAATTTAATGACTGTGTTCTTCGGGACATGGAAAAAACGATTAATGAACTTTTGTTCAATAGAAAAAAATGCTAAACTTACCCCTATTCACTGTTTTGTTTATAAATAAACTATTATTTATGTATTTTGATGAAAATATCAGCGAGTTGAGATATAGCTGCACAACTCACGCACGCTTAGTTATATATCGCGTGATCTATGTTATTTGCTTAAGTTTTCTGTCACGTACTACTTACTACCTCTTAAGATGAATGTGCTGTCTCCTACGCTGTTTCTACTGCATATCAATGACATGTTGGACATCAAAATCATGCATTGCTATGCAGATGACAGTACTGGAGACGCTTATTACACGGGTCGTGCAAACATCCCTCGATGATCCATAATACATAATGTACCTACTGTTGAATTTAATGAGTAGTGTACCAAAGCGCGAAGGTTGTATTGGAAAAACCTAATTCGGATTCACCTTAAAATAAAAAACAATTTAAGTAGAATTTAACGTAATATTCCACGTAAATGCACAGTCTGTGTTTGGTAAATTACTCTAAAACTAGGTCAAGTAAGACGTTTCGAGGTACAAGTAGGTAGGTATGCCTACACTTTCATGGTGTTACACAACCTTTGAAAGGTTTACTAAAGAAAAATATTTAATATTTTATGTCGTATCTTTAAGAAGTACAAGTACTTTGACTCATAGGTAGGTAGGTATGGTTTTTAACCTTTTTTAAAAAAAACGTATATATTGTATGTAGATAATTTTTTTAGAATCATGTACAAATATATATTCATCTATGTAGGCTTAAAAAAGGTGTGCCAAATTTCACAACTATAGGTATGTTATATGAATCTAATGATCGGGTTTTAATAATTCTTTCTTTACTGATTTAGGAGCCGTATAACTTAGGGAAGAGTGCAAGTTTTATCAAAATCTGTTAAGTAGTTTTCAAGATATTATAGAAAGGAAGCACGGGTTACGGAACCCTATAGTCATAAAGAACTGGACAGCGCATTTCCTGTGAGAAAAAATGGTCGCGAAAATGAGACAGAAAATGAGCAGAACTGTGATTTTTTTGTCTCTTTCTAACTTATTTTAATAAACATCAACAAACAAAATGGCTGATGTTGATAGGCAGAGAAAAGAGACCATACATTTCTTTCTAAAGTGTGGCCAATATTGTGAGGCTATTGCGCAGTCCATAGGACAGATTACAGAACTCGAAGTCTATGGTGGATACCAAACACTAGAACATACAGCGTCGGTTTTTTATTGTTATTTATGCGGTAGATCTTATTGTTACCTGATATCTTAGCTGATTGTGATCTTATTTTTGTACTAGTAATGTGGTAAAAAACCAGCAGAAGACCAGCCTGATGCTAAGCGGTTACCGTAGCCTATGAACGCTTGCAACCCTTTGCAATGTCATCCAGGAGAATTACTCGCGGATTGGCAACCCTTTGAAACTGTAATCATTCCTTTCGATTTTTCTATTGGCCTGTTTTTTGAGGGCCCGTTTAGCTCTCGTTAATTGTTTTAAACATAAAACTTAGAGATACCACTGAGTCGTACACAACGAGATAAAGTGTTTGGGTAAATTTGACTTAATCACATATAATTTTAATAACAATAATCTTTCGGTTCTGCGTAATTTAGATACAATATAATTGAAATGGCGATGTATAAGAATAAACATCTAAAAGTATATTTTCAGTTAAAATGGTTTTTAGGGTACAAGTTTTCATAATAGGGTGTGGACGTATTACCACAGAATAAAGAAGAGTCCGTATTACTAAATTCAAAAAGTTTTTTTTTGCGATTTGCGATTTGCGAATTGCGAGATCTTGTCGCTTTAAGCAATTGACACAAAAAAGATGGTCTCCTAGAGTTGCCATATAACCATATATCTGATTTTATCAATCAATTTAAAGGGAGCCACAACATTTCTTAAAATGTTCGACATCTTTACGTATAAATAAAAAATCATATCCCGTTTGTTTGTGTTCGCGGAATTCGAAAATTTGAAAATTTGAACACTTTCCATTAGACTTAGGTAGTATTGATGTATGAGTTGCAAATTGTTATGAGCACGGGGTCCAAGAAGAGTTCAAACCTGATTGTAACAATAAAGTATCCTTTCCACTTGTTTTAAGCTGTTACTATATGACATGATTCACAGTAAAACGGTATTTGTTATATGAAGCCACTGTTTAAAATATCTTAAGATTGTAAAGCGAAAATTTATAGATTATGGTACATAACCTGTGATATAAATAGCTTAGAGTTGTTGTACTTGTGGGTACCACGGCACCATCGGCAGCACGGTGCACAGACGGCGGGCGCAGCGTCGCTGTGGTGGCACTGACCGGGGGCTTGGCTGCTGTTGTTCCAGGTTCCCCCTTAGTTCAAAGCCCGACAAAGTTGACGACGTCGTGATCAATCAGCTGTACATACTGTGGCCTACTGAGTTTACCGCAGTATGACGGACGTGTTGGAACTAAATAATGTATCTTGTGTATTTGAGTATTTCTCACTATTGTTAACTTATAATAGAAAATTGTTTACGGCGATAAAAGGCTAATTAGGTAATTTACCAATTGTCTAGAAACAGTTGTACATTTAAATGTGTTTCTGCTTCCTAATGTTTTGCAACGTTTGATTTAGCGAGTGCTAAGTTAATCTTAAGATTTAATAGAGGCGATTTTGTACAAAGTACGTAAAATAAACTTTAAAAGTAACTTTATTACATTTAGATATGCAAGCCGTTAATCAAATAATATAAAAATATAATACATACGATAATCGTTTCGGGATATTTTCAATAATAGTGTTTATTTTATGACAAAATCTAGTAGGTATCCAACACTATATAAGTCTTGATATTAAAGTGATGGTATCTATCGATTATACGTCGTAATATTGCAACGAGTTTTATCCACACACGCTATACGCCGGAATATTGCAACGATTATTTATCCACACACGCTATACATTGGAATATTGCAACGATTATTTATTCACACACGCTATACGTCGGCATATTGCAACGATTTTTTATCCACGCACGGTATACGTCGGGATATTGCAATGATTATTTATCCACACAATTTATAGGTCGGGATACTGCAACGATTATTTATTTACACACCGTAAACGTCGGAATATTGCAATGATTATTTAGCCACACACGCAATACGTCAGAATATTGCAACGATTTTTTATCCACGCTCGGTATACGTCGGGATATTGCAATGATTATTTATCCACACAATTTATAGGTCGGGATACTGCAACGATTATTTATTTACACACGGTAAACGTTGGAATATTGCAATGATTATTTATCCACACAATTTATAGGTCGGGATACTGCAACGATTATTTATTAACACGGTATACGTCGGGATATTGTAATGATTGTATTTGTTTAATAATTAATAAAATAATGTAGCTATACACACACGATGTAGGTACGTCGAAATATTCCAAAGCTTGTATTTATTTTATGACAAATAAAGAGATAATTTAATTTAGATGTTCACATACACACATCAAAAGAAGCTGGGCACAAGTACACCTAGAAAAACTGTAATTACACTTACAAAAGTGTTTTTTTGTTTTTTTTTTAAATTTTATACTTAAGCATTTGTTCTTTGTTTAAAAATATGTCATAAAAACAAAAAAAATCGTAAAACTTCTCTTCTTGCTGGTATGGTACACATTTAAATAATCGTAAAATGCTTTTTTATTTTAACATAACCATAAAAAATATTAAGTTTTCCAAGCGAACGCAAACCATGTGCATGTCACACATTGATTAAAAAATTATGCTTTGTTTTCTTGTTACATTATAACAATGTCTTTCTTACATTTGCTCCAACAATATTTAATGTTCAATAAAAAAGATACTCAAGACGGTAGATGTAAACTTATTGAACATTTATTGGAGTTATTTTGTTTCATCCTTTACTCTAGTTTCTAACAAATCACTTTGAAACTTACCCTACAGTTTTTGATAACTGACTAAATAATTAGGCGAATGTGCAGAAAAACAAAGTATGCGTAGATGGCAAAATTCTTCTTCGTTTTATCACGTAATGGCAGTCAGAAGCATGCATATTGGTAGGTAGTAGGAGCTAGCTACTTACTATGTTATTTTCTAGTTTCTACGGACTGCCATTTAGTGACTGATAGACAGATTTTCCTCGCGATTTCCGTAGGCTTTTGAGGTAGGTACCTACTTATTAACGAAACAATAAGTAATCCATTTAGGGTACAATTGCTAGGTATTTCGAAAAACCATATAAGCTGACAAATAGTTTTTCCTCACGATTTACGTGGGCTTTTTTGGTTTTTATCAAAGTATACAGGATACAGTTTGTTAGGTATTTTGACAAACCATATAGGTTGACAAATAATTTCTCCTCACGTTTTACGTGGGTTTTTGACTGTCTATCGGTGTAACAATAGCTTAAAGTGAGCGTGAGCTCCAAGTTATACACGAGTAGGTGGGTAGTAAGAGTAAGGTTAAGTTAAGACACTCGAATACTTACGTAACCGACCTGATAAGAGGTAGTCAAAATAACAAAACTGCATGTATCGATGACAACACTATGTTCTCATCTCATAACGGGAGTCCAGACCCATCCTGATTTGTTGTTGTCCATGAAACACGTGAGTTCTCTTCCGACGAGTTTAATCGACGTCTCCTTCAACTTTTTGTGCTCCTTGCGCAGGCTTTATTTGGATCTTTTTCTTTTGCTCATGGTTGTTCACCATATAACACACCATATAAAACACTGGACAAACTTGCCTATCACTGAATATAATTAAATTAAACTGAACGAACGTGCGACTTTGACAACACAAAAACGCGTAATGGCGCGCCCGTCCGGCGCTCGGGAGGGAAAGAGAAGGGAGATATTGCTTCTTTTTATAAGGACTAGGTCTCTAAGCTTGTGACTAAGACAGCATCATCTCGTGTGCTGCTGCAAGTAAATAAGTTATCGTCTTCGGTTAAGGTGTGAAGTATAATATAGAGTTCCACGTCGATAACCGAATTTAGGGCGGGCAGAGACGCTGGCAAAATCAAGTAAAACATAAAAAAATTAAATGGATAAGAGTTCCACGTCGATAACCGAATTTAGGGCGGGCAGAGACGCTGGCAAAATCTAGTAAAACATAAAAAAAAATTGACGCCATTTTGTGACTCGCGCACCGACTTTCATTTCAAATTCTTGCCGAATTTCATAACTTTATCTGTTAATTGTGTTGCAAGCACCCAATGCTTACATTTTTACGGCACTAAGGGACCTTAGAATCTAATACCTTTAAACAAGCAATTCTTGTATATATGTATATATAAAGATATATATTCTGAATCTCGGAAACGGCTCGAACGCTTTAAATGGTATTTAGTATGCAGGGGTTTCAGGGGCGATAAATCGATCTAGCTAGGTTTTATTTTTAAAAACGTCGTTTAATCCGTGTTTTTAGGCAAGTATTAACTAAAAATATGACTCTTCCTGACATCTATTGCCGAGTAGTAATACTATATTGTTTTTACCGACACCGCAACATTAAAGCTTCTTGACAATAGATGCCGTTGTTAAGCAACACTAAAGCTACTTGACAATAGATGGCGTTGTTAAAAAAAAAAGGGAAAAGGTTTGTTTTTTAACTTTACTAACTTTTTTATAATATTTTGATTGATTATTGATAGATATAGGCTGGCTGGCTGATGATGGGGGTGGTCGGCTCTTGCAAACTTCTTTGTATTCTTAGTATAAATATATATGTATATGTACGTCTGCTGTATAATATTATATGTCATATGAATATATTTTTTTTCGGGAGTTACTTTAAATCCCCTCATAGAATAATTGAAGACTTTTAACGTATCACATGGAGCACCATGCCAACCTCATGCAATTTGAAAAACAATAGGCAATTGAAATATTACCTAAATTTTGATGGTTTTTTTTTTAAATCAAACTATTTACATTGTTAATCTTGTTTATTAAGTGTTTCAATACAAAACATATATTTATTAGTTGATACACTATAATATTATGTTTCGTTTGTGATTTTACAAAGATTACCTATTGGACGCACGCAATAAAACAGTATTGTAATTAGTTTGTTAAGCGAGTTGAAGTTAATCAACTTGACGATTCGAAAGTGTTCTTAGTAACCTATTTGAATAAAAAGATTTTGATATGATTTGGTTTGATAGGTAGGTATCTGATATTAATTTCAACGTTTTACCCCCACGCTTTTCAGACATTCTTTTTATTTGACTGACTGTTAAGACAACCTTTTTATGTAATATAACTACAAATTATCATTTTAAAATTTTTTCTTTTTCTTGTGGTGGTAATATCTTTTTTATTGCCAAATTTTATGATTCTTCGTCAACGGGAAGTAGGTTCCTTAGGGTTTTTAATCAACTTGCGTGTAGCGAAATATGTAGCGTAAATTGCTTTATTATTTGATGATTTTATTAACTTAAACACTTGCTTTTTTTCTGATTCAAGTTTTTTTGAGTAATGAGGTACTAAGAAAATGAGTTTTTATAGACAGATATTAAGTTATAGTATTAATAAAAACTGCAAACAAATAGGGAGACAAAATCCAACCTTGTGGGCCAGTTATATGATACCAATCTGAGAAAGTATTTTCAATTTGTTTTGTTGCCTACGTCCTCCCAAGTAGCTATGAAACCATTCAACCACTGTTGGAGATATGTAAAGAGAACGCAATAAATACAAAAACACATCAAAATCGAATGTATCAAATTCATTATTATGTAAAATGTATGTGCCTTTTTGGATGTAATTTAATGCAGTATGTAGGCAGGTACTAAATTGGCAATAAGTGGTGAAAATGAAAAACGCGAGGTCTTACAACAGCTTTGAACAAGCAACGAATCAATTTTAAGAATAAAATTATCTTATTTTTTCAGTCACTAACACTTACTAGGTAAGTAATATCACGTGACCAGATTTAAAATAAATAAATGATAATTTTGTTGAAAATATAAGGGTCTTATCTATACTACATTGAATCCTTACCAGCCTCATAGGCACGCCCCACTTTTGGGGCACAGGCTACCCTTAATTAGGGCGATTTGGGCCAAAGTTCATCACTGGAGTGAGTAATTACTATAATATACTTACTTCAGAAATTAAGAAAAAACTCATTGGTACATACCGGGCTTGAACCTCCACCCCTCAGGACGTGAGGCTAAATCGAAACCCCTAGACCACTGTTGCAATAAATAAATACCTACAATACATTCTAAGAAATAGTTACACAAATCAAGTAACATTAAACGAATCAATTACTGAACTGACAATTTTCTCCAAATTCTTAAGTTCCTGTTCGTGAGGAGAATAAAACGGTATCACAGAGTATATTTTCCTCAAAGCCCAGGAATACTTTTTAACATCTTACTATAGTTAAAGACTCATTTATCGAACGAGATTTTTAAATGTTGTTACTAGCAGGTTTTTTATATACTATTGTTGATGTACTTTTTTGAGTTGCTGGCTGTACTGTGCTGTACTACTAAAATGATTTTAAATTTAAGGTTTGCAACCCCTAGACTATAATTTATTTTTTGATGACGAAACTCTCAATGATATAAAATTGAAATATTAAAAAGAAGAGTGATGATTAAAGATATAAAAAGTTTAATTATATTTTGCCAGAGGATGAAATCCTGGAATTTAATGTGCAAAATAGTTTTTGAGCGAGTCTTGATGTAGTAAGGAAATACACTTCAAATGATAGTGCCCGGCGGGTTCGAGACACCCGTCAGAGGTCGAGTCATTAACAGGTTTCTTTTAAACGAATTACTTTTACTCAGAGTTTGTTTCTTGTTGCCATCAATTAAGTAAGTACTTAGACGTGGCGCGGGTTTGAACCCCGTTGCCCTCACAACACTGGATCAATCAAATCAAATCAAATAGTATTTATTCAAATAGGTTTCCGAGAACACATATGAATCGTCAATACAATGTAAACAATGCTAATTTCTGGCAAAAAAAACTGGCAAAAAGTTCTATTTAAAGTAATAATACAATACTTTGATCATCAGCTAAAGATATACTTTGACAAGCAGTACATAAATCGATCAGATATCATATCGTGTTATATTGAGTAATAACATACAGCAAAAGTGCTAAGGGCACCTGCTCACGGCGTTTTCCAGCATTCGGGTACCTACTGTGTCCGCGGGAATATGTGGGGACAGTAATTTAACTTAATTTATAATTTACATTTTCCACTTTTGATATTCTAAGAAACTGTGCAAGTTCTCGAAATATCCTTATCCAGGATCTACAATATTATCTAACTTCCTTTCATTTTAATATTTTAAGTAGGTAGAATAGGGGTACTAAATAATTGGTTTTAATATAAGTTCTAAACTATTTAGGGGAAGGGGGGCATGACGGGGAAGCGAGATAAGATGGGGCACACATAGAAGAAACTAGACGTTTGTGAATATAAAACAATAAGCCAATAGGCCTCATGCAATCAACGGTTAGTGCGAGAGAAACTGTGAGTGGGAGTGCACACATCTTTTGTTTACAAACGAAAATCTGGTTTAGCGTTTCGTCGATCTAATTTTTTGTAAGGTTAAACGTCATTCTTTTAAGGTAATTATGATCATCCCATTTATGTCATTTTGATTTTTGGTTACTGGTGTTGTTTATTTTGATATGGTATGTTGTTTGTAGGAATCCGTTAAACATTTTATTTGTTAATTTTTTTTTGTTCAAAGTGGCCTTATGAGGCAAGATGGGCTATTGGGTGTGGGGTATGATGGGGCATTGGGGCAAAATGGGGTTGTGGGTTTGGGTTCATTTAAGTTTCTTAATAAATAACATTAATTTATTCTTTTTTATTGATGCTGATTTTATTTCTGCTGAAACTACGAACATTCAAAATATTGCAAACTCATCGAATGTAGAACATCAAAGGGTATCAGAAGCCGAAGGACTTCAATCTGGAGCACTGCCATGTCTGTCTTTAAGAACAACAGTCGCAACTGTATCTTCAACAGTCATGACAACTTCCCATACTGAAACTCTTGCAACCTGAAGCTACAACGACGTCTTCCACTCCACCTAGAACAAAGTTAATCACCGAATGTTACGAACATGTCACACCAAGAGTGGATAAAACAACCGTCCCAGAACCTGAACCTGGATGTTCTTATTATCCTGAACCTCCCATTCGTGCAGCATGCCGTGTTCTGACGTCTAGCTCCGAAAATGCATCCCCAAGTGATATTTTGCCGATTCCTTTCGTTCAACGAACTGAAAAAAGGAAACAATACCGCCGAGAAAAGACAGCCATTATAACCTCAACTCCTTATAAAAATGAGTTGGAAAATTTGAAAAATCCGGGAAAAACATCCAATCGTAATGATCCTCGGCTCAAAAAGAATGCTAAAAACAAACATTCAGCCAAACACTCAGCCAAAAAACAAAAGAACAATGATGAAGATGCCATTTGCTTATATTGTAATGATGTAAATAACAATTTTCTGACATCGTCGGAACCTTGGGTAGGCTGCCAGCTCTGTGGGCGTTGGGCTCACAACGCTTGTGCTGGCGTGGACGATGAAGATATGGAAGAAATACACAATGTTTGTTTTGTGAGAACGAATAGCCTTCCCCATCATGCCCCAATTTCATTACCCCATCATACCCCATAGTATGGGGCAAGATGGTTTTTCATAATGTTCCTATTAATTATTTATTATAAAAATATGTGACATGTTGATTCTCCAAAGACTGTACCAAATCATAGTAAGATTAATGACATAACGTGCCATAAATTTTTGAGAGTAATAAACATAGTGATTATGCTGTATTTTTGTTATTTCCCTTAGCTACCCCATCATGCCAGGTTCACCTCATAACTAACGAATATATTGACACAAAACTTAATAATGATACTATAGTTTGTAAAATCTCCCCCGTGAAAAAAGAAGAGGAAGAGAAGACTTTAATTGATTTTGATAAAATATAATTTGGTACTAAAATAAATAAATATCCTAAATACTAGTGTTTATAACTTAGTTATGTCCAGTCTCGCCATTGTAAAACCGGAGTAGGCTCGTAGGTTCCCGCTAGTCGTTCATGCTCACACCGCGCTGAGTTCGTTTATCCGCTACTGGAATTCGAAATTAAAAGTGTGTAAATATTGGATTCATAATAATTAATAATATAGATTTTGAACCTCAGTTTTTTTTTTAAATGAAATTCTTAAAAAAAAATATGAAATTATAAATCAACAAAAAAAATTACAAATATCAAATTAGAAGTTAAGAAGCATTTTTAAATTAATTGGACCCTTTATCCTTATCTCCAAACAGATATAATTAATTCTGCTTTTTTTGTAATCACCAAATTGATTATGATAATTTGACCAATCATATCTGTTGCCCTCTCCTCGAGATTTTTAAATAGAAAATCCGCAATCTATTTAAGATCTCTACACATAAAGGCTGTCCATTGACTCTATTTACTACGTAACAGAAAAATAAAACACTCATAAAAATAAGAAAAAAAGCAAAAAATATAAATTG
Source organism: Apoda limacodes (assembly GCA_946406115.1). Classification (NCBI taxonomy): domain Eukaryota; kingdom Metazoa; phylum Arthropoda; class Insecta; order Lepidoptera; family Limacodidae; genus Apoda; species Apoda limacodes. The sequence goes on from OX291542.1 coordinate 18,144,841, forward strand.
AGTGTTTGGGGTAAACTAATTTTTAAATATTAGCGAGTTATGATGGGCCAATTAAAGGCCATAATCAAAAAAAAGGACGCTGAAAGAAAATTAGATTAATACACATTGAAATAAATTTACATTAAAGTACATAAGTGATTGAAACAGTAAGCTAAAATTTATTGAACTTCTCTCAAAGAAAACAAAGTAGCCTAGATCAATTTTTTAGTGAGTTCGTGTTTGGTTCTTGTATTTTAGAACTTCTCTGAAATCGGGCATTACTTAAGTACAATAAAAGACCTAATTATTTAATCAATGTAATTAAAATAAATAATCCCTTACAATATATTTATGTGATAGAATAGAATTTAAGTAATGCCATACAAGTGAAAAGTTCAAATAGTAATTAATTATACTCAGCTTTTATGAATTTCAGCATTATAGGCCTGAGGTATCTCCAGTCACATAGGTACATGACGTCTGCACCCCTTTATCGATTCCCGTAGAAATTTACAGACAGCAACTCAAACAACAGATTTTACAAAATAATTAATAGATGAAAACACTAATATATTATAATATTCATGGCTGAAAATTATAAGAACATATTCTCTATCATTCAAAATCTCATTAGAAATTCAGATACACAATACATCTCTCCTTATATACATCATACATCGCCTTAATTTTGTGATTATGTGTGATTGACAACTTATGTGTATAAAATCTTGTATAATGATAAGTGTGTGTGTAGAATTATGTAATAAAATATATTAAATATAATATATTTACTTCAATCTGGAACTTTAAACAAATATAAGATAAGAAAAAACCTGAGATACAATCTTCCTCCTGAAAATTAAGAATATCTAAGCAACCTAATATAACATGATTCCTGAAATCTTTAATATAAATTTCGAACCATCTAACCAGATTTTCAGATCATCTCGCAGGTATCACACTGAGACTCAGACATAGATTGTTCGATCTCCCCCTAAAATAATACCTATTACACAATCATACTTCCCTCCTAAAGTCTGCAGACATCCTAGGCCTCTAAGTCATACTAGACTCCTAAGACATAGAATATCTTAATATCGATGTTGGAAAGCAAATTTCAAACATTTTTTGTATTTACCTAGTCTAACGTCTGCTCGTGACGAACATTTCCAATTCTATAGCCACGTAGGAAACAATTATATGACGCCTACCATAAACTGGATTCCAACACGCTGACGAGGTCAAAGGCTTCCTCCAAGAGTCTCCCAGAACCGTCATACATCATTTCCCGAAGCTATAAACTCGAAAATGATGCTGAGCATAGTTAGGTGATGAAGCTATGTTGTGAAGTAATTTCTAATATGCTCCTTTTAGAAATAAGTTCCGCCCCTGCTCTGCCTAGTTCCCTAGGAGACGCCGACAGATACTAGGGGTGGTTTGAGTCCCTAAATGTATGTAATCTAAAAAAAATATTTTTAAAAGTTAAACTGAGATAATAAAATTTCCTCTCAACTCTAGAAGTAATTAGTTGTGAAAATAAACTTGTATTCAAGAGAATTGTAATTTTTAAAATTATTTAATTTGATGTGTTTCTAAGGTGGTATTGATTATATGGATTGATCTGTATCCGTTACTTCATGAAATTAGGTGGTTTGACTAAATTTAAAAGTCACGACTTCGAAGAATAGTTAGGTATAAAAATACCCATAGATTTCATGGTCTCTCTGCGATAATGTTTTTATATAGTTGTTGAGCTGTTGACAGGATAATTTAGTTTTTTAAATATTTTCATGTAGTATTAAGCTTTTCAAACATTTCGTTTGAAAATCACTTAATGAAGCTTCAAATTAAATTCTTAAGTGGTTGTAATCACCCAGTTGAAACGATACACATCAAACTATTACGATACAAATAACATAACAATTTTACACACATTCAATCAATCACAAATACTTTTGTAAATAAATTCGATTTCAAAAGCTCGCCCCCTACTCCAACTAATTGATAAATCAAAAATATTGCAGTCGTTGTCTGATGTTTGCTGTCACTGTCGAAATTCACTTCTCTAACTGTATAAAAAGGAAAAAAAACCCTACCTGAAACTCTAAGATTTGTTTAAGGCCTAAAGCTCCTAATTTATAAAACCAGTTGAGAAATAAGCGAAAAATACAGACAAAATGCAGGAAGTCGAAAGAGGACCACCTCTCGTCCCATGTTACATCAGCATCTGAATGAATATATTAGCTATATATATAGTGTTTATTAATTAGACCCGTCGTTCCCGGACGCAAGCTAATGAGAATTAGACATACATATTTTCACACTTTAGTCATCAATAAAACATGCATTCGTCTTTATTACATACATCCTATTAAACTAAGTTATCCGAAGAAATTAGTGAATTAAATAAAAATCTAAAAGTTAAAAGAAGAAATATATGATAACAATTAAAAAAAAATTATACTGTTTACCAATTGTATGAAGAGCTCCAACCATCAAGATTTTACTTGTTAAAGTGCACAATTGTTAAGTTAAATTCTAAATTAATTAAATTAAATTGAATAAAATGCTAAATTAAAAGTAAATTGATATATCACTTGTAACTAAAAGCACTGTATCTCGTTGACTACACCACGACTACACTCTAATGCACTCTTTGGCTGACTCCTTTGTATAAATTCAATTATCACGATCAATCGCCAACACTCCTGCTAGGTGACTGTCTTGTATAAAAAAAAATGAAACTCCACGACTGTATTCTAGAGAACTCTCTCGCAGACTGTCCTATTTCGTTCCCTCTAACCTTCCTGGAAATCCTCTATACCAGCTATCAGCTCAGGGCCCTTTTCTATGCATTCACGCGGTTCATGGATCTAATTAAACTGGCTATTTACATCGCAATCTGTATTCTCTGTTATACAAATTATGTGACAAACTGAAACTACACCGTATTAATATATCTTTTAGAGATAAAAACAAAATACAGTTCGAGTACGTGACTTTCTATAGTTAAAGTTACCAAATTTTAGTTGATCCTTTTTTAAAGATTAAGTAATTTTCTCACAATGTTTAAAGTTGTTAAACACTCGACATTTCTGTCTATCATCATAGACAGGAATTGACTGTGTTAAATGAAAGTACCTATTCACTTAAAGAAACAATAAGCATAAAACAATATGTTACAAGTTCTGTACGGATGCCGCTAATTTATTTATTTAGTTAAGGACAACCAACAAAGTATATACAAATTACTTTACTATCACTATGGTTAACTAATAATTACTTGGTGCTGCCCTAATTACAGGCCACGACATTTACATCAACACTACGTAAGACTTAGACTTAAGATACATAACTTAAGAAAATTTAACAAAAATTGTGAAAACCTTTCGTGATATATTTATGGATATCAGTTCGAAATTAAGGTGACTGATGCTAAACGATTGCGATGTCATTGAAAAAAAAATAGTTATTTTGTTTTTAATTAATGGTAGTGATCATTACGCCATTGTAATGGTAATCTATATATATAAAAGAGTAAACTGACTGACTGAGCCACAGCACAATGTACTAAGTCCTTAGACTTGAAATTTTGCACAAAGGTTTCTGTTATTACGTAGGCGAGCACTAAGAAAGGATTTTGCAGAAATCATCCCCTAAGGGCTCTTCGGTAGAAGTTTACCGATCATTTAACATAAAGAGGTTTAATAATTTTAACTTCAAAGACATCATAATTCTTAATAACAAATTAAAAAAAAAAAAAAAAACTGAGTTAGTGTTATGATAATTAATCTGTCCTGAAATATCTGCTGTTTTTTTTTTTTTTTTTTTTTTATACCACTAAGGTGGCAAACAAGCTTACGGCCCGCCTGATGGTAAGCGGTCACCGTAGCCTATGGACGCTTGCAACACCAGGGGTATCACTTGCGCGTTGCCGACCCTTCAGAAATCTAATAACTTCTTTCTTGAAGAACTCCATACTGTAGTCCTTGCAGAAAACCTTGGCAGGGAGCTCATTCCACAACTTAAGCGTTCGCGGGAGGAAGTTTCTCTGAAACCGCACTGTACGCGACCATTTAGGTTCTAAAGTGTGAGAATGAATTCCCTGCCGATGGCGAGCGATGCGATGGTAGAAAGTAGCCGTGGGCATCATTTCGAACAATTCCTCAGAACACAACCCATTGTACAAGCGGTAGAACACACACAGTGAGGCAAAGTCTCTCCTCAGACTTAAGGGCTCGATACCGCAAGTGAGTTTGGGATCGTCGACAATTCTCACAGCCCGTCGTTGAACCGAGTCAAAAGGGTCAAGCTGGTATCCGGGTGCACCTGCCCAGAGATGGCAGCAGTACTCCATATGGGGCCGAACTTGCGACTTGTAAAGTAACAACCTTTGCCCCGACGTGAAGTACTGCTTCGCTCTGTTGAGTACACCAAGTTTTTTGGACGCCAGCTTTACCTTATCTTGTAAATGATCTCGGAACTGAACATCGCTGGAGATGTCGACACCAAGGATCCCAATGCTCTTGGAGATGGAGAGGGGAGTGTTCTGGAATTGTGGGACCACAGTGAATGGAGTTTTCTTAGCGGTGAACGCGCACACTTGTGTCTTTGTAGGGTTGAATCGGACCAAGTTTACCCGTCCCCAGTCAGAGACCTGGGACAGTGTGGTCTCGATTTGAGACACAAGTTCTCCGCGGTTTTCCTCCACAAGGGAACGAGGGATGTTTGCACGACCCGTGTAAAAAGTGTCTCCAGTACTGTCATCTGCATAGCAATGTATGTTGTTGATGTCCAACATGTCATTGATATGCAGTAGAAACAGCGTAGGAGACAGCACAGAGCCTTGCGGGACACCAGCATTAATGTCCATGCTATCAGAGCAACTACCGTCAACTACAGTTCGTATGCGTCTGCCGGACAAAAAGCTAGCCACCCATTTGCACAAACCCTCGGGCACTCCGTAAGATGGCAACTTCGATAGAAGACCGCGGTGCCAGACCCGATCGAACGCCTTCGCTATGTCCAGGCTACATGCCAATGCCTCCCCCTGACTCTCAATGGCTAGTGCCCATCGGTGTGTGAGATACACTAGAAGGTCACCAGTCGAGCGACCGTGGCGAAAGCCATATTGACGGTCACTGACCAGATCGTGTACTTCTAGGTATCTTAGAAGCTGTGTGTTGATCACACGCTCCATCACCTTAGAGAGGAGAGAGGTAATAGCGATAGGCCTGTAATTCGATGGATCTGATCTATCGCCCTTTTTGGGCACCGGGTGCACATTCGCAGTCTTCCATGTAGACGGAAATTGCCTAGTGTGGTAGGAAAGCGCGAAGAGGCGCGTGAGTACAGGACATAACTCAGGAGCACACTGCTTAAGCACCACTGCTGGTATACCGTCTGGCCCACTCGACTTATGAACGTCTAGAGAAAGCAACGCCCGCCTGACCTCCCGCTGCGTTATGGAGATTTCCGGCATGGACTTACCGCACCACGGAATAGTAGGTAGTACAGCGCCTTCATCGTTCATATTCGAGTTCGAGGCAAAGAGACTGCCCAGTAGATCGGCTTTCTCTTTAGCACTATGGGCCAAGTCACCATCGGTCTTTCGCAGTGGTGGTAACGACGACTGGCAGAAGTTCCCTTCGGCAGCTTTGGCAAGCGACCAGAAAGCACGACTCCCAGAAGGATAGCTCGCAAGTCGCCCACCTATTTTGCCGATGAATTGGAATTTTGCTCTGGCAGTTGCTTTCTTACTGAACCTCGAGGCAGCATTTAATTTGCGTTTTAACTCAGAAATATTCGGATCCTTATTATAACGAGCCGTGGTCCAAGCCTCATATGCATTTTGCTTAAGAATTTTAGCTTTTCTGCAAGACCTATTAAACCACGGTCGTTTTTTGACGCCGGCAGCTACTCGCGGGTTAGGAATATAGCATTCCATACCAGCAAGGATTGTCTCAGTGACTGCGGCTGCGCAGACGTCAGGATCTTCTGAGTTAAAGCAGATCTGCCTCCACGGGTACGATGCGTAAAATTCACGCAATCCATCCCAGTCTGCCGACTTATAGTGCCACACACGACGCCAGTTAGTTGGCCCAGAAGGATCAGGTTGTGTGCATGACACTTGAGTCCGAACGAGACAGTGGTCCGAGGAGCCAAGAGGCGCATCCACTGAGACGGAGTACCCGTCCGGACGAGTAGTCAGCAGAAGGTCCAGTAAGGAGCTCGTATGTTCCTCTATATCTGGTATTCTCGTTGGAGAAAGTACCAGCTGAGAGAATCCATAGGTCAGAGCAAATTCATGAGCAGATATCCCAGCATTCGAGAACTGAGCCACTCGCGATGGTGGGCGTTAAAGTCTCCCAAAATAACTAGTTCTGCTGTGGGATATTGCTCTAGAACTTTGTCAGTCGTCAAACTCAGGTGCGTGAAGAGTCGAGTTACGTCCGTGTCACCGGTATGAGACCTGTATAGGCACGCATAGATACGAGTGTGGCCGCCGTAATCTACGCGCACCCACAATATCGACAGGTCCCTGTCTTCAAGGCTATGAAGGCGGCGACAGCAGATATCCTCCCGGACGAACATACATACACCGGCACGACTCATAAAATTGTGTTCGAGTTTGTAGCCGGGATAATGAAGGTATGATGTGTCGGCCGGGCAGGATATCTGCGTCTCCGTTAGAAAAAGAATGGTCGGCTGCGCAGTTTCGAGATGGTGGTGGACTGCGTTAAGATTTGCGTGAATACCCCTGATGTTGCAAAAATCCACATTATATGTGGATGGAGTAGCCGCTGTGCAAACTCTTTTCTTTTTCTGTCTTCTGGCCATAATATATATAAAAAAAAGTTACTAAGACTAAGGATGAGGATTCACTGCACAGACAGCATAGAGGGCAAAGGGTGCGGTTCTAAGACTGCCGAAGCTCGCCACAGATGATACGGTTGCTGGCACGGCGGGCGGAAGGGCCCCTGATCCCCCTCTGTTGTAGTAGCCGGGTCCACTCCGGTCTCCTTCTCCGGCACGACTACCACTTCAGATACTTTATACATGATACATATATCGAGTCCTAAACTTCAAATACCTAGTGAAATTCCTTAGTGCATTGTAAAACTGTGATTTTTTTTATTACTATGTAATGCAAATCATCTTTTTGTAGCTTTAGAGAAAATTCAGTAGCCACAGGCCGCGGAGAGTTGGCAGAGCGCCAGCTGTGTATGTACATACATATTTTTTCATAACACTTACTCGTAAAGAGTGTCATTACGTTTTTTTGTTTTTATTTATACCACTAAGGTGGCAAACAAACCCACGGTCCGCCTGATGGTAATCAATCACCGTGGCCTATGGACGCTTGCAAAACCAGCGGTAAAACTCCCGCGTTGCCGACCCTTCAAATATCTAATAACTGCTCTCTTAAAGAACCGCATACTGTAGTCCTTGGAGAAAACCTTGGCAAGGAGGTCATTCTAAAACCGTTGCGTTTGCGGGAGGAAGTTTCTCTGAAACCGCACTGTACGCTACCATTTCGGTTCTAAAGTGTGAGAATGAATTCCCCGCCAATGGCGAGCGGTACGATGGTAGAATGTAGCCGCGGGCATCATTTCGAACAATTCCATAGAACACACCCCTTTGTACAAGTGGTAGAACATACACAGTAAGGCAAAGTCTTTCCTCAAACTTAAAGGCTCCATACGGCAAGTGACTTTAGGATCGTCGACAATTCTCACAGCCTATCGTTGAACCGAGTCAAAACTGCCAAGCTGGTACCCGGGTGCACCCGCCCAGTGATAGCAGCAGTTCTGCTTATGGGATCGAACTTGCGACTTGTTTTATTATAGATTTTAATATAGATATTTGGATTTCAATTCACCACACTCTTTATTGTGATTACTACATTGGTTTCGTTACCAGGCTACAAGTTTTCTCTTCCTCCTGACCAAAGTGCTGTCAACATTTCGCTCAAAACATCGTCTAAAATTCTACAATCGGACGGAGATTTTCACCCCTTTATCGATTATTACGTCGTGTCATTTTGCCAAAACTTCAAATGTGTCAATAATAAAAAATGTTAAAATCAAAATAAAAGATTGAAAACTATATTTTTACTTATATATAATGTTATTTAGAGTTTATCTTTTATAGGTTGGTAAATTATGTATTTTTTTTGTATTTGGTTGTGTATTTTCAGGTCAGTTTATTTTGATATGTAACTAGATATTATTTTTGTAATTTTATATTTATTTAATAAGGTTACATTGCTTTCGCAACTAAGTAGCTTGTGGAATGTGTTCTGCTATCCCTCCATCATTAGATAACCTTATAAAGTATACCAAATATATCCAGCCAAAATATTTTAAAGGACAGAGAGGCCTTAATATTCATATAGTAAGAGCCCACAAAAATAATATAACCTGTTCCACCCCTATGATAGCGCCTATTGGGTGCGCCAGTCTCTCTTCCTATTTGGGGAACAATAAGCCACTTTAAAGTGTCCCTTTCCAATAATAAAAATAATACCAAGGGGTGCCCACATTACTGTGGCTAATAGTAACTCAGGATATTCAAAAAGCTACTACGGAAAATACAAAGCATTCTTGGGAACATTTGCTAAATTTTCCATACTGGATTTTTTACGTTTAATCCGATCCATGTAACAAATATTCTCTCTTACAGAACGTATAAAACAGAACTGTATCAATAACCATAGTTTTTAAAATATTTATTTCCCTTTACAGTCAAAATCAAGACATAATTTAAGCACCGATTAGCTGAAAATAAATTAAGTGATGGTGATATACAGGGTGCTGCACGTTTACTTTTTTCTAGCGACGTCATTGCTCAATATACGCCAGGTACCTTAGCTACTTTACAAAGTAAACATCCACCGGTAACTAACACTAACCTTCCAGATCCTCCTCAGCCTTCTGATTTACCTCCTCAAGTTAACTCAGAATATGTACTTAAAGCCACATTGTCTTTTCGTAGTGGTTCTTCTGGTGAAATAGATGGTCTGTCTGTTAAAGACTTGATTGGTAGCAGTTGTGGGAACACTGGCACGACACTTCTAGAAAGCTTTACCAATCTAACAAATTTAATGCGCGGTAAGGGTTCCACGGATATTATGTATGGTAACTTATGTGCTTTTACAAAAAAAGATGATGGCGTACGTCCTATTGCTGTTGGTACTACTAACCGACGCCTAGTAGCCAAAGTCTTCTGCCATAAGTAATAAAATAAATATTTAAGGGGGCTCCCATACAACAAACGTGATTTTTTTGCTCGATATTGATAACGGCAACATATAGACGCTTAAAATATGCACAGAATATTAAGTTATATAGTCACTTTAAAAATAAATAATTAAATTAAAATAAAACAAATATTTAAGGGGGCTCCCATAAAACAAACGTGGTTTTTTTGCCATTTTTATAGATAATGGTACGGAACCCTTCGTGCGCGAGTCCGACTCGCACTTGGCCGATTTTTAAGGGTCACAGCACGACCACGACAAGCGCTAAGAAATTCTTTAGAGGGTTACACAGAAAATAGTTTGCCAAATTAAACAAGTCTATTACCAAAACCTCTTTGGATTCGTGACGAGCATGAAACCTCGAAGCCCGGAGATACCTCGAAACATCCTGACCCAGTTTAAGAGTAATTTATCGAACGTGACAGAGAATTTGAGGAAGATTTTTCTTGTGTTTAATGAGCAATCCTGAAATAAAATAAACTGTAAAAAACTTTTTAACAAAATAAACAACCGGCTCCCAAAAGATACACTTAAAAGGTAAAATAATTACTTATTTTCAAAAATCTAATCTGAATTACAGTTTGAAATTGGTTTAATGCAAGTGAAATATATTATAAACTGTTAAGTTCATAGACACCAACTTCAAACTGTGATTCAGATCAGATTTTTGGAAATAAGTAATTATTTTTACATTTTTAGAATCTTTTTGTAGACGGTTGTTTTTTTTTTGTTAAAAAGTTTATAAATAATAAAATTTTATACAATCATCAACATTAAAGGCGTTTCACCAGTTCCAAATAAACACCATTTTTGTTCACCAAAACTTAAAATTTTTTTAAGTTTAAAATTTACTACATCAATATAGGACCACATTGGAAGTATACCCTTTAAAGTAAAATAAGAATTATTCATATCTGTCTATATATCACACATTTTTTTCAGGGAACATTTTTTTTTTGTGGGATAAAAAGTCGTCTATGTCCTATTCCAAGACCTAACATATATGTGTGCCAAGTTTTATCCCGATTCGTCCAGTGCATAGTTGAATAGTGATTGACAAATATCCATCCGTTTATTCATCCAGGCATACTTTCACATTTATAATATTAGTAGGAGGACAAGCTGACTCGGGCAACGTTGTTCTGCAGAAGCCTACACTTTGACAAATAAAACCTTCCCCTTCAAACATTCTGAACTATAAATAACCTTAATAAGGAAAACCAGAAAAAATCCCTTCAGTAATAACAAAAAAAAATATCCTTTAAAACACGGCGAGGGGTTCTATACTTTGTAGTGATTATAAATAAAGCCTGGATATTAATTATGTCCATGTTTTCTTGTAGACTTACTATAGAAAATGTCCTGTGTTATCCCACCAAAAACTTTAAAATGTAAATATACTTGTCAATCCTCGTAGCGCCAACCCTACACCGTAAAGAATTGAGAGGTTCCAAGTCGTATGCCAAGTCTGCAATTTTTTTTTAATTAATGACTTTTGAAATAAACAATTTTATTATAAAACAAATACATTTCCTACATAATAACCAAAATTTTGTGACTCTATCATTAATATTTTAGTATTCAACTGCGTATAATTAGGCATTGAAATATAGTTACCCCTTATTACGCAATAGTTGCATAAATAACTATTATTATTTATATTCCCTTTTACGTAAAATAAACCATTATTATGTGGCTCTCGAAAGATTTATGTATGAAAACCTCTTCAGTAGCCACATTCCAGACCCCAGACTGTTGGCGGAGCGCCAGTCGTACAAATTATGAATATATGGATCACAGCTTGTTCACCTATATTTCACATTTTAGGTCTTTACTAATACCTACTTACGTCTTTATGTCTGGTAAATTTATAGATAAATGACATTAATTTTTTTTAAATATAAAAAGTAACTTTCAGTATTAATATTCATGCTGATCTCCTTCGAGAGGAGATGGCTATTCAATTCAGCGCATATGACGTAAGATGACAAAGTTATTAATATTAAATCAGCTTTTTTAATACTCGTTAGCGGGCACATACTGATAAATATATAAGGTAATTATTTTATTCATGAAAAATCTATAATAAAATTTATTTCTCTCAAAACCTCATAAAGCTTCGAAAGGTTCACAAAGGCTCGATTGAGTTTAAAAGTGATTAAATTTGCACGAACATTCTACGTACGTACCCTTATTTTAGGAGATGTACCTTGGGTCCACGCAACTGCTGGGAACATTAGGGGTAGAATCGAATACCACCTAAAAGAAAATAGCAATTATTGCATTATTATATATTATTAGAGTTTTATATCCAAAAGGCAACACCGAGCCCTTATGCTGTCATTCTGTTGTATGTCTGTCTGTCGTCTGCCTGGCTCGTAAAGGGAATGTTTTACAGATCTGAAATTAAATATTATGTGTAGGAGGTTCATCCAAAACCAAATATTGAATCAAAAATTAAAAAAATAATTTAGGATTCGTTTTTTTTTTCCTTACCCTAGCTGCGGGGTGTCATTATAATTATTTTTATCTTTACAAATAAAGAAAATTTTTCGTCGAAACTATGAGTATTGTTAAAATATCTATCTCAAAAACTAGAGTAGTTATACCTTGAAATTTCTGCATATCACGGTTCATATTATTTTTTTAAATAAATAATATTCTGATTAATGATTAAGATTTTAAGCTTGACCCAGACAACCTGTTGCAATTCCTATCTAACAGCAGGGTATTTATCCTCACACTTTGGAACCTAAATGGTCACGTACAGTGAGGTTTCGGACTTGTGGAATGAGCTAGGTCTTTGAAGTTTTTTATCCGATATTTATCCGTTATATTAAAAAATTTGCCGTTAAACTATTAAAAAAAAAAGGGTGGTCGTCTAACTTCACTAGTCGGCCACCTATGCAAAATCTTACTTGCAGGGGTGATACGAACCTGCAATATGGCTCAGAGTTTGCCGTTTTTATCCGTTGTTAAGCTGCCATAATAAAAAATTTGCCGCTGCTCCCTTTTTTAAAAAAAACGGGTGGTCGGTTAAATTCACTCGAAGTTAGCCGGCCACCTAAGCAAAATGTTACTTGCAGGGGTGATAGGGACCTGCAATATGACTCATAGTTTGACGTTTTTTTATCCGTTATTAATCTCCCAATACAAAAAATTTGCCGCTGCTTCCTTTTAAGAAAAAAGAGGGTGGTCGAAGTTAGCCGGCCACCTATGCAAACTTCAAAGACCTGAATGAGCTGCCTGCCAAAGTTTTTTCTAGGGTCTGCAATATGGGGTTCTTCAAGAAATAAGTGATAAGTTTTTGAAGGGTCGGCAACTAGCGAGTAGTTTCCATAGGATGCGGTGACTGCTTTACATCAGCCGGTACGCAAGCTTGTTTGCCACCTTGGTGACGAAACCTTTTCCGCATATCCTTAAATAAAATACTTTCTTCCGATCTACATTTCCCATGGGAAAGAAACCACGGGGTACTTCTTTCCACGTAGCAACGGAGATGACAGGTAACCTGATATTTGGTGCCAGGATAGCTGAAGGGACAGAGAAGGACCTTTTCATCCCGACAAAGAGTTCCCATGGGATTATTAACCTCGGGTCACTACTTATCCGTTCTTGTTGTAGCGGTGTAACGGGTCGACTTGATTTCAACCAATGCGTATAGCTAGAGGGATAGATATTTATTTTTATCTAGTTTAATCGGCTCCGTGGTTCAGTGGGTAATGACCCGACTGCTGAATCAAGGGTCATGGGTACGATTCCCGCACAAGTAAACGTTTGTATTGTTAGTGTTTATGTTGGGGCTTGGTGTATTCTTTGTATATTATGTATGTATTCACAATAAAAAAGTAATAACATGTATTTTTAACCGTTGTCTGGTGTCCATAGCATAATCTTTTGTAGTTTGGGACGAGATTATTAGATAGATAGATAGATGTGTTCTTTATTGCACACCAAAAATTTACTTAATACTAATTATAATACATTATATTGGAAAGCACACAATAAGGCGGCCTTATATCTTATGAGTGATCTCTGCCAGGCGATCTTTGGGTAGAGGAAACATTGATCTTAAAAATAAGCAGCATAAGGTAGGTGATGCAATATAAAAAAACTTTGAATAAATACAAATATAGGTATATGTTAATATATTACTACATATATAAATATAAATAGATAGGAAAAGGAAAGGAAAGGAAAATACTTTTATTTAGCAATATATACATGGACTAGACATATACTTACATAACATAGATACATATTTTATATATATCATGGTGTAGGACCAGATGGTGCGATGTCCAAAAAATTATAATAATTAAGGTTATAGAAATCCCATGGCGATGGCGGGATGAGGATCAACGAGGTTTTTAGTTTTGAATGTAGTATTAAAGTCCTTGAAAAATCAAAAATATTGGTATATTTTTTTTTGTTATACGACCAAAAATGAGCTAGTAGTATTCAAATTAATGCGTCGATCGCAGAGTTGCCGCGGGGCGCAGAGTGCATGACGTCATCTTACTCATCGGCCGCAGTAACAAGGCGCGCAGTGTTTATGTTTGATTCACGGACTTAAAAAAGAATTAAGTGACCAATTTGTGCACGGTTCAACTATGTAACCATAAATAAATATTGTATAGTGCCGAAATGTACAAACACAACTATTAAAACGCCAAGAAAACTATGTCTTCGCGTGCCAAACGCTACGCTATGTTCCCAGCCTCCCTTTTGGGCAGCACAGTCATGACAATCTACGCTCAAAACTATCTCCTCTTTTTCATCACACCTAACTATGCAACAATACGCTTTACTTTTTATCCTGTGTTCAGGCGTTATTTTTGCTTTAACTGTACAGACATGCCCTAACCTTTGGACTTGGACAAATCTCACAGCATCATCTTCATAGGTTTCACGTGCCGAATAAATATGTAAACCTCATAATACCTAGGTATCCTAACAATATATACTCATTATTCACAGTAAAGTTTGGTTTTATAGTCACTGATTAATGAAAACCGGCCAAGTGCGAGTCGGACTCGCGCATAAGGGGTTCCGTACCATTATCTATAAAAACGACCAAAAAAATACATTTGTTGTATGGGAGCCGACCTTAAATAATTTTAATTTAATTATTTATTAACTTCTCTTGAGAGAAGTTATTATAATAGGTCTAAAAATCGATTTGTGTTTTCTGTACGTTTTGAAAGCTGGAGAATCGTTTGCAATCATGTTCAGAGTGATGTGTGTGTGCGAGTATGTATGCATGTTACCTTTTTTTTGCCCCTCGATATCTCAAGAACTAATGGACAAAATCGCTCACGGACCATTTTAATCGATATACCACGTCATGTCTTAGATCTGAAAATATTTTGGAAAAAATCTGTCCAGCGGTTGTGTAGTGAACATCGGCGAATCTATTTTACCTTATTGGAAACCAGAGAAATAACAAGTTATACTTTGATAGGGATAGCAGTTTGTGGAATAGGTACCTATTAGGTATAATTTTTATTGACAAGATTTAGTTTAGACTACTGGTGTCCACCCGATCTTAGATAAAGAATCAAAACCCTCGCACCCTCTCGATAGACAGTAAATTCCTTGCCGGTGGCTACAGATAATACATACCTAGTATACGTACCTAGTTATCGGACTTGAGTGGTGGCGTGGATTCCACTAACTAAAGTACTAAAGTTACAATATGTAGGCAGATAAATAAGGTGCAACCTTACTTCTGTAGTTTCCAGCCACGGATCTCAGTACTGGTAAACTTTGAATGATTACCTAGGTATTCAAATACCATAAAAGAATCCACTTTCGGAAGGTTATCTGATTGAGCTTCTACAAAACCAGCTTCAACTTTATTAATACTCATAATGTGTAGGTATTGGTTTTATAGTCATTATCACAAATTTACACTCTTGATATGTATCGACTCTTTATTTAGGTACTTATAGCGTCTCAGCTCCGTCGAGTTGTGAGCGACTTATGAATGAGTGCACGAGCGTGCAGTCCGTTCAAGTACGATGACGTCACACGTAATCGCGGCGCATTGGCTTTTAGCGGCTCGTAAAAGTTATTTTATTATTTAATAACTCTGTAAGTAATGGTCCGATTTTAATAATTCAAAAAGATATACCATTCTTATGTTATAAAGAACAACATAGGTACTAATTCTATTTAATTTGTTTTAACTGTACTGATCCTCATTCTGCGCTCTATGCCGCGGACAAAAGCTAGCATAATTCATAATAATCGATAAAAAAAAACACCAGCCAGAACCTATAGAACAAAGAATGAAAGAAAGAAACATACAATTTTATATATTTGAATATTATATGATGGCAGAATGACCCATTTTTATAATATTCGTCAGGTTGTTAATTTTACGCGCTCGTAATCAAAGAGGCAGTCGCCGCCATTTTGTCAAATTCTCTTTCATCATAAATTACTCTCTTAAAGAAAGTCCTTAGAGCAGGACAGGGGGAGATATCTATAATAAAAACTCAATTCATCTCATGTTTCTGAAAACAGGCGGTTTTGATAAAATATTATAAAGACAAGATGTTTGATCTTCGCTGTATAAGTAAATAACGGCAAAAAATAATCAATCTAAAACTTATACCTTCAAGTAGCTATTGGTTACCGATTCGCTATCCATAGGTACTTACTATACTAATATAAATGCGAAAGTTGTCTGTTACCTCTTCACGCTTAAACCGCTGAACCGATTAAGATAGCTTGCTATAGTAAACTCGCATAATTTTTGACTATGGTTATAATTGTCAATAAAAACTTTTTAATAAAAAAAAAACTTCTGGCTTCAAAAAGATGCACTAAAAAGGTAAAAATAATAACTTATTGCCAAAAATCTGGTCTAAATCACAGTTTGAAGTTGGTGTCTATGTACCTAACGGTTAACACACTTCATTTGCATGACACCAACTTCAAACGGTAATTCAGATAGATCAGATAATTGGCAATAAATAATTATTTTAACCTTTTTAGTGCATCTTTTTGAAGCCGGTTGTTTTTTTTCTGTTAAAAAGTTTTTATTTTTTGCTTTTGAGTGACAAATTGCTTTTTTTTTCGTACACTAAAAACATCCATACTTGTAACAGAATTCTATACAATCATCAACATTAAAGGCGCGTTTTACTAGTTCAAAATTAACATCAATTATTTTTTTCTTCAAAAGTTTTAGTTTTAAATCCTTATTTATTAATATGGCACCATCTCAGAAACGTACTTTTACGAATAAAAAAAGAATTTTTGAAATCAGTTATCAATTGACAGAGAAATCGGTGGACATACATACATAAAAAAAATATACCCGTCGAAAAAAGAACATTCTCCTTTTTTGAATTAGGTTAAAAAAATATTTACAAACGAAGTCACATGTGTCCAAAAAATACGTATTTTTATCATAGTATAATTAATCAAAAGATACACATCTTATCAATATGTAGGTAAGAATATCAAATATGTATTTCACAATGTATTTCTGTATTATATTGTCAGGTACCAAATGTATAATGTGAGTTATTTAACCAAGCAATTTTAATAGTATTGTCAGGCTCTGTGAGTTTACCAGGTTTCGCATACTTACGTCTTTTTACATTTTCTACTAAGGTAGCTCCCGAACTAACTGCCAGGCTAGTGTAGGTGTAGTGAATTATCGTCCAAGGCACTTATCTTAATCCTTCACGCCACTTACTATTCTCACGAACCAAATCAAATCAAATCAAACAGTATTTATTCAAATAGGTTTCTAAGAACACTTTTGAATCGTCGATACAATGCAAACAAGGTTAATTTCTGCCAAAAAGAGCTGGCAAGAAGTTCTACTTAAAGCAATAATACAATACTTAGATAATTAGTTAAAGCTATACAATATGTACCGAAACACTTGTTAGGTAATAAAAATAACAATAAGTTAGTAAGCTACTAAAAACAAAGTCAAACATGTCAATTATTATTTTTTATTTTTATGTAGCATGGGGGCCATGTTGCCAGCCTTCATACGTCCCCACTGGTGGGGCACGGCCTACCCTCATAAGCGAGGATGATTTTGGCCATAGTCCACACGCGGGCCCAGTGCGGATTGTGAACTTCACATATGTCTTTTTTTTTCTTGATGTATGCAGGTTTCCTCGCGATGTTTTCCTTTACCGAAAAGCCAGTGGTGTGAATAAATAAATCAGTGTACTTGAGAAATTAAGAAAAGACTCATTGGTACACGCCGATCCCGAGGTTCGAACCTCCGCCACTTGGGATGTGAAGTGAAATTTTAACCGCTCAGGCACCACCGACTTATATAGGGGGTCATGTAAAGCGTCAAATATCGTCAATCGCGTGAAGAAATTCAGATATTTAATAGTACTAGTGGCATTAGCGCCATCATAAATATATTTTGGACAATCATATGTACATACATATACTTAAAACTATCCATACTATCCATGAATATAATATAATAATAAATATTATAAATGCGAAAGTAAATCTGTCTGTTACTTCTTCACGCTGAAACCGCTGCACCGATCAAGATGAAATTTGGCATGCAGATAGTCTCAGTCCCGGAAAAGAACATACGCTACTTGAAAACGTCAAGTATTAAGCTTTTTTTTCCCGTAATTGAGGAGTTGCCGTTAAAATTCTACATCGATGACCGAATAGTTAGAATACAAAGAAGTTTGCAAGAGCAGACCAGCCTACACAGGCGGCACCCGTTCACAACTATGACACATGAATCAGCCATCGTTTCGCTCAACCATGTTTTAGGGAACGTAACGACCCTACGCACATGCCACCGCAGACACTTTGAGAGAGCATCACACAGTTACAATGTGTGTAGTAGAGGAACAAAATATAAATCCGATTTATTACGACATTTCCACACACAAGTTTACATTTAACATCACACGGCGAACACACGTACTCTGAGCTTAAAACTGATTTTTAGTTGCTTTTGAAAATATTGAGATAAGAGAAGATTGGAAGGTCAAAAGCATTTACTAAATTATCAAATTTCTTACAATAAATATATAAATACATACACAAAGAAACACATAAATATACATATATGTATAAACTTACATAGGTACAAGTACAAGAGACTGTAACAAGCTTTAATTCCGGTTATAGAATAAGTTCGACAAAATGGCTTGATTTAATTAAAATAAGTTTATTTTTTACTTTTTAGTCCTTTTAACGGTTCCGTAGTCAACAAGGAACAACGTCCGTCCGGCTTAGCTCAAAAACTACTAATACGAGAAAGCTGCAATTTGGCTGGGATATACATATTAATCAAGCCGAAAATGTGGTAGAATAAAATATTTGAAAAATTGTTTTTTTCTCGTCTACCCCATCGTGAAAGGTGTTGTTGGAAAGGAATTCCAAAAACATTGGCGGTATGCAAAGATTTAGCTTTAAATCACTAATTTTTTTAGAGTCAAGTCCCCCCCCCCCCTCTACCAGCGAAAATATAGTATTTGAAAATGTAATAAAAATTACGTTGGTAGTGCATATAATGAATTTAAAAGGAAAACTGTCACGGTAAGTACACTTTACAGGCTAACGATTAATAGTCGATCAAGTTATATAATGTACTTGGAAAAGTGAAATTTTCGTACAAATTCCATTAAAAGTTACTTATATGAAGTAGGTACATCCGTAAAAAGGTATAAAATATAAGTAAATAAAATAATAACATTCAAAAAATAAAACAAATATGTAAGGGGGGCTTCCATACAACAAACGTGATTTTTTTTGCCGTTTTTATAGATAATGGTACGTAACCCTTCGTGCGCGAGTCTGACTCGCACTTGGCCGATTTATTTTAACAATATAAAAGCTTGTTTTTTTTTGTTTATTTATTATTGCAAGGGTCACAGTACCACGACAAGCGCTAAAAGACTTCTTTCAAAAGTTACACAAGAAAAAGTTTACCAAACGAGTCAATTACCAAAATGTCATTCTCCTTTATATCTTTGGGTTCGTGACCAGCATGAAACCGTACCTAACCTCGAAGCCCGGAGATACCTCGAAACATCCTGACCCAGTTTCAGGGTCATTTATCGAACGTGACAGAGAATTTGAGCAAGATTTTTCTTGTGTTTAACGAGCAATCCTGAAATAAAATAAACTGTACAAAATACTACCTTCCATAAATTATTTAAGTAATTTCTTCATCTTCAAATGCCCTCAATTATAAATTGCTATATAAGAAAGACCAAGAAAAAAATCCTGGAACATGGGGAGGGGTTTTATACCATGTAGTGATTATATGGCTTGACTACTAATTATGTCCCTGTTTTTTTGTATCTACATATTATAAAATGTAATGTGATATCCCATTAAAAAACTTTACAATGTAAAAATACGTGCCAATCCTCGCATGGCAATTTCTACACCGTAAACAGTTGTAAGATCCCTTGTTGTGTTCAGTTTGTAATGTTCATATCATTGAATCATTTGTAATAAAACCAGGTATAATAATAATAAATAATAATAATATTTTTTTTTTAGACAATACACACAGCGCCGTCCAGCCCCAAAGTAAGCAAAGCTTGTTTTATAGGTACTAGACAACGGATACAAATACATAAATATTACTTTTTTTTTGTAAATACATACATATCATACATAAATACACCCAGACTCAAGACAAACACAAATGTTTATATTATGACATGAATGTTTGTCCAGTGCAGGAATCGAACCCACACCCGCTGCATAGCAGTTGGCCACACTACCAACTAGGCTGCGAGGGAGTCAATATGTATACTTACATTTCCTTTAAAATAACCAATATTTTGTTACAATACTTTTGCGTATACTTAGGTATTAAAACACTCCTGTGATTGTATTGTAATATTAATAAACCTACTCAATATAACATAAACTCACACTTATATTTTAGTACCCCTTATTACGCAATAGTTGCATAAATAACTATTATTATTTATTCCTTTTTAAGTGAAATAAACCATCATGGAGCTCTGGAAAGATTTATGTAGGAAAACCTCTTCAGTAGCCACTCCTAGACCGCAGACAGTTGGCGGAGCGCCAATCTTACAAATTATGTATATAGATCACAGATGTTCTTCTATATTCCACATTTTGGGTCTTTACGAATACCTATGTCTAGTTAATTTTAACATAAATTAATTTGTTTTTAAATATTAACATTTAGTATTAATATTCATGTTCACTTTATGCCTTCTAGAGAAGGTGGTTCTTCAAGTCTGCTTGTATTGCAATCTAAGATGCCTAAGTTAGGTATTAGTATTTAATTAGCTTTTTTTAATACTCGTTATTGGACCCATTCTGATAAATATTTTAGTTGATTATTTTTAGGGTTCCGTACCTCAAATGGAAAAAAAATCGGCCAAGTGCGAGTCGGACTCGCGTACGAAGGGTTCCATTATCTATAAAAACGGCAAAAAAATCAAGTTTTGTGAGTGCCCTCCTTTAACATTTGTTTTATTTTAATTTAATTCTTTATATTAAAAGTGAATATATAACTAAATATTCTGTAAATATTTTAAGCGTCTACATGTTGCCGTTAACAATATCGAGGAAAAAATCATGTTTGTTGTATTGGAGCTCTCTTAAAAAAAAAATTATCCTGTTTTTTTAGTATTTGTTGTTATAGCGGCAACATAAATACATCTTCTGTGAAAATTTTAACAGTAACAGTCTAACTGTCACGGTTCATTAGATACAACCTGGTGACAGACGGACGGACGGAAGGACAGCGGAGTCTTAGTAATAGGGTCCCTTTTTTATTTTGGGGTACGGAACTCTAAAAAGGAACCCTTATGGGCCACTTGTTGTATGTCTTTCTGTATGTCTGTCTATCAAAACTCTTTTTCTCAGGAATGCGTAAAGGTATCAAGTTGAAATTAATTTCAAATCTAAGATCTACGGTTTCTTGAAGCCGTAAAAATTAAGCTTCTAAATTTTTGGAGTTTCGTATCCAAAAAGCAACACCAAGCCCTAATGCTATCGTTCTGTGGTATGTCGGTCTGTCGTCCCTAGTTCCGCAAACGGTATGAATTACAGAC
Source organism: Apoda limacodes (assembly GCA_946406115.1). Taxonomy (NCBI): domain Eukaryota; kingdom Metazoa; phylum Arthropoda; class Insecta; order Lepidoptera; family Limacodidae; genus Apoda; species Apoda limacodes. Next base: position 18,166,150 of record OX291542.1, read on the forward strand.
CTGAAATTTGGATATTATGTGTAGGGGGTTGATCCAAAACCGAATTATGAATCAAAAATTTAAATAAATATTTTTTATCTCTCGTCACTCGTAAACATTGCCTACGTGCATGCAATGCGGGTGCTAAGTCCGTAATTACTTCCACGGGCTTTTTCTTTGTAATTTTTTCTTTCCTCAAGGCAAAGCGGGAGTTTCTAAAACCCACGGGCTATATGATTTATTATGTCATAGAACGCACCAACATATAACTTTATAATTTGTGGAACGCACCGCTTCCGCTCTATTTGTACGATAAAGCGATACGTAGACTTTACGTAGGTACTGTTTTTATCTATTCTATAAAATATTTACAAAACCGCCATCTGTAGTTTAAGATATGCGACCTATTATATATTGCTACGCGCCAAACGAGCAATTATAGTACAATATTTTTTTCTGAGCCAGTGGTCAGCAAAAAATACGGGCGCCATATTGAAATGGTGTGAACTAGCGGCCAAAAAGTTTTTACTTCAGCCAAAACTTTTGAATCCATAAATTCTCTAGATATTGCTAGATGGCTTTGCTTCTTTTCCCAACATTTTATTTTGGTTCGTTTCTGTATTAACAACTTACAAAAGAAATAAGAAATGTCTTCGTCGCCAGATGAGTTTCATATATATACGACACCGCCAGATATTGTTAATGGGGCTCAAGAAATAAATTTAAACCTGTTACTAACGAAGCCTAAAGACAAGTAGGTACGTAACCGCAAACGCCATTTTTATTACTTTAGAAACAAGAAGAAAACGAGTTCGTTTTCAGAGATTGTCCTATTTGCTTACTATGGGGAAATTGCCAAAAATAACAACTCTATGTTGAGATTGTGGTCTATTCTCAAGTCCAAAATTCCAGTAATATTGAACAGTAGCTATAGAAAATTCATAGCATTTTTTAAAAAGGAAGTCAGATGGGTACGTGCGTAAGAAATTAAATGTACTTATGGGACCAATAGTAAAAAAAAATCATGAATGAACTTGAACATTCACACACTACGGTTACTTACTTGAAAAACTTTTACTGTGTTTTTAAAAATTGTGTAATTTTTTAAGTAAGTAAATTTTTTTTATTTATTTACTTGCAAATGTGATGAAGAACCTTGTGTGAACCACGTGGAGTACGGAAATTACTAACTCGAGTCATGAAAGCCTTCGGCCTTTGGCTTTAGGCACCTTTAATTCACAATGTTACTATTATTTATTTACTCGCAAATGTGATCAAAAAGATTGTGTGTAAAAAAGAAACATTCACTTTTTTAAGAATTCATAATGTTATGACAGAATATTTCCTTTTCTTAATATTCTTAATGTTGTTAATTATACACGCGCGTAATCAAAGAGGCAATCGACGCCATTTTGTCAAATTTTCTTTCGTCATAAAAAAAGTCCTTCGAGCAAGACAGAATTACAGATGTCTGTAATTAAAACTCCATTTTGTAATTTTTCTCATGTTTCTGAAAACAAACAAAAGTTGTTTGTTTCGTTGCTTAATATCTTAAATAGCTTTTGCCAGCGGCTCGACTCGCCCTTTATATGGTTATCTGATACTAATGAAGTTTGATATAACAAGCTACAGTTCGTTTAAGCTCGGTTAATGTTATACCTGCGGGAATTTTTAGGGATGAAAAACTATTCTATGTACTTCCTCGGGACCCACTATCTCCATACCAAATTTCATCTAAATCGATTGAGCGCTTCATGGCATAACATAGGGGAGACCTAGGGGAGTTGAAACAATTTTGATATTTTGCTTAATAGACAAAGTACTATTCACACAAATTGCATGTGATAAGTGTCAATCGAAAGTTAATTTCTTGGACTTGAAGATAAGTAACACATAGGAAGCGTAAGTGTGAATTCTGTGGCCAAAAATCGACTTGAACATCACAAGTCATTCTGTTTCAACTCCCCTAATGCCGAGTTAAGTTGAAACAGAGGTCGAGGTGAGTTGAAACAGAAGATTTATTGGTAGAATTAAGGGTTGTATAGCAGAAATGACGCTTCAATTTAAAGGTATTTATTATTATAAAACTTTTTAAGATAGAACTAAAACATTTTGAATAATATTTTTGCTAAATTGAGAATTTAATAGTTTACTTTTAAAATGTACTTATCAATAATCTGAACAATAATAATCTCTGCTTATTAAATCTAACCATAATCTGAAATAGTATGATATTTAATTAAAATCAACAAATAAAATGCTTTAACACAATAAAAAAAAATATAAACCATCACCATATAAGCAAATCAGCCACACAAAAAATAAACGAGGTGAATTGAAACACTCTGTTTCAAATCTCCTTAGTAAGTAAAATACTCCCGATTTCTGTTTAATTAAAAACCAAGAAGCAAAACACATAGAAATAAGCTATACCAATGCTATGAATTTAATAGTTAGTAAAAACTAAAATACAAACGCATTATCCCAACAAAGGTGTTTGAAAAACAAGTTTAAAACTTACTTTTTACGATTTTTGCAACGTGAAACTAAGAACAACGCAATTGCGTGCTTAGAGTCACGGAATTGTACTGAAGGGCCTGCGAGCGATGGAAAAGGTTTGAATTGCGACGTTTCTAGCTCTCGCGAAATCAGTGCTATTTCAAATCAACTCTGTTTCAAAACACCTCGGTCTCCCCTACCTACCAATCTAAAACTTACACCTACAAGTAGTTATTGGTTTGTGGTTTGCTATAAGGCGTATATGAACATTTATTATAACATTACCAATTTTGTATTGCATTTTATATTATACAAGTGAAATTGTAAAGGTTTCCTATTCGTGCTTTAGTTGAATGATTAAAAAAAAAAAAAAAAACGAATTCATAAAATTAGAAAAATTAATTACAATAAGATAAGAAAAAACACTATTTCTAAGAGCTTTATTCTCGCCATTGAAATTGTGTTCCCGGAGATTACCTGATTTCTGAGAGAACTAAAGGTAAGGTTGTCGTCCAATACGGGTATGTATGATGTGAGATGTGTTATGCGTTATTATGTATGATTGTTTTAATGTTATAAATTATAAATTTATATTTATAATATACAATAAAGAATAGAATAAGATTAAGTAATAGACATGGTTTCAACGTAGGATAAATACGTACCTAATGCGACCATTCTAAAAGTAAGTTCCTAAAAGAGAAAACCTACTGTTCCCTACGAACCTACGCCTCTGGCCAACCTTCGTTTTGGGATGAAAAGTTCCCACGATTGATACTTTACACACTTTTGATAACGCCAGTTTTGCCACCGACACCTATCGTTCCTGTAGTTCACCTAACGTTACTAACAAAATTTTTGGTTGCAAAACCTGCAAAACGAACGGTTGATATATACACACTATACGACAAAACATACACACACTACCATAAACAAACACAAAAACCCCACCTCCACACATGGGTCTAAAGTTTCATTTTTCGGTGGCAAAAGTGACAAAAATTTACACTTATATATTATAAAGAGGAAAGATTTGTATTGAATATGCTCCGAAACTACTTGACTGATTTGAAACATTCTGTTACCATTAGAAGCCGACACTATCCCTGATGACCATAGGCTACTTTTTACCGCGGGAAAATGCTTCATTCCTACGGGTAAAAGGGTAATAAGACAACGGGTGGTAAGAATTATCCTTCCGTATTTATCTTTTTCACATAACTTCTAAACGGCTGAACCGATTGGGTTGGAATTTTGTATGGGTATTTCGATGGTTTCCTGGATGATTTAAAAATATAATTGGACCCGGTAGATAGCGCTTCTGTCGGTTTGTCAACTACTAAACGGCTCAACCTTTTGGGCTCAAATTTTGTATTTGTATTTCCATGGTTTCACAGACACGAATGTATTATGCCTACCTAATCTATCTTTCTATCTATACTTATATTATAAAGAGGAAAGATTTTATTCTTTGTTTTTTTTGTATAGTTGAGGAGTTGCCGTAAGAATCTTACGCCGGTAATCAAATTTAGGGTGGGCGAAGACGCTGGCAGAAGCTAGTAACAAATAATATCGTAAACGAACGCATTTTGTTACAGATGATACTAAAATTTTAATATTTTTAACACTAATGCAAAACGAACGGATGACTGATAACAAAGTAAACAAAAATAATGATTCTGCATCCCAAAACGAACGCGCCCTGAATGATGTTAAGCGTGTCTCTAACAAGCCGTCCTATCTATACTACGCCCCCTATTTTATAAACTACGCGTTTCAAACCATCAATCAAATTTTCAGATCATCTCATAGATATCACACCAGGACACAGACATAGGACGTTCATTCTCCTCCTAAAATAATACCTATTATACAATGATACTTCTCTCTTAAAGGTCTGCAGACACCTCAGACTCAGTCACATTAAACTCCTAGAACATAGAATATCTTAGTATCAATGTTGACAAGCAAATTTCAACTATTGCTTGTATTGTTCCTAGTCTAGCATCTGTTCGTGACGAATATTTCCAATTCTATAACCACGTAGGAAACGTCAAAACGAAACGACAAGTCAAGTAAAAGCTGGATTCCCACACACTGACGCACGTGATCAAAGGGTTCCTCCACGAGTTAGCTGTTATGTATCATTTCCTGAAGCTACAAACTCTAAAATGACGTTGAACATAGCTGGATGTATAGACCTGTGGGGTAAAGTGTTCTCCAGGTACACTCCTGTCCCGACCGATAAATTCCTTAAGACTTTTACTGATTAGGTCTCAGAAAAAAAATACTTTTAGAAAAAAAGTTTAGCTATTAAAAATACTTCTAAACATTAGAAGAAATTATTTATTTATCGATCCTTTAGTTAAATCAAGCTTAAAAAAATTATATTAATTAATTGTTAAAATTATTTAATTTGATGTGTATAAAGCAGTTGTTATTTGTATACAATATATGAAGTTATCTCAATCTGTTACTTAACATTTTTTCAGTGATATAATTAATCCAGGAGTCATATTATCGAAGAATAGATATGTATAATATTAACTATAGATTTATAAATTCTCGATGAACATTAAATGTATTTATTCTATAAATATATTTTTATAGGAGCTGTTTATTTCTTTATGTTAAGTAACTCAGTTTTAACACTTTCATGTTGTGTTAGGTTTTTCAGATATTACATCTAAAAAATATTTATGAGACAAAATAACACTCAAGTGTTTTTGGTACCGAAAAAAATTGAAACTCGTGTGCTTTTGGTTGAGTTTTAGTCTCTTTTAAATATTGAAAGATTTTTATAAATAACTTTACGTATACATTGAATAATTAATATTAATTAAATCATTTCATTAATAAGTAATTCTTACAAAACCACAAGAAACAGCTAGATTTTTTATTTTATAAGTTAAGATCGAGACAAAAAGGTCAAGTGCAACATTTATTGTTTAAAATAAACAAGTGAAAAGGTAACCTATCAGAATTTGAGACCAGTGAATAAGACATAATTACCTATTTCATTCCGAGATGGTCGAGATGTTTATTTTTATTCAAATCATAACTTAATTTTGTGTAAGTAATAAGTATTTTAATTACTTATTTTTAAGTATGTCTGTCGCTTGTGTATTGTTTTGATACCTACCAAAGTCGACGTTACAGAACATAATGATCAAAAGATATTTGCATGTAAAATTACTCCAAAATATGTTTAAGTACCTACCTCGACTTATAAATCCAAAATGAGGTTAGACAAGTATTATTCCCTATATTTGACCGCATAGTATTCGATTATGATAAAAATTGACAGAAAAAAAACTTACTTTGTCCTAAAGAAGTAGTCAACTGTAAATAATATAAATGCATAAGTAATTATTTATATGTAAAATAACAATATAATTAAATCTAGGGGCACGGTAGTGCCCCCGCCAAGACGAGCCAAGCGAAGCGCAAGGACACTACTTACCTTTACTCAAAGCGCTTCATCGTTTTTTTGAAAATTAGGGGATGGAAGTTGGTATGGATCTTTCTATTCAAACTTAATTTCATGATAAAAGATCTGAAAATTATACAAGTACACAGACTCCTTATTACAAATGAAAAAATACGTGTATCTGGTTCTTTTTTAGAAAAGAACCCCTTAAATTAGGGTATAATATTTATATATATAAAATTATATATATGGGTAGTTTCGTCTTGTTTCAGAATATTATTACATTATTATACTTATATAATACGAATAAATTTTATTATAAAAATTAAAATGTGGTGACAAGTATTTACCCAAGAAAGAAAACTTATATGGGGATTGGAAATCACAATAGTGTAGGCCCCGTTGTTGGAATATAAAAATCCTAATAAGCTGTATCCGGGGTCGGACTTCAAAATTTGATGACATAGTAAACCAATCGCTTTAGGCGAATATATTTTTTTATTTTTAATCTAACTCTTTATAAACAACAAAACAACAAAAGCGTCATAAGCAAAATACAAAACGGCCAAGTCACATATTTTGACTAAGGTGTAGAGTTTGTAAAGTAAGGGCTTGTAGAGTTAGGGCGTAAAGAGTTAGAAGCTTGGCTCTCCATGAGATCTGATAACTTTTTGACAGTGCGAGCCTCGTCGTGGCAAAATTTTACATGAAAATATTTTTGGTGGGATACGTAATTCACGATCTATTTCTCTATTATAATATCAGGCTTTTCATGTAGAAGTATTTAACATAGTTTTTTAATTGTAGGTATTGTGTCTACAATAGATATAAAAAAAAAAAAAATCTATTCTTACTTAAATATTCCTTGTTACTCGTACATATTTGTTAAATAACACGGTCGACGAACATACGCTTCACAACTAGGTACGTAACTACTTGTTCACAAAGCCTCATTTTTTATAAACAATATTCTCATCAGCCTTCATACGTGCCCACTTTTGGGGCACGGCCTACCCTCATAAGCGAGTGTGATTAGGGCCATAGTCCACACGCGGGACCAGTGCGGATTGTGGACTTCACAAACGTCTTTTTTTTGACGTATGCAGGTTTCCTCCCGAAGTTTTACTTCACCGAAAAGCCAGTGGTGTAAATAAATATTTCAGTGTACATGAGAAATTAAGAGAAGACTCATTGGTACACGCCGACCCCGGGGTTCGAACCTCCGCCTCTTGGGACGTGAAGTGAAATTTAAACCCTTCGGCCACTCCGACTAAGCAATATTAAGAATATGAAAATGACAACATCATTTTAGAGATAATTTTGCAGGTAAATTAGTGTTATAGCTACGCAAACCTACAATCATAAGTGATAGGTACTACGGCTATAATAAATAAATTTTTAAATTCTGTCAGTGGTGCTTGTAGATAACAAGCACAACCTACACAACTTCAAAAAACTAGATAACTAATTATGTTATTTGAGGATACATTCAATTTTATATTTACCTCAATCTCAAACATTGCCTAGAATGAACGCCAGATTAGGATACAATAACTCACTACTATTTAGAACTGACACTATATTATATAAAATAATGTGGGTAAGTGAGTGGGTTTAATCATAAATGACACTTTCTTACCCAAAACTTTTTCGCCATCCAACTCCGCGTTTAATGATTGCAATAAACCCAAAAGTCTCGTGATTAAAGATAGACCAAGAAAGGCAACTCTTGTGGTCTTGAAGTCTGCATTTACTAGCGATATCGACCGACAGCATTTAATAGTTTTTCAAATAGGTACATACTGTGATAAAATACAACATCTGTGTCGCCGTTGGGGTGTTTATTAGTATGAGTAAAATTTTTAGATTGTACATAAATATCTTTATAGAACTTATTTGTTAAATAGTAATTTTTGGCGCAGAGTTGATTTGTCTAAAGACGAAGATAAAAAGACAAGAGCTGAATTCCTTGTATCACATTTAATTAGTCAATAAAATAGCACAACCAATACAGAGCGTACCTATGTGTTGCACGCTTCTTGAATAATGTTGAACTGTCGTATAGTCTTGTAGCAGTGCAACCCCTTACCTCATATTTTCCCCGCTTGCACATGTCTGGCTATCGACATGCCTTGTACGGGCAAAAAATACGATTCCACTGCCTTGCAACAACATGTGCGCTTACGCGCCATGATAGGGACAAGTTAAACGAAGAAAACATTTACTGTACTACATACATAGACAATAAACAAACAAAAAAGAACTTAGGTACCTGAAATAAAAGCCTATAAATATCAGTAATATAATAGGTAGTTCAGTCCGCACAAGTTCTCTATTTAATACTGTACGCATGGGCGCCGGCAGAAATAATTTCCGGGTGGTGCAGATTTTAGTTTTCAGACAATCTTCGCCGAATTATGATTGTTAATAAAAAATTGAAATTTAAGTCGGAAACATCTGAAGCCCGGTTTATTTTATGTTCGAGACATTTACAAATTTCTGACTATTATTAGACTATAATATTTCTGAATATTTTAAATTCATAAATTTATTTTATAGGTACCCAGTCCTCACGGCTCACACCTATTTGTTCGCGAAGATCGAAATTTTAAAATTCTAAGTTGGTGGGCCAGGAGTACCGGGATCGATATTAATCGATTTCCATTACTTCTCTAAATGCACCCTTTAAAGTCCCGCTACTCCACACGAGATAGCACCAGCATAAATGGGATGAACTTAACAGAGAAAGCGCAATACAGTTTCTAAGCAGTGTGAAAGAGACCGACTCTTGTCAAAGTCAATCGCGACTGAACTAGAAATTTCTGCAAGAGAAAAAAGATTGAAAATGAACAGTTTAATGCTAAAGATTGTCCAAGTACTTCGGCACAGCAAAGTACTAGTAAAACTGAATTAACAACACAACAAACCATCCAAAACCAGATGGTCTGCAAAGTACAAAAGTATTCGAAATTTTTCTTGAGCCCACCCAAAAATAATAAAAAAAAAATTAGCATTTCTTAGAGCTGTAAAAGACATTGAAAATTTGTATGGCGATCTTTTACCTAATTTTATTTAAGAAATCACGACTTGGTTTGAAATGTGGAAATATCCACAGCCAGCGGCAAATGATATCAGTGGAGTTGATCGATATGAAAAACATCTTATAGACTACATCGATGAGGCAAAAGATTTCTTTCCTTCGGTAGCAGAAGCGATCAAGATTGGCTTTAGTGTACCCGTCACAACGTGCACAATAGAAAGATCTTTTAGCACACTGAGAAGAGTTAAAACTTGGAATAGGTCCACAACAGGTGACAAGCGACTGTCTGGATTATGCTTGTTAAGTGTCCACCGAGGCAAGATAACCAAGGACAATAAAGATAACTTTATAGAAAACGTCATTAATAAATTCGGTCAATAACCCCGCCGGCTGCAGTTGCTTTTTAAATGAGAATTGTGTAATTACTGCCTACTAATTATTGTGAATAAAAAAATTATTTCCAACAGACGCCTTTTATTTCAATAATTCCTGTTGATCCCGAGATTTCCAAGGGGTGCAAGTGCACCACCTAGCACCCCCCTGCCGACGCCCATGACTGTACGACCAAATAATAGCTAACTTATACCTATTACACTTATAAACTTACGCTAGCTTATACTCAAAGCTCACGTTATCGTCGGCTAGTAGAATCGTTAACATTATTTTTCATATACCCTATAACTATAAATAAAACTATAAGTAAAAATATATGATATGTTTTATTCTGTCATTCTTTTTTTTAATATAGAAATGAGGAGTTGTAAAAATTTGCCAGCTTTAGGTTTTTGTTACCGCTTTGTTTAATTTATTACAAAGTATACCTATAATTTGTTCATAAGTTGTAGTTATTAAATAAGTAGGGAGAAAATTATTTTAATAATTTCATTACAGAGATACATAAGAAAAAGCCACAATGTAAAAAATTCCTCCCACTCGTTATCGCTGACACCGCCCTGTCGTTAGCATAAACACTGTTTCGTAGCCAAAAAGCCTTTTATATATTTTAATGTTGAAAATAACAGTTACGTTCAGTGGAAAATAAGGATTATATTTGAAATTGGAGTTCTGTAAAAGGAAAAATCCTCAGAGTAAAGTACTTATTTAAGATGCTACAGCTAGGTTTTACCGCGGCTTTTCCCCACGCCGAATTTGGTTATTAATTAACAGGGATAAAAAGTATTATTTCTATGGTGTTCGTCGCCGGTCCGATTATTTATTTTCAAAACAACAAAAGGTTAAAAACTCACTTCTCCATCTTACAAATTTTTCACAATGCGGTCACACCACCGGCGTCTGTGTCTGCCTCGAACACGTCTTGCATCGCTCTGGCTATATGTTTTCGCATTTTTAACTTACAAACTAGTTCTATTGCATATTTATTTTTCGGTCGCGAAGCCAATGATTTCTAGTTGTAAGGTTTTAAGTTTGTTTTTTTTAACTTTTCTGGCCCGGTGTATGGTCGCTAATGTCGTGTAAGTTCACACCATTTTAATATGGCGTCTGTAGTTTTGATTTTTGACCATCAGGTCAGAAAAAAATGATGCACCATAACGGCTTTTATTAGAGTTTAACTCTGATAGCCATAGTCTATAGTTTTCTGTTTTCGTCCATCCGTCTCTCTATAGCGGATAGGGTAGCGTGACCTTACCTCTAAAGAGAGGTAGGGCACTGCAAGTACTCGCTCGAATACGCCACCCGAACAACTAAAGCGGGGCATAGCGAGTACTTGCTCGAATGAGCGGCCCGAACTGGGGAAGTACCCCACCTTACAGAAAACCGCGGCCATAATAACACTAACATTGAGTAGTGTTGTGTTCCTGGCGGTGAGTAAGGTTGCCAGAGCTCTTTGAGGATTCGCTGCACGGACAGCGGAGGACCGGCGGTGCTTGTTGCTGTCATGCTCGGCGTAGACGCGGCGTGCTGGTTCGGCGGTCAGGGAGACCTGATGAAACGGCTGACCGCTGGCCGCCCGCAGGTTGAACGGGATCCCGAACCCAGGGATCACTTAATCTCCGCCCTGGGAGGCTGATTCGCCAGCCTGTGTAAAGTATCTGAAGTGGTAGTCGTGCCGGAGAAGGGGACCGGAGTGGACCCGGCTACTACAACAGAGGGGGATCAGGGGCCCTTCCGCCCGCCGTGCCAGCAACCGTATCATCTGTGGCGAGCTTCGGCAGTCTTAGAACCGCACCTTTTGTCCTCTATGCTGTCTGTGCAGTGAATCCTCATCCCTTAGTCTTAGTAACTTCTTTTATATATATAATGGCCATAAGAGAGAAAAAGAAAAGAGTTTGCACAGCGGCTACTCCATCCACATATAATGTGGATTTTTGCAACATCAGGGGTATTCACGCAAATCTTAACGCAGTCCACCACCATCTCGAAACTGCGCAGCCGACCATTCTTTTTCTAACGGAGACGCAGATATCCTGCCCGGTCGACACATCATACCTTCACTATCCCGGCTACAAACTCGAACACAATTTCATGAGTCGTGCCGGTGTATGTATGTTCGTCCGGGAGGATATCTGCTGTCGCCGCCTTCATAGCCTTGAGGACAGGGACCTGTCGATATTGTGGGTGCGCGTAGATTACGGCGGCCACACTCGTATCTATGCGTGCCTATACAGGTCTCATAGCGGTGACACGGACGTAACTCGACTCTTCACGCACCTGAGTTTGACGACTGACAAAGTTCTAGAGCAATATCCCACAGCAGAACTAGTTATTTTGGGAGACTTTAACGCCCACCATCGCGAGTGGCTCAGTTCTCGAACCAATAACTATGCTAGGATATCTGCTCACGAATTTCCTTTGACCTATGGATTCTCTCAGCTGGTACTTTCTCCAACGAGAATACCAGATATAGAGGAACATACGAGCTCCTTACTGGACCTTCTGCTGACTACTCATCCGGACGGATACTCCGTCTCTGTGGATGCGCCTCTTGGCTCCTCGGACCACTGTCTCGTCCGGACTCAAGTGTCATGTACACAACCCGATCCTTCTGGGCCAACTAATTGGTGTCGTGTGTGGCACTATAAGTCGGCAGACTGGGATGGATTGCGAGAATTTTACGCATCGTACCCGTGGAGGCAGATCTGCTTTAACTCAGACGATCCTGACGTCTGCGCAGCCGCAGTCACTGAGACAATCCTTGCTGGTATGGAATGCTATATTCCTAACCCGCGAGTAGCTGCCGGCGTCAAAAAACGGCCGTGGTTTAATAGGTCTTGCAGAAAAGCTAAAATTCTTAAGCAAAATGCATATGAGGCTTGGACCACGGCTCGTTTTAATAAGGATCCGAATATTTCTGAGTTAAAACGCAAATTAAATGCTGCCTCGAGGTTCAGTAAGAAAGCAACTGCCAGAGCAAAATTCCAATTCATCGGCAAAATAGGTGGGCGACTTGCGAGCTATCCTTCTGGGAGTCGTGCTTTCTGGTCGCTTGCCAAAGCTGCCGAAGGGAACTTCTGCCAGTCGTCGTTACCACCACTGCGAAAGACCGATGGTGACTTGGCCCATAGTGCTAAAGAGAAAGCCGATCTACTGGGCAGTCTCTTTGCCTCGAACTCGAATATGAACGATGAAGGCGCTGTACCACCTACTATACCGTGGTGCGGTAAGACCATGCCGGAAATCTCCATAACGCAGCGGGAGGTCAGGCGGGCGTTGCTCTCTCTAGACGTTCATAAGTCGAGTGGGCCAGACGGTATACCAGCAGTGGTGCTTAAGCAGTGTGCTCCTGAGTTATGTCCTGTACTCACGCGCCTCTTCGCGCTTTCCTACCACACTAGGCAATTTCCGTCTTCATGGAAGACTGCGAATGTGCACCCGGTGCCCAAAAAGGGCGATAGATCAGATCCATCGAATTACAGGCCTATCGCTATTACCTCTCTCCTCTCTAAGGTGATGGAGCGTGTGATTAACACACAGCTCCTAAGATACCTAGAAGTACACGATCTGGTCAGTGACCGTCAATATGGCTTTTGCCACGGTCGCTCCACTGGTGACCTTCTTGTGTATCTCACACACCGATGGGCACTAGCCATTGAGAGTCAGGGGGAGGCATTGGCATGTAGCCTGGACATAGCGAAGGCGTTCGATCGGGTCTGGCACCGCGGTCTTCTATCGAAGTTGCCATCTTACGGAGTGCCCGAGGGTTTGTGCAAATGGGTGGCTAGCTTTTTGTCCGGCAGACGCATACGAACCGTAGTTGACGGTAGTTGCTCTGATAGCATGGACATTAATGCTGGTGTCCCGCAAGGCTCTGTGCTGTCTCCTACGCTGTTTCTACTGCATATCAATGACATGTTGGACATCAACAACATACATTGCTATGCAGATAACAGTACTGAAAACGCTTTTTACATGGGTCGTGCAAACATCCCTCGTTCCGTTGTGGAGGAAAACCGCGGAGAACTTGTGTCTCAAATCGAGACCACACTGTCCCAGGTCTCTGACTGGGGACGGGTAAACTTGGTCCGATTCAACCCTACAAAGACACAAGTGTGCGCGTTCACCGCTAAGAAAACTCCATTCACTGTGGTCCCACAATTCCAGAACACTCCCCTCTCCATCTCCAAGAGCATTGGGATCCTTGGTGTCGACATCTCCAGCGATGTTCAGTTCCGAGATCATTTACAATATAAGGTGAAGCTGGCGTCCAAAAAACTTGGTGTACTCAACAGAGCGAAGCAGTACTTCACGTCGGGGCAAAGGTTGTTACTTTACAAGTCGCAGGTTCGGCCCCATATGGAGTACTGCTGCCATCTCTGGGCAGGTGCACCTGGATACCATCTTGGTCCTTTTGACTCGGTTCAACGACGGGCTGTGAGAATTGTCGACGATTCCAAACTCACTTGCGGTATCGAGCCCTTAAGTCTGAGGAGAGACTTTGCCTCACTGTGTGTGTTCTACCGCTTGTACAATGGGTTGTGTTCTGAGGAATTGTTCGAAATGATGCCCACGGCTACTTTCTACCATCGCACCGCTCGCCATCGGCAGGGAATTCATTCTCACACTTTAGAACCTAAATGGTCGCGTACAGTGCGGTTTCAGAGAAACTTCCTCCCGCGAACGCTTAAGTTGTGGAATGAGCTCCCTGCCAAGGTTTTCTGCAAGGACTACAGTATGGAGTTCTTCAAGAAAGAAGTTATTAGATTTCTGAAGGGTCGGCAACGCGCAAGTGATACCCCTGGTGTTGCAAGCGTCCATAGGCTACGGTGACCGCTTACCATCAGGCGGGCCGTAAGCTTGTTTGCCACCTTAGTGGTATAAAAAAAAAAAAAAAAAAAAAAAAGTAATATTTACTGTTGTTCTTGTATTAACTTAAATTATGTCAATTCGATTCGATTCGATCTGTTATTATTAGCTGATTAAATTAATACTTATATCTTTCTATAACATCAATTTAAGTACATATTTCCATAGCAAAGGTGCAGTCAAAATATTACCCTCGAGCCAGTCCATATCTATGGTGTAGCCATATTTATGGCATTCATGGTATTTTATTGAAATGTCTAACTTACAGGGAGTCTTAAACAAAGAAAAAATATTTTTCTTTGCCTCAAACTCGAATATGAATGATGAGAAGGCACTTCAAGGCAGACCATTCCGGAAATCGCCAAAACACAGCGGAAGGTTCGGCAGGCGTTGCTTTTTCTAGACGTTCATAAATCGAGTGGGCCAGACGGGATACCAGCATTGGTGCTTAAACAATGTGCTCCTGAGTTGTGTCCTGTACTCACGCACCTCTTCGCGCTTTCCTACCACACTAGACAACTTCTGTCTTCATGGAAGACTGCGAAAGTGCACCCGGTGCCCAAATAGGGCGATAGATCAGATCTATCGAATTACAGGCCTATCGCTATTACCTCTTTCCTTTCTAAGTTGATGGAGCATGTGATCAATACACAGCTTCTAAGATACCGAGAATAACTCGACCTGGTACGCGACCGTCAATATGGCTTTTGCCACGGTCGCTCGACTGGTTAACTTCCAATTTATCTCACACATCGATGGGGACTAGCCATTGAGAGTCAGCGGGAGGCATTGACATGTACCCTGGACATAGCAAAAGCGTTTGATCTGATCTGGAACCGGGGTCTCTTATCGAAGTTGCCATCATACAGAATGCCCGAAGATTAGTGCAAATGACTGGCTTGCATTTTGTTCGGCAGACGCATACGAGCCGTAGTTGACGGTAGTTGATCTGGCAAGACACTTCTACGCTGTTTCTACTGCATATCAATGGCATGTTGTCCATTAGCAACATACATTGCTATTCAGATGACAGTAGGTACTGTAGAGGCCTATTATAAGGACCGTGCAAACATCCCTCGTTCCGTTGTGAAGTAAAAGCGCGGAAAACTTGTTTCGCAAATCGAGATCACTCTGTCCAAGGTCTCTGACTGTGGACGGGAAAACTTGATCCAATCAACCCTGCTAAGTCACAGGTCTGCGCGTTCACAGTTAAGAATACCACATTTCCTGAGGTCCCACAATTCCAGAACACTCTTCACCATCAGACAGAGCATTGAGATCCTTGGTTTCGACATCTCCAGCGATGTTATTTCCGAGATTATTTGCAACAAAAGCTTAAAAAACTTGGTGTACTCAACAGAGCGAAGCAGTACGTCACGTTGTCTCGGCAAAGGTTGCTGCTTTACAGGTCGCAACTTAAGCCCCATGTGCAGTACTACTGCCGTCTCCGGGCGGGTGTACTAGACTAGATACAAGCTTGGCCTATTTCACTCGGTTCAACAACGGGCTGTGAGAATCGTCGACTATTCCAAACTCACTAGCCGTATCGAACCCTTAAGTCCTGATATGATATGATATATTTATTGGTAAATTTATTGAATTTACAGGTCATTATACATTTCTTTATACATAACAATATACATTTTACAATTAAATAAGAAAAACAATATGATATATACAAAATGAACAATAAAAGTGCATACGTATACTTATGTCTGTAGATACATTTATAATTCGTCACACTTTTTCTTCAAGAAACTCTTTAAGCGAGTAGAACGCTTTGCTTTCTAGCCATCTTTTAAGCATGTTTTTGAACACCGTAATGGAAGTTGCACTTGTTATTTCCCTAGGTAGCCGGTTGTACACGACCGGTCCTAAAATATAGGGTGACATTTCTGATTTTTTTAATTTGTGGGTTGCTGCCTGGAGTTTTTGTTTATTTCTGGTTTTATAGTGGTGATTTTCACCTAGGAATTTAAACTTATCTATATTATTGTGGACAAATGTCGCTATTTGTAGAATAAATATTGAAGTCAGGGTCAGTATTTTTAATTTAATGAAATGCTGCTTCGCTGAATCTCTGGGTGATATACGGGCAACAATGCGAACTGCCTTTTTTTGCAGAATAAATATTCGTTCCCAGTCAGCCGCTTTTCCCCACAGCTCTGTTCCGTACATAATAAGTGACTGGACAGTCGCATAGAAGCAACTCTTTACCACGTGGGGCGCGGCTGTCGCTGCCAGTCGGCTTAGTGCGTAACAACTTTGACCCAGTCTGGTACTTATATTATTTATGTGTTGTTCCCAACTTAATGATCTATTAATTACAAATCCTAATAAAGTCACTTCTGAAACTTGTTTCAGAACAGTACCGTCAATAATAATCGACAAAGGATTCTGAGGTTGATTAGTAAGGTTGAAGTGCAAATAGCAAGTCTTTTCCAGGTTGAGCGCGAGCCCGTTTACAAGGAACCAGTTGCTCAAGTCACGTGCCACTTGACTCAAGCTAGACTCCAAGGTAGGAACGTTTGGTGCACAGATAAGTGCCACTACATCATCAGCATACATGAAGATTTCCGCACCTGGCACGTTCACAGGTAGGTCGTTCAGTAGCAATGAAAACACGGTGTTGGAAAGACAAGAGCCCTGCGGAACCCCTAACGTGGAAATCTCCTCGTCCGATTTTATAGTGCCACCCGCACCCACGACGGTTTGACGTCGATGGGTAACAAAATCTGTCATCACATGGAGTGCTGGTCCTCGGACTCCGTAGTACTCAAGTTTCATTTTTAAAAGAGCTCGATCTGCTGTATCAAAGGCTCGTGACAAGTCACAGCATATGATTGCTACCTGTTGTTTTTGCTCCCGCGCTTGCAACACTCCTGACACTACTTCCCGTACGAGCGCGGTCGTGTTTTTACCTGGCATGTAAGCATACTGTCGATCTGTAAATGAGTTACTTTCACTAAAAAAATTCGTAAGTCTTATATTTATACAAACTTCGAACACTTTAGCAACGCATGGAATTATAGAAATTGGTCGATAATTTTTTGCGCATGATTGGTCGCCCTTACCTTTGTAGACCGGGCATATTTTGATAAATTTTAGTGTATTTGGATAACATCCTTTTCGAAAACAATGGTTTATTATATGACAAAGAATCGGAGTTATCTCAAAGGCAGATGCATGTAAGACGTCCATTGATAGGTCATATATATCACAAGTTTTCTTTGGGGTAATGGTTTTAATAATTGTTAACAATTCATTGTACGTAAATCGACGCAAGTATAGCGACTTGTCATTAGTAGGTGTTGCATTTTTTAGCAGAGCTAATGCATGCTCGCAGTTGGCTTGCGGTGCACTAGCTTGTGCGCCGGCAGAGATAAATATTTTGTTCAGGTAGTTTACTAACTCTGTTTTGTTGTTAAATTCAGAGCCGTCATTGCGTCGAACTACGTCTGTGTAGTTAATGAGCTCGCGAGCCCTTTTACCAGTTTCGGTGTGTATAATTTGCCACATTGTCTTACATTTATTTTTACTATTATGTATGGCGTCCTCGTAAAAACTTGCCTTTGTACACTTCAACCTGTTGTCATATTTATCTTCTAAGTCATTTCTTAAATTTAAAAGTGATATATTTTTGGGATGTCTTTTTTGCAAATCAATAATGTCAAATAATAGATATTTTAAGTTTAGCACTTCCTCTGTAACCCAACTCTTTGATTTTTTTATAACAGGTACAAATTTAAGTGGAAAGCAGGCTTGAAACTTGTTAACAAGTATATTCATAACATTTTCAGTCAGATTATTGCAGTCCTGATTTTCTTGTTTACCAAAGATTTCTTGCCAGTCAATAGATTGTAATGTCAATTTGAAGTTGATTTTGTTGCTATCAGATTTTATTCGACGTTGCACATGTGTCGGCTCGTGGCTTTTCAATTGTTTAAATTCTAAAAGAGCTCGCTGTGCGTAATGGTCGCCAATGTTAGTAACAATTATCTTAGTTGACATACTGTCGTGCGGTAAATTGCTATAAACATGATCGACTACTGTCGAACTGTGGGGTGTAACACGCGTGGGGGATTCAACATATTGTTTATAGTTATGAGAACAGAGTATATCATCAAGTTTTTTACGCGCTGTGGAGTTAGTGCTACGAGAATCACTATAGTCAATATTGATGTCGCCGGTTATTAATACAATGGGATGAGTTCTGAGGAGTTGTTCGAAATGATGCCAAAGGGTACTTTCTACCATCGCCGCCGTTGGCAGGGAATCCATTCTCACACTTAATGGTCACGTACCGTGCGGTTTCAGAGAAATTTCATCCCGGGAACACTTGGGTTGTAGAATGTGTTTCCTGCTATGGTTGTCTGTAAGGACTACAGTATGGGGTTCTTCAAGAAAGAAGCTATTAGATTTTCAAAAGGTCGGTAACGCGCGAATGATGCCCCAGGTGTTGCAAGCGTCCATTGGCTGCAGTGACCGGTTACCATCAGGAGGACCGTAAGCTTGTTTGCCACCTTAGTGCTTTAAAAAAAAATCAATGAAGATTTGTGTTTCTGTAAGATTGATGGACTAGGACTTTAGAAGTCACTATGTAGAGTGTATATATAATAATAGGGACATAGCTACAGGTTTTATTCAACGACGTTGGTCTCACAGACAAAGAAATATGATAAAGGAGAGTATAATGCATTGAGACACATACATCATGTGCGAAATGCGGTTGCGGGTGACACACGGTGGTGATTTATGAAGCTTCTCGCAATATAATAAACGCCTGGTACGGGCCAAGTAGGTATACCTAACTGTAATAGCCTATATAAGAGCTATTTATACAATGGACACAGAATAAACTCATTATTGTTATTATGTAAACGATATTGAGCCGCCAGTAATAACGGAGACGGGACGCTTATATTATCGCAACCTTTCTAGAGCTATCTCTCTAATGAACGTTTTCGCTCCACTTTACAAATTGCCTCCTTTACGATACTGAGTTGTCCCAAATGTTAATTGTGTCCTTTATATTTTTTTTCTTAATAGAAGAAACAAAAAATATGGATTTATATTTAATTTGGCTTAATTTGAAGTATTTTTATTTATATTTTATTTTGGAATTTGGGTGACCAGCATGAAAAATATTAATACATTGATCCAAAATCTAGCGTATGGGTTACAATCTGAGTATATCCATAATTAAAGGTTACCACAGCGTGTATTGTGTTACAATTCTCTAATATAATCATAAAATTTAATTAAAAAAAAAATTATAGATAAGATAATGATTCAATGTAGTAGAAATATCAAAAAAAATTAAAAACGAATGTCAAATTATATAATCTGAACAATACTATAAAACTAACAAGTATATTGTAACTATGAAAAATTAAAATAAAGCAATAATATAATATGAGATAAAGAAAATGATTTTTCTAATGTACTTACATAATAAATGTTGCTCAATGTCAAATAAAAATAAAAACATAATATGTGATATTAGTTATTAAAAATTATAAATATAACTTGGTTAAGTGCTACTACAATAATAAACCATTTCCATTATTTTTTTATTGTGGAATGGTCAGGACATGAGAATTTCCTCATTATCTGTGATTTAAATTTAGGCAAAGAGTCATTAAAAATATCAATCTCCTCAGTACTATTCCTAAATACTGTATTATAGCTTCTGCAAATACGACTGAGAGGAGAATAAATACCTACGTTAGTTCTTAAATGTCTAATATTGAATAGACAGTTTCTTCCAATTCTCGGCAAATTAGAGAGCACAGATAAGTTAAGCATTGACAGTTGAAGTGGTGTATCTAGTGCACCATTGTTATCTTATGTAGATATGAAAGATCTAATAATAATCTTCTATCTTTAAATGAGCACATGTTGAAATGTTTAAGCCTATCTTTATATGAATGTATTTTATTAGTTAAATTGCAATGAAAAGGTGCCCAAGAAACCTTTTTTGTACTGATTCTATTCTTTTCTTGTAAACTTCGTAATGTGGGATCCAGACTACGCTGCTGTACTCAAGGATACTACGGTCTAGAGCATTTCAAAGAATTATTTTTGTTTTGGGTTTTTTTAAAATCTTTTGTACTGCGACTCAAGAAACCTAATGTTCTAAAAGCTTAATTGACAATATCCTCGATATGGATATTAAATTTTAATTTATTATCAATAATTACCCCTGAATCAAGTATGTGCTGAGTTTCTTTAACTGTATTGCCTTTTATTTTATACTCTGTTTTTAGTACCGTTTTACTTCTTGAAATTTAGAACAACAACTGAACTTTACTGATATTAATTTTCATACAATTTTGAGAACACCACTCATCTAATCTGTTTAGATCGTCTTGAAGTAGGGTCGCTTCGAGTTGTGAATTAACCACTTGATAATTTAATACTATCAGCAAACAAGTAAGCTCTAGAATTCAGATAAAAATGATTAATGTCATTCATAAAAATATTAAATAATATCGGGCCTAAGTGAGATCCCTATGGCACACCAGAATACGATTGGTAAGGCTTTGAAGTGTATTCGTTAGCTACTACAGTACATCCGCAGTCACACAAATACGACTGGAACCACTTTAGTAGAAGTAGATACACTAATGACAGAAAATTTCTAGTGAGTTATAGAGTTCTAGTACAACAATCTCACAAATACGCAAATCTTCATAGCATTGAGAAAAACATTATTATAGAAATTATCTTTCTTTTAAGAAAATATATTATAGATGCCACATTTATGGCTACATGTAAGCCGCATGTAAGAATATTTGTGTAGTATTTTTATTTATTATATTTATAAAGTATTTCTTAACTTAATGAAGATTTGTGTATTTGTAATTATGGTATTGGGACTATAAAATTCACTAGAAGTTGTATGTGACGTTCGTAACTAGCGTTTTTTCAGAACGAAGGTATAGTTGGGATTTTCATCGGCCCGATTTTTGCCTCGATAGTTCAATTGGTGTAGCACTTTAAGGACTGTAAGGATTGTTGCAGGTTCAATTCCTGGCTCACGGTAAATCTTTAGACTGCATCTTTGCTATAAAAATATGAGAGAAAATTTATGTGGATAAAATTTTCAGTACAAAATACATAGAAAGGTCATTGCTAAGCGTTCGAAACCCTACCCCCACACCCATACGCCCCGTACATCTAGGATGTGTGCAGTACCAGTACTCAGCAAATACTAGTAATACCTGGGAATTTCGGTAGTCAACAGAGTTTATAATTGTTGTGAATAATGTCAAACAAGACCACCTGAAGTTCTTTTGAATAAGTTTTATTAAAAATGATCTCCTAGTCATTTGAATTTAACTTATTTAATAACTTAATTAAAGCCATGCAGTGACTTCAAGATAGAATAATCCTCCCGATAATGATAAAAGGAGAAAAAGGGATATATTATACCAGATAGTGGGCGGGAGACTCTCAAATAAAATCATTTTGACCACTAGTAAGTAATGTTGGAGCAGAGGGTGCTAAAGTTCTCCGGTTTTTATAACCATTGGCGATTACTCCGATTGGATCCGACAGTATATAGAGCACGGCTCTTTGAGGGCCTACAAAAATATTGCTAAACTAGAAAAACTAGACAAGTTACGGTGTGATAAGGCTACCTGAAGTCGGAATACAAAAAGAAGACTAGATTTTTTAATTGATTGACTAAGGTCGTAAACATGCTAGCGGTTCCCACAATAGTAAGCGGTCACAGCAGCCTATGGACGCTTGCAACACCTGGGCCGCTCCCGACTCTTTTTAAAAATCTAACAACTTCTTTCGTCAAGGACCCCATTTAGTTGTCCTGAGAGAAACCTTAGCAGGAGGCTCATTCCACAACTTAAGCGTTTACGGGAGGTTGTTCCTCTGTAACAGTATTGTACGTGCCCATTTGGGTTCTAAGGTGTCAGGATGAATTTCCTGCCAATGGCGAGCGGTGCGATGGTAGAAAGTAACCGTGGGCATTATTGGGAACAATCCTTTAGAGCACATCCTATTATTCAAACAGTAGAACACACACAAGGATGCAAGCTCTCCTCAAGCTTAAGGGTTCGATCGAAACCTTGAAGATTAATTGATTTGCCAGAAATCGTTACTCCAAGAGTTCTGTCAACACTTCAAAAATGACGTACTCGTAAATAGTCATCGTCCCAACACTTGAATTTCTTTTTCCATATCAATGCCAATTAAGTAAAAAAAACTCTACTAAACTCTGAACCTTGCACGTCAACGTATACGTGTATTTAGTTACGGCCAAGCGTATGGAGCGCGCAATGCACGCGCACCGCTTGGTCGCCACTCTATACTTAAATCACCCGAAAGCAAGCTTAGACTAGGCGAAGCGCACGGGTTTTCAGGTATACACACTGTTTTTCTTACTTTTCTTAATTAGTTAACCCAAAATCAAGAAAGAAAACTATAAGTCAGGCTCAAAAAGTATGAAAATGGCGAAGTGCATAATGAAATAATAACAGAGATTTAACTATTTTTAACCTTTCTTTCTTATTTGAGCCTAAATCATAGTTTTCCTTATTTTGAGTGTACAAAATAAAAGTAGTCTCTAGAGTCATCCTGAGCGCTTATGCAGAAATGCTACCTCAAAAATACGTTCTCTTCAGGCGGTGACATTTTGTGTTAGCATTTTTAGGCGAAGAACTCGCAAAAAGTCTCGTAAACACGTTAGGTAGGTACTGCTTCAATACGTCTCGATGGAAACGTACTAAAGTAGGATTTCTTAGTTAAACGCACATAACTGTACTAGAAACTCTCATCCCATTCGTCAAACTTGATTGACATATCAGCGAAGGATTTAATTACTAGATGTACAAATTGATGGTTACCACCTATACATGAGCGTCTTTGTAACATTTAAGTGTAGTTCAAGTTTTATTCAAGGTTACAACTTTGACGATTCAAAAGTGTTTAATAAAAAAATTGACTTTGAATTGACTTTAACTTTCCATCTATTTCCTATTCATATAGTTTTATGGAATTAAGACACATTTTATAATGAATTTTAATCAATTTAATCAATTTAATTTACAGGCGTTTCGCAGGATTTTCTTAAGAAAAAAGGGCCTAATAAAAAATATGCTAGTACCTATTGTATTTTTAAAGTAGGTAGATACCTACTTTTTTTTTGCAAAATTGAAAGAAGCAGAATACTGCTACAGTGCTATATAGTGTAACAATACAGAGGCAAGGCATTCTACACTGAACTTACGGGCTTGAACCAATGCATTTTAAATTTAAAACCGGCCAAGTGCAAGTCGTACACGCATTAACTTATTATATAGCCCAATTATTAGTATATTTTTCAAATTGGTACAATACACGGTTCAAAAGTGATAAGGAGAGATATATATTTAATCTTTCGAATCCCATAATACAGAGTATTATAAAATACTACAGAAAAAAAAACTTATTTTTAGTCACTTTAGTTTAAGTGAATGGGCTACCCCAGGTTTTTATAAAAGTAGGCGTGAACTGTATAAAATTTTATAATGAAAGAACATATAATAATAGCCAAATATTTACAGAATATGTAATAAATACTCAAAAACCTTCAAAAACAAGCCTGCAGTTTTGCAAAATCAATTCACGTCAAAAGCAAAGTAAAAAATTTCAACAAATAAAATAAAAACTACGTGAAACATATTTAATAATGAAACGGGTAAAGCTAGTTTAAAAAAAAACGTTAGGTAGCTGTTGCTTTTGAAATTTTTTAAGCAATATTTCATGAAAAAAAACTGAGCGTCTCAAGTCTTAAAAACTAATAATAATAAAAAACACCATAGACCATTGGGGACTTTCTGTAAAAACTATTAACTCAATAATTCATGCTATAACACAAGCCTTAGACATATTTTTTAATAGTTGTGTTGATAGTTGTGGTGTGGTTCCTGATGAGATAAAACTTAGCAAAGTTGTACCTCTTTTTAAAGCAGGAAGTTAACTTAAAACAGATCCTAATAATTTTCGGCCTATTTCAATACAACTTGTACTCAGTAAAGGTTTTGAAAAAATCATACTATGTCAAATGTTAAGCCATTTCTGTATTAATGACTTACTTAGTAGTACAGTACAATTTGAACCGACATCACTCTGGTATTTGAGGCCAAGCTCTCGACCGTTTGGCCTCCTGCATGAGTAGCAGAGTACAGAAAATAGATGTCAGCGGTGAAAGATCTCCGGGATCAGCAGTCATTATAGGAGTTCTTTAGGGCCTAATTTTGGGACCTTTGCTATTTCTTATTTACATTTATGATCTCCTTTATCATGTAAAAAATCATGACATTGACTTATTTGCTGACGACACTTCTTTACTTTTTAAAGTTAAGAGACGACAGACACGGTATGATGAATTAAATAATGCCATTTTTAAGATTGTAAGTAGGTTTATCGCGAATAATTTGTTACTAAATAAGAGACAAACCATATGTGTTAAATTTACGTCACCAAATGTTCATAACCTAGCCAAAAACATAGCTCTGTTGTGTATGCGATAAAGATAATAAGGTTTTCTCTACGGACTACAGTATGGGATTCTTCAAAAAAGAAGTTATTAGATTTCTGAAGGGTCGGCAACGCGTGAGTGATGCCCCTGGTGTTGCAAGCGTCCATAGGATACGGTGATCGCTTACCATCAGGTAGGCTTGTTTGCCACCTTCGTGGTATTTAAAAAAAAAAAAATTGACCAATGTCGACACTGCAATGCAAAATATTATCATAGTTTAATGACATATGGTATCTTATTGTAGGGTAGCGCTGCTGATGTAAATACAATATATGTGTTACAAAAACGGGCAAATTGTGTTATTTAGAAATAAGGATCTAGGATATCTCTGAGGGATAGGTTACGGAAAGTAATTATTTTAACTTTATGAAAATGTTGCAATACATTTATGAAAATCTTTTATATTTTCATTAAATATTAATAGTTTCAGCAAGAAAAGTGACGTTCACAAAGTAAATACTAGAATTAAAAATAAGCTGTTGGTGCATGATACACGTCTACACATTTTTTTATATTATTTGTAGGGCAATGTATACACTTTTACAACAAAGTTACTTATAATATTGAAAAGCTATCAAGTACTTACTCAATTTAAATGTTTTATCAAACAACAAAGATAGAAAATTTTAATAGAAAAAATTGACTTTGACTATAACTATAACTCTCATTTATTACATCTTAGCAGTAAAGTATTTTAGAAACCTCAATTACATTTTTCAAAACTCATCCTACTGTTTAACAGGTAATGAGTTGGTAAAATAAAAACATTTATCATTCAGTTTAATGTACTCTTAATTAATGATTGTGACATTAGTCATTAAGTCGTCACTAAATGGCCAATATTGAAATCATTTTTTATTACGTAATAATATGTTTTTTTTACAGCTAATAGCGGAATAACGGTAACTAAAGTGATATTTAATTTTATTTTCTCTCAGTAGTTATAGCACCACTAAACCCATCGCTCGCCTATTGTGATTTAGCACTATAGAATCCATAAAATTCGCCTTTCTTCGCTTGTTGTTCAAATGTATCTATTACAATAACCTGCCAACTCCAACATATACCTAATTAATTTCGTTTAAGACAATATATTTTGTTATATTTCTTACAAAACTAAATAGGTACCTACCTGTTAGGGAACTTTGTCCTGTAGATAAAGGGTTTATGCTGATTGAGAATGCCATTGTATAAAAGCAACCACATGTGCTCGTGATAGGTGTGAAATAAGATAGTCGTGGTCTATACGCAAGAAAAAAAGTATAGAACCTGTCTCTATTTGACACACTAAACTTCACTTCAAAAGTGAAAGGGCCAACAAAAACAAAAATGCGCATATTATAGCTTTTAATATCAAAAACAATAAACCAACTGCCGAAAAGCATTAATAATTATAAATTATAATATAAACTCTTAGCTAAAGTTCTTCTCCCACTGACTACATGAACTGTTATTCTAACGACGCGTTCTATTCCCAATAACTTTTTACATTTTATCATCTCTTCCTTCAATTTCGAACTGACGTCAACATAATGGGTGTAGCCAAGTGTTGATTAAGTTAAGGCAAAAAAAAAATACCAAAAATTTATCTATATAAAACACTTTGTGAACATTATTTTTCATTACCTAATTACGTTTAAATTAATAAAATATTCGAAAATTGTTTTGATCGAATATTGACTACAAGAGGCCAGCATGCATGGTCCAACTAGCGTGGGGCAAGTGCCCAACCCTGCCCCACCATGCCTTCGCCTATGGTTGACACCAAAGTACTTACAGCGCTTAAGTTCTTAGTTTGTAGACACAGAAAATTTGCATAACCCAGGCGTTATCCTCTTTGTATTACTGAGAAACCTACACTGGTTCGTCTCCGCCTGAGAAGACGTATTTAAGTAGCATTTCTATACAAGCGACCCGAGTGGACCATTTTGTCTCGCACAAATCCTTATTCAGAGGGAATTGGAAAACTTAAATCACACAAATTCATTAATTTAGCTACTTATCTACCTATTATGCATTGATTTTAAATGTATTTCCAATCCATTATAGGTATACTTACGATGAAAACGAGACATCTAAATGTGTTTGGTCAAAAACCTGATATTTTTATTAAAAATAGCCAATTTATGAACTTATCTTTAGTAACAGTTTATATATTGCCCATTATAATATTAATGACTTTGTTTTGAAATGCAGAAATTCAACTTTATCGTGATAACGTCTGTCTTTTAATAATAATATGTGTTTCGCGTTGCAGTACAGTTGTGCATTTTGCTGTATATTTATAATATAATATTATATATAATATAATACTTACACCTTAAATATACCAACCACAGATAAGTAAAAGTATAAGTAGTAGGTACTAGGAAAGTGATCGATTCAATGGATTCTGAAAGTCAACCCTTACTTGGTGCGAGGAATCAAGGATTGAGAAACAGGTTTTTTAGGTGTGTTTATATTATTTTGTGCCTTTATCTATGTTTATTATGAACATGATTGCAGTGACTTGTGTGCACGTACGTAACTACGTATAGGTGATAAATTTTTGATTTTTAACTTCTCTTTGAGATGAGAAGTAACTATAATAGGTCCGAAAATCAAAATTGCTGAATTCCTGATTTCTTTGTAGCACCTACGAGAGACCATAACCATTAATAAGTTCTATGAAAAAAAAGTTCTTTATCTCCATTTCCATACATTTATTTCGTTGAAGCAAACAAGACAGTAAGAAATAAGTACCTAGTTCAAACTCACACTTAGGCCACTGCGCAAGTAGCACATTAGCGTTAATTATCTGAAAACAAGCTATATTATAGTCCAATACTGTAATTTAGCTGGAATAGAGGATAAAACGAGTCTGATTACTTTATAAGCAGGATTTCATACGCTGTTAGACAGTATAGCTGATTAATGACTGCATAATGGAGGGAAAATAAACATTTAGCATTAGTGTAGAATTTGTACTCACTATTGTCCAGACTTTGGCTACTTATAATACTAATGGCTATTCTAGAATGTAAACTAAAGCATGTATACGGCTGCTTAGTGTAAAAAAGGCACCTCCTATATAATGCCGCGAGCTGTATTAAAGAATCAAATATTACCATTGGATTTGTTATGATGACGTGACTTTTTTTTCATAACCTCGCACAGTGTTTGAGGAACAAACGAAAGTATAAGCACTATTATAAACTATTTGCATGTTGGCATATCAGGCAAGACAAATAGGATTACAAAATTAAGAGAAGTCATATGTACAAAATGGTGTTATATCAAAATTTCCTCATCCCTAAAATACTCTTTGCCACTCTTAGTTTTTAACCTTGGACAGCAACATTTCATTCCATTGTACAGCTAGCGAAATTCTTTTAATTGTTAAATAGAGTTTAATATCGCCATGATACAGAAAAGACAATGTAAAAGGAATCGAGATTTCCTTATCCCTAAAAAGCACCCTTAAAAAGCTATCAAAATAATTTAATCCCATTGTATAGCTATTGTAATGCTTTCAGCTATTTAATAGGAATAAGTTTAAGGCTTAAGCAATTTAGAACTCCTAAACAGAACCGATTTATTATGAAAAAACAAATAACGTCCTATTGATTTTCAATATATTAATGTTATAAAATAAATTTCAGTACATGGAGGACCGAGCTTTGCTCGTTATTTTTTTAACAACGCCATCTTATGTGTCGGTAAAAATAATAGTATTACTACTGGTCAACAGCTGTCAGGAAGTCATATATTTTAGTATATCATTGCCCAAAAACACAGATAAAACGACGTTTTCTAAAAATGAAACCCAGCTTGATCGATTTATTGCCCCCGAAACCCTCTGCATGCTAAATTTCATGAAATTTTTTGTCAGGATTGTCAAGTTTCAAAAAAATAACCGTTTAAGTGTGAGTCGGACTTGTGTACTAAGAATAACTTTCGAATAACTGTCGCAAATTGAATCATTCTCTTTTAAAATTAAGTTCCGCTCGAAAAATTAGAAAAAGTATTGTTTTGTTATTTTTTTCTTATATTGTTATTTTGTAAACATTACATGTTCGTACTGTAAGCGGAACTTTTTGTTTAATTTCTTTTAGTAGGTACACCACCCGTGCAAAGCCCCGGCAGCTAGTATTTAAAAATGGCTTATTTTTACCTTATCACCAGATATAGTAAAATATAACGACAAAAAAAACTTTTTACCGCCAAATAAAGTAAATGATCACCAAAAATTAATTCCCATTTTAGTGTTAAATTATATACAAAAATTTTACATCTAGCTATTCTTTTAAAGCAAACATTACCAAACTAATCATTGTTAACCTAAATGTAGTAAATAACCACCAAAATTTTTACTATATTTTAATTTAAAACGTCATTCAAATATTCAACATCTCGCTATTCTATAAAATAAAAATTACTCTCGATAAATTATTGTTTACCCAAACATAGTAAATGAAGTCCTAAAGTTTAACCCTATACTATGGTAAAATGTTCACTAAAATCTGAGCTTTAAAGTCTAAATGAATAAACCACTACCAAAAATTATTTTTTCTCTTGAGCGTTTATTCAACCAATTGCTCATAAATTAAACTCGTATTTCAATAATCTTTTAACAACGAGACACATGAACTTGGTCCCGCTCAGTTTTCATTCGCAATTGTAAAAAAGATACCAACGAGTAGGATAAATAAACTTCACGAGATCTGGGACCTTATTTGGGACAGTCTAGAGCTATTCAGACTGGAATTCGAGATAAAAATGTATGCTAGTATATTCACGAGTTACGAGAGGTAAGTCAGACTTCCGTACATTTTTGTAACGAATTCCAGAGTTCGGACAGCTCAAGATTGTTCCCAATAAGGCCCCGGTTCGGGCGGCTGAGGTGTTCGGGAGTCAAGCGGCAAGGGCTTCTAAGACGCGAGATTAAACTTAATTTGGCGTCAGTGTACTTTATTTGGTAACATGTCTACATTTTATGAAAATCATAGTGGTTTATACAGGTAGTAATAGCGCATTAATTTACTCACTAAGATTTGGTGATAATTTACTACATTTGGTCTTTCAATACAATTTAAAGTGCAATCATGACTAAAACAGCTAGAACCATTGTAATTTTAGACTTTCTTTTTTTGGTACATGTTTCGTTTTTTGGTGTTTAGTATATTTTTTTGGTAACAGAGCTTAGGGTGTCGACATATTTTTTGGTGATCAATATATTTAATCCCTTTAAAAATATCTCCTATATACATTCACAATAAAGGGGCATCCGCATTATAATTAATCAATAGATAGGTATATGACACAATAAAAATAAGATTTTAAGATTTTTATATTTTATAATAAAGTCGCCATTGGTTAACATGCACACACAATCTGCACGAACAATTATTTATCAACGAATATTTTCTTAGGGGGATCTACAATCGACTTTAAGGCGACTAAAACATGTAGCTAAATATTCTGTCACATAAATCTGCTTTAGGGACTTATTTTGTATGTAAAGTCGGATTTTGTTTTTGTTTAATATAGTTTATATTGTAGTTGACTTCTATTAAACGAATTCCAGTTGGTGGTCAATGTCTGTTTAACATTTTTGTCCGAAACCCTAACTAAATTAATGAAGCGAACGAATGGATAAGAAAGTCAGGATAGGAAACCACAAGGCTTCGGTTTTTACCACATATCTACGGAACCCTAAACCAAATGATTGAAAATACATGTCAAAAAAATATAAGCATTCAAATAACTTTTTACTGTTTGGCTACGTAGGTATACCTATACCTAGTCGGACAGATATGACCAGGGTTGCCACCATTAGAGAAAAAAAATCGGGACGATCGGGCATCCATCAGAGAGAGAGATACTTACATAATGTTTTTAAAAGCACGTATAGTTTAAACTCAACGAATGTAATTTATTTCACTCAACTCAACGAAGAAAGAAACTCGCCGCAAAGCACAATTATTATGTATGTGTGTGTGTGGCACATATTTGTGCTGCGCCACAGATTACTTAATAGGCTGCGCGCGCGGCAGGTGGCGAAGACGAACGCGGTACATGCGGCGCGCGGTAGATGGCGCGATGGCGCGTGGCTGGGTTGAGTACCCGTGAATGAATTGATTGAGCCTTTCGCATATTGACAAAAAACGATAGGCCGTCGGGACGCAGGACAATGTCTTCGAAATCGGGACTGTCCCGGCAAAATCGGGACGGGTGGCAACTCTGGATATGACAAAACTGAACGATCGTGGCAGGTCCAGTGGTAGAGACCGGTAGGTAAATAAGCAAAGTCTAAAATGTTTTTAACGTACAAAATTTTCTCACCCAGGTCTGGTTTTTTTGGACCCATCCTTACTGAATTGAAAAGGGACCAGTCTGTGGGTTTACCCTTCCGTGTATGTAAAAAAAAGACAAATCGAATGACGATGTTCTGAGGTAACAAAGATTAAAAAAAAACCGGCCAAGTGCGTGTCGGGCCACGCACAATATAGGGTTCCGTAGTAGCCTCATAAACCAATATTATAGAGGTTGTATAAATATTGCCAAATACAACGGTTTCGCTGAGAGGGGGAGGGGGACTTGCCTTACTAATATAAGAACTTTATAGCTAAATATTTCGCAAATGGATCCCTGATAGCAACAAAAGCCAAGTTCACAAAATTTTTTTTACTTTTTTTCTTTAAAACTGAGAAGAAGACTAGAATTCTTCTTCTTTTAGAGTAGAGTAGAGAAAAGAGACAGCTGACGTGTACATATATATATATATATGTGAATTTATTATTTGGTATTCCACAGCGGCTCTAACGATTAGGTCAAATTTTATTATTTTATTTGGATAAAAACCTTAAGTTTATCTGCATACGTGTTTTACCTGAGAAAACGCGATTTTAAAAAAAGAACATTTAAAAAAAATAAAACAAAAAGAGTCTTAGGCACATGCTGGTCTCGAACCCACTCCGAGACACTCCGAGTCTTCCGTGTTGATGTTTAACGTCAATTTGACATAACAGTAGGTTTATACTTTTTACCGTGCATACAAGTAGATACGTCAAAACTTTACGAGATGGCGCACCAGCTAGTGAGGACATAGGCTAATTTTTTACCTGACTACGGCGAAGCAAAAAGGAGGGTTATGATTTTGACCGGTATGTATGTATGTATGTATAAACAGATATGATCGCTCCGCTGCTGATATAAGACCAACGCTTTGAACCTACTTGTAGTAAGCGAATCGGTATAGGGAGTTGAGTTAGGTACCCATGTAGGTACGTTACGAGTACGTACGTTTAAAATATTTAATTAAATAAATTCGACTTTAAAATTGTAAAACAAAAGTTCAACTTTTTAAAGAATAATTAACTGAAATTTATTAATAAGGGCCAATTTGTAGTAGTATTGAAATTAATGTTTTTCAAATGATATTCAAATCAATGGCGCGCCATTGCTTAAGTAGCGATTATGTACGGTCACCGCTACAGGATCGTCTAAAGTTGCGTACAGATTATTTGGAACACAACATGCAATGCAACATTTACCATACATTTTAATGTGTTCGCGAACGCACTCAAATAAATTGCGTGCACGCTACGTGCATTCGCAAGGTTCGCGATGGTTCCCGCCTATTGTCGGTTTTTCGACGAACGCTTTGAGTGCGCGCAGTGTTATCCGGACCTGCCTACTGCCAGCGATATTGAAATTGTGGATTCTAAAAATGGACGGAGATGACGACTTGGACTTTTTTTTATAGACTGGTGTAATAACATATTTGAAATACCAATAAAGTCATATATACTTCATAATCAAACGGCTCCGGAGCGTTCGCCCTGCCAGAAATGGCCGTATTTAATGCGCGCAGACCATCCACATAGTACATTCGTTTTGCATTGCATCTGGTTCACGACTAGAGAAGTAGTTCCTCAGTACTTGATGATGTAAGGTCGTGTTAATACGCGATCGCTTTAATTATTATCTACTAGCTTTTGCCCGCGGTTTTGCCTGCCCGAAATTCGGTTATCGGTGTAGGATTTCTTGACTCATACTTGACGTTTTCAAGTAGCCTATGTCAGACAAATAGACAGACAGAAAGAGTTACTTTCGCATTTATGATATTAGTATATGGTCTATTTGTCCCAGAAAGAGCAGGTAAGAGCACAGCAGTATGGACGACGTAAAGACGTGACGAAGCTTCCTAAATCCTGCCCAACCTAAATAGACTCTCCTTATCGGCTTCCTTTTGAAAATGATTTTTACAACTGCACTATAATATCATCGTCAGAAAATTGTAGGTGTAAGAATGACTCGCTGTTTACATTTACTTATGCCTTGTCCGTTTCAGTTATCAAGGCTTAAAGACATCAGTGCGATTGTAAACAGAGAGGACAAGACATCCCCCCTTTCACTCCTTTTTTGTAGCTGGATAGTCATATTTGACTGTTTTGTAAAACTGATTTCGTTGTCAAATCACACAGACATCTCAAACACCTCGACGTATTGCCAGTCAACTTTCTCATAGTCCACAGAGGCTTGACACATGGGCTGATGTCCGAGGACGTCTTCTGTATAGTCTTCCTCACTGTTTGGATGTGCTATGGTGCCGTACATATTCAGGTGGTTGAAAATCGTTCAAGAAAGTCAAGAAGATTTCCAATCTTTTTGTGATAATGACCCTCGAAATAAATGTTATCTCCCATTTTGAAAAATAGGTTCAAAATGTCATGTATTAAAATGAAGAGCAGAAGTAGCTCCACGCCTATTACCTATGAATAATAATGGAGTAAAGTGCCTACAATGCCATTTTTGCCGTATGAAAGCAATATTTTGTACTAGGTCTGCCCCCCCCCTAGCCCAAAAGCTGGCTACGCCCTTGTGAGTAAGACATAAGCATTTTATCCCAGAATATTCGAAAGTTCCCGCAGAAATAACTATAACTAAATTCCACGTGTACAAACTATAGCTACCTACAGCTATAACTTGTTATTGCAAACTTCAACGAGTTGCCGTGAAAACCCCACGCAGGCAGAGCCGCTCGCAAAAGTTACTACAAAATAAAAAGCAGTTTCGAGAAACAAGTCTTTAAGTACTGCTTTTTAATGAATCAATTTGAACAAAAAAAAAAAAAACGGGACTTCAAAACTTCACAATAAAGTAAAATAAAACCCCCTAAAACAGACATACAGACAGAATATTACGCAACGTGTTTTATTCGCTTTGAGATCGGATGCTAATAGACAATTTGTACCTATGTATTGCTTTTTGGTATTCGACTTCAAAGCGAAGAAAACTGATATGACCTAGCCTAAAATTCTGTCAGAATGTCTGCTTTAGAACGTTATTTTTAGGGTTACGTACCCGAAGCGTCTAAATGGAGCGCTGTTGCTGTCACTTACGTGTACGTCTGTCACACAGGTTTTACAGCCAAGTGGTTGAAGCTATTCTTCCATTTTTTACTGTAATGCAGGAGTTCTGAGGTAACAAACCGAAAAATATATATAACAGAATTGAGAACCTCCTCTTCTATGAAGTCGTTTAAAAAGACCTAGCATTGGTCAATAGTATTTTTTTCCATTATTCCGTCAGGGGCTTTATGCTATACGTATCTGAACAATGTTAACAGTTCAGGTTTATTCTAACTGTGTAATCTATATAAATTTTATAATTATTGTCAAGATTTTTTTCAGACCGCTTTCTCATGCAGAAGTCTTTCAACTCCGACAACTGGTGACATGGCGTCGCACACGTTTCGTACTCATCCTCATGTTCTGGGCAACAATTGCTATGTGCCTATCAATTATCGCGTGTATCCTGATCACAGCACCAAATTGTGGCAACCAGGGACCAACACCTTCAGTACCACCCGTACATATGACATTCGGACATTTAATATCACAGAGCAGAGCGATGCGAGAAGAAAGTTCATATGCTTTGTGATTTCTACATTAAGGTAGTAAGTACTTTAAGTCACAATAAGTGTAAAAATAAGTTAGTTCAATATTATGTGAATATAAATAATAAGAGATTTTGCACGTTTGTTTATATTTGGACGTTAAACTCTGGAATCACTGCAACTATTTAAAAGTTCTTTCACTATTAAAAGATACATTATTCCAGATGGACATTGGCCACATAGGTATTATGTATCTATATAAGGGAGAGGGACAATAGTAAAACAAAGTTCACCGGATCAGCTATATAGTATTGAAAATTTATATGTGATCTTTTCATAGCAGCACCCACTAAGCAAACCAAACTTGCAAAAACAATGCTAAACATTACATTTAGGAGCTTGTATGTATCAAATGCCAGGTTGCAAAAAAAAATGTAAGCTTCCGGCACCCCAAAACGAAGCCCTAACGGCCGTGCCAGAGGTAAACCCTGTAACTTGCCCAGTTATAATCACTAATATTTATCATAGCTATGAAATGTAATGTTGCATTAATATGGTAAAAGAAAGTTATGGCGCAAATGTTACATAAACGAAAGGAATGAAACTTTACTGCAAGTTTTAAATTGATCTGCAAAAATTCTATCAAGATTTATATATTGCTACGCCGGTTTGTTTCAAGAACGGACTACATTTGTTATATAAATACATTACCTTAAATATGCTACTTGCGTAAAAACTTGTATTCAGTTATTGCCACATAGTCTAAATTTTCTTTAACAAATTCGAATTTGAAAGTTGTTTTGACAATCCAATCTCCGCTTATCTCTTACACATACCATTACATATTTTACTATGTATCATATCTATTAATAACAAATAGGAATATATTGTGATCGATGAGTGAACTTCCGGTTTCGAACCGTAATTGTTTGTGGAGACTTCAATATAAACATTTTGGAAAATAGCTCATTAAGCACCAGATTGCTTGCCTTATTTCAGTCTTTTAATTTAAATAATTTGTTTTGTGAACCAACTAGAATTGCTGTATCCAGTGCCACTTGCATCGACAATATATTTACTGACATAAAACCAATTCAAAAATCAATTATAAGCAATCTAGAGTCAGATCATTGTGGACAGTTAGTGGTTTTAGAAAGAAAGAATAGTATTACTAAAAAGGAAATTAAATTTATACCAATAACAACTAAACGGGTTGAATCATTTTGAATCTAACTTAATGCTTAAACTTCCAGATTTGCTTTATAATGGCGACCCAAATGATATGTACAATACTGTTCTTGACACTATTACTACAGAGTATAATAAAATATTTACTGCAAAAAAGAAACTTATTTCCAGTCGCTTTAGTTTTAGTGAATGGGCTACCCCAGGTATTCATAAAAGTAGGCGTAAACTGTATGAATGATATAAAGAAAAAACATATAATAATAGCCAAATATTTAGGGAATATTTAAAAAAATACTCAAAAACCTTTAAAAAGGTCTGTCTTGTTGCAAAAGCAATTCACCTCAGACATAAAGTAAAAAATTCAACAAATAAAATAAAAACTACATGGAACATAATAAATAATGAAACTGGTAAAGCTAGGAATTCTTGTCAGGACTTTGAGTTGATTGTAGATGATGCTAGTTTTAAAACAAATTCTGAGGTAGCAGTTGCCTTTGAACAGTTTTTTAGGAATATCCCATTCAAAACAACTGAACATCTAAACTCAAGTCCAATCTTAGCAGAAAAATTATTAAAAGCTAGTGTTCCTGAATGTAACGTTCCCTTTGTATTTAAAAACATTAGTCCTACAGATATCATTAATACATTTAAAACATTAGAAATTAAAAACACCATAGACCTTTCGGGACTTTCTGTAAAAACTATAAATTCAATTATTCATGTTATAGCACAACCCTTGGCCATTATATTTAATAGTTGTGTTGATAGTGGTGTGTTTCCTGATGAGATGAAACTTAGCAAAGTTATACCTCTTTTTAAATCAGGTAGTTCAACAGATCCTAATAATTTTCGGCCTATTTCAATACTACCTATACTCAGTAAAGTTTTTGAAAAAATCATACTTTGTCAAATGTTAAGCCATTTCTGTATTAATGAGCTACTTAGTAGTAAACAGTTTGGCTTTATGAAAGGCCGTTCCACAACCGATGCAGGAGTGGCACTATTAAAAAATATATTTAACGCCTGGGAGGATTCGCATGACGCCCTTGGAGTGTTTTGTGATTTATCTAAGGCATTTGACTGTGTTCAACATGAAAATCTCATCAGGAAGCTACATCACTATGGTATTAGAGGCAAAGCTCTCGACCTTTTGACGTCCTATATGAGTAGGAGAGTACAGAAAATAGATATCAACGGTGAAAGATCTC
This sequence comes from Apoda limacodes, assembly GCA_946406115.1. Classification (NCBI taxonomy): domain Eukaryota; kingdom Metazoa; phylum Arthropoda; class Insecta; order Lepidoptera; family Limacodidae; genus Apoda; species Apoda limacodes. The sequence goes on from OX291542.1 coordinate 18,203,182, forward strand.
CGGGATCAGCAGTCACTATAGGAGTCCCTCAGGGCTCAATTTTAGGTCCTTTTCTATTTCTTATTATCATTAACGATCTCCCATATAATGTAAAAAACCATGACATTGTCTTATTTGCTGATGACACCTCTTTGCTTTTTAAAGTTAAGAGACGACAGACATGTTATAATGAATTAAATGATGCCCTTTCTAAAATTGTAAATTGGTTTAACGCTAATAATTTGTTACTTAATGAAAAAAAAACCAAATGTGTTAAATTTACATTACCAAATGTTAGTCAGAGACAGACATGTATTAATATTAATGGCGAGCAATTAGAACTTGTTAATTCAACAGTCTTTCTTGGCATAACGCTGGACTCCAAACTTCAATGGGGTCCTCATATTCATAACCTAGCCAAAAAACTTAGCTCTGCTGTGCATGCGATCAAGAAAATAAGACAATTGACCGATGTCGACACTGCAAAAATAGTATATTTTAGCTATTTCCATAGTTTAATGACATATGGTATCCTATTGTGGGGTATCGCTGCTGATGTAAATACAATATTTTTGTTACAAAAAAGGGCAATTCGTGTTATTTATAAATTAGGATCTAGGATATCTCTGAGGGATAGGTTTAGGGAAGTAAAAATTTTAACTTTAGTGTCGCAGTACATATATGAAAATCTTTTATATGTACATAAAAATATCAATAGTTTCAGCAAGAAAAGTGACGTTCACAAAGTAAATACTAGAAGTAAAAATAAGCTGTTGGTGCATGATACACGTCTACACAAAATAAGTAACTCTTTTATGGGGCAATGTATACACTTTTACAACAAAGTTCCCAATAAAATTCAAAATCTATCAATAAGTAAATTTAAATCTTTTATCACGCAGGTACTTTGTAAAAAGGCAAACTACAATATTTCAGACTATGTAAATGATAAAAATCCTTGGGACTGATGATGCTCAATTACAGGATGCATAGGTAAACCAAATTAAAATGGAAATAACATAAAATTGTACGACTAAAAATCTTTTATTTAAAACATTAATTGTATTTTAGTTTATTTAAGTGTTTTCAAAAGAGTAACTGTCGAGTTTCTTGCCGGATTCTTCTCGGTAGAAATCAACAACATTGTGAACCGGCGGGAAGGTGGGAGGGTTCAAAAAATAATATTTTATAACTTTGACGATTCAAAAGTGATTGTAAAATCCTTATTTGAATAAACCATTTTGACTTTGACTTTGACTTTGAACCTGCAACCTTGTGCACGGTAGCCGGCCGCTCTACGAACAAGCCAGCTCACATCTAATCTCTGAAATTTATTTAATAGCTATGAATTTATAAATATAATAAATTTATTTAATATAATTTATAAATTTCATACATGTTATCTTCCCAAAAGCTGAACAAAACAGATGTTGGCCGAAGTACTTCGTTCGTGCTTAATCGAAGTTTATTTTTTTAACTATTTCGAAATGTTTCATTATATTCAAATAACCATTTCGAAAGTTTAAAAGTATTCAAAAATGAGAAAAAAAAGAATAAGAAAAGAAATTAAAAAAGTCTCAGCAGCCGACTGAACTACGGAGCCCATAGGTACATACTTTTTTGGAGTCTTTGGCGAATGCTGTGATTCAGTTTTCTAAAATTTCAAAAACTTTTCGCAACATAACGAAAGTGATATGCATAATCTTTCTAAAAAGAAGATAAAGTTGTATTAATCATTTTAGTTAACAAAATAAGAAAATAGAAAAAAAATTGGGTATTTATTACGATTTCATAAAAAAACCCCCGTGAGAATGACTCCCTCGCAGCTTAGTTGATAGTGTGGCCGGCTGCTGTGCACAGGGTGTGGGTTCGATTCCCGCACTGTACAAACAGTTAAGTGATAAACATTTGTGTTTGTCTTGAGTCTGGGTGTGTTTTTGTATGATATATATTTATTTACAAAAAGAAAGTAATATGTATGTCTTTGTATCCGTTGATTGGTATCAATAACACAAGCTTTGCTTCCTTTGGGGCCAGACGACGCTGTGTGTAATGTCCAAAAATATTCATTTATTCATTCATTTAAACCATTAGAGTTAATACAACAAAAGACGTAAAACGTATAAAATTTAATAATCTCCGCAGTTACATTAGTAATTGAACAATAATACTTATAAATATTATTATCATAATTTAAAGTAAATGTCATATTTGTACATCATACACTAAAGTGTGTTCGGGAAGTATTGATAATTATTGTGAAACCGTTTCTTTGCGCGATAAAATACGAACCGAGGAAATTCACCGACATTTTTCAAACAATTGGGATGATCAAGCCACATCGCTCGTCGAACCGATAACTTATGTGTACAAAAGGTTCTCGAGCGGCGACCATGGATTGGACGCAACTTGGGATGGGCTACTAACTACTTACTAAAATTGTCTTAAATTAAGACAAATGGCATTTCAATAGTGACGTTCGGTCCTGGGTTTCATATGACAGTCGAGTGGGCACTAGCTTAATAACGACGGCCAACCCGCACTTGGCCAGCGCGGCGAACAATGGCCTTACTCGAAAAGAGAAACAGACCAATGAAAACATGGGGAAAACGAAAGCATCTTAAAGCCAACCATGACTGTCTTTACTACAACTATGTATAACAGAATCTGTCAGTGAGTTAACTTGGCCGTTCGACAGATCAGCGATGAGGTGCGGTATGAGCGAGTGCGGTGTCTTCCTCCTGCCCACCACGCCTGTGACGTAGGTACCAAACCAGCTTCTTTCGTGCGCCGGTACTTTCACTACTGAGTAAGATAAAGAGATACACTTATAGATTCTGCAAACTTGTAGGTATCCTGCACTTCAACAAAGTTCTAATCACGTCACTATTCGGTTGGCGTTATGGTGTGAAGTATAGTTACGTATACAGTTTGCACCATTAACATTGTAACTGCGTTAATTTTTCGCGCAAATTCTGTAACACAATGTATGATGGAATTCGACCAAATAACTAAAGGCCTTTGAGGTCTATATATTATACGTATACAAATTAACATATATATTTATTGATTGCGAAGTCTTTCTATTTCGGTTCAACTTTCCTTTTTCTTGACAACTAACAACAAACTGTGTATATAATACTAGATAATACAGGTGTATTGCAAGCTTGCCGCTACTAATTGTTAAGGCTTTCGTTCATGTGCGATGGAATTACGACTATCAGTACATTTTTAAGTATCTCTTTATACTTTTTCGTTTAAATATTACTGTAAAGGGAATATATGCTTATTCTTATAGAATATAAAAAAAAATGTACTGAAAGCGTACACCTTAAGTAGGAACTCTACTAAAATATCAAAAAAAACACTCAATGTAGAATACGATTATATTGAAATAAACATGCGTTGTCTTGATTCAAAGTGAATTACTTAATACGAACTTAAGAGGATACAGAAGAGGATATTTTGGAAAAACCACAGACCTAGTTAATCGGCTTGGGATTATGAATAAGAAATTTTAAAAACAAATGAGAAATTTGTTTGCATGAAGCACGCTGCGAGGCGCCGCGAAGTGTATCATCTTAATACGAACACTTATAGGAAGGAAAATATTAATTCGAGTAACTATTAAAATATATAAAACCACGTAGTTTAGGTAGCACGCCAATTGCAGTCTTAAGTTAGTACCTGTATAAATAACTGACAAAAAAGTGCGTAGTAAGCGAGGTAGCGGCAATCTTGAAATAGACGAACATACAAATTTAGATCTTGTCTTTAGGTCAATAGATGTACCATCACGTGATTATTCGACAGACAGAATCAGATATAGAATACAAGGCATAAAGCTGGGTTTCTTCGGAGGAACGGTTCTGGTTGCACTGAGAGGTCGCCAAGTTTGTCAACTCTTTGAGAGCTTTGTCCAAAATGTCATGGCGTTTTGAGAAACTGTAACAAGGAAAAGGGATAGTAATAATTTTCTCAGTATTTCAGTTTTCACATTGATTTGTGTTTCTTAAGCACAAAAGCGTTTAAGATCTTTTTATTATGCCACTAAGGTCGCAAACGAGCATACTTTTGCCTCTAGGCGCTCACACAACCAGACACCTGAAGTCAGTGATTGCGCACCTAAACTATGAGCACGACAACTGAATATGGCATGTATTGAATATCAAGTGTTTACGTCAAGCGACAGTGTGATGTTTTCCCTGTATAGTTCGTGAGTTCTAGGGGTACAAAAACATCACAGCTCAATGTAGCTCAATAAAAAATAAGCATTATAATTATAGGTAAAAAGTACCGACCCTACCAAAAGTGAAGCTACAACTGAATAGAAAAACAAATTCCAATCTGAAAATTATTCGAATTTAAAATTAAAAATTATAATTTTGAGTAGATTATAGTATTAGTTACATTTGTAAAACAGGTATAACCTAATAAGGTTATATATGTGTACGACAGCTGAATACGAAAGACGGTTAAATATGACAGTGACGCTGCCAAATGACGTGTGAATGAAATAATGTTGAATACGACAGTTTCAGCAGTTGAATAAGGCAATGAATATAACTCACGCTGGCTGCACAAGACGGAACGCGTAAACGAGGTCAGCGGCATCTAGCGGCGCCGTGATATGGGCAGACAACGCGCGCACACAAGCCGCCTCGCACGCCAGCGCCAGCGCACATACTCGCACGCGCCCCAGGATCGGCTGCAAGCCTAGACTAGTCAGCGATGATGTCACTTGCGTATTTATCTGCGGAGGAGATAAAATGTATGAAGAAAGTAAATAAGTTTAGGCTGAAATAAATTAATGACTTCGCTCGAACATGGTTTCAAGTAAAAAAAAATAAAAAACTAATCTTTTCATGGAACAACGTTGTAAATACACTCATGACTTGTATACAATTACTTTGATATTTCAAACTCCCCCATCTCCTTTTTCTTCATCAAATGATGGAAAAAAAAGGAGGGAAAAACCTGAGTCAAATCAGTTATGTGGAACAAATTTTGTACGAAATATACAAAATATATGAAAACGACTTGCAAGTAACACTAACATACAACACAAAACCAAATAGTATTAACAAGATTACACACCACTTAATATAATTGCAACGTAGGTATATATTCTATATGTCGCCACCTTCATGGGATCTGTCGATATTATGGGCGCGCGTAGATCACTGCGGCCACATTCGTATTTATGCGTGCCTTTACGACCTTTACGACTGACAAAAGTTGTGGAGCAATATCCCGCAGCATAACTAGTTATTTTAGGAGACTTTAACGCCCACCATCGTGTGTGGCTCATGAATTTGCTTTGACCTATGGATTCTCTCAGCTGATACTTTCTCCGACGAAAATACCACATAAAGAGGACCATACGAGTTCCTTACTGAACCTTCTGCTGACTACACGTCCGAACGGATATTCCATCTCAATGGATGCGCCTCTTGGCTCCTCGGACCACTGTCTCGTTCGGACTCAAGTGTCATGCACGCAATCCGATCCATCTGGGCCAATAAATTGGCGTCGTATGTGGCGTTATAAGTCGGCAGACTGGGATGGATTGCGTGAATTTTATGCATCGTACTCGTGGACGCAGCTCTGCTTTGGCTCTGAAAATCCTAACATCTGCGAAGCCGCAGTCACTTAGACAATCCTCGCTGGTATGGAATGTTTTATTCTTAGCCCGTGAGTAGCTGCCGATGTCAAAAAAAGCCGTGGTTTTGTCGGTCTTGCACAGAAGCTAAAATTCTTAAGCAAACTGCTTATGAAACTTGGACCACGGCTCGTTATAATAAGGATTCGAATTTTTTGAGTTAAAACGCAAATTGAATGCTGCCTCTAGGTTCACTAAGAAAGCAACTGCCAGAGCTAAATTGCAATTCATCGGCAAAATAGATGGGCGACTTGCGAGCTATAACTCTCGGGGTCGTGCTTTCTGGCTGCTTGCTAAAGATGCCAAAGTAAAGGGAACTTTTGCCAGTCGTCGTTACCACCACTGCGAAAGACCGATAGTGACTTGGCCCCTAGTGTTAAAGAAAAAGCCGATCTACTGTGCAGTCTCTTGGCCTCAAACTCGAATATAAAAGACGAAGGCGCTGTACCAACTACTATACCGTGGTACGGTAAGACCATACCGGAAATCTCCATAACACAGCGGAAGGTCCGGCGGCCGTTGCTTTCTCTAGAAGTTCATAAGTCGAGTGAGCCAAACGGTATACTAGCAGTGATGCTTAAGAAGTGTGCTGCTAAGTTATGTCCTGTACTCACGCGCCTCTTCGCGCTTTCCTATCACATTAGATAATTTCCGGCTTCATGGAAGACTGTGAAAGTGCACTCGGTGCTCAAAAAGGGCGATATGTCAGATTCATCGAATTACGGGCCTATCGCTATTACCTCTCTAAGGTGATGAAACGTGTGATCAACACACAGCTTCTAGGATACCTTGAAAAAACACGACCTGGTCAGCGACCGTCAATATGGCTTCCGCCTTCTAGTGTATCTCACACACCGATAGGCACTAGCCATTGAAAATCAGGGGGAGGCATTGGCATGCTGCCTGTACATAGCGAAGGCGTTCGATCGGGTCTGGCACCGGGATCTTCTATCTAAGTTAATGTTACGGAGTGCCCGAGAGTTTGTGCAAATGGGTGGCTGCTTTTGTCTGGCAGACGTATAGGAGCCGTAATCGACGGAAGTCGCTCAGCTAGCACGAACAGTAATGCTTGTGTCCCGCAAGGCTCTGTGCTGTCTCCTATACTCTTTCTGCTGCATATTAATGACATGTTGGACATCAACAACATACATTGCTATGCAGATGACAGGACTGGAGACGCTTATTACACGGGTCGTGCAAACATCCCTCGTTCCGATGTGGAGGATATTCGCAGAAAACTTGTATCTCAAATCAAGACTACACTGTCCATGGTCTCTGACTGGGGACAGGAAAACTTGGTCCGATTCCGATTCAGCCCCACAAACACACAAGTCTGCGCGATCACCGCTAAGAAAACCCCATTTACTGTGGTCCGACAATTCCAAAACACTTCCCTCTCCATCTCCAAGAGCATTGGGATCCTTGGTGTTGACATCTCCAGCGATGTTAAGTTCCGAGATCATTTGCAAGACAAGGTGAAGCTGGGGTCCAAAACACTGTGTACTCAACAGAGCGAAGGAGTATTTCAAGTCGGGGCAAAAGTTTGGCCCCATATGGAGTACTGCTGCCATCTCTGGCATTTGACTCGGTTAAACGACGTGCTGTGAGAATTGTCGACGATCCCAAACTCACTTGCCGAATCGAGCCCTTAGTCTGAGGAGAGACTTTGCCTGTGTGTGTTCTGAGGAATTGTTTGAAAAGCTTGCCCCACGGCTACTTTCTACCATCGCACCGCTCACCATCGACAGGGAATTCATTCTTACACTTTAAAACCGAAATGGTCGCGTACAGTTCGGTTTCAGAGAAACTTCCGCAAACGCTCATGAAAGAAGTTATTACATTTTTGAAGGGTCGGCAACGCGCGTCGCAAGCGTCCACAGGCTACGGTAACCGCTTACCATCAGGCGGACGCTAATTTCCTGCGCCTGAAGTCGAAACGAAGCAACGAGGTTTCCTGATTATTAGTACAAAAATCCCGATTCAATCCAAATCTTAATAAGATTTATAATAATAATTAGATTATCCAAGATACATAGGATATACTTACGATATTTCTTGCGCCGATCGAGTTTTTCCGTGGAAGGGACAAAGAACAACTTAAAATTCTTTTTATTCCATATAATCAATGGGTAGGAATCGGGTACAGGCGTAGCCGCGGGCAACGGCTTTTGAGAATAATAATTATGAAATAGTCACCTGATTTTCACAGTGCCTTTTGGAGTTTTTGTTCATCTTGTCGCTTCCAGTGATGTACGTGACCGATATCGTTGGACCGTTTGATTTTTCCGATTCGCTCCAACTAACTGTGCGATAGTTTGAACCTAGATCAAAAGTTCCTATCGATTAATTGTAATCTTTATATTTTAAATCAACTGTCGCATGTGTATGTCCAAAACTCTTTAATTAGTCGATGAATTGACTTTTTGTACATAAAAATCATTTAATATACTTTTTATACCGACGTTTCCATGGGAAGGACCATGGCTAAACCGGGCTTCACTTTTCTAAGCCACAGAAAAGTGTAGCCGGGTTAGCTAGTAATTTTTTAACTTCAATCACCCTCTCCCAAGTAGTAGCCTCAACGGTAGTGAGGTTGGTTACCAATGAGAAACATAACAAAAATATATAAATAGAAAGTTAATAAAAAAACTCAAGGACCGATTCTAGCATGCTACTCGTCGCGCCGACTGTCTCATGGTGCCTTAAATAAGGACTAACAACGGACAAAATACATTGATCTTTAAGGGAGCACAACTCTATAACAGTCTTCCAAAAGATATCAAACAAGCAAACTGACTCAATATTTTTAAAAGGAAATTGTTAACATACGTACATACGTAACAAGTTTATTTAGCGTAAAACTAAGAAAAAAATTATAAATGGCCCATTACTTTAATTTGAACCACAACCCAGCAAACGGGTTATTATAATCAGTTATGTAATGAGCTCGCTTCTTTGTTACCTGCTGTTTGTAATTGTAAAATATTACGACCTAATCATATATTATTGTATTAAGAATTGCTAGTAATTACCACCTATTTATACCTGATTATTATTATTAATGTAAACCTGTTTTTTCTCATGTAAGTGACTTTGTGTCTTAATGGGGAATAAAGATCTATAAACCGAAACCGAAATATTTTATGTTTTTACAGAATTTTGCCTCAGCTATTGTGCGCTCCACTGTAGGGGCACAGGCCTCTCCCTAGAAAAGGCACAGTTGAACCAGAATATCTTCATACAAGTGTTCCGATTTCGCGTTAACACAAGCGCGGGCTCGATCACGCTATCCGTACACACACTACTACTTGGTTGTGAGGGCAACCAAATGCAGCAAGGTGTAAGTGTGACAGGGAAGAAAAATCTATCTCTCTTTACTAGCCTTGACCCGACACGTTTGCTCGGAGCTCACTTACTTGGTGTACTCCGGAGGAGATTTCGGTCATAGTACAGCGCGCTAGTAACTTGGCTTAATGACTGCTTTCATATGAGAAAACAGCCAGGATGTCCATCCTTCAGCGTCGGACGCCACGTTAAGCCGGACGGTTTTTATTAAATATTTAAACTGTGAATTTACCTTCAGGAGTACGTACAGCGTCAGGACTAAAGTTCTGCTTTATGAAGTCAAGGACGTCTATGTAAGGCACCTTATGTTCACGAACCCTGTATCAAAAGAAGTAATGATTACTTATTGAAGCTATACGGCTATTCTTCTGTCTAATCTTGTTCCTTTTTATACTTCGTCAAGAACTGGTATAGAGGGTTACATTTATCTGTCTCTAGTCTTTAATTATACCACTAAAGCTGCAGAATATTTACGACTTTGGGGAGATACATAAACCCTCTTTAGCAAAGATACACTGCATTAAAAGGTCTAAAGTGGTCAATAAAAAGAGGTTGCCTCCCACATCATGATATAGGTGTGTATCGAGCCACTGGTTTCAGAGGATCAAAAGCGTGACTTTATGTACCTTTAAAATGTTATTCCACACGATTAGTTGCTAAACTTCATGATATCAGCTCATATTGGTCCACTGCTGGACATAAGCCTCCTCTATGGCGCGCCATTTCTGCCGGTCCTCTGTCTTCCGCATCCAGCCACCACCAGCCATCCTTTTAGGTCATCAGTCCACTGAGCTGAATGGCGTCCACGCTTCGCCTTCCTATACGCGGTCTCCACTCTAGAACACGTATGCTCTACCGGCCACCGGTCCTCCGGCCGACGTGGCCAGCTCACTGCCACTTCAGCTTGCTGATTCTGCGAGCTATGTCGGTAACTTTAGTTCTCTTCCGGATGTCCTAACTTTTTGTATGACACTTTTGATGAGTAGTTAATTCCCATGCCAAAATTATATTGTCATGCACATTTTATTTCCAGGAAAGCAATCCTATACTGGGGTAAATCATAACTATTGTGATGTGTGTTAAGTGTGCCATAGCATGACTGAGGAAGCAAGATGAATAAATACAGAATCGAGTTCACAAGAAAGGGAAAAATATATTTCCTATTTCCAAGATAATGCAAAAATATCGATAAACAATAGTTCAAAAATTATAAAATAAATATCTCTTTGTCACGACCTTGAAAGAAGAAACTATTTCCTATAATTTAGAGTTTATTAGGTTTTGAGGTAATCCTGCTAAATGAACTTTAAAGTACTTTTCAGGAATAATTACTAAAGTTTACGTAGACCTCCAGTATATACTCAATGTTTTTTTTAGGCAAATACGTTCAATAGACTTAGTAAAATCCCTGCAGGCAAAATATATTTCTTGCACACATATATTATACTTATATACATTTCTTAAAAATTAAATGTATATATTTTACTTCATATAAGGAAAATGTTTATATTAACTAGTTTATATATATTTATATATATATATTATATATATATTATTATAAAATTAGACCTTATAACATTTAATGTATTTAAAAGAAGATAATTTAAATGGCTACTAGGAAAAGTTTTTTAACAACAAATTTCTTTGTATAGTTACAAATGAAGTTAGATACAATGAATTCAAATAGATCAATCTTTTAAATTAAAAATACTGTTAATAACATTCCTCAAACACAATTACACACTTGTATGTCTTAACATAAAAAACTGAATTAAATAAAAGAAAGTATTTCATTAATTGACTGAAGACACTCTTACAAGCGAAATATTTCATGAATAAATGCTGATTTTTCTACTAATATGTATTGGATTACTATATATATACACATATAAAATATAATGCTTAACATTAATAGTTTTTTTACACCAATAAGGTGGCAAACAAGCTATCGCGCCACCTGATGGTAAGCGGTCACCTCAGCGAACGCTTGCAAGTCCTTAGATAAAACTGAAACCGCACTGTGGGTGACCATTAAGGTTCTTAGGTGTGAGGATGATTTCCCTGCTGATGGCGAGCGGTGCAATAATAAAAAGTAGCTATTGGCATCATTTCGAACAACTCCTCAGAACACATCCCATTATACAAGCGGTTGAACACACGCAGGGAGGCAAACCCTCAGACTTAAGGGTTCGATATGGTTTGTGTAAAGTCAAAGTGTAATAGTATATTGTGTATTAAGGGTGGTAAAGTGAAAATTACTAACGAGATGTTATTTTAGAAGCGTAAGGCCGATGGCTTTAATGACTGGAGATTGTAATTTCCGTACCAACCGTGTAACACACAATGTTTTTCATCACTTTTGCGAGTAAATAAACTCGTCAAAACACAATTGAAATGGTGGGAATAGAAGTAGGGAAAAGTTTTGGCTGAAGTTAGAACCTTTTATTGCTCGCTTGTAGTGGCACGTAGTTTATATTTTGGACAGGTAGCTTTTATGCATACTTGATAGAAAAGGCGCGTAAATACCACCCTCCCTTCGTTTTGGGAAAAGTAAAATTTACAAAGAAAAAGCCCGTGGGAGTAATTGAAGTCTTATAAACCGCCTTGTCCGCACGTAATGACGCTGTTTACGAGTAAGTGTGATGAAAAACATAAATATATCACCTGTCTCCGGTGCAACAAGCGACAAGCACGGCAGTATCATCCTGCTGCAACACTATACCGGCTCCTGTCAACTCGTGGGCATCCATAAAGCTGCCTGTCCAAGGGCAACACCGGTAGCCAGCCGACCACAGCTCCTTCGCTAACTGGGCACGTTTCGCCGCCGCTATCCCATCTCGGCCGGTACCAACTGTTCCCCACATACATATGCATATGAGGGAAGACTGTAATTTAAAGTCAGTTTTTTATGCAATCGTTTCTTATATTTGACGAAATATTGTAAAAAAAGGTATTATGAAACAAGTACACTAGGTAAGTTGGGAAGTAAGGGGAGAGCGGGAAATAACATCTCATTCAACCCTGAGGGACTAAATACCTCTCGAAATGCTTGGCGCAGAAAGCAACGGGAAACCACTGTGTGACTATCATCCCAAGAAAATCATCATGAGAAAAGTACAAGAAACGAGTGAAGTTATGTCCTGCGATCCGGCCAACCCCCGGCGCCACGGCACCCTTGGGATCCGTGGTGTAAAATCGGCTACCGGCCACTCTGCCGTGTTTAATCAGGCGGCGTGTGGTGAGTCCATGACAAGGAGCTATCTAGACCATACAACTATCACAAAGACGAAGCCCCCTTTACTAAAGAAACCCATCATTATAGGAACCTGCAATGTTCGAGGCCTAATTAAACATGGCAAACTTGAAACCGTCGAGAAAGAAATGGAACGGCTCAATATCAACATACTTGGCCTCAGCGAAACACACTGGAAAAACTCTGGTCATTTCGATACTGAAAATGGTAACACAGTATTCTGCTCAGGTAACAGTAGTAAAAGTACTAATGGTGTGGCGCTAATCATCTCTAAAAACATTTAACGGTCTGTATTGGCGTATGAAACAATTTAGCAAGAATGCGATAGAATCACATGGTTCAAACTTGATGCCCGCCCCTTTCCAATCAACATCGTTCAAGTCTACGCGCCTACCTCTAGCGCAACTGAAGATCCACTGCTTGATTTCTACCATGAACTCGAAATGGTCCTGAAGAAAATTCCGTCACGGGAAATTACAATGGTTATTGGAGATTTCAATGCTAAAGTCGGAAAATCCAGCCAATCCGACTACACCAATACCTAAGGTGGATTTGATCTTGGTAGCAGAAACGATAGAGGTGAAATATTCCTTCAGTTCTGCACTGAACAAAAACTGTCAATAATGAACACCATGTTCAAACAACACCCACGCCGCCTTTACACCTGAACTTCCCTTAATGGCAGAACTAGGAACCAATACACTGAAAAATTATACAGTAAGAATGGTCAGCAACTCCAACGTCGCTGAGACGATCACGAAAGAGAACCAGATACCCTACTCGCAGAAGTTGAGAAAGCTATTTCAAAGCTAAAGAACAATGCAGTCGGAAATGACCAAATATCTGCAAACCTTCTAAAAGCGCTAGGTCCCTCCGGCACAAAACTTTTCCACTCACTTTGTAACAAACTCTGGAGAACAGGACAATGGCCTGATGATTGGACGCAATCCGTTGTCATATCTTGCACAAAAAAGGCAACACACGCTTATGCAGCAACTACAGCACGCTATCCATCATATCTCACGCCAGCAAAGTAATGCTCCATATCATTCTGGACCGCCTAGCTTACTATTTAAATTGGGAAATACCTGCGGAACAAGCTGGCTGTTCGGTACTCGGGAACAGATTTTCAACCTTCGCCAAATCATCGAGAAATGCCGGGAGTTCAACCAACCACTGGTACTCTGTTTCATTGATTACACAAAGGCTTTTGATTGTGTAAGATGGAAAAACATGATGGACATACTCATTACAATTGAAGTTCCAGAGCACCTCACCTTTCTCATACAAAACCTCTACGCTGATAGCAGCGCCCGTATACGCGTGGAGGAATATTCATCTGACGCTTTACGGCCTGAAAGAGGTGTGAGACAGGGATGCATCCTCTCTCCCAAACTATTTAACATTTACGGCGAGCAAATCATCCCTGATGCACTGACTCACTGGGAGGGTGGCCTGTCGATTGGTGGCCACACCTTAACCAACCTTCGATACGCAGACGACACCACACTATTAGCCACTAGTATGCAGGAAATGTCTCAACTATTCAATCGCATACAAAACATGAGGCTGAATAACCCAAGACCAAACTGATGATAATAGACCGTGCCCAAATACTGTGCAAATCGAATTCAGCGATATGGACTTCGTCGATGGGTTCATTTACCTTGGATCACTCATTACCTGTGATGGTAGCTCTGACAGAGATATCATCAGACGGATCCAAATAGCTGAGTCTGCCATGACCAAACTTGACAAAGTATGAAAGGACAAGATCATATCCAAGGAAACTAAAACACGGCTCGTTCGTGCCCTTGTATTTCCCGTATTCCTATACGGCGCTGAAACATGGACCATTAAAGCCTCTATTAAGGCCAGGATTGACTCTTTTGAAATGTGGTGCAGGCACAGGAAGCTAGGGATACCTTGGACGGCTTACAGACGTAATGTCTCAATTTTGGAAGAGCTCAAAATTCCTAGGCGTTTATCCGATACTCGCCGCACACGCTCTCTAAAATTTCTGGGTCATATTGCTCGACGAGGATCCGAGAACCTCGAAAAAACTATATTTATGGGAAAAGTGGAGGGGAAGAGATCTAAAGGTTATGTACCTGCACGTTGGTGTGACCAATTAAAATATCTGCAACTCCAACTGCACGAATCGATCCACACCGCTGCCGACAGAAATCACTGGAGACAGCTGATTCGTCCCCTACCATTGACCAGTGACTCATGATGGTCACGATCCCCAACATGGGGCAAACAACTACAAAGAAAGAAAGACACTAGATACTACCGAAACTAACTAAATAATAACTTACTGTGATTGTTTAGTTTTGCAACACCTATATTGTATAAAAAAAATAACTCAAAAGTACAATGGCATTAAAAAATTCCTAATCGATCAGAAAGTGGTTCTGAGAAAAAGGACAAAAATGAGGGTATTTCTTCATAGTTACATGTTGAGAACACGGATAAATATGAGGATTTTATAATGAGAAATAGGAAGAGGATGTTAAATCTTCCTATTTTTTTTAATCTTTTTTAAACAAGGATTTTTGTCAGGTATGGATTACTGAGCATTAAGTCACATGTAAGTTGTGAGATTTGCTTACAACAAAAAAAATATGTTAAAAATATTGATGCTAATAAGACTCACCTCTGCGCATTTTAAAATTGGTGTCAACTCAGGTTCTAGCTTTTTCAATATGGCGGCCATTCTCTCCAACGACATAGAAAAACCCACAGAGCTACATTTCAGATCCGAATTGTTATCATTTTCTGTGCGCGCTACTTGCCAAAATTCTTCCACTAAAGCCTCGTACCTAAAAACAGAAAAAAACTAAGTCAACATTTATTCAAAAAGGTTTTTGGCATTTTTCTGCTTTTACAATGGTTTCCGAAACATGGGACTCATATAGGCTGATTTTGAACAGATATTGTCTTGTTTAAAAACTCTATTTTCATATCCTTAGGAGTGTTTTTAACGACGCATAATGAGGAGGCACCATATTGCAGGTTCTCGATGATTCCGCAGAACTGAATTTTTGTGCCTAGCCTTGCTACAAATGTTGTTGGAGTCCAAAAATAGCAAACTTTGTCAACTTGGATATAACTTGCAGTGTATAAGACTTTTGTTTGTGGAGTTATTTTTAAAAGTGAATTTCAAACTGCTCTATCTGAGTTAATTTCACCGCACATCACAATTGTCTAGACACCATCTATTGGGCGACTGTATTAATGAAATGTAGTTGTTGAGGTTATGGTATAACAATTAATTTTGCACCAAAATTTAAGTTTTGGCGAATTCTTTTTGTAGAATAATCTATTGGGTAATCATTTTTAAGTATTAATAAAAGAACTTCAAATGGAATTTATTAGAATAATTTAAAAACAAAAGTTGTTTAATTTCATCCGTAAAATCACATGTTTTCGATTGAAAGTCTTGCTGAAGGTTAAGTTATAAAACGTGTGAGCAGTGGGTGTTATATGGCGTGCTCCCTCGCACTTATAGGTCTGATGGCAACGTGACGGGATATACAGCGCTCGTGTCGTAATGTTAGCAACAAGCGTGTAGCCAATTAAAATAACCCTCGACATGGCTTTTAGGTTCCCACAGACCCACCGGTGCACACAAATTTGAATTTTGTGCGCAATCGTCTTAAGTAGCTGGCCCTTACGTGTCGCTCGACACCCGCCGCCCGCTAACTCGTTCGAGGCTGCGCTCTGTTAGAGAAAGGATGCGCGTAAAGGGCGCGCAATTTTCCAATGTTCAACATTATATAGGTGATAAAAGTTGTTGATTCTGAGTTTTTTTATCCCGTAGTATATACTCTTAGCTTACCAATCAATATATTTATACACATAATATACAGGCTGTTAAAAGCCTATAGGGGGTTGATGATCCGGGTCCGACAGACCCCAACAGGCATACCGTGAAATTTTCTATCACCAGGCATGTCGAGCTTTAATATGTATGAGTCAAGTAGGATTAACTAACTTGAAAATAATTTTAAAATATGTAGGTACTGTATCAAAATGTACTGTGTAAAATATTAAAAAATAAAATATTAAATGCGTATTATTATGAAAGTACTTAACACTAATCGCAATTTAATTCACAACTAATATGAGTAAATAAATTAATCGGTTTATATATATATATACGCCACGTAGTTTTTTACGGATACAGTGCTTTACGTGCACATCATTACGCAAAACTGGATTTATTTGAGTTTCATTGGGTATTATAGTATACTATTCTTCTCTGACTTAATTGTAATTGTACGAAAAGGTACTAAATATTTACCTTCCACCAGCCGCAATAAGGTCACCAGCTCTGGCTCTCGGATGATTCCTACCCGCAAGCTTATCATCTGTAACAGCTGACATTCTCCAAAAAACTCCAGAGTGCTGCGGCGCGTTGTAAGCCAAGAATGGGACTACTGTTATAGGGCACTGCGGATCAGAAGACAATATTGTTTAAGACAGTATCTTTTTTCCGGGTGTTTTTTTTACGGGTTTTTTAAAAGAGAACCGAAGAACGCGGTTATTCGGTTTTTGATAAACCCGTTCTGGATTCCCTAGTCTGAAGCCTGCAATTTTTAACACTCACCTCACATCCTAAGGCCTTAGCATTTCTATAAACAGCCTCAAGTTCATGGATGGCTTGATTAACAATTCTGCTCAACTTGACCTGTTTTACCATCGTGATGACCAAATCCCTTAGTTCGTGCACTCCAACATCGGCTTCCATTAGCTGAAGGAGGTTAGTTACATCGCGATTGGAAACGCAAAGCGATGTCAAATGGGTTTGAAGTTGAAGGCTGGTGATGCGACCTTGGGCAAAAAATTATTAAGAGATTTACACACAGGGGATAGCTTTGCTATGTTTTCTTAGGGTTTCGTAGGCAAATAGTAAAAGCGAAACCCTTAGTTTCGTTACGTCACACGTCACGTGTATTTCACAGCCTTATAATTCCGCCGCATTTCTAATGAAATTTTACAGAAAGGTGTCTTTTGCTATCTGCTAAACGCATTTGTCATAAAAATGTAGAAAATAAATTCTTAAGGGGTGGCTCTCGCGCACCCCATCGTGTGGGGTATCGTTAAATAGGGCTTCAAAAACTTTCAACTTACCAAAACTCACGTCAACTAGTACAGAGTAGATATCGACATGTTTGTCTAAAGGTACTCCGCAAGAAATTAGCAAAGTTTTTAGCAATTCTGTATGGTTTAATTGTAGAGCCACTTTGAGGGAGCATTCAGAAGCTGCTTTACTAGCCAACAATAAGAGCTCGGCATCTAACCAAAGAGAATCTGAAAAAAATATATAATCATTTCTATAAACATGTGGAATCAACCACAGGATCCAAAATAGCCATCATCCATACTTCAATTCTTCTATACTATATTATAAATGCGGAGGTCAGTTTGTCAGTCAGTTACATCGTAACAGAGCATCTAATTGAGCTGAAATTTTGCACCGGGATAGATGAAGAGACGGAGAAATGGGAGAAATTCAACGTTCATACATGAATAACTGTACCTAAATTCCACGAGGACAAACTTGCTATCGTCTTACTATAATCAAGAGTTGCCGTAGAAATTCCTCACAGACAACCGAATCAAACGCGGGTGGAGGAAGCTGCTGGCAAAAGCTAGTAAAAAATACGTGGTTGTTTGTGTAGAATCGTGTACTTTCACACATGCATTAAAAAAACACAGTGTATAAGCACCCTTAATCTTATAGTACTTTTTGTAAAACTTATTAAGTTGTTTCATTACTATGATTTTCTAGTAATACTTTGATGTCAAAACGAACTTACCAGTTTTTGGGGTAACAATGTCGAAAGCGCATTCAACCATCTCACGGGGATGAATCTCTGGAACGTGTTTTTCTCTGAATACTTTGTCAACAATGTAACGTCTCATATATTTAGTTCCTGAATATGCGGTATGCCTGAAAGCAAATCACAAGATAAGATTAACTCACATACCGAGAATACTAATTATCATAAAACTAGCTTTTGCCCGCTTTTATCGGCTGGTTTTTTCTACGGCAACTCCTTAATTATAGTAAAAAAAAATTGCTAAAGATACTGCTGCAGCTATAGATTGTTACAGTTATTCCTGTGGGACCTTTTACATTTTTCAGGATAAAAAGTATCCTATGTCCTTTTCCGTCTCTTCAACTATTTTAAATTTCACCTCAATTGTAGCGACGTTAAGGAATAACAAAAATACATACTTTTACTTTTACAAATATTTATTAATTAGGATTAAGATTTCATGCATTTGTTTATTTTTACGTCGACTTTCAATGTATATAAAAGAAAATCTTTCAAACTGGAGATTGCATTTAATTTGCTGTTTAGTATTCAGAAGATTTTCTGCTTTTCTAAATTAGTGCAGGTTTTTGATCTGAAAACTTCGAATTCAAGATACAGTAGGTTTTTTTTTTCTTTGAATAATAATGTTGTCACTCATAAGTGGTTCGGAAAAACCTCGACAAACTTTTATTTTTCTTTGCATTAGCATATATTATGCACATTATTATTTAGGGCCAGCGCTTACCGACTGACTTATTTTTGAAGTGAAAACTTCTTTAGCGTTGTGCACTTTTTTGTGATGGGTAAAAAATGTTAAACTCGCGTCAGGTCACCTGACCTCATACGTGACCTTAATTTACATTAGGTTAGTATGGCGATTATGAGTAGTACAGGTTAGGTTTTAATTCGATAACAGATTAAGATGTCAAATATACTACGTCAAAAAAGTAAATAATAAATAAATATGTATCACGAAGTGATGGGAAGCAAATAGCTAGTATGTTTTCACTTCTGCCGGCACTCCCAGAGTGCATCCCGTTTTTTTTTAATGGTATTGTGGGTAATGAACTTAGCGCTCACATTTCGTTGATCGTCAGAGATTTGAAAATAACGCAGTATGCCGCGACATGCCACAGCACCCTGTAAAATGCAGTCACTAAGCCTCGACCCTAAATAGAAGCATATCAATTATTGATTCATCTAAGAATAAAAATGTCTCAAACTAATATGGACGCTGAGCCCAAATAAATGATAGAGTTCAGAAACAGAAGTCAAATCAAAAACTGTTTATTTTAGGGACATTTGAATTAACTCTTACCTGGCAAAAGGCAACCTTAAATCATGTGGCAAGTGGCATACGTATCCTGAAGACGTCATAACTTTCACCGCGTTGGGATACTGGTCCCAGAATTTAGTACGAGGAGTCAAGAGAGGTGGCGAGAATTCTGTGGCACCATGACTTCTGAATACCTAAATAAAATAATGTCCTATAAATATTTATGAATTTAGATAATTGATCAAAGATAAGCAGTTTGCTGGGTAAACCCTATTAATCAAATTTACAATAACTTACCTAATATGTTTGTAAGACAATTGTATATTTCGT
Source organism: Apoda limacodes (assembly GCA_946406115.1). NCBI lineage: Eukaryota > Metazoa > Arthropoda > Insecta > Lepidoptera > Limacodidae > Apoda > Apoda limacodes. The sequence continues at coordinate 18,222,858 of OX291542.1, forward strand.
ACAGAGTACAAAATAACGCTTTTTTATTACCTACAGAAGCTAGTTTCGACTTAGCCGGAGGTTTTTTATTTACTATTTGTTTATGAACCCGCCATGATAACACATATATTTAATAAAAATTTCAGGCTTTAACCTACTACGGTCTAAAAGAGAACTTTAAAGGTCAGGCAGTCTGACAGAAGGCGTAGAGTTAGTAATAATAAGGCTCTGTTGGCACTCTTTGAGTACAGAATCCTGAAAATTCTCTCGAACGGACTTGCTCACCATGGATTCCGTACCATCTTATAATTTGAGCCGCTAGACGGTCACCCACCCAATGGCTGACCGCGTCCAACGTTGCTTAACTTCGCATATGGTTTCTAACAAACATGTGAAAACTGTACCTACTTTTATATACTAGCGTCATTATGGATTTGTTTTTCTTAATAATCTTGACTTCTTTCACTAGGTGGCGCTTATATGGTAATTAATAATGGTAATGCCGTAAGCCCGTCTAACACTCGACTAGTTTTTATTATTTGTTGTTATACGCTAGAGCTCACTATCACTGCAAATTTGAAGCTCAATACATACATGTCTGTTTCTACGATATAAGCAAAACCCACGGAAACGTATTTTTTGTATGTATTATTTATTTATTTTTTTAGATCTATTTATTCTTTGCTCAATAATTCGCCATAATAATTACAAAACTGTTACCATTAAAAAAAAAATAGGTTGGACACAAACACAACATTTGAAAAATTCACTAATATTAAAAGCGTTAGCCGTTCAATTAATTGTTGGCGTTTAATAGCTTTAATTAGATAAAGAAAAGATAAGGATGTAAAGTAATATTTACTTTGATAACAATATCCTTCACAGTTGCTAAAGTTTCCATTTGTTTGCTTTTCATCCCTTGATGGTACGTTAAGTCTTCGACGGCAGACATCTTCTGATCAAGACAAGCTGCAACAAGTCTTTGGTATCCCCTTGACCCACGTTCATTGAGAGTATGGGACAACAGGCCTGACAGTGCACCTTCATGTACTGTTCTAGGGACATGTTTACTAGCAAGCAGTTCTGCGCAAGTGGGACGTAAGCTAGCGTCATGATTAAGTAGCCACCTGAAAGAGATTCCGATGTTTACACATTACATAGATGAAAGATATATGTTAATGCAACAATGTAGAAAAGACAATCGTAAAAAAATTTTAGATGGAAAGAAGTCAGGCTACTAATGCTAGTTTTTTTTTGTGAATTCGTTATTTTTTAAGAAGATTTATTAGAGAACCGCGAACTGGTCGACATAGAAGGCTCTATGTTGCCTTCACTATTAATGGTATAACCATCATTCTTGAAGAACTTTTAGCATCTGATTTCCCTGGGTTGTCTACGTCCATTGAAATTGCATTCGAATCGTTCGAAGTTTTAAAGCGGTCAGGTTGATTTAGATGGCTGCAAAGTTGAAATAGTCGATTGCCGCCGTAACCGCTCCGCATCTTTAGTAACCTGGTTCGAGCTGGTGTCACTTTTCTGCACTTTTCTCTTCTTAGTTGATAGGCACGACACCATATTGCATCGGTGGTCAATTTAAGTTAATCATAAACAGGATTCAAAAACTCGCTCGCACGAACTAAAACATTTATTGTGATAAGAGCGGCAACAACGCGCCGGTCGGACCGAAGGCAAGCTGGCAACAGTATTTTCTTGAAGCCCAGGAGCAGCGCTCCACATTTAGCTAATTTTTCATACAAAATCTTCTGTTTCACGTGTGAGACTGTGTCGAACTTTCTCTTTCACACTCGTTGATTTTAGCCCTGTCTCTGTACTGAAATTCGTTTCATAGGAGCGCAATCGCTAGCGCTCCACTTAGTGACTCAGTTACCTCAATGCAATTCCTACGAAACGACGTACGAAATGGCTTTTAGTGAAATGCTATTTTAACGTAATGAGTCATGAAGCATAATAATTAATTATTTTAAGTAAAATCTAAAAACATATTGTTTTTTAGTAGCTAATTATTTATGGGAGTGCGCTGCACCAGAGCTCCATAGGACGAGCCGTGTCTGGCTACGGCTAAGTATTATACTAAAATCATAACATGTTTACCTGATAACATGAATTTGCTTAGTATTATTCTCACATTCAAAATCCTTTGGTATGACAATTTCTTTGCTCCTCAAATCAGTTAGAACAAGCATACGTTCCATACCAGTGTCTAGTGTTTTATGAAACATTTCAAACAATATAATGCCAAGGGAGTAGATATCAACTTTCTGATTGTACATAACTTTTGTGCCTGCTTGAAGAAGTTCTGGCGCAACATACAGAGCAGTGCCAACCTAAAAAAATTGTATAAGATCAAAACAAATAAAATACTAAAAGAGGTTATAGTGTTAATGTTTTTGCTCTTACCATTCTCAATAATTTTACATGTTTTATGACTTAGTAGGTACGCAATAGGTTAAGAGCTGAACCTTGTGAAACAGTAACTTTAGTTGATCTTTATTTATATTTTACTAATATCAATTTATGAATTAGTCCATAGCAATCAAATGTTAAACATAGGCCATTCTTATCCACCTACTTTATTACAAAATTCAATTTAGACATAATATGTACTAGATTATTGTAAATTTTTGAAAAAAGAAACGGACTAGTTTTTCGAAATGAAGTAAACAGCCAGTTTCCAAAAACCTATGGGAATAAAAAATATTTTGACTAAAAATACATTTAGAACCTAATTACCCGTACAAACCTTTTTAAACATCTATTGATGTCGATAAGTTATTGGCAAGATTAACCGAAAAGCTCGAACAGATTAGAAAATTTTACAAATAACTCTATAAAGTAAAAAGTAAACGTACATGAAATTACCTGGCCCGTGAGTGAACCTCCAAATTCTTCCGGAAGTTTAACTTTTTCTATAAATAGAAAAATAAACATAAATTTTAAGAGTAATAAGCTTCACCAATTGTAACAATTACTATCAATGGACTTACCTTCTATGGGGAAACCAGTAAAAGCATTCGTTGCCAGGCCGAAATCCCCAATTTTCACATGGTCATTAGAGTCCAAAAAAATGTTTACTGGTTTAAGATCTCTGTGAATAACACCTTTCTGATGAACATGAGCCAAACCTTCCACTATTTCTCTAAACAATCTCCAGGCTCTAAAATGCTCTTGATACAATCCATTGTCGATGGCCTGTCTTAGTGTATGTTTATCGCAAAACTCCATTTGAATATAAAGTACTTGCTTAACACGTTCTGAAGGTGGCTTTGGTTTATCTTCGGTTATTTCTGATGGTAATGTTTCAGTTAGTTCTGATGTCAAGGTTTCAGATTTATTGTCAGAATCAACTTCGAATTCAATACCACTGCTGGATTCATCATTGGGACTGAAAAAAAAAAAATTTTAGGTATTCGCACATTTACTTGATATTGACCACATTTTATTCTATTTTAGCTAATTGACCTTGATGACCCTGTTATTAAGGTCCAATAGAATTTTAGAAAACATTTTAGCGGGTTTGCAACTATGTCGGAAAGTTATAGGTACAATTAGTGTTACTTTGCACTACATAAAATATTCTATATTAGTATCACTAATTATACAAAAATATTTTACGTGGCAGTTTTTCGAAACATTTATGTATCATACAGGATCGTTAGAAATAATCTTAAATCACCTCATTATATTAAACCATGGATCAGGTTCATCATCATCGTCTTCTCCGCTGTCAGATGATTCATCTTTATTTTGCACAGGACCTTCTGATATTGACCACTCAATTTTAACTTCTTGTCCCAACTTAGCAACAATACCTTCCAAACTATTTTTAGCTTCCTTTTCGATTGGATTTGATTTTACAACAGTAGCAATTTCTTCTTCGCCGTTTTCACAAGTCATAGATTCAATCCAAGCATTATAATATCTTACTACATTTTCGTGATTTAGTTGAGAAAGCAATTTTACTTCTCGAGTTATCTTTTTATTTAGTTGTACATTTGACGGGTTCAGTTGGACGCGTTTAATTGCGTAGAATCCACCGTCAAGTTTATTCTTTACCTGAAGATATACATTATTAATATATGTATCCATAATATTTTAGGATAAATGCTTGTTTGATAAATATGTAACCAATGTTTTATTTGTTTCAATTACATTGCTTACCTTTAGTACATCGCCAAAAGCGCCAGAACCCAACCAAGTGAGGACTTCAAATTCAGCATTGAGTCGTGAATGACCGTTTGTTGGAAGACCGATATGGTTCATTTTCTTCTCCGACTCTTCGTCCTTGGTAAAAGTCAAAGTATAGTTTTGTGTGATGCATAGTAGTATTAGTAGCCCGTACTTTGCAAGGGGCCGAGAAACAAATTCTGTCACTTAATGTGTTATTCACTTGGTTTTTAGCCTTTATAGCATTTTTACCTAATATTACCCGTAATTAGGTTATAGAAAGAACCAAAGCTACTGACATATAGTGTAAACCAGAAATATTAGTGGTAATGGCCATAATGCATAAAAAATAGGCCAAGTGTAAGTCGGACTTGCGCACGAAGTGTTCTGTACTATTATCTATAAAAACGGAAAAAAATCATGTTTGTTGTTTGTCGTATGCCCCCTTTAAATATTTGCTTTAATGTAATTTAATTATTTATTTGTAATGTGATTATATAACTAAATATTCTGTGAATATTTCAAGCGTCTACCTGTTGCCGTTATCAATATCGAGCAAAAAAATCACGTTTGTTGTATGGGAGCCCCCTTAAATATTTATTTTATTCTGTTTTTTAGTATTTGTTGTCATAGCGGCAACAGAAATACATCATCTGTAAACATTTCAACTGTCTAACTATCACGGTTCATGAGATACAGCCTGGTGACATACGGATCGCCAGCGAAGTCTTAGTAATAGGTTCCCGTTTTACTTTAATTCTTTTACTAAAAAATCAAGTGCCTCAACAGTGGGGAGTAATTGGGACGTATAAGGCTGGTGAGGAGGGAGTGCATATAGCGGGTTCTATGGAAATTCAATTACTGTTGGGGAAGAAATGGTATCACTTGGCGATCGTTTAAAATTTGCATAGTGTTCTTGGAGGGTTCACTTCACACATATGAACTAAGTCGGCGGTTTTTAGTTCACACTTATACGCTTGCCAAAATTTGATTATAGCAGTTGAATAATGACGAAAATTTACGGAAATTGCAGAACAGTAGACATTGTTTTAAATAAACATGAAATAATGCATGCATTGCTTTGATTTTCTTGATTTACTCTTTTACTTACCTCTGACTCTTTATCATCTTTATGTTTGCCATTGACTTGTTTAATCGGAGTATCCACTAAGAATGTATGATTTACCAGCTGTTCTGCAGACCACTGTGTGTGCTCATCTTCTGTTAGACACCTGCAAGATTTAGCCATTTCATGGGAATACACATCCTTAAAAGACACTATCCTTAGTTCTTCTTTAGTTAACATTAAGAATTCCAACTTACAGTATTAGCGTTAGATAGATGGCTCCATGTTGTTTTTAGTAGATTATAAAGACTTTCGATGAGTAAGTGAAAATTACATATATTATAAAAAAGTAAGACGGGATTAAACGCGTCGTTATTTGGCAAAATACCTTTGCCCGACGTTTCAGCTGGGTTACACTGGGGTCAGTCTACCCGTGACCGAGGCTTGTGTAACCCGGCCGAAACGTCGGGAAAAAGTTATTTTGCCAAATAACGTCTAATCGCGTTTTACTTTAAATTAGTAATGAAACTAAACAGCTTTTTTACATTGAGATAATACGGGCCTTTAAAACTTGTTTGAAATTTCCGTTTTGTTAAGTTTTAAATTATTTAAAGAAACGTGTCAATTACCTTGCAAAGAAATCCTTGGCAGAACCAGGTAAATCAGACGGGACTTCGTGTATGCTTCCATTTTGAGTTATGATAGACAGTAATAGCTGAGCTGTGGCGTAGATGTCGTGGGCCTGGGTTTGCCTGCAAATACCAATAATAAGGTAGATATTCCTCTGAAATCAGTTATTAAGAGAGTTGGGCCATAAAGGTAATTTCTGTTATAATAACGATGTACAAGTAAATTTTCTAAAAAATATTACTCAATGTCAAATAAATTACTATGGGATGTATTTTATATGTATTCTTCCGAAGTAATTTATAAATAATAACGCCATGAAACCGTTGTTATGAAATTAAACATTTTTACCGTCTTTTAGTCACAGTTTTTGATTTTTTTGCTAACATGATTTGTATGCATGTTGAAACAATAGTCACTTTCAGTAATTTTTTTTTTAACAATAAATTCGATACAAAAGTAAGTTTTATGACATATATTTTGTTAATCCTTTAGATGCTCTTGTTTATGTAGAACATCTTAGCCTTAATTGCAGGCAGACTCCTTGCCTTCCAATCGTTATCCTAACTACTTAATTAATAAAGGCGAAAGTCTGATTGTTTGTTGTTCCTTAACATCGGAACGAACCACCCAATACATCAGACGTTACCACGGTTATAGAGTTTTGGCACCGGAATTGTTTTATGAACCAAGGACATAGAATACTTTCTTTCTATAGCATGCCTCGCGGTATACCGCCTGCGACACATCGTTTAAATATATGTGTACAACCGTTTGAAGCGTCGCTAAATTACCTTAAAACAGTGTTGGAAATATTTTTTGTGAATTGAAATGTCTACAAACAACACGACTCATCACCAGGATGGTCTACTGTAGAGCGGCACGTCGCTTAATGCTTCGATCAATGGTTTAGATAACTGCCATTTTTAACAATTATACAAACTAATAATAAGAAAAAAACACTAACCTATGACCATAATTTGCATCTTCATACATTTCAGTAAACCTCGAATCAAGGGCAGCTCCTACTAACTTAACTTCACCACAATCATCTAAAAATACATTTTCACCCCTCAAATCCCTATGTACTAAACTAACGCTATGCAATTCACTTAAAGCACTAAAAACACCTAAACCGACACGTCTTAACACTTTCAACGTCTCAAATTTATCACTTATTGCACAAAAATTTTGTATTAAATGTTTTAACGAACTACCTAGTACGAAATCTCTGAATATGTAATAGCTATGCTTTGACGTCCGTTTACTTTCTTTTGGTGTTTCCATGGCTTTATATGGCACTAAATTGGAATGTTTTATCCGGCACATCACTTTCAAGTCATTTTGAAGTGAAGTTAGTTGTTTATTGCGAGTTTGAAAGTCTGAAGTTGTAGATAAAGACCATTTTTTAGCAATAAGACGCTCGCCAGATTCATCGTCTATTGCGAGATAAGTTGTTGAGCCGTTAGATGAGTGACCTGAAAAAGATGTGTTTTTGATTTGTTACTTATCTTTGGAATATAATTATGTATCATGTACCCATTTCAATAGCAAAGTGATCGAGAAATAAGCATATTTTTTTTTTTTTAACCAGCTCAACAGCAACCTATTCAGTTTATAATTGGTTTATCATAGAGCTAAAAAGCTTTGCCTTGAGACGTTCTGATTCCTATACTTGTGTTTTTTTTTACAAATTCAAGCTTGTTCAGAAGTCACAACCAGCAATGTAATGTAACAACGGGTTTATTACCAAACTGATTTAGTACAATTTAATTGAACTGTCAAATTCTTCATTGAGTATCTTGATTTTAATAGTGTGACTCGCTACGCAGCTTCTCAACACAGTCCTGCAAAGTTCTCGATCACCGTGGAACTTGGTTATTAAAATCGGCTTTAAAATGTTATCAGGCTGTATATGAAGATACCGGTGGCTGTAAAGATCTTATTCATAACTTTAATTATTTTTTTTTTAATTAACGAACAGCCTATAGCACGGAGGCGAAGCAGGAAGAATTTCTTTCAATGACCAGTCACTATTTGTCTCTGTTGCACGCGCATAATTATTCGCCGTCGCGCTCGCACAGATGCGATGGCCGACCGCTGTCATCAGAAATTACTACTATTTTGACCACTGAATCCAGGCTAAAAAGTAAAAAGTCAATGTACAAAATTCTTGGTGCTTCGCGTCCCTGCTACAATCAAAAAATAAGAAGATTAGGGTGTAGAATCTATAACATACCCCGTGATAGTCTTACTTAAAATCGATTCTCGTTTCCATGGGAGTTAGGTAACCTACCCCGATTGTAATAAAGCTGAATGTTTACGAACAGTTATACAAAGCTATCAAAATTTACATAAAATATTTCGAACATTAATCTGTAAACAGCGTGCACTACGAAAGATCTTTTGAACGGACGCTTATCTCACCTTTGAGTCTAAAGACGAAATTTCTCATTTAAGCTTGACTTTCCCTTGGCCTACAGCGCCAGAAGAAATTGAAAAGGAATGACAAATTCCAAACCTGGTCTACCACCTACCATAGCTATAATATTGTTGGTATAAGTGTATATGTTGGTCGAAATTAAAAAAAATCACCGTTTTCACCTTCAATTACTTCAAAATGAAAACATCAAGTACGTTTAGTCACGCCAGTTTTTTAAACCATTTAAATGGTTTATTCTCAAATGTTTTTTTTAAACCAGTGTTTTCTGTGTACTTAAAAAATCCTGAGTAAGCAAATGAAAACCTATTTTTCCCTGACCTTCTAGGTGATCTATCAATTACACTGACCAACTAAACTCCTTCGAAATTTCCTGACTTTTCAAATATATTCTATTAAAATGACAACAAAACTAGTTTTATTTGGTACGTAAAAGTTTATAATTTATTTTTATTATTTTTACAAGTTGTTTTACAATAAATGTTGAGTTACTTACCTAAACATTTGCCAATATAAACCTTCTTATTATTCCTCTGAGTAATTCTCAGCACTTGCGCTCCCCTCGCACCGCATGTACAAGGCACATTGACGTTTCGGCTCCGAGCAGTCTTTTTTACAGGAGATATTTTATCATCTGCATAGCTAGAAGATAATATTTTTTAGGGTAATTAAAAGTTTGCGATATGTATAACTGCCATATACGAGCCTGGCTCAAGATTAATCTTTTGACAGCATCTGTCCTTTAAAAGTATTTATTTATATATGGGATGCAATATATGCAAACTGTATGTTATACATAGTCTGAAAGAAATAACTCAGTGACATACACACACCTATGCTAGATTTGATTTCTTTGGGTCACTAGATCTCAGCACATAAGTACCGTACTTAAATATAAGTTTGATATTTAAACACACAACACAATTAAATCTTAATATAATTTTCTTTTTTTGAAAAGACCTTACATCGCTTATTAATTTTTCTTTCAGAAAACCTTGTTTCGAACTCGTTTTTTTGTTGGATGTTTTAAACTTTTACCCAATTATTTTAAAAATGATTGATAGGCAAGAACTATTTGTCCATATGTTCGAACCGATTTATTTATAAACATGTTTTCGCTCGATTTAAGTTTTAATTGTCGCCGTTAAGCGCTGTTTGTTTTGCTTGCGTCTCTGTATAGCTGAACTCTGCAGGCCACAAACTAATTTTTTTTTAACCTCAAAAAATGGTTCTTCTCTGTGTGGATACTTACTACAATAGTTTAGGAGCGTCGCCTTGACCATCAGTACTGTCGTCTTGGCTGGCGCTCGACCGGTGGACCCGCTGCTTACCGGCCACTCGAAGTATTTCTTGACGACGTTGTATCTCTTCTTTTATTTTCTGGCGCTGTAAATCAAGAAAAGCGAAGGTTACGAGAATTTACAAATCATTAAATTTTGAAACAAAAACTTAAGTTGACAATCGAATCGGCTTAGAGACCGACATTGTCAGAAAAGTTCGATAGAGGCAACAAAAAGTTACCCCTTAGCATATTTTAAAAAGTACACTTAAGCCGAGATAAAGCAGCTTACACCTATCGCGCTGGGATGACGAATGACGCGAATAGAAAAACTGCATAAGCAGTGCAAACCCCAATCGACAGTTTAGCTAAGCCAAGCAAAAACAGTAGGTTATTGTCTTGACGCATCCAACGTGCAAGTCTTATTTCTATGCATTGTCATTATAACATTTTAGGACTAAAAAAACATCACCTCTTCATTTTCCTTGACCAGTTTATCGTGTAGTTTCAACTTTTCCAACTCGGTCCTTTGTTTTAACATCTCGTCGTAGAATGAAAGAGTGGGCCTATTGTGATCATGAAGAAATTGCTGGAAACAAAAAAGCGAATTGTAAATATTTATACCACTTGAATACCTACTGATTGAGATAGTGGTTGCTCTAAGAACTGCCTACGCAGAAGCTTTCGGGTTTGAGTCCCGCATATGTTTTCTGACTGTGAAACGATGGTTTTTCTGGTCAACATAGTACTCAGTTACTATAGGTACAGTAAACAAAAAAAATTAACACAAGACGTCACAGATTGGTACCTTAGAAACGGGAAAAGAAAGAGAGCTAGACCAAACCAAAGATGGGAAGATGACCTGAAAAATTTGGAGACACAAATGGAGAACCATACTACGAGACAGGGATGCATAAGTTCTGGGGGAGGCCTTCCTCAAATTGGCCAACTAACTAATTAATTTTGTTGTATAAATTACATTACATGGGTACCTAACCTACCTATCTTGATCGATCTTTGTGGTAAAGATTGATCAAACCCTTTTGTGTTTGTAAATGTGATGAGGCATGAGGAAATTAAATAAGTAACTGTATCGTTACTAAATAAATTTTATAAAAATGAATAAATAAATATTAATGGGCAATCATGTGGGTTTATTATTTATTGTTATATATATTCCCTAGAGAACTCTAAGTGTTTGAGGCATGAAAGTACCTAATGTGCCAATCTAGTAATATTACATCCATTTCTTACTACCACATATTTCAATCCATTCTATACATAGTTATGACATGACTGAGCAACAAAAATTCATATTTTTATTTATACTAGTTAGTGACAAAGAAAATAGGTTACCTGAGCATGCTGAGCTAGCTGAAAAATCATGACTTCTCCACATTGTTGCAGAGCCAGCTTTTCTAAATCTGTCAACAGCTTCGCAGCATTTTCAGTAGACAATCCATGCATTTTGTTGATAGATATGCTAGGAGGCCTATAAAGATATTTACTATGAATGTAGCTTTCCTTGAAAACAGAATGAAAATTATAGCAGGTGTAAGCAGACATATGTATTTAGAAAAAAATATGAAAATTATACAACTAAAAGACATTTTCATTTTCTTATTACCTCTTGTTTTCTTGGACTGGTGCTTATACTTACATATATACCCTCTACCAAATTTAAATACAACCAATCCTTAGGTTAAACCGTCTATATATATAATTTTTAAATTGGTTTATAAATGACAAATTTCTGAGGTAACGATAATTATGAAAAAAAAAATATTACCGAATTGAGGACCTCCTCCATTTTTTTAAATAATAATAGAAATCTTTACCCTTTTCTTTAGAAAAACCGTAAATAAAGGGTTCCACTAGAAATCAATTTAGAGCCATCAATTCAATGACTTCTCTAGACAATCATAACATACCCATAAATATTTCAAAGGAATAGAGAAAATAACTTACTTTTCAGGATATGTTTCACAACATTGTAAATGCAGAGTAATAGAGCAATGGATTCCTTGAACATTAGAATTATGCAAAGGATGCAAAGTCAGCAATAAATCTAGAGGCCTCCATAATTTCCAGGCATTTTTCTCTCTGTTATCCACAACATCATTACCATATATTGCCTGGAACAATAAGCAAATTAGAATAGAAAAAGCAATTCATAATTATCAAGAATATTAGCTTTTGCCAATGGCTCCAGCCTGGCATCCCTGTGTTAAATGTGTTAAAAAGAGGATGCTGAATTGTCAAGTAAAGGAAGGATAAACCAACAAACAAACTCAGATTCGCATTTATTTTAATAGTATCGTTAAAATCACTTTTGCTCTCTATTGATTTATTATTGCACAGTTTTTATTTTGGCCATAACAAAATCAACAGTGCCTCTAGCAGTTTATCAATTGAACAATTGCTCAAAGCTATGTTCAAATATCTACATGGTACTTACAGCTCTATGTCTTAAATTAATAATATTCTAAACAGCTTAGTGTTGTCGCAAGAAGTTAATTCCAAACAATTTACTGTTGAAAACTCAAAAACTGAACAGACCTCAGAAGCTCTAACAGGAAAATTCAAAATAAGTAAGGTACAGTAAAGAAAGATACAGGGAAAAGGCAAAAAGTTTCAAGCTCACAACATTTTTATTCAAGTAGACTATTGAACACTAGGAAGATGTAAAAATATTTATGCAGATGAAGATAGCAAGTCAAATGACCACTTTTAGAGTAAGAGAATTAAATTCAATATGTGCAATGAGCATTTGAGTTATCACAATTGTGATCTATAGATAGGGCTGGATAAACATTAAATCATTACTTTGATTCATAACAATACTTTCAACTAGGCAGTCATTAAATTTCTCCAACAGGAAGATTTGTAGGTTTGTAGTAGGTACACTTATCTGAAATGCCACAATTGGAAAACAACACCTTTGCAACATTTGATAGTGAAAGTGTTATAATGGCAGTAGGCAAAAAACACAAAGTAAAGAAATGTCAAATGGCAGTCAACAAAGTCTAAAAATGGTGAATTAAACTTAATAAATCAAAATTAATACATATTGATTTTACAAATAAAAAGTTACAATCCCATCCAGAGTATTTAAACTATAAGCAAATACTTCATGTTAGTACAGCCAAATATCTTGGCTTGAGTTTCAAAGCAAAGCTATGCTGGCAAGATCATGTCAAAAATAAATTGGCCAAGTGTGAGTTAGACTGGGGCACAAAGGGTTCTGTACCATTATCTATAAAAACGGTAAAATAATCACTTTTGTTGTATAGGAGCCCCCTTAAATATTTGTTTATATTTTCATTATTTTTTTTAAAAGTGAATATACAACAAAATATTCTGTGAATAATTCAAGCATCTACCTGTTTCCGTTATCAATATCGAGCAAGAACTATAAAAAAAAATCATGTTTGTTGTATGGGAGCCCACTTAAATATTTATTTAATTCTGTTTTTTTGGTACTTGTTGTTATAGGGGTAACAGAAATACATCTTCTGCAAAAACTCCAACTGTTTATCACGTTTCATGAGAAGCAGCCTGGTATAAGACGGATGGATGGACAGCAGACTCTTAGTCACAGGGTCCCATTTTTTACCCTTTGGGTATGGAACCCCAAAAAGAGTTTGGTTTTTTGTACAAAAGAATGTTTTGGCTGCTAGGTTTAAACTATCTACTTAGCATACATAATAAAATATTACTGTGCAAACAGATCATAAAGCCAATATGGTATACAGCTTTTGGACTGTACCAAACAAATTAATACAAGAATTATATAAAGATATCAGAAGACAATACTAAGAGATATTCTCAATGTACCCTCGTACATTGGGAACGAGGTCCTTGAAAATGGAATTTGTATACAAAGTTATAAAAAAATGTGCCAAAGCTCACCAACACAGACTTCACCGTTATGTGAATGCTGAATCAATCCAGCTTCACAATATAAAAAAAACAAAGAGGAGACTGAAAAGGACAAGCTTTTTGAGTTAGTATACTGTAGTGACAAAAAATTTAGTGTCAATGCTATTAAAAAAATTTACAAGAACTAAGTGTCTTCCCCTTAAATTCTTAAACAGAGTTTTATGTAATACTTTAGGTTAAATTAAAGTTATATATATAGCCAATAGGCTAAATTGAAATTTTATATTTCAAAAAGTAGGTACTATTTAATTTGTATTTTATTGCAGTGCTCATTATTTGACTTGATCAGATTTTTTTCTAGATTCTTTTTTAAAATACTCCTCCAATGAAACTAGGATGAGCTTTAATAAGTTTCTAACTTTACTAACACTTTAGTGTTAATAAAAATAAAGTATAGAAATAAAGCAGACCCATTTAGAAAACAATTCTATCAACAAATGATTTTACTACTGAGAAGAGATGTCAAAAAACTTAGTAGTTAGGTAATCTTTTAATTTATTTTTAATTAATTTCATAATTAAAAAAAAATAAAGGTACCTAAGTAATATAATTAATTTCATAATTAAAAAAAAATAAAGGTACCTAAGTAATATAAATCATATACATACTTAAAGTAATATAAGTATATATCTTACAATGCCAAGTGTATGGTAAACTACTTTACAAGTTTTTTTAGTAAAATATTGTAGTACACTACAGTACAGTACAGTTAGAATATTGACTTTGAATAATCTTCAGAAGGACTTAAGAATAACACCTCCCCCGGAGGGGGTTGAAAGGGTGGAGGGGGGAGGTTGGGGGAAGGGTTATTCCCCCTACCAGTCCCCCCTCACGGAAATTCATAGTTTCCTACCCTAACTAACTACTCTATTATTTATATCTATTCCCTCAGTGGTTGGGAGTTCCCCCTCTTACTGCCCCCATTTTTTTTTTTTTACATCTAAGGTGGCAAACAAGTATACGGTACGCCAGATGGTAAGCGGCCACCGTAGCCTATGGACGCTTGTAACATCAGGTGCATCACTCACGCGTCGCTTTGCCCGCGTTCGACCCTTTGCCCCTCCCCACCTTATTAAGGGGGAACCATTCATTTTTAGAATAAGATTTTTTTTTGCAAAACTTTACTTCCGCCTTATCTCCGGCGCTGCATCCGTAAATGAAGTAATCGGTGTTCACTGACGCAAGTACAAGCAATGAATGACGTTACAAAATGGCCTCGGTGAAACTAGAGATGAAAATTGTGGCCGAAAAAGATCGAAGTAAATCAATTCCAATCAAAATCTGAAGAATCGTTTAGTAAAAAACTGAGTCTAAAAATATTTAATCATAACTATAGACACACGGCACTATCATTTAAATATTTAATACTTACAGCAACTAACTTCGTCAACTAAAAAAAAAGAGTTGTCGAAATTGATGTAATAATAAAATTATACAATATTACTAACAAATATTTTTCTTTTATTACTGGGTAGAAATAAAAAAAAAACCACAAAGGCTACTCCTGACTTAACCCTCTAACCTAACCCGGCTGTGTTGGGGTGCCCTGACAAGATGACTGGGTAGAAATAAAAAAATTACCACAAAATCTAAGCCAGGAGCTTGCTTCGTTTCGCTCCTGCCTTAACCTTCTAACCTAACACGGCCGTGTTGGGGTGCCCTAACAAGATTACTGGGTAGAAATAAAAAAAATAACCACTAAGGCTCAGGCAGGAGCTTGCTTTGCTTCGCTCCTTCCTTATAACCTTTTCCCTTCTAACCTAACCCAGCTGTGTTGGGGTGCCCTGACAAGATGACTGGGTAGAAATAAAAAAATAAACACGAAGGCTAAGGAGCTTGCTTAGCTTTGCTTCTGCCTTAACCTTATAACCTAACCCAGCTGTGTTGGGGTGCCCTGACAAGATTACTGGGTAATAATCCGAAACATCGATAGGTTAAAGCACACAACACACAAAATAAAAGTTCCAGTTTTATAGTTTTGGAAAATTTCACATTTCACTCTATTATTGACAAAATACTGATGTAGAAGAGTATCAAAATCGAAAAGAAAAAGGACTTGATTACCCAATCTTTTGATACCCCAAAGTATCGATATGTTTTTTCTGTCTCTAAAAACAAATCTCAGGCCATAGATTATACAAATATTACGACTTTCAATGCATTTTTAACGATTTTCAAAAATTTCATAACTCAATTCATTTCCGTGAACTGAAATTTCAGATTTGAGGTCAAAGGGATCATATTTATCTACCATAAAAGTTTGAACAAGCTAGCGAGGAGGCCTCTTTCTAAAGCTGAGCCTAATCTTCAGCTCAAGTAATACATACTTAAGTCAGGTGTAATCTGATATGGAGCTCACTTGAATTACCCATATGGGTCACTTTTAATCACATCTGAGTAAATATTTTTGGTTGTTCAACGTTGTTCATTTCTGTGTGGCTCCAAAAGAACCAAATAACAGAGGTTATAAATAAGAGTCGAGGTTTACAAAAAGGGCGCTATCGAACAAACATTTTCCTTGGCGCCACATTTTTTTTACTTACGGTACATTTCGTTCAGAGTAACTTAAAGGGGGCGCAACTGCTATTTACCTTTAATGCTTGAAACTCATTATCTTGTCTTTCTTCAGGAGTTTCGTCAGACATTATTGCTAACAAGATAACATAATAGTGACGAATACAAAGAAATAGTAATAAATAAAGATTTTCAGATGGTTATGGTCAATATTTTGTAATTTTTACATAAATACTTCAATATTTACAAAATAGTAAATACAATCTGCTTACAATCTGTCAAAATATTTTTTTTACAAATTCAGAGTACTATAATATAAAAAATACAAATTTTAAATATGGTTTTTTTTTATTACATTAGCTGGCCTACTTGCTTGGAGACAAGTCTTTGAGTTGGTTTGGCACTGGCAATCACTTCGGCACTCGCTCACCATCGAATCACCACATCACCACCACTACCATCAGTCCTTTTAACTAGGCTAACATTTAAGTTGTCCTTTTAAGTTTGAAATAGTTATAATTTTGTGTTTTCCGTCCGTCAATGACTGTGGAACAGTCTTAAGCGATATAGGCCAAAAAGCTTATTTACTAAAAATCATTTCACAATATCATCTACATTACTATCTGTTTCATATCAAAAATTGGTATTAAAAGTAGGTACTGCACTTAAACTAATCAGCTCATATTTGGACAATAGAATAAATTTACGACAATTAAATGGAAAGCGCTCCCCTGGATCAAACATTAAAATTGGTGGTCCACAGGATTCCACTCTTGGGCCATTCCTATTTATACATTAATGATCTGCCTATGGTTGTAAAAGATAGTCATGAGATAGTGTTGTTTGCAGACGACACATTACACTTATTTAAACTTAAAAACGTGTAACTATTTTAAATAATGTAAACAACTGTCAACTAAAGTTGTCCACTGGTTCAACACAAATAATTGACTTAAGGAGAGATAGCAAGAAATCCTTAAAACCAAATGTATACATTTTCAACACCAAATGTCACTCAGATAAAAACCAGCGTATATATAAACGGGGATACAGTATTCTTAGGTATCACCCTTGACACAAAGCTTCAGTAGGGCCCACATATAGCTAGATTGATGAATAGGCTTAGTTCTGCAGCATTCGCGGTTTAAAAGATTCGTCAACTTACGGACGAAGCTACTGCCTGGATAGTTTACTTCAGCTACTTTCATAGCGTGATGATAACTACGGTATTTTGTTTTGCAGAAGACTGCTGTTCGATCAATTTACAATCTATCCCGTAGACACTTTTAATATGTATCACTTGTAATTTAATTAATTTAAGGAATAGGAATATAATTTAATTTATGTTCAAAAAAATATTGATTGCTTTAAAAAGAATAGCGATTTTCATAATCATAATACTCGAAATAGACATTGCTCTGCTCCAAAAAAGGCTTGAGAGAATAGATAAATCATTTAAAAGACAATGTATCCGTTTTAAAATAAAATCCCTGCAGAATTATTTCAATTAAACTTAAAAAAATTGCATAAGAGTTGAAATCACTTTTACGGACTTCAAAAAAAAGCAGGTTCTCAGTTTGACTCGTATGTTGCATGAATGTCTACGATTATCTCGCGTTTGGCGCAACCAATTTTCAGAAAAGAATTTGTTACATTCTGAAGCAGGTTTTGGTATACAACAAATGGATACCGATGGTATTGATGGGATCCTGGAGAAATCAAGGAAAATCTTGAATTTTTTATAGGCACACTTGAAGCGATTTGAGATTTTTTTTTTAACACTAAGGTAGCAAACAAGCCATCCGCCTGATGATAAGCGGTCACCGCAGCCTATAGACGCTTGCAACACCTGGGGCATCATTCGCGCGTTGCCGACTCTTCAAAAATCTAATAACTTCTTTCTTGAAGAACTCCATTCTGTAGACCTCAAAGAAAACCTCAGCAGCGAGCTCATTCTACAAGCTAAGCGTTCGCAGTTAATAGTTCCTGAAAAACACAAAAAAGTGTGAGGATTAATTCCCTGCCGATGGCAAGCAGTGCGATGGTAGGAAGTAGCCATGGGCATGATTTCGAACAATTCCTCAGAACATATCACATTATACAAGCGGTAGAACTCACACAGGGAGGCAAAGTCTTTCCTCAGACTTTAGCGTTTGATACGGCTTGTCAGTTTGGAATCGTCAACAATAATTTAAGTGTACGAAAAAAAGCCAACAGGTCACTTAAAAGTAAAAAATAAAAACTTTTAAACAAAAACAAGAACCGACTTTTTTAACTTTTCTAGTTTTTATAATAGGTCCGAAAATCGAAATCGCTAAATTCGCGTTTTCTTTATGTTTAGAGATTTCTATGTGTGCGTGTGTGTAAGAATGTATGTTAGCTTATTTTTGCCCATCGATATTTCAAGAACCAATGGACCCAATTGCTCTCGTGACTATATAAATCGATCATCATTAGATCTGAAAAGAGTGTGAGCAAAATTGGTCCAGCTGTTTGTTTTTTTAAAGACGCAATAATAATCTTCATGTTTAAATTCTCAAATAAAAAAAAATATTTTCAAGAGAAATTGCTCGTGCGGTACTTGCTACTGAACTATAATTTTTACATTTATGTGTGGGCTTTTGAAAAAAGAAAGCATTTGTCTGTTTATGGTTTTACTTACAAAAATATTGGAATTCTCATGCAAATTTTTTGCACTCTAGATGACTCTGATTTTTGTAAAATCCTTTCTTAGTGGAATCCACCCACATGCCAAATAACAAGTTTCTAGACCCAGCGGTTTGAGCTATGCGTTGATATGACATTGAATCAGTCAGTATGTAACAGTTTATTCTTAATAAAGATAACCATCGTCGATCAGTCATGGCACCGCAACAAAATGTATGATGGCTGCTGTCAAACGTTTTTTGTGCCTACTTGAATAACGCCATTTTAGCGCTGTAGGCAGATACGGAAGTCTATAGAACAAAAATTAGTGATGTCCGCAAGTCGACATTATATCTGTGATATATCGATATATTATGTTTTAGAAATAGACAGTTTTTTAACCCATCAACAAAAAAAAACTCTTTGGCGGTTTTTGGAACATACCACCACCACTACCACTTACCACTAGCTCTATCTTTGTTGGCGAGAATTCTCGCTGATACCTTTCGATTTGGTCCAACCTGGGCCAAATTTTTTTTTGTTTCGAACTCCTATATGAAGTGAAGGAAGTATTGTGATCGTGCGGAAAAAATCGGAATTTTTATAAAAATCTATCAATTAAAACCTGGCACTTTAGAATATTGTAACTTCAATGTATTGTTTCTATACGTACCGCCTGTTGGTTGGAATGGGTCTGATCGCAACACGCCATTTCCTAATCATATGGTCCCAGTTTGACCATGTCAGCTTCCTAGCTAGAGAAATGGTTTGAACTGCTTTATGATATAAAGTAGCGTAATTCTAAATTCGTAAAAACGTTAAAAACTTGTGTCAAATTAAAAATAGCATATCTCATATAGAAACAGTTTAATCAGAATTTAGAGGGACAGTTCTTTGTCGCCGAAGAGCATAGCTGAGTTTGGTAAGCCGACCATGCACCTCCAGGACCACTGTAGAGACAGTCAGATATTCACTTCTAGCGTGCAGGTTTAGATCGCCATCGCCGATTTACCCCTTTAATGACCACGAGAAGGGAAGAACCACGGATGACAAGGTATGTAAATCCAATATAATACAGCAGAATCCTGTTACAAAAGATTACGAAACTCATCGTTGTGCCTTGAATCCAGTGATGGATAACAATGATGTCAAGCTTTATGCTATAAAACCACCTCATAAGTGGCTTCAATTCCACGATACGTTTGTCGTTAGTTAATGATAACCCGCGTATAAGAAAAACTATATTGAAATCTGTTTATCGATACATTTTGAAGCTACAATGCCACAGACAGATACAAAGCAAGACAGACAGACAAAGGCTCCAAATGTATCAACATCCTGTTTTCTAAGTCGAAGGTATGGCAGTATCGAAAGTGAAGACGGACTGCGTTTTACAACATTCTAAATATTACAATTTCCATGTCCATATTGACCAGTTTTCTGAATATCGATATTAAAATTATAACCTCTTTGAATCACTAGCAAATAACAACATAAACATAAACAACACAAATAAATATCAATTTTACCGAAATTCAATATTGTACTGCTAATATAATATTGCAATAACAATTTCTGATTGAATCAGATGGTTTACATATAAATTTTACATCTATTTTGAATAAAAACAAACACTCAATGCACGTACCCGTGAAACGACGTGTTACTCCTCTTTTTGTCGCAACGTTTGCATAAGACACATTTCCTCATATTTGTAAACGTAATTACGTTTTACGTTATTACGTAAAAAAAATTCAAAAACTCACTAAAACACCGACAAATTTAGTTAAATTCAGCAAATTTTTATGATGTTTACAATCTACCAAGACAGCCATGTACAATATACGTCAAATTTAGTTCCCTGAGACTTCAGCGGTGGCGCTACAAATTGACACACAAAACTAGCTGTCATTTGTATAGAAAAGCCAGTCTATTAGTGGGTAGTAGTAGAGGTCAGTGGATTAGCCACATGTGACGGCATACGTTAGTCGGGTACGTTCGCCCCCACAGAGTACATTGTTATATACTGAAATAGAGATTTAACTCAATGTTTTTTTGATAAAACCTATACAATGCCATCTGTTATTTCTTGCTACACTAAGATCACCTATAAATAGGTACCTTTGTATAGGTATGTAGTATTTATCATCATACCTATATACCTACTTCAAGTGTTACTTTGTACAAAGTATAATGAGTAATTTATACGAAGTTTCGAATTCTATAGCAAAAATTATAAGGAAAATCGACTTACGGAGGTCTGCCAGCATGCCAGCATAAACTACTATCGAAGTAAAACCATAATCTCATAAGTCTGCTAGCGAATTCAAAACTTCAATATACCATGTATTTTAGTTTGTATGAAATAAAACAACATATATTTTTTACACTTTAATCATTTCCAACAAATTTTTTTAACAAATCGCCGACTTTGACAACAGGATCAAATTAATTTATCTAACCGTACGTATACGGAACCTACACAGTAACAAGTACCTATATTTAACAAAACTATAATTATTAATTGAACACTAACACTGATTCCAATTTTAAATATCCAACATAAACATATTTACCAAAAACACCGATAAAATCTCCAATTTCTTTTTTTTTTTCACGAACGCAGTATTGCCATATTTCAGTTCAGTAACACCTCTAACAAATTAGTATAAAAACACGTCAAAAAATTTAAGTGAATTAAAAAGGGTATTACTTATTCTGTAAATATTTATAAATTGGTTTCTTTTAAAAGCTTTTGCTTAATATAACTCGTTGTCTATCCGGAGTCATTCTACATTAAATCTTTGAAGTTAGTATGAATTTTTGACCAACATTGTGCTACAATTTTGCAGGCATTCTTGGTTGACGTGAGAATACAATATTAAAAACCGGCCAAGTACGATTAGGACTCGCTCACCGAGGGTTCCGTACCTATCACCATTTAGGTCATTTACAAACACAAACAAACAAAAGTGTGCTGCTAAGCCAAGTAATTTGAGTTTAAAGTTCGGTGTTATTAATAAATCATGCTTAAAGAATGCTTAATGAAAATATATTTCAATACTGATTCACACAATAAAGTGTGGCTTCATTACAAATTCCTAATAAAAGCGTTATTATCATCTTTATTAATTAAAATCGATTGTCACATGTATGACGGAGCAGCATTTAAGAACTTCTTTACTGAGTTCTTTTGTTTGTGTTTGCAATTGTCACAACAAGGTTCGTATAAAAGAAAAAAACATTTGATATTAGGTGGTGCGCCAGTCATTTCAACGTTTGCCGGGTCAATAATTGTTCAACCAGAACAAAATCGGGGCGGGCTGCTAGATAATTATAATTATGTACTAAGCTATATAGATATATGACAGTCAAAAACTTAAATTACACCAGCTTTTTTGTGAATGCGACAATGCAATATTAAAAAAACCTTTTCTGTGTGTCTATGACTTATCTTAAAAGTCAATGTTTACTTATGTTAACTGTTTATCATAATAGGCTATGTTGGCCGCTTACCATCAGAAGGACCGTACGCTTGTTTGCCACCTTAATGGTTTTTAACTCCAACTTGTATAAATTAAGATAGGTAAGTGTGTTTGTAACGTTTGTTATTCTGCGAATAAAATATTCTGTAGGATTAAGATTTAATTTTAATTTAGATTTTATTGTTTGGTTTATTGCTCTAATTTTAATACCAATACCAATATTATTACAGCAAATAATATTAAACAATTCATACAACACCTCCGAATCATTATAGTAAATAAAAAAAAACGAGTTGCACTCCGGGAGTGCCGGCAGAAGTGAAAACCTTTACACACGATTCGCGCTTAACACCCAAATATGTCACAAAACATGTCATTGTCAAGAAATAATAATGTTTGTTTATTTACTTTTTTGACGTAGTATATTTGACATCGCAATCTGTCATAGAATTAAAATTCCATATCCAACCTCCCTGTACTACTCATAATCGCGAAAACTAAAAATAAAAATTATAATAGGGGTGGCATTACGGTTTCCGTCTTACGAATTTCCACGATTAGGACACGTGACCTGACGCGAGTTTATCATTTTTTACCCATACCAAAAAAAGTGCACAACGCCGCTAAAGAAGTTTTCACTTCAATAAAAATTATAATAGGCGTGGCAATACGGTTTCCGTCTTACGAATTTCCACGATTAGGACACGTGACCTGACGCGAGTTTATCATTTTTTACCCATACCAAAAAAAGTTCACAACGCCGCTAAAGAAGTTTTCACTTCAAAAAAAAAAAAATTTCCACTTAGCTAACTTTTGCGTGTAAAGGCTGGCAATAAATATCGTCTAAACGGCAATGTAAAGGTGATAAATTTAAAATGTCATGTCAATGTTGTATTCAGAGAATATGATCATATTGAAATTAACAGCATATGAATTGCGGCGATTATAGTGCTATCTATTAAATATTGCTCAAGTTACTATTATACTACCAATTTTAAGAGGCAACGTTTCTTTTAGAACCGCAGTTCTTAGTGGTGTTATTATATTTATTTGTCATATACTTTCATAAACGTTAATTTTCGTTCATTACTTTTGTACTAAGATTGTGTACCCTGCTCGCCCCCCATCTCGCCGCGCTCCGCACCTTACGATTGTTATGTAATATAGTATTATATGATCTGTGGTTCTGTCTAGACACCTTCGATGCCCGTCTGAATGAAATGATTGTTTAGGCTTTGATATTACTATAGCACTAGATTACTATAGTAGGTACCTACTATATTACGTGTCACTGAAGTAAACTAAAGTTTTAAAAAGCAACCCATCTACAGGCACGTACAACGAAAATGTGTATTCTATTTATATATTTTATGCATATTTCGAAAATTCTTCTGAAAAGTGGCAAACTAAACCAAAGATCTTTCTAAAGATACCTACTCTACACAATGGAATGCCTGTGGCACATAACACAACCGTATACCTATTAGTTTGTAATCGGTATAAAATACTTTTAATTGCACACCTATACAAGAACGAGCCACCTTGCCACTAGCAGTTTGGTGAATAATATTAGTGAAAAACATTTAGTTTTACGATAACGAAGGGAACCACTGAAGGAAAAAGAATAAAATTAGCAAATTTGTCCAGTGCCACGTTTCTCTCTTGTAGTATTTTTGAGACTTTCCGTGTCATACCTTTCCCATTCTAAATCATTGTACAGTGGATACAGATGTTGATGTTCTCGCAGTTGCATGTATATCACAATTGCCGATGCTCCAGGAGTTATGGGTACATATTGGCACAGGAAATAATCACCAGTTCCTCTCGTGCGATGCTATTGCAGCTTCTTTAGGTAACTTTTGTAGTTTCTCCATTAATGGTTAATAAAATTAATATGTCAGCACATTACGAGACAGGTCGTCTAAGCAATTGGTCACGTGCTGCAAGCTTTCTTTAAATATATGATTTTATTTATAAAGCATAGATATGTTATATATTTTATAGGACCAGAAAGGACAGGAGTCGTGCCATTCTTTCACGCTTTTTCAGGTTACGATACTGTTTCTTTTTTGTGTTGAAAGGGGAAAAAAGCGCATTTCAAGCTTGGAGCGCATATCCTGCTGTAACGGAGGGATTTAAATACGGCAAACAAGGCAATATTGAGCAGGCGTTGTCAATATTGGAAAAAAATATTGTAAGAGTCTCACAATGTAAATCCTGAAGTGCCTGAACAGATATGAATTACGAGGTGTAAATCATCCCTGGACATTATTTTAACACTATGCATTTTGTTACTGATTTCAGATCAGGTACAAGTAGAGTGTAAATGATTGCCGAAAAGTAAAAAGAAATCTCCAGTAACAGAATTGGCCTCCAACGGAAGATGCGCTACGTAAACATATTCTACGTGCAGTTTACCAAGGCGGCTATAAAAATATTTGGGGACAGTTTATAGCCTCTCAGCATCAGCTACCATGCCTTGCTGACTTGGGCTGGTCTAATCAAAATGGTTATTGGGAGCCCATATGGACAAGCCTACCTGCGGCGGCTGCTGCTTGTTTAGAGCTTATTCGTTGCCGCTGCAAAACATAATGCTCAGGGATATTCAACTGCGTTAAAAAAAACTAAAATCCACGATTCCATGTGCATGTAGTGGCAATTGCGAAAAATAAATATCTTATTTTAACCCGCATTTTTTGTCAAACATGCCAGCTATGTTAAATTTATCACTAAATAACTCTACTGGCGAAAGTTTTCCTAACATGTTTATTTATATATATTTAATTTATATTTGTAGATATGTTTGTAGATATATCACGTCCTGAAGTAATTTATTAATGTAATCTACAACCATAAGAATAACAACTTATCAGAAATCATCTAAACATACTTAAAAATTCTAAAAGCTGCACACCGCTCCTACAATGCAGGTACGCCGCGCGACACAAAACATTTTTTTAACAGAGTTATTATACGAAAAATGTTGGACAATTTTGCTATTCTATATAGAAGGATAACTGGCCTATTTATAGGTATTTTTTCTCTGGAGATAATCCTCATAATTATAATTAGACGATAGACGATTTTCGAAAAAAAAGACGAGTATTTTTTTTATTTTTTTTTTATTTCTCTATTTTTTCGTATGAGTGATTAAAAAATTTTGTTGCAGAAATGAATTCTTCATCCTCGAATTATACGAAAAAAAACACCAAACTTGATATAGTTGCTAGATGTATGCAGATATAAAGCTTAGAGTGAGGCGCGCCGGACGCACTTTCCCCCCCCCCCCCCCCTCCCCCTACCCACCCGAGGGGGAAAAACCCCGTGGCAACCGGGCTAAATCAGCTCAAATCACCCCCAGGAATACCTGTTCCAAGCGGTTTGCTTTGTCTAAAAATGCAAAGTCCGCTTACAAAACGGGACCTAAGATTTCCTACTAATAAAATTGTATTCTGTGTTAGTACGGAACTCTTAGTGTTCGAGTCTGACACGTAGTGTACTGGTTTCTTATACATGCATGCCACCTTCTTAAGGCGCAGTGACTACCTAACAGCGCTGCCAAAAGATATTCTTTATTTCCCTGTTTGTAGGAGACATTTCAAAAATGTTATAAGTAAATTGTTTAAAACTAGTTGTGAGCTATTTAGAACGTTTTACATCGTTTCTAGAATACTGCTGTGACTTTTAGCATTCCTGCCAAAAGGTGAAGGTTTAAAAGGTAACTGTTTTTAGGAGTAACGCTATCTATAAGTCACAGGTATATTCTACAGGTACGTTCTAAAAAAAGCTAATAACTAGTTCTAAATAATCGTTTTGAAACGTTTTGGAAATATCTTTTGTAAGAAGAGGGAATAAAGATTTCTTTTTGGTAGCGCTAGTTAGTTAGTCACTGCCCCTTAAACATGAAAGCTTTCATTTTTGAACATATACGCTTCCGTGTTACATTAAAACCAATATTCATAAATTAGGAAGGCACTCTCTGTAATTTTTATAATATTTTTGATCGAAAATCAAAGTAATTAATTGCCTCCTTAAAACAGGCGTTGCGTCTTCAAGAGCAGATTTTTCTCCCCACATTTTTAATTTTCCTGAATGACCTAATTAGTACGTCATACCCAAAGATAGGTTTAAATTAATTATTTCTAAAGACTCCGAGTAAGTATCCATAATAATATTATAAATTTGAAATGAGTACGGTTGTTTGTCTTTTCTTCACCTAAGAGTTGGAAGTTTGTAAGGAAACCCGTCCTTTTTGAATCCAAGGGTGCGTTCCAAATCGCAACGAGGAAGTTAAAAAAGTTGTTTTGGGACGCCCAGGGTAGAGTAATTTTCCAAATGTCAAGTTGAATTCTTTACACTGCCATAGAAAAGGTTGAAAATCACTTACGTCAGTTTGAAAATTAACTGTCAATCGCTCGTTCCAGAACGGGTTGATTTTTCAACTTTACCGGGCGATAATTACTCTGTGTGATTTGGAACATAGCCTAAATGTTTAAAATTGGTATGGTCCTAAGGTTGACGATTTAGAGTGATGTTTTTTATCGCTTTTGGAAAATCATGCCAAATAGGTGGTGAAAAATTTGTATGACAATAAAAATGTATGAAAGTAAAACCATCAAAAGTTACAGGTATGTATTATGTAGACAATCTAGGTGTAATAAATTAATGGAAAGAAAGCTTTAAACTGTTCATGGTTTTACCGACAAAAATATTGAAATTGTCATACAAATATTTATCCCCTATTTTGCCACTAAAGTTTAATTTCGATAAATAAAACGTCATTCAGTCCTTATACTAACACTAATAAACTATATACGCTATTCGTATATATATGTTGGTCAACAACAACATACATACAGTTATAAGAAGCAAGTTTTTCACATGTGCAAATTGGGAGTTTGTATGGCGGGCCCGTTTACCGATAAAAATCATTTATCGATAAGGTCAAGGTATTGTCTAAATTACTATGTATTGCAAACTTCGCGATGTCCCCAAAGCCATGCTTTTAGCTTGTATTTGATACGTTTTTGAGGTATTTTTATTATTTTTCTTTCAAAAGGCATATCCATATTATAATGGAAAGTACCAAAATCACTCTTATCACGAAACATAATTTTATTTGCTATTTAGTTCATTTTATTTCTTTTTTTAGTAGTGGTATAATGAATTGAATAATTATTTACCCGAAATCCCGAAATTTTTTTTTTTTTTTTTTTTTTATACCACTAAGGTGGCAAACAAGCTTACGGCCCGCCTGATGGTAAGCGGTCACCGTAGCCTATGGACGCTTGCAACACCAGGGGTATCACTTGCGCGTTGCCGACCCTTCAGAAATCTAATAACTTCTTTCTTGAAGAACTCCATACTGTAGTCCTTGCAGAAAACCTTGGCAGGGAGCTCATTCCACAACTTAAGCGTTCGCGGGAGGAAGTTTCTCTGAAACCGCACTGTACGCGACCATTTAGGTTCTAAAGTGTGAGAATGAATTCCCTGCCGATGGCGAGCGGTGCGATGGTAGAAAGTAGCCGTGGGCATCATTTCGAACAATTCCTCAGAACACAACCCATTGTACAAGCGGTAGAACACACACAGTGAGGCAAAGTCTCTCCTCAGACTTAAGGGCTCGATACCGCAAGTGAGTTTGGGATCGTCGACAATTCTCACAGCCCGTCGTTGAACCGAGTCAAAAGGGTCAAGCTGGTATCCGGGTGCACCTGCCCAGAGATGGCAGCAGTACTCCATATGGGGCCGAACTTGCGACTTGTAAAGTAACAACCTTTGCCCCGACGTGAAGTACTGCTTCGCTCTGTTGAGTACACCAAGTTTTTTGGACGCCAGCTTTACCTTATCTTGTAAATGATCTCGGAACTGAACATCGCTGGAGATGTCGACACCAAGGATCCCAATGCTCTTGGAGAAGGAGAGGGGAGTGTTCTGGAATTGTGGGACCACAGTGAATGGAGTTTTCTTAGCGGTGAACGCGCACACTTGTGTCTTTGTAGGGTTGAATCGGACCAAGTTTACCCGTCCCCAGTCAGAGACCTGGGACAGTGTGGTCTCGATTTGAGACACAAGTTCTCCGCGGTTTTCCTCCACAAGGGAACGAGGGATGTTTGCACGACCCGTGTAAAAAGTGTCTCCAGTACTGTCATCTGCATAGCAATGTATGTTGTTGATGTCCAACATGTCATTGATATGCAGTAGAAACAGCGTAGGAGACAGCACAGAGCCTTGCGGGACACCAGCATTAATGTCCATGCTATCAGAGCAACTACCGTCAACTACAGTTCGTATGCGTCTGCCGGACAAAAAGCTAGCCACCCATTTGCACAAACCCTCGGGCACTCCGTAAGATGGCAACTTCGATAGAAGACCGCGGTGCCAGACCCGATCGAACGCCTTCGCTATGTCCAGGCTACATGCCAATGCCTCCCCCTGACTCTCAATGGCTAGTGCCCATCGGTGTGTGAGATACACTAGAAGGTCACCAGTCGAGCGACCGTGGCGAAAGCCATATTGACGGTCACTGACCAGATCGTGTACTTCTAGGTATCTTAGAAGCTGTGTGTTGATCACACGCTCCATCACCTTAGAGAGGAGAGAGGTAATAGCGATAGGCCTGTAATTCGATGGATCTGATCTATCGCCCTTTTTGGGCACCGGGTGCACATTCGCAGTCTTCCATGTAGACGGAAATTGCCTAGTGTGGTAGGAAAGCGCGAAGAGGCGCGTGAGTACAGGACATAACTCAGGAGCACACTGCTTAAGCACCACTGCTGGTATACCGTCTGGCCCACTCGACTTATGAACGTCTAGAGAAAGCAACGCCCGCCTGACCTCCCGCTGCGTTATGGAGATTTCCGGCATGGACTTACCGCACCACGGTATAGTAGGTGGTACAGCGCCTTCATCGTTCATATTCGAGTTCGAGGCAAAGAGACTGCCCAGTAGATCGGCTTTCTCTTTAGCACTATGGGCCAAGTCACCATCGGTCTTTCGCAGTGGTGGTAACGACGACTGGCAGAAGTTCCCTTCGGCAGCTTTGGCAAGCGACCAGAAAGCACGACTCCCAGAAGGATAGCTCGCAAGCAACCTATTTTGCCGATGAATTGAATAATTAAATTACTTACATTGATATAACCTTATCTTTTTAACCGATTTTAAGAAAGAGCGAACAAAAGTTCCTAATTTGGTTGTATTTTTAAAAACTTAATATTAAGAGTGTTAAT
The DNA here is from genome assembly GCA_946406115.1 of Apoda limacodes. NCBI lineage: Eukaryota > Metazoa > Arthropoda > Insecta > Lepidoptera > Limacodidae > Apoda > Apoda limacodes. Next base: position 18,252,250 of record OX291542.1, read on the forward strand.
AAGATACACATAGTATATTAAATACCCTGATTTTTGGCATTTTTAGGGTACCGTTTTTAAACAAGGAACCCTTACAGTTACACCATCCCCCCTAATAACCTTATTGTCGGATTTAGTATCGTTAAACAGAAAACTAAGCCATTATGAAGTTGCTTGGAGCTTTGTTCCAGAAGTAGGTATAAAAAAATATAATACCCTAAAGAGTTTAGGTCATTAATCCTTATCCTTGAATAAGGAATTTCAAATCATTGTGGATGTCACAGACATTTTATCAAAATTATGTACCGTATTTGAAATATTCGACTCCAAATTAATCATTTTCCGTTCGGTAAGTTTGGTAAGAATATACAGTGAACGCACTGATGTAAAAGTTTGAAAAAATCTAGAATACATATACACTGAAATTGCGTTGAAAAAGAACACGACATACTAAAAAAATGTTAAGAGGAGGTCTCTACTTATAAAGTAAGGATATAAAACTTTTTGTTAAATGTCATCGAAAGGGGGTCGTTGATTTCGGAATTACTGTGAGTTGTATTAACATTTTAAAAAATTTAGAGAGTTTTGTAAGAAAAGATATTTCAAGAGAAAGCCTATGTGTATGGCATTTGTGGACAACGATTTAAGCCTTGTTCGCATCGAATTGAAACCTGGGCCATTTCAGACTCTCTCTAAGATGTCGTATAGACTGGTTATATATCGAAGTGCTAAGATGTCTTTTCAACGCTACTGAATTGACCGTCTAGTTCAAAGAGAATATAATACTTGGTCTAGTTCTAAGACCATAAGACGGGGCCATCCAGTTTCACAGACTCCCTGTCCCACAGGGAGACGTCATGTTGTCAAAACCTGACAACTTACTGCGTGACTAATTTCCTCTTTTGACCAGAACTCTAAAAATAACAAAACGAATGTCAGATATGAAAAATCTTACGCCCCTAGCATGTTACAATGTCAAATTCTAGATATATAACGGAACACTCATCACTTGGTTCACTTTAAGTAATTTTTCGCTTCATATATATTACGTGAGTGGTTAAGCGATTCGATATAAATCTGTGGGCGCGTTCGTATTGGGATTAAAGAGTTCCCACGATTGATACCCGTCACACTCTTGATAACGCTAGTTTTACCACCGACACCTTTCGTTCGTGTAGCTTTGTAACGGAACTAATTAAATTTTTGGTTGCAAAACTTGCAAAACGAACGGTCGACGAGCACACACTGTGTAGGCAGTTTGATTGAATGACACAAAAACCCCACCTCCAGATATGGAGTTTCATTAATCGATGGTAAAAGTGACAAAAATTAAAAAAAGTCGTAAACGAACTGTTATACCTATGATATGTAAAGAAATGGCGTGACATCGCGCCAACCGCCCACGACATCACGCCACCAGTTATTGGGCTGATGCAGCGGTTCTCAAGCCCGGCACGGGACGAGCCGAGACAGCTCCCCATACAAACCAGTTCATCCTCTGCCTCAATCCGCGCTGGTCATATTTGCCAGATTCCTATTTCTAATTCAATACTAACTTTTTTATTATATTGTGTGTGATTTGCGTTTAGTTTTAGTGTATTAAATAAAGTTTGTTTTTAAAAAGCCATTTGTGTTTTCTCGGCTAACAGAACGCATGACAGTTTGTTACAGATTATACTAAAATTTTGATATATTTTACACCAATGCAGAACGAACGGATGACAAAGTAAACGAAAATAATGATTCTGCATCCCAAAACGAACGCGCCCTGTAACGTAAAATGTAAGTCCAACAAAGCGTCACTTTATTTGAAAAAGCATTGCTTTATCGGAATTAAAATCAGCCAATCGAAAGCGCCCCTGGAAATACGTCATCAATCATGGCCGATGGGATTTGAAAAGGCAGGCACCCACCTGCTCTATTCACACGGCCATTTAAAAGGTCGCTGGAAATAAAGGTATATTTGATCGTAATAAAATAATACTCGTCTCAGTCCAAAGCATGGAAACCTTAACGGTCGCTTCCATTTGGGAAATTAATCGTATTAATTCGCGCGTCAGATTAGCGCATTGAGGGCTCCTACTTAAAACTGACCAACTACGGCAAATAGACACATGCGCGTTGCAAAATTTTTAATGTAAATATGATGCCGCGTTAGGTAATGCTACGGAAGTCACTACTATCTGCCAATTTTGCACGCCTCATAAGCGGAGCGGTGAGGTGGTGCTCTACACTCGACATGTCAAAAAACCCAGTCTTTCGAAACTTAAATGACGTTTTTTTTTTTAATATAACACTTACAGGATAATATGAGTGCACTAATATGAAGTTAAATAATCTGTCTAGCACATATGGTACATTTTATAAACAATTAATTTGTTTATTATAATAAATAATAACATTAAAACTAATCATTCTTGGACGTCCGTGAGTCTGTGTTTATGTGACCATGTATGTGGCAGAGAAATTGGTCGAAAAATTCATCTTACCGGAATACTTTTGTTTTTAATATATAAAGTATTACACTGTGCTGATTCCTAGTTAATATTAGCGTTCTAAGTACTGTCGTTTAATTATAATTTATAAAAAACTAATATACCACTGTATACTGTATATCTATATATATATATTTTATTTTTATTTTATAGTATATTTTTTCCTCACCTTATTTGTTATTTTATTTTAAAAAACTTGAGTTTTTGTTTTAGATTTTTTTTTTAATGTGAATGACCGCTATGAGGCGTGCTCTTTTGGATTTTCCAAATTTTTTTATATTTTTATAAATTGGAAATAATAAAAGCTTATTTTAGTCCCTACCTCTCCTTACTTAATTCTATTTTTACGCGACCCAAATTTCTTAAGAAGGTAACATAGGCACGTGACTTTTGCTTTATGGGCGTTCCCTCTCAGGATCCTCGTCAACGAGGATATTATTAGGATATTAGTGTACATATTCAATTCAGCGAATATTTATCATTTAGGGGCCGTCCATTTTTCGATCGTCGCGTCAGGATGTGTGAAGTCCGAACATTGTGCATCTCTAGACTTTTTTTTCTCTCTGAAGGAGCCAGTAGGGGTGTTTCCCGTTACGCGGTTTCGATTGCGAGGGAGTGGGGGCGAGAAGCGCCCCGGTATTATTTGATACCTCGTGTATCCGTGCGGTCGCCGACGAACCTAGGGATGTCGGCGTAGTGTTAGAGGGGAGGCCCTATTTGGTGAGGTCGTTGAAACTAGTCTTACTATCCGGATAGCAGATCGTCGTCTAGGGCCGTAAGTACGTTCCAAGGCCGCCAAACAATTGTTTTTCGACCGTGTGGTATGATGTGTGTGTGTGTGGATGATAGGTTGTGGATTGCACAATTAATCGGTTCGGGTGATTTTGTGTACGCTCAAAAAAGCGGACTGCCAGGTTTTTAAGATATTGGAGAATCGTGTGGAGCTCGAAGTCCCTATGTAGGTGCGGATTCCGGACGTACCAGGAGGCCTCGGAGGCCGCTCTCAGGAAGCGGATTTGGAGGGTCTGGAGTTTATGGAGGTTGCGTCTGGATAACGCATAGAGGACGCTAACATATGCTAGTATGGGGCGGATGCAAGTGACGTAAAGAGTCAGCTTATTCCTAAACGACATCTTACAGTACTTGCCTATCATGGGATATAGACCACCGAGGACAAAAGCGGCTCGGTCTCTAATTATATTCGGCCTTGTTTTGTCAAGGAATGGCACGGTCGAAGAGTGAGAGGGAAGATGGTCTCGGAGGGAGACCAGTGGTAAAAAAAACGGCACAGCTTTTGTCGAGATTCACTTCGATTCTCCATTTCCGAAACCATTCGCCTAGGGCGGTGATTGCGGATTGGAGTCTCTTAGTGATTCGACTCACTTGCCTACCGGCGGTGTAAATAGCGGTATCGTCCGCGAAGAGGGCTGATTGGGTACCTATCGTTTTAGGGATATCGTTTGTGTACAGAAGGTACAAGATAGGGGCGAGCACGGACCCTTGCGCGTTTTCTGCTTGTATTGGACGAGGGAAAGAGAGAGTGCCTTCGACTCTATAGCGACTCTCTAGACTATTATTGCTCAGATTAGGTAGCTCGTGACATGAATTTACATGTTCCTTGACTTCCTTCCTTCTACAGAAGTACAATCCACGCCTAACGTCCTTTCCACAAGTTGCTAAAGATCCCTCTGCAGGCTAGGGCAATACAGGTAATAAAGCAATTTGTTAAAGCCCTCATGCGTTGGGGTAATTCCAAGAGACCGACGCAGAAGAATTGTAGCAAACGTCTTGCCATTATGCTCTTGAGAGAGAAAGTATGTAAGATATATATTTTTTTATAGGATATTCAGTTATCTATATCTAATATTTATACTATATATGGTTTTTGTACCTATACACATTTTTTCCGTATCAGCAATAATTGCCAAGACATAAGCAGAAAACTAAAAGAGGGTACCTTTTTTCCAAGATGGCGGCGCGAGCGCAACAGCTATCGATGGGGACTTTGAGCATGTTCAACGGGAGGTCTTAATGAAAAACTACACCAAAATTCAAAACTCTACCAATTAATGTTTTTTTAGCCTAAAATGTATCTAATTGACTACTATAAGTCATAATCCGTATGTCTGTGGTTTTCCAAAATCTTGTAAAATGATTTTACTAACTAAAAATCTTTTTTAAAACCATTTGAATGAAAAACTAGAATTCTGTATAACTTTTGAACTATAAAATTTAATAGAAAACTGGCTCACTACAGACCTTATACCACTAAGGTGGCAAACAAGCTTACGGTCCGCCTGATGGTAAGCGGTCAACGTAGCCTATGGATGCTTGCAACACCAGGGGTATCACTTAGGTACCTTACGCTACTTTTCCTCAGTCCGAGATTCCCGGATGCCGCCGTCACTGTTTACATTTCTACACGGTAAAATTTAATTTTTTTAAACCCTGAAGGAGGTGAAAGTGAAACAACTTTCACCAGGGAACATAGGCCGAAATATGAAAAAAAAATTGGAGCTCCCATAGTAAGTCCATCAGGTCATCGTCAATTTTGTATGGAAGGTCCAATTTTTTTCATATTTCGGCCTATGTTCCCTGGGGAAAGTTGTTCAGTTTCACGAGCACTTTCACCTCCTTCAGGGTTTAAAACGAATTTAATTTTACCATGTATATTAATTAAGATGTAGGTCTCGTAGTTTGTGTATTAGTTTATCTTTTATTTTATTTATATGTTTGTAGTTTGTGTATTAGTATTATTTAATATTTATTAATTTACTTATTTCTATAAATGTATATATTATTTTATTTCATATAGTTAGGTTTTAGTCCATAACTAATATTTATTCAGTTGCCAAATACTACTCAAATTGTCAAAGTGTCCTCTACCCAAAGGTTGTCTGGAAGAGATCGCTTATTAGCGATGACCGCCAATTTGTTATCTATTTGCTTATTTTAATAATGTGTTCTTTGTTTATGCGCAGTAAAGTATATTATTATTGTTATTATTAAATACCTAGTAGTAGCCTATGGATGTTTTTAAAGCCGCCAGGGGAATTACGCGCGTAATGAATAAGATAAATTGGTACTAATAAACTGTACTCGTAACGTAGACTTTCTTGCAGATGTTGATCGCTCCACATTCGGCGAACAGTATGTGTCTTTGCCAGCTCAGTAGTTAGAAAAAATCGGCTAAAAAGGATATTTTATAATGTGCATTAATGTGCAAAGTACATTCACCTTCTAAGTAGAGAAGGTCATTGACAAAATATGTCGTCTAGCTGTTCTAACAATGATTTTAAAAACATTTATGCATTTACTAATTGTTACCAGGAAACAGCGGCTTAGTCACACAAGAACCTTGTTTATTTATACAATATACAACTTCAAAGAATAAAGGATGGTTAAAATAGTGTTTTTTTTTTAGTTTCATGTTGTTTAGTGTTATAGTAAAGCATTCATTTGTATTCGATAGATTTAAAGCGTATATAAGCGAATGTTATAGGTAACGTCAATCTGTAGAAGAATGACAAATAGTTCCTATATCTTGTAAATTACTTTAAATTTCCATGACAAGATTAAAAAAAAATGTGACTATCAAAGGAAAAAAACCTTAAAGGCAGCCGTAACATTCAGTTTCCCATACAAAGGTAGTCCACATATAATTAATTTGGGATATAAGTGAATTATTCACTTTCTTTTTTACTTTGTTTACTTTTGTTAACAAAGTAATTGACTGAAATCGGCACAGAATATGTATTATGACGAATGATAAAAAGTATCTGTATTCAGCCTCATACATCCTGACAGTTAGGGGATGGCCTACCCTTATAGAGGGTGATTTGGATCATAGTCCATTAAGCGGGCCCAGCGGGGTTTGTGGACTTCACATACGCCTTTTTTTGTCCTTCACGATTTTTTCCTTAACCGAAAAGACAGCAGAGTAAATAATCAATTCACTTGAGAAATTAGGACTCATTGGTACCTCAGGACGCGAGGCGAAATCAAATCCCCTAGGACACCACCAAGTGAATCGATAAACAGTATGAAAAGTAAATATTTTCTTCATACAAGACATTTTCGTAATTTTTTTTTTGTTTTGAACTATATTGTTAAAAACCGGTCAAGTACCAGTTGGACTGCCGCACTAAGAGCCCTTGAAGACGACCTGTTTTAAAAAAGGGTACCGGTGAAGAGCCTCTAATACAATAATATTGGCGGTCAGCCATTCGACTCGTGTACAAGCTCTCACTGTAACCAATTCATCTATGCGGGCAATCCACTGATTCATTGGTCCGGCGCGGCGGCGGCGTCCATTGAAGAAACGGACGTCTACAAGGGCTCTAAGGTGTAAGCGACACATCAACCGAACCTTAATGGACTTTGAACCCAAGGCATAACAGAGCGAAAAAGTCGCGAAAGAGAGATGTCGTAATTTATTCTTTTGTCTCACACTGGCTGCTTTCTTACGTAGTATCTCCACTGAATCGCGTCGCAACCGTAAATTATAATTTGGAAAATCCAAAAGTGCACGCCTCATAGCGGTCATTCACATTAAAAAAAAATATATAGATATACAGTATAGAGTGGTATATTAGTTTTTTATAAATTATAATTAAACGACAGTACTTAGAACGCTAATATTAACTAGGAATCAGCACAGTGTAATACTTTATATATTAAAAACAAAAGTATTCCGGTAAGATGAATTTTTCGACCAATTTCTCTGCCACATACATGGTCACATAAACACAGACTCACGGACGTCCAAGAATGATTAGTTTTAATGTTATTATTTATTATATTAAACAAACTTATTGTTTATAAAATATACCATATGTGCTAGACAGATTATTTAACTTCATATTAGTGCACTCATATTATCCTGTAAGTGTTATATTAAAAAAAAAATGGGTACGGTGTTTAAATCCAATACAGTTACCATTACCCTGCGAGTTTGTGTTGTGTATCACGCAATACCACAACATACCTACGCGAGCGGCAATGGTAAAAGGCATAAGAAATAATACGTAAAGGATAAACAATGGATTTTTAACATCAATTCCCTTGAAATTACAAAATAAGCACGCCGATTACCGGGTCATGTCTGATTTTTTTTATATAAAACCGACGACATGGTTTAGTAAAATATATTTTTTATCGCTTAGGTATTCCTATAAAAGTGCAAATAAATATCTACCACTGACTGACCGACTCATCGATCGCTTGAATGTATAAATAGGTAATAGATAAATGACTCCATCGCAGCCTACTTGGTAGTGTGGCCGACTGCTATGCAGAGTGTGTGGGTTCGATACCCGCACAGGACAAACATTTATGTAATAAACATTTGTGTTTGTCTTGAGTCTGGGTGTAATTATGTTTTTACAAAAAAAAAAGGTAATATATGTATTTGTATCCGTTGTCTGGTGTTCAAAACACAAGCTTTGCTTATTTTGGGGCCAGACGGCGCTGTGTGTAATGTCCAAATATATTTATATTTAAAATGATACGTGATATTGAGAAGCAGTGCTCTGGGTATTGAGAAACGGCTCCATTTGGTGAGCCGCTTTTATGTCGAAGCTATAGGCGATAGGTCCCCCCGTTTCCTCGTTCCGGAGGATCCAATGTGTTATTGTTTTTCTCTGTAAATAGAATGTTTTAAATTTGACGCTTATTGAAAACAGGTGTCAAAAATGTTAAGTCGATACGTAAAAAAAATTATAAAATGTCACTCATGATACTGCTGCTGATAGTTACCTATTGAAGACCAGACAGTAAAATTATTTCATTATTACTGTTTTTCTTTTATATTGTATTTATTATTCTATATTAAGTATTGATTATTACCTACTGACTCTTCGGTGAAGGAAAACATTGTGAGGAAACCTGCATAATTAAAAAAAAGACTAAAGTAACCACCCTCGATAAGGGGAAACCGTGCCCCACAGTCGGAACGTAGGTATGAGGCTGGTAAGGATTAAAATGATTAAGTTACTACTTTTGATTCATAATGGATAGGTTCCTCTAAACATACGTAATTAACAAAGTAAATTTACTTACTGTTATTCGAGTTCGTCGCTCAATATATTTTATTCTGTAGTCCGCTTCTCCGCTGCACTTGGATAACTTGAGGTGCCATTTTTAATTTAGATAGGTAAGTAGCGATGCAACAAACGATAGCGCGCACGCGCAACTAATCGTGTCGCAGTATTTGTTTCCTCTATGATCGTGTCGACGTCACGAATGACACTAAATCTCAGTATATATAATGTACTCTGTGACACTAAATTTTAATTTATTTTATTTTACCTTGATGTTGATTGCGCTCGGTACTTACGCCGGCCCGCCCGCCGCGCCAGCTTTCATTCATTTTTGTAGTATACATATATCTAAAGATATGTTCGCAGACGCAGCTGTGTTCAGTCTCTTTCCTACGATTTATCTATAAAGATACGTTTTAGTTATAGGTATGTTTTCGTGGGTAGCTTGACGTGTCGCCTACTGTACCAACACACAGTAGTAATATACATATAAGTTTTATGGAACAAAATTGATAAACGCCTAGTAGTAGCAATCGTTTTGCTACGGCAAAAATGGAGGCGCGCAAAATAAATTAATAATAATTATGAAACAACTACAGTTGATAAATTTTAAAATATTTTTTGTTTTAATTTAGGGTTTGAACTACATTCAATCAAAGTTTGAAGCTTCCATGCATTACTGATTTACGATTAAACAAAAAGTTAAACTCGCATAAAGATGGTTATATTAAGACCAGACTTCTAATTGGTTTTCCTGTAATCTGTAAGCAAAGAACTGTTTTCTGTATTTCTTTTTAACTAAGTGGTTAATAATAATAAAAGATAGACCCTTAGAACATCCTTATCATTAGCTGTGGCACAAGGTATAGATTACGAAACTTTTTTGCTGGCCCCCCTTCCCCCTAGCCGGGCATGGGTTGGCATATTTTCGGGATAATTTAATCATTTCAAAATGTGCCTATTCGGATCGCATTTTTTACTGATACTACACAAAACCGTCTTTCAGCAGTCGTTTGTTCAAGTTTCCACATGTAGAGGCAGTTCGTAAGTGTTTTGATGTTAAGTCGTGTTGGCGCGCCATTGCCTCAGTAGTGATTTTGTACGGTCGCCACTACAGGATCGTCTAAAGGTGCGTACAGATTATTTGCAACACAACATGCAATGCAACATTTCCTTTACATTTTAATGTGTTCGCGAACGCACTTGAATTAACTGCGCGCATTCTTGTTGCATTGCATCTTGTTTTGCAAATAATCTGTACCCACCTTAACAGTCAACTGTTTGGCCAACCTTTCACAGGTAGAGAAGTAGTTCCTCGGTATTTGATGATGTAAGGTCGTGTTGACACGCGATCGTTTTATTTATTATCTACTAGCTTTTGCCCGCGGTTCCGCCCGCCCGAAATTCGTTTATCGGTGTAGAATTACAACGGCATCTTCTCAATTATAGAAAAATCTGACTCACGTTTGACGTTTTCAAGTAACCTATGTCCTTCCCACGGACTCAAACTATTTCCGTGCCATATTTTCCCATGGTTCTACCCGCCTTAAATTCGATAATCGATGAAGGCTTTCAACGGCAACTCCTTAATTATAGAAAAAAAACGACTCACACTTGACGTTGTCAAGTAGCCTTTTTCAGACAAATAGACACACAGACAGAGTTACTTTTGCTTTTATGATTTTAGTATAGACTACTTGTCCCAGAAAGAGCAGGTAAGAGCACTGCAGTATGGACGACGTTAAGACGTGACGAAGCTTCCTAAATCCTGCCCAACCTAAATGGACCTTCCTTATCAGCTTCTTTTTCGAAATGATTTTCCGATTCCGGACGACTTGGCCACTTGCCCAACTTTTCCACTTCCCAACTCCTTCACTTTCCTTACTCGTACTCTTACAATTCCTAACTTGTCCAATTTACAATCCGTCCATATTTCTAACTCGTCTACTTCTTATCTCGTCCATTTCCTAAATTGTCCACTATTTAAACAACTGAAATAGTTCTCTTGTCTTTCAAAGACGTTTACCTACATTTTTGGCAGTGTCGTTTTACTTACTATTTCATTGTTTTAAGGGTTTTGCGAGAGTTATTATAAAATACTAAGGTGTTCACCCATTTTTCAGGAAAAGGGTCTTGACAGACAGCCGGACAAACGGACAACAAAGTGATCCTCGATTCCATTTTGAGGGACCGAACCTTTAAAATTAAAAGTGAAATTATAATAATTTTAATAACAAAAGATTAAAGATTATGCTAAAACTAAACTTATTTTGGATATTAACATAAAAATGAATGGGAGTGTTTTTATCAAATTGTGATAAAAAAATCCTAACAATTCTTCCTTCAATTTAATATGTATAATTTTTTTCAGAAAACTTATAGGAGATATTTCATTTGCAATGATTTGTTTTCGTAGCTTTGAAAATTGTTTGTCAAATTAAATATCTGTCGTTCTTCAGGTTTTTTGGAAATGGATGAAATATGCTCCTCATTATAAGGTGGTCAAAATGAATGGCCTCTCTTTTTAAAATGCTACATATGTAATAATTTGGGTGTCCTTTCCCAGAACATTTCTGATTTATTCTTCGATGGTATCCTTCTGTTGAGTTGTTTGTTTTTTGTTTATTTTATGCACAGCGTATTATGATCTTTTCTAAACCACTGCTCTTCGAAATATTTCCAAATTTTTTGCCATTCTGAGGAATTCGGTGCTATATCCTAAATAGATCTCCAAGCTTCTCCCATGTACGTTACAGGTAGTAGAACAAAAAGCGCACACAGTCTCGAAACATTTCTTTCTCCGCTTGTGCAGGTTAAGTTGCATTTATGTGCTTGCTTCCATACTGCTTTATTGAAATGTTTAAAACATCCGGTAACCTTAGCTTCTGGAAAGATGGCTCGAATTGCATTCAGTTGTGCAGTTTCGTTATCACATTAAAAAAATTAATGCGAACACCTAATTGGCGTTTAATTTACTCAGAAAAGTGTTTATACGTCTTTTCCCTTTTATTAGGAAGCATGGCGAATATAACAGGACATATACTAACGCTTTTGCCATTTCATTAGTAATCTAGGTGAATAATATAATGCTGGTAAAATGGCTTAGGTGCAGACCAAAAAGTTCCATCACCAGAGGAGAAGCGATTAGTCGAGGCTACGGCCTCTTCATAGGTTTGTTGAATGGAACTTTAATTATAACATATCTATTTTGTCTTTGCTTCTATTGATCATTTGACGAATTTTTGCCTTTGCTTTTTCCTGTCACATGCGTGTGTTTTTTTACGCCAAATCTTGCTTTTTGTCACATCTATGTCGCAGAACATGCAGTTCGATTAGTGCATCTACATCACTCGATACATATATATGTATATCACGTAATACTCATTACCATTTTCATTTGTAAAACCTAACGTGTTACTTTGGCTGACGGACAGACAGACACACGAGTGATGCTATAAGGGTTCCGCTGTTTTGTTGGCACATGTCTATACTGTTTGTTAACCTTTTGGTATCATGTACATAGAACTTAAACCATGTCCCACAAACCGTACGAAAAAAGAAAAAGACAGAAAAAAAAAATATAAAACTTTCAGGTCTTCATTGCTACGGGCCTACAACAATATGCAATTGAGCGTGGCGCTACTGTCTATGGAATATTTAGATACCTGCTTTAATCTTAAGATGCATTAAGATATTAATGTTCGTTTTCACTAACTGTAAAAATAATTTGGTTGTATTGTCGCAAAAGTCCTATTTTTTTATCTTTAAAGATTATCGGCCGTGGATTAAGTAAATAAAATAACCGCCACAAAGTACTTACATTTGATTACGACGGATCATATATACGAACGAAATTAATGATTGTGCCCCGCCCGCTACCCTCGCGGGGGCAAATTTTTAGAGGTTTCCGTCGAGCGTGGAAAGCAAAAACATTGTTTCCATTAACAAAAACAAAGTTTTAACAACAAAAATATGTAGCAATGTCTTGAGTAGATGTTTTTGTGCAATGTTTTGGCAAAACACGAGCAGGAGACCCGGCTTCAGTATGTATGTTTGTCCACGCATATTGTTTATTTCTTTATACAAACGTATTTCAAAAAGTGAAAAAAATTAAAACTACCTACGCACTAGTGATTAACTATTAATGCAATACAACGTATTACTATTATTTATAAGACATGTCTGCGTGTTTAGAAAATATACTTAGAATGGAACTTATACAATCAAGAAATTAAAGTTTTACGAAGTACTGAACATCGTAATGTGACATTACGAGTACATCGTTAGTATAAAGAAATTTAGCTTTTCATCGCCTGAACATGAAAAGAAATACTTACATTGAAACAATGGTTTTTCCCTCAAAAGAAAAATAATCTATTACATTTTTTCTTTAAAACGCTTGCCCTATTCGGAAAGGGAAGGGACAAAAGCGTACATTAGCTTTACGACAACTCATGAACGGCAAATTGTTGCGAGATAAGATTTTCTTTTTGAACTGCCTTTTTCGTTTACCATAATTGCTCATTTAATTTTGGGCTGAGTAAGATTAGTGTTAACAACTCTTTTCACAAAAATATAATTGTATATCTTGTTACTTCTAAAGAATAATCTTTAAAAATAGCTACATGTCTCGCGGTTTCACCCATCGCGTGAGATATATAGCCTATCGCCATCCAAAAAGTATAAGTTAGGTGTAGCATAGAAAATGAGCGTCGGCCTTTGTTGTTGATTTTATTCACGTAAAGAATCATCAGGGCGCTAGTTCTATACCTACTGTCTCACTCTATTGTGTCGATATTTTTGATAAGACTATGCTGACTTATCATAACCTCTTTTTACTTGGAACTTAACATCTACCATGCACGAACAGTATACCAAAACAAGTATTAGGTATGATTAATTGATTTCAATGGACAGACTCATAAAACGTGGTCTTTAGCTGATGACCTCCTAAAAAAGCCTGGCAGTGATCAGCGAGGTATAAGAAAGGGCAGGCAGTCTTTAAGGAGTTGGTAACTAAAAAAAAAATACTCTATTAGTAAGCAAGTTTTATGTGACTATGAGAAACTCACCTCGAATCGCTAATATAATCGATGATTAAGAAAGGTTCTCAAGTGGCGGCTACTAGTTGGAAGACGAGGCTAAGTCACCAGATATGGTTGCCACTTTCAAAATCAGTAAAGAAATATGTATTTATCGACCTTCATTTACAAAATTTACGAGTATATGTTAATAGTGATTGTAGACGACACGCGATCACTCACACATATATACCTACTCTTAATTTTATATATACTGAATGTATGTACCTATATCTATCATGTAAAATAGTATGTAATCTTTTTGGTTATTAAAAAGACTTGAAGGTAGCTCAAGTGCGTGGCAAGATACAAGGCACAGCAGACATTAGATGCGATCCACGCGTCAGTCGTCTTTCGATAGCCTCACCGGAGCTACTCGTGCGTTCGCCTTTGACCTACAGTCAATTCATTTAACAGATTTTCGGTGTTTTACTCAAATTTATCCTTCGCCAGTGCCTTTTATTCATCTTTATTCATACAGTCCTCAAAAAAGTGGTCCTACGACCCAAATGTACAGTGATAAGTCGCGAAAATCTGTAACTTAGGAATGTTTTCGACGCCTCCGCGTAGTGTTGCCGCGTCACGTTCACGCGACGCAATGGAACTTGCCATACAAAAAGGAACCAACCGGGTTCTTGGATCAGGGAGTGTCAAGACGGAAGTCGCCATGGAGTCGCTCATGGTCCTGCCGTCGACCTCGGCGGCGGAGCCCGCAACGCTTGTCTCACCCCCGGCTTCGTCTACGGCACCGGCGCCCCTCGGAATTTTCGCCCCGCGGGTGCCTTCAGTTTCCAGTGGCCGTTCCAGTGAGGCCAAATTTACCGCTCAAAAGAAACGACTCGAATTAAAAGCTGCTCAAGCTAAGATTCAGCTACAAAATGAGCTAATTGAGAAGCAGTTAGCCGCCGACATCGCCGAGCTCGAGGAGCAGCGATCTAACAGAAGCCGCCGTAGTACCGCGTCCAATTTCAGTGACCTAGAACACAAAGTGGATGATTGGATGCAGCGCAGCCAGCAGCATGTCACGCAGGGCCCGCTCGCTAGCGGGTCACAGCACAAGGCAGCGGCGGTCACCGCCCCCCCCGCGCCTACCGACATTCAGCTCCTTGCCTGTGCACTTAAGGATGCAATCACCACAACCACTTCTGATTTCTACAATAAGCAGTTGCTATCTCGTATCGGCACTGATAAAGAGTTGCCGCCCTTTTACGGCGATCCGATGGAGTGGTTAACTTTCAAAAAAGCTTACACAGAATCCACAAAATTGTGCAGTTTCAGTGACGATGAGAACATCGGCCGCTTACGTAACTGCTTACGCGGTGAAGCAAAGGAAACCGTCTCTTCACTGCTCATAGGAAACACTCCAGCTACCCAGATAATGGACTCCCTAGAACTCCGGTACGGTAGGCCAGAAACTATAATTACTAAGATAACTAGCCAGCTACAGAAGCTGCCACCGATGCCACCAGCTTACCATAATGAGCTCGTAAACTTTTCTATTAAAATAAAAAATTACGTGGCAGCTGCTCAAGCTATTCAGCAGTATGACTACCTACGCAGCCCGGAACTGATAACAGCAGTGGTTGCCAAATGCCCGACGAGCCTTTTAACCAAGTGGGCTGACTACGCCTTTAATTATCAAAGTACAAATAAACCGAAGCTCGAATTGTTTTCTAACTTCTTATACGAGGAGGCTACTAAAGCATCAATGGCGGGAATTAGCCACATTTCTAACTATAGAAAACAAGACGATCGCAAAACACAAGATACAAGAGAAATTGTACTCGTGGAGTCGACAGAATCGGACAAAAAAAATAAATGTATGTTTTGTCGCGGGTCTAACTATCACACGCTACCCAGTTGCACGAAGTTTAAGAGGGCGCTTAGAAAGGATCGCTGGCGCTTCGTAAGAAGCCATCACTTATGTCATAAATGTCTGATAGCTAAACATACGCGGGAAGAATGCCCTGCTGCTAACTGCGAGGTGGAACAGTGTGGCCTTCCTCACCATGAGCTGCTGCACTGGCCGGGCACGTCAACGTCGTCGGCGCAGGCAGAGGCTGCGAACGTACATAGTGTTAGCAAAAACATAAACGAAAGTGCTAGTGTAGATTTAAGCGAAAATAATAGTGAAACGGTCACGAATACAATATCAGTGTGCGATTCTATAATTATGCTTAAAATAGTACCAGTTGTATTGCGCGGCCCTAAAGGCTCGGTCACAACGTACGCGCTCCTGGACGACGGAGCCACTATATCGTTAATTTCTAGCGATATCGCTAACTCGATCGGACTAGACGGACAAAAGAAGCAACTTCGTATGCGTGGAGCATGGAATAGCAATGAAATAGTTTGTACATCAGAGACTGTAAGTTGTAAAATAAGTGGCTTTAAAACTAATAATTTCTTAGAATTTCATGCACAAAAAATCAACGAATTAAGTCTACCTAATCAGAAAATGTTAAAAGTTAATTTATCAAAATATAAACATTTAAGTAAAAATATCACAGATTCTATCACAGATTTAAATAATTGTAAACCTAAAATTCTAATCGGTCAAGATAATTATGACTTGATTAAACCCTTACAATTAATAAGTGGTAAAAAAAATGAACCTTACGCAACTTTAACTCCTGTAGGATGGTGTGTGCACGGCCTTATGTCTACCTTATCAACTAATTATTTGTTATCTCGTTTGCATAGTCAACATTTTATTTGTACCGATAGCTCGCACGCACAAAATAACGAGGATACTTTACTTGTTAACTCTGTTACCATGTGTGAGTCATCGCCATTGTCACTACAATGCCAAGGTAATGTTGACTGCCCAACCAGCTTGAGCGAAATTGTTCGTAAATATTTTTGCGTCGATGCATTAGGTGTGAGTAACATGCCGCCGCGACAGAATCGGGATGATGTCCTGGCAATTGAGATTCTAGATAACACTGCACGATTAATTAACGGCTCCTGGGAGGTCGGGCTCCCATGGAAGAGCAGTGCCCAGATGCCGGACTCTTACCCTACTGCCTTACTGCGCTTAAGGTCAATTATTCGTAAAATGGCTAAAAAAGAAGGCTTCGCTGAGAGATATAGTGAGAGGATTAGTCACCTTCTCTCTAACAATTATGCTCGCGAGCTTAATTTAAATGAATCTGGGCCCCGTATATGGTATTTACCTCATTTTGGTGTCGATAACGTACATAAAAAAAAGTTACGCTTAGTTTTCGATGCCGCCGCCTGTACAAATAGTCTTTGTCTCAATAGCTATTTATATCAAGGGCCTGACTTACTAGAATCCCTTTTAGGTATCATGCTTAGATATCGCGAAAATAAAATAGGTATAACATCCGATATACGTGATATGTTTCTCCGTGTAAAAATTAGATCTGAAGATCAGCACGCGTTGCGTTTTTTGTGGCAATCCGATGGTAAAATCAAGCATTACGCAATGACCTCTCTAATATTTGGTGCTAATTGTTCACCCTTTGTTGCCCAATATATTAAAAACAAAAACGCCGAACGCTTTAGAGAACCATGCCTGATTCAGTCCAAGCTATAATGAAAAATCACTATTGTGACGATTATGTTGACTCTTTCACTACAAGGCAAGATGCCATTAAAGCCATTAAAGAGATAACATACATACACAAGCAAGGTGGATTCGACATTGTTAGCTGGACGTCGAACGATCCCGCTGTGTGCGAGTCCGCGCCAACAGAAACCTTAAGTCGCGCTAGTATAGGGTTGAATTTTCAAGGAGATAGTTTATTTGAACGCACTTTAGGTTTGTTATGGTATCCGAGTACGGATTGCTTAAGTTTTAACTTGTCGTTTAATAATGTGAATGAAAACGTTCTAGGCGGTAAACAAAAACCAACAAAACGGGAGTTATTAAAAATTGTTATGTCGATTTTCGATGTTTATGGGTTTTTGTCTACCTACACTATTAATGTTAAAATTGTTATTCAGTCAACCTGGAAGTTAGGTATAGGTTGGGATCAACAGATTAGCGACGAAATGTTTTCTATATTTAAAAGTTGGTTGAGTAAGTTAAATTGTATTAATAACTTACGCATTCCGAGGTGGTATTTTAGAGAAGCAGATAACGGATGTTCATGCTTAGATAATAATATTGAACTTCATTTGTTTTGTGACGGCTCGCCTTCTGCCTACGCCGCCGTAGCTTATTTTCGAACGTATTGCAGTATCCATAAGGATAATGTTTGCATGTCGCTTGTAATGAGTAAAAGTCGTTTAGCGCCCATAAAGCCTATGTCAGTGCCACGATTAGAGTTACAGGCCGCTTTGCTTGGTTGTAGGCTTGCTGACTCGCTGAAAAAAGAACTTAGGGTTCCTGTAAGTCGCACTGTGTACTGGTCGGACTCCACTACTGTACTTTTGTGGATACGTAACGACCAACGCAACTACAAAACCTTTGTAGCTAACCGACTCGGTGAAATCGACTCATTATGCACACCGAGCGAGTGGCGCTACGTGCCATCTGAAATAAATATTGCTGATATTGCCACTAAAAGTAATAACTATCAATTGACTGATGACTGCGAGTGGTTTTTGGGGCCGAAGTTTCTTCGTCAACCTGAGAGCTGCTGGCCTTCGGAACCTGAAACCACAAACAATAAAGATAATATTAATGAATTAGAAACGAAAAATGTACTTACCTCATACAATATAAGTAACAAAAATATATCAAACTTACCTATTCCTGATCCAAGTCGCTTCTCGTCTTGGCTAAGGCTGCTCCGGTCCACCGCTACTGTCTTATTGTTTGTAGAAAAATGTAGGAAGCGTAATGTACGTACCATCGATATCTCATTATTGCGTAAAGCGGAAGTATTACTGTTGCGACACTCTCAAGAGCTGTGTTTTAGTTCAGAGATTAAGTTGCTGAAACAAAATAAAGCAGTGTCCCGCGACAGTCGGCTGCGCACTTTGACACCGGTGTTAGAAGACGGACTTCTGAAGGTTCAAGGTCGTATCGACGCAACTAAAGACATTGACTTGCCCGTAAAGAGACCAATCATTTTGGACGGTTGTGATCCTATAGCTAGGCTCATTGTCAAGCATTATCACGAACGTGCAGCGCATGGCTGTAATGAAATGGTAGTCAATGAGATACGACAAAGATATTGGCTTATCAAACTGCGTCCTACTGTCCGCACTGTAGCGACTAGATGTCTCTACTGTAGATTGCGTAAAGTAAATCCACAGCCGCCAAGGCTTGGGGACCTTCCAGAAGCACGGCTATCACATCACCAAAGACCCTTCTCTTTCTGTGGAGTCGATTTGTTTGGACCGATGACCGTGAAAATAGGACGTCGTAAAGAAAAAAGATACGGTGTTCTTTTTACGTGTCTTACGGTCCGCGCCATACATATCGAGTTGGTGGCTTCACTGTCGACAGACTCACTTATTATGGCACTCCGTCGAATGGCCTCCAGAAGAGGGTGGCCCACTAAGATTTTCTCGGATAACGGAACTAACCTAAGAGGGGCCGAGACAGAACTCAAAAGGTCTTTCGACGAGCTCGACCAGGACCACCTCAACGAGTTTACCACAAATTATGGAGTGCAATGGCACTTCATAAGTCCAGTAAGCCCTCATATGGGAGGGGCCTGGGAGCGTCTCATACGTAGCGTTAAAACGGCACTCAAAGTAGTCTTAAAAGAAAGAGAGCCAGCGGAAGAGACACTGACTACGTTGCTTGCAGAAATCGAAGCTATGGTCAACAGCAGACCCTTAACTCATGTCTCTGTTGATCCTGACTCCGACGAAGCACTAACTCCTAACCATTTTCTGCTTGGTTCTTCATCTTGTCTTCCGGTCCCGGGTGAGTTCAATGACGGAGACCTCTACGTAAGGAAGCAGTGGCGCATAGCACAACGCTTAGCCGACCTTTTTTGGAGTAGGTGGGTCAAGGAAGTTCTTCCCTCACTTTTGCCTCGACAAAAGTGGACGGAGGAAACAACTCCACTACAAGATGGCGACTTAGTTTTCATTGCTGACCCCAACTCTCCCAGAAATTTGTGGCCTATGGGAAGGGTAATTCAAACTTACCCTGGCAGTGATGGCCGAGTGAGAGTTGTGGATGTTCAGACACGCACTAACATTCTGCAAAGACCAGCCACACGTGTCGCACGGTTACCACAGGCAGATGAGTGTCGCCAGGCCGACACTGGGGGGAGACTGTAGACGACACGCGATCACTCACACATATATACCTACTCTTAATTTTATATATACTGAATGTATGTACCTATATCTATCATGTAAAATAGTATGTAATCTTTTTGGTTATTAAAAAGACTTGAAGGTAGCTCAAGTGCGTGGCAAGATACAAGGCACAGCAGACATTAGATGCGATCCACGCGTCAGTCGTCTTTCGATAGCCTCACCGGAGCTACTCGTGCGTTCGCCTTTGACCTACAGTCAATTCATTTAACAGATTTTCGGTGTTTTACTCAAATTTATCCTTCGCCAGTGCCTTTTATTCATCTTTATTCATACAGTCCTCAACAGTGATATTAAACGACGCAGGATTATTAATTATTTTTCTCAAATATGCTACGATATGCGACCATATCTTGCAGAAGCTTCCTTATGATAAATCGTACTTGCAGTACAGTATCAGAGAGCGTCATGCAATGTTTCATAATTGACCGCCCGAGCGCTCGAGCGTTCAAATATCAAATTTGAAAAAGGAATGAACATTTTTAAACCCGAACATTGGTAACTTAAGTGATATATCATCATGTTTTTTTTTTCAAAATCCGGATTGGCATTAAGAATGACAATTTAGTAATAACAAAAAGAATGCGCCATAAAATTAATTTAAAAAGTAAAAAAATAAATCGACACTAGGTTCCATGCAGGTTCCTTTAGAAATAGTTTAAGAAAACATCATTTCAGTGACTCAGCTGGTAGGTACGCCATAGATACATAAAACAAATACCTATTAAGTTATACGCTATTGTCTTTCATGTGTCGCGCTATATAAGTCTGCAACAAATTAATAAATTTGCATTATCATAAAGACTACAGTCGCGGATTATACACGTTAAGCAATACACGTTTACGAGTATTGATAGTGATTTTACAAAATGAGGTGTCTACTAATTTTGGTGTCTGTCTTGACATTCACAGCTGTTCTGTGTTTCTGCTCAGAGATTCCTAACAAGTAATTTTTTTTAATTTCCTTAAGTGCAACCTTGCGATCCACTAGCGTAACTCTTCGTCGAAAACGAACCTATTTTAAAGAATTTAAGAGTTATAGATATTATGTATTCTAGAAACAATAAAAAACGTTCTAAAAATAGCTTATGACTAGTTTTAAATTTCTGTTATGTAATCTTGTTTTCGAAATATGTTATCTAAGAAGAGTTAATCAGAAATATCCAATGACGGCGCTAGTTAGTGGACGGCAGGAAAAATAAGTATACGACCTAGCGATGTTGAGTGGTTACCGTAACCCAGGAGTGCTCAAACTTGAATTGCTGGCGATCAACCTCAATATTGTTTACCTACGATCGATTGACTTTGAGAGCCGCAAGTATGTGTGATGCAGGATTGTCGTCTAGGTAGGGTGCATACGTATAGATATTAGTTTTACCGAACAATATGCATTTTTTAGTCAAGGTAGGTCTGCCCTTAAATATCAATAAAAAACCTCTTACTTATTCAAAATTAGGAGTTTATTGGGTGTTACAAAACAAAAGAGTTTTAATATTAAACTTTAAAGAGTGACTTTGGATATTGAAGCGTGGCACTGCATGCCCTCAGCATACTTTTCATAAGATGGTACGTAATTACCGGGTGCTAATCAAGTATGATGAGAAATAATCGTTAGTTAATCGATTGCGATATTTTGACTTAATTATCTTCATTTCAGAAAATGCAGACTCGCACAAGTAAATTGACCCAAACATTGCCGACAGTTGAAGGGCGATTTGCCTTAGATTCGGATATTTATCTTCAGATATGAAAGACCAGAATTTTTTATCAGATGGTGTTGAACTGAGATGTATATCTGTTGAAATCTGAATAGAATAGAATATCTTTATTTTGGTTAAATTATGGTACAATACAGATACAGATGTTAAGTACATTTTAAGTCCTACATAATTTATCAATCAGTGATATGCAAAATCGTAGACAAAAGGACATTACAAAATACCTAAAATTTAAATTAAATCGGGGCTAAACTTAAAAGATATAATTTTGTTTGTCATTTGTATTGCAGATTATCAATCAATATTTATTTGACTCGTTATGTATGTAAAAGTGGGATAGTTGCCCCACATATTGAAATAGGCTCATTACTTTGAAACTATCAAAGTATTTAAATAAGCTTTTAAGTATTTCTAATGAAAACTATGTCTTTTACCTACCTGGTAGGATGAGTGCAACTATTATATATGTATAAGCAAAAAAAATATTTTTTGCAGTACTAGTTTGAGGATAGATGTCTACTTTATGGGAAATATGCATCAATGATTTTATAACTATGAGGATAGTTGCCTTTAAACGAGCAATTCTTGAATATATATATATATATAAATTTATATAATTTGAATCTCGGAAACGACTCCAACGATTTTCATGAAATTTAGAATGCGGGGGTTTCGGGGGCGATAAATCGATCTAGCTAGGTTTCAGTTTTGGAAAACGTCGTTTTATTCGTGTTTTTTAGGCAATGATAAACTGAAAAATATGACTTCCTGACATTAATTGGCGAGTAGTAATACTATAATTTTTACAGACACAGCAACACTAAAGCTACTTGATAATAGATGGCGTTGTTAAAAAAAATTTGCCAAGCTCGGTCTTTCAGGTAATTATGTTGATTTTGGTTAGTCAAAAAAAATCTAGGCTGTTTAAATCAATAATGTTGCCCAAGAAATTTGTGAGCTAGATAGTTAAAAAATATCATGTCTTCGAAATGTCAAGCTTGCATTTGAAGCCTTTTTAGGGTTCCGTTGCCAAATATCCCCTTATACCTTTATAGTATTGTCAGGTCCGTTTGTCACATCCTTATAAATTTGCCATCTTTCCATCAGTTTACAGTATATGACGGTTAACATAAGATAGGTAACTTTCTGTAAAAACTAATTATAATTTATAGAAACATAGCGGAATCATATGAATGGACGCACGGACGGACATGCCAAACCTATTTATTATTCCTACCTCTACATTATAGAAAATAATGTAATTTAATCTTTAATCTTTAGGAGTAGGTCTTGCTGGGGAACATCCTGTGGTGAACTGTCCTCAGAAAGCGAAACCGTCTTGTGACAACCCTACGGTACACGATCTTTCTGACGATGTTCCAGCTGCCTGTGACCTCGTTGACTGTTTCTGCGATGAGCTGACTGTGCGAGACCTTACTACGAAAAATGTGTCAATCAGAGTGAATGTGCTTCTAATAAAAAGAAGAATTGTATATAAATAATAAATAAAGTATTTTATATAAATACATATTTAATATTATTTTCATCACACTTTAACGTCGTTCTCCGTGTTTGTATAGTAAGCTCGATACAAATACGATACGATTGACAAAATTATTCGTGCTTGAGATAGAGCATGTTTATTGTTGTGTGCTCTTTAAAAAAGACTGGTTGACATTTTATCTACGAAATCGCTGATCAGCCCAATTTTGGTAACTCTTTCAATGGTGGAGTTACGGACGTAATGATTTGCTTCCGTTAGGAGCACGTATCCTGTAGCTTATGTTTGTTAATAGATGATAGCAGATTGTACCAGGCAGGTTCGGCGTATTTCAATTAGATCCCGGATCTTGGATCTGAGCGGTAAGTCCGACGATAGGACCGGTCTTAAAACCGCCCTTGCACCGAAATCGCGTATAGACAGATGTGCCAACAGGTGGTCTATTACACAGCCGAAATATTTGACTGTCACTCAATTTTGTGACCACAGAATGTAAGCTTGTATGTATATATGTATAACGTCACGGTTTTTATTCCCCACAGGGATTAACAAATGACACACATCCACATCCAGTGTATCTCCAGTTATCTCTAAGTTGGGTTCAATATGTGTCCCATAAGTCGTAAATATCAGCTTTATAGTGAAAAACGGCAAAATAAAACCGGAGACAGAATGTTATACACTTTCCATTATATATTTTCCAAATTAAGAAAATCTATAAGAAGTAATTTAGGATTGGATACGTTAGCTCTGCTGGTTGGTAAACGTGTCTGCTGCCCAGCCTACATTTACTGCTATAGAGGATAGCAGCAGACTTTGTTATTTACTTAAGCAATATCAACAATGATGTCTTTAAATTTAATTTTGTATGGAATGTACCGTTTACATTAAATGTAATGTTTAAATTTCTTTAAATTTCTGGTACAACTTGGAGTCAATGAACTAGATAATAACTTATTCTGATTATTACCAACTAACATTACAAGCGAATGCAATACACGCTTTAAAAATTTGCTTAAGTGTTGAAATGGTCACATTTATATTTTTTTTTCACCAGATTTTTTTGCACTGAAAACGATAAATGAAAATCACTCAGTAAGGTCATGTACTAGACAAAAGCCCTTTTTTTATCAATTCTTTGGATGCTATCTATAGTTTAGCCACAAAATCTGCACAAAACGTTTTCACGCGATCTAGCATTTATTGTAGTCTTAAGGGTGTATAGAGTATGTATGGTACGTAATCAGTAGGGGAGTGGGTGTCGTCCACCGTACAGTGCATCAAATTGGTGGAGTCTTTAATCATGGTTGGGAACTCACTCGCCTCGCGTTTAAACAGTATTTTGCGTTATAATTTTGTGACCGAGGCTTGTATTGAAGTTAACTTACGTACGGCTCGCCGCTGCGCCGCGCTCTACGTACTTTTGTATAAGACTGTTTCCTAAACCGTTGTTGTACGTCCCAGCTACAGGGGAACAGGGCTCTCCAATGAGAAGGAGACGTTGCACTGTCCCAGATTTCCTGCATTCATAAGGTCTCTGAGGTCTTCTGTTTTATGACAATAAGCAGTAGAAATAAACCCTGAATAATAAAATACTAATAATTTATTTGTTATCTTCAAAAGGTTCTTCACCTTTCGCCATTAAATAAGTGACATCACTCATTACATACCTAAATTTTCCTGTTAAGTGTGTGGAATTTATTTCTTGTTCTTTGATACCATGGTTGATATTAAGCCGGTTTGAAAAATGTTTTAAACTACCTAATGGATGTTTTTTTTTTATTTTTACTCAGTTACCTAAAAGTTGTTAAGTTCAGTTATTAGATAACTGACAATTTGTATTTCAGAATGTCCTTTTGTGTGGTTTCAGGGTTTTGATGTCTGTAGCCAAATAGAAAATAGTACATTACTGACGTGGCAAACAAACTTGCGGTCCACCAGATGGTAGGCGATCACCAAAGCCTATGGACGCTTGCAACAAAATTCGCGCGTTGCCGAACCTCAAAAATCTAATAACTTATTCCTTGAAAGACCCCATACTGTAGTCCTTAGAGAAAAAATGACTGGGCAGGGAGCTCATTCCATAACCTAAGCGTTCGCAAAAGAAAGTATCTCTGAAACGGCACTGTACGAGACCATTTAGGTTCTAGGCTATGAGGGTGAATTCCCTGTCTATGGCGAGCGGTGCGATAGTAGAAAGTAGCCATGGGCATCATTTCCAACAATTCCTCAGGACACATAAATATAAATAAATAAATATATTTGGACATTACACACAGCGCCGTCTGGCCCCAAAGAAAGCAAAGCTTGTGTTTTAGATACCAGACAACGGATACTAATACATATATTATTATTTTTTTTTTGTAAATAAATACACCCAGACTCAAGACAAACACAAATTATTATTAGATAAATGTTTATCCTGTGCGGGAATCGAACCCACACCCCTCTTCACCTCATTCGGCCACCCTACCAACTAGGCTGCGAGGGAGTCTAACTTGCTGCTGAATCTAACATGCCATTATACAAGCGGTAAAAAAATACCGGGAGGCAAAGTCTCTTCTCAGGCTTAAGAGGATACACTTCGCGGCGCCTCGCAGCGTGCTACATACAAGCGAATTTCTTACTTATTTTTGACACTTGCTGATCAAACACCACGAAATTTTGAAGACATGTTCTAGTAATAAATATCTAGGTCTGCAGTGTGCCAATTTTCTATCAAATTTTATAGTTCAAAAGTTATACAGGATTATAGTGTCAAATTCAAATAGTTATAAAAAAGATTTCTAGTTAATAGAACGTTTCACAAGATTTTGTTAAAACCTATACTAGGTATTCGGCTTGAGATTATGACCAAGAAATTTCACAGTGATTGATCAGTAAATGTCACAAACAAATGAGAAATTCGTTTGTATGAAGCCCGCTGCAAGGAGCCGCGAAGTGTATCCTCTTAAGGGTTTGTGATACGTCTGGTGAACTTGGAATCGTCGACGATTCTCACAACCCGTTGTTGAACCGAGTCAAAATGCACCCGCCCAGAGTTGGCAACAGTTGTTAATATTTGGACTGCATCTTTACTATGAAAATGTTTATTTTTATTGATGATTAAACCATAGATATGGCATTTATGACATATTTTCTTCGAAGACTAACCTTCAGGGAGCTTAGTCATAAGCGAAGACAGATTATTTAAATATTTATGATGTATTTCTTAAATCTATAAAGGATTGTGTATTTGTAAGATTAATGCACTAGGACTTTATAAGTTCCTATGAGTATTTTAAAAAATTTATATAAGGCATATTGATAGAACAGAGAAATAATTTTTCTTTTGCGTTGGTTTGGATCGTGCCCGTTGACATTGGATAGCTCTTTAAAAATGTATTAGTTTTGACTTTTTAGCTGCGAGTTAAAAAAAAATATACTTTTTCATTTGAACAAAATTTGTTTATAAGTTTTTTAGATATCCATATTTTTCAGAATTAAATAGGCATAAGATACAATCTACCCAGTTGAATAGTTGATATTTACCAGAGAAATACGCAATATCGAAATTATATAAAAAACACAAAGAAAATCTACCTAAAACACAAAAAAAAAATCAGAAAGTTTACCTAAAACACAATTATTAGGGTTCAACAGAAACCCTTATAGGTTCGCCATGTCCGCCCGACTATGTGTATATACGTGGCTTAGCTCAGAGACTATATAATTAATAGGAAGCTGATAATTTACCATGGGCATACATTAATCAGCCCGACAATGTGGTAAAATAATATCTCAAAATCATTTTTCTTAGGGTAGACTTTCCCTACCTGAGTGTGTTCTACCGCTTGTATATTGGGATGTGTTCTAAGGAATTGTTCGAAATGACGCCCACGGTTACTTTCTACCATCGCACCGCTCGCCAGCGGCAGGGAATTCATCCTCTCACCTTAGAACCTATATGGAAACGTACAGTGCGGTTTTAAAGAAACTTCCTCCCGCGAACTCTAAGGTTGTGGAATAAGCTCCCCGCCAAGGTTTTCTCTAAGGAATTCAGTATGGGGTTCTTCTAGAATGTAGTTATTAGATATTTGAAGGGCCGGCAATGCGCGAGTGATGTCCCAAGTTTTACAAGCGTCCATTGGCTTACCATCAGGTGGAGCGCAAGCTTATTTGCTAGCATAGTGGTATAAAAATATATATGGGTGGTATGTTTTATTTCTTGTCTATCTCGTAGCGTATCGTTAGATAGGTCGTTCAAAAATATTGCGGTTATGAATAATCCATTTTTCAATTCAGGGATTCGTAGTTTTTATTAGAGTCAAGTGTCCCTCCTGCCAGTTAAATGTTTATAATAGTAAATACAACTAAATTAAAAGGAAAACTAGCACAATTAGGTAGACTTTACAAGTTAGCAAGAAATAGTCGACCAAATTATTAACTGTACTTAGAGGAGTAAAAATTACGTACAAATTCCATTAAAAATTAAAAACTAAGATCAAGTTGTTACTCGTTTTTTTTCTGAACTGACTATGCAGTTGGCTGTTGCAGCCATTACTGCTTCACCGGGCTTTTTTGGGCGAGTCTCTGAAGTAGAATCATATGACATACATACATATATACATGCATAACATCACGCCTGTTTCCCAATCATATGACATCCCTAATATTATAACTTCCTTAATTAATAACTATATTGACGTTCAAATAACGCAAAGGGCGGCGATTAGCGGTACGGGGTGTTATAACCAAATTGGTTTACAAGTTTTGAAACTTCTGCAATAATTTTAAAAAGTTAAACGAATAAAAAATGTAAAGAAACATCGGAAACAAAGTGTTTTTTCTTAGTTCTCAAAAGAAAAATAATTTATAACATTTTCCCTTTAAACTGACCCTTTACTGAAGAAAAAAGGAAGGGACTAAGCGTTACATTAGCTTTACGACAACTCATGAACGTCAAATTGTTGCGAGATAAGATTTTCTTTTTGCACCCCTTTTTCGTTTACCATAATTGCTCATTTAATTTTGGGCTTAGTGAGATTAGTGTTAACAACTCTTTTTGGAAAAAACCTTTTTCTTATTTTGTATATTGTTTTGTTTGTTTAATATCATCCTTTTTCATTTCCGAAAGGAATTTTCTTGAAAATAAAAATATCTGTAAAGTGTTTTGCAAAAATTAAAGCTAGCAGTCTCGTCCCTACTTTGCTTTAAAATCTGCTATTTACTTATAACCATTGCGCTGGCAGGGGGAGGAGGGGAACTTGACTCTTACGAAAATTATCACTGAAGCTTAATATTTCGCAAACGGATACAAAAGTTGATTAATGGTTTATCCACACACGCAATATTTTTGATTGACCTCTCCAACGACCTCCCACACCATTGGATAGACAAGAAAAAAAGGCATCCCTTTTTGACCTGCAGGGAATGTACCCTAAAAACAATTTATTTTCCGACTTTGTTGGCGTAATTAATATGTATACCCATATCAAATTACTTAGTACTAAGGGTCTCTGAGTTAAGCCGTGAATAGGCAGACAGACAAACATCCTTGTTGACTACGGAACCCTAAAAATAACTTGGTGAATGTAAGGAAGCCTTATTCGATTTTCAAATTTCCTTACAACCCATGTTATATATAAAATAAGATTTAAAACCAGCATTTCGCATTAAATATAGGGCTAAAAAAATTCTGCGACCAAACGCCGAAGTTCCGAGGGTCAGAAAAGTTTATTGCACTGTACTTTTAGAGCATTAGAGTTTAAAAAAACATACATACTTAATGCATACTACTTTTACGTTTGTCACAATATAATTAATTCAAGATCAATGATCTCATATTAACTTAAAGGTCACAACAGCGATGCTATTGATTCCTCGCTGGTTTTAGTAATTCCCCTTATGCTAATGCGTAGTGCGTAGCTTGCACTTCGCTATATTAAACTCGAACAACCTGACAATATGAACATTATTGTACAGAAAAGTGTCAGTGACTACATCATGAAGTGCCTATTGACTTTGATATCCGTTCTGGCGTTCACAATTGTTGCTACTGCGCAGGGTTTCTTCCCAACTAGTAAGTTTTTTTTACTACTAAACTGGCAAAGAAGTATACGGACCGAAAAATGTACGCCTATAACACCAGAGGGGTAACTCACGTGTCACCGATCCTTCAAAAGGGCTGTGGTGACTGCTTAACATGTTAGCTTATTTTCCATTTGGGTTGTATAAAAAAAATCTTCATATATTTTAGTCTATGTGGGCTTCTAAACAGTGTGTTAAATTTCATAAAGTTTGTCGATCCAAGTATTTTAGCAGCTGCCGTAGTCAATCAATTGCAACACCATGGGCATTACTCGCACGATGCCGACCATGTGAAAAATCAAATTAATTCTTGAAGAACCCCATACTGTAGGCCCTAGAGAAAACTTAGCAGGTAGCTTAGTTTGCAATCTTTCAGCATTCGCTAGAGGAAGGACGTCTGAAACCGCTTCAAGCGTGACCATTTACGTTCAGGTTCGAGGATGAATACCCTGCCGATGGCAAACGGTGCGATGGTAGGAAGTAGTCGTAGGGATAATTTTCTCAGAACATAGCCCATTATATAAGCGTTAGAACAAACTCTCTTCTCTCCTCAGACTTAAGGATTTGATACGGCTTGTGTGTTTGGAATCGTCAACACTTCTCTCAGCTCGTAGTTAAAAAGAGTCAAAAGGAACAAACTGGTATCTGGGTGCACCCATCCATCCAAAGATGAACAGAACTCCATGTAGGGGCAAACTGTACCTCAAATGGATAAAACGGGACCCTTATAGGATCACGTCGTTGTCCGCCCCCCAGTCCGTTTGTTTATCAATACCCTTTTTATCAGAAAGGCGTGAAGATATCGAATTACTGCTACTGCTCTCTGGAACAAGTAAGCTTCTAAATCTACGTAATAACAGATATGGTTATTTATGCGGCAAATTTATTATATTGCTTAATATCAAATCCTATTGGGTACTTCCCATTGACCTAGAACCATAATAAGTTACTTTAGGATTGGGACTCATATGTTTCTTAATGTCTCACAGCATAAGTTATAGGAATTTTGGATAATTTTTTTGTACTTACAAAATAACATTTACTTGGAGAATAATAATAATACTATTTGGAGAATTGACGTTGACGTTTTTTTTTATGAACTGACTATGCAGTTGGCTGATCCACCGGACTTTTGGGGCGAGACTCTGAAGTAGTCTCAGCCCATATAGCGCCGAACGCTCAAGGGGAGCCTTGGCTTGGGTTGTCGCTCATGGGGTCGTCCCTTCGACCAGTGTGAGTCTTGAACCCGAAGGTGAGTCAGCGCCAGAAGGGGAGTTCCCCGTTACGCGGTTGCGATTGTGAGTGAGTGGGGGTGAGAAGCGCTCCGGCACTCTTTGATATCTCGTATCGTGTATGAGGTGGTTCCGTGCGTTCGTTGAAAACCCGGGGAAGTCGGCGTCGTGTGAGGAGGGAGGGCCCTATTAGGGGAGGTCGTTGAAGAGTATAGGAGATCATTTTTAACTACAATGGTAAGTTTGTCCTTCAATATTTTCTGAGCTTCTGACCTTGGGAGTTTGGTCGCTAGTGATACACGCGGCCAAAGGCTACGATGACCGCTTACCATCAGGCGGACAGTAAGATTGTTTGCCACCTCACTGGTATAAAAAAAAAACTCGGCTGTCAGATTCGCACTGCAACAAACAAACTTACTCTTGTTTTATGTATTGCTTCAAGTTTACTTTAATCCGTCCTTGATATACTTATGTACACATTAACAAACAGTTGTGTCGCAATTTTATGATATGTTTTCCTTATTTGTTACTAATTGTGTTGTAACTACAATTCTTACAGTTAAAAAAAAACCAATACACAGTCATACTATTTATCATCTTTCCATTATGAAACTAGATCTTCTGTATCCTACTAATATTATAAATGCAGTTTGTAAGTATGTATGTAATATCTTCATGGCCTTAATCCCCGAATGAGAATCATCAGGATACACACCCAAATAAAATTTGACCAATCACTTTAGTTCTGCGTGACAGAGGGTGAGTCTATTGATAAAAAACTTCTTCTGATGCAGGTATCTGGTTTCTAGACTAAGGAGGTCATAGCTTGAATTAGATAGCCTACATTTTCAATCCATGAATTTCATACGTCATTTCAAATTTTTTTTTCAAATCTTATTTCTATGGATTTCAAACGAGAATTGTTAGTTGGCATTTTACGGAATCGAGCCGCTGGAATATAAAGGTTCTAGCAAGAATAACTATAACTAAATTTCTATAACTTCGTACTGCAAACCTCCATAATATAAATCACTTCAAAATCAATCACTAGCTCAATAAGTGAGGAGTACTACGGAGTCACTTGTTTTAAACAGGATTAGCTGGAGAAAAAAACACTTTTTATTCGGGTTAATATAGATATAGATGTCGCCGTAGAAATCCCAACCCTCATAACTTATTTTCCGTAAGCAAAGACAAAAGCTAGTAAGCCTATTATGAATACAAATTGACTCATCGACACTGTCTTGCAATTCAAAAATTTCTTTTAGTGGTAGTATAATATAATTTTATTTATTTTTTGATGCTTAGTTGTACAGTTTTGCACAAAAGGCGAGCTTAATGCCTCAGTCAACCTTTAGGTAATACAGAGAAGCAAAGTGGGTGCATCACAATGATTACGTAAAGAAAAGCATATAAACTAAAATTATACTTATACACATACATAAATATATTCATATATATATATATATATATATATATATATATATATATATATATATGAATATATATATAGACCTCGGCAAACGTATGTAGATCAAATTATGTATGTTCTCAGAAAAGGCCAGAGCATTAGTACTTGGAACCGTAGGAAATGTATGAGAGTATTGATGCGTATAGATGAGCCAAGAGAGGTATGCCAGGATTGTAGCAAGTGGCAGTCTTTGGTCTCTGCCTATCCCTCTGGGAAACAAGCGTGGTGTTATGTATGTACATATAAAAACATACATACAAACATACATATATTAACAAATAAGAATGAATACAATGTATTCAAGATCATGAAATTATTATATTTTGTAAGAAGTTCTTCGTTGAGGTCTAGGTAGCAGACATCAGCATAATTAAAAATGGCCAAAATAAGTGTTTGAATTAACATTATTTATGTTTTTTAAGGGAAGAATTTTTTTTAATCTATTTAATGATCTCAAATTGGCCACAATTTTACGACTGACATTAGCTATTTGAACAGTCTAGCTAAGAGTTTTGTCAATATGCACGCCTTAATTTTTAACAGACTCATCAAATGGTACGATCAAACCATTGTACGAAATAGGAATTAAACAGGAAGTATCAATTTTAGCCAACTGTCTAGAGCTACCTATTAAAATAGATTGGCATTTGGACTGGTTTACAGAAACGCCAAACTTAAATGACCAATTATATATTCTCTCCAGGTCACTGTTTAGCTCCATAATTGCAGAAGATAAGTTGCAGACATCACTTTAAACATAAAGCAGCAAGTCATCAGCATACAAATGATACGAACAAGTAATATTAGTAGTGATCAGATTTATGAAAATAGCAAAGGAGACAGAATACCCCCTTGTGGTACACCAGTTGTCGTGCTGCACTAGTCTGAGAAAGATTGTTTGTAGCGTGTCGACTGCTGACGACCTTGAAGATATGAAGAAAACCAACATATGGCAGAAGATGAAATTTTGTAACAAGAAGATAGTATAGAAAGCAGAATATCATGGTCAAGAGTGTTAAAGGCATTAGAAAAATCAACTAGTACCATAACCGTCACATTACTTTGATCCATTCCTATCCGCATATCTTCAGTCACTTTTAATAGTGCAGTGGTAGTACTATATCCCGGTCTAAATCCAGACTGAAAAGAATTGAGAAGGTTATTTATATAGATAAAATCTGAGAGTTGTTTGTGCACACAGGCTTTAAGAATCTTAGATAAAAAGGGAGGATTGATATAGGGCGATAATGATTAAGAGATGATGGGCTAGCTACTTTAAGAAGGTGAATAATAAATGGCTTGCGCCACAAAGTGGGAAACTGTCCTGAAAAAAGGGAGAAGTTAATTATATGAGTTAATGTTGGCAGTAGATGTTCGAGAATAGGAGTTACCATTAGACAGATAGACATTGCCGAACGGATAATATCAGTAATCCATGGGGCTGGGGGTCGTTTTATTTTAACAATATTCAAGGGCGCATGAGCATCATACAGTTTAATAATTTCATTATTGAAAAGAGAGATTTTGGAGTCCAATGTTGGTGCACCTATTACGCCACTCCAATTAATGTTTGCCGCACCCCTATTTAAGCTATCTAAATTCATCTTGGCAAAGTTTCTGATGTTGATAAAGGTTGGCCGATATTTTGGAGGTTTAATTTTATAAGAAACACATAAATTAAATCATGACGAGAAAATACTGGTGCAAGATGCTGACCGTGAAAGGATACTGGTTCTGTAGCTGACGTCAATATTAAGTCTAGCCATGTGTCATCAGTTTCAAAATTTCGATGAGTGGCTGCCAGAGGGAGAACAGTAAGATTGCATGAGTTAATAATTGACATAAGTTTATTCGACCTTGACGAAATTTTCAAAATCTCAGTATTAAAATCACCCATAATTATATGGTATGGTCATATTCTGATCCCAGGGACTGAAAAACAGTTTCAATATTTGAAAAATAATCAATTGAACGAGGGCAATACACTACTCCAAGAACTATCTTACAGGATTGAAGTCTCATTTCAAGAAATAAATATTCAGCTGCTGATGAATATGCGGAGGATAAGATGAATAAGAAAGGTAGTTTGTATCGAAGTCCTCAAATTACTACAATTGAACATTTCGCAACCGGCAAGATCCTTACATCTTAGATTCAAAACAAAACCTCCTGACGAGGTTTGCCCTAGAGACTATGTATATACGGAGTTCTTTAAAAGGGCTCACCCCTGATGTTACAACTATAGAAGGTTGCAGTGATCACTTAAGATCAGGTAGCCATATGCCTGTTCCCATATTAGTAAAATAAAAAAAATGAGAAAGAAGTTTGTGGAAAATATACTAGGAGATTCTGGAAGTGCCGTTGTGAGAAAAATAATCCTAGTTAATCAATTATTTTATTGTTTCAGAAAACTGTCCCCCTGGGGAGCATTCCGTGTTGTACTGTCCTCAGAAGGCGGAACCCTCTTGTGACAACCCTACAGTACACGATTTGCCCAGAGGCAAGGTCGGAGCATGCGGCATCCCTCAGTGCTTTTGCAACACACCTACAGTTCGAGATCTTAGAACTAAAAAATGTGTAAATTTAGCCGAATGTTAATTAATTTTAGAAATAAGGTATTAATTTAATAAAAATGATTTACTGATTTAATATGTGGACTTTTTAATGAATAACTGTAAATGTTCTATCAAATTTAATTCTTAAGAACTGTGCGTGGTAAAACTGTGGGTGCACTCACAATTTTATCGAAGTCGAAGATTTTTTGAGAAAAATATTATTGATAGAAAATTAATCGTTATAGGAGAATAAGTCAAGATATAGCTCACACTAAAAATACACACAAACGTAAAGATAACATAATGATAAAAAAGAAGATAAAGCAATTTTGATTTTCGGACCCATCCCATCATAAATATTTTCTTTAATGAATTAGCAAATTTTTGGGTAAATCTGGGGGCACGGTAGTGCCCTCCGCCAAGACAAGCCAAGCGAAGCGCAAGGCCACTACCTACCTTCTCTCGAAGCGCTTCGTCGTTTTGGAACACTCATAACTAGGATTTGGATTATATCAGATAAACAAACTTCTCGGGATATTATGTCAATAGAAGACTAATTTAACATATACAGTTTCAATTGCATAGCTCTTATAGGTACTTTAGATTTTATTGGTATCTAAAAAACCCTGATTTCGTCACTGGTCATCAAAATTCTTAGGGTTCTTCTTCAAGTCCTAGAAAGCTAAACTTTGGTATGTAAGCTAGTATTAGTATACAAACAACACAAAAATTATAAAACTTGAAATTTTGATGCTAGAGGTCTAAAAATTAATAGGGACTCCTTGTTATAAATGGTAAAATATATAGCTTATATACTTAGTAAATCACCCCCCACCTTTTAAATAAGAGGATGGAAGTTTGTATGGATTTTACCATATTTTTTGCGTATGCTATCACTATACATAAGAGTCAAGGGCCAAGT
Organism: Apoda limacodes; assembly: GCA_946406115.1. Classification (NCBI taxonomy): domain Eukaryota; kingdom Metazoa; phylum Arthropoda; class Insecta; order Lepidoptera; family Limacodidae; genus Apoda; species Apoda limacodes. The sequence goes on from OX291542.1 coordinate 18,287,563, forward strand.
TTGAATGATGCTCTCATTGATATTGGGTTATTCAAGTCCTCTTGAAGGCAGGCCGATGTAGCACTCTCTAGAGTGACTAATTTGCAAGGTAATTAAAGCACAATAGTCAGCTATAGTCGAATATACTGCCAACTAAATAAACATCTCTTTAACATCGGCATCACTATCAATCCCCTATGTAGAGGCTGTCTGGATGCCGAGGACACACCAGATCACGTGATCATGAACTGCAGAAGTGTGAGCAATCAACGGGGATAGCCACATATTTTGGCTAACGTGTAGAGTTTGTAAAGTTAGGACTTGTAGAGTTAGGGCGTGTATAGCTAGAAGCTTGGTTCTACATGAGATTTGTTAACTTTTGGACAATGCAAGCCAAATGTTCTCGTCTTGGCAACATTTTATATGAAAATGTTTTTGGTGGGATAGCTATTTCAACAAGCATAATTGCCGTATATGGCACGACGCCAACTCACACGAGGTTCACCAGGTAGCAATGCATCCACAAGAAGTTACGGATGGTGAGGCGTTGTTAGCCCAAGTTGATCGATATGGACGTGGACGACACGAGGTTCTTGCAGGACGGCGCTGCACGCAACAAAGCGGAAGCCACGACGGACATTCTGCATGAACGATTTGAGTATGGGTATGGTTATCTCTCGCAGATTATTTTCTAAACTTATCTTAACAAATTCCATACTAGTTTATATGTATAGTATTAGCCGTAACAATTTTACACGCATCTCTAATACAAAGTTGTTTTAAGAAACTTCAGGAAGTTGAGTACTAGATAGAATGGTAACGCAAGTTTGTCGTTAACGAGGGAAACCGATTTTAATGACATACTGTTACCATTTATATTAAGATTTGGCGCCTTAACACGTATCTGTAGATGATTCACACAAAGACATAAACAATTTTTTTTTAAAAAAACACAAAACAATTTCAAATCCGCTAAAAGTTAAAATAAGACCCTAAAGTAGACTTATTGACAGAACATTCAGCTGCATTTTTTAGTCCTCTTGGAGTCATATATGTTATATGTGTTATATGACGCATAACTTTTACACAGTAGTCGGATTTTGATGATTGAGTTTTTATTTGATAGGTTATATCTCAAAGTTGTTCTTATTAAAGTTTAAAAAAATTATCTGTAAATTGAAAATAAAATAAAACTTTCGGGTCTTTATAACTAAACTCCAAAACATATGTTGGTAATGTTAAAATAATTATTTTTAAGTCGACGCTAAACAAAAAATTAACAAGATCATCAAATTACTGTAAAGAAAGGTTAAAGTTTAGGTACCTTAGGATTCGATGGACAAAGGTCCCGACTCAAAATTTATTTACATAATGCTCCTCGCATTATGTTATTAAGGCTCAAGATATTATTTTATTTTTCTCTTTTCAGTTTCTTCTTTAGTCGTTTTAATTTTTAGTTAAAAAAATTCTATCAATTATAAAAAACAAATATAATATACATCTAGATATAATACCTTATTCTAATCTGTACAGTACTCGATGTTACCATACTTCATCAAATCTGTGTCATTCATGAGTTTTTTCGTTTCGGTCAATACGGGCAAGGAATGTTTTGTAAATACCGTTACAAGTCTCTGCTTCATGCCATATAGTTGAGAAACAATTAGGTAGTCTTTTCCAATCATTGTGACTACACCATCTACTATAAGATAATAATCATCTACACAACACTTCAATACTTCAGGCACTTTTTTCAAATCGTTCTCTTTCATGAGGTACCATATTGTTTCGTCTATGTCATTAAAACGTAGATCGAATATTGGCTGTGTGATTTTACCGCAAACACAGGGGTATCGCGATTTAAGTAACTTTGCATCAATTTGGTATCCCTTACATAAACCAAAATATATGGTGTTAATTCTTGCCGCAACTCGATAATATCCGCCTATTTCTTCTCTGGCTTTAGGCGTGAAACACTCATACATACACTCCCTCGTGAAAAACAAAAAAACGATTAGCAGTTTTAACATTTTGGTTTAAATATCTTTTTTTTAAATTTGTAAACCTTTATATGTATTGTTTTTATTCTGATAATGTTTGAAGCAAAGTCGTGTTAATCGAATTTAAAGTAGTTTTATATGGTAGTTATCTATATTTAAAAGGTTAATGACTCTTCAAAGTGATAAAATATAAATTAAATACTTAACACAATTAATAATTCGAACACTTTTCCTACATGTCACGTTTTCATCTAAGGAAAACTCTATTTTCTAATTAAGAAAATTAACTATGATCGATTTGTAACGAAGAGTACTTTTTATATCGATCAAAAGTTATTACGAGCATAGATTTTTTCACGGATGATACGTAAACGCGCACTAAAAAAATATTTAACCATCCTTCAGTTGTTCACAACATACTAACTCTGTACATATACGGACAGCAGGTTTAAGTAGTAATTAGTAGCAGAGACAACTAAATTAATTCATTAAACAATTAATTGCCTACACTTACAGTCAAAGTATTTAAATTTCTAACAAACATTAGTCTGTAAATTTAAACAACGTAACTTCGTTAAGACAATAAATTGTGACCTGCTACGTTAATCAATTTCTAACTGTCAACGAAACAGTCTGGTCTGCTGCAGCAGCTAACTTATTCCGTCAATAAAACAAATTTTGCTCTGCCATTGGAACTTATTTAGTCAATTAAAAATTATAAGTATTAACCAGGAGACAAAACGATGTTATAGGTTATAGGTAAGTACAACTTTTATTTCTACTATAAATAGGTATATACAATTTACTTTGAGTAGAAAGAACAAAGCTTTGTTATTGACTGACTGAAATGATATTAGCGATTGGACTTGCTGTCTGTATAAAGTAAAATAAGATGTATCGATAGCTTAAATGCACCTATTATACTTTAAACGCAATCTCCACTAGACACACTCGTACTTTTTTTTTTTTTTCTGAGCTGACTTTACAGTTGGCTGTATGTTGAAAAAGCCCGGTGAAGCAGTAATGGCTGCACATTACTGCTTCACCGGGCTTTTTGGGGCGAGACTCTGAAGGAGCCTCAGCCCATATAGTGCCCAACGCTCAAGGGCTCCCCGCGGGGGAAGCCTCGGCTTGGGTTGTTGCTCGCGGGGACGCCCCTTCGACGAAGGTGAGTCACCGCAAGGAGGGGAGTTCCCCGTTACTCGGGTACGGTTGCGATTGAGTGGGCAATCTTTGATACCTCGTGTATCCTTGTGAGCGCCGACGAACCCGGGGACGTCGGCGTCGTGTTTGGAGGGAGTTCCTATTTGGGGAGGTCGTAGAGATTAATCTCGCTATCAGGGCAGCGAGATCGTCATCTGGGGCCGTTAGTACGAGCCGAGGCCGCCTTACTATAGTTTTACGACCGTGCCCGTGTCGATCGGGGGGATGATACGTCGTGGATTGCACAATTAATCGATTCGGGTGGTTTTGCGTACACTCGAAAAAGCGGACTGCCAAGTCTTTGAAATATTGGGGAATTGTGGGGAGTTCGAAGTCTCTGTGTAGGTACGACGTACCAAGAGGCCCCAGAGGCCACTCTGAGAAAGCGGTTTTGGAGGGTCTGGAGTTTGTGGAGATTGCGCTTGGATAACGCAAAGACTACGCTAGCATAAGCTACTCTGGGGCGGATGCAAGTTATGTAAAGATTTAGCTTATTTCCAAGCGACATCTTACTGTACTTGCCTATCATGGGATAAAGACGAACGAGGACAAAAGCGGCTCGGTCTCTGACTATTTTGGTGTGAGCGTGGAAGTTCAAACGACTATCCATGGTCACACCGAGATATTTGGTCTTATTTTGCCAGGGAACGGCACGACCGAAGAGAGAAAGGAGAGGTGGCCGCGGAGGGAAGCCTACGGTAAAGAGAACGGCAGAGCTTTTGTCAGGATTCACCTCGATTCTCCATTTCCGAAACCATTCGCCTAGAGCGGTGATAACGGGTTGGAGTCTCTTAGTGATTCGACTCACTTGCCTATCGGTGGTATAGAGAGCGGTATCGTCCGCAAAGAGGGCTAGATGGGTACCTATCGTTTTAGGTATGTCGTTAGTGTACAGAAGGTACAAGATGGGGGCGAGCACGGACCCTTGCGGGACTCCTGCTTCTATGGGACGGGGGGAAGAGAGAGTGCCTTCAACTTTGTAGCGAAAGCTACGATTCGACAAATAGTATCGTATGATGAGCACGAGACGATCTGGCAACTGAAAGTTCTACAGCTTAAAAATTAAACCGTTGTGCCAGACTTTGTCGAAAGCATTCGCTACATCGAAGAAGACAGCGCCCGTGTGGCGGGTCTTACCTAACGCTGGTTGGAAGCCCGTAAGAATATGTTCCGTTATGCAGAGGACTTGATGGACGCATGAGTGTCTGGCACGGAAGCCGAACTGCTCGTCTATTAAAATGCCTCTGGAGACTATAGCGTTCCGTAGGCGAGCGAGGAGGAGGCGTTCATAGAGTTTACCAAGGGCCTTTAGTAAACTTATAGGGCGATAGGAGGACGGCTCGGTACAAGCTTTGCCTGGCTTATGGATGCCTATAACAATTGCATCCTTCCATTCCATTCATTAGCGACCTGATGCGCTGAGGCAGGATTAGGTGGTGATAATCACCAACCGGCACCTGTCTTGAGCACTCGCCTACGGTGGCGGTCAGGTGGCTAGTGAATGAGTCGATAGCTACGTTTAGGTCGGTCGCGGATGAGATTACGTTGGGAACGCGGTCTAGATGTGGCGAGCTGGGATTTTCGAGCAATTGCCCAAATTTATCCCAGTCCGTCACGGTTCTAGTGTCGAGAGGAGAGTCCGAAGGGGAACCTAATCGGAGGACGACAGGGCGGTGGTCCGAGTCAAGTTCGTCAAGCACCTCTATAGAGCGAAAGCTTAGCCTTACATTCTTTAGAAGTGCTATGTCGAGTACGTCAGGGTTATTCCGAGTATTGTGGGGAAAGTAAGTGGGCGTCATGGGAGCGATGATGTCAAAGTTTAGTCTGTCAACTAAATCTTCGAGGAGTCTGCCTCTCCGTGAAGTTACAGAAGAGTTCCAGCGGCGATGCTTGCAATTTAGGTCGCCGGCAAGAATGACGGCGTCGCCCAAATTTAATAGCGACTAAAGGTCGCTCTCGAGCAAGTCTTTTAAGGGAGAGACATAAACCGATGCAATGATGATCGGCTGATGGCCGGTCATCGCTAAGCGGCAGACGGATGCTTCTAAGTTCGTAAGTGGTGGAGGATCGATAGGGGAGCAATGCAGGGAGCGCCTGTATTAGATGAGAGTGCCTCCGAGATTGGAGGCAGTTCTATCATTACGGACGGTGCGATAGTTCGCGATCGAAGGGGTGCGGACAGCGGGCTTTAGGAACGTTTCCTGGATGAGGAAGACGTCCGGTTTTTGGGACGAGAGGAATTGCGATAATTCCTCTCTTTGGTTACGAAGATCGTTGGCGTTAAGATAGCCTAAGGAGACGGACCGGGGTACACTCGTATATAATTACGCGTCCCATATCAATGCCCTGCTAATACGTGCCATAGCGTGTTTTAAAATACAAGTAGCACCCTCTAGTGACAGTCTGGTTGAACAATAAATATATTGATACTACAGCTTGTTGTTAATAAAACAAACTCTGCCCAGCTGCGGTTGCTAATTAGTCTGTCAATGAAACACGCTCTGTTCTGGTGATCAGAATGCTAATATGCTAGTAATTCTAAATAAATGTGTCTGCTTATTCAACAGTCTTGTCTGTTAAACTATTTTACATCAAATGTTTACTTAAAACAACGGTCAAAACGGTTCGTTAAATTGTTCTGAATCTGCTCATACAACTTATTTGATTTTTTATATTAGCCTAGTATAGTTAGCTAATCTAGCAAATTAGAGTTAGCTATGCGATTTAACAGTTTGTTCGTAATTTGTAGTAGTGCAATGTAGTTACTGTCCTTAACGGTTTTGGATTGGTTATGAGTAACGAATTGACGGTCGTTGTATTAGTAAAAAAAAAACATTTATGAGTAACAAAGTTCCTTTAACATACCAAAAAACAGTACTCTGCTAGCCTCATATTTTTTGGTACTGCGGTAGTGGGACATTATTTTCAAATGTAGCAATGGAGTAGCTTGCTAATCTGTTTTTTGGCACTGAGATAGCAGAAAGAATGAAGAAGAGAAAGAGTTTTCGTGGTATTATATTTTCCGTGAGATAAGCTATATTTACACATTAGCGGTGCACGCGGAATGTGGCGCGGAATGGCATGAGCGGAAAGCGTTGGTCCGCTCCCATGCTGGTGGCAGACGCTCGTATCATAGCGCTAGTTTGATGTTTACGGGTCTTCAAAAGCCTGTTGTTTACGCATTTTTGGGTTGTAATATGGATGCGTTGACAGAAATTTGGTCTGTCTCACTTACCTACAACGCATAAGTAAAAAAAAAAACCAGCCAAGTGCGAGTTGGACTCGCGCACCGAGGGTTCCGTACCTACCACCATTTATGTAATCTACAAACACAAACAAAAATATTTTTATATTTGAGTTGATTGAATGAAAGGTAAATTGCAGTTTACGATTTATGACGTATTAAAAAATAACTACTAACTAGATCTCGTTCAAACCAATTTTCGGTGGAAGTTTGAATGTACATCATATATTTTTTTTAGTTTTATCATTCTCTTCTTTTAGAAGTTACAGGGGGCTCTCTTATTTTACCACTTTGGAAGTGTCTCCCGCGCAAAATATTCAGTTTAGAAAAAAATGATATTAGAAACCTCAATATCATTTTTAAGGACCTATCCATATAAAACCCACACGTATGGGTTTGATGAAAAAAAATTTTTGAGTTTCTGTTTTAAGTATGGGGAACCCTAAAAATTTATCGTTTTTTTTCTATTTTTGTGTGAAAATTATAATGCGGTTCACAGAATACATCTACTTACCAATTTTCAACAGAGTAGTTCTTACAGTTTCGAAAAAAAGTCGCTGTGACATACGGACGGACGGACAGACAGACATGACGAATCTGTAAGGGTTCCGTTTTTGCCATTTGGCTACGGAATCCAAAAAACTGGTCAAGTACGAGTCTGATCGCGCTCCAAGATTTCTAAACAGTCTTATCATATGTAGATAGTTCTTCCATCATAAGATCAAGTATCACAGGTTTATGTCTTGATATTATATTATTTTTCCTATATTAAAATTTGTGATGTAACATCTTGTTTCTTGCTAAATTTCATGATTCTAGGTCAACAGGAAGTACCTCATGGGTTTTGATTTATTTGTGTGTTGTGTGTGTGAGGTTATGAGTTATTTTTAATATGTGACAAAAATCACCGTATTTTGGGCAAATTTTTTAATGCAATGACTTCGAAACTTGATTGTTTTTGAACTTTATGTAACCGTAGAGTTTAGTATTTAATATTAATTTCAACTCGATTCCTTCACGCGTTCTTGAGCAAAAGGGTCTTGACAGACAGACGGACAAACTTTTTTTAATCCATACTTATAGTGTAAATGCGAAAGTTACTCTGTCTGTCTGTCTGTTACCTTTTATCGCCTAAACTGCTGCATTCATTAAGATGAAATTTGGCATGGAGATAGTTTGAGTCCGGAGAAAGGACATAGGCTAGGTAGTTGAAAACGTCAAGATCAAGAAGTCGGTTTTTTCTAAAATTGAGGAGTTGCCATTGTAATCCTACACCGATAACCGAATTTAGGGGTGGTGGAACCGCGGGAAAAAGCTAGTGTGATATAACTTCAAATTAACGAATTCTAGATTTTTGTGATGTAAGACCTTGCTTCGTGCCAAATTTGATAATCTAGGACTAGGACAACAGGAAGTTCCTGATAGATTTTAATTTATTTGTAAATGCCAAAATATGTGTCAAAAATGACCGTAAAAAATATAACGTTGACTTAGAAGCTTGACTTTTTTACAGCTTCAAGGGACCGTAGACCTTAGTATTTGATATTCATTTCAATTTGATACCTTTACGCGTTCGTGACAAAAAGGACAGACAGACGGACAACAAAGTGTTCCTATAAGGGTTCCTTTTTTCCTTTTGAGGAAATTTTGAGATACAATTTTGTTTGGTACATTTCCTAGCCTCTTAAGTTGAGGTCAGTATGGATTCTTGATCCAGTCAATTTATACTGGTGGTGGAGACAATAACGAGAAGCTCAAGGAGCTTCACATAACTTGGTAAGGAAGATGAGAGAAAACGACAATGAAAAGTTTGTATATGTCCAGATAGACGAAGAACTTTGAGATAGAACCTGTAACAATAAAACATTTTTTTTTACTAAATCATAAACCGACATCATATCTACTAAAAAGTAAAAAATTGGCCAAGTGCGAGTCGGACTCGCGCATGAAGGGTTCCGTACCATTATCTATAAAAACGGCAGAAACATCACATTTGTTGTATGGGAGCCCTGCTTCAAATATTTGTTTTATTTAATTTAATTATTTATTTTAAAAGTGACTATATAACTTAATATTCTGTGAATATTTAAAGTGTCTACTGGTTGTCGTTATCAATATCCAGCAAAAAAATCACGCTTGTCGTCTGAAAAATCAGTCAGGCGCAAGTCGGACTCGCGCACAGTAGGTTCCGTACCACCATACTAATAACAAGTTATTTAAAGTAGTAAGGTATTTTACGAACACAATCAAAACGTGTGCCGCTAACTTGCAAGCTCGACGTTGCTTAACTTTGAACATCGTATCCCACAAACAATTATGTAACTCCTTCTGTTTGTTAATAATAGCCAGACTACAGTATGGGGTTCTTCACGAAAGAAGTTATTAGATTTCTGAAGGGTTGCAAGCGTCCATAGGCTGCGGTGACAGCTTATCATCAGACGGACCGTAAGCATGTTCCCCAACTTAGTGGTAGAAAATAAAAATGGCAATGATACTGTATGTGAATTAAAGATGGTAATGGCACAGGGCCGTCTCACACTTGGCCGGTTTTTATTATTTTATATTATACTTATTATTATAATCACAGCAAGTTAAAAGCTTAATTGTATTACTGCTTTTACAATGGAGCAAAAACAATGAAACTTGTTTCCTGTATAGGGACTCTCCCTTTTCCCTTTTAATTTTTACTTTTTTATTTTTTTATTATTTGTTTAATTATCCGCTATTATATTATTACACGTATACTATGAAAATTTCAAGCTTTTAACTATTTCAGTTTAAAGATCGGACAGACAGGCAGACAGCGTAAATAGGCTTAGTATTACTAGATTGGCTCCTTCGGCACCCATAGGGGACGGAACCCTACAAAAAGGGGATTGTCTTCGATAAACCTTAACTTACGTGCGAAGCTCATATTAGGGGCGTTTTGTTGACAAGCATTATACGCATTAAATGCGCTCTATTCGCACATTCACATCACACACATACACATTTGTTCTATTGATCAAAATTTATTGCGATATGAAGTCACTTCCAGTCTCCATTCAACGCATTGGCTACACATGCTTAGGGGGTAGAATGGTAGATGCGCGGCCATATTGTTTGTTTACATTCAACAGAACGATTCTAATGCCTATGCGATGTCATAGCCTAAATGCCGTCAACAAAATGCTGCTATTAAATCGTCGATTGAACGAATCTTATAATAATAATCGAACTTCACTGAATATGTACGTTTGATTATACATAAGTTGTCATAAAGCAATAAAAACAATACAGATGTGTTGGTAGTGAGTAATTCCCCTTATGCAAATGCGTAGCTTGCACTGCGCTATATAAACTGTAAACAGTTGGAATATATTAACATTATTGTAAAGACAAGAGCTACAGTCACTACACTACAGCACTGACTGCATCATGAAGTACTTATTGACTTTAGTGTCGGTTCTGACGTTTGTGGCTGTTTCTTCTGCGCAGGGAATCCCTACAAGTAAGTTTGTAGGTTATTTTATTTCTTGACTTCATATTAAATGTGTGCACAAATATTGTCATATTCGGGATATTTTCTTTCTTAATATTCATGAACCCAATTCCAGTTACGTACGTTTTGAAAATGTTAATATAGTAAAATAACCCACGTAGTCCGTTTTGAAAATCATATGTTATAAGAGAAAAATGTACGTTCAAAGTTCAAACTTCCCTGTTTAATATATGATGACTTCCTGTAAAAAGTGGCTTTTGTCGTCTTTAGGGTATTAGCTATCTTTCTGTCAATAGATTCATTGACCATAATTTTATTTATAAACGCACATACAGACCCACAGCACTTCAATTTACCTAGTTTTAACCAAATTATTTAAAGTACGTATTTTATTATGTACTTTTGATTACACACAATCTTCATTTCTTTTATTTTTACTGGATTTTATATAGTACTACTTTTGCTCGCGACTTAGGCTGCATGTATAACGCTATGAACCGTTTCTTTTATTCACGATCTGTTAAAGGTACTTAACGGTAAGTTTTTGTGATATTTTATCTCCACTAAACCACCATGTATTTGATAACAGCCCTGTGATAAAAAATAATTTTAAAACGCATTGGTTGATTTAATAATAACGAGTGCATAAAGAATAAAAATCATATTTGAATGTTTATAGTCAATATGTGTTATAAATAAAATATTTCAGTTTAACTTCTTTCAAATTCTTCGTAAACATGTCGACTAAAATAGTAAAAAAGGACGAAATATGTTTAACTGGTTGTACAGGAAGTTGAATATATTCACGTAGGACTAAAGTGGTGTGTATGTCCAGCCACTGAATGCCCCCTTCTGGGATTACACATACATACACATATACACAAGACTGCGTTATGAATCTAACGAAGAAGATAATCTAAGTAACCTAAAATTTGAAGCTACAAGGTCCAATGACTTGGTGTTCGGTTCTGATTTCGTAGCCACTACGTTGAATTTTTTTGAATTTCTCTGATTGTTTCAGAAAAATGTCCTCCTGGGGAGCATTCCGTGCTGTACTGTCCCCAGATGGCGGAACCTTCTTGTGACAACCCTACAGTACATGATTTGCCCGATGGCACGTTGCGAGCATGCGACACCCCACAGTGCTTCTGTAACACGCCGAGTGTACGAGACCTAAAAACAGGAAAATGTGTCAACAAAAAAGACTGTAAATAAGTGTTGAATAGATTAAAAATATTATATTTCTTAGCATTAAATGTATGTTTTAGTAGAAACTTTCTCAAAACCTACAATCGAAAAATATGTAAATATTAGCAGAAAAAATCATTGTTTGCCAACTGTTCTTTATATCTGTATTATATTTTTTAAAGGAAATTAGCGGGCATCCATGGGGCGGGACATGGGGGGTTCCATTAAAATTCTCACGTTAACTTTGTCATGTGTCATATCCATGGAGTAAATGTTGAGTTAGGGAAAGTGGTATTCATTTTCACAAACATCCTACGATATGCGACCATATCTTGCACAAGCTTCATTATTGTATTTTTTTTTGAAAAAATGAGTGACTCGAGTTAACAAGATATTTTTTTTAACACCAGAAAAGCTAAGACAACAAGTTGAACTAAACTTTTGTACCAGTGTGCCGATAACGTAAAGTTGTTGCTTACAATTCTCGTTTGAAATCCATAGAAATAAGATATACATTGCGCACTTGAAATTACGTATGAAATTCATCGATTGTCTCGAAACCGTTATGTAAATCATATTTCTATCAAGAATTGTTAGCAACAACTTACGTAATTGAGGCTCAGAGAAGTCACGTGAAAAATATCATAAAGTATACGAATTGTCCATTAATTGGCGACTTTCAAAAGGTGCTAGTGTTAAAAAGAATAGTTAGTACCTACCTATTGTTTATTTTTTGATAGGAGCACAGTATAGTAGGTAGTATTTGTAAATTAGAATAAACTTATTGCTTAATATGGTCCTCAGACGTGTTTTCCTTGCCTGAGACCGATTTTTGCACACTGGTAGAGGTGAAAAGTTATATGTTTTACACAAGAGAAAATTATTTTAGGTCTCGTGCCTTTAAATCCCTCACTGTGCTCAGTAGCCTATATGAGATCACTCGCTACGCTCGTGACTACTTCGCTACCTCGGGATATAAAGTTGGCACTCTTCTCAAAAATAAAAATTTTTCCCACTCGTTCAACAAATAACTATTTTATTTCATTATATTATACCACTTTGTCGGCCTTATTAATTTACTAGTACTAAAGCGGACAAACAGACTTGGACATATATCTGTGCTTACTACAGCGGTCTTGTAATTTAAACTCACGTGACGGATTTTTTTTAATAGTTTCAATTCGATTAATATGGATTTTATAATTGGGGCTCAATATTTTAAAAAAAAACAAAAAAAAAAAAGGCCAAGTGTGAGACGGACTCGGGCTATTAGCATTGTAAATCATAGTCAGCCTATGTAACATATTTTTTTTATGAGGATAAAACAACCATTTTTTTATTTTAAATTTGTTTTTTTTTTAAATTTAAATTTCACTTCGAATGCAGAAAAGCTTTTAAAATTATATTAGTTTATTTTACGATACATTTAAAACGCAATAAATCCTTTTGGATTCGAATTAATTTCAGAAATAAACCATAAAACAGAGTTACAATTTGCCATAAAACGCGAAATTTGTTTAAAAGATATTTTATGTGCCGGAATCTGTTTTCAGTTAAACCTATTATTTAATGAAACGATAAACGACCTTTATTCCAACATTCATCCCCTATAAATGTATGTCAAATGGGTATGAAATAGTAGATTGTATCACAAGGGATCAAAATATTATTTTTACGGCGAGGTCGCTTTTTTGAATACAGAGTGAAGCGAAGGATTCTAGAGTAGAATTTAAAGGACGATTAAGACTCGTAAGTGTAAGTAGAGCCGTCCCTACTTACACTTACACTCCACTTTTTATTACCCTCTATGAGAAAAGAGCAAAGTTTAACTTATAAAGAAGAAAAGTACAGTTATTTTTTTCATTGTCACTACTTGAGGAAAACGGTCAATTTTTATAATAGATATGAATTTGAGAAAAAAATTACAAAGGCGGAAAACATTTCACACGGTTTTTACTTTTTCAAAAACTTTTATTATTTGGTTCACGCGTGGATAGCCAGTTTTATTACTCGACGGTGAATGGTGAATAGTGACTGTTCGTATGTCCTATCGTCAGTCCGTAGATAGGTATTCTGCGTTCCGAATCGCAAGCCACGCAACCGCGTGTATGCGTCTAACGTCGTCCGCGCTTCCGTGTAAACTAGGAAATTCGCACCGCCGAACGTGCGTTCCGTGCGAACCTACAACAAGAACAAGTCACACTAAAACTAGTGACGTAACACGCTTATCTTTACCGAACAATCCCCCGGCCCAGCCAGATCGAATCGGGCTGAGACTCCTCAAACGGGAGAATCCTAAATAACAGGGAGACGGGACAAGGTCACCACAGTCGTTTCAAAATGAAGTCATCAACTAATTACCTCAGCAACTTGACGAACTCCATCCTGCCCTGGAAACAATTGCAATATACAACCCCTTTTCCAAAAGAGGAGCGGCATATTGGCCTCCTTCAACGTCAAATCTGCGACCTTAGAAGGTTCCGTTTTATCTGTACACCAGACCGGATGAAGAACTCCATTACTCCATTAAGAATCGTTTCCAAAATAATTGCGACATCTGCCGCAGTAGTTCAAAAACTCGTCAACGGGTTACGGCGGTATCACTATATACATACAAGCTCACTACATACTCAGGTAGTGAGTTAAGGAATGCAACCCATTTTTGCTTCAATTCCGAACTTCGGGTCATACGTTTCTCAGTGTATGCTAGTCTGGTTTCGGGTAGCTTTCTGGAGAGACCCAAAGAAGGCCTGTCGGGACGAAAAGGTAATCTTGTCAGAAAATGACCGGATTAGAGCCTGGCTTCACAACGAACGCTTCACAGTCCTGATCTTCAGGGTTCTTACGAGATGCACTTGGGGGCTCTTCTACTTCCTAGAACCGCTGAATCGCTTCAGCGAGAGAGAGACCCACACAAGTTGTAGGATCCGGCGAACGTACAGGCACTAGTGGTTGTGCTGGGCCCATTATAATTTTAAATAACCAATGTCCGAGACAACATACTCGGGCGAGGGGAATCCAGGAGGAAAACCGCGACCGAAAACTGTCCTAGCAACCCCGATACCAAAATTTGACCAATTCCTCGCACAGAGTCCGCATTCGGCTTGAGTCTCAACTTAAATTGATCAACTAACCATTCGGACAATATACACCCCTGTGAGCCAGGGTACAAAATCGTGCGCCTGTTTATCCAATCACCCCGAGGTGAAACAACACAAACCGGTGCGGTAGGCAACAAAACCGTAAAGGGGGGAGGGGGTGCTGAAGGAGTGGAGGTTGCAAGTTAATAAAGAAAGGGATTGGAAGAATGGGTAGGACTCAACTCAGGCGGAGGAAGATCAAATCTGGGAATGGGTTCCCAGTCCTCGTGAGGAAGATGCCTAATGCTGGTGGAGGAACGATAAGTCGGATTCACCAGACGAAAGGAGGACGTCGCTCCAACCGCGGCCACTCAATAATGGGCGGCGACATTCACGCGCTTACCATCCTACTTACAGGGGTTGCGTCTGTGAAATTTACCCGTCTGGTCTGATCAGACTTCTAATGGGGAGGAAAATCTCCCGCGGCCGGGACAGGCTCGGAGGCCCATACCCTGTATGGCGGCAACACCAGTGGGGATTGCACCTCAGCTCTAACCTAGGGGGGCTAGGGTGCAAGCTTGGAGGCCTGTGACCTGAAAGGGGGTGAAGCCTGTAGTGATCGCGTCTGAGCTCCCATCCAAGGAGGTTTCCCCTCAATAACTCCCCTGTCACCTGGGGGAGAAGGGGGACAACCTTACCGGTCCATCCGTGGCTTGTCCTGATGACGGCTGAAGGCAAATGATAGTGTGGTGGGGACCACCATAATCGCTGCACACTGTGTCCGAGGAAGGGCACTAACCGACGCCGTGGTCCGCACTAAGACACCTATAAACACCAGCGTCGCGGGCGCACAATGTTGCGTCGACCCACGCGACGGAAACGTATAAATTTGGGACACTCGGCCACAACGTGGTTCCTACAATGACAATAGATACACGTCCGCGGTCCAACAGCCTCTGCTGCAGGCCGGAGTTAGGTTGAAGCGGGCGGCTACCAGTGTCAACCATGTTTCGGAACGAACGAACGAACGAACAGTAGTGCCTAAGTTCCCAGGTTTGTGCTAGCGCCCCCCCTCCGGCTGGGGCGCAACGAGATCACCCACCGCCTGTGATCTCGTCTGCTATCTCCTCGGTCTGATCAATATTGGCCAAGACCATGGCCTCCGGCTCCAAATCCGCGTCAACCAGCTCCCGATAGGCCTGGCTCAGTACCTCAATCCCGTCTTAACTGACGGTTACTGTCCGGCCTCCCTACTTTATGCTTAGCTAACGCCAACCACCGCAGGACATCCAAAACTCTCGTACTTGGTTTAGACATCGTTAGCGATTACGAAATACACAAAAATAAAACAAAAGATAAAAACAAAATTATAAAAACCTAATTAGCAATGCAAACTATTATCTAAATTAACCGAACCAAAAATCATACAACAAACAAAACTAATTATTAGCAATACAATCTATAATCTAAAAAATACACCGTAAATAAAACTGAAATATGGTCAAATAAACAAACCCTAAGATAAAATAGTATATTTTCGCGCGGAACCCTAATCCATTTCTTTAACCTAATTAACTAAGTAATTACTAACTTTCAAACCGTGTCTCTTATCGCAATACCTATATACCTTAACAATACCTGACTTAATTCTTAACTTAAACTAAAGTAAACAAACTAGTTCCTTAATACCTACCGACGGTTCCTATCGGCGCACAAGGTTAGTCAATAAACTGAGTACAGTAACGCTCTTGCTACATGTTTATTCTGCGGTCCGTGGATCAAAAACTACTACCTTATGTTTATTAGTTTAACTAACCTTGTGGCCGGCTTTCTCGACGGTGGAGGGTGACTGTCCGTATATCCTATAGTCAGTAGGGGTCTAGCTTGCACGGAGGTAATTTACTTTCAGGGTATAAAACAGAAGGGAAATTAATAATAAACTGTTATCAGTCGTAGTCACCGTGATGTTGCCGTCATCCCACCGCGGTGTAGAAGCTAAGAAGACTTTACTAAGCTGTCCGAAAAGTATGCACCTGATGCACTGCCCTATCCCTTCACCAAAACCGTTGCTCCTTGGACGCGATGTTCAATATAATATAAAACTCCGATTACAGCAGTCCATCGCTATAGCTTCCGAATTGCAAGCCGCGCAACCGTGTGTATGCGTCTAACGTCATCCGCGCTTCCGTATAAACTAGAAAATTCGCATTGCCGAACGTGCGTTCCTGCGCGTCTACACCAAGGTCAAGTCACACAGAGCTAGTGACGTAGCACGCTTATCTTTACCAAACAATTGTTAATCGATCTTTTTGGTGATTGGAACATCCACTAATGATATCCACATCTCAAAATTGAAATCACTTTGCGCTCTATTTACGAGGATCCAACCAGTTCTTTTTGAGTAGATGCGATAAAAAAATATATTCATAATCTCATCGAGTAACATATCATGCGATCTCTCGTTACGCATTGTCTCTGACGGCGCTGCTGTGCTACAATCACTTAATAATAACTGCATCAATAGTGGACTAATCCCGGAGTGGCACTGTGAGCTGCAAAAAATCTTCAGTGGATACGTGGCCACAGTGACTCACTGGGCAATGATGCAGCAGATCAACTGGCAAAGAAGGGATCAGACACTAAAATAATGGAATCCAAACTGATTGTGCCGTTACCCTTTACCCAAATTAAAACGTGGTTGTGTGACAGAACCATACAACTACACAAAAACAGTGGGCAGAATAAAGGGTCTGCAGACAAGCTAAGGCTGCTCTCGCTCAAGCAGCTTTCGCATAAATTACTGCAACTCAGTTGGAAAAACCTCCGACACATAACTGGCATAATGGTCACTGCCAACTACATAAACATCATTCCTTTATGTAGTCGGCTGTCTGGATGCCAAGGTGACACCAGCTCACGTGGTCTTGCATTGCAGAAGAGTGAGCAATCAACGGGCACAGCTTCTGGATAGTCCGGAAACCTTGAGTGAGGCACCAAGGAGAATCAGACACTAAAATGGTATAAGTAACCAACGACGGACAGATTCATAATATTAATATATATTTTATGAAATAACAATAAAGGGAATATCAATCTTTGTTTCCCAAACAATTTGAATTAAAGCCCAAAAATAGTGTCAGATTCTTTTTTTTTTCATGTTTTAATAGCCAAATATATTACAATATCAGAAAATCCACTTAATTAAGGTTTGAACTACATCATATACCTATATAAAACATATTTTCTTGCCAAAAAGTGTACTCAGAACTGTAACAAAATTAATAAATTCCTTGCAAACTTAACTCTTTTGGGTACCTCATCACCTTAAGATCATAGCCTTCTCAGAGGTTTTCCAGTAATCGATAGGTAGATATTTCTAGATGTTATCGTTTGAAAATATCAATAGACTATCTTATATGGTTTGTGTAGGTCTATTTGTTTATATAATTGTACAAGGAGCTCAATACCTAACTGTTTGTTTTATTAAAAACAGACACAATTAAAATGTACGAATATTTTAAAAACCGGCCATGTGCATCGGACTTTGCACATTTGGGGTTCCAAACCAAATGTGGAATTTAATCCATCCGAATGGCAGAATTATACATAAGCAGTAGGTGAAAGAATGGAGGTGGTTGTAATGAAAAAAATTAAAGGATTTCAAAGAAAAATTTGCTTGTAAAATGTACGTAATAATTAAAATTATCACCAAATATCAAGTTTATAGGTCAATAGAAAGTTAAAAATTCTTTGGAACAAAATTATGTAAGAAACGCTGACTTTGGTGAGTTTTCATTCCTTTGTTTTCCAATACTTTTATATATTAATACAGTTTTTATCCACTCATGTGTTCTATACAATGTTGGTCGTTTTTTTTTTTTCGAGTCTCTTAAGCTATTTGGGAGCCCCACTTAAAAACATTAAAAACTTTATTGTCAATGTGTATGGTTTTGGGTAAAGAAGATGCTTATTCTCTGAAAATATGAATAATGTAGCTCTAACGGTTTTGCCGTAAAACATGTATGACAGATGACGGACAGACGGACCAGTGAGTGACAGGAATAGGGCTCCGTTTGGACCCTTCGGGTACGGAACCCTATAAAGCATATTTGGCGGTCATTTCAGGAGGATGTTGGTGTGTAAAGAATAAATAAAGGTCGGCGTTTTATTTCTTATAATTAAGATATTGCCATGAAGTTTCGTGCAGGAATTTATCGGGTATCTATAACTACGTAACATCTGTAATTAAAATTCTAGTGTTTTGATTGAGAGTAACAGTGATTCTCCCTCTTGTACTAAGGACAGGGTTTCGATCTTTGTACAGTGTGTTAGTATAATATATTGATACTGATTACGATTTGTAGTATATAACATACTAAAACAATCTAACTAGTGAAAACATTCGCTCGGTGGAGAGTGTTGTCGATATTAAAAAAAAACGAAAGATATTGTTGTTGCGTCTTTTAAATCACTAGTTAAATATGAAAATAATTTGGTTTTTTTTTTTTTTTTTTTTTTTTTTTTTTTAATATTACTAAAGTGGCAAACAAGCATACGGTCCGCCTGATGGTAAGCGGTCACCGCAGCCTATGGGCACTAGTAAAACCATGGGTACCACTCGCGCGTTGCCGACGTTTCAAAAATCCAATAACTTCTTGCTTGAAGAACCCCTTACTGTAGTCCTTAGAGAAAACCTTGGCAGGGAGATCATTCCACAACACAAGCGTTCGCGGGAGGAAGTTTCTCTGAAACCGCACAGTACGCGACCATTTCGGTTCTAAAGTGTGAGAATGAATTCCCTGCCTATGGCTAGCGGTGCGTTGGTAGAAAGTAGCCGGGGCATCATTTCGAACAATTCTTCAGAACACCCATTGTACAAGCGGTAGAACACACACAGGGAGGCAAAGTCTCTCCTCAGACTTAAGGCTTCGATACGGGAAGTAAGTTTAGGATCGTCGACAATTTACAACTTACGTAAAGTATGTAAGGAGAGTCTAAAATATTCTTAACGCCCCGTACAAATACAACTAGTAATGTTAGTGACCCACTTTGTTCGGTTCTTTTGTCGCTCGGTTTAAAAAGGGAGTCATTTAATATTCTTTATCTTCTCTTTAAAATCCTTTTTTTCTTCTGCTCCGATATATCTAAAGCATAGTAAGAAGAAATCAGAAGGATAGTAAGATCTAGAGGAAGATTGTAGTTATGCTGACTATTTTAGCCAGCGCTTGCGTATATCTAGACAACTCTTTCTTTGAGTCCCTACTCATAGTTCGCACTCATTTTCGAAGTTCTACTCGATATACGCTGCCGAGCTGTGGAATCGATTACAAGTTAACGTTTTAAATATTTAGTCACTGAATACTTTTAAATCTGTACTTACAAAATTGTATTTAACTGATCTGCCATAATTCTAATGTCTCACCACATAGGTTCTTTCGGAATTGATGAGTATTCAGATCCATTTGATCTAGGTTTATGTTTGTTCTTTTTCTGTGATTTTTTTGAAATGTAATTTATATATATATATATTTATATCTATGTATGTACATGTAATATGTATTTAAGTATGTATATGTACTTGTTTGTATGTTTTCTTGTGAGGTTTTCGTCCCATATATTAGATACACTAGTCGATTATTAAGTTTCGTCTAATTTTGTATGCGCCTTAGCCCCAATGAATCACTATTGTTTTTAAATATTTAAGGTTGACTGGAAGAAATCTCTTTTAGGGATGAGTCCGCCTTTGTATAAAAATACTAGTGTAGTTTATTTAAGTGTACTTCTGTATTTTTAATTTTTATACAATATCATGTATAGCTAAGTGCCCTAACTCTACAAGTCTAACTTCACAAACTCTACACCTTAATCACAATATGTGGCTTGGCGGTTTCGTTACTACAAGAATTATGACAGAAAAGTAATGAAAAGTGAATAAATTTTTCACCTTACGACCATATTGTGACGGTAGCGAAACGGCCAAGCCACATATTTTGACTAAGGTGTAGACTTTGTGAAGTTTTAGTTTTGTTTTTTTTTTTGACGAAGTACATAATATGAAATGAAAAACCTGAAACATGTATTTTTAAATTTGTTTTACGATGTATAATTTTTAGATCTCTAGCATAAAATTAAGTTTGTATGGAAAATCCCATACAAACTTTCATCCCCTATATTAAAGGGTGGGACATTTATTCAAAATCCTAAAATAATTTTCCGTCATGCTTGTTCTATATATACATAGGTACACACTATTATACTTAATATTTTTGGGTAGGTAGATTAGATTTTTTCATAGATCAACCAGCGTTGATTGATTCTGCGGCCTATTGATTAAGTGTTATATGAATTTACATACAAATATATTAAATTAGCTAAATTCTATTTCTTCTTAGCAAAAAAAATAAAATTATAAATCTGAAATTTAATAAATAACACAACTCACGATTTCTGATAATGCAAAGGTCTCATTTGGGGAAGAGCTTAGAATTATTAGGGTTAAAACCGGTTTATCGTTAATTTGGCAGTCTTCGAAAGAGTTAATGAATTATAGAAAATTCCAAAAGTAATTTCATAGTTTATGCAGTTAACTGAAAATAGAACGTAAAATATCTTTCAGACAGATTCCACCGTTTCATTTTATGGCAAATTGTACAACTCCAGTTTTATAGTTTCGTTTTAGGAATAAATCTTCATCCGAAGAAATTTACTGACTTTCAAAAGCCTGTCGTAAAAGAAAGTTAAGACATTATGTTATACTTTTTGGGGTTCCATAGATGGTTGTTAACCCGCAGTATTGTTTGAATTCGTGGCAGAGATGTGTGGCCTATTAATAAAAGCGAGCCTCTACTTGATCAGTGGCATTTTAAACAGAGTTTGTAAGAAGTATAAATTACCATAAGTATTAATATGCGTTAGTATAAATCATTTTTCTTATAGTATTTATGGTTGAATTAAGTAAAAACTTTGGCTATAATAGGAAAAAGTCTGTAGAAACTTGTAATAAATTCTCTTTGGCTGTACTTTTTATATCCGGCTGGTTTATATAATATTAAAAAGGTTACATTTCAAAAAAAAAATAAGTAAAATGTTGTTTCCCGCTATTTTTCATTTGTTTTTCTTTTTATTAAATGAGTGAATCTTATGATGTAATTCGATACATTTTAAAATTTTATGACAAAAAAAGGAAAAAATACAACGCAAGCCGCAAAAAAAATTTATGACGTTTATGTACCTCATGCAGTGTAAGTAAGAGTAGCCCCAAGTTGGTTTAAGTGTTTTCAATACGGGAATTTTGATGTCAAAGAAGCACGCTCTTAAGCTCTCTTAAGATTTCATATAAAATGTAAAAAAAATTAAATGGATTGAGTAAGTATTCAATAGATGGCGCTTTGTTAAATATATATATATATATATATAAACGACTGCACCGAATTGGATAATTTAAGTTGTGTTAGGGCAAGGTTTATATGAAATAAAAAAGGGTCAAGTGGTAGTCGGACCCGCGCTCTACTGGTAAACCTATTGTAATGAAATTTTGCTAAATGGTTGTGCACACCGCCGGGGAAAGTTTTTGAGAAATAAAAATTGGTGAAGCATACGCTGGGGTTTCTGAATTAGTACAACCATTTAAAATAGGTGTCAGCTATCTGTTATTTGATCCAACTTAAAGGATAGGATATTTTTTATCTCGATCTATCAAGTGCGAGCCGGACTCGGGCACTTTAAAACCAACCGGGTAAAAACCAACGTTTGCCGGGTTACAGAGGGACGGCAGCGAAACAACGTTCACCGGGACCGCTAGTATATAAATATATATATATATATATATAAAATTTCATAAATGTACCTATGCATACTTATTACGCCTATGGTATATACATAGATATATATGGTAGTAACATATCTTGGGTTGCGAAATATTAAGGTAAATTAATTCTGTTATATTTGGTTATAGCACGGGTGTTAAAGTACGCTTCCTATTCATAACCTGATCACCAGAAGGACATCCTTATTGCCACATCAATATTCATAACAACGCTGCATCGACTCTTACTAGAGAACAAAACAATTACTTTAACGTCTGCAGGCAATCGATACTAGACTGAATTGCTACAAGTTAACTTTTAAATAAGGAAATATACATTTTCAACTAAGCTAAAAACTTACTTACATTTTAATGTTAAATACATAGGTGTATTTAACATTAAATATCCAATATAATATGTCAGAATACCTACGTGTCTTGTGACGATTCCTGCGATGAGAATTACTTTTAAAAGACTTTTATAGGTATACAGGAAATAGGTTCTTTGCTGTTTTTTCTTGATAGTAAAATTCTTCCGGAACCGAAAGGAAATTAAAATTTTAGTTTGATACGGATTTATAATATTCAGTATTGCTTTAACTTACAAGCACTTAAGAGGGATTATCAGGCTGCTTTTTAACGGTCGTATTTGTAACGGGTGATTATATTTACAACGTAGTTGTTTTTGATCCACATGAATAGTTGATATGGCCCCATTTTAGGGAATGTATTAGGTACCGTCTGAGCCTAGGTCAATCTAGCGATTGAATGTTGCAAATAGTACGACGTGTCCAGAAGAAAACAGGCAGCAGTATAAACCCAACGACGACCCGCAGAACAGCGATATAGACCCAACGACAGACGACGCAGAAAATTAATCCTCCCTAGGAGATGAGCTATTAGGAGAGCTGAACCTTTGTGTCAGGATGAAAATGGAATGAATCCAAAAGGAAGAAAATATACTAAAGTCAAACTAAGAAAATACAAAATACTGATCAGCTGATTAAACTGACTAAGCGGGTCGGACTTGCGCACCGTGTCGGTTCCGTACCTACCACTATTTACGTTAATTACAAACAAAAACAAAAGGTGTGCCGCTAAGCGGTCACCCATCCAATTACTGACCAAGCCCGACGTTGCTTAACTTTGAATATCGTTTTCAATCTAATCTAATGTATTTTTAAGCTGTAAATATCTTTAGTTCTCCTTTTGGGGTAGAAAAGAAAAAAAAAAACCACAGTTAACATGTATATGTGTGAAGTGTGTGTATGATATTTTACCCCATTTTTTTTTTTTTTCATTTTATTTCTTTTTCGGTTTAGTTGATATGTATATCCATGCCAAAGTTTTCTAGTACTAATGGTCTCTGAGCTAAGCCGCGGACAAACGGATGGACGGACATGGCGAGACTATAAGGATTCCTTTTGACTACGGAACCCTAAAAACTGGATAAGTACGAGTTCGGCTTGCCCATCGAGTGTATCGCACAAACTTATTATAAGTAGATAGTTCTTCCATAATGAGATCAGTTTATCAAAAAATATTAGTATTTGGATTTTTTTCTACATTTGTGATGTAACATCTGCTTTTTGCCAAATTTCATGATTCTAGGTAACGGGGAGTACCCCATAGGTCGTGATTTATTTGTGAATGCCAAAATATGCTACAAAAGTAGCAAATTTTTTTTTTATTGCGTAGACTTAGAAACTTAATTTTTTACAGCTTCAAGGGACCGTAGTTTGTACTAAGCGAGTGGAGTAACATTCTGAAAAAGACACGTCTCTCACGTCGCATGCGGAGGTAGACAGACTGCAGGTCTGTCGTGCGGTAATGCAGTTACTTTAATTCCCACTGCTCTGTATAACTGAATCACACGCTACATTTCTCTGAAAATAAACGAATTAGAGCTTTCTGTTTCAAAATAATTTTAAAAAGTACCTACCTACTAGCTTTTAACCACTTTATGGGTTTACTTACAAAAATATCGGAATTTTAATCCCTTATTTTGCCCTCTAGACAGACATCGTACACCCGGTAATGGCCTGCTGTCTGGTAACATATGCACATTATTTAAACTACTATCACTCCGGAAACAAGACGAAGGGGAGAAAAAGTGACAAGAAACTTCTGGATGTACAATCAGCGATTCAGGAAGCAAGACATCAAGTACGCAGGGATCTCATTCCACAACCTTAGCGTTCGTAGGAGGAAGTTTATCTGAAACAGTAACGTAACCTTAGCTTTTCTCTTATTTAGGTTTTAAGATGTGAGGTCTTCTCAGACTTAAGGGTTCCATACGGCTTGTAAGTTTGGGATCCTCGACGATTCTCTCTCTCCCGTCGTTGACACTGATCATAATTTATTCTGAACCGAACAGATCCTGGGCATAAAATACATTTTAAAAGATTTTAGTCTTTTATAGCAAATTTTAGAACTCCAGTTTTATAGTTTCGTGTCGAAAATAAATTCTTATCCAAAGGAATTTATTGACATTTAAAAGCCTCTCATAAAACAAAGTAATTCAATTTTAAATATCTTTATACCAACACCATGTAAAAATAAGTTTTCCTTTATTAAAAGGCGTGCTTCTAAGTGATGTTTCGACGCTTTCTTACCAGAGGTATCTTAGGTAATTTCTGTCTTAATGGAAGATTACGCATGTGGACCAGGTGCCATAAATAGGCCATGGATCAGATCCATCGAATTTTAGGCTAATCGCTATTTTTAAGATGACGAAGCCCGTAATTTGTGAAAATGTATAATGTCGTTGTAAGTTTACACTATTTCAACTGGCGACTATGGGTTGACTTTTGTTTTTTGACCACAGGATCAAAAAGTTTATTGCACAATACTCTTAGTATAATTGTATAAATAAAATAAAGTATAATGTAAGTAACACTATGGTACAATACAGTATCTACTTATACAGTGTTTTTTGATTTTTAACTGTTTTTATTTAATTAAATTTACAAAATTAGAAGTATAAACCCTAAAAAAGTGACATTAATTTGCTTACTACCTTAACTATTTATTTACTTTCACGTCCCAAAAATCGCGCCACAGTGGCGAAGTTTGAGCCGGCTATATAGGCACCTTAGGCCGTGCGCGCATATACTACATGAAAATTTCAGCGATTTTAGAATTGTGATTTGTCACATTTTTCCGTGACGGCTTGCGACGCGATTGTTGCAAAAGTAAATTGCAACATGTGTAGTTGTATAGACTCGCGCTCACTGCGATAATTCAATCGCAGGGCGCGGCGGCCTAAAATAAACCTTTGATATATCTTTCAGCTGTAAAAGGATGGGTCCAGTATTAACGAATTCTTTTTTTATTTCTTCATCTTTTCTGAAGAAGCAAGGCAGGACAAGAATAAACTATCTGACGACTTTTTAATCACAGTGCGCGTAGTGAATTTTCTGCGGCATTTTACAGCCTGATTTTAAAATCGTTTCGCAAAGAAACAAATCGTGATACGCGCTCGGCCGCTATTGATAAAAAAATACACGAAATTCATGCTTACAGCCTACAACGACGAATTCAAAGATATTCTAAAAAGGAGTCGGCTGCGTCCGTGACATCAGCTTGCATTATATAGGGATGAAATGTTAGGTATGTGAAAAGCAATACATGGACATGGGAAAGGTGGAACAGAAGTGTCACGTCTACTTAAATGGATGCCGACTCGGATCGTGCGGAAATGCAGTTACCACAGTCCCCGTTTCATTTGTGTAGAGAATAAACTGCGTAACTCGATTTGTTTCACAGTGCTTCACGATTTGTTTCAATCAGGATCTATTCTTAATTCAACAAAAATATTTACCAAGTGGGGTAAGTAGTCCAATCGAAATCCGGTTAAGGAACAAAAAATTAAAACATGCAGTTTTATGATTTTAAAATGTAAACAGGTACATTAGGAAAAAAAACGTAAATGCCCCCAAGAAACAGTAGGGTGAAAAGAGGTGAAAAATGGTTTTTTAGCACATCTATTCAAAAAGAGCTGGTTGGTTCCTCGTAAACAGGGATTAAGGTTGCACTTTAATTCTCGCTGAGCTCAAGATCTGGAATTCTTCGCTCCATTCTGGATTCAAAATAACGCACTCGTCGTCGTTTTTATATGTGACGTCCACTTGAATTTTGATAGTTTTCGGATTCCTGAGGCCGAACGAAAACGGATCAATATTTTTGACTTTAGCTTCGGCTTTTTGGGTATTATATGTATTTTTAAGATTAGTTTCATGAAAATCAGAAAATTTTTGCAAACCTGAAAAACAAAAATCGAGAAAAAAATAGGTACAGGGCTATTTGCAAATATCTCGAAAATTTTGAGGTTATGGTAAAAAATGACTTCTAGAAAAGTTGTAGATTTTTACTAAACCTACAATTTTGGTAAATATCATTTTTCTATTGCGTGTGACTGATAAATAAGAATTAAGTGTGTTAAATTTTAATTTTTAAGTAAACGAATTTCGATGGATTAAATACTAAGGTTTTCAAAATTATTTGCAATATTTGTGTAGATTATTTAGTTATCTATAACCAGACAAATACGATCGTTTCACATAAATATTCATACGAACACAGCTCCGCACCGCACAGCAATTAAATTGAACATCTGTAGGAACCGCGATCGATACCGCACCACTGCTTGCATTAATTTCCATTCAGTTTTGTGGATTGTTTTTGGCAATTAGTATTATTGGTTTGCAGATTCTTTAAGTTTTTTTCCATGCGATCGTAATAAATACTATACTGGGAATAAAAAAGGAATAACTCTTGTTTGTGTGACCGTCCATTAGCTAAAATCTGGCTAACTTTTTTAAATATTAAGCTATCGCACAACGAAGAAGTAGGTATTACTTTCTATGCCCACCGTATGTTTACGTACGTCTCAAATTTTTGGCATAGAAAGTAAACTTACCGCTGTTTATCAGGAATAAATGAGATTCAAGACAAGTTTTTAGGGTTCTGAAGCTAATGGAAAAAACAGAACACATTGTGTGTTTGTGTGCTTACGTTAAAATTATACAGAAAGGTGTCTTATGTGAACACACATACAGTGTGATACGCAATCAAATAATAGTACATTGACTTGTATTAGTAGTAGTTATTATAATAGTACTTGATTTTAAGGGCGGTAAGGAGAAAATTACTAACGAGAGGCTACTTAGAAGCCTAAGGCCGAAGGCTTTAATGACTCGAGTCTGTAATTTCGGTACCACCCGTGTTACACACAATGTTTTTATAACATTTCAATTAAATTCAATTTTTTTAAATTAAGTACATGATCCATATTCTTGTTAGTAGTTCTTACAAACTAAGTTAGAAGTTATATTTAAATTCGGTTGTTATTATTATTATTATTTGTATCATTATGGATTTAACATAATATAACTCAATTTTAAAAACTTAATAAGATAAATAACAAATATATAAATAATAATTCAGTTATTTAAAGTAATAAAATAAAATAATAGCCATATAATTTATAAAAATTTGTTTAAATTAATTTATAAATGTGGTGCTTAGTTATGAAGTTTAATAATGCAGTCCATTTTGCTTGCTACGATACAAATAATGCTGTTTGTGCTGCCACGGACAAGGTGTAAAATAGAAGCACTTCTTTTTCTAAGAATGGCATAAAAGACGTCGACACGCTCATTGACAATTGATGATGAGATGATGAAACTTATACCAGATGCGCTGCAGTACTTTAGCAGCCCCAACAGCATCCTAAACGCATTGTTATACTGTACGTGCAGTACATTTAAGTCCCCTTTAGTATAACTGACCTACAGGCCGCACGTGTAAAAAGTCTGGCAGAAAGCTTTAAAAAGGGTAATTTTAACTTCTTTACTGCAACGTGCAAATCTGCAGGCCCGCATATTACTGCGGACAGCCAGTGCTCTACACTCCCTCTCAATGTCCTCTACATCCGTTAGGTTCTCTGTGACCCAGGTATTTAAATATTGAAACCCTCATTAATTCCATTCCTTCTATAGACACAGGCGAAACTGAAGTAATTTTGTGACCACATAACTGTAATACAAGAAGCTCACATTTCTTTTCATTATACCTGAGCCCATGAGCCTGAGCGTAACACTCACATGAGGCGAAAGCTTCCTAATGGCACTTATAGAGGGAGCCAGCAACACCAAGCATCAGCATAACTGATGATGTTAATAATTTTGCCATTAATGGACCAGCCGACTGCTGTATTGCCCAGTTCCTCAATAAGCCCGTTTATACATAAATTAAATAGCCGACGTAAATTTAATCCTGCTTGCTCCTCCGCATCTAAATTTATACTCACCAGAGACCACGTTACCCCATCTGACAACATCAACTTGGTTCTTGTATCGAATAATCGAATATATCAGTTATTTCAGCTGGCAAGCTTGTTTTAGTTTTCATTTTATGCCAGAGTAATTCATAGGACACTAATTCAAATTCTAAGATCCAATAGGTCTAGGAAATAAGCAAATACAGTAAAATACCTCCTTTCAGTGTGGTACTGAACAGTGTGCTTGAGGCATGAGATTGCAGTCTCGGTGGAGAGCCCAGGTCTGAAACCAAATTGGACATCAGTTGTATATAACTGTTCAATATGCGATCAAGCAAACCGTCCAGCACCGTCCATCACGCCACGAAATTGTTTTTGATTATTGGTACAACCACTGTTTTCATACATTTATCAGGCATGTCTGAGTACCTCACACAAAAAGTTAAAAACATGGTTAAAACTCTCGGAAAATGAACACCTGCATGTTGCATCCTGGTGATTTACCCCGGGTAATTTGGCTAATAACATTAGCCACCTCTTTAGCCGTAAATTTAGTAAGAGTAGTATACGCTCGGTTTCTAGTGTTACGCGCCCGCGTCACGCAGGCATGAGGTATGATTTTTAAATAGATCAGCAATCTTAGCGGGCTCGGATACATCTTTAACACTGAGAGGAACACTAGATCTCCAGTTAAGTTTCTTGGTGCTCTTCCAAAAGTCTTTAAACTTTTTATTACTGTGGTAGGATGCCAGGATATCCATCTTTATTAGCTCGGCTCGGCTTAATTCCTGACACCGTTTCAATTATGATTAGAAAGTACGTTGCGATTGCGACATATTTTCACATATAGGCCCTTTCGATCTTCTACCATTGAGCAATCAGGGAACCTTGGGAACAGTCTCGAGTTATTCGGACTCAGGAATTCGTAAGAAAAATGTATGCAAGTACATTCACAGGTTTCGAGAGGTAGCTCAGACTATACATTTTTGTCTCGAATTATAGCGTCCGAATAGCTCGAGACTGTTCCCAATAAGGTCCCTGGTTGCTGGAGCCAAAATAGTGTTGAGACGCTTTATGAGCAGCATAGACATGCCTATTCCATCCCACCACTACTCTCTTTCTCTTTATTACATGCTGAACATTAGATCTACGAGTGTAAATGGCCACTTCGCGTAATGTTTCGACAAAAGTTTTGTACATGCGGTCTAGCACTAGCCTATGATCTTCATTTTGACACACATCACAACATTCAGCTAACTTAAGTCTTTTATTACAAAATTGGTGATAAGTCTGTACCTGTTGACTATCTCTATCACCCCAAACTTTTTTGTTTTGACTATCACTAGCGGCAAAAAGTTTAGGTATTAATATAGATAGGTTACAGCTTATTTGAAGTGGATATTGGTCAGACCAGGTACAATCATAATGCACCTTAACATTTATTCTACTACCGACTGCCACGCATATTCCGTAACTAAACAGTGAGCCGTGAGCGTCCTAGTAAAAGTGAAGGTTCCAGATGTACTCCCTAACTTGGCTATTTACCCACATATCAAATTTTGATCTTCACAGAATTTAAGCTGAGTTCTAGTCCAAGCATTTGTTTAGGATTTGCATTAGGGCGTAAACTTACATAAGTACTGACTTAAACATTTATTTTAGAATTTTATCGTTAGAGGCTTCATAAATAATTCTTTCTACATTTTCTCCCTACCTCCGATTTTTTACTCACACTCTGACTCCTTTTTTAAAAAGGTGTCAATTTTATTAACTGTTCAATTTTGATGGAATTTTTGGACTGGAGAGTGCTCTTCAACATAGAGTAGATACCTAAATTGCCCATAGGGAAAACGGTTTGCATTTTTCGGCAATTTCCACGCAGTAAGCTAATAGGATATTCTCTGAAAACGAACTCGTTTTCTTTTTTCTCCAGCTAATAAAACAGGCCTATGCGGTAAAGTACTACTTGTCTTTAAGCTTAGGTGGTAACAGGTTCATATTAATTTCATGAGCCCCCCATTAACAATATTTGGCGGTGTCGCATTTATGTTAAGCTCATTTGACGACGATGACATTTCTTATTTCTTTTGTAAGTTGTAAATAAAAAACCTCAACAAAATAAAAATGGTGGGAACAAAAGTATAGCCATTTAGCGATATCTAGAGAATTCATGAATTAACAAAGTTTTGGCTAAAATAAAAATTATTTGGTCGCAAGTGTCGTTCTAGGTTCACACCATTTCAATATGCCGACTGTAATTTTGATTTTTGACCATCGGGTCAGAAAAAAATGTTGCACTATAATTGCTCGCTTGGCGTGTAGTTCATATCTCAAACTACAGATGGCACTTTTGCACATACTGGATAAAATAGATAAAACAGTACGTTAATTCTACGTACTGTTTTATCGTACAAGTAGCGCGTTCAATGACATAAATGAATCATATCGCCCGTAGGTTATATTAACTCACGCTTTGCTTTAAAGTAAGAAAAAAATACAAAGAAAAAGCCCCTGGGATTAAATAAAGTCTTAGCACCCACTTCTCTTGCACGTAATAACACAGCACAGTTTACGAGTAAGTGTCATGAAAAAAAATAAACCACCCTTTTAGATATTACAAAACTATTTTAGTTAAATAAAAGCGTTTTCTACGTCTTTCGCTAAAGCCCAAGATAATATTTTACAAAAATATGGCAATTTTACGGCTTCAGTTTTACAGTTTTGTTTCTGAAATGAAAGTTTATCTAAGAATTTTACTAGCGTTTGTTGAGCTCCTCATAAAATAAACAAATTCAGCACTAAAAGCTTTCTTCCATTAAAAAAAAAGTTAAAACAAAATCTACATATT
The DNA here is from genome assembly GCA_946406115.1 of Apoda limacodes. NCBI lineage: Eukaryota > Metazoa > Arthropoda > Insecta > Lepidoptera > Limacodidae > Apoda > Apoda limacodes. The sequence continues at coordinate 18,318,673 of OX291542.1, forward strand.
TTGACCTACATAAATTGGTGTAAATATTTTTATTTCTTTGCTTAAAAAACATTAGTTTGTAGTCCTGGGAAAATCTCTACAGGGAGGAAATTCTCTAACTTCTAGTATTCGCGGATTAGCATTTAATTTATACCATTTGAAGATGACCGGTGTTTTCTCGTATATCCAATAATTTGTCAAACAAAATCATTTTAAATCATTCCTTACACTTTGTTAATGTTGAAAATTGGGTGAACAAATTGCATCGGACTGAAGTTACCGTTGTTCCATTTCGGTGCCTGACTATAACTCTGCTGAGATTTAACCAAACAATAGCAAAAACGGAGCGGTAAAAGTTCTTGACTAATTATTACGGCATACTTCAAGTTAAGGAGTAATATCACCTAACAGAAAATAATGCTATAACATTCTTAAAATTTCTCCCTTTAAAACTCAAGATTTTCGTTTTTCTCGCAATTCAACCTATATAAACTGCAATATTAGTGATTAAAATGTGAGGTGTATTGTTTATCCTGAAAAGGATTTATATTTGACAGCTGTCCGTTTACAATAATACATTTAGACAGGTGCCATTTCCTTCTCTGAAGAGGGCAACTGATGAAGTTGACAATTTAATCTGAGTGCTTTAAGGGTTGCAGTGTTGTCGCTCGCTTAAGTCCCCATTAAATTTGACAGGGATTCTGAAACAGGCATTTCAAAACCGTTTTTACAGTCATATTACAATAATATTATTGTTTGAGTAACGTTGTGGTTAACTATAATAAAATTCGATGATCTCAAGAGTCAAGAATGAAGTTGCATTGGTTTGTACATTGGCATGGAAACAATACAGCGATACACGTTTTACAGATCCAATGTGTGTGTACGTGACACGCTCAATGTACACTGGGCCGCTAAGAAAGCTGGGCGGTTTTAAAAATGTGATAACTTTTAAAATATTTGAGCAATCCTTTTCATATGAAAACTAAAGTTTATCTCATTAAAATATAGAAGAACAGGAAATTTAGAACGATTTTTAATTTGAAGCATAAGTTTTTCTTTGTTTCTCTTCTATCATATAGATATAGCATTTCTTATGTAGAAATTCATTATTCTGATCAATCAAAAACATGCCACAAACCTCTAAAGTGAGAAATGGTCATTTTACATGACATAAAAAACACAATCAACCATATTCATTAGCACGCACAATGTGCATTTTGAAGTTATTAGATTTTTTAATTACCATTTTAGTGTATTTTTTTCAATCACAAAATCAGCACTTATTAATTGCGGTATAAAGGTCAAGCACCCGATACGTAACCCTAAATAGTTTGACGGTTAACGTTTGTCATAGACAACATAAAATACATTCCGTTTCACTTAAAATTAATAATTAGGATGCCAAGCTGGATTAAAAAAAAAACTACTTTTAATGTATAGAAAAATAACACAAAACTTTAACAGCTATGTATGCGGTAAGAGATTTAACTAACTTATGAACTGATTAACTGACCTTTTTAAAATAAACTTCATAATCTTAAACTATTATTTGAATTTGATTTAAGCTTGTAAATTTTTTTATAATACATTATTTATTTGATAAAGCCAGCTCCAATATTCTGGATCTTATTGAGGTTTTTGTTGCCGACCTGTTTTCTTTGTGGCCCAGTTTTCTTTCTAATTTGATGCAATATAAGTAAATGTTTACAGTTTTACCTAACAGCTCAAGAAAAGATAGCCAAAAATACTTCATTAAAACTCCTATTGGGTACTTGAAAAATAGCTATCTAACAACTAACCCTTGGACAGAAAACGCTGAAAGAAATTATCGTCAATCTTTGTTTATTATTGAAGTAATAATGCTGTGACAAATTGTGACGAATCGGGCAATTTTATGATACTTTTTTGTTGAATAACAGAATACTAAAAATCTAAAAGAATATCTTAAAATTAAAAAACGTACCAAATTTCACCACGTCTTATATAGGTTACATAATCTGAGCTAAAAATTATCAACAAACAAACGTGGTCCCAAGAAATATGAAGAAGATAAGGAGTCAAAATTAATTATTATCTGCACATAATCGATAAAGATAAAACTTACACAACGAAGAATTCAATGACAAAATATTTAGATTACAGCAAGAATGTTTCGTATCATACATTTATGTATATTTTTGTGTTTAATCGGTTTTATTTTGGCCGATGAAGATCAGAATCGAATTGTGGTTTTGGACGAAGGAGCTGTGAGTGGTAATAGACATTGGTACGATGACTACTTCGAGTTTTTTGGAGTTCCCTATGCCAGTGTTCCTCAGGGAAGGGATAAGTTTAAGGTAGGTACACGTTCTTAACATATAACTTTCTTAAATAAAAGTTGTTACTATTTTTTTTAGTTTTGAATTTAAATTTTGGCAGAGTTTTAAGCATATATTGAGAGCAGCTACGCTTACATACATTTTTTTTTTAAAATGTGTAGTTTCTGGTAACCTTATGTTACTGAAAATTTTTAACAGGTGCAGGTCGAAGTCTCAGTTTGATTGAGTAAATAGAAAAGTGTTCTATAATATTACATTGTGTACTAAGGGTGGTAAGGAAGCGTAAGGCCGATACCCGAAGGCTTTAATAACTCGAGTTTGTAATTTCCGTATCGCCCGTGTTTTTCATCACATTTGCGAGTAAATAAATAAAAATTATTATTATTATTTATTAATATAAAATATAAGGTGAAAAAATAAATAAACTAGAGAATTTATTAATTAAAAAGTTTTGGCTGAAGTTAAAATTTGTAATTGCACTGTTACACTGTTTACGACTAAGTGTCATGAAAAAATAATTATATTATATATATATATATATATATATATTATTTCTATAATTTCTCAACACAAAAAGTTTTTCTTTGCACAACTCTTAGCAACAAAAACGTTCTTATATTATTAGGTCCGTAGAACGTACTTACAATAAATATAAATTTGATAATTCTGTTAAATTTACTAATTATATATGTATATATTAATAACATTGATTTACAGTTTAAATTGTGTTTTTTTTTTACTACATACATGTATCACAACGAACAATCGAAATGACACAGTCAATACTTTAAAGCCATGTACGGTCGCGGTCAGAAAATGTTTACCAGTTTTGAAATAAGATTCTATATCACACTTTTTTCACTAAGTCTAAAATGCCATATCAAGTTACTTATTACCTTTCAAAAGCTATTATGCAAGATGACGCATCGAGAAAAACAACAAGAATTATTGATCACTCTTTGATAATATAACTAATATCTTTATTTGTTGGAATGACATTTATCAAAAAATATTGTTTGAACGTCGTTTTGACAAGAGTTTTTGTCATAACGAAATATAATGGCAAGTTTAACCCTGGAGCAAAGGGCTGAAATAATATTTCTCTTCGAAGATGGACATAGTACTATATCACGAGAACTCAATATATCGCGATTCACTGTGAGGTTTTGGATTAGGCGTCACGGCGAAGAAGGGCAAATAACAGATCATAGAAATAATTCAGGACGACGACCGATACCAACCGCCGCGCAAATAACAGAAATCATTCGTCGTTACGAAGAGAATGGTTTCAGACCAACTAGTTATTTTGCTGCTTTATATGGTGTGAGTGCTCGGACGATCCGACGAGCTTTGCACAATGTTGGACTACACTACAGACACCATGCTATTAAAGTGGAGCTGAAACCTCACCACAAAACAGCCTGGCTTAACTTTGCGCGACGACATCTCGATTTTTAAATCAAGATGCAAAAACTTTTAAATCAAGCCAAATCGGAAGATTAACTTTATGGCGCTACAATCGAACTCGGTATGATGAAGGTCATATTGTGCCTCAAAACGAGTCAGGTCGCATTACAGTAAACTTATGGGGGTGGATGAGCCTTGACGGCGTTGGAGAACTGGCGTCGTTAGAGAATGGGGCAACGGCCATTAATTATGTGTCGCTTTCGCAAGAAGTGATGCTGCGTACTGTGCGCGTAGTGTATCCTGTAACGGAATTCCCACACATTACTTATGTTCAAGATAATGCACGGATACACACAGCCCGTGCTACTATGGCGTGGTTCAACCTGCGCCGTGACGTTCGTCCCATTCAATGGCCCGCTCGGTCTGCTGATTTAAACCCTATTGAAAATTTATGGGGGCTTATGGTTCAACGCTGGGACTGTCAAAATGAAAGAAACCCTCAAGCTCTTTGATCACACTGTGCTCAAGTATGGGATGATATCAGAGGTACACGCGTACATCTATGCACGCGTCTTGTTGCATCTATGCGAGATAGACTACGTGCCGTCATAGCTGCAGAGGGAGGTTATACTAGTTTTAAATAAAGATTTTCGAAGTGTCTATTTTATTATTTCTTCATATTCTTATTTAAAAAACTAAAATATTAGTTTTTTCAAAGAAGGTTTTCTATATATTAAAATTTGATAGTAGTCAGTCCATCTCCTAGAGCAGAAATAGCGAACCCATGGCAATTCGGGCACGCCAATTATTTATGAAATTTCTATTTTCACCTACGTATGCTTGCAAGTCTTTTTTAGAAATGAACTCTAGTTTAGCTTCCATACTGCTTAGTAATAAAGTACGAGCCTGTCCTAATGTGAGATTTTTAGCACCTTATTTGCAACAGCAGAAATTACACGAATTTTTTTTTTTATTTGAATATAAATATTAAACATTTCGATTGCTGTAAGCAATTCGTTTAATTTTTCTCCATTATTATTAAGTAACCCAGATTTTTTGACGGCAGGTCATAGGTACAGTATTGTTTTTTTCATAGAAAATGGCAAATTCATTGATAAAGGTTCGCCATCCCTGTAGATCCCTAGAGCGATTGATTGTTATATTAGAAAAAAGATAATCTATGGTCAATCAAATTATTATGAAATAGACATTTAGAACTTGTGACTTAAATGTGTGCATGCAATTGTGATCCTTAAGGTGGTAAACATTCTCGACCGCGACTATACAATAAAAACCTCAGAACACCTATATTTATTTATTATCTCCACTTTCAATTGTGTACATTTCATGAATTTGTATAAAAAACTCTTAGAAGAAACCTAAAATTGCTACTTTTTATCATCAAGTATTTTCAATTTCTTATATTTACAGGGCCCATTACCACCGAAACCATGGGATGACATATTATACGCTAGTCAACGTATTATATGTCCACAAATATTTTATTCTGACAATGATGATGGTGAAGTAGTTATTGAAGGGGAAGAAGAATGTCTTGTGATGAATTTACTAGTTCCAGCTATAGCAAACGAAAGAAATTTAGTTCCCGTTTTAGTGTATATACACAGTGGTGGATATGCTGCAGGAAATGGTAATATGGCGAAATATAATTTTCTGGCAAGACACGATATTCTAGTTGTTAGCTTCAATTACCGTTTGGGATCAATTGGTTTTAATTGTCTTGGTACTGAGGAAATTCCGGGCAACGCTGGAATGAAAGATCAAGTGGCTGCTTTGAAGTGGATTAATAAGAATATAGCTAGATTTGGAGGAGATCCAAAAAGAGTTACACTAGCAGGTTACAGTGTGGGAGCAGCAATGGCTGAGTTATTGGTACTCTCTAAGTCAACTCAGGGATTAATTGACAAACTAATTTTAGAAAGTGGATCAGCACTGTCACCTTACGCAATAAACGTAGATCCAATTAGCACAGCTAAGAACATCGCAGTATCTGTTGGATACAATGCAACTGGAACCTTAAAAGATTTGAATGAGTTTTATTTAAATGCTTCATTGGAAACACTTACGTCAAAGTCATTACATTTCTTTCTGACAAATAGTACTTTTGGATTTACACCTTGTATTGAAAATGACAAAAGTGAAGAACCTTTCTTGACTAAATCTCCTAAAGATATTTTAGCGACTGGAGATTATAATAAAGTCACGCTATTAACCGGTTATGCAAACATGGAAGGTTTGAGTCGGTCTAATAAATTCGATGAGTGGAGTGAAATGATGAATGAAAATTTTGGTGATTTCTTACCAGCTGATCTAGCTTTTGATAGTAAAAAGTCGAAGACAGACGTCATAAATGCTATTATGAAGAAATATTTTAAAAACGAGGAAGTAACTCATGATACATTACAAGGTTATGTCGATTACTTTTCAGACTCAATGTTTAAGTACTCCATAATGAAGTCAGCGAAACTTCATTCTATAAATTCAAATAAGCCAATATATTTGTATGAGTTTTCGTATGTTGGTAAACTGAATGCCAAACATTACTTTATGGATAAAATTAAGGGTGCTAGTCATAGAGATCAATCAGCATACGTGCTGGACTTTTACGGTTGGACGAATTCATACAGTGATTTAGACACAAGAGACAAGATGACATTGATGTGGACTGACTTTGTCAAATACAGGTATGTATACAACAAACTAATAATAATTTAAGTACCTAATGTTCTTTTCACATTTAGGATTCTAAAAAGTATTTGGAACCAAGTTAAATAAGATTTAGATAGCTTGGTTTCTAAATCAAAAAAAATGTACCAGTTTATAAACTGTGAAATATAAGTAAAAATTTAAAAAGCAAGTAAAAATTATGCAAGTCTCAACTCGTACTTAATCGATTCCATAATGTTATTATTTTGTTACGTTTTAAATGAATAAATTGTAACTGGCATATTCGTTTCCTCATGATAAAATAAACGAGTAATGATAAATCAAAATCCAATAAATTCATTTTATGATTTTTTTAAGTATTGTTGACTTTCAAGTTAATTTAAATAATTAAATAAATAAAAAAACCCGACTGCAAAAACATTAACAACTAAAAAGCAATAAACAAGTGCACCTAAAACATACCAAATATTTAACTTTAAGCAGTCGCAACTCATTTTAAGATAACTGCTATAGCTTTATTATGCATTCTCCTTCGGTCAAGTTACTACTTCAAGTATTATAAAACAATTGCGAGTCTGCCTCGCGCACCAAGGGATCCGTACAAACTTTTTATATGTAGATAGTGCTTCCATCATGTGGTTCTCATCTCACAGGTTTATACCTTAATTATCAAGTTTTGGATTTTTTTCTAAATTTGTAATGTAACATCTTGCCTCGTGTCAATTTTCATGATTCTTAGATAACGGCAAGTACCCCACAGGCTTTGATTTATTTTTTTAAATGCCAAAATATGCGGCAAAAATGACCGTATTTTGGGCACATTTTTTTATTTCATTGACTTAGAACCTTGATTATTTTACAACTTTAAGAGACCACAGACTTAGTATTTGATATTAATTTCAAATTGAAACCTTGAAGAGTTCCTGAGCAAAAGGGTCTTAACCGACAGACAGACAGAGGAAAACAAAGTGATCCTATAAGGGTTTCGTTTGGAGGTACGGAACTCTAAAAATTACATACACCTTAACGATTGATTAATACTAAATATTTTTGGGCTGTTCTTCCCTAGAAGTTGATAAGCAAATAAATAAAACCAACCCAATTTAATTCCTTTTTTTTTTCAGTGACCCAACAGCGTATGAGAGTCCCCTGGTGAATCTGAAGTGGCTTACTTATTCCACCAAACAACCAAACTACTTAGAAATCGATGAAAAACTGATTACAAAGAAAGATCTCTTCGCAGAACACTTTGATTTTTGGGAAGCAATATATGAAAAATATTATAGAAATCCATCGGCGCCAAAAGATGTATTGAACAAAACTAAAAAATAAATAAACCGTGGGAGTTTTTAGCTTTAATCTCTTAATTTATTCACACTGAAAAACGACATTTGAAAAAAACCAGATAAGTTTACATGTAACCTTTTTGGTCTTAATTCGCACCTTACTATAGCGTTATCGAGGAAATGGTATCCCATCTAAAACGTACATGTAATAAACATGCCAATTTTCGTGATACATTTTGATATATTATAGTCTCAAAAAATTATGAAATCTTAGACTTAGTACTTAACCTATGCCAAGTTTCTTGCCTATCTGAAAAAGTTGTCCTAACTGACGAATTCACTGCTTCAAATTACAAGCTTCAAAAACGCTAATTTGAATCAGTAAATTTATTGCTAACCTTTATATATATTTCGTTTTTTTTTGTAAATTCATACATATTATGCAGTAGCATTTTAGTAAGTGAAAATCGTGATTTTTGACCTCTCATATTTTGTAAACTATTAAACTTAGATACGTGAAATTGAATAAAAAATATTTTATTAACTTGAACCTGAGCGGAGATAAAGCTGATCGAAATAGTGCGTGAAAATAGTACACAGTGGGCGCTCCCAGGCAGGGTTGGAAGAAATTGGCCAAGCGCACTACGTGCACTTAGATGTATGGATAGATAAGTTTTTAAAAAGAAATTAAAAATTAAAAAAAACACCTATTTTCTCGAAAACTATTAAAAATTTAGATCAAGCCAAAAATGCATTAAGTACTGACATCAACTTGAATTATTTAAGATTTTCTAATAGTAAAATTCGAAAAGCATTCGGACCATGGTAATGTTGATCTCAAAAACTATCTTATTTAAAAATAAAAAATAGATTTGATCTAGATGATACCGTACAAAAAAAACTCACATTTCGCAGCCTCGAAAACTGTTATGTACTGTTAGTATTTTATATTAAAATTTTGAAACTACAACGAAGCAAACTTTTTTAAAATTCTTGAACACCCAGTGCCGTCTTGCCCAAAACTAAGCAAGTGGAATACCAGATATTTTCTATCAGTATACTAATACTTTTACACTTTTTAGGGTTCCGTACCCAGAGGGTGCCAAAGGAGCTTTATTACTTAGCCTATGCTACCTATTTGTATGTCCGCCCGACCAATAAAGAGCTCTGTGGTTTAGACCAAAGTAGGTAGAAGCCTAAAATTTTTACAGAATATGTGTTATGATGGCAGATTACCTAATAAATAATAAAAAATTAAATTTCGAAAAAAAAAACCAAACAAGCTTCAAACACGCAGTTATAGTATGAGCTCCAAAAGACAGGAGAGAGATTTAAAAAAAAGAGGGATTATCGCGGAATACAAGGTAAAGACTGTTTTAGTTTGAATTTTTTATATGTTTCGGGATTTCTTGACTCACTGATATTTCGGCACAGTTGCATGCGCCATTTTCCCATGTGAACAGAGGAAGTTAAAGCGGTGTGGTGAGGGTCAGTATTTTCTCATTACCCTCGTTTTTTCTACGACGGCTTGGCCCCGTTGCATAGTCTTGTTTGGGCGGTTCACACTCTATAACTCGTCACGAATTCGACACACTACGCTGACGGTGTCACAAGGTGCACTATTTTTAGGCTGTAAACGTTTTTTGTATAATCTGACCACTGGATTGGACTTGACAATTTAACCCCGTCTTTCTGATTGAAAATTTTTCTAAATCCAATCATGGTACACCCGAAACATATAAAAATTTGATAACAACCGCAAAAGTTTAAAAAGTTGTTTCATTTGAACTTATTATTTTCTGTAAAATAAAGCTAATCCCATTAATATTATAAAGGAGAAAGTTTGTGAGTGTGTATGTTTGTTACTTCTTCACACTTCAACCACTGGACGCATCGGGATGAAACTTGGCATACACATAGGTTAGATTAGACTACTTTTAATCCCGAAATTCCCGCGGGAATAACTGTAACCGAGCTTAAACGAACTATAGCTATAGCTACAGCTTAATATAGCAAACTTTATTAGTGTTTTTAAGGAGTTAATCACAGTCGCCGATAACCAAATTTAGCGCGGGGTAATTAAGGAGTAAATCACAGTATCAATACTGAGATTAAATAAAGGAGTCCCACGCCGATAACCAAATTTAGGACAGGGCGGCTGCTAGCAAAATTCATTAATTACCATTTACCCCATTAATATTATAAATGCGAATGTTTGGATGTTTGGTGGTTTGTCACGCTTCAACCACTGGATGGATCGGGAACCGCTCAACTGATTTAGATGAAATTTTTCTGAGTCCCGGGGAAGGACATAGGCTATTTTTCATCCTGGAAAAAGTACCCGCAGGCATAACTATAACGTTTGTTACTTAATCCTGCTGAACTGGGAGCATTTAAATGAGCTGAAATTTTGCACACAGAGATAGTTAAAGATACGGAAAAGGACAAAGGCTACTTTTAATCCTGGGAAATTCAAAAGTTGCCGCGGGAGTAACTATAACCGAATTCCACTAACAAACCATAGCTGTAGCTATAGCTTGCTATAACAAACTTCTTTAGTATAATCAAGGAGTTGCCGTAAGAATCCTACGCCGTTACAAAATTTAGGGCGGGCGGAGCCGCGGGCAAAGTCTAGTTATCTATAAGTCTAAATTATTTTAGATTTTCAGGCTTACAAACATGGGAGTTAATGGCGTCGGCAAATTTTGAATCATTATTGGCAAATACGTCAAAAACTATATTTCGGAAAAATATATCTTTCGAATCTTCAAACGATGCCCGTCCATCCAACACCCCATTAACGGCAATCCTCGTTTTAGACTTTAACCCTCTATTTCGAAAAACGAAAAAAATACCCAACTCTTTTCTGAAAATTTCAACCTTTCAGAAATTTTCAGCTTTTTAGTAGAGCAATAGACTAGTCCTATTTTCTCAAACATGCTACGATATGCGAACATATATCACACAAAGTTTTAATTGGGATAAATCGTACTTTAAGTACAGTATCAGAGAGCGACCTTCATGTTTTAGCCCTCCGCTCGAGCGATCGAGCGGTCAAACATAAAATTTAAAAATGGAACGAACTTTTTTAAACCTAAAAATTGATGTATGATGTTTGGTAGTTGAAAAAAGCCCACGCTTTGTTGCTCCGTGGGGAATGGAGACTTATTTTCTACTTTTTTAATAATTTTTTTTATAAGCGTGTTTTACATCATTTTGAATGTGTTTTATACTAGTTTTTTGCATTCAGAACTTTATAATTTTCGCGTGAAAAAAGTTTAACTGTACAACCTGACACTATGAAGGTTATATTTTAAACGGCAAATTCATATTTAAACCCCTATTATATTTTCACTATAGATTTGTTCAACTTCAGTAAGTTGAAATATCTGAGATAACATTGAAATGCAATCGCAAAAACAATTACAACACAAAACGTTATCCTTTTGTCAAGGAAACTAACAAAGAACAAGATAAGGCAATATCTTCACTTTACAATAACCGCTAAAATATCAAAACGTCAGTTCCTTTTCCACCACAGCGGGTCTCAAAGCGGAATCTCTGAAAATGTTTATTCAGTTTATATCATTCCCCACAAAATGAGAAAATTCCGCTGTTTCATAAAATAGTTGAAGTACGCAGCGACTGTGAAAATTTTACCTCGGAAGTTTTGACAGGTTTCCATGTTTCTACTAGTAACTTTGGCAACGGGGAATTAATAAATTATTATTAATTTTCCAGTACCTATATTGTCGGTTTTCATCACTTGACTGTCACACTGTCGTGTGTTACATAGTCAATTCCAGCTTTCACGCTAAGCTTACCGAACTTTCTCTTTCAGAATTCAAGACTTTGTAATATGTGTTCGTAATTTGATAATTGGTGTCACAATGATTATAATATAAATTTTATAGCCTTCCTTACCAGCCTCATACGTCCCCACTGCTGAGGTACGGCCTACCTTTAACGATAGTAATTTGTGTCATAGTCCACACGCGGGCCCAGTGCGGATTGTGGATTTCACATACTTCTTCCTTTGCAACCTTTGACGTATGCAAGTTGCCTCACGATGCTTTTTATTCATCGAAAAGCTTGTGGTGTGAATAATTAATGTACTTAAGAGATAGAGAAAAATACATATTGATACATGCCGGGCTCAAACCAGGGCGCAAGGTGAAATCGAAACCACTAGGCCACCACAGACATTAAAATTTATATTTACATCAAATTTTATATATATGTTTTGGATGTATACAAATAAATAAAAGTAAAGTGTCTGTCTGTGATTTAGAAATAACAGCCTTATCTTAAAATTACTTGCACGATATGAAAACCCACTCAAAAATTTCTAATTTTTTTTTAACTGTTGTCTGTTAATTTTTCGTGCTAATAATGATCAAACAAATAAACCTATTTTGACAAGACTGTCATAGGCACATTTTTTTTTTGTTATGAGTGATTTAAGTTCATTACGGATAAAGTAGCGGGAGAAACCTAGTTAAGACTTTAAAATGTAAGAGAGATAATCATAAAATGTAAATTGTGATATCTTATCAATGACGACAAAGACAACAAAATTTTCTAGTTCAGACACTGGTCTGTGAAATCAATTAATCGAAAGAAAATTAATTATGTTTTATAATTTAAACAAAATGAAGACAATGAGGTTGTTGTATATGTGTTTTGTATTATATTGTGGTCTAAATGTAGTCGATGGAAGTGTTGGTGAGTTAATTTATTTGTGTGTTTGTGTTTTTTGTTTTTGTAGTCGTATATTTTAAGGCATTTACAATGCGAGTTTAATTACAAATATACTAGGCGTAAAACATCTATGCATATACCTCATTTGGTACACGCCGGGCTTAAATCTCCGCCATTCTCCTGAAGGTGAAATTTAAACTCTTAATAAATTTTGTATTATTAATTAAAAAGTTTTCAAACATGAAAAAATATGACGTTTCAGTTCTTCATAATAGATATATTATCATTTTTTACAAAGGTAACACTAAAAGTTCTTATAACAGGCTAGTTAGAAACAAATCTAATAAAAAAATATTTAAAATTATTTGATAGATAAAACTTTTTAGTACCCTGATAATGTATGTGACGCAGCCATCTGGTTAAATAGGCCAGTAAATTGGGCGCCTAAGCAGCAGATCGTTAAATATGAAAAATAAATTATCATATAACAGAACCGATTATTATATGCAACTTGAATGGAACGCTCCGCTCGCTTTGCTCGCTCCGCATCTACGTTGAAACAAGAGAAACTGAACCTTACCTACCATACATTACTTATACAGTGCGATTTCTGTTCCTTTTTTTTCATACTTTACGATCTGTCTAGGAGTCCAATTGACGGGCTAATTTAACCAGATGGCTGCGACATATGTATAGCGTGAGAAAACTTGACTATGACCCGAATCGCCCTTGGGGAGGGGAGGCCTTGCCTTATCAGTGGGCATGTATAAGGCTGATAAAGGAGTAGAAGGTATGTATGTATTAAAAAAAAACGGCCAAGTGCGAGTCTGCACACCGAGGGTTCCGTATAAACTTATTATGTGTCGATTGTTCTTCCATCATGAGATCAAGTTTTAAAGGTTTATAATAAGTCTTTGGTTTTTTTTTTCATATTTGTGATGTAACATCTGGCTTTTTGCAAAATTTCATCATTTTTTGATTTATTGTAGACCTTAGGATTTGATATTAATTTTAACTTGATGCCTCCACGTGTTCTTGAGTAAAAGGGTCTTGACAGGCAGACAGATAAGAAGACAGATCTGTCTGTCTATCTGTCTGTCAGTCTGTCATAATGTGACATAAATAAATTAAAACCTATGGGGCACTTCCCGTTGATCTAGAATAATTAAAATTGGCAAGAAGCAAGATGTTACATCACAAATATAGGAAAAAATCCAAAAACTGATAATTAGGGCATAACCCTGTGAGACTTAATCTAATTAAAAAAGAACTATCAACATATAATAAGTTTGTATAAAATCCTCAGTGCGCGAAACATCGTTTTAAACTGTTTCTTTTAATATTTACTATCATGGATAATTTTTGTATTTTCCAGTTAATAATATACGCCTAGTAGACCACATACCTTACATGATCGAAGTTATAGGGAAGACTATGCAGCAAGTGGAAGCAAACGAGTGGTGCAATCTAAAGATGCCCGAAATATCTCAAGATATCTTGTGAGTACTAATGCCTGATATATTGTATAGGTGTACTCGAACATTCTGTAATTTTAGTGATGTGATAGGAAATCAAGCGATATCTTCGTGAAAAGATTTTTCATTCGGTCACAAAAAACATCACCACGTCAACAAGATGATGTATTCACACGAAAAACCATGAGTGTATTGACGGGTCTCTATTTTTTACTTACATTATGCTTTCCACGTAAAATCTTCGTACAAGATTTTCTCAAGTCATTAGAAGTTGGTAAAACTCAAGATAAATTTTCCTTCAGCGATATCAACATTGATCAACTTAATCAGCATTTTCTTCTATTGTTGACATGAATAGCAACAAAAAGGTACACACGCTTAATCATCTTTCAACGATCCCAACTCCTGACTTACCTCCTTTTTCTTTTAGCCAATTCAATGATTGTGATGTTAAGAAGAGTATTTTGTCCATTGAATCCAGTGCTGTAGGTGGTGATTGTATTAGCCGTAAAATGATCATTTTCATCCTTGACATCTTTATTCCCATCATCACTCATATCCTTAATTCTTTCAATTCATTTTAGTACATTTCCAGCCATTTGGAAAAATACTTTTATTATTCCGTTACCAAAAAAGGCAAATCCTTGTATATAGCGGGCTTTAGGCCCATTTCTATTTTATCTTTCCTATCAAAGGCCCTTGAGCGACTTATTCAACATCAACTCAATACCTTTCTGACTAAAAACAATGTATTAAACCTTTTGCCGTGGTCATAGTATGGTTACTTCTGTCCCTAAAATACTGATGATATTACGGCATAGATAATAATGATGTCTATGTCTATGTCTAACACTGTAGACTTGGACATATTGCTGGGCATCTGACGCTCTCCTAACATATCTCCAACAATAATTGACTGGTTTCACAGGTACTTGTACAGATGACAGCAACACGTCTGGTTGGAGGATACATTCTCCGACTGGTGCTCTACTTTAGCCGGTATTCTGCAAGGTGACGTGCTGTCTCCTCTCCTATTTACCATCTTCATTAACGCTATTACTCTTAAACCTTTTTTCTCTCTTCCACTTGTATACAGATTATCTCCAAATTTATACACATACATACCCCAATTGATGACATCAATAAAGCCATCCAAAATATAATGCTGATCATGACCAAATACTTCAGTGGATTTCATTATATGGCCTTCAAATAAATCCTCTCACATCGAAAGCTATTAGCAGTTCAAAAATGATATCATGCATCAATTTGGAATTATTACCTTTAAGTTAACTTGACAGAATTTCTATACCTTACTATGACTCCGTCAAAAACTTAGGAGTTATTGTGGACAATACCTTATCATGGACCCCAGAAATAAAAGCAATTAGTCGTAAAATGTTTTATTCTATTAGGTCAGTGAGGCGGTTACGTAATCTGTTACCTATACCTACAAAAGGGGTACCAAAGGTTTGCCCGGTAGAGACCGCTTTTTAGCGAGAAGGTCACTTATTTGTACTTTTTTTTTATTCTATTTTTATTGTATTTCTTCTGTTTCTTCATTTTTTTGCTCGCAGCTCCAACTGCAATAATTTCGGTTATCGGCGTACGGCATAGCAACTCTTTGATTATAGTAAGAAAGTTTGCTATAGTGAGCTAAATCTGTAGTTATATACCTAGGTAGGTAGTTAGTTACCTAGTTCGGCCACGTGGAATTCGATGATTTAAATCTTCCGGGATAAAAGTAGCCTATGTCCATTTCTGTCTCTCCGACTATTCTTGTGCCAAAGTTCAATTTAATTTAATTCAAGTTTAATTTAATTTGAACGCTCCGTTTTCGAAGAAGGAAAACCATTTCCAAGCGCTTGTGCATGTCGCGCAAGGTCGTCGTCAATCGCCTCGCTATCACAGCCAACCATGTCCGCCAACCGCGTGATGTTATTGGTGCAGTGTATTTTAACGGTTTTCACCTGTTTAGGGGATAAATTGGCATGCACTGAATGATTTTATGATTTTTGGTGCATTTCTGTGGATAATTACGCATTTTGTGCGGTAGCTGTTGGGAGTGAGATTTATGTACGTTAGTTAAAACTTGTTTAGTGGTTCAACGTTATATATCCTACACAAATGAATTGTTATTAAGCTTGCAATGACTTCGGCTAATATTTGGTATTCGGCTACTTTTATTCTTTTCTGCCGAATACCGAATATCTAGGTAATATTCGGCCGAATACCGAAAACTTAAGATTAATGAATTGTTTTGTATTTAATAATACAATTATGCATTATCAACTTCCGTACTACAGGCGAGTTCTTTTTAGAGGTCACAATTGATTACTATTTTATTAGGCTTATCTTATTTCACATTTCAAGTAAACAAATCAAATCAAAGAGAGCATAAAAATGTTCGAACCAAACAAAACATGTCAAAACATGCAGCGCGTCGTGGGACAGAGGCCAAGCACTGGTTGAATACTTCTGCCGAGTATTCGGCTATTTGGCCAGAAAGCTCGCAGAATATTCGGTATTCGGCGTGTAGCCGAATATAGTATTCATTGCAAGCCTAATTGTTATCTTTGAGATTGGAATCGATATTTTAAACATATTTTTCTTAATTTATAATGCATTGAATATAATGCAAGTGTTACTTTTTTCTTATTTAAAAGGGAGAAAAGTTTATGCCCCTGAATTATAATTGTCATTTGAAATTTCAGAGAGAACATCTTCGATTGGCAAGTTGATGGGAAAGTGTCTTACAAAAATGGATTTCTTATCTCTGTGGAAGCCATAGACATAATTCAAGACAGCGTCCAACAAGTATGGACCTATACTGCCGCCACCAACGTCACGCAAGTCGCAGTGCGTGGTAACATGAGAATGCATGATATCAGGCTTGGGTTCGATGTTACCTTTGAAACAGAAGAAGATATTCAGCACTACACGGCTACGTTTCTCCATAACTTAGTTAGGTTTGATTTTAGTGTAAGTTATTGTTATTTTGTCGCCAATATTTTTTATACAGCAAATAGGTACGCGTATACCTAGATAAAATGGCGGGCATAGCATTAACTAATTTTTACCCGACTGGCAAGGAGGAGTAATGTTGTGGCGCGTCACTTTCAAACGTTACATATGTATCATAAAACCCAAGTGTCCTTAAATAGAAGTTTTGAAAAAATTAAAATGTCGGATTATGGGCGCTAAATTGTAAGCCGTTATCAATTTTTTTTTAACCAAACCGAGCAGGATATCCAAATGAAGAAAATAAAAGATTACAAAAATACATACCTAAATAAGTCATCTGTTTAAATGTATATCATTGATATTAATAATAAATTGGCAATCAATGCATTCAAATGCTTTTTAATAGCATAAAAATTGGCCAAGTTTACTTATATATTAATCATCAAACATAGGGTATATAATTTTATACAACCTGGATTTCACGGGAAAAGTTCAAAATCAAAGAAAGTTGCTGACAACTTTCTTAGTTATCTAGCATTTGAATACTATTATAGCTATTATTGGACTTTACTTAGGTATTACTCTCGACTGACCCAGAAGGAGTATAATGTTCGTTTCATTGTGACCTCCTGTAGCCTAAATCGCTTGACAGATTTCAATTAATTGGTCTCAAATGAAAGGGTATTAAAGGGTAAAAAAAAAAGTCAAGCATGAGTCGAAAAAAAAGTAAAAAAAAACGAAAACTAAAATGCTGTAAATAAAAATCAATAATTAAAAATTAATAAAAAAAACCCGACTGCAAAAACATTAAGAAATAAAAATATTTATTGTTTTCATTTATTGTATTTAGTGCTTTAAAAATTGAATTAATAATTCCCAATACTTCTGCAATTTGTACCTATATTGCACACGGTTGTACTAAAGTTTAGTATTTTTTCATTTCATGTTATGTGAACTTAACTTTAAAAAAATAATACAATGGGACCATACAATGTGAATGTAAATATTGAAATAAAATTAATATTTAAAAAATAATATAAGTTTCACACATCGATTGAAATTTAATCGATGAGGACAAAATTTCAAATAACTTGAACTTATAGATAGTCTTTTGCACCATTTGTATGTTTACCTATCTTTACAGTTTTAATCCCAAGAAAAGAGTAAACAGCAGCTGTATACACACCTAAATATCGTAAAGTAAAAATTAATTTTCATTAATTAATATTTTTTGTACGAGGTTTATTTCATACGTGAAAGTTGCTGCGATATATTAATTTAGTTCTGACTGCTCTTAATAAATTATTTCAGGTAAATATGAACGCCTTTACGGATGATTTCGGCGTTACAGTAGTTGTGGGGTCCTTACCACGAACAACAAGTAGGATGGAGTTCTTACCGGCCAACAATGTAACGCAGGTCTTGGCGGCTCAGGTAAGATCTCTGTAATCATGTTACAACTCTACAAAAATAGACCTTTCAATTAACTGCTGTAAAGCTGAAATGTATGTGTACTCAGGTATATTTTTTTGTTTACAGTTTGACCCTGAGGAGCTGCAAGATGGTATAAATGATTGGGCAACCAACGTGTTCCAGATAATCGCCAATAACGTAACACACAGCCAAGTCCCTTTCCCAACCATTTGCTATAACTGTGCAGTTTCATAAAATCTAAGTTTGAAATAAAATTTCGACAAAGAACAAACACATAATTTGTTCATTAAATAATTTAAATAATAAAACAGTTTTTTTGTTTTTCTTTCTATTCGTACGTAAATAAAGTTAAAATATCGCGGCGTGCTGTGTTAAAATCAGATGGCACCCCAGGTCTGTATGATAATGATGGAAGTTTCTATAATATTGGTGACACTATTATAGATATCTTCTTATCAGCCTCATACGTCCCCGTCGATGGCACACAACCGTCCGTCTGTCACCAGGCTGTATCTCATGAACTGTGATAGTTAGACAGTTGAAATTTTCGCAGAATTTCTGTTGCCGCTATAACAACAAATAATAAAAAACAGAATAAAATAAATATTTAAGGGGGCTCCCATACAACAAACGTAATTTTTTTGCTCGATTTTGCTTGATATTGATAACGGCAACACGTAGACGCTTAAAATATGCACAGAATATTTAGTTAATAGCCACTTTAAAAAATAATTAATTTAAAATAGAACAAATATTTAATGGGGGTTCCCCACAAAACAAACGTGATTTTTTTGCCATTTTTATAGATAATGGTACGGAACCGTTCGTGCGCGAGTCCGACTCGCATTTGGCCGATTTTTGACGTGAAAAGCCAGTGGAGTGAATAATCAATGTACTTGAGGAAGACTCCTTGTTACACGCCGGGCTCGAACCTCCGCCACGGAATGTGAAATCGAAACCCTATGCCACCACAAATTATAGATATCTATTATATGTAGATATGTAAGAGTGGAACTCTTTGCCACAAATATCAACTGGTGTACCAGTGTGTGGTGAGGTTCGTACCATGTTTATGAAATTGTAAATTATTGTTACTGAAATAAAATATTATTTATTACGATTATATTTAATATGATTTGAGTGAAGCCCAACATATAACCAGATATCACCTTTTTAAAACAAAATTAGGTATACGATCCTCCGAATATCCAAATCACATATTACTCATACAACCTTTGGTGTACTTAATATAACTGAATCAGTGATAGTTCAGATTACTAAAACTGTCAGTCAGTCGGACTGACATTTAGCTGTTTGAAATGCGTTATTATCATATAGCAATATCTGATTATCATCGTCGTAAAATGCATATTAATCTGGATAATAGCGCCTAATGATAAAAGCACGTTTTGAGTAGCTAAAATTTATCAAGTTCAAGATATTTAGAGTAATGTAGTTTGTGCAAAAATTTAGCCCAATTCACCTATAATATGTTATTATTTTGGTTACCTAAACTATATTTATCAATAACAATAACGAAACCCTTATACTTTCGTCACATCCCGCTGTTCGTCTTTAAACCGTCATACAGTTTTGCTATGAAACTGAAAAAAAAAAACGAAAATTATAAATTGAACCGAAATACGTCAAGTTTTATTTTTTCTGGTCGTTTTAAAAAAAGCATTGTGTGCAATTGCAGTAAATTTAAATTTTTGACACTCGTGTTATGCTATTGTGAAATTCGTGTTTAAACTTGGCTTACAACAAATATTCGGCTGCTATTCGGTATTTGGCGTATTTAGCTGCTTTTATCCTTTCTGCCGAATACCGAATATCTAGGTGCTGTTCGTCTGAATAACGAATACTTAAAATTGTTATTGGTAAAAAACAGATATTTGAGGTGTTTTTATGTTAAATTACACGTAAATGGCAATAGTTTTATGTAAACTTATTTTATAAACGCATTAAGTGTATCTCTATGTAGCATATATAGTAGGTATAGAATGAAAATTGAAAGATATAATTAAATTACATATTGGAGAAAAGGCTTATTTTGGACTCATGGTTTTGAGATTTTACCCTCACAGTTTTTTACGTGAAATTATGGATTAATTGCGAATTTTGGAACATACCGAGAGATTGTATGGCGGGCGGCTCGTTTGCTTATAACACTCTTAAGATTTTTAGTAGTAGGATTATTAGTCAAATAAAAAGAATGTTAAGTAATTTGCAGAAACAAGCTAATAATATGCCAGAGGCATCTAACGCTGAGTTTCCTGTGGCTAAAATATTATTTAAACGCGCTGATTAGGTAGTCGGCAAGTTGTGACCTTTGCATACGATCCTCGCGTTTGTGTGACGCGCTAAGGACGCGTGCATCAAAAACGTGCTCCGTCATCGCATTAAAAAACGTCGTGGGCAAATGCCCTAATAGTTTGCGTTCCAGGTTTTGCTCGAGCTCGCAGCAATGGAACACTTGTATTTGCTACTGTTATTGTCCTAACAGGCTCAAACCTTTATCAGTTGGCGTTGCAGCGTTTAATATTTTTAACTAGCTTTTGCCCGCGGTTTTACGTACCCTAAATACGGTTATCGGTGTAGGATTTCAACAGCAACTTCTCAATTATAGAAAAAACCGACTCACGCTTGGCGTTTTCAAGTAGCCTATGAAGTTTCTCGGGACTCAAACTATCTCCATGCCAAATTACATCTTAATCGCTATACTGCGGTTTGAGCGTGAAGAGGTAATAGACAGACAGACAGACAGACAGACAGAATTGCATTCTCATTTATAATATTAGTATGGATTTAATATTTAAGTCCTGCTCGTTCTTATACTGATTTTATAACAACACTAGCTGCCCGTCCCGGCTTTACACAGGTGGACTTTTATTTTTTGGGATAAACGTAGAATAAGGCAATTTTTCTAGTATACCGTATGCGAGATTTTATCGAGTATCGTAGTGACAACAAAATGTGTATGGCAATTGTATGGTAATATTTATATTTTTAAACATAAACCAATTTTTACGCTCAAAGTTTTTTTTATTTTTAAAAAGTCAAAATATTCAATGTCGGTTCGTCTGTTGCGTAGGGAGGGAGGGAGCAAGTAGCCGACCGTGCGTACCTATGAGCCGATCACGGCTGCGTGGCGCGGTTTTCTATTAGCATAGTATACTATTTTATATTTCTATTAATTTCGATTTGAATAATTCAAAAAGTAATCTACAGGTATTGAGACAGTCTTAAATACGAAATGATTTATTTGGATAAGGATTAATAAAAAAATTTTTTAAACCTTGGGTTACATTATTGAAGTTTAAGTAGGGATCCCTAATTTTTCCTAGTAATAAATATAGCATATGTTACTCAGGAATAATTTTGAAATAGGTTCTGTAGTTTTTGAGTTTATTCGTTACAAACATACAAAAATACAAATCTTTCCTATTTATAATATTAGTGTAGATTGGCAAAAAAAATATGTCACACATAAAAAAATTTAATAAAACGCATATTTTTATTATTCTGCCCAATCGGTCATTATTCATAATGCCAGGTCAATGTAAATTTTTCATTAGTTTTTATCATATTGCCCCCTTATATTTGGCATTTAACAAACAGCTACTACTACAGTATAATGCCCGCATTATACATAATGTCCTTTTAATCACTTGGTCCACAACATATACATTTAAACCTCAAGTTACCAGTGTAATTAATGCTAGTATCTTATCAAAACGATAATGAAAGCGATGTTATAGACTTGAT
The DNA here is from genome assembly GCA_946406115.1 of Apoda limacodes. NCBI lineage: Eukaryota > Metazoa > Arthropoda > Insecta > Lepidoptera > Limacodidae > Apoda > Apoda limacodes. The sequence continues at coordinate 18,340,696 of OX291542.1, forward strand.
TAATTTTTTCGACACTGAAGTAATAAGTACGTCAATATATGAATAAACATACGTGCACTGAGATAACAGTTGCTAGATACATTGAAAGTAAATAAAAAATATCCAAAACAACTTGAAAAGTTCAGTGTTTTTTGTTTTACTAATGATGAAATTTATCGTTGCCATTTTGTTTTTGGGAATTACAAGTGTTACTTGCCAAACATGGGGTAAGCTGAAAACATTTTGCCAAAAAAAATAGTTACATGCTTACCTATTGTTACAGCTATTGTAACAAAAAGCCTAAAATCCAAGCTTTATGTTGTTGGTAAGCCAAACTATCGACTTAAAATTTGACAAATCAACTTAAAAAATCAGAAATTAGTGTAATAGGTGATGGCACCGAGTGTAAAGTGACATTTTGCTGAGCCCAATGTTAGTTTGGATCACGAGCATTATCGACGACTCTCAAAACAAGAGTGTAGCAAGAAGTCCCTTTGAGAAAGCTTTCATAATCTGCTTTTCTCTCAACCATAGCAAAATAATATTAATAAAATAAAGAACCTTATTTACAGCCATGATATGGTAGTAGGCCTTATAGTATGCCTTGGTAGTATGCCTTAATATAGGTACTACTGTTGATTTATCTGAGGTTATTATATAAAGGTATGTTTTTGAACGTATTGAATTTTATTATTTGTGATAATACTTGTTATGATGGCAGAATGATCTGTTACGTGTGACTGAAGGACTAGAGTTGTGGCTGGATTTTGGGATTTAATCATAGCGTGGTCAATGCAATTTTTGCCTCTCGTAGGATAATCATGGCCGAGTAAAATTTCACGACTTGCCAGTAAATTAAGGTAGTCTGTCGAATTACGGTCCGCGTTTCCATCTTTTATATCAATGTTAATGTTGCCCATTATTACTATAGGTTTAAATTTGCTATAGTTATTTAAAAGTTTATTAAGAGAATTAATAAACTTGTCTGTGTTCTTGTAGCAAGGGGATCTATATATTCCTATTATAGCGGTGTCAGTATTTAATTCAGCAACGAGACAGGTAGCTTGTTCTCTCACTTTACAGTTTAAATTTCGCTTAGTAAAAACGACAATCCCATAATTTTGGTTAGAATTGTTTTTTGAATAGTGTTTATCATATCCTGTTAGATAAGAAAAGTGTGTGGCTTTCTTGTTCCAAGTTTCGGTTAGAATATAAATGTCACACTATATGTCTATTCTAGCAAGAAGAACATGAAATTCGTCAATGTTACGGGAAATGCTTTTTATGTTCTGTGTCATAATTGTTGTATTTCTGTTGTAAGCTTGCTTTGCTGGTAACAAGATGTTTTTGCACGATTCAGGAGCACATAAGTAAGCTTTCCCGGCTGAAACTTTGTCAATATTCTCTAGTAAAGTTTTATTTACGAAATTGAATTTTAAAAAAATTTAGGGGTGACACAAGAAAATATTTGTTGTTTGTGTTACTGAACGTATATGTGCATATTGAACAAATTTGTATATGATCGTGGAGTGTATGTAAGTCGATGTGCCAAAGTGTGAAAGTTAAGTGTGATATAGTGTATAGGTTGGTATGAGAATAGAAAGTATAAAAAAATAAAAGATAACATGAATTAAAATAAGTTAAGAAGCAGTTATACAAAAACAAGTATTTTAAGATAAGTCATATATTTTACTTTTAAAATTGGCAAGTTGAGCTTCATTTCTGATCTCGATGTGTTCAGACTTTTCTGTTTTCCTGAGATATACTTTACCATAGCTTGTCCAGCAGTACTTGAATTCCTCAGTCCGTGCTATGTCTCGAGCTAGGTAGAAAAGTCTTCTTGCTTTATTTGTGAGTGCTTCTGAAATATAAATTGGTGTCGCTTCATCATCTAGCTCGATAATAGTAGAGTTTAGGCGTTTTTAGGATTTTGTTTATTATATGTTTTTGCGGCTTTAGTAACATCGTTTTTAATTGTATTTCTAGTAAATTCCGCTACGATGGTGTTTGCTCCTTTAGAATTTGTCACAAATATGTCTTTTATTTCAGTTTTCTCTACGTTGACATTTAGAGCTTTACAAGTTTTTAGAACGATGTTCAATAACTCTTCTTTATTGCCAGATTTTTTTGGTATTTGTACGTTCCGTATTTCGACAGACGAAGATTTCATATTACGCTGCATATCTTCAACTTTCTCTTCCAATGAAGCTATATTTGATAAATGATCTTTGCGTTCTTTTTCTAACGATTCAACTTTATTCCGCATGTCTTTGTATTGGCGATTTAAAAATTCTAGCAATTTTTCAATTTCTCTGTTTGAGTCTTGGATTAGCGTGTTTTGTTTTTTTATATCCGCCACATCTGATGCCAGTTTATTTAAAGTTTCGTTTTGCTTTTATTTTCACTCAATCAGTAGGCTTTTGATATCTTCTTCTTTATCTCTATTTTCTCTTGAGTCTCTTCGTCGCTTGCTGCGTTGTTTTACAAAAATAGGTGCTGAGTCATCTATTTCAGCAGTGGCGACATCAATTCCAAAAGCGGCGACATCAGAGTCTGACAAAGCATGTTTAAGAGTTTAAGCAGGAGGGGATCTTGTCACTTTTGGCATTTTTGCTGTAGCAATAGTTAGGTCTAAAGTTTAAGTGGTCACACAACCAGTTGTGGGATTTGCTAAACCGGTCGTATAATTTAGCTTGGTCTCTTCGTACTATAAGCTGCACGAGCACAAGAGGGGTCTTCATACACTAGCCGAAAATTATTTTAAAACACAGAGTTGACACGTCTAATCGATGCCGCGATCCAGGCGGAAGAGGCGTGAATATGGCGCGGAAATTTAGACACTGTCAGTTGGCCTGATCCACAAGTTTACAGTCGTTCAGCGAGCTATGGAACGGGCCATGCTCGGAGTTTCTTTCAAAGATATGGTTAGAAATGAAGAGCTCCCAACGAACAATCAAAGTCGCAGACATAGTACATAGAAGGGCAAGCTGAAGTAGCAATGGGCAGGTTATATTCGTCGTAGAACGGATGACTGTTGGGGCAGAAGAGCCTTGCCGAGATGACGAATTTGCTAGTATTTTGCAAACAACTCGAAAACCTAAAATACTTAAGATACCAAAAAAATACTCTTTCAGAAGAAGGTATCCATACTAATATTATTAATATTATAAATGCGAAAGTATCTCTGTCTGTCTCTCTGTAACCTCTTCATGCTGTACCTATTAGGATGAAATTTGGCATGGAGATAGTTTGAGTCCCGAGAAAGGACATAGGCTACTTGAAAACGTCAAGTGTGAGTTGGTTTTTTTTTATGATTGAGGAGTTACCGTTGAAATGCTACACCGATAACCGAATTAAGAAGAAAATAGAGCTCCACGCAAGCAAGCGCTGAACTACCGCGTTATCACAGACTGTATGATACTATACAAGTATTCGAAACCTGGCCGAAACATGTAAAAAAATATTTCTGAACTATTAAATATTAGTTGGAATTTGATAAAAAAATGTGGGTGTTATAATAAATAGGCACGTCAACGAATAATATTCTGATAAATAAAGGAGTTTTCACTTATTATATAATATCATAAGTTTTTTATCATCATCAAAGAACAAGAAACACAAAAAAATAATGTAAAAGTGTACTTTTAGTTAGCAGAGCACGTTTAGTAAATCCTGGGCTATACTTTGCCCAGTTGATTGAGGAAACTGTACATGAACTGGAGAAGTTTGAATGGTGCAACTTAAAGGTTTCAGGATACACTCAAACACTTAAGTAAGACAAATTTACTGTACATATTTTTAATTATATAATTATGTCAACTTACTACACTTAAATCTTATGACAAAGAAGAATGAGCAAAATTCTATGGACCGTCATCCAAAAAATTAAAAGTCTGCCACCAGGGTACAGTGCATTTGAAAGAGTTGTTTCATAACATATTTTTTGTATGGGGCCGTAAATATCTATCCTATAGGCAATGATATATTATAACGCTCTATTTAACTTGAATTATGTTAAGTAAACAAAGTTAAAAAGAAAAGACTACGTTAAAGAAAAATTAGTAAAATTCTATTGAACTCCATCCATAAAATTAAAAGCCTTTTTTTCTGCAAGGACTACAGTATGGAGTTCTTCAAGAAAGAAGTTATTAGATTTCTGAAGGGTCGGCAACGCGCAAGTGATGCCCCTGGTGTTGCAAGCGTCCATAGGCTACGGTGACTGCTTACCATCAGGCGGGCCGTAAGCTTGTTTGCCACCTTAGTGGTATTAAATAAAAAAAAAAAAAAAAAGTCTGCCCCCAGGATTATTGACGTACAGTGCATTGAAAAGAGTAGTTTCAAGGCATATTTCTTGTATGGAGCCGTAAAAATATATACCTACACGAAACGATGTATATTGCTGTATCTACCTTAAATCTTATCATGTATGCTAAAAGAAAAGAATTTGATTAAGAACGCTTATTTTTACCACTTTGACCAATTTGCTCATTCTCTTTTGAAATTATTTTATCAAACAAAACTAACCATGAAAAATCAAAAGTTTTCCGAATTGATAGTATATATATATCCTTTTTCGTGGTATATTTTCAGGTTTAATTATTTTTAACTCTTGCATGCGGCATGGTATTTAGTAGTTTCTGTAATATTTTAATGGAAACTTAATTGCGAGATACACAAAGATATTCTATGTTATGCTTAATATTTCTGCCCCAAAAAATTAGGTTTTCCCGTCGATCCGTTACGTCGTAAAAGAATAGTACCAGTCTATATCACCTTCAGAAAAATCTCAATCGGGCCAAAAATAATAGTTCCATTAGCTAAAGTAGAGAGACAAACTAAGTGTGTGTGTGTTTTTTTAACATAATGGTACATTGTGTATTAAGGGTGGTAAGAAGAAAATTACTAACGAGACTCGAGTCTGTAATTTCCATAGCTCCCGTGATACACACAATGTTTTTCATCACATTTGCAAGTAAAAAAATAAAAATATGAGGCGAATAAATAAATAAACTCACCAAAACACAATGGTAGGAATAGAAGTAGAGAAAGTAACGCCACTAGATAATTTATATATTAAAGAGTTTTAGCTGAAGTTAAAATTTGTAATTGCTCGCTTGTAGTGTGCGCGTTGTCAATATTTTGAACAGACAGCTTTTATACATACTTGATAGATTAGGTGCGTCCGTGTGTTCTATAAACGCGCGCTTTGCCTTGAGAAAAAAAATACAGAGAAAAAGTCCGTGGGAGTAATTAAGGTCTTAGCACCCGCTTTGTCTGCACGTAATGACTCACTGTTTACAAGTATGTGTGATGAAAAAAAATATCATAATGTTTTCAGCGAGCAAATGTACAAATGGCACGTCCAAGGTACAGTTAACTACACAAATGGATTTTTAGTTTCCATACAAAACATTGACTTAAGCAACATACAGGACCTGTTCTCTACGAGGACAGTAGGCAACGTGACACATACAGTGGCAATTGTCCGAGGATTAATGAACTTAAGGGATGCAAAAATTGGTTTCGATGCTTTAGTGGACTTAGAGGACGAAGAAGAACTGCAGAGGTACACTGGAGAATTTACTCACCCTTGGATCCAGTTCCAGTGCACTGTTAGTATTTACATATAGTTTTAAAATAATCGACAAATTAATAAAACCGGCTAAATGCCATGTGGACCGGTGCACTAAGGGTTCTGTCTGTAACCACTACAAAATCCATTATAAATGTGAAAGTGACTTTGTATGTCTGTCTGTAACCTCTTCACGCTTAAACAGCTGAACCGATTTAGATGAAATTTGGTATGGAGATATTTTGAGTATAGGGGAAGGACATCGAATAGTTTTTATCCCAAAAATTTAAAGTTCCCGCGGGAATAACTGTAATCAAACTTAAAGCTATGGCTGTAGTTATAGCTTGCTTGTAACTGTTAGTTAATTAAATATAATTCGGTTGTTGACGTAAATTTAGAGCAGGAGGTGCCGCTGGAAAAAGCTAGTATAATCTATTCCGAAGCAAAACTTCAGTGTTACACTCGAGTCAGTTATTATGCGGACCCTGTTTAAGAATACTGACAGTTAAGTGGCCATACGATCATCCGCACGTTTAAAGTTAAAAATTTAAAATATTTATTTAAATTAAATAACGTTGTTCTTTTTGACTTTGGCAGATAGAAAAAGATCTTCATACTAACGCCATTAGCACATCCGCGCAACTAATTATGTTAAACGCCGGGACGGGTGTAAGAATGATCTACATGCCTGCTAACAGTGTAACTGAAGTTTTATCAAGAAGGGTGAGTACTTATGACAATAAGTTTAAATATGAATTACAAAGCGTCCCTAGGCTGGGGTGACCGCTTACCATCAGGTGGACCGTAAGTTTGTTAGCCATCTTAGTGGTATAAAAATAAAACCTGCTTCAGACACCTAGTAAATTGTGTATGTGTAACTACTACCACACAAGGATGTTGCTTTCCCAACAGAAGTGCTTAGCTTGGCTTCTCTTTGTTATAAGAGTTACATAAAATTTACATGGGTGCCAGAATCAAAATTTTTGAAACCTGGAGATTCATTTACACTTTTATTTTTAGAGTAATATGTCTGTCTATCACAGAGTGTAAGTGTGTGTGTGAGCTTTTTGGGATCGAATCTTGAATACCAATAGAAGGCCAAATAACTTGTGTTATCCACGCCTTAATAGAACATGCGTTAGTTACTGAGGGACCAATTTTTTTAATATTGCTATACCCAGGGTAGCCATCTCTAAAATCTAGCAACTAGAACAAGAAGCGTAAAAGCCCCGGATTTTGGAGCTTAGAACCCGAACATTTCAATAGTTTCTTTTTAAAAGTAACTTAGAAAAATCAAAAAGATAAACTAAATTTAGTCTTCTTAAGAAACAAAATGTTTTAAGAAACTGTTTGCAGTCTTACATTTTTACTCTCTTAATAAATAAAAGGTTCTTAAAGTTTTTAGGAACTTTTAAACCCGGACTATAAATGAAACCCTGTCCGGACGCTCCCCGGATGCCCTCTTAACTAGGACAAATCCGGGGAAAACCGGGCGGATGGCAACAGTAGCGTACAAGCGCCGTTAGAAGTCCTATTTGCTTTATAAAGATTTGTATTCTGATTTTCATAGGGCAATCAATGTGATTTGTAAATATTTTTGTCTGACTAGTACTTACCAAGCAACAATTGGAGTGGAGTCAGCACCTGGGGCACCACAGTCATATCTCCCATCATGCTGGACCTCGCCCGGAACAAGATACCTTTTCCAGAAGTCTGCCTAAACTGCTCATAACTCGCTAATTACCAACTGTCTTTATAATAACAACTATGTTTACATATAATTTTGAAAATGCTCGTATTAAAATTGTGTTTAGTTTCAATAATTATAATGACAGATTATAATTATTGTTTTATTTTCAACTTGTCTGACAGGTGTCTAGCTCCTTATGTATCAATCCCATCAATGCCCTACCATCATTACCGTAATTTTTTGCAGAATGACCTAGCACAGTCATTTTTCTACTTTTGTACATAAGTGAACAAAAATCAGTTTGAGCCCATTACTTGTAACGAAAATGATTCTCAACGAAATCGGTGAACTAGTTTTAACTATCTTACTTTTAACTAACATTATCTTGTTCGTAGTAAGTTCAGCAATCTGCCTGTCTGGTTAAAAACGAAAAACCCAAAGTTCAAACAGACCGGCAGACAGCATTGTCTTAGTAACACATAGAAATAGTGTCCCATTAGCACCTTTTGGGTAGGAATCCCTAAAAAATAGTAATAAGTTGTGTTTACCACTATTCTTTGAGGGTTTTATACCCAAACTGCCTGTCCGACCCTTCAAGGTATTTTTATTAATTGTAAGGGTCAGCTCATACAGAGACGCGTCGCTTACCCTAATACAAGTAATAAATTAAACTTGTAGTCCCAAAAAGTCCGCTGTAAAATTTTTGTGTTTCCTTTATTTTACGGAAATTACTTTGAATTTATCTTTACGTAACTTAAAAATCGGCCAAGTGTGAATCGGACTCACGCACGAAGGGTTCCGTACCATTATCTATAAAAACGACAAAAAAAATCACGTTTGTTGTATGGGAGTCCCCCTTAAATATTTGTTTTTTTACTACTAAACTAACTAATAACTAACTTTAAAATAATTTAACATTCACTTAAAGTTATATCGAGATTTTCAACGTGCGGTCATGTGCTAGCGCCTATCGAACTTGGAACTGTGTCTATTTGTATGTTTCAATTGTGTAATATGTCTTCGTATACTGGTCGCAACGGCACGCTTCTGCTAGGCATACCCAAGCTAGCTTATAGCCATAGCCTTAAAAAAAGCAAGTGATTCTCCTTAAACCCTTAACTTTTGATAAAGATAAGGAAGTTCTCTAGGTAATAAGTAAATCCATCTGGCATAATAACGACAGCGGAATAGTTCTTGAAATTGGTCTAGTATAAACAAAAAACAAACTCACTCTCTCAGAACTATAAAATAATATAAGCTATATTCTACAGACTCAAGTTCTCATTTCTCACCGAGAGTGAGACGCTAAGGGAGACACTGCCACGTCGTATTCAGGTGTGTAATAACTTCTCGGAGCCACGCTTTCAACAGAGACAAATAACGTCTAAAGAAAATGTTTATTTGTCTCACCAAAGCTAAAAAACTTGAAAATCCTTTTCACTTACATCTTGCTTGTCTTAAGGAGATGTGTATTTAGGAAGAAGTATTTAGTTTTTACCAAATATTTCAACATAACTATAATTTAACTACTATTCTTAAAATAAAGATGAGTTATTCTATTAGGGACAGCAATAACATTATTAACTTTTACTAAGCGCAGTTTTTTTTTTAATACCACTAAGGTGGCAAACAAGCTTACGGTCTGCCTGATGGTAAGCGGTCACCGTAGCCTATGGACGCTTGCAACACAGGGGTATCACTTGCGCGTTGCCGACCCTTCAGAAATCTAATAACTTCTTTTGTGAAGAACCCCATACTGTCGTCCTAGGAGAAAACCTTAGCAGGGAGCTCATTCCACAACTCAAGCGTTCGCGGGAGGAAGTTTCTCTGAAACCGCACTGTACGCGACCATTTAGGTTCTAAAGTGTGAGAATGAATTCCCTGCCGATGGCGAGCGGTGCGATGGTAGAAAGTAGCCGTGGGCATCATTTCGAACAATTCCTTAGAACATAATCCATTGTACAAGCGGTAGAACACACACAGGGAGGTAAAGTCTCTCCTTAGGCTTGAGGGCTCGATACTGCAAGTGAGTTTGAAATCGTCGACAATTCTCACAGCCCGTCGTTGAACCGAGTCAAACGGATCAAGCTGGTATCCGGGTGCACCCGCCCAGAGATGGCAGCAGTACGTGGGGCCGGACTTGCGACTTGTAAAATAGCAACCTTTGCGCCGACGTGAAGTACTGCTTCGCTCTGTTGAGTACACCAAGTTTTTTGGTCGCCAGCTTCACCTTGTCCTGCAGATGATCTCGGAACTGAACATCGCTGGAGATGTCAACACCAAGGATCCTAAAGCTCTTGGAGATGGAGAGGGGAGTGTTCTGGAATTGTGGGACCACAGTGAATGGGTTTTTTTAAGCGGTGAACGCGCAGACTTGTATCTTTGTAGGGTTGGATTGGACCATGTTTTCCTGTCCCAAGTCAGAGACCTTGGACAGAGTGATCTCGATTTGAGACACAAGTTCTTTACGTTTTTCCTCCACACCGGAACGAGGGATGCTTGCTCGACTCGTGTAGTAAGAGTCTAAAAGGAAGGTTATGTTATTGGCCTGTATGCATGTGTCATATGTCTGTTCCATGTCCGCTTGTAAGTATTTATCGGCTTTACTGATTTTAATGAATGATACGTCAATAGATTTTTCTTGATAGCGCAAGTGTCACTGGTTACATAGTTTAAAAAAAAATCAAAATGGCGGATTTCTTGCGGTTTAATTTGCGGGGTAAAAAAACTTTTTGTAGTCGGGTTTTTTATTTATTTAATAATTTAATTTTATTTGTTGACAAAGTAAAGTTTACTACCGCGTTAAACTTGAAAGTTGATTCTATATTGGCCCTTAAATCACATATAAACTTACATGCGTTCAATAAAACTAGATTTTTTCTATAGGCTGAAACTACTAAAAAACACCAAGTTACCTAGTGAAGTTGAAGTCGATTTATGTTTTTGTTAAAAAAACAGTGTATTTATTTTTATTTTTAGTTGCCCTATCAAAAAAAAAAATATTTTACATATGTTTCTTAAAGTCAATATTAAAGAAACTTAGCATTTTCTTACATTTTTCTTCGAAATTAGTCAAGCGGAAGACTAATAAGAAAGAAAGGATAGGAAACTACAAGGGTCCGGTTTTTACCACATATCTACGGAATCCTAAAACAAATAATCGAAACTACATTACTAAACTGAAAGCGTTAAAATTACTTTTTAACATTTGTCTATATACTACTTCCTACTGTTTAAGGAAAAATGGACAATGGATAGATATGACGAAACTGTATATATATAGTGGCTACCGGTTTTTATCCTAAAATTGACAAATAGAAGAACGGATGGACAAAACGAAATCCGTTTTTGCCATCTGACTACGGGACCCTTATATTTAAAAAATATATGGACACACAGATATAGTATATAGATGTTTTTAAATTTTCGCGTTCCATTATTTTAAAACTAAACCGGGATTAAACGCGTTGTTATTTGGAAAAATACCCCTTTCGCGACGTTTTATTAACGAACGCACCCGAGGACACCGTTAGAGTAGAGTAGTGATAATGACAAGAATAATAAAAAAGTGAGGGTTGTTCAACAGGACGCCTCCCCTCGAAGCCAAAGACGCCACGCACCGCCAGTCTACGCGTCACCAAGGCTGGTATAACCCAGCCTAAACGTCGGGAAATAGTTATTTATTCAACAAGTGGGCAGAGTTGTTTTTTGTGAAGAGTGCCAACTTTAAACTGAATCACGAGCGTAGTGAGTGATTCTAATATAGACCATGGAGCCCTGCGAGGGATTAAAAGGCACGAGACCTAAAATATTTGCTCTCGTGTGAAACATACCACTTTTCACCTCTACTAGTGCGAAAAAATAGATCTTAGGCAAGGAACACACTGAAGGCCATATTAAGCAATATGTGTATTCTAATTTACAAATACTACCTACTGTACTCTGCTCCTATCAAAAAATAAACAACAGGTAGGTACTAACTATTCTTTTTAACAATAGCACCTTTTGAAAGTCGCCAATTATTGAACAATTCGTACGCTTTAAGATATTTTTCACGTGACTTCTCTGGTAAAGAGCTTAATGCTGCTGAACGCAGTAGACACTTGTTGTTTTAGCTCTTCTGGTGTTAAATAAAATAAAAATCTTTGTAGCTCGAATTACTCATATTTTCAAAAACAAAAATACAAAATATACGTAAATAAACAATCAAAGGTTAAAATAATTAATTAGTTTCGCACCACTTTGCTTTCTTTTTTTTAGACGTGCGTTCAAAAATTGAAACTACGGAACCCTAAAAATTAAAACGTCAAAATCATTTTTTGTTTGCAATGTCAAATGCATAAAATGTTAAAATAGTCATCGAATTTGTTATTCCTACCGTACACTTCGGTAAAATACTATGCGTTTATTTTATTAGTATTGTGTGAATGACAGAACGAAATTGCGCGCGGAATGCCATAGAATCGCATGCGGATTTCTGTGGTTCGCTACGGATTTGTTTCGGTTTGTTTCCGCACGATTATTTTTGCATACTATGTACTTAAGTTCACTTAACTCCACGTACGCAAAAAAATTTGCAGATCGCCGCAATAGTGCTCGAAACGCGAAAGGGTTTTTTTTTTTATTTTTACTGATGGCCTTCAAATCGTATGGTTAAAGTAAATTTTAAGGCCAATAACCCCTATCAAATACTGCACAGTTCAAATTAAAAGCGCGCACCAAATCTTATGCGTTTCGATTTGAAATATGCACCGCAACGCGCCGTAGCATGTCGAGTTGACAACTAAGTGCACGTCATATATTGTTTTATTAATCTCATTAACAGTAGTGCCTCCGAGGCCAATCTAGACGTAAAGACCGGTAGAAGCTCGTCTAAATAATATAAATGATACAACTTGAATGATACATACAACGGAATTGAGAACCTTCTCCTTTTTTGAAGTCAGTTAAAAATTAAGAACCACGATTGCACAATTGCAAATTGCAGTCAACAAGATTAGTTGAGACATTAGCAAAGTTGTTTCCGATGCTATTTACTACGTAAATATGCTGTCCGTATATTAACAGAGTTTGTTGGTTGTGAATAACACAAATATTTTTTAAATTTAGGTATAAGATACGTACTATCCTTTACTCAAAGTCAGACATCAAAGTCAATGTGTTGCAATAAATTTAAAATTGGAATTTATAACTCCAATAACATCACATTCAAATTCAAATAGTTTATTTCTCAAAAAAGGATACAATATCACTTTTTGATGTCAGTATAATATGCAAGGAATTTATAAACTACTACCGTTTCGGAATCAAGATGGCGTCACATTTTAAAACTACTTGTTTTTGTTGAATATTCAAAAACAAAAACTTATAAAGATTCAATTTCGCAGAAACTTTGTTAGCATGAGTACTTAATTTGCATTTGTATTGCAAAAGGTAGAATTGTTAAATCTCCACAAAAACGTAATTCAAGGTTATTTAGATGGTGAAGATAAATACTGTATTAAACACTCAATAAAGTGTCCCATCTTATAGACATAAACATGGGAGAATCAAGTGGAAAAACCTTACCTTGATATACTCAACCTTTTTATAAAATGCATTACAACTGTTGGAAATGGTATGGTTTGTCATTTAATTCTTATTGAAAATTACATTATGTCTTAAAAAAATTAACATAATAAATTCACAAAAAGATCTTCAAATACAAATAAAAAAAATATAAAGAATTAAAATATTCTAAACAAACACAAACAGATACGGCAAAAGTGTAAAACAAAAAAAATATATAGAATCAATATGAAAAATGAATTGTCAAAATGCCATATTAAAAATTTGGAAAATGTCAAAATTAAAAACTAAAAAATAAATGTTATACAAATTCATTAAAAAAAATAGATTAAATAAAAATCACAGCTTTTCACTGTATTCTATGACAGAATAAAGTGATGTCGTCAATAGAGTTCTTTCAGTCAGCAACCAAATATCGAATCCGAGGGTTCTTTCTGTAGTTCAGCAGGCAGATGCTCATGGCAAGCAGGACCTACGACTCGCGGGTTTATATCAAGCAGTGCCAAGTGGCACACGTTGCAGGCGTCCAGTTTGGCGAGTCACTCTGCCGGGGACGCTAATGCGTTTGCAGGTGTTTATGTTGCGTCGAGTTTACATTATGAGGTCAAACACATACTGAAAGTCTTTACTTTACTTACTCTTTAGTCATCATGCCGTATTTTTTAAACAATACGGTTAACAGTCCCCTACATAAATGACGAGGTTTTACACTCGCCAGTGACCGAAGAGCTCTTTTTTGAATTATGCACACGCGATTGGAGTCTGTTGAGTTTCCCCATAGAATAATGTCGTATGACAGAAGAGAGTAAAATATGCAAAATATATCTGTAGCAGCTCGACGTCGGCAACAAGTGGTTTAAGCGTTCGGAGTGCGAATACTGCATTACTTAGCTTTTCACACAGCGTAGACACATGGCGTTTCCAGTTAAGGCGTCTAGGGTAAACCCGAGGAACCTACATGACTCGCATATTGGCATCGTAGTCTGTACTAGTGGCATCAAATTAGGGTTTCCGGCTGAAAATAATATTATGTTGGTCTTGGTTAGGTTGAGGACGAGGCCGTGGAATACCAACCTTCACTTGGCCTGGATTCGATTTTACAGATTTGTCCTCGATTTTGAATTGAACTGTTTGGTGCCTTGCTATTAGAAAACCGAAACAGTTTCTGTGCATGATTGTTAATGCCAAAATGCTAAATTAAAAAAAAAAATCTCAAAATTTATTACATTGAACGCTTTTGACAGGTCGCAAAATATTCCTGCCACTTTATACCTATCGTCTAAAGCTTTTGCGATGCAGTGGGCGATCCCCCTCCCCTAAGGACGGCCGAGGAAGAAATGAATTGTAACATTTTTTTAAATATGTAACTTTTATTACATATAAAAATACTTGGGTTTGTATATTTAATTATTCGCCCCCCTAATCTTTTGTTCTGGATCAGCCCTTGACCGCTTCAGTGGTTTATCTATTTTGACTCTATGCAGATTATCTGTCAGTAAGTAGGTCATTCGTTTCGAAGTGTTTTATGAGAAGTTAAAATTATAAGTACAATATTTGACTCTCAGACCGTAAATGGTACAGTTACGAAATTTTTTTTAGGGTTCTGTATCCTAAGGGTAATTAGCGGAACCCTATTATTAAGATTTCGCCGTCCATCCGTACGTCCGTCCGTCTGTCACCAGGCTGTATCTCATGAACCGTTATAGTTAGACAGTTGAAATTTTTACAAAAGATGTAATTCTGCTGCCTCTATAATAAAAAATTCTAGAATATAGAATAAAACAAATATTTAAGGGGGCTCCAATACAACTAACGTGTTTTGCTCGATTTTGCTCGATATAGATAACGGCAATAGGTAGATGCTTAAGATATTCACTGAATATTTAGTTTTATAGTCACTTTAAAAGTAAAAAATTAAATTAAATTAAAATAAAACAAATATTTAAGGGGGGCTTCCATACAAAAAACATGATTTTTTTGCAGTTTTTATAGATAATGGAACGGAACTCGAGTCCAACTCGCACTTGGCCGATATTTAATATTGGTCATTCGTAAAAATGAACCTGTTGATGAATAGCTAATCGGTTAAAAAAAATTAAAATACCAATTTATATATTTCACTTCATTTCTCAAATATAAAATGATCAGTGTTTGTGTGGACCCAAACTCATAGCTTCGGTAGCAACCTAAGACGCGCGAGAACTATCCAAGACGTATCACCTGTCGACTATAATAACTGTTTAAATTTTAATTTCTCTTACCGCGAAACTGTATGCAGTTAAGAGGCTTATGAGCACTTTGTAGCCTGAGACTCTACACCTGGAACTAAACTCTGAATAAGTACTTACACATTTACATTTTGAATTTTAGTTAATTAATGGTCTTATTTCAATGTGGTGCTTGCGGCTTTATATGCACTACTTTTTATCAGACTGCGGCAAAGCCCAATAGGAGGGTATATGTGTTTGACCTGTATGTATTTGGGTCTCTAACTACTAAACGACTTAACCGATTTTAATAAATTATACTTGGTTAGATTCGTCTTAACCACTAGAGTGTCATAGGCTAATATTAAAATTATTAGAAATCAAAATGGCGGATTTTTGGCGACAAACAGCTTTTTTGCATTTTAGTTACTAAGATTACCTCTTATTTTTTTAATCTGCAGTCGGGTTTTTTTTAAATTTTGAAATAATTTTTCACTAGTTTTACTTTGATTTCTCTTTTCTCCGATTTAGAAACTTCTTACTACTAAATAATTCGATTCAACTTAAAAAGTCACGATTTTATAAGGTTTCCTATCTCACTACAGGGGTACAGATCTCTCCTTGGAAAAGGAAACTTAGCCCATCGATGGCCTAGTCCATGATGGCGAGCGTTAATGAGCTAGTGGCCATATGACTGTTCTGAGTTTTGAGCCACCTACAAGGCCTTTGACTCGGTTTAACGACTGTTGTCATACGATAACAGCAGCCAGGACCGAAGATTTAACGTGTTCTCCGCTCCGACCCACGGAGGAGCTTAGAAAATGTGCCACTGGGCGGTCATCCATCAAGGTACTGACCACACCTGACGTTGCTTACCTTGGCATGTCATTTCCGATAGACAAATGAAGTTGGCTACAAGCTTACCTTGCCTCATATACAAATCAATAATTTGACTCAAACAAATTAAGTACTTGATATTAATTAAAAACTGCAGCGAAAACAAACTGGTGAATAAAAATTTAGCCCTTATTATATCGCGTTTGGGCAAAAACATCCGTCGCAAATGGTCAGTTGTACTTCGCACCATAAGAATGGATGAACCCACAAAGACATATGAAAATATAAATACTAGGCCAAAAATAGGAAAAAAACTTTCAACTCTCGAGTTCAATTTCGCTGTGTTGGCTTCAAAATAACCACATACAATGTTGAAACATGAAAACTTGAGGTAGGCACGAGATGGACATTAGGTAGACGGTAGTAGACACTAAGAGATCCTGGGTAGACAAGAGGTGGATGTAAGTTATTATAATTGCATGCAACATTATACCTACCTAATCATGGTGGACTTTTACTAAATGTTACGTGAATTGCTGTTGAAAAAAGTCAAAACGCTACAATATTTACCTATCTATTTATTTTTCAACAATTTTTAAGATAAATTTACTATTTTTCTTATTTTTTATTATACGATATATATCTATATATAAATACTATAAATAAAAAATAAAATATACAAATAAAAAATTATTTTGCTTGTAAGGGAGTCCTCAGTCTAATGTAAACAAAAAGCTTTGTTTAAGTGTTTTAAAAACAAATAAATAATTGTTATACAAATGATTAAACAAATAAAATATTTATAATACAAAAATATATGGTGTCTAATATAAATAAAAGTAATACGTAATTTGCATCGAGCAGTTTATTATATTTTATATTTATACTTTGTGAGAGAAACTTAAAAGCTAGTTTACGATTAAATATAATTTCAGATGGCCAAATTTATTCCAATTTCATGAACTATATTCATTTTCATGAAAGTTTTACCTTAAAAACTTTAGTTACCACATTTTCAGCAGTGCACAAACAGAAGTTACGCTCGTTCTTCCTGTGACACTTTACTACTTATTAAATTTACCTACTGCTAGTATTTTCTCTGTAATATCCTTAGTAGCTACGTCATCTTAAGTAATTTAATTGACTGCGACTATGTTCATGTGAATTATAGATTTGGTTTGGGCTTAGGTTTTTAGGGTTTCGTACCTAAATGGTAAAAAACGGGACCCTATTACTAAGACTCCGCTGTCCATCCGCTGTCCGTTCGTCCGTCCGTCCGTCCGTCCGTCTGTCACCAAGCTGTATCTCATTAACTGTGATAGTTATACAGTGGAAATTCTCACATAAGATGTATTTTTGTTGCCTCTATAACAACAAATACTAAAAAACAGAATAAAATTAATAATTAAACTAAAATAAAACAAATATTTAAGGGGGCTTTTATAGATAATGGTACGGAATCCTTGGCCGATTTGTTTTATGCAAGTGCTGTAGCCGGGCATTTGATATAGGTCCATCTTCATCCATCCAATACCACTTGCACTTTTGGTCGCTCGAAAATAGATTCGTTGTGATAAATACATTTTTTTAATTTAATGTCTAAATTTTTTTTAAACGAAGATATTTCAGCACGTAGGGCTTCGTTTTGTGTAGTCAAATAAAAAAATATCACTGTCACCGGACCTTCCGTAAGCGCGGGGCTGTATCCTTGGATGCTGGTATTTTTATATGGTAACTGCGTTACCGCTTAACCGATTTCGTCATGAAACTAGGCACATCCATGAATTTTTGCATGAAAGATTTATTGTCAAAAGTTGTAAACTGAAAACCATTGCAAGACAATAGAATGCATAAGTTGGAACGCCAGTCAAGCAACAAAGGAACAAGAATTGTAATGCTAATTGGTAACTAATAAAGCTAAAGATATAAACCGAATAAGCTGGTGCAAATGAATACCATCAAAGAAGAATCAGAACACAGAAGGGTTAAGAAGCCAGCACGCAGACCACAAACGGCAAAGCAGTCATTTTTCCCTTCTTATATCCTTTCCACTCCACATTCTAGACTGTTAAGTCCTACACTACCTGCCCTATCTACTCCGTCTTACTGGTGTCTTGGGCGGAGGTAATAGGCACACATAGGAATACCATGAGATGGACGGGACATCAGTAGAATTATTCACTAATGCGGACTGGAAATGCCACATACCATCCAGTGGTTGAGGACCCTCCGTTTCTTCAATTACCACCTTTTTGAACGTTTGCGCTGTTCCAGCCCGCAGTTGAGCACTCTACAGGACCCTTTCATCGACCTTGCAGTGGAACGCTGGCTGGTAAGACGCTGGAACGGAACGGAACGAAAAGATTTTTTTGGCAAAATGTGCAATTCCAAGCTATAAAATAAAACATTTGTAGTATATTATACAGTATTATATAGTGTTTGCGCGACGCAATAATAAACAGAGGTTTTTAGGGTTTAGTAGTCGAGGAATTCTTAAGGAAAACACATTCTTATCGGCACCAAACGCATCGATCGTGTCAAATTCTAGAAATTATTTGTATAAAAATGGATATCTGTCATAAGAAAAGTCTTAGGGAGAGATAACATAGACCACAATCCAGAGATGACATCTTTAACAAACTGAATTAGGTTAGTTAGTACTCCCAAATACGTAAATATTATTTTCAAAAACCAGTTAAATTTCAAATTACACATCACAATCACCTCACACAATAGAATGATTATCAAAGATGATTCCACAACTGAAGAAATACGCTAATAATAATTTACTAAGCATTCATTTAAGCAATTATTCAGTCCCTCGACTTTTTTTACCACTTTTATTTTATATCAACGATTAGTTAATAAGTTAAAATCTAAAATGACTTGTGGGACATAAACAAAGCTTTAATCCAGATGCATATCATCATCAGCGCATCACAAACATGCAGCGATGAGCTCAGTACCTGTCACGCAAGACTAAAATGGTTGGGGACGATTCGTTATACCTTCCCCATCCCTCACAATATGATGCTGGTGTATAAGCAGCAATTCTGGGTATTAGACTGTGACGTTTTATGTATATGTAAAAGTCAAAAAGTAAAATTCGTCAAACCTAAGGATTGACTAGTCAAAGCTCGGTTCATACAAATTAAATCAATTGTATAAGTGCTTTAGGTTAGGTTAGTTAATAATTTGCGTTACATTATTTTAATGTAAACCACTTACCTAACCTAACATAAAACAATACCTTTTCATAATAGAACATCTTTTATGAGTAGTAAAAGTCAGTATAAACCGGGCTTTGAGAAGTCAATCGTCAGGTTTGTCGGACTTTGCCCTTCGACTATAATATATATACATAAATACATTCATTAGATTGCTGAATTCCAGATTTATCCATAATTTTATTCCGGCAATCAGTTTGATATATTAGTATGCTTTATTCGGTTTATATCTTTATCAGTATTTCAATAACAGAAACCTATCCTAACGAAGTAACAGATTTTCACGTGGTTTTACTGTCTTAATATAAATATTAAAAAATAGTATCTTTTTAATATGTTTTTTCTTTTTAATTGTTTATTTATAGCGGTGCCGTTTTTGGTGGAGCGTGATGATAGATATAGATGTTCCCAGTTCAGATTTTAAAATATAATCAAACCCCTTTATTAAGGTGGTGACATACCACAACTAGTTATCAATTTTGTTAGTTCCGAGTACACTTTTTGACGTGAGAAATATATGTTAAAGTTTAAATCTTAATTAAGTGGATTTGCTAATATTATATTTGGTTATTAAAACAGTTGGAAAAAAAAATCTGACATTCGTTTTTTTGGGCTTTTATTCAAACTGCTTGGGAAACTAAGATTGATATTCCCTCTACGCTTATTTCATAAAATGAATATTATTATGACCAAGTGAATTTGCTAAATTCATAGTTCTAAATAAAATTGATAAAAAACCGAAAAAAATGTGATTATATTATCAACGTGCGGTCACGTGTTAGCGCCTATCGTACACGGAACTGTGTCTTTTTTTGTATGCTTCAATATTGTAAAATGTCTTTGTACACTGGTCGAAATGGAACGCTTTTGCTAAGGTATACCATAGCCTTAAATCTGATTCTTTCGCCTTCTATTTTTATAAACCATCTTCTTATCTATTAGTTATGAATAAATGAAGCTAGTTGCTAAATTTAATAGTTCAGGGGCTAACAGCGGCTGAATAGCGCCAACACTAGTCATAAGCTATTTTAAGAACAGTTCATATAGTTACAATTTTGTAATAATATTAAAGTTACATGTTAAAACTTCCTCTAAGGAGTTGCTATAGGAATTCCTCGTCGACGACAGAATTTAGCATGGGCTTAACTAGCTAGTTAATTATACAAATTACACTTGACACCTGAATAATAGCGTCAAATCTTTAAAACCGGCGTGGAAAGCGTGTAGGTGAAAAGCTAACACTTATAGTTAAGACGGCAGATGAAGGTTGCAACTATTAGGTATAATAGGTAGTTTGAATAATTTTGTAGCTTATTTTACCAGCAAATCGACTAGGTGCGGGTAAAAAAATTAAATTAGCGAATGTTGGTCAAAATATATCAACATCAAATCAAACAACTGGACAAATCATTTTTTTCGTGTTTATAATACCACATGTAATATTCTCCAAGAGTTTCACTTTTGCTAACAAGCTCCGACATTGGTTTATTTAATATTAATATTACAGATTACAAATTTACTAGATCACGTAGGTAAAACTTATAAGTTTTTTTTTTTTTTTTTTTTTTTATTATACCACTAAGGTGGCAAACAAGCTTACGGCCCACCTGATGGTAAGCGGTCACCGTAGCCTATGGACGCTTGCAACACCAGGGGTATCACTTGCGCGTTGCCGACCCTTCAGAAATCTAATAACTTCTTTCTTGAAGAACTCCATACTGTAGTCCTTGCAGAAAACCTTGGCAGGGAGCTCATTCCACAACTTAAGCGTTCGCGGGAGGAAGTTTCTCTGAAACCGCACTGTACGCGACCATTTAGGTTCTAAAGTGTGAGAATGAATTCCCTGCCGATGGCGAGCGGTGCGATGGTAGAAAGTAGCCGTGGGCATCATTTCGAACAATTCCTCAGAACACAACCCATTGTACAAGCGGTAGAACACACACAGTGAGGCAAAGTCTCTCCTCAGACTTAAGGGCTCGATACCGCAAGTGAGTTTGGAATCGTCAACAATTCTCACAGCCCGTCGTTGAACCGAGTCAAAAGGGCCAAGCTGGTATCCGGGTGCACCTGCCCAGAGATGGCAGCAGTACTCCATATGGGGCCTAACTTGCGACTTGTAAAGTAACAACCTTTGCCCCGACGTGAAGTACTGCTTCGCTCTGTTGAGTACACCAAGTTTTTTGGACGCCAGCTTTACCTTGTCTTGTAAATGATCTCGGAACTGAACATCGCTGGAGATGTCGACACCAAGGATCCCAATGCTCTTGGAGATGGAGAGGGGAGTGTTCTGGAATTGTGGGACCACAGTGAATGGAGTTTTCTTAGCGGTGAACGCGCACACTTGTGTCTTTGTAGGGTTGAATCGGACCAAGTTTACCCGTCCCCAGTCAGAGACCTGGGACAGTGTGGTCTCGATTTGAGACACAAGTTCTCCGCGGTTTTCCTCCACAACGGAACGAGGGATGTTTGCACGACCCGTGTAAAAAGCGTCACCAGTACTGTCATCTGCATAGCAATGTATGTTGTTGATGTCCAACATGTCATTGATATGCAGTAGAAACAGCGTAGGAGACAGCACAGAGCCTTGCGGGACACCAGCATTAATGTCCATGCTATCAGAGCAACTACCGTCAACTACGGTTCGTATGCGTCTGCCGGACAAAAAGCTAGCCACCCATTTGCACAAACCCTCGGGCACTCCGTAAGATGGCAACTTCGATAGAAGACCGCGGTGCCAGACCCGATCGAACGCCTTCGCTATGTCCAGGCTACATGCCAATGCCTCCCCCTGACTCTCAATGGCTAGTGCCCATCGGTGTGTGAGATACACTAGAAGGTCACCAGTCGAGCGACCGTGGTGAATATAAGATTTAAGAAATCCTATTGTTTCAAAAATTAGGTAACTTCTAAAGAAATTGATAAGTCCACAAGCCATTCATACATACCTATCTAAATTTAAAAATATGTTTCACCATATGAATAATTAAGACAAAAGTTTGTATTATTTCCTATTCTATGCTTCTACCTGGACAATTTCATGTCGGACCGTAAGCTTGTTTGCCACCTTAGTGGTATAAAAAAAAAAATATTTTTGAGAATCGAACTTAAGAACTTAGACATGGTAGTCCAATTCCAACTATCACTTACCCTATTCAGTCTTTATTAGTGATGTCACCAAGTTTCACTTTTCATTAATTGTAAGGTTGTGACTAAAGTTTTTGAAAAGTAATAAAAATAAATCTGTGGTTTGATGATTTACTGGTCGCTAATAGTTCGTCTAAGTTTTATCCTAGAAAATTAAAGGAGGAATTGAAAAGCCAAGCGCAAGTAAATAATATCCTACGAAGTTTTAATTACGGCTTCATTAATCTGTAGAGCTGATTTCTGCGCTGCTACTAGTGCTAGTTTTCAATTAAGATATCATGGAGTTTATTTTTTTAAGTTAGCGTCAGTTTCTAGTGTTTTTTATAATTACCTTTTGTGATTTGTTAGAAGCATATAGGTAAATTTTGTCCAATACCAATCGAAAATATTTAAATTTATTATAAACTAGTTTTTGCCCGCGGTGCCACCCGCCGTAAATTCGGTTATCGGTGTAGGACTTCCTTTCTTGTGACTCAATCTATCTCCATGTCAAATTTCATCTAAATCGGTTCAGCGGTTAAAGCGTGAAGAGGTAACAGACAGACAGACAGAATTGGAATCTGAAAACATCAAATATCGGATAGATGTTTTATTATTATTTATTATTTTAGTAGTTTATTTTATAGATTATTATTGATACCATTGGATATAGCTTATGAAGCACTTTCAGGTTCAAAAATCAGAATTTCGATATCGTGTATGGTTTATTAATAATCAAATGAGATTACTTAGCGTTTCCAGCCTGTATGTTTCATTCGGAAACTTTGGTAATGTGTTAAAAAAGGCCATATTAAGCAATATGGACATAAATCGGAAACTTCGCCACTTAAACTAAAAAAATAAGTTTTAAAATGTGCAAACAAAGCCCTTTCATAAATAATGTTACTCCATGTGCCCTGATGATAAGCCTGCTTTAACCTATCATATTCTGATCCTTTATTTTTTTACCGTATGACATGAGTAATTTCTACAACTTTACTCAAGTTCCAGTAAGTATAATTTTTTGTTAATAAAATACTGTCTGGACAAACACCCAGGTCTTCCTATATGGGTTGCTTTTACTATTTTGGTATAGAATCCTTGAAATGGAAAGCCTTTGGTGGAGGCACGGGTCGACTTGTTCAAAGTTTTAGATTGTGTCCAGGGGTACACACCCTGGATTTTCTAACTCTAATAAAAATAGGTATCAGTTTTCTATTAGTGTATGCTTTTGTACTGTGTAGAATACCTTACCCTACGCGCATGCCAATAGAACTAGTTATAAAGTTGCAACGATCACGAAGGAAGGGCAAGATGGAAGGTCTTAATTTAAACTATAAAAAAATTGAATTATTTAATTTTAATCGGACTTCAGGGTAAACATAAAGAAACTCAGTTATTAAAAATAATATTTGATTAAAACTCGGTAACAAAGCGAACTATAAAGTAAAACCCTGGCATATTTCATTTATTTGCCATCAGTGTGAGGGTAAGATAAGATAACTTTAAACATTGATATTGATACATAAGAAACAATCACTTGTTTATTTGCATCGTTCACGCGCACATACACAGCTCATGTGCTGAACCACAACAAAACAGATATTTTAATCAATCTACTGTAGGCAGTTCTCCCCTTTTTTCCCCTTTCCTTTGCCCTCCCTGTATACTAAGATGTTTCTTTCTTATCATGATCTTTCTTTATTCAGGATAGCAAAGGTACTATTCTTCAGAAAATCTAATTTTGTATCTTTTTTAGCTCATCTTAAATTGTGGTAATGAATGGGTTATGAATGAAGAAATGATTTGTATATCTGAATTTCGCTTTAGACAAGGCGTTACGTTAGGTGAAGGAAATATTTGTTTGGAAAAATCATGTATGATGTAGATGGTTTTTCCAAACTTACATATGCCATTAGAATATGAGCGCTTTTCTCATAGTCACTCTTTATGACTGCTATGTTGTCTGTATCTGCATTTCCATCTCCCGCATCAGTCTTATTAACATTAATTGTTAAACGGTCTTCCGTCACTGCAACATTGTCACTGTGAGTAATTGAATATTTTGTTTTATCTATATAGGAATTTCGTCTCTCGTATCAGTAACAGCAACATTTTCATTTAGTGAAGTTTTGTCATAAACGGAGCGTAGAGCAAAATCTAAATTAGTAAAAAAACTCTTTTATATAGAGAAGTTTAAAAAAAAGTCTTTCTAAAACCACTGTTGGAGTTTTTTTTTGCATGCAGTAAAAACGAGTTTATCGGTATTTAACTGGTTTACTCATGTCCCAGTGTGGTTCTTTTGAAATAAGTTAATGGTGTGCTCAAAAGCCACTTTATATGGATAGAAAAGTAAACGGTTGACTGTCACATTTAGTCGTTGCAGCTTGGGTTTGTGTGTGAGCGGAGAAATACTGACCATAAACACGTGTTTCTCTACAGCTGAATTTACAGCTTCCAGGTTCTGATGAGCAGTGTGCTTGTCAAGAATCAATAACACTGTCTGCTGTTAGTATATAGTTTTTATTAAAATACTTGTTAGTAGTTGTTAAAAGTATTGTTGTGTATCCAGCCAGAATCAAAACACCAAGCTTGGGAGGCGTTTGGGGTCTCTATCCAAAAGACATTTATTCTCGTCCTTTGTCCAAATATAAAATAATATAAAGGGACCCATACCACTGCAAGCACAGATCACTGCGGTACGTTGTCCCTTTTCTGCTGTAGCGAAAACCCGTACTTCCCTTTTTTTCTTTGTAGGAATTAGTCGAGAAGGTCGGGAAGCGCTAGTCTTGTGAATATTATATATGTCAGAAACCGATGTCGTGAAATAACAGCCCATAGGTTAAGATTAATCTTATATGATGTGCGCCATCATTTCAATGGAAGGGAAAAGTGAGCTTGTTTTTGTGCCTGGTGGTGTTCAAGGAGAAGGTTTAACTGGAGATCATGTTCTAGGATTGAGCAGCACCATCTTGGAGGTTTTTAATTTCAATTATAATATAAGTATAGTAAATAACTTGCAAAGAGAGTTTGCTATGTACTTTTTAGCAGGCAAGACACACATTTGATTAAATGACGATACGTAGCTTATTTTTTCGACATTCGATTCCACCGAAGTTAAGCTAAATCTACATAAGAAAACCGCAATAAAATTTTGATAGTAGTTTCGGTCAATAAAAAAATTATCTTTAACCCTAGAAGCCTAATCTACGCTTGCGAGGCGTATATGCACGAAATCAAAAAAAAATCTATATCTTTGTTACGAACGAAGTTAGCGCCTGGCGTTGTTTAGCCAACTCAGTGGTCAACGGGTATTTGCTAATGGTGCTTATGCTACTAATGGGTTCCGCCATTTTTTAGTTATTGTGGTACAGCACGCCTGCGAGACGTTTGATTAGGCTTTCTGAAACTTTAAACTAATGCGCTTTTTCTTTCTATAAAAAAAAGTCAATTTGCAATTAGTGTAAAAGGACAGTATTATGCGAGTACAAAGTAAACGTCTGTGAAGATTGTTCTTAAAATATATATATTAGTTGACTGGTTGATTTTGTAGTTTGAGTAAACTTATACTTTTTTATTTTGTTGTATTAATAACTGAGATTGCTGTATTCTTTGATAAAACTGTGTTTATTTATAAATTTACATTCCTACCTTACATATTCGTTGAACATTTGGACATAAGTAGGTATATTTTTGCCTACAGGTTATACAGAATGTATAATAAGGCTTTTCGTATCTCTGAAATAGATTAGGCTTCTAGGGTAAACAGCTTTTTTCTCGAGATCTGATTCTGATGAAAAAAATGTGCTGTGCCCATCTATTATTTCTTAAGTGCATGTAGCATAACTCTGACGATATGTAACATGGCAGCTAACACAAAATTCAGATTTAGTCAAAATTTCGTTTAATGAGGATGAAGATATTCTTGCTTTGCTATAAATTTTAAACATTCAAAGTTCCTAGTGTAGTTCCTTGTAACCATAAGGTTTAGTTGTAAAATACATCATTAAATATAAAGTACTCAAAATTTTGATAACATAATTCGCTGTTTATAACCAAACAGCAATTCGCGCGTTCCTTTTAATATTTGGAAGCTAATTGGTAACAGTCTTGAGTATGCTAGACTCTGCAATTCGAGAGATAAATGCATGCAAGTAGATCTTTCCTCTCGATACCCGTGAAAGTATTTGCATACATTGTTCCCTCGAACTGCAAAGTCTAGTTGAATCTCACTCTTCAATAATAACCGTATGAAAATCCATTCAATCGTTTCGGAGATTAGTGCAAACAAAACAGACAAACAGACAAAGATTTAAAATCAATTTTTTGCGCTCTGTTACTCTTCTTTTATCGTCCCGTCGCAATTTTTGTTATTTGTATTTAATGCGTTTGTTTTAAATAAATTTATTTAGTAGTATTGAAAAAAGTTATTCATTATTTGAAAAGTTTTTACTTATATTTTGTGTCAAATCTTAGAATTATCCGATTAGCTTTTGTGTAATAACTTTGTGGATTAGGATTGAGCTCAAACAGATATTAAGATTTTTGGTAATAATTGATTTTGGTCAATTTAGCCTTAAAATACTTGGATTCGTACGATGCTCTATTGCCTAAAAGATAAAGCCAATTACAGTACATATAATGAAGTATTTTCCAAATACTAAGACGATATAATACATGATTTTACGTTTTGAATTATATTTTCATAACCACTACTAATTTAATGTGACTGCAAAAGTTACCACCGTAATTTGTAATGTAAAGTGATAATCGCAAAAAGTTTAAAAGCTCATGTTACGGTGATGAGTTTGGTAAAAGTTTAATTAGAGCATTAACGTAAGTACCCTTTATTTTGACGCGACATTTGAGTTCAGGGAGAAAATTTAGCAAATACGTAATTCCTATTTGAAAAATTTTTATCAATCCAGTTTTTAAATAAATATTATTGTACATGTTTTTGTCTATTTCTCGCATGAACGAATGGAGCTCCGATTGGGATTCTTAAAAATGTAGGTAAAATATTTCTGATGTATGACATAATTAATTAATTACAGAATACATAGTAGATTCGAAAAAATAATGTCATTTACAGAGTAATCCGAAATAGGACAAAAGCAAATTTATTTCACTCAAACATGCTCGGAAATCTGCGGATAACTTTCGGAAATCTCATGTATTCCAGATGCAATGATTTATTTTAAATGTAATACCAGGAACATACATCAGCTCTAAGTTCAAAACCTCAGTAGGTACATACTTCAACCGTACACAATTCGGATTTTCGATTGCTTATTTATTATATAATTTTACTTTTTACTATTTTGGCACAGAACCCTAAAAGCGGATTTTTATTAAATTTATAGTAAGTTAGGTACTGTAACTCTTATGTCACTCTCTGGCTTATAATGATTGCTGATGAGGTACTGTGGGCGTACCGCTACTCTTACCGTAGTAAGATTCGAGGATTCTTGTCAGGATGTGGGAATTAAAGATGATAAGGGGTGTAACTATTTTATTCACGCCTCTACTGCTCTCAATCGCTGACAATGTTTCATTAATCTAAGATACAAATTATACTTTATACATAACTTTTAGGTATTTCTCTCCTGGACCTCAGACATCATTAATATATTACTTCAATATAATGCTCTTCCCTACACATAAGGATGAAACAGGAAACATTGTCGTCATTTATAAAATAATTTATAAATATATACATGTTTTTTCTATATTTTTCACTTAACTGTATACTTCTTCTTGTATTCGTTTTTCTTCCAATTGTTTGGATTTGAAAAACACTCCTTTTTCCTTTTTAAAGTAACCTAACCAAAGATAAGTGGAAGTTTAATAAGATTGTATCTCTTCCATTTCCCCTAAATACCTATCAGGTATCCCTGACCTGTTACAGTACCTACCTACTATATAAGATAAAGAATACTCTTCTTAATTTTGTCGTAGATTTTACATAAGTGTTCGTAACTCGTTCGTAGTGATAAAAGAAAGCTAAAAACTATAAGTAGTTCAGCTATTCGATACTAGATGGCACTACTAGTATATATATATTATATATATGGATATTACATTCTCGTTTATATATATATCTTTTTCTTTCTTTACATACTTTATATATATTTTTAACCGACTTCAAAAAAGGAGGAGGTTCTCAATTCGTTTGTATGTTTTTCTTTAATGTTTGTTACCTCAGAATTCAGTCATTTATTAACTGACTTGAATTTTTTTTACATATATGGAAGGGCTAACCCACATATTGGTCTCATTTCAATTTAGTTAGGATTGGTTTAAGAAAACCAGAGTTAGGTGAGAAATTGTTTTAAGACTTTAGACTTTGGTTATATTTAGATGGCCTTCTACCAGTCTTTACCTCTAGACTGGCCACGAAATTTCTGCGTGGCAGTGGCACCACTCCACGTCACTTAAAAGCAAAAAATAAAAATTTTAACAAAAAAACAACCGGCTTTAAAAAGATGCACAAAATTTTATACAATCGTCAACATAAAAGGCGTATTACACCAGTTCCAAATTAACAGCAATTATTTTTTTCTCTCAAAAATTAAGTTTTAAGTCTCTAACTCTTCATCAATATGGGGCCACCTCAGGCTCAGATTTTTGGCAATACGTAATTATTTTTACGTTTTTAGTGCATCTTTTTGAAGCTGGTTGTTTTTTTTGTTAAAAAATTTTTTGGCATTCGACTTCAAGGCGAATAAAACATGTGGCTGAATGTTCTGTCATATAAGTCTGCTTTATTGTTAACTTGTTGTAATATAATTAAATAACTAATTATACTTATACAAAAATTAAATTTTAATTTAAAAAAAAAACCGACTTCATAACTAGGTACGTAGAGTCGCAGTATGGCATTCGACTTCAAAGCGAAAAAAACACGTACTTAACTTGATATTTTGTCAGTATGTCTGCTTTAGGGGGTTATATTTAATTTTTTAGGGTGATTTTATCACAATTTAGTTCATTAAAGTAATATAAAAAAAAAACAAGTTTATATTATCTAACATTTGCCTATGGAATCCTTAAAGAGTCAGAGAGGTGAATGCAGAGACTTTAATAAACTTTTAAGGTGTTTTGGTGGCATCGAGCTGGCGGTCACCACAGCCTTCGGACGCTATAGTTATAGGTTATATTTATCCCCTTTAGTTCAGTTTTTACTGCAGTCTACGTTACTCTAAAAACCCTCAAACAAACAGACATGACAAAACTATAAGTGATCAATATAAATGAATAAAAAAATAAGCAGCTACTAAGCACCTACCTCTAAAAACGGACTAACAGGAAGATATGAAGAAACACAGGCGCATTTCGTATGAAAAACCGACCAAGTGCGAGTCGGACTCACGCACCGAGTACCGTACCATTTTCGTGATAAATCAAATAAATAAACAAAAATCCTTCTCATTACATTTTTACTTTTTTTTAGGATTTGTAAGTCAATTATCCACGTTAACATCCTATGAAATTTTAAACTTCTATCTTCTACAGGCCGAAAGATATCCAGGTCACACAGACAGACATCGTGCGCTTTATTAATAGTTTAATAATATAAAAATTTCAATTGAAATATTTTAGGAATTATAAACATTTAATTTCAAAGATTATACCGTACGTTATTACGATAAACTCATCCTTTGAAGCAGGGTTTTCTTTGACGGGTAAAAACAAAGAAAATGTATGAAAGGATTAAGCATGTTAAAGCTTATGCTTTGAAAAGAACTGAAAACTGTGTATTATTGAAATCTTAATTGATTTTTAAAATCCGTTAAAAATGATGAAATAGTTTAGTTGAATTGAGGTGATCATTATCAATATAATTTTAGGGTTCCGTACGAAACGGGTGCCAACGGAGTCCCATTACAAAGCCTACGCTGGTTGTCTGTCTGTCCGTGCGACCTTTAATTCGCTCTATGTTTTTGACCGAAGAAGCTTGAAATTTTTACAGAATATGTTATTGTGGCAGATTTCCATAGAAAGAAACAAGTTTTAAATGTTTTGCTCTTTTGACTTAAAACGATTACCTAATTACAGTGTAAGCTCTATAGTAAAACTAACAAAAAAATCAAGTGAGATTAAAGCTCGTGCATTCTGTGGTGGTACGCAATCCTCGGTGCGCAAGTTCTTTCGACTCGCACTTGGTCGGTTTTTATTTATACTACTAACGTTGCTAACTAATATAGGACCAGCCTAATGTTATCAAAGCCTTTGGATGCTTGTTACATCAGGTGTAGAATAAGATTTTTAAACAAAGCATCTTTTAAAATATGTTTTAACACTTCTGTGCGTTTTACTTTTCCAAATTGTAAGATTATATTCAATAGATTTATATTTTATATATTAAAAAGCACAGAAGTGTAAAACGTATTTTATTTAAAAAGACAGGTGTAGATTTTCACTACTTATATAAATTAATTTATGTTATGTGCCTATTTACATATTTTTCCCCGGACATGGGATTTTGCTGGTCTAATTGCGAGAAACAAAAAGGTTTTCATAAACTTTCTTTAATGATATGCCTACAACGTTTCATGAAATTGTGGCTACATAGCAGCCTTAACTTTAACATATAATGAATATTATTTACGTAGGTGCTTAATTCGAGATGATTTCCGGGTAAAGCTTTTCGTAAGGCGCTTCAATGGAAAATTTAAACAAATATCGTATTAAAAAATTGTATTAGGACCGTTATATATCCCTTGTTTTTTTTTTCGTTTTCTTCTTTAATATTATCTACGTATAAATTACTTTTTATTCAACAAACTAGCCGACCTGGCAGACATTGTTCTGCCATTTCCGTTGCTGACACCCCCCCGTCGTATCGTTTGCTTTTACTTTGTTTTCGCTTAGGGTTCTTTCCGACTTCGTTTATTTTTCAGCGGCTCCTAAGGGTCGTAGCATGATGTTACATAGCCTATAGTCTTCCTTAAGAATTAGGCTATCAAATGCAAAAATAATTTTATCTACGCTCATACTGTAAAATCGAAGTTACGAACCCAAAAAATGATTAATTGCATACTTTGTACACATCATTCTCATGTTTGATTACTTTTTGTATGAAAGTATGTTATAATTCTGTTAATGTTATAATACTTACTTAAAAACAATGTTATAACGTGCTACCTGTCATAACCTTAATTACTCCCAAGGGGTTTTTATTTGCAATTGTTTTCTTTCCTCAAGGCAACGCGGGAGTTTATAAAACCCACGGGCTATATTATTCATTATATCATTGAACACACCACGCGCGCCCTACTTGTACAATAGAACAGTACGTAGACTTTACGTATTGTTTTATCTATTCTATCAAGTATGTACAAAAGTGCAATCTGTAGTTTAAGACATGAACTACGCGCCAAGCTAACTATAATAGTGCAACAAATTTTTCGCCATATTAGAATGGTGTGAACTTATAACGACATTAGCGACCAAAAAGTTTTTACTTTACCTAAAACTTTTTAATTCATACATTCTCTAGCTATCACTTAATGGCTACACTTCTGTTTCTACCATTTTTAATTTGGTGAGTTTCCTTATTTAAAACTTTAAAAAAATGTCTTCTTCGTCAGATAAGTTTAATATAAATGCGACACTGCCAGATATTGTTAATATAGTTATCAAGGAATAATTATGAATCTGTTACCACCAAAGCCTAAAGACAAGCTTGGAGAAATAAAAATAAATTCGTTTTCAGAGAATGTCCTATTAGCTTATTTGGGGGAAAAATACTAACCGTCTTCTCTATGAGCAATTTACTCTATGTCGAAGAGCATTCTTAAGTCCAAAAATTCCATCAATATTGTACATAACCAACAGTATATAAAATTAACAGCATTTTTGAAAAAAAAGTTAGATAGGTATGTAAGTAAAATACCGAAAGTAGGTATCTACTTACGGGAGAAAATGTAGAAACAATTATTGATGAAGCTCCTAACAATAAATATTTATACGAATAAAGGTAACCTAAAAAACTTATATTGTGCTTTTTAAAAGTTGTTTAATAAATTTTTAAGTAGGTACTTATGTAAGTTTATTGGCCAATTTTTTATTTAGTTACTCGCAAATGTGATGAAAAACATTCTGTGTTACACGGGCGGTACGTAAATTACAAACTCGAGTCATTAAAGCCTCTCGATAGCAATTTTCTCATTACCGCCCTTAATACACAATGTACTATTATTATTATACTAGTTTATCGGTCATAGATATAGAGTTACATCTATGATACCAGTTCTCATGCATATGTTATCTGTGGCGGCGCAACTATTCCGAGCAGCACCAAAATCTGGAATGACATTAGTTTGAAAAAAAAATAGCTCACCTATTTTTTGGCAGTACTTGTCTGGCAGTGGTACATAGGTAAATTTAACAGTTATATAACATGCTGTAACAAGAAATAGATTCTTACCTAGTAATTTTTATTTTCACTTTTTCACTTTTCTCTTTTATTTAACCAATAACATGACATGAGTGTAGATAAAGTAGTGTATGAAACTGCATTATAACTAGGTACTTAAACACTCGTGTGATACTATTATGAAACTCGACTTTGGCTCGTCCCATAAATGCACTATCGTGTTTAATATTGTGACGATACCAATATTTTTCCCTGAACATTTTGTAATGCAATGTTTCTATTTAAGTTTTAGCGCGAAGATTTACATTAGTAAACAATTCTCAATAAACTTACTGCCTAAAGCAAAATGCATCTTTAATTTAGAATGGCGCGTTTAAATATACAAGTTCAGTAATTTTATACATTAGCTGAGAAATTATGATTTATTTTATGAAAGGATTTAAGCTAACAAAAAGTTGAATACCGATGACTCAAATGTAAAATATTACATTATAAACTTACGAATCATAAACATCAACACAAGATTAATTGTTAAATGTAGGTAGTAATCCAACTCCCGATTTATGGATTCGGACCTTGGACAAAATGAGGTTGCGTAAGTTTTGAACCAGTGGCGCGAGTATGGATGCTTTAAAACTTATTGTGATTGGATGTTTGTTTGGAAGCCAAGTTTATTGGAGGACGTTTTAAGACAATCACTGATTGGTGGTTAAGTGATATAGAAATGAAAGCACGTTTCATATGCTCTTTAAGGTAGTTTCATAACTTTTACTCGAATAAAATTTTATTCAGGATATATTAAACGTAGGATACGTCGGAGACCCTCTAGATAGAAGTTGTTTTGTTATCCGCTGTTTTATTTTCTTATTAATTTTATTGCCATAGTTAAATAGTAATTCTACTGTTATTGGGAGTTTTATAATGTTGAATATAACCGCGGAAGTTTAATTTACTTAGAAATTTTATAATATTGAAAACACCCGCGAAACTTACCTAAGTGAGTCGTTTAACGACTATTAGGATAGCCTCGTACAATAAAATTTTTAACAATAATAAAGGGTGGTTGTCTTGGCTTTCACGTATTCTGTATAATGGTAAGACGTGTTAGTTTATTTGAACTTACCCGGGGTTTGTTAAAACTTTACGAACATTAAGAACATTATATTGATACTCTATTAGCTTAGGATAATAAGGCCGTTTATCTAGACCGTTCATATTAATCTAGGACTCTATAATAGTACCCCAACACCAACATAACTAAAATTATACTTAAAAGATGTTATTTTTTCTTTGTTAAAATTAATCAAGGCCGGACATCCGTCCGGAATAAAAAATACGATGGAGGGGATTGAAATGTGGGGTGAGAAAGTTATTAGAGAGGGGTTAGTGGTGATAAAGTGCGTGGTCCTTTACATACAGAACATTCAATTGCTGTCGTTTAAATTGCTGAAACGCTGCCCGACCAATAGTCCATAGTCTACGCTTGTGGGTCACTACAAGCTAGGAACCACGTGGAGTTAAACCACACCTAGATCGTGCCACCATAACTGGTTAGTAAATACTTTTATATTAGAAGTTACAGTGAAAATATTGTTTGTTCGTTCTGAAATTCTTTAGGTTGTGTTTTAAAAGTATCTAAATTAATGTTAAAACATCCAAATGACGGGCTCGGTTTTGCCGGTTAGAAATTTATGGTAGAAAGAAATCTCAATCACCTCACTAGGTAGGTATATACTAACGGACCTTGTTTCTAGGACATTTTCAACTAGGTAAAGATAAATTTTCTATAAAAGTAGAAGTGGGAACAAAGATTGTACCAGCCATAATAATTATATAGCCCACTAAAGAGCTAGGTCTGCCAAGAGATACAGTAATTACTATGTGTAATCCATGTCCATCCTTAGCGGCGTTAGTAGGGTTTTACTATTTTGGCTGGTTAGCTAATGTAGGTGAGCGTTGATGTTCATCGTAAGGGGGCGCCCCTGTGGGCGGATGTGAAATATTGGTCTATGAAACTGTCATATAATAAGGGATATTGTAACGCCCCCCTTTATTATTAGAAATATATATATATATTAATAAAATTATAAAATGTCCTATAAACTTCAAAGGCCTCAACCCCACTCACTTAACGAGTGATGAAATGAAATTAAATCTAAATCAATATTTAATAATTATGTAGATAATAATCTTATTTGGCCAAGCGTGATCGTCAAGTGGTAAGACCCGAAAACCGTTGTTAAATAAGTAGTAACCCAGTTGTTTTAGAGGTACGTCAGAGTAATATAGCAAACAATAGTATACAAATAAGCGTAAAAGAAAATAATCAAGGAATAAATATAGCTAAACCTACGACCGTAAGTAATGCCTACTTTGAGTTATCACCATTTCTAAAGTCAGTACAAAAACACCTAAAAAAAGTAAATACGCGAATATCAAAACTAAAGGACATTACGATTTTTCTGTCATACCTACGCCAAGGAACCCTAATCTTTGCTACTTCCACATTTGAAAGTTAAATCCATACGAATGCTAAATCCATTCGATTTGTAGTGTGGCAACCAGGTAGCTAGCGTTCAGGACTTGCGACCTGAAACTAGTTTCAGTATTTAACGCGTTAATACAAAAAACAGAAAAACAAACAAAGCCTCCGTTTTAATGATACGTTTTCACTACAGAAATATTTATAAATATTTTTTTTACTATTGGAAGACTATATATATATATATATATATATATATATATAGGTACAAAATATATATTTATGTATATAGGTACAAAAGTTTTTAGCAACGTGATGATATTAAATATTTTTGTTTTTTCGATAAAAAATAACAAAAAATAAAATTATAATATTTTCGATCTATAATGCAAAAAATTGTTTTAAGCCGGTGGTGATCAACAATTAAACTAGTCATAAAATGACACC
This sequence comes from Apoda limacodes, assembly GCA_946406115.1. Lineage (NCBI taxonomy): Eukaryota > Metazoa > Arthropoda > Insecta > Lepidoptera > Limacodidae > Apoda > Apoda limacodes. The sequence goes on from OX291542.1 coordinate 18,376,209, forward strand.
AGCGATAAGACAGTGTTTGTAGGTTTTTAGGCAAATGACTTTAAAATAAAGTTTTATTGCCCCCAATGATTGTGACTTGTTTTAAGTCTTGTATATAAGTTTGGTTTCATATTTGACAGACGTCATCAGTCTATTTACAAAGTGTGATCACATAAACTTTTTTCTTTGAAGTATTTTAAGTCCTTATTTGTCTAGATATGGAATCGGAAGTTCCTTCCGCAATAGATAGAATAGTGTTGCTACAGTAAAAACGGCTTTGCGGAACTAATAGATTTTGTTCTTTCGACATTGTTTCATATTCGTATTGCTAACCTTTCGATTTTAAGCTTCCTAAATCTTAAGTAAACAGACATATTAGATTTGTAGTTTTCACTAAATCGTGTGCGAAATGTCACATCTGTTGTTGTATCATTTTTATTATATTTATATACAGCGATGGTACTTCTATATTATCAGGCTTTATCCTTACCTTCTGTTTTTAGGTAAAATAAAATAAATTGGACCGCGAGGTTATTGCAGGTACAAAATATCATGAACATACAATGTTCAATGTTATAGCTCTCTCATAAAACCTTATTGCATTTCTTTTTACCTTCAAAATCTCATTGCTTGCATCTGCCCGAGCAAATTTTCTTGAGTTTTCTAGTTTTACAAAGCTACCGTAGAAACCTTCGTGTTTAAGATTTGTTATAGATAGTTTACAATGTTTTATAGAATCTACATAAATATGTCAAGTTAAATCTATTGTCATTTAGTTTGTACGAAACAAGTCAAGTTTACATTTGTAAGCTTAAATATGTTTGCGTCCAACTTATTTACCTTATGAGTGTTTATTACGCTTAGACAATTATAAACATTTAAACCTGAATAGCATCTTTAGGTTTTCTCTGCGTCCAAGCCGCTCAAACGGCCAGCGTATGCTGAACTTGCAGGCGTATGTGTGGCGCTACCAGCTTAACGTGTCGGCAGTTACCAGCGCGACAAGCGGCGTACATGACCTCTTTTCCAAAAGCGTGTCGCGCCCTCAAGCTTCTATTGCAATTTTACAATTTATGTAAGAAAATCAATTCATAATTTATTCATTTAATTTTAGTTACAAATGTAAAAATCTGATTTGCTTATCGTCTACAATTATTCATGTTTTATTGTTTTATATGGTCTTTTTAGGGTACTGTACCCAAAGGGTAATTAGCGTCCGTCCGTCTGTCACCATGCTGCATCTCATAAACTGTGATAGGACAGTTGAAATTTTCACAGAAGATGTATTTCTGTTGCCGCTATATTAACAAATACTAATAAACAGAATAAGATAAATATTAAACGGGGCGCCCATACAACAAAAGTTATTTTTTTGCTCGATATTAATAACGGCAACAGGTAGGTATATAGTTACTTCGAAAATAAATAATTAAATTGAAATAAAACAAATATTTAAGGGGGGCCCATACAACAAACGTGAATGCCGATTTTAAAGGTAATGGTTTTCGTGCGCGAGTCCGACTCGCACTTGGGTGATTTTTTTAAACTTCTTATTCTTATCATTTTTTTAAATAATTCGATTTATTATTTTATGATGGTGAGCAATTAGTAAACTGTATATTTTTTTACCAATTTAAAATAAAAGTTATGCTAACCGTCTAGAATACAGACTAGTCTTTAAATTTATGTGTAATTTACATTTGTTATAACAATAGTTGAATAGTTATCAACGAAAACTAACTAAAAGATAATCTATATTAACATATCTATTATTAAGCGTAATCTGACCATTATTTTCAGCTAAAAGAAAATAATACTGGGCCGAGAGGTAATTGTAGGTACAAAGTATTATGATCGTACAATTTTATAGCGCCCTCGTAAAACCTTATTGCGTTTCTTTTTACCCTCAAAATCTCATTGTTTGCATCTGCCTTGGATAATTTAGCTTTCATGGTTTATAGGAAACGCTGTAAGAATGTAAAACCGATGTTTATGCTAGACTTTTGATATAATTGGTACAAAACTGTATTAATAGTAGTTTGTGAAACTGTCTTATAATAAAGGGATTAAGACTCGAGTGTGAGTTGAAAAACCGAGCCGGCGTGTTTTTTAATCGTTTCACACGAGTGTTTTAAAATCTAGTTATGTGCTGTTTCATACATTACTTTATCTACACTCATTTTATAGGTAAAATGAAAGAGAAAAGTGGAAACAGAAATAACTATTTCTTGATTTATCAGGCAAAAGGTTGCAGGTAATTTTTGTTGCTACATCTAATATATTTGGTAAAATTAAATTAACCTCTGTCATACTTCTAGATCAGTTGTCAATTTTTTCAAAATTTTCGATAAGACAAGAAAATTATTAGTTTGTTACCTACGTCAAAACTTAGGTATAATTCCGGCGCGAAATACAGATTTCTCGACTGCGCATGCGCCAAGCAGCAATCAATCAACGCTTGGAATATTGTCGCCACTACAGATTAAATATCTGTCTGTAAGTAAAAAACCAGCCAAGTGCAAGTCGTACTCGCGCACCGAGGGTTCCGTACCATTTATGTAACTCACAAATACAAACAAAAACAAAAAATGTGCCGCTAAGAGGTCACCCATCCAATTACTGACCAAGCCTGAAGCTGCTTAACTTTCAATATCAACAGCAACTTTGGTATTTTCAGTAACAAATCAAGCATTTGTATTTAGAAAGTACCATTTGGCGAAGTGGGACTGAGGAAGAAGGTCTCAGATGGCCACCAGAACTTTTCAACGATACATTCAAAGTGTGACGATAATATATCTCGATTAAGATAGTTAAGCGACTATGACGAAGCAAATTTAAATGGTTCGGAAAATATGGGATCATGAAACAGATCTGATGAAGCCGGAAGGTAGGCACCGGAACTCCGTAATAAAACCGGTGTGAAGTTAGCGGCCTAAGTTAGCGGCCTTTTATAATCCGACCAAATTAAAAAGTAAGGATTTTAATGAAATAATTTACTGAATAAACGGATATAACAATAAATAGACCAAAATAATTTGAAACCGGTAAAAAATTAAACAAATATATATATAATTTAAATAATAAAAAATTAAAGTAAACGAAAACTTCACAATGTGATACTTATCGGCCTAAAAGGTCATTATAAAAATGCGGTAACACTTAGTGACGCATATCAAATTGAGCCTCTTTAAACCAGAAACCATATCAAGTTTCCAAATCACACCTATCTAGGGGTTAAGTGTGAGAAAAATGGTTAGCGGCCTAAAAATTATTTTCTTTCAAAATTTCAAACACACCGTAAATCTGTTGGTTAAGGAAAAAGTTACAATCAAATGCTGTTGAAACAAGCATTTTGTATTGTTCTTATTAATAAATATTGCTACATGTGTTATACCTCTTCTATTTAAATAAAAAAATAAAAGTTGAAGAAAATTTCACAATGTGATATTTATTGGCATAAAAAGTCATCATGAAAATGCGGTAACACTTAGTGACGCATATCAAATTGAGCCTCTTTAAACCAAAAACCATATCAAGTTTTCAAATCACACCTATCTTAGGGTTAACTGTGAGAAAAATGGTTAGCGGCGTAAAAAATATTTTCTTTCAAAATTTCAAACACACCGTAAATCTGTTAGTTGAGGAAAAAGTTACAATCAAATGCTGTTGAAACAAGCATTTTGTATTGTTCTTATTAATAAATATTGCTACATGTGTAATACCTCTTCTATTTAAATAATAAAAAAATAAAAGTTGAAGAAAATTTCACAATGTGATACTTATTGGCATAAAAAGTCATCATGAAAATGCGGTAACACTTAGTGACGCATATCAAATTGAGCCTCTTTAAACCAGAAACCATATCAAGTTTTCAAATCACACCTATCTCGGGGTTAACTAAGAGAAAAATGGTTAGCGGCCTAAAAATTATTTTCTTTCAAAATTTCAAACACACCGTAAATCTGTTGGTTAAGGAAAAAGTTACAATCAAATGCTGTTGAAACAAACATTTTGTATTGTTCTTATTAATAAATATTGCTGCATGTGTAATACCTCTTCTATTTAAATGATAAAAAAATAAAAGTTGAAGAAAATTTCACAATGTGATATTTATTGGCATAAAAAGTCATCATGAAAATGCGGTAACACTTAGTGACGCATATCAAATTGAGCCTCTTTAAACCAGAAACCATATCAAGTTTTCAAATCACACCTATCTCGGGGTTAACTGTGAGAAAAATGGTTAGCGGCCTAAAAAATATTTTCTTTCAAAATTTCAAACACACCGTAAATCTGTTGGTTAAGGAAAAAGTTACAATCAAATGCTGTTGAAACAAGCATTTTGTATTGTTCTTATTAATAAATATTGCTACATGTGTAATACCTCTTCTATTTAAATAATAAAAAAATAAAAGTTGAAGAAAATTTCACAATGTGATACTTATTGGCATAAAAAGTCATCATGAAAATGCGGTAACACTTAGTGACGCATATCAAATTGAGCCTCTTTAAACCAGAAACCACATCAAGTTTTCAAATCACACCTATCTCGGGGTTAACTAAGAGAAAAATGGTTAGCGGCCTAAAAAATATTTTCTTTCAAAATTTCAAACACACCGTAAATCTGTTGGTTAAGGAAAAAGTTACAATCAAATGCTGTTGAAACAAGCATTTTGTATTGTTCTTATTAATAAATATTGCTGCATGTGTAATACCTCTTCTATTTAAATGATAAAAAAATAAAAGTTGAAGAAAATTTCACAATGTGATATTTATTGGCATAAAAAGTCATCATGAAAATGCGGTAACACTTAGTGACGCATATCAAATTGAGCCTCTTTAAACCAGAAACCATATCAAGTTTTCAAATCACACCTATCTCGGGGTTAACTGTGAGAAAAATGGTTAGCGGCGTAAAAAATATTTTCTTTCAAAATTTCAAACACACCGTAAATCTGTTGGTTAATGAAAAAGTAACAATCAAAGGCTGTGGAAACAAGCATTTTGTATTGTTCTTATTAATAAATATTGCTACATGTGTAATACCTCTCCTATTTAAATAATAAAAAAATAAAAGTTGAAGAAAATTTCACAATGTGATACTTATTGTCATAAAAAGTCATCATGACAATGCGGTAACACTTAGTGACGCATATCAAATTGAGCCTCTTTAAACCAGAAACCATATCAAGTTTTCAAATCACACCTATCTCGGGGTTAACTGTGAGAAAAATGGTTAGCGGCGTAAAAAATATTTTCTTTCAAAATTTCAAACACACCGTAAATCTGTTGGTTAATGAAAAAGTAACAATCAAAGGCTGTTGAAACAAGCATTTTGAATTGTTCTTTTTAATAAATATTGCTACATGTGTAATACCTCTCCTATTTAAATAATAAAAAAATAAAAGTTGAAGAAAATTTTACAATGTGATACTTATTGGCATAAAAAGTCATCATGAAAATGCGGTAACACTTAGTGACGCATATCAAATTGAGCCTCTTTAAACCAGAAACCATATCAAGTTTTCAAATCACACCTATCTCGGGGTTAACTGTGAGAAAAATGGTTAGCGGCCTAAAAAATATTTTCTTTCAAAATTTCAAACACACCGTAAATCTGTTGGTTAAGGAAAAAGTTACAATCAAATGCTGTTGAAACAAGCATTTTGTATTGTTCTTATTCATTAATATTGCTACATGTGTAATACCTCTTCTATTTAAATAATAAAAAAATAAAAGTTGATGAAAATTTCACAATGTGATATTTATTGGCATAAAAAGTCATCATGAAAATGCGGTAACACTTAGTGACGCATATCAAATTGAGCCTCTTAAAACCAGAAACCATATCAAGTTTTCAAATCACACCTATCTCGGGGTTAACTGTGAGAAAAATGGTTAGCGGCCTAAAAAATATTTTCTTTCAAAATTTCAAACACACCGTAAATCTGTTGGTTAAGGAAAAAGTAACAATCAAATGCTGTTGAAACAAGCATTTTGTATTGTTCTTATTAATAAATATTGCTGCATGTGTAAAACCTCTTCTATTTAAATAATAAAAAAATAAAAGTTGAAGAAAATTTCACAATGTGATATTTATTGGCATAAAAAGTCATCATGAAAATGCGGTAACACTTAGTGACGCATATCAAATTGAGCCTCTTTAAACCAGAAACCATATCAAGTTTTCAAATCACACCTATCTCGGGGTTAACTGTGGGAAAAATGGTTAGCGGCCTAAAAAATATTTTCTTTCAAAATTTCAAACACACCGTAAATCTGTTGGTTAAGGAAAAAGTTACAATCAAATGCTGTTGAAACAAGCATTTTGTATTGTTCTTATTAATAAATATTGCTGCATGTGTAATACCTCTTCTATTTAAATAATAAAAAAATAAAAGTTGAAGAAAATTTCACAATGTGATATTTATTGGCATAAAAAGTCATCATGAAAATGCGGTAACACTTAGTGACGCATATCAAATTGAGCCTCTTTAAACCAGAATCCATATCAAGTTTTCAAATCACACCTATCTCGGGGTTAACTGTGGGAAAAATGGTTAGCGGCCTAAAAAATATTTTCTTTCAAAATTTCAAACACACCGTAAATCTGTTGGTTAAGGAAAAAGTTACAATCAAATGCTGTTGAAACAAGCATTTTGTATTGTTCTTATTAATAAATATTGCTGCATGTGTAATACCTCTTCTATTTAAATAATAAAAAAATAAAAGTTGAAGAAAATTTCACAATGTGATATTTATTGGCATAAAAAGTCATCATGAAAATGCGGTAACACTTAGTGACGCATATCAAATTGAGCCTCTTTAAACCAGAAACCATAACAAGTTTTCAAATCACACCTATCTCGGGGTTAACTGTGAGAAAAATGGTTAGCGGCCTAAAAAATATTTTCTTTCAAAATTTCAAACACACCGTAAATCTGTTGGTTAAGGAAAAAGTTATAATCAAATGCTGTTGAAACAAGCATTTTGTATTGTTCTTATTAATAAATATTGCTGCATGTGTAATACCTCTTCTATTTAAATAATAAAAAAATAAAAGTTGAAGAAAATTTCACAATGTGATATTTATTGGCATAAAAAGTCATCATGAAAATGCGGTAACACTTAGTGACGCATATCAAATTGAGCCTCTTTAAACCAGAAACCATATCAAGTTTTCAAATCACACCTATCTCGGGGTTAACTGTGAGAAAAATGGTTAGCGGCCTAAAAAATATTTTCTTTCAAAATTTCAAACACACCGTAAATCTGTTGGTTAAGGAAAAAGTTACAATCAAATGCTGTCGAAACAAGCATTTTGTATTGTTCTTATTCATAAATATTGCTACATGTGTAATACCTCTCCTATTTAAATAATAAAAAAATAAAAGTTGAAGAAAATTTTACAATGTGATATTTATTGGCATAAAAAGTCATCATGAAAATGCGGTAACACTTAGTGACGCATATCAAATTGAGCCTCTTTAAACCAGAAACCATAACAAGTTTTCAAATCACACCTATCTCGGGGTTAACTGTGAGAAAAATGGTTAGCGGCGTAAAAAATATTTTCTTTCAAAATTTCAAACACACCGTAAATCTGTTGGTTAATGAAAAAGTAACAATCAAAGGCTGTTGAAACAAGCATTTTGTATTGTTCTTATTAATAAATATTGCTGCATGTGTAATACCTCTCCTATTTAAATAATAAAAAAATAAAAGTTGAAGAAAATTTCACAATGTGATACTTATTGGCATAAAAAGTCATCATGACAATGCGGTAACACTTAGTGACGCATATCAAATTGAGCCTCTTTAAACCAGAAACCATATCAAGTTTTCAAATCACACCTATCTCGGGGTTAACTGTGAGAAAAATGGTTAGCGGCCTAAAAAATATTTTCTTTCAAAATTTCAAACACACCGTAAATCTGTTGGTTAAGGAAAAAGTCACAATCAAATGCTGTTGAAACAAGCATTTTGTATTGTTCTTATTAATAAATATTGCTGCATGTGTAATACCTCTTCTATTTAAATAATAAAAAAAAAAAAGTTGAAGAAAATTTCACAATGTGATACTTATTGGCATAAAAAGTCATCATGACAATGCGGTAACACTTAGTGACGCATATCAAATTGAGCCTCTTTAAACCAGAAACCATATCAAGTTTTCAAATCACACCTATCTCGGGGTTAACTGTGAGAAAAATGGTTAGCGGCGTAAAAAATATTTTCTTTCAAAATTTCAAACACACCGTAAATCTGTTGGTTAATGAAAAAGTAACAATCAAAGGCTGTTGAAACAAGCATTTTGAATTGTTCTTTTTAATAAATATTGCTACATGTGTAATACCTCTCCTATTTAAATAATAAAAAAAATAAAAGTTGAAGAAAATTTTACAATGTGATACTTATTGGCATAAAAAGTCATCATGAAAATGCGGTAACACTTAGTGACGCATATCAAATTGAGCCTCTTTAAACCAGAAACCATATCAAGTTTTCAAATCACACCTATCTCGGGGTTAACTGTGGGAAAAATGGTTAGCGGCCTAAAAAATATTTTCTTTCAAAATTTCAAACACACCGTAAATCTGTTGGTTAAGGAAAAAGTTACAATCAAATGCTGTTGAAACAAGCATTTTGTATTGTTCTTATTAATAAATATTGCTGCATGTGTAATACCTCTTCTATTTAAATAATAAAAAAATAAAAGTTGAAGAAAATTTCACAATGTGATATTTATTGGCATAAAAAGTCATCATGAAAATGCGGTAACACTTAGTGACGCATATCAAATTGAGCTTCTTTAAACCAGAAACCATATCAAGTTTTCAAATCACACCTATCTCGGGGTTAACTGTGGGAAAAATGGTTAGCGGCCTAAAAAATATTTTCTTTCAAAATTTCAAACACACCGTAAATCTGTTGGTTAAGGAAAAAGTTACAATCAAATGCTGTTGAAACAAGCATTTTGTATTGTTCTTATTAATAAATATTGCTGCATGTGTAATACCTCTTCTATTTAAATAATAAAAAAATAAAAGTTGATGAAAATTTCACAATGTGATATTTATTGGCATAAAAAGTCATCATGAAAATGCGGTAACACTTAGTGACGCATATCAAATTGAGCCTCTTTAAACCAGAAACCATATCAAGTTTTCAAATCACACCTATCTCGGGGTTAACTGTGAGAAAAATGGTTAGCGGCCTAAAAAATATTTTCTTTCAAAATTTCAAACACACCGTAAATCTGTTGGTTAAGGAAAAAGTTACAATCAAATGCTGTTGAAACAAGCATTTTGTATTGTTCTTATTAATAAATATTGCTGCATGTGTAATACCTCTTCTATTTAAATAATAAAAAAATAAAAGTTGAAGAAAATTTCACAATGTGATATTTATTGGCATAAAAAGTCATCATGAAAATGCGGTAACACTTAGTGACGCATATCAAATTGAGCCTCTTTAAACCAGAAACCATATCAAGTTTTCAAATCACACCTATCTCGGGGTTAACTGTGAGAAAAATGGTTAGCGGCCTAAAAAATATTTTCTTTCAAAATTTCAAACACACCGTAAATCTGTTGGTTAATGAAAAAGTAACAATCAAAGGCTGTTGAAACAAGCATTTTGTATTGTTCTTATTAATAAATATTGCTACATGTGTAACACCTCTCCTATTTAAATAATAAAAAAATAAAAGTTGAAGAAAATTTCACAATGTGATACTTATTGGCATAAAAAGTCATCATGACAATGCGGTAACACTTAGTGACGCATATCAAATTGAGCCTCTTTAAACCAGAAACCATATCAAGTTTTCAAATCACACCTATCTCGGGGTTAACTGTGAGAAAAATGGTTAGCGGCCTAAAAAATATTTTCTTTCAAAATTTCAAACACACCGTAAATCTGTTGGTTAAGGAAAAAGTTACAATCAAATGCTGTTGAAACAAGCATTTTGTATTGTTCTTATTAATAAATATTGCTGCATGTGTAATACCTCTTCTATTTAAATAATAAAAAAATAAAAGTTGAAGAAAATTTCACAATGTGATACTTATTGGCATAAAAAGTCATCATGACAATGCGGTAACACTTAGTGACGCATATCAAATTGAGCCTCTTTAAACCAGAAACCATATCAAGTTTTCAAATCACACCTATCTCGGGGTTAACTGTGAGAAAAATGGTTAGCGGCCTAAAAAATATTTTCTTTCAAAATTTCAAACACACCGTAAATCTGTTGGTTAATGAAAAAGTAACAATCAAAGGCTGTTGAAACAAGCATTTTGTATTGTTCTTATTAATAAATATTGCTACATGTGTAATACCTCTCCTATTTAAATAATAAAAAAATAAAAGTTGAAGAAAATTTCACAATGTGATACTTATTGGCATAAAAAGTCATCATGACAATGCGGTAACACTTAGTGACGCATATCAAATTGAGCCTCTTTAAACCAGAAACCATATCAAGTTTTCAAATCACACCTATCTCGGGGTTAACTGTGAGAAAAATGGTTAGCGGTGTAAAAAATATTTTCTTTCAAAATTTCAAACACACCGTAAATCTGTTGGTTAATGAAAAAGTAACAATCAAAGGCTGTTGAAACAAGCATTTTGAATTGTTCTTATTAATAAATATTGCTACATGTGTAATACCTCTCCTATTTAAATAATAAAAAAATAAAAGTTGAAGAAAATTTCACAATGTGATACTTATTGGCATAAAAAGTCATCATGACAATGCGGTAACACTTAGTGACGCATATCAAATTGAGCCTCTTTAATCCAGAAACCATATCAAGTTTTCAAATCACACCTATCTCGGGGTTAACTGAGAGAAAAATGGTTAGCGGCGTAAAAAATATTTTCTTTCAAAATTTCAAACACACCGTAAATCTGTTGGTTAATGAAAAAGTAACAATCAAAGGCTGTTGAAACAAGCATTTTGAATTGTTCTTTTTAATTAATATTGCTACATGTGTAATACCTCTCCTATTTAAATAATAAAAAAATAAAAGTTGATGAAAATTTCACAATGTGATATTTATTGGCATAAAAAGTCATCAAGAAAATGCGGTAACACTTAGTGACGCATATCAAATTGAGCCTCTTTAAACCAGAAACCATATCAAGTTTTCAAATCACACCTATCTCGGGGTTAACTGTGAGAAAAATGGTTAGCGGCGTAAAAAATATTTTCTTTCAAAATTTCAAACACACCGTAAATCTGTTGGTTAATGAAAAAGTAACAATCAAAGGCTGTTGAAACAAGCATTTTGTATTGTTCTTATTAATAAATATTGCTACATGTGTAATACCTCTCCTATTTAAATAATAAAAAAATAAAAGTTGAAGAAAATTTCACAATGTGATACTTATTGGCATAAAAAGTCATCATGACAATGCGGTAACACTTAGTGACGCATATCAAATTGAGCCTCTTTAAACCAGAAACCATATCAAGTTTTCAAATCACACCTATCTCGGGGTTAACTGTGAGAAAAATGGTTAGCGGTGTAAAAAATATTTTCTTTCAAAATTTCAAACACACCGTAAATCTGTTGGTTAATGAAAAAGTAACAATCAAAGGCTGTTGAAACAAGCATTTTGAATTGTTCTTTTTAATAAATATTGCTACATGTGTAATACCTCTCCTATTTAAATAATAAAAAAATAAAAGTTGAAGAAAATTTTACAATGTGATACTTATTGGCATAAAAAGTCATCATGAAAATGCGGTAACACTTAGTGACGCATATCAAATTGAGCCTCTTTAAACCAAAAACCATATCAAGTTTTCAAATCACACCTATCTCGGGGTTAACTGTGAGAAAAATGGTTAGCGGCCTAAAAAATATTTTCTTTCAAAATTTCAAACACACCGTAAATCTGTTGGTTAAGGAAAAAGTTACAATCAAATGCTGTTGAAACAAGCATTTTGTATTGTTCTTATTCATTAATATTGCTACATGTGTAATACCTCTTCTATTTAAATAATAAAAAAATAAAAGTTGATGAAAATTTCACAATGTGATATTTATTGGCATAAAAAGTCATCATGAAAATGCGGTAACACTTAGTGACGCATATCAAATTGAGCCTCTTAAAACCAGAAACCATATCAAGTTTTCAAATCACACCTATCTCGGGGTTAACTGTGAGAAAAATGGTTAGCGGCCTAAAAAATATTTTCTTTCAAAATTTCAAACACACCGTAAATCTGTTGGTTAAGGAAAAAGTTACAATCAAATGCTGTTGAAACAAGCATTTTGTATTGTTCTTATTAATAAATATTGCTGCATGTGTAAAACCTCTTCTATTTAAATAATAAAAAAATAAAAGTTGAAGAAAATTTCACAATGTGATATTTATTGGCATAAAAAGTCATCATGAAAATGCGGTAACACTTAGTGACGCATATCAAATTGAGCCTCTTTAAACCAGAAACCATATCAAGTTTTCAAATCACACCTATCTTGGGGTTAACTGTGAGAAAAATGGTTAGCGGCGTAAAAATTATTTTCTTTCAAAATTTCAAACACACCGTAAATCTGTTAGTTGAGGAAATAAATGTCAAAGAAAATTTGACCATGTGATACATATCGGCCTAAAAGTTTTTGATAAAAATGCGGTTTCACTTAGTGACGCATATTAAATGCAGCCTTTTTAAACACACACCTATCTCGATTTTATGACAAAAATGGTTAGTGGCCTAAATAATTTATTTGTTTAAATTTCTGCACAACACACAACACAAATAAACAAATATTTCGATTGGTATAAAACCATTCAAAAACTCATTAAGACAAAAAAAAATCATTTTTTTTTTATTTCTGTGTTGCAAGCGTCTGCGGTGACCGCTCACCATGGGGCGAACCGTAAGCTTGTTTGCCACCTTATTGATGTAAAGAAACAAACCTTATACGTATCGGCCTACAAGTAATTTTCATCAAAATTAAGTCTTATTTTTTGATTTTTTTTCATTAGGGTCTTAAAGCAAGCTTTCTAATTTTGGTTAAAAAAAAAATTTGATTGAAATATTCCTTTATTTTCTTTGTTTTTTTTTTTCATTTCTTGTAATTTTTATCAATTTTACCACTGCTGTTATCGGAACATTAACTACCCATAAAGTAATGATTTCATTTATACACTTTGCATTGTTTGCCTTAATTTTTTGGCTTAAAACAAATATTTTGATTGAAATATGCTAACAATAATTTTTTTTTTTTATAAAATATCTTTTCATTGAGTTTTATTGAGTTTTTTTTTGTTTTTTTTTGTGTTTGAATGATACCGGTATATAAATATATTCTATTGTTACTATTGTCGATATTCAAAGGCCTAACTACTGTCCCCGTGGCATCGAAATGAAGTAAAGGAAGCTTAATCCGTTTTAAAACTTGTATTTGTTCTTTGCTGTAGATTTTTATACATAAAGGGAAAGATAATTCTTTGATATAATGGTAATGATCTTTTTGAAATAAGTATAGATCAAGTACATCGTTTTGTGACCTGTCATTCAAAGCTAATGACTCCGATCTAATTTTCCTAAGAGTTTCATCTGATTTTATACTCATGAGATTTTTGGTTTTTTCTAAATATTTTAAATCTATTTTTATTAATTCTCGATTTTTATGTATTATCGGTTTAGTAGCTAAAGATTATTTCTGAAAATTGATCTTTCTATTCCACGAACTTGATTTGTTAGTAAGTTTGTATGAGAATTTTTTTTATCTTGGCTGTAAACCGTTATTTTTTTTACGGTTCAAATAAATTGTGAATTTTTTGCATGAACTGTGTTTGCAGTTGGCTTTTATGGCGATTCTATTGTCCTTTAGGTATTTTTTGTATTTCAGTATTAGTATGCAAGTATTATTTATATTTTTCTGCACAGTTTTCTTTATAATATACGAATACGTATTTAGATTTAATTTCCCTTTGAAAAACATTGCTTCCCAAAGCTTATTATCAATTATGCATGAGCCTTCAAAATGCACACATTTTTCTTTTTTATTAATACTATTTACGTTTTCTGTTCCTTTTGGTAAAACTGACACTATGTGTCTAGACATTGACAAAGCCATTATTTCTTGAGGTATTGTAGTAGTTTCTGGCGATACATCATTTTCGCAAATGAAACTGGATTCTTTTTGTGTGAACGTATCATCCACTAGCGGTGAATCTTCATCATTGGTGATTTCTGCCTTAACGTGTTCCTCCCAGTAAAATTTTTTAGTTTCCTTATAGCTCGAAGTATTCCTTGTATCAAGTAGTATATCCATAGATTTTGTAGTAGAAAAGTGATTATGATAACTCCTAGCTTCATTTTCAAAATTATTTTTAAATGTTTCAGGACCGATATTTATTTTTAATTTTTTAATCCTAAGTTTATGGTGTGCTGCTTTCCAAACCTAATGCAGCCTTAAGCGATTTTTTATATTTTTTTTTTATTTTAAAAGCAGAACATAGAACATTGTAAATTATAGAATCAATTTTTCGAGGCGACTCCGGTGTTGTTAAAAGAGAAATCTTGTTCGATTGTAGTATATTTGTGACTGAGGTCTCTGATATTACATTGCAAACGGTAACTTCTTCTTTAAAGTGTAGGTTTCGGAATTGCAGATTTTTGTTGATTATATGGTAAAGATACTGATAATTCTTGTACTTCTTGCAGTTGATAGATTTAGATATAATTTTACAATCATCTATAGTAACTACATCCTCCTTTTTTAAAAGCGGGTTTATCTTTGCAACTTGTTGTGAAATTTCGTAAAAAGCTTTTTCTTTGGATGCATACATTTTTGTAGAAATATAAGGATAATATTATCCTTAATACTTGATTATATTTAACAAAAATACAAATTAACAATAGAAAATCAATATTAATTTTTAAATCGATTACTTGAAAGCCGTATTTTTATTTATTTGTTGTAAAAAACACTAAAACAAGAAAATAATTTGTTATGATTTCACAACATTACCCTACTCTAACTAAATCACTTTAACACTTGCTAATCAAAAAGATATATTTACTAGAATAAAGAAGTCATTAAATTTTATAACAAAAAAAGCATAAATCGCTTAAAACCAAGAATGTGTTATAATATTTAGGTGTTTTAATTATACTTAACAATAATACTAATTTAAAATAGAAAAAGAAAATTAAATAATCACAGCCGTATTTTTTGTATGAAAGAAGGATTTCACTAACATCAAAAAATAATTAAAAACAATTATTTATTACCTACAAATTCAGTTGTGATATAAACCTATTAAGACTATTGTAATTACAATAACGAAATACACGAACCTAACTAAACAATTATATACTCAAACGCACCTGTTACCTGTACACAGAATATACCTTAATTTTTATTTATATATATTTTATATACTAAAATGTAATAGGTCTGGTCATCAATGCGAGCGAAGATTTTCTTTGAAATAAAGGCCGGTGCAGATCAGATGCGTGGCGTGACGTGACGTGCGCACGCACCATTCGTAGTGTCTGAAGGTGCCAGATCAATTATTATGGTGTTAATCCGTACTATTTGTTTAACCTAATACTAGACAATTAACCAGCCATTTCATCGCTTCGCTGTGATCGGCTGTGATTATTTAATTTTCTTTTTCTATTTTAAATTAGTATTATTGTTAAGTATAATTAAAACACCTAAATATTATAACACATTCTTGGTTTTAAGCGATTTATGCTTTTATTGTTATAAAATTTAATGACTTCTTTATTCTAGTAAATATATCTTTTTGATTAGCAAGTGTTAAAGTGATTTAGTTAGAGTAGGGTAATGTTGTGAAATCATAACAAATTATTTTCTTGTTTTAGTGTTTTTTACAACAAATAAATAAAAATACGGCTTTCAAGTAATCGATTTAAAAATTAATATTGATTTTCTATTGTTAATTTGTATTTTTGTTAAATATAATCAAGTATTAAGGATAATATTATTCTTATATTTCTACAAAAATGTATGCATCCAAAGAAAAAGCTTTTTACGAAATTTCACAACAAGTTGCAAAGATAAACCCGCTTTTAAAAAAGGAGGATGTAGTTACTATAGATGATTGTAAAATTATATCTAAATCTATCAACTGCAAGAATTACAAGAATTATCAGTATCTTTACCATATAATCAACAAAAATCTGCAATTCCGAAACCTACACTTTAAAGAAGAAGTTACCGTTTGCAATGTAATATCAGAGACCTCAGTCACAAATATACTACAATCGAACAAGATTTCTCTTTTAACAACACCGGAGTCGCCTCGAAAAAATGATTCTATAATTTACAATGTTCTATGTTCTGCTTTTAAAATAAAAAAAAATATAAAAAATCGCTTAAGGCTGCATTAGGTTTGGAAAGCAGCACACCATAAACTTAGGATTAAAAAATTAAAAATAAATATTGGTCCTGAAACATTTAATAATAATTTTGAAAATGAAGCTAGGAGTTATCATAATCACTTTTCTACTACAAAATCTATGGATATACTACTTGATACAAGGAATACTTCGAGCTATAAGGAAACTAAAAAATTTTACTGGGAGGAACACGTTAAGGCAGAAATCACCAATGATGAAGATTCACCGCTAGTGGATGATACGTTCACACAAAAAGAATCCAGTTTCATTTGCGAAAATGATGTATCGCCAGAAACTACTACAATACCTCAAGAAATAATGGCTTTGTCAATGTCTAGACACATAGTGTCAGTTTTACCAAAAGGAACAGAAAACGTAAATAGTATTAATAAAAAAGAAAAATGTGTGCATTTTGAAGGCTCATGCATAATTGATAATAAGCTTTGGGAAGCAATGTTTTTCAAAGGGAAATTAAATCTAAATACGTATTCGTATATTATAAAGAAAACTGTGCAGAAAAATATAAATAATACTTGCATACTAATACTGAAATACAAAAAATACCTAAAGGACAATAGAATCGCCATAAAAGCCAACTGCAAACACAGTTCATGCAAAAAATTCACAATTTATTTGAACCGTAAAAAACAACCGTTTACAGCCAAGATAAAAAAAATTCTCATACAAACTTACTAACAAATCAAGTTCGTGGAATAGAAAGATCAATTTTCAGAAATAATCTTTAGCTACTAAACCGATAATACATAAAAATCGAGAATTAATAAAAATAGATTTAAAATATTTAGAAAAAACCAAAAATCTCATGAGTATAAAATCAGATGAAACTCTTAGGAAAATTAGATCGGAGTCATTAGCTTTGAATGACAGGTCACAAAACGATGTACTTGATCTATATTTATTTCAAAAAGATCATTACCATTATATCAAAGAATTATCTTTCCCTTTATGTATAAAAATCTACAGCAAAGAACAAATACAAGTTTTAAAACGGATTAAGCTTCCTTTACTTCATTTCGATGCCACGGGGACAGTAGTTAGGCCTTTGAATATCGACAATAGTAACAAAAGAATATATTTATATACCGGTATCATTCAAACACAAAAAAAAAACAAAAAAAAACTCAATAAAACTCAATGAAAAGATATTTTATAAAAAAAAAAAATTATTGTTAGCATATTTCAATCAAAATATTTGTTTTAAGCCAAAAAATTAAGGCAAACAATGCAAAGTGTATAAATGAAATCATTACTTTATGGGTAGTTAATGTTCCGATAACAGCAGTGGTAAAATTGATAAAAATTACAAGAAATGAAAAAAAAAAAACGAAGAAAATAAAGGAATATTTCAATCAAAATTTTTTTTTAACCAAAATTAGAAAGCTTGCTTTAAGACCCTAATGAAAAAAAATCAAAAAATAAGACTTAATTTTGATGAAAATTACTTGTAGGCCGATACGTATAACGTTTGTTTCTTTACATCACTAAGGTGGCAAACAAGCTTACGGTTCGCCCCATGGTGAGCGGTCACCGCAGACGCTTGCAACACAGAAATAAAAAAAAAATGATTTTTTTTTTGTCTTAATGAGTTTTTGAATGGTTTTATACCAATCGAAATATTTGTTTATTTGTGTTGTGTGTTGTGCAGAAATTTAAACAAATAAATTATTTAGGCCACTAACCATTTTTGTCATAAAATCGAGATAGGTGTGTGTTTAAAAAGGCTGCATTTAATATGCGTCACTAAGTGAAACCGCATTTTTATCAAAAACTTTTAGGCCGATATGTATCACATGGTCAAATTTTCTTTGACATTTATTTCCTCAACTAACAGATTTACGGTGTGTTTGAAATTTTGAAAGAAAATAATTTTTACGCCGCTAACCATTTTTCTCACGTTTAACCCCGAGATAGGTGTGATTTGAGAACTTGATATGGTTTCTGGTTTAAAAAGGCTCAATTTGATATGCGTCACTAAGTGTTACCGCATTTTCATGATGACTTTTTATGCCAATAAATATCACATTGTGAAATTTTCTACAACTTTTATTTTTTATTATTTAAATAGAAGAGGTATTACACATGCAGCAATATTTATTAATAAGAACAATACAAAATGCTTGTTTCAACAGCATTTGATTGTAACTTTTTCCTTAACCAACAGATTTACGGTGTGTTTGAAATTTTGAAAGAAAATAATTTTTAGGCCGCTAACCATTTTTCTCACAGTTAACCCCGAGATAGGTGTGATTTGAAAACTTGATATGGTTTCTGGTTTAAAGAGGCTCAATTTGATATGCGTCACTAAGTGTTACCGCATTTTCATGATGACTTTTTATGCCAATAAATATCACATTGTGAAATTTTCTTCAACTTTTATTTTTTTATTATTTAAATAGAAGAGGTATTACACAAGTGGCAATATTAATTAATAAGAACAATACAAAATGCTTGTTTCAACAGCATTTGATTGTAACTTTTTCCTCAACTAACAGATTTACGGTGTGTTTGAAATTATGAAAGAAAATATTTTTTACGCCGCTAACCATTTTTCTTGCAGTTAACCCCGAGATAGGTGTGATATGAAAACTTGATATGGTTTCTGGTTTAAAGAGGCTCAATTTGATATGCGTCACTAAGTGTTGCCGCATTTTCATGATGACTTTTTATGGTAATAAATATCGCATTGTGAAAATTTCTTAAACTTTTATTTTTTTATTATTTAAATAGGAGAGGTATTACACATGTAGCAATATTTATTAATAAGAACAATACAAAATGCTTGTTTCAACAGCCTTTGATTGTTACTTTTTCATTTACCAACAGATTTACGGTGTGTTTGAAATTTTGAAAGAAAATATTTTCTACGCCGCTAACCACTTTTCTCACAGTTAACCCCGAGATAGGTGTGATTTGAAAACTTGATATGGTTTCTGGTTTAAAGAGGCTCAATTTGATATGCGTCACTAAGTGTTACCGCATTTTCATGATGACTTTTTATGCCAATAAATATCAAATTGTGAAATTTTCTTCAACTTTTATTTTTTTATTATTTAAATAGAAGAGGTATTACACAAGTGGCAATATTTATTAATAAGAACAATACAAAATGCTTGTTTCAACAGCATTTGATTGTAACTTTTTCCTTAACCAACAGATTTACGGTGTGTTTGAAATTTTGAAAGAAAATAATTTTTACGCCGCTAACCATTTTTCTCACAGTTAACCCCAAGATAGGTGTGATTTGAAAACTTGATATGGTTTCTGGTTTAAAGAGGCTCAATTTGATATGCGTCACTAAGTGTTACCGCATTTTCATGATGACTTTTTATGCCAATAAATATCACATTGTGAAATTTTCTTCAACTTTTATTTTTTTATTATTTAAATAGAAGAGGTATTACACAAGTGGCAATATTAATTAATAAGAACAATACAAAATTCTTGTTTCAACAGCATTTGATTGTAACTTTTTCCTTAACTAACAGATTTACGGTGTGTTTGAAATTTTGAAAGAAAATAATTTTTACGCCGCTAACCATTTTTCTCACAGTTAACCCCAAGATAGGTGTGATTTGAAAACTTGATATGGTTTCTGGTTTAAAGAGGCTCAATTTGATATGCGTCACTAAGTGTTACCGCATTTTCATGATGACTTTTTATGCCAATAAATATCACATTGTGAAATTTTCTTCAACTTTTATTTTTTTATTATTTAAATAGAAGAGGTTTTACACATGCAGCAATATTTATTAATAAGAACAATACAAAATGCTTGTTTCAACAGCATTTGATTGTAACTTTTTCCTTAACCAACAGATTTACGGTGTGTTTGAAATTTTGAAAGAAAATATTTTTTAGGCCGCTAACCATTTTTCTCACAGTTAACCCCGAGATAGGTGTGATTTGAAAACTTGATATGGTTTCTGGTTTTAAGAGGCTCAATTTGATATGCGTCACTAAGTGTTACCGCATTTTCATGATGACTTTTTATGCCAATAAATATCACATTGTGAAATTTTCATCAACTTTTATTTTTTTATTATTTAAATAGAAGAGGTATTACACATGTAGCAATATTAATGAATAAGAACAATACAAAATGCTTGTTTCAACAGCATTTGATTGTAACTTTTTCCTTAACCAACAGATTTACGGTGTGTTTGAAATTTTGAAAGAAAATATTTTTTAGGCCGCTAACCATTTTTCTCACAGTTAACCCCGAGATAGGTGTGATTTGAAAACTTGATATGGTTTCTGGTTTAAAGAGGCTAAATTTGATATGCGTCACTAAGTGTTACCGCATTTTCATGATGACTTTTTATGCCAATAAGTATCACATTGTAAAATTTTCTTCAACTTTTATTTTTTTATTATTTAAATAGGAGAGGTATTACACATGTAGCAATATTTATTAAAAAGAACAATTCAAAATGCTTGTTTCAACAGCCTTTGATTGTTACTTTTTCATTAACCAACAGATTTACGGTGTGTTTGAAATTTTGAAAGAAAATATTTTTTACGCCGCTAACCATTTTTCTCACAGTTAACCCCGAGATAGGTGTGATTTGAAAACTTGATATGGTTTCTGGTTTAAAGAGGCTCAATTTGATATGCGTCACTAAGTGTTACCGCATTTTCATGATGACTTTTTATGCCAATAAATATCGCAATGTGAAAATTTCTTCAACTTTTATTTGTTTATTATTTAAATAGAAGAGGTATTACACATGTAGCAATATTTATTAATAAGAACAATACAAAATGCTTGTTTCAACAGCATTTGATTGTTACTTTTTCATTAACCAACAGATTTACGGTGTGTTTGAAATTTTGAAAGAAAATATTTTTTACGCCGCTAACCATTTTTCTCACAGTTAACCCCAAGATAGGTGTGATTTGAAAACTTGATATGGTTTCTGGTTTAAAGAGGCTCAATTTGATATGCGTCACTAAGTGTTACCGCATTTTCATGATGACTTTTTATGCCAATAAATATCAAATTGTGAAATTTTCTTCAACTTTTATTTTTTTATTATTTAAATAGAAGAGGTATTACACAAGTGGCAATATTTATTAATAAAAACAATACAAAATGCTTGTTTCAACAGCATTTGATTGTAACTTTTTCCTTAACCAACAGATTTACGGTGTGTTTGAAATTATGAAAGAAAATATTTTTTAGGCCGCTAACCATTTTTCTCACAGTTCACCCCGAGATAGGTGTGATATGAAAACTTGATATGGTTTCTGGTTTAAAAAGGCTCAATTTGATATGCGTCACTAAGTGTTACCGCATTTTCATGATGACTTTTTATGCCAATAAGTATCACATTGTGAAATTTTCTTCAACTTTTATTTTTTTATTATTTAAATAGGAGAGGTATTACACATGTAGCAATATTTATTAATAAGAACAATACAAAATGCTTGTTTCAACAGCCTTTGATTGTTACTTTTTCATTAACCAACAGATTTACGGTGTGTTTGAAATTTTGAAAGAAAATATTTTTTAGGCCGCTAACCATTTTTCTCACAGTTAACCCCGAGATAGGTGTGATTTGAAAACTTGATATGGTTTCTGGTTTAAAGAGGCTCAATTTGATATGCGTCACTAAGTGTTACCGCATTTTCATGATGACTTTTTATGCCAATAAGTATCACATTGTGAAATTTTCTTCAACTTTTATTTTTTTATTATTTAAATAGGAGAGGTATTACACATGTAGCAATATTTATTAATAAGAACAATACAAAATGCTTGTTTCAACAGCCTTTGATTGTTACTTTTTCATTAACCAACAGATTTACGGTGTGTTTGAAATTTTGAAAGAAAATATTTTTTACGCCGCTAACCATTTTTCTCACAGTTAACCCCGAGATAGGTGTGATTTGAAAACTTGATATGGTTTCTGGTTTAAAGAGGCTCAATTTGATATGCGTCACTAAGTGTTACCGCATTTTCATGATGACTTTTCATGCCAATAAATATCAAATTGTGAAATTTTCTTCAACTTTTATTTTTTTATTATTTAAATAGAAGAGGTATTACACAAGTGGCAATATTTATTAATAAGAACAATACAAAATGCTTGTTTCAACAGCATTTGATTGTAACTTTTTCCTTAACCAACAGATTTACGGTGTGTTTGAAATTATGAAAGAAAATATTTTTTAGGCCGCTAACCATTTTTCTCACAGTTCACCCCGAGATAGGTGTGATTTGAAAACTTGATATGGTTTCTGGTTTAAAGAGGCTCAATTTGATATGCGTCACTAAGTGTTACCGCATTTTCATGATGACTTTTTATGCCAATAAGTATCACATTGTGAAATTTTCTTCAACTTTTATTTGTTTATTATTTAAATAGAAGAGGTATTACACATGTAGCAATATTTATTAATAAGAACAATACAAAATGCTTGTTTCAACAGCATTTGCTTGTAACTTTTTCCTCAACTAACAGATTTACGGTGTGTTTGAAATTTTGAAAGAAAATATTTTTTACGCCGCTAACCATTTTTCTCACAGTTAACCCTGAGATAGGTGTGATTTGAAAACTTGATAAGGTTTCTGGTTTAAAGAGGCTCAATTTGATATGCGTCACTAAGTGTTACCGCATTTTTATGATGACTTTTTATGCCAATAAATATCACATTGTGAAATTTTCTTCAACTTTTATTTTTTTATTATTTAAATAGAAGAGGTATTACACATGTAGCAATATTTATTAATAAGAACAATACAAAATGCTTGTTTCAACAGCATTTGATTGTAACTTTTTCCTTAACCAACAGATTTACCGTGTGTTTGAAATTATGAAAGAAAATATTTTTTAGACCGCTAACCATTTTTCTCACAGTTAACCCCGAGATAGGTGTGATTTGAAAACTTGATATGGTTTCTGGTTTAAAGAGGCTCAATTTGATATGCGTCACTAAGTGTTACCGCATTTTCATGATGACTTTTTATGCCAATAAATATCACATTGTGAAATTTTCTTCAACTTTCATTTTTTTATTATTTAAATAGAAGAGGTATTACACATGCAGCAATATTTATTAATAAGAACAATACAAAATGCTTGTTTCAACAGCATTTGATTGTAACTTTTTCCTTAACCAACAGATTTACGGTGTGTTTGAAATTTTGAAAGAAAATATTTTTTACGCCGCTAACCACTTTTCTCACAGTTAACCCCGAGATAGGTGTGATTTGAAAACTTGATATGGTTTCTGGTTTAAAGAGGCTCAATTTGATATGCGTCACTAAGTGTTACCGCATTTTCATGATGACTTTTTATGGTAATAAATATCGCATTGTGAAAATTTCTTCAACTTTTATTTTTTTATTATTTAAATAGGAGAGGTATTACACATGTAGCAATATTTATTAATAAGAAGAATACAAAATGCTTGTTTCAACAGCCTTTGATTGTTACTTTTTCATTAACCAACAGATTTACGGTGTGTTTGAAATTTTGAAAGAAAATATTTTTTACGCCGCTAACCATTTTTCTCACAGTTAACCCCGAGATAGGTGTGATTTGAAAACTTGATATGGTTTCTGGTTTAAAGAGGCTCAATTTGATATGCGTCACTAAGTGTTACCGCATTTTCATGATGACTTTTTATGCCAATAAATATCAAATTGTGAAATTTTCTTCAACTTTTATTTTTTTATTATTTAAATAGAAGAGGTATTACACAAGTGGCAATATTTATTAATAAGAACAATACAAAATGCTTGTTTCAACAGCATTTGATTGTAACTTTTTCCTTAACCAACAGATTTACGGTGTGTTTGAAATTTTGAAAGAAAATAATTTTTACGCCGCTAACCATTTTTCTCACAGTTAACCCCAAGATAGGTGTGATTTGAAAACTTGATATGGTTTCTGGTTTTAAGAGGCTCAATTTGATATGCGTCACTAAGTGTTACCGCATTTTCATGATGACTTTTTATGCCAATAAATATCACATTGTGAAATTTTCTTCAATTTTTAATTTTTTTATTATTTAAATAGAAGAGGTATTACACATGTAGCAATATTTATTAATAAGAACAATACAAAATGCTTGTTTCAACAGCATTTGATTGTAACTTTTTCCTTAACCAACAGATTTACGGTGTGTTTGAAATTTTGAAAGAAAATATTTTTTACGCCGCTAACCACTTTTCTCACAGTTAACCCCGAGATAGGTGTGATTTGAAAACTTGATATGGTTTCTGGTTTAAAGAGGCTCAATTTGATATGCGTCACTAAGTGTTACCGCATTTTCATGATGACTTTTTATGCCAATAAGTATCACATTGTAAAATTTTCTTCAACTTTTATTTTTTTATTATTTAAATAGGAGAGGTATTACACATGTAGCAATATTTATTAATAAGAACAATACAAAATGCTTGTTTTAAAAGCCTTTGATTGTTACTTTTTCATTAACCAACAGATTTACGGTGTGTTTGAAATTTTAAAAGAAAATATTTTTTACGCCGCTAACCATTTTTCTCACAGTTAACCCCAAGATAGGTGTGATTTGAAAACTTGATATGGTTTCTGGTTTAAAGAGGCTCAATTTGATATGCGTCACTAAGTGTTACCGCATTTTCATGATGACTTTTTATGCCAATAAATATCACATTGTGAAATTTTCATCAACTTTTATTTTTTTATTATTTAAATAGAAGAGGTATTACACATGCAGCAATATTTATTAATAAGAACAATACAAAATGCTTGTTTCAACAGCATTTGATTGTAACTTTTTCCTTAACCAACAGATTTACGGTGTGTTTGAAATTTTGAAAGAAAATATTTTTTAGGCCGCTAACCATTTTTCTCACAGTTAACCCCGAGATAGGTGTGATTTGAAAACTTGATTTGGTTTCTGGTTTAAAGAGGCTCATTTTGATATGCGTCACTAAGTGTTACCGCATTTTCATGATGACTTTTTATGCCAATAAATATCACATTGTGAAATTTTCATCAACTTTTATTTTTTTATTATTTAAATAGAAGAGGTATTACACATGTAGCAATATTTATGAATAAGAACAATACAAAATGCTTGTTTCAACAGCATTTGATTGTAACTTTTTCCTTAACCAACAGATTTACGGTGTGTTTGAAATTTTGAAAGAAAATATTTTTTAGGCCGCTAACCATTTTTCTCACAGTTAACCCCGAGATAGGTGTGATTTGAAAACTTGATATAGTTTCTGGTTTAAAGAGGCTCAATTTGATATGCGTCACTAAGTGTTACCGTATTTTTATGATGAACTTTTAGGTCGATAAGTATCACATTGTGAAATTTTCTTTTACTTTAATTTTTTATTATTTAAATTATATATATATTTGTTTAATTTTTGACCGGTTTCTCATTATTTTGGTCTATTTAATGTTATATCCGTTCAATTCAGTAAATTATTTCATTAAAATCCTTTACTCTTTAATTTGGTCGGATTATAAAAGGCCGCTAACTTAGGCCGCTAACTTCACACCGGTCGTAATAAAACAATGTATAATGTAAACGTATTTTCACTTATTGGCTGATTTTAGTGGTAATATGGTGTGTTCAAATTGCGTTACTGAAGTTATGCCACACTACCTATAGATTGTCTGAGGGCAGATTACATAGCCTTGTTATTTATTATGTATATCCATTTCCTGTTTGACTATTTTAGGGTTCCGTGGGTAAACTTCAAAAATTTAGTTCCCAATTGCTTTATGCAGATGATCTACTGAAATGTGATAAGTAGTTCAGTAAAAATACTTGTGTCAAATCTTCATAGCAATTAAAAATACTGTATAAATATACATACGTAGATATAATCTTTCTTCGGTTATGACTTCCTGAAGGTTAGTCTTAGGAGAAAATATATTATACTTACATGCCATATCTATGCGCTAGGAAATAAGCGCTCTTACACGGAATGTAAGAGTTGCAGGTTCAAGTCTTTGCTCGAGGTTAATCTTTTGACTGCGTCTTTTTTATGAAAGTATTTATTTATATTGATGATACTAAAAATACTTACTTACTTGATTTCAATAATTTATGCTTTTGTACTATTTTGTAAATTCAGTACAAAACTCGACATGAAAGTATTTTTTAATAGATTTCATATTTAAAGTGTGAAATTATAAAAAAACCTATGCTGGAGTATCATGTTGCATCCACTTTTATTTTTCAGACGTGCGGTACCATATTCATAATCATCATAACACATTAAACTGTGTCACTCATATCTAGGTTCAATTTCATGTCAGGAGCGTCAGATGCATAACAGTAAGAGCGTTGCTGACAAAGTTGATAAATTATTCTCTGTGAGCGGATTATGTGCTGACTGCTGGCTGAGGTGAGAGTCGTCAAGCCGTGTCTATACGATAATTTTATTACAAAGTGATCGTTCCTAAGTAATTTTATAGATATAGGGTAATTGTTATTTGAATCTTTGTATTGAGTTTTATTTTTACTTTCTACTCAAAGACAAAAACTTCTACACCATGACGGTCTTATGTCAACGTAATATCAACATATCTTTTCCTGTTTCCGGTAACTGTCGGCTAATAATCCTACTAATATTATAAATGTGAATGTTTGTTTGGATGGATGTTTGTTTCTCTTTCACGCTTCAACCACTAGACGGATCGGGATGAAACTTGGCATACATATATCTTAGGTCTTGGAATAGCATATAGGCTACTTTTTATCCCGAAATTTCAGCGAGAATAACTATAACCGAGCTTAAACGAACTATAGCTATAGCTACAGCTTGATATAGCAAACTTCATTAGTGTAATAAAGGAGTAAATCCATGGAGATTCTCCATGAGTAAATCACAGACGCCGATAACCGAATTTAGAGCGGGCGGGGCTGCTGGCAAATTAGTATACCTAATTAAGGCAGAGGACAGCGCATTGCCTAGCCAGGTGTAAAAAAAAAAAGGTCGTAAAAGTGTGACAGTGACGAAGCGAAACTGTGGTGTCTTCTCTATGAGACTAGATATATCTTCGGCAACTTTAGTATTTCCAGTACGATTTTTTTATACCTTTTGTAGGGGGAGGTGGGGCAGATCCACAGAAGGGGCACCTTTATACACTAGATATATCCAAAGATACTTGCACTTCAAGAAAATGATGTTTAGGTGTATGCGTATGTTACTTATCTTTAAGTGTGGTTGCTCACGGAGTTTGACAGCTGTTATTATTATTTCATGCTCTTTAGTAAGCACTATTTTATTTAAAAAATAAATAAATAAGGTTAAGTTTGTGAATTAATATGTAAATTATTCTTTGTGTTTAATTTTTAATGCAATATTTAGTTTTTATTTTCTTTTAATGGTGTAGATTTACAAGTACACGGGGTACATTCATACTGTACGATTATGTTCAAAAATTAATTAATTTTAAAAAGTATAATTACTTTAAGAGAAGTTAATTAAAGCAGTCTTAATGTGACCAATCAGAAAGAATGTAAGGGTAACTTAAGTGTCTGTGGTACCATAACAAACTATGTTTATGTAAGGTAAATATTTAAAAACATATTGTAATATTTGGTTTTCGCCGTTAACGTTAATAGTTGCACAAATAACTTTTCAATTTAATAAGCCTACGCCTATATAATTAACTTATAGATATCGTTGTCTATTATAGATACCTCCCTCGCACGGGATGACTTACATAATATGTAATTTGTATCCGTTGTCTGGTTTTCATAATACAAGCTTTCCTTTGCTTAGGACCAGATGGCGCTGCGTGATGTTTCCAAAAATTATCATTATTATTTTTACCTTCACAACTGACTCTGACAGTAGCAACCGCGAACCGATAAATATAAGTATCGTACTTTGTTAATTAATTTAACAAATCTCGTGAAAATGAAGCAAGAAATTGTTCCCATTTGCTTATATTAGCCGGACATCATTAAAACCACTGTGCAAATAACCCGACAAGGCAGACAGCGCCCCCGGGATTTAATGAGGAACTAATTAAAACTTAGTACAACATTATTCTCCAAGCTCCTTCTCGGACTCCCTATAAATTGTAAGTTACTACTGTTGTATTTTTTTGTACAAAACGTTGCGAAAATATATTTTACGTAAGTATTCCACCCTATGTCTCTACAAATAAAAAAAAACTTCCATCAGACATGGTCTTATCAAAGCTACCTATATTAAAAAAAAAAATCGGATACTTACAAACTAATTCGGCAAAGTAAAATATTGTGGTGAAACCTGCCAATATATAAATATATATATATATATATATATATTAATACACCGATCTTTGCAACCATTGAACTGACGGTAACTACAATATACATCATCACGGTACTGCGTTCAACCTTGAAAACCCTTCTATATTATAATTGTTTCTTTATTCTGCATACGAACTTATTTATTTACTATACTTATTAATTTAATAGTTTATGCCTGTAGTGATCTGCATAGATATAATATGTAAATAATTTTATAATGTAACACTTTCATACATCTAGGTCATTTTTTTATTTTTTTATTTCAGTTTATCATTACCTTAAAACAAGGATTAAACGACGTTTTCTAAAAATGAGACCTGGATTAATCGATTTATTTCCCCCGAAAACCCCTGCATACTAAATTTCATAAAAATCGTTGGAGCCGTTTCCGAGATTCTGATTATAAATTATATAAATATATAATAAATGCTCGTTTAAAGGTATTAGATAACACGGATACCGATAGTGGTGACCCCGAAAAACACCATATTATATTATTGACACGATATGCTTTAACATTCTTTCTTAAACATACAATGCCATTTCTAAAAACAGTGTTTATCCTAAGCACCTAAAAACTCGTAGTTGTGGCGGCTATGCTTCATTATCTTCAAACTTCTGGCCTCACAGATAGTCCTTCAATCTTGCAAAGAGATAAAATTCACTAGAAGCAAGGTGTAGTGAATATAAAGGATCCTCAAGTATTTCAAAGCCAACATCTTGAATTACAGACACTGCAAGTCTACACTTGTGGGCGCCGATGCGCCGGCCGGAGCGTTAGTAACATAGAACAACTTTAGAAAAATCGCTTTGTAGTTTTTGGCGTTTCTTACTAAAAAAATTTGTTTGTTCTGCATATAAAGTTACAGAACAATATTCACATTATCAAGGTATTTCGTGATTACCACCAGCCAGTGGTTCACATTAATTTTAGCTGGCCTATAACTAATTATTGTCTTTGCTGTTAGTAATTGTAGAACTGTCTTTTCGCAAATGTCATAAGAGTTTCAGAACCTGGCATTAATCATGTCTTTTATTAGTAACTATCCATACTAATATACATGCGCAAGTAAGTTTGTTTGTTTGTCCTACCTTTATGTCACAATGAACCATCCAATTGAATTGAGACGGAGAAGGACATTGGTTACTTTTTATTGCGAAAAATTTCATAATTTCCGCAGGAATAACAATAACAGAATTCTACGTAGACGAATCTTCCTTACTGCTATAACTAAGAAGTTGCCATAGGAATCCCATGCCGATAATTGAATGTAACGCAAGCGGAGCTGCTGGCAAGATCTAGTATTGTATATTTAATTTAACCACTCATATAAATATTCATCCCCTATTTTGATCTCTAGGGGACAATTTTGCCAAAAAGGATAAAACACTTAAATCTTAATTTTAAACCTCGAGGTCAAACACCAATTTTTATGCATTAGACTTCAAAAATGACGGATTCCCATACAAACTTTCAACCCCAGTTTTATCAATTTACACACACTTTTACCACAGAAAAATGAAACTTTAGACCTATGTATGGAGCTGGGGTTTTTGTGTTTATCTGTCAAACTGCCTATACATATTCATTGTTTATGGTAATGTGTGTGTTATTATCGTAGTGTGTGTAAGTCAACGGTTCGTTTTGCAACCAAAATGTTTGTTAGTAGGTAATGTTTCAAAGCTACACAAACTGTAAACTGAAAACTGGCGTTATCTAAAGTGTGAAAAGTATCGAACCTGAGAACTTTTTATCCCATAACGAACGCGTCCTTACTAACCCTGAAATGTTAAAAAAGACTTTGATTGGAAAAGTCTTGGATGTTCCTTGGGCCCCCCAAGCATCTGTCACGTGTCAATTGCCTGTGTTCGGGGTTTTTTTAAGATTAAGTATATATTATTGAAAGTTTTGTTTTAGTTTTAAGATACAAAATTTGATAGTTCGATCTTGAAGAAGGATCTATTCTAATTATAAGTGTATTAAGGGTTATTTATCTATCTTATTCTTTCTTAGGGATTAAGTTTAAATTGTTTCAGTTTTATCATATCTATTTAGATAATTTTACTGTTAAGTAGATATTCGGTTTTGGGTTTCGTAATTAATAGATGCTTAGCGCTTGCGGATTTTTAATACCAATTTCTATTGTATTAAAAATATCTATTTATTTTATGGCTAAATGTCTACATACCTTAACAGCCTTATACGTCCCTTCTGTTAGGCCACAGCCTACGATCACTAAAGGATGATTTAGGCCATAGTCCACACGTGGGCCCATTGCGGATTGTGGACTTCACAATCATACCTATTTTTTTTTATCATGTAGGGGTTTCCTCAGGATGTTTGCCTTTATCGAAAAGCTAGTCATGTGAATACTCAATGTACTTGTAAAATTACGACAAAACAACTCAGTATCACACGCGGGCTCGTACCACTACCTACCTACCACTGACCTTATAATATTATATTATATCTCCAATAATGGGATAGAGTCAGTAGTTTTCAAAGATTTAACTAAAAATACAAAACTTTTAATTCAACTAATATAACAAAACATTCCCTGTTTATTTATAATATAAGCTGGATTACGAATAGTTTTGTATAAATCCCACTAAACATTTATAGAATCTACAGAAAATACAATATTATTTATAAACTAAAACAACTAACACAGTTTGTTCTGTTCTATTTATTAAAACAGCGATCACGTCATAACAATGTTGTTTAACATGCAGTTTTCTCCGGCAATGTTCATGAAACTTGACTTGTCTGAGAGTTAGATGAATCGCCACAGCTGCGTTGTAACGCGCAGCGACGAAAATACGTGACTTTGTAGTGTCGTTTGTACATACTTTGTTATCGATATCGAATATTTAAAATGACTTTATACTACAGGTTCTTCAATCTTTTGTTTGTGGCAGTTACGCAATAACAAAAACAAAAACGCTGAATTGTTTAAAAAGTAGTTTTTAGTATCTTTAAATGACTGGAATATGCAACTGTATAAAACTTCATATATACCTACCTACTATATATAAATATTTCTATAAATATTACAAATTGTTTATATTTCTATTTAAGGTTATGTAGTTAAGAAATATAGGTGTTGGTCATAAATATTTGCAAAACTAGTTACCGTAGCAGTTTACCTATTATTTAATATATGTGAATAAATACTTATGTATTCGGAAAGTAAATTCAATAAAAGCAATCGGCGTTGCGCTCTGCTACTGAGCAAAAATTTACCGTAAGATAGTTAATCGATTAATTTTTCAATAACACTAAAATGAATTTTTAGCACAGCACTAGCCCATAAAATAACACATTGCATTTAACAAATTAATTTGGAGAATCGTCAGTTTCATAAGTCAATTAAATTATTAAAATTTACTCTTAGACGATGCAAAGCACACTTTAGCACTAAATTACTATTAGATATAAGCAGTACGTATAAATGCGACTATAAGTGACTTTATGCCAGAATTTATCGCACTTTAGTTTTATAATTTTGTTTTCAAAATACAACACTCGCACAGTAACAAATGTTAAATGTAAAACCGGTTACTAATAGATATGAATATGAAAAAAAAAATATAGTTATACAATTATGTGAATGTGTATAGTGTTACCAGGTCTAGTGAGCCAAATTACGGGACATAATGAAAATAAAAATCGGGAATTTAGTTTTTGAAACGGAAACGGGAATGTCTGCAAAAAAAATAAGTTTTTGTGAAACACAACTTCTATTTCACCTAATTATTAAGTGGTGAAAACAATCGAACGAAGATACACTTTCTTTTAGTAAGCAATGTACAGGCGACTAACGTTTATTATTAGGTCAGATTTCATGAAGAGCGGAACGACGTAATACATTTTTGTGCTAATGGTTGTCGCAAAATAAATTTGCACGAGGATTAAACCATTTGTTTATTACCTACTAACTGACCTATTGGGATATTAGGCGCCCTGATTATGAGTGAATAAGGGCATGTTAAAAGAAATTCTGAAGACCGGGATGTACCGCGGTAATCAGGCCACCTGGCAACACTAGTCCTAAAGCTCGTTTACTCGTATCTTAGCGTTAAATGATCATAACATTGGTTACCTTAGTCTATCAGACCATATAACTAAATTTGTTTTCAAAAGTCTTAATTCTGAGCCACTTAACCGTCCAGACGTAAAATGTTTGGTTTATTTTTAAAATTGGGCAAAATTTTTTTTTGCGCTACCCATCATGCCATTAAAAACTAGATAAAGACATACTACTATACAGCTAACCCGCATTAAGAAATACGACATAGAAAAACGGCGCATTAGGCCCCAAAATACTATATTCATTTAAACCCTTACTTATTTCGTGTACGGCACTCTGCCAGTTTAACTTCATAATCGAAAATTAACCTATGCAGTCTAAAAAATCAACAGCGTTTATTACTATTCATAATTGACTATTAGACCTTTGGTACTATTGGACCTTCGACCCGGTGTCTATCGAAATCTAGGTCGAATTTTAAAACGTAGGTTTCGTAACGATGAGAAGATTAGCTACATCTATCTATGTGCAAATAAATTGGTCAAACCATCTCCGAGAAAAGGGGAATGGCAGATTCGTATATTGAGTCACTGCTAAAGGAGCTTCGCTTGCTATATAAATTATAAGTAAATATAAGTATCGAATATATAAATATTTGAATCCTGATCCTAACTAATATACATAAATATGTGAAAGTCTGTTTGTTTGTTATAGCTTAGCGACGCGTCGCTACGGAGCAACCAATTAAGGGCCCTCTCACAGCCCACTAGAGCCGCCATTAGATATCCTCAATCTTCGCTTCGTAGAAAACAAATTGCTTAAATCAAAATGTTGCAAATATAAAACTAGTCATAAGCTATTTTCATGAGGGTTTTATATAGTTTCTAAATAATATCTGAGTTGTAGTTCGCATTTCTGCTAAAAACGGCCACTGCTATACGCCCCTTAAGCTATTTTTTGGCATAGAGCGAACGCAGAAAACAATTGCTACTGTATCCTGGAATACTTAAAAGACACAAGGAAATAATTATAAACGAATTTCACGTGAACGAAATACATATTACTACGCCTATAATCGAATTTAGCGCGAATGGAGCCGCGGGTAAAAGTTAACATCAAAGCACGCAGCGCAGTCTGAAGTAAGGCGCCATATTGTTTTGATACAGTTGTCCATCTTAATAAACAAATACAGATGTCGAATGTCGTAAATGTTCCGAGCAATGTATAAAGTACTTATGCCTTTTTGTTTGTTTTGTAAGTATGCAAAATTAGCGAATTTCACAGACCTTATTCTATTTCACGGTATAGTACTAAGTCCCTCCTAAGTATGGTCGCTTCTTAGGCTACCATACTGAAAAAGTAAATACAGGACCTATTTTGGTGACATGTTGCTACTAAGTGTAATTTGTTTTTCTTGTAATTAGTATCTAAATAGCCTCACCCATTTTACGCCCCACTGCAGAGGCACAGGCAACTCCTTGAAATAGGAGGCATAGGCCATCGCCATTACGCTGGCCTAGTGCGGTTTGGCAGACGTTGTACACTGCTCGACTGTAGTTTTCAAACCAACCATAAGGCCTCTGAATTGGCTTAACGATTGCTGTCATGTGACAAACAAGCCAGGACCGATAGATTCACGTATCCTCCGAAACACGTAAGAAACAGTTATCGTATCGTTTCCGATAGAAGAATTTCACTGGGCCACGAGCTTTCTGAAATGAGCATTTTAAATTAGAACTAAACCTATATATAGTTAGGCCAAGAAGGGGGTAACCAGTGGCTACATACATACCCACATCATACTGTAGGGCACATCCTGTTTACAACAACCACTTTAGTTCTGCGTGACAAGTGGTAAGCCCATCGTCACAACTCTGCTTCTGTTGAAGTGTATCTGGAATAAGGTGGCGTCATACATTTCCCATACGCCGTATAGCAACTTCAAAGTATTAGTAAAATGATAGACCAGGGACAGAGTAATATACCTCCTTTGTCAGTTAGGGATGAACTTTATGACAATACTTTAATATACATACATTGTGGTAAAGCGAGATTGAGATATCTATATTTATACTCTATATATACTTAGTATAAAGTCGTTTCCCGACGTCTGTAGCAATGTACGCTTAGATCTTTTAAACTACGCATCAGACCCTAATGCGGTTTTCATCAATAGATAGAGTGATTCAAGTGGATGATTTATTTGTATAGTTTAATATTGTTTTGTGTTAATTTGTAGAAATATGACAATAATTGTTCAAGATGTCGAAAAAATCATGCCTGTGCTGGTTAAGAATTCCATACATTTGTAACAGATGGCGGTGTCAGTTGGTTTATCGACATAAACATGTCAGGGTTCTGTACATTTTTAACAAATGGCGGTGTTCATCATAGTGTTGTTTAAGGGTAGAACAACATTTAACCTAGCTTTTATAACCATTGTGCAAAACTGTTGCCGACAAACTGTTTAACAGAGTTTACAAATGTAAAACACAAATTACTAAAACACAAAATAAAAAAAAAAAAATTGTAGAGTACAATGTTTCAGCTTCCTTTGTTAGACAACGAAGAAGACTGAAGTTTAGTATGGTATCTAAGAAAAACTCTTCTCACAGATGGACTGACAGACACCAAGGTGATGCTATGAAGATTTCTTTTAGACAGTTTTCGTACAAAACGCTAAAACTGAAAACTAATAATTAAACAACTGTCCAAAAAAATAAGAATGTTATGTTTCTTTAGTCATTTATTTTGTCTCCCAAACACAAGTAAATTAAATTATCCATTTCAAAATACATTAATCATGTATAATTAAAAAAAATGTTTTGCATCTATATCTATATATCTGAAATAAATGTTTAATTCAAATCTGTTTGTTTCCTCGACGTAATGAAATCGAAGTTGCGATCGTAAAGAGCGGAAGGAACTTAAAACGTAAACAGGCAAGAACCCGAGGAGTATTGTTATTCGAAACCAAATCACTGTGAAAGCTTCTAACTTAAATACTGATCGTCTGCAAACAAATTTCGACGAAGTGAACGTAAATAGCTCTCTCTTTCTTATTAATTAGGTCGGTATTTTTTACTCCAACACTCAACGCTGTAACTGTTAAAAGTTTGAAAAAAAATTTTTTGAAGTGAAAACTTCTTTAGCGGCGTTGTGCACTTTTTTTGGTATGGGTAAAAAATGATAAACTCGCGTTAGGTCACGTGTCCTAATCGTGGAAATTCGTAAGACGGAAACCGTAATGCCACGCCTATTATAATTTTTATTTTTAGTATTCGCGATTATGAGTAGTACAGGGAGGTTGGATATGGAATTTTAATTCTATGACAGATTGCGATGTCAAATATACTACGTCAAAAAAGTAAATAAACAAACATTATTATTTCTTGACAATGTCAAAGACATGTCTTGTGACATATTTGAGTGTTAAGCGCGAATCGTGTGTAAAGGTTTTCACTTCTGCCGGCACTCCCGGAGTGCAACTCGTTTTTTTTTTTTACCAGACTTCGGGTCACGTCGATGCTAGATTCCTTTCTCGGGTGAGAAATATTTGTGTCACATTGTACATGGTACGAAATATACTATTTTTATTTTTCATTACAATATATGTATGTATAGGTGCCCTTAAAAAAAAGGCTGTTTGTTTCTGTCCGGGCTTATCTTTGAAACGGCTGGACCTATTTTGACGCGACTTTCAAAATCAGTTAGTGGACTTTGAAAGGAACAATCTAGTGCTGATCCATGCGAATGAAGTCGCGGGCATTTACCAGTTACAAACAAAACTAAATTATTCAATAGTTTTGTTTCTAAAAAATATAGATAATAAAACAGTTAGATTTAGATAGGTGATTGATATCCCCATGGGAAAACAACACAAAATGGAACAAAACAAACATAATATATTTTTCAGGAAAATTTCGTTATTCTTACGCACATATATTCCCATCGCTATCCAGAAGTTAAGAAATTAGATATCATACGTCATATTAGATTGATTGATATTTAGGTTGCTGTCGGAAAATAAGATTGAAGTACAGTGCTGTGAAAGTTAATATTATTTATATAAAGCTTCGTCCATAATGTTTTTGTTCTCGTTTCTAGTATCTTGTTATGAAGTTGGTAAAATTACGTAATTTTGATGTATGGGTACAGATTTTGTGGTTCGATAAAGTAACTTTAAACATGAAGGTCTAATCTTTTGAAATTTAGGAAATAAATACATATTATTTTTTAATAAACATGTAACAGCAACTACCTGAAAAAAAACGTATTTAACTGTTTGTTTTCAATTACCTTTAAATAATATAGGTAATTCTTATACAATTGAATTTCATAAATAATTTTAGAGACTATGAATTTAGTACAATAATTTAATATTTTTTGGTTAAATCACACATTGCCGTCTGGTCCTAAACTTAGTAAGACTTCTTATATGGATACCAGAAAACGATGACATATAAATACTTTTTTTTGTTAAAATACGAACAAAAACACAAATATAAATTGCACTGTGTGGAAATCGAACCTACGCCTCCAGTTCTGCAGGTTGGTTGGTCATTACACACAGAGCAACGGAGAATTTTTTTTAGAAACTTATAAATTTAAAGTAGCTTATTGCACCAAGTGGAAATTGTCTTCT
The DNA here is from genome assembly GCA_946406115.1 of Apoda limacodes. Lineage (NCBI taxonomy): Eukaryota > Metazoa > Arthropoda > Insecta > Lepidoptera > Limacodidae > Apoda > Apoda limacodes. The sequence continues at coordinate 18,413,542 of OX291542.1, forward strand.
AGCTGCAACGAGTTTTAGTTTGGCGCCCGACTATAAGCGAGGGGTCTAAAAACACCAGCGCTTCTTAAGGCAGTCTGAGGGAGGGTCATAAGCACTGTTGTAGAGATGTGAATATAACATTCTTAATTTGACTCCCACGCAGCCTAGTTAGACGTTTAGCAGCTAGCCGGCTGTGCCAAGGTTGTGGGTTCGATTCTCGCACTAGACAAACTGTTGTGTGATAAACATTTGTGTTTGTCTTGAGTCTGGATGAATGTATTTACAAAAATAATATATATAATAAATATGTACTTATATCCGTTATGGTATCCATAACACAAGCTTTGCTTACTTTGGGGCCAGACGGCGCTGTATGTAATTAAAAAAAAAATGTTCTTATTTATTTATTATTTGATTTTACTGCCTATGAGTTATCTGTGCTTCGCCTCAAAAATTTCTTAAACTTAAAAACAAATGTGAACCTACTTAAATAACAAAAGTCAATTTACTGGTTCATATCATCATCATTATCATATCAGCACATCGACGTCCACTGCTGGACATATGCCTCACCTAACTTTCTCCACAGCGTGCGTCTGTGCCGCCTGTAACCAACGACTCCCCGCTACCTTTACAAGGTCATATCTGTCCATCTAGCGGGAGGCCGTCCCACGCTGCGCTTTCCGGTTCGTGGTCGCCACTCGAGAACCTTCTTCCCCCATCGGCCATCGGTTCTTCGAGCTATGTGCCATTGCCACTTTAGCTTTGCGATTCGGTGAGCTATGTCGGCGACTTTGGTTCTCCTACGGATTTCCTCATTCCTGATTTGAGCACGTAGGGGAACTTCGAGCATAGCTCTTTCCATCGCCCTCTGAGCGACCTTGGGCTTGCGTATAAGGCCCATAGTTAGCGGCCACGTCTCAGTGCCGTAAGTCATCACTGGCAACACACGCTGGTTGATGACTTTTGTCTTCAAGCACTGGGGTATTAAGGTCGAGAAAATAGTACGCAGTTTCCCGAACGCTGCCCAACTGAGTTGGATTCGGCGATTTACCTCTTTCTCGAAATTGGACCTAACAAATCGAACGGTTTTTCCTGGGTATACGTATTCGTCAACAAGTTAGAGTGGGTGCTTCATGGCTATTCGACATGATTTTCGTCTTGTCCATGTTCATCTTGTGGCCCACTCGTTGGGAAGCTCTACTGAGGCTTTCGAGCATTGTGCTAAGGTCCTCCATCGATTCTGCCATGACCACAATATCGTCGGCAAACCGAAGGTGGGTAATGTACTCGCCATTAACATTGATTCCAAGCCCGTCCCAGTCCAGAAGCTTAAAGACATCTTCCAACGCATTTGTAAACAGTTTCGGAGATATAACATCTTCAATTTACTGGTTGCGCGCTAATAATTAAATAATTAATTTCACTATTTACTAACGAAACCCTAAAAACCTTATAAGTATATACTCAGAAAGATAACACACGCATTTCACAATAGAAAGCTTAATAACATACTTTACCATTGATTTACCAAGTATTTATTGCTATTCAACCTCTTTTAAATAGACCTACCTGTGGAGATTGTAGCTACACTGCAGTAAAGCGTGCAATTAACTTTTCTGACCCTCTGACCTAGGGTGTCTGGTCACTAGTGTCGTTTTAACTTGTTGTAAAGTTGTTTTGCGTAAAGTTTTCTTTGGCAACATTCGTGGAACTAGCGTAGCAGTGCAAGAAATGAATAAATCTTCTCAGCTGCACTTGTATCAACGACGAAAATACCTGACTTTGTTATGAGGTATCATCAACGGCGGATGACCCCCCCCTGAGCTGGTTCCAGGACTTAGGTGGACCACTAATTGAACATAATGATTTTATTTGTATATTTTGTCACCATACAGATTTTATGTAACTACATACCTTCAATATTTAATTAATTTAATATAATAAATTTGTATAATGGCAAACGTTTGGGAACGAACGCATCGAAAATTTGAATTTTACCGCGCCACACTTGCGCGCGCTTGTCGACTACGTAACGTCTAGCTAGACCTAACCTAACCTAACCTTGTAAGAATTAATTACAAGAAATGGTAAGTAAGTAATTAATGAATTAATTACAAGAAATGGTAAGTAATCAGTTTCTCATTATTCCAGATGTTATTGTTGTTAATGCTCATAAAGTACCTCATAGGTAGATTGTAGGTACCTACCTACTTACTGAAAGAGTGTTGCGGACTTATGTACCTACTTATATATATTTTTTGGACGAGGTTAATTGAAGATGGTTAAGCTTATTGACCTAACCTAAAATCTAAGATAAATTCACACAATGAAATCAAGTGTATCGTCGTGACTATACTGATTTTAATGCTCTTTAAAAATAAAATAAGAGAGCAACTAACAGAATGAATATACCTAGCATGCATTAACTTAAAAATAATCTCGGTTAAAGTTTTTAGAAGCACCTAGCGAAAACTTCGATGCAAATTATTGCGCGACACAAAAACATTGCGCTTCATTAACGGTCATGCATTTACAACAAGTAAAAAGTAATCTACCTACCTACTACTTTTTACTTTATTTGTATATTATAGATTTTTAAAAACTATAAAATATTAGAGAACCTGATATTGTTTTGCTTGTTTAACACTATACTTAGTTACCTAAAGTAAGTAGGTAGTACCTATTTGATGTAAGTACCTACCTAATAAAAATTCGTGTAGGGGCCTAAATTTAAGTAAGGTCTTTATGGAAAATGCAGTGGACTGTAAAACTACCTATATTTTTATGTTTTAATGTACTTATAACTCATATGTTGACAAAACTTTGTTGTCTGATGTGGGGTGTGAAATTTGTATGGTTTTGCTTTGTTTGTGAGGTAATGCGCCTGCACCACCAGCCTGTACTATAGCGAATGTGGGTGTTTTTATGTATATATATTTAATATGTATTTTCAACAGTATTATAAGTTCTTGACTTGACCACGACTATGTGACCCCCTCCTGGCGCTAAAGCTGGATCCGCCCTTGGGTAACATACATCACTTAATTTTATCAATTTTCAATATGAATATTTTGTCTTAATACGTAGATATAAGTACCTACTTTGTGGGAATTTCAAGTGACTACCTATTACGGTGAAATATATAGCTCTATAAAAGACTAACAGCGTAACATTAGTAACAAATTACCGTTGTGTGAGTTTTGGGTAATGAACTCTAAAAACTTTGACACTTTTTTTTATTTTACTTAAAATCATGAACATATCAGTACTAGGGATCTAAGGATTATTATTATATTTGAATTGGTAAGTATGTAAGAGATAAAAATGTAGAATTATTCTTAGGGAACCATATTTTTTCGTAGTTGTCTTATTTTTCAACTAAATTCTTAACTCAAAAACTAATAACAATATTACAGCCTTCAAATATGAAATGAAAATACACAAAAAAACAAAAAGAGAGATTAAATGATATAATACCAAAGTCGCCTTTCTGATTTGAGTCCTAAGGCCTTGAAGCCTGAATCATAGTTTTGTTAATTTGGAAGTTAGAATTAAGCTTACAAAATAATACAAGTAAAAAAAATTTAGGTTAAGATAAATTTAACTAATATATAGTTTTTACTAAGTATCTATATATATGTAAAACATTTTTCTGAACTTTTGGTCTCGGGTGTTTAGTCGCTAGTGTCCTTGTAAGACTGTAGTTTTAAATTTTAGACCACCGGCTCAGAAAAGTCTTGTATTTTACAATAGCGGAAGTCTGTCTGTTATACCTTTAGGTTGCTTCTCCGCAAAAGAACTCAAAATCCATCATCATCATCTATACTATAAATGCAAAAGTAACTCTGTCTGTCTATTACATCTTTACGCTTAACCGCTGAACCGATTTAGATGAAATTTGGTATGAAGATAGTTTGAGTCTCGGGGAAGGACATGGAATAGTTACTATCTCGAAAAAATCAAAAGAGCTTAAACGAACTATAGCTAGTTATTATTATTACATATACATATAAAATAAGTAGAAATTTTACTCCAGAAACCAAATTTAGGGTGGGCGGAGCAGCTGGCCAAATCTAGTACTTTATAAATGCCGGTTAGTCAAAGAGTTATTGTGGAACTATAACGGCATTGTCTAAATTCCATGCGGGTGAAGCCGCGAGTAAAACGTTGTAGATTATGAATGTAAGGATTGTTTAATGGACATAAATTATAGGTATGTACTGATATCGATAAAATAATCGGTTGCATGTACAGTAGTTGTGTTCATGTTTTAATATCAAAAGTATTTAAGCGCGATTAAAAAATATAAAATAGGCATTCTATTACTTTTTTTAGTTTTAGGGAACATTCAATTTCGATAATTCGTCCGCATGTGCTGTTGACAGAAAGAAAGTTTTAGAGAAATCATAATTTTCGTCACAGAACATGAAGTAAATACATTCTGATCACGTTCTAGACAAGGGATATTTCTTAGCTAAAGAAAAATTAGATCCCAATGGTTTTATCGCGTTTTGTGTTTCACAATAAATTATTTTCACACTTTAATTTATCTCATAACTTCCTTTTTGTTAAAATTATGAAGTTATGAATTATATTTTATACGAAAATTACAAAGAACAATGTTCAAAACGTCCCCAGTGATGTAGCACTTAAGCAAGTACCTAGATCGAAGGTCCTTACCTAGCTCGTCATTTCTTTCTATTGCAGAAAATCTGTTATGTAAATAGGAATCCTTTAATTTTATTTTAGATTTGTACCTTTTGGAACTACCTTGAGCGTGAGCGTATTTTCTCCAGTCCTTGGTATTTTATAAACCACCTTGGACTTGATACTGCCTAACGATTGGACTTAGTTACATTGGATTGTTTTTGACAACTACGGACTTGATAACAGTAGTTAGGTTTTCTGTGTGCCTATTGATTGAATTGGACAGTTGGTCTATAAATAAACTGTTTCCTGAACCGACAGACGAGGATATTATTTTATTTAGTTTGGGCACATATAATTTAAAAGTCAGTTTCGTATGTAAGCGAACATTTTAGTGGTGGTGTATATAACATACATTTGTGCTTTGCCAATCCCAACACTGACTCGTTATGGCATAGCGACACAAGATTGCACGCTATTTAAAGGTCGCATTATATCGAGACATACGGCAAATAGGACTTATTACACTTATTTGCTAATAAATAACTCTTAGGGAATAAACTGCATTCAGGCAGGCGTGAAACTTGGTACTTTGGTATTAGTTTGTACATAGATAATTTCGTTGGACCAGCCTGGGAGTGTCTGGGAATATAATGTAATAGAATCCGAAAATACTCTGTAATCCAATTGTTTTTTACAATAATTGTGCTAAAACCATTTATTTCTTGGTCAAAATGCATTTTTATGTCAAGCTCATAAAATATAGTCAGGTTTCTTTTTTCATTTTGAAATCATAAAAAATAATGATACGTTGGGTCCGCAAATAATACACAAGACAATCTGTTCACTTACTTATTTATTTGTTATATCATTGAAGAAAATTTATATATTTTTACCTGTCCGGGCGACCGTTGGTATCCCCCATATGAAAGTAGGTATGTGCTTCAGTTACCACTTTTGAAAATACGTCCTATATACATTTTTCCTGACTTGGATATCTAAAGTCATTACATACTTGTGACATTTTTTCGTTTTTTCATGTGGCAATAACTTTTTTCTTATTCACATTACAGTTTTGCTGTAGGTTTCAATTGAAGTGGGTTTCAAAGTGCTACAGCTCTGTGGACGAGGTCTATATATTTTTGATCATTGTTCTTTTATTTTCTAACAAATAATAAAAAGGAGAAAACTAGTCAAGTGCGTGACGTACGCGCATTAAGTTATGGTTCCGTAGAATGAGAATTATTGCAGATATCTAAAAAACGTATGAATTGATTTTGTTGAAAACTAATTTTCATCCGTTGTATTTAGAATCCTATTTTCGTAGTTATTTTCAGATTTTAGATTAAGCTGTTTCAAAGGTAGAAGGGGAAAGACAAATTTTTATCTCATTGATTTAATGTTTGAACAGCTACCGCTAAAACATAACATGTATGGTGGTCCACAAAAGACACATTTCTGTAAAATTTCGTTACATCTTCCCAAAGAAATTATTAGGCTGTGACATACGGACGGACGGAGGTATATGATGAATTTATATAAGGGTTCCGTCTTTGTCATTTGGCTACTGAACCCTAAAAAGTAACCTAAAGTAGTTATATTACCGAAGTTAAGTTTAAGTTGGTATAGGAAACATAAAGTAAAAAAAACCAACTGACTTTCCCTTATGCAATTATTTATGCTAAATAATAAGACCCACTTTTATTAGTTTGGTTTTATTAGATAAAAAATTAGTCGTAAGAAGGATATATATATGTTAAGGCTGATCCCAAAACGTCTATATTACGTGAGATTCGTAAATTCGACAGTTAAACGTGATAGTCTTTTGTCTTTACTCTTTTCGATCTCTCAAAAGAGTGTCGAGTTGTAGCACCTACTCGCATACATTTTCCCCATTCTGAATAAGTCGAGACTTTTCAAAATCCACTCCTTGTTCAGCTCCACGAACAAACCATATTTAAGTATGTAGGTATTTATGTAGTACTACAAAACAATCCTAAAGATGAATCTTTTTATATTTATTTTTTTAATCAGTTAAAAAGCACAGTATATACTTCTATTATTAATTTATTTAGTTAGGACAACCAACAAGATATGTAGTATATATATAATATGGTGTTGTGTTAAAATTTGCGCCTTTCAAAATGAAACATATAACAAGGGTACATATGGTTAAAACTTTTAATGATAGGGCGTTTACCGCCTACCCCCATAGCATGACTGACATCCTGGGCTGCGTTCGAAAACTTTCGTGTTTCAATATCTTAGTGTAGCCAAATTTTGATATTTGTAATCTGCACTGCATACTCGAAGGCTATGAAATCCAACTCCCTATTTATTCAATCGATGGATTTGGCTTGCAAAATGTAAAGAAAAAAAGATAACTTATTGATTCTATGGCCATATAAGATGGTGTGCTATGACGAAAATTTTTCGGCTGCCATTCATTGCAATAACCGCTAGCAAAAACATTTTAATGTTAAAAATACGTTGAAAACATTAGCACTGGTGTTCCCACGGTCGGGATTAAACGAGCGGGTAAACGTTGTAACACCAACACTGGAGTTAATTTCCAAACGGCCCTTTGATGGGCAGCTTGAGTAACAACGCACGGATCCTGCAACAAGTAATTTTAGCACGATATGTGAATTAAGTAATTAAGTATTTAAGTCAAATAGCCGCAGATGTCGCTGTTGTAAAAAATACAACGCTTTCAAGTCGTAGATTGCTTTAATGACAAGTTAATTTAGTTGCATCAGAAAGTTTTTTTTTATTTCAGGAACTAGCACTGTTGTTATCTGCGTTGGTGGCTTAGTTGGGTATGATATTGCCTGCTTAACGATAAGTTTCAGGTCGTTCCCTGTACAGGACCAACATAATAAATATGTGATACATATTAGTATTTATTCGATTTTGTATGTTTTCTATGTATAATATGTATGTGTTTTCACTACCGCACCACCTCTGCCTGCTAGAGATCGCTCTTTAGCGATAAGGCCGCCTATTTGTACCTCATTTGTAAACTTGCTTTTCTTGTTTTTGTTATTTTTATGTGCAATAAAGTATATTCATGTTTTCAATAAAAAGGATTTAAATAATTATATCAGTTGGTACCGTAACTCAAAAAAAAAAAAGGAGCCAGACTTGGCCGGTTTTTTAAAAATATTTTTAGACATTACACACAGCGCCGTCTGGTCCCAAACTAAGCAAAGCTTGTGCTATGGATACCAGACAACGAATACAATTACATACTTACTTTTTTTTGTAAGTACATACATATCATATATATCTCAAGGCAAACACCCTGGTCTGGTAACTTCATCCCGGCTTGTCCATTCAAGAGCAATGTCACTTGGTCGCTCCCCTTGTACATATTTGCAAGTATACTTTATTGCGTCATACCTTACCAATCGTTGCTTGCTTTGTGCAAGCTCAAGTTAACCGTATTTTCATATCAGGTCTCAAAAATCAAATACTTCTCTTATCTTTAACCAAAATAACCAAATCACAAAGCGAATCAAATGTTTATTTATCGACTATCGGGCCAAGCTAAGTTTTGATGAAAAACATTAAGCGCGTTTTAAAATAACTTGAGTTTCCATCTGTTGTTCATTTACATAAGTAAAGCATGGACTTATTTGTAGCTACAATATAAACTGTTTTTCTTACATCAAAGGTAGATGAATAAAATAAAAATAAAAAATTTGTACTGCAGGTAAGTAGTATTTCAATTATTTTAAATGACAATGACGATTTTCAATGAGATCAGATTTCAATGAAAAAAAAGCCTAAATGTTGGTCAAAGCTGAGCTTAATGTATTAGTGTAAACAGCAAAAAAGTTTGTTTAGTAGTTTGGAGATTAGCGTGTTCATAACAATAAATTTAAAAATATTTTTTTTTTGTGTTCCGTTACTTTTTTCTTATTCCGATACGCTCATTTTTGATAAATTAATAAAATGTAGAGACACGCAGTATCTACTGTTTGATTACATGTATAGATTTCTGTTTTGTAGTCAACTTTTGAAGACAAGAGAAAAATCTTCATTTTCGGTAAATTATTGGCCGTACCTCAAAAATATGTCACATAAAATTGTAAACCACTCGTTTTGGAATGTAAAAATAAAGTCCGTTTATATAGCCACACCACTGCTAGACTTCAATGCCCATTTTAGATTTAAACGACTTAAAAAAATACCTTCGATAGGCAATGCCAATGGCATTTATAGTTGCTAAGAATAACAGCCGTGATATCCAGACGGACGGAAAGACACCAAAGTTTTAATTTTAGCATGGAACCCTAAAAAGAACTACAAAAGATGAGACGACATTAAAATAATCTTTGCATAAGCAACACAAAATTAAAACAGACGCATGCCTTAATAAATAATAACCTCGTTTAGTTACAGTTGACAATATTCTCGGCGACATGACACCTCATGCCTCATCCTCGCATGTAACCGCACTTGTTTGTTTGTCCGTCTTTGCGTTGTTCAAATGTATTCATTTGCGCAAACACCCACCTACGAACATAAATCAACACCGCTTCAAGAAAGTTATTAATATTTGGTGCCATCTACACAACTGCCACTGGAAAAGTAAAGTTAATAAATGATTTAGCAGAATTAGCAGATTTAGAATTTAGCAGAATAACTCTTTATCTTCATTCAATTTATTTTATTATTATATAATCGTATTCCGCTAAAATATGTCATCTAAAGTTTTATTTTTATTTTGTAGTAGATGAGTTGCTTGAAATTTCTTATCTACCTACTTATATTTTACTTAAGTCAAAATTGAAATAATTATTATATCGATAATTATAAATAAATAATAGTATTATTATTTTTTCCTAGTTAAGAATAAGTACCTATCTACGGTATATTTGCAAATTCAAACGGAATGATATAAAATTGTACAATAATAATTTGACACAGGAAGCTATCTGCGAGGACACGCAATCTTATATTTCAATGGAAAAAGAAAACAAAATGAAAGAAATCAAGTTTGAAATTTGAATTAATGTCATCTTAACATATTTAATTGCAGTTCGTTTCCTAGTAAGTAGCTATTTTATTTTACTTTCGATTAGGTAACTGGTATCGGGGGTCAAAAGTGACAGACATAAAACTCTCTACTCATAACGTCACGTGATGCAGCGTATGACATACACATTCGTTAAAAAAAACAAAATATAGTCAGTATTTTTTTTTATTAATTTGAAAACCTTAGAACATAATTTAGGCAAAAAAAAACGTTTGCTTATGTTTTTTTAATACTTTCATACTTTTAAGATGTCTAAATTACAAACTTCAAAAGGCTACCTCATATCAAAGGGTACATATTTTCTCTCACGCAACGAGGGTTCCGTACAGACTTATTATATGTAGATAGTTCTTCCATTATGAGATCAAATCTCACAGGTTTATGATAAGTTATTCAATTTTTCCCTTTATTTGTGATGTAATATCTTGCTTCTTTCCAAATTCATGATTCTATGTCAGCGGGAAGCACCCCATAATGATAATATGATAAATATTTTTGGACGTTACACACAGCGCCGTCTGGTCCCAAAGTAAGCAAAGCTTGTGTTACGGTAACCAGATAATGGATACAAATGCATAATATCTTTTTTTTTGAAAATACATATCGTCACGTGTCATACTGATTTATCTATGTCACAATATGCGACAAAAATGACCGTATTTAAGGCAATTTTTTTTATTATTAGCTTGATTTTTTTACAGCTTCAAGTAACTTAAAGTCATTCAAATCATTGAAATTGACTAATACAAGTTATTTTGTTTTTTTTTATGTTAATTGTTTTTGTTTTATCCTGACCTATGTTCTAAATACCAGTGTGTTTATAATGAGTAGCTCGTCTATCGTTTATGTAATTTAACAGAGAAGCAGGGGAAATATTTTGAAAAAGAAGAACGGAAGAGGTAACAATTTTCGTTGGAAGTGTTTTTTTTTAGATTTTTGTTTGAAGATCTATCCAATAACGCCTCAGATTTCGGTGCGTGAAAAAAAATATATTTTCATGTCCGAGCTAGGGTTCGAACCTAAGGCATTCGAGTCGGTATTTTAAAGCAAACTCGCTTTTGTCTTCGGCTCTACGCGCGGTAACTTCGGTTATCGACGTAGGATTCCTACGATAAGCCCTTGAATATAGTTAGAAAGTTTGCTACAGGAATGATTTATATTATCCGGGTTCTTTTTCATCTCTTTAACTATCTTTGTGTCAAGCTTAATTTGATGATTCATTACAAAGCGAAGGAAAAACAATCAAACAAAGAAACTTACTTTCGCATTTGTAATTAATATAGATGCTTAAACCTAAGCTTAAGAAAACTTTTAAACCATTACACCAATAGATCAGCATTTTTGTCTGTTTTTGCAAACATGTTAAAACTTATGCGGAGTTGCCAGTAAGTCCTAAGGTTGCATCATAAGTCAACTTGACCCGCAAACTAATTTACTTAATATCAGAGGATAAGTGTGAGTCCTTATGCGGAGTTGCCAGTAAGTCCTAAGGTTGCATCATAAGTCAACTTGACCCGCAAACTAATTTACTTAATATCAGAGGATAAGTGTGAGTCTGAGATAAGTTATTTTCAGAGACGGCGTAAGGGTTTCGATTCCACCTCAAATCCTGTGGGGCAAAGGTTCGAGCTCTGCGTATATAAGTATTTTTATAAATTTCTCATTTGCATTGATTGAATCAAGCAGACCGCAGTAGGTGATTAAATAAAAAAACAAGGAACATATTTTTGTAAAAATGTATTTTTCATTTATTGTGCTTTTCATATTCTTACAAATTGAATGAATTTGTTTTCAAATAAAGTTACATTGGTAAAATTTTTACAAAAAAAAACAATACTATAAAAATAAATAGGTTACTTAAATTAATATCAAACAAAAAAAACTATTTTATTTTTCAAACATTGTTGTGATAACTAAGAAATTACATTTTGTAACTAAGTACAAATTTCCAAGAGATAAAACAGAAATGATTTTAACAAGAATAAAAAACAAAAAAAAAGAAATAAAATTTTAGCACCAGGAAAAAAAGGAATTGTCAACTTTCTACCTAGAAAGATGTTTTTTTTCTGATTTTTTATTTTAAATTTACCAGGAATATTAAAGTGATATGATTATAAAATTAGTTTACTTATTTCTTAATTCTTTTTACAGTATCTACAAATCCAGAGGAAGATTTACAAACTTTTAACATATTTATACATAAAAATTAACGTTAAATTAACTCTTTTTCATACAATAATTCACAATACTTGTGATAATTTTAGGACTAGCACGAAATAACTTACTATAGGACAAATTAGCTATGGCTACCTAAAAGGGTCGAATGATTTACAAAAAAGAAATATCCTAATATTTAATATTTAAACAAAAAGTTCACCAAATAAATTTTAGTCTAAAAATTTGATGACAAAAATCTAAGTAGCTACTTTATTAATACATACTAATTTTATACACATTTGTAAAAAAGAGGCCTCTACCAATTGCTTTTTCGCCATATGCTCATTAATTTTAATTTTGCTACACAATTAAGCTTTTTGGATAATGATTAATTGCTAAACACTGATATGTGGATTTAGCTATTAAATTGAACCAGCAATGGACAACGTAAAATACCTCAATTTTTTTGAACATCAAGTTTGTTTGTATCATTATTAGGTTATGAGTAACACCAAATCCTAAAAAGAGTGAGAGTAACAATGTACAGGTAGAAATTTAATTAATCTGCTATACTTTGGAAATAATAATGGAATTTGGAAATGTTAAAAGCTTAGAAAAATATGTTTCTAAGAAAACCGCTCTTGCTGCATTGCAAATTAAACATTTTTGCTTATTATTTGAAAAAAAAGGAGGTTGTTTCTTCTGTTACATCTTATGTATATAATGTGACACAACAAATATGGTGTCGATGCTGGAAATCATTCATCCTAAATTTTAATTCATCTCTGGGGTATAAAATGAAACAGTGTCTTAAAAACTAAGTGAAGAAAACATAGCATGGTCATTTGTGAAACTCTTTCCTGTCTGTCACATAATTTAGTATGTTGATGGAGGCTGTTGACTATGGTTTTGTTTGAAACCTAAAAAATATTTTATTGCTTAGGTTTCGTATGTTTTTTTTATGTTAATAGAAAGAGAATTTCATGCTTTGTATTCAATTATATACAAAAAAAATATAATGCGTGCTTTTAAAGACGTCCACAGACTTCTACATTTATTGCTTTAAAATTAACAAAAGATAGATCAAGAAAATGTATCATTTAATAAAAAGAAAACTATAGTGAAGACACTTGAAGGCATTCATTGATAAGGCGAAATGAGTTACATCTCGAGTTAGGCCATTCAAAAGATATTAAAGAAAACTAAAATGCGTCAACCTTATTTGTTCATATCACAGAAACGCTAGAAAGTACAGGAATCCGTTAAAAAAAAGTGGTTCATCTTTCATTAGACACTGAACAAATAAGTTTGTAACACTGTGTTTACTAATCACAATAAGTAACACTGTTTTTACGAATCACAATAAGTAACACTGTGTTTACTAGTCACAAGAAGTAACAATGTGTTTACTTGTCACAATAAGTAACAATTTGTGTACTAATCACCACAAGTAACACTGTGTTTACAAATCACAATAAGTAACACTGTGTTTACTAATCACAATACTTCTATTAAAAATTGATTTGATTATAATTTGTCCATGCAATATCACTTCAAATATTCAATATGGCACAAGCCTTTATTTCATAAAGTCGAAAAAGATTCTTCTTCATTCATGACATTGGTATTTCTGCTGATAATCGGTGTCTTGATGAAGCTCTCGTGCCACATGTCCCACAAGTATTACATGTATTATTGCTATATCCTGAGTCTGATCCAAAGGATGAGTCTCCGCTAGGAGGTTTAGGAGAAGCTCTGGGCCCTCTCCAGCAACCTAATCCTGGTAATTCCCCACCCGGCCACGCACCTCCAGCTACTACTGGCATTGGACCTTGAGGTCTGGCTCCAACAGTTCCAACTTGTGGATAAAGCCTTAATAGTGCATCTAAAAGCACTCCTTCATGAAATTCGGAAGGGTCTGGTGGATGAATATGCCGTGGCATTCTATGCTGCTGTGCTCGTCGTCTTTCAAGAGACTTCGGTCTTCGGTCTAATCGATGCTGTCTTGGCCTATGTGGTAAAGATTGAGGGACAGGAGGTCTTGAGCAGTTTCGACAAGGTGCTGCGTCTCCGACCAGGCTGAGTTCATCTTCCGCAAAGTGGTCATCACTGTGTATAGATTCGTCTGATCTATGTGGAAGTTCTTCGTAGAGGGGAGCCCCACAGGTGTCTCCTCCACATGTGTTACCGCCTCTCCAGGTTCCCCCAGAGCCACAAACAAAAACTCGCCCAGGATTAGGCCTTTTCGTTTCCACCATCTGAAAAAGATCGAAAAAATCTAAATAAATACGAATCAAAACAGAAAACCAGAGCAGTGTATGCAGTAAGCTAAAATGGCAATAGGCTACATGTCTAATAGAACCGATGTTAAGGAAAAATGGTTTGAAAGTAGAGAACGCGATCTGGAAAACGCAAAGTGGGATGGTTTGCTCCTAGGTGGGTTCTGATGTGAGCAACCCACACCCGCTTGATATTAAAATCTATGGAAGACACCTACTTATACTACCGGCAGTGGATGTTTTGTGGCTGATATGCGGATGGAATCTAAGGATACTCTTGCCAATTCCAAATGATGAAAAATGTGAACATAATATATTTTTCAACACTTTTGTTTTAAAAAAATGAGCAACAATTAATTTTGAAAACCAACAAGTTATTTTAAAGAAACAAAAATTGAATTAGGATTATATATATTTACATTCAATTGGTTATCGATTAAAAGAACCTGACCAAGTACCAGTCAGACTAGCGCACTGAAGATATCATACCACTACGAAAGTACGATCCCAACCCGCAGTTTTTATGATTTATTGTTTGGTTGAGAATTTATTCTAGTAATTTGGCTCGTATGTAATTTTATGTACGCTCGAAAAAACGGACTGCCAGGTCTTTAAGAAAGTGGGGAAACCCTGTATAGGGATGTGTGTAACACAACGTATTACCGTTACGATACAGCAAATACAATAAAACAAGTTTTTTTGTATGGAAAAATAAATTAAATTAAATTTTCTACAGTCCAATAATAGAGCCATTTAAAGCTCGGATAGAGAGACAGACAGACAGCGTAGTTAGAAATTATCAAATGTAGGAAGAACTAACGACCCATCCACAAAGTTCTGCACATGCCACTATTTTGACACATTCAAAATATTATGAAAATCTAAATTGAATGCAGAAGAGTTTTTGTAGATAGTACAATAAAAAATGGTTACCTCCAATTGCGGTTCTAGCTCGGGTCGATGGGGAAGCGGTGGTCTTCTCGGCAAGTCTTGCAGATCTTCGTACAGAGGAGCTGGTGGCGGGGCCCTTCGCTGCGAGCCAGAACTCTGGCTTGGCGCTGAGGATTTCGAAGGCATAAGGTTGCTGACTTTCCGTTTGTGTCTGAAATAAAACAAAATTTTGAGTTTAACTGATTGTTTAACATTAGGAATTTAAATATTATAAAGAATATTTCAGAAGACCTTTGCCTGGTTACTTATTTCTTAATTAATAACACAAAAGCCAAATATCATTTTGCTTCATGTAGCTACATTGGCGGATGAATTTTGCAAATATCTTTTTTAGGAGCCTTACGTTAAATAAGGTACCCACGTGCCAAATTTCAGTTCTCTAGACTCAGCGGTTTGGGTTGTGCGTTGATATTGTGTCATTAAATCAGTCAGTTTCTTCTTTTGATTATAGATAATCATTATATTATATAGATTCTTACTTGAAAGTATTGTTATAATCGATTGAGTACTTCCAGAAATAACCCCTTACATACATACATACCAACAAACAAATAATATTAGTGGGTACTTAGGTATAACAACTTTCACATCCGCAATATTGGATCCCTTTTGAATTCAATTACTTACTTACTTACGTCAAGAAAATAATTCTAGCGTTATTATAATCCGATTAGTGACGCTAATTTCATTTTACTTTTCAAAGACCATCTGCTTATTTTTTTTAATAAAACGGTAGTAACAAGGGTTTTGGTTTGATGGTTTTATTAAATATTGCTGATATAATATTTAAGAAGGTATATTATTTACGTCATAAAATTTAAGTACCTACCTCTCGAAGTAGGTTTTGAACAACGAAGGTTTGTAATTTTCATCAAATTAATCTGGTTTCATTTAACATTTGTTGTAAGGGAAGCAATAAACATACGATGATGTGCGCTATTATACTTCTACATTTTAATTCTAATTTAACACAAGATTAAAAAACATTTAGCATCTGCACAAAAAAATTAGAGATAAAAAAAAAATCCATTAACATCTACCATCTAGTTCCAAATTAAGCAAAACTTGTACTTTGGACACCAGACATTTGATACAAATTCTGTACTAGGTATATATATACATAGAAAACACAAATCATCACATAAATGCTTGTCCTGTGCGGGATCGAACCCACGGCCCTCAATTCAGCAGTCGGGTCATTACCTACAAAGCCACAGAGCGGACAGTAACAAAAAAAATAAAGAAAACAGCTTTAAGCCCATATCACGGCCATGTTCTGAGTAACTCAAGTATTTTTCTTTAAGATATAACATCGATTGCTATTGTTTGTTCCATGTGTCGTTAAGGGCCCACATAAGGTCGTAAAATATGTACGACAAGCCAACAAATTCGGTAACGACAGCATAGTATCAGCCAGACAGCTTATAGGACCACCCACAAGCTCCCAAAGCCGGATATGGGAAGTGCGACAGATGCCATCTGGTTGGACTGGTCAGCCGACAAAGCGGTAAGCTTTCTAGATATTTGTGAAAAAAATATATAGGCTAACCTCTAGGGGTTGAAGTTGCACTTTCACGGGTTATAATTATATTTTAGAATTGCTTAATAATAGTTTATGCGGAAATAAGACATTTAAAATTATTTCTCAAATTATATAATAAGAAATAATAGTACGCAACTCACACACAATACCGGTGATATTGCACGAAAAGGACAAACATTGACATTAGATTGTAAGGAATTCTAAACTTCATAAATTGCTAAGTGTAAAACTTTTTTTTTAAGTAATAAGTAGTATCTATTTTTAAGATTTTCTTGATTGCAATTAATTTATTTGTATAAAAAAAACCTTTATTAATAGAATGCATTTTTATTTCTGTAGATCCAAATCCAAAGTCCTTTATTTTTCAGGAACGTTTTTTTTTTATTCAAACTTCAAAATATTTCGAGATAAACCTGATTTGTTATCTTCTTATAACAATAGAAAAACTCTTATTAGGCGACCTCAATATTTCATTTGAATTCAATGTTGCCATATTGTGTCCACGCTGCCTACTCTTATTGTGTCCATATTCAAAGACTGCTTTCTTATCTAATATCTCATTTTTTAAAGATAAAACTACAATTTTTGTAATTTATAAGGGTTTGCTGCAAATTGAAACCTTATTGTTACAAAATAAAACATAAATTTCTTTCTCTGTACCAAAATCACATAATGATATTAGAGATGGGGAAAACTTTTGACTTTGGATGTCACTTGTCGATAAAGATAATTCGATAAATCAACGTAATGCAGACGGACAGTAGGCAGTAAAGTATCGACATTAATAATAACTATCTTTTTTTATTTGTAGGTCCGGTTTGATACCGATATGAAATAGTACGGATACGCTTACGAATAGTTTATACAAGTTTTGAATGCAATTAATACTGTTAATTGTTTTAATCGTAGGCGGCCTAATAGCCTGTTTGGGTAATCTTTGGGATCACGAAGTTTATCTTAACATGGTTAACGATTCTGTCAAACTTGAAAAACCTCATTTAGAAAACATCAAACGTCGGAAATATTTTATGCGGTTCTTTAAATATCCAAAAATAGCTATGCTTAATGAGAACCATACATATTCTCGTAATCTTCAATCAATAATTATAAAGATAGAGTTTTGTAATATTTATTGTACTAGAGCAATTTTACATGGTCATAAGTATGTATTTTAATAATCTCACAGGCATCACTGACAGTTACTTCTTGAAAATATATGAGGACTGAAGGTATAAAATTCATAACTATAAATTTATTATATTATTAATACCACTAAGGTGGTAAACAAGTTAACAGTCCGCCTAATGATAAGCGGTCCCCGCAGCCTATGGACGCTTGCAACATCAGGGTCGTGATTCGCGCGTTACGGACCCTTCAGATATCTAATCACTTATTTCTTGAAGAACCCCATACTGTTTTTCTTAGAGAAAACATTGGCAGGGAGCTCATTCCCCCCCTAAGCGTTCGCAGAAGGGAGTCATTTAAGTTCTAAGGTGTGAAGATGAATTCCCTGGCCATAGCGAGTTGTGAGATGATAAAAAGTAACCGTGGGCATCATTGTGGACATTGCCTCAGAACACATACCATTATACAAGCGGTAGAAAACACACAGGGAGGCAAACTATCTTCTCAGACTTAAGGGTTCGATACGGTAGTTTGGGATCGTCAACAATTCTCTTGCCAAGCTTGTATCCGGGTGCACCTGACCAGAGATGTCAGCAGTATTCCATATGGGGCGGACTTGCGATTTGTAAAGCAGCAAACTTTGTGTAGTACTGCTTAGCTCTGTTGTGTACATTAAGTGTGGACGTGTTTGTGTTTGTGACGTGTTAAATGTATAACCCCCTGAAGTAAAAAACAAATTAATACAGGATAAATCTGTCAGTATTTAAATAACGTACTTGTATGTAATTTGGATACATGAACTTATGGTAAAAGTAATTTTTTTCATATAAAAAATTCGGGGACATTGCATAATCTATTTTTAAAGATATTGCTCTTTCTAAACCTATACTGACACTACATTTTGTCGATAACCGCAGTTTGAAACCGGTGTTGGATTACTCGAAAGTCTCTATACCTGATAACTTAATGACACGGAACTAATTGTTAGGGACGTTTTATGACATTGATTGGCGTTAGTCGATATGATTTTAGACGCACTATGTGTGATAATGAGGTGCGATGTTAGACAGTACGGTGTGTGGAATTTACTGTTTTTTGACACTCTTTTTTATAAGTCGTCAAGTTATGTAGAAGTTTTAAATTTAATCCAGCTATGTAAGGTTTTCTATTCTTTATTTATCATATTATTTATTTACATAAGAGAAAGAGCAACTTAAAACTCTTTAATGCATTTCTGAATAGCAACCTTTAAATGATACACTACGCAATCGCAATGGATTCCGCAAAAAAAATCTTGATTATTACAATGCTGAATGGCAGTTTTTAAAAATTTCATGAGGATATATGGAAAGTTGATGCAATTATATTTTTTTGAAATACGGACGAACGGACGGATATAACGAATCTATAAGGGTTCCGTTTCAGTACTTAGCTGCAGATCCCTAAAACGGAGTCTGATAAATAAATAAAATCACGTTTTAAAAATATACAGTGCGTTTTTGCATGATATTGTCGATGACGCAAACAAATCCTGGTTAACAATATTCATGCATGTACAAAAAAATAATTAACCATATTACGGCACCAATTCAATCATTTTTGTGGGTCCACCCTTCCTTTCTCACACGTGAAGGTGGTCTAATTAGTACAGCATCAACTAATACAACACAGTTGGTTGAACACGACTCGGGTGGCGCCTCGAGAGGTGTAAGAATGTGTTTAATATTGACTTATTACATGTTGGTAACGTTTCGAAACAGGTTGTAACTTAAAAAGAATCTAATAGAAATTTAGCTCTTGTTTTGTTTATGTTTATAAATTGAGATTTTGAAAAACTGTACAACTACTGAGGTCCGATTCTAAGAGTTCGTAGCCCTTTATTTATTTTTAATTAAGTTGTTTGTTTATTTTTACACTAGCTAACATGGCATTCGTAGTTCTACCCTTTCCATTGCTGCCATCCCCAATTGCATCGCTTTCCTGCGCTATGTCACTTCGTTTTTGCTTATGGTTCTTTTTGTTTTTTTTTTTCGGCTTCTATGGGTCATAATGTCATGTTAAATAGCCTATAACCTTTCGCAACAAGCGCGTTCGGACAAAAAACAAACCAACACTGAAGTGCTTTATTAAATAGATAGTCTGATTAAAACTTAGTTAAACTACAAAAAAACATCAATAAATATGTAGCTGTAAGGTGTATGTAAATCGATCAAGAAAAGTTAATTTTTGTAGACAAATATACTTAGATGCCAAGACATAACCGCCATCTGATTTAGTTTTTAGCAGTGGCCATCGCTATCGCAATAACATTCCACCAAAATTTCTTACATGTAATGCGATAACGGAAGGTGTCAAAATACCAAAACCGGGTGAGGCGTTAAATAGATCCGACAAGGTTCCGTATATCAGTCGAACACAAAAGCGGATTAAATTACATTGATGATAGGAACACGGTGAAGGTATATGGCGCGTTCCTTTTAAGCTACATAAGCTTCTGACGGTTGATTAATTGGGTCTGATGTTACCGTTAAACGGTTACGAAAACGGTTTTTTTAGAGAGGTGATTTATTTTTTTGTTATAGTTAAATATCTGTTATGGTTTTTGCGGATTGTTTTTGCAGTGTGTGTTAATTTGAATTCAGCCGTATATTTTGTTTACTATTTGTATAAGAAAATTAATAACACAGGTTTCTCTTTTAAAATACCATGTCATTGGATGCCAGTAAATAATTTTAATACAACATCTAACTAAGTAAACAACTAAAAATATTCGAAAAATGTACCTACCCCTGTACAATGGAATAAAACAAAAAGGTCCATTTCAATTTATTTATTCTCTTTCATTTGACTGGGGGTGCTCTATGCCTGTAACCTTTTCGGACCATTACAAACTGGATTTATGAAGATAGATCAAGAAAATCTTGTTTCATTCATTATATCAATTTCACTGTCTGTCAATGTCAGAGGTGCAAGCAAAAATAGACTTTCTTCGTGCAGTCAGTGCTCGGCCAGATTTGCTAGCTTGCATAATTCTAAAAGGTCATTGTTAATAAGAAACACCAGTAAAAAGGTTTTTTTTTTTGACATCTACTTTTGCTCCGTTTTAAACCTTACTAAAAACGCTCCAAACTTAAACCAAGATTAGTGTCGTCACTCAAAACTATCCTTAACTATAACTATTACAACTCTTATAATAAAGGCATATTATGCACGTAACGACTTTTATTGTTCTGTAGAAAAAAATTGCAGTTAGTGCTACGCGATGGCACGTAATAATCGATTATTTTTTACGGATTTAATTAAATTTTTATTTTGGATCCAATAATACCGATAATAGTGTACAGCTCTATCTTATCGATTTCCAATTTTGATGTTTGAGAC
The DNA here is from genome assembly GCA_946406115.1 of Apoda limacodes. NCBI lineage: Eukaryota > Metazoa > Arthropoda > Insecta > Lepidoptera > Limacodidae > Apoda > Apoda limacodes. The sequence continues at coordinate 18,434,651 of OX291542.1, forward strand.
CACTGCTTGTGCTTGTAATAACCTTTTTTTTATTCCTTTACTAGATTGAAAAAAAGATGGTTAAATTGTTCAATAGGCGCTTACAATTTTAATCAGTTATGTACTTTTAATTAATCATAGTGAAAACAACTATGCTAAACATTGTTTAAGTTACTTTTAATGTTTAACTATTTAACAGTACGTTAGGTACTTAATTAAACTTTATTTTTTAGTGTGTGCATTAATTTTAAAATTGGTATCATTCTCTGGAAAATGGAAAATGGTAAAGAAAATGCGACAATCATATTACGCAAATAACTGAGACAATTCTACCTGAATTTAACAAAGATAAAAACTATAAGCACACAAAAACTTAGGTATTTGAATCATCGCAGCCATAAGTTGACTTTTCTAGGAATTTTATCCGACGAAAGCCACAAAGTAAAAGATATTACAGAGTTAACGCCTCAGCGAACGGACTATTATTCCACTTTCCATACTTTTATTTTGTCTGAAAACTTCTTCGGTCGGAATTTACCCTACTCGAGACCTGCCTAGAACCATCAACGCTTTGAGCTATAATTTTTGGCAACCCTGTCATGCGAATTCAATCAATTTTCATTTGTTATTTCTTTTTTGTTTCATACTTTATGTTAGACGGAATAAGTGCTAAGCCGACAGTTAAAATTTAAATATGTTAAAACTACTGTTCCCTTCAGCTGTGTTGCCGGATAATGAGTTGTAGTACTGCAGAATAAAGAATAAAGTACTATTTTGGTGTTGCACACTTTTATATTTTTTCAACTTGCAACGTTCGTATGTACTTTTTAGTTCAAAGTTTGTATTTAGGTTTTAATTTTAATATCAAAATAATATATGTTAGGTACCGCTTTCGAAATTTAGTACATAAATAGAAAATCTTATAAAAAAGAAGACTTTGCTCTCGTGTTGCAGCCAGGGCTTTTACTATCCCATTCTCCTGAACAGCTGACATCGGACGAAAATATTTTCGTCTGCTTAGGTTTTGCTATATTAATTACCCGGTCAGGGAGACGTTTTGTAGTGCCCTTACGAAAATGGCCCTACCAATCCCAGGCTTTGTTAAAAACTTAGTGTTCCCACACCTGTGTATCGCTTCACTAACCCGGGAATAGTTGAATGCTAACCGGTGTTGCGTCTGTCATTTTACGCAAAGAATCTCAACAGCCTCAACGGAAAAAATTCTACACGGTTTTTATTACCAGGGTTAATTCCGGATAAGTTGGTGTTAGAGTGTCATCTCATCATTTGCAAGTTAATTATCCGAACGCCTCTCCGGTAATTTTTCGGCAAGACTTACGTTTAAAGACGACGTGGCGTCGCTAGTGTTCATGTATTTATATTTTTAATCAATTGTTCAGATGCAAAAGGTGTTATTTCTTGTTTTGGGCACATATTTTAATAAATTGGTAGGGAAAAAGTGATGCCCAGCAATATGCTTGGTGATTGGTGAACACGAGAATGTTATAAATAAGGTTATAAAGAAATTACTTGCTAAAAATTCAAACGTAACAGACTGATAATATACGTTTTTGTAATATTTTTTCAAATACTACATTGACTGCTGATTCTCGTATGTGCATTATGTGCATGTCATTGTACTTTCCTCCTATGCTAATCAACATAGGAGGTCGTCTATCCCCCGACGCCCCCTTTAAAACAGTGCTGAAAATGCACACCTATTAAAGTTTCATAAAAGTTTCGAAAGAGCATCGAGAAAGGTAAATCTGAAGATTGCTTTCGCATTTTTCGTATAAATATTTAAAATACTATTTGCCGTTGTTTCTGGCACTCTGTTTATCCAATGGATTTCTTATTGAGATTCGCTGAATACAATTTTCTGTCTTGTATTGTGATTTTCTGGAGTATGTTTTTAACACAAATAAGATGAATAGGTAAAAAGACGGAAACATTTACAAAACGCTTTTACTTCATATACCTACTTACAAATGGAAATGCTCTGTAAAGTGCTCATTTGTGTTTTTTTAAAATTATTGGCTTTCCGTAGATGTTATTGTTAACTAGCTTTTTCCTGCGGTTCCACTCACCCTTAATTCGTTTATCAGTGTAGGATTTCAACGGCAACTCCTCAATTATAGGACCGACCGACTCACACTTGACGTTTTAAAGTAGCCTATGTCCTTACCCTGGACTCAAATTATCTCCATGCCAAATTTCATTTTTCTCTCATAACTAAGTGTGATGTTTTATACTCTTTAAATTAAACCAAATAAGCCCAAACTCGAGGGGTTTACTAGCAACTATTGAAGAGTTCCACTATCCACCTCCAGGATGCATCCTCATACTCTCATCACTAAGTGTGATGTATTATCTCTTTAAAACAAACCAAATGAGCACAAACTATACTATAGTAACCATTGAAGTGTTCCACTATCTTCCTCCAAGGATGCATCATTAGATTAGCTCGATGGAGCTAAATTATTGTTATCATCAGTCATCGGTATTAAAGTCGTAGTACGGTCTCCAATAGGTTTTGAGAACGATTCCGTAGGACCTATATCGGACATACCTACTGGTATGTAGTACTTGTTAGGCACGTTTTCCTAAATACCAAAAGTGCGGTAGGAGACTCTTTAAGTGGTGGAGGGGGTAGTTATTGAGCGTATGTTGTTGAGCGGTGTTGCTCGATAACTACTGGACCGATTTACTTGGTTAGGTTTTCATAATTGAAGTTCCACATCGATACAATTATTTGTCGTTAAATTCGACGTCCAAGATTCGTTTACATATTAGTCAGTGAAGCTTAAAAAAGCGTGTTTAAAATGTAATGCAAATTGGTAGCACAACATTATTAATTAATTAAAACTATCTACTATATATATTTGAATTATCAAACTGACAACGATACCACCATTTCACCGCTCGCCATCGGCAGGGAATTCATTCTCATACTTTAGAACCGAAATGGTTGCGTACAGCGCGGTTTCAAAGACACTTCGTCCCGCGAACGCTAGGATTGTGGAATGAGCTCCCTGCCAAGGTTGTCTCTAAGGACTGCAGTATGGAGTTCTTCAAGAAAGAAGTTATTCGATTATTGAAGGGTCCATCGGCTTCGGTGACCGCTTACCATCAGGCGGACCTTAAGTTTGTTTGCCACCTTAGTGGTATAAAAGAAAACAAAAAAAATAGGTCTAGATAATCTAAACACTCATACACAAATCACCGCATGGTCTTGCGGTCTATGGGAAGTTAACATATTGCAAACATGTTCGACGTAATGATCACTGAACACTAAATCAATGTGTCACCGTTAAGAAAGCAACGTGAACTCTATTCTCCATCCAAACGATTGTCAACTGTATTTCACTATAAGGACGTTTAAACTTTGTTAACTAAATATTTATTGAATTATAACCAACATTTAATTAAATTAAATAAAACTAGCCAAGAGCACTAGACATAACTGCACATATTTAACTAAGTATGGTAAATTAAATGTACTCAAACACGCTAGGAAAAGTTTGAATTACATTCGAGAAAAGAACACAGAAAGAACATCGATTCTGGTTTGCTAATAAATAAAAAAAATAACTTTTCTGGACAGCGAAGGCTCCAGTAAAGTCTAATACTATTTCTTTTGCATGGCCTTTTATACGCATAATGTTTTTCGATTTGCAAGTACTTATTTTTTTTAAAGTTTCCTTTTCCCTGCGTTTTTAAGTAAAGCTCAGCCGTGAGGCCATTCCGAAATTCGTATTATTGATGCCCTTACCTTTGGTTTGGCCGTCAATAACGGCACGAGAAATTAAACAAATACTTTGGCTATTTAATAATCACTGGCGTTTCATATAATTTGCGACAAGGATAATGAGCAATATATTAACACACGTTTTGAGCAGCTAAATGTTGATAATTCGCCTTGAGTAAAAAAAAAATACGGTGAAAATAATTTCTAAAACTTTTGTCCTAATTACCTAAGTTTATTGACACATAAGAATTTTTACACTAAAACGTTTTAACATTAAAACGAAATTTCTATGTTTGTATGGAAAGCCAAGTTTGCCCTAGACCATTTAATCCACCATGCGTGAAATATCTTGCGGGTATTCAAATCAGTGCTGCAGAAAGAATTGAGATATTATGCAAATACTTGATTGTATGCAGATATCCAATAATAAGAACGTGCGCCTCGAAATCAACGGGGTCCAATTCGCTTACCATAATGAGAATGAGACAATAGGGGCTTAATAAAGACGTTAGTCCATAAATAGAAGGTCCAGATTTGTAGATAGCATTAGGCAAGAACTGCATGTTCATACGACTGCGGCATAATAGTTAGGAAATTGTTTTAATATTTCTTCATTATAATAGTGAAGCAGTATAATTTTATAATAATTCTTCATTACTGTGGTGTGTCATGTCTATGGTTGTGCATCTTGTATTGGAGTTAAAGGTCTCAGGTTTGATACCCGGTCGGAGCATCAAAAGTTGTTTACAGTCTTATTTGTGCCCAATGAATTGCTCCCTATCACGTTGACGTAATACAGTGCTAGAAAAAGTACCTAGAATACGCTTTTGGTACCCTTTTGTCGCAGGAATCCTATATATGCTGATTACCGAATGTAGGGCGGGCGCGAGCGTAGCTATGTAGTTATTATAAAGAGAGTTAGTTAAAGTTGGTCGGTTTTCCGAAAAATTTTGACAAATATACAAACAGAATACAATTCATTACTAACTTACCTATTAACTCAGATTCACGTTACCTTATTTCAATAACAAAACTGTTTAATTCCGAAGAATATTAAGCAAATAAATTAAACAATTAGACATACTTACCTAGAAATTTCACTAACAAAAGTATTATATTTCTACAATAAAAGCCTGAAACAAAATTAATTCAATCTATTTCCAGGCGCCACAAAAGAAAATAGGATAAATAAAAAAAAACTGCAAAAGAAAGCTCTCGGCTATGGTTGTTCTACTTTGCCGTGCCTTACCTGAGACTACCTCTTGAAAAAAGTGCTTGCCCTCTTGTGGCTAAGACAATGCAGCCCGGTAAATAGTCTATTGTGTTCGGACCCCAACGGTGTTGAAACTTAAGGGTCTCTCAACGAGTTTATGCGGAATTTTTTTTGAGTAGAGAATACCTTTTTTAAGAGCCGTTAGACTTCCGGTGTGGCCGTTCTACTTACCCACGTTTGCCATTAATTTGTGTAGGGGTGAAAATTTAATGTTGTTTTAGGGTGCAAATGAATTATTAAAAAATTGTATACATGTCTGTATATTTTTTTTTATAATACATTGGCTTATAATACAATGGAGTTGAATGAGCTTTTTTCAATGAAAATTGCAAGTTTTTTTTTTTTTGAAAAATATAAAAAAAAAATTAATGATCGGACCCTAGTTGACAACATTTTAAGGAATTTTAATTAAGTAAACAATTAGATAATATAGAGCTGAAGTGAACTTGGAACACAATCTAGTAACTAATATTTTTACCCGACTACGCAATGCAAAGGAAGGATAATGTGTTTATCAGCCTATGTATCTATGTTTGTTTCTTTACTCTACAGACCAAACGCATGTACCGATTTTGATGATACTATTTAATAGCTACTTTAACCCATTACAAATATAAACAGGCCCCTCAAATCTACCCAATAAAGGATCCTTACTAAAGTAGCTATGTTCCGCATTACAATTTATCATTACTGGACTTATTTTTTCTCTTTTCAGTTTTCATTTATTGAGTGAGTTTTTTTGTTTGAGTGTCATTCCTTTACGTCACAATAGAGCCTTGAGCTTCAAATTCAGCGCTTAGGTAACGACATTAGATAGGTACGCCGATAACCAAATCTAGCGCGGGCGAAGCCACGGGAAAAAGCAAAAACTCACGAACTTTCAACGCCTTTATTAAAAACAGAAAGACTTGACGTAGGAACATTATGTAGAAAGGTATACTACGTTACACAGTCATCCAGTTTGGTCCAAATAAGTCCTCCCGTAACTATTATATTCAAAAGTGTTACAAAACCGTTATAGGTATGTACATAGAGAGTGTTTTCAAAAACCGTAATAGGTATTACAAAGAGTGTTTTCAAAAACCGTTGTAGGTATGTATGTACATAGTGTGTTTTCAAAAACCGTAATAGGTATTACAAAGAGTGTTTTCAAAAACCCTTGTAGGTATGTATGTACATAGAGTGTTTTCAAAACCGTAATAGGTACGTAGTGCATATAGTGTTTTCATCCAAAGCTCCAACAATAATCGGTAAAGGCGCTTATTGCATTATCTCCACCTATTTATTCTTTTTTTAATATTTCTAGTGTTAGAACACGTTTTTCATTTTTAATTCAGTAATATTCATTTGTAGATATACCTAGGTATTAACTATAATTTTGTACAGCTATAAATGTGCCAGGAATTGAATATTCATTTTCCTGTGGCCTTACTCCTATACGCATGGTGACGCTAAACGTGCGCAGGAGTTGGCCCGCCCAGAACGTTTATTGGTCGGCCATTTTACAATTGGCCAATAGCACGCTGGCGGGAAATGTACGTTATAATTTTGGCATAATTAGTCACGCACTGAGATAATGAGGTGCTAGCTATAAAAAAAAAACTGTATAAAAAGTTTTTCATTTGAAAAAGAGCTTTGTCTTTAATAGTTACGCTATAAAATTGCTTTGTTCTTAGCTAATAATAATGATTCATTGGATTTGAGAAGGAAGTAGTTTTTCTGTGAGATCGTTTGGAATGGCTTGTTTCCTTCGTGGCCTCCTGTTGGGAGAAAATGTTGGTACAAAAATAATTGCTTGCTATAAATTTGCTGTAGGTATCTAGGTACTTATTAATGTTTTAATATGAAAGTACATCGTGAGAATTGTCTATCTTCTGTGAATTTTATTCTTTATACTTTGAACACGTAATAACTAATATGAATTAAAGGCATACATGAATGGCGTTTAATTAGTTTAGTATACCTATGTTAATTTTATATTTTACTTCATATGCATCGCGAGTTTGTCCGTGTGGACTTTTGAGTATAAGAAAACTGTTCACTGTTTATAATTTTACCTATAAAAGCATTGGGATTTTTATGTTCTATTTTACCCTCTAGCGGACACTTTTCAAAAACGGTTCAAAACGACAACCATCATTTTTAGTTTAAAGGCCAACTACCAATTTACGTGTTTAGCTTTAAAACTGAAAGATTTCTATACAACCATCCAACCCCGAGTAATAACCCTGAGTAAAACCCTTTCATTGTTCCCGCCTACGTTATAATGAAATCTCCAAAATTTCAAGTCTCCAGACTTTTTGGTCTTGTTTAGGTTGTCCGTTGATGTATCAGATATATATATATATATATATAATTATAATTTTGTATATATTCACAGGTTTACTTATATACTTACCTATATTTTCTCTGATTTCTACTACTTACTGTTTTTCTTTTCCCAAAGATCGCCTGCCAGATTATTTTGTATTATTCAATAAAATTTTCATATATTGAACTTGAACAATATTGGAATTAAATTATGTTTAAGTAAAATTTGCGCCAATCATAAAATTTTCATTAACTATATGACTTTTTACAGTAGTCCCATTGAATTTTAATTTAATTTCAAACGTTGCCTACAATAATTTGTAAGATATATTAAATGTATATTTTAACATATTAAATAAAGTTTCTCCCGACATACAGTTCATTTCTAAATATAAACATACTTCACAAAAGCTGTCATAATTAAATAAAGTAACATAATAAAGTTATAATGAGGTTAGCTCTAAACCTTACTATGTATTAAAGGATAATTAATTAAATAATAGAAGTGAGTCCAATATAATTGATTGAAACGACCTTTGAGCTTACACACTCGTTTCTGGTACGAGTTCTGTTCGTGCAGAAATCTCACTATCCCTTCTGACGTTGACATAATCTAAAATACTATTAACGAAGCATAAGGATACATAACAGATATAGCTATTTTAATATATAATGTTAAGCTTATTTTTGCGCTATTGATATTTGTTCGAAATACGTAGTTATTAATTACCTATTTCGTTAACTAATTAAAATGACAGCTTAATTTAAATAATTATAAAATGTGAACAGCGCAGGTTCGTTAAATAAATGTGATTGGGATAACAAAAGTAGCCTAAATTAAATTTTAGGTCTTCGACTATTTTCAGCCTAACATTAGGCGCAAAATGACAGTTTCGAGGCATAGGTAGGCCCATAATTTGACAGTTATTACATAAAACGAGATGTAGGTGGTACCTTTTATTGAACAATTTAATCAAGACATACAAACAAACAAACGGTACAAACGTAGCTACTTAAAATTATATATATTTTAGTTTTTTGATAAATATTGGCTTATCAATAATCATAAATTTGCTAAGTACACATTTAAAAATCAAAATTTGACTTTATATATTTTTCAGTAACACAATAAAATGTCTACAAAGAGTATAAAGTAAAATGTATTTTACATCATTATTTATCGTACAAAAAATGTAATCTAAATGTAATAAATCTTTCTTCGGATCCGTACCAGATTAAATGAGACTCCGTCAGCAAAAGAGTATATTCAATTCTTAGATAATTTTGACATACATTGCTCTTTTACATTACGATTTTATCTATTTTTAAATTTACGAAACAATGATGCAGCTATGTAGGAATAAAAATCCCAGCAACTGATGAATTTTTCCTTACTTTATTTAACCCCAGTTTTAGGTGAAGGAGCTATTTTAAAACAATACGGTGGCATATGGTGCATGTTTATTGTTCATAAATCATCTTTATGTCAATACGTAAGCAAAGTTATATCTGGCACCCCAAGTTTAAGTTGTTTAACTTTGGAGATAACATGAGTTGTTAAGCTCGAAACAATGTCACTAATGTTAAAACTTGCTACGCGATTAGTAAGGCCTAGGTCGATGAAGACGTGATACATGAGGTTATAAATCTAAAGTTATTCTCAAGTTAGTCGTATATAAGAATATGTTATCGTATTATTGCAGGTCAGTATATACAGTATAGTTTTTTAAAATTTTTTTTTTTTGAAGTGAAAACTTCTTTTTTTGTAATGGGTAAAAAATTATAAACTCGCGTTAGGCTGACCTAAAATTCGTAAGACGGAAACCATAATGCCACGCCATAAAAATTCGGAAGACGGAAACTATAATGCCACGCCATAATAGGATGATTGGCAAAATAAAAAGATTGATTAGGCGGCGTTGTGCACTTTTTTGTGATGGGTAAAAAATGTTAAACTCTATAGGACGAATAAAAAGTAAGAGGAAATTGGGTTGATTTAAAGATGAAAGTGCGGATTACACATGTTAAAATGTTATATCCAGGTTGTATGTATTCACTTCTGCCGGCACTCCCGGAGTGCAACCCGTTTTTTTTTCTATAATTTGCTACTAGTTTTTGCCCGCGCATCTATGTACTCCTACTACCTAATGTATTTGACATTCATTTAAAGTATCGCAATTCAAACGTTAAAGTTTATACTACGCAAATTAAAGAGAACCATTTACCTAAGTGTAGATACATATTAACCATTTTTGAATTAGTTTGTATAAAGCTTGCTGATGTAAATACAATATTTCTGTTACAAAAAAGAGCAGTTCGTGCTATTTACAAATAAGGATCTAGGATATCTCTGAGGGATGGGTACATATATTTGAAACATCTTTTATATGTATAAAAATTTGACGTTCACAAACTAAATACTAGAAGTAAAAATAAGCTGTTGGTGCATGATACATGTCTACACAAAATTGGTAACTTTTATGGGGTATTTACATTGGTAAATACTTTTTCTACAAATTTCTTAGTAAATATATTCAAAAGCTATCAATAAGTAAATTTTAAAAAGAGACACTAACAGAAGCGGCTCGTCCTTAGGAGCGCTGGTGCAGTGCACTCCCAAAAATAATTATCTACTTAAGAAACAATATGTTTTAAATTTTACTTAAAATAAATAATAATTTTGCTTCGATTACTCTTAATATTAAAGTAGAATTTAACTAAAAACATTCGGTACACACACAGTTAACTCAAGATTTAGTATTGAATTGCACTGAGGAGACTGTGTCACTAAGTGGCGCGCTAGCAATTACGCTCCTATTGAAACGATTTTAGTACAAAGACTAGAGCTAAAATCAAAGAGTGTGAAAGAGAAAGTTCGACACAGTTTTACAAGTGAAACAGAAAATTTTGTATGAGAAATTAGCAAAATGTTGAGCGCCGCTCCTGGGCCATGATGCCAGCTTGTCCCCTGCCTTCGGTCTGACGGCCGGCGTCGCGCCAGAGCGCTGTTGCCGCTCTTGTCACAATAAATGTTTTATTCGTGCGCGCGAGTTTTTATTAACAAATTAAATAAGTACATACCTACACAAACAGTTTGTTTATTGTCTAATAAGTAACTATAGCAAAATAAAATGTGATTATTGTGATGTGATAAAACAGTGCTAAAAGATTTTAGTATCTCAGTTTTAAAATAAAGACAAACGGTCACAAAAATGTGACACGAAAGCATACACGCTAGACGCGCGTTTGTAAATCTGAATATGCAAATGATTTTTAGTTATAAAATAATAAAAGGTTAGCATTTAAGCAATTCCCCTTTTTGTTTTTTTTTTTGGTGAACACCCATTAAAAATAGTCATGAGCCGCCTCTGGACACTACAACATTCTAGACTACCTATATACATGATAAATATCCATGGGACTGAAGATGCTCAATTACAGGCGGCATAGGTAAACCAAATTAAATGTAAATAATATAAAATTGTGTAGCCCATAATAAGAAAGTATTCTGTCTAAAAGTGTTGTTTATATCTGTTATTTGAAACATTGAGGATTTAATTTGTATTTATATTATGATGTATACTAGTTATGTTCACAAAATGCTTTTTGGAGTTTACTCCTCAAGAAACGATATAAGGCCCGTGGTATAAAAAAAACATATCATACTCTTTCATGAGAGAGTAACGATGTCCGTTGCCAATGCTTTCCCCACCTATCTTTTATATTTTACTATTATTAATTTTTTAAACACAGTGAGAGAGAAAGAGAGTGGGGGAGAGAGATAAAGAAAGACAGAGTTATCAAAATGGAAATGGCTCTAATTCAGTAACTATTGAACATAGACTAGCAGTTACTTAACAGAAATCATAGATCTCATTACGATCTTTATTCCGGATGACAGTTGTCAAACTAGAAACGGCTATATGTTGTAAAATATTGATCGTAGACTAGTAGTTTCTTAACAGTTGTGATAGACCTCATTATGATCTTTATTTCGGTTGACAGCTTTCAAATTAAGAAGGGCTATATCTTCTTAACTATTGATCAGAGACTAGCAGTATCCTTACAGAAATACTAGATTACATCAAAATCTTTATTCGAGACGACTGTTGTATTTTAGACTAGCAGTTTCCTTACAAAAATAATAGATCTCATCAAGATCTTTATTTCGAGTGACAGCTATCAAACTAGAAAAGGTAACATCTCGTAAAATTTTGATCGTAGACTAGTTTGTTTGTTTACGGAAGTCATAAATCTCATCAAGATCTTTATTTCAGATGAAAAATGTCAATCTAGAACTTTTTTTCGTAGGCTTGCAGTTTCGTTTTTCGGATGACAGCCGTTAATCTAAAAATATCTCTAAAACTGTTTACCTACATAAAAAACAGACTGAGACTAAGATCGAGAGAGACCGAGAGGTACAGAGCGAGAGAGACAGAAAACTCCAGTCGTGTGTCGGAGCTGACACACACATTTTTTTAAAAAAAGAGTTAACTATCGAGTTTATTGCCGAATTCTTCTCGGTAGAAATCTACATTGTAAACCTGATTTCAAAAAATAAATAAAAAAAGTATTTAATAACTTTAAAGATTCAAAAGTGTTTGTAGAAACCTAATTTGAATAAAAAAAATGACTTTGACGTTGACTTTTGTGATGAATGACGGCTATAAAACTCAAATATAAGAACAGCCACTAGATTAAATTTAGTTCAATATTCCAGATTTTATCTAATCGTGCTTTTCGCTTTTTAGGGTACCGTAGTCAACAAGAGGCCCTCATAGTTTCGCCACGTCCGTCCGTCAGAGAGCTCAGAGACTCCTAGTAGGTACTTGAAAGCTGTAATCAGGGTATGGGTATACATATTAATCACGACGACAAAGTTATAAAATAAAATCATGAAGAATAAAAAATTTGGTCATTTGGGGAACTTACACAATTTTCAACCACACCACTACCCTCAAGAAAAAACTCAGTTTTTTACATAGATACGGTACATACTTATTGTTTTTTAATTTAATTTTAATAAAATTCATACTAACGGAAATACTTTTAAATTAAAAACCTCTTAGCAATTACCATTATTATTATATCAAGTAGGTATATTTAGTGTATTAGTGGTAAAATAGTTCTAATAAGATTTGATAGCACTTCAAGCCACATCGAGCATACACTCCAAAAAGAACACCGGCTTGTGCACTTCCTTTTAGGAATCCCTTGCCGAGATTTCGAAACATAATAGATGCAAAGTAACCTGACGGGAATCGAAATGGAATATCTAAACAGTAAATACGAAAGTAAGCTTATCTTATTATGACAATACGCCGCTCAAAATGTCAGCCACTTTACAAGTAAGACTACTCCCGAGATCGAGTTTCTAAAACCGACGTGAAAACGCCCGTAGCGTGATGACATCAATATTGTGACACGTCTAATTACACTGCGCTCTGGTTTGTCGTCAGAAATGGTGCGGAACAGTCATACAGTGTATATTTTTTAGGCGGTTTAAAAATAATAAGATTCAGGTTTTAAAAACAATTTAATGTGGTGCCTATGGGTGCATAGGCACCTAGATAGGTATGTATGTTTAAGAAAAATCATTTGTTTTTAATATGAATTGAGTGCGACTACTTGGCATTTACATAATATTACCTAAGTGTTATTTTTCAACAGTTAAAAGTAATTATAACGTAATTGCTAATAACAGGAAAATAAAACATTTAATAAAAGCCTTTATTTGATGCACAAGAGCCTTAATAACAAAAGTCTGACAACTCGATAGGTAGGTACCCTGGAACACTTGGCTGAGAGAAAGTACACGTATATTACACAAGTATACTCATAAGTCCATCTGTATACTACGTACTTGCCTTTAATTTAATAAGAAAACTTAGATACGGCATGTTAAACACGAAATAGGCACTTAAAATACTTATAGGCAGCCAAATGTAACACAGGCACAATGGGCACACATAAATTACCTATTTTATTTTTGACTTTCACTTTATAATATTATAAGAATCAAAATGCTATTTCTACGTTTAATAGTAACAAATTATACGGAATACAAGATAACCTACTATATTTACATACTAGAGTATGCTCTCCAATTTGCTTTCCGGCGAAACCACTAATCTCTTCCATGTTAGCATAAAACAGTCATAGATTTTCCGCCGATTTAGCGCCATTTTCATCACATGGACGCTCACATTATTTAAACATTAATAATGATTTATGTACTGTAAATCTATAGTTCTTGAGTTTTAAATAATGTGTCCATGTCATCAATAGACACTTTTAACCAAAAAAACAAGCGGCTTCAAAAAGATGCACTAAAAAGGTAAAAATAATGACTTATTTCCAAAAATCTGATAAAAAAAAGCTTAGTTGCTTAAAGCTTGGTGAAATTTTAGTAAAGCGTTCGTTTCTTTATATTTTTTTCTTTCTGGATTTCACCAGCACTTTCTTTAGCCAATATTAAAATGAGTTATATAAGTTGTGGTTATGGCCACCAATGAAATCCAGGTCCAGAGGAAAGTCTAATAGAACGGTAACTTTCAGTTATTTTACTGCAGGGAAATACAATGCAATGCTGCATTGGTATCATATAAATAACTAAACTCCAAACAATTCTAAACGACAAAAGCGACGAGATTATCGCCACAGCTCCTGCTACAGGGTTACAATGCTCACTGCATTTGAGAGCAGGGATTAAATCTTGAATAGTTGACAGGCAATCTAATCAAATTTCTCAAACCATTGCGTCCCCGTGCGACGCAAACGTATGTGACGACGGTTTTAAGGGCGATTAAACTGTCACAGGCACACTATTGTCGACACGTTCGGATTTATTCAAATTGGTCACTAATTCGAGAAATTATTAGTAACGCGTTCGGTTTAATGAGAGTATAAGCTGGTTAATAAAGGTTGGGCACGTGGGTTGTGACGGGGATTTGTTTACTTTTGATTGTTACTCCTAACCCTAATAAAAAGAGAAAAATAACCTTAACCAGAAAAATCGGTTAAGTGCAAGTCAGACGCGCACTCTGAGTTCCCTACCACTATATAATTTACGAACTCTGACTAACTACAAAAGAAATGTATCGCTGGTCACTCATGCAAAGCCCGACATTGCTAATATATATATATCGTTTCCAAAAAACAAATGGTGTTGAGTCGTTTGGCTTAAGCACGCACATAATGAATTTCTAGGTATGTATATGTAAGTATATATACTTCTCACCCCCATTTTGCAGGATCATTTCTTAGAGCTCGTACGTTATAACAGAAACTTCTTTGTATAATTTCATGTATCTTTATCCAGAAGTTTGACCTGTGCATTGATATATCAGTCAGTCAGTCAGTTAACTCTTTTATATTGATTAAAAAAATATTGATATCGATAGACTCATTAATCAAATTTGTTCTGAAACGCACAATCTATAGTAATAGTAAATATCTATCAAAAACAGCTTTTGGTTTCGGCTCCACTTGTGAGATATTCAATTATCTTATCTACATTTCTATAACTAAGTGTGATATTCTTTTGATTCTTTCTTTATTAAATAGAAATTAATATTACGAATCGGATATGCAAATTTTATAGTTCTAATTACACATTTGAGTTACACCAAAAAATTTAGATTTTACAACGAGTGGTCAGTTGGCATCTCGTGCTAGCACCTTTCGGACGTGGGGCTGTCTTTTTGTCCACTCTAATAGTGTATAGGTCTATGTGCACTGGTCAGATGCCACGCACTCAGCACGATTTTTCTAGGGTATAGGTACCATAATCTTAGGCATGCCATAGTCATAAGAAAAAATAATTTTATTTTTTACTTACTTCCAAACAAATAGAGCACCAATGAGGATCCCGATCACCAGCACGATGGAGCAGAGTCCGATGACAGCGGGAGTCTGCAGCGACTGGCTGTTGTGGTTGTACGCGTCTATCTTCTGTAATGAGAAAAAATTATAATCAGTTGAAATAATTTAATGTTTGATTATTAAGATTTTTACATTATTAAAGTAACTATGTATACCATTTATTTATGTTGGTATAAGTAGTATTGAATTCTAAGCTCAGAGTTTATGTACACTGACGCTTTCATACCTAATTCAAGGACTTTTTCTATTGTTTAGATATCGAAAAAAGTATAAATAAACATAAAAAATAGGTATCCATATCTCTACCCTAAACCTATACTATGGTAACCAGGAATAAAGATGTTAGAACTGAAATAATATAACGAATCTAATTCAAACCCAAAACCTCTTTGTTGGCTATTCATTTTATAATATGTCGCATGTGTTAGATTTTAAACTTTTGATTGAAACTACGTAAGTAATTAAACGTTGTAGTTAAAAGTTTAATTAATATAATTCACTTAGAAACTACACGCAAAAGTCATATTAAAGCAATCACAACCAATTTCAATTTCAATTTATATAATTTTTGTCCAAATTAAGGCTAATTTCTCTTTTATTTCCTTTGTTATTATAACGGACGCCATATTGCGATAATTAGGGTACGTTTTTGTCGGTCGGAGGGATCAAGGTGTGTGTTTGAGGGTAAGGACGTGTTTATATATTAATATCACCCAGCAATGGCGTCACGCAAATAATACATGGCACAAAAAGGTTATATGAGATAAACGGGTGTTTTTATACTCTACGTGTGTTACTTTACGTGAAAAACACGCTGACTGCTTATCGTTCAATACCCATACATATATTTGGTGTTAATTATATTATAGTACAGCGTCCGTCATTATAGTGATTTCTTAGATTTGTATGTATTTATGTAAATTTATACCGTTTTAATATACCTACTGAAGGATCAACCAGTGCTTGGACACACACCTACATCTGTACATATGTAGGTGACAGATTTTTTTATACCAACCACTTTAGGACTTTAGTCCTGCATGACAGGTGGTGAGCCTATCGCTATACAGTATACATACAGTGTGTCTGGATTAAGGTGGATTTATATATGTCCCATTAGTCGTTACAAACCAGCTTCGCTAATTAGTGGTAACATGAAAGCCCTGGGACCAAATAATATTATCCTCTTTGTCTGTTTCTGACAACATTGGTCAAGGATGACACTTTTAAGATCTTATGTACCAATACGATATTAGAGTAAAAAATAATATAGTGATTAATTTTTTTTTTGGTAAACTTACTTTTTAATGAAATGGTATTTAATTCAAACGTTTATAAGAAGTTTATTCATCAAACAAAAACTTATGTATCTACCTACTCACCTCCTAAGCTCAGTCTTGACTTGCTTCTGATAAATCATCAAGAAGTGGCAAAGAAGGCACATTATCTGACCCTGGTGTATCGATTTACTAAAATATCAGATATGTAAAAAGTTAGTAATTTAGGACGTATGGAACATATGAATCTAACTTAGTCTTCGTAGATGCATAAGAAGTGTTGCATCTACAGACTCACCACCTGTCACGCAGGACTAAAGTGGTTGTTGAGGAGAGGTTGTCCCCCCATTTTGATGTGGCTGAGAGTCCGTAAAAAAAAAAACAGTAAAAGTATACATGCATTTACTTTAAAAGCAAATATTTTAGTAATAAATTTAATGTTCCAATCAAAAATCAAGGAGATTTTGATTTTAGTTTTTTTTTTCCACTCATTCTCCAAAGCTGCATTTTTTTCTAGGACTGAAGTGGTTGTGAGAAAAGGTTAGCCCCTTATTATGATGTAGTTTAGAGTCCAGCCACTGGTTACCCCTTTCTGAGGAACAAAACCCTAAAATATACATACAATTACGTTAAAAGCAAAAATTTTAGTAAAAAAAAATTTCCAATTAAATATCAAAGTAATATGATTTTAGTTTTTTTTTTACACTAATTCTAATCAGCTGCATTTTTTTTCTTAAATCTGAAGATCCAAATTTAAAATCTAACGAAATTAATTTTTAATTATCTCATCTTAATTATATTTATCAAAGACGGTTAGCGTTTTTTTTTCATATAAATCTAATTTAACTTAATTATCGACCAAAGTAGAGGCCATCAGTACTAGTATAGTATTATATAATTTGTGCCATCAGTTAGTGCTGCCACAAATTATATAATACTATACTAGTTGTGCTGCTTTGCCTGATAAAAGTTTTACTTGTCATTGTGTCATGTCTTGTCATTGCCTGCATATTTTTCCTTCTTTACATCTACGTGTAATTTTATTATTAGGTGTTTATATCCATAACACACGAATTTTCATTCAAAACCTTCAGTATCTCTGCATTAATCTGATTAAATGTGCTGCCTCACATTCAGCTTTTTATACATATTAACGATAACAAAGCGCCCAAAAATTTAATCATCATTTTGAATCCATATTAAAACTCACATAATATAAACCGAGTCAAATTAAAAAGCACGCAACATAACAATTCCGTTTATTATGATATCACACCAAAATCTCAAATCGAAATAATTTCACGCACCAAATTTTCTTGATCCGAAACATTCAATGAAACTGGCGCTTATACTATTTTTTTTTTCGTATAGGGGAGATCTACTTAGCTTGGTTATTACATACTCCATATTACGTATCGCTGAAAGATCTAGCTATGGGAGGGCCGAATAATGTTTTCTATAATAAAAACATTTATAAACAGAGCACGCAATTAGCGGAACGGCGAGAGAGAAATGGAATTATTATTTTTTCTGTAATTGGATAGATTTTATCGAATCGGGGAGTGCTGTTGAAAATATATATCAATTTCGTGTGTGACAAAAATGAATATAATGGATGTTTATGTCGTTTGTCTGTGATAGCTTTATCTCGTTTATTAAATTATATATTGACCTAGCATTTTCCCGCAACTTCGTCCGCGTGGACTTTAAAAATATGGAACTATTCAAGTGTTTATGATTTTACCTGCAAGAATATCGGAATTCTCCTCCAATTTTTAGGGTTTTGTAGTCAACATGGAACCACATTTATGTGCAGTGATCATAGTGCGCGTGAGCTCTAAAGTATAACAACAAATAATAAAAACCGACCAAGTGTGAGACGGGACCGAGCCATTTACCATCTTAAATCACCTTTGCAGCGCCATCTAGCTATTATTAAGCGAAACAGTAATAAAAACCACTGTTGGAAAAGATATTCAAAGTTAAGCAACGTCGGGCTTAGTCAGAAATTAGATGGGTGTCCGCTTAGCGGAACACTTTTAGTTTTTGTTTGTAAATTACGGAAATGGTGGTACGTACGGACGGAACCCTCGGTGACTAGCACTTAGTTGGTTTTTGGTTTTGTTTATGTTTGTAAATTACATTAATAGGGGTAGGTACGCGAGTCCGACTCACACTTGGTTGGTTTTATATATCTTGCTTTGCACCTTAGGGCATGATTTTCCAAAAATGGTAAAACACAAAAATCTTAATAGTTGACCAGAATTATTGTATACAATTGTTTCCAATTATTAAGACCTATTATAAAAAAATTACAGATTTTCATACAAACTTTCAATTTCCATTGGGGATGAATTTTGCAAAAATCCTTTCTTAGTTCCATTACATTAGATACCGACATACCAAATTTCAAGTTTCTAGACCGTTAATGTATCATGAAATCAGTCAGTCAGTGAGACCGTCAGTTTCTTCTTTCATTTACTACTAGCTTTTGCCCGCGGTTTCACTGGCCCTAAATTCGGTTACTCGGCAACTCCTAAATTATAGAAAGAAGATGCGACTCACACTTGACGTTTTTAAGTAGCCTGTGTCCTTTCTCGGGACTCAAGCTATGTCCACGCTGAATTTTATCTTAATCGGGTTTAAGCGTGAAGAGGTAACAGATAGACAGTAGCTCTTTTGTAACTAAACTTAACTGTGATATATCGCGATTATGTAAGCATTAAAGAACTTTAAGCTCTAAGGACGTGGGCCTCTTTCGTGGTTATATTTGAGCTATAGCATGCTATAGCTCTAATTCTAAACACTGGTATGTCACTTTAAACGTTAGATAGAACAACTGTACAGGTTATGTAACGCTTACCTTAGCGCTAATCTGCTAGTTGTGCTGTTTTTGCATTTTTTCTGATCAGATCTGATAAAATTTTACAGAAGTGAACCGCAATACAGTTTTGTACCGTGAAGTTTGAGAATCTGAGGAAAACAATCATAATCGCAGAGGTTCAAAAATACTTTCCACGAACTTTCTTCTTTAAGAATAAAATCGGTTTGAAAGTTTGTTAGATATCTGCAATAATTCTCATTGTAAGGAACCCTAACTTATTGCGTGTACCTACGAATTGTAATTAGCAGCCTTTTTTATTGATTTTGTGTATCTATATATTAATATTTAACTTTGTACTTAATTATAATACTGACAAATCATACATAAAAACAAGTGGAAGAAGTACATTCTCAGTTTGTAGTAATATACCTAAGTATGCCTTTGTCATTAATGATTGATGCGTTCTGAGGAATATTTCGAAATGAAGCCAACGACTACTTTCCACCATCGCATTTCCATTCAGGTGGCGGTAACTTTTATAGAAGAATGCTGACAGCTGGACTGGTATTGCAAAAAAAATGCATATGCTATGTATCGGAAGGTCAAAATATTGGTGTGGTATTATACCAAGCTAGAAAATAAAATTTTATTTAATAATTTATCAACAGCGAAATTCAAAACTTAAGGCTTTTTAAATTTTGTATTATAAGTATATGATTCTTATATTGTTTGAGTCTTATAAAGTATAAATTAAAAAAACAATATAAAACTGTTTTGATCCTCTATTTAAACCGATATTGTTTTTTACCTCTGGCAATAATCAAAAACAATGAAAACAAAAAAACATTGTAGAAAAGTAAACATAACAAATATGTACCATTTTATCTTGCTTTCTTTATTCTGTGATATGATTGTTTTAAAATATGTGATTATGTTTTCCGTGGAACTTATTTACAGTTTTCAGTAAACATTTCTATTTGGCATTGTGAGATATTAACTTACGTAGTTCATAATGAAAATGCTGAGTGAAATTCTAGAGAACGTGACATATATTGAAAATTTAAATTTAAGTTATTATTCGTGAGTGATTAAAAGTCGTAAGATAGTGACACACTTTGAAAAAACGTATGTTATGAATCTAACAGGATCTTAATAAAACAAAAATATTAAAAACGTGTTGTAATCTGAAGTTTCCTTTTCCTTTTCATGACAAGATTAAAAAGTTTAGTTCTGCTTCTGTCTAAATTTGAATTTCTAACAATTAGATCGTTGAACTTTTGTCAAAAGTAAGAATTATATATAATTTTATGATATAGTGTATTTGCAGTCCCGACTTTCGATTAGTTTGTATGGACTGACAATGGAGCGCCAGTTTCGCTCTTGATTGCATCTTTATCATTTGTTCTACTTCACATTCTTCTCTTAATGGGTATATGTGTTCTGTGTTTCCACTGCTCGCCATCGGCAGTGAATTCACCCTCTTTAAAACCTAAATGATCACATACAGTGCGATTTCAGAGGAACTTGCTCCTGCGAACGCTTAAGTTGTGTACCTACTAAGCTCCCTGCCAAGGTTTTCTCTAAGGACTACAATATGGGGTTCTTCAAGAAAGAAGTTATCAGATTTTTAAGGGGTCAGCAATGCGCGATTGATGCCCTTGGTATTGCAACGTTGTCGTGAACGCTTACCGTCAGGCGAACCGGTAGCTTGTTTGCCACCATAGTGCAAAATTTAAATTTGTATCAGAAAATATCAAAGTTACAAAAGCAAAGACGTAGCCATTCAATAGTATTTAAGTCCATAAACTTAAAGAAAATGCGTGCGTCTGTCAAAATTACGCATCTGAAACAAAGCCCACCGTAAAACCTTGTTTTACTGT
Organism: Apoda limacodes; assembly: GCA_946406115.1. NCBI lineage: Eukaryota > Metazoa > Arthropoda > Insecta > Lepidoptera > Limacodidae > Apoda > Apoda limacodes. The sequence continues at coordinate 18,455,826 of OX291542.1, forward strand.
TTGTTAACTTTTACATTTTAAAGTAATAGTTAAGTGTAAATTATAAGTAAAACACAAAAAGCATTAATTAGAAATATTTTATATTTTCAAAATAAAAGTTTAAGATTCAAAACATAATTCATAACTTTCATGAAAACCTACTTCAAAATTGTAAGTTAACAACTTTTTAAACAATTAAATTAAAATTTACATAAAATATGCAATTAATGTCTCAAGTTCCCTTAAATCTTACGTTTACACATAATAAGTTAGAGAAGAATAATAGAAGCGAGAAAGTTATGCAAAGTTCTTGAAGTTTGTGTTTTGTTTTAATCAGTCAAGTTAAGTTATGGAGAAGATTAGCATAAAATTTCAAATAAGTCTTCGGGGTTGATGTAAGGGGATGTTTATGGCCCGACATATACTTATATAGCTGTTAAAGGAAGTTAAGTAAGTAACTAAAAGACGAAGTACGAATAAAAATGAGAATACAGTATACGGAACTGATAATGAAAAAAATGGTTAAAACTGATTGATATAATCTCTGTATGATATAATTATCTCCGACTTAAATATATTTTTAAGTAGATCTGCAGGTCACAAGTGCAAGTTTAAGGACATTCTTCAAACTCAACACGTAAACAGACCAAAATTTATAAGACCAGGTTTTTATTTTTTTTAACAAAATGAAACATTTTTATGCATGGAGCTTTAAAATTGACGGATTTTCATACAAGCTGCCAACCTCCATTTTATCCCTAAAGGTAATGAATTTCGTAAAATTCTTTTTTAGTAAAGTCTTAAGGCAAGTAAAGAACTCACATGCCAAATTTCAAGTTTCTAGACTCCGCGGTTTGAACAGTACGTTGATGTGTCACCAAGTCAGTCGTCCAGTCAGTTTCTTCTTTTATATACTCGCAAAGAGATTTTGTTAGTTATTTTATTATTTTATTATAAACAAATTATTGTACATAATGTGATGTAAAGGTAAAATTTCCACTGTATCTAATGCTTAAAAAATATCTTGTGTCAATTAAGTTTTATTCTTTAAGTAATTAAGTATCTGATTTCATTAGTTACACGTTTTTATACAAACTATATCGGTCAAAGATATGTCTTATCAACATAATAGTCAAGCAAAATGTCTAATATATACACGAGGTAATTAATTTACAAACTGAAACCTGAATTTTGACAGTTTACGACCACAAATGTGCCTTACAGAGCCACACACACAACAATCAATTCATTATTAACAAATTTGGGCCTCGACTACAAAGTCATTACATAATTAATTCAAAAGGGAACATCCCACAATACACTACATTTGTTTATATGTTTGTTACCTTAATTGTTAAGGATGAGATTGCAACTTTGACTTCTCAATATGCGCATATTATTTAAAGAATATCATTCCATTCTCATTTATTAGTTTGAAAACTTGTCGTATGCAAATGAGGCACCTACTAAGCGAAAGAGTTACGTCCGATCAAAAGACAAATACCTTTGTCATCATTTTCCTTGAAAAAAAAAAAAACAGATTTATGTCTTCAAAACTTTCGAATAAAGTTAAAATTGCTAGTACGTAAAAAGAAAAATATCAAAAAAAGTACAGAGACAGATCTTATATTTCAAATTTTTATTTGATTAATAAGAAAAAAAGAATTTGCTGCCAGTACAAAAAAACTTCCGAAGACAATAATCGTAATTTACGAAAAAAAGTTTCAGTGCGCGAACCCGAATTAATTAATTAAACGTTTATTTCATTTTATTAAAAGGGAAGAAGGCTTTTTATTAATTAATGGAGGAGCATTGACAAATCGGCTACCGTCTCAAGATGGACAGCTTGATAAGCGAAGCAAGGGACCGTTTCGAATATTGTAGTTTTTAAGATTTTTTTCCTTGATACTTGTATTGTTGTTTGGAGATCCGTGCGATATGCGTCGATGAATCGTCTGGAGACTGATGACGGATATCTGTTCTGATAGTGCCACGTTTTGACAAATCGACGTTCCTTTTTCAGGCTTAATGCATTTGGGGCCGTGCGCTTAGATGTTTATCACTTTGAAACCAAGTTCAAATATTACTTTTTTTTCCATAATCCATTGTTTTGTACCATAAATAATGAATTGGTTGATTTGATGAATTTTTATAGTAACTATATTTGATTAGTTTAAGTAAAAAAAGTATTTCAAATACAATAAAATTGTAGAAATAATGTTAAGTATCCAAACAATAGATCTGTTTGGGCCAGTAGTTTGTTTTATTTGTTATCTTAAAATTGTAAAACCAATTGATTGACTTAGTTTAAGTGACCATTTTTTTACGTCAATAGTATTTCGTCACGTTAAAAATGACATGAATTGTATAAATTTTCTTATCAAGAATGGTAAATGTAGTCATATTATTATAAGTTAGTTGGCAGGTACCATAGACTACAAGTTTTGTAATCTGTTCTAAGGGCAGTGCAATAGCGTCACACAAATTTGTTTATGATGACATACTTGACAGTATAAAAATAAAGTACCTAAAAAAACATTACACAGTGGAAAAACTGATTTGCGAAACAGCAAACAACAAAAATTGTTTAAAACTTTATCGCCTCTACGTGTAGACCGCAATAAAATAGTCCTGACACATCGATATGCCCCCTGGAGTGGGAGCATTAATTTCTTATTTTATCGGCTTTTGTGTGTGTTGTATAATGTATAAAATATTGTTAAATTTTAAAGTACGAAATGAACGTGATGAGAGCTTACATAATTCTAATTCTATAGATACAGCAATGTGATTTCAAATAAGGTATAAATGCAAATGAAGCAAAAAAGTGTGTGCTAGAACCTCTAGTCTGATCTGGTCTTTGCTAACACCTAAGGGAAAGAAGTTTGATGCATGAATAACAATATGTTAGAAATAACGTCGTAAGGCATGCATTGATTAAGGGTTCCATTTTAGAAATGGCAAAATATTTTGAGAACCATAAATGCATTTTAAAACTCCTATCAAATGATATCCAAAATTATGGGGAGCGCGACAAAAAACCATTACATCCCTCGGTGATTTTCATAATATATGTAAATGGCGGTTCACAAAAGTAAAATCATTAGAGTCTACCCAAAGACGGCGGACTTTTAAGTCTGTTACATATGGACAGATGCACGGTCGGACACGACGAATACAGAATCCAACAAAAATGAAGAAAAGCAAGTAACTTTGTAAGGCAGTCGAAGTCATTAAAATGGGCATAATGTTTTTGATTATGCAATAGAATTTGTACCTTTAATATTTTTACTTGTGGGGAAAAAGCTTTGCCACAGGAAAAACTATGAAATTGTTTTTAAATCTTAATGAGGATATTTGCTCAGTCGCACAAACTTTACTGCAAATCAACTAACACAAAACTTTTTTTGTTTCCATTTTTATAAACTAATCAAAGCCACATTAAAACAAAATGAATAAATAACATTAACACAATAGATATAAAGAATAAAATAAAAACCCATTCCATACACAATTCCATCATCGTTTAGTATTTTTATTATAAAGAAGCCATCAAACAAAAACCGAAAGATAAAACCTAATCTTTTTCCAATAAACAAGTTATAAGACCACCCGATTATTCTGCGAAGTACGGTGAGTCAATAAATACGGTCCAAGTTGGAACATCGACTGATAATGGTTTTTCTCATAAAATCGAAGGTGTCGGCGTCACTAAACCCAATTAGTAAACACTTCTTAATGTCTTAATCTATTCTTTAGGTATTTATTAAAACCACAAGAATGCTAAAGTGGTAGATCGAGTCAAGGGTTAGCAATAAATTGGTATTAATTTAGATGAATTTGTAGATATTTTACGCAGAATTAGTTGCGGAAGATTATTTTATTGTGAACTAGCAAAGGACCGCGGTTTAGTTAGAGTGGATTAATTAAATTTATAGGATTAATTTTTCGTTTCAGATTATTTAAGGAAATTGAAGTTTTATTTTGATATTTGATGTGCTTTTTAGGGTTCCACACCCAAAAGGTAATTAGCGGAAGCCTATTACTAAGACTTCGCTGTCCGTCCGTCCGTCCGTCCGTTTGTCACCAGGCTGTATCTCTTAAACCGTGATAGTTAGACAGCTGAAATTTTCATAGAAGATGTATTTCTGTTGCCGCTATATCAACAAATACTAAAAAACAGATTAAAATATTTTTTTAAGGGCCATACAACAAACGGGCTTTTTTTTGCTCGTTTTTACTCGATATTGATAACGACTTAAACTATTCACAGAATATTAAGTTATATATTCAGTTTAAAAATAAATAAATAAATAACAATAAAACAAATATTTAAGGGGGGCTCCCATACAACAAACGCGATTTTCTGTATGAGAGCTGGGATGGGATGCACGTCTGCTTTTAATTCAATGCTAAAGACTATTTTTGTATATGATTTGTATTAAATTAAATTAAAACTGTGATTCATGAAGTTGGATTTTAATACTAAGCAAGATAAGTAAACTAACATAGTAAATAGAAAGCTTCACAATAGTTACCATCAATGTTGCCACAACACAAACTCTTACAAAACCTCTTTGAACCGTTTACTTCCTAGCAGAATCATAATTTCAAACAAATAAAAGTGAGTTTAAGCAAATAGAGGGGCAACGAGACTTTATAAACTCAAAGACCGTAAAAACTTTGTGATGTAAAGATAAGCCAGCAATGTCGCTAACATGGCTTCATTAAGGCCCGCATATGTCAAATATTTACTAAGACAGATAAGACTTAGCAAAGTTGGTTATTCATTTCCATTTCGGTACAAAACATAAAAGAAGGCCCTGAGAGATACATGGAACTAGAAACATGACAGAGTTTTAAAGATTAAACGATATTAAAAAAGGATAATTTCTATGCGTTACTCCATTAACATTCAATATGTTGTTTACTTTCTAATTAATATCTTAACTTCAGGAGTTGAAGTTGAATAGTTTTCTGTTATTTTACTTGATTGTAACTAAGCGTTTGATCATTATCGGGCCGTTTCTTAACAAGATCTAGGTACCATAGAATAAAAAATTAAAGTTGTCTTGATTTCAATTAATGTGCCGTTTGTAATGAATGAACTCCTGATAACCTATTATATGAAATAGATATGTACTAGATACTTACTGGTTCCGTGTCACATGTCTCTAAATCAGGTATTGGGTCGTCTCCGCAGTAGTAGTCTGCTTGCAAAAATGGAGGCCTGGGAGGTGGCGGTAACAGGAATTCAGGAGGTGGCCCTAGACAGTCGCACTCTGTCAAGTCCGTGGGTTCTAATTCCCACATTTCGTTATTATCTAACTTATCACTATTCACAACCTCGTCGTTGATATCACTACTATCACTTATGTAAGCACTAGTATCACGTTTTTCACGCTGTACTTCATCCGAAGTCCTTAATTTGATTAACTCTGCTATGTAAAGTTCGTCGTCGATATCACTCCAAACGTTTTTCTTGATTTCATCATCATCTTTATAATTCACGTCATCTGTTGTAACGTCTATTCTTCTACTTTTAGACGCTATAACACTTTTTCCATCGCCATCATCGGTTTCTTGATGAAAATTACTAAGTCCAAAGTCGTTTTCAACTGACACATTTTTGTTTTTCTTTGAGCTTATACGACCTTTGTTATTATTGTTATATCGTTGAGATTTTTCTTTGGAAACAAAGCTTTGATACCAAACATTTTTCGATATCCAATGAGCGTACGATGACGCATTAGGTAGATTCCTCTTTGATCTTTCGGCCATACGCAGTGTTAGTTTGAATCTGTAACAAAAAAAAAGTACTTCTTGAATATATACATCAGAAAAAACAAAAACTACTAAAATAACTCGATCTAATTTAAAGTCTGACATACATGGAACGTATCGTTTGTGCATTAGCATCAAACCATTTATTATTTAATAGAAGAGCTAACACCTCATTTTGTACAGAAAGACGCCGCAATTATAGACTACCACGTTCGAGAGCACAATGGGTGCGGAACTCGTAGCGATATCATCAGCCTCGTCCGCTGGTTATTTTAATTTATTTTTTATCGTTTCAAATTGGATGGACGGGTTTCTAGCTATGCACTCGCTGGTATTTCGTTACAATCACGATTAGTTTGTACTTCAGTGTTAGTTCCAAAAGTTTAAAGTTCATTTTTTTATTTAAATTTAATTTGGAGATTAAATGCTGAGTGTTTCACTGCTCTACTTTAAACAGTTTTTAAGCGTGGTTGAATTTTTATGCCACTGAGGTTAGCCATAGAATTTAGTTACATTATGGGTCTTTTACCACGATTTAGTTTATTGAGACGTGTCTATGGAGATGTGTGGTGTAAGTAAGCTATTGTGAATGCGTAAGGCGTTTCCAAAGACGTGCCGCAAGATTGCGAGGTCGGAAGGTCAACAGGCTTTGGATGGCTCTCGAGGAAGCTCTGTGCCGGATAGGTATTTAGACAAAGAGAAAATATCAAATAATAAATGCACAATATCAAGTAGGAAGGTAACATAAATATAATCTGTTATATTTAAAATTGCTCTTCCTCTTGCCCGCGGATTTACGCTAAGTTTGCTATAACAAGTTATAGCTCTAATTATAGTTCTGAATACAGCTTATGTTTTTTTCAGTTTTAAATCAAAAATTAGATTTGATTCCACCGTAAATCAGAAGATTTTAAGCTTGAACATAATTTAAAATCTAATATTCTTTGGTAAATATATAATAAATGTTAAAGACGTTCTGAATCCTAATGCAAATTACGAAACTTAATGAAAGGAATTCAATTAACTATATCAGTGTAACATCGAAAACCATCTTGTAACTGATCTGTGTTAAAATTATAACAGCTGTCAACAGAACACCACAATTTATCAAAGAAGCACCTTTGACAGTACAGTAATTAACGTTTCACGCGGGTAGTCTGACAAATAAATGTTCAAGACAGTCCTACGTGATGTCGATATCTCATTAATATTTTGGCAGGCGCTTCGGTGGCCACTCGAGAGCTGTCATGGAAAACCTGACATCGGCACAATCGACAAGGGCCCTTCAGCCTCTTAACGAACCTATTCAGTTGGTTTTCTCACGTGAATTATTATTGCGAAGCATTCGATAACGGTCATCCCTCAGGCATGAAAATCTTTATCGGATATCACACGGAAGGTCAAAAATGTCGACACTTGGAGCTGTATTTGTGACTCTGTCTTTGAAAGATTGATGGACTTTATTTTTAAATACTCTGAGATGGAATCTTGATGTCTTGTGTATTTGTTATATCTTGTGTATTTGTTAAGCGTCAATATGCTTGGAATACCTCGCAGCCTAGTTGGTAGCGCGGCCAGCTGTTGTGCAGAGGGTGTGGGTTCGATTCACGTACTGGACAAACATTTATGTTATAAACATTTGTGGTTGTCTTGAGTCTGGGTGTATTTATGTATGATATGTATGTATTTACAAAAATAAAGTATATAAGTATTTGTATCCATTGTAGGGTTTCATAATAAAAGCTTTTCTTGGTTTGGAATCGGATGGCGCTGTGTGATTTGTCCAAAATTAATAAATAAAAATATAATATTATTTTGATTAATATAGCGGAAGGTCTTTATGTGGTCAAAATGTGAATATTGTATACCTATCAGGTATATTTAAAATTAACTGAGACAACGTTAATAGGAAACGACTACATAATCTTCTGTAATAGCTTTTGCTAAATTGATAGCTAAACTTAAAAGTAAATTAGTCATGAAGCTGTATAATCAATCACTTAATCAATACCAATTTGCTAAAACAGATTGGGTCACACGGAAACCGTACGTTTTTATATTAACATTATAAGTTGTTTTTCAATCTAAATAATAGAATGTCTTCATTTTATTAAAAAATGTAAATATTTTATACCTATTACTTATACATAAGTAAATTATTAAGTGAGAGACTATAATATAGGAAACGCCTATAAAATCTTTTTCTAATATCTATTGCTAAATTGGAATCTAAACTTAAGAGTAACTTAAGTGTGAAGCCGTGTAATCAGTATCAATTTAATTAATCGCTGTGAAGTTCGTAACGGTTCATCTAATATATTTCTATGCCTAACTAAAATTGCTAGGTAGTTACCAGATAGTAATTGCATTGCAATACAAGATATTAATTTAATTTAAAAGAAATTTAATTATTTTGTGTCAACAGACAATTTAAACTTAGTATCTTACAAATTCCTGGTAACATTTTTAAAAATTACAATTTCGTGTGTAAGGTGCTAAGGTATTATTATGAAGTTAATGCTGGGTAAAACTTTAAGGTAACTTCATCATTTCAACATTAAAGTAACATATAATTACATATATTAACTTAGTACACAAAAAAAATAATTGTGTAAATGGCAATTGCGTGCCAAATAACAGTAACATGCATCCAATATTTATCTCATTAGTTGGGAAAAGGTAAATGTTTCGGGAAAATTCCCATGAGTTGTACTTAATGGAAAGTTGCTTTAAGAGTTAATTACTTTCCCTTACTAAAGATTTGTTTTTCTTTCCTTCGCACGATTACGTCTATACAAAGATTGATAGATCTTAGTTTTCTAAGGAGTGTGTTGAGCATGTTACAAAGTCGGTGGTGGCCTAGCGGTTTTGATTTTACCTTGCATCGTGACAGCCACTCATGATGCAAGATTCGAACCCGGCGTGTACCAATGAGTCTTTTTCCAAATTTCTCAAGTTTATTATTTACACCACTGGCTTTTCAGTAAAGCAAACCATCATGAAGAATATGTACGTAATACGTCAAAATAATATATGAACAGACGTATGTGAAGTCCAGAATCTGCACTGGGGCTGCCCACAGACTATGGCCTAAATGGACTATGGTCTAAATGGACTATGGCCTAAATGGACTATGGCCTAAATGGACTATGGCCTAAATGGACTATGGCCTAAATGGACTATGGCCTAAATGGACTATGGCCTAAATGGACTATGGCCTAAATGGACTATGGCCAAAATGGCCCCAATAATGGGGACGCATGAGGCTGGTAAGGATGTAACACAAAAATAAATGCGTTATGACTTTGAAAATATGGTAGAAGCAGCTATTTCTGTATTTTTTTTGTAACGTTACCCAGTTTATAAAAAATTTGAAAAAATAACTGTTATTCACACTTTTTTTTTGAAAAGTCGTGTAAAGAAATCGCAAGTAACTTAACTGAATTAAAATTAGGAAACTTTTAAGTGAAAACGACCTCCTTATTAAATCGTTAAGAATTTATTATAAAGAATAATTTAGGAAACAACGTGAAAAAAGTTGTTCACGTAAAAATAAAAAAAAAAACATAAATTTGAAAACAAACACAATATTGAATATATTACGAAAATGAAATGTTTTTCAAAAATTTACTTTTTATGTCCTACGGGTACCTCTTTTTACCTATACGTAAAGTTAACTACAAATTAGGAACTTTAGTAACAAACCGCTAAAGTATACAAAGTTCTCTTTCCAACAAAGTTCAAGTTAACTACAAAAGTAGCTAGCATTTTGTTAGTCGCACGCAACGCTTACCAAGTTTAGGTACTAAACTTAGAGGATTTAAGATGAATCCCACAGTTTCCTACACCTCGTTAAGCAGCTCTAACAAGTTACCTTGTTACCTTTACCCCACCTCCAAGTCTATAGACAAAGCAGCACACAATTACCTGAGCACATACACCGCTAACTAGGTGGTCTAATGAACAAAAACCGGCCTAGTGCAAATCGGATTCTCGCACCAAGGGATCCGTACTATCACAGAATGCACGATCCTGAATCGCAGTACACTGGTTTTCATTGAATGTTCTTTTATTATAGAGCTAACACTATAACCGCTTGAAGTTAGACACTTGTATAAATTACTGCACAAACAACCCAAAAATATTTCTTGAATGGGGACCTACCTTAAAGTTTTAGTACCGGTAACTAAGCTTTGGTCGTTTCAAAAAATACAACTACATAGGCAAACCTTAAAAGCAAAACCTTATCTAAATATATAATTTCATCTAAATCTTTAGAGCCGTTTCCGAGATACGCAAATATTTATATTTGTACAAGACTTGCTCGTTTAAATGTATAAGTTCAGATTAGTTGTTAGTCTAAATCCACCAAAGTAATACATATACTTCAGACTTCCGTACTTCAGTCAAAAAGATAGAGCTCATTAAAGGTCAGACAGACGAATAGAAAGGACTGAAAAACAGTGAAGGCTTAGTAATAGGTCTCTGTTGGCAAGTTTTGGGTACGGAATCCTAAAAACAGCCAAGTTCCCCGGCGTAACCCGCGTCCTCGAGTGTTATTGAAGTTAGCAGATGTGATTAGCCGGGAGTGTTCGACGACTAAGCTGCGAGGGAATAAGACGGACCAGCCACTGGACCCATTAGCCGAACTGGAGCTAACAACAAAACAAACATGTAAACATGTATACCTTCTTAAAAGCTAAAACGTTTCGGCCGCGTGTGTGCTCATCGCTTTCGAGAGAACAAATAAATTGGTGTATAGCACGAAAACAACACATTTGCTTTTTTTTAATCATCTTTAATGCAATAGCTGTATATGAATTATTTAGATCTTGCTTTTGCCTGCAGTTTCACCCGCCCTAATTTCGGTTATCGGTGTAGGCTTTCAACGGCTACTGCTTAATTATTGAAAAAATCTGACTCACAGTTGACGTTTTCAAGTAGCCTGCATCCTTTTCGGGTCTCAAACTATCATGTCATCATCTATGCCAAATTCCATCTTAATCGGGGTCTTAAGGTTTAAGTGTGAAAGAGGTAACAGAAACAGACATACAGAGTTACTTACGCATTTATAATAGTTATTTGGATTTGTTCGCAACTAAGACATAAACTTCTAGTTTTCCATATGATAAAGCAAAATTTATCAAACCTCCTATTTCTCCATAACCATGATGTAACAGTTTCAAAGTTCAAACATCAATATATAAACTAACCTAGTAACCCAGTTAACTGTCATTCATACACTCATATTTAGGATAAACTCACTAGTCATAGACACCGCTCCAAATACTTACACAGAGATCTGTTACAGCTATTCACAATGGCTAGCTTTTGCCAAGATTCATCTCGGTGCCAAAGCATGGTATTCGTTACCGATGGCACACGCCTCTTCGTATACCTAACATGCCCCCACTTTGAAGGGAGACGCGACTTGGCAACAATTCGGGAAGCTCGCATATTGAGTTCAGCGTTTTGTTTGAGAGGCAAGATGAGCTCTCGCCAAATATATTGGTATCTTTCCAGTTTTTACATTTTACTTGGAAACGGTTTTATTTATTGCAGTGGAATTGTTTACGACATTTTAACATTCCTAGTTGGCTGAGTTTTGGGAATGCGAAAATAATACTGAAAAGAATTTTCATTTCAATAATAGTGACGTATTTATTGAAATTTAATATATAATATTATAAATTATTAAATGTCTCTATGTTCCTTCAATCAATTATGTTAAAATTAATAAAAATAGCGTATTTATCAGTTGCAAGTTATTTGCACATTCATACCTATTAAATAAATATAAGTTGCAATTTAAAGTTAAATTAAACATTACCTTTATTATCTATGTCATAATTAAGTAGGTATATACATTTACAACAATGGTTATAATGTAATTATTCAAACGACATTAAACAAATCTGTTTTATTCTCCACTTGTTAATTTTCGATTTTGTTCGTAGCGTGCTTAATACAAACGAATTTCCCACTTATGTTTGATATTTACTGATCACTCACTTTAAAATTTTGTAGATATGATCTCAAGCTGATACCCATTTCTGTGGTTTTTTATATATATATTTTTATATTTAAGTATAAAAACTAGAATTTCGTACAATTACAATACAATTTATTAGAAAAGTAGCACACTGCAGACCTAAATATTGATTCCTAGAACACTTATTTAATCATATTTGATTAGTAAGTGTAAAAAATAAGTGAGAAAATTCATTTGTGACGCGAATCGGGTTATTAATTTCTGCCTTATATATTTTTGTAATACTTGCTACATAAATGATGTAGTTTTAATATAAACTTAACCGTTTTCGAGATATTTTTGTATAATTAAGTTTTAACATTAACATTGAAAGTAAAGTAACCGTGTCTAATTTTGAGTTACTTATAGTTTGTCTAGAATTGAAAAAGAGGTTTCTATATTATTCCATCCCTGGTCTTTTATTTCACCGTTTACTACTACAAAGCTGGTATTTATGACATGTGAGACTAATGCGAGTATAAAGTCATCGTAGTCCAAATACACAGCGATGGGATTACTATCAGTCATTTAGGACTAAAGTGGTTGGTTAAAAGAGGCTGCATAAAGTGGGGACTTTATGATGTGGTGTGTTTCAAGCCGCTGGTTTACCCCTTCGGGGAATAAAAACCGTGACGTTATAGTACATAGGCTACATATGCAAGTGAAGTAAATATTGAAACAAAGTCTCTGATCCAACATTAAGCTGTCGTCACAAAGTTTCTAAACGTACTTAAATATATATTTCCAAAAAAAGCCATCACGTATTTTATCGAATGAGCTGTCCAGATTCTTTCATAAAGACCTTTTGTGTATTCTTCGTATTCTCCTCGGCGTTAAAAGCGAAACTACGCAAGTCATTGGCAGCGATGTCAGTATTTTTCGTGCCAAAAATCCGGTGAAGGAAAATCTAGGCAAACGGTATACATTAATAAAAATGGCGTATATAACATAAAGTTGCCGTTTATTAGAATTGGAGCACGCTGTATCTGAATAGAGAAGCTGTGCGTGTATATTGTTCCGAGATGTCAGTCTTGTATCCATATGGAATGTATAATATTGTTTCCTTAATCAAGACATAAGGTTCTTGTGAGAAATATCTTAAGGAGAATCCTTCCTTTTCTTTATTGCGTTTCCTTTTCCTTATATTTTCTTTTATATGTTCACTATAAACCGGATTGCAAGAAAAGTTATTAATAAATGAGTTATTTATCTTGTATGTGTCAGGAATAAAATGTTAGTTAGGTATATACTTTTTTTATGAATTTGTATTTCTGTATTTAAAATATATTTTTTGCTGATTTAAATATTGAGTGTGAAAATTTCGGCAATGGTTCGGAATAAGAATTTAAATTTTAAATTGGTATTAAGCTAACTTATGCTAAAGGTATTCACAAAAATATGCAAACAAGGGTGTAAATGCAAATTTTTTAAGAGTACATGAAGAAAATAAAATTTATGATATAAATTCATTCAATTCATGTCTGTAACTTTTTTGAAATGTATACTTATTTTTGAAATAGAAAATAAAATATGAAAATACAAAAATATATAACAAAACGGACCAAGATGCATTCCAGATACTAGTCCTTAGACATGACATGACCGACAATCATGTATAGTACTGTACGTGGTGTGACAAAAATGTTAAGTAGGTACTGTACGTAATGTGACAAAAATGTTTAGTACTGTACGTAGTGTGACAAAAATATTTAGTACTGTACGTAGTGTGACAAAAATGTTGCATCGGATCAAAATTCTTATATATTAATAGCGGACAGACATCGAACACTAAAATGTATTTAGACTGGTAAGACATAGGTATTTGTATGTAGAGGTATAAAACTAGTATTGCCAGCGAGTCGTGTCTTAAAATTCTTGTTGTTTAGCCTTTGCCTCGTCCCAAAACAGTAAAAAATAAAACTTAACTTTTTTTTTAATATAGGACATTAACCTGTGGCTTTCCTTGCGCCGATTTTGGTCATCACTGCGAGATGACTACGGGATTCCCTTACTTAACTGGGATATAGTATTCTATGTTATTCTTTGTCCTTGCAGTTACTCCAAATATCAAGCAACCCATTGCGCGTTGCACCGTTCCGGGACGATCGAATAGTACCCCAATATTGCAGGGTTTAATCATAATTTAATTTAATCTGGTTTAAAATGTCCTTTTCTATACCTTCAACAAAACAAAACAATTGGTTGCTCCATTGCGACTACGTTTAACAATAACAAACAAATAAACTTTCGCATTTACATATTAGTTAGGATAAGGATTTAGTAAAAGTAATGTATTTAAACATCACAATTGATTAAAACATCTCATCCGATTATGTTACTTTAAAACGGTTAAGTACTAAAAGATCGATATCAAGTTAGTAAACCACTTTATAGAGCAATGGCGGGCGACTCCACTCGTTGCTGACTATCCTTCCACGCAAGAGTCATGATGCCAAGCTAAAAACTGAAGACTCTTAATTAAGATCTCAAACGACGCCAATTTACAAGGAATCCTAACGTGCTCACAGACTTAAGAAGCTATCAGAATAGGTCTTGATGCTAATGAGCGTGGAACGCGGAAGTCTGTTTGATATGAGATTGCAAAGTTCTATTGCAGTTATAATAACGCGTACGTGGTTTCATTTGAATATGAGAATGTGATAATAATGAAGTGAGCACGGTTTGAGTTAGTTTACTCCACTTTAATGTTTTGACTTATGTTTCTGAATTAAGTTTGAAGCGACGACTGTCACTTTAAATGTTTCATTACTACATTTTGTGACTGCTTTTCATTTAGCAGGTATTTAGACTTTTAGACGTAGTTTAAGCGGAGCAATGAAGAGTAATTACATAATATTATTATATTACATTGAATTTTATATAATAGTGAGCCGCTTAAAACTAATATTTTGTGTGATAAGTTTCCATCGAAAGTTTGAACGGTAAGAGCTAAAGGGTAGAAAATAAAAGGTATGAACGGGAAACCGAAACGCTTTTCACGTAAATTAATCAGTCTAGTAATAGATACATACAAAGTTATTTTAAATTTATAGAAATTAGAAATTGCAACATTATTCCATCTTTATCTTTACCACTCACCCAGCTCTACGCTTCGTACCGCTCGCGTGCGGCCGCTGGGTAACAGTGTAAATAAACACTACATTAGAATAAGATTGTTTTGTTTGTATGGCAGATATTCTAATCAGCGATAAATAATCATAAAATTTGTTTTTTAGTTTGTGTTACTGTACCAAATTAGTATAAATATAATATAAATACAAAGTTGTCATATTCCTCTGATTAGTTGTATAAGGTCAGCCAACAAGATCTAATAATATGCCAATAATTTGTCATTTTTTTTTATTTTATACAAAAATACATTGAGCCATTTTCAAACAGTCATAGTAAAAAGTCTTCACCTCTTCTATGAAATTCTAAAGTCAACACGAGTGGTAGTATTTATGTAGTCAATAAAACTCAGCGCGTCGCACGGGGAGTCCTTTAGACATAAACATGAATGAAAATAGTCTGCAGTGGCGACCGGCCGGTTTTTATGCAGCTTGCATGCTGGCAGCCGCTGGGGCATACGTGTCGACCATTAAACAGGGGTTATTAGTACAAGACTAGTTAACGCAGGCGATGCTACGCGCCTTTGCATTATCCACATAACTTGCAAAATTAAAACTTACAATAATGAAGTTATTAAATTTTTAAAGGGTCGGCGACGCGCGATTTATCCCCCTGGTTTTACAAGCGTCCATAGCTTACGGTGACCGCTTACCATCAGTCGGACCGTAAACTTATTTGCCACCTTAGTAAAAACATAACCCTAACCTGCTCAGTAAAAAAATAAAATGAGGTTTTTGTTATTATTTTTAATAAAAGTAAATAAAGAAAGTCATGTACTAATTTAGTTACAAGTAGATAACCAATAACAGATACCTGCAAAACCAATTAAAAGAATATTAAAATTCCTCAGTGATTCGTTTATAATTTGTTACTAAAGATAAGATAAAGTTCTTTTTTCTGATAATTGTTCTAAGACTCTGTATTACAAAGCATTCCTCTTTCTCTTTACTCAACCTGTACATTTTCAGAAACGATATATTGTCACTATGTAAGTATGATGTTATGAATAAAAACCAGAAACAAGAGCTTTTTTGACTCTAATTATGTTTATTTGTATGTTTATCGACAGATCATAAAATTAAAAAGGCGCAAAAGTAAGTGAGTGAGATTCGTGTGCGATTGAGTGATATTGTACAAGTTTTTCTTACTAGAAAGAGTTATCTTATGTTGTAAGAGAATAAATTCTTCTCCTTCTATAGTGTTGAGGTTCCTAAATGCATGATGCCCAGTATGCGACATACTCGTGAAGACGTTAATAACAATCACTCACGACCTTTGTATTTGTGAACTTAAAAGAAAATTGTTTGTTTAGAGGGGGCACAAACCAGACAAATTTGACATGCAACGCGGAATGTAAAAACGTGAACGTGAACAAAGTGAACGTAGTACGGTCAAAAAGCATGAAATATGAATAACTCAAATAACATTATTTGTATTGAAAATACAAGCCCTGAGTATTGTATTAAGCAATTTAAGAATGAATTTTCAGCTAAATTATATGAACCATAATAAAAATAAATCAAAACTAGAAAAAATGCCTAGAAAATTTTATTGCATTATGTTGTTGCTAATGTCAGACCATGGAATTATAATTTTATATATTATAATTATATACTATAGTGTAGTATTTATGTATATATTTTTATATAATATTTATTTTGACTTGATTATCACAGAAAATTCAATCCTACTATTAGCAATTTACCTTTAAACTTTTCTTAATATCATTTTTACAAAGAAAGTTTAAGTTTACTTAAAAACATTTTTTTATAAAATCACAAAAAAGAAAGCTCAGAGGTCACTTTGAGCTTTTTCGTTTAAAGCTCTACATAACCCCACTCACAAACTAATGTTACAGACAAAGTTTAAATTTATCACTACTCTCTTTATGAGGAGAATATAATGTTTAACAAGGCTTGGAACAAAGTGTTATGCAAAAGCAAAACGTAAACGTCGGCCATATTTATAGTTGCAAAGATGAAAATTGGCGCCCGCAGCCGTATTTCAGATCCACCCCTTTAATTTATTGTGTACTTTAAATAGTACAGCAAGTAAATTGGTCGAAGCGTTTAATTTTAATAATTGGTCGCTGTTCATTCACTTTGTTGAATTTATTTGGTTTGGTTTCGACTGACGAGAACGTAGAACGTCTGCATTGTGGTAAGGATTTAATGATTGTTTTTTTTTATTTGCAGTGTTTTAAATAAATAATTGCGTAAATGGATTGTTTGTTTTATAAATTAGTGTTTATTTTTAAGGGAATAGATAATAATAATAATATACTAACACGTTATTAAAATAGGCAAAAAGATTGGCGATGTTATCGCGAATTAGCAATCTCTTTCTTCCATACAATCTTTGGGTAAAAGGTCACTTTATAGAAAATTTAAGTAGTATGTGCTAACTGAATAAATATTAGTTACGGATTAAAACCTAACAATATGCAAAAATTATAATATATACATTTACAGAAATAACTAAATTCGAGCGTTCTATAGTCTTATGGAATTGACAGTGAACGATATGTTGAGAATAGTGCGTTGGAGTTTTTAACATCAAGTTTGTTATAGCGCAAAGAACAAAAAACACTATGAAATTTAAATGTTCTTTTAAGTATAACGGGGTAGACGGATTGAACAGCTAGTTGTAGAGAAGAAGTAGAATGTGAGTATTTCGGCGTAGGCGAGTTGGGAGCCAGTTGAGTTTTAATCGAAATTTGGATATGTGATCATATGTACGTAGACCAAATATATATCTTTTGTACATAGGTTCTGGAGACGCTCACGCTAATTTAATGCCTATCAGTAAGGTCAAGATAGCGTGCATAATTGTGAACTTTAGGTTTCTTTTTCTCTTCTTTTTCAAAATGGCAAAAAAAGAAGCTTTTATGGCGAGACTTCGTTGTTTGTCCATTTGTATATCGCTGAAGTTGTTTTTGTGACACCGATTTAAGCCGCAGTGACTACCTAACTAGCGCCGCCAAAAGATATTCTCTATTTTTTCTTTGTACAAACACAGTTCAAAAATATTATAAACCAATTATTTAGAACCAGTTTTTACTAATAGTTTCTAGCCTATACCTGTGAGTTGTAGATATCATTTCTGATCGTTTGGTTTGTAACATTTTTGAAATATGTTTTGTACAAAGAAGAAATAAAGAAGTTATTCTTTATTTTGGCGCTAGTTAGGTAGTCACTGCGCCGCCGCCGTAAGTAACACACAACACATTTTACCCGTTATTTTTATTGCGTTACTATTTATAAGCGTGTAACGCATTTTGGAATATCACTTTGCTTTTTTATCAGTTGAATTTCTAGCCCAATACTAACATTTTTTATTTATTAGTGTAACTGTTATTCGTGGCGTTAGTACCAAGTCTCTTTTCCGGTTAAAACCTCATCCCGGTGCCTGGGTTAAGTAGGATTGCGTCAAAAACCAAATAAAGACACAAAATTGATAATTAAACCATAAATAGATGTTTTATCAGTTTAGATTTGACGTTATTATCTCTATTGAAGCTACTCTAGCTTCATTAAAATTATGGGGTACTTCCTGGAAAGTTGAGAAACTCAACCTATAAATAAAGGGACTAGTACTCAGACCCTAATCAAAACTTAAGGTTCTGCCGCTTGTATGGAAATAATTGTGCCTTGATGCTAGAATATCATTTTGAATAGTTTATTTACGAGATGCATGTTTGCAGAAAAATAGTTATAAAACTATAATAATTTTTGCTAGCATAAATTATACGAAATTATATTGATTTCTTTTTTGAATACAATTATAATTTATTAGCATAGCCTTGATGAATATACTCTTTTTTATTAAATTATAAGTTTATCTAACACATAAAACCTTTGTTTTAACTATTTTTAAAATTTAATTTTCACATCTGACAATTTTACCATAGAATACTTCTAGTTTATTCCTAATATTAAAGGTAATCATATAATTTTGTAATTTAAAGTTATCTGTGTTATTACTTATAACGTTGAGCAAGAATTAAGTAGAAAATCTTTAATTTTCTATATAGCATTAATAACGGATTCCATAAAATTTTATATTATTTTTAATTATTGTCAAATCTTTTTTGCTTCTCTGAGGTTTGATGGTCTAAATAGAACCAATTCACTTAAAAATATGCATACTTAATTTTAAGCTCCAGAATAATATAATTAATTTTACTTTGTTCTTATTAGTGTAATGGTAAATTAATAAAAAAAAAAAAACAATTATAACTCTATTAATTACCACATTACTATTAGAAGCACGTCAATTTGTTTTATATAATGTTGGCAGAACTAATAGTTTTTACTAAACTCCTGATTTCCGATTGAGTCAGAGAAACCTCGCGAGCTTCATATTTCACGCTGATACCTCTCCCACCCAGGAGTTGACAAGCTAAATAATAAAAGCTCATGTTAGAGCTTTGATATAGCGTCGAGAATAACAAAGGCTTTGACAAACGCTTGTGTGACAGAAACAAACGCTTAATGGCGAATATTTTGTTTGAACTTGGACAAGTTTGTTGATGCTGTGACTTCGTTACGTTCAATTGAAAAGACTTTGTCGAGCAAATGTAACTGTGGTAGCGAAGTTTGACTTTCTCTGTCGTTTGCTCACCTTTGTTTAGTTTAATGCAGTATTTATTAGTACATAAATTAAGAATTTACATTAATGAATTTTATTTATAAGATAGGTATGGATATGGTATATTATATATAGTATAATGCTAAAATGGTTCCTTATGGTTAGACTTCAGGGTTTATTCGTCTGTTAGTATATCACAGCTATTTTTCTTATAAACTAAAAAAGGGGATATATATTTAAAATTTGGTACACATCTAGAATTTGTTATCTACTTACGGTAACAACAGAATAGAATATAATTATGGCTATTGGAAATGGGAACCGAAATCTGAAAGTGGGGCTACTAGTCATAAGGCAAGTAGAGTGTCTTATGAACGGGCTTTGTTTACACATTTAACTCATAGGCAGTTTAACCCTACTGACTTCCCCTTAGGGGTAGATGCACTTAATCTTCAAAGACTCTGATTTTGATAATTCCAGTGAACTCAGCACCGTTGCAAGCATATCTATGTTAAATATAATGGTGATAACGCTGAGATACATTACAGTGTACCTTATTGGGAACAGTCTCGAGCTATTCGAACACTGAACTTACTTCTCAAAACCCGTGAATGTACTTGCATACATTTTTGTCTGGAATTCCAGAGTCCGAATAACTCGAGATTGTTCCTAATATCCTCCAGTGAGTCTTATTGGAATTGGGTCTGTAGCTTTTACGAGACTCACGATTTGACAGACAAGTAGGTGAATAGAAGTCTAAGGATTTTGTTATCTAACATCTTTTGACTTCCTATATTGAAAATAAACTCTTAATATATAGTAAACTAGCTTTTGCCAACGGCTCCGCCAGCCTTAAATTTGGTTACATTAAATTATAGCTATAGTTCTTTCAAGTAGAATTAGTTATAGTTATTCCCGCAGGAACTTTTGGATTTTCCGAGATGAGAAAGTAGCAAATGTTCCTTTCCGTGTCTTCAACTATTTCTGTGTAAAATATCAGCTCAATTGGATGTTCTGTTGCGGTGGGATTGAGTAATAAAGTTTTTCCCGCAGGATCTTCTGCACTTTTCAGGATAAAAAGTAGACTATATTCTTTTTCAGTCAATAATATATCTCTATGCCAAATTCATCCAGATCCGTTCAGCCTTTTGTGGCATGATCGAGTAACGAAAATCCATCTGTCCAAACTTTCGCATTTATAATATTAGTATAGTTGAATCTAATTATTTATTAATGTTCACGAAACTTAATTAATGATACTTGAATAATGCTACAAACGATTTTGGAACGAGAAGCAGCTCCAATATAGATCTAGTAGGGAAATGATGTAATAAAGACTAACTATTTAAAAGGTGACTGAAAGAAATCACCTAAACTTTAATTTTTCTAAGTGATCTTTTATAACCTTTTAAATACAAACAAACAAACAATAATAATATGTACTATTATAGTGTGTCGTAGTGAAATAAGTATTTTTTGATGCAACTTAAGCTGTTAGTTTCTTCATTTAAAGGGTTGAAAATAAATAATATTTATTTTATTCTCAGACTACATACCAAGTTTCTTACCGAATATGCAATAGATTATTATTATTTTACGATTGTTGTGATTGGCGTGTCTCCAGGTGCCTTAATTGAGCAATGTTACACCTACCTCAATGTATTCAATTTTATTCTTTAATTCTTTATTGTACAATAAAACATATATTAGCACACAAACAAAAGAAAACTTATAAGTACAAAGGCGAGCTTATCCCTTAAAAGAGATTTCTTACAGCAAACCTAAGTGTGTAAGAAATAATACACATATAAAAGTAGGAGGCAAACAGTGTAAGTATAACTTAATTCATTAACTAATTTAAATTAAAAACAATTCATAATGTAAATATATAAAAAAAAGACTAAATATATAAATAATATTACTATTACTTATAAACATACAATAATATAACATAAATATAAATACACAAAATACATTATACATACATATATATATCTAATTCATACAGATACATAATGCTCTTTGTAATAATATATGTTATAGTAAATTCCTAAATTATTCTAATATTGCAGATAATGGCAAACCTTTGTACGTACATAAAGTAACTCTACAATTATGAGGATCTCAGTAAAAGGGTTTGAATCCTTTATAAATCCATTTATCTGAAACCTTTCGCCATTGTGAAATTCAACTGAGTTCATCCTAAAATAAATATAATTTTCTTGTTGTGTGCTGAGCGAGCGACTAAATCATTTGCGTGGAAAATCGAGGAATTCTTTTTGGCTTTATACATTAATAGCTTAAAGTAATAACTGTTTAGTAATACATAATGACTAGTACCTATAGGTTTTTTATACCAACAAGGTGGCAAACAAGCTTATGGTTCGCCTGATGTTAAGCGGTCATCGTAGCCTATAAACTTACAACACTATGGGCATTGCCGACCTTTTAAAAATCAAATCACTTATGTCTTGAGGTAGTAAATGGGAATATTATGTCCATGTTTGGCATGCGTGTGATTCAACGTGATTGGATGAAGGCATTGATGATAGTAGATGTGTAAATGAAGAACGAATTTTAGGATTGCAAAAGCAAGTCTGTGGTAATCTGTGGTTTCTGCCTACGTTTAGTGCAACAAACTTTTATGACCCGGTGGTAAAAAATCAAAACTATAGTCGCCATATTATAGTGAAATTACAACGGCACTACCGACCGAACAGTCGAATGCCTAAAGCCAGAAGGTCATAAAAGATTGATGGGCTGTGCCTATGGCTAAACCTCTTCAATCTATTTGCCTATGTAAGTATTTTGAAATATTCAAAATACTATAAAAAAATAGGTATGTATGGATATCTTCACGACTATATCTTCTAAAAGGGGGTAACTAGTTTCTGTACACACATCCACACCGTAAAGTAGGGCACAGCCTGCGTTACAGGGGATCAGCTCATTATCCCAACGCTGCTTTTTGTGCAGTGTATCTAGACCATAGAGAACTGGACAGCGCATTTCATAGGCAGATATAAAAAAAAATGGTCGCAAAAGTGTAACAGAGACGAAGCAAAACTGAAGACTCTTTTCTCTTTCTAACTTGTTTTAATAAAAACAAACAAACAAAATGGCGGACGTTGATAGAAATAGAAAAGAGACAACAGGTTTGGTTTGTCTCTTCCTAAAGTGTGGCCAATTTTGTGAGGCTATTGCGCAGTCCATATGACTGCAGAACTTCAAGTCTATGATTTAGACTAAGATGTAAGACTTAGACTATGCCCCATGCGTCGTTAATTACCATTTTTAAAGTAATAAACGAAAATAGTCTTCTGACGTCAAAGAAAAACGATACCTATTTATAGTGAAAGTTAGATAGTTAGATGTACCTTATATTTAGTCTTTGATTGATTATACTTTACACGATTATGTGAAAAATTCTAAAACATAGGATATTTTTGGAAATACAAAAAAATATTAAAAACAAAAAGAAATAGTACAAAATAAATTAAAATGCAGAAAATGTGGTTGGATTTCTTCGACATTAATTAAAACAGGCTACAACAGTACAGCGTTTGTTCATATACATAATCTCAGCTTAGCAACGGAAAATGAATACTTTACCTGAATTTCGTCGAGGGAACGAAGTGGAAAAATTATCGTTGTGTTAAATTTGCTGAAGAACGCGCCAAGTGGAATAAACCGCAAGCCGCTTCTCAACTTAGGGGAATGGAGGAAAGGGCGTACAAAATTAAAACGTATTCACTGATCCATGGGCATAAGAAAGGTGGGTTTTTATACAAAAAAATTAAGTGATCAGTTGAAAAAATATCGTCTACGCTTTAGTAGAACTTCAGTTTATCGGTAGCGTTTGTCGAAATCAAAGTGAGATAATAGGTATCTATTATGTATCAGGTTGAGTATCAATAGTTCAATAATAGACTTCCGCCAGGACCCTCTCAAAGTTGCTTTATTAGACTTATGGAGGTAACAACACCGCCATTACATAAAAAAAAAATTACTGATTTAGATCAATATAGCCAACATTAGTACCAAAGTCAACAGTGTATGTGTAATATATTAAATAGTAAGTGTTGTTAATAAATACTTAAACAAAGCTCTAACATTTGACATAATCTTTAAAAAAATTACTGGAAAATTTATTTAAATTGTCTGCTTTGCTTTGAAGGTTGGTCTCTACATTCTGTTTATACAAAAAACTTGCCAAAAAAAACGATTAACCTAATATTAATCCACCAAAAAATCTTACTCTAGATATTAAACAAACAATCCTATAACATCAAAAAATAACCATAGATAAACTATTAAAATAGTAGAAAGCGATATTGTAGGGTTCAAAGCCCGTCTCAAATTACGACATCATCCACATCGCCTGTTCAAATGTCGAATTTTGAACGCACGTACGCGTAATAAATCTCGTGATAGACTTCGTGAGTTTGTAGTGCCAACATAAAAAGCTCAAGCTTTTTTCACAATCGTAACACTTCTATTTGTACAGAAGAAAGAGATAGTAGTCCTGAAATAGAAAGAGTAAAAGAGATAATGAATGAAGGCAATAAAATTGAACGATTATTGCTGACTGTGTGAAAGCAGCGTTAAACGTGATTTTCTTGATAGTATCTATCTGAAGTAGATAAGATCATAATTAGGTACTTATTAAGTTTTGTACTGATCATATCTGAATAGATATTTAGGCAGGTTGTGGACATATCTAATAAGAAAGAGTGTTTTATATGACTTTTGTAAGATTGTGACGGGAGAATGGTAAAAGCTATCGTTTTTGTGTTTATCTTTCATCGAATTTTTTAATTTGCTGACGACCCAGAAATTATTTACTGTTATTTATGGCTTACATTTATACCTCATATACCCTATAACTAACTGATCAGGAAATAACATGGTAATTATAAATTTATCAATTTGTGTGTTTGTTTGTTATTTAAATATACGCTCCATTATGTGTAAATACTTATTTAAAATGAAATTTGGCAATGTTAAGGCAATGCCAACTCATCATGTCCCAAATTACGAAAACGATTAAATTACTTCCAAGTATAGTATTTACTCCTGTAAGATAGTAAATACTTATTATGTACCTAATAAGTTCTCAGGTCAAACAAAATTCTTGGCGTATTCCAAATGTTATGGAACTAAAACCGCAGCATCCTTCAAAAGGTCAATAAAATGTTCTTTGAGAATATATTCTAGTCGATTTTATAAATGAGGCATTTTTCTTTACCATTAATAAAAATACAGAAAATAATAATAATATATCGTACAAGCATATACCAGCATAAACATGCTATCATATTTCTTTGAAGAGAAAACAAAACGAAAGTAAAGACAAATTTTTATTAAAATTTATATAAATGTTCAAAATGTCAAATAACTTAATTTAATTCACCAATTTTTCAAATTTTTATATAATACAGTACAATACTATCTATTTGTACTCTATAATTATACATACTCAGGGCACTTAATTCAAATATTTGAGATTGTTACTATACTAAATAAAAATTGGCCAAGTGCGAATCGGACTCGCGAACGAAGGTTCCGTACCATTATCTATAAAAACAGCAAAAGCATTATATAATTATTTAATTTCAATTTAATTTTTTTTTTAAATTGAATATATAACTAAAAATTCTGTGAATATTTCAATCGTCTACCTGTTGCCGTTATCAATAACGAGCAAAAAAAAATTACGTTTCTTGTATGGGAGCTCCCTTAAATATTTATTTAATTTTGTTTTTTAGTATTTGTTGTTATATCGGTAACAGAAATTCATCTTCTGTGAAAATTTCAACTGTCTAACTATCACGGCTCATGAGATGCAGCCTGGTGACAGACGGACGGACAGCGGAGTCTTAGTAATAGGGTCCGCTAATTACCCTTTGGGTACGGAACCCTAAAAATTAAATAGTTTTGATAAGAGCAGCCTGCAACCAATGCGGGTAAGTATTTAAAAGTGTTAACTTAACATTGTAATAGCAAAAATCGAAGAATCGAGTTGAAATTTTATCTCCCACGTATTAGTAATTTATATCTTTTTCGTCCATATCCATACCTAGTAATTATAAATGCGAAAGCGAGTTTGTTTGTTTGTTTGTTTGTTTGTTTTTCCCTTACTTCACGTCGCAACGGACGATCTAATTGAGCTGATATTTGTAATAGGCATAGTTGAAGAGACGGAGAAGTACATAAGATACTTTTTATCCCGGAAAGTTGCCGCAGAAATGTCTGTAACTAAATTTCAAGTGGACGAACTATAGCTACAGTTACAACTTGCTTTAGCAAACATCCTGATTATAATCACAAGAGTTACCGTAGAAATCCCGCGCCTATAACTGAAATGAACGTGGGCGGATCCGGTGGTAAAAGCTAGTGGCAACATAGTAAAATAAATTAATGTTCGTTTGTTTTTTTTTGCGATGAATTTTTGATGACTTATTATGGACATGCCGAAAAAGGTTTCTGAACTTGTACCTACCTCTACAATAATTTTGTAATTGGTCTGACGCGAGTCGTTTAAATAAATGGGTGCCGCCGGAAACACAGTCGCAGGCAACAGTGAGTTTATTATATTTTCCATAAACTAGCTATGACTGCCTGCAGACCCGAGGGGAGCGGGTTAGATTCCCGCACAGAAAATTTACGAGAATGATATGAACATTTTGTTGTCTTGATGTTTTAAATGAATAATAATTTACAAAAAAATAATTGTATATCTACCTAAGTTTCGTATACGTTTTCTGTAGTACCGCAGTGTAAGTATTGCTTAGTTATGGACCAGATAGCGTTGTAAGATATGTTAAGGAACACCTTTTTATACCAGCTAGTTTGTATTTTTATCTGTAGCAACACCCTTTTCACTTGTGCCGGTCTAATGTAACATGCTGTGTGAGTTTTTACTCCCCAAACATGCTTACCGATCCAAATTTAAATAGCGACCGCTTGTTCTGCAAAAACTACCCCAGCGAGGGTAGGTCGTAAATTTAAGAGGGCGTTTTTGATTATTTTTCACTTCAAATTCAAATTTATGACTTGTTCTGACCAAAACGGATCGATCGTGCATGTAATGGTTTGATGCTAAAATTTATTATTTCTTTATTTTTTCTTGTGTTTTAAAATTTCCCTTTCGGTAAATATAAAATTATTATTCATTGTTTGTTTATAAGTGATTTACCAGTTGTAGAATACTGACATACAGCCAGTTACTGATTTTGTTTATAAATACATTTATACTTCTCTATCATGTTATCCAGCGAATAAACTAGTATTTTAATTACATATTCATAAACACAGTTGCAGGTTTTCAAAGCCAGAAACAGATATCTAGATATGTTATTGTAGGAAAAAGCGTCAGCTGAAAATTGTTAGTTATTAAGTAGACATTTTTTTATACCACTAATGTGGCAAACAAGCTTGCGGTCCAATTGATGGTGAGCGGTCGCCGGAACCTATGGACGCTTGCAACACCTGGGGCATAACTCGCTCGTTGCCAACTCTTATTAATATTATTATTAAGTAAAAGCTTTTGCCAGCGGCCCCACTCGCACTAAATTCGGTTTTCGGCGTAGGGTTCCTACAGCATCTCCTTGATATTAGTATAGCTGTAGCTATAGTAAGGTTACATAGAATTTGATTATAGTCATTTTAGGAAATTTATGAAATTTTGGAATTAAAAGTAGCCTATGACCTTCTCCGCCTCTTCAACTATCTGTGTTCAAAATTTCAGCTCAATGATATGTTACGTTGCGAGGGGAAGGTAGGTCTAACAAACAAACAACCACGTCGGGCTGAGAGTCTCGCCCCAAAAGTCCGGTGCAGCAGTAATGGCTGGAACAGCCAACTGCATAGTCAGCTCGGAAAAAAAAAACCACTTCACTATCACAGTTATAATATTAGTAGACATTTTACATTTTTTTTAAAAATTATTTGATCCGTATATGTCATTTTCTCAATCCGCCAGTATGTTAAAACCGCTAAATTATAGGTACCTTCCTAACATTGACTTTGTATTAAAGGTTGCGGAATGTTACCTTTGTGAAAAAGGATAAGTTTCTTTTTACTTTGAAAACAATATAAATTCCGTTCAAGCTAAGCTGATTCGACAGATGCCGACGACAAAGTCAATGTTCAATTTAAAAAGTAGCCCATCAAAATTCCACGTTCACTGTTCAAGAAGCCGAAAGCTCTTGCATTGGTTTTTCTTTTTCACACTGAAGTATCGGCGGTCGTAAATCTCTTAGTTTTTCATCGAAAGTCGAGGTCGAAGATTGGCAAAGCGAGGACCTCCAGAAAGTTTGAATAAGAGTCGTGGTTGCAGCTGGCACAGAGTAAGAGCGGAGTAGAGCTTTTAGAATACTTTTATTAGAACCGTTTTTTTCGTATTGATGAGTCTAGTTTTTTTTTTAATTTTAGTTTAATAAAACTTAAAGGTAAGCTTAAAATTCTTGAACCTTTTTATGTAGTTTTTACCCGCAATTCCAAGCGATTTTGCACAAGATCAGTATTTTATTGTAACTTATAAGTAATGTTGTGCGGTTTTTATTAATTAATATTAAAAGCTATACCTACTACAGTAAAGAAATCTACATAAGTTGTTAAAATCAAATAAAGAGAAACTTCTGTATTTACAAAAAACAAAACTTCGAAACCAACTTCTACGTTATCATACTATTTAACACAACATATATTAACAATACCTATATTAGAATATTAAAATTACCACAGACATTTACACAATCGTCTCCAGTATATTTTGAACAAGGAAAATATTAACCTTTTCGTTACAGAAACGTAAGTAACTTCATTATTTTCAGTACTCTCTGGTAATCAAGGGCAGCTCATCGACATTCGTTTTTCATCTGTCTTCACCAGTAGCTCATCAATCGCATACAGAATTATTTGAACCAATATTTTTTTCTCGAGAAAAAAAATTTACTCTTTTTCTCGTGATTATCCAATGCAGTCTTTGTATCATTTGTCACTAAGATTTCGCCTATCCGTTGTTCAGTTTCTTGGCATGGCTTTAGCTTGATTGATTGGAAGTTTTCTTTCCACTCTAATCTTTGTTACTATTTGTTAGAAAGATTTATGTCGTATTGAACGCTTTGAAGTGTGGAGTTAATTGTGTTTTAATCTTAGATTACAGTGTAATGTTATCTTTATCTCCAAGCTCATAGATTTTGATAGTTTTTTATATGACGTTTGTTATAATAACGTCTTTCATTTGATACATTATCTTATCTGAGTTGGAACATAGACATTTAATTTGTTTTTATATATTTTTAAAAGTATTCATTTAGAAATAGTAGAAAGCATTGAATAAATCTTTGAACCAGACATGGAAGTGGAAGTTTATACTCACATGATTACAATGTTCAAATTTTAGCTTAGACATTAAAAGGAGAAAAAAAAATAACTGAAGGTAGTTTAAATTGGCAGTAATTATTTTAAAAATTTCATGAAATTTGTTATTTGTTTTCGTATTTAATTGAGGGCATTTTTCGATGACCTTTTTTCTACATGTCAGTCACTGTGGCCGACTTTCTGATGTGGGTATGTTGTGGCTTCTGGAAAATGTCACTTAAATATGCTGAATGAGTTACGCTTTACGAGGGTTTTATGGTAAAATAAATCAAAGTTACATACTGATTTAGGAGAGCATTACACATATAATTTTATTCCTAAAGCTATCTTATGTCCGTACCTTAAAAAGCGAAGGATTAGTAAGTACATTACCTTTAGTTCACAAATGAATTTGCGACCTCAGTGGCTTAGTTGGTAGTGCCCCTGCGGAGGGGCATGGATTTAATACCCGCGCAGAACCATATTATTTGTTTTTATGTAATATTTTTGCCCAATAATTCACCAAATCATGAAGCAAGTATTTGTTTCAGTTTTCTGTATAATACGTTACAAGCTTTGCTTATCGACCAGATGGCGCTGTGTGATTTGGCCCAAAAATGTAAAAAAAAAATTGGTTCATTGTTAATTTGATATTAAATTGAAATATTTACAGAAATAAAATAATTTACTAGTAAATTCTAAGTTAAAATTACCCCGAGTAACTCATTTTAGATTTACTTATCTCATCATTTTAGCTAAAACGCTATCTAACAATTAATACATAAATTAATTTAATACACTAAATTGCGTATTTAACGACTTGTAGGACATAAATAAAGCCTCCATACACTATGATTGAAGCGGTGTTGCAATGCGCAAGACATCACGTTACGTTGTGGATATGTATCTAACTGCTAGTTACCCCTTTTTGGGGAGATAGTATGTAAACCATGACGTTATACTTACAACATTTTTTTTACAACACAACATTCCATGAAACAGACGTTCGTTGCAGCAGAAAACTGATGTCACTATATTTTGTATTCGGCAAGCTTAAAGAGATCACAGACACGTTGTCGTATTACCTATACTGTGCTAAAGGTGTGAATTACTTAAAAAAATTACCGTTTTGATAATAGAAAAAAAATAGCTTATATGTATAAAAAAATCTTAATCATTTGTACATCTTCACTGTTCCAGCGGTTTAATAAATGCCCTAGTCTAAGGTAAAAATAATGTACACCTTAGTATAAAAGCTATATATATTATAAATAGTACCTATAGTCGCCATGGCTCAGAAGCTAATGACCTGCCTGCCCAATCCAGGGGCTTGTGTTCGATTTCCGCACAGGACACAAAATATTTGTGTTTGTCTTGAGTCTGGGTGTTTCCTATATATAATATGAATGTCTTTACAAGAAAATTATGTATCTTAATTAGTTATCTAGTATCCATAATACACACCTCGCTTAGTTGGGACTGTACACAATTAAAAAAAACGACTATTTATTCCAATATGAATTCCAAAAATTAACTTATTTTTGTAAACTAAATTAAGAGTTTCTCCAACTAACTGTAGCAAAACAAAATTCTTTGATTTAGTTTAAAAGCTACTTCAAAAGTTTTGCTAAGCGCCGAGCAAAACTTTAACGCTAAGTACATTATTCGAGGCGAAAGCGTTAAAGAAATAATAAAGTAAACACATTAAACTAACGCACTCCTTAAATAAAGTCAAATCTCTCTTCGACATTTTTCTTAGAAATTTCTGTAACTCTCGACTACTGTCAGAAAGCTGTATTTAATGTTATTGAAAGGTAAGTTAAAAATTTCACAAAACCATTTAAAAGATAATAGAAATAAACTTTCAAATGCGATTACAAATTTTTTTATTGAAATATATGTAATAAGTGGCCGCGAGAAGTCTATTAATTGAAGAGTGTGCAAAAGTAGGGTTGGGGTGTACGAAAGGAGGCGCTGAGAAAAAAACCACCACATCATAATGTGGGGTGTCCTCTTTTCATCAACTACTTTAGTCCTGCATGACAGGCGGTAAGCTCATCGCCTCAAAAATGCTTCTGATCTGACTAAAGTGGATTAGTGTATATCCCATAATATTCAAAATCAATATTTACTTAAAAAATTTAAATGTTCCGTAGTAAAAAAATTGAATGTAAAAAAGGTACAAAAACTATTTCAAAAATGGAACAGTAAATTACTGTCGAGGCGGTGAAAGTAAGCCTATGCTGGATGAGAAGAGTTCAATAATACGAATCCAGCAATGTACACAGCTGAGACTTGTATAAAGATACTCAAAAATAATACGAATCCAGCAATGTACACAGCTGAGACTTGTATAAAGATACTAAAAAATAATACGAATCCAGCAATGTACACAGCTGAGACTTGTATAAAGATACTAAAAAATAATACGAATCCAGCAATGTACACAGCTGAGACTTGTATAAAGATACTCAAAAAGCGTGATAAGGAAAACAGACTTTTAATAGAATACCTACTTGCAAATCGCAAAACAGAAATTTAATCACAGAATAGAATCGAAAATGAAAAAGTTAATGATATCCTGCCTTTATTTTGTTTATTTCGCGGCGACTGTGGCAGCGCTGTCGGTCGTAACTATTCAGAACGATATTTGAAAAATGCAGAATTATTCTGTGCTTTCAATTGGACGAATGAGGAATGTGACCTTTTTAAAACAGTTAAATAGATTTTTGAAAAAGAATAACAGGTCATGCAAAGAAAACAGTAACTATAGGATGTTACTGGAACCATTTCTGTCCAGATTTCTTTTTATAATTGATGTCTTTTCTGTGTTCTTTTTTCTAATGTAATTTAAATATTTCCTAACGTTTTTGAGTAAAAAAAAATCCATCTTCACTAAAAGTTAAGCTTGAGTCAGAAGAACAATAATTGGGTTTAGAACTTTTCAGATGACAGTTAATTTTGTTGTGTCACTCTCACCATCTGCATGTTTCGGCGAGATTATAAGAAAGTTGCGTGGAAGTTGTTTTTCTAACTTACTTCGTTGACTAATTTTGGTTAAAGCCAATTAATTCCTAAAATGACAACTTCTCCCTTATTTTAACGAAGTTAGAAGATTCGTAATTTAAATGTCCTGTATATGATGTAATTTTCTTCAGAAAGGGAATACTTTGCAATGATTGATGAGCGAAGTATATTTATTTGTGTAATTTGTTTAGATATAAGAGGGCTGTTTAAAGTTTCTATTTACTTTTGTCTTTATTGTTTATTTAATGCAAAAAAAATATATAAAATATTTTCTTTTGTC
The DNA here is from genome assembly GCA_946406115.1 of Apoda limacodes. Classification (NCBI taxonomy): domain Eukaryota; kingdom Metazoa; phylum Arthropoda; class Insecta; order Lepidoptera; family Limacodidae; genus Apoda; species Apoda limacodes. The sequence continues at coordinate 18,488,012 of OX291542.1, forward strand.
AATAAAAAATATGGTTAGTATTTATCTATCTCAGGCCTTAGAATTTATTATACAAACTAAATTTGATGATGTAAATAATTATACTTTGCAATGATTGATGAGGGAAGTATTTATTTGTGTAATTTGTTTAGAGATAAGAGGGCTGTTTAAAGTATGTGTCTTCTTTTGTTTGTATTGTTTATTTAATCCAAAAAATAATAATAATATACATTAGTATAAAATATTTTCTTTTGTCGATACAAATAAAATGGTTAGGTTAATTTTATCTATCTCAGGCCTTAGAATTATTATAAAAACTAAATTTGATTATGTAAATAATTATTATTACTATTAAGTTCTATCTATTTTTATTATTTAAGATGTTATGTAAAGGTAAGGTATCTGTTCGCTTATTATACAATAAATAAATGTTAGTTGTTTTAAGTTTAAATAACCTTTTAATGTAAGTGTTTTATATTTTTGTTTTAATGTATAAATAAATAAAATAATGTTAGGTACTGTAGAAGATATTTCGACGTTAATTTATCTTTGTCACTACTCATTTAATAAAATATAGTTTTTATAATGCATATATTAGGACATTTTAATTACAATTCATAATGTTATTAAAATTAATAAATTAATTAATGTAAGTTTGACTTTATATCCCCTTTTTGATTTACCAGTTTGAAAACAGACAAAAATAGAACAGTTTTTTAGTTATATATGCATTGACTACTAAAATTTATGAAGTATATCTTAGAAAATGGTCAAAACAAAACCTAAGTAAAATAACTACCAAATAAGTAACAGCTTTTTTTTATTTTACCAATAAGACTTTCTCAATTTTATTAAAGCATCAAAATAAACAAAAAAAGTACTCCTCTCGAAACAAAAATAACCGGACAAATAATGACGTAATTATTCAAGACAAATTAAAGTCAGGCCGACGAGTAACTTGTCAGGTCGAGCAAAAACTGCTGACAGGAGAACAACAGTCGTTTTTGCTCCAACAATAAACAGGGAAGACAAAAACGGTGGCATCAAAATGTATGACACTCCACCGCTCCTCTTGCCACTTTTTGTTCCAACACAAAAACTTAGGACGCTTGTGATGCCCACAGTCTTAAGGGGCTTAAGTGATTTTCATCGTATTTAGTTGCAAAGTTTGAGAAAGTTTCCTCTTATGGGCTTAATTGTTTCATTATCTTCACTTTTTTTGATGGAAAAGTTTCTATCTTGGAGTTTCTGATCTATATTGTTGTTGTTGCGTAACTTTGATTATTAATTACTAACTTTTGTCCGCGGCTTTGCCTGCGCTAAGTCCGGTAATTAACGATTCAAACGGCAACTTCTTGATTTTAGCAAGGGTTGCTATTTTTAGCAAGCTATAGCTGTAGCTATATAGTTCGTCCACGAGGAATTCAGTTATAGTTATTCCTGCAGGAACTTTAAGGAGAGCTGTGTAGTTAGTATATTTCTCTACTTCTCTGTTACTATATCTTGTGCTGAATTTCTGCGCAATTACATGCGTCATTGCGACGCGAAGTAAGGATAAACTCACCTTCACATTTATATTACTAAAGATTTTTGGTTGGGTCAACATATTATTGTAGAAACAAGAAATATAATTTAGCACATTGTACCAGTAGATTTAAAACAATACGTCCGCAGTGATTGAATGAAAGAGCATTTACGAATGACTGTCGTCTATCATTATTTTTATCTAAATCAATATGTCAACGAATATTGAACGAAACAAAAGAACTCGGTTTGCTCATTCACCGAACAAATGATATGTAGCGTAACAAAAAGACAGCTCTAAAAACAAATAACTCATATCAATTTGTTATCATAATCCAATAAATCATCACTCCTACGTTTTTTAGCGTAGGTATACGTTTTTTTTGATGTATTAATGTTAGAATTTAGCGACAGTTGCGATGAATCGCGAATGTGATGATCGTCGCCGCAGTAGAAATAAAAACAAGGTATATGTCTAACAAATTGAAAATGAAAAACTAGTCAAGTGTTACTCAGACTCCGTGATAACACAAAAAAAAAGTTAAAAGTTTTTTCAGATCCATAGCAGTATCAATAGTAGTAGGTATGTAGACTTTACAGTTCGTTTATTAAGGTAATTGCTCTTAGCTACAGGCTGAAATAGTAAAGCCAGGTAGATAGATTTTTTCTATTTTTCAGTTAGTACAAAAGTGACACAGGTCTAAGGGACCAATTGTGCACGAGGGCAACCCAGGATACTTAATCTAGGCTCGGAGTACCTATCGTTTTTTTTTTCTGACTGACTATGCAGTTGGCTGTTGCAGCCATTACTGCTCCACCGGGCTTTTGGGGCGAGACTCCTAAGGAGTCTCAGACCATATAGCGCCCAACGCTTAAGCGCATCCCGCGGGGGAGCCTCGGCTTGGGTTGTCGCTCTTGGGATCGTCCCTTCGACCACCCGGCCAATCGTGTTATTCATATTAAGTATGTCTATACTTATAGATACTTCGTCTGTAAAACGCTGGGACAACCGGGGTCTTTGCTGCTTCGTCAGTCTTAGCCCATTTTCGAAGGGTTGACTTGTTCAACTACATTTTTTGTATTACCGTGAAAGTGATAATTAAACTATTTAACTTATTATCTAATACGGTTAAAAAATATAGCCGTGTGACAGACGGTGGATTTGTTATAAAGCCATTTAAAAAATAAGGAAACTGACTCAGTTATTTACTGAGTTTTAGGTACCTAGTTAGTAATTTTTGAATCTAAAATTTAGTACTTTACACGTTTAAAAACCGTATAATTTTACATTTCTCAAATTTATGGGCGGAACTTTTAATGTAAATGCAGTTGGTACTTTATATAAGTAAATGTAGTAGTTATGAATGTATATTTGTATATATAAACATATAATTATTACTTAGTTCTTTGTTTTGTTGAACATTGATTATATTATATATTATGAGTTTAGTCTAATTTTTTAGTTTAAAATTTATTACTATTTATTTATTTTTATCTTTGAAAAATTATAAATTATTAGTTTTAGGATACCGAAGACACAAACCTACTTTAATTTTTTAAACTCTTCTTCTCTAAGGTTGTCTAGAAGACATCACTTCCTAGTTATAAGACCGCCTCTTGTACTACAATTTTACAATTTTTTTATATTTTAGGTTTTATTTTGTTTTATTGTGCAATAAAGTATTTTATTATTGTTAGTGAAAGTAAAAGATCTAGTTCTTTAATACACTTCACATTAATAAACACTTATTTATGTTTCACATGCAATTATTTTCAATTGAGTTTCGTAATAACTATAACAGAATCATTGTACACAGCAATATAATTAAAGCAACTTGATTAAAATTCCAACGAGCAAATATAGTTATACTGATAGAAATTTAATAAACGATTGAAAATAATGTTTTAATCAGTATTGCGACTGAAATAATCCAATCAAATGCAATAATCTCCGGCAAACAGATATTAATAAGCTCCTGACAAAGTTGATCGTGTTCGCCTTCAGAGACGTCAGGAAAATGAAATATCGTGTCCACGATAGAAACTGAGTTGTTATTAGTATTAGTATCTAAGTTAATATTAATGTTTTGAACAACATAACGATAACTGTGTGATTGAAATGAATATTATTGCTTCTGTCTACAGCTAGACATACGAATAGGTTTATAGGAAAACCACTTAAATCGGTTAACAACGGTAAAATTTGGAATAAAGTGTACTACAAAAATCTGCAGTGCAACTAAGTTATCTGTCCTGGTGGTCAAAATTAAAAACTACAGTGGCCATACTAGAATGGTGTGATCTTACACGACGCTGGCGACTATGCACTGGGTCAGAAAAATTTGTTGCACTGTACCGGGCTTAGGGTGCTTAGTTATGTAGGTACCTTTATAAAAAAAAGTCCTCTGTATTTAAAAAAATATATAAGAAAACAATTATTGGCTAAAATAACTAAAAATAGTCATTAAAATTGGATTACCTTGTCTTTTGAATTTTAATATAGATATAATAATAGGTACACTGAAATATTGTATTTTTTCTTTTAGTTTCTCGTCGGGTTTTCTTAGAAGTGCAACAGTGTGAATTTAGTGTTGTGAGTTTAGTAACTGCTAGAGTAAAAATCAATGATATTAACGATTTCAAAAAGCTCCCTTTAAGCCCATTACGACAAGTTTGCTTAATTCAATTTGCTAGGTAGGTATCTTAAATCAAGGAAATTTGCATAAAATTATAAAGTTTGTTTAGAAATACTTGTGTTAATACAATACTAGTGTTTTCAAAACATGGTTTAAGATCAACAATGAGGTTTTCGTTCGTATGACGGAAAAATAAACATTATAAACTGAACCGGCTGGTACAAAACACACATCAAGACGCGTTTATTAAACCAAGGAATCACATCAAGCCCTTTATTTGACCACCCAAGATGTACAATGTTTTAAAGATCTCGGTATCATAAAATCTCACTCTTTATCGCGTTTCGGTTCCTTAATGTTTGAAGATCTAACTAAGATTTAACACCCACTCAGTAGAAATAGTCTACTTCATAATCTTATCTGATCAACATGCTTTAGTTGGACAATTATTATCCTATCAAAGTTTTTAATGACCTTCTGCTGTGCCTATATTTTTAATGTCGCGAGTGTTCACTATTTAAAAACAAATAAAATTCATAGTGTTTATTCGATTTTATCGTCTTTATAGTTTTAGTCAGCATAGAGTGCGTTAAATTCTCAACTTACACACACACAACTTACATTTAATCCAGTTGCTTAATGAATGTATTTTCATAGTAAATAAAAACAATGGTTATTTTTTTAATACAACTAAGGTGGCAAAAAAGCTTACGGTCCGCCTGATGGGAAGCGATCAAAGTAGCCAATAGACGCTTGCAACACCAGGGGTATCACTCGCGCGTTGCCGACCCTTCAGAAATCTAATATCTTCTTTCTTGAAGAACGCCATATTAACCTATACATATTTAATTTAACTACTATTATATAATGTATATAAAATCAAATGACAAAAAATAATCATTATCTAAGACCGCGGCCAGCTGTTGCAGATGCTGTGTTCTTGATACCAGAGTGGAGATACATAGAATAGCTCTGATTGTGTCTACACGGCTGGTCATGGCATTAAGATGTGAAGGTATTAAAAGTTGTGTTTGTTAATATATAGGTATCAACGTTTAATTCTTTTTCGGATGAGACAATAAGAACTTTCTCATCACACTTACTTGTAAACAGTGTCATTACGTGCAGGCAAAGCGGGTGCGTTCATAGAACTCACGGGCAATGACGCGCCTGTTCTAATAAGTATGTGTAAAAGCTGTCCCTTCAAAATATTAACTACGCCTACACTATAACAAGTTTTAATTTCAGCCAAAAAAATTTAATTCAGAAATTATTATATATCCAGCGCCATCTGGTCTGGTGGGATTGTTTTCTCTATTTCTATTCCCGCCATGTCAAATGTAATACTTATCTACGAAAATTATTTAGGTAAACTATAAATGCTTAAACACATTGTTATAGTAAGTATGTAATCCATACTTTCATTTGATTTTGTTTGATTTGATTTTAACTGATCTATTTTTGTCATCACTCTTGTTGGAGGAACAAATAAAAGCATATAATGTTTTTGCCACGAACTAGAGGTCTCAAAAAGATAGATTTTTCTGCTAGAAAAAACATTTCATGATTCTACACAAACGTGTAAAATAACACAAAATTGATTGAGCTATTTTACGAATAAAACAAAAGTAACCACGGAGAGCCAGTGATTTAAGCTCTCTAGGCAATGTCCGTATACTCTCGTTCAACTTTAGAATACTCTAATTAGACGCTTTTCAATCTTAGTAAGTAACGTTTTCTATAAATGATTTCGCGGTGACTTGGGTATTCGATGTAAACGTCTCACTTGAGATGTTTATTTAATTTATACCAATAATTCTCTCTGAATTATGGGCGTGGGCCGGAAGACGGTGTTAGATCAGATATTTATTGTGAGCGTTCTCTTACATTTAAAGGGATTTATTAGAGAATTTAGTTTACAGAATCACGTGTTTGTGGACTCTATGAGATTTTAAAAATATAAACCGTGAACAAAGCTTTATTAACAAAATATGTTAGATATACAAACATAAGGAAGCATTTAAATTTGATTGGATTGATATGAATCTTTAGATATAAGATAAGATTTCGAAGTGATATATTTAGACGACGTAAAAGATATATATCTGTTTTGTGTTACTATTTTAGTTTTACTTCTATAACAATATTATACAGAGTGAAGATTAAAATGGTTAGATTTTGGGCCATAAACCTAAATTACCTTTAAGAAATGTAAGCTGAGAGTTTAAATATCACATTTCGGTGGTTTTTCGGTGTAGAAAAAATTTCAAGATTTTGAAGACGAATACTTTTTAGTCCGAATAAGTAATTTACAAATAATTTTTTTTATAGTTGATAATATGATAATATGATATTAAACTTGGGACGGATTAATAAATATATATTTAGTATATATCTATCGATATTTAATTTGATTTTTACAAATACTTAACTTTGTAGTTATCAGTTTTTGAAAATGAGATTTGTGTATACAAATTAATATGCTAAATTAGGCCAGCAGATGCATTTATATGTTTTACGCGAGTTAAGTTAAAACAAGACTTAAATTCACATTATTATTCATTTTCAGGGTCCTGTGCCATAAAAGGTTACCAAAGGAGCCCTATAACTGAGCCAGCGTTGTCTGTTTGTCTTTCCGTCTAACCTTACTAAGGCTTTTCCTTTTAGACAGGAGTAAATAGTAGCCTAAAATTTTCACAGAATATGTCATTATTATGGCGGATTTCTTGTCCGACTCGCACTTGGTCGGCTTATTTACTGTTCTGAATAAGTTACATGTTGTTAAAATAATTTATTCGCTTTCTTATAATAAACATTAAAAACAAAACTTTAAACAGTAGAAAATAAACGCACTGCCCTACTATCACTTAATCGATTGATTACATTCTGCAAATTGCCTAGTCACATTCTAACTTCGCCATTTTATACCTCACTAATTTTAAACAAAAATAAACTTTATATCAAAGGAGAAAGCCATAAACTACTTTGCAGCTGTCAATGCATTCTGACGTCATGTTGCCTTTTACCAGCGGATATATTGACAGAACTAACGACATCGACAGAATCGGAGCAAATATTTGGTTGCCCAATTAAACAAATGAAATTCGATGTGGTACGGACAACACGCGTAAACGAATTTAGGGAATATTTGGAAACCAAAATGGTAAGAATAACAACGTACTGTACGTATTCCCGATCGATACGTGACACATGTCACTGTCGTCAGGCTTTAATTAATAGTTTTCAACTTTGCTTTATTTAATACTTTCTTCTTCAAGCATATTTAGATTTAAGTATAAATTGGTAAGTAACAGTGTAGAGAGACACCATTTTTTTTTTATTGAAAGTAATTATGCCGCAGGTTCTCAAAGTAATACTAATAATAAACAAAAAAAGGTTGTCAAAAGTAATAACTACTTAATATATTGCTATAGAACTAATTCAATAGCTAAATCATTGCGAGTTAATTTTTTCAATTAATTTGTATTTAAATCAAGTTTGATTTAATTTCTTATACCTACAGTAATTTCAATAATAGCTTTATCTATTTATTATTTCATAACTATATCGAAACAGTAACTAATCACTTTGAAGGTAAAAATAAACACGTAGTTTTAATATAAAATTCTAATATCATATCAATCCTTCTGGAGATGTCACTCTTCCATCATAAGACACTCCTTAAGTAGTCAAACGAGCTTAATCTCTTTCAACTCATATACTGTTGGCCATTGAAAGTTCTAATTACCAATTACAACCTTGTATCATCGAACACAATGTTTCAGTATTTATTTTTTTGTTGCCAGTATGAACTCTGGAATACCAATGTAATAATGTTTAACTGCTTGGTACTAAATTTCCCATCTGTCATCACAAGATACTTAAGGAGTAGTAAAAGAAACCTAAACTCTATGAACTATACTATTGGCCATTAAAAAGTTCCTTTTACCAACTACAACCTCATATCATATGTGTACACAATGTTCCTATATTTTATTGTTTTGTCACCAGAATAAACTCTAGAATACTACAGTTTAATACATATGATTAACATACTAGAGATTACATGGGAGGCCACTTCATGATTAAAACATTACTGTTTATCAACCAATAATATTAACACTTGAATACAGCTATAACGCAATCAAGTTTTTATCTTTACCTTTCTAAATTAATATTTAAAACTGACAAATAAATTAAAGTATTTGAATCAGCCTTAAATTTAACCACATCCTCACTTACTAAGTCACAAAAACACAAACCCTAATGATTAAAACCTAATCTAGGGTTAAAAAAGTTTCAAAACAGTACGACATTTAGAATAGAAGTGTGTGAAAAGAGAGTTCTAAAATTTTCTTACAAAGTTACACAAGTGAAACAGGTAAGAATGATCCACAAGTTCTTTTTAAGCAAGTTAACTTGATATAGTCATTATTAATTTCGGACTTTATTACCTGTACACTTTAGAGACGCCGCGGCTGGAACTATAACGGCCAGCCGTCCACTACCCATTCAAAAAAAAAAACATGACAGCTGTTAGAAGGACGAAGGTAATAATAATGTAGAATTTGGACGGACATTATCCATTATCTTAATTTTGATACGGTTTACAAAAGAGCGTTAACTCGTGCAACATATGCGATAAAAAAAAACTAACAGCGGTTGATGGTAGAACTATGAAGATATTTATCGATTACTATTGTTTACCACGAATTATTTAGGACACTCCTTGTATGCTTGGGTGACCCTAATAATGTGCAGAGCAACTTACAAAAATAGAGAGATGGATAGAAAATTCATTATTGCACTAAAAACAATATTGGTTCTAGTAGGAGATGGTGACCAATCAGTTCGCCTTCGTTTCGTAGCAATATTTTTCTATCTATCTGACATTTTTTATAATTTGCTTCTCACATTATTAGGGTCACTCAAGAGAGCAAAGACTGTCTAAAAATTACTTTGCTCGATGGTAATAAAAATACATTATTTCCTAACGCATAGTCATTATACTATTTAAAGCTAACATAAGAATCTAACATAGGAATTACGAATAAAACACATCCCAATTATTAGTGTGTTTTTCACGTGATTCGAATATTATTATAAACTCTTCATTGTTGGGATGTAAACCTAAAACTGTATCTTCGACTAAGCAATAAAAAATAATTATTACTAGACAGATTTTTATCCCAGCCTAAAAAATTACTTTATATGTATGTTTAGGCTGTGGTATTATTTCGACTTTTCTGACCCAGTGGTTAATAATAAAAACTACAGTCGTCTTACAACGACACTAGCGACCAAACCCCCAAGATCAGAAGGTCAGAAAAGTTTGTTGCACTGTAAGCAGACATGATACAACTGAAATTAAATGACTAGTTGAGCCTTTGCTGTAGACGTACCGAAAAAATTACGTTGACAAGTTATAAATTTATTACGGCATTAAAACTTATGGTGACAGCCGTCGATGGCCATCGATAATCTGCTATCTCTTTCATACATCGTGAATACTTCGCTCGCTTACCACTGTCGTAGCAGAGGATACGAAGAATAAAAAAAAGCAACAGGTACGAACCCCAAACCTTCGTTAGCGGTGCCGGAATACAAAGCAAAAAACGATAAGCATCTATAATTTCTTAGAAGTCACAATAATTCTTGGACCAGATCCGATGAACATTTTTGTCTTAACTGCATAATTTAACTTTAACTGTTCACACTTCTTGCGCCCGAGATATTTAGTAAGAAATGAGTTGTCAAGTTTGTTACCTTTGAAACTGTTATCGAGATAGTTGATCAGAAGCCGTCAGTGGCTGAGTTACAGTCTACTCGAAATTCAGGAATGTGGACTGGAGACAAGCGGGGTTGGCTTTCAATGACCCGTATCGACCACGATGAAGAAATAAAGTACTTGCTAGTAATTCTAGCCACTGAATTGATTTTTCATTAAATTATCATCTAAGTTACATAAACTTGCTTTTATCCGTACAAGGATAAAAATAATAGATAAATAATAGAAGGATAATATATCTGTTTATAACTCTAATAAAATCCCCGGAATAGTATCAAATTAATCTTTGTTGAACAGAAACTTGTTTGGTTATTCTTTAAATTAAAGACTGTCTTGATGATAGAAATGCATAGAATATTTGCCTTCTTGAAAAATTGAAATAAATCTTATAATTGTAATAAAAATTTAAAAGTGCCACTACTGGCCATTTTCTTTCTCGCCAGAACTCCAGTTTCCTTTAATAAGTGATATTATGTTCTTTATTGTTGATGTAAATCAGTGAAATATATTATTTCACTGATTTTAAATGCAAACATAAAAACTGGAATCACAAGTATGTTCAAATATTTAATGGAAGCTTTTCTGTTTACGATTTCTAAGAACAAATTGATTCCTTTAAAACGTTGGGTTCTATAGAAATATATAGCAAAGTCGACTTCATAAATTGAGTTGTTATACTAGTTTACTGACTTGTCGGCTTCATTGTCACTTTTTTTTGATACTTTTTCAAAGCAGGTAAGGAAACCGAAGGTCTCGGCATATGGTCACAAATATTGCGTTTCTTTGGATAATGAAAATGATTGATGAGGTTGTAAATTAGTATTGGGGTAAACGCGGCTATGGATCCTGAGGCAAAAAACTATCAATAAGGTAAAGCTGGGTATATCAAATCCGATAGATTCGACACAATTTTTAGATAGATGATAGAGTTATTAAAATAGTAAAATACATGACCTTATAAAAACCCATTTTTCAAGAAGTTTTAGATTTTTTTGGAATTATTTTTCTTTTTTTAAGTTGTTTCGATACCCATAATTGGAATAGTTGTCTTTCTAGATAAAAATACATTCAGAAAGCGATAGAATATACGTGCGAGATAGTGATGTAACGAATATTCGCATATTTTTACATATTCGCAATGTTTTGCGAATTTCTTTTCTTGACTATTCACTGTTACACAGCTTGCATTTAGCTCGTTCTGCATCGCAAAGTGTAAAATTAGTCCATATTTCACTAGAATTTGATTTACTCATGTTAATAAATCACTAATCCCACCTCATCTCATCTAACCTCAAAATTAGCTTGATTTTGTTTACGAGCTGATGAAAAATGAAATAAAACAATAGAACGGCTTTTTTTTCATCAACTCGGCAATTTTAGGAACAAGATGCAAACGGAAAGCGCCTCTCCAAATTTAAAAAAAAAAAACTAAATATTCGCATTCGCATTCGCCGATTTCGGTAGAAGATATTCGCATCCGTGTCAAAAAAATGACATTCGTTACATCACTAGTGCGAGATCCATAACACACTAAACAAACACGTAAACATCTACTTTACAATTCAATATTTTCAAAAACCTAAATTAATCGCCATCTGGCGATAAGATCGCCTATTGTACAAGTAAAATTATGCTTATTTTAAGTTTGTTAATTTTGTGCAAAAAAAAATATTTGTCACGTCTTGTCATGTATTTGTCTAAATCGAATATTACCGTTTTTTAATTTTTTTTAAATTACATTAGGTGATGGCAAAATATACATCAAAAATTATCCCAATCGATTAACGTGGATATTACTGATAATATTGAAAAAAATGTTCCTTTTTAATTATTGGTAATTCATGTAATTAAACATACCTAGATCGTAACACATTAAAAGAAATCAAACAATTAACAGCGGTATTTAAAAAGTTATGGTGATTGGTTTTACACAATTTGACTATTAATTTGATACTCGTACCTACGTGTCGGTTTAATGTTGAAAAGAAAATCGATGTTTTATCATTGAAATTGAGCATCGATTGACTGGAATAAGTCAATTAAAAAAAAAAGTTTATTATAGTTAGATATTAAACACCATTAATACTTAGCAATAATGCCTTGTATATTATAATTGCCAAAACACTTTACTTTTTACAGCCAACCTGATTAATTGGTCTTGACAAAAATTTGTAAAGTAGACTACTTTTCGTCCTGTTTCGTTTCAAACTCACGGGGAAACCATTTCAGTAGCATCTGGATGGTAGACAAAATGCACTTTATATACCTAAGAGCATAAGTCTCAACGTGAATGAAGTGACAATTTCAAGTGGTCTAAGGTTAAAGCTTTTACATACAGATGAATAAAATAGAAGATTACAGACATATGAAATTTTTTGAATTTGTCTGTAGTACACTATAAAACATTCTTAACGTTGCAAAATTACACGAGAAAAACCTACATATAGGTATAACCAAAAACAAAATAGCATAGTTTTTATACATAGTCGTTCAGTCTACTTTTGTTTATATTTTAAACTTTGATTGATGTTTCTCTCAAATAATATTATTCACACATTTTCAATCCAAAACAAGAATATTTTTTAAAATGCGTTAATAACTTTTAAGCCCCTTAAGCGGAGCTCTTTAAAAACATAAAAAAAAGACAATAAAGCTTGGGTCGGTAGCAAAACTATTTCGTTACGTCATCATGACAAGTATTGGGGTAAACATAACAGATTTACCAGCCTCTTGAAAAAAGTTTACTATTCTTTTTTGAGTGCCATCGTAAACTGTCTCTATTGAAATGTTTTATTGTTGTGCCTCTACTTCTCACCACACCATGTGTTAGGCGCCATGGTTCTTTCTGTGTTGCCAATGAAACTTCACCACAGTCCCTAATTAAAAAAAATAACTGTTAAAAACATTTGTAGCTATGAAATAAAATGAAATATGGTGAACATTTCCCGAATAACTTTTAGCAGTAAAAACCATTTTTGGCAAAATAAAATGTAGTAATGTTTAGAAGGCATTTTAATAAATTTTGATACGTAAAAAATTTTTACATCAGTTTATGAAAAGTGAGCCAAGCAAGAGTGAACTATTTTTCTTTATTAAATTTACTTTTAAAAAATAAGTTTTGTTTTGTTAATTTTATTTACTATCTAAAAGACGCAGAACATTTATTAAATTGTATTTTTTTTATTTACATAATATTTTTTTTTTATATTTATTGATCATTATAATGTGCAAATAGTTCATATTATCATATCATTATATGGCGGGAGTTACATTGTGTGATGCTCAAAACTCGATCGAGCAGTTCGACAAAACATGTTTAACGGAGTAAATCCGGCCATCTGTCACCCACCGATGATGAAACAGTTTGTTTGTTTGTCAAAGTACGATAATGGAGTTTGCATGTAAGCGTAAAGTGAATTACAAACATAACTGTGTTTGAATAAATATTTTTGGTTTATAATATCTACAGTAGCGCCATATGGTACATTTTTGGTGTCTATGTTTAATATGTATAAAAGTGTAAGAGTTTCATGAAACTTAAGAACTAATTTTCGCATTTCATTTTCAATAAAATACGTCTGTCTGGGGACTATATTCTTTGTAAGTAAATACTAAACAGTTTTTGTTTGGGCTTTTCGTATTGAAAAGGTGATTTTTAAATGAACTTTAATTAAATGTCAGTTCTTCTATATAAAAATTTTCATTATTATAAACAATGTTTATTTGAGTTCTAATTAAAATTAGTCCTAAAAATTACAATTCAACACTTAGGAGCTCAGAATGCAAATCGCTTACTTAGTGAAAAAACAAATGTCTAATAAACATATAGGCACCTAATCCATACCTGAAAAAAAGAAAGACAACGAGAATGTTGTGAATACAAAACTAGTTATCAGATTTAATAAGAAATGTAGAGAAGCCACAGGATGGCCTCAGACTGGACTCGACTGAATGAAACAACACGACAGCATATGGAGACCGAAACGGCCTCTAAAAAAAAAAAATCTATTCACACAAAAATTTATAACACGTCAGATCTTCGGAGAAATGGTTTCCTTTGGATTGAGATGTTATTTTTATACGTATAAAATAAAATTAATTGTGCAGTCTTCAGACGCATCTGCCGCTTCTTTTGTTGTCTTTTTTTTGTTTGGTGTTACTTATTTGTAAGGATGGCAGTGGATAGCAGTGAATGGATTCACATACATATTTGTATGCACATATAAATAAGGTTCAATTGGAACAGATCATTAATTTTTAATTCATTATTGAAGACCTTTTAAGTTAATTTGTAGTCAAAAGTTGTGCCTATAACATTTGATTAGTGACAATAATATAACTACTAGGGATTCAGGCAGTCCTAGTAAGTACATCAATCATACACACACAATTTATCATTTAATTAAGAAATAAATTAATAGCTTAATTAATTGGTACAGCACCTACGCGGACTGTCAAGTTTGTTGTAAAAAAATAATAATAATAATGGTGCTGCTGAGCCCATCGATCAGGACTCTTAGAAAACTAATAAAAATATGTAAGACATATGCAGAGACACCTGGTCTCAGATATAATACCAAAAAAAGCTTAATCCTTATTTTTAAAGCAGGCAAAAAGACCTACACTAAGGTACCTTCGGTACAGTTGGGGGGTACAGATTTAGTTAGGGTTACTTAGTTGAAATATCTGGGATACTGGGTTTCTGAGGATATGTCAGATGATGCCGACATGGATCGTGAACGTAGGGCGCTGGCGACAAGGGCGAATATGGTTGCCTGTAGGTTTGCCCGGTGCACTAAGGAAGTGAAGCTAACACTGTTTTAGGCTTACTGACAGACCTTCTATACGTGCAGCCTGTGGGTCGATTATACGCGTAAGTCGTATAGTGCCCTACGTGTACAATATAACAACGCTTTGAGGATGCTTGAATGATGGCGGAAGCGCGAATAGACAGCTTTTCTGCTATTTTGCGCAAAAGAGTAGCCTCCCTACTACACAGAGTCCGGGGCAGCCCCAATTCTCTTCTGAAGCCGATAGCTGAAAGGTTTCAATGTCCAATTTTAAGACACTGGAACTTAGTACATGTTTGTTCCAGGCCAGCAATATTCAATGCTAGATAAACCAACAGGCTTTATCTAGTACCTACAGATTAATATTTACTTGTACTTGTTTATTTGTAATTTGTAATTTGCAATTTGACAACTAACATATTTCTAAGATTTTATATATACTAACATTATATGGAGATAATCTGAAATAAATGAATAATAATAATAATAATAATAATAATAATAATAATAATAACAAAGATTTCTTATATGTCTAGATACCGTGTCCGAAACAACATCAAACGGAGTGTTGCGAGCCATTTTCTTATTGTGTAAATCAGCTAATACGACTATCATTTTTACATCTGCGTGCGTAATTTTTGTGTTACCAACCTTAAAGTGATTACCCCGAATTGGGGAGTTCTTACTTTTATTCGGTACTACAATTTATTTTCACTTTCGATGACCCCCTGTGCTGACATTTTGAGATAGAACTTAACCCTTTGATAAGAAGGTAGCAACCTGCTGACCATGGCCATGTAATGCATGTTAAAACCTTAAAGAATGTTCCAAATATTATATACTGTAGTGCTAAAATATAGATGGGTGTCCAAAATAATCTGTCCTTCTCTGCCATGGCATCCGTGCGCGCATAGGTCCCCGCCGTGTGACAACAGCCGTGTTTTGTTGACAAAATTTTTTTTAGCATAGAAAGCTATCGCATCACCGAGCCATTCAAATCATTTTGTTCGCCAAATATCAAGAAACGAAATAGCTGTTCACTTTTTTTAAAGCCAATGCGTTAAATGCGGACTATAAGTGCCGCCAAATTTAACATAAAGCGCATTCATTTTTAGTCAACGGGTAGATGGAATGCGCGCGTAGAGAGCATAGAGCACATTCAATGCGTAAATATTAGAATTACTAAATTTCTTTTGCGAAAGCGATATTGCTGATATTGTTAAAGCAGCCCGCAGGAATCGGGTCACAATGCTATTATTTAAATGTGTACGATTTTCTCAATTAACATTTAATATGAATCTTATACTCGTCAGTTTTCCAAGTTACAGTGTAATTTAATTACCATCGGTACTACGGCGCCTATTCTAAAAAGACCTCTTAAATTTTTAGTTTTTGCTTTTATATTTTTATTATAAGTTAGGAAACCCGCATACGTAACACATATTCTGAGAAAATTTCAGGCTTTTGCCTACTTCGAGCTCTTTATAGATTAAGACCTTTCAGGTAGAGAAACAATTAGGGAGTTTAATTAATAAACTATAGAGTATTTAAGTCTCAATTTACATTGAAAATATAAAGATTATATACCTATAATATATTATTTAAAAAATAATCAATAAAATTAAAAGAATTTAGCATAAAATTTTATTAGTTATCCAAAAGAAAATCAAACAAATATCATTATAAGTAAATTATATTTATTTTTCATAAGACCTTATAAGTCTATCATTGTAAATGTATAACTTATATTACTGATTGACGTAGAATATTACACAAACAATGCAAATTACGCCCTATAATTTTAAACACTCAATAAAGCGTGTGCGTACACCGTCTTGCTTATAAAGTACCTAGTCTTAGGTAACTTAAGTTGAAATTTTATATAAGGAGTCCAAAGCGTAACGTTAACGTCACAGTTCTTTGTAAAGAAAAGATATTTTTTCAAACTTTTTACATATTTTAAGACACGTACAGTAATTAATTAATTTCATAATGATAAGTACTACTTTTCCTATTGATATTTACATGTAACTGTAATTTTTTATTTTATTTAAACATTGCAGAAGTCCGGGGTAAAGGTTTATGTTCTAGAGATACAATGTGTTAAAGGGTCATCAATACATAAATACTTTATCAACCTGGAATAGTGTAATTACACAAGTGACGTTAGGTGAAAAATATGTATTGTCGTTTCAGTATTGGCCTTACTGAACTTGGGATGGGAAATGAACGTACCTGCAAATTTGGCAACACAGACAGCAAAATATTTGTTGTTTGTTTTGCGAATAATTATTTTGAAAACTTAGTTTGTATCGCAAATATACCCAGCAGATTAGTGTAGTAACTAGTGAAAAGTATTTTTTTAATATCAACCTTTATTTTTGTTAATAGTTTAGCACAATTTTATTGCACAATTCGACAATTTTACTACTTTACGCGGGAGCACAGTTCGCGTCGACACACAGATTACGCATGATGTAGTGTGACGGCAAGTACCTGAAAATTAAGGTACTCGGATCGACTCGTTTTGTGTGCCCGAACACGGTATCTAGACGTATAAGTAATCTTTAAATAATAATAATAATGTCAAATTATGTACAAAATAAAGAAAGATCAAACCTCATTTGTACCATAAATTTGTATGGCATAACTTCATGTACCTAACTTGTTAGAGAAAAAAAAGAACTAAGCCTAAAACTGCAATTGAAAAACAATGTTTTCATTCAAGAATACAATGCCAACAACGCAGATTTAGTTAGATACCTACACGTAAAAGTAAAGATCACACGTAGCTCGTTCCATTAGTTTCTTTTGTTAAATTAAATTAAAACCATTTTATAGAGACACATTTAAAGACACTGATAGGTTTCATAATAACGTCCATTTACTTATTCCCTTGATAGCCATAAAGCATTGTATAAAACTTAACGACTTAATTACGTACATCTGTTAAATCGGACAGACTGACACGATTTATAATGCACCTTTGTACCTCAATAAATTGTAACAGAGACAATAAAGTTATTTTGCGGACGAATAAAAAACGATTGAAGAAAACAAAGCGCATAATGAATTAAACAACATAATAAGCTAGCATGTCGATTTGGGTTCGAGACGTCATGGACACCTGCGAGGGAACTTAAATGTCTTCATTAATATTTGAGTGTAGGGCCCCAACAGGTGCATTTTGAGGTGATTGGGAGCTGCCAGGCCAGTATACTATTTTGATCCGCTAGTTTAATTGCTACCTCCGCTTTAATAACGTGTTTGATGGCTGATCTATCGGTTTCGATATTAAATGCTGTTTTTGTTCTAATTAAACCGTGATTAAGTAATTTTGTTATTTATAATTTTCTTTTCTTTTTACCTTTTTTTAGAAATGTTACGCAATAGGAGGTTAAGGGATGGAGTGTCTCATTGAATATTCATTTAATTTAAGTCATTGTTGTTTACTAGGAATCTTTTGGTATCTTATTATTGCTTCCTTAATGTTTTTAACCTGTCTGTTTTCAAAGTCACGATCCCGGTAATTGTTTCGCTTGCTTCGTTGACAGGCACCCCAGAGACGCAACGATTGGCGGGAATCTCGCAAGATGGCGGCCGACCTCGTCTGACCCATCCGTCAAGCGCGAAGGTGGAACATCTGTTTTAACATGTCAGACTGGCAGTTAATAAAGGCGCTCCATTTCAAACTTGAAACCGTGATTATAATTCTACTGATTTTTTTTTTCTTTATTTTAGGAAAATTGCTTAAAAATATTCGATCTATTTCAAAAGTTACATGTGATGAGAAATTATCATTGTTGACATATTTTTTATTATGTATTATATTTTATTATCTTTAAAATATATCGATTCATAAAAAAAAATTCTGATTTTTGTAACACTTAAGTAATGCCATATATTTTCGTAAAAATTGAAAGAAAAAGCTATAATCTTAATATAAAAGAATATAATAGCAGCTACCCCGAGGCGCACAATTTCCGTTGGCTTCTGTTAGCTGCCGAAATTCGCGGAGAAATATTCCGGGGCAAACTTTGATTGTACATCACTCTCAGAGCTTGTTTACAACAATCGTTAGCATGTCAGGCGATCATTTTAGATTTTTGAGTTTATTCTTTGTTTCTTTATTCTTAGTTAAAGCGAATAATGGGGCTATTTATGGCCCATCATTAGTATTATAGCTAAATGTTCTTTTTTGAAGTAATCTTGCTGACTTATTTAGACATTAGAGTCTCAGCCTGATTAGCTCAAAATATCTAAAAAAATGTATGATGAATTCGGTAATTTACTTAATACAAACCTTATGGTACACATTTGTTATAAATATGTTTTTATTAAAGACCTATATACAAAAAAGATTTACTAAGGAAATATTATTGGAATTAGGGCCGTACCCTTAAAGTGCGCCTAGCTCCCAAATGAGAGATTATTTCCGCGATTGGAGCCCATTTTCCTTTCGGCATCAGACCTATAAGGTAAAACCAACAAACTAATAATAAATTATAAAAAGTTTAAAAAGTAAAAATTGAAGGTGGTCCGGTCCCCATACAAGAAACAATGAAATTTTCTTGCTTTTGCTTTGTTGTGAAACAGTAATACATACAAGCTTTATACTTGCAGTGATGATACTGTGAGCTCTAAAGTATAACAACAAATAATAAAAACCGGCCAAGTGTACACTTTCCTGACAGTTATTTAATTTATTATTAATCTAGAAGTATTATAACTAACCTTTTTAATTATTTCTTCTTATTGACGAATGCATCTGAAAAAGAAAGAAAATATTATTATTTTGTGCATTAATGTTTATGGCATATATTTAAAAATGCGATTTATTTTATGTAAAAGTACGTTATGTAAATTCTTGTATTTCTATTATTTAGTTCGTATCTAAAACCAGTCAAGCTAATACATCAATTTCAACCACTCCACTCCACCTTGTTATCGTGACCATGCACTTTTTCATTTCAAAAATTACACCAAAAAGATAGACCCAATAATTGATCTTCCGTTCCCTTCACACGTTCTTCCCATTACCTGGAAGGTGCGCAGCGATGCAGACGCAACTAAGGCGCCGATTTCAAACCGAATATTGTTTTCTCAGTCTTTCACGTGTACATTTATACATGCATCTTACTCATCACCCATAGAATCCTTTGATCTGAGGTCTGGGCAAATAACGCATGCGTTCTGAATTAAGCAATTATGGTTAATTTCAAGTCTCCCCATATTATGGTCAGAGTCGTGTCGGCGAGAGAAATGTGTTATTTTGAATCATAATTTGTGAGAAGGTATCCACTTGAGCAGCTGTAAATTATACTGTACTGCATGTTGCATCAAAATGCGTTTATATGAACGTTAGTCGACTACCTGGGAGCGTTACGCTTCAAAATTAGATGCAATTAATGCGTTACTTTCAAATATAATTTTTTTTTATTTATTTTATATAATATGTACTTCAGTAAGATTGCTTGAATCTTTTTATTGTTGTTTTTATATCAAAAGTGAGTTATATTTATAGAAGGTTGAAGTGTTAAATGTCAAATAATGAAATGTTTCACAAATTACTTACACAAAAGTCACTGGAAGATTGGCAAAGTTAATTTAAATTGTATTTTTGGTGATTGATTTAACTTCCATTTGAATTAATTTTTCAATGTATATTTTATAGTTTTTAAGTATTAAATTTGATATATGCTTAAGTTTATTTTATGTAATTAATTTATTTTATATCTATAACATTTTAATATTTAGTGTAACAGATTTAATGTAAGAGATTATCTAGAAAACCTCGACAAATTAAATAACAAAAATTTTAAAAAACACTTCTATTCTCCACATAAGTACCTATCTACGATTCGTTGTAACAATTTCATCAATCACATTTTTCATTGACAACCAAAACCCATCATGTCCAATCAAATTATGTTTCAGAAATTCGAGAACCAGGTTCTTGAATAGATTTTATATTCATAACGGTTTCCTTCCAATTTTGAATCATAATTCGAAGTGATTAATATTCTTGGAACACATTCGAATGACACTCCACGTCAGCATGCTCTAATATGATTGGACGTTTCCATATAAATTACAACGCCGGGCGGGGCGTATGGGTATAATTAAAAAAAACTTTCGATCGCTATCTCTTCACCCACTAGGTTTCCGGTGCGGATGTTATTGTTAACAAAGTACTAAATTCTTCATTCAATAGTAAAAATTAACACAAGGCGTATGTCCATATTTAATATTCTTTATCTAAGTAATGTGCATGTTTAATATTCTTTATCTAAGTAATGTGCATGTTTCTACTTCACAGCAATGCACAGCTAAAAACATAAAAATAATCTTATTTTCTTTGTAAATACGTATGTACCTGTGTATTATTAATATGACTGCATTTATTTTAAAAGATACAAATTATCATATGATTTTTTTTTAACATGATATATTTCAGTTACTGAATTTTAACCTACGGTAGACAAAAGATGGAGATTCTCAATTAATCTAACTTATTATAGAGCTGTCCGATTTTGATGATCCTATTTTTGTTGGAAAGGGTATACCTAAAAATTGGTCCCATTTTTATTTGAGAAAGGAAAGAATAATAGGGAATGATTGATTTTTCACCTACTAAATTTTATTTGTAAAATGATTCTGTTAAAACTTGACAGAATGACACAACATGACACTACTTTTATAGTAAGTAATGGAAATCTGAATAGTGAAAAATAAAATTACTTAGTCTCAGCTTAGTTACTGTTCCTAAACGAATGTTAGTAACTAATATAGGGTCAGCGCCAAACAAATATCTTTTTTTTTTTTTTTTTTATACCACTAAGGTGGCAAACAGGCTTACGGTCCGCCTGATAATAAGCGGTCACCGTAGCCTATGGACGCTTGCAACACCAGGGGTATCACTTGCGCGTTGCCGACCCTTCAGAAATCTAATAACTTCTTTCTCGAAGAACTCCATACTGTAGTCCTTGCAGAAAACCTTGGCAGGGAGCTCATTCCACAACTTAAGCTTTCGCGGGAGGAAGTTTCTCTGAAACCGCACTGACAAAGATCATCAAAATAATACTTTAAAGAAATAATTAAAATTCGTTTTGAAAATCAGATATGTATATTCATTTAGAGGCTTTAACTTAGCTAAGACTAAACCACGTTTCGGTTTTTTTCCACAGTTTGATTTTTTGTTATAGTAACCAGGATATGAATAAACAATACCAATACACGCAACTGGCTAACTTTGTATTTACTGGTTTTAATAAACATAGACATTTGAACACATTGATGTTGCTAACATTTAATTTTATATTAAATTATATGTGTAAGAAGGAGCTAGCCAAGGTTGCCAGTGAAAAAGAAAATAAACTTTATTTATTAATAAATATTATTTATTCTAGACATCTGAGACTGTATGCTCCTTATTGCTGACGGTATATCAGGCGCATTTTTACGTGCAAATTTAGCAAATGGTTTGAAACCTACTATTAACCCTGAGAGCCAATACAAAAAAGAAAAAAAAAAGTTAGATTGGGTAATTAAATAAATGGTAAAATGTGCTACAATTTACGTTTAAGCGGCAGGCGTCTTCCACTATACGACTTAACAACTTTATTTTCTCTAACAATAAAATTTAACTCTAGAATGTGATGGATCTAATTAAAAGATAATGGCCGTTGTTGCCAACAGGCACGAAAATTATGGTGGAAATTATATTAAATTATTGCTTACTGCCATAAGGAGATGTCATGAGAAGGATGATGTTAATTTACAAGGAAGACAGTTCACAAGCAGGAGAGTTGAACACTTAGTAACACTGTAATGTACGTACGTACGTAATGTGGGTGTAATATAATACACGCGCCCATGTCACAGTACTGTTCCTTATCATGTCTTGATGAATTATCGCTCTGTGTGAACGTTGCTGTTTTGTTTATGACACACAAGTCATAAGAGGTCGGCTGTGCTTAATTTTCTAAATTAAAAAAAATAGGTTATAAATTGTCTACGATAACATATTTATAGGTTTTTTTTAATACCACGGTAGCAAACAAGTTTACGAGCCGCCTGATGGTAAGCTGTCACCGTAGCCTAGGTTTAAATATGTATGTATATTAAACAACATATATTAAGTAAAATCATTCCAAAACAGTGGTTTATTAAAGATTATATATGAATGGTTAAATTGATGAAATAAAAGGGCTGTTTTAAAGTCTACTACCAGTACTAGTACCTATGTTCAATGTCACATAGCATGGTGCGTAGCATTTTGTGATTTTGTTTCTGAAAATAGAATGTTATTGTTTAATATTATTAAAAATTTTGTTTATAATGAGGATATAGTTTATATCTTCAAAGCTACATACTCATTAACTTCATTGTAGTCACTAGCTGCTACAGCTGTAATTTAGGAGAAACCTCGTGTTACGCGCACCATGCTATGCGAAATGGATTATAGTTAAGCTGTGGTTCAGTTCATTGATATTATGTGCGTACGTTATGTTTGTGTACGGTCATATAATAGACAAGCTTTTGCCAGTGGCTACGCCTGCCTTAAATTTGGTTATTGGCTTGGTCTATGGCATCTCTTTGATTATACATACTAAAGAAGTTATAGCTGTAGCTATAGTACACTCGAGTGGAATTCTGTTATGGTTATTCCCAAGTAAACTTTTGGATTCTCAGGACGAAAAGCCTATGTCCTTGTTAGTCTCTTCAACATTCTCAGTGCCAAAATTCAGCTCAATTGGCACATTTATATTATTAGTAGGATTCAGGCTTAAGAATAATGAATAAAACTGTCTATAAACGTCGTTGTTCATAACAATCAAGTTAAAAACATATTCGTGTATATTGTCTTGTTTTGATTACTTTATAAATATATGTTTTGTTTTTTTTTTTAAATATTAAATACTTATTTTTGAGCATTTTAAAAAGTTACTTAATTTGGTTTAGTTTAGTAACTATACAAGGTTTTTTGTTGGATTACATACTTATCAATTACTTATTTATGATTACACACTTAGCATAAGGCATCATAAGTGTCATCTCGGGAAAACTTCAATTTGCAATAGGAAATGAATTTTCAGGAAAATCTATTATATTTGACAATAGTATATAGGTAGATGCCGTTTTAAAATTATTTAAGTATCATAATTATTATTAATTTAAAAATGTAAAAAAAATGTTAATACAAAAAATTATAGCATCAAAAACGCTCACGCTTAATGGTGTCACTTAGTAGCTCAGAGTTAACTAAGCGTTATTGGCCTAATGTGGCTAAATTTCTGTCTCCCTAACACGTAACATTAGCCTAGGTACTTACAAGGGGTCCTCGGGGAAACCGTTTGAAATGCAAATTTCAATACCGAGGTGTATTAGTAGAAGGTTTAGGTTCGGTGAGCTTTAGTTAGGTATTGCTTCTGAAATATACACATATAAATCACATATACCTTCACTTACACATATTGATTAGAGGTATTTATTTACTTGCAGTACCATTATTTACATATACATGAAAAATGTAAATATGAATGAAATTAAAATGTAAGCATAAAATATATGCTAAAATTTAAACCTTTAATTATTTCTGAAATCGACATACAAAACTGTATGTAAAAGTGTCCAGAACATCTTCAGCGCTTAGAAACGTGGTCTATTACCATTTGGTTTTGGCCTCATAATTAAGCTCAAATTCCCTCAGTGATATATGGAGATAAAGTTATAATGAGTAAGTTCGTCCAATAATCAAAGTCTGACATGCAGGGTTACCATGCTCATTGCACCAATAGCCGATGGAAAAGAGAGGATCTTTAGTGTGGACAGTGAACTGTGGAGAAAACAGCGTAGGTCGGCCTTCTATCGGGTGGACAGACGTTAGACGTTAGTGATCAGAGCCGCAGGCAGCCAGTATGTAGAGGCTGATTTGGAGACATATGGGTGAGGCTTACTTTATCTGTTGAGTTTCTTGCCGGTTCTTCTTGGTAGTAAATCATTCCGAACCGGTGTTCTTAACTGACGATTCAAAAGTGCTGTTTAAAAGTCTACTTAAATAAAAAAAAAAATGAGTTTGAGTTTCAGCAGTAATTCAGACCTGAGTACCTGAGTACTTTCAGATAATAAGACTAAAATCAGAAAGTTTTTTTAAATCTCGAAAGTTGGGTTAGTAAGCTATTGTAAAAAAATAATTACCACTTTATTCATGGTTCAAAGCAAACAGTATTTAATTATTGTTATTAATTTCGATGTTTCAGATCTGACATTTAATTTGCATATACATAGTTTGAGCACTTGGAATACAAATTGTTATACTAGTGAATACCCGCGCGGCAATGGCTGTCGATAATGATTTATGTCACACAGCCTCATTTGTTGAAAGCAGATGGTGTAAGTTTAAAGCGAAGAAAGCAAAAAAAAAAAAAACTTGTAGATATGTAAGTAATATTAAAACCTCAAAAAATATTATTGATTTTAAGTAACCATCTGAAAAGTTCACCTAAAATCACATTCATTAGGTAGTTAATTACTTGACTTTTTACAATGTCGTCACTCTTTTCATAATTCTGAGTAATATACGTGATACTAAAGATCGATAACCTTCTAGAAATATAATTTTGAATTAGAGAACTACTAGCTGAAAAAAAATCGGCGAGCTATAAACAATTTTTTTTAGTAACTAAGTGTTTTATCGAAGTAAGCTAATGTACGTTTCTCAAAGTTCGCAACGATGTAAAGTTAGAAACCAACAAACTTTATTGCATTAGTTACAATCATTTATGAATATAAAAGTGCTTATTACTTAGCACTTATAAGTTCATTTACTGTCTACAAACCTACCTACCTTAAAACTAGGTCCAACTTGTACACTAAACTAATAAAGACGTCGAAGAAAGTGTGATGAAAAACGGTTAACTTAACAAACATACCTAATAATTAACGGTGTTCACAACTTAGCAATAAATTTACCATGTTCAAATCTGACCATAAATATTCAAAATCAGCAAACTTATATCTACGTGCCATTAAAGCGTTGATTTGACTACGTGCCGAGCAGTAATTATACCTCTGTTATTTGAAACATTAATGTAAGCGAATAATATCTCGATTTCATTATTAAATTTACATATCATTTTCATAATTTTACTTGTACTAGGACAGTTTTATCGCCGGATTTAATGAAATTATTTGCATATAAATGAATACTGATTGTTCGTTTTTGCAAATTCTGAAGTCAGATAGGCTTTAGTATATCCTAAATTTAATTAGGCTAAAGGTAGGATATATTAAGATTAACATCTAATATTTTCAGCTTAAATTGTATTATCCTAAAAACCTCGAAATCTACGTATACCTACCTATACTAAAATTGTGTTCAGTGTCTATATGTACTTAAGTAAAATATTTAAGAAATAGATATGCGACAGATTTTACTCTAATTATCATTTAAAATAATCTTTGATAGAATTAATAAACGTAAGGGTTCCACATAAAAGTTTTGTAAACAATACTGGTAAAAAGGCTAATTTAACCAAAGTTTAGGGTATTTTAACAGTTTTAGGACCTAATAGGTTAACAATATTTTTTTATTCCAGAAGTATTATGTTACCTACTATACGACATTGCATTGTTTTTTGAGTTATGTTACAATATGGTGTGTGTATTTTTATCGTTATATCCCATTTTAGGCTGTGTTCTGTTAAACAAATATTTATCTTACAAAATGGGTTCAACTTGTAGTGGCAGGTGTAAAAAATATATGTGTCAATCTGCAAAAAGAAGTACCTTGCTGTCAAAGTCACGGTATACAGCTAGTGCAAAATATAATCATATCTTACATCATAGTAGGTAAAGGAAATGACAGACAATATATCTATGAATGTAATAATTCTGACATACTAAGTTCACTTCATTTAAATGATTAAATGAGTAATTATTGAAAAGTCTTCAATTAATTTAATAAATTGGTCGATTTTTGATTTTTTTGTTAAATTGTAAGTGTGAACATATATAGATAAAATTTTATATTTATGTTCACAAAAAAAAAAAGTATTTCAATTATAACCTTCACGGAATTAAAATATACATACTGAAATTTTAATTTCTCGGTTAAAATGTTGGCAACAAAAATAATTTTCCGTGCACCATTCCTTTTCCCTTCCCCTTACCAACAATACGCCGTTGTAATTTATGTGCGTAGGCTCGAGATGTAATCTCGGTGAATCCAATGTATCCCTAATGGTAGACCAACTGCCTTCCGCAGAGCTATGTCGTAGGTAGGTGTTGGTACCTTACTCGTGATTCCGTTGAATATTCCGGAGTATTGTGTGGAATAAAGTTTACTGCTTTTGGATACATTTTGCGCTCATATTTGATGCTTTCGAGAAATGTCTGAATTTATAAGCTACTTAAGTCTCGTTGGTTCACACTATACGCTTCAGTCAACTTTATTTCATTTTGCTGCTTTAGATTTTTATTATGACTGAAAACGATGTGATATATAAAATATTTTAAATATCCATATTTGTTACTTTTTCTTATTATTTAGACTTTATCAAAAATTTTACGTATTTGTCTAATAAAATACATATAAATAATAAAATCTTTAAAGTAAATTATTAAATTATATTTAAAATCTGGTGGCTAGAAGACATAAAAGGCAAATAATAAATAATAATAATAACAAATACGTCTATTAAATTGTTCATACAAAGCAATTTAAACACGTTTTTGAGCTTGACAATTGCATGTTTATCACAATCTTCAGCATAAACAACTATTTTCTTCGCGTTTTTTGCATAAAAATACTTTTAAAATGGCTAAAACCAAACAAGTCGCTGTTTACTACAAAAGCAGGAAAAAAGAAGTAACGAGGAAAGATAACATGGTAAAATATGCAATTCTGCATCAACGCAAATGGACGGCTGAAATTAAGTCATCATGTCTTACTAAGGAGTTTCCATGCTAGTAACATACAAATCACCCAACCCATGCAAATTGTAAGCCCTACTACCTTAAAATAAAGTCTAAAATCAAACGTGACTGAACAAAATATTCCCTTTAATAGCGGAAAAAATCACAGCGTCATTCCGACGACGGCAAACCGTGACGAACTGCGATGGAGACGTCAATTCCTTTACGTTTACGACAAAACCAACAAGTAAAGAACAAAAAACAACAACTACAGTAGAAAAGAGAACAAACAGAAGATAAAAACGACAATCGAAGAATGGATGTCGTGACAACCTTAAGCTACTGATGGCAGACAATCCGACAGTAAATGTGTCTAACCACAAATGCTTATTTTGTGGTAAATTGTTGGGAAAATTTTAGTACAATAAAGATTTTCAAAACTTTATCTAGATATAAATAGAACTTCAGAAAATTTGTTTGATTCAAATTAAGAAGCCATTAACAAGTTACTTTATTTATCTAATTCATTAAATGGAGCTGTAATACCTACGTAATTAAATTAGAATTTATCAAGAATATTATAACACTGTAAATTGAAAATTAATAAATAAATATTTTTAGACCTTACACACAGCGTCATCTGGTCCCAATCTAAGCTAAGTTATGGATACCAGACAACGGATACAAATACATATATATTTCTTTTTTTTGTAAATTTAAAAAAATTACATAATATACAAAGAAAAGAAAACACCCAATCTCAAGAAAAACACCAATAATAAAATGTTTGTCGTGTGCGGGGATCAAACCCACGCCCCTTGATTCACCCACTGAGCTACGGAGCCGACATACAATAAGCATAAAAATCATTTGATCTAATATTTTGGTTATAATATTTAGATTTTCAATATATAAATACAATGAACGTAACGTACATATCTACCTTACCTATGCTGTTAATAAAATTAAAGCATGTTATAGTACATTGCTCTTTTTCATCATCAAGTGAAAATGGTCTTTGTATAAACAATGAATTAAAAAGATTTGCTGACGATATGTGAAGCAAAGTTTCGTACTTCAATGCAACTAATTAGTAAAATATTAGTTAGATCTGGCCACAAAAAAAAACAAAAAACATAGTACAGTGCAACAACATTTTCTTACCCGGTGTATGGTCTCTAGTGTAGTATAAGTTCACACTATTTTAGTATGGCGTCTGTAGTTTTGATTTTTGACCACCGAATCAGAAAAGTTTGTTGCACTATAACGCTTTTATAAATAGCTAGGTACCAACCAAAATACACAAGCAGCTACCCACCACTACCAATAAGTTGGGGCGTTGACACAGTTCAAAACCGTGTCTAACAAGTCACGTATTTTGACGCCATCGAAAAGCTTAAATAAGCTTCAAGTTGAAAGAAGTACTCCAAAAAGAAACTTCTTAAATTGTTCTTTTGATTTACCGCATCGTGAATTGCTATTTAACGCATATTAAAAATATTTGTGTCTTATTTCAACATATTTAAAGAAATAAATCGTAACAATGTTAATTGTTTACAAAAATTAAATTTTGCAACATTCAAGGCACATCAAACTTCACTAAAGTCTATGATAAAATTAAGTAGCATAGTGTTTTGTAGGTACTAGTAGCATTGGGTAAAAAAATAAAAAATCGTTTTATTTATACAGTTGGCCATCAAAGGCGTCTAGACAGAGCAACCGTGAGGCAAGGTGCGCGGCAAAACGGGCGAAGTCGGGTGCATTGCCCATGACTTACTTGACGTTGTCGGATTTATCAAAGGCAATGACTGACTGTATAAAATGAATGTATATGCTGTGGTAATGGTATGATACAATACTTACAATGAATATATACGGATACCATGACTAAATCTTATCATATCCGACTAGACCAACCGTAAATTAGAAGTCTATTTTGGAACTAAAAAAACAATCAAATTTAGAAGCAAGTAATAACAGTACGTAAAACAGCAATCCTAGTCGGCTGTCAAGAATATTTTGACAACTAATTTTACATAAAAGCCATACAAAGATAATACATCTTGATATGCAAAGGTTCATCAAGAAAGTAATATCTTTAGATATTCAGTTGTATAGATTAACATCAAAAAACAAAATTGAAATATGAAAATTCTACGTTAAAATTTTCTTCTAAGATAAAATCATAAGCGTGCATTAATTATATACACCAATCAATACCAATCAAATAATCAGTAAAGATATAACTGCATTATTTATTTGTTGTTAGTTTTTATTAACAATAATAACAAATAACATTGTAAAACAGTAATTAAAATTCTTAAAACAGGAATATCGCTATTTAAAATTGTACGCATTTTATATCTTAATCATTAAAAATCTTGAGCCGCTCTCGAAATATCTTCGGTTTTAACTTTCTATCCTGTGTATTTCTATATTTTATTTAAATTATGGATACTTTATTCACATGTCATTGGCAAGTATAGTGTCCAGGTTCCAATTTACCATTAAAATAAATAAATAATAATAGTTCATATGTGAATAAATTTGGTCTTTAGATTTATAACAATCTATAATTAAGTCTACAACATAATGATTTAAAAAAAAAGTAGGAAGCTATTATAATTATAAGAGCCAATGACGCAAAAAAAATAACTCTTATTTGCGTGCCTATATTTCGCTCACGAACCCTAATATCCAATCTTTCAACGGCTACTGACTAATTGAAAATGTCCATATTCACATCACAGTAACGTTAGCTGGAACTGACAGTGTAGTGTTGTGCTAATATTGACTGAAGCAAAATAATAAACTTATTCCATAAGCGAATGGGCTTCACATAATCGAATAGCGATAGCAATCATTATTACCGAATAACAGACAAAAACATTGTTTCATTTCTGTCTCGCAGCCAAGATTGTCTTACTGTTACTAATATCAAAACTCATGATTAAGACGTTCGATCAAAAAAGATAACAAAAAAAAAATAGTTAAGGGGGCGTCCGGCCCGCCTGCGGGTGCAAGGTATATAGTAATTATTGTTAGAGAAGTTCTGGACAACACAAAAACGCCGACAAACTAACACATAAACACGTTATACTCACACCAATTTGGAATCGGGTAAATCAACGCGCGTACGCAAGCTTTGATAGCATTCCACGCACACTATTAAAGGTTTTATTCGCGCGTTGTTAGGGCTGATGTACACACACACGTCGAGAACATCTTAACATCATAATTACGAGGGCCGGTGGCGTGCGTCGAGCTGTAACGAGCTTAAACAAAATGGCGGCTAATTTTATTTATATATCACGAGGTGTGTTTTAAATTAACGGATTTATATTTTAGAGATGATCTTAGCACTAAAATATGTTATTTTGGTATTACATACTACATCAAAAATCTTAGAAATAGGATCACTATCTTGTTTGTTTGTCTGATTGTAATCAAGTACTACGTCCAGTTTATCTCTTTGAAGGTCATTAAGAGATTAAAGTTTCTAATTCGACCCTGTAAAAGCCTTATACAGCCATGTATTAGGTAAATGAGATGGAATAAAAGGAAAATGGGCATATTGGTCCAAAAAAAATAATCATCTCTGCCCCCAGAGTTGACACATAGTGCTATTGGGAGAGTAGTTTTTGTTTTTTATTGAACCGTAAAAATCTATATTCAATAAATTTATTTACAATGTTATTCAAATAACTGTTTAGATTCTAGTATTTTATTTGATCAGAGGATTTTTATCTAATTAAACATGTGTGTATAATAAAAGTCATGAGCTTGCTGTGAAATATTTTTTGGCATCTTTCATTAAATTTTTCATTAGTAAATTTGCCTATAAGCTTTAACGTAAGATTGCTTTTCCTTGATGACACCATCACTCATCTAACAAGCTAAACCTGATATTATAATACATAATGCATAGGGTAATCGATTTTATTATATCATGTTTTACCTACAGTAGTTTCAGATGAATATAGCAGTATATTTCATTTCTTGTAGGATAGATTTTTACGATCCCGTACAAAAATAGATTAATATGCAACTGCTCTTCTAATAGCACTAGGTATATGTCAATCTTGGAGGCAAGAATTTAAATTACTAGTACCAAAGATTTTTGCCCATTATCCATAAGCACAGTCCTTAGGTTGGAGAACATATGGAATGAATTTAAATGTAAAAAACAGCATATTCCGATTTCCAATTGAAGCCGCTGCTGCTATCAAATTTATAATAATTTCTAAATGTGTTTGTATTTTAAATTTTATGTCTATATAATTATATATTATAAAAAACATATGTGTTTGCTCATTTTAAGTTTTTAGGTATATATGGACAAGCACACACCTAACAATTGTTATACTTAAGCCAAAGTTAATCTCAAAAGCCTTGGCACGATTTCAATTGAACGACAAAAAATAATCATTTCTTATTTTTCTGAATACTTCAATTCTGCTTCTTTTGGCAATCATGTAACAATAACTGCGAAGTAAATCGCGAAATATGTATTGTGAATGAATCATATGATTATCAGTTATAAAGCTTCAATAGCTCTATTCAGATTAAAAATAAATTGAAAAGAATATCCTACCGACCCACATGCCAGGCCTTGTTATATGATAATGAAGGTCTTTATGAATCAAATTCGTTGGGCATTCGTAATTTTCTTACAGTAGCAGGAAATATTTAAATATGAGTTAGTGAATGATTAATATTTATTACTTAACTAAGCGCGGTGGGCAGGTTTCGTAATGAGCTTATGCAATAGCACTTCAACATGTAAATTTTTGAGTGAAATGAGATATACTTATATATTCTCATTAAAAATTACTCTTCAAGTCTTGAGACTCGTCTGACGCACATAAATTTTCATGATGCAAACGAAAACTATCGAATTATGCATATTTTTTGATTTGAAAATTAGAGAAAAATAAATTGTTATCACGTCTTAAGAAAAAGAAAAATCAAGTTTATTTTCGTCTACTAATTAAAAATTCGAATAATATAATAATAATATATTATAAAAATTCGAATAGTGTTTATCATCTTAGTAAAATAGTTACTCGTAAGTAAATATTTAACTAAGATCATTTAGGAGGTCAGATGTAACAGAAAAACAAATAAAATATTATCTACACTTATTGGATATCCGAATAAGATAAGCATAAAGTTCTTTACTCCTCCTTCCTACTATTATTATAAATGTAAAAGTATGTCCGGATGGATGTATGTTTGTTACTCAATCACGTTTTACCGACAAGACGGATCGGGATGAAACTTGGCACACAGATAGGATAGGTCCTGGAATAGGATAAAGCCTCCTTTTTATTCCGAATGTTTTAAAAGTTCCCGCCGGAATAACTATAACCGAACATAAATGAACTATAGCTACAGTTCATTAGTATGATTAAAGAGTTCCACGCCGATAACCGAATTCAGGCGGGTGAAGCAGCTGGCAAAATCTAGTGTTTACATAAAATCATGAAAAGTATACAAATAAGATTATCAAGAAGAATTATCAAAAGAAAGAGAAAAAGAGTTAATTTACAAAGAGACCTTATCAAGATTCGGGTTAAAGAAGAAGAATAATCAAGTAATTACTTAAACGAGATCGTTATCGAAATCACTGTAAGTCTTGTAACTTCAAAACATGTTCTTCACGAATTAATAATGGACGCTGGTCATTAACGCTTCTAACCATAATTGCCTGGCACTATTATGATGAATTGTTCACTTTTTTGTGGGTATTTTCTCACCATATACTTTTTAACGCTCCAAGGCGTTTCATTTTTTAATTACTTAACGTAGGTCATTTGCGTCATTTAGGTGATAATTAAAGTCTTCTCCTTGAAGAACAGTTCCCAAAAAAAAAGAAATAAATGAAACAATGAATAAAAATAGTAGAAATGGAAAAATGCTCGAGAATATCCATCATAATATGATAATATTATTCACAAGGAATAAATAAAATATCCTTTTCGTACCAGCTAATTTGTTTACGGCATCAGAAAAAGTTGCAGACAAACTTAAACTGTATCTTATTCAAATTAGGTACTAAAATAAATTTGCCTGTTTCGATGATAGAGAGCTTTAGACTCGCTACTCCTGCTTCGACTCAAGCTACTGCTCTCCACTAAATTGTATTATTTTGCATACACTTTTGTCACAGTAGAGCAGTAAACAAGTTTCTTTTCATTTTTTGTGTCACAAATATCTTAGTAAGCTTGTTTCTCTTCGTCATGTCTTATTTAATGCAACGAGTAAAGGGAAATTCAAAAAAATTGTACGTTATTAGTAAAAACTGTATTTTTATTAAATATAAAGATTCATTAATTCTACTTCTCTTCTTCTTAAGTAATCAAAATTTGTTAGTTTACTTATGGAGTACTTCTCTATACATGTTAAATACCAATGATTTTTTTGTGCCCCTTTTAGTGTTGAGTATTGTTACATAGGTTTTTTCAAATAAATAGGGATCTCATACAACATGTTTTAACCAAATTTCTGCCCATCAAATATATTGTCTCTAATAAGTTATTCTTGATCGAGATGAAAAGTCCAAATCTCTATAGTCTAGTCTGCCTAGTCTTGGTGAATTTGAGTGGTAACATGTATTTTCGTATTAACAATATTTGTATATATTGATTACAGTGCGTTAATGTACCTATCGCCTAATAAATAGAGGTCATAAAATTGTGTTTATCCTATCATCTTAAGC
The DNA here is from genome assembly GCA_946406115.1 of Apoda limacodes. Classification (NCBI taxonomy): domain Eukaryota; kingdom Metazoa; phylum Arthropoda; class Insecta; order Lepidoptera; family Limacodidae; genus Apoda; species Apoda limacodes. The sequence goes on from OX291542.1 coordinate 18,522,368, forward strand.
CCTTCCAATTCCAGTGGTATTTATCGAGAGTATGCAGAAAATTACAACACCTTTTGAGCAATAATTAAAAAAAGTTAAATTTTTGCTATCTCAATAATAAAAATAAGAGGAAACACTGCGGCTTCATAACATACACCAAGCTTTGACATTAACAAATTTATAGACAAAGTACATAAATATGTTTCGTGTGTTAAGCTTCAGTTAACACAGAAATGAGTCGTTAGCGATTCAGATCTTTGAAATTACACGTCATTAATTGAAACGTCAAGTTTGCAGAAGGTCGAATAAAAAAACATAGGCCTGTCTCCGTACTAATTTAGATATCAAGCCAACGAGACCGACAAATTGTTAGCCATTCGTATTGGGTTCGTGGAATTAAGACATTTGTCGGCTGCTTTGTTGGGAGTTATTTTAGTTGCAAACATTTCAATCGAATATGCCCTGAGTTTGGAGTTTAGTGGTTTTTGTTATGGAATAGTTTAAATGTTAGAAAATGGATTAGGATCAATCCGTCTACGTCCTGCTTTAAGTTATGAAATAACAAAGTTTTGAATCAGGTTATAAATTTGTTTATACAAACTATATTTTATGAGGTCATTTTGCTCTCAAGAACAAATTTTAAGAAGTAATATGATAATTTTTGAGTTGTTACTAATAATTTCCTGTAGGTAATTAAAGTTATTAAGTCATTATTGTCGATGGTGGCCTAGGGGTTTCAATTTCACTTTGCGTGCTAAGTGGCGGAGGTTCGAGCCCGGCGTGTACCAATAAGTATTTTTCTTAATTTCTCGAGTACATTGATATTTACACCACTGAATTTTTAGGTAAAGGCAAACGTCGTGAGGAAAGCTGCAAACGTTAAATGAACAAAAAACAAACGGGTGTGTAAAGTCCAACATCTTCCCTGGACCCGCCTGTGGTATATGGCCTTAAATTTGGTAAGGGTAAGGGTAGGCCATGGGTAGGCTAAGCTCTAACATTGGGTAGGTACGTATGGTATAAGGCTTATAAGGAAGAAAAGTTAATAAACATAATTTTTATTTGACGAGAGAAGGTCCAAAATTCCGCGGTAAACAATGGTTGTAAACCAATAAAAATATTTTTTAACCGACTTCAAAAAAGTAGGAGGTTCTCAAATCGAATGTTTATATTTTTTTATGTATTTTCGGGCATAACTCAGCTAGGTGGATTAACAATATTTATTTTTTTGTTCGAAAGGGGTTTATTCCGAAATAGTTCTATTTAAAATTATAGCAAATCAATCGCAAATGCTGATATCGCATAAATTTGCGTTGTTTACGCAATCACATAATAAAACGTCACGCCTGTACATTCGAAAGCAATTAATTCGTCACTTAAAAGTAGAAATAAAAACTTTTTAACAAAAAAAAAACGGCTTCAAAAAGATGCACTAATAAAAGTTATCAATCACCAAAAATACCATTAAAATTAATCTTGATAATCTTCCAATGACATTTAATTTTATATGAGTCATTTGTTAAACATTTATTTATTTGACATTTAACGCTTCAAATTTATAAAAGCATAACAGACTTTGGATATAAAAACAACCGTAAAAAACTTTTTAACAAAAAAAAATAACTGGCTTCAGAAAGTTGCACTAAAAAGGGAAAAAATGTGTACTTTTTTCCAAAAATTTGATCTGAATTACAGTTTGAAGTTGGTTTCTTGCAAGTGAAGTGTGTTTGTTATAAGCTGTTAGGTACATAGAAACCAACTTCAAACAGTAACTCAAATAGGATTTTTGGAAATAAGTATGTTTTCTTTGTAATCGATCAATAAAATCCTTTCACTAACATATATTTTTTATGTTAGGCACATGTATTTTTTATGTACCTAGTTTGTGTTTCTGTTTAAGATTATATAAGGATTTACATGTAAAAAATACTTAGCGGAGATAGAGGTACAAAAATGCAACACAAAACGTTTTTGTACCTCTCAGAACACATTCAGAACATTTGCTTTATGACTAGTAAATGCAAATAAAATGGCTTCAACCAATGAGATACTCGTACCACAACATATAACATCATAATAATATTTACAATTTATTTATATAAAGTATACACAGTATAAGTAAGCATAATGTACAGTTTAGTCTGGGATGAACGTGATTGTGCATGAATTTATTTAGATAATCCGAAACGCCCTTATTCAGTAACCTTAGGGATTCTACGTAAAATATTTTTCTTTTTGTATATGAACGTCATTTTAGATTATCATATTTATTGTTGTCTCGGGATCTGAGTTTTGAGATGGATTCTTCTAGCTATATTTTTATTCGATAATATTATGTAAATCAAAATGTCTCTCAAATCATGTCACAAGATAAGATTAAAGATTTTTACTTTCTTATGATTTATAATATAGTATATATTCAAAAAATAAGTAAATCTAGATTTATTTTCAGTTTTTAACACATATATACTAAAAGTAGACTTTGCCAGCGACTCGGGTGGAGGCCCTATATTCAGTTATCGGCGTGGAAATCCTTAATTATACTAATACACCTAATATACTAACTATGTTTAACTTTTTTATTTCCTCTACCCAAAAATTGTCGGGAAGAAATAAGAAGCGATAAGACCGCCTTTTGTTTTTCTCGATTTGTAAATATGTTTTTTGTGAAATTATTATGTTGATGCAATAATTATTATTATTAAAGTTTGCTATAGCAAGCTATAGCTGTAGCTGTAATTCTTTGAACTCCGTTACAGTTTCCGAAGGAGCTTTTAAATTTTTAGGGATAAAAAGTTCTATATGGTGTTCCAGGTCCTAACCTTAATCAAGTGGTTAAAGCGTGATTGAGTAACAAACATCCATCCAGACATAATTTACTTTAGTACGATTGACATATAATTCATATGGTTACATTTATTTAGAAGTTATTAAGGTACCTAGACTGTACGTGTTTTTGATTACATTTAACTTATGTAAACTTTTATATACCCATTTTTTTTGTAAAACGTATCGAATGAACGTTATCCGAAATAAATCATGCATTAACCATTAAACCATTCATTCTCTGCTTATATAATACAATTATGAGTTTTCCGTTAAAAACTCGTACTAAACTAATCTTCAGAATAAGTGTAGGAATAAAAAGAACCACATCCCCAAAAGCACATGTTACCAATTTTATTATTTAAGCGGGATATTTAACACCAAAACTTCTATTCTTCTTTATGCAATTATCAATTTCACGGCTTTATAAAATACATTACTGAACAACGAATTAAAAAAAAGAATATTACGCGATATATATTAAACATAAAAATCAAATATGTAATCAAAATATGGAAAAATTTCATGGGATGAACTATAAAATAAAGTTCCACTTATTAGTATCGGCAAGCGTCTTGTGATGAAAACTGGCTCTAATGGCTTTGAATGTTTACGATTTTACCATCAAGGTGCCATGATCAAAGCTAATGCTATAAGGCATTAATGTTTTACCACACGTTTACGATTTGACTGCAATAATAGTAATTAATACACTCATGCGTGCATATCCATGTAAACAGCTAATTTTGTATACGGTACATTCTCTCTTTTGCCGAGGTGTAAATTATCATTGGATAGAATTTATAAAATACCTAGTTCGCTATTTCTCGCAGTTTATTTTATTTAATTTAGTATATCAATCATTGTGTATTTCATTTCTTAAATTGAGAATTAGATCATTGTCTTATTGTAAGGTGAGAATTTGATTACAAAATAAGACAAGTAACAAAAAATATGGCGTAGTATGTAGTTTTTGAGGTATTACTACTTGGTACTTACTAATATTTTAAATTGTTGCATTTACTACTATTCCTAAACATCATGAGTAACAATTTTATGGCGTGTTAAATATTTCTGAAATTGTGTTAATATGTATGGTATGTTTTGTCGTTTATTACAAATGTCTCCAGAAATTTAAAATCAAATCTAATAAATAAAATTGCCTAAAATAACATTTTTTTCCTTGATCGTCTGATATGAATAGAAAATTTAAATTTGTAGCATGAAACACCGTTATATGTGTATATATTATAAAAGACACATATAAAAACACAATAATTCAATTTATTGACTTTTATAAGGAATCGTGTCAAGTATTGAGAAACCTGAGAACACCTCGTACATACAATATAAAAGGATATAAAACAAGATCGCTTTTATGAATAAATTATGGCAATGTAACGTATGATAAATGATGTACGGATTGTAATGAAATGATATAAGGTTCACAATCGGTCATACAAACTGAACACAGCAATAATGATTTTATTCAAAATTCAATGTTATTTTAAGGAACTACAGTTGATATTACAATGATGTTTAAATGTGATATCATTAAGCCTGTTGTCAATTGCAAAGACGCCTCACATTGCGCTCAGCAGGTGGTTTCAAACTATGAACAAGAAAACCAGCATCTTACAACGAAGCTAACGTAATAATCTACGAGTTTCCTAACCACATTAGAAAGGCACTTGAGACGGTAGAGGATATAAAGAGATTATAAGCAAATTTCACAGTTGCGCATGCGATATAAGTGTCTATTTAAATTGGAAGATTTAAGCACTGTAGAGGAAATCACGTTTTAAAATATTAAGATGTTAAGATTTAATAATTAAATATCTGACGTTTTGGGAGCAGAGGTTAATGGGCCAATGTTAAGAAGATTCTTTGTCTTGAATTTAATCTATATTTCTATTTCCTACGTCTTGTATCCTATAAATTTTTAAGAATAATAGGTTGGAATAAATTGATGTTAGTCTTATAAAAATATTTTAGGGTTCCTTACGAAAAACGGTAAAAAAGGAATAGTATTTAGATGGTTTGATGCATGTATGTGACGGTGGTCGTTCTTAGCTAGTTTTATAGGATTTGGCACATTTAATTTTGTCGTCTTTTATTGTTGGTAAAAAAGTTATACTAGTTTTATATGTTGGTTAAGTAGTAAAGTTAAAAAAAGAATCATAATACAAAACCTTTTTTTTATACACATATTCATATTCCATTTTGTCTTTAAAATTTCTGATTTAAAGATTGCTATAATAACGGTACCTATCGATCTCCTACTAACAATTTTTTTTGGAATATTGAAGGATATTCCAACGCCTCTAAATAGTTCAAATTCTGTACAATATAACATTCTACCTACATATAACATTCTTAAAGCAAATCGGGCTCACTCTTAACCACTATTTTTTATTAAAGTTTAACTATTCATTTAAAATGACTCGAGATGGTTTGTGTCTGATAAAATCCATAAACATTACACAGCAGTTATGGATGGACTAGATTAGAATATTATTAGCCTCCTAACTAATCAACAAGTTCGTCTTAATCAAGTGTAGTGAAACTAGTTCTCGAATTCTGCATGCAGATGGATCTGAAGAGCTCAAGATAAATTACTGGATATCGTATCTGCAAAGTTCAGATTCGAGAGTCACTGCGTTCGATTACTCGATTACGTGGCGGTTCAGTTATGCAAAAGAGTGGTTGTATAATTTTTGGTTTTATCTTTATTTTCATTTGACTAAAATTTATTGGAATGGAATTAAATTTAACAAATTATGATGGTAACGATATTGCACCTGCATTCTTACGCCTAAAACCTTACAAAATAGGAACTACTAAGAAATATGCAAATTGTTATTATGGGAAACAGCACAATGGAGGTCGATTAAATTAACAATAAATTAGTTAAACAATTTTGGAATTAAATTGTATTATGACTAAGAGTTTTTGTAATATTGATTACTTTGGTTTTTACAAACTGGCATTTCACGATCCCAGTAGGATTTTTCAATCGCAAGTTGGTTTCAAGAGTAAGCAAACATATAATTTACTTATAAAAAAAAGTTAATCTATTTGTTTGAACGCACTAATCTCTGAAAATACCAGACGGATTTGAAAAAGCCTTTTTTAATTTCTTATCTGGAAGGAAAAAAAAGGGTTTATAAAATAGTTAATTTACTTCACATTCATCTTAAAAATAAAAAAAAACCCAAAACTGTTTTAGGTAATTTACGATACTGTTTAATTGCGCATTTTCAAGCGCGAAATAAGATAACTTTTAAAACGACTAGAATACATTGGGTAAGATTTTCTGATATATTCTAGGCTCAGGAATGTATGTATAAAATGTCACAATGTGGCTCGGGAGATGACAAAAACTTAACATGAGCTTCAAAACCAGTCATTGTTTTTGTTGAAAACTCGTTCTTACTTCTTTGTTCAACCGATGCCAAGTATAAATGCGCATCCAAAGCTGAGAATTTACTTTTAAAAATGTTATTGTGCTAAGTTTTGCTAAACTACTTAAAACAAAAATACAAAACAATTAAAGTGTTTGCAATTTAACACAAGAATTTACTTTTAAAATGTAAAAAGTTGTTTTGTTTTAAAACTAACGCAAAAATTTCCAACAAAAATACAAAGTAATTAATGTGTTTGCTATTTAACGTTACGCCAGAAATAAAGATATAATTATTTTGTGCCAATGCCTAAATAAATTAAACAATTTACTTCGAAAAACTAACATCAGAAATTTATTATAAATTATCAAAACTAAATGAAAAATTTCAACAAGCCAATATTTATGGTATCGATAATAACGGAAGATTAAAGACGTGATCATTATGGCTATAAAACGAAAGATGTTTTTGATTAACATACTTTAGCAGGACTTGTTAATGCCGCTTCCAACAAGAAGTTGTCGTAATTACACCGGTCCAAACGACATGCCGTGGTTTGTCTGTTCGTACACAGCAGGATACCTCGTAATTTGCGCTTGGACAAGTGAAGATATTTGTGATCCTAACATAAAAATTGAGCCATTTCATAAATAATTGAAGTGTTTAAAGTCATATTATGTTCTTGTGTGGTAAAAAGGTACTAATGCTTACATGTGATAATACTGAAATAGGTAAAGTAAATTCTTGTTGAGAAACGATTTGGTTTGATTAGATGTCAGCCTTAGTTTGTGTGGTTCTAAATTGTTTTTTTATTATAATTTCATCGTCACTATCGTCTGTCTGTGTGCAACAACTTCGTGATTGTTTTGGTTTTGAGTATTTTAAACAAAATTTTTTCATAATTAACTATGCATGTTAAAAGGAGAAGGTTCTTTCTTCTACCCATCTTACTATTAACAGGTTTTCAGATAGGTTTTTTAAAATAAATGGACGAATTCATTAATTTTGTTCTTGATTTACTAACTGCAAGATAAAATTAAAGAAGATTTCGCGAAAAAAAAAGTAAATAACATAGTATTATACTGTAGCGGTGCTAATCATATTCCTCGTCTAGGTTTTCAATATTGGTTCAAGATAATGCTAAGAAATTAATAATGTGCAAATAAAATATAAAATAACACGTTTTGAAATGTTTTTTAGCTGATTCCATATTTCACAATTCTATCCTAGACGCATACGTATTTGATTCTAAGTTTATAAACTGAAGCAGAAAGTTTGAGTTTGTAATAATCTTCTTCTTCTAAATACAAATAACATATTACCATATTTACAACCGTATAAATTGCTTAGAGCATAAAGATCAATGAAAAACATTATTGTTGTAATTTTATTTTGGTTAAGAGTTAAATTAAATATTATGTTATATTTATTTTAAGTAAAATTGACAAAATTTGTAGAAATTTCAAATACTAATAAAAACAACCTACAAACACACAAACACTTACACAATTTTTTATTTAAAAGTTACTATGTTAATTATTGTTTTAAAGAACTTTTAACACCTACATAAATTAAACCATCTGCTTTTACTTTTTTAACGATGACAAAACTTTTTTCACTATTTTAAATAATATTTGTTATTTACTTCTTTCATGCATTCGATATGGATTAAATTTTTGGTCCTGTATGGAACTAAAAAAATACTTCCTGTATGGAACACTGTTGTATATATATATATATATATATACAGGGTATATCTATCTATACATAGATCGCATATATAGATACATAGTTAAATAAACAATGCGTAAACAAACATAGAATAAGCAAATTATTAACAAAATAATATGGACATGTTCCTTGTACGTACCTACTGTCTGAAATAAAGTCTTTAAAATGAGATTTAATTGAAATAAACTAAGACGATTAAGTAAAAGCTTTCTATTACAATTATCGATTTAATTTACAACAAATCAAATAACAAAATTGTTATTAACAATATTATCATCTACAATAAAGGTTACTCTTACAAATTCTTATTCGATGAATATTATAAACTCAATTTACATGACTCGATCGCACCGTGCATTGCAATTAACGATATTGTTATGTTAATCAGATTTCTTATTGAGATACAGGAAGACGATGATGTGAGATAAATATCTTCTTATTGGATGTTTGCCCTGAAGATTTATGTTTGAGCTCTGTTTCTTTATTCGTAGGATATTTATTAGGGTCGATTTTAACTTCACTGTTTTTGATAACGTTTTCAATATTTGATTTGTTGTTTTATTCACATTTATACTTAAAGATATATGTAATTTTACCCAAATAGTATTAGTTATACTTTCATATTAACGATAATGAAATATAACAACAATAATGCAAAAGTTTTATTCTTTCACTGATAATACGAGGCATCCATATTAATATTATAAATGCGAAATTGCCGAAGGTAATTTAGCAGAGTGATAGGTGGTATCTTAAGTAAGGATATATGCTACTTAAAAACATCAAATGTAAGTCGGATGCCTTATTATAAAGGAACTGCCGTAGGAATTTTAACGTTAATAACTGAATAAAGCTCGGGCGAAGCCACGGGCACAAGCTAAATCCAAATAAATTGAGGGTTCATCACACTTTCAAACGACTGAAGTGCGGCAGCGGTATTGCATTGGACTGCCGAGTCAAAGGTCCTAAGTTTGATTTGTGCATTGTTAGTTGTCTCAATTCTCAGTTTGTACCCTGTAAGCGTAATCGTATCTTTTATATGTCATATTTGAAAAAGATTTATAAATATAAATAAACCTTAACAGCTTATGACTAAAAGTCAAAATATTTGAAGCGCGTTTATAATTTATCTTAAAACAAAAAAAAAACTATCTTACATTTGTTCCCAATTAAACCGTTGAAAAATACACTGAGAAAGAATCTTTCCTTGGGTCAGATGTCTGACAATCCGTTAATTAATATCTCCTGAATGTTCTCACTCAACACGTGTGTGAGTCAAGTTACAGATTTATTGCATAATTATTTAAGTTCAGATGATGTGTTAAGTGGTCTATGCACAGGATAATTAGCTACTAGGTATTTTAAAGAATGATGTATCAATTTTTAGGTATTTAATATGACCATAGCAGACTTATGAAATTTTAATTTGTTATCAATGAAATAGCTAGAGGATTTTAGATGGTGTTTTTGCGTTTAAATTTACTGCAAAAGTTAGCTTAACTTTTTCTGACTTGAAGATAAATTAAAAAGTCTCATGTTTTCTAGTTAATAATTAAGTAACTAATTTGTCAGTTTACCATTTTTAAATTGTATTAGGTGATCCCCAGGCGACACGGGTTCTTGGTTGCGTACAGGAATTGTGTGAAAAGCCAGGTCGCCACCTATCTAGACCAGGGACCTTATTGGGAACAGTCTCGAGCTATTCAAACTCTAGAATTCGAGACAAAAATGTATGGAAGTCCGACTTACCTCTCAAAACCCGTGAATGTAATCCTGACTCAAAATCTCTATGCAAATCTTGTAAACATAACCTCACTTTACGTAATGTTAACTTTTTCTGGTAATTTAATCATAAATCATTAAAATACTTACATGATTACCTTTATTGTCACATTCTTTAACTGGTTTTCAAACCACGACACTGATTAAACCTAAAATCTACAAAATTTCAAATTTACAATGATAAATATTATACGTATTTATGTATATGTTGCATAGACTAACAAAGCGAAAGACGCGCGTCAAGGTCATTTTTGGTTACACGAATTGCAGAGTCCGAATAGCTCGAGACTTTTCAAAATAAGCTCACAGTAAGGGTTCTTTTTGGATATGTCGTAATATGAATAACGCATACAAAAACTGCTGAATTCGTATACTCATGCAAATACTATAAAAGTAATTTAGTTAAATAACCATTTATTAGTAAAAGGATGACTGAGCAACATAAAGTAAGGGATAGAAAGCTCAGAAGTACAAAGATTAAATTATTAAAAGAGTAATAAAAACACGTAATATCGTTTTTATCTAAACTGCGAACAGAAAACAATCCCTTTTAATGTTAGTTTAAAAAGGCTATCACAAAAACAAAATTAAGTAGCCAAGCATATCGACACATTTCATTAAAGTGACGACCCGCAACCCCGGACCAATGTATCGAAAGCAAACTTTTATTAGATAAAAACAACGGTCACTAGGGGAAAGTTGTCCGCTCATTGGTGTCCACTTTTAATTACAAAGGACCCGTACCTTTTAATATCCGCATCAAAGAACAAACATAGACAGAAAAACAAACAAAAGCTTTTTAGGCAGGCGACGCACGAAGCGTTATCAAAGCGGAGCTGGGGAGGCGACACCGTGGTATAGATAATGTTAAGCACGTCAATATTTGAAAAGCCATCAGAACAACGTCGAAATGACTTCTTCACTTTACTAATACCGAAGTTTGAAAATGTCGTGGAAGTCTTTATTTCTAATGTAAGTAAGGGTCAGAATATGTTAGGATAATGATAAATACGTTTTGGGTTTTGGATACTTGATCCATTAAGCGGTCTTACATTAGTATGCCTCTTTGAAAAAATGTGTCATTTGGGTTGAGGATTGTCTTATTATTATCTTATACTGTGGTATTTACAGCTAGTAAGAACAGCCTCCGGTAAAAAAAGAAAACACTGATGATTATAATATTATACAACAAATTATACGAAACTAGGTTTTGCTCGCGGCTCCGCCCTCCTTAATTTTGGTTATCAGCGTAGGATTCTTACGCTTCCTACTTACTTGATTATAATAAAGAAGTTTGTGATAACAAGCTACAGCTGCAGCTTTGGTTTGTTTATGGAATTCGGTTATAGAAACTCCTGTGAGAAATTTTAAATTTGCCTTGATGAAAAAAAGGCCTATATCCTAATCCAGGACCTGAGCTATATGTGTGCCAAGTTTCATCCCGATCTATCCAGTGGTTGAAGCGTGATTGAGTAGCAAACAACCAAACTTCCAAGCATCCATTATTTCAAATGCGTCAATTCCTTATTAATACTAATGACTCCTTATTTATACTAATGAATTAGTTTCTTTAAGCTCGGTTATAGTTATTCCAGCGAAAAATTCTAAATTTTTCGGGATAAAAACCATCCAAATTTCATCTAAATCAATGTATGAGTGACTTATGAAGAAACAAACAAACAGAAAGACAAACTGTCGCATTTATAATATTTATAGGATGTTAGGTAATGTTGATACAATTTTGATAACTATATTTCAAACAAGTTTCATAATTTTATATATTTAAAAAATAAGGGACAATTTATATTATTTCAAAATATTTCCTTGTTTATTTGTTTAAGTTAAATGTACATTAGGATAATGTAAAAATAACTTCATTTCAACTTACATTTTCCAAATATTTCTTTCCTGATTATAAAAAAATTGTAATGAGTTAAAATTACAATATTTTATATAAATTCTGAAAGTTCTTTGAACACCAACATCAATCCGACTCATTAAAAAGTTAAGCAATAAATATTACAGCAAAATTACGAACAGTAGATGTCTTAGTAAATAAAGATTAAAGTATTTAATCAGTTTGTTGTAGAGTTGTTGCTCGACAAAGTTAAACAAAAAGTTTAGCCGTGACTTACTCATATATCTTCTCAACTCGACTTTAAATTAAGAATGTAGGTATTGCAGAGTGTGAAGAAATGAGGAGCGAAGGAGTTTTGCAAGTAATTTGGACATGTTTTAAACAGTTTGACACATAGACAGTAATCTTGATTTATAAGGAAGAGAATATTGGAAAAGTTTTAGGAAACATAAAATGTATGAAAGTTTCTTTTATTTAACATAATATTTATAAAGATGTATAAAATTTATTCATTACCTATTTTTTTTTTTTTGTATTTAATTCAACGAATTAGTTTCCGTTCACGAAAAAGTGGATAGTTATAGCAGAAAGTACAAAACATGTAAAGTCAACAAAACAATTTTCGTAAAGTCGACTATTTGTAATTATTATTATATTAATCTTTCATTTTAAAATAAATTAAATACAGTAAACTTAACTTTAATTAGGTTTACGTAGCATTTTTACGTACGTATATTTGCAGTTAAAAATAGAAACCATAAACAGCATTCAGTTGACATTACAACTATTTTGTAAACTGTAATTTTTGTTTTTTGTACCATGCGTTATTTTACAAATAATCATCAATATAAACAAATATGCTTAGTACAAAGATGATTCCAAAAGATTAACCTTGAGCCAGAACTTGAATCTGTAACCGTTACAATCCGTGTAAGAGCTCTACCAATAAGAATTTTATTACGAATCATATACACGCTATTCGTGGTTTCAGTAAAGGTAATTTTCTAGACATGAATTTATTAACTCCAATGAAGTCTGTCAGCATTATTTGTTATAAACATTTGCCTTCAATCGACCTCTGCATTAATTTAATGGACAAGAATAATATTAATGTTGGAACAAAGTTCCTTACGGCGCGTTACAAATTTAAAAAGCTCGCAGGGCTAGACTGAAAATAGTATTTTTCTTCTTTTGACTCAGAATATTTCACTGTATTGACATTTGTAAAGCTTCTTACCATAAAAGAAGTACGATAATTCTTGTAGACACTAATATTATAAATGCGAAAGTGTCTGTCTGTCTGTTACCTTTTTATAGCTCACCAATCCGCCGCACTGATCACTATAAATTTTGGCAAATGAATAGCACACTTTGGGGAAGGACAAAGGCTACTTAACCAAAATTTCAAGTATGAGTAAAATTAGCGCCTTTTATAGTTTATTGGAATATGTAAGCTTCTCGAACAAATAAAAACTTTTTTTTAACTTCTTTACAAAACGTCAAGCATAAGTGTAGTACACTAAGTGTTTATTTTTGAGCTAGAACATAATATATAGAAAAAATGGCTTTGTTCCAACCGTGGGTCCCACGAAACCTCTCAAGTCTTTTTTTGTTACTTAAACTTTAATACCATAAATTCTGTCTAAAGGTATTTTGTTGCATATCTTACAGATTTTGTAGACATTAAGTAGTTGTTACAAACAAACAAAGATGTCACAAACTCATTTCAAACGTAAAATATCATAAGATCTACTTTAAATACTAAAAGTTACAGAACCAGCATGTTAACATATCTCCAAACTTACGTGAGAAAAAAAATAAAGTACAGTTAATGCGAAACAAACGATTACAAGAAAAAAAATTCTAAATAGAACATTTTGGTTAATATTTAAGCTTTCTGGTTGCTCTATTGGGAAGTACATTAAATTTTGACAATGCATTAGCATTATTGGTATATTATTACTATTTAAATGTATATTTAGGAGTTTGATCAAAGCAAGTTATGCGTTCCGCCTAACAGTCCCGAGATAAAAGGCGTGTTGTGGAGACGCCTGGAGTCTACGGTCAAAGATTACAATTTTATTTACTACTACTCCAAAACGTTTGATAATCCATGTCTTAATTAACCAAGCGAGAAGTATTCTGGTACTACGATATTTTTGGGTCGAATATCTATATCGTCTTATTTCAAAAAAGGTTAAATTAAATTTCAACCTTGTTACTTCAGTAATAAAATTTGATTTAAACAAATAGTTATTGACGGTAGTTTAGTAGTAAGAGTAAATATTTTTGATAGTGGTTGCTTTACATATGTTTTGTCGGCGTTCCATTTCCATTTGCCGCGGACTGATTTGGTTTTTGTAATTACTTTCAATATACACTTTAGTTGTGATTGGAATTAAATTTAACTTCCAAATAAATGTCGTTATCCTGTAGTTTGACGAAGAAAAATGATAATATACGTAATAGAGTTGCTTTGCTTTTCCAGGTTCCGTCCCTAATGGGTCCCATATGTACATAATGCTAATATTTTATAAAATAGAAATTTTGAACAAATAAAAAAAAATAGTAGACATGCAATCAATATGATTTTTTTCAATGCTTTGTTTTTATTAGGTTCCGTATCCAAAGTGTAAAAAACGGGACCCTATTACTAAGACTCCGCTGTCCGTCCGTCCACCCGTCTATCACCAGGCTATTTCTCATGAACCGTGATAGTTGAAATTTTCACAGATGAAGTATTTCTGTTTCCGCTTTAACAACAAATACTAAAAAAACTGAATAAAATCAATATTTAAAGGGGCTTCCATATAACAAAAATGATTTTTTGTTTTGCGGTTTTTATAGATAATGGTACGGAACCCTTCATGCGCGAGTCCGACTCGCACTTGGCCGATTTTTTTGCTGTATTGTATTGCTTGTATATATTATGTGCATATCATATATAAGCTTCAAACTTAATTGATAATTTATATTATTTATTTATATTTAGTAAGCATTTTTCAACGTATTATTTATAATGTTGTAGTAAAAAACATTCAGTGCCAACCAAAGTATTTTCTCAAACTATCGTCTCACAGTCTCAGTTTATGAACATAAAACTTGAACCCATTTTATATAAATCTATCCTTCTGTAAAATAAACAAACAAACAATCTTCGAAATGTGACGTATCAAATTTATTTAAAGGAACTCAAATCAATCAGGAGTAGAAATCCTATAAGGCAATAAACAATGTTGGTCAACGTCGATAAAGTCAGGGTTTACGATCTGCCACCTCGTTTATTACTCAAATGTTTCGAATCAAAACAAAAGTAGGGGAATAAGGCATTAACAAAATGGACCGCACTCAACAGTATTGTCGGTTACACTAACAAATTTACGATTATTCCAAGCAATATAATCCTGTTGGGGTATCGAATGTCATATAAATGTTCTATCACTCTGGTGCACCGCCGCATTTCGGCATATTTATGATGTCTCACTATTCTCTTAAAAAACATTTGTTCAGTTTAATTGTTTGAAGATTTAATAGCAACGCAAACAAAGCTAAATTTAAAGGGTTTTAAAAATTTAAATTTGATACGAATACCGATAATTTTCGTTTTGTTTATAGTTTTGGGACAGAAAGTAATTTTTATGTTAAAAAATAATTAGGTAGTTAATAAAGTTTGGTTTAAGATTTCGTCCTTTATGTGAATTTTATCTTATTTATCATGTATTTGTCAATTTTATGATAGCTGTAATAATATTTTACTATACTTTAAAGCTGATAATTGATGATGTATGGGCCACCTTAGTCCAGATAAACTGTATTAATAGCAGTCTTGCGGCCATAGGCTCACCACTTGTCACATAGGACTAAAGTGGTTGGTGAAACGAGGAATTATTATGTGGATGTGTGTTCACTAGTGAGCCACTAGTAAACCCTTTGTAGGGATAAAAACTGTGAAGGTATACCAACATAAAAACATATATACGGTAAGAAAAACAAGCTTCTACACAAGTCTATGGGAGCAGATTTGGATGAAATTTGACGCATAGGTATATATCGTCTTAAGAGTATCCAGAGGAATAGGTTGCTCTGCGGCTGAAACCGAAAGACACAGCTAGTACACTACAAACAAATCTAAATATTGGTATGTATGTATAGTTTCGGTACCTGGCTCAATTGAAATACCGTCAAAAATAATTCTAAGCCTAAAGTTCAAATACGGTCAAATGATGCTTTTAACAAAAAAAAGGTGGCACGCCGCTCTCCAATAGATAAAGATATGAAAATGACATCCGACTCACGACTGAACTGGAATCTGGTGCTGTCAGAGGACGAATACTTGACGTGGAACGGATTTGAACTCCTTCTTGACAAGGTCATAACTCATGTTGGCTTTAAGAGATAGACGCAACTGTCTGATGCCGCGGTGGTCAGTCAGGAGAGGATTCTGATATAACAATGTTACATTTATTAAAAACCAACTATTGTGCGTGACTTCTTTTGCGTTGTCTTCAATTTTATCTGATGCGAATAAAATAAATTAGTCATTTGTTACTGTATTCAACAGAAACCTTCGCGGATTTGTGTATGTACAAGCACTTACCAAAGTTTTATTGCAATCGAATGATTAGTATCGAAACTCATACGAGACGAAAAAACAAGGAAACATTTATTTTTGTATCATTACAGTAGGCACTGTCGATACTGCAAACGAGTTGCTTTTTGGCAAATAAGTAATTAGAATTATCAGACAACACATAAAATTACTGAAAGTAGCACTGAAATTATAATAAAAGTTACAGAAAAATATAATAATATTTCTGATGCACTCCCGTGTCTATGTAATAGGAAAAAAACTCTATACTAAAGTTATAAATGGTGTTTATGGTGTTGCAAGTGTACATAGGCTACGGCGACCGCTTAAGAGTCAGTACTACGTGACAGAAAACTTGAGAAAAAACAGGGATGACGCGATACGTATCTCGGCGCGCGGGAGTAGTGCAGCTACATTTCAACTCACTGAGTTTTTCATTGAAATACATGAATTGGATTAATAGTTTATTATTTTTTTATTAGTATAGATTATTATTAATCAAAAAATTTCTTTTTTTAAGGGTTTAAGGCACTATCACGGCTATGCTTGAGCAAAGTTAGTTGTAAACTAATAGCACTTAGAAATTTAAAGACTTTTTCATAGAACAATGGTTCATTAATCGTGTTTTCACGTTTTTTAGGGTTTGAGCCATATCTCGAAGACAGTCATTAAATTTTATTCGTATTTACTGAGCGGATCCGAAAAAACCTTTAACAAAAAAAAAATTAGGTAGTATAGCCTCTTAAGATAAAGTGGACCCACTTAAGTGGTGTAAAAGAATGAAAAAAATGCAGCTATAGGTAACTTTTTGTTAATTTACTAGTCATTTATTTCTACTATCATAATCGTAACCATACATTTTCCTCTGAATTAGCGAAACCTTCCATTAATCTTTCCTTATTGATTCTTCATGTATCAACACTTTTTTCTTTCATCGTAATTATGGTAGCTCCATAATTTGAGCAAAAAGGAAACAAAACGCCTGTCACGAATATTACCGTAAAAGCTTTTTGATCAAATGGTTGATGTGTTTCCTAAGAGTCCATTAAAGAATTGCTCGTCAACTGAAAATGTTATGAAGAAATATTTACTTGACAAAAAGAAATAAGTAACATGAAAGAACAAAATGAAGAAATTAAGTTGAAATTGTTGAAATAGCTCGAAGATAACTTAATCGCCCGTTCGTAAAAGAAACCTGTTTTCTTTTTTAAAGGTCAGATTGAACTCAACCTGGTTATTTGTATTACCGATGTGGATTATTACCTTTGGGTCTCGAGTTTTAGAAATTGCTTCATTTGAAATGTGTAGATCAAATCTTTTTAGATTGATTGAAATTTATACGATGAGATTTTAAACTTAACGATTTTCTTAGATTTTCTTAAACATCGTGTCTATTTAAAATTATGTGAGTTTGTTGACTTGAACTTATATGTATTTTTAAGGTTCTGAATATTTGAATATATAATTACTAGCTTTTGTTCGCAGTTCCATCCGCCCTTAATTCGGTTAGCGGTGTAGGATTTCAATGGCAACCCCTCAATTATAGAAAAAAAACCGACTCACACTTGACGTTTTCAAAAAGTCCAAATTTGCCCGCGGTTCAACCCATCCTAAATTAGATTGTCGGTGTAGGATTAAACGGCAACTCCTTAATTATAAAAATAAATGACTTACACTTGAGTTTTGCAAGTAGGCTATGTCCTTCCCCGGGACTCAAACTATTTCCTTGCCAAATAACATCTTAATCAAGATAGCGGTTTAAGCATGAAGAGGTAACATACAGACAGACGAAGTTACTTTCACATTCATAATATTTAAATGGATTTTGCAAAATGGCGACAACAAAAACCAAGATGGGAAGTGAATGAAGAACATTTTTACTGTTATCATATTTATGTTTTTAATAAGGTATTTTCTCTTTTGGAGCTTAAATGGTTATTATTTATGTTTTAAATAAGGTATTTTCTCTTTTGGAGCTTAAATGGTTATTAAGAGATATATAAGAATGATTTCGTTCAAAGAGCTCATCGATGTATTTGTTGAAAAAAAATGTATCAAAATTTTTGTAAAAAATGGAAAAAACCTTACAAATTAGTCACTATATCTTTTGAATACTTGTATTTTATGACTGATTTTTTTTACATAATTAAATCCTAACCTAAAGTATAGACCTGGCCTTCTTATCAGCCTCATACATCCCCACTGTTGGAGGACAATTTAGGCCATAGTCCACATGCGGGACCAGTGCCGATTGTGAAGTTTTGACTTTGGCTGGCTTGTACATTCTGACAGCCGCTAGCTCGCCATTGTCCGCCAATTCTCACTATTGTCTTAAACTTCTTTGTCCATAGTGGCCTGTGTTTCTGTAGTGGGGACAAAAAATAGCTAAGGCAATAGTGAAGAACCATCAAAATTATATTCAAAGAAAAGTTAATAGAATATTCTAAAACTCTCAATACTGTACCTTGTGTTGAAAGAAGCATCGAGTGAAAAATACTTATTACATCACACCGGTTGGTCTAAAGATCACGAAACCATTGTATGTGTGGAGTAAGTTACAAGCTTTTTATATACCTACGAGACAGTATAAAATGAATTATCTACCTTAAAAAATGTAATGTAATGAATGTAATGTAATTGCTAGTGTAAAATGAAGATGAAGTTATCAAGCAGGTACTAATGATTTTAAAGACAAAACGAAGGGGTAAATAAAATAGAAGTGCAATGCTATTAATTAAAACTAATGGATTAACTACTTGTTTTAAAAATGACTTAATAAAATGCTTCTTTTTCCACCATTATTGAAGACACAGAAACATTATTTAATCAATATATTTTTTCGATATGTTTTTTTTTTTTTTATTGGTTTTTATATTGCAGAATTACTAAATATTTTTTGTTTTTGTCACTTATCTATTGAAGAAATACCAACGGGAAATGAACCCAATTGTCCTGATATTCTGAATATCAACCAGGAAGCTAAAGGCTTTTTAATGTGAATATAAAAATATAGCTGGCCGTTACCGGACGCCCTGCAGATATGAAACATTGTCAAGTATACTATAGCAGGATAGATATAGCAAGCAGCTTATATAGAGAAACAACGGAGTGTCTTGTATGCGCACGCACATGCCAAGGAGTCGAGAGCAGCGACGTACATTTCGGGATGAGAAAGCGTCATGGCATTTACCGTCACGGTACACGGTTTGATTTTACTGCCAAGTCTTGCTAATAGATGTTTTACATCAAAAGAATAAAGAAATACTGTTTTCAATATTAAATGGCTTTTGCTACTATCTGAAATCTACGAATCGTAATTATTGTAACAAAATGGTCAGTATTTTCGGAAAATATCGCCATATTCTTATGTGTTGGCCAACTCCTTGTCTGAGGCGAATGATTATTTTATATTACTCGGCGTTCAGTCCAGATAAATTGCCCGTGATTTGAGGCTTTAGGGAGATCGGCTCTTTGGTCAAAAGGTTTATTGGGTGGTTGGACAAATGTTGTTATCAGATTTTGGGTTACACTTTCAAAATTATTCTTTTCCAGTGAGTTTTATGTATTAAAATTGGTTTGTTACAGAACTTTGGAGGTGTCTTCTTAAACAAATGAGCAATGTTTTTAAAATAAATACATAAATAAACAGTTCTGAAGTATTGTTTTAATTTCATTATTTGAAATAGAATCGTATCTCAAAACAATACTTAAATATAATTTAGTGAATAAAACCTTGAGATGCAACGTAAACAAAAATAAAATAATACTTATTTTCTTGTAAGCTCCTTATTTTCATCCTCGGTTCGTTTGAGGGCATTATTCAAATCGTAATCCTTACTGCAATCCCGAAATTCAAAAAATAATTCAACCGTCAAGGTGAAATTAAATTTTGAGGGTTCCTTATTATAATTAAATACTTAATAAAATAAAATATTGGTTAATTGTGTAATAAGTTTTGTTAACAATTTACTGTTGTACAATTTTAATCGATTATATATAATCGGATGCATTGTCTCTAAAATGATTTATCGGTTTCCTTCAGCTTTGTGCGGATCAGAGCATGTTGTGTTTAAGTCGTGTATTAATTTATAAGAAGGTAAAAGTATCATGTGCCAATATCTACATATATACCATAGTTATTATTTTTAATATGTAATTTAAAAAATTTGGTTAATATTCTTTTTGGTGTGCAAAAGGCATATTTATTCGCCAACTTCCCCGTTACATTCGATAACTGTTCTTCGACTATTTGTTGAATAGAAATTACATTTCTTTTGGTTCTCATCCTTATCTTATTTGAAACGATATAGCTAACATTTACTAGTAGATATATAAAAATCCAAAAATATTAATTCCTTTACATTTGCCATACAGAGCTGGTTCTATGTGTCTATGCGTTTATTTATTTCCTTGTCCAAACAGAACCCCAAAGTCAGACCTGTCAACGGTTCTCATATTAAATTTATGATAATACGATAAAAGGTACTGTTAAAGTAGGTAAGCGTCGGTTAGCCGAGGTCTGTTTATTTCAGCTTTGTTTAAATATTTATGACAAAGCTACTTTGTAATAATAAGCCCTTTGTTTCTTAGATAAAGGTATTTAATTACAGATAAATATGTGATAATAGATTGCTGATGGTTACCAAAGGGATGTGTACACGTTAAATTTGAAGTAAAATTTTCACAAAGAAAGCCAAAATAAGGAAATTTTCAATGCAATGCGTATATTTAATGTTTTTTAGGGTTCCGTACCCAAAGGGTAAAAACATTAAATATACGCGTTGCATTGAAAATTTCCTTATTTTGGCTTTCTTTGCACGAGTCCGACTCGCACTTGGCCGGTTTCTTAGTACCTAGAATAAATTTTTACAGACTACATTTTTTTTTTATTGGATTGGTATTCGAATTTTTTGACACTGTGTAATGCATGTGAGACATCTTGAACGGTATGAATCAAACAAACTGATAATTGTAGACTCGGATCTAAGAAGTTTTATTCAACGATACCCTACATACTCAATGAGGTACCTACTTAAATAGTAGGTTATACAAGAAGTGAAAAAAATGGTATTTAAATCGAGGGACTAAGTTGGATCCCGAGGGCAGCGAAGGATGCTGGAGTAGAATCCCGAGCGTAACTAGGGATTCTAGAGTAGAATCCTGAGCGAAGCAAGGGTTACAAAGTACCGAGATAAATTTTTTTACACGAGTTTAATACTCTAATGTTTAGCATTGACTGCGAGAAAATAGAAAATTCTATATTTTACTTACTTTTCAGTTACTATATTATTATTTATCACATTTTGGTATATATTCGGTAATTATTACCGGATGATTAGAGAAGAATTACATAAATCAACCACAATAATAATTAAAACATTTTGTTCCAAATTCAATTTAATTAATAGTTAGTAAAAGTTCGTTTTCGATAAATAAAATGCCCTTTTACGAGTGGAAATGGTAAAAATTAGAGTATAAAACTCGTGAAAAAAAATTCATCTCGGTCCTTTGTAACCCTTGCTTCGCTCAGGATTTTACTCCAGCATCCTTCGCTGCCCTCGGGATCCAACTTAGTCCCTCGATTTAAATACCCTTTTTTTCACTTCTTGTATAACCTACTATTTAAGTAGGTACCTCATTAAGTTTGTAAGGTATCGTTGAATAATTAAAATGCTTCTTAGGTCGAGGCTATATAATCATCAGTTTGTTTGATTCATACCGTTTTTTTTTATTCCCATTTTACATACCTATAAGGGAGGTATCCTTACCTTCTTATTTTTACAACTGAATGAAATGACTGTGACATTTAAACGAAAGAACAACCACGGTGAAGTTATAGGTTATATTTTGAAAACTACATCGGTATGTGTTGTCTGACCTATTCATGATATGAAAAATATAAGTTTAAGATCTTCGAGTAATATCAATTCATCAGTTAATAAAATATTACCCTGGGCTAGAGCGAGGCAATTCCATTTATGATATCAATTTCTTGATGAAGTTATTTATTTACGTAACAAATTGTCCGATTCTTAGAAAACGTATTCGTTATATAAAGTAGGTCAAAATTTATGACATAATAATTTTATTTCAATAATTCTTGTTTATGAATCATCCAATTTTTTTTGCTTTCAAATCAGAATGGCTGAAGGAATCTTTTTGTTAACTATTAAGAGTTAGAGTATCTAGTTGAAGAAACCACAGGTTCACCAATATTTCTCTTTTATGAATATCAACAAATCATCAATCATCTAACAATTATCATTGTAAATAGTAGTCAACCGCCTAGTAACACATTTTTTCTGAGCTTATCCGTATTTCGGAGGGCAAGTTAAACTGTCGGTATTGACTGACAGTAGTCGCTACTTGTTCGTGGTGGACTATGGCCTAAGGGCTCCTTCTTCAAGGAAAGGTCTTTGCCCCTGCAGTGGGGCTTGTAATAAGTAGCTAAGGCGCCAAAACCTTCTACTTCGTTTAAAAGACTGAGACAAAATATAAAAAAATTTTCGCGATAAAAAGGATCCTACACACCTACTATATATATCTACCAACAAATTAAGAAATATGAGTGCTTTACAAGTTACAGAAAATGGAGAAGAAACAAATGTAGTTGACACTTTAACACGCTTCATGCCCAAACAATTTGATAAGAGGACTTCGATCCATCACACCCTGTCCAGGATCACGTGGCCAACTGACACACCTAATCCATTACATCCTTCCACTTAATAAAATCTTGGCGCCCCATATTTACAAATTGATAAATATACGATAGTGACGAAGCTTCTGAAGTGACGGGGCGTCAGTTTTGATAAGATTTGTTTGACGAAACGGCGACAGGAAATTCAAGATGGCGCGGGCTGCTAGTTTATGTTGGGAGACCGTGTTAATCTAATGGAACACGAAGACGGAAGAATTATTTTAAGGATAAGGCATTTTACATTATGCACATCTCTGTTTTTAACTAAATTGAGGTCTAAGAACTTAGTCTTTTTATAGAATTTCAAAAAGTTAATACAAATTGCTATACTAACACTAAATAAACTTATATTTTGTGTATAAAATCTTTATAGTTTGGTTTATCACTGACTATGCCAATCTGTATTTTTAATTTGCCTGGTTTAAACTTTGGTACCTAAATTTTATATTTGGTATTAAAATTAATAACAAAATACTTAAGCGAAATATTTAACAGTAGGACCTAATAATTCTTTTTTCGACTTTAGTTCACAAAACCTAGATATTTTAGAAAATAAAATAATCATTAAATAATCAAGTGAGCGAACATAAAATTACAATAGTTGAATTCATTATAAGTATTATTATAAATAGGTAGGTAGCTTAAGGGTAAATAAACGCCGTAGAATTTTTTCATACAAAATTGATTTTTTATTTATTTATGATTTTATTATATGATATGCCATTATCTTCAAAGCTCCGTAAATTTACCTTTGTATTTTAATAAAAAAAAAAAAACAAAGTGCTCGGAGTTTTTAGTATCATGAGATTCTGATAAGCCATTATTTTTTTATTTTATTTTGAAGTTGCTCCAAACATGAAACACTGACAATATTGTAAAATTTGCAGAATCCCATGGTCTCCTTTTATGTTTTTTTTCTAAAAACGACGAAAAATTTAGAGCATTTTAACGTTAAGAATTGATTTTGGTATTGGAACATATCTACAAAGTAATTGGAAGATTAACATTGATATGAAATTTCCAAAATTGCATACTTCTTTATGACAATACGTATAATAAGCCAGAAAGCTCTTTACTTAACTAAATTAAATTAGATATACAAATCGTTGTATTTTCCTAATATTTCTATTTCTATTAATATTTCTATTGCTAGAATTGAATTATATTCACTGTACTCAAATGTACGCAAATGTCTTATTGAAATTTTGTGGCGTTTAATATAATGACTCATTTAAAAGCTTGAAATGTATGATACTAGCTATGGCAGCGGCTACACCTGCGCTGAAGTTGTGGGAACTTTCCTCCTTCTTTCCTTTTTAAATGTTATCCAAATCCGTACAGCTGGAGCAGCGTCAACGAATAACAATCACACAGATATTCGCATTTATTGTGTGAATATTATTAGATTACAAGCTTTATTTCCCGCAGCTCCACACAAGCTAAATTCGGTTCTCAGTGTGGGATTTCGAAACTCTTAGCGCAACTACTTGATTCATCGGGATAGAAAGTATTAAGATTGACTCGCCACTTTGATAGCTCAACTTGACCGTATGTATTTGCTATGGCAATAGCTCAATATATATAATAGATCTAGATTTTAAATTAGGTAAGAGTTATTCCTGCGAGAATTTTTAAGTTTTCCGAAATAAAAAATTCAGTCAAATATCTTCAATTTTTATGCCGCGGAGAAGTAAAAAACTTCTAACTCACAAACTTATTTATTTATTATATTAGAAGGATTTACATTTATCCTGGATTTTATTCTGTCATACAAATTTTATGTATACTTAAGCCATACAAGTATAGTCACTGGTAAAAACTAGTCTTTATAAACATCAAATAGAACCTCAGACTTATTAAGAACAATTTCTACCGAGATCATTAATAGAGTAAGTATTCATGGTTACTCCCGACGCAACTAACGAACCAGTTCTCTGGCGAGAAATTAAAGGACCAAGCCCCACAATTACACGAGATAGTGTTGAAGCGTAGCAGATATTTTGTTTCCAGTAATTAAGTCCCTAGGACTATATCTTCATTAAATGCACGAATCACGAAAGACTTGTTCTATTTCACGCAATAATTACTGCTAAAGGCATTTTAATGTTCTGGGTGATAGTGTTGTTAAGAGTGGGTACATCGATATCGAATTGAAATGCAAAAGGTGCGTTAAAATGGACTTGAATTGTTGCATATGTCTGTGTCTTTTAAATGTTGAATTTTTATATATTTTGTAATGGATTATTGGTATTAATAATATATTCGTTAACCTAAGCAAAATTTATATTTTACCATTGTCACTCGAAAAAGGGCATCTTATTTATCGACAACAGTGAATAAAACTCACTTTTACTCACTGAGTGAATAAAAACATTTGAATTTGAAACAATTGTTAAATGGTTTTAATTATTGTGGTTGTTTTATGGCATTGCTCTCTTATCACCCGATAATAATAACCGAACATATACCAAAATGTGTTTAAAGTACTTTTTTATTTTCTCGCAGTCAATGGTGGTGGAAAAAAAATCATCTCAGTCATTTGTAACCCTCGCTCCGCTCAGGATTCTACTCTAGAATCCTTCACTGCTCTCGGGATCAAACGGAGTCCCTCAAATTAAATTCCCTATTTTTCAATTGTTGTATAATCTACTATTTTACTTGTTATTGATGTTTTGTGATTGTATCTATGTAGAATGAAAATTACTATTTGACTGAAAATATCAAAACAATTAGGAACTAAAGTTATTGTGTACAAATCTATACTGATTTATGAAGAGGTGAAATTTGTTTGTGCGTATATGTAATGTTATGTATGCAAATAGTATTATATTAATTCTAAAAAATATTTAATAGTCGTTATTTGTTTTGATTAGAATAAGCTTTTAGTTAGAAAAATCAAGTCAGGACAAAATAAAAAGACACTATTCAATAAATCTGTTAGGTCATCTAATTTTGTTTCTGAATTTCATTATTTGATATAGAATATAAATATATATATCACGATTGAGAGTTCCCACGAAATTTTTTTGTGTGATATGTTTTCTCAAGTGTCATTGTTCGCAATTGACTTAATTGTTGGCACTAAGAATTCTGTGAGGACAGAGCAAAATTAAGAACACTTTTACCTCGAACGAAAGTTTCCTGGAAGATTTTTCTGAGGAAGCAATCGGGGCTTTCATCTAGTTTATGATAAGTAAATGTTCGTCTGTTTGTTATCATTTTCCCTTATGGATAAAGAAATATATCTTTACCAGCTTATAAGACATTTAATTATAAAAAATATTAGTAAGTGAATAAAATATCTACTAACGTTTACCAGCGGTTCCATCTGCATACATTCTAATTATAATTAAGATACCTATTTCGAACTGTACTAATTTATGATTTTTCACATATTTTATGATTTGTATTCTTATCTGATATGATATGTATATATTTAATTATTTTAAAATCTTTATTAAAACTGCTACTTAGGCAGAATCGCTTAAAAAGATAGCAAATGGTTATTGAAATTACATTAAAAATACTTTTTTTTTATATATATCCTCGTGAATCCATTGTGTTAGGTTGAATTCTGTTATTCAGAATTAAAGACAAATAAATAAAGAATTACTCAAATAAAACATCCACCATGGTATCATATAGGTACACCTAAAAGAAGAAACATTAATTAATATTGAAAGAAAGTGTGTAAGCGGAAGCCTTTTTACTATCTGTATTTTGGGAAAACAACCGATTGATAAATGTCTATTTTTTTTTAAATTAACATCCGCAGAGAGAAACCTCATTATGTACATTATTTCGGTAATATAAAACCTATTCACACGATACTAGAAATGGGAATCTGAGAAATCCCATCTCTTTACCGTCCCACGCAGCCCTGACGTACCGTTAATTATACTCAACTTGAGTGTCCCTTAAGACTTCTAACAAGTCCATCTTATAGGCAATCGGCCGTTGTCACGCACCTAACTGAAATAAAGTAGCGAGAAAATACGTAGAGAATTATCCATTCGGCTCGTCTCGTCGGCAACCCGAGGCGAAAGGTCGATAAAAATACCTATATCGATATATATGCACATCTCTAGCAATTTTATAGCTTTAAAAAGGATTCGCAAACAAATAAAATGCTTATTGAAGAATAAAAATAAAAAGAATCGATGCGTATTATAATTTGTGTTCAACAAACTCGGGACGACGAAATACATCCATTTGTATATTTAACGATCTGAAATAAAACAGTGTTTTCAACTAACAAAGTGATAAAATAAAGCTTTTACTAAAAGTAGGTAAATATAATAGTACGACTATGACGGCAGCAGAGCTTTCGGGTTGATGGTCAGAAAAATAAAATTAGAAATTATTTTAACTTTGTATTTTGTCTAACGTGTAAATGATATCCTTATTTTACTATAACTTTATTTTAAAGTTACTAAATTATAAAGTTAAATATAAGTAAGTAACGTCAGAATTGAAATTGCTTAAATATTTTACTAAGAACGCGACAAAAAGGCTGGGTCACCAATTTTATTTGATCAGCTTCGAATGCTATAACACAAATATTGAATCGAAATGTAGTTAACTTAACTCAAACAGTTTTATCCCTTACTATTTCCGCCAAACCTTAAGCAAAGACCGCTGTAAGTCGAAGAATTTAAATATGTTCTTTATTTGAACAAGGACACAATTGTTGTTTGAAAATAAGTAGATATATGTGATATATTTGAAATCTTTTATTGGGTTTTTGAAGTTTTTGTGTCATTTTAGTTACCATGACATATTAATGACTCGCTGTTTCCTGCGGTTTCACCTGTGTTCTTTTTTATATAACAACCCGAAAGTGCTGGTTATGTAAAAGTCAAACGAACAACTACTATAATATAATAAAAAAATAAGCAAATACAAGAAAAGATGATTCATTTTTATTATTACTTTACTGTAAGGTATTAATAACAATAAGATAACAATAACATAATATCTATTTAGACTTTCATGCCAATTTTTATAGTGTATTTACTGATTTCATAACGTTAGGTACGTTTTACTATTCATCCCCTACTAATTATTTTAATTAAATTCTTAATTTCTGAAGTGACAAAAATAAAAATAACACGAAATGTGACCGATTCGTCTAAGAATTTGTAGCCAAAATTATTTTAAAATATTAACTTTTATATAATTCTACCTGACGGCAGCCGCTGGCTGGATCCCATCAAGCTGTCTATAAGCTGGAAATAGATCATACATCATTGTGCCAACCCTGAGAAGGGACCGAATATAAAAAAAAATGTGACATCCCAGGGCCGCCTCCACAATTTGTTTCGGTTGAAATGGATGACAATTTGAATGGATTGTGAACTTTAGGTCGTCTCTCTTTTACACTTGGTTGACTTGTAAAAATTTTTATTGTTAAAGTGCTAAAACTGTAAATCATAAAAAATTACTGAAATTGACATATCTATATATTTTTTGTAAGTTATGTTTAATAATTTTTTAACAAAGTGAAAATAAATAAGGTGCCCCACTGAACATTAAATATATTTATGGTCAAAACAAATTTTAAATATAATTAATAAGACTAATTTTAATGCTCCAGTTACGCATAAACTTAAAATGTGTTTATATAAATCAGACACAATAGACGCCATAATAACACGTATTTTATGACAAACTAGCTGTTCCGCGCGGTTCCACCCACTCTGAATTCGGTTATTGGTGTAGGATTTCGACGGCAACTCCTTATTTATAGAAAAAACCGACTCATACTTGGCTTTTTTTTAGTAGTCTTTGTTCTTTCCCAAACTATCTCCATGCCAAATTTCATCCTAATCGGTACAGCGGCCTATGCGTGAAGAGGTATCAGACAGACAGAGTTACTTTCGCATTTATAATATTTATATGGATTCACCTGAACTATTACGCTTAAAAAGGTATAAAAGAAATATAGATAGACAGACAGACTTGGTAATTAAACTACTATAACATGATTAATAAAAAATCTAATACATAATAAATACTGACTAGACTTACTTATAAAATATGTATGCTAGACATAATAATTGAAACTTGGCTTCAGCTGAAAATCATTAATATCAGGTTCATCCGTAAATAGAAAATTACGAACCACTAAACGCTTTTCAAGAAGCCTTTGACTAACCGAGTCTAGCATGTCTAAAATTAACCGAATTTGACATTTAAATTTCAAATCTTTACAGCTACGAGATTTACGGTTGAGCTGAATCAAGTTTAAGTTTCATTTGTGAAACCACTAAGGTGACTGAAGACAGCTCTTGATCAAACAAGTCTAGAATTAACATAATTTATACAAAACTTAGACAACACCTAAAAGCTAATTGTTGTGGGTATTACGTAACAGCGATTGTGATTAGTTGCTGTCTGTTGTTGTTGTTTTACGAGTATAAATAGATGCAACACATTCTAAATGAAACCATTTTCCAAATGACTAATAAAACTTTTTTTTTCTGTATAACTAGTACAGTTTGGCTGATGCAGTCATTACTGCTCTACCGGACTTTAGGAGCGAGCTTCTGAAGGAGTCTCAGCCCATGTAGCGCCAAACGACAATTTTCATAAGAAACTATTGGCAAGAATTATTTACATTTTAATGCTGCTGCAGCAAGGTACTAGATTATTGAGACAAATGACAGTAAACTATGAAAAGTGTTTAAATTAAAAAGGATAATGTATGAAATGCCATTTGTAATCAACTAGCTTAGTGATTGTATTATAAGGTCTTCATACATTTTTTCTTTTGATTCAATGAACGATAGTTTAGCAAAACTAAAATGAGTTGCTAGTCTCGCATGTTACCGATTTATCCCCTAATTTTATGACTTATCTTATAAGACTATATGTAGTATTTACTAAACTGTATATATTCATACCAATGAAAATATCTTTATTGTACATCCAAAAAAGAATATTCAAACAGTAAGTAAATAATTACTTTAATTTAAAATAGAAATTTATTACAGACCCTAAAAAACATAAAAAAACTGTATTTTAAATTCAAAATCGGCCAAAGGCGAGTCGGACTCGCGCACGAAGGGTCCCGTATCATTATTTATAAAAACGGCAAAAAAAATCAAGTTTGCTGTATGGAAACCCCCCTTAAAAATCTATTTCATTTTAATTTAATTATTTATTTTTAAAACCGAATGTATAACTTAATATTCTGTAAACATTTCAAGCGTCTACCTGTTGCCGTTATCAATAACGAGCAAAAACGAGCAAAAAATCTCGTTTGTTTTATGCCCCCTTAAATATTTATTTTATTCTATTTTTAAGTTTTTTTTGTTACAGCGGCAACAGAAATACATCATTTGTGAAAATGTCAACTGTCTAACTATTACGGTTCATGAGATACAGCCTGGTGACAGACGGACGGACGAACGGACAGCGGAGTCTTAGTAATGGGGAACTCTTAAAATTAATACTGTTTATCTGTTTCATTCTCATGTCTTAACCGTTTAACTAATGTAAATGAAATTTAACAGCAAGACAGCTTGCATCTAGAAGAAGTATATAGCTGACTGCCATCCAAATTGACATAAGTAACATGTCCAATCTACTCGGTTACTCGGTTAAAATTTACAGGGAATCGCCATTGTACCATATTACAATCGCGACACGACTGCAGTCAGTGGCTTTTACATAATAATCCAGCTAGTAACAAATGCCCTCACACTCTCATCAACTTCCCACAATAAACTTGAGTTAACTAGACGTCGACGATTAAAAGGCATCCTTAAAACGACCACTTGAAACTAATTTAAAAGTAAAGCTTCATAAATAATACTTAAGCAGATATTACTTAGTTCAAGCACTCAAACAGGTGGACGAATTGCAATAATTAATTTTAAGTATTACAACTAATGGTTTTTCGAATATTTATAACTTGCTTTTAAGACCGAAGAAAGTAATATAGCCTTTCTTTATGTTGTAGGAAAAGTTAATAATAGTGAATATTATATTGTAAAAGTTATAGCCATAGGAGATTAAGTATGGATTAATAAATTACAACCTTTTTTTATTTAGTTTTTTTTTATTGTATCTAAACAAGCTGTATTACATATTACTATATTAATATTTAGAAGTTAAGTATCATAGCTCACAGTAATTACTTACGTTATTGTTATTTATAAACTATTATTTATTTAGTTATATTAAATTATTAGTAATTAGTTCAAGGGCGTTTGTCAGACTTAAAAGATTTAGGCTGCGGCTAGAGTAAGACAAAAAGGAAAGTAAAGCCGCGATATTTATGATAGCAGTCTTAGATTACTTAAGTTTTAACGTTTTCCGGTTCCTTCTAAGTTGATAAGTTGTCTAGTGACATGATAAGCCTAAAGATATGGACAAAACCAGTAGCTTGGTCAACTTCTCAAAAGATAGATAGAATAGATAGCTGAACCTGATAGAAGCGGAAGCACGGCTTGGATAAGGTGCCTACATTCAATCATTAACATATTTTTAGTTGCTAAAACCCTTATCATTTAAGGTACTTACACTAAAATAACGACAACAGAAAAATTTTACTTCATCATCAATAACAAAGTTTTGCAAATCATAAATACCAGCAATAAACCTTAAGGAATAAAAAAATAAAGTTTATTAGAATATTTAAAGCAATCCACAAACGATGAAGACACATCGCCTTAAGGAATGATTATAAAAACGCTTAAGGAAGCAAGGATATTCACAATACAGAATATTCGAATAAATCGAATGTAACGTACGGTGTGTACGAATAGCTCCAGCCTTCATCTATTCACTCGACCGACTATTGTGCTCTCGTCAATAAATGCACGAGGGACACAATAGTCATTTGTTGTCATTTATATTTTTATGTGAAATCTTTGGATTCAACCGAATCCTGGACTTCCGGACAGTTATAAAGGAACAATAGTCCCCGAAATTGCGTTAAGGTTAAGCGACAGACCGCAAACATCTGAAAATTTGACATGAGTTGAAATATTAAATAATATCTGTCATTTCAAATGAGTTATTAATAATTTATTGATTTATTCATGTTTGTGATTGTAGGGCATAAATAAATAATACATATACGTCGTACTTAATGCCTTACATTAGAAATATAATATTGAGTTACATAAAAAAAAAACCTTAGTACGTATGAATGTATGTGTGTTTAAAGTCACGGTTAGCACTTATTTCTCGAAGTCGAGGAAAGCACTTATTTCTCGAAGGGGTTAACTAGTAGCTCGAAACACACCCACATTATAATGTGGGACACAAACCTCTTTTCACCAACCACATTTAAGCTTCTCATGCTTATTTTTTGGTTATCAACCGATGAGAAAAGAATAAAAACCTCTGTCATCGTGAGCTGATGGTAATTCAGTTTTTAAAGATCACAGGGCAAATTTTGATAAAAACAAAACATTTTTATTGCATGATTAATGATCATTAAAAAAATGCTAGTAAGTAAAAAAATAATATTTTTTAACATAAATTTGATTTTCCATAACTTTGTTCAATTTGACATTCACATTGCTTTACTACATGAACAGTCACTGAAAAATTAAATTAAAAATTATATAAAATTTAAATTATGTAAATGCGATACCTTCTTAAATAGTAAACACTTGTTTGGCATTAATTTAATATGACTCAAATTCAGCTATTTCTTGTCATAAATAAATATAATATAGGTATAAAACTTATAACATAAACGTCAAACGTGAGTTCCAAGGTATTGCAAACTAAATTTAAACCTCTTAGGGGACCCCCAGGGTAATTCCTCTTACCGGAAACTTCGGATTCTGCCTCGAAGTGCTCGAAGCTTATTTTATTATGCACTTTCTCATGGGAGACCATCACCAGAACCGATGTTCAACGTCAAAATTCTATAAATTGGTTCTTTACCTTCCTTTGGGTACAGGAATAGGTATGAGTGAAGTGTTATAATATATATTTTTATTATAAGAATATAAAAGCTACTTTATTTCTGTAAATGAGATATATCTATGGATTTATAGACTGGGTGAAATTGAAAACAGTTGACAAATTTATATGGGAGGTTTAGTATCACTAGTACTTTTATGTTTAGACAAAACAATTTTTTTTATTTAATTTTTTTTTTATATTTATTTATTTTTTATATAAAACGATGTTGACAAAGAGTCCCAGTCAATCTTAATTTAAAATATATGTAATACATTAGAATTAAAAGTGATACAAAAAAAAAATACATTTGATTCTTGTGTTTTCTTGCAGATATATTTGGGCTTCTGCGATTTTTCCTATGTGGGGGGATTCAACGGAAATGTTAAAAGCTTTTTTTAAAATTAATTTGTCGACTATTTAAAAGTTCACATAACTTCGTAAGGACTGGGCCACCAGCTTCTCCAAGTGGACAATGTTTCACGTAGTTTTTAAATATTAATAACAAGTTGTACTATTTTTTCTAGTAAAAAAAATCGAATTGGGAATCATATAATTGGCCTTGTATTCAGTTTTTACATCAATGGATATATCACTAATATCATTTTCGGATAGTTAAAAGACCTAAACAAAATTGTAAATCAGTTTTTCGCAATTTAAGGAAGCAGTGCTAGCTAGATCCGGCCTGATGGTTCTGCATCGACATAATTTAACATCGACCTTTAACATAATTGAGTCGTTGGTGGCCAAGGGTTTTAAATTTCACTTTACGTCCCAAGTGGCGGAGGTTCGAACACCGGGGTCGGCGTGTACCAATGAGTCTTTTCTTAATTTCTCATGTACAATGATTTATTTATTCACACCACTGGCTTTTCGGTAAAGAAAAACATCGTAACGAAACCTGCATAAGTACAGAAAAGAAAAAGGAAGGGGAGTCCACAATACGCACTGGGCCCGCGTGTGGACTATGGCCCAAATCATCCTGGCTTATGAGGGTAGGCCGTGCCCCAACAGTGAGGACATATGAGGGCTGGCGAGAAAATTAAAAATGGATTAAAGTTACCTGAAGGAAAAGAACCCTTAGGTTATAGATTAGTTTTTTCAACAGCAAATGTAAGTTTGTCATCGCAAAAAAAAAGGGTTTTTACAGACGACAGCCAGATTTTAGATTTAGACCACGACGGTGGTGGTCGAGGGGTTTAATTTCACTTCACGTCCTAAGTGGCGAAGGTTCAAACCCCGGGTCGGCGTGTATCAATAAGTCTTTTCTTAACTTCTCATTTACACTGAGTTATTTATTCACACCACTGGCTTCTCGGTGAAGGAAAACATCATGAGGAAACCTGCATACGTCAAGAAACAAAAAAAAGACGTATGTGAAGTCCACAATCCGCACTGGGCCCGCGTGTGGACTAAGGTCCAAATCACCTTCGCTTATGAGGGTAGGCCGTGCCCCAACAGTGGGGACGTACGAAGGCTGGCGAGAGAGCCAGATTTTATAAGAGATCCGTTTTCTTACCTTTTAAGTTACAAAAACCTAAAAACATGTATGAAGTAGTTACGGAACCCTCGATTGCACATTACCTGTTTTCATTATATACGGATACTTTCGCTATTTTACAGATAACATGAATCGTTACTTATTTTAACTTATAAGATCTTGTATTAAGAGCAAACAAGTTTAGTGAAATCGGATCTTTCTCTTGATTCTATTTTAGTCAAAACAAAATCAGAACGGCCTTTTGTTAGCAATCCACTCCTGTGGGTATCATATTCAGGGCAGGGGATGAAAGAAGTAAGGTTCGCAACAACGGCATTTAATAATTTTGTTTAAATTTATTTTTCCTTTAGATAATATAGTAATATTATTGACCCTTATTTTTTTTTTATTTCAATGGCAAAAGAAACTAAAGCTCTGAGATTTTTTTAATTGTTTTATGTGTAAGATATTTTTGTTGAAGATGAATGAATTAGCATAATACAATTTTGTGATAATAAATTTAATACGTAAGTTCGTATGCACAGACGCAATCGTATAGACAGACCTATAGGTGCAGTTTATTTTAAATGTTGTTGAAACTTTAAAATTGTTTAAATTTTAAATTAGCTGATGTAAATACAGAGGACGCAACACTTTTAGCTTGTAAAAATTTCGTTTCTATAAAAAATAAATAGTTACTAAATAAAAAAATAAAAATTTTATTTGTTGATTCTGCACACCATACACGTGAAATCTTGCGAAAAGAAAGGACAAAAGATAATGTGTTGCCCTCGTTGGTAAATAAACAGCATGATATCGCGGAGTCGAGTTACACACTATGTGACGAGTCATTTACTTTTATTACATACCATTACATAGAACCCTTTTAGAGGGCCCAGAATGCGAATAAAAGCTAAACTGCTTGTAGTTTCACTATAGTTTAGTTTTTACAGATTTTTCTTTCAGAAGTAATAATATAACTAAGGAAAAGTTAATTTTTGCTTCCTCTACAAGATTTTAAATAAGTTACTACATATAGTATTCGACTACTGTTTTTTGCGTAATTGTAAATTTGAATGAGTTATAAATAGTTATTTCTTCTCCGATGGCTACTTTCTAATACGAATACATACATATATTTACCAAAATATTACTTTCAGAAGTTTTGCAAATATTTTGACGGGATTAAAATATTTCACAGACAGTTTTCCCTCGTTTAAATACGTATCTGAAAACTATAAAGTCCTATAGGGCGCTTTCACAGTGATCGGCACAGCAACGGCAAAATTATATGATATTCTGCTGTCGCTGGGCTTTACCTACCACGGTTTACTAGTTGCTCGTGCTTTAATGTTGCAGGTACCTACGTTATGCAACGAGTTGCTGAAAAGACTAGTTCGTACTTTAAGGATGCAAGTATACTTTGAGCAACGAAATGCTGAAAAGATTACTAACATTATACTTTTTACTAATATTATATTTTGATTCCTTCATCTTAAAAAAGGAGAAAAAGGAAATTCTATTGTATATTTTTGACAAACAATATTTACTTAACTAAGTAATACCTACTTAGCTTTATTACATTTTCTTTGTAATTCGCATTGAAGGTGGCATACAAAAGCAGAAATATATGCAGTATAATTTCTTATAAATATGCTTATTTATGTAACTTAGAAGAAAAAAATTCTTTGAAGAAGGAAACTCTACTTGTCTAAAAATCGTCCTCTTTAAGAATCGTGTGTGAATATGTATATTGTTGCACAATATTCGTTTGTAAGATATATCAAGAATAATAAACACCAGTAAGTTGTCAGGAATGGGCGTAACTGCTGTCAGTTTGCCAAAAAAAAAAACATAATCCGATACAAAACTTATACACATCGCATTGATATAAAATACAATGGAATCCGGTTACTGAAATTGAAACATATTTGGGGTGCAAACGAGCCCTTTTTTACGTCAGCCTATAAGTTTAGGTGTTTATAACCTGCTTTAAGACTTTAATCCGAGAAAAAAAAAGGTTTTTTCCTCGCACTTGGATCCCAGGTAACTTAGTTTTTTTTTTATGTTACACGCCGTCTGCTCTTTGTGTTTGGTTGAGGGTTAAAACCGTTTTTACGCTAAATCAGTTTGCGAGCGAAATCCTTTTGATTTAGTATACAAAGAGAATTTCCTTGTTTCTCCCTGACCTGGCTACGATTAAAAAAAGGAATAAAACTCTTAGCTTTTGCAAAGCGCAAAGCTATTAGTTTGTACTTAAGCAGATTGCTTTTTTGTTAAACCGGGTAATCGGTTAAAATTAATTTTAAACGAGCAAGGTTTTAAAATCTTTTGAGGAAACGAAATAATCTTCGTAGTCCATCTTTTGAAACAAGATTAGTCGTTTTGATTTGAGACTTTTTGTAATTTTTTTTATTCCACTAAGGTGGCAAATAAGCTGACGGCCTGCCTAATGGTAAGCGGTCACCGTAGCCTATGGACGCTTGCAACACCAGGGGAAATAACACGCGCGTTGGCCGACCCTTCAAAAATCTAATAAATGCGTTCCTGAATAAACCCATACTTTTGTTCATACTCTACTGTTCTGAGAGAAAACCTTAACAGGGAACTCATTCCACAGCCAAAGCGGAAGTTCTTATGAAGTTGTATATGCGTTGAAATAAGTAGTTCTGCTGTTTATTCTAACACATAGAAGTGGAGCTGTTAATTTTTTTTTTAATTTATTTATTGATTGATAGGATAAAGGTGCAGTACAGGAATTTACTACTACATATAGTATCTATTAAGTTATTTTATACAACGTCGTACTTGAGTTCAAAGAAAAATAAATAAAATTAAATATTGTATAACGTCACGGTTTTTATTCCACAAATAGGTTAACCAGTAAATGGAAACACACCTACGCCCTAATATGAGGACTTCCTCTTTTCAGCAAACACCTCAGTTCTGCGTGACATTTGATAGATCTTTATAATTATATATCCAGTAAGTCATAGGTACCAGCCTCATAGTAACAATGGTTTAATTAAAGAACAAGGCCAGAATAATATACCCCCTTTGCTAATTCTAGACAAACTGTAGAAAGTAGGTAAGAATTGGACACGGAAATAGAATTGATGATTCGGTAAAGTTCCTGGTAAAAATCAAAAATATAGTACCTACTTTCGAAAAATATTCAATAAAACTTTCTGAACAAAAAAGAATACCATGAAATTTTTAAGATTTTTTGAAACAGAAACTTTTTTTATGAAATCCTAATAAAGAAATCAAAGATGAACTCAATAAATTCATTACTCAAACAGAACGGGCTGATAGGAATAAATCAAAAGATAGAACAGCGAGGCAAAACACGGTAACAAAGGAAATCCATGATGGAACCAAATCACGATTGCACTCACCCTTACAATTCGTGATAAACTAACTGAAGAACGGTCACGAGGGATATTTATTAAAAAGTCCTCTTTATAAATCAACTAAAAATGATGTAACCATGTTTATTGGACTTTGAATGGAAAATTTATAAGTCAATTAAATATTGGAATGGTTGTGCAACTTATTTTCACATGGCTTTGAAGTGGTAACGAGTAAGGCACTTAACATAGACGTTAATAAAATTTGGATTTCTTATAAATACAAACACACAGTATGTGTAAAAAATTGTTTATGTTCCATTTTTAGTCATAAGTTAAGTGAGGTTAAACCCATACTATATCTATATATATATATATATCTATAAAAACGACAAAAAACTACGTTTGTTGTATGGGAGCCCCCTTTAAATATTTGTGTTATTTTAATGAAATTAGTTATTTTAAAAGTGACTATATAACTAGAAATTCTGTGAATATTTTAAGCCTCTATCTGTTGCTTTAACAATATCGAGCAAAAAATCACGTTTGTTGTATTTATAAGTCCCATTCAAAGTTATTTTATTTTGTTTTTTAGTATTTGTTGTTATAGTAGCAACAGAATACATCTTCTGTGAAAATTTCAACTGTCTAACTATCACGGTTTATGACATATAGCCTGGTTACAGACGGATGGACAGCGGAGTCTTAGTAATCGGGTTCCGCTAATTACCCTTTGGATACGGAACCCTAAAAATGCTCTTTAAATAAAATCCCTTTATGCTTTCTATGCGCAATTACTTACTTACCCACAAACGTGATGTAACGTTATCTTGGCGGTTGACCTATTATTTGTTTTACAAACTTAATTTTTAATAACGTGAAAAACAACAGGATTTGTGTCTTTTAAAATAATCTGATAAATAAATATGAATTGAGGCATTGAGCATAGAGTATAACTGTTTATTTTATATCCTACGTGACTGTGTTCTGTGCTTCACAGAGTAAAGATCAAACGTTTTGCAATAAGTAAGGATATCAAGTAACAACCAATTTCAACTCTGTTAAATCAAATTAACTGTAATTCAGAAGCAATAATTAAAAGTAAAAAAGCTTAAGACACTCATCAATTAATCAATAACTTAATTTAAAAGAATGTTGCAAAGTGAATTCTTACGATAATAAATTACATATTAATTTAATCATCAATTATGTTAAAATATAGATGTTAAAAATGTAGATGTTAAACGAAATTGTTAATCATTAGTCAAGTGTTCGAAGTACAGATAACGGTGTTACTTTGTAACTACAGTATGACGATTCGAGAAATGTTGACCGCATGCCGAGTGCTCTTTGTCTTACTCATTGTCTTTGTAACAGCAGATACAAAAGTCCGAATGGTACTACAAAACAAAGATATATAGTTGATTCTTACAACGGATTGTCAGAGAAAATTGTATCTTCTTTCTAACAGCATAAAAAAAAGTTACGTCTATTTTCAAGCAAAATTAAATTTGTCGAACGCACTTGTAGCTTGTCATCTTCAAATGTCTTTTAATTTGAGTTGTTTGCTGGTTTTTTCTTCGACAATTTTTTATAAAGTACTCGCTAATAATACAAACTGTTGTGCGTATTTTCTGTGTTCTGTATTTTTTGCAGGAATTCTAGTGGACCTATGTGCTCCTAGTAAATAAATATTTAAAACACACAGTTAGCACAGCAATTAGACTGAATCTAAGGGTTGCAGGTTCGAGCCGTGGCTTTTGACTGTGTCTTTAAAATATAAATATATTAATAGAATTAGGCGTTACTTTACGGAAATTCATTATGATAAAATGTTATTACCTTGAAAATACGCTAAAAACAATTCAGTAGCACTCACGTACAGAAGTACACCATCCACATGTGTAGGAGTACACCTCCCTCCCTCCCTCCTTATGTGGACGATGCCAACTGCATCATAACATTACGTCACTAAGTTGCTAACAAAACTGGACACGTGTTTCGCCTGAACTCGATGCATCTTCAGGGGACGCAAGTTGTTTGTCCGTTTAGCGTGGATGTGGATGGTGTACTTCTGTACGTCAGTGCTACTGAATTGTTTTTAGCGGATTTTCAAGTTAATAACAATTTATCATATAAATATATAATGACTAGCTTTTGCCCGCGATTCTACCCGGCCTAAATTCGGTTATCGGTGTAGGATTTCAACGGAAATTTCTCAATAATACAAAAAAAAAAACGACTTACACTTGACGTTTTCAAGTAGCCATTGTCCTTTCCCGGGACTCAAACTATCTTCATGGCAAATTTCATCTTAATCAGTAAAGCTGGTTAAGCGTGAAATGGATATGGATGTTATCAAAATTATTATAATCTTTTTCACACAGCATGTTTCAAGGCATTGTTTAATTTTGTTTTTAAAAATATAATAGAATTAAATTATATACGTCGTATTGTAATTATAATTCGGACACTTGGGGGCCGCAATTTAGTAAAAACCCTTGTATCTGCCACACCATGCTTTGTGAAATAGAGTACCTATAGTCATTCTTGTTATATTGCTTCACAAGAATCAATTAATGAACTATGACATACCCTAGAAAAAACATGCTGCGTCCACCAGTGAACAAAGTCATATTACACTATTGAAGCATACAAAGAGACACAGTACCATGTATAATAGGCGCTAGCCGCCAGCACGTGACCGCACGTTAAAATGCTTGTTTTCCTCGGTTTTTTTGTCGGTATAAAATTCAGAACTTTTGTTTAGAACTACGAAATTAGCAAATAAGCTTGGTCATATTAATATTTTTCTATGAAATAAGAATTAGGAGTCACTGTTCATTCACTGTTAGTTTTCGAAACAATTTGAATTATAGCCCAAAAATATAAAGCATCACTTTTTTCAATTTTTTTTATTTTAATATCCAAATTAGCATTATAATATTATCAAATCCACATAATTAAGGTTTGAAATACAACACATATTTTGTTCACGTCAAAAAGTGTAGGTACTGTGGACTGCAACAAATCTCAAATTTTTGCAAACTTAACTCGTTTGGGCATACCATCACCTTAAGCCAGTATCAGTTACTGACCACAACTTAATAAATTCAAAATATCTATCTATCTATCTCTTTTCTCATAGAGGTTGATAAAAAGAAGAATGTATCACTCGGTCTCAACATTATTTTACCTCGTGCGCCGTCCTTTAAATACGTTGCTGCGCCCCGGATTCTACATTAGAATCCACTTTGGATTCAAAATAGCACACTCGCCGTAAAAATATTATTTTGATCCCTTGTGATACAATCTACTATTATCGACCCTTCTTTATATAAAATTCAACAAACTTTTCTGACCCGGCGGACAAACATCAAAACTACACTCTCCATATCAAAATGAGGTGAACTTACATAATACTAGCGACAGAGACTGTTTCAAAAAGTTTGTTGCACTGTACCTACTTAGTTCTTACGTCTTGTTTATGAAAAAAATATAATTTAATCACTAAAGAAGAATTTAAATTTATTTGGCTTATAATTTTATCTACTGGCCTTATCTAGTTACTATCTCTACTACTCTCCCTCTACTCTACTCTTTATGTAGAACTTTCACCTTATGATAGTTTAGGTTTCAGATTTCCTTAGACTCTAAACTTAACTGAACCGTTGCGAAGCCGATTCGAATTGCTAGTATCATATAAAGATGCAATGGTGTACAATTGCGCGTAATTAGGTACCCACATTGAAATAAAAGCAGGCTATTACTCAATACAGACAGCAAAAAAATTAATAAATTGCAATTAAGAAAATCAAACACAAAAATCAAAACATGGGTTTTAATAAAAAGTCAGATTATATTAAGTCAACTTGTCCGTGTGACGGAGCAACTGTATGGTGCGGTATGAAGGGACGCAGAGTTCTTTATTATGCCTGAAACACCTGCGACGTAAGTTACTAAAAACGTACCGCACTTCCTCTGAGGTACTCAGGAGCATCAATTATGCAAAACTGCAGGTATTTTACGCTCCGACAAAGGAGTAAACCCACTATTCCTTTTTTTTTGTATATATGTATCCATTGTCTGGTATCCATAACACAAGATTTGCTTACTTTGAGACCAGACGGCGCTGTGTGTAATGTCCAAAAAATATTTATTATTATTATTAGTACTCATATAATAAAGTTAAAACTTAAAACGTGTAACTAACACGTATAAACATGGCAACATGTACCACTAGGGATTTTTGTGGCTGGATGACTATCAACATGTATTATTTTAACTAGAGGTATTATCTTATAGAGAAGCTTTGAGAAAATAAAACTAAGATTTTATTTAATTTAGTAGGGACAATATAAGTTTGAGATTCCATGTAAGGATCAGCTTATACCGAGATGCGAGACGTGACAAGACGCGACCTGAAGCGGCTTGAAGATACGCCGCACGGTGCATCCCAACGTCGCGCAGCGCATCTTCAAGCCGCTTCAGGTCGCGTTGCGTCTCGGTATGAGCTGAACCTAACTCAATTAATTCAAACTACTTCTAAAAATAGCGTTTTTTTAAGCTAGTGGTAGGGTTAAAAAGTTTGTTTTCAATACAAACACAAAATTAATTGTTTCAATCTCTGGTTCAATCTGTATTATATTTTCAAATAAAGGGAAACTAAGTGAAAATACTTCAAGTTAGAAACGTTATTAACATCAATTATAGATTGATTACAAGGTTTCTCCCAACTTTATCAATATAAATTAAATTATATGGAATAATCTAGAGTTTGGGCAGTACTTAGATGAGTACTAGTACCCACAATATTTGTTTACTAAGTTGAAGATAGTTTTAGGTAGGTAGGTTTAAGATAATAAGCCTTCTGACCACAAAAACAAACTACCTGCAGGCAATCATTGAAATGTTCCTCAAGAGACTATAAATGAGACATGCTTTTTGTATTACTTATACTGTAAATGCGTATAGGTACAGCGTTATATCTTTACCTACTGAGAAATAAGGTGCTATATTATCTATATATTAAACTAGCGTTTCCCCGCAGCTCCGGACGCACTAAATTTGGTTATCTGCATGGAATATTTACGGAAAGTCTTTGATTATATACAGTAAGAAAGTTTGCTATAGCAACCTATAGCTGTATCTTTTTTTGAATTGCATCAAATACCTTATACTGCTTATTTTTAAGATCAATGTTTCCTCTACCCGAAGGTCGCCTGGCAGAGGTCGCCTTATTGTGTGCTTTCCAATATAATGGAATATAATTAGTTTATAGTAAATTATTGGTGTGCAATAAAGAATACATATATATATCTATCTATCTGTATCTATAGCTTGTCCGCGTGCTATTCTGTTATAGTTATTCCCGTGGGTAATTTTCGCGATAAACGCTTATGTATAGCAGCAGTATAGGCAGCACCACATTGTGTGCAAGATCTGTGTTGTAGAAATTTATGTTTTAATTATACTTTAGTAATATGTTATATTGCAATTAATAATAATTAATGAATAAATGTCCTTCGCCGTCCCCTTACTAATCTCCGTGCCAAAAATGAGCTCAACTGTTTGCGCTGTCGTCGCTACGGCAGTAACAAACAAACAAATAGACTTTCACAAAAATATATAAGTTTGGATAACAAATAAAGTTCTGACTCATCAACGTAGAACCAATACTACTGACTAAATTCTGAAACACTGTGATTGGGCAGTTTGTTTCGACCTGAGGAGGCTGTAAGTTTGTTAAATTCATCTCTTAGTGGAAAAAAGGTAATGTAATTTTGTACACAAACTGATAGAAATAGAATGTTTGATAAAAAATGAAAAGAGACCTGTTGTTCGTATAGTTAACGTACGAAAATCTGTTGTTTTAATGTTCAATAGAATTGACAAACATAAGTATGATTTAAAATAGTAAGGATAAAAAATACTCCACTCAAAGTTATTTTACCTAATTTATAATATTACTTAATTTATAAATAAAATGCATTTGATGAAATTGAATTTGTTTTGCACACTGTACGGCGCAGGATCGTGATGCAGCCGCGATTATAGCCGATAGATATCGTCGGTGAAGCAGACAGTAATGTCTTCATTACTCGCCGGCGAATTGATTCCCAGTAACGAAGGAAATGACGTGACGTGGGCCCGCCAACACTGTCGTGAGTTTATCCGCTTTTCAACTTTAGGGCGCGTTCGTTTTGGGATGCAGAAT
Source organism: Apoda limacodes (assembly GCA_946406115.1). Lineage (NCBI taxonomy): Eukaryota > Metazoa > Arthropoda > Insecta > Lepidoptera > Limacodidae > Apoda > Apoda limacodes. The sequence goes on from OX291542.1 coordinate 18,566,210, forward strand.
CATTATTTTCGCTTACTTTGTCATCTGCCCTTACTTGGTTTGCATGAGCGTCAAGAATATCAAAATTTTAGTATCATCTGTAACAAACTGTCATGCGTTCGTTTACGATATTGTTGTCACTCTTGCCACCGAAACTCATGACTGGAGGTGGGGTTTTTGTGTTAATCTGTCCAACCTTTTTACATATTTATTGTTTATGGTAGTGTGTGTGTGTGTGTGTGTTTTATCGTAGTGCGTGTACGTCAACCGTTCTAAATGTTGTTAGAAACGTTTCGAAGCTAAACGAACGATAGGTGTCAGTGGCAAAACTGGCGTTATCAAAAGTGTGAAAAGTATCAATCGTGGGAACTCTTATTCCCAAAACGAACGCGCCCTTAGTATACCCAATACAGTAAGTGAATATGGTACTTCAAAGACCAGATAAACAAAAGATATTTGAATTAATTTGATTACATATTTTTCTTTTATAGCTTCTACGGTTGTACATATAATATAGTATAATATATATATATAAACTGTAGAAGAAATAACTGTTTATAAATTAATAAATAAATTAGGATTGATATTTGACTAAATTATTGTTACAAAATGGAGATGGACTTTTTGAAGAGGTCGTATCAAATAAATTTTGTTATGTATCAAAGTCAATAAGAAAGATCAACATATTTTGGTTCGTAAAATTTTCGTTTATAATTGAGAAGATCTTCATATAAATATTATAACAAACACATTTTAGTGTTGTTGATCATACTTTACCTCTGTATTTTTCTCCTGACAAAAGGAAAACATCCGTCGGTAAAAAGCATGTCGTAAATAGTGCAGAATTCATCACCGTTTTGCGCGTTTTACTTTGTATAAAGTTCCGCCTGGTTAGACACCGACTGTCGTAAAAAAGTTATGTCGTTTCGTTCTACCAGTTTGGATGGCGAGAACCAATATCTTTTTATGCTAGATAGTCAATGTTTTGAAATATCAAGTTTCATCGTCCTTAGTTTTGTAAAAAAATAAGTTGTCAGGTGCGTAGAAGTGTGAAGTTGTATGTCGATTTTTGCTACCTTGTTTTTGATTGTTAAAATCAAAAAAACAACTTACTGATATGATATTAAAATCATAAACACACGTATAAAAAACACTAGTATGGCTATAGCGTTTACTATAGCCATACTAGTACTACTAGGCTAGGGAAACTACTCACGTATTGCCAACTTAAAATCTAGTAAATGTCTTATGGAAGTATTCTAGACCGTAGTCCCTTGGGAAAACTACGACTGGAAGCTCATTTTACAACTTTACATGAGCGTTAGTTAGGGTCTAAGGTGTAAAGATGAACTCCCTATATGCGGTAAGTGGCAAAAATCGATCGGAGGTTCAAATCTTGCTCGTATAGCTGTAATTTTTTTAGTCGTTCGTCGATCACTTATTATTTAAAAAACACAAAAGTGGAAAACCATAAAATTATAAAAACTCGAACGAAACCATGGACAAAGACTAGTTATGTTGCTTTTATGAGGTATTGTTTCGCGAAGTATTAAATCCATATGATACCTAATACAAGAAAACATTTATGACATGCCAGGTTTCAAATTTCTGACGTGTAACTGAGCCGAATTCAAAGCCAGCTATCTCCACAGTGATCTATGCATTCTATGTGTGTCGAGTACTTTGGAATCCCATACAAATACAAACGGTGCCTATTAATATTCTGTCAGTGTCCAGTACAAGAAATTAGACAATTCATTAGATGTAATTGTTTAGAATGAGTCAGCGTTTGTCTTGTAGAGAGGTGATAATGACAAGAAACGTTGTCTCAGTCTTATTCACATATAATAATATACCTTACTTGTGTGGTATTTCCTCTTCGCAAATTTTTGTAATAAGACGGCAATTACCAAAGCAAACTGACCTCGCTAATGATCTGTAATGGAAAATTCGTGATTTATTCACAAAGAAAGGAAGTTATTACTTAGCTGCCTTTGAATTGGGCATCGTTAGAGTGTACATTTTGAAGTAATGATGCTTACCACAAACAAAATGACAAATAATAAATCTTCAAAGTTATTTCGGAGTTCAAAATTAGGCAATGTCGACGAACCGAGCGTCAGAATATTTAATACCTACAAATTAACTAATTTTCTAGCAGGCCTTGTAATTTGGGCTCGACAAGAAATTAATTTCAACCAATTCCGTCTAAGTAACAGGTTGATAAATGGGCTATTCCATTCCTTGTCTTAAGCCTTGGGAACACTCCATGAAAATGTTTCAACTCAAATGCAAATTAGGTTAACCTTTTTCAATTCAGTAAACGTTAACATTCGACACGAGCCAAACGAGCCCTCCTTTTATTGAGTTAGTATTTAAGCCAAAGATTTATTCAAAACAGTACAACCGTTTACGAAGACGGTACTGTACATACAAATGAATGTGGATGAAACTGTCTGCGGTAGGTCTTGATACTTGATCTTTGTTTGTTTGTAAAGTTCAGGATTTTGTATATGGGTAAGGTTTCAAATACTCAAAACAAAATGGAGATTTATGTTCTAAATTTAAGTAATTTTTGTACATTTTAACCTACTTTTTGATAATTTATTTTCCTTGAACCTATTACCTATTGTAGTACCAGTATGTATGTATAGAATACAATGTAAGAAGTGAGTACCTTTATTTTTTCTTTGTTCACATTATTTTTATTAAAAGTACTTATGTGTTGCACCATCTACCAGTACCAATCCGTAATAAATCTTAAAAAAAATCATTTACTCTAAAGTTGTCGAAGGATAACACTTAGGTATTAGCGACAAGACCGCCTTTAAATAATGTCACTTTATTTAGATTTTAGATTTAACATTTTTTTTACCAAAGTTTCACTACAAATTTGATATTAATTCAAATACATTAAGAAAGTCTTAACAAAAATGATTAGTGACATAAATATAAATAATTTTATACATAAAACAATAATCCAATAAATACAATCTACAGATAATAGTTAATATAACTTACAACTTATATACAAAGTAAATTTATATACATATATGTTATAATATTATCATCTGAACACTGTCAGAATAATAGATAAGAATATTTGACAAGCATGTTTTCTTGTTTCGTTATTTTCATTCAGAGCGCGATATTTTCCGTAGACGTGTTTTAAGTTTTAATTTTTTTGTTTAATAAATTGCTTTATATTGTTATGCTTAACATACTCTTTTTCTTCTAAAATATTAATCAAGACCATAAAATACTTTTCAAGATAGTTTTGGCAACATGTTTAATTCTTACCTTTGCAATTATTTTTTACAAATTATTAATTATTTTACAATTATAATTTTCAGTTTTCTAATTGAAAATATTATATTTTATTGATTTTGCTTGATATAATTTTTACTTATCTTTCTAAACACAGCACTTTGTTTAAAGATCATTTGAATGCTTTGGAAAATATGAATAAAACTCAGCATTAGTAACACTCGTTTCTTTTTGAATGCCGCTTCCACGCTCGCTTTGCTTCCACCGGACCAGCCTTTCAAAATGGCCGCTTAGTATTCAAAGAGCACATGCCTCATATTCCACTGCTGCTTAATACAGACTCACACCAGGCCACCGCAATTCAAAACCATGTGAAAGACCTCCTTTGGTCCCTTTCGTTATTCAAGTACTGGACTTTGCAGGACCAGTGACAGGTCAAGATATATTGGTCTTTCTATCTCATGCTTGCCCCATCTCTGCTTTTACGAAAACGTGATATAAAAGATTAACTTATTAGTATTCGAGAGACAAAACGGAGATCGTACCGTTCTTACATTGCGTGAGAAATGCATGAAATTTTATGTAAGAACCTAGTGAAGTTTTGTACTAAGAAAGTATGGTTTTGAAATATAACATTCTCATATTTAAAGCCAAATCATTTAAGTTTATAAAGTGTAATTAAAATTGGTATTCACGGACAATGTTACTTTTAAATAGCCTCTGAAATTAAATGAAATTAAAAGTATTATTTATTTATAATATATTGTTCCGGGAGGTGGTGGTGAATCTGTAATACAGGTTAATACCTAATTCAGACACTAATTCCTTATAATTCATGTATTTAATTATTATTAAATTATTATTATTATTATTAAAATTGTTATATTGATAGGTACTGTAGGTATGTAAATCAATTATTATTATTACCAAACGAAATCATTATTGTTATAATTATTTGATTTTTAACGACGAAATTTTGGTCAAGAGTATGCCTCTTGATAAAATAAGTACTTTTATTAAATGAAATTGTATTATTGTTTGTATCAAGAAAAATATATATATAACTACTTACCTAATTTTTTTAAGTCATTGAACTAAAAATAACTTTAGAGAAATAGTTTTTTTTTAATATATTATTGATTTTTAGTTTTAAATACGGGAAGCTTGGAAAGCAAAAAGTAACAATAAAATTCCCTAATTTGATAAAACGACGGAAACAAGTTCTTCCCTTCCTGTTTCTGAATAAAAATGTGTTAATTACATTAGTATTGACATTAACAGAGAAAACCAAACCATTCCGTAAAAGAACTTAAAAGAAACATTCATTTAATTGAATTAACGCTCCTCAGTAAAGTGCTAGGGAAAACATTGTCCAGACAAAGTGTGACGAGAGTCTTTCCCAGGAAACTATTCGAAAACTTTCCTACAAAAAGCCATGAAAACTTACTACCCATAAATAAAATGTTAGCTAGAGAATTGCGATCTAATGAAAGGAATAAAGTACAGTAATTGCTTCTTAAATAGGAACACGAATATCAGCTTAAGGGTCCACAGTTTCCTTTAGATGGTTTCAGATGGTTCCTCGTTATTCTACAGACATAAACTTTATTAATCCATGCTGATATATTTATATTACAAGCATACCATTATTACCATAAGAGTTGAATTTCCAAAAATAACTTTGTTATAATAGCACGGTATTATAATAGAAGAGAGGTTCCGCTACCTTTTAAATATCAAGTTTTTTATTTGATTGAGCAAATTTAAGTTCTGTTTATATGTCAGTCAGTTTCTTCAAAGAAAGATGGCAGCATTGTAAGGCTTTAACAGAAAATAAGGAATCATAAGGGTTCTATTTTTGCTATTTTGCTAGAGAACCCTAAAATATTGATGGAATTTGCATGCGTCAAAAAAATTGGTATGTACGTGAAGTTAATCAAACCGCATTAGGTCTGCAAGGTAGACTGAACCTAAAATTATAGAAGACCTGCATAGGTCCGCACGGAGAAAAAACTTTAGTAGTAATAATACTAATAACCACTAAAATATTAGTAATTCCCAGGACAAGTAAATTACACTGACAGTTACCAATGAATTTTACTTATTGTATTTATTAAAAGAAATAAAACTAGTCTTGTTGGAGTAACAGTGTTGTTTACTAAAAACAAGTTAAATTTAATGGAATGCAAAAAACGTATAACACGCTTAAAATCAGCGTTTAATTACACCGATACGAGTAGATGGTCATTATGAAGCTCTGTGATGCAAAGCGTACAGTTGATAATAACTGGTCAGTGTACCTGGTAAATGATGGAAGGGCTGCGGAGGATAGGGCGTCACAAGTCTTGTTCAGCTCAAGGTTACCATTTGTGAAGCGGCGTAGATGGGAATCCCCCGCCAGGAGAGGAGTTATATCTGGAGAACGCTGTCATACTTTATTTGCATTTCGGTATGTTGGTGTATATGCGAACTATCGATAAAACTTCGATAGCGCGATGAAAGACGCGTGACGTCAACCTTAATTCGTAACAGTACGATATGATGTTTGTTATTAGTAACTTCACTCTTAAAAAGGTGTTTGTAAACGTTACTTGGCCTTCACTGTTATGCCAAGTAGTGTTTTACCTGCCCACTTTATTAAAACTTTTTGTAATCTTTAGTAAGCTTTATTTGTTGATATTAATTACCCTACTCATAAATTCGAGAAAAGTTTTATAAGATTTGTAAAATTCTGTGATCCGAAGTACAAATTATTAATTACGGAAATGAATAAAACTATTTTGTTGTTATGATTTTATGAAATTAATAAAATGTACTTAAATTTATATTGTTTTGTAATTTCCAGAATAGTTTTTGAAATTAATAAAATTTAGTATTAACGCATTTTAATAAACAGTTTTTTAATTCGAACAATATTTTTTTCTCCGTGCGTCAAAAGTAAAAAACTTACATTAAACTTATAATAAAATTGAATTACAATGATGTTTGTACTTATGTAACATATGTTTACTTAACAGTGTCGGAGTTTATCAATATCAGATACAAATAGAAACATTATAGGCTGCATAGTCGGACTTACAATTTTTAAGCAGAGGTTTTCATTATGTATTTCCTCAATATTCAAGCCTTTAATAATTTGTTCCAAACACTAAATATAAATACATATTTTGTCGTCCGTAGGGTGCTCAAAACTACACTCTAAATTTCCATTAAAAGTTCGTTACAAAGTTAAAATACCGTTCCGAAAGCTTTGTTGAAAAAGTTGTTGCTCCGCCGCTGAAAATACAATCAAAATTTGATATATCGGTAAAATATTCAATACTGTTGGGAGTTGATTTGAAATTGAAAAATACCACTTTGTTTTTTTTTATTACTTTGTAGGTTTTTAAAATAAAATATTTTATAAGAAGTATCATCAATTGGTCTGATGTCAAAGTACTTATGTAAAACTTATAATAAAACTATATTATAACGATGAATGTATGTAACATATGTACATCTTAACAGTGTAGGAGTTTATCAATCTCAGTTATAAATAGCAACATTCAATTTTATATTTTATATTATCAGAAAGATATTTTTAACTAAACAATGCTGTGCCGCGCGGTTTTACTTTCGTTATCTACATGATAACGAAAGTAAAACCGCGCGGCACAGCATTGTTTAGTTAAAAAATATCTTTCTGCAATTATAAAAACAATCTTTCATCTTCCTTATTTTGGCATTGGCCAATACATGGAATAACTACAAAATTTTGCAGCAATCTGTTTTATACCAGCCAGTTATTCGACCCGGTTCTTTTGTGTGAGTCTGCATGTGCTTTTGAATAGGATGTTTATAAACCTGTAAATAACAACAGTGTTTACGATTTCGATGCAATGCAATCGATAAAAGAAACAATCTGCCTACACACATGCATATAATTGAAAAGCTTCCAAACACGGTATTCGATCAAGGAAACAACACCTCGTGCCATCAAAGAGCACGCTTACGAATAAGTGCCTATATATCCTGTAAACAAAAACCAGGCATGTCTAAATTGTATTTGTGTGACTAGTGCTCCATACCTTAACTCTTTTAGGGTTCCGTAACTAAATGGCAAAAATAGATCATCACAATTATGACCGTTCGTTCGACGAAGGACAGTTGTCCGTACGTCACAGAACTTTTATGATTTTACAGACGATTTTCGCATGCCATGTTGAGTTTTTTTGTCATTGTCCTCTCTACAGGAGACTTGAGAAAGGAGGCTTGACCATAATCCACCACGCTGGACCAGTGCGATATTAGTCGACGTTCAAGGTACTGATCTGTGACTTGAGTCAATGATTTTTTCTTATGCAGCAGCCAGGACAGAGGCTTTAACATGCCTTCTGAAGCACAGAGAAGTTCAAAAACATGTGTCTCTAGGCGGTCACCCATCTAATGATGACTGACAATGCCCGACATTGCTTAACTTCGCATATAAATTTCGATACATAAATGTAAATGCGCCACTAGCTCTCCTTATTTAAAAAATAAAATTTTAGAAATATGATAGATAGACGTACGTACAAACAACGAGGTGATTCTTTAAGTTTTCCGGTTTGCCATGTTTGGTACGGAACACTAAAAACAGCAGATATCAATGCCGTCGGGTAAATTTAGCATACAAAGTAACATAGATGTCTTAAGTGTCTAGATCTGTCCAAAATGGGAACACGAATAGGAGAGCAACGTGAATAATTTCATAGGCCATTTCAAGTTTGCACTGATCGCCAGAAGCGGCGCGGCGGCGGCGTACACTTCTCTATAGCGTCACGATTTAACTTAGACTCAGATAAAAATAGATACGTTTTTGAAACTTAAACTAGGAACAGACAATTGAAGATACGTGAAATTCTGTATGTTCTCTCGATTGAAGCCGTATCAAGATTATTTATGTAAAGGTTTTATTAATAAATTTAATTACTAGTATAACCTATTTATTTTTTGTTACCGGCATATCTCGCAGAATTAGCAAGCAATTAGAAGTGGCAGTGGGCTGGCCACGTCTGTAGGAGGACCGATGGCCGATGGAGCAGATGACGCCTAGCCCTCCAGCCCTTAAAAGGCTGGCTGGTGGAGGCTAGATGCATAAGGCAGAAGACCGGGAGAAATGCCGCTTCATTCAGGAGGCTTGTCTCCAGCAGTGGATTATTTTTTGAATTAATAACTAATAGGTTAATTAATTTTTAATTTTGGTTGTGAAATCAATTATTTATTTATTTATTAATTATCTGTTCTAATCATTTGTGGTTATGTTTACTCGTTTATTCAATAAAATATAATTTATTTCACCAGCGTTTCTTAAATAGCTTTGTTTTAAACAGTTATCATCCAAAATTAAGCAAAAGAAAGATATAAAAACATATAAATAATATATATAGGTGAGTATTTTGTTTTGATTTCTTTACGAAAGGTAAACCGGGCAAGTACGAGTTGTAGGTACATGGATTAGGTTACGGTTCCGTAGAATGACAATCACTAGAATGACAATAGAACAATGTTCGTTGAAAGTATTTTAAAAAGCTCGTGATATAATTTTTTTTAGACTTTTAGGGCAAGTGGTTTAAAGATTTTAAATATTAGAAATAAATACATAAAAACGTTAATTGAATTTTAAAGATTTACATGTAAATGGCGCAGAACGAGTGCGCGAAAAGAATTTCAGCCCACAGTTAAATGTATAGAGAGCTACTCTTAATTTTCTTCCTAATTTCACTACAAAAATGTGTAGGTTTACAAAAATCTCCTTATTGTAAGTGTGCTAGTGAACTAGAAATACAGCAAAAACGGTGAAACAATTGGACGGACGGACGGACATGACAAATCTATAATTCTATAAATCTATAATCATTTAGCAAAATAGGTATTTGTGTTTTATTTTAGTTCACCTCTGCCCTTATCACGCCCCACTACAGAAGCACAGGCATCTCCTTGGAGAAGGAGGCTTAGACCATATTACATCTCGGCTTCAGAGTTTACAAGCCGCCTATAGGGCCTCTGACTTGGCTTAGACTAGGTAGGTTAATTTATGTTAAGAAAAGTTACATAAACTTTTCTTAACATAAAAATATTAGTTATATTACAGGTACCTACATAAAATATGTAGACACTTTTTCTGACATAAATATTACGCTTGAGTATAGGTTATATAAATGTAAATATAATACTTATAAATTAAAGTAGTTGAACATATAATATTACCAATGAACTAACAGTGTACTTTAGTGTAGTATTACACTTTAATATTATATTGAATAGGAGTAGGAAGGCTTTGAATTAATTAACAAAGCATCTCTAAGCTCTTGTCTTCCCGCAAACATCATTATAAAAGCCTTATTCAAGGGAACTGGTTTAGAAAGGCAATAATTACAGAAACGACCAATAATTTAGGAACTTCGATAGTTTATTGAACTTCTGTTCTATCAAACATTTTCGTTAAAGATAAAGGGTGGAATGGAGATCTACGTTAACTGGGAACAATAGATCATTATCAGCACAGACTTCAGACTTTAATTGAAACTTGATATCTACGATGATATTCTCTTTTATAAATTTTTAAGTTAACTCTAAGTAAATTTATGAATTCTCGTTTTGCTGTCATCAGAATATGAAATAAATGTTAAATTCTATTACTTATGACCTGCCACCTTTTTTTATTGTTAATGGCTTAAGTACAAATGTAATATTTAATATAAGAAAACATCTAAAATAAGTATTGATTACTTCTTGTAATATACTAACCAAAGTCTTGTATATTTTGGCAAAGGAAATTAATATTACTATAATCGAGAATATTATATTTTATTTATTTCATTAATTTTATTTATTAGATCTCTACCTTCTGTTCTGATTAAAATTTTGAATTTGCTAGATATACAGTACATAAGGTATATTATTTAATTGAATTTAAATATTAAATTTGGCTTTTATAACCAAAAACCAAAATATTTAAAAACATTAAATTTTATGAAATATTGCACTTTATTTTAGTTAAGTGTAATCATTTAAAACATGAAATATAAAATCTATACTGACTGTTACATGGATTAGTAAAATAAATCAAAATATTGCATGAAACTGTAAATTATTTAACAAAATTTTATGTAATATAGTACGTTAATATACAGCACTAGTAATAAATTTCATTTATTAACCTATGCCATAGTTATAGTTTCGCATTCGGAATACGCCAGATATCCGTCAGCCTGCGTGTATTTTACCAGTGCTTACGGTACTAAGGTCTGGTTCATAATTTTTAGCCTCATGCACAAATTAGGGGTAAGCCCCTTTGAATTCGTTTTGTACAACAGTCTTCATGTCCTTACCATTTATTACATTACCAGTATACCATTGCCACGCGTGTAGATATTGAATAGTTCACACAAAATGCATAAACGCGCGTCAATGGAAAGGCAATGTTGGATTTCAAACCGATTACAATTCTCTTTGGAGTTAGACAATCAGTAGTCAGGCAGGTTGTGTACACAGCTGCGCTCAGAGTTTCTTTACTTTACAGAATTCGAAACCTGAAAACACGTTCAAGAATGAGAATAGCCGATATAGGTTAAGCAGTTAGCATGCTAAAAAGACAACTGGCAGTTTTATTAAGTGTTATAAAGCTGATGAACGATGAGAAAAGAAGGTTTTAGAGATAATATCGAGATCCTGAAGACATTTTGTAAGAGCAAATAGATGAAATAGTGAATGCAAGCGGCCCACAATGGACTCAACAGTCTAAACAAGATTTATATCTTCAACAATAAGCGATAAATGGCTTATGATAATATTTTTTTTAATGCTTTTAAAGTTACAATTATTATACGTAATAAGTATTTAATATCAATATTCCATATAACAAAACACAGACTTTAATGTTTGGTACGGAACAGCACGACATTTATAAAAATTCAGGGTCTAATACTGTTTTTAAATAATTTAGTTTCATATCTCAGAAATGGTTCAGGGAAACTTTTGTGAATATTTGATATAAACTATTCGCTGAATTTTTGAATATACAATTTGCAGAAAGTTTATGGTCTCCTTCAAATATTACAATGTTCTATTTTATAATATTTTAGTTTTTATCTGAAATGTTTTCATTTATGTTTTGTTGGCACTGAGATCTAATAGACAACATAAGAAAGAAGAAATAATTAAAGATCACGGCGGTGAATTTGATAACTTGACCAATTTACATTTAGTTCGAAATATACCATTAGTGGGAGTGTTCGAAATAAAAAGAAGAGGGCCGGGATCGTTGCAAGTGGAAGTCTGTCATTTCTGCCTACCCTTGCAGGAAACAAGTATCAAGTTATGTTAATATAAAAAACTTTTTGACAGGAACAACAACCGAGTTCAAAAAGATTCACTTAAAAGGTAAAAATAATTATTTCAAAATATCTGATCAAAATAACAGTTTGAAATTGGTGGCGTGCAATTTAAGTGTGTTATAAATTGTTAGAGAAATAGATACCAACCTCGAACTGTAATTACATTTTTAGTGCATCTTTTTGAGGTTGATTGTTGTTTTTGTTAAAAAGTTTTTATTTTTTACTTTAAGGAACTATCGGCTTATTTACGCGTACACATTTAATTTGAAAGAGCCTAAGAAACGTTCTTCCGCCCTCGATTTACTGGTGAATCCATCATCAGACCCTAACTCGGTTCTAATGGGACCACCGTTCCAAAATGTTTGAAATCGAATTGTAAATGACGGAGAAATCGGTACATAAAAAAAAATATACAGACATACAGGTGAAACTTACTTATAACCTCCTCCTTTTTTGAAGTCAGTTAATATATCTAGTTCTAAAAATATATCTAGGTTCTAATCATATTGAAACCAATCTTTTTTAATCATATTGAACCCCTTTACCATAAGAATGTAATAAAACTGATCTGAAAGTATCAATAACCCGAACAACACATCTCAAACTCCAAATGAGTTTCAATAAATTATGAAATGGAAACTTCCAATTTTACAACTTCGATGAAATGAGAATTGAACTTCAAATATTGTTTGATTTTATAAGCCTCCCAAACTTTACACCCTTATGACGTCATTAACGTTTGATAACATTTCCAATTCTAACTTTATCTCTCACTGCTGCCATTAGGGATCGTATTGAAAATTCATAACTTAGTAAGCGAAGCGCTGAAGGGTCTGTACATTGAAGCAGATAAGGATGTGTGCAATTTACTTTATACCTTCTCTGGAGGAAATTCCGAGAGTGCTGAGGAAACAGAAATGGCTCCAACAAAGGTTTATCGATACGTAAAGCTACGTTTTCACTTTAGCGAGTCTTCACATTTAGGTATTGGGTCGTACGGGTAAATAAGAATGCGAATAATATGACCGTCTCTATTATACTGATTGTGTTTAGTTGGAAATCGTTCCGTGTATTGTGTTGAAAACATGAAAGGTATAGTGGCCTAAGTAAGTGAACGTTAGGATTTTCTCCTTTGTTCACTAACTTACCTCAATACACTTGATTATATTCCTTCGTATTGTACAAATATATTTATTTTGTGTTTTCAAAGTTTCGTTTATTTAATTTTGATAAAAATCTGACGATATAATGATTTAACATGGTAGAAGCAGTAGATATAATGTTGATATTTATAAATTGTAACAAATCGACTTCTAACTTTTGTATTTAAACGTAAAGATATTGCCAAAATCAAGTTAGAAAGAAGAAAGATTTTTTTTTTATTTTAAACACACACAGTATACCAAAAAGATATAAGAAAAATAAAAAAGTGCGTGAGCTAAAAGGGCCCTCCCTTTAGCACGATTTTTATCTGTGTAGGTACAAAACTGTTTTTCAGTGGGAGCCCTTACTGCGTCACACTTCACAGACATTAGCGGAAGAAAAAAATATATACGCACCTATAAATATTCCAATTACTATACTATAATATATATCTGAATTGCATACCCAAAATAAAACAAATATAAAAATTAAATATTTACAAATCAATAATGATAAAAAGAAGAGTAAAAACGACTTGATTATACTAAAAAAGTTTGTGACAGCAAGGTGTAGCTACTATAGTTCTTTAAATTAGTAAATTTAATTAGTTGCTTTTTAATTTTGCGGGATAAAGAGTAGAGTAGGAGGATGAGATTAGCCTATGTCCAATAACAAGGCTTAACCTATATGTTTGCGTTTTTTTAAACCGCACCGCAATAAAGTAGGTGGTTCAGCGTCTTCGACGTTCATATTCTTGTTTGAGTCCAAGAGACTGCCCAGTAGATCGCCTTTCTCTTTAGCAATATGGACCAAGTCACCATCGGTCTTTCGCAGTAGTGGTAACGACGACTGGCAAAAGTTCTCTTCGGCAGCTTTAGCAAGCAACCAGAAAACACGACTCTCAGAGGGATAGCTCGCAAGTCGTCCACCTATTTTACCGATGAATTGGAATTTAGGTCTGGAAGTTGCTTTCTTACTAAACCTTGACGCAGTATTTAATTTGCGTTTTAACTCAGTTCGGATATTCGGATTCTTATTATTACGAGCCATGGTCCAAGCCTCATACGCAGTTTGCTTCAGTATTTTAGCTTCTCTGCAAGACTAATTAAACCACGGCCATTTTTGACACCGGCAGTTACTCGCGGGTTAGGAATAAAACATTCCAAATCTTCCAAAAATTCCAGAGGTTTGCTCAACGGGTACGATGCATAAAATTCACGCAATCCATCCCAGTCTTCAGACCTATAATGACACACACGACGCCAATTAGTTGGCCTAGATGGAGCGGGTAGTGTTTATAACACAACGAGAGAGTTATCTAAAGAGTCAAGAGGCGCATCCACAGAGATGGAATATCCATCCGGACGTGCAGTCAGCAGTAAGTCCAGTTAGGAGCTCGTATGTCAGCTCGTATTCATAGGTCAGAGCAAATTCATAAGCAGATATCACTGCATAGTTATTGGTTCGAGAACAGAGCCACTCACGATAGTGGGCGTAAAAGTCTCCCAAAATAACTAGTTCTGCTGTGGAATATTGCTCTAGAACTTTGTCAGTCGTTAAACTCAGGTGCGTGAAGAGTCGAGTTACGTCCGTGTCACCGCTATGAGACCTGTATAAGCACGCATACGAGTGTGGCCGCCGTGATCTACGCTCACCCATAATATCGACAGGTCCGTGTCTTCAAGGCTATTATGGCGGCGACAGCAGATATCCTCCCGGACGAACATACACCGCCACGACTCACAAAATTGTGCTCGAGTTTGTAGCCTGGATAATATAGGTAATGAAAAAAATTCACATTACGCACTAGTGCTATTATGTAAAGTAAAAAGCACTATGTTTTATACGCTTCATTATTTACCTAAAAGCGGTGCAATTACAGGCACTTCACAAACAAGTGTGTTTAACAGTTAACGTTCTACGAGGTTTCCTATCATATAAACACTTCTAATAGTTACCGTTATATTTTTACAGTAACATAAAATAAGAAGGTTTGTTTTTCGCCTTCACTATATTTTCACGACTGAACAACACAATCATTTTTACCGAAAATTTACAAAAAAAGACTTAATCAATATTTATATTACTATAAATAATCTTTAGTAATATAAAGTTAATAAAACTAATAAATAAAAGTTAGTAAAAGTATTTGCCAGCTCTACAAGATTTATAAGTCTTTTCAGAGTTGTAGATTTGCACGTATAAGTAACAGCACCCTTATTCTCTTTCACGCTACATTACCAAAGGGAAGTACAGTAATAAGACTGTGTGAGAACTTGCTGGCAAATTTTTTAAGGAAAGTTTAACTGCTCAATTCTCACACAAAGTAATTTAAAATGTTACTTTGTCATAAGAAAATGTTGTTTTAGCTTTACATATATATTAATATATATACCATACTAACTTAGCTATACTTACTTATATATATTGTAAAGATTTCACTAAAAGTAAATAAATGTTATTTTACCACTCTGAGGAATAATTATGTCATTGTCAATAAGTAATCTATAACCAGACATATTGTAAAACAAATTGTCTGCGAGTGCTAGCAGAACGGGAATACTGCTAGACGGATTTTGAACTGCCATCCTTGGTTAAATTGAAGGATACCTATTTACTAAACCATTCCATAACTCAAAATACAAGCAAACGAAGACCGAACAAAGGCGGCACGGCTGGTCAACAAATAAAAATAAACAGAGCTTTGTTAACCTAATTTACTTACACTATATGAATGAAAATAAAGAAAAGATATCTACTGCTGTTTGAAATTTGTTTTCACATCAGGTGCCTAAACAATGTTCAAAATGCATAGTAAAATAAAGGCATCAGCAGAATACAAAAAATAGGAAATAACAACACACGTGCATATATTTCAAAGTTTTAACAAAATAAAATTTACAAAACAAAGAAAAACATTATTAATTTGATTTCAGTGCCATAAAACGGGTAATGTTGCAACAGAATAAAGACAAAGAGTACAATCAAACCACAAGCTCTCGTCGCATCAACAAGCGATACCATAAAACAACCTGACGTAATCTCCCACATCGCCTGAGCCTGGCGGTGCTGCTGATAAATTCCTAACCAATCTCACAGAAATATAGAAGCTGAATATTCCCTATATATCCTCTATAAGAACAAACAAAAATTAGTTGACAATAAATATAGTTTAATAGACATTAGTTGTTTTCGGGATGTCACTGTGTTTGTCAATATTGCAATTCAATAAATGTCACATATGTTTTTCTGCAGTTTTTTTTAGAGAAACTTCCTCCCACGAAGGCTAAGGAAGTGGAATGAGCTACCTGTCCAGCATTTCTAAGGACTACAGTATAGGGTAGATTGTTTAAGGGTCGGCAACGCGATTTGCAAGTGTCCATAGGCTGCGGTAAGCGCTTACCATCAGGCGGACCGCAAGCCACCTATGTGGTATAAAAAAAATGTCTATGGTTTTCCTAAACAAAGTCTGATATCGAGTTTCACATCATTTGAATTGTGTCTTGCAAACCTTATTTAGGAATCAGTTACCTACGTAGACAATTTCGCTTCAAAGTGCTTTTTGTTTTGCTAAATTAAGTTTATTTTATTTATTACAACATACAATAATACGAAAGCAGAAACTTTTAAATACCACAAACACGTGTAATTATTTTGTAATAAAATTGTCACAATTCTAGAAATAACTTTATTTCCTTGTAAAATCAGATGTAGGTACCTACATCTTGTGTTAGACGGGTTTTATGCAAATCTCGTATAGTAGGAATTGCAGTAAAACACAATGATCATTCATTAGATTTCCAATACGATATCTGAGCATACAATTTATTTGTTACTAATGTCTTTTTTCACCTTATTCCATACGGTGTCGAAACTTCCGTTCACAAATGTGTGAACACAATTTAGGGAGATAACGGATTATCGCTGCTATGCCATGCGGGTGCTATTGATTCATGGGTATTCGTCCAATTTGCGTAAGAGGAAATGTTTTGTAAAACAAGATTATAATAAAAGCTTTTAAAGATTTTACTTAAGTTTAATTAAATCACTTTACAGTTGTTTATGTGGTTACATTTAAAATAAACAATAAACAAGAAAGGGAACAGATAAGTTTATATACGCTTATCATGTAATGTGAGGTTGAAAAGGTTAAAAAGGTGTAAAAAGATAAAGGTATTAATAATTATTTGAGCTATAAAAATTAATACAATAAGCATAACATTCAAAACGTATTTATTTCTGGTTTGTTATTAGACTTGTACCTATCTACACATAATTGTGGATTGTCAAAGATGAGGTCATACTTATTATTTTTTACTTTCCTAAACATTAATCTATGGCAAGCACTTTAATTATAACGTTAATAAAGAACTAGGAGATTATTTTCTAAAAAATGTAATATTTTTTTTTATTAATTATCAGCGCAATTCTTCCATTATCACAAGATGGCGTCACTTCATAATGAGAGAAACTTAATTAACGTAAGGCAAATTAAAATATTGATTAACGAAGAAATTGAATTTTGTTTTATAGTATTGGTACACCTTTATAAATTGATAAAATACTTATCAACACTATCTATGCATAAACACACAGTCAAATTGATTAACTTTTTTTCGATTATTTCAGGGTTTGATATAAATAGATGTCATTATTACCGACAATAACAGGAAATGAAATTCAAAGTGTAATGTGTAAATTGAGCGTAAAGTATAAATAATGTGAAGTGATACATTGAGATACATTAATTTATTGAACTTGGAACCACACACATGGTATATAACTGTAATTTATTATTTATTTTGTAGTACAGTTGAAAGAAGTTTAAACAAAGTAGGTACAATATGGATTGACTTTTTTAGATTCAATAACCTCTTTTTTTCTCATTTTTTATAAACGCTCTTATCACCTTATCACTTTATAGTTAAAAAGTTACATTTTATATTTATTAGGGATCAATATTAACGGATTGTTATCAAATTAAAAACCCATGTTGTATAATCCAGTGTAAATATAATGAATTGAGAAAATATAAACATAGAAATAAATTGTGACATTAGAAACGGACTTAAACATTAAAAACCCAAGTAGCAATGTTAATTTTCACAATAATTACAAAACAAACATCAATTTATTGAGGAAATATAAAAAACGAATAAAAGAATAAGTGTTTAACAGTTTAACATTGATGAAGCAAAGGCAAATAAAGGAAGTGTCTATTAACACGCCCTCATTAGTGTACGGTATAATGAAAAGGGCTACTTAATAAAATTCCATACAGTACTGGAATGAATAGACCTTTAGAAACAGGATAACATTCTCTTTGTAGAATTTGTGTAGAGTTTCAAAGAAAATGTCTCAATGCTCGGTGATTTTACCTTTACTAAGCAACAATGGGTGGCACCCTCGACACAATAGAGGGCACTTGAGGTATCTCTGTTTGTTTTATTGCTCTGGGATGTTTTGCTTTGTAGAGAAATCTGTTCGGTTTAGAGAAACAAGCGTTTATAAGTTTCTGGAGTGGTTAGCTGTAGTTCAAATTAGAGAAACAACTAATGATAATACTTAAAGTTAAATTGTTGAAATTTTATATTAATCTAAGTTATCTAAGAATCTTGAAAAAACAAAGCGTGTGATATTAGATGCGCCATCTTGAATTTTGAAACTCAGATTTTTTTTAATTCAGCACTCTTAAATATCCAACACAACTCGTTATATATTTTTTTAATAAAACCAACAGAATTTAGTTTCATAGAAATCAATCTATCAATCAAAAATAAAAAAAACCGGTTTAGTGCGAGTTAAACTCGCGCAGTAAGCACTAACCAAAGTTTCATCGCAATCGGCTAGATGATATGTATGAACGTATGAGGGGCAGTCAAGAAAACATTTAATTTTTGTACATATACTCTTCCGGTTTTGATTAAACTGCTGCCATAAAAGCAAAATGTAGAAAAATAATATCTACTAATGTATAAGAAAAAGCTTTTCTAATCAGTGAAATACATCACAAGTCACAACTCACAATTAGGAAAATACTAAAAGCACTTTCTGATTAAGAAAATGGTACGTACTTTCCCGAAATACGATTGAACAAATTAGCTAATAGAACACGTCAGCGTCACGAAGCGTCACAAATTAAAACAAAATACCCTATTAGAAAATATATTTCTTGTACCTAGTCAAGGAAGTCCTTTCATCTTAATTACAAAGATGGTTGAATAATTTCCAACCAAGTTTCAAACGCCGTTACTAAAAGTTTACCCAATGTTTAATGAATCAACATCCACAGCTCGTATTTCTTCTTTTATTTTAATTTTGACACTTTTTATGTCTTCTCGGACCGAAATCAGCGGTTTCTCAAGACAGTGTAAAAGATTTGGCGTCAAAAATATTTAATATAGGGTAAGATTGGCATCGCTGGCCAAACTTGTAACGCTGGCGGTGGTGACAAGATGGAAAAAGTTTTTTAATAAAATATGTACCTACGGAAGGAAAAGTAGGAAGGTTATAGCTTTTATGATCTCCACAGGATCTTGTTAGACGAGATTTGAAGTAATCTCTACATATAGTAGAGTAAGTTTATACTTTGAAAACGGTTATGAAACGGTTTTTTTATTCATAGTTTTACTCCGTTGTACATTTTAATTTTTTTATTACAAGAAAATTTATCAATGTCTGTCAAAGAACAAAAACAGTTTTGCAAATATTTTTCAAATATGGCTAAAAAATTTCAAACATAGATGCGTAATTAATTAAAAAAATTCCCAAGTCAGCATAATTTTGCGATGCATGTAATATAAAACAATATATTAAAAAAAAAACCGCTAATAACAAAAAAAATATATAAATTATGGAAATCTAATATATAGATCTACTAATTTGCGTAAAATTAACCCTCTAAATATTCTTTGCTAATGTTAGATCAAATAACTAATGTTCACAAGTAAAAATTATGGAAATCCAATATATATTACTGATATGCGTAAAAATAACCCACTAAATATTCTTTGCCAACTTTTAGATCCAACTACTAACGTTCACAAATTATAACTATTTATCTATATTTATGATTCCTCATATTTATACTATAAGATTTTCGTTGATATTTACGACTGTCATAATTTAATCAGTATTGAAATATAACACCAGAGAAAGTTTAAATAGTGGTAGCAAGTAATAAACTTGGTTTTACGACAAATTTCGTTCAATATTTGTGTTATAAATCACAGGCATGATCTGGCATGAGCAGCTAACGGAAGTTTGAGATGTTGCGTTGTAAATGAAGCTACTAGTATCGAAGCTTTGAAGATTTGTTTTTTTTTTTAAGGATGAGACTATATTAAGATTGAAGTTTTATGAGTTTATTGAATGGAAGTAAAATAAAAATTAGGTTATACGTAACAAATTAGATGAAGCCGAAATTGACAGTTTACACTATAAACATCTTTCTTCTGTATCTACGTATCTATAAAATATATTTTATAAAATAATGGGATGCAAGGATGGTGCAGGTTTCAAGTACTGGCTCTTGTTTAATCTTTTGACTGCATCTTTGCTGTGAAAATATTTATTTTCGTTGATAAGGTAGCCATAGATTTGGCGTGTATCATTTATTTTCTTCAAAGACTCTAACCCTTAGGGAGTCATAAAACTAAGAACGAATATTTCTCTGTGTGTATATTTATATTGTACTAGCTGCCCTGCAAACCTTGTTTCCCTTTTTTAAAACAACTGGCGCGCCACCTATTTTGAATGGGTTGTAATTATTCAGAAACTGTCCTCGGTGAGTGCACAACAATTTACCAAAAAATTCTTGACAATCGGTATATCCTTAGTACGCGTGTCAGATTCTGACTCGCACTTAACCGTTTTTTTTCCATAAAAACCTTGCCCTAACAATAACAAACAAAACAAAAAAGAATCATCCAATTTGGTACAGTCGTTTGGAAATTAGGGTGTAAAAATAAGTCACTAGGAGTTGTTTATAATATAATAATAATATAATTATGTAGCGGTAGAATTTGTTTGTTTGTATTTAGGGTTAATAATGTCTGCACATACGGAACCAATTTTAAGAACATTTACCTACCAATAGTAAGCTACAGTATTCCTAAGTAACACAGCCTATTGGTATTTCAATTGTTTAAGAAAGTTTTTAAGTCGAATTTTTCATACTTGTAAGTCAAGTCTAAGAAAGAATGCACTATCCATGCACTCGTTACTCCCCTTCCAACCGGGGATAAAAAACGCGACTTAAAACAAAACAAAATAAACTGGTCACTTATATGTACAAAAACATCGATTTTTCATAAACTAGTAAAAATAGCTTCATGGAACAAAAAGTATATTAAAAAGAGTTTTATTTTACTCACAAATAATAAAATACGCTTCAATGTTTCTTTTACTTCATAGAGCTACCATGAGTTGTTTAGGAAATATTGTTGTCTATGTAAGTTATTACTTATAAGTTATTCATTTCGTCAGTGTATATACAATCGAAAGCTCGTTTTGGATGATACCAATGATGACATGATCATCAAATTATCGTCTTTAGATCAAAGCTTGATCTGTTTAATGTTTACACAGCGAATCTGATTCGAGTTACACCATCGTACCTATAAACTTTGTTTGCAGAATGTTCCGCAATTTAACGACCGGATATGTTAAAATGTAACTTAGTACCGGCCTACTTTATTTACCACGTTACAGATATGTGCAAGTCTACGTGGAAAACGTTAAGAAATTTTAAGAAATTTGTTGATTTATGAATTACGATATATTTGATATGTTAATAGTTTTTCAACAAATTATAATCAAAAGATATTATAATTATTTTTGAAATTACTAAATAAAATACTAGTATTGAGTTATTTTGGTTAAGATTTTTTTTAAATTATTTGTAGTTTATTGTTATTTAAAGTTTATATATTATTATATATTATTTATAAAGTAAAGTACTTTATTTAATTTTTTTTTATAATGGGTTGGTAAATGGTTTCAAAAATCGGGGTTTATATGGAATTTTTTAAATCGATTATTAAATTTGTGGGTAAGTTGATTGAAAACTATGAAATATAATCGTCTATATAATAATAAATAATTATAATATATCTATTATTTATTAAATAAAACAAAAAAACAAACAATTATTAATCCTTTAACTTTTAAATCAAGAATCATCTTTTACGAACATCTCTCAGAAATTTCCACTCGTAGGTATCACAATAGCCGAACCAGTTTTAATGTTCGTTTCTCAGAGAACTATCGAATCGCTGATACCGATGAATTAACTTTACTTACGCGACAGAACCCTTGAGCCTCTACAGACTCACTAATCATCCGTTTGAATCTCCCTAATGAATTGGAAGGTTCATCCGAGTTTCTCATCATTATCTGGTACAGTATTATCTATTCGAGACGATGGCTTATGTCGTCTATTTATCGACGTACAGTTCACATCGCAATTCGCAACTCTTTACTAACCTCTTTCTTGCGTTGTTGGGAACTCAAATAAAAGTGTCAGCTTTCTTGTTTCTTCTTATTCTTTATAAAGTAATTTCTAAATTGTTGTAATTATAATTATTTTACAAGAAACAATTAATATGTAGGTGGTTTAATTATTTGAAAATATCGATACTACTATATAATAATAGCAAAGATTTTTTTGCACCGTTTATTAATTTGTTTATTTAGCCTACGGATAGTTGGTAGAGAATTTCATATTATCATAGCCATTAAGCCGGCCATTGTACAATTTGATTTGTGCAGAAAAATAAATAATTTAATAAAAATAAACATACTTGTTAAGAATTAGAAACTAGATAGACTTAGGTTATAACAAAACTAGCTAAGTACACATTCTTATGCTAACTCCTTTTTTTTTAAATTTTTCATATTAAATTTATACCTACAACTCAATGCCCATTGATATGAAATAAAAAGCAAAAGGCGGCCTGCAACTGTTGCTTAAGATTAAATTGTTGCATTGAATTTAAATCTATATAAAGTAATAATTCAACAAACTGTAAGTGTACTTAAATGAAAAATATGAATCGGCCAAGAGCCCTCTTAAATATTTATTTTTTCTGTTTTTTAGAATTTGTTGTTATAGCGGCAACAGAAATACATCTTCTGTTTATACAATTACATTTCAACTGTCTAACTATACGGGTCAAGGGATACAGCCTGGTGACAGACAGACGAACGGACGGACGGACAGCGAAGCCTTATTACCTTTCATGTACCCTAAAAAAGTAATAAATTACAAAAAACAAGAACTTTGGGCCATGAAATAGTTTCCGAAAAGTAGTTATATTATTAAGACTTCGATTTACCGTTCAATAATATGTTATTAAGTTTATATTATTGATGTCTAAAACGATTTATATTGTTGTAAGTTTTAGATAAAGTTTTGAAAAGCTGCTGTAGTTTTCGATAAAGTTTAAAAAAACACAAATCCGGATAAATATTTTAATGTTTTTATTTATTTTAAGCTTAGACGCTAAGCGAAATCAGTTCGTCCTAGATAAAGCAGTTGAAATATTCTCGACGTGGATTTATTTAGAGTTCCTTTGCTGTCGGTAAAGTCGTGCCAGATCTTCCAGTTAGGATAAATGTAGCGACACGTTTTGAATAACATTAAGTTACTTATTTCGAACTTGGTCAGATAGAGTCCGATTGCCTGAGAGCGGTGAGAATTCATATCTGATAGAGAAAATGTGAATTATTGCTGCTCATTTCATACTCTAGGACCATGCCTATTTGATATCCTACAAATGTTTTAAATGTAAATGTTTGTTTGTATGTCTGTCCGACTGTTTGTTACTTCATAAGTTACATATACATGGACCGATTTAGATGAAATTTGGCATGGAGATTGTTTGAGTCCCGGGGAAGGATAAAGGATATATAGGATTTTATCCCGAAAAATTCAGAAGTTCCCGCGGGAATAACTATAACCGAGCTTAAACGAACGTGAGGAAACGCTAGTATTATATATTATATTTACTTTTTGGTTCTCTATATTTTTGTCAATCAGTATTTTTATATTACACCGAATAGAAACTTTGTATTTCAATTTCTTTTACTAGTTTGTGCATAAATTGCGATTATGACTTTAATCAATACGATAATTCCCAACTTCGAAATAAGTACCTACTTTAGTCATCACAATTTGTGATGACTAAAATATTTCTAAATTAGGAATATCTTAGTGATCACAAGTTGTGATGGCTAAAGTATTTCGTAATAAGAAATTCCCTAGTCATCATAAGTTAAATCATGATTAATCATGACTAAATATTTGAATCCCTTGATGGGTTTGTAAATTCAGTTTAGGTTTCTAAGTATTTTTTAGCGTAAATTTTTTAATTTATTTGTAACGCGAGTGTTAAGATTAAAACTACACTGTATCTTGGTTATTATGATTATTTTAAACGTTTAATTCAACTGTGGGTACAAAATTATTATTACAGAGGAACTTTAAGTAAGTGGAATAAGCTCCCTAAAAAAGGATTCGTGGAATAAGTTCCCTAAAAAGGGATTCCTGAAATAAGCAAAGGTTATTTCTAAGGACTACAGTATAGGGTTCAAAAACGAAGCGATTAGATTTCTAAGGAGTTGGCAAACGCGCGATTAATGCCCCTTGACATACGATGTTCCAAGCGTCCATAGGCTGCAGTGACCGCTTTACACCAGGCGGAGGCGTGAGCTTGTTTGCCACCTTAGTGGTATAAAAAAAACTAATGATATTGATGAACGAGCGAAATGATAGAAATATTATAGCTTAAATATTAACTATATTAGTACAGTCACTATATACTTCTTTGTCTCGCTTATACAAGCAATTTACTTTTAAGTATAATAAAATTTAGCATATTTTTAAGAAACCTTAAAAAAAGTTCTTTTGTGGATCTAATTCTTACATAAAAAAAAGTATTAGAACAGCTTTTAGACACAACAGTCCTACACAAAATATACAGAAACACAAATACGAAACAAAAAATTCATGCTTTTCATACTCTAATACATCTTTTATATATTTTAAGTAAGTACTTTCTTTATTCATACCTTATATTCTAATGATCTTTCATGAAAAGAAGGGCACCATTTTCCTTTCGTTATCCTCCAAGGTGTTCTGTAGGTGATATTTCATTTTGATATGGCTTCCTTTTTATCTATAAATAAATAATTCTGAATATATCTTTTAGAAGATAGATATTAAATGTTTAAATTAATGTTTTTTACCATAATTGTGATTTCCTTAAGTAGATTTTTTTAATCTTTTTAACAAGTTAAGTTAGGGATTTAAGTTACTAGAGGCTCCAGGATAACAGGCTGGTCAGAGGCGTGGGCATCTTAAGACTAATTTAATGAAAAAACTTTCTATTCAAGTAGGCGAAATTCGTTAAAAATAATAATCTTTTTTTTAAGATTTTGAGTATTAATAAAGACTGTTTCCGCAAATTTGGAGGAATTAATAAGAACAAGACAAATTGCTTTGCTAATGCTATAGATTTCTATTGTATTTACTTTTTTAAACTTAAAATGTTTATAAGGTTAAAGGTATCAAATAATATTTTTTGATTATAAATTTCATAAACAATTTAACTATTAATGAGCAAGAAATTTAGAATGTGCACTAAGACCTGAAAAGATAAAACACCTTCCTTTGCTGGTCTACAATTCGACATTTATTTTACTAAAAAGCCACCTTTTAGTGTATTATCAATTCTCTAGGACCTATAAGCTATCATTGCCTGCCTCATAATATTGTTTCAGCGCTTGATAAGTCAACCAAACTATAATTGCAGTCACTGTTATAAAGCATCTTTGTAAATCTAGGTCTTTCTTTTACATTGGCTTTAAAATAAACTTAACTGTGACAAAAAAAACCCTGGGTGAACTTAGTCTGAAGTTACAAACAAAAATGCTCGGTTCGGATGGTTAAAATTGATTTTAATGAATTCCATTTCTCTTTCATCTAGTTTCGTAAGAAATTTTATTTCTTAAAATTTTATTCACCTGTTCAATATACTAGGTATAATTATAAATTTAATGTGTGAATAATATAGTGCTTAAACAAACTAAATATTTAATTAGACAAACACTGGTTATTGAAAAAAAAGGATTTTTTCCTAAGTAATGTAAAAATTAGGTAATAAGTTATTAAAATAATTCCTGAACATTTAAACGTTCGGAGGAAGACAAAAACACAAAAATACAGAAAAAATATCCTGTAGGTCCTATAAGTATTTTAGTGGTCAAGTTTATAATGTTATACTTAAATAACTTATATCTGTACTTATATTATAAATGCGAAAGTTTAGATGGAAGGATATTTGTTACTCAATCACGTCAGAACCGCAGATTCATCCAGGGACCTTACTGGGAATAGTCCCGAGCTATTCGGACTCTGGAATTCGAGAGAAAAATGTATGCAAGTACATTCACATACATACATATTGTTCTCGAATTCAAGAGTTCGAATAGCTCGAGACTGTCCCAATAAGGTCCCTGGATGTAATTTAGTACAAAAATGGATTATAGTCTGGAATAGCACATAGCCTACTTTTTTTACCGGAAAATGTAAAAGTTTCCGGGAATAACTATGACAGAATTCGACTTAAACAAACTATAGCTATGGCTATAGCTTGCTATAGAAAACTTATGTAGTATATTAGTTATTAGGCTAGTATAATCAAGTAGTTGCTGTACGATAGCCGATAACCACATTTAGGGCAGGCAGAGCCGCTGACAGAAGCTAGTAATCTTAAATATCATAGTAGATAATCCACCTTGACATAGAAAAAGCTGCCACCAAATGCATTTATAGAACCGGTGTGTAAGCGTATTACATCCATCAATACAGACTGTTGGTTGGACATGTTATGCAAGCACTACATTTGTTGGAATTGTTCGCTTTGAAAGGAAAGATGCCGAATAGCTATGATGAATGCTCTGAATGTTCCGGTTGCTTTTATCTACTCAGTTTTTTGGAGATAAAATTCCTACCGATTCATTTTCTGAGGTGAGTCAATCAGTCTTTGGAGATAACGTTTTTTTTTTAAGGCGGGTTAGAGTTAAGTGTTTTAGTTTTGGTTCACGAAAACATTCAAAATGGCGTACCTACATGCACGATAATTTTAAATCATTTGGGTAGCTGAGTTTGTGAAATTTAAAATCAATTAGGCAAAAAAAAAAGATAACATTTAAGATTACAATTTAAATTTATCCTTGTCGATAACTTAATTATGATCTAATTTAATTCAGCAAATATAAGTAAAAAACAACTTTATTTAGCAAGTAATAAATTTGCGTATGTTAAATATTGCTTAGGTATATGATTTTATATTTATTTATATATATTTAGAAAGTTAAAGGTAACAAACAATATTATTTTTGACACGTTGATAATCGTAGTCTTAAATAAGACATTTATGTCTATTATAATACAAATATGGAAGCTCATGGTCCAGTGATATTCGTCTATCGGAACTGATGCGAAGTTAAGCATCGTCGGGCGTGGTCTCTACCTGGATGGGTGACCGCCTAGCGGCACATTTTTCTGAGCTCCTCCGTGTTTCAGAGGGTACGTAAAAGTTTTAAACTGTCGAGCCTGGCTGTTTGTCATATGACAGCAGTCGTTAAGCCAAGTCTGAACGGTCACGGGAGGCTTGAAAACTCTGAAAGTAGAGTGGCCACTAGCTCGACTACTGTGGCCTAAGCCTCCTTCTTCAAGGAGAGGACTGTGCTCCTGCAGTGAGTCATATAACGGCTGAGGCTATAATGCAAATATAAATATGTAAAATAAGGAATTTCAAAAATTTTCTCAATTATTTGTATAAGTTTGAGGTAAGTAAAACATTAATGATAACCGAACATTACAGTTATTAAAATAAATGCTGTCACCAAAAATTTTTTACTAGACCACAAACTAATTACAACCAGCAATATCAACACTTTAAGTAACCATTTAACGAAATGTGAAAGGAATATTCTTTTTAACCTTTCCAAATTTTACTAGCCGAACAAAACAAATAAATAACGCTCGAAAAGAATCAACTTACTTGTTGTTTTGTTAGGTACTCCGTCGAGAAGAAATATTTGTTGTTGAAGAATTTCGGAAATAAATTTAGCACCTTTCACTTCAAGTATACGAAGTTCACATTTGAGTTGTTAATGTTTTCTCTAGTCTGTAGTACAATTTGAAATACTGCTTCTATAAATCAATAACAAAATTTAATTGTTTATCTATTTGATGGTCAGATATAACATGTGGATAAGTAAGTTATTATTTAATTTCACGTTGAGACGTTTATAATTAACTAAAATCATGTAAAAATGAATTATTTTAACCTTAAGCTTAGTTTTTTCCTAGTTATATAGAGCGGAACACAAAATAACTTTTGATTGAAATATTATTTTTTATTTTCTTTTCAATTATTTTATTTTTATATACCTATATTCTTTTTCTTATCAAGACTTACGTATATTTTTATTAAGAGTATATATACACTCATTGTTTTAATTTTTATTACATGTATTTATTTGTATGTTGTTTTAATAATATTATGTTAATTTAATTGGCAAAATTAGTTATTATCCACTAATTTCTAATATGCACCTACCTACTCCTATCAGGTTTTCTCTACCTAAAGGCTGCCTGGTAGATATCGACTAAGTTATAAGGCCAATCTGTACAGCCCTACTATTTTCTATTATAAATTTAATTAAAACAACCATTTCTACAGATATTTCTGAATGTCAAACTAATTGTAGCAAATTAAGAGTAAACCCAATAATCCTTAAGAAACTGAATGGACACACAGAAAATAAAACAATTAGGTACGAACTGTTTTTCTCATAAACTAAGTTATTGTTCAACCCACGGAATTAATATTGTAAATTTAAACATAAATGATTGTAATATTAGAATAGTAAATTTAACTCAATAACAAACAATGCCCTATTGTTATAATCAATTGTTTTGTTACATGTTCAGTCTAAAATTGCTTATTCATTGTATTCTTTTATTCTACCCACATGTTTAAAAATGAAATTATGCATGTTTTTATTTTGTTAATTGTGTTAATTATTCAATAATTTTTTGTGTGATTGATAATGTATCACTATAATGAATATTTAGATAGTACTATTTAGATAGTACTTTGATTTCATTCATTTGATGTATTACTATAACAAATAGTTAGTTAGTACATATGTATGTCTATGCGTAGTATTGCATAGTACCTACCTGCTTAAATTTGTATAATTGATTTTATGTATTACTATAATAAATGTTTATGTACTATGTGTATTACTATAATTATTAGCTATAATTCTATTATATGCGTAGTACCTGCTTATATTTTTAAGTATAAGTGATTATATGTATTACTTCAATAAATATTCAGTTGGTACTATATACGTAGTACTTGCTTAATTGATTTTAATGCATGTACCTATTACTATACTGAATAAATAATTAAATTAGTAAATACATGTACGCGTAGTATCTGCCTAATTTTTTTGTAGTTACTTCTACGTTTTGCATTACAGAAGATAGGTAGTTCAAAGCTTTTTCGTGTGACAATAGCTTTTTGCGCTTTTAATAGATATAAATAGGATGGAAAAAAAATAGGATTATGTTACTTTATGTATTTTTCATAAGATTTTTCTAATGATTAGATATTAATCAAACTCTGATTATATTTATTTCAATTGTAAGAAATTATTTACGAACTACAAGAAATAAGTTAATTTGAGAAAAAGTATTTTAACTCTTTTTACAAATTGTAAATAATTTAATTATAAAACTGTATTGTTAGTTGGAAGTAGTTTTAGAACTCAGTGTAACTACGTGTTTCACAATTAAACACACGTAATGAAAGTCATAACATTTGGCTAAAACAGAATTAGTTATTTCAAGTTTCCGCTCTAACGTTACATTTTGTTCATTCGCTTATTACCGTTCCACTAAAACGTTTTCAGCCGTCAACAATTTCAACGCTTTAATATTAACATCTGACTGACGCGTGTTTATTTCGAATGTATCTCATTACAAGCATAAAATGCACGTCTACATAAGATCCAGTTTCATCAATGTAGCATATGTAATTACTGACCATCAAACACACTACATCACTTTCACAAAATAAAACAAAAAAAAAAACAGCAAACTTTGTCTAAACACACACTAAGTTCACAACACGGTCACAAATCCTTCCGTCGTCGGCGTGAGTCAGGGTGGTTTGTAGGCCGCACTATCTCGAAGCAAACATCCCTATACAAACAAGCCAATGCACCGGTCCGGTACGATGTCACGAACGCGAAATCGTCGGCCGGTAGCGATACGCCTCCTTCGACGTACGGGAAGAGACTGCCTGAGTCGGCTGAACAAAATTATGTTTAGCTGCGGGCCACACCGGCTATTGCATCCGAGCAGAAACGAAAACGGCCGAATAGAATTTTGAGGGCTGAATGAGACAGGTGACCATTTCACGTAGACGGAAAGAGAAGGTTGTACAGGTGGGGTGGGAGACTGCATAGGGGTTTTGTCTATGCAGGTTGAAGTAGGGAATGCAATGTATAATACGTTATTTGGCCGCGAGATGGCGTACAGGTCAGAAGCCCTGCGGCATATAACAAGACCCATCATTTCATTAAAGCTATTAATGAATTGATGACTCAACTGACCCGAATTGTCATCAATTTTGTTTATTGTTGTAGAGAGCATAGCAATTTTGTGGCTATTAATCAATGTTACGATCAAAAAATGTTTCCGATTAACAGTTTAAATGTGTTATTTCAATTAATAAAACAATAACAATAAAATTACAACTTGGCTCTCAATTGTAATTTATAGTCAAATAGAATTTTTAGTTAAAAGTACAAGGTTGGTTTTAAACAAAATTTATGTATATATCTCCTTAATAATAAATTAACCTGAATATCCTTGCAGGTTTTATTATTTCGATATCTTTTTTGTAAATATTTAAAATAACGTAGGAAAGTATCTCTACTAATGATAAAATTCTAAATTAAATGTATTTCTTTTCTTGTATAAAATTTATTCGCGTTGCTTTTTTAATGTAAGAGATATCTGTATATTTATATAATATTATGTAATATATATTTATATTATGTAAGAGATATCTATATATTTATATGTAAGAGATATCTATATAAATATATATTTGAGGACTATAAAATTATCAGTTTAAATCTAATTTGTATACCATTTAAATGAAAACTCCTAATAAAATTATGTAAATCATTAAATAGGAATATTACCTAAATAGAAGAATATAATTGAAATATTTCCTCAAGATTTGATTAGGTATAATCAGCGCGAAACTTAACATTTTAGGGACCTTATTGGGAACAGTCTCTATCTCTATCTCTATCTAAACCAATCAAATCAATGACAATTTAAATTTAATAATTTTAATTATTTTTCTTATGCTACTGAACCTTTTAGTTACGGCTGTACGTAAATATGTAAGTATTTAAGTCCACTTCTATAGTTTGTTTACGCGAATGAATTTTATGGACTTTTTTTGCTTCATCCACATGCATTACATAACCTGTAAAATAAAATGTCTTAAAACTTCACTTCACATATTTTTTGTAAAAACTACTTAAAACACATTTACATTTTCTAGCTAATAGTGCTTCTTGAATAAAGATTTTTTTATCTATTTTATTAAAAAATTTTTGGTGCAGTTGTTTCACATGCAGCTGTATATATACTTATATAACTTTATATAAAAAAACTTAGAGTAAGTAATTAGATCCGAATGAGAATTTAGATCTAACAGCTTTTATCATAAACTTACCTTTACCCGCGGCTCCACCCGCGCTTAATTCGGTGATCGGCGTAAAATTTCTATGGCAGGTCTTTGATTAGTATATAAAGAAAGTTTGCTATAAAAAGCTATAGATGTATTACTATAGTAAGTATAGTATGTTACCGTGGAATTTGTTTATATTTATCTGTCTCTGTCCCTTCAATTATCTCTGCACCAATCAGCTTGATTGGTTAGCCCATTGCGATGCTATGCAATCGCTAAACAAACAAATAGAATTTCACAAATATACGTATTAGTTAGAATTATATATTTTACATTTATTTTGTACAAAAAATTATAGCGTTACACGAATTTTGCAAGTTTAATAATTTAAATAAATAATAAATAAATATTTTTTTGATTTTACACACAGCTCTTTCTAGTCCCAAAGTAAGCAAAGTTTGTGTACTAAACAACGGATGCAAATACATATATAATACTTTTTTAATACATACATAATATAATAGACACACAGTCTCAAGAAAAACGCAAATAATAAATTGTTTGTCTTGTGCGGGAATCGAACCCACGCCCCTTGATTCAGCAGTCAGATTATTACCAACTAAGCCAAGGAGCCGATCTCTCCTAGATTATTACTTTCTTAATTAATTAGTACAACAATGTTAATTTACGAGTTTTCAGCCGTGTGCTAAATACGTTACTTAGACCAGTAGCTCTTAGGCTAATAGGTAAAGGGCACTTTACTCGAGGCTTTCTTTTTTTTTTGTGTGTGTTTTTTTAAACTTGGAATAGTCTTGTTGCGTGGTTTATTTATGTACAGATAAGTGATGAAATGTTTCAGAAAATTTGTTTACGAATTATGTTTTATTCGGTAGTAAATCGCAAAAAAAGGAACTATTTTTTATGGTTTCGCCACGTTTTTCCATGAGACAACAGAGTCTCCTTCTCCTCTCCTTCAGGGTTTCGCCCCAAAAACCCGGTGGAGCAGTAATATCTGCATCAGCCAACTGCAGTAATCAGTCAGAACAAAAAAAAATTGTAGTGAACATAAAGATTTGTAATTAAATACTTTTCAATGAATCATTATATGCAGTACCTACAATTATTTATGTATCTATTTAAATACGTATTTATATATATTTATGTATGTATATTTAAATATATATTTACATGTATGTATTTATTTAATTTATATATTCTGTATATTAGGTTAATATAAATAGATATTAACCGTTTCTACCTTAAGCTTTCTGCATGACTCTAAGGTCGACTGGTAGATAATGCCCAAGGCATAAAGTCCACCTATTGTATTTTATTGCAATAAAGTAATAAAATAAATAAATAATCTTTTTCTTCTAGGTATTTGTTACAACTATTTACTTTTACTCTAGTTAAGATTTTTGTTCACCTACTTTTTTTTCACAGATACTGGAAATAATTCTTATACTTGTCTAATACTACAAACCCCAAAACTGATGAGAGGATGACAAGACCCAACTTTACCATTTATCCTGCTTAGGCTATTCTTTCGTCTAAAAAGCGTACTGTGCTTCTGTTGGTGACTTCTACCAAAGATGCTAATGTTCAAAACTTCGTTCAAGCTGCGCCGTATGCTTCGTTTTTTGACAGCTTCGAGATTAACAGAAACAAATAATATGGCCGTTTACTATTTTGACAACGCATCCCCTGGTCTACCATCCATACATGTGTAGCTAATGCGTTGAATGCGTACTGGAAGTAAAGCCATATTCTACTCAGAGTGCATTCATTGTTGGTGAACAGAACGATCGAATGTGCGCATAGAGAGCATAAAATGCATTCAATGCGTATAATAGTTGTAAACAAAACACCCCTGACATAGGTGTGCTGTGCGCTGCATTATCAGACACGCAACACTAGAGTTAATTTAATGGACGCGCTGTAAGACCCTAGGTGCAAGTCTTAGAATATTCGTTTGCACTCGCCGGAGAGAAAGCATGAATGCATTCATTAGTTAAGTACATGACATACATAAAATTATTATGTCTCTGATAACTGTTGGAAATATACGACAAAGGTGTTGGTTTTTGTTACTGTTTATAATTCCACAGCTGTGTCTTACCATCGAACCCACGCTCTGCATAACCGTATGTTCTTATGCTCTCACAAAGCCTTTTTTTATTACCATTACCATTACCATTATTGTATTTTGCTACTTGCCTACTTGCTGCCATTTGCTGTGCCAAGCTGGTATTTTCATTTTTGGTAATAGGGGGCCGTCATCAAAAAAACTTTGGGAACCCCAGTCCTAAACCATCGATTTTCAAAGAGGGGTGGGTCGGTGACGAAATCCGAAATGGGTTACGGGTACTTTCTTTTTTGAAATCGTGTCATAAACATGCTCTGTCACATTGCCTCTTCTTAAAACAAGTGTGTGAAAAACCTTTTTTTTTTAAATATAACATCAAAATAAATTTTGGACTCTATTACCATTATTGTATTTAGCTATTTGCCTGCTTGCTGCCATTTGCTGTGCTAAGTAGCTATTTTCATTTTTGGCAATAGACGGGCTTCATCAAAAAATCTTTGGGAATCCCTGCGACTAGCTGAATATATACATACCTGTATAAATTCCTAAAACTAATGCTACGTTTTAAGTAGATACCATACAGCAAAAAGGCATTCCGACGCGTGGCCGTGTTACTTTATAGTAGATACATCCATACATACAATGCAACAAACTTTTTTGACCTCGGCTTTTGGTCGCTAGTGTCGTTGTAAGTTCACACCATATGGCGACTGTAGTTTTAATTTTGACTACAAGGTCAGAAAAGTTTTTTGCACTTAATAAAAAGGTGATTTTAATGTGGAAATAGAAAACAATGCATACATAAACCATATCGAAATGTCAGAAGTCGACGAAGGATTTTGAAAGCGAGCCTTTTTACTATACGGGTGTTAAATAATAGTATTCAGATGATAATACGAGTGATTTGCATGGACCACTCAGAATGTATTGCTAGCTTTAAATCTAAGAGCCACTACCCACTATCATGTAAGTGCATGATAAACAAATATTGGTTTAACATCCGCATATTTAATTTTACATGTTTTTTACAATGTTTGATTAAGTTTTCCAGATAAATCGAATTACTAGCGTTTCCTTTATCACAAATGAGAAAAGACCAGAATCTATGATACAATTAAATTTTTTAACTAAATAAAAAAGAAATTGATCTGCCATTCATAATTTATTTGCACGTCTAGAGCAAAAATATAACGTCAGAGATTCCCATGGTAACGAAAAAAAATTCAAACTGCCATTTATAATTTATTTGCATACCTAGAACAAAAACAAAACGTCACAGATTTCCATGGGAACGAAAAAATAATTACGATCTGTAATTCATAATTTATTTGCATGCCTAGGAAGATGTTGTTGAATCTTAGAGAGTTTTAGTTTAAGATATGTAGCTGACAATAAGAATACCTGGAGCGCATCTAACCTTGCAATTCCCCTAGATGGTCTGATAAAGAGCACAGAGTACAGCCAAAAAAACAAAACACCCAAAAAGAAATTAATCAGAAAAGAGTCTGGGTCACTTATGCTGAAGTATTTTTACTAACTTCCTTTTTACCTATATAATAATTAACCTAAATACACGTTTTGAGGCCCATAAATACAGTAACAATAGAATTTTAAAATAAATTTCTTCCATTTGAAATTCCTATTTTTCTTTTTTGTACCAACTGCCCCATCGAGTGGCGCAGTGGCAAAGTGTGCGGCTACGGCTCAAGTTCTGGGTTCGATTCTTGGTAAGTTGTCTCTGGTTTGTGCCCATCAAGTCAATAGGCTCACCACGTTTGTGGGATTGTGGGACAAAGTATAATCAGTCAAACGTGGATTGTTTTACGGGCATACGTTCGGTACATCTTGATCACCCCTGATGATATATTTAACTTTTAAACCTAATACTTTTTTGATAACAAAATCATAAAACTTTCATATGAAAATTATACCACCTTAATTCGTATAATTTAAAACAAAGACCTTTTGGTCACCTTAACCTTTGGTTCCCACTTTCTAGACCTTAAGTCGTTTATGTAGTAAAATCATTTCTCAATGGAAGACCCATAAAAAATATATCCGCAAAATTATCAAAGGAGTTTTTGAGAACACCGAGTTAAAATAATAAACACTAATTATTAAAATAAAAACATTAAAAACCCGTAGGTATTTATAAACCTTGGTTAAAATTAAAGGAACCATTAAACTTTAAGCGTGTAAAAGTATTTTTGCAGAGTACAGTCTGCCTAAAATAACATCCACGTTGCAAGCAATTAGCGAGCTTGTCTTTTAAAATATTTATAGGCTATTATGTGTTGTCGACCACAAGAAATATGCTACAAAGGTTATTCATGGCTTGCAAATATGGTTAAGTACGTATATATTACAGATAACTAGTTTCCATTTTCAGTAGAAATAAATACAACTTCATTTGAAAAATTATTGGCGTAAAACTTTAATGTGAATTATCTCAGCATGTATACGCATAGTTATGCTG
The DNA here is from genome assembly GCA_946406115.1 of Apoda limacodes. Lineage (NCBI taxonomy): Eukaryota > Metazoa > Arthropoda > Insecta > Lepidoptera > Limacodidae > Apoda > Apoda limacodes. The sequence goes on from OX291542.1 coordinate 18,602,315, forward strand.
AGATAAATTTAATAGACTTGTGATCTGTATGTTATACTGTCAATAATTCTTGGTGTTGCTGTTCTCCATATAAATGTAGGAAATAGCTGACCCGATTGTTTCCTGATATAACTCTTTTCCGCCCTTCATCAATTCACACCTAAAACACTCAAACTGCTGCTTAACTAACTTTTTAATTACACTCATTTTTTGACACTTGGTTTTTTTGTGATCCAACTATGCAGTTGGCTGATGCAGCCATTACTGCTTCACTGGACTTTTGGGGCGAGCTCTGAAGGACTCTCAGCCCATATCGCGCCCAACGCTCAAGTGCTTCTTTTGAGCCTCGGCTTGTGTTGTCGCTCTTGGGGTCGTCCCTTCAATCAGCCTCGAACCCGAAGGTGAGTCATCGCTAAGAGGGAAGTTCTCCGTTACGCAGTTGCGGTTGCGATTGCGATTGATTGGGGGCGAGAAGCGCCCCGGCACTCTTTGATACCTCGTATATGAGGTAGATACGTGCGTTGGCCGACGAACCCGGGGACGTCGGCGTCGTGTGAGGGGGGAGGCCCTATTAGGGGAGGTCGTTGAGACTAATCTCGCTATCCGGATAGCGAGATCGTCGTCTGGGGCCGTTAGTACGTGCGTCGGTCGGGGGGATGATAGGTTGTGGATTGCATAATTAATCGATTTGGGTAATTTTGTGTACGCTCGAAAAAGCGGACTGCCAGGTCTTTAAGATATCGGGGAATCGTGGGGAGCTCAAAGTCCCCGTGCAGGTCCACATTCCGGACGTACCAGGAGGCTCCGGAGGCCTCTAGCGCCCTGTGGTTATACTCATTAAAATTTATAAGCCCTCTCCGGTGTGCGCAAAACAACTCAACAAAGTTACATCAAAATCTGATCGATGATATAGGAACGCATAGAGGCATTAAGAAAAACAATTATTTTGAAATAAAGGTATAAACGAGCTGTTTTTTGTGGTGTTAACCGTGACATGACACCTTTTATCTTTTAAATTGGGTATAATTAGGTTTAAATAGGTATTGAGGTGAGATTGTTTTATAAAGATAATCTATTCTTCGAAGCAAACTCTTTTTGCATGACAAGAAACTTGCTATTTGAATTATTGAAGAAGTCAGTGAATAACAAATATTGAAAAGCTTAAAAGTAATTAAGTATAATGATAAATGTTACCAAGCTAAAGACCTACCTACACATTTTCAAGAAAAAGCTCAAATATCTACGTAGCTCTAAGTTTGGAAAGTTCGGTTTAACTTAAAAATTCTTTGTTGCTTCAGTTAATTTGATTCCATTTATCTTTTATATTTAGAACTGTAGTTATTTATTAATTTAAGTTTCGATTCAATTAGATCGAAGTTGATAAATAGCTTTTGGTGAAAAATTGCACAGTTTTTTATAAAAGTTCACGCACGCAATAAATTGCAATTAAACAGTTTAATAAGTCTTAACTATCTGCATGTAAGTAGGCTACATAAAGGATATTAAATTCAATATGACGAATTTAAACAAAAAGTAAAATTAATTATTTTAATAACCGTCAACGAATGTATTTATCATTAAAAACAAAAATTTTTTTTTTTGTAAAACCCCAGAATAAATGCAAGTAAGTAAAAGTAATTACAAAACTAAGAAATACAAAAAAAAGGCTACCTTTGCCATTTCTGTTTGCAATTTCAATCAAAGTGTTGTAGTATAGAAAAGCTAATATGTGTATCGCTGATTAATAAAAATTAATCACCACAACATTTACGTACCTTATGCCCAACGTAATTACAATTAGTCATCTCAAAAACCTTAAAATTTTAGGCTGGGTTGCACCAACCAACTTTGACATTAACCAGACGTCAAAAATGGGAGATTGTATGAAAATTTTCATAGTCAGCTATTTTTAAACTTAGCCGCCCGTCAAAGTTCAGCAAACCACTAGCTGATTAACTTTAAAAATACCTGACGATAGAAACCGAGTGCAACTGAGCCTCAGTTTTTACAGGGCAGTGAATGGCAGCCCCAAAGGGTTTTCTTAGGTTTGTAATTACTTTTACTTACATCCTTTCACTTGGGGGGTTTGCAAAAATATTATATAATCTTTTAAGACATCCGTCGAGGGTTTTTCAATTATTTTTTTTAAGTGCCCCCTAGGAAGTTAACACCGTTATACCTATCTAAGAACCATCGCCAATGAATCACAAGACCTTTACAGAAAACTCATTTTAACGAGCCAGAATGTTTATTGCAGCGCCCACTATGGCGAGTTAACACATTAACACCTATCTTAGAACCCTGGTGGCCTGGTGGTCTACGGCTGTAAAACATTTCTAAAAACTTGCTCTGAAATGACACCTATATAATGCAAAAAACCGCATCGGAAAAAAACTTTGTAACAATACAAACAACCGGCGTCAAGACATGCATTAGAAGGTAAAAATAATTACTTATTTCCAAAAAACTTATCTGCATTACAGTTTGAAGATGGTTTCATGCAAGTGAAAAGTGAAGTGTTATAAACTGTTCGGTACTACATAGTCACATCTTTAGTGTATCTTTTTGAAGCCGGTTGTTTTTTTTAAACCAACTTCAAACTGTTCAGATGTTTTTACCTTTTAATGCACTTAAAAGCTTACTTTTTGAAGCCGGTTGTCAAACAGTTTTTATTACCTTTTGTTTATTTTTTTTTTGGTTGAAAAGTTTTTATTGTAAAAAAAGTTTTAATTTTTTTACTTTTGAGCCTGACTTTAAAAAAGTAGGAGGTTCTTAATTCGGATGTTTATATTTTTTTGTGTATTTTATGTATGTTCAAAACTTAAGCTTTTGGGCAAAAAAATAATTGGTGTTAATTTAGAACCGGTAAAACACCTTTAATGTTGAAAATTGTAAAATATTTTGTTACGAGTATGGATGTTTTTAGTATACGAAATCAAATCAGCGGCTATCTCTCTCAAACTTGAATGAGGATTTTATTTACTTATTTATTAAATGTATTGCAAACTTTACAGCTTCTTAAATCTAAAAATACAATTTTACAAATCAATTCTTATAAAGCCTATTACAAAGTTTGACATTAACAATTCTATATATACCAATCGATGACGACATACCGTTATGTTTTAAAAAGAAGTAGGCAAATAATATGTAATTTTAAAAGAGAAAAAGAAACAAAAAGGGAACGAGGGATCTATAGAAGAGTAACTCTGCGTATGTGTGTGTGTGTGTGAGAGGGTGCGTCAGGGTGTGTTTGTGTAAGCGTGTGAGCCTGTTCTGTCCTGTTTATTCTTGTATTTCCGTTAGAAAAGAATTCTTAACAAAGTTAATAAAAGTATTTCGATGGAGAAAAAATATGTTAGCGCCTCTGAATTTGTTTTCGTATCCTTCACTTTTGTGATATTAACTTCAGTTGAAGACGCTGAAGGCTTACCAGAGCGAAGCAAATCTTTCATCACAAATCTCGATCGCTTTTGTAAGCCAAGCCCCAGCCAAGACGAGTCAAGCGAAGTGCAAGGGCACTACCTACCTTTTCTCGAAGGCCTTCGTCGTTTTTTGGAACACTCATAATAACTTGGGTTACGATTATACCAGAAAAACAAAATTCTCAGGATATTAAATTTTTAGGGTATAACCAGAAGTCCTAGAAAGCTGGTAAATTTTATGTTAGCTAGTATTAGTACACAAACAACAAAAAAATATAAAACTTTGAAATTGTACCCCAACCTCTGAAACTAGGGGATGGAAGTTTGTATGAGACTTTCGCAAATTTTGATGCTAGAATGAAAATTGATATAGGGACCCCTTATATCACCCCCATCTTTTAACTTATGGGATGAATGTTTGTATGGCTTTTCCTGTACAAACTTAATTTCATGTTATAAGATGTAAAAATTATACAGATTTCTTATTACGAATTAAAAAATAAGGTGTTTCAGGTTTTTAAAAAAAATATCTCTCAACCCCTTATATATATATATATATAAGGCTATAGCCCTACATAATAATAAATTGACAAACATGTAGAATTTGTGAAGTAAGGGCTTGTAGAGTCAGGGCTTGTAGAGTCAGGGCTTGTAGAGTCAGGGCGTGTAGAGTCAGAATCTTGGGTCTACATGAGATCTGATAACTTTTTGACAGTTTCAGCCATGGTCTCGTCTCGTCAATATTCTGTGAAAAATTAGGCTTCCACCTATTTCGGTCTAAAAGATTTTAATGAGAGAATTTAATTTTAATGGTCGCACAGACAGGTAAAACAAAATTACTTAATAAAATCTAAATTAAAGATTAATTAAGAGTTAAGACAGTGACTTACAAATGACTGAATAATTCTAGGCTGGGACTATATCTTTATCACAAATAGCATAATTTAACCTTAAAACGTTTAATAAAACATGTTCAAAATATTCATTTATACTTTGAGGTCATATAAAAACGTAAATTATTACAGATTTAAACCATTTCGACACTTCACTCATGATAACAACACATGTAAATTGCATCCATTAGACAAGTATTAATAATCCATTAAAATTTTATGGGAGACATATATTAAAGATAATACGTTTTTCATAGCAACATCAATGTCAATCTTTGATTAATTTATCATATAGTAAAATGGCTAACGACTGCAATTATATATTCAACCCGTACGACTGTCGCGAACATTATGTGTTTTGCATATAAGTCGTTTGATTTCCGCAATGCGGGTACGTGATGGATGCTGTATTAAATAATTTATTAACTTCCTCTTTGTTACCCTTAAGTAATTTATATTCCTTACCTTTATCCAATTAAGATGATTAAAGGAGAAATATGTTATTAAATAATCATAAATCTGAGGATGAATTTTAGCTAACTTGTCACGCGTGTTTTACGTATGTGAGGTCCATCTTTAAATGTAACCTTGACTTGTTTTTTGTGATTTTTAAAGGTTTACTAATATTTTTTTAACCGACTTCAAAAAAAGGAGGAGATTCTCAATTCGACTGTAAATATTTTTTTTTGTTTAGCCATAACTTTTTTGTTTATGAACCGATTTAGGTGATTTTTTTTTATTCACCAGAATATACTTGCAAGTTGGTCCAATAGAATTTATCCAAATCGATTCAGTAGTTTAGTTTTTATTGAACTATGTTAACATTTGCGTTGAAATCCATGTAAGAGAGGTATAATGATTTAACAACACTTTTTTCCGTGGATCATATTTAAGTAATTCATCACTAAAAAGTAAAAAAATAAAAACTTTTAACGAAAAGGTTTTTCTGCAGAGAATTACTATAATGACTGGACTACTTCGTATTTAGTACCTAACAATTTAAGTACCTAATCGATAATTTAGACAACAATGATGAGTAGGAGAGGATAAATAATGGGTTAACATTAAGAGTTTAAATGTAGTAAATACACAGTTCCTTACAGAATCAGCGACGCAGAACGTGGTAGTAAATTATATTAAGGCACGCGAATGAATTCACTAGAATTAGGTACTAGTACGTAAACATATAAATTTCGTCCATGTGTTGTGATTATATTAAAATTAAAGTTTTTAAAGTTTATGAGTATTAAATCTTTAAACCAACATCAAAAATTTAAAGTATTATGATAAATGTGTTTATGTTTTTACTATTTATGGAAACAAATCAAATAATATAGGTATCATAGATATTTGAAGTCTGAACGAATTTTACTCTAAACACCGTAAATATTTATGGTATATAAGCAAAATAAAAAATCGGCCAAGTGCGAGTAGGACTCGCGCACGAAGGGTTCCGTACCATTATCTATAAAATCAGCAAAAAAATACGTTTGTCGTATGGAAGCCTTCCTCAAATACTTGTTTTATTTTAATTTAATTATTAATTATTTAAGTAACTATATAAATAAATATTCTGTGAATATTTTAAGCGTCTACCTGTTGCCGTTATCAATATCGAGCAAAAAAAATTACTTTTGTTGTATGGGAGCCCAATAAAATATTTATTTTATTCTGTTTTCAGTAATTAAATGCTGCCTTGAGGTTCAGTAAGAAAGCAGCTGCCAGAGCTAAATTCCAATTCATCGGCAAAATAGTTGGGCAACTCGCGAGCTATCCTTCTGGGAGTCGTGCTTTCTGGTCGCTTGCTAAAGCTGCCGAGGGGAACTCTGCCAGTCGTCGTTACCAAAACTGTGAAATACCGATGGTGACTTGGCCCATAGTGCAAAAGAGAAAGCCGATCTTTTGGGCAGTCTCTTTGCCTCCAACTCGAATATTAACGACGAAGGCGCTGAACCACCTACCATACCGTGGTGCGGTAAGACCATGCCGAAAATCTCCATAACACAGCGGGAGGTCCGGCGGTCGTTGTTTTCTCTAGACGTTTATAAGACGGTATACCAGCAGTGGTGCTCAAGCCGAGTGCGCCTCTTCGCGCTTTCCTACCATACTAGACAATTTCCGTCTTGATGGACACAGACAGCGAATGTGCACCCGTGCCCAGAAAGGGCGATAGATCAGATCCATCAAATTCGTGTGATCACCACACAGCTTCTAAAATACCTAGAAAAACACGACCTGATCAGCGACTGTCAATATGGCTTTCGCCACGGTTGCTCGACTGGGGACCTTCTACTGTATCTCTCACACCGGTGGGCACTAGCCATTGAGAGTCAGGGGGAGGCATTGGCATGTAGCCTGGACATAGCGAAGGCGTTAGATCGGGTTTGCCACCGGGGTCTTCTATCCAAGTTGCCATCTTACGGAGTTGAGGGTTTGTGCAAATGGGTGGCTAGCTTTTTATCCAGCAAATGCATACGAACCGTAGTTGACGGTAGTTGCTCTGATAGCATGGACATTGATGCTGGTGTCCCGCAAGGCTCTGTGCTATCTCCTACGCTGTTCCTACTGCATATCAATGACTTCTTGGATATCAAAAACATGCATTGCTATGCAGATTACAGTGTTGGAGACGCTTATTACAGGGGTTGTGCAAACATACCTCGTTCCGTTGTGGAGGAAAATCGCGGAGAAATTGTGTCTCAAATCGAGACCTCTCTGTCCAAGGTCTCTGAATGGGGACGGGAAAACTTGGTCCGATTCAACCCTACGAAGACACAAGTCTGCGCGTTTACCGCTAAGAAAACCCCATTCACTGTGGTCCCACAATTCCAAAACACACCCCTATCCATCTCCAATAGTATTGGGATCCTTGGTGTAGACATCTCCAGCGATGTTCAGTTCCGAGATCGTCTGCAGGGCAAGGTAAAGCTGGCATCCAAAAAACTTGGTTTACTCAAAAGAGCTAATAAGTACTTCACGTCGGGGCAAAGGTTGCTTCTTTACATGTTGCAAGTTCGGCCTCATATGGAGTACTGCTGCCGCCTCTGGGCGCACCCGGATACCAACTTGGCCCTTTTGACTCTGTTCAATGACGGGCTGTGAGAATTGTCGACGATTCCATATTCTCTTGCGGCATCGAGCCCTAAAGTCTGAGGAGAGACTTTGCCTCCTGTGTGCGTTCTACCGCTTGTACAATGGGTTGTGTTCTGAGAAATTGTTCGAAATGATGCCCCCCGCTACTTTCTACCATTGCACCGCTCGCCATCAGCAGGGATTCAGTCTCACACCTTAAAACCGAATTGTTCGCGTACAGTGCGGTTTCAGAGAAAATTTCTCCCGCGTACGCTTGAATTGTGGCATGAGGCTTTCTACACTATGGAGTTCTTCAAGAAAGAAGTTATTACATTTCTAAAGGGTGGGCAACCCCTGGTGTTGCAATCGTCCATAGGCTGCGGTGACCGCTTACCATCAGGCAGACCTTAAGCTTGATTGCTACCTTGGTGGTATGAAAAAAAAATGTTGTTAAAGCGGCAACAGAAATACATCTTCTGTGAAAATTTCAACCGTCTATCTGTCACGGTTCATGATACAGCCTGGTGACAGATGGACGGACCGACAGCGGAGTCTAAGTAATAGGGTTTCGCTTATTACCCTTTGGGTACGGACCCCTAAAAAGAGGGTGGACCGAGACTTTAAAAAAGGAGGAGGTTCTCGATTGGACTGTATTTATTCGGTCCAGTTTTGGCAATGGCATCCATGAGAAAATCATATAAGTCTTAATTTTTATGTGAATCATTGTATATCATTTTGTTAACTTCTTAACCAAAAAAAACACCCGGCTTCAAAAATATGCACTTCAAAGGTAAAAATAATTACTTATTTCCAAAAATCTGATCTCAATTACAGTTGAAGTACCCAACAGTTTATAAGACACTTCACTTGCAATTTCAAACTGTAATTCAGATCAGATTTGAGAAAATAAGTATTTTTTTTTACCCTTTAAGTGCATCTTTTTGAAGCCAGGTTTTTTCAATTATCAATTTGACTCATTCCACGCTCGTTTTTTTTCTTGAATCATCTGGATACTTCTACTTACGCGCCATATTTTTATAACAAGCAGTGCTTTCATCTGATCGTAAACAAATACCATCCGACTTCTTTGATCTTTCTCTTTGTCGCATCCGCGACTTTGTCATTACAGAGCAGATTTTTACAAACAATCAATGGGTTGTTGTCTATCTTATAAACTTTTGATTCAAACTCGCTGCTTTTCTTTGACTGAATTCTTGTATTATTCAATAAGCATATCACTGTTCAAATATATTTTTACGTACTTGGTTAAAATGTATAAAGAAAGAAAGCTAATTTCTGTAATACTAACGATGTGCATGTAAATGTAAAAATTTTTTTTTTTTTTTTATTTATATATGAATAAATTATTATAATATTATTAAACTTATAGAATTGTTTTTTATCTAGTACATTAACTATTATTTGTAGCAAAGATTTTATAAATATATACATATAATAGATTATATAGATATATATAATATATATATATATAAAATCTTTGCTAAAAACAATAGTTAATGCACTAGATAAAAAACAATTCTATAAGTTTAATAATTTTATTATAATTTATACATATATATAGTTAATGCACTAGATAAAAAACAATTCGAAGTTTAATAATTTTATTATAATTTTAGTATGGCGACAGTAGTTTTGATATTTGACCAACAGGTCAAACAAGTTTGTTGCACTGTACATTATGTTGACATGAGCAATAACTTCGATGTCAAATTTTGTCACTGATACTTAAATCTATATAAAACAAGTACATCCGTTTCCTTCTCCCTCTCTTTTTCTCTCAATAAGCTAGTAGTCATTTTAGGTAGGTATAAGTTTTAAGGGAAGCAATCGTTCAAAATATTTACACAGTATAAAATTATTATTCTATTTCATTTGTAATAAGTACGTTGACCATGAATTGTGATTGTGCAAATGGTTTAAAGGAACTTTTACTACGCATCAAGTACTACAATAAAATGTCTCACCATATTCTACAAAGCTAAGAGACACTGATTTTTTAAAGTTATATATCCACCTCACGCTATGATAAAAATATAAATATATATTTTGTATTGGCAACCGATGAAAAAGTATAGCCTCTATGGCTAATAAACTGCCTGCTGAAGCGAAGGCGTGGGTTTGATTCCCGCACACGACTAACATTTATATTTTTGTTTGTCTTCAGTCTCAGTGTTTTCTATGTATAAATCCAATCCAGTAAAATCGTTATTGGTTTTGGCTATTTTTTTGTGTACATACATACATATGTTATACATAGAAAATAACGAGACTGAAGACAAACAAAAATATAAATGTAAGTCGTGTGCGGGAATCGAAGCCACGCCTTCGTTTAACGACTCAGTGTCTCATTTGCGAGAACATCGCTTGAGTGCCGAAAAGGCATGTGGGCGTTCATTTAACTTTTCTGCTAAATGTGGCGACTTTTAGCAGAAATGCCAAAAGAAATTCACATTATGAATTTCGGAAGCAATACAAAACGTTTTTAAATTGCTTATAACTAGTGTTTTAACGACTATGAAGTACATTATTGAAATAATCTTCGTGTAAATATAACGCATGGCGGTGCTAGTTAGCTGATTTATGCGCCTTAACAAATAAAATGTAGTCTGTACCTGTACACATTTAACAATTCAATATTAATTTTAATTAAACTAAAACTATAAAAATCACAATAAAACAAAAGACTCAGTGTTTCTGTATATTATGCTGCAAAATTAATTATATAATTTGGATCTTTTAATTATTACTTAGGTCCGACACAATTTTAATACAATATACCACCAAGTAAGTAACATGTGAATGAAGTGCAACGAACAAATATAATTAAGTATCCCAGCCCATTATAATCCAGAGAGTCGACATTTCTACTTCACACTAAAGTAGGTGATTATATGTTTGTTTTGTTTTTTCGTTTTCAAATTATTTTTGCAAGCTTTCTAGTTTCGCAAATATTTTTACTTATCAAGTCGTAACTAACTTTAAAATAAGTTTGCCTTTAAGCATATAAATAAGTAATAAAACTTCATTTTTATGCTATATACTTAGTATATTATACTAAGTTCTTAAAACAGATTTGATTTTTGAATACGGGTTCACATAGCTTCGCTTGTTAGTTGCAGTGGAGTAATGCCCCTCGAACGCCCACATACCTTTTCGGTACTTAAGCGATGTTCTCGCGAATGAGACACAGGAGACCGTGGGCGAAATCCCGATTTTATTGGTTTTGGTTCATTTATTGGTATTTCATTTAGTTTTTAGTGGACTTTGTTTTGTTAAAAAGGATAGTAAATGTTAAAGTAAAATTTGTGTTTTAAGAAAATAGTGTCCACAGTAAAATAATATATTTTGCAGATATTATTTAAATTTTATTCGAGTCTAAGTGATTTGGATTATATTTATATATTGTATTAGTAATGCAAAAAATTGCTTATTATATTTGTGATTTAAATTAAAAGTTGAATAAAACTGTTCTTAATTATTTTATAGCTAAAATCAGAACTAGTCAGTAGTGCAGCTATATCTAAGTTTAGCCGGCTGGCGTTATATTACGTTAGATTTGTATTATAAATATAATAAGAATTATTCACCTCTTTTAAACAACAAGATTTTATTGTGGTAACATTAGATTAATACCTTTGAAAGTGTTTGCTGTAGGTCCACTTTACAGATGAGTGTACAATTTGTAACATGACTGTAGATACTATGAAAATTTTCTTCATATAAAATTGAATCGCAACTGGTTTAGATATTTCTTATAAATATAAATAATCTTTTAAAAGGTTATCTGGAAGAGATCGCTTCATAGCAATAAGATCGCCATTTGTACCTGTATAGTAAATACTGTTTTTATTTTTGATTTTGTGCAATAAAGTGTTTTTATTATTATTATTATTAAAAACTGTAATTTTTGGAACAAAATAAAAAAAAACATTTTAGTGGGTAATAAGCCTCAGTAAGTATAGTATACTTTTGCTTTATGGTTTGAGGAGCATTGATGACTCAGTTCAGATATAACCTCTACACTTAAAACCTACATGTAAGTAAGATAATGCTAGCCACATCTGGCCATCTAGAGTTGACGTCTCATTTACAATAAATAAATTGTATTACAGCCCAAGAGACCGAAAAAGTTTCTTCTCACAAACCAAAGGCGCTGTCCGAGAAAAGTTATATTTTATTCACATGAATTATTGTGGAGTCTGACAGGTTAATACTTTTGTGAGAAGAAGTACGTAAGATGAAATTGCTATAATTTAGTATGTAGCTAGTGGTGTCTCTCGGTTTTGTCTGTTAGGGTATAGTTATTTTCTTAAAGATTTGAATTGATATTGATGAATTAAGTTTAAAAGTCATGTGACCCTTTTTTAGGAAGACGAAAAGTAAAAAGAAACTGTAATAATTATGTATGAATTTATCAAAAGTAAAGGAATAAACGTAAAAAAATGTTAGTCTTGAATTAAATTAAACTGCGATAGAACGCAATTTACTGGCGGAAGAAAAGTAAATAAACAAGTGCGATTATTGTATATTTGACGTGATCCTGTATTAAACGGAAAGTGTTAGAGTGGCACTAAAAGAAGAAGAATGCAGGAAATTAGATAGATGGGTCATTGCATAAGCTTTGAGAAGTCAAAATTTGGCTGTTAATGGGATGTGTTGGTCCAACACTGATGCATGAAAATGAATGTTTAGTTTGGTGAAAGAAACATAAAAGCGGAATTTTTACTGAGGGAATGAGAAATGAGAGAAAAAAATTAAAAATATATGTGTTGTGTCTCTGAATTGCAAAAACGGGAAACTAATACTAATATTATTAATGCGAAAGTTACTCTGCCTGTTTGTATGTTACCTCTTCATGCTTAAACCGCTAAACCGACTTAGATAAAATTTGGTATGGAAATAGTTTGAATCCCCAGGAAAACCATAGGATAGTTTTCATCCCCAAAAATTTAAAAGTTACTCCGGGAATAACTATTACGGAGCTTAAACGAACTATAGCAAACTTTATTAGTATTGTTGTGGAACCTCTTTTATAAGCTTACTTCTCTACAAGTGACGTTCGACACGAATATTTTGTTTTCTGTTCTATGTATTTTTTATGGTGAAGTGAATTTAGTGACATAAATATTTTTCCTGAATTTATTAAATGTGCTTATTTTGTATTTTGAATACTAATACCGTAAATTTTGAAAGTATCATCATCATAAACGACGTCTGCTTTAGCCACTTATCCTAAGGACCTGCTTACCCGGGACCTCTACATCTATTTCAACGAACATCATTCATCCGATTCATCATAAGTATAATTAAGGAGTTGACGTAAGAATCCCACACCGATAGCGGGTGAAGCTGCTGGAAAAAGCTAGAAGTGTTATAAGGGGGCGTTATGAATTGAAAGAAAATGTGGTGATAAAAATTGATTAAGATATTTAAAAGAGGTTTAGACATGTTGAAAACATCAATAAAAGAAGACGCACATAACAAAGTAACGAGGCAAAAGAAAATGGAAGGGTTCGGTATAGGAAGATCATCACGCGTTCCTTAAGAAAAAGGGTCTTGATAGACAAATAGACGGATAACGAAGTGATCCTATAAGTGGTCCGTTTTTTGATTTCGAGTTCCGAAACCCGGACTTGCCCATTTTATATTAGTTAAGTTAGTTTGATATTTATTTGCCATACAGACAAACTAACTCGTGATGGAGTGTATCCACTAGCTAAAACGGCATAAGTAAATTTACATTTACACCCTGTTAACAAGTAGGCTGTTGATGAGCTCACACAGTCCGCATTTAGTTAGCAATGGCGAGTCTTAAGATAATAAATAAGAATTAAAGATCCACACGCAACGAGTTATATCAGAAATGCAATGAAAGTATGTCTTCTACTTGGATCTTACTATCGTAAAAATAAGTAAGTACAAGGAATTTTAATGACCATGAATAAGGTCTATAAATAATTGAAATAGGATAAGCTCTGCATTTTATACTAATGGAAGTATTAGTCTATTTAAACTTACTTTTACCACGGCTTTGTTTGCCAGTGATTTTGGGTGTAAAAATAATTTTGTAATGTAGGTAGTGAGTTAATTTATTTATTTAAAAAACCATGCAATACATTGAAATAAGTAGAATGATTATTCTACATTAGGGCTATCACTTGCGCGTTGCCGACCCTTCAGAAATCTAGTAACTTCTTTCTTGAAGAACTCCATACTGTAGTCCTTGCAGAAAACCTTGGCAGGGAGCTCATTCCACAACTTAAGCCTTCGCGGGAGGAAGTTTCTCTGTAACCGCACTGTACGCAACCATTTAGGTTCTAAAGTGTGAGAATGAATTCCCTGCCGATGGCGAGCGGTGCGATGGTAGAAAGTAGCCGTGGGCATCATTTCGAAATTCCTCAGAACATAACCCATTGTACAAGTGGTAGAACACACACAGAGAGGCAAAGTCTTTCCTCGAACTTGAGGGCTCGATACCGCAAGTGAGTTTGGAATCGTCGACAATTCTCACAGCCCGTCGTTGAACCGAGTCAAAAGGGCCAAGCTGGTATCCGGGTGCAGCCGCCCAGAGATGGCAGCAGTACTCCATATGGGGCCGAACTTGCGACTTGTAAAGTAACAACCTTTGCCTCGACGTAAAGCACTGCTTCGCTCTGTTGAGTACACCAAGTTTTTTGGACGCCAACTTCACCTTATCTTGTAAATGATCTCGGAACTGAACATCGCTGGAGATGTCGACACCAAGGATCCCAATGCTCTGTGGGACTACAGTGAATAGATATTTTTTACCGGTGAACAACTCTTGTGTCTTTGTAGGGTTGAATCAGACCAAGTTTACCCATCCCCAGTCAGAGACCTTGGGCAGTGTGGTCTCGATTTAAGACACAAGTTTTCCGCGGTTTACCTCCACAACGGAACGAGGGATGTTTGCACGACCCGTGTAAAAAGCGTCTCCAGTACTGTCATCCGCATAGCAATGTATGTTGTTGATGTCCAACATGTCATTGATATGCAGTAGAAACAGCGTAGGAGACTGCACAGAGCCTTGCGAGACAGCAGCATTAATGTCCATGCTATCAGAGCAACTACCGTCAACTACGGTTCGTATGCGTCTGCCGGACAAAGAGCTAGCCACCCATTTGCACAAACCCTCAGGCACTCCGTAAGATGGCAACTTCGATAGAAGACCCCGGTGCCAGACCCGATCGAACGCCTTCACTATGTCCAGGATACATGCCAATGCCTCCCCCTGACTCTCAATGGCTAGTGCCCATCGGTGTGTGAAATACACTAGAAAGTCACCAGTCGAGCGACCGTGGCGAAAGCCATATTGACGGTCACTGACCAAGTCGTGTACTTCTAGGTATCTTAGAAGCTGTGTGTTGGTCACACGCTTCATCACCTTGGAGAAGAGAGAGGTAATAGCGATAGGCCTGTAATTCGATGGAGGAGGCTGCGTTATGGAGATTTTCGGCATGGTCTTACCGCACCACGGTGGTACAGCGCCTTCATCGTTCATGTTCGAGTTCGAGGCAAAGAGACTGCCCAGTAGATCGGCTTTCTCTCTTTTTTTATTTATTTATTTATTTATTTAATTGTAAGAAAAAAAAAAAGTATTTATTATTATTACGAATAGTCTACATATGCGCGAGGTGGGCACTGTGGGTCTGAGAACAAATCCACATCCTTTGAGGACACTAGTGAGTTAAGGAGCGTGAGAGTGCGGCGTGTTGGCGTATTCCGCGCGGCGCGGGTGCGCGTGGCAGCCATGGCTAGTTGCGGTCGCCGCCGCCGCCGCAGGCCATGCTCGACATTCGCACCACGCATTGCTCCACTAGGAACATTTAGGTGCACTTCTCTTAACGCAGACGGATTGTCCACTTTGTTATGTAATAAAAGGTAAAAATGGATAATTGCTTGTAATTTTCTACGCAGCTGTAAGGTGTCGATACCAACCATTCCCGCAACAAAAAGTGATGGATAATAGCCAAAATTTTTTTTGTTTATGTAACGACAAATTTTTTTATGTATTTTTTCTATTATCATTGTATACTTGGTTTTACATGGCTCCCAAATAAACGAGTTATACTCAAGTCGGCGACGGACATAGGCGTTATACAGCATAATGGCCGGTCTGCAATCGTTAAACATATATGTTTGACGCATGATGAAACCAAGGGTTCTGCTCGCCCTGTTTGTTATGGTCATGATGTGGTCTCTAAAGTCCAGTCGACTGTCTAGTCAACCCTACATCGCGTTTTTTATCCACTCTCGTCATTATAGCATTTGATAGTCGATAATCGTACAATAGCGGCGTCCTAGATCTAGTAAAGGTCATCACTTTACACTTTTTAGTGTTAAAATGAAGACGGTTTGTGTCACTCCATACCTCAACATTATGTATGTCACGCTGCAGAGCTTCGCAGTCGGAGGCAGACCCAACGCCTATGTATAATTTTAGATCGTCTGCGAACATCAGACACTTAGCGTGTTTGATTACCTGAGGTAAGTCGTTAATCATTATCAAAAAAGGGGCTTCCTAGACCTTCCTAATGAGCTTCCTTGACCTATTCCAGATCTGGTGTAGTAAGGTTGGGATCTGTGACCAGCAAACTGCACATATTGCTTGCGGTTGCTGAGATAGTTCGCAAAAAGTTGTATTAATGACGGCGTAAAGCCCAAAGTAAAAAGTTTTTTTTAAAAGTATGTCGTTGTCCACCCTATCAAACGCTTTTTGAAAATCAAAATAGGCCGTTTCCTCCTGCCGCCCCATGTCAAGTTCGGAATGTGCGTAGGTTACAAAGTTTAGTTGGTTAGTGACAGTGGACCGACTGAACCCGTGTTGCGCGTCATCCAGGCGTACCCCGATTTGGTTACTTATACAGCTAGCCAATATCGTTTCAAATATTTTTCCAAATACAGAAGGTACGGCAATTGGCCTGTGTTCCTCTATTTGGTCCTTGAGTTCATTTTTTGGGACTGGCGTGACTCTAGACGACTTCCAGTTTGTTGGGTAAGTGTTGGTGTTGATGTACAGGTTGTATATATGCAGTAGTGGTACTTCTAGTACAGTTAAGCAATCTTTTAATAGAAATGGTGGTATGTCGTCAGGACCTGACGATGAAAACGGCCTGAGTCGCTTAACTGCATGTCGAGGTTCCGTAGAGCCTATAGATTTGATTGCCACCCGGAACGAGTCTGGGGTTACTGGGGTAGGCGATTTGAAATTTTTGCAATTTAACGATGGGACGTTATCCAGGAAAACAGACACGAAGTGTTCGGCAAATGCATCAACTGCACTCTGTCCTGTCACACAGCCACCTCTGTATAGGTAGTCATGATTATACCGGTTTTCAGTACGTTGGTATTTAACAAAGATGATGGATTGATACATATTTTATTCTGTATATTTGTAATATATTTTTTATAAGCTAGCCCAATTTGTGATTTTTCTAATTCACGGTAGTATTTAAATAACTCATGATTTAACTCTTTGCCTTATTGTTTGTATCTTTTGTGATTAAAATTTTAACTTTTAATGTTGCGTATAATCTATGCCGTGAACCAGATCGGATATGTAAAACGACCAGTACACCGCTTACGCGGTTAAATAGGGACACAATTATTAAGAGCCGTGTAAAGTTTATTGTTTAGAATATCGACTGCAGTGTTTACGTCGTGGGTATTTGTGACGTCACTCCAGTTAGTTTCAGCGACAGCTTCATATAGCGACAGCAGGTCTGCCTTACGATAGTTCCACTGTGGGTGGGAATCAAAGGTGAGGCGCGCGGGGTCCGCAGAGGTACGTGGTAGCGGGGACGGCACGGCCAAGTCACCATCGGTCTTTCGCAGTAATCTACGCGCACCCACAATATCGACAGATCCCTGTCTTCAAGGCTATGAAGGCGGCGACAGCAGATATCCTCCCGGACGAACAAACATACATCGGCACGACTCATAAAATTGTGTTCGAGTTTGTAGCCGGGATAGTGAAGGTATGATGTTGTCACAGAAGGGGACATAAATATGAACACACGACTTTATATAACAACAAATATTTAATAATTGAATTAATTTAAATTTTATATAAAATAAAAAATATTGTGCACAATAATAAAAAAAAGGTTTGCAACAAAGTAAAATATAAAAAGAGATAATCAATAAAAAAAAGGAAGCAATCAGTGAGTTTGGTCAATTCTACCCTTTCTGGTAAAGAGTAATGTTTTCCTTAACTTGAGTCCAGATCTGGGGCGTAGCGGTGCGTGTGTTCTCCAACTTCCCTCTGGACTCTCGTTCTTGGAGGTGTACCCGTTGTCGGTACCAGAAAGGGGATGATCCTGGTGTAGATGATGTGGTCCACGTGGCGCGAATGCGTGGCGTGGGTAACAGATGTTAAGGCGTAGACTTTTAAATATTCAATAATGTAGACGAGGCACGAAGGACCTTGATGAAGGATCCAGAACGTAGAACGTAGGACGTAGTTTAAGAATGTGGCATAAGAACGTATAATATGAACTCTGGTCATATGAACGTGCAATATGAACGGGAACAAAGGTCGGTATTAGAATCCCGTAGGAAACTAATCTCGACCTTTGCCACGATCTGCTTTCCTTCTATTGCCCTGCCTAAAACACTGGCCTCCAGGAAAATCAGAAAGTGAGCAAAGGTTGAGACAAAGGGAAGCTGAAAAAATAAATTTGCACACAAAAAATAAAAATAAAATAGGGATAAAAAGCAAAAGGCGGAGTGTGTGTATGAAGTACTTACCCAGATTTGGGGTTTACGAATTTATAAAATTAAAATATTTTTGGAGCGACGTGCTCGCTTCCAACTAACTTATAAATATATTTTCAACTGCTAGCTTTTCTAAACATGATACTGTTACTATCTTTGCAATCGACATAGCTAGTAACTCTAGAAAGGTCATGTAGTTACATCGTATGGCCGATGGCTGGGTAGACGAGGTCTAAAGGTCTAAGGTGAAAACTGTCTGTGGGAAAGTCCTGTATTATACGTTTTTCTACTAACAGGATCGAAGACCTGAAAACAGTAGCGAGAAATGGCAGGACGCAGAATAATTAGATTAAATTTTGGTTGCGTGGCATTGTGTCTAGTAGGATACACAGATAGACTAATGGCGATAAAATCCGTTGAATGTTTTATACATTTGTCCATTTTATGAACAAACACACATTTTTTGCCATTTTATTTGAATATCAACTACAATGATTGAGTAAAAGCAGGGAATTACATTCATATCAAAGCGTCTGCCATTTTATCTTCTTAACACCTTTGGGTTAGTATACAAATCTCATATAAACTTCTGTTTGAAGGGTGTTGCCTGCAAAGTACCGGTTTTTTTTGTTTTTGCGAGTCACATACAGTGTGATATTTGTTTGTTTTACAAATAATATATATTATAATACTATTATAAGTAACGTGAAAGCTACGAAGCAAAATTTTATGTTACTTACTTAAAATCTGAAATTATTTACCCATGTATAGTAGGTATCTCTCTACTTTCTATTGTAAACACTTTCGGTCTTGGTTAAGCCGTGGTTAAACATTTAACCAAGATCTTTTATCATATTCGATAGAATTCCTGTGTTGTACCACCAATTCTTTTCTTATATTTACCAATGGTTGACTAGCAGATTAGTCCACCAGTTGTGCAAGTGTGCAATAAATAGTGTTAAGAGAAAATATCTCACTGTTTTTCCCCATACAATCGTATTCCCCTGTTTCCTCCCTGGATTTTGGCTTTAGAGCTGTTATTCTTTTATGTATGGAATTGTCTTGCCGCTCAGCCTTTCCACCGCGGCCTTGGTAGGGTTGCTCTACAGTTTGCGGCACGGCAGGGAGCGCGGCTGGATGAGTAAGTTTCAGAAGCAGATTGCCACTCATTCTTCCCATCCCGATCGAAGTGGGGCCGTGGTGGAAGAGTTGCGTTGGTGTTTTGTTGCCACTTAGCCTATCTACCGCGGCCACAGTGGTACTGCACCGCAAATGCAGTGGGGAGGATATGCTGCTGCTGTAGCCGAGGCCCCGGGCGGTTCCACCCACGATAGGGATGGGGTCAGAGGGGAGAGAAGGGTTCGCTGCAGGCGGATTTACGGATGCATTCAAGAGTTTGCGTGGTTTTAGTCGGTTAGAGTCCGACATAACTTGTGCATTGACCTCACAGCGCATGGGTATACATGAGGATTTCCAACGCCAAAAAAGGGTCCTAGATCGACAGTAAATGTTTTTTAAATACCTATTCCTGCACACGCGTCGTTGTGATGACGAAGACATGGCTCCATGAAAAGCAATGAAAAAAAAATTATTCAGCATACAATTTTTAAGATGACTATCTTTGCAGAACACGATTGGAAATATTTAACTTGATAAAGAAAAATCATCAAAACGCAAGAAATATATACTTTACTCTTACATTCTGGGCTGAAACATCGTCATATATCTACAAATCATTCACAGATATTGTAAAAAATCTAACTGTCATTAGTTATTTTTTTACTTTTTACATCGAAATCGTTTTTCGAAGTAGTTAAAGTAATAAATTTACTGTCCTGTCGTTAACGTTAAATAAGTAATTTTAAAACACAAAGTTTTTACTTACATTATTCAACTCTAAAACGCAAAACATAATATTATGAACCTATCTTCGTAAATATTCATTCCGCTGTTGATTTCTTAAATCAATTATACAAGGTAGTTAGTTAGGTAAATAGGAACATTACCTACTTACATAAAATGTAGTACCCGGAGGACCGAGCTTTGCTCCGCTTTTTTTAAGCGTTTCTTAATAACGCCACCTGTTGTCAAATAGCTTTAGTGTTGCTTATTACTACTCGCTAATAGATCTCAGGAAGAGTCATACTTTTCAGTTTATCACTACCTGAAAACACGGATAAAATGACATTTTCTAAAAATGAAACCTAGCTAGATCGATTTATCGTCCCCGAAACCCGCTGCATACTAAATTTCATGAAAATCGTTGGCGCCGTTTCCGAGATTCAGATTATATATACATATATATATACATAATATATACAAGAATTGCTCTTTTAAAGGTATAATATAAGATATTGTCTTTTTGGCGTGGCTGATAGAGCTACGTGTCGTGGTCGCGTAAATAGCAAGGGCCAAAATAATGTTTCGATTCGAAAGTTACCAAGATAAACCTATTAGAAGTAAGAAGAAGTACGTACCTGTCTGGTCTGTCAACCTCTTTTGACAAATATGTGTTTTGTTTTATGAATGTTAGGGTGGGCCACTGAGTTAAAGTAAACTAACTAGCATTCAAGCGAGTACTAAAAAAATATAACAGATACCAATACTTTCTATAATTTCAGCGCCTCTGACGAAATTTTTGGGACTAAAAGTACGGGGCCGGGAAGTGGGGGTGAAATCTGATGTCCACGATGAAATACATAAGGCCATGTTATGATGTTAAATAATAATAAGCAGGTTGTAAACATTTACTGTTGAAAGTGATTAACGTTTATCTGTAAATGTGTTCTGAAGAATTGTTTAAAATAATGCTCTGTGCTACTTTCTACCATCGCACCGCGCGCCATTGGTAGGGACTTCATCCTCCACGCCGTAGAACCTAAATGGTGACGTACAGTGCAGTTTCAGAGGAACCTCATCCCGCGAACGCTTACGTTGTAAAACGTTCTCCCTGTCAATGATTCTCCAAGGACTATAATATTGGGTTCTTCATGAAAGAAGTAAAAAAATTTTTAAAATGTCGACAACTCGCAACCTGCTGTTGCAAGCGTCCAAAGGTGACCGCTTACCATCAGGTGGACCGTTAGCTTGTTTGCCACATTAGTGGTATTAAAAAAACGTCTATTCTTCTACATTTTTACAACTGCCGGTCTTTAATTGCCTGCATCCAGTGTCTTTCTGCAGCTCTAACCAGGTCAACTATCCATATTCAGTCTGTGTTCGGGTCGCCACTTGAGAACCATTCCACATCGGTTATCGGTCTGACGAGCTATGTTGCCTACCCACTGCCCTTTGCTAATTATTTTTGCTGTGTCGGTAACTTTGGTTCTTTAGTGAATTTTCTCATCACGGATTTTATTGCGCCAAGAATAGAATAGTATACTTGCCTGGCTTGTTGAGCAACTTGGAGCTTATTCACGAGGCCAGCATTAAGAAACCACATTTAAGTACCTACTGGAAGTCATAACTGGAAAGTAATTCGTTTTCTGTTCGCAAGTAGGTACTGAAAAATTTATAATATTAGAAAAGTTATGTTAAAATCACGAAAGGCGAACTTACGTTTTGACATTTATAATTATTGATGGTGCGTCATACTGCGTAGGTGAAGTCGATTTTTATAAACCGACGAATATGTAAAGTTATTAAAATCAAAACATCCTTTATACATGACGCATTGTGCGCGCAAAACGGCTACCGGCACAGGGCCGGGCGTCATAACTCGGTGGGCCGTCGGTTCATAAATATCAGACTTTGCCGCGTCGACGCGCGGCTATATGCAAGTTTTTACGTGAGGTCTTGCTATGGCGAATCTTGAAATACCCTACTGGCTTAAAATATGAATGTTTGTGACCATTATGTCCTGAATTAAGGCCATGAGAAACAAAATCAAGGGATATTTTATTATGAGCAAATAAATATGATCACAAATAGAGTTTCTTGAGCATTGCATTTCTAGAACTGCAACAAAATAATTCGTTTTATTTAATTGTGATGAATCTAAACTAGCTTTGCATTACAATAATCGCTGATATTCGTGTGTGATCACACTCAAATTACAGCAAGTTTTGTAAACATATTCCACTGGTAAATATTTCATATACATCATCCTAGTATTTTTCTTATCTTCTTTCTCGTCTTTCATTGTAGAATTGCTTTTTTTAAGTCTTATTTTAATTTAATCTCATTATTTAATTTTTTATATTATTAATTTATCAAAAAAAAAAACTTTTCTAATTGTGATTAAGCATCAAAAGTTCGTATGATACAGGTTTTACACAAACGACTACTGTCCACGCACCTCACCAGGTTTCATATTGCGGCTTAACTATTGCTTTATATGAGCAATAACTCTATCTCTTACATTGTTCTATATTCCTAGTACTGCAACAATGAATTTATTATTCTTTATGTATTATGAATGTTAAATATTACCAAACTAGCTATTATCTACGACAGCCTGCTTTTATAATTTCATATTTTATTTTCAGAGCAAAGGTATAGTCAAAATATATCTTCACAGGACTCAAACCTGCAAAATCTACATGCCGTACTAGCGCTCTTCCAACTGAGCTACCGAAGGTAGGTGACTTGCTGGTGAAAATTCTAAACATTTCTGTGCTCCGGAAACACGTTCATTGCGAATCTAAACTAGCTTTGCATTACAATAATCGCTGATATTCGTGTGTGATCACACTCAAATTACAGCAAGTTTTGTAAACATATTCCACTGGTAAATATTTCATATACATCATCCTAGTATTTTTCTTATCTTCTTTCTCGTCTTTCATTGTAGAATTGCTTTTTTTAAGTCTTATTTTAATTTAATCTCATTATTTAATTTTTTATATTATTAATTTATCAAAAAAAAAAACTTTTCTAATTGTGATTAAGCATCAAAAGTTCGTATGATACAGGTTTTACACAAACGACTACTGTCCACGCACCTCACCAGGTTTCATATTGCGGCTTAACTATTGCTTTATATGAGCAATAACTCTATCTCTTACATTGTTCTATATTCCTAGTACTGCAACAATGAATTTATTATTCTTTATGTATTATGAATGTTAAATATTACCAAACTAGCTATTATCTACGACAGCCTGCTTTTATAATTTCATATTTTATTTTCAGAGCAAAGGTATAGTCAAAATATATCTTCACAGGACTCAAACCTGCAAAATCTACATGCCGTACTAGCGCTCTTCCAACTGAGCTACCGAAGGTAGGTGACTGGCTGGTGAAAATTCTAAACATTTCTGTGCTCCGGAAACACGTTCATTGCGAATGTTTTACTAATAAGCCATATATCTAGACAGGTTTTGCGCTTCTAGTACGTAACTGATATAAATATACAGAAAACATAAATGAAATTTGTTTTACTTTATTATATCTTTATTAGTTTATAAACCAGGATACAAGGAACTAGAAACTAAATTTATTTACTAGGATTACTAGACTAGTTATAGAGTTTAACCGTAACCAGAGTAAGTCTTTAGACCCCCACTTCATCTCGGAAACGAGAGTTAAAGAAACGTTTTCTTTATTCAAGAAGCAGATATTGTCAAAATTAGCTTTAAAAACAATACCCATCTACCTAAAATATCTAATATTATCAATATCTGTCTTAGATCCAATTTTGTTCCAAACGATTATGTAGCCCAAGGGGCCTTACTTTAATAAAACAAATTCCCCATAATCATTTCTCCCCTATAGCCGCTACCTACACATTGACGCATGGTAGCAAAATAACACACAATAGATTAAATAGAAATATAGGGTGTGAGCAAACATAAAATGAGTTTCATAAACTATGGAAAACTTAATAAAGTAGCTAGAATGAACTTTTAGAATATTTTAAAACACAGATTTACAAAATTCATCTTATACGTAAAAAGTGATGTAAAAACGCTTAACGAATTTTGTTGATCGTCTGACCTTTTTATTTTATTTTCCAGCAATCGTAGCAGTTGATGAATAATATAGTAGAAGAAACAGCACAATATTTCAAACAATTGTGTTTTAAAAAAAATAAGTTAGTCCTAATGCAGAAGTTGCAGACAATCACTTTATTGTCGTCTTAAATAAATAAGTGTCTGCTTTGCAGTCTTTGTTTTTTGCTTGTTAGTTAGAATGCACTTTCTATGGACTGTAAGTTCTGTTATCTGTTCTATGGACTTTGCAGTAGCCTTACAAAATTTATCCAACCTTGAGAAAGAGACAGAGCATACATTTCTTTTCTCTTTGTAGGTATTAACGTCCCCAAACTTGTTTGTATATGTTTATTAAAATAAGTTAGAAAGTGACAAGAGACCCCAGTTTTGCCTTGTCTCTGTCACACTAGTTCGACGTTTTTTTTTACATCTGGCTATGAAATGCGCTGTTTAGTTCTCTATGTCTATGGCATTTACCTTATAGTTGATTTATTTAAAAAAAAACAGTATCACGTTTTTTTCTAGATTACAAGTAATATACCGGCGGGTCGATTCCGTAAAAAGATTGCTAACCTTTTTGAAAGAAATAAAATATACATTGCGGTTTCGCGACAATCGATGAATTTCATACGTCATTTCAAATGCGCAATGTATATCTTATTTCTATGGATTTCAAACGAGAATTGTTAGCTATCATTTTACGGAATCGAGCCACGGATACCGGACAATTTAAATTTTTGTCTACCTCAAAATATTGTCTGGAAGAGATCGCTTGAAAGCGATAAGACCGCCTTTTGTTTTTCTCTATTTGTAAATATGTTTTGTTTGTAAATTTTTTATGTTGATGCAATAAAGTATAATAATAATAATAATAGCCAGTGTCAATTTTATTTGAAAATTCTCAGATCTAATTGTCCAAATATTACATAGAAAAACATTTTGTTGAGGTCAATACAATTAAAAAATAATGTAATCAAATAATAAACGGAACACTTGGCTACCGTTTTTAAAACTTTTAGTGTTAATTTCATAAAAAATATCCTACTAATATTGTTATAATCCAACGTTGTTTGGAATTATTTTACTCAAACACTCGTCAACGGCTGAACGATTTAAATAATTTGGTGCATAACGCTGTAATAAATTGTCCCACGAGTAAGATCGCAAAGCACAGCTAACTTTTTTATACTTCCCTACTACTCCTTCTGAACCTGGAATGAATGAATGATTTTTTAATACAAAACCAAAATATCTATAGTAAAAAAACTCTAACCTTCAGGGAGTCATAAACGATGAAAAATTATTTCTATGTATGTTTATTTATATTGTTTTTCTTAATTCTATGAATATTTGTGTATTACTTTATAAGATTGATGTACTAGGACTTTATAAGTCACTAGGAGTTGTATTGTAAAAAAAGAAGGATCATAATATTGAAGTTTAAAGAAACAAATGAAGCATTCATTGTCTTCGTGGTATAAAAATGTCAGCAAATATTATAGCCTCCTCTCGCCGACGCCGAAACTTTCATTATCCGTCGTAAAATGTTTCGGCAAAAGAAAGAAAGTAAGAAGTTATTGGCATTCTTTTAAAGCTTAGTGGCTCACGAAACTGTTGTATCTCAAACAATTTGGTTACTCACTCTCAAAATATTGTTCGAAGAAGGCAAAACTGAGGGAGACATCTTTATAAAATATTCTTTAACTATTTCAATAGAAAAGAAAAAGTACTATTTTTATCGAACTTGACAATATACAAGTTTGGGAAGATGTTTATTATTAATTAAAGCGTAATTAAACATCCTAGAAACAGGCCTTTATTTATTTATTCACGGGTAAATCCACAGGGTGTATTCAGTATTTAATAACATGAACAAATTATGAATCGAAAAAAAAATACAATAGAATTGTAGCCCAAAAAATGTATATGACATACAATATCACAGGTGAAAGTCTGTATGTATGTACAATACATACATACAGACTCGCACGCAAATATAAGATATTGTTTGGAAGTTAATATCAATTTGTTTTGGTTTGTCTGTGGTTTTTTCGTTCCCTCAGGTCCCTAAGGAGCATCAAAATACCCACAGAGACGGAAAAGGAGATATACCATATTCTATCTCGATCAAGAGTTCCCTCGGTAATATACTCTTTCGGTAATGATACTGAAGGGCACTTTTTCGACACGTCCGCAGCGGAGTAACGAGTTGACCCTGATTTTTAGTAAAGGGATACCTAAAAAGACGGATAAAGAATACTTTTATTCTAATCTAGAGTTAACAATAGGAATTCTAAAAGCAATTACCAAGTTGTAGACGGGTAAAGCAGGTATATGAAGGTATGTCTCTCCATAACAGCGTTAGACTTACTACGGTATCATTTTAGCTAAATGATGGCTACATACGAGAGTTCGATAACCTAAGGGCCTTTGGAATGATTTTGAAATATTTAAATAACCAAATTACAAAAATTGCTACATTTACGCTACCAAAGTCGTAAGCATAAATTCAGTAATTACTCGCAATTTTAAGAAACTTACGATCAACTTTTCGTACCGTAAAATCCAAGCATCACTTATGCTACATTGCCCCTGAGAATTAAATCCGTCACCAAAGATTTAGTGGCTAATAAACCAACCCTGACGCTTGCTTGGTCTAATTCCAGACATTCGATTTTGCACGCATTCGAGACAATGGTTAGGGCGGTTTTATTTTAGGCTCTAGTAAGTAGCTGTTTACGAGCTAAGATGTAACGAAAGGAGATATGAGACAAATTATGCGAATCCAAGCAGCACCCTAAAAATGTTTTTATACACTAAAGAATGAGTGCGGATATGTTTGTGTGCATTGGTATATGTGCTATTAATGGCAATGAATGTGTACGTTTTTATAGCATGCTATAATCGTAACATAAGTACTTAAAATTGCTGGTGTCTCCCTTAAAAGGACGAAAAAGATTTGTAAATACATAATGCAACAATGTCCCTAAATTTAGGCCGATTTTTAAGATATAAGGAAATGTTGTAAAAATTTATTGTGTAATTAAAAAAAATGTTTAAAGATAATGTTTTACGGGGTTCTAACCGTGATTAGCCGAGGAAATGAGCTCAGAGGTAAGAACCCCGTAAAACATTATGTTTAATAGTGATATGAACCGTGAATTTTTAAAACAATACCTAAAAATGTATAATTGAAATATTTTATAAAAATTTGAAGTTAAAACCTCATTATGTCTAACATGCGACCACGAAATGTGAATCCTCACTCATTCAGCTAAAAGTGAGAGGATATGTTCTAGCATGTATATATGTATGTTCATTTGTTCCCACATATCTTTAAAAACTATATATCATAATTTGACAAATGTATCAATACGTTTATATGTATTTTAACTCAACAAATCTAATAAAGGTAAGCACTAAACATACAAACGTATTAATAACAACCGCGAAAGCTTAAAAAGTTAAATGATATATTTTTAGGTGTCTAGATAAATGGTTATGGCCTGTACGACTTTACAATAAGTTCAGTATGGCTCCCTGTCGAGGACATAAGCCCTGTATTATAAAACCCGCGCACGAAGGGTTCCGTACCATTATCTATAAAGGTTGCAAAAAAAATCACGTTTGTTGTATGGGAGCCCCCCTTAAATATTTGTTTTATTTTTTTTAAGTGTCTATGTAACTAAATATTCTGTGAATGTTTTAAGCGTTTACCTGTTGCCGTTATCAATATCGAGCAAAATCGAGCAAAAAATCACGTTTATTGCATGGGAGCCTGCTTTTATTCTGCTTTTTAGTATTTGTTGTTATAGCGACAACAGAAATACATTTTCTCTGTAAATTTCAACAGTCTAACTATCACGGTTCATGAGATACAGCCTGGTGACAGACGTACGGACAGCGAAGTCTTAGTAATTACGCTTTGGATACGGAACCCTAAAAAGAATTAAATTTAGCAGCGTTGGATATCAAGTGAAAAAAACTTAATGGGCACATTTCAAAAATATGTATATTACCAGTTATTGCTCGATGCTATGTTTGCGTTAACACGATAATATAAGTTAATTTTGCATCACAAGATAAATACATACCTATAATAAAAATAAACACGTCGTATTTGGTAGGTATGTAATTTGTGTAGTTGGGTTTTAATTAAGAGATATTATATTATACACAACTAGCTCTTAGTGCTGTAACCTGCGTTTTTATTTGCGTATATTTGAGAATTTTATTGTTATCTATTTTCAAAGGACTCTTTTCCCAAGATGTAAGCTTTCAGTAATCACGATTGGTTCAGCGGCTTAGCTGCGATGAAAAATTAAACTTCACATAGAAATTATTTTTTTACATTTTATATGATTTAATACATAAAAGTTTATTTAAAAAAATTATTGACATATATAGAGTTATACATAAAACTGATAAGACATTATAGAGGCTTAATACATAGTTATGTACATATGTTCAAAATGATGCTCCAATGCCCTCTTTATAGGATTTTGACTCCGTCCTTACTACCAAGGGTTCAAACTTTTCTCCTTGAGCCTCTTAACCTTACGGTGACTGCTCTTATCACAGATATTTGTACTTTCACTCTCAGCCAGTTAATCATTTGAGAGTATTTTTTTCCTCGTTTAGCTTAGATGCAGGAGTTTTTTTAAGAAACTGTCATATTCAGTGCCTAGGGCTCCATGTGATCCGATCGGTGGGAATAGTGTCGTCACTGAAGTGCATTGGGTTTTCTACCAACAACAGAAGTTTGGATGACTGGTTGCATATAGATTTTGGTACTACACGTCGGCTGGCGGCGACTTCACGGTGACTACTACTCATTCATTATTAATTTCTCTTATTTCCCTTCTGTTTGATACCCTTAAAGAAAATTCCCTCTGTGCAAGCTAGGCCCCTACTGACGATAGGACATACGGACTGTCACCCCCTACGTCGAGACGGCTGTCACATGAGATCAGTATCCAAAATTTTTCAAATCACTATAAGGTGGCGCCAGAGTTGCTGGATAAGCGATATCAGAATGTGCGGCAATTGGCAGACGCGTACGTCTCCACCATTCTAGGGCTACCATGGGTTCAGGACGTTAGGAACCTACGGATGGGGTTTCTTAACGTCCTATTATTCGCGTACAACGCGTTGAAGGCTTCGGGCCTGCCAGTGGAGTTTCGCTGTTCCCAGTGGACTATATGTTCAATACAATATAAAACTCCGTAAAAGTCCGTAAATAGGTATTCTGCGTTCCTGATCGCAGGCCGCAACCGTTTGTATGCGTCTAACGTTGACCGCGCTTCCGTTTAAACTTGAAAATTTGCACTGCCGAACGTGCGTTCCATGCAAGCCTACACCAATGTCAAGTCACACAAAGTGAGTGACGTAACACGCTTATCTTTACCGAACAACTTTGTTCTTATTTAAATTAAAAATATTTAAAAATTGTTCCTATGGACATATTTGTTGCAAAAAAAAGAAGTGATTTGTCACACGAGACCAAAATTATAAACAAGCATAAAAGGACTACAAGTCTTAATTCAAACTAGATATTGCAATGAAATGTTCTTGGTTAAGTCAAATTCTGAAGAAAAAAAAATCAGATGTACCAACACTTTAAAAATACATCTTAGCGTTCACAAACTAATATTAATGCTACTACACATTGTTGTTTTATAAACATTGTTGGTTTAAATAAACTGGACATAACAGGAATGTATCTATTCACAGAAATCGAATAAATGAATGAATGAACCGACTTGTTTACTTATTAAACAATTCTTGTAACATTATGTTTGAATTCATTAATAAAATGTATTTAGGTATACCAAGAATATGTGTTGACTTTGAATATAATATGGACAGATAAACTTTGTATATTGATAAGTTAGGTTAAAATATTTTTAAGTTTCTGGGCTCACGTCTCGAAAGCTATGGTCATGTCATAAATTTACAATTTACAATTACTAATTACTGCTAAGCTCATGCTCCTTAGAGTTCAAGGGAGGACTAAGCTCATGCAGTGGGATTTTTATAAGTCTGCGATTATAATTTTGATCTTTGAGGGTATGAGTGCAGATAAAAATCTAATTTTGGTAATATTAATTACTTGCGGTCACTAAGGTGGCAAACTAGCACATGGCCTGCCTAATGCTTAAGTGTTTATACCTATGAACGTTTATTATTCCAGGGAACGTGTTACTGACAAGTTAGTTAAAAATCTGCGAAAGAACAAACTGAATTTAAATACACCAGGAATAATAAGTGGTTGAAAATTGCAGTTTTCCAAAATGTCTTTTTTGGACTGGACGTTGTCATTCAAGACACTCGAGAAAAAAACCCCCTGGGTTTAAAGCGTTTCTCATGTATTAAAATTTCACCTTATTACCCAATGACCTTCTAAGTAGCAGGTCATTGTTACTACCTATAGAGATACAACCTTGTGACGGACAGACGGAAAGTGATGGCTGAAAAATAAATCCATGGATCTGTGGCTCAGTAGTAATGATTCGGCTGCTAAATTGAAGGACGTAGGTTCAATTCTCGCACAGGACAAACATTTATGTGACAAACATTTGTGTTGGTCTTGAGAATGGATATTTTCTATGTATTACATGTATGCATTTACAAAAACAGTAATATATACTATATATATATTCATATCCTAGCTTTGCTTAGTTTGGGACCAGGTGGCGATGTCAATATATCTTTTATCCTTTTCCTTATCCCGTAGAAATCAATTAACAATAAAAATGTACTAACACAATATTTAAGTTAATTAGGGATAACCAAATTTTATTTTAAAAACAAATAAATTTACAACATAGCACACTAAACACAAAGTCAAAAGTAAATTTTAAAAACAATAATTTTTTTTAAATAATTATTTAAATCTTGCTTTAAGTACGGACTTAAAACAAGATTTAAATATTTAAAAATAAATAAAAGAAATGGATGTAGGCTACCTTTGTACAGAACATAAAGTGATACTGGACGTAGGTTCTTACTGTAAACATTTCTGAAGCATTCTTTCCATTCCTACTCCTTTCTCAAAGCTACTGTTTATAAAAGCATTTTTATTTAAAATTCTCAGCGTAGCTTTTCTAGAGTTTCTTAATAAGAGGAATTTTGTTTATAATTTGTTTATAGTGAAAATATTTATGAACTTTAAAATTTGGCGTAAACAATTTACATTCACATGTAACAAACCTAAGTTCCAAACAAAAACATTATAACTGTAGGTAAGTTATCAAAAGATTTGTAGTCCGCGTTTGTGTTTCTTAGAATTACCTACATTGTCTTGTGTCCTCAGTTAACAAACTTTGTATTTTCATGTTACGAACAGCTGAGTTCGCAAACATCTACACTAATATTAGGTGCGTTTTGTTCACTGCTTCAAAGCGTTTAATGTAATAATTTAGCCAAGTTAAGGAGACATAAATTCTGTGTGGCACACTACAAATCATGCCTTATTCACTTTAATTGCATTATTGACATTAAGCGCATAGTGTGCATTATGTCAGTGAACAAAACGCCACTAGTATAAATGCGAAAGTATGAATAGATGAATGTTTGTTACTCAGTCACAACGGTTGAACGGATCTGGATGAAATGGATGAAACAAAGGCTACTTTATATCTCAAAAAAAAGTTACAGTGGGATTTACTATAACGTTCTTTACTCAATCCCGCCTCAACAGAGCATCCAATTGAGCTAAAATTTTGCACAGATATAGCTAATACACGTAGAAAGACATAGTTTTTATAGTACTTTTTATTCCGGAAAATTTAAAAGTTCCCACGGGAGTAACTATAACTAAATTCCACTTAAACAAACTAAAGCTGCAGCGATAGTGCTATACCAAACTCGACAAGTATAATCAAGGAGTTGCTGTAAGAATCCCACGCCGATAAACAAATTCAGGACAGGCGGAGCCGCGGGTAAAAGCTATATAGTATTCAACACACTTCGTTCGTCGAGCTTTTCGTAGTAAGGGGAAAAGCATTACCTATTTCTAAGGCAGATTGTAATAATATTTTATTCCTTAAAACTAACCATGTAAAAAAGGAACGCCACTGACGGTTGTAGTTGACTTTGGAATATCTCTGATCAACTCTTAGAGAACAAATTGTAATTGTAGTGGTGTTTTTTTATAAATAATAAAGCTGTGGCACCTATTATTCGGAAACCTGAAATAAATAATATCAAGTTCACTAGTTTTAGAGCTGAAATATAAATAACCTACGAAGCAAGTTGTTTGTAAAGAAAGATTTTCAGCAACTGACATTCAGGCTCTCATTGAAAATATAAAGGATAATCGAGCATTTATTTCTAGACGGTTCTTTACAAAGCCTAACCTAGATAAGTTAAATCACAAGGCTGGTACTTAATCTATGTCCACTTGAAAACATTATGGGTACCACTTTTAGTTTTCCTGCGAACACGCACAATAGCGTATTTACATTACAAGTGGCATCTTCCGGATAAGGCGTCCTTAAGGCCTTCTTAAGGCAGTATAATGTGGAAACCTTTTGTTGAAACCGTGCTGCTTTTGAAAAAACTGGATGTGCTAACGCTAAGAGCTTCTATATTTAGGAATTTACGCATTTAATCCTTAAGATGTTGTGGTGTTCATATGATCACTTTTGTATAATCTTAAGAGGGTTCCAAAAGTGGACTAGCAGATTTTTTTCTATTTGAACAAAGCGAGTTTCAAAAATTTGCTTTTACAGAAATATAAAACTAGTTATAGGCTATTTTCGGTTTTTTATTGTTTCTGGGATAAATCTGCGAGTTGTAAATAGAATATTATCTGCTAAAAATAGCCACTTTTAGCCTTTTTTTTTAATAATAAAAAAATATATATTTCTCCTTGAACCAATGAAAAACGTTTTAAGAATAGCTTATGACTAGTAATATATTTCTTTAAAAGTAAATGTTCTGTAAATGTTTTTGAAATAAGCTTTGTACAAAATGAAATTAATACATCAATTTTCGACTAGTTAAGCTTTTACATACTTTTGCAATTTTTTTAAAAAATTTCTAAAGAAGTATTAAATTTACCTCCATATACGTGCAAAATGTAGGTACTATATATATATAAGATATTTTTTGAAAAAGCTGCTACTAAATTCATGAATGTGCTAAGAATAAAACCGATCAAGTGCGTGCCGTACACATTAACATTAAGTTAGGTTTCTATATAGTGAGAATTAATTGTGGAAACTTAAAAACATATGAACAGATTTTGTCCAAAATAATTTTCATTGATAGTATTTTTAAAGCCCTAATATCCTAATATTTGAAGTGAAAACTTCTTTAGCGGCGCTGTGCACTTTTTTTGTGATGGGTAAAAACTGTTAAACTCGCGTCAGGTCACGTGTCCTGATCGAAAATTTGTAAGATGTCACTCGCGTTAGGACACGTGATCTTTATTTACATTAGGTTAGTTTTTATTTTTATGGCGATTATGAGTAGTACAGGGAGGTTGGATATGGGATTTTAATTCTATGACAGATTGAGCTGTCAAATATACAACGTCAAAAAAGTAAATAAACAAAAGTTATTATTTTTAATAAATAAATATGGAAAAGAAGTGATGGGAAGTAAATAGCGAGTATGTCTTCACTTCTGCTGGCACTCTCGGAGTGCAACCCGTTTTTTTTTTGGATTTTAAGATGATTTAAAGGTTAGAGGAAGTTTTAACTTTAAAAATCCTCTTGCTCACAAAACTCCAAAATAGTACAAAAATATCTTAAAAAACCCTAAATGTATTTTCAAAGCCCTTTCCAATGATACCTCACATAATGGGGTATGCGAGGAAACAAATGTCATTTCACAGCTTAATGTATGGAACTACCCTAAAAAATACATTTTTAAAAGTCCATTAAATTTTATCTATTTGGGTGACTCTTCCAGTTAAAGTTTATATCTGTCCACCGCTTTTGTAGCGACATCTCTTTGTTACCATAACCACAATGTGAGTGTTAAACGGCGTGCCGAACCGAGGATTGTGTGAAAAGTCTTGCAAGAGTGACCCGTCCGATATAAATAACTCTTATGAGTTTATGAGAAGTTATGGGTTTTTACACAAAAGTATTAGCAATTTTAAATTTGTCTTAAAATTATTATTGTTTTGATTACTGAAGCCGCGTTAACAAATATCAAACGCATTTCATGCGCCCGTCTCTATACGTGCATTGGATTCTGTGGTTCTATTTATCAAAAATGAATGAGACACTTCCGGTACGTATTTAAAGCATTAAATGCACATGCTCGGAAGGTAGATCGGTGAATGCACTGGCTTAATAGTGTTCAGCCATTTGGTTTGTTTACATTTGGGGAAAAGAACGATTTCAATGCCTATAAGATGTCATAGCCCTCAATACCGAGGTAATTTTGTAAATAAAAACTTTTCATAATTATATGTCCGAGATTCAACTTTGATAAACAGATGAACAACGTTGATTATGAAATAGGTAAATGCAAAAAACAAAGGGGTAGAATGGGGTTGGATATTTGTATGAAAGCTAAATGTATAAAAAATGGTATTTGGTCTTAAGGTTTATAATAAAAATTGTCGTGTGACTGACTGTCTGATTCAGTGACATATCAAAGCACAGCCCAAACTTGACGTAAGGATCCTTGCTGAATTTCTTGCCGGTTCTTCTCAGTACAAGGTCTCCCGCCCTGTAGACTTACGAACCGATGGCGTAGTGACATTCATAAGTGCTCAATTATTGTAGCCTAAATTGAATAAAATTATATTGAATTGAATTGAATTGAATTGAATTATGAGAATTCCGGGATTTTTTGTCAGTAAAACCATAAACAATTAAAAGTTTTTTTTAAAGGCCACGCGGACGAAGTCGCCGCAAAATTTTATATTATTACAACAAGAATGTTAATCGTCGACGATCCCAAACTCAGAAGCCCTTAAGTCTGAGGAGAGACTTTGCCACCCTGTGTGTTTTCTACGGCTTGTATAATAAGATGTGTTCTGATGAATTGTTCGAAATGATGCCCACGGCTACTTTCTACCAGCGAGCCTACTTCAGGCAGCGAATTCATCCTTATACCTTAGAACCTAAATGGTCACGTACAGTGCGGTCCATAAGCTGAGGTGACCGCTTACCATCAGGCGGACTGCAAGCTTGTTTGCCACTTTAGTTGTATAAAAAAACAATACGAGTACATAAAAGAATATTATTCAAATTTAAACGCAATGTGCACCTAGAGGCAATAAAAACAATAAACGTGCTTTATTATTGTGTGGTTTGTATACAAAATTAATTAATTAGTCGATGAAACGTGCAATAATAGTTTACGTGAGTAAGCAGTTAACAAAATTAATTTTACTATTGTATACTTACTACTTTAATTGAGAAAATATCTCACAGCCAGCTGTGTTACCAAATTACAATTAAAAACATTTTATTAAAAAGAAAACATTGTATATTATAAATCGGAAAGATATGAATGACAGAAATTATATACTAGTATTTACTAGTTAAATTGATTGTTTTGTCACATATTGGAGGTACTGTAACAGGTCAGACACCTGATAGGTATTTAGGGAAGTGGAAGTGATACAAGCTTATTAATATTAAACTTCCATTTATCTATGGTTAGGACATTTTTATAAGGAAAAAGGAGTTTCTTTCAAATCCAAACAAATGGCTAAGAAAAACGAGTATGGAGACAATTGAATTAATATATATGAGAAAGATGTAGATTTTTACAAATTTAGGATAATTATTGAGTATACATTAACCGTTGCTCCTTATTTCTTATAGTTAGGGAAGAAATGTCGTATCATGTCGAGCATAAAGATGAAAAAAGTAATGTACCTATTAGAATAGTAAAACATTGTCAGCGATTTAGTAAAGTAGAGGGGTTAATAAACAATAAGTTACACCCCTAATCATCTTTGATTCCCGAATCCTGACAAAGTTCTCAAACCTTACTGTCGTAAGTTTACCAGTACGCCTCCAGTAAATCTTCAGCAATCAATCCGCCAGCGAGTTGGAATCTAGTAGTTCAGTACCACCATACATATGCAGCTTAAATCCCAAGTTAAAGTTTATTTTTAAGCCCTAGTTGCGGCTTAAGTAAAATGGCAGTATGTAAGTACCATGGACATAGGGAAGTGGACAGCGCATTTTCTGTGAAAGAGACGAAGCGATGCAAAGGTCTCTTGTGTCTTTCTAACTTGTTTTACTTAACATCAATAAACAAAATGCCGGACGTTGATAGAAAGAGAAAAGATACCGCAGGTTTACTTTATCTCTTTCGAAAGTGTTGCCAATTTTGTGAGCCTATTGCGTAGTCCATAGCACAGATTATAGAACTCGAAATCTATGGTTAGTACCCACTCGTACATGTATACGATAATGAATCCATATAAATACTATAAATGTGATAATGAATGAACTCTGTCTGTCTGTTACGTCTTCACGCTTAAACCGATTAAGATGAAATTTGTCATGGAGATAGTTTGAGTCCCGAGGAAAGACATAGGCTACTTAAAAATGTCAAGTGTAAGTCGGTGATTTTTTTATAATTGAGGAGTTACCGTTCTACATTGCGAAACTATAGGGGCTGCCTCTTTGAAAAAAACCTACCCTTTTTCCCGTTGGAACACTCTGACTTATTTTGGTGTATCTGGGTTGTTATTAATCAAAATATGAAATCGTAAACATTCTATATCATTCCCAAATGAAAATTCTCATTACATTCTGCACTATTTTTCATCAGCCATCGCTCCAATTCACAAGATACACATTACGTAAAGATGAGTCATCAGATTTGGGGCCATTAGGGGCAGCACAAAGGCGGTGGCGATACGAAACACAAATAAATCTACGGGAGAACAGGAAGATCCTCTGAGTGTGATGATGAATGATTTTAAAACGATTCTGTGACGTGCACTCGGTGGTTGTGGAATTTCAAAGGGCATGTAATGACTGAGTGGTAACGAGAAGGTCCTATATCAGTAGGTACAACAAGTAGAAGTAAGTAGTGATTAGAAGTAAGTTGGGTGTATATGGCGTAAAATGATTTAGAGGGCGATATCGGCCAGAAAGCTAATTTCTGTAATTCTAACGTTGTGTATGTAAATTTACTATAAATCACTAGATAATGTCATATACATTACTATGAGATATATATGTTATATACTTCTTAAGTAATTTATACCGTAATGACGCCTTGAAACTTTAAATTTTTTGTATGGAATTTAATGTTATTACCGTTTTGTAGTCACATTTTTTTACTTTTTACTACAACTTAGAGTATATGCACTAGATAACAAGATATTCTAATTATTTAACCAACTTTCATTACAAGCAAATGCAAAACACGCTTTAAAAATTTGTTCAAGTGTTGAAAGTTTTTTCCAGATTTTTTATTACATTAAATACAATAAATGAAAATCATTCAGTAAGGTAATGCACTAGACAAAGGCAAGTTTTATAACATATATTTTTTTCAATGCTTTAGATGCTATAGTTTAGCCACAAAATTTGCACAAAAACGGCATATTTTCGCGGGCTAGCCTATACCCTATTTTCACATAATTTGTCTTTTTGTTCTAAATTCTTATATGTATATTTATATGTAATATCTTCTTACTGGTTTTATAAAGATAAACGTTTGTGAAAATGTTTGGATGTTTTTGACATAATCCCACAAACACCATTGAAAGTTGGGTAAAATTTCGCACTCAGACCATGAGCAAAGAAAATAATTTTACACTACTCATGCTCTGAAAGAACCTTCATGCATAGTCAAAAATAGGGTTGAAAGTACGTGTTTGCAGAGATTATTACTTTCTTGCCAGTTTAGAGGGAAGAAGGTAAAAATAAAAAAGCACTTTCTATTAAAAAGCTGACGAAACAATTAAATAGATTCTTTTTATTTGGTACAGTGCCATCTGTGATTATAAAAGTGAATTAATATTTGTTAAGTTAATTAAAACTTTAATTAATTATATTTTATTATCCTCGCAATTATAGTGTAAAGCACTATGTATCACTCGGGATGAAAGACGATTCCCACCTCGTGTGTTTTAAGCTCCACTTTGGGCCTCAAACTACACCCTCGTCGGTAATCAGTCACTTTCACCACTTGGTGAACAAATATTACAATCTGAATCTTATTTGTACGTCATCTTTAAATATTTTCAATGCAATTACATTTGGTAATGAGCACTACATAATACGTGAGTATATGGTGGCACCAAAAGATTTTATAAGATGTTAATTTGATGCCAAATTTACAGTTAAATTAAATGTGACGGTCAAAAGTTACCTCACGTGTCCTCTGGGGTAACTTTTAAATCTGACTTTCTATCTCTATCAAGAGTCCCACAAGATTTTGTTTCTGTTTTCAGCAGGCGAAATCGTTAGGCGCAGATCTGATACAGTGTGCCTAGTGTGAGTTTTTGACGCTACTATCGCGTTCGCGTCAACGAAATACATGTATGGAAACTAAGGACACGTTTTGAGACGATTTTTTCTCATAGGACTTTTAATGAATACGCGAACGCGATAGTAGAGTAACAAACACGCAAGAACTAACACTCGGCACACTGATCTATTATAATACTATGAGAGAGCTATTCCTGTAAAAAACCTAATGAAGTATGAGTCTTTGTTATGTAGGTAAGTCTGGCAAAAAACCAATTGGCATCTGACTTATAAGTACTTATAAGAAGAACAAATCACATGTTTTACATAGCCTATAGCCATTTTATCTCTAGAGTATTATTATGCTCTAGCTGCTTCCTACAGCTTCACCCATATAATATTTAACCTCTTTTGGTAGTACGTGAAAGTCTAAAACCAATCTATTCAGCGATTCTTGAGTTATACAAACAAACAGTTTCAATACAGATTGTATACTGGAAGTTAGGTAGTCAAAGTATTGTATTATTACTTTAAATATTTGAGTTTCTTGCCAGAAATTAACATTGTTTACATTGTATTTAAGATTTAAAAGTGTTCTTAGAAACCTACTTAAATAAATATTATTTGATTGGAACATAAAAATATTGTCTAAATATAAATATTATTAGTTTAGTAAGTCGCATAAAAATATATTATAAGGATAATTTACATAAAGGGAATAAAGGATAATTTCGTCAAACCAGTTTTTAAAAATCGCAAAACTTGCTCCTTTCCCAAGCTATATAGCTGGAACATTTAGAATACTATAGATATATTTTCTAAATCTAGATCTAAAGACTAGGTACATTATGGGGTTCAACATGAAAGAAGTTATAAGATTTTTGAAGTTTCGGCAACGCGTTAGTGATACCCCTGGTGTTGCAAGCGTCCATAGGCTACGGTGACCGCTTACCATCAAGCGGACCGTTAGCTTGTTCGCCACCTTAGTGGCATTGAAAAAAATTAGAAAAATTCGTTGTCATAGTTTTTTTAAGATGCAGCTTTTTGTCTTATCATTCCTAATTCAAAAACGTGACCCCCGGTTTGGATTTGGCTACAATAGGTTAAATAGGGAAGAATTCCCCAAAGAATATAAAATATATTTATGTATATATATCTAGTAGATTATATCTATATTTTTTATAAAATAAACCTGTATTTTTCTTCTCAACTCTGAAATAAGCATTCACAGGTTTATCGAAAATAATATATCTGCGGTTGTCCCCAAGAGAATACAGCGCCGAAATTTTGTTGTTGATTTTTTACCCTTGTTTCTGGGGACAAGGACAATAAAGAATAAATGAGTTGCGATGTCCTTGGCGCTGAAATGTAAATGTTTTTATATTTTTCTGCTATCAAATTTAAATGACTTTTTATTCTGACAATGAAAGAGTGTTTTGTTTAAACGAGTGTGTTGTTGAATTTTACTATGGCTTGTTTAAGCTTTGTGTCTAAATTGAGCTCGGGTGTAATGTAGCGGAATAAAGTTTATAGCTTCTATTTTTTGTTTTATTAAAATGTATCTAGGAAAAATAAATTACTAAATTTGAGCAGTTTTAAAAACATTCCCTCTTGTTGATTCAGCATCAAAAGTGGACAACTAGTGCAAATTAAATTTGAAATTGAATAAGTGACTCAAATGAAATCATAAAACAATTAATAAAATACTACCTTTGGAAATCTTAATTTAAAGGCAAAAATCTTTTACCAGCATCTGCCATGGACATATGGTGCTTAACTGTTTCTTTCCCTCATACAAAACACAACATCAAATTCGCACTGCGAATTAAAGAAAAGGCTTTGTTAGGAAATTATTTCGCCCCAATATCGGATATCGGAGCGGACACCGATATATTGGCGGCACCATAGTATTTATATGTGTGCTATACGAGTATCTACATTGTGTCTGTGTGCGCAGAGCTCGGTGCGCGCGGCCATTTCAAGCTAGTAATAGTTTGTCCGAATTTGGTAGTATTAGCAATGTTGTTGCATTCAAATGCGGATTCACTCATACGAAAGTAATTAAAAAACTTTCCAGGTGCGT
Organism: Apoda limacodes; assembly: GCA_946406115.1. Lineage (NCBI taxonomy): Eukaryota > Metazoa > Arthropoda > Insecta > Lepidoptera > Limacodidae > Apoda > Apoda limacodes. The sequence continues at coordinate 18,642,866 of OX291542.1, forward strand.
TATGTTGTTTGCTAAAAAGAGTATAAAATGGTATGTCTGTGGACGGATATTTTTTTGCGCCGCAAATACATAGATATTACAAATAAAGTTTTCTAATATACCTAGTCTGCCATTGCCCGCACAAAGCTTAAGAAAATGGCCGATTCTATCGGATATATGCGAAGATACCACACGATATCGGGTATCGGCGTCCGATACCGATGTCGGATCGGATATTGTGAAAACGCTGTACAGGTAGATAAAGCAAGAAAGAAAAATCCCACTAAGATAATCGACACATCAATAAAACTACTATTATAGGTCACTTTTATTCATGATCAAATTGATTTTAAGACAATGGTTTTTTTTTACTACAATATTTTGTTCAACCCGTGCCTAAACCTGACTTACTTCTTAAAGTTCGACAGGAACTAGCGATGGGGTATATTATTCTATCCCAGGTCTTTTAATTCACCGCTTGTTACTTTAGAGCTGGTAATTTTTAACAGTTAAGCTAAGGTCATATATGTGTTCTATAACATATATAAAGCCACCTTAGTCCATATACACTAGTAGTGTACCGACGATATGTGATCATGATCACGCAGGACTAAAGTGGTAAGTGAAAAAGACTTGTATTCAGTCATTGGTTACCGCCTTGTGGGTATAAAAACAGTATATAACATATAATAATAATTTAAAACTGACATTTAAAAAAAACAAATGTACGAAACTAATGATTAAAAACTACTTGATCTGTTGTAATTACAAGTTTTATATTCTGATCATAATTCATAAAGTTATCTCATATGCATATATGTAGCAATATTTTGCCTGTTAAATATATCTATTTTTTCATTTTAAATACAACCCGGTAAACAAAGATTTTTAATTTGAAAACTTACTTCTTTGGTCTGCTATCTAATGGCCACTAGCTCGTCTACATCGACCAATGCAACAGTACATTATTATTTTCGTTTACAAATAACACAAGTCAACAAAAAAAAAACTTTTTTTTTGTTTATTATTTCATGACTATTGTCTGATTAATTGTAAAAAACATTGAACATAACCAAAAACTCAGTTTTAAAAAAAAGTTTGCTTTTTTACTTTATACGATAATGAATAAATTACACGATTTTTGCCAAATGCTTAGAGGTTACCATCCTTAATAAGCAAACTTTATGAGATAAAATTATTATTTCTTTTATAAATTATGTATAAGTCGGGTCATCGGTTCATCAAAATCGGGTACATAAAACTCAGGCACCAAATTCGTGTTGACTTGTGTAATTAATGAATAAAATAAATTTATAAAAAACTCAATTAAATGTAGCATATAAAATAACAGTCTTTTGCCGCAGTTCGACCCGCCCTAAATTTGGTTATCGGTATAGGATTTCAACGGCAACACCTCAATTATAGAAAATGCCAAATTTCATCTTAAAATAACAAAACCCATTACTGCATACTGATTCATATACGGAAAATGAAGTTTTTCTACTTGTTGCATAAAGTCCCAATTATGAGATACCATTCCCACCAACGACTGCATGACGTCCCATATCTGCTACAAACTATTTTCGTTCAAAACCTTGCGATTTTTAGACTTTTTGTATCTGATTCAACTTATTCGGATGCCCAAAGAGTACCATTATATGTTCAAAAAAAGAAACAAAGAAAATATTTAAAGAAAGCTGCACAAACTTCGAAGAATAACAGACCAACTTACCTATAATTGAAGTTCGATTTCAAACTGATGTATTTTTTTGTTACTAATGTTTTGGCTTTTAGTAATCAAAGGTAACTACAAACTATATATCTAGTCTTTGAGTGGCAGAGTTGCCAGCATAAGAAACTCAATCGAATTAAAATTTTTACGCAAAAACTTAACTGTGCAAATATGGGACAGGATGTAGGGGTTAATCTGTATAGCGGTTTAAGCGTGAATAGGTAACAGACAGACAGAGCTACTTTTGCATTTATAAAATTAGTATGGATATGGTTTTATTTAAAACTAACATTAAAATTCAAGAAGCTTCTGTAAAATGATTTGAAAACTAAGTCGATTCTCAAAAGGGCCTTATCAATTTTGCAGCAGCCTGTTGTGTATTCTGATTAGCATGAAAGTGTTGACTGACATCGTCATTCCATTTAAATAAGTTTGCTTTTCAGTAGAAGGTGTTACTTGCCATTCGAACTTATTTGAATAGGTCTATTGCTATACATCGTACGCCCTAAACCGTAAAGCTCCGTTCACAATGCTGGCATGTGTATAATGGGGTTAGAAAAGGTAGTCAGATTTTCTTTATTGAAGTAAAAAAGATATACACTTTCATCACACTTACTCGTAAACAGTGTTATCACGTGCAGGTAAAGCTAAGACCTTAATTGCTCCCACGGGCTTTTTCTTTGTAAATTTTACTTTCCTCAAGGCAAAGCGGGGGTTCATAGACCACGGACGGTAATGACATAAATATGAAACCTGTCCTGTGCACCGTATGTACTTTGTATATTTATGTTTAAAAGAGCCATCTTTGGTTCAAGATATGATCTACACGCCAATCGAGCAATTACAAATTTTAACTTTAGCCAAAACTTTTTAATACATAAATTCTCTGCATACCGCTAGTTTTCTATACCCGATCATGTTCTCGCCATCTCAATTGTGTTTTGGTAAGTTGAAAAGAGTTAAGAAAAAAACATGTGTAACACGGGCGGTACAGAAATCATAAACTCGAGTAATTAAAGCATTCGGCCCTCGGCTTCTATATAGCGTCTTGTAAGTCATTTTCTCCTTACCACCCTTTATACAAAATCTAATACATTTTAACGAGCAATTCTGGTATATATATATTTATAATATGAATCTCGGTAACGGCTCCAACGATTTTCATGAAATGCAGTATGCAGGGGGTTTCGGGGGCGAATCGATCTAGCTAGGTTTCATTTTTAGAAAACGTCGTTTTATCTGTGTTTTTAGGCAATGATAAACTGAAAAATATGACTCTTCCTGACATCTATTGGCGAGTAGTAATACTATAATTTTTAGGGACACAGTAACACTAAAGCTACTTGACAAAATATGGCGTTGTTAAAAAAAACGAGCAAAGCTCGGTCCTCCAGGTACTGTACCATTATTTCATAATATTTCAGTAATGTTTTTGATATTTTACAAACGTTTATGATATTTTATAAATACCTTACTGAATTTCCAAGTAAAAGTGTTAATAAAGTAGCGTATGAAACTAAATATAACTAGGTATCAAAACAGTCGTGTGATACTATTAACCCTTGCCTTGTTATATCAAAGTTCCATAAATTACTACTTGAAAAAGCCATCTAAATCCTAAAAATAATTGTAACTTTGATTTTAATACTTATTTAATTAATTAATTTAATAATAATTTTTAATCACTTTGCTTTCTGTTTTGTTATAAGAAATTGAAGCCCACGTAAACGTACCCTTATTCACCTACGTCACAAACGATGTCCGAAGTTAGCGTTGTAATCTGACTCCCAGTAGATCTTACGAATCGAAGCGAAAGGGTCGGGTTATATCTGACCGATTTAAATTACAATATCGAGCTAAAGCTTTTTAAGGATTAAAGTAGGGTCAAGGCATAACATTAACTTAACACATTTTTCACCTTTCTGAACATGTACAAAGAAGATTTACTTAAAATATAAAAAGATTCAAAGTCAAATTAAATGTGTGCTGTCATTATTATACGTTACTATTGTTTTCAACATTTTAATACATTTTGCCATTGCAAGCAAACCTTTTCATTTCTTTTGAAACACATAGGGTAGAAAGCTAACTGTAACCCCAACATTTTACATTACACTATGTCATATATGTATTTGTCACATACTTCGTTATTAATTTATACCACAATGACGCCTCGCTACTTTATTTTTTTTTGTTTTGTATTGTATCGTATTAAAAATTAATTTTTTGTTTAAACTTTTAAGTAATGCACCAGTGTGCCTAGTGTAAGTTTTTGCGTATTTGTAACGCTATCACGTTCGCGTATTCATTGAAAGTCCTGTGAGAGAAAACCGTCTTAAAACGGGCCGCTTTCATTTTCATCACAGATTGAACAGAACAGAACACAGAACGCGATAGTAGCGCTAAAAACCAATTACAACAAATGTGATGTGTGTTAGTGTAATAATGTAGGTAACTGATTTTCATGGCAACCAAATGCAAAACATGCTTTTGAAATTTGCATAAGTGATGCAGCAATGGCAATTTTCAGATTCTGTCATTATTAAATACAATACATAAAGATCATGAAATAAGGTAACGAAATAATATTTTATAACGTATATTTTTTTTAAACTTTCAGATCAGTGGTCTTTAAACTCCATGGTAAAGAAATACCAAGAACTAAAGTATGGCTTAACGTGGTCTTTATTATTAACCAGAAGGTTCATTGTAATTTATGAAAACTGGTCAAAACAAGTAAAAGTTATACATTATTCATGTTAAACATTAAAATTAACATCTTACTTCTTAATACAATGAGCTGCAGAAAAATATAACTACGTAAACTACGGAAATAATAAAAATTAATTTAATGTTTTAAATTTTTGACATTAGTTGTGGAAACATTTAATTATTTTTTTTGAAACTAGGGTTATAAACCCTTTCTATCACTAAATAAATAAATACAGTCGTGGTCAGCTAATTCGGTACACATAGTGTTCAATATAATATGCACTTTGTAATTTATGGTGAAAATGAAAATTAAGCAATAATTAATAAACCAAGTTAAGAAAATACTATTCAGACTCCAGTTTCGTAACACATGGTAATATTTACGAAACTTTTATATCGGGGGAAAAAGCTAAGTTTCAGCGATGTTTCGACTAGTTTCTTTTTAATTCTACACATAAATTCAAAGTGAGCAGAGTATGTCAACAATGAATTGAGAAACATCAGCAACGTAACTTGTAGACACAAAGCATCAGCATTAATTGTCAGCACCATTACAACGCACAGCAACCTAAATCCACAAAGTTTTTAAGTTTAGTAACTATTACAACACGTTACTGATTTGCGACTTTGTCAAAATTCTCTTACCAAATTTCGCTGTATGGGAATGATCATATCGGAAGATAGCGGATCATCATATTTATTCAAAGACAATGGTTTACAATACAGTAGGTACAATACCATAAAATTTATAACACAACTGAAAATCTACCTAGAAAGAAAATACCAAGAAAAACATCCCAAGGAGATCGTAGGATGTGTTAGCCAAGAAACAACATTTCAAAGAGTGAAGACTTTGGTGCAGATCTAGGTAACGGCATTTCAGCAAGGACAATTCGTCGACGTTTAGTTGAGGTACAGCTGTATGGAAGAGTTTCTCGAAGACTTCCTCTATTGAAGAATGAACATAGTTCGCTAGAAAATACATACACTGAATCTAAGCTCAATGGAGATTTGTATTATTTTCTGACTAGATAAAAATAAATCCTATTTAATCTAATAGTAAACAGTACGTGCGGCATTCCATAATGCAGCAATTAACCTAGACAAGAACCTAACGCTAGCAGCACGTGAAACATGGAGATGGTAATATTTAAATATGGGGCTGTTTCGGGACGTGGCGTAGGACCTGTTAAAAAATTTAAGGTGCTCTAAATCAACATCAATACCAACAAATTATAAACGAAACCATGCTGCATTATACCCAAGAGAATCTACCCGTAGTTTGGACGTTTCAACATAATAACGACCCCAAGCATACAACACAGATTGTCAAAACATTCCTGACAAAGGGGTCGGTATCAGTACTTGATTGGCCTGCTGACAGCCTTGACCTTAACCCAATAGAGCACATGTAGTTTGAACTTAAGAAGAAAGTTGTTACTCAACGTTCCGGAACAATTATACAGCTGTACGATAAGTTTCGGGAAGCCTTGAACAATATTTCAGTAAAAACATTTTGATAGCATCTATGCCTCGTCGATGCCAAGTGGTTATAACTAATAATGGCGATCACTTAGGCTACTGAATTGCAATATAAGCAATTTAACCTTTTATTAATAGCCATGACTAATTATTACTTTTTATTGCATTTTAATATGATACTTTATTTTAAACCGTACCCAATTAGTTGTGCACATTAAAAATCAATCTGCCGAAAGTTTCATTACAAAATGCCGAAATAAATAAATTTATTTCTATACTAGAGTACTGTCATTTAAATCAATGTAGTAGCATATACTGAGACAGATTGAAAGAAAAAACCTTACTCACTTAGAGCTAAGTATCCCTTATTAAAGGTCCACGACTATATTGCAAGAGAATATCTGCTTATGAATTTGCTCTGGCCTATGGATTCTCTTAGCTAATACTTTCTCCAACGAAAATACCAGATACAAAAGTCCTTACAGGACCTTCTGCCAACTACTCTTCCGGACAAATATTTCGTCTCTGTGGATGCGCCTATTGGCTTCTCGGACCACTGTCTCGTTCGGGCTCATGTGTCATGCACACAACCCGATCCACCTGGGCCAAAAAAAAACGAGTTGCACTCCGGGAGTACCGGCAGAAGTGAAAACCTTTACACACGATTCGCGCTTAACATTCAAATATATTATAAGACAACTCATACGTCATATTTAATTGTACAGAACCAATGTCCTTAACACACACTTCGCGCTTAACACTCAAATATGTCACAAGACATGTCTTTGACTTTGTCAAGAAATAATAATGTTTGTTTATTTACTTTTTTGACGTAGTATATTTGAAATCTCAATCCGTCATAGAATTAAAGTCCCATATCCAACCTGCCTGAACTACTCATAATCGCCATATACTAGAAATAATTATGAGCAGTTAGTAACAAGTCTACACGCATACGTCTAGTCGCACGCACACAAACACCGTGTCGAAGTCTGCCGAACTGAAACGACGTTAGACGATTGTTAGGTTTTTTTCGTTACGGAATTTCTTGATTCGGTCGCCGCGCTCAGAGCCCGCTATCAAAGCTATGCAATAGCTTAAAAAAAATATGTAAATTTGAATGCTAACGTTTTTGAAGTAATACGTGAGGTAAAAAATATAATATAAAAAAAAAATTGTTAATTGTTGATTATTTTATTTTTCTAAAAAAGTTTTGATAAAAATAAAATACAGGATATAATAGGATACAGTTTTGAGTCTGGTAAATGCAACTAACGTTACCGAAGATACATTTTCCTGCAGCCTTAATTTTGTTACAATGCCTAAAAACATATTTAATTTCGAAAAAAGAGTTTCGAAATTATACCAACAGATTGTACCATACAAGTTCTAACTTTATGTAGTCACCCGAATCAGTGTGCAATATGCACATGTCCCAGTAAAAAGTCGCACGACGCGCAACGACAGGTTAGTCGTGAAGCGATCTCATCTGCAGTGTATAAAGTAAGCAAAAAGAAAAACTAGGACGTGCTTCCTTTCACAATGTTCACCATAGATTATGTTTTTAAGAATAATTACATGAAGGACTCAAGCTCCGGCGAAACGCAACTTGCAATCAATAAGTTGTTTTACTATTCCCTCGTCTCCCTAGTTCCTCTATTCCCTCCCAGCCTAGTTGGTAGTGCGGACAGCTGCTGTGCCCACACCCTCGGGTTCGATTCCTGCACTGGACAAACATTTATGTCATAACAATAATATGTATGTATTTACAAAAAAAAGTAATATTTATGTATTTGTATCCGTTGTCTGGTACCTATAACACAAGCTTTGCTCACTTTGGAGCTAGAAGGCGCTGTGTGTGATATCCAAAAATATTTATTTATCATTTATTTATTTATTAAATTATCATTTATTTGGTAAGAAAATTTTGTAGATACATATTTGAATTCTTTATTTATACTGCGATATGTTTTACTTATTACTCGATGGAAAAAAAACGAAAGCGGTTTTTAATTTAGGCAGTTGTTTTGTCTTATTTAAAATTAAATGAACTAGATATAATAAAAATTGAAAAATTATTTGTATTTAGAGGCAATATCTACAATTTTTTTTCTTATTTTGTTCTTATATTTTCTATAAATAATGATTCGGGTCACGGTGGTACGTAATTGAGCATAATACCTCATGAATGCTAACAGAGGTACAGTTTGATTCAGCTTTTATAAAAATTGAACTAATGATTTTGAATACTTAAAGAATTTTTATTAGTTTTATCGCGAGTCGAACCACTGAAAAGAACAAAAAAACAAAATATGTTTCCTTTGACATGGATTATATTATAAGGGATAATATTGTAAAGAACACAAGGCTCGGCTAAAGCGTGGAGCACAGAATTATTGCAAGCGATCACTGCTTTTTATTGCAGAGCAGTAAAAGTAAGTCCGATGTAATTTTGAATTCGCACGCAGAGCTTAATTCGATAAATTTATTGTACAATCGAACCGTTCCAGTACCTGATGGAAATTAAGGTAAGATAAGCTTATTACTTTGTTTTCTTCATGGACTACGAATTTGAACTTTTCTGAAAGTGTCTCTATTTACGAATTTAATTGTTATAAAACTATGTATTATCACCTAATAATATGTCAATTAAACAATAATATTGTTATTAAATTAACGTTAAAATATAATATGATTTTAATAACATTACGAACTCGTAAATTACGTTTTTTAATGGTTTTTGGCAATGGCAAAAACGGAACTCCCATAGTTTTGTCATTTCTGTCCATTCTTCTGTCTTTGTTTTACTGCGTTTTAGTTCTGCTATATTGGTATTAGTTGTGATGAAATTTTACAGGATGGTGACTTACATAAATCGCCGTGCAGTGTTGTAAATGAAGTTAAGAAAAAAAAATAATGATAACTCTTAAATTTGGTATACGCAGCAGCACATAACTCTAGCGGTGAGCGAAACGAGGAGCGGATGTTTGCGCATGAGTACAGTCGTGCACGTAATAGTTATTAATTTATGATAGCAGATATCTTTGTTAAAATCTGTTTTATGATATTATGAACATTTTATGTTATTAAACATAAGGCTAGATCACGTAAATACGCAGTTTTTGTGCAAATTTTAAAACACAATTAAAAAGCATTTGTAGAAAAAATATAAGCTGTAAAACTTGCTATTGTGAAGTGCATAAATTTATTAAGTTTTATTTAATAAGTTTAAAAAAAAATCTGGAAGCAATTATTGTTTTAACACTTGAGCACATTTTAAACGCTATTAATACATTTCAAGCTATTGCGTAGCTTTTATCGCGGGCTCTGAGCGCGGCGACCGAATCAAGAAATTCCGTAATGAAACTGAAACCTAACAATCGTCTAACGTCGTTTTAGTTCGGCAGACTTCGGCAGTCCGGCGTCACTCGTTTTACTAATAAGAAAGAAAGTATTATCCTACTAACTACAGAATAAATTTTTGAAAACATTTAGCAGGTATTTATTATTTGGATGCATTATAATATATATTTGTCGTGTTGCCATCACTACCTTTGTTTATGAACTGTCAGTGTTGTTTGTTTATGAACTGTCAGTGTTGTTTGTTTACAAACACTTGCAAATACCTTTTTATTCGTGAAATATTAGTTTTTTATTAGGTTTTAATCTCTTTGGTTTTAATAAATATGAATCGCAAGTCAAGACGCAAGTGCGAGGTGTGTTATCTGTCGAAGAAAAACAGTGACATAGTTTTAGCCAGATTTCCGTTAGACGTAGATCGGTATGTAATTACATTGTTTAGTTACTGTCTTACGAATTTAATCTATATAATTTCAATTTATATCTTTGGAGAAAATAAGTATTTCGTTTAGGAAGTAAAATTTAAAATTTAACAAAGAGAGATGTTACAACCTCTTTTTATATAATTCGTATGTAAGTGTAAATACTGTTTAGTAAATAAATCCTTTTTAACTATTTTCTTCTTTTCTGTCAGTCAGTATTCATTTTGATTGCCTTACTTGGTGAAAGGATATAAATTGTATTTTACTCGCTATTATTCTTCTAGTTATTAAAACCCAATTAAAATCAACATAGTGTTTCACTGCATCTTATAATACACACCTACATTTAATTAGGTCTCCGTAATAAGAATATAAAAAATTAGTGAGTGCATGCAATAGATTTACCGCGGTAGGCGCCGAGTGCCACTGTTCGTTTTTTTTATATTAAAAGTTGGTCAAATCTTTGGAATTTTTTATACTTCAAATTTTAAGCATAAAGGAATTAAGCATGACTTCAAAACACTTAAAACTTAAATTTCCATTCAAAATACAATATTTGAAATGTTCCATTATAATAATTTATGTTGTTAGTTTTCACCATTTGAAAATGGCGACTGTATGATTTGTGATATGAATATGCGATTTTTCAAAACTTTAAAAACACATACCTACATTTCAATAAATAAAAACTGAAATACATCTGGACATAAGTTAAAATTATTTGTAAATAGACTTTAGCGCCTCCCTAAAGCGAACCGTTAAGTTTGTAGGTCTACACACTCGTATAAAATCCATTTGATCCGATTCTATTGCCGTTGGCACCGTTTTAGTGTTTGCACTTCACTTGGCCTACCCGATATGTAGTGTTCGCCTACACGTTCACTACTCGAACCGATTTCTTCGAAGCGTTACTTTCAGACAGCTGAAAGAATCTCATGCATTTTAAAATACGGTTTATATTTGTTCGATTTGAGTTTTAGCAAAGTATCTACTTAAAACGCACGGCTACTTTGGTTCTAGCGTTAAGTTAGGTTAAGGTTTAGTAAAAATGATACAAGTTTATTAATAAGATACGTAGATTATCTCTAAGAATATTTTTTGCATTTACAACCATATTTGTATATCTCACACAAGTCGTTTTCCATTGTGCGGGTTGATATTTAAGTTCGTTTTAGTGGTTTTCTATCAGGTGTTAATGTTGAAAATTATTAGCATCCAAAGTCATTAATTTTTTATACAAAAAGTCATAAATGTTACCACTTTTTTTAGTAAACCACATTTTTTAGAGTTTGGTAACATGTAATACCAATCTATTAAGTTGACATACTAGAATACCTCAAATTAGATCACGTCCTGTAACATCGAGAGTGGGAACCAATAGGTAATTTTGTTTGGGTGAGACTCGTAATATTTAACAACCAACAATTTTAATAATGTTTTACAGGAAATTTAGATTTTAACACTTTTTATCCGGCTTGAAGGACCATTAAGATTAAGGGTTTGTTACCTAACACCTGTTGGTTAAGATAAATTATATTAATAAAATTTAAACTTTTATGGGTTACTTATGACCTAAACTACTGTAAAAAAAATTAGTCAAGAGACAAATAAGTCAGATAAAGCACAGTTTAATTAAAAACCAAAAAATAAAACACTAAAACAATTAAAAAACCACTAAATTTATAAAATATACGATTGCTTAAAATAATAAAAATGATGAATATGCTAAATTGATGAAAATAAATAATCAGCCACGCTACAGTGCTCGAACGTGAACTACTTGACAAATCAAAATCAAATCAAAGCAAAAATCAAATCGAAGATATTAAAAACCTTAATATTACTATTAATAAGTTGACTTGTCGGCAGATGTTGTACTGCTTTTTCTGGTAGGCAGCGCGATGAGTTTGATTAGTATTGTATGTATGAACATACAATACAAATCAAACTCATCGCGTATCTCATATGAATGAGAAAGCCTCGACAGAAGAGATCGTTTGCAAGTCGGCGCGTTGCCGACCCTTTAAAATTAAAATTGTTTTAACTCCCTTCTTGAAGAACCCCATACTTTTTAATTAAATAAAATGATCCATTGATTGACAAATGTAGTGTTTTTTTCTTCTTAAAGTCAGATGCACAAAAAAATAACTGCCTTGTGCCTTTGCTGCAAATGTTAGGAAGAAAATACTAAGCTTAAAAATTTTTATTACTTTATAGCGAGGTTTCGAAAGCAGTGTAATTTCTATTTAATTTATTACCTCAAGGAGTTTTGTTTTAGGATCTACTTAGGCTTAGATTTGTATTATTACAATACTGGGACAAGTTGACGAATGAATTACATAGTATTTTGAAATTCGCCATCTCGTCCCTTTGGTCCAAGATTGATTGGCACAAATGACTCCCAGTATTTTATTTTATTTTTTAATCCAATAGTATCAGGCAAAACATCTTGAAGATAAGAACCCTAAATATAGTAATAAGCTAAAATATAAGTTTCAGCGATCATTTTTCTGAGCCATTCACAATCTTATTTTATCTATCTAACATACTTCATTCTTACTTTTAATAAAACATAAAGTGGAAAATAAAGTGAGGCTGCAAAAACTGTACCAAAAAGGAAAGTGCTCTGTAAAAACACCTTTTCTTTACGAAAATTAGAGCCATATTGCTTTTAAATTTAGTTGTAAGCACTCTTTGAAGGGTGTAAGATCAAAGCCTGACCTATATTCGTTATGATACTGATACTAATTTAGTTCTCAAAATAATTTTCATAATATCTTTTATAGATCCTTAAAATGTTTTACTAGAAATAGATTTGAGTCCTTTGTGTAACTTATTTTTTGTAGTAAAAGTAGTATATTTTGTAATTCGATTGAATCTAAACATGATATCACGTTAGAAAAAACTATATACTTTCTACGTTACACTACTGAAAGTAACATTAAGTAAACAGAAAACTGTATAAATATAAATCGTCGCTTTGGAGGTCAATAGGTCTAAGCCACAATTTTGTCGTAATGGTGTTCAGTGCACTAACGTATTCTTAAACATTCAAATAATGTATTTGGTAAAAGATCTACATGAAATTGTTCTAGAAAGAACTCTTAGTTGCAATTAGGGCTAAGCAACGATAATATAAAATGTCATTAGTTCTATGCTGCTTAGATTCATACTTAGTTTAAATTATCTCAGCAACTTTTTGCTAGTGGTCAATTGTATGTGCACATACATCTATTTACCATCACAGGTTTGATGTTTTGTTGTTATTTTAAGCCTTATTACATTAAACTAGAATTCAAATTGGCATGTATGTAAATATTTCAAAAAACGTTAAAACTTGTACATGTAGCTCCGTAGCCTACGTAAAACAGATAGTCTGGATTCTTACAAGTAGAAATATAAAAAAATATGTTTTAAAATATTATATGATATTCTAGTTTGGTTTAAAAGAACTTAATGTTATATAAAGTGCTAGGGATACATATTGGTAGCTTATTATTGGACATTGTAGAGACCGAAAAATAGTTCCTGAAAAAGATAGTTCTTATATGAAAAAGCTCTTCTTATCCTCACGGGAGGAAGTTTCTCTGGAACCGCACTGTACATTTAGATTTAGATTCTAAGGTGTGAAGATGAATTCTCTGACAATGGCGAGTGGTGCGATAGTCGAAAGTAGCCGAGGGCATAATTTGAAGTAATTCCTCTAAACACACCCAATATAAGCGGAAGAACACACACAGAGAGGCAAAGTCTCTCTTCAGACTTAAGGCTTCGATACGGTTTGTGAGTTTGGAATCGATGACGTTTCTCACAGCCCATCATTATACCGAGTCAAGAGGGTCACGCTGGTATTCGGTATATGGGGCCAGACTTTCGACATATAAAGCAGCAACCTTTGCCCCGACGTGAAGTACTGCTACGCTCTGTTAAGTCCAAGTTTTTTGGATGCCAGCTTCACTTTGCTTGCAAATGATCTCGATACTAAACATCACTGGTGATGTCGACACCAAGGATCCCAATGCTCCTGATTAAGAGGGGGTGATTTGGAATTAAGCTATGGTATTCGTCGTCCTTAAAAGGGCCAGTGCGATAGTTGCATATTATTTAATAAAAGATCAGATAATGAAAAAAAAAATTATAAAGAAGATTACGATTTACACATGGTCTGCAAAAATGAAGCCAGCGAAGATAAAACAGAGAAGATCGAGCTAAAATAGATTGCACATTTGTGAGTTTTGCTATGGACATGGAGAAAAATATTGTTTATTACTAGCTTTGTTTTAAAGATTCACGGTTAATGTTTTGCGGGGTTCTTACCGTGATTAGCCGAGGAAATGAGCTCCCGATTTTTCGGTGCTGTTGCAAGCACCATGATCTTATAATAATACTTCAAGTGTTGAAGTTGAAAAATACATACATTTATATGCAGGCCCTTGGACTTTGAAAACGTCATTTAGTCAAAACTACAGGTGTGTGGAAAAGTCCCATAGGCTTCTAAGACGACAAAATTCGAATATGTACATATTACATAAATAAGTTAATCTGAATTTCAAAAACCACTCAAATAATACATTACGATTAAACGAGTGAAAGTAGCTTAAAATCCCTCGTCAATTTCTCCTTATTTCTTCCCTGTTCAATCATTAGACCCAACATCATCTATAATCTATTCATTGAGGTTTATAGTACTTATGATGTATATTTTGTTTATTTCTTAAATTTATTATTATATGTAACACTACCGATTAATGTTAACTTACTACATTTACCTAACACACCCAAAGGTTCACTGGGAGAAATCACATAATATGATAAGTGCACCTTTGTTAACACTTAAGTGTTAAATAAATAAATAAAATTAAACCATACCTATATGCCTCATACTTCTGCTGTAAGGAGTTAGGGATCTTGCGGATTCTATTGACTCCTTCGCAGCCTAGTTGGTAGTGTGGCTGACTGCTGTGCACAGGGTGAAGGTTCGATTTTCGCACTAGACAAACATTTATGTTTGTCTTGAATCTGGGTGGAATTTATGAATGATATGTATGTATGTATTTACAAAAAAAAAGGTAATATATATATATGTATTTGTATCCGTTGTCTGGTATCCATAACACAAGCTTTGTTTACCATGTGGTCAGACATCGCTGTGTGTAATGTCCAAAAATATTTATTTATTATTATTTTATTTTTTATAGGTGATGCTGCAGCACCAGTTCAAGGTTCTATATATTTTTTAACAGCAACAAAATTCTATATCAATAAAGTAACAGGATACCAAATTTTGATTCGATCGTACCTGTAGAACTTGTTTATCAAATAGCAAAATTTTGGTAATCTTTAAACAATTGATCAGATTCCCTAGACTCATATTGTTCTCGATCACTTTTCAAACAAAAATAAAATTTCATCAAAATCGGTTCATCTGTTTGGTTTGTGTTTGATTAAGATACACCAGATTGATTAAGGTTACTCCTATCAACATGTTTTTATTCAGTAATGTGTTTCAGGTTTTGCTCCAGACTTAGGAGGCTGTTACTACGTGTAAAATAAGGATGACGCGATATTTTACTAAGTGTGCCCAAGTAGTGCAGCTACATATCAACTCACTGAGATTTTCATTAAAATACATGAAATAAATTAATAGTTTATTATACATTATTGTTATCAATGAAAAAAGATTTTTTCTCAGGTTTTAATGCACTATCACAGCTATGCTTAAGCAAATTTGTAAGAAATGTAAATATTTCTATGCCAAAACTTTTAAAACAGTGAAAAGTTTCGATTTTTTTTTATCAAACCAATGTTCATTAATTGCGTTTTCTGATTTTTCTGGGTTTTAAACCATATCACAGTCATTAAATTTTCTACTGAGCAGCGGAGAAATCTTTGCCAAAAAAATAAAATTTATGTAGGAAATGACATGAAAACCTAGTAAGGTACGAAAAGTATAAGTAAGTTTAATGGCAACAATAACAAAGTGAGCTGCAAAAAAATATATCAATATTGAATAGAACAAATCTTTGAATAGAGCGGATACCGTTAACAATATCACAACACCAATTATTATGTTCTAAGGCTCCTGAATACAAACTCACAATATAACAGGTTTGGCCACCATCTCAGCGGTCGATGAGCTATACTTTATAAAAGGCTTATACTTGGTCACAATAAAGATATAAATCAAGTTGTGAGCGCTGAATAAAATCGCTTATATCTCGCTCTATCGCCCGATCGTCCGCTTCTTCATATTCTACTGTGTTTCATTTATCGAGATTATACAGAGTGTTTCTTTTAATAAAGTTGATATTGTTAAATTACAGCGTTATTTTATCGTCATCTTTATCTTTATCACGAATCTGTCAACGTAAACTTTAGAACCTTCTGCAATGCATGCCACCACATATTCCCTGCTTTTCGAACCCAGAATCTTAAAAAAAATGTTGACTATTTTTAGATCATCTGTCGATCGTGTAGAGAGTTTCAGGCAGGCTTAAAGCAAGCTCTTTTCATAACTTGCTGTTCATATAAGTGACCATATTTATTTTCTGTGTCGAATGTCGTACTAGGTAAAACTTACAGTTACAAGTACATTGTATCTTTAAATACTCAGGAATTAAAAGAAGTTATTGTAATTTTTTTAAATGCTCGTTGCCCTTTCTATTAGGTGACTTCTGTCTAATTGACCTATCGATTTTTGACGCTTCTCATTGAAAATCAGTGTTGTTATACTTGTTCACAGCGTAGTGCTTAGTGAGAGTCTTTTTTGGTATTGCACGGCTTATAAGTTATTAGTTTTTACTTACAACTTAAAAAAAATCTATGTTCTGTTCAAATCTTGATCTTAAACGTGCCTTTCACTTTTTCTACTTCCATTCCGAGACTAACACGTTTTCTTCATTATGGTTGAATTATTTTTAGCATTATACTATTAATTCTACTATGGTTATATTCAAGTTTTACAATATATCAAGGTGCAGCTTGCAGCATCACCATATCAAATTTAATTTGCGTTTATAATGACATGTTAGTATGGATAAAAACGCAGGCAAAAAATACACCGAAATCTTATGACACAATAGATAATGTCTCATAGTCCTACAAAAAGTCTCAAAAGTATTTCCAAAAAAAAAAACATCCTATGTCTATGAACACAAACTGCCTGCAGCAATAGTCAACATTGTTCAAAGTTACTTCTCTGCTGTACCTAAGGTGTTATTTTTGACGTAATAACACCCATCTAACATAAGTAGTTACACGAACCAGTTATTTACTATCTTTTATTACAAAACTATCGCAAACTCCATTAAAAGTCGATTGTTTGAGATCCGTTGTGAATAAAAAAATGTAGGAAATAAGTTGGCGTGTTGCTAAATCAGACATGCAACGTTTTGATCACCTGCATATAATGGAACTATAACATTTTTTGACACTTGTATCTCATTTCGTATAACTAGATGATAACTGTGATTCTAATAACATTGATTTTATTAAGTACACTGGTAACATACCTATAGGTTGGTGTCATCAATGACGCTACTTTTCAAACGAAGTCAGAGGCCTTGTGAGCAGCTAGGAGAGCCTGATAGTACCTATAGGCTATACCCCGATAGGCTATGGTCTAAGCCTCATCTCCAAGGAAAGGGTTGTGTTTTTGCCTTGGGGATGTTTCTATTAACGTCCGAAGTGAGGTAAAACCACGCAATTTCTTCATCTAAGTTTCGGCCTAATTTTTTTCATTATATATGAAACTACTACGAAGTTAACCTATATACCCTAATATATAATAGATAGCCAATGATTTACATGCCTATTTTAACTCTGAAATGATGTACACATATTATGTATTTAGGTCGTTATCATTTAGAAACCTCATTAATTTTATCAGTTAAAACTGCGAGTCACAGCTAATCTTTAAATGTACTTTAGGTAGAGAAACTGAAAGGTATCTACAATTATTTTCATTCTTTTTTACTTATAACATGATTTATGCAGAAGAGTATTATTTTATTATTCGGTAATAGCAATTCATTAGGAAAAAATAAAAAAAAAAACAAATTTGCCGGCAAAATATACAAATGTTCAAACGAAAACGCTTCAAAGTAAACAAAATTTAAACGAAATGTAATTAAAAAAACTGGTTAAATTTTACTTCCATTTGTCTTTTTCCACTTCCATCTTTCAAAAGAACCTAGCCGCGCGTCAATCTCCGCAGAAAAGTCCGAGGTCGCGGAAAGGCTACTACTATGTAATTTTTTTCAGATTTTAGTTGGTAGTTATAACTACCAGGACCGTCTAGTGGTTAGTACTGACTTGCAATTACCTTGCGTATTTAATTTTGTTGTAGCTTATAAAAGCTTATTTACTACAACCGTTTTCAAATTTTGACCAAACATTTGATCCAGTACTCGACCAATAAACATTTGCTACAAAAAGCCCATCGCGTGGGCGCTCTTCTCATTTTCTACTCAGTTGGTATTGGATTTTTCTGATACAAACTTTGTTACTGGAGTTTGATTGAAAATTGTTGTTAGGATTGTTCGGAAAACTCCTCACTATGTAACACAATTATCGACAAATCATAAAGTTGCTTACCGAGAGCTAAAGGATTTGTAATGTTGCTTTATATATTTGGAAACGGTTCTTTTTGTTGTGACGAAAAGAATTTGGAGGGTGAAAGTTGATATGTTCTTGTTTAGACCCAAATCAGTCTCCATTTGTAATCGATTTGGCTTTAAAAAATAAGTAGAAATCAGTGTTTTATAGTTTAATGTTTACACATAATGTATTACAACTACTCCAAAATGTGGGGTATTTCATTACCTTAGCCTTTGTATATATTGAAAAATCGGCCAAGTGCAAGTGGGCCTTGCGTAGGAAGGGTTCTGTCCCATTATCTATAAAAACGGCAAAAAATTACGTTTGTTGTATGGCAGCCCCCTTAAATATTTGTGACTATATAACTAAATATTCTCTGAATATTTCAAGCGTCTACCTGTTTTCGAGCAAAAAAATCACGTTTGTTGTATGGGAGCCCCCTCAAATATTTATTTTATTCTGTTTTTAGTATCTGTTTATTGTTCATGAGATACAGCCTGGTGAAAGACGGACGGACTGACGGACGGACAGCGAAGTCTTACTAATAGGGTTCCGCTAATTACTCTTTGGGTACAGAACCCTAAAAATTACAGTCTTGGCATACGACATGGGATCTCACAACTATTTACGGTGTAGGGATTGCGATGTGAGGATCGGCATTGGATTCTATAGTTGAATCACAAAACAAAAGTAGTCAAACTCCGCGGTTTTACTTGGGAAAAAACCCATTCCCGTGAGAACACTTAATTGGGATAAAAGTATTATATATTTGTCCCATAACTGGAGCCAATTGTATGCACTGTTACGACTTGAGGAAAAGTACACAAAAAAAATCCCGTAGGCAATCTCGATGAGGATAAAATGTTTTTTATGTCCTTTCAAATTGATCACGCTATCCCTGCGCCAAAAATCAGTTAACCTTAAAAGCTTTGTTGCAACGTAAAGTAATTTTACCTTTTTTATAATAACTTAATTTACAGTTATTTCGAACTTTAAACTGATATTTATCAAAACATACCTACCAATTTAAGGTAAGCAATATTTATTCCCATTAAGATTATAATTATAGTTGGGTTTCGCTTCACCCGCAAAAGGACAAAATAAGAACAATTATAATTTCACAATGATAATCAAACAAAAAAAAATTGGCCAAGTGCGAGTTGGACTTGCGCACGAAGGGTTCCTTACCATTATATATAAAAAATCACGTTTGTTGTATGGCAGCCCTCTAAAATATTTGTTTTATTTTAATTTAATTATTTATATCAAAGTAAATATATAACTAAATATTCTGTGAATATTTTAAGCGTCTACCTGTTGCCGTTATCAATATCAAGCACAAAATCACGTTTGTTTTATGGAAGGCCCCTTAAATATTTATTTTATTCTTTTTTTTACAATTTTTTGTCATAGCGGCAACAGAAAAACATCTTCTTTGAAAATTTCAACTGTCTAACTATCACGGTTCATGTAATACAGCCTGGTGACAGACGGACGGCCGGACAGACGGACAGCGGAGTCTTAATAATAGTGTCCCGTTTTTTACCCTTGAAAAAAGAAATATAAGATTTGATGTTATGTCTTTATATATGTGTTAATGTTATTTTACAACTTTTCTAAGAATTATTCGTACTAAGTTTAATAATCGTCTACCTTTCAGAAAAATATATTATAAAAGAACAAATAAATTGGGAAACAAATGTTTATTACTTTTACGAACTTATTAAGTAGTTTCTGCTTACAATCAAAGTAATTTCCCCTAAGTGCTCAGTAATCATTTTTTTTTTATTTATTATATTAAAATCATCACATTTTCCTAGTCCAAAATGGCCATTGTGCTTCAGACCAACAAATTTTGTGTAGTAGAAAAAAAAAACTACACGCACAATTCTGGATTTCCATTCCTATTTTTATAGTTAATAAAAATCCGTACAAATATACGATCAAAAGTAATTAAAACCTCTTTGTATCCTACATGCAAGACGCCCATTAAAATACTGGCCACATTACCTGATTAAAGCTGCAAACTTTTTATTCAATGTTCCGAACCACTTCCAAATTTAAATTAAGACGTTAAGAGAAACCTAAAGCGATGCTAATGAGGATTGTCTCCTCGTAAAAATATTCGGCCAGGAGCGTGGGAGGTAAAATTAAATTCAAGCAGTCTTGATAACAATCTTTTTCGTAAGCTTTTGCGGACTTATGTTGGCCACACCGTTTACTAAGTTTCGGTTTTCGCTGTTATTTTTATTTTTTGTACTTTTAATTTTATTTATTAAGGTATGTAGGTATTCATTCGATTAGTATTGGTTTTGCGTGTTATGGACGTTGTTTAAAGTTTAGCCCGATTATAATAATTCCGAGTATTTACGACTGGAATTTATTGATTCGTACCAAAACTTTCCTCTGTTTATAATTTGTATATTTTTTATAGTTAAATTTTGTACTCACAACTATTATATGTCTACAAATAACATGCTTTGAATGGCAATCGTAGTGCAAAACGGCTTAAAACCATATGGGTGGACAATCGCGAATAAGTAGGTCAGAATAACCATTTTAGTCTTTAAGAGTATACGATTCGCGTTGCCTCGCAGTGTGTTTCATGCAAACGAATTTCCCACTTATTTTTGTCACTTACCATTCAAATACTATAAAATATTACAAAAGTATTCTAGGAATAAATATCTAGGTCTGCAGCGATTTTTTTTTTATTTTACAGTTTAAAAGTTAAACAGGTTTCTAGTTTTTCATACAAATGGATTGGAAGAAGATTACAACTCAATGAAAACATTTTTTAGGATTTTGGAAAATCACGGACATATAAATTTGACTTGAGATCATGTCTACAGAATTTCACAGTATTTGATCAGTAAATGTCAAAAACAAGTGGTAAATTCGTTTGTATATAGCACGCTGCGAGGCGACGCGAAACGTATTATCTTAAAGTATCAGTCGAAAGGTTCTATAGCAGAGTGCGCAATCCGGATAGCGCAGTGTGGGACGGCCACCCACTAGGTGGACTAACGTCCTAGTTATATAGGGCCGGGGAAAGTGTTAATTTTGGAAATCTAAAGAGGACTTATGTTCAACACTGGACGTCTAGCATCATGATGACGATAATTACGATATACACATATACAAATCGAGTATATAGATGTAAATAAAATACTTAGACAAACTGATAATAGTTATTTAGATGGACTTATACATAGATAAGGTAGCAAAAAACCTTTTAGAAACATTACAATCTAGATTTGGATCAAAATATGCTTTTGTAGAATTTTCTCAAATTCAATTTAAGGAAGTGTTCCAAAACGCAACAAGGAAGTTAGAAAAGTGTTTTTGGAGTTGGTCCACTCGGAGTTATATTAAACTGTGAAATATTTTTATAATAAAAACCATTAAAACAAATGGCACGTTTGATTGCTTGGAAATTCAGGTAGTTAAATTACCGTAGATACAGTTCAAAGTCAGAGTAATTTTTTTTATTCAAATTAGGTTTTAACAAACACTTTTGAATCGTCAAAGTTATTAAATACTATTTTTTTATTGTGATATTTTTTGTACATACATTGATGTTTACTACACTCTACATTATGTAAAAATACTCGTTTGAAAGGTTGAACTATAAACTTTATTCAGCGATAATTACTTGATAGCAAGTAAAAGTGATTTGGAACACAGGCTAAGTGAAGTACTCTACCGCAACGTTTATTTTATAAATATCGAAAGGTTTGTAAACAGTTTATCTGTAAAGGCGCAAATAAACTTAGTAATTACATTAATGTTTTTTAAACTTATTGAAAAGATCAACAATTTAATGGCTTCAACTGCTTTTCGAATCAGGTTTCTTAATTAAGCCATCTTGTTTTCATTTGATTAAAGTTTCCTTGCTTAAGACGTGTCGCGTTACCACAGTTCGATTGAAAATGAATTCTGTGACTTGCTGCTAAGGATTAAATTTAAGTGATATTAAAAAAAGTGTAATTAAGTTCGTGTTGCTTGAACTAAATCGAGGTTATAATTTAAGGCATCTTCAAGCGGAGTAAACATGAGGCAGGTATTTTTTAAGAAACGATAGTGTTCTCTTTACAAATCGTCTTTAAGAGTCCATATTTATTATTTTTAGGGTTCCTTATCCAAATAATCTACGATATTTCTGTATCTTTCTAATACCTTTAAAAGAGCAATTCTTGTATATATGAATATTTATAATCTGAATCTCGAAAACGACTTTAACAATTTTCATGAAATTTAGTATGCAAGGGGTTTTGGGGGCGATAAATCGATCTAGCTAGGTTTCTTTTTTAGAAGACGTCGTTTTATCCGTGTTTTCATGCAATGATAAACTGAAAAATATAAGTCTTTCTGACATCTTTTGGCGGGTAGTAATACAATACAAATAGGATAGGAATAAACAGATGTGTCAAGAACTGGTCAAGTGCATGTCGGTCCATGTTTAGTGTAGTTCCGTAGACGATAAAATACTAATGTTGTTTGAGTTTGCAAAAATTTAAAAATTGGGATGAAGTTTAAAAAAAAATGTCTAAGAAACTTTACAATAATTTAAAATTCCCTATTCAACTTTTATTACTTACTTTTATAAGAAATCTTTAGTTACCTTTAAGTACCCTTAATGTCTTTATTTTCCAAATTTTGAATACAAATTTTTATGGCAAGTAAAAATAAATTTAAACGTTCACGAAATTTTAGCGCTATAGTATTTATAGTCTCTGAATAAAATTGCTGTGACGGATGGACGTAGGAAAGGATATGGCAAAGATATCAATAAGGATTCCTTGTTCACTACGGAACCCTAAAAATAATTGGCAAATGTGAAAAAGGTCAAGTTTCCTACATACGAGTATAAGTAAATTTGTCAGCTACTTACCGATATAAGTTTATAAGTTTAAGTTATATTAAAGTTTAATTCATAACTTTAAAAATACATTACTTTTTTGAAATTGAAAAATTAAAGCAAGCAATTATTTTGAAAACAAAAAATATTGGCATAGGGACTGTAGAGGCTAGAGAATAACAGAAAACTTTTTGTACCCGCAATTCAAATGGGTTCCCATTAGGAATCCCAGACGATGGCTGAATTATGCGCGGGAAAAGCCGCTGAAAAAGCAAGTAGTAAATAAATAAAAAATTCAAACATTACTTATATTTTATACTGTACTTTATTATTCACCACAACACCATGCACGTAAAACACGCATCAAGTTCTCTAGAACAATAAAACAAACCTTTGTTGAAACAAACACTCTGATGATAGTTAACATTGAAAACACCTGTGATGCTATTCTATTTCAATAAGTGTTGCCGTATTTGTGCGCTCTATATGTAAATTGAACGAAAGCTACCTCGCGGAACGGAATAAAACGTGCGTTCCAGACTCTACAAAGAATGCGTTAATTCGACGCTGTAAGGCAAGGCACGTAAGTAGTATCCTATTGGATACTTTGAACACACAAAGGTGTATAAATTGTTGGACAAGTCGAAAATTACAATTTTGTAAGATAAACTTTTTTTTACATCGGTATATAACCATACAAACTTGGTCCCTCAGTGGTGATTAACACAATTTATATTGTAAGTTTCTACTTACAAAAAAAAATATAATATTAATAGTTTATTATTCTTATAATAATTACTTATTTAGGGTTCACCCTAAGTTGAAAAAATAACGAACACTTAAGACGTTAACTGTGCGTAGACTTTTAAATTTGAATCCTGTAAAGTGTAAAATTAGAAAATTTTATATAGAATCATTTAAAAAAAAATACAAATCGGTGTCCTTACTGCACAGAAAACCGTCATTGCGAATTCACAAAAACCGGCCAAGAGCATATATATAGCTCATCTGTGACGAAAGTTTGTGCGATCACTAAGTGGTTCGTTTTGGGATAAAAAATGCCCACGTTTGATACTGATAATTTTCACACTTTTGATAACGCCAGTTTTGCCATCGTTCGTGTAGCTTTGAATCGTTACTAACAAAATGATTGGTTGACGTACACACACACACACACACACACACACTACGATAATAACATACATACACCCATAAATAATGAATATGTGTAGGCTGGTTGACCTTTGATTTACCTAAACCAAAACCCCACCTGTAGACATGGGTCTAAAGTTTTATTTTTCCGTGGTAAAAGGGACAAAAAGTAACAAAAATATCGTAAACGAACGACAGTTATTGATGATACTAAAGTTTTGATATTTTTGATACTTATTGAAAGTTCATAAAACGGAGAAAAAGAGACATGGAATAGAAACTTATCCATGTACTTTACTCAGGGTGTGTCGGTTTAAACAAAATATTCAAAATACTAAAGCTTTGAAGAAATTGCAACTTCTTTATAGATCATAGGTAAGCTATGCACGCCCACAGCTCTCTCGATTATCTATTCTATTCGAACGAACGATACAGAACGATAACTGTAATCGAATTGGAGCTAAATTTATACGAGGACTCGATGCGTTTGTGGCTTCCGACGATTGTGAGTATCGATTTATTAATAGTTTGTCTGATAATAGAATCATTTAACATCGTCCGGCTTATGAGTCACAAAGGGTTCTTTCCATACGCAAAAAGCTTAAATCCGTGTTTTATTTTCGAATGTGCAGTTTCCCATTTAAATATTAGGTATTGCAAATATTAAATAATGACTGTTTGTCTAAACATTTTTTACCGTTTGCTGTTTTTGCAGCTCTTCCACTTCACACACTTCTTATATAAAGTACACATAGAGAAAACCTGGCCAAGTGCGAGTCGGACGCGATGGGTATGCGGGTTCCGTTTGTATTTAAAAGAATCTATTTTTCTAGCCATTTTAATAAGACATTTAAAATGTTTTATTTTTGTCATTCCTCAATAACTGTTGATGTTTTCGTAATAACCACAATTTCAGATTTTGTATTTAACTGTGAGTTTTGAAATTGTCTAGAAAAAAAATCCACAAAAGATTTACATGAAAAGTTATTTAAAAATCTAATTAGTATTTTATCAGAATCAATGCAAAGGCGGTGGAATTATAAAACTGTGACATACTGATGAATGGACAGACGGAGGGATATATGACGAAACCATAATGATTCAGTTTGTGAAACCCTAAAACATCGGAAAATGGAAGCAGGCAATATGCCTTCAATCCTAAAAAAAATTCATTGAGCCCAATACAATAAATCTAACAACAAAAAACTCGTTTCAAATCGAAAACTATACAACCCTTCACAGTTCACTATAAACGTGACGGGAAACTTCCAGCCAACTATGCCGCTCTATACATTAGCCTAAACAATGTTTCCGAACGCAGTTATGTACAATACACGTTGCCGTACACGAAGTACACGTTTTGTATACGTAGCGGTCGTACATCGTACATCCGACGCGTTTATGAATTACGAGTAGAGTGGCAAACCGCCGTAACTCTTGTCGCAAGCTGCGTTGATCGTGCACGCGCCACCTTAGGGTCAATTTACACTAAAGACATCTAAGTTTCATGTTATATCATAAAATGTAAAATGCAATTTTTTTACTTTTATTGCTATTTTTAACAAAAATACTAGTTATCTACACAAATGTAATAAAACCTTGTAAGTTATTTATTTTACAGCCTACTAGGTAAGTTATGTAAAAACTCTTTAAATAATGTAACATATGTCAAAATAATTCAAAATCTTTTGATTCAAATGGATCAAAAAAAACACTTTTGAATCGTCAAGAAATACAAACAACAATTCGCTTTACAATACTGGTTTATTACTGGCATCTAATAATTACTCTTTTTAAAACAACATAAATGATTTAAAGGGTTTACTCATATTAATCAAGTGCTAGGCACCTATGCTACATGAAATTATCTAATTTTACAGATGTCATATAAACAGATTTACTGTATATGGAATAGGTTGAGTAACAAAACAAAGTTAAATATTATATTATATAAATCCATATTTGTGAATTAAAAATGGTTTAATGTATCTACGGCTTTATTGTTATGTTTCCAGTTTCTGTCTGTCATTGTATTCAGATAAAATATATAGTTACCAGTTTTTAAGTCTAATAAATAAAAACTATATAAAACTAATTAATTAGTTTACGCGATATATTTTAACAAACAGACAAAAAGTGCAAAAATCGGTGATTAGTTTTAGTTACTAAAGTTCTATATTTGTAACCGTTTTATAATAGTATAGATAACTGAGTTAGTTATGGTGTATACTACCCTTAATTACATAGACTTTAGCTAGCACAAAGCTTGGGTGGTACAAGCGTTAGCCACCTACCGCGAAACGAAGTAACAGACACATATGCAGGCTTAGATAGAAATTACTCAATCGAAGCCTTTGCTACTGCATCGGCCTTTGTCAGACTCTAAGCAGTTTAGTATCGATGCATTGAAGACCTTTGAGCAGTGAGCCGTTGCTAAGAGTGCACACAGTGTAATCACAGCTTTATTTAAGTACTTTAGTTATGTCAATGAAAATAGTACTTGTTTATTGTTTTTGACATGAAATCGTTTAATAAGCTTCTTGCCTTTTTTTAGTAGGGACATTTATACCAGAACTGTGAAAGATATTTAATCCTTAATAACAATAAAGCCTGTAAAAAAGTCCGTGACGACATATGTATATCCATATTATGTTAAAATAGATTCATTAATTGATAAAATATAACTAAAATATTTATTTAAGACTAGCCTTTTCTCGCAACTTCACCTGCACCAATATTGGTAACCGCCGTGCAATTCTTTCTCATTGATTTACTGACATAAAAGTAATTTGTACTATTTAATGATTGTCCTTCTAGCCCCGTTCAAAAAAGTAACGTGCTCACTATTTTACCCGTAGAAAATCTATTCCCTTTGGAACTCTCAATCGCCTCGCCTCTCGCCTGATGGTAAGCGGTCAATGCAGCTTATTGACGCTTGGAAAATCAGGGGCGTCGCTCGTTTTTGCGGACCCTTTAACAATCTAATAACTTCTTTCTTGAAGAACTCCATATTTAAGTCCTTTGAGAAAACCATGCTTTGCTCCCATGAAACAAACATATGAGATGCCAAGGTTTTCTCCAATGACTATAGTATGGGGTTCTTCGAGAAAAAAGTTATCAGCTTTCTGAAGGGTCGGCAAAGTGCAAGTGATACCTCTGGTGTTGCAAGCGTCCATAGGCTACGGTGACCGCTTACCATCAGGCGGACCTTCAGCTTGTTTGCCACCTCAGTGGTATAAAAAACAAAAAAAAAATGATACAGCAACAACATTTAAAAGGGCGTGTTAAGATTTGTATGAGACGAGAAAACACAAATTACGGGAAAAACCGCTGGGGACTGGCTGGTCTTTGATAAAATTGCAAAAGATTGTTTGATTGTTTGTTATTCTTTTATAGTGATCTAGGGTACTTGCAGGAATCCCACTATGACAATTCAGCCCCGTGCAGGCAGAGCCGCGGACAAAAATTAATATGACTAATGTATGTTACATAGAGAAACAAAAACCTGACCTGAAAAATTCAAAAAAATCGGTTTGTGGTAAGAGCCTGACAAACTACAATAACAGCAGTAAGACTGAAATTACTATTAACAATATCTGGACTTCAAATAATTTCCGGCCAAGTAAAGCTTATTTTTGAAATCCAACAACGTAGTTGATGGTTGTGGAGAGCTGCACTATGTATTTCCCGCCATGCTTTTGAAAATATAAAACTAGTCATAAGCTATTTTTAGAACGCTTTCTATAACTCTTAAAATTTATCTGTGAGTTTTAGTAGGCATTTTTGCTTAAAGTGGTTGTCTTTAGCAGAAATGCCTATACTACAATTCACAGATAAATCCCACAAACAATACAAAATGTTAAAAGCAAGTTTTATATTTTCAACAATCAAAATTAAATTTTTGAACAAAATAAGAAATATCTAATGGCGAATAAGAAATGTCTAATGAGATAGAAGAGCAAATAAGAAATATCTAATAGCGGCGCTAGTTATCTGCTGCAGCACTTTGATTATTTTATGTCTACCCAATATGTATATTTTTTTGTCACCATTACTTACAAATAGACATAAAAAAAAAATTATATAATTTAAATAATAAATATTATTTATTTAGCATTTCATGAATCAATTGTTTTTAGATTTTGCTTTATTAATAAAAGAGAAAAACCTAGAGCAATGAGTTGCCGTGTTTCAAATCACTTTGTTTTTAAGCTGCCAAGTGTGCAGTCGTGGAAATGCGAATATGTTTCAGAGAAACCCTTTCAAGATGATTACTTTTTACACGAACAAAGTGTAGCGTGTGAGAATTTTTGCTGAATTTAGAAAGTGCAATATGCTTTTCTTTTCTGGTGTCCATTTCCGCAGGACATCATCAGAAGTCTGAATGACAAAATACTAAATCTCTTTTATTTCGTTTATAACAGTTTTTATTTAAATCTTGACATTATACCTGTAGAATATTTTATCAAATAATTATATCTAATGAAAACCTTATTATATAGGCATTCGTTAATTATCTTGTGGTGGCTCTCCGCTTTCTGGCAGTCGCTTTCATTTTAAAATCTTTGTGCAATAGCCATTAATACTTCAAGCCTGCCTGTTTTTTGTTAGTCTTTGCTGACTTGTGCATTTCTTAGCATCTAGTTCCATAGGGTAATGAGTGAATTGAGTTATTTATTTAATATTTAGAATCTTAACATTCAAAATAGTAATGACAATTCAATTCAATTCAATTCAATATAATTTTATTCAGATTAGGCTACAATAATTGAGCACTTATGAATGTCACTACGCCATCGGTTCGTAAGTCTAGACAGTTACGCTATATAGTAACGTAGAAGTAATAGCATTATTGTCGTTGTTATTCTGTATCCAGGACAGAAGACCTAAAAAGGCGGAGGAAAATAGTTACAAAATAGGAGACCAGGTGTGTCTGTAACCATTAAAAAGGTCAATGTCCTGATTTAGTTGCATTGATATACGAAATAAATAACCATCTTCATATTAGCCGGTACACATCCAATGTCGGACATTGGTAGGCTTTATTTAAAAAATTTAAACTATAAATATTTCTATGTAATGGTTTCGACAATTTTGGGATCCTTTTTGGCAACATATCAAAAACAACATTTAGTTAAGAAACAATAGTGGCACCATAGCTCAGTGGATAGTGATCTAATTGCGGAATCTGGGGTTCGATTCATGCAAAAGGTAATCATTTATGTTATGAAATTTGTGTTTGTCTTGAGATTTGGGACTATATATATATATATATGTATATATATATGTGTTTGGAAATGTGTCGATGTAGCCCTTTGATACGACACCCCATTTGCCAAGGCTACCCACTATACTTTTGGATTGAAGTCCCCATTAAAAAAATACTAAATTTATCGTTTACCGTTTAATGTTTAGAGCAGGTAAACACTGTTTACCTTTTTTAGGCGGTCAGTCCAGTTGGTGCGTCATGGTCATGGTTATACTGCATTTTCTGGCGCGTGACCTCTTCTAATCCATCGTTTACCGGTCGCGAGACATTGTGGCCGGCCCATTGCCACTTTAGCTTACTAATCCTTTGGGCTAAATCAGACACTACACTTCCTTTACGTAATTCCTCGTTACTTTTCAAACTTATTTTAAATGTTATTTAAAATTAAAAGTTACCAGAACACGGAGTGTAGAAAAAAGTTTGGATTTGAATTTAGTACATAAACAATGTTTTATTTACGTAAACGGTAAAAAAGTTGTACTATAAAAACGTGCAAAACACTGAGTGCAGAAAAAAGGTTGTAGTTACATACATTTTTCCCACAAAATTAGGTTTATTTCACACTTACACGCTCCTTGTTCGTTATGTAATATAATTTACACATCGTGAAGAATTTCTTCTCGCTTTCATTGAATGTTTTTCTTGTTATACAGTTTCTATATTATATTAAGTTACTTGCCTTTTTTTATTGAACTTTGCAAAATTCCATTTTGTTGGAAAACTAAGTAACAAAAAGTCGAACGAATTTAAACTTAGTAATAAATTAGTTTTAGGGGATTATTTGCGCTGAGGCAGTTTCATATAGTGTCATATGCAGATTATTTAAAAATAGTTTTGGGTAGTTGTTTTGATATTTTGAAGTATATTATTTTATCATATTCGGTATTTCTTTTTGTGATAAATGGACACAAAATTAATGATAAAATATTTCACACACCGCACCATCTAATCCCGAACTAATCGAATCTTGTACTATGGGTATCTGACAACTGCTACAAATACCTATGAATGCAGTTTTGTATATATATATATATATATATATATATATATTTAAATTTATCAGATTATGACAAACATGAATGTTCATCACGTCTATGTTTGTCTTGTATATATATATCCGTGCTCATATCACTGGTTTTGCTTTACTAACTTAGTCTCTAAGCATTCATAGTCAAAAGGTGAATAGATCTACTGAGAAGTTAAGTATGCAAAGTCATGAAGTTGAAGAAATATAAAAAACTAGACTTTGCCAGCGGCTTTGTCCACCCTAAGGTCGGTGTGAAACTCCTTAAATTATAATAATGAAGTTTGCTTTAGATGTAGGCTTGTTCGTTTAACTCTATCAAATTATTACTGCGGGATCTGGATTTTTTTGGGATAAAAAGTAGCCTGTATGCTGTTCCAGGATCTTACCTATATGTGTGCCAAGTTTCATCCCCATCCGTCCAGTAGTTGAAGCGTGATTGAGTAACAAACATCCATCCAGACCTACTTTCACATTTATAATATTTGTAGGATTAACTATTGAGTTTCTTGGCGGTTCTTCTCGGTAGGAAAATCATTCCTAACCGGCGGTAAAGTTTATGCAATTAATAATTAAACTGACGATTCAAACTAAACTGTTTAACAGTTTACTTGAAAAAAGTATGAAATTTATTAAGTACTAAATTAGCAAAAGAAAAGAGGGGTACAAAACCAGGAAACATATGCTAACGTAATACTTGTGTACCTCAAACGACAAAGATTTTATTACGACGTTACTCATTAAATATTTTTTTTTTTTAACCCGGTATAATAATAACACTAGCTTCTTAAAATTTTGACCTTTGAATTTTTCACGGTCATATTGTACATAAGCAAGTGAAAAATAAACTTATGTCGCGTCAAAATAAACGATAAAACCCACTCGGGGCTAATTAGCGACGGGGTACTAATGAATTTGCGAGGTGTACATGAAGCTTTAAATAAAAACTTTACATTTTCTGCGGAGAACTGTAAACGTTGGAGTGTTAATTTTAACACAGCTTTGTATTTCTTAACCGCATTGTTTGCTGTTTTTACCTAGCAATTCAGTATTTTTTTTAATACGTTTTATCACACTACTTAATCCGCTACACAAATCTGCCCATTTGCTATCACGCAACTATTACAGCCAAAAGTCAGTCAAAAATAATTAATAATGCAAATGGCTCATACACACAGAATAGTGGATTAGTATTGCTATCCGAAAAGGCAACGTAGCTAGTTCTCGGTATACTTCCCAACGACAGCGATTTAGATAAAATATTTTATTTATGACGTAGGGTTTTTTTCTGATACCTATATTATCTTTTTATGACGTTTTTTTTTTATTATACCACTAAGGTGGCAAACAAGCTTAGGGTTACCGTAGCCTATGGACGCTTGCAACACCAGGGGTATCACTTGAGCATTGCCGACCCTTCAGAAATCTAATAACTTCTTTCTTGAAGAACTCCATACTGTAGTCCTTGCAGAAAACCTTGGCAGGGAGCTCATTCCACAACTTAGACCATTCAGGTTTTAAAGTGTGAGAATGAATTCCCTGCCGATGGCCAGCGGTGCGATGGTAGAAAGTAGCCGTGGGCAATTCCTCAGAACACAACCCATTGTACATGCGGTAGAACACACACAAGGAGGCAAAGTCTCTCCTCAGACTTAAGGGCTCAATACCGCAAGTGAGTTTGGAATCGTCGACAATTTTCACAGCCCGTCGTTGAACCGAGTCAAAAGGGCCAAGCCGGGTGCACCTGCCCAGAGATGGCAGCAGTACTCCATATGGGGCCGAACTTGCGACTTGTAAAGTAACAACCTTTGCCCCGACGTGAAGTACTGTTTCGCTCTGTTGAGTACACCAAGATTTTTAGACGCCAGCTTCACCTTATCTTGTAAATGATCTCAGAACTGAACATTGCTGGAGATGTCGACACCAAGGATCCCAATGCTCTTGGAAATGGAGAGGGGAGTGTTCTGGAATTGTGGGACTACAGTGAATGGAGTTTTCTTAGCGGTGAACGCGCACACTTGTGTCTTTGTAGGGTTGAATCGGACCAAGTTTACCCGTCCCCGGTGAGAGACCTTGGACAGTGTGGTCACGATTTGAGACACAAGTTAACCGCGGTTTTCCTCCACAACGGAACGGGATGTTTGCACGACCCGTGTAATAAGCGTCTCCAGTACTGTCATCTGCATAGCAATGTATGTTGTTGATGTCCAACATGTCATTGATATGCAGTAGAAACAGCGCAGGAGACAGCACAGAGCCTTGCGGGACACCAGCATTAATGTCCATGCTATCAGAGCAACTACCGTCAACTACGATTCGTATGTGTCAGCCGGACAAAAAGCTAGCCAGCCATTTGCACAAACCCTCGGGCACTCCGTAAGATGGCAACTTCGATAGAAGACCCTGGTGCCAGACCCGATCGAACGCCTTCGCTATGTCCAGGCTACATGCCAATGCCTCCCCCTGACTCTTAATGGCTAGTGCCCATCGGTGTGTGAGATACACTAGAAGGTCACCAGTCGAGCGACCGTGGCGAAAGCCATATTGACGGTCACTGACCAGGTCGTGTACTTCTAGGTATCTTAGAAGCTGTATGTTGATCACACACGCCATCACCTTGGAGAGGAGAGAGGTAATAGCGATAGGCCTGTAATTCGATGGATCTGATCTATCGCCCTTTTTGGGCACTGGGTGCACATTCGCAGTCTTCCATGAAGACGGTAATTGCCTAGTGTGGTAGGAAAGCGCGAAGGGTTCCGTACCATCTATAAAAACCTATGCCCCTTAAATATTTCTTTTATTCCGTTTTTAAGTATTTTTTTATATAGCGGCAACAAGATACATATTTTGTGAAAATTTCAATTGTCTAACTATCACACTTCATAAGATACAGCCTGGTGACAGACGGACGGACGGACGGCGGACTCTTAGTAATAGGGTCCTGTTTTTCACCCTTTGGGTACGGAACCCTAAAAACGAATGCGACTACACGCTACGAGTTCCTGTACTGCGTGAGTAAAGGACATAACTCAGGACCACACTGCTTAAGCACCACTGCTGGTATACCGTCTGGCCCACTCGACTTATGAACGTCTAGAGAAAGCAACGCCCGCCGGACCTCCCGCTGCGTTATGGAGATTTCCGGCATGGTCTTACCGCACCACGGTATAGTAGCTGGTACAGCGCCTTCATCGTTCATGTTCGAGTTCGAGGCAAAGAGACTGCCCAGTAGATCGGCTTTCTCTTTAGCACTATGGGCCAAGTCACCATCGGTCTTTCGCAGTGGTGGTAATGACGACCAGAAAGCACGACTCCCAGATGGATAGCTCGCAAGTCGCCCACCTATTTTGCCGATGAATTGGAATTTTGCTCTGGCAGTTGCTTTCTTACTGACCCTCGAGGCAGCATTTAATTTGTGTTTTAACTCAGAAATATTCGGATCCTTATTATTATGAGCCGTGGTCCAAGCCTCATATGCAGTTTGCTTAAGAATTTTAGCTTTTCTGCAAGACCTATTAAACCACGGTCGTTTTTTGACACCGGCAGCTACTCTCGGGTTAGGAATATAGCATTTCATACCAGTAAGGATTGTCTCAGTGACTGCGGCTGCGCAGACGTCAGGATCTTCTGAGTTAAAGCAGATCTGCCTCCTCGGGTACGATGCGTAAAATTCTCTCAATCCATCCCAGTCTGCGGACTTATAGTGCCACACACGACGCCAATTAGTTGGCCCAGATGGATGGGGTTGTGAGCATGACATTTCAGTCCGAACGAGACAGTGGTCCGAGGAGCCAAGAGGCGCATCCACTGAGACGGAGTATCCGTCCGGACGAGTAGTCAGCAGAAGGTCCAGTAAGCAGCTCGTATGTTCCTCTTTATCTGGTATTCTCGTTGGAGAAAGTACCAGCTGAGAGCTGTCCCAGCATAGTTATTGGTTCGAGAACTGAGTCACTCTCGATGGTGGGCGTTAAAGTCTCCCAAAATAACTAGTTCTGCTGCGGGATATTGCTATAGAACTTTGTCAGTCGTCAAACTCAGGTGCGTGAAGAGTCGAGTTACGTCCGTGTCACCGCTATGAGACCTGTATAGGCACGCATAGATACGAGTGTAGCCGCCGTAATCTACGCGCACCCACAATATCGACAGGTCCCTTCAAGGCTATGAAGGCGGCGACAGCAGATATACTCCCGGACGAACATACATACACCGGCACGACTCATAAAATTGTGTTCGAGTTTGTAGCCGGGATAGTGAAGGTATGATGTCTAGGGTTCTTTTATAATATGTTAATTTTTAGGTTTTTATACCCAAGGTTATTTTTTTTTTATTTATTTATTTTGTAAATAAGGTTATTTTTTAAAATATTTGTCAAAATATATGCAAATAGTAATAAGACAAGAACACTGAAAGGGATCTTTGACCACATATTATGAATTGTGTTTTTATTGCATTTGAGGAAATAGTAAATTTTCATGCTGTAGTATTATAATCTCAGAAAAATAACTGTAAAATACCCATAGACGGGCAGACGTAAAAGAATATAAGAGTTCCTTGTTTGACTGCACATCTAGTACTAAAATATTTTTGACCTACATTGCTGGTGTATATTACACATTGATGACTAATAATATTCTATAATTACCAAACGAGTGATGTAGGTTGTAATTTTTCAGCATTTGTTATTTTTGACCGACTTTAAGGTGGTCCTGCGTACACATTTTGACGTGATAAAAATATATGTTATAGTTCAAACCTTAATTAAGTGGATTTGCTAAAATTATAATGATTTGGCTATTAGAACATTTAAAAAAGAATTAAATCTGACACTCTTTTTTTGGGCTTTAATTCAAATTGTTTGGAAAATTAAGTGATGCTAGCGCCTATCGTATCTCTTTGTAAGCTTCAATAGTGTAAAACATCTCTGTACACTGGTCGAAACGGCACTTTTTGGCTAGGGTATGCCATAGCCTTAAGTATATATTATACTTTAAGGTAGCCCGTCATTCTCCTAACCTTACACCACACTTATTCCATACTCACTAAAGTGAGATTGTTTGCCTTTCCTTTCGGTCGCAACGGAGTATCCAAATTACCTAAAATTTGGCACAGATATTGTTGAAAAGACGAAAAAGGACATAGGCAACATGTGTTTCTTTTATCCTGAAAATTTAAAAGTTCCCGCAGGAGTAACTACAACCGAATTCCATGTGGCGAATAACTACAGCTGCAGCTTGCAATAGTATACTTTCTTGTTAAAGAAATTGCCGTGAAAATCCCAAGCTGATGATGATGCCGAATGTAGCGCAGAAGCTAGTAATTGAATAAATAGTAAGATCATATTTTAATGACAATCATGTCGTCTGGGCCTTAAATTCATGTAGGCATAAGCCAAAGCCTACCTTGTCATCGATCGGCTTGGGAAATAACATATGTCGTATACATCCGTAATCTTTACAAAGCTCGATGATTACCGGAACTAACTATATACTTAAGCCAAGAACATTTTTTTCTACTATTTAAATCTAAAGCATGTTAAACTAAACTTAAGATGTGTGTTACGTAAAAACATCTTGTATTTAATTTCATTGAATAAAGAAACAAAGGAGTATAGGTGTTCCTTATAAACTTCTGCAAAATATGGTGCAAAGAAACTGTCGTTTTAAATTAAATTAAATTTTCTCTTGTTTCATTAAAATTGTACAGAACGCCTTTCAATTAAATTATATTAACTAAATCATTTCCTCGCAAACTCACTTAAATTAATTATTAATTCAGTAGATAAGTAGATACTTTTAAAATCTTTCTCTTGTTAAAGGGTTTATGATAAAGTAAAACTTGGTAATCTAATTTCTGCGTAATTTTCTTAAGAAACTTTCTAAAAAATAATGCAATAAGAGCTTTTTGAAATAAATCTCAGTTTGTTTCGTTGGTTGTTAAATAATTCTTTATTCATTTTTAAAACAGTGTTTCAAAAAAAAGGTTTCCTAAATTACATTAAACTTCGTTTATTCAACATTTCCCTTACAAATGACGGTGGTTGATGACCCCCGATTCCTTCAATTACCAACTATATGATCGCTTTCGTTGTTTCAGCCCGCAGTTTTGAGCTCTTCATGAAACTTAGAACCCTCTCATCAAGTGTTTCTTCCTATTTGACGCATTCCGTAAATAAACGCTGGAACAGTACGAGACGGTTTATTTAAAACTAGCTTTTGCCACCGGTTCCACTCGCCCTAAATTTGGTTATCGATGTAGGATTTCAAAGGGGAGAGTTCGTTATATCGTACTGCCATTTTAATCGTACCACTTCTAAATTTCCCTCTCAATGGGTATTTTTTTCTACACTAGCAATACCAAATCGTGGCCCTGCGCAACCCCCCGCCCGCCACCCGCCATTTGTAATTGATGTGACTTGACAACTATGCGCGTAAGTGAAAAAACAAGGTAAGATACGCAGTTTTCATTATTTTATTCCAATTTTATACTAGATTATTGGTGGTTTTTGTTGCGTGTCTAAATTTTGAGGTTATGCCGGACTGGTACTTTTTTTTGAAAATGGCCTAGTTCGCTAAAGTGTACCACTCGCAGTTGGGTAAATTGTACTGGTACGATTTAGCCGACTAGTCTAAAAGTACTTATATTTTGACAGACTGTATTTATATTGTTATAGATGACGGACCCAAAAGCTTAAATAAAATATTAAAATTGGAACAAGAGGAGATTGGAAAGAGCTATTCTGACTGACGAAAACAAAGAATTAAGTTTGAACAAAATTTCAAAGACTTATTCTATTCCAAAACCTACAATTCCACGGCATATAAAAAAAGGAAAAATAAGATTGCTGTTGATACAAAAATTCAAAAAGGGAGACCGGTTATTCAGAGCTAGTGGAATTTGGCTCATAAACAGACATATTTTTCCGGATGTTGGAGGCTGCTGACAATTTGCTAACCGCTGAAACAATGAATTCAAGCAACGAAAGCGTATCACTGTTACAAAATTTTACAGAATCACAAAAAAAACGACCTAAAGAAAAAAGAAAAGGTAGAAGAAAAGGACGACAAAGAAAACTACAATAAAGAAAAGGACGACAAAGAAAATAGCAATAAAGAGAAGGACGACAAAAAAATTACAATAAAGAAAAGGACGACAAAGAAAACTACAATAAAGAAAAGAACGACAAAGAAACTACAATAAAAAAAAACGAGTTGCACTCCGGGAGTGCCGGCAGAAGTGAAAACTTTTACACACGATTCGCGCTTAACACTCAAATATGTCACAAGACATGTCTTTAAAATTGTCAACAAATAATTATATTTGTTTATTTACTTTTTTGACGTAGTATATTTGACATCGCAATCTGTCATATAATTAAAATTCCATATCCAACCTCCCTGTACTACTCATAATCGCGAATACTAAAAATAAAAATATACATAAAATACGGTCATTTTCATCGCATATTGTGACACAAATAAATCAAAACCTTTCACACAGGAGACTCGATCTCATTATGGAAGAGCTATCTACGTATTATAACGTTTTTTATTTGTAAAAATGTTATTTGTACACACATGTTTGTTTTAAATTTTCTTTACGGACGAACGGACAGACAGACCATTTAATACACATATACATAAAGAAAAGTAAATCACTTACAAACTTACTCAACCACGAAAGAATCATAGGAAAGAAAAAAAAAAAAAAAAAAAAGGGGGGGGGGCGTTAAGCCACCGAAATATGTAAGCGGTAAGGCAACCCCACGAGAAAAACACATATAATAGAAAAAAAAAAAAAATATAATAGGCGTGGCATTACGGTTTCCGTCTTACGAATTTCCACGATTAGGACACGTGACCTGACGCGAGTTTATCATTTTTTACCCATACCAAAAAAATTGCACAACGCCGCTAAAGAAGTTTTCACTTCAAAAAATGGACGATAAAGGAAACTACAATAAAGCAAAAAAGCATTTGATTTCTTCTCTAGGTGAAATACATGCACAACCATCGACGTCGAAAAACAATATATTCAACTGAAAACTACGCCTGCTGATATTAAAAAAATAATAAAAGCTTTATCACCACTGCCAAAAATTACATCAAAAAAGGAGAACACTATACAAAAAGCTATTGAAATAACATCAAGCCCATTTAAAAATCAACTAGAAGAGAAGATGAAGCAGAAGATAGTTTAAGTTAAGAGGGAAAGGTTTGTAAACCAAAAAATACCAAACAGTGAAAAAAGAAAAGAAAACAGCTATATCCAAGGGCAAATGCAAAAGTTTTAAGAGGAAACGATCCTCTTCCATTACTAGTAGCGATGATTCATATGAGACACTTGTTGTGGAATTAGATGACGATGATGACAGCAAAAATATATGTGGAAAGTGCAATCGTTATTACTATGATAAAACGGGTCCAAACGTTGATTAGATTCAATGCATTTGCTGTCACCGGTGGCTACATGAGACGTGTACTTCGAATCCAGACATTTGCGATGATTGTTTTCAATAAGAACTATGAACAATCATTATTTTACAAATAACATTGTTAACAAAACTTTTATATTTTCACGTTACTTTATTAATATAGTTTAAACTGTATTTTTTCTCATTATTATTATAGTTGTGTTGGTTTATCTCAATATTATAGTATAATATTGTTATTCTTATAAGAAAGCTTATAGATGTGTTGATAACATTGTTCCTTTATCACCTAAGAGGTATTCATAATATTTCTTTATTACCTAAAAGTTAAAAATAAATAATTTGGTTAAATATTTTACTGTCTCTAATTGACGTTTCTATGGGTGTTTAAGAGGTACGACTTACGACATGCCAAATTTTACCGCGGTTCCACCCGCTCTAAATTAGGACTCTAGCTATCTCTATGCCAAATTTCATCTTAATCAGTACAGCAGTTTAAGCGTGAAGAGGTAACATACAAACAGACAGAGTTAATTTCGCATTTTTAATATAAGTATAAATTTCGATTACATAGACACATTGAGGTCAATGCTGACGAATATGACTAACAAAATTCTTTATGATAAATATTTAATTAAGTAAATAGATACATTTAGTTGAGTTGATCTTCCATCAGTCTGTAAATAATAACTCAGTATAGTTCCAAACCAACGATAAAATTCAATCTCAATAAAAATTACAATCATTTGTTTAATTAATTTGTCAACTAAAAAATATGAAAATAGCTTAGTAATCTTAGCTATATTACTCAGTTATACAATAATATACAATTTTCTGAATATTAAGATAATAATACACATAATTTTATAGAATATTATAACTAAATTTTCAATCCATTTGATTTATGATACTTAAAAAGTTACAATACTAAAAAAAATCTTGGATAAGCTGTTTTTTATCTTAACTAGAGATAAGTTTGACCTTTATTCATTGTTATTTTTGTATTGTCTATGTTGTTTCTCCCGTTTGTGGTTAAGACAAATAATTAAAGAGCTGTTATATATAGGTTAAATTAAAAGAGGTATTTACATACTTATATCATTAACTTCCAAGGAAAGTAACAAAGTGTTTTCACTACAAATACTGAATAAAGATAACAAATACTTCGCATTGCATTAAGTTCAAGAAACATTGTAAATTACTTTATCAACGTATTGAATAAAATATTCACATTTTTTGTTACGCCCAAATTTTGCGCCCACATCTAAAGTTTGGGATCTTAAAATGTTAAGGCTTCGTTCTTTCAGCTTATCGTAAGAATATAAAGGGGTTTTTGTTTTTCTCTGTCGATCAAAGTTTAAGTTGAACTTAGCAAATAACTTATATATGTCATAAGAAGGTTGGTAATTTAAAGTTTTTTTGTTAAAGCGCTAGTTATTTTTAACGCAAGTTTTTTATTTGTACTCAGTTCAAAAACAAAAAATAAAGTACTTACTAAAAACTTTGAAGTACAGATAAGCTCATTTTAAATTAATGCTAAGATCTCTTAAAATAAGTAAATAGTGATATTTAAAAGCGGTTTAAGTATGAACAGTGATGAATGTAAAAAAATATATATGTGCTAGCCAGACCCTTAAATTCTCAGTTCATAACTTAAAAACAGTGCCGATAAGCAGCGAGCTTCGCATTTTGTAGAACCACATTTTTTTTATCTGCCAAGCATATGTTATTGCTGTTCTCGCCGGTATTGAAAACGCATTGGTGGGCCGGGACCGGTTCGCATTATACCGTCTCAGTGTACGTACCCACCGCGTGCCAGGTACAGATTGCAGCAAAAGATAATTTTAGGATAAAAAAGTGCGTGTGTTTTTGAACGAAGTAGGAATTGCGTAAACGTAATGTTAATCAACATACGCTCTTGGATTGAAAATTTTTGTGCTTGTACTAAAATTTGCCACAGAGAGTTCGAGGCTCACGCTGGTCGAAGGAATGACTCCAAGAGCGACAACCCAAGCTAAGGCCCTTGAGCGTTAGGCGCTATATGGGCTGAGACTCCTTCCGAGTCTCGCGCCAAAAGCCCGGTGGAGCAGTAATGGCTGCATCAGCCAACTGCAATAGTCTGTCACAAAGAAAAAGGCACAGTAATAGTTGAAGATAAAAAAGGAAATAAGGTACTTTTTATCCTGAAAAATTATAAAGTTTCTGCAAGAGTAACTATAGCCGAATTCCACCTAAACGAACTGTAGCTTTCTTTAGCAAAAATTACTTACGCGGTAGAAATCCTACGCCGATAAACAAATTTACCGCGGTTGGAGCCGCTGGCAGAAGCTATGACATGATATTAATAATTTTTTTTCAATACATATAAATTTTGGCAATTACTTGGTTAAGGTATGCTAGATGCACTGGTTTGTTAGCATGTGTAAATGACTTTATATGGATTTGTAATTATATTGATGACACTTAAGGCCAGTAAAACATAATTTTTATTAAAACCTGCAATTTGGGAAGTAATTTTGTCAGTCGCGGTAATTTGTTAGATAGAAGACAAAAATTAATTATTATTAATTGTAAATGTTAGTTAAAATAATTACTTCAGGAGTCTATGTCCTACTTTAAGATGCCCGCTATCTTCGTGCCAAAATTTATCAAGATTGGTGCAGCGATGTAGCCGTAAAAATGTAACAGCATAATTATAAACAATTGTTATGGTAACAGACTGTGTTAGTTTCGTGTTTATAAAATAAACATGAATTTTTTACAATAATATTGAAGACGATTGTGTGATTTATTTGCGAACGCTAGCAAAACACAGATATCCGCTAAAATAAAACCTGAGCATCAAGGGTTTCTGACCTTAACCCACTCGTTAAATTCAATAACCATTTTTTATTAAAATTATCTTATATGTGTCAAGATTGGTACGAAACCCTCTACAATATCGGTTTTATATCGTAATATAAAATAATGGGACTGTTATGATTATTAATATAATCTTAATTTTAGTCATAATATTTGGACTAAATTACTTTGTTTCTTGATTTTAAATAAATAAATAAGCCTTTATTGCTGTTAATTAACTTATTTGACAAAATATTTACTACTACAAATTTATACTAAATAATTAACTATTAAAAATATTTACTATTGTTGACATTTTATTGGTCTCCTCTCTTAACAGCTTGTCTTTCGACAAAGGCCTCCTCTAAGGCTTTCCACTTATCTCTATCCTTTGCTGTACGTAACCATTCTGGACCTGCTACTTTCTTCAAATCGTCTTTCCATCTCTTTATCTGTCTTCCTTTACTTCTTCTGCTTTACCCACCACTCAGTTATTATTCTGGTCCACTTTTCTTTCTTTTCTCTTAACATATGTCCCGTCCATCCCCATTTAAATTTTCTACATACTGATTGGACTTTTCCAAACTTAGTCTTTTCTTTTATTCTGTTTAATTTTATTTTATCTTTTCTCCTTATTCCCAATATGCTTTTTTCTATTCCATTCTGAGAAATATTTATTTTATTTCGTGATTTTAAAGGGCTTTAAATTTTTTATGAAGTCTGTACTATAGTTAGATATATTATATTATAAAAAAGGTGTGTAACTTTGTTTGTATGCGCGTGTGTATAGACTCTGAAATTATGAGGACTATTTTGTTTTTGTTTTTTGTTGTTAAAGTATGTATATTATTTCAGATGGACTCAAGTAGCCTTCGGTACGATACTGGGATACAGTTTGAAATAGAGAGAACAACTAGAATTTGCTTTTTACCAGTGGTTTACAATGTTAGTCAACATCTATCTATCGATGAGAAAAACCGGCAAGAAACTCAAAAATAACTGTTGAAAAAACTACCGACAACAATTGCAATCATACAGTATTCTTAAAATATAATGTATAAAAGCATTATGTGGTATGTTATCTTAACAATACTATTTGATTTTGTGAGATAAAAATATGTTAAAAGTGGTTTATTCGATACTGAAATCCTAGTAAAATTAAAATTGAGCGACATGAGTTTCTACACTGATCTATTACCTAATCTAGTTTTTTGTTTTGGAATTATTTCGACTAAAACTTTAAATACATTAATTTTTTAATAAAACAGCTACACAATTATATTGTTTTATATACAGATTGTTTTGATAAAGGATAAATCTTTAAATTGTGCTACAACAATATGTTTGTTCATCCATATAATGAACTAAAAATTTACATCAACTTTGCGGTCGTCATTTCACGGTACAAATAAACAAACAAACACGGTACAAACTCGATATTTTAACGAGGCGGCCACTTTAAATTTATAATGTTTAACTTTTGTATTCGACACTCAATGCTTACCAATTTTGCGGACGCAGGGACTGTATAAACATGTAACTAGTTTATACCGTACCCGCAAATGTCCGTATATTGCTCAGACAAGCAATAAATGCGAGGTTTTGTGTACAAACGTGTAGAAAATAGCTATTTTGTAAAATAATTTAGGACTTTCTACAAACTTATAAGATTCAAAATTGTAGTAAAGTGTACTTCTTTAAAAATTCTCTTTTTTGAAGATCCTCATTTAAGATTACTCAGCTTAGATGAATCTAGAGAGGTAACTATCATTCTAAAAATATGGAAATATGTTGACAAACAAAATTATTGCATAAATTATCTGTGTTTTTATAGTTGTGTATTAATAGTAGGGCCTAACAAACGTACTTTTATTTTAATACATTGTAAGTCTATAATCTTAATAATGAAACCAGCTAATGTTTATTATGGAGCGTACCTTCAACATAGGTAGGTACAACAGAGTACATAGTTTGTTAGGTTAGGTTGACGATGATGTAAGAGTAATGCGAAATCAGAATAAAAACTGCAATTCAAAAACAGTTCCAGCAATAAAAGTCACCCAACACACATTTGTGCCTACAAATGCTCATAAAATCCCATGTTGCACCATTCTGCACCACCTCAAACAAATCACGGTATTATTTTGGAAATGCGAATAAAAGCCGTCGGCGTACATGCAATTTTATAAATCAAGTTATTCGTTACGCCCCAGACCACATTGTCCTCGCCTCGCGCGGAAAAAAGAAAAAATGTGAAATTTTGAAAATCGAATACGTCAGAATATTCCATCGAATCTCGATCGCCAATGGCTTGGATTCGGATGCTTGGTTACACGGGGCGTGCTACAGTGGAACAATTTCGATGCTTGTATTTTAGAAAATACTTCATGTCATTTTAAGGACACAATCGAATAACTGTAAAATGGTAAATGGTCCATAAATAATCTTAAAGAATGAAAAACTAATACCTGTCGAAAAAACTGTCATTACATAATTATTTTTTTTTGTAATAAAACATAACAG
Source organism: Apoda limacodes (assembly GCA_946406115.1). Lineage (NCBI taxonomy): Eukaryota > Metazoa > Arthropoda > Insecta > Lepidoptera > Limacodidae > Apoda > Apoda limacodes. Next base: position 18,687,249 of record OX291542.1, read on the forward strand.
CTTTGACTTTATAAATCTACCTAAAGGTTTTACTAACTTAAGTAAGCACAGATTTGAAGGCTTGTAAAAGATTATGCGGCAAAGATGCAAGGAACAAATAATAAATTTTCGACGTGCAGCTCAAAACTCCTTATAAAAAAATTGGAACACACACCTCTTCAAGTAAATTAGTCATTTAGATGAATCAATCATCAGCATTACAAAACCAGATCTTTTTTTATTTAAATAATCTTTGACCATTTGTATTCAATTATAATTGGCAATAAAACAGTCTTATCATCTATGCGGTCAGTGTGACTCCTAAGATATACCAATACCTTGTCAGAATCCTATGAAATCAAAATTCTATAAAAAATGAAAACTTCTGAAATATCACCACTGTAGAGAACACCGAAATAACAAGCAATGATGGCGAACCCAGAACAATGGCAGCATGTTGAGTATAGATGGCACTTGTCAAAAATAAAAACGCATCGAGTGACCACGCCGCCGCCACCGCCGCCAGCGCCGACGCGATAAGAACTTTTATTTTATTTTCGAAAGGAATGTTTGGCGACCGAATTCAGAATAAGGTTGTGAATCGTCAAAGGGATATCAAACCATATTTTTGAACCCGTTCGTTAATTACCTGTCAAAACCGGTTGCGTGTGATGCGACCCGTGTGTATAAAATATCGTTACAATTGCACAATATTCATAAACATATGTTAATCTTATAAGCTTTTACAAAGATGTGCCAAATTTCATATGTGTATGTATGTATCAATGTATGTTTGTTTGTTCATGTATTACTAAGAAACTAGTATTTGGATTTTGAAAATTCTTTTTTTGTTGATTAGGTTATTACAGGTTACAGGTGTGTGTGCGCCGCCTTGTCTTGTACTTTTAAACCCGATTCTATTGAAACAGCATTGGCAAATTGACAGTATGTAACTTAGCAACCGTTTTGTATTATAATGAAATTAAGACATTAGTTTTACATTAGTTTATTGGCGACTTTAAATTAGGTGTAGTTAAACTTAGCCCCTTACCGCGCATATAAAGCCATACATTGCTGCTAAAGTTTTTAATTATTTTTCTATACATAAAAGGTAGATTTTTTTTTTAATCTAACTTGGCATTCAATCATCCATTTCTTCGTGTAACGTAATGTATTTTTTGGTGTCTATGTCAAACGTCAGCTGTCAAATTACTTGAGGCTATGTACCGCTTGCCCAACAGTTAATAAGTTCTTTTTTATAATTAAAACAACACTAAAACGGTAAGTAAACTATCGGCCATGTTTTGTAATTGCCAAAAATGGCTTCTCATGCATTGCCGCCAGAACACTATCAGTAAAATGTGGCATCGTTTGCATTCAAGCTTGCTTCCCTTTCGTTACAGATATGAACCCTTCTCGTTTCTATGGTACTCCGAGACATATTGGTCTTATTTCTGAAGATAGTTTCTTGAGTAAAGAGATCTTACTTCAGACTCTGAATCTAAATACAAACCCAACCCACGTATGTAGTACTCCGACACGTCTTGGCAGCGCAACATCTAGCTTGCCGGATTCACTTGTACTTAACAAAAAGCCGTGAAAAATTACCTTTGGCGTCTGTGCGTACAGACAATGTGGAGCGTTTCCCCGAAAGGACGAAATCAAATCGATTTTGCCAGAATTGCTCAAAATTCCGTTATTTCATCATATGATTGAAGTCTATTTATGCTGAAATACGAAACGAAATTGTTTTAAAGATTTCCATCAAATAAAATTATATTTTTAATTTAAGGCATACGAAGCCATAATACACATGGGCTTAGACTGTTCTGCTAGAATGCAAAAGGAGCCATATATGGCTTCGTATAGTAATTTCTAAGATAATGAATAATTTTTTTTCATATTCAGACTATTATTTAAGGAAATTTTCCTTAAAACTTAAGGAAGACTTAAGGATATTTTCGCTGTATTTTTTTAAATTTCCATCTCCTTCATAATCCATTCAATAAGGGTTAGGGATCAGTGCGTTTCAACTTAACGGTTCAGTAGTTTTTCAAGACTTAATAGACTGTAAGTGTCTGCGAATCACTTCGTCGGTTTAAAGGCGCAATTCTAATCAGAACTTATTGTGTATATGTTAGGTACTCAATACTTTCACCGATGAGCCAATCTTATACAACTACGATGGCAAACAAGCAGACGGCCGACCTAATGCTAAGCGGTCACTGTAGCCTGTGGGCATTTGCAACGCCACCTACCCAAGAGCATTATTAATTAATAAAAGTAAAGTTTATATGTAAGTCCAGGTACCAACTAAAAATTAAAAAAAAAAATATACCGTCTTCAAAAAAAAAATATTTTTATTATAGAATTTTTAGTTGGTAAGTAAGGTAGGAAGGCAGTGTAATCCTATTTATCAATGTTGCAATATGTAAGTATGTGAAAGTGGGATTTAGAAGTTTGGAATAGCTGCAGCTTTATGCATGGGCAACATGTAGTTTAAGAGTTAAAGCTAATGTTTATTGAGCTTTTAGTTTTTGGAGTACTTAAAAAGTTATTTATCCTTTTCTGTCAATTCCAATTCAGTCCAGTCCAGCTATAGTTATGTCTCAATTAGTTATATATAGCTTCAATAAGTAAAAAAAACTTGAGTTGCAATAATTTTTTTATACGAATTTCTTTTATAGGCTCTTGCTTTTGCCAGCGGCTCCGCCTGCCGTAAATTTGGTTACCGGCGTCGGATTCTTACGGCAACTCCTTGATTAAATCCTGAAAAAAACTGAATAAGTTTGTTATAGCAAGCCTGCCGTAAATTTGGTTACCGGCGTCGGATTCTTACGGCAACTCCTTGATTAAATCCTGAATAAAACTGAATAAGTTTGTTATAGCAAGCCTGCCGTAAATTTGGTTACCGGCGTCGGATTCTTACGGCAACTCCTTGATTAAATCCTGAAAAAAACTGAATAAGTTTGTTATAGCAAGCCTGCCGTAAATTTGGTTACCGGCGTCGGATTCTTACGGTAACTCCTTGATTAAATCCTGAATAAAACTGAATAAGTTTGTTATAGCAAGCCTGCCGTAAATTTGGTTACCGGCGTCGGATTCTTACGGCAACTCCTTGATTAAATCCTGAAAAAAACTGAATAAGTTTGTTATAGCAAGCCTGCCGTAAATTTGGTTACCGGCGTCGGATTCTTACGGCAACTCCTTGATTAAATTCTGAATAAAACTGAATAAGTTTGCTATAGCAAGCTATAGCCGCAGCTATGTTTCGTTCGTAGAAGATAGTAATTATTAAATTTTGCCAGCTGCTCCAGCCGCCCCAAATCTTGATTATCGGCGTCGAACTACTTAATTATACTAATGAAGATTGTTTTTGCAAGCTTTAGTTCGTTTAAGCTCGGTTATGGTTATTCCCGTGGGATCTTTTGAATTATACAGAATAAAAACTATCCTTTGGCCTTCTCCGGGACTGAAACTATCTTCATTCCAAATTTCATCTAAATCGGTTCAGCGGTTTAAGCGTGAAGAGGTAACAGACAGACAGAGTTACTTTCGCATTTATAACATAAATATGCATTAATCCAGTGCATCGCTTTTTGCTTCAGTTTTATCAAGTTAGGTGTTTCGAAAAAAATGACAATCAATAAGCATAAAAGTTTTTAACCTAATACTTAATAAATAATCCAAACAAAGTAACAATAACACTATTTCCTGGATTTTCAACAATATTTACCGATACTAAAGGTAAGAATCCTTGAATTTGCAGTTGGCATTCCATGTAAGGGCAAGGAAGTCTTTGCAAACATACTGCAATCCCATGACCATGTTTACGAGACACCTTTACAACCTTTGATATCTCAAGAACTTCGTAATAAAGCACATGCAGTTTCCTGTTACACCATTCGCAGGTGTCTAGTTAGCCTGGTTAGGTAACACGCATAAATATGGCCGATATAGGAGTGGATAGGCGACGACAATGGACGTATGAAATTTAAATTACGCGTAAAATATAGGGTTGCACCATGTTTCTGTACTATTTATTTGTTTTATAGACATATTTCATTTCACAGTTTTTGTCTCGTACCCTAACTGAGCTGCTAATTATAGCACCTTTTTGTATAATATATGTAAGCTATGTATGTTTTCCAAGATAAAAAAGGTAATTATCGACCTTACGAACTCCAGTTTTTTATATATTATATTAATTATAGTTCAATTTTCATGACTCCCTCGCAGCCTAGTTGGTAGTGCGGCCGACTGCTGTCCAGAGGGTGTGGGTTCCATTCCCGCATTAGACAAACATTAATGTGATAAAAAATATTTGTGTTGTCTTGAGTCTGGGTGTATAATATGTGTGTATTTACAAAAAAAACATAATATATATATGTATCTGTATCCGTTGTCTGGTATCCAAAACACAAGCTTTGCTTACTTTGGGGTCAGACAGCGCTGTGTGTAATGTCCAAAAATATTTAATAGCCATTCATACTTAACAAACCTCCTTATATACTAAAATGCATTATTATGAAGTATATGTATTCCTATTAGAACCTTTATACAAAACCAAGTATATAGTTCTCTCTAAACAATAGTAACACTGTGTTTCAGTAATGTGTACAAGATACATATTAATTAACTACAAATCATCAGCATAAAAGCAATTCATCAAACTTAAGACCACAATGTTACACATTTAGTTATAATCGGCTAATTAACTTTGCTTGTCTAATTAGATAACAGATAGTGTATTAATTAGACAATTCTGTTAGTGATAACAGATTGTAACTGATTAATAATCTTACAATAACCACATGTTTGAATAGAGATCAGTTGCTTCAACAAATTCATTATGTCAATCAATTGCACATGGAATGTGATCCCTGCCAAGGATTTTATAAAAGACTACAGTATGGGGTTCGTAAAAAATTTTTTTTTTGAAGGGATGAACATGCGCGGGTGATGCCTCAGGTGTTGCAAGCGTCCATATAGTCTGCAGTAAGCGCATACCATCAGACGGGCCGAAAGCTTGTTTGCCACCTTAGTGGTATTAAAAAAAGAACATATTCAATAATTAAACTGATATTGTTGTTAAAATAATTTACTTGATAATTGTAATGATAACTGAAATTTAAAAGAACGATTGCTGGAGAGTTTCTTTTGCCGTTTCTTCCCTCCAAAATTTGATTATGAATAATTATTAACTAGTAACTTGTTTATTTGATTTTAAAAAAAGGGAAGTGATATCCTGTTTTTGAGAAATAAAGCATTTCATTTAATATTCAACATAAAATTGTGTCATTTAGTGTTATATTAATGTAGTTGATTGACAATCAAATGAAATTAAACAATATTTACTTAAATAGGTTTCTTAGAACACTTTTGAATCGTAAATACAATATAAACAATCTTAAATTCAGCCGAAAAGAGCTGGCAAGAAGTTATATTTAAAGTAATAATGCAATACTTTGATAATCAACTAACAAGTATACAATCTGTATTGAAACACTAAGTAATATAAATAAGTTACTAAGCTACAAAGTCAAACACATGTCAATTATTATTTTTTGTTTATTATGTATATATATATATGTGCATTTAGAGTAAATATCTGCAATACCTTTACTTAATGTCATCTGTCGTAGGGTAAGATCTGAAATATTTAAAAATACAGACAATCGTCATTGCTGGAAGTTTAAGAAGAACTTGGGAGACTAAGAGATATATTGCAATTAAAAATACTAAAAAAACAACACTTGATATTTTACTTTTGATTTTAAACTTTGGGCATTTTAAACGAGCAAGTTTACTATGATTTTTATCTTAACTATAGTGTTTAAAGTAAACAATACTTATTTAACCATTTTAAATACCTAACTAAAGACAAACATTTATCATAGTGACAGGCAAAACATTAGCTTTATTGTTTTCATTTTAAGATAACTATGATATTCCTTCACTTGATGATCGATAGTTGAAGTTTAAAATACATTTACTTTAGATTACAATTATTGTATTTGTATTTTAGTTAAGCAAAATTAGACTTTGTTACAGTGAAATACGATAGAAAAACATTTAAACAAACCAAGAGCTACTCCATTTACCTTGAAGTTAGTGGCAATTGTATGGATTTGTATCTCATACTTGATAAATGAGTAAATCGTATGAAAATAATAATTTAACTTTAACGATTTCTTAGTTTTTAATAAAAAAATAGTACTTTTCAAAGTATAAAAATACTAGCTGTTGCCCGCGGGTTCACCCGCCCTAAATTCGGTTTTCGGTGTAGTATTTCAATTTCTATAAAGAAAATATTTATGAAATATTATAGAAAAAAAACAAGTCATACTTGACGTTTTCAAGTAGCCTGTGTCCTTTCCCGGGACTAAAACTACCTCCATGCCGGAGTCGCCAGTGGTTCCTCCGCCCTAAATACGATTATCGGTGCAGGATTTTAACGGCAACTCCTCAATAAATGAAAAAAATCGTACTCACGCTTGACGTTGTCAATTAGCCTATGACCATCCTCGCGACTCAAACTGTCTTCATGGCAAATGGCATCGTAATCCGTACAGTGGTTTTAGCGTAAAGAGGTAACAGACAGACAGAGTTACTTTCGCATTTATAATATTAGTAGGTACCTATGGATGGTATGGATATTATTTCATCATCGTTATCATTACAAAAGCTGTTACATGCCCACTACTGGACACCGGCTTCTTCTTAGTATCTCCAAACTAAACGAGTCAGAGTCACATCTAGCGACTTCTCGGGTCCCTAACTAGGGTTGATTCTGTCAGTCCACCTAGTAGATGAGCGTCCGTTTTAAAAAATTAAACTCGCCAAATCCAAAACTTCCTTCCCCATAGTCCATTGGTTCGACGAGCTATGTGGCCTGGCCTGTCCATTGCCACGTCAGGTTACTAATGCCCTTTGAGCTATGTCAGTCACACTGTAGTTTTGCTACGTATCTTGTTACCTAGAGCAAATTCAAGCATAGTTACTTCTCTGTACCTATAGCACGTTAGATACCTATGTATTAGATCAGTTAGAACAGTTGAGAAAAGTTATTACTGCAAAGGAACACACTGATTCAGCAATTTAATCTTAGAGCACTGATTTTTGAATATAAAGATACTCCTGCCCATCAGAGTTGGGTTTTTGTTGGACCAATCTAACTTAACAATTAGGTAGGGACATACTTGTCTTAGAGAAACCTGTCGCCAATTAACAAGAAACTTTGTAAAATAAACGAGATCGAATCAATGTGGCAACCCTGAGGAAAAATGTTTATGTATCAGCAATTGGTAGCAAGTTAGTTGACACGTTCGTTATGAGATGTCACTACTATCGAGCTCAGTAATAGGTGGCGTGTATTTGTATGCTTATTTGCAACAATGAGTGCTCGGATCAGATCCCAAGAAGCGCGATTTTACATGACTAATGACTTTGTAACGGGCAGGCAGCAGGGACGGACTGGCCCTGTGCGCTCTCATTATAAAATTGCACAACTCTTATAATAGTTATTTTTTTAACAAGTGGGCGAAGGTATTTTTTGTAAAGAGTGCCAATTTTAAATCCGGAGCCAGCAAAGTGATCTAAAATTACATTACGAGCGTAGCGAGTGATTCTAATATAGACTACTAAGCACAACGAAGGATTTAAAAGCACGAGACCTAAAATAATTCGCCCTCGTGTGAAAAATACAACTTTTCACCTCTACCAGTGCGAAAAACATAGGTCTGACACACGGCAATAAGTTTATTCTAATTTAAATACACTAGCTACTTCACTCTGCTCCTATCAAAAAATAAACTATAGGTACTAACTCTTCTTTTTGAAAGTAGCACCTTTTGAAAGTCGCTAATTATTGAACAATTTGTATGCTTTAAGATATTTTTTTCACGTGACTGCTCTGGTAAAATCTTAGTTTAGCATTAGATACCTGTTGTCTTAGCTCTTCTGGTGTTAAAGAATTATCTTCGTAACTCGAGTCATTCATTTTTAAAAAAGATATAATATATACGTAAATAAACAATCTAAGGTTAAAATAACTAATTAGTTTCGCGCCATTTTACTTTTTTTTTTTTTTTCAGACGTGTCTTCAGAAACTTACTGAATGACACTTTTAACGAAAACAAAGCATATTTAATTTTTATATAAACGCTATTATAAGTTATAATTAATCATAATTATGAAGTACGTCAACTTTGAAAAAATGCAATGTAAAAAGACAAAAGACAAATTGATTTTTAAATGATAAAAAACTTTGGAAGTCGGTTGGATGAATTTCGGATTTTCGGATTAATGTACAGGGCCTATTAATAGCATCGCTAACCTATTTACCTTCAAGCCGAACAATAATATATTTTTTTTTAAATTTTGTATATTTTTTTACCGTAATAGTTACCTTTGATAGGCCGTATGTGTTTTTAGCATACCATACACAGGGTAACTTTTATTTGCGTAGTAAGTTCAATAAATCGTTTTAATTTATAAACTTATGAATTATGGGGTGTCTGAATGCAGCTGTTAGCTTTTTGTGTTGGTGGTACTCTTCGGCATTCTTTTTAATAGCTCCAACGACTCTGGATCGACTGAAGATTTATCGAAAACACTAACGCCCTTAGCAAGTTCTGTGAAAAAAGCGCAAACTTTGAACATATCTTAGTGGTTTTATTCACGATTATGTTTGATTTTAATTTTTTAATCTAATGTTATTACAACATATAGAGATACATATATAGATGTATTTTTATTTTTTAATTCTTGACCGTCTAGTTTTGGGAAATGCCAGTTTTTGTAATAATTTGGACATTTATGTTTTACAAACACGTCAATAATTTTAAGAATTGTTTTTGGTACTAGTAAAATATTGATTAGACGGTATTTATTATTTTCTCCGGCTGAGTTGCAAAAACTTTGGTTGTGGTGAAATTGGCGCCAAACCAAGGCTTGCGCCATATTTATGGCCAGTCCGCCCCAGGATATATTTTTTTATTTATTTAACAATCTTTATTGCACACTTGTACAAATTGTAAACTTAATGCCAAAGAGCATTTTCTGCCAGTCAACCATGGGTAAAAAATAATACTTATATAGATACTCATTACTATTAATTATTTTATTTATTAGGCATTTGCTATCCCGGTGAAGGTTGTTTTACTTTAGCTTACAGTCACAAAAATCATATGTAATAGATTAAAACCTATTTCAATATTTATTTTTTTACAAATGCTAGTCAAGTAATGAAAGCTAGTCATCAGATGCTGGTTATCGTTTAAGACCCAAGTACTTGTCAAGTCAAATCAAACAAGCCTAAACTAGATGGGGTATATAGGGGTAGCGTCGTTTCGTTACAGAGGTCCAACGGCCAACTTTCGGTTCCATGATCAGACATATGACATCATTGTATTGTATTGTCATCCGATTTATGTGTGTATGCAAAATTTCAACTCAATCGAACACCGGAAAGTGAGTCAAATTTAACGTACAGGATCTGATTAATAAAATTTGTTTCGTAATTAAGGAGAAACATGATCCTAAAAACAGACAAAGGCGATGCGCAACTTTATTTTATACTATTTAGAAGCTTAACAATTCGAAAGTGCTGGTTAATTCGATTTGAATAAAAACATTTAGAGTTGAAGAATTTATGGTCCATTGTTTAGGGTTTGGAAGCTGGATGTCTAAGTTCAGTTCTTTAAGGTTAACTCAAGTACAGTTCTGCCGTTTACTGATGAAGGAAAAACTCCTTATGGAACCTGCCCTAAGTCTGCATGCAAAGAACAATATAAGGCTTGTGTAGTTCACAAATCCTCACATTACCCATGACCTATCCTTTTCAACATACTTGCAGAAAGCAAGTGTTTATGAAATTAATGGAAATTCCCCAATCGTAGTGGAAAAAATTGTATGAGTACATGTGGTGCTTGCTTTAACAAAAATTAATAAACAATCGCTGTATAATGAAAAAGGCCTTTTTATTTATCACGATCATAAAAGATAATAAATCCAGAAATGTGTTCATTTGGGTCCGCTTCTACAAAAATATACACCCAGAACTCATACGGCTTACGGTAAATATATAAACAACATTGCTTAAAAATGCTTATATCATCTCAAAAAAATGAAGCATTATTATGAAAAAAAAAACAGTCCCACAGAAGTTAGGTGTCATTTTATATGTTAAAATTTTCAATATACTTCAGACGTTGAATAAATATCTCGACTATAAGTATCTAAATGTTGACTTGAGGGTAAAATGTAGCGATCAAGCGATTGCTGTTTTAAGATCTTATGCAAATAACTCCCATCGAAAGCAGAAGTTTGTCGCGCCACCAGTGACGTTGGAATGAGAGTTGTTGTCAATGTAAGTTGCCATAGATGCGGTATTAAATTGAATTAATTTTTAAATCAAGCAAAAATATTGCCTACAGTTATACCCGTAAAAGTTGTTTCGCTTTATCCCCTTCTCGCTGTTCTCCCGCCCCAACTAGCCTCCCTCTTCTCCTATTCCGTGATTTCCCCTCCCCCCTGCTTTTACACTCCGAAAACATGTACCTACTGCTGCTTATTCATTTTTATTTATGTAGCATAATAACTCGACTACAGCGCCACCTATCGGGTCCACGTTTTGTCAATAGGCTGTACTAACTCAAAAACCTTCCCTAGCTTGTGCCCACCAACTTACCAAAATTTCATTACAATTGGATGAATGGCCTTAACCTTAGTCGACTTCTAGCACGACTCCGACTAGGACTTGACCAGTTTTTTTTCTTACAAAACCTTGTCCTTACAATTACAAACACACCAAAAAAGAAATAAGCGAAATCGGTTGAGCCATTCTCAAGCGATGCTTCATCATACATGTGGCAATTGACGATTCAGCTAACATGAAAAAAAATGTTTTAATAATACCAATAATACCATATCCATATTATTCGCTTAACTCCCTGACGCTGGGAAAAGCGCTTCTTCGTATGTTTATGTTAGAATATTTTTGCAGATTTATAGAGCGATCTTGACTGTGTATTGCTTGCTCACTCGAGCTGAGATAAGTGGTGAATAAGTTGTTCTAAAGGGAGCGGGCCAGGAAATTATCTCCTCTGGATAATGCATAGGTAAATAGTATTTGCACAGTAGGTATTTAGGGTAACTCTGTTCAAACAAGGAACTTTTAATTATTTTTTCAGGACTGCCTCTGTGTCAATAAATCTATCTGTCACAACGTTGCATCTTTTACATTTTTTACATTTTACGAGAAAAGGGGAAGACTTTTTTTACAGCTATATCACAGCCTAAACTAAAATTTCATTCAGTCAGCCATCGAAGGCATCTAGATGCGCGGGGAGACGGGGTGAGCGCACCTGACTACCATAATACCTTTATATATAGATAGTCAGGTGCTGTCAAACCAGTTTATATATTTTGTCAAATTTATCGAAGGCGATATATTTTTAGTAATTTGGACATCTTTACAATTTTTGTGTTGTTATGGTATCAATTTCACTATTTATTTAATAATTATTCGCTATTAATTACATAGCTTGACTCGCAATTGCGTGGACTTTTTTTAACTGTATTTAGGCAGTAGAAATAATTCCACACATGCCAAATGATAAAGAAAATTACGAAAACTCCAACCCATGGTTATTGCAAAATTTTTTTTGCTATTTTCGTTTTTACCCTAAATTTGTAAACAATAATAAATACATAATAAAAAAAATAAAAAAATAAAATATTATAAATTTATGTCTACGTTATTAAACCATTAATGCATAATAATATGTTATCATGAGACTATATTGGTATATTATTTATTTTATTATTTGAAATACATAGTTATATGAATTAATTGACTCTTCTAGAGTAAACTTTTATGTTACAAACAAATCGCTGGGTAGATTACTTCATTTGCATTTAATTACTGAACCTGTATTAACATTTTACTAAATAGTTCAATTTTATTCAGCAAACTCGTTGACTTGAAGTGGGTGGTAATGAATGAGAGAGATTATTTCATTTACCATTAAATATACGTTCTAAGATCGCGGCAAGGACTTTCTTAATTACTTCAATACGTTGAAAGGGTTAGTTTCTTAGTTAGAATTAAAATTTTCTTTAAGTAATACGTTCATTTATATTTTCATACTTTTAATAAAGATAATAGAACTTATTAAAATGTTGTTTAATTACAAAATATAATTGTAATACTGATCCTTTTAAAGAACTAAGCATATATCGGCTATAAGGTGGCCGCTCAGGTAACTTCAGGCAGGCCACCTTATTTGCCAACTTAGAGGTATAAGAAAAAAAAAAATTGTAAAGTTCTATTAATATTATAGTTCTAAACTCGCTTAGTGCGAGTTGGACTCGTGCAATGAGGGTTCCGTATCACTACAGATTGTAAAACCGCGACTCGCACATGACCGGCTTATTTTACATGTTGCAGAGCTTACAATATATAAATTTTAAGTTTGAAGCTTGTATGTAATACAGTTTTATACTGTTTTTACGATAGAGTAATGCATTTATGTATGTACTAGAGAATTAATAAGTTATACCAATGAATTGCTATAGCATGTTATAGGTGCAGCAATAGTTCGTTTAACTCTGTTATAGTTATTCCCGGAGGAAATTTTGAATTTTTAGGTATAAAAAGTAGGATTGAGTAACAAACATCCATTCAGAAATACAAACTTTCACATTTATAATATTAGTAGGATTCTATCTTCATGGTTTTTATCCCCAGAAGGGAGTACTTGCCAACGGCTGGATACAACCCCACATAATAATGTGGTGGAAAGCCTCTTATCACCTATCACTTGAGTTCTGTATGGCAGTTGGTGAGGCTATGGCCGTAACACTGCCTCTGAAGCAGTGTATCTGGAGTAATGCGGCTTTATACCTCTATACTCAAAGGTCCCGTAAGTCGTTAATTACCAGATTCAAAGTAATAGGAGCAGTAACATGAAATATCAGAGACAGAATAATATACCCACATTGTTGGTCCCAGACGAACTACCTATAAGGAGTTAGTCAGGATTGGGCAGGTTTTTAAAAACAACAAAAACGTGTTAATTGTTCAAAGTAATGGCCCATCAAAGTTTAGCAAAGCACAAGCTGGTTAACTTTAGAAATAGCTGATTATAGACATTTTTATACAATCTCCCATTTTTGGCGACTGGTTAACTTCAAAGTTAGTTGGTGAAACCGAGCCTAAAACGCCACATTGCACGTAGTGTCATAAATTTTTTGGTCATCAACCACAATGACGCCTTGAAACTTTTCAGTTTTTGTATGGAATTTAACGTTTTTACCGTTTTGAAGTCACATTTTGAGACCTTTTGCTCAAACATTATAGTCAATGCACTACATAATAACAATTTCTATTGATTTGACTGACTTTCATAATAACAAAATCCAATACACGTTTTGAAAATTTGCTCAAGTGTTGGAAATTACTTTTTTAGCATCAAATAACATAAATAAAAATAGCATATAGAAATTGTAGAGAAAAGAAATCATAGAGTCTAGGGACTAGATAAAAGCAAGTTTCACATCATATTTTTTTCAATTCATCAGATGCCATAGTTTGGCCACAAAATTGGCATTAAAACTGCGTACTTATGCGATGTGATCTTTGTCTTAGCCTTTAGTACCTAGTAATCTTTATCTTGTAAGGTTATTACTATAGTATCTCCTTCTATCTCCATTTAACTTTTAAACCCCGCAGTAATTATACTGAATAAGTATATAAAGTTTATTTAAGAAAATTATTGACATATATACAGTAAAACATAAAAGTAATCACATATTATGCAAGATAAATACATAGTTATATATGTTCAAATTGATGCTCCAATGCCTTCTTCATAGGATTCTGGCTCCGTCTTTACAACCAAGGGATCTCATTTTTTCCTTGTGCCTCTTAACCTTATAATACTATAATATGATAATACTGAATAAGTACATACATGAAATTATATTTCAGGAGTAGGTTTGAGGAGCATAAATGCTTAAGAGAAAACACAGATGTTTGTCTTATATGGAAATTGAATTCACAAAACTTGATTCAGTAGTTGGGTTTATTACCTACTTGGTCACGGAGCCGAAAACACAATTTTCCAAATTAACCTCTTGTGATTACTAAATAATATAAAAGCATCGTAGATTTTTATTGAACCGTATAATTACTTACTTAATAATACTATTAATGTAATCTGAACTGATAAGATTATACGTACCTAATTAACTTAGCCCATAAACATCAATCACAAAAACGCGACAGTAAAAAGCCCGACAAAAAAGTCGCTCGTCTGCATACATCACCGTTAGAATCGTCGTGTCAACTGCGACTAAACGCGTCGTCGCGTCGTCATTTCCAACCGTCGTCGGTTCTAAACGGGTCACTGATTTATTTTATTGTACCGATAAATGAGAGTTCCGACGCAGTCGCAAATAAATTGTGCTCCAGAGTGAAGCGACTTAGCGCGAGAGCAGTCAGAGTTATGTCGTTTTGGTAACTGTAAATTGTTGCATACTTAATTGCTGTGCTTATATATATATCCTCAATGTTAGCTCTTGCATTAATTGAACCCTTTTACAATTAAAAAGAAATAGTTCTAACAATGATATTTGTCTCAAAATAACTAAACAACTCCTAGTAACTTTATTTAGTCCTAGTGCAGAGCAAAGATGTATGTGGTTGGGATTTATTGCATCAGCAAAGATATATTTATTGGCCTGGCTTGTGCTTCGATATTATACTACTCAATAGGTAGAGCTTTTACAGGTTGTTGCAGGTGTACGTCCTGGCTCGAGGATAATTCTTTGCCTGCATCTTTGCTATGAACATATTTATTTACAAATCAAAATAAATAATTATTTATCGACAATTAGTTAGTTCGCATTGACAGACAGAGGCTGAGTATAGGCGATTATGGAGGCTAGAAAAGGATTATTGCAAGCTTACTGAACCGAAGATATTGTCCAGATAGAGCGAATTCGGAGCGGTTCCACTGGGGTGCAGAATCATAAGCGCGTAGGCGAAGCACTTGGCGCCGATACATGCCTTACTTAGTCTAGCACACGCGCCACCGTTTATAGTTGGAGTGAGTCCAGATACTAGAGCGACCATCGCGTGGTTGTAATCGCGGAGAAATCGCTATCTCTGGAGAGTATTAGAGAAGGACTTGCAGAAAAAATTGTAAGTAACGTCCTGAAACAGAGGTTATCTAAATACAAGTAGGTTACACTTGCTAATATTGACAGCTATATATATGTATCGATTCTAAATATTTAATTGATACATATATCCACTTTTTATAAACATTCTTCCATTGCAGAGTATTTATCTATGTACCTACGTATTATATATAGGTATATATACAAGATTCTAGCGGTATTGTCCGTTTTCCTAAAACGTAAGGATGGATTATGTCGTATTCTTGTATGGCTACGGAACCATAAAATAACTGTTACTGTAGATACTAAAAAGAATTTCTGTCTGAAATGCAAATTAAATGTATAAACATACTATATAGTTTTAAAAGTATTACGGCTATATTTTATTCCACAATAAAGTAATCTAAATGGATTTACAAGAATGTTTTAATAGGTAATAAAAAAGCACGCCAGTTAACAATTCTAAATTTTTTATTTCTCAATAGAAATTATACTATTTTCATTGTTTATAAAAGACAATACTTGGACTTGTGAGATATTACCACGTGCAGTGTAATTATGGACTAAAATGTTTTGTTTACTCTGTGAAATACGTTTACAAATTTAGAGTAGTAAACACATTAGTAAAGCTATTTGCGTGTCACCTTTGCTTAAATAAGTTACGTTGTATAGAGTAAAGAATGGACAGAGTTACTGGGCTCAAGTTAGAAGTTTTATAAGATATTTTCTTAGATAAACTTGAATAAAAAACCCGTACTTTAATTTCCAAATTAAGGAATCAAAACTTGTATCAACGTTGTACGTGTTGTTGAAAAGTTAAACTCGCAACAATTTAGCACACAAAATAGCTACTCGATTCCACTGGATGGCGCTTATTGATAACTCCTTGCTTGCTTGCTCCGAGTTTTTAGCGTATTTGATTAAATTGATATTTATATTAATAAAATTTATAGCATATTACAAATTATTTATTACAATATGAACGACTTTATGGAATAGCGATGAGGGCAGCGAAGAGGACATATGTATATAATCTAAACCCCTCAGATTTAATACAAATAATATTCAATAACGACAGAAATCTCTTATTACCTACCTCAAAAGCAAAAAAAAATATTAAATATGTTTTTATAACTATTATACATTAATGTATGTGTTCTGGTCATATAAAAAGCATTGTATGTAATTGCACGATATTTGTCTTTTGAACACTCGTGCTGTGCTATTGTAAAAATGTACTCACTTTCGCAAGAATTGCATAATCAATGAATTTTATTCAAATAAAGATTTCCAGACTACTTTTATTACACAGTGACGTTGTTAATTAAACTACAGGTTTTTAACTTAGTTTTGCTGAAATGATTACTTTAGTTGTATGAATTATCAAATTTTTATTTTGTTTGAAAATAAATTTATTTAGGAAGAAAAAATACAAATTTCGTAGTCATTTTCAGTATTGCTTTACCTGCTGTATTTGATTACAACAGTAAAGTAACTTTGTAAAGTTACAACGTACATTACAAATGTTTCAGTTTTACATTTTATTTTCAATTAATTATTCAAAAGAAGTTTTAAAGAGTTTAATTTTTCGTAGTTTATTTTATTTGATAGCAGTTTAGCTTGTTATTTCCTCATTGTGTAAAAATAAAGTACTACCCAAAAATATACCCGTGGGAACTCGACTTAAATGGGGTAAAAATATTCTATATTATTTTAAGTCTCTCAGCTCAGCTCATTGATTCTTTGCAAAGTGAGGGAAAAATACCACTCCTTTTTGTTACGAATTCGTTTACAAAAATTGATATTTACGACTAAAAACCAATTCTAAACTAATTTACTCGGGGATAGTGAAGCTTTGAAAGAATTGTTAATATTTAATATTTAATTTCATAATTCAATATATATATAGCTTCATGTACAAACCTACATTGTTATCTGTTATCATTGATTAAAACTGTAACAGGCTATGAAATTTAAACACACGGACAAACTACATAATCCTTGTCCGTGAAATTACTATCCTTCCTTTTTATACTTAGTTAGATTTAAACTTAGATAAAATAAACCAAAATTTAGGGTCTTAGTTATTTAGTTAATAAGTTTAGGACTAACTACCTATTTATCTTAACAGTTTTTTTAATTTACGCTAAAAATAATACAATTTTACTATTCCTCAATTAATTAGAATATATAAGCTTATATTCTGATTAAAATATCATCACTAGAACGTTAACTACCTACCGTAAAACTAACATAAACCAAATTAGTTGTATTACTAACAGTCCGATTTAAACTAAGCTATGTATCTTTGTCACATTTCGTTCCTTTGCTACTCTGTCCTACGTAATGGACTACTTATTAAGTAGAAGCGTTATGAACTGTCCCCATTTTCGTTTTCTTTTGATCTTCTACAAACATTGACTAATCTTTGATTATTTATGAAATACCTGTTGTGTGGGAGGAGGTCTGTTAATAAACGAGCGCTAAAAGCTGATTATTAAAAATCTTTTATAGTGAAAACACTATATAACCTAGTTTAAATTATTGTTTGGGTTGTTTTTATAATTATATGTGAAGAAATATAGACGGAATGTGAGCTGATTTACGAGTTTGAGTTAATTCTAGGGTTCTCTTAAAATATAGTACTTGGAAGACCGAGCTTTGCTCGTTTTTTTTAACAACGCCATCTATTGTCAAGTGCTAATAGATGTAAGGAAGAGTCATATTTCTCAGTTAATCATTGCCTGAAAACACAGATAAAACGACGTTTTCTAAAAATGAAACTTCCAGCTAAGTTATCACACTAAATTTCATTAAAATCGTTGAAGCTGCTTCCGTTATTCAAATTATATATATATACAAGAATTTTAATTTAAACGTTAATGTAATTTTTTTTTTAGATTTTTAGAACCACTGTTCAAAAGTAAGAGGAGGGAAGGAGACACATTCAACTAATTAATAACTTGCAAAATATACATCTTAGAATACCCCACACAATGGGGATTTTTTATACTCATTTTTAGTTTCAACAACTGATCTCTATGGAGCAGCAATTGATACGTTATCAGTCTGCAATCTAGTTCAAATTCATTTGTGTTTTTTTTTTATGGGACACTTGATCCAATCCGATAAACTGTGCTTCATTTGGGTTTGGAGGAACCAGGTTTTTTCTTATAAAAGTACTCGTGCAAACAAAATAATTTTTTTTTAAATTTAGTATTTTACATCATCAGTAGATCTACTGCTAACTTTAAAGGCTATTTTAATATTTCAATAGGCGGTAACATGTTGTTGTAGTTTAAGTTGTTAATCAATGACTTGTTACCAATTTCTCTCTAACTTGTCTTACAGATCATAACAGAGAAATTAAGTTATTATTATAAAGCATGTATTGCATTTGGTTGTTATGAATGTCAGTAAAATTATTATAAATTTATTTGTTGTGACCAAATTTCTGAGCGAAAAATGAAAAAAAATGTGAGTACAAAATGATTAAAGCATTTTGGACATCATTATGGTACAAATTACTTATGAACAAGGGAACAAATACATCTCAACATACGTACATGACATTGTATGTATTATGATTTTCAGGATAATAACATGCACGCAGATAGTATTTAAAAGGTAGTGAAATTATCTTTCTGGCCTATATCGTTCCTTAAGCTTTATGCGTCGTTTAAAGGTTAGGTTCGATTAGGGATACCACGATACACCCAAATTAACCCCTGATGAACCTCTGAGATGCTACTGGAATATCAGAATTTAATATGTACATAGAAAGAACAGGCGTATTCACGTTTATGCCGTATGTACACTGTACGTTGAGGGGGTTTATGCAAGGATTATATATTCGGAGGGAGTTTATCTTTTTCGAAAAGTTTATATGTATAAAAGGACCATTAATAAAAAAAAACTACTATTTCTGGGACCCCTGCCCCATCCGTTATACGCCTATGAAAGAGTATTAAGAGTATGAAACCCTCCACGACTATATTAAATACAATTCTATAAAACCCAATACGTGTTATGTAAGTAAATAAACCTGTCTATTTATTTTCGATTCCACCACAATAAAACTCAATCTCCACTGGCGACTGGATTTCAAAAATAGAGAACAATCTAAACCAATCCACTTGAAATCTCTACAAAAGGAATCCGTTAAAAGAACTCTACGGCACCTTCTAATAAAAGAATCGACTATATCTATCATTGGAAAAGTAAAAAGAGACCGAAATCAGCGCAGTCGCGCCGTTCCGGGGTTAGGACGTGAGTCGCATGTTCTTTCTAATACATCGAGGTTTTAAGTTACAAACTCTAAGCGAGTTGCTTACTTAGCAGGTATTGTATTAATACTGTATGTTTTTATGAATTTAGATTCATTTATTAGAGTCATTATTTACATATTTAATAGGATACAATTCGCGGCGCCTCGCAGCGGGCTTCTTACAAACGAATTTCTCATTTATTTTTGACATTTGCTGATACGTACGTCTTTTCCAAAATCTGGTAAAATGTTTTTCGTATCTAGAAATCTTTTTTTAAACCCTTTGTATGCAAAACTAGGATCATAAATTTTGAACTATAAAATTTAACAGAAAACTGACACACTGCAGACTTAGATATTTATTACTAGTACATGTCTTCAAAATTTCGTGGTGTTTTTTTACCTGCAAGTGTCAAAAATAAGTTAAAAATTAGTTTGTATGAAGCACGCTGAGTGGCGTTCCGAATCGTATTCTCTTCAATTTGTTTAACCCACCCAACGGTGTACGCGCGTATAAATAAAAATCATGTCGCAGGATAAGTACTTACCTATAGGTAGTAATAAAATTGTAAAAATATCGGAATTATTGAAATTCTATAAAAATATAAATCATTATTGTTAATTTAATCACAGTACCCGCTGCGATGAAACTCTTTAATACTTTATAGTATTGCAATTCGGAAAGGTAATGCCACCAGCATGATGGAAACACGACCGCAGTGACGTAATTGTTACATATAATTTAGTTTTTGATTTATTTCTTTTTTAAGTTAATTTAGTTTTAAATCTATTATTTTCTATAAAGAGATTTGTAATTATTATATTTTAAAATTTAATCTTGACTTATCTGATATTTAATCTACATATATCTATTTATTTATATTTTTTTAAAAATAAAGATATTAAATAGACAAAATATATAATTAACATTAGTGTAAATGTACCTATATAGTGAAAAAATAAAATAATTAAATATGATAATTTTTTTTGGGGATTTGGTAATTGTTTATGAAATAGATACAAAATCGAGCATTCCTCAATTGTATTATTTATCGTATTTAAATAATTGATAGACGAATGCGAGTGTGCCATTGGCCTTTCAATACAAATTATGTTTTGATGTTTAGGTACTCTTACCGCGTGATTCACATTTATGTATTTGTATATGAATCGCTCTTTGCTCGTTACTTGGCCATTACACTCCATTGAGTTATCGAAATTTCATGCCTGAAATGTAAAGCGTTACGTTTATGACGCAAATTTTTTTAAACACTAACATAATTTTGTAAAATTTGTAATTATGTTGCTTTATTACAATTTTACCCGAATTACAAAAGAAAGCAGATAATTAGGAGAAAAATCTTTGAATTTAAAATTTTACCAAAATGATTTTAACATGAATTAAACATGCTATTTGGGAAATAAAATTTGTGTTATAAATATAGTTCATAATACTTACAATTATTTGTGTTTTTGACATTAGTAGCAGCTCTAAACTTAGTTACATTTCAGTTGATTTGCTATTGTAATGATTCTTATTTATATCATTTGAATTGTTCTTAAAAAGGGCGTAAATATATACAGTGCTATCAACTTTTCTGACCCTCTGATGTTGTTTGTTTGGTCGCTAGTGTCATAGTAAGTTCACACCATTTAAATTTGGCGACCATAGTTTTGATTTTTGACCACCGGGTCAGAAAAGTTTGTTTGACTATAAGTATATCTATTTACACCAGCACAATGAATTCGCAAGAGGCAATTTTTACTGTTTGTATCTTTTCTCTATATACATTGATTCCATAACCTACATCTTCCAACGATAAAAAAAATTATATCTGAAAAAAAAACATTTCACAAATTCCGATAGCGTGACAATTTACGTTCTCAGTCGGAAGAAAAGCTTACGGAAGCGACAGTAGAACCTATTTCCGTTGAACACGCCACCTGGGGGGCTTTTGTAGCATGTATCATTCATATGCTAATATTGCTAGTATATATTTGCTATAGAACACCATTTATATCACCAGTTATATGCTAGTCAATGGCACGGAACGGTTTTTAAGCTTCAATAGACCGATTTTAGCGATAGATTTATGGTTTTTATTTACGGTTTGCGTGTGTTCCGATAAAAATTTAGTGGAATGTTTCTTGGGGAGCTCAAATAGTTCGAAATGATAAAGTATATTTCGCTAAAAGCATTTTTGTGAGGGGATATCACACCCTCGCCTTCGAAGTTCCGGTTAATGGGCCATTCTGTAATACTTTAGATTACATTTTCAAGATATTTAACTTTTTTTATAAAATTTAGTTCTGAAACAAAAGTATATATTTTTTTTTACTATTCGACTCTTCGATTCGAATCGATTTACAGCGTTGCAATAATTTTATATATTTTTTTTTTTTTTTTTTGTTAAACAGTCCAAAACTTGTTAATTCTTAGTGTCTTAGTGCAGAGTCTAATTGATACCTTAATACCTTGAGTAGATTCAATTTCAAACCTACATATAGTAGACTGTATTCATTAGATAGTGAATTAAATTCCTAATAACTTAGTTAAGTTACACACGAATGCGGGTAAACACAATATTTAGGTATGTGGAATGTTATGAAGATTAAAGAAATCACACATAAATGTTTTTACATATGTTCATGTTACCTTGTTATTTTTTTCTGTAGATATTTTCAACTATTAGTTGACTAGTTGTCAAAAATAATTTTATGAGTATACACATTATACTTTAAAAATTAAAAACTTAGATAGATTGATTATTTATTTACTAACTTGAGTTACAAAGGCAAACTTAATGCCTATTGGCATTTTCTTCCAGTTAACCCTAGTTTATTATGAGATGACATTTCAGGGTAGTGCCTTCAATTTCAATCATTTGTAATACAAATGTGGTAGAAAATAGTGTAAGTATAACTTATAAATAAATACCTTATGTAAAATTTTCAGCATCGGTTGCTGCAGTACCCCCCTTACTGAAGTGACACGAAACTGAGAAGGCGCCAGTGTGTCCAAACCTTAGCAACTAGGGTTTTTTTTATACCAGTAAAGTGGCAAACAAGCACACGGTCCGCCTGATGGTAAGCGGTCACCGTGGCCTATGGAAGCTTGCAACACCAGAAGTATCACTCGCGCGTTGCCGACCCTTCAAAAATCCAATAACTTCTTTCTTGAAGAACCCCATACTATAGTCCTTAGAGAAAACCTTGGCAGGTAGCTCATTCCACAACCCAAGCGTTCGCGGGAGGAAGAAACCGCACTGTACGCGACCATTTTTTTAGAAGGTTTTATATAGTTTCTAAATAATATGCAAGTTGTACTTGGCATTTCTGATAAAAACGGCCACTTACAGATGTTATTGAGAAACTGTAAAAAACCTTCAAAAATAGCTTATGACTTATAGTTTTATATTTGCAATATTTGGATTTGATAAATTCGTTTTCTACGAAGAGAAAATTGAGGATATCTAATGGCGGCGCTAGTGGGCTGTAAGAGGTTGGCATGGTAAATCCAACGATCTGCGCCGGGGACACTAGAAACACCATGATGGCCAGATTGACTGACTATCTCTCCACAATGACAAAGATGAAGCACGACTAATTAACACAAGCACAGAGACGCATACTCTAAGATAAAGGAAATGTTGTGTTGTCCAAAAATGCAGCAATATATTTAAATGGCTAGGCCTGTACCCCACTGCTTGCCTTGTCTTTGTTCTAAAAAACATATTTTTCTATATTACTTGTTTTTCTACAATACTGATTAATGAATCATCAAATGCATGAAAACCAAAATACACTAGTCTATCTAGCGAGAGCGCGAAACGTGCAGTTTCCACGAACTTCAAACATTCACCTAGTATTTGGTATCCCGGACGTGATTCCCGGCTGCTTTTGTCCCCTGAACTTGCAGTGTCTATGTGTAAATGGATTTCACTCAAAGCTTCCGAATAGTGCACGTTACTTGACAAGATTAATTATCTAATTTACGCTACGTCTACATCAGGTTAAATGTATTTTCAAGGTAGTGTCCTAAAATACAAATGTCTCTACACTGAAAAGGCTGAAAGGAACTGAATTATTTTGTCGTTCTGTGTAACAGTCAAATATCTAGGCTATATTCGATCTATTTTTTCATTTTTAGATACAATTGTTATATAACTTACAACACTAAAAAATTAAATTGTTACGAAAAGAATAAAACAGAATTAAAAAAATACTAAAAAGTTAAGTTACGTCAGATCCTTGCTGTCGGACACCAATAAACACTTTTCTCCTAACTTTATTGCAAATTTTTGGCATTCGATTTCAGGTCGCAAAAAAAAACAATTCGTTCAATTTAAGTTTATGTTTATATATCGCTTCCATACATTTTATAAAGAATTGTACTAAATCAATAAATTCCAAAAAACCCAGTGACACAATGAGAAGGTACGTTATTATGCATTAAGGGTCCTTATTAGGAACAGTGTCGAGCTATTCGTACTCTGGAATTCGAGAGAAAAATGTATGCAAGTACATTCACGGGCTTCGAGAGGTAAGTCAGACTTCGATACATTTTAGTCTGGAATTCCAGAGTCTGAATAGCACGATACTGTTCCCAATAAGGTCCCAGGTGACCTTCAAGCAAAGGAAATTTTACTAGTGATAGAACCAAAAAAGGCAAAAAAGGGTATAGACAGATTTATTGTTTAGATTTAGATTTATTGAATAGTCATAGTATAATGGTGTTCATAACAGTATCGAAATATTAGAAGCTCAAACCTTCGACTTATCACGTGAAGAACCCTTAAAAAGGTGTCTTCAAGTTTGTAGAGATAGAAATTATACAGTATGTTCAATATTAAATTTAGAATGATGAAGTTGTAAAACAAGAAGCAAATCACACGATCAGCAAATTTTAAAATAATGCATCTTCGCTCAGTTAAAAAAATCTCCTCATGCACTTTCTTCATCTTGAACATTAAAATGGAGAAAAACTGATCAAACAAACGATTCTGCAATCTGGTTAATTTTATGCTCACTTGAAAATCTTTAAGGAAAGAGGTCGGAATCAGGTAGGAACCGGTAAAACGGACGTCAGTTGCACAAATACAGCTTCTTTCAAATAAAAATCTATTGTTCCCTTACTGCCATTTTCAAAGAACATAGAAACATGAATTAATTAGGATAAGATATGTAATGCTGTTTAAAATATTTAGTTGTTATTTTGCGTTATTTATCTAGACATAGTTAATGCGTCGACTGTCGGCTTGTTATGACGATTATGACAATAAAAAGGGTTTTTCGGTCTTACACGAATCATTTTTAAGCTCCAAAATCTATTCGACTTATGGCTAATAAATTTAAATTATTGAGAAAAATTAAGAAGTAAACATACCATAATGAAATGCGTTTGCAAAATGCCCCAAAAACATACCAAGTACAGGTTTCGACTGCTTATAGTTAAATATTTGCTATGTTTTAGGGGCACTTGTTTACTTCTTTATAGTTCTTGCAGTCGGGTTTTTTTATTTATTTAATTATTTATTTTTATTTATCAAAAACCTTAACCACTTTCAAGTGACAAAACAACTTTAAATTTGGCATTCAGGTTTGGTTTAGATGTGTACAACGGATCCCATCGGAGATTACAGAAAAAGTTATGCGATGCAGTTGCTTTCACATGCTTACGTCGGTTATCGGCTTGGGTATGCTACGGCAAATCTTTAATTATAGCAAGAAAGTTTCCTATATAAAGTTTTGGTTATCCTCTCTTTTTTCGACTTGTTTTTATAAGTAGCTATGTGCTACCTTCTCCTCTAGTATAGCAATGAAATCGTCTATATTTTTCATTCATGTATAATGCTTCTGTACGTGTGTATGACACTGCGGCTGACAGTTTTTCAACGGCTGGACTATGGATTAAAAAAAAATGTATGGGTTTGATTGGGTCTTTGGATTTTTTATGCAGGCAAGCCAACGTTCGGGCAGGGCAATGTCAGTTAGGACCACTAGTACGTCTCCATATCATATATATAATCAGTAATTGTATGTTCTTATTACGAACCGCTAAATCGGCCTTGATATAATTTGGCATTGTAATAGCTTGCACCTTGGGGAAGGAAATAGGCTACTTAAAAATTTCAAGTGTGAGGTAGGTTAGCGCACAGAGGATTAAAAATAAGGCATGCACCCGGGTAGACCCGGTTCTTTAATTACCCGGGTATACCCGGTTCTGGAGTACATTGGCTGGACCCGGTTCCGAATGTAGTGATACCCGATTCCCCCGGTTTTCTAAAAAATGGAAATAATAAAAATCTTAAGCATGTAAAACCGTTTAGTTTGTCTGTGCACATATGTAGCGTTGCCAGCTCGCTAGCGACACCAACTCCTCAGCCCCCGCACTAATCAGTTCTCAGTAACTCGTCAAACAAACGTTAATCACGTCGTGGCCAAACTGTTATTTGTAAGGTGAGGAGAACTGTGAGAACCCTTCGAGGAGATGGTGTGCTACTGCCGGGCTAAACGGTAAGATTTAGCGGGATCGTGTCATAATTAATATTAACCTATACCCTAGGCTGATTCTAGCGGCGGTAGAAAAATTGAAATGTTGGAAAACAAGATGGCTTCCATACAAATTTTAAAGAGGTATAACTTGACGTAGGTTAGGAAAAGTTTGGTGGTGCTCTAACAAATGTTGTAGAAACCGACAAGGGTCAACTGTTGGCGATGAACATTTTCTAACAGTCAAATAAAAAAATAAATAAATAATAAAATATTTTAAAAAATAAGTTTTTAAAAGTTCCAAAAAGAATAAAATAATCTTTAAATTGAATCAAACCCATCAATTTATTACATTTCACAATTTATATGAGATATTTTTTCAAGAACAAGATTAATTTTAACTTGATTTGACACAAGTAATTATAAGAAAAAGGTGGATGTAGGCATTTCATAAAATCTCCTGACAAGCTTTTATATCATACAAATTGTGTAATGTGGTAAATTGACGCCTTTGATTCAATAAAGTTTATTTTCTTTTTAGAGTATTTAAAAAAATGCTTGTTTCTTTAAAAAAAATATTAATTTATATCAAAATTTGAACCGTATTCCAAAAACCAGCGATGGGACCGGGTACACCCGGTTCCATTCAGGAACGGAACCGGGTATTACATGGAACCGGTACCGGTTCTGCATGCCCTAGTTAAAAGAACTTCAGTTCATTAATAAAATCGGCTCAGTTACATTTTATAAACATCAATTTCAGCAGTTTAGCCGTAAAAATAACATAAACAGACAGATAGAGAGACGTTTAGTTATATAGTTATATAGATGATCTAATGTCTCGAATTTGTATTTACATATTGACCAATAGGAAACTACCTACTAAGATTGAAAAAATAAATTAGGAAAATGCAGACGATGAACAGACGCTTTAACCTTGTTATATCGCTAAAACAAATAGAACATTTGCCTATAGATAATAACCCTAGTAGCAAGAGGGACACTTAATTTTACTGGACTTTTATGCCAATACTATTATTAAATGCCACATCAAAAACTTACTAAATTCACGTCGCTAGCATGAACATCAGTCTATTGTACCATCTAGTTAGTAACGACTCGGTTATTCAAATATTAGGTAAATGTGAACATAATTGGGCTGCCTATTATTTGCTTAACTCAACGTTTCGTTGTACGCAGTATGCTCCTAAGTATAAAATGATGATAGCTTATTATAAGCTATTGTTCGCCGAAATTGTAGTCGTTATTGACATTTTCTCTAAATATAATTGAATTTACCATAAAATTAGTTGATAGCATAATGTTACTGAGATTCTAAATTTATTGGCCATGGCGTAGCGTAAATAATAATTTATTAACTAATTCAAAAAGAGAATGTAAGTTTATTTGTTCTAGAATGATTTTTAAATGTTGTAACTGTCACTTTTATAAAAAAACTTTATTCCAAATAGATTGCTGTTTATTTTAAAAGTTTAAAGTTCCGTAAGATACGAGGAGGAAGTCATATTAGGTTGCTTGTATGTGTTTTTTTTCTGAACTGAATGTAACTGCTCCACCGGGTTTTTGGGGCGGGACTCTGAAGGAGTTACTAGCTGTATAATGAAACTGGCTGGCCACGCGCGGATCAAATTGAAAAAAGTTTTAAAAAGGTAAAAACCGCGTGAAATGTTTCCGCCGTTTTTATTGTTTACTCAAATTCGTATTTATGCTGATACTTTTATAAACAAAATTGTGTGTTTTCCAAGTCAAGTAGTAATAATGAAATAAATAAATATTCTATTCTTATTTATAAGTTAAACTTATTCTTTTCTCATAGAGTGTGATAAAAAGTAGAGTGTATCACTCGGTCTGAAAATTATTTTACCTCGTGCGCCGTCCTTTGAATCCCTCGCTGCGCTCCGGATTTTACCTTAGAATCCCTCGCTATGCTCGGGATTTTATTCTAATATCCTTTGCTCCACTCTGGATTCAAAATAGCGCCCTCACCGTTAAAATATTATTTTTATCCCTTTTGATACAATCTATTCTACATATCACCACCACAGACATAGTTAGTTATTATAGAGGCTCCACAATGGTGTGGGAAGGAATAAGTTCCGACGTTCTCGCAAACAATTGATCACCTACGACGCGAAACATTGGAGATGTCATGAAAAAGCATATGGTGGCCCATATTGGATTCATTGGATATGACCATCGACCAGTTTCTTAAACGATAATAAATAATATTTATTCAGCAGTATTTTTTCTGGACACAACACACAGACTATCTGGTCACAAACTTATCAAATCTTCCACTATGTAGCGCGCTTAATGGACCAAACTCCCAAGACATCGGAAGGTATACTGCAATGGTCTTCTCGTAGTCTGGAAATAAACCCCACCTGAGGCATTTTCTTTATTTTTTATGCTACCTAATAGTCTACAGCTAAGCTTGTCGCCTATAATAGGTACTAGGGACATAACTTACTGAAAGGAAGGATACAGTTCCTTCCGATGTAAGTACCAGAAACCATCAACCAGCTCCAAACGCAAAGTAGTAAGAAACAGATGTTGTTCACAACGATTCCTGGGTAGAAATATTTGTAAAGTTCTATTACTGTTATGCTTTTGAGATTTTTTATAGAAAAAATAAAGTTGATTACACAAAATTAACGACGGTAATAATATAATTTCAAGCGTCTACCTGATCTTGTTTTCAATATCGAGCAAAAAAATCACGTTTCTTGTATGGAAGCCATCTTAAATAAATATTTAATTGGTTTTTTAGTACTTGTTGTTATAGTGGCAACAGAAATACATCGACTGTGAAAATTTCAACTATCTAACTGTCACGGGTCATCAGATACATTCTGGTGACAGACGGGCGGCCAGCGGAGTCTTAGTAATAGGGTCCCGTTTTTTACCCTTTGGGTACAGAACCCTTAGAAGTTCAACATTCTTGTCAACATACGAATCTCTAATTTGGCTATTGGACAACTAATTCCGATACAAGAGATAGCCGATACTGAGTCAACGTAATTGAGTGTCGATCGGGGTTTGATTGGTCTGCCCGGAAAATTACGCTACAGCTAGGCTACTGGTATTATCGTTATATAAGTGTTAGGTGGCTTTGGTCATTGTTTCATGTCTTTCATCATTGTTGCATTGTTATTCTTTGTTATCATAAATAAATACAAATATATTTTAAATATAAATAAATATTTTTTGGACATTACGCACAGCGCCGTCTAGCCCCAAAGAGAGCAAAGCTTGTGTTATGGGTACGAGACAACGGATATAAATACATATATATTACTTTTTTTTTTGTAAATACATACATGTGATACATAAGTACACCCAGACTGAAGACAAACTCAAATGTTTATCACATAAAATGTTTGTCCAGTGTGGGAATCTAACCCACACCCTCTGCACGGCAGTCCGTCACACTACCAACTAGGCTGTGAGGTATTAGTATATTATACTTAACATTACAAATGCGAAAGTCTATCTGTCCGTCTGTTTGTTACCTTTTCACGGCTAAACCGATCTCGATGGAATTTGACACGGTGATAGCACCTTCAGAAAGGACATGGGCTGTTTAAATGATATGCTGCTTATCTTATATTATAATTAAGGAGTTGCCATAGAAAACCCTTGCCAATGACCAAAATTAACGCAAAATTCTTGAGTCTATAATGAACCGCGTTTGTGTAAATCTTATGTACCTACTAGGAGCGCATAAGTTGCCTAGGAGTTGCGCGTTTAGACTTTCATAGTCAGACTTTCGTAGTGGCTTTTTCGGAGCATTGAGATAGTTCCATATTCATATTTATATAACCTTTTGTTAGTATTGTACCCTAATAGCTCTATTGTCTACCGAGGTTCAATATTCTCGTAGATGGAAACTTAGGTTTACAGGTTCAAGTCCTGACTTGGGTTCAAATCTTTTTTTTGACTATCTTTTCTAAAATAAAATGTACTGTTGTGGTATTTATTCAAAAGTAGGTAGTGAGGTTTATTTTGATAAGCAGTTTACTAATTTAAGGGCTCTGTATGGTTTTGAAATGTCTTAAGTTTCCTACAGTCGAGTTTCAGAGTATAATAAACGTATAATTCTAAGTATGTCAGTAAGTTTCCTTGGTCTCGAGAGGTAGCAAAACCAATTTTTGACATCATTTTAAACCAGTGGATTTAGAAGTCAAAGTGTATATAGTTTAAAGTGAAAATTTAAGAGTGCTATTCAAAACTTTAATCTTTATAAATAAAAATTTATTGCTTAGATGTATGTACGTGCGTAGCTTCCGACCGCCTGCACAAAATTAAATAATTATTTTTTTGTTGTGTTCGTAATTGTTTTTTTTTCTGTATGACTAAAACAGTATGGCTGATGCAGCCATTACTGCTCCACCGGGCTTTTGGGGCGAGACTCTGAGAGAGTCTCAGCCCATATAGCACCTAACGCTAAAGGGTTCCTCGTGGGGGAGCCTCTGCTTGGGTTGTCGCTCTTGGGGTCGTCCCTTCGACCAGCGTGAGCCTCGAACCCGAAGGTGAGAGAGAAGAGAGTCAGCGCCAGGAGGGAACAGGATGTCCTGATTTTTGTCGCACATATATCTTGTCAGACTTACAACGAAATACTTTTTATCTTGGTTCAGAGATCCCACAAGATCTTTTTTTGGCGGGGTATATTTTCGAAAATTGTAACAGTGCATAGAATTTGCTTGATTTTTGGCACCGAGATAGCAACACACAGAAAAGGGCAAATAATACTTTTAGCCCGATCGAAATTTCCCGCAGGTGACACCGTAGGGTTTGTCTAGTTAAATATAAAATAGGTCTAGACCATTATTACTCTAATGGTATAGTTATTGGAAATGTAATTTTTAAATTTATTATTGGTAAAATAAAACCTTGGTAAAAAAAAAACTTAAGTTGTTATTAAATAAATGTACTTGGGAAAATCATTTTATGTTGGTAAGATGTGACACACTTAGACGGAAAGTAGGAAAGACAGACAGACGGGCAAACAAATAGATAGACAGACTTTTAAAAAAATATATATAAGTCTGATTCAAACTTAAAATGTTGCCTGTGGATCCATCCATCCAAAACAATTCATATAAAACAAAATAATCTACACTTACAATCACAGAAAGTTTTTTACGTACATAAGTTATTTAAATGTTTGAAAAGAATAGTAAGTTAAATGACTAAAATAGCTCTGTGATAGCTGCAAAAAGTTTGTAGAAATTAGATTCGAATGTACTTGGTTAAATCATTAAACTTGCTGAAGTGTTTCTCACGTCTCAAAATAAGTATTTTTATTTCTAAAAAGATCAATTGCAACGCCACAGTCGTCGCAAAATAAATGAAGTTTCTTTATTTCAAAGATGGAGTTCAATTTAATCTCTACTAATGTAACAAATGCGAAAGTTAGTTTGTTAGTCTGCTAGCTCATTTCTATTCATGAGTATTTGGACTAAAATTTTCTACAGGTGCCTATTGGTCGCTATTTTTTCCTTTGATCAATGCAGACAAGCAAATTCTGAAGTCAATATTATACCGGCTAAAACCAAATTGAAGTAAACAGAGAAAAAAACAAAAGGTTTACATAACAAAAGCTGCAGCGATAAAGTAGTTTTACAAATAAAGAAGAATGTATGTTTTGTATATGTTGTGTTGTTTTGATAGGAACGAATTGAAGCTAATGTACTTTTAAAATGTAATGTTTGTTTCTTTTTACATTTTTATATAATTGAAGCGTTGCAAAACTAAATCTGAACGAAACCTAAACTCTGTCCTAGTTTTCCTAAGACGGTTTTAATTGAAAAACTTCATAACTTAAAATCTTCACGCTTATTTCATGGTTTTTTTATACTTAATGTCCTAAACTATAATATCACGTGTTTATAATCTCAAAATATGAGACTGTTACATACGGCCGGACGTAACGAAACTATAAGAGGTCTGTTTTTGCTGTTTGTCAGTGTCAGTTAATTTATTTTAATTTTATTTCAATTAATTTTTTAACCGACTTCAAAAAAGGAGGAGGTTCTCAATTCGTCGGAATCGTTTTTTTTATTAATGTTTCTCAATTACTCGAAGACGTGTGGACCGATTCAAGAAATTATTTTCTTCTTTTAAAGGGTATACTTCCCAGGCGTTCCCATATTAATGTAGTGAATTTAAACTTAAGCTTTTGGATAAAAAAAATGAAATAATGTCAATTTGGAACTGGTGAAATGCCTTGTCCGTAGCAAGTGTTAACTTGCTTAATGGACAATATAGATTAAACCTGTTTAGATCTTCTTGAAGTTCATTGTTGTCGACAGTATGACAGCGATACCCTTTAAATAAACTTTTTTTACCATTATAGACAATTACCTACTACTTAGAAGGTCACTGATTAAATTACAGACTACAGTATACCGTATGCTTAGTGTGAGTTTCTCAATCAATTTTAGTTTACGGTGTTGTCGCGTCAGCATTTGAAACATCTAACTCTCAATTAATGGTAAGTGTGTGACTGCGAGTTTCTTAACTAAATACTGTCAGTATAGCGTTTACTCACGAAATAGTGAGTTAAATTTGATTATTTATGTTAACTACTCTGCAGCGCCAATGGTTATACTACTTAGTTGCAAAGCCAACATCTATAGTATTAACATATAATGTATAATATGAATACTGGATTTAGCCGGGTTTTTTTCTTACATCATTTAAGATTGTCTATCTCTTTTTGGTGTATTAGAGCAAAAGAGAAACATAGATTGCTAAGTGAATGTTGTGTATGATGATGAGTAAACTCGCGTATTTTGCGCCAATTACGATTTACCTACTTATATTATTAATTAGTTTTGTTTGTGAAGCCGACTTTATCAGTACCTAACTAACTTTAAAAAATGGAGACAAGCATTATCTGATAACATATGATGTAGACCGATATGGAGCAGGAAGTAAAGCGATTACTATATTTTACTATGCAGTATACCTTTAATATGTTGGTAGTTCTATTTCTTACCAATTATAATTTTTGCCTTATATTTAATAGGCATGGGGATCCTAGCAAACTCTCGAAGAACCTCAGAGGTAAAATACACTCCATGCAGGTCTGCAACAGCTGTGCATTACCTACACCGTACATTTTAAACTAAAAAATTTAAAAATCGAAATTAGAAGCAAAAAATACTTTTCTCATAACAAAAATCACTAATGAACGACTTTACTACGAAGTAAGTGATATTCACTTCGGTGAAATTTAAGTTTGTAACAAAATAATGCAAACCTATGCAAAACATGATAACATAAACAACAATCACGGTGACAGAGTAAACTTTACGTTACGAGTATCGCGTTGGCGCTAAAATTCACACTTTTAATTCGTGATTAATTCTTCTAAATTCATTTAGTGTGTTTCGATGTGTATATTTTGGCATTGTTTTACGAAAGCGTGTTAAGAATTGTGTACCGAAGGCTCATGAATAGTGAATTATGAAGAAATAAGCAAGACATGACGCGCAATTTCTGAAGGATTCAAACCAAAACTCCCGCCCTATCTTGGGACATGTAAACGAGGACGCGCGATATCGTCGCTATAAAACTTGAATATGGCTCTTCACCAAACTTAGATATAAGCACAGAACTATATTTACACATGACCCTAGAGAAATGATATGCAATAATGCGCAATCTGGTCTCCAAACCGAAGAAAGAAGAAGAAAAAGAAGATTCTTATATATTTTATCTGTGGCGATGTAACTGTTCTGAGCGTTGATATTTGGCGCATGCGCAGTCTGTATAGAAATGTTTTTATGTTGAACAAAAAAGGAGTAAAAACTAACCTACTAAAGTAAAACTTTTTTATAAAATACCGGCTATGTCTATAGTTAATGTTTACCTCAATTAATTTCGTAACATAGGTTGGTGAACATTTTAAAATAAAATAGCATTACGCTAGTGTAATTTACTCGTTATTTGTATAATAAAAAATGGCACGCGATTTCGTCATTACGTACAAGTTGACTACAGAGTAGAGGAACGCTAATGAAAAAGTAAAAGTCATGGGAATTCGTTTGTTGTTTGTTTACATTCGGTTTTTGTTAGGAAGTTTAACTGCTATGCCCAATGTTTATTCAATGTCCAAAGTTTATGTATGTAAATTAAAATGTGTATTGCTACTAAAAAGTATGCATTATACACAAGATAGATACAATTCAACTCGATAAAAAAAATACAATAAGAAATTATAATAGTGTTTTTCAACACACTTGCTTATAAAGCAGCCTTTACTGCATCGTTTTCTTAATCTTAATAGCTTCCATTACGTTTTTGTGTGGTAATGATAATTACCGCACAAGTGCCTTTTGATTAACAGTTTTTTTTTTTATTTTCAAAACACTTGCTCATGATTTTTCGGGAGTGTTCTGAATTAAAATTTTAAGAACAATAATTATACTTTAAATTTATTTATTCTTGTTGTCTTATTTGTATAACTTAACAATAGACAACAAATAATCTATTTAATAATGGAAGATCAAATGCCGTCAATTTGGCGGTTGCGCGAATCATTTTTTGAAATATTTCGCTAATTATTTTATAAGCGTAATCAGTGAAAATATTGTTTACAGAATAAAATAACAATAAATAAAAAGATAGTTGACGCAGTATATTAAAGATTAGTAGCTACATATAGATCGTATTATAATAAATACATAGTAGGTATATTACAATAAATAGCAAAATATTTCAAAAAATGATTATTATGACTTGTATTTTCACAGATTGAGAAAAATTGCCGCTATAACAACAAATACTAAAAAACAGAATAAAATAAATATTACATACAACAAAAGTGATTTCCTTGCCGTTTTTATAGATAATGGTACGGAACTTAACAATTAGCTGTGTGTTCGCGTTCGACCAAATAGTAACAGAATAAAAATGGTGTAGCAATGGATTACCAATGTATAAAGTTTTGGTTTTTATAGTTAAGTGTACGGAGGGATTAATCAAAAAGTTTTATTATACAAAACATTACTAAATATTTTCATTTCCTATTTTATTAAAATATGGATTAAGCTTTTATATTATTATATATCCTCCATAATAATTCGCATTTATTTTCCTAAAAATCGATAACATGTTAACATCCCTATAGATTGTGTTGATGTATGTAGAGGATACTGCAAAAAGTTTTTTTTGCTATTGTTCCCAAAACGGGTCTAAAAATTGTTAGAAATTTTAGAAACAGCTGGATTTGTAATATTTTTAGTAAAAAGAAATACAAAATAAAATAACATTGAAAGAAAAATAAAACAAATCACAGTAGATAGGATAGCTTGCAAATATCTGGGTCAGCCTTCCTTCAATCTCGATATTCAATTACCGAGTTAGGCCGATATCTGGCCTGAAGCGTTTTGCGGCCGTCTCGAAATTGATCTTATCCATCTAGACGACTACGCCAAGGTAATTTCAGCCAACTACGTCACACATAGGGTATATAATGTTTTGCAGATCACTCTCTTTGAGCCAAAAGCCTTTGATTGCATATACGACGTCACTTACCAATTACATTTAAAGGAATTATTGTTTTAACTGCATACAAATTAGATGCAAATCTTGTAATGCAATAGTTAGGAGTAAATAGCTATGGGTGTTTTCTTATGTACCTGTACATATATAGTAACATACATAGGTGTTTTATAGATTTTTTTTTAAATTCTCGATATTGCACATTATCATAATTAAAGCTGTTGACGAATACAATGTGTGTTTTACTGCTTGTATAATGGGATTTGATTTAGAGAATTGTTTAAAATGATGTCCACGGCTACTTTTTCAACATCGCACCGCTCACCATCGACAGGGAATTCATCCTCACACCTTAGAACCTAGCTCGATGGTCATGTACAGTACGGTTTCTGAAGAACTTTCTCTTGCGAACGCTTAGAATATAGAATGAGCTCTCTGCCAAGGTTATAGGGTTCTTCATGAAAGAAGTTTTTACATTTTCGATTGGTCATAAACGAGCGAGTGATTCCTTAGGTTTGGCTAGCATCCATTAGGCGACAAATCAAGAGGGCCCCCAAGATTCCATATAACAATACATTTGCTTTATTACAGTAATTTACTAGCTTTTTAGTTACTTAATAATTCATGAAATAAAAGGTTTCACCGTAACTAGTTGATAAGAGGTTTTGAGTTAAAAATAGAAAAAAAGAAGAAAACAAGCTTTTAAATTTTTAAATCGATGTTTTAACAGATATCTTTAAAAAAATACAGTACAGTGGAATAGATTTTAAAAACGAGCAGAAAACTACATATTCGAGTAGGGCGCAGCCTTAAGAACCAAAAGAACAGTGGAGTAAATCATTTTCAACACGCTAGAGTTCTTTTACCGACTCATTTGGCGCCACTTACGATTGGTACCTAATTAGTGATCTGTGCATTTTTAACCCCAATGAATATGAAAATTGTTTTGGTACGGTGTGTTAAAGTGCAAAACTTAACCTAATTTTCCTTGTTTATTAAGCAGATTTATGCAAGAGAATACTAAATATAAGCTACATTCTGAAATAAACTCATATGAAAACTAAAACTTAGTATATGAAAATGCTTTTCTTTTATGTGATAAAGACTGCCTGCATTTTCAACTAGAAAAGGATTACCATCCTTTGTGCTAATAAAGAGCCAGTACCCTTGTCACCAGCAGCAGCAACTAAGCGAGGAAATATAATATTATTAAGTTTTTAGCCAAAGCACCTAATATAATATTAATAACTCAAAATATAATAATAATGACAGAATTAGTTCTAATAGCAATAGTGATATGTTATGTCTCTATTGTCTACACTAATAATAATATAATAAAGAGTTAAAAGGATATTAGCGGCTAACTAACGCCGCCACTTAATTATTTTTTAATTGCTATTCATACAAAGCATACAAGTCATACAAATGGTTAAAATAGTCATAAGCTTTTTTTAGAATGTTTCGTACTGTGAGTAGAATACGTCAGTGAGTTTACAATGTAATTTTTGTTATAAAACGCTACCTTTAGTAATAATGATATTTTTAAGTCACTGACGTATTCTAGACACAGTACGAAACATTTTTAAAATAGCTCATGACTAGTTTAACATTTTTTACAAAGCACATTTTTTAAATATGCTTTGTATTTTAACATTAATTAAAAATTATCTAGTGGGTGCGCTAGTTAGCCGCTATTGGCCCCTTAAAATTTGTTTGTTCATTTGTATGTAGGTGTAGCGAATTATATCGTACCGCTATGAGCAAGGCTGACGCCACGTCCTACATCGCGCTATCAAAGTTTCTTTGGCAGTTTAGCATATATATTCACAGTGGTCCCCAGGCATAACACCTAGCCCGGCAGAAGATCTCCTCTTTGCCGCCAGTCCACATAAGCAATCATCTCTGCACCTACTATTATGATTCTAAAAATTCTTTCACTATTAGAAGGCTACATTATTCGTATAAGTCATTTAAAGTAAGTGTTTAGAGTGAAATTTCAATATTTGTAATTTATGTCAAACGAAAAAATGCTTTAAACTATATCTACGCCAAAAAAAAAGGACCAAGAAGGATACATAATACTTTTTATTTCCATTAAGAGTTTCCATGGGAATACATTAGTTGCTGGGCACTATTCCTTATATTGTAATGGTGCATGCAATTGACTTGGTGTTTGGCATTAAGATGTGTGTATAGACAAAAAATAATTTTATCCCAAATGAGAGTTTCTCTGGAAATAGGTTTTCCTTGGGTCGCGGGGTACATCTTAATAATATATAAAACTGTCGTGCAGCTGATGCAGTCACTTACTGACTAAACAAGAAGTGATAGGCGTAAAACTTTTAGGGTAGCCTTTGTTAGTGTTTTTATATAGCACTTTAAACAGTTTAACATTGGGATTGCTGTACGTTATAATGGAACTTCGGATTGACTTTGACGGAGAATATTTTTTATCCTGAACGACAGTTCCGACAGGAAAAAATTTTCTGCGGGTAATACCGCGGGATACTATTTCTTTTCGTCACAACAGAGCAACGAGAAGGACGAAAAATACTTTTCATCACATTTACTTGTAAACAGTGTCACAGTGTAGTTATACGTGCAGTAAAACTAGGATGGTAAGACTTTAATTACTCCCACGGGCTGTTATGTTGTAATTTTTTCTTTTCACGAGGAAAAGCAAGCGTTCTTAGAACACACGGGTGGTCATAGTCATAGTCACCGTACTCACTGTCAAAATCTTTTAAATAATTTATTTATTTATTTGGTTACCAAAAATTGTTAAATTAAGACTTTACCTAAAACTAAATGCACAACCATTTATAGGAAACACAGCCCTCAATTAATTCATTAATGGCAAATTTTTCTAATTGTTATATTGACAAGTTAGTTCAAAATACGTTAAAAAGTTATCTATTCCTACAGACGAAATTTTCAATTTGGCAAATATCTGGGCCCATAACCTATTGCTAGAATTATTTATAAATCAGCAAAGGAAATCGGTTTTTTTTTATAATATTTTTAATGGACAAATGACAAGTACGATGCATTCAAAATGGCAAGTAATAGAGATAGTATAAACTTATATGCCAGTATGTTCAAACTCTAACAGTATCTGCTTACACCTGACTAAACTAACTGCGAATGGCCTCCGAAATCCACGTTTATGTGCAAGTTACATCATTGTATCGGTTATCCATACCATTATTTTAAGGTGATGACATACCCAAACGAGTTAAGTTTGCAAGAATTTGATTAATTTTGTTACAGTCCTGAGTACAATTTTTGCCGTGAAAAAAATATGTGTTATAATTCAAACTTTAACTAAGTGGATTTTCTAATATTATAATAATTTAGCAATTTTTTTTTTTATACCGCTAAGATGGCAAACAAGCCTACGGTCCGCCTGATGGTAAGCGGTCACCGTAGCCAATGGCGAGCAGTGCGATGGTAGAAAGTAGCCGTGGGCATCATTTCGAACAATTCCTCAGAACAAAACCCATTGTACAAGCGGTAGAATACACACAGGGAGGCAAAGTCTCTCCTAAGACTTAGGGGCTCGATACCGCAAGTGAGTTTGGAATCGTCGACAATTCTCACAGCCCGTCATTGAACCGAGTCAAAAGGGCCAAGCTGCTATCCGGGTGCACCCGCCCAGAGATGGCAGCAGTACTCCATATGGGGCCGGACTTGCGACTTGTAAAGCAGCAACCTTTGCCCCGACGTGAAGTACTGCTTCGCTCTGTTGAATACACCAAGTTTTTTAAACACCAGCTTTACCTTGTCTAGCAAGTGATCTCGGAACTGAACATCGCTGGAGATGTGAACACCAAGGATCCCAATGCTCTTGGAGATGGAGAGGGGAGTGTTCTGGAATTGTGGGACTACAGTGAATGGGGTTTTCTCAGCGGTGAACGCGCAGACTTGTGTCTTTGTAGGGTTGAATCGGACCAAGTTTACCTGTCCCCAGTCAGAGACCTTGGACAGTGTGGTCTCGATTTGAGACACAAGTTTTTCGCGGTTTTCCTCCACAACGGAACGAGGGATGTTTGCACGACCCGTGTAATAAGTGTCTCCAGTACTGTCATCTGCATAGCAATGTATGTTGTTGATCTCCAACATATCATTGATGTGCAGTAGAAACAGCGTAGGAGACAACACACAGCAAATTCAAATTCAAATTCAAAATTCAAATTCAAATTGCCCCCCATTTGCATAAACCCTCGGGCACTCCGTAAGATAGCAACTTCGATAGAAGACCCCGGTGCCAGACCCGATCGAACGCCTTCGCTATGTCTAGGCTACATGCCAATGCCTCCCCCTGACTCTCAATGGCTAGTGCCCATCGGTGTGTGAGATACACTAGAAGGTCACCAGTGGAGCGATGGTGAAAGCCATATTGACGGTCGCTGATCAGGTCATGTTATTTTTGGGTTTTAATCAAACTAAGAGCGATATTATCTTGATTTTTATTTCATAAAATATATATTGAAATGACTAAGTTAATTTGCTAATTTCATAGTTCTAAATAAATATTAGAATTTTATACCGACAAAAAACCGAAAAAAATCAAGATTTTTAACGTGCGGTCACGTGCTCTCTTTGTATGCTTCAATAGTGTAATATGTCTTTGTAGGCTGATGGACGCGTTACGCTTTGCTAGGGTATGCCATAGCCTTAATATTATTATTTTTTTGTTTGTTTGGTTGTGTGTCCTGCCTTTACGGCATAACAGAGCATACAACTGAGCTTAGGCACAGATAGTTGAAGAGACGGGAAAGGACATACGCTACTTTTTATCGCGAAAAATTCTGCTCCTGCAGAAATAACTGTTACTGAATACCGGAATGAAAATTCCGGTTACTGCCCCGTTCTAATTGCACAATTGCCCTGTCTGGTCCTCTTATTGGATCTCTGTATCTAATGCTTACTGTGCTTTCCAAGTTGCCGTAGGAATCCCACGCTGATAAATAAATTGAGCGCGGGCGGATCCGTGGAAAAAAGCTAGTTAATATGCAATAAAGACTACTGGAACGTACAAAAATAATGAATAATAATAAGATGGGGTAGTTACAAATGGGGCGGCGGCGTGTCGTTCACGGCGATTGATTGGCCGGTGTGAACAATTATGTTTATTTTTTTTAATACGTCTGTAGTAATGTCAGTCTGCATTGGATTATTTTCTTGGTTTTCATAATCTACTGATCTGACTATAGAGCTAAAAAGTTATTTCGCTATAAAATTAGAAGTAAAACTTAATGTAAGTTTTGGTTAAATGCATTTTGTAATTAAAGAATTTATTATTTACCTTCCTTCTGAGGAACAGATTACACAAACACAACGTAAGGTTTCTTTTTAATTTTGAATATTTACTATAAGCGTTGAAAACAAATGCATGAAATGCCAATAAATCATATAATGTGAATGTTTGTTTGTTTGTTACTCATTTTGCATAAACATAGTTGAAAAGACGGCGAACTAGAGC
Source organism: Apoda limacodes (assembly GCA_946406115.1). Taxonomy (NCBI): domain Eukaryota; kingdom Metazoa; phylum Arthropoda; class Insecta; order Lepidoptera; family Limacodidae; genus Apoda; species Apoda limacodes. The sequence goes on from OX291542.1 coordinate 18,728,195, forward strand.
TACTTCACTACTTTAATACTATCTCAGAATATTAGTCCACTCGAACTAACTATAGCTTGCATCAGCAAACTTCTTTATAATCATGGAGTTGCCTTAGGAATCCCAAGCCGATAACCAATTTTAAAGCGGGCGGAGCCAGTGGCTATGGCTAGTTTATTTATAATAGTAGTAGTCTAGTTATCAAATGATTCCTGATATTTTCAGATTGAATATGATTTTTGTGCCTACGGTAGGTAAATAGCGATATGAATAATAAAGAACTTTTAGTATAAAAAGGGTATATAATGTATTTTGTTCGGAAAATTTGGATTAGTACAGTTCAGATAAAGTGGGAGATTATAGAACCAGACGAAAAATTTTTTGTAACATAATAGAGATATTCTGTAATGGTTTCTGTGCCCCTCCTGAAACATAGTAGTCTACTTACTATGCACACGGGAATACAGTCTAAATTTCTTTTCTACATAATACCTTTAAACGAGAAATTCTTGTATATATATATATATATATATATATATATATATATAATCTTAATCTTAATCTCGGAAACGGCTCCGCCTCCGACGGTTTTCATGAAACTAAGTGTGCAGGGGGTTTCGGGGGCGATAAATCGATCTAGCTTTCATTTTTAGAAAACTTTTACTAACATAAATATCTATTTCACCTGCCCGCAAATATTAAGCTGCAAATAAATTTTTTGTTGGTGTGGCAAGTAACAACGGTTAAGAAATAAAAGCATGGATTTATTAAATTCTTAAAACCTGTGTAGGTAAACAAAAGAATTTATCAGGTATGGTATGATAAGTCAGTGGGGTTGCAATATGGTGTTCTTCAAGAAAGAAGTTACAACGCACGAGCCTAGGTTCCTGGTGTTGTAAGCGTCCATAGGCTGTGGTGACCGCTTAGCACCAGGCGGACCTTTAGCTAGTTTGCCACCTTAGTGGTATACAAAAAAGTTGGCTGTTTAGTGACCCATTAGGTAGTAGTAACTGCATGCTGAACCGAGTAGTGCGGGTGCGATCCCCGTACCGGACAAGGTCTGAATGTTGTCTAATAGTAGCTACAAACCAAGTATGTGACGTAAGAAATGCTGGATACAGGTTTCTGTGTACCTCTCTCGTCCACGTGAGATTTCCTAGTAATGAATGATAAATTTGCAATTATTTCCTAAATTTATATGTATGTATATCTTCAAAGTATTATTCCTAAAACCTACTAGTAGGTCAAAATAAATAATTATTATAATATGGGGGTCTATTCACCGACCACTTCAGTCCTGCGTGACGGGTGGTGAGCCAATCGCCGCAAAATTGCTTCTATTACAGTGTTTAGAATAAAGTGGCTTTACATTATCTTCATTCATCTTCATTGATTTCTTCTTTTCTTTATTAGAAAACTTGCTGACCCAGCGAACATTAATTTTTGTAAGTATATTAGACATCATGGCATATTATGTCGGATTGTGTTCTTGTTAGCTGATAAACAAAGTATTGTATTATTACTTTTAAAAGAACTTCTTGCCAGCTCCTTTTGGCAGAAATTAACATTGTTTACATTGTATTGACGCTTCAAAAGTGTTCTCAGAAACCTATTTGAATAAATATTGTTTACTGTACTGCTTAATGAACTATAGTACCTAAGTAAGTCATGATTGGGCAACAAATTTAGTTTTTTAGTCGGATTTAGTAGGAAAATAAACATATTTAAAATCAGCCTCATATTTCCTGATTGTTAGCGCGCGGCCTATTTTGGCGGCCATAACCCAACATGCGGGCCCAGAGCGGATTGCTGGCTTCAAATACGTCCTTCTTATTAGGGTTCAGTACCCAAAGGGTAAAAAACGGGGCCCTATTACTAAGACTCCGCTGTCTGTCCGTCTGTCACCAGGCTGTATCTCATGATTCGTAATAGTTAGACAGTTGAAATTTTCACAAAAGATGAATTACTGTTGCCGTTATAATAACAAATACTAAAAAATAGAACAAAATAAATATTTAAGGGGGCTCCAATACAACAAACGTGATTTTTTGCTCGATATTGATAACAGCAACAGGTTGACGTTTGAAATATTCACAGAAATCTTCTTTAAAAGAAATCAATAAATTAAATTGAAACAAATATTTTAGGGGGGCTCTAATACATCAAACGTGATTATTTTGCTGTTTTTATAGATAATCGTACGGAGCTCATAGTGCGCGAGTCCAACTTGCACTTGGCCGATTTTGCTTTAACGTATTCAGTTTTTTCTTTACCAATCAATTAAGAAAAAGACTTATCGGTCGCAAGCCGGGACTAAAACCACCACCAATTTGGACACAAGGTGATATTAAAACCCACCCACCAACCTGAATTGAAATAAAAATGGTTACAACTACCAAAAATCATTAAGTTTCCTTAATTTTATTTATTCACTGACAGGAGTGAAATAAATAAATAATAATGTTAGGATCAATTTCAAGTCAGCACCACTACATTGATTGATCCATTATTGATAAGAAATGCTCTTATTTAAAATGTAATTGATCGTTTCGGAGATACGTTCAGCGCGTTAATGTTGTTTTTTGTTTACAGTTTTCTTTTGTTATTTAGACGCGCTACTTGGAGATACTTATGTTGGACGCTGACTTCACCTGCGACTTATATCTGCTAATTTAAATAAAATCTGTTTTATTAATTAATCTGATTTTAAGACACAATTTATAATTATTCTAAGTATTTCAAGACAAAAATGTAAAATTTTCTTAATTTTGCCTATGACATTTTTAGGTTATTTTTCTATTACAAACTTACTAACTCAGCGAACTTTGTTTTTCCATTGCTGAAACGACTCGCGCGCAACCTATTATGTGGTCATGACCTTTGTGCAAGAGTAAGTATAATTTGACAAAGTTCTATCGCAATTGGATAAACGGAATCGCATTGCATAAAACACGAACAAAAAAACATTGGTTTTTGTATATTAGACAAAATGACATATTTTTTTGGAGACACTTAAAAACATAAACAAGTCGCATCTGTCATCCATACTCTATAATAGCTTCAGTAGGTACATAAAAATATTACATAATAAAATTATGTATTTTAAGTTTCGTATTGCGTAAGTAGGTAATCAATTATTATTACCTACGACGCAAATTAATAATTTTTCATTTATTAATATAACCAATGGATATTCGTATGTCACAGACAAACAGAAATAAATATTTATATTATACCGCTCCTGGTGTCAAACACTTATCAATACCATTAATAATTATCAGCTTAACATCTTTGTATTCCAACATGAATAAGCACATCTTGTTTGTGATATGGCTTTTATTTTCAAACTTTTTGACGTGAGTGGCAGCTTTATTAACTCCGTTGCCGGTACTAAAAATAGTACATTGTGTATTAAGGTCGTTAAGGAAAAATTACTAACGAGATGCTATTTAGAAGCCTAAGGCCAAAGGCTTTAATGACTCGAGTTTTATTATATACTTTCCATATCGCCCACATAATGCTTTTCATGACATTTGCGAGTAAATAAATAAAAATATGAGAAGAAAAAAATTACATCCTAAGTTAAAAATTTACTTTACTTTTTTCTTGTTACTTTAGTGTGTAAATATTTATCATCAGCAGCTTCATTATTAAACATTTTCGTCATTTTCTTCCGTGTCTTCGATTTTTTACTCATATACCCATCTGACATTATTTACAAAAAGACTGCTAATTTCATAATAGGTTCAATATTGATGACATTTTTGGACTTGAGAAGAAAGCATTATTTCAGCATAGAGTAATTTGTAGACGGTTTGTATTTTTCGGCAATTTCCTCAAAGTAAGATAATAGAACATTCTCTTAAAACAAACTCGTTTTCTTCTTGTTGCTCCAGGTTATAAAACTGGCGTATGCTGTTAAACTTTATTTCTTGAGCTCCATTAACAATATCTGGCGGTATCGCAATTATGTTAAACTGACAACGAAGACATTTTGGCTCACTAATTCACCAAAATAAGAACCAATCTTAATATATATAAATCTCGTGTCACAATGTTTGTCCTTAAATGGACTCCTAAACTACTGAACCGATTTTGATCAAACTTCGTAAATATCTGTTATTTGATCCAACTTAAAAGATAGGATAGTTTTTATCTCGATATGTCAAGTGCGAGCCGGACTCGGGCACTATAGGTAAAAACCAACTTTCGCCGGGTACAGAGGGACGGCAGCGGAACAACGTTCGCCGGGACAGCTAGTCTTAAATAATTTTTGAATTAAAGAATTCTGTGTATTGTTTTATCGTACAAGTAGAGTGCGTACGGTGAGTTCAATGACATAATGAATTATATATCCCGTGGGTTTTATAAACTCCCGCTTTGCCTTAAGAAAAGAAAAATTTCCAAAAAACAGCCCGTGGGAGTAATTAAGGTCTTAGAACCTACTTTATCAGCACGTAATGACACTGTTTACAAGTAAGCGTGATGAAAAATATATTACTTACCACAACAAGCTAAAAATTGAATAGCCATAAACAAAAACAAGTAAAAGTTTAACACAACAAAACACGACTACACAATCTACAATTATACCTAGGTATCTAATACGACGTGTTTATTTTACTTTATTTATTTTGAGGTGCAAAATTAACTTATTTAGATATTGAGTTATTTATTTTATTTACTTATTTAGATAGCAAGCAAAGCACAAAGCAACACCTTTGCACAAGCAACAAAATTTAGACTTGCAACGAATTATATTATTGGGCCACACGCCAAATACCGAATATACTGCTATTCTAAGAAGAACTCACCTATACGGAAGTTAATGAGAAGTTAACGAGAAATCTTAAGTATTGGGCAGAATAGTAGAATAAAAGTAGCCGAACATCGAATAGTAGCCAAATATTCGTTGCAAGCCCAATATAAACATATATAAATTTAAAATATGCTAATTATACCTTTCATTTGATATACCTACCACACGGCATATTTTTTTAAATACGTGACTTTATGTCGTCTAGATGGCGGTTTATTGAATTTAGTGTAACGTCACATAACCTATTATGATAGGTAGTTTAAAAGGAAAGGGAACGGGTAAACATATACCTATATGCCTACCTCCCTGTTAAAACCATAAACCCACGTCATTTTGTCTTCGCTGAAGTCAGGTATAAAAAAAGAATGAGGTACAGTCAAATGGCGTAGAAGAACATGGCGTCCATATTTGGTACAGGTTTGCGCAAACAAAGCTCTAATAAAATATGTACGATACACACAAGAGCAAATTTATCGGAAACCACGGAATCGGCGACGCTTCTACGTGTATGTCGAAACAGGCATTTTACCGTAGGTGCTACTATTGTTTTCCGGAATTACTAAAGGAATAATTAATATGTATGTAGCAAACTAAGGTTTGTTATTCTGCCAGTAACTTTTAAACACCTTAGCATCAAAAAGTTGCCAATGTCCTTTCTATTTTTATAACTACCTCTGTGCTAGATTTGTTCTCGATCGGATGCTCCGTAGCGACACGAAGAAAGCACAAACAAACATACAAACTCATTTTCGCATTAGTATGGTCACAAAACTAATATAACTCCTATTGAGTACCTATAAACAAATCAAGTAACTATGACAAGGTTAATTAAATGACCAAAAAAGATTAAAGCGTGAAAATAGTCTAGATTATCAAGAAAAACAGTTACATTTGTTTATATGAAATGATATTCAATGTTAAGCAACGCCATGCTTGGACAGTTATTGGATGGGTGACCGCTTAGCGACACACTTTTAGTTTTTGTTTCTATTCGTAAATCAATTCCAGTCCTGTAGAAAAGGATTTTTTTAATTTCAAATAGATTTACTATGCAGATCCAAAGAAATCATTGCCATAACAATGTGATTTAGGTAGTATGGCCTCCTTAACCTTGCCAGACTGCGTACTTTCCAACACAGTTCCAGGGTAGTGAATCACCTGTCTTTTGTAAACAGATTTAGCGTTTCACTAAACCCTCTGTTACTATCTGAATCGAGTCAGGGATTTTTAAAATGACTCGAATGAATCGAAAATAGGGAAATCTGGATTATTTTTTTCTCTGCTGTTGTGTTTTCATTGTCTTAATAGAACTGACAGTATTATAAGTAAGCACTTAATGCACTATGGCCCCACTTCGCCACCCTCTAGAGTCGACTCAGCCCCCCCTTTTTTAACATTCTGTGGCAGATAACATCGAAGGTTTCAGAGGACCTTTCTTTCCTCGAACGCTTAGGTTGTAGAATAAGTTCTTCAAGCTAGAAGTTATAAGATTTTAAAGAATAAGCAACACGCGACTGGTGTTGCAAGCGTCCATAGTTGTAAATAAAAACAAAAACAAAGTTATTTTTTCGAAAACCCAGTACTTATAATTTACTTAATAATCCAAATTTCTTGAATTCTAATTTTAGCAACGTATTTCAGACTGTAATTCGAGGATAAACTAGACTAATTACATTGCAGACGGTCTGATGAACTAATTGCTTCGTTAGGATTGCTTCGTTTTCGACAGAGTGTTAGTTTGTATGCTTTTTGAGTCATGCCTGACAAGTTAGGTCAAGTATTGAATTTGAATTGTAAAAAATATACAACCATTTTCGTATGTGCTTAAAGCTACTTCTTCACTCTGATAATTTAATAATTTACTCGAATTTTAAGAATTAAAATTCTTTTTGCGTCTATAATCAATAGCGGTATATGATAATAAAGCATTTTTACGTATGTTTGTGTTCGGGGTGCTGTGTTGCAAGTTTATTTTCATTTTTTTTTTATATCGGTGTGCTAGTTTTGGGGTGCTAACTATTAGCTGGTTATAGATATTTAAAAAAAAAATTTTTTTTGGACATGACACACCGCTGTCTGGCCCTAAAGTAAGCAAAGCTTGTGTTATGGGTACCAGTAAACGGATACAAATACATAAATATTACTTTTTTTTGTAAATACATACATATCATACATAAATACACCCAGACTCAAGACAAACATAAATGTTTATCACATAAATGTTTGTCCAGTACGAGAATCGAACCCACACCCTCTGCATAGCAGCCGGCGACACTACCAACTAGGCTGCGAGGGAGTAAAACGTAACGTAACAAAAAGGTAACGTTTTTTATATGAATTAAACGAACTAATTCTTCCTGAGGTATGCAAATAAAATTTATATTAGTTGTTTTTTCTGCAATTGAGATTTTATTTTCTTTTTCGTTGTTCTGGAGTTTTCTATATTCATATTTTGAATTTCATATCTCAAAGTTCTCATTATTCTGCGTACGTTGTTTCGTTGTAGTCTACACATAAAAAAGTCTTCTAATTCTACGTACAAACTTTTTCAACTTTACAGTTTAGTTACAATATATATACAGATTCACTGTATGCTCCTCTCTTTGGTATATTATTTGTACTTATTCGAAAAAAGTTATTTTTAATTTTTAACCACAGCACTTTTTAATAACGTTACTGTAATAAATTATCCGATCAATTCAGCTGGGATTGGACATAACTCTGACGTGCGTGTCAGCGTCGCAATATATCGGTATATTACAAAACTTGTTGTAAAAAGTCATATGTTACACCTGGCTTCAAAATGGTGAACAAATCGGCGTCAATTTTATTATCCAATAAAAATACGGCTGGAGGTTGAGCTTTTTAAGCAATATTTCAAATGACATGCTAGCAAAGAAATGTAGGTATTAATTTACAATAATAATAGTTCTTTTTGGACAATCCATACAGCGCCATCTTGTCCCACCACCCACAATGTCCCTTTTTTTAATATATACATATTATACATATAGGAAAAACTCAGCTTCAAGACAAACACAAATTCTTATCTCATATAATAATGTTTGTCTTGTGTGGGAATCGAACCCACGCCTCTTGATTCAGCAGTCGGGTGAGTTCACCTACTGAGCTATCCACTGAGCATAAAATTTACAGCAAGTTTTGGTAAGGTAATCGCACATTTCAGACTTGACATGGCTGGAACATGTCAGTAACTTGCATCTTATTATTACTTTGAACCTCATCAAACGTAATAATTAATGTTACTGCAATGATACGTATGAAAGTTTATAAATGAACTTTGCAGCAATACAACTTACAAACTTATGTTAGATGTTATTATTTAACATTGTTGCAATATAGTAAATGTGATGTTAGGAGCGCAATATCTAAGCAATGTTTGTTTCAAATTACTGCCACTTTGCTAACACAAAAGTTACCTACTTTAATGTTTTACACAAAAATAACCACAACTTAGTTTTCGAAACATAATTGTTTTACCTTGTCTACATTTCTTCTTATTTTGTTAACTAATTGGGTTAAAAATAATTTAAAGCAACATAATCTCCTATTTAGAAATATGCATAAATATCACTTTCATGATGTTGCGGAACATTTTTTTAAATTTGAATTTTTAGATAACTGTATCACCAAGGCCAAGGATTCCAAAAGCAAGTATGTATGGGCTCCATAGCTCAGTCAGCTGCCGCGTAGGATAATTTTTCCTTTCTGTTCTTTTTTATTTATTCTTAATTTTATTCTCATTTTTCATAATTTGAAAACATTTTTAATATGATTATTTGAATATAATGAAACATTTCGAAATGTGTTAAAAAATAAAGCACGAACAAAATTCCTCGGCCAACATCGGTTTCGTTCGGCTTTCGAAAAGATTGTGTTTACGGTTTTATATTCAGTTTTTTGTAGGTCTTTATGATTTTTAGTTGCATCTTAAAAACACACAAAATCTTCATAGAATTTAGAAATTAATAAAAATATATATATAATATATAAATTATACATACAAAGAAATAATCTTTCTTCGTTGAAATAACTTAAAGGTTAGAGTTTAAGAAGAAAATTATCATACATGCCATATTTATGGCTATGTCAGTAGTTGTATTTGGAATTTTTATAAGCCAGTGAGCCAGACTTGTACGGAATGTAAGGAGTTGCAGGCTCATGTCCTGTCTCAAGGTAAATCTTTTAACCGTATCTCTGCTATGAAAATATTTATTTATGTTGATGATTTTTATCCACACAGTACTAATTATATAAATAATGGGAAAGTTTTTCTGTATATCTGTTATCTTTTCATGGCTATGCCGCAGAACTGACTTCGATAAAATTTTGCAAAATGAAAGCTTCGGAAGGTACAGGCTACTTTGCAAACGTCAAAGTTACACCATTATCTTGCTACGGGCAAAAGCTAGTCTGTTTATAAATCGTTATTACGACGAGAGTTCTACTCAAAGAGGTATATATTTAAACAACGAAAACAAAAGAAAAACTATAGTAAAATTTAACTTGCAAAAAAAACAACTAATACAAGCATACTTTTACTAGCATACCTTTCAAGCTTAAACAAGCTCTCGTCTCCAAGTGTAATTTATAACACTCCCTAAAACATCCTAAATTAGCACAAACTCGAGGAATTTACTATCATCATATCAGCTCATATTGGTCTATTACTGGACATAAGCGTCCTCTATGGTGCGCCATTTTTCCCGGTACTCTGAATTCCGCATCTTGCCACCACTACCAGCCACCCCTTTAAGGTTGTCGATCCACCAGGCTGGAGGGCGTCCCACGCTTCGGCTTCCCATTCGCAGTCTTCACTCTAGGACACATCTGCTTCATCGGCCATCGGTCCTCCGACAGACATGACCAGCCCACTTAGCATAGCTCGCTTTATTGCACTTTGTGCGACTTTGAACTTGTGGACCAGCCCTGATGTAAGCATCCACGTTTTACTAATAACCATTGGAAAGTTCTACTAACCACCTCCAGGATATATTATAAAACCCTTGTCGCCAGCTGTAATGTATAATGTATTGTTAACACAAACCGTATGAGCCCAAACTCGAAGGGACAGCTAGAAGTCATTGAAGAATTCAACAAGTACTTAATAGATATTAAACTACTATGTTATAGTAAGTCACAGGTGAAGCTTATAAAAGCGTATTTAAAATGATTTCAAGTTAAAGATGACTTATACGTTATATACCGTGTCCGAAACAACATCAAACGGAGTATTGCGAGCCATTTTCCTATCAATGTGTGTGTAAATCATCATATTTTTACAGCTGTGTACGTAATTTCGGCGTCACCTTTCCAGAGATGGCAGCAGTCCTCCAATTGGGGCCGGACTTATCTCGGCCATAGACTGAGTAAGAAATCTGACGTTTTAACTAAAAATAAACATTTTGAAGAAAGGAAAAATGTTATTCTATTTACTTAATTTTACAAAATGATATATTTTCTAAGTCTAAAACTGGCAAGTGCATAGATATCAAAGACTGTGTTAATTTATATTATTTACTTAGTCTTTGTGCAAATGCAAAGACATTTATTTTATAATATTAATATATAATTTTGAAATACACACAAAAACCTCCTTTATTTAAAAATTAATAAACAGCCCTTTTTTTTAAATAAAACAAACTAAAATGTTAACTGAAAATCCATAATCCTTTAGTAAATACATTTTTAAGCAAACCCGTAATAATTCTGTTTCATTCGGCTTTCCAAACAAAAATAAACTGTACTACACTTCAAATTACCTTTAATTTTAAATAAAATCTCAAATATTCGAATTTCACACACGGAAAATTGTTCAAAATACGAGCACACCTAGGCCACGGTGAAAATAATTAATACCCACCAAATCCATTACCATTGAGTGCTCTTCCGTGAAACTGTTTGGTTAACAATAACTGAAATGCTCTTTCACAATCATAAAGTATTCCGGGTGCTAGCATTCAACTTTGTTTATTTTCAACTGGAATTAGAAAGAATGGAGGCTGTATTTCCAACAAGATAACTGTTTCGGCCCGCTTTTTTAACTGGAACGCGCCTTACGATCGCTGCGTGTTTCTGGCAATACGCTGTGGTTGTAAGTCATTAGTCTATGATGAAGAAAAATAAACTACAGAAATAAATATTGAGTTTTTTGTATATTTAAAATAAATTTATATTTATAACGCGTGTAATCCTTTAATAAAAATAATAAATTTGTATATGAAAAAGCTTTGTGCTTGAAGTGCCTGTGAGAATAAGGATAATTTTGTTTATATTTTAGCTTAAGTTCCAGATCGTGTCCCTATTTCTTTATCCTCTTTGTTAATAAATAAGTTGTAATTTAGGGCTCCCTTAGGTCCCCTTAGAGGACATTTTGACGGACAGACGTGATCCATGCAGGTACCAAATTGAGGTAAGCAAATATACCTAAGGTATTTCAGTATAGTTAGGTTGCGCTCGGCCCTGTCATTGAAGAGGAAAAAGCACAATAAAACTTGATGCAAAATGTTTCATTGTGGGTATTGTATGTTTTAATTTATTTGTTTACTAGCTTTTGCTCGCAGTTCCACCGGCCCTTAATTCTGATATCGGTGTGGGATTTCAACAGCAACACCCTAATTATAGAAATAAAACGACTCACACTTGACGTTTTCAAGTAGTCTATGTCTCTCCCCGGGACTCAAACTATCTCCATGCCAAATGTCATCTTAATCGGTACAACGGCTTAAGCGTGAAGAGGTAACAGACAGAGTTTTATATAGATACTTACTACTTTATATAGATTGTGTTATGTTATATTTTATGTGTGTTGTGTGCAGAAATTAAATAGTTAATCATGTTAGCAATGAACAATACATGAAAAATGTTTTGAGATATTTCGTTTTTAGTACCTATTTTATTTATTCGGTACACACAACATTATATTCATGTATGTATGTTTACTTATACACGCTTTTTACATACATTCGAAAAAAGATCAATTGAAGGATATCGATTCTGAATTGCTTATAATAAAAATTAAAATAATTCTGTTCTGGACAGAAAAAGCGAAAGTTAATACTTTTTAACTTATTTAAACTAACGTGAAAATAGTAAAATAATTCTTAAATTTTTCAAATATAGAACTGGTCAGTGATCGGCACTGCCATTGCCAATGGGCGATGGATTAAAAATAATACAGGCGGAATATTATGTTTTTCAACTTTTTATATTTGTGATTAGATTTCTGTTTCATAATTTGCGTTTTTGATTAAAGCTTGCCACATACAAGGCATATAATATACTTTTTAGTCTGCGAGCATTGCATGTTAATATTTATAGCATCTGCGAGTTACCGCACACGACGGGACATATGCGACGCATGTAAATGAAAACCGAACCTTCATTTTTCCAGGGCCGTCTTAGCTCGGGGGTGCAAGGGGAAAATTATGATTTATTGGAAACTAATGTTCCACTGGCATGCACTAGTTCTCTTTATAAAATAATATTTTCTGTGTCTTTATTTAACAAGGGCATTTATCGCTCCATTTCAGTTTTTGCCATGTTTATATCAGTACAATTTTAAACATCGCAACTGAGAGCAGTTGCGATGTTTAAAATTGTACTGATAGGTTCCAATTATGTCCTCAAATACTGCATTTTGACGTGTGTATTTCCATAGAACAAACTTTAGAAATCATATGAAATAGGCAATAAACACTTAAAAAATATATACCTTGCTTTAGCAAACTTTCTTTCTATAATCAAGGAGTTGCCATAAAAATCTCACGCTAATCAACTGAATTTAACGCGAGTGGAGCGGGCAAAATCATCATCATTATATCAGCCCATTGACGTCCACTGCTGGACATAGGCCTCACCAAACTTTCTCCACAGGGTGCGACTCTGTGCCGCCTGTAACCAACGGCTCCCCGCTATCTTTACAAGGTCATCTTTCCATCTAGCGGGGGGGGGGGGCCGTCTCACGCTGCGCTTTCCGGTTCGTGGTCGCCACTCGAGAACCTTCTTCCCCCATCGGCCATCGGTTCTTCGAGCTATGTGCCCAGCCCATTGCCACTTCAGCTTTGCGATTCGATGAGCTATGTCGGTGACTTTACTTCTCCTTCGGATTTGCTCATTCCTGATTCGATCACGTAAGGAGACTCCGAGCATAGCTGTTTTCATCGCCCGCTGAGCGACCTTGAGCTTTCGTATATTGCCCATAGTTAGCGGCTACGTCCCAGTTCATTACTGGCAACACACACTGGTTGAAGACTTTTGTCTTCGAGCACTGGGGTATTAAGGACGAGAAAATAGAACGCAGTTTTCCGAACGCTGCCCAACCGAGTTGAATTCGGCGATTAAGCTCTTTCTCGAAATTTCACCTACCTAATCGAACAGTTTTTCCCAGGTATACATATTCGTCAACAACTTCAAGTTTAGAGTTCCCAACAGTTATTGGAGTGGGTGCTACAAGGCCATTCGACATGATTTTCGTCTTGTCCATGTTCATCTTGAGGCCCACTCGTTGGAAAGCTCTACTGAGGCTTTCGAGCGTGCTAAGGTGGAGGACCTTACCTCGATTCTGCCATGACCACAATATCGCCGGCAAACCGAAGGTGGGTAATGTACTCGCCATTAATATTGATGCCAAAACCGTACCACTCCAGAAGCTTAAATACATCTTCCAACGCATTTGTGAACAGTTTCGGAGATATGCATCTCCCTGTCTCACACCGCTCTGCAGTTGGATCGGTTTCGAGTTCTGACCCTGGAGACGGACTGACGTGGTGGCGGAGTGGCGTTATCGTACAAGCATTTTAGCACCTCGATATACCGATGATCAATACGGCATCTTTGTAGAGCCTGTAGCACTGCCCATGTTTCCACCGAATCGAAGGCTTTCTCATAGTCCACAAAAGCTAAGCAAAGGGGCCGATTATACTCTTCTGAATTCTGTATAATCTGCCGTAGCGTATGTATGTGGTCTACGGTACTATAGCCTCTTCGGAAACCGACTTGTTCGGGAGGCTGGAAGTCGTCGAACTTGCGAGCGAGACGGTTCGTAATTACTCTTGAAAACAGCTTATAAACATGGGTCTTTAATTCTTAAGAAGTGTATTGTCACTTTTTTTGAAGAAAATCACCACCACGCCTCTATGCCATGCTTGCAGCGAAGTACCTTCAAGTATGACGGTGTTAAAGAGCTTCTGAAGGACTTTTAGTACCGGTTTTCCACCCGCTGTCAGAAGCTTAGTCGTAACTCCATCATCACCGGTTTTTAAGCTCTTTGAGAGCCATACTAATCTCGTACAAGCTGACGTCCGGGATGTCCTCGGTATAGTGTCGAGTCAGTCTAGCTCTAGGGTATTTAGCTGGACTGCCAACTGGTTTCGATGTCGACGTGTATAACTGTCCATAGATTTTCTCGATCTCCTCCAAGACCTCTGGTCCAGACGCAACAATGCTACCGTCCTCCATCTTCAGCCTTGCCAGACGACTTCACCTAATAGCCAGATCTCTCGCGAACACTTTGGAACCTCTGTTCCGTTCTATTGCCTCCTCAATACGCACTGTATTAAAGTGGCGTTTGTCGCGTGCAAGTGATTTTGAGATCTGTCTATTAAGCCGCCGATATGACAATGAATCATGCGAAGACTGCAGCCTACGGTTTCGTCTCTCGTCTATAAGTCTTAGAGTGTGGTCCGAGAGTCTTTTTTCTATTTGTACGGTGGGTTTTAAAGAACTTAGAACCTAAAGTATTCACAGTTTTGTTAACATGTCGTTGGTATCGTCCAATGATGCGTCTTCCTTTAAGCATTCAAAGCAATTTTTGAGTTGGAGCTGAAAGTTTTCTGGGTTTTGGATTTGGATGGTTGCGGGTCGGAGCGTGGACTTTATCAGTCGAGACCTATCAAGCCTTATGTTGAGGTTAAATGTGCCTCTTACCATACGGTGATCACTCCCGGTTTTGACCGTGTGGATCACAGAGACATCATTGAACACTTGCTTTTCCGTCGACATGATAAAGTCAATCTAATTCTCCGAGCAACCATCCAGACTCATCCAGGTACACTTTCTGTGGGGGCACTTCTTGAAAAAGGAATTCATCATGAAGAGGCCTTCCTGTCAAGGGAAAATAGCAAAACCTTTTAAGGGTTCCGTATATAGCCAAATGATTTTTTCATGTCCGTTGGTCCGTAACGAGTGATATGTTTTATAGTTAAAGATATTAACTAATGAAATATAAAACACTAATCATAATTTAGCCACTTGGACAATTATCGACCTGATTTTTCTGCACAAATATTTTGTATCTGCTGCATGTTGGTAACATATATTTTTTTATTTATTTATCCAACACTAAAATTAAATATACTAATTTTATCAATCGGAGATAGTATATGTGTAATTTACACATACACTTTTGTTTTTATTTTTTGCCATTCAAAAGATTAGCAGGTATATTAGTTTAAATTAACTTATAACTTATTCTACAAATAAGTGAGTAAAACCACAAACAATTACTTATGTTATAAGTATATTCTAATTACACAGATTGCAAACTTTTTTAAAACACACAAAAATACGTACGTAGAAAACACAGAAACCCCTCTTTTTTAATGGTTGATAATAAATATAATTTGAAGAATAAATAGCCCGTGTGGTTAATAATTAAGGATCTGCAGATTATATCTGCAAAGAAACTCTTTTAGACAACCTTCCTTTCAAAAAAATTTAAAGTGAAAACTAAAATTATTAAATTAAAATTAAAAACACGGAACCTTCTTTTCTGACGTTGGTTAAAAATAAATGGTAATTATTGACACGGCCGCGCGAAAAACTGATACAGAGTCTCAATATCGCTCAGCAGACGCGGATGTTGGAAGATGAAATATATATTATCCGCCCCGTATGTGCACGTCCATTGATGTACATGGAGAGCGATATTGGCAGATTTGCGGCTTCGCTGCCGTGTAATATTTATTTTGATAGCATCTGCCCTTGTATATTTCGGGTTCAGCCGTGAAATCATTGCTGTTTTCGTACGTATATTTCGGGTTCAGCCGTGAAGTCATTGCTGTATTCGTACGTATGTTTCGGGTTCAGCCGTGAAGTCATTGCTGTATTCGTACGTATTATTGACTCATGGTTCGTCCTTTAAACTTTACTCATCCAATAAAGGCTTACTTCCCCGGCCTCGACAGTTATGAACTATTATTATTTATTTGTTTAAACATAAAAAAAAATTCTTTTGTATATTTTTTAATAATACATTGTCCTGTTGACTATATCTTCTTCTTGTATACCTAGTTAAGAATGGATTATGCACTAAGTATTATTATTATTAGTATTAATGAACAAAACTTTTGCAAAAAAATAGATAAAATATTATCAAATAACCAAAAGAACGAGAAAATCGAAATTAATATGCGTTGTTAACGATCATATCCCACATAAAATAATTTGACCACCGAATTGTCATTTTCACATCGCCTATTTCTGGAATTTTAGTACCTTACTTAATTTGTTCTTTAAGTTCTGTCTTTTTTCGGAACATAATAATATAACGACGGGCCTTTATTGAGAATAATTAAAAAATAAAATTTAAATGGCATTTTCTTAATATTTCCCTCGATCCACGTTAGTTACGTCATGCATATTGAAGTACCGACATCCACCAAAAATATCATGTGGGTGAAATAAATAAACAACAACACAGTATAATAAATTTGTGTGAAATAAATGTTATTAACGTTGATGGTAGCGACAGTGCTGGCACCAAACATAAGAGGTATATCTAATATAGAAGAAAGGAATCCATGCAGAGTTCCGAGTGACTCCGGGGCTCCAAGCGTTTGGCACAAAGAGCGATCGCGATCGCAAAATTACAGTACATAGTTCCGTGACCAGGTTTATGCGAGAATTAACAATTTAGAAAGCAAATAAGCATTGATGAATTTAAACTTTGAGGCAATGTTTTTACGTACAACCTTTTTCTTTTCCTATTTATTGTAATTTTTTAAAAACCAACTCAATATTTTAAAATCCTTCTTGTCAGCGTCATTCCCAAAATTGTGATAACGCAGGTCAAAAAGTATTCATGAATTTTTTTCTAAATTAATAAGAAGTGCAATAAAAATACTCTTTGTTTTTCGAACAATATGCTTCTATTGAATTTTAATCTCGTCAGTTTAAAAAGTAAAAAAAATAGTATACGCAAAATATATTGCAATCCTTTAGGTGGGATATCATATTATGTTTGCAGGTATTTGTGGTCCCTGCCGTTTTAAGTCCCCACTGCAGTTTCCTCGAACAAAATGATTTGAAGGCTTTGTATGTTGTATGCGATTAATACTATTCATTATATATAACATTATACTATATATTTATTTACACACAGACCGCTTTATCTTTATATATTGTAGGATAATTTCAGTCTTTATAATCAAAAAAAACACAAAAAAAATTAAAACTGAATGGAAAATCCAATAATTAATCGTACATTCATTTAATTTGATAAACATTGGAGCTTTTTAGGCAAATGAAAATTAAATACGTATGCAAGACAAATAAAATTGCTTTATATACTTGTTATATATTTTATTTTAGATAGAAAATATAAATATAATTAACTTTTACTTGAAATGGTTTTTTCATGCATAATATCGTCATTCACTGGCCACCTCATAAAGTCTAATGGCTGCCGGCAAAATCTTCACATGGTGTTTTCCTGTAGCTTAGTCAATAGAACCTCTCTAAGTTTAATAGCGAGAAGTCCTCTATTTACTCTGTGCTCTCTTATCGCGTTTACTTTGAGGCATTAAAACTGACTTTGTAATATATTAGTGAAACTTTTGCTTACAAATCCACAGATACTTTTACTTATCCTGATTAAATTTATTATTATTACATAATAATATTAATAACATTATTATTGGCTTATTTCCTAGTTTTACTTGTCGGTTTACTTAAAGGAAAGATATCTTGAAACTGTTTTAGAAAGCATATTGGATGTACACATTGAAATAACAGAAAATTACATTTACAAGTAATGTATTGTCAACTTTGGCATTATTAATTTTTCTTTGATTCAAGAAATACTTCTACATTTAACAAAAATTGTAGTCCAAATAAAATATGGATCATACGTTGAGCGTAATACAGTTGTTGGAAAGAGGTAGCGAGGGAATTGTCAGACATTTTACTAAGGAACGTTCAGGATATCTCGGGAAATATGAAATGACTGAATCGGTCGGCCATTTTGAGAGACAAAATATTCCCATGTGGTATCAACGAAGCAGAACTGTATAAATTTATTTCTTGTACGTACTTCC
Organism: Apoda limacodes; assembly: GCA_946406115.1. Taxonomy (NCBI): domain Eukaryota; kingdom Metazoa; phylum Arthropoda; class Insecta; order Lepidoptera; family Limacodidae; genus Apoda; species Apoda limacodes. The sequence continues at coordinate 18,746,330 of OX291542.1, forward strand.
AAATATTGTGTCAAATACTTTAAATTAGGTAACGTTCTTTTCCAAAGAATAATTTATTTTTTTTCTTTTTTAATTTTTAATTGATCATGCCAATACTCACTAATAACTAAAATAAAAACTAGTTTGTGAATATTAATTTCACGATGAAATTATTTAAATACAACACAAATACACAATTATTATTCTCATAACAAAAGTTTTACTTTACAATTCCTTTTTTTCTGATTGACTACTGCAGTTGGCTGATGCAGCCATTACTGATCCATCGGGCTTTTGGGGCGAGACTCTGAAGGAGTTTCAGCCCATATAGCGCCCAACGCTCAAGGACTCCCCGCGGGGTGAGACTCCGCTTGGGCTGTCGCTCTTGGGGTTGTCCCTTCGACCAGCGTGAGCCTCGAACCCGAAGGTGAGTCAGCGCCAGAAGGAGAGTTCCCCGTAAGATACTGGTAATAGAAGGTATACGTTTTAAAGAGTAGGCTTCATCGATTGTCTTAAAGTATGGTATAGATTCAATCTGTTCTATGACTTTGACCTCTATACTATGAAAAAAGTTTAAAATAAACACCTAGCTTCGATATTAAAGAGAGCACTTAACTATTTTGTCTGCATAACTATTTATTAATTTGACTTGTTAATGAAGATTTGATGTCAGTTTAATTATTTTTTTTATGGTATTAATTTTCTGTTTTTTTTTGACACGTAAACAATAAAAATAAATCATTTAAATGTGCGAATACTAGTCTCACATCACCCAAATAACTTAGTAACAACTTATTGTTCATCTTACACTTTAAATCCTGGACTACCTTGACGATTTAAAATGACGAGAACACGAAAACATTTGTTTCTTCTACTTTAAGTCAATCAACAATGTACTCAAAAGCAGAATTAAATAATTAATTATTAACTATACAAATGTTCCCTTTCACGAAAAAATTTGACTTGATTCAATAGCTTAGCTCATCGTCTGAAACTGAATGGATATTTGACATGTGCATTCACTTAAATTATTTAACTGTCTAATTAATTAGGTTTTTAATATTTATGCGGGAATTCGGAAATACAAAATCCCGGATAAAAAAACAAACTTATGTCCTTCTCTGTCACTTTAACTGTGCCTGTGCCAAATTTCAGCTCGATTGAATTTTCAGATTTGAAACGCTTAAAAATAACAAACAGACTCTAAGAAATGTATATAATGTTAAGATTTGAATAAGGATAGGATATAACTGTTAAGCACAAAAAAGATGCCAGTCCAAAATAAACGTCAATACTAAGCAGTCCAATTGGAGTTTTAATCATAAATATTATTTACAGTAACAAATAGTAGGTAACAAAGAACATAACGAGTATTCCCATAGACAATTGCAGCGTTCTTCCACTGTTCATGTATCCAAATCTCTTTGCCTGATGTATCAATTCTAGGACAGAATCCATGGTCTTCTGGTTGTTTAGTAGAATTTGCTCGGTTGAATTTAAAGTTTTACGACGCTGAGTAATAACAAACAGAATTACACAAATGTATATAGTGTTAGTATTTAAATAAGGATAGTATAAAACGGTAAAGCACAAAAAAGCTTGCCGGTTCAAAGTATACGTCAATTCTAAGCAGTCTAATTGGAGCTTTAATCATAAATATTTTTTATAGTATCAAATAGTTTGTAACAAAGAACATAACGAGCATTCCCATAGAAAATTGCAGCGTTCTTCCACTATTCATGTATCCAAATCTCTTTGCCTGATATATCAATTCGAGGACAGAATCCATGGTCTCCTGGTTGTTCGGAAGAATTTCCTCAGTTGGAAGCAGGAAACCGTAAGTGCCACGATCTCGCAGCTCGTAGCAGTAGACCAGAGGTACTTCAAGAGCTTCTTTGACCCAGTCCACACTTCCTCCTGTAGCTTCATCTGTAATAAACGTATGATTGTGTAGATTAAAACCTATTAATACATTAGAAAACCAGATTCAAATTCTATTTGTCTTTCACTTTATGTCTGAAGAGGAAATATTACTACAGAATTAGGTATTTGAAAAACACTTGCTATCATACTTGACCTGGGCAAAAATACTGATGCGCTATACCTAGTGCAATCATAAAAATCGGGGTATCGTATGTACTTTTCTCTTTTAAAACTTAACAAAATTGAATAAAAATCGGAAAAGTGCGAGTCACGATGGGTTCCGTACCATTAGATAATTTTATAGATATAAAAGCAGCTAAAAAAATTACGTTTGTAGGATGGATGCCTCCGTTAAATATTTATTTTATTCTGTTTTTTAGTATCTATTGTTATAGCGGCAACAGAAATACATCATCTGTGAAAATTTCCACTGTCTAACTATCACGGTTCACGAGATACAGCCTGGTGACAGACGGCGGAGTCTTAGTAATAGGGTCCCGTCTTTTATCCCTTAGGTACGGAACTCTAAAATTCCTTTTAGTTTTTTAATTAATTTAAATAAAGCAATATTCTTTAAGTGTTACTCACATATAGCTTCAGCAATATTTCCTGTGATATATTGCGTATTGTATCTAACAGCAAGCGCGCCCATTGCACGTCTGCCGATTGCCACCTAAAAAATGCTTTTATAATTATTTGCGTAGGTACCTACTATCTAGTCTAGTGCATAGTCTCCCTCGCAGCTTAGTTAGTGTGGCAGGCTACTGTGCAGAGGGTTTGGGTTCGATTTCGGCACTGGACAAACATTTATGAGATAAATATTTGTTTTTGTCTTGAGTCTAGGTGTATTTATTTATGATATGTACGAGTATTTATTTACAAAAAAAATAGATGTATTTGTATCCGTTGTCCGGTTTTCATAATACTTTGCTTAGTTTGGGACCAGATGGTGCTGTGATATATACAAAAACAACATTATTATTATTATTATTACTATTATTTGTTGTGATTAATTAATTAGTATTATAAATCTGTACTCTCTATTGACTAGTGAAAGAAATTAAATTTAAATTTGAACGAAAAAAGATATTTTTGATTGTATATTCACGCAAAAACAGAAAAACGCAAGGTTTTGTAAAATTAATTACTTATTCAATTAAATATTTTTATTATTATTAAAATTAATTATTTTATCTTATAAAAAAAGTACGCTACAGTAGTATTGGGCAGATCGTGGAGCTCAAAAATAAAAAAATGAAACAATAACCATGAAAGTTATGTGGATCAATAAGGAACCAACTGGATGAGGCTGCAATCTGGTTTCTGATTGTCTAACTCTTACTAAAATGGATTCAATTCCATGCTTTTATCGCGCACGTAAGTATGATGTACCATTTGATAGCAACATGCGGTAATGCAATGGTAAGGCAACTGCTGGACAATGACCTTGAAACTGATTTCCATTGTCATTGAAGTTAGACAATCGGGGTCAGTCTGGGTAGTGCACAGTTATTGATGGATGGGGAATAATTGAATTCGACACTGATTCTTTTAAATAAAAATAAAGCTTACCGCATCATGATAATTTGCCACAGGTTCTGTAGTATTTCCGAATGGTATCAACAAAAGCTGACTGTACGAGTGAAATGAAAGGTACATGTCAATTCTGTCACCAATTGATCTGATGAAGGTTGACAGTGACATAGTTTCAGGTTCTGAGAAGGGTCCTGGTCCAGCGTAGTTATCGGCTACTGGGTCTAAGGTAGCTCCGGCAACTTAAAATATAAAAAAAAAGTAAAGGCGGATGATGTACACCAAAATGATAAATTTTCAGTAGTGTCAATATGTGTCAACCCAGTAAATACAATATGTGGCTATAATGCTAAAAGATAAGGTTAAATTTTAGGAGTTTGTTTTATCATTATGTCTTTCAAGTAAAGTTTTGCGAAAAAAGGTTATGTTTGTGAAGAATTGGCACTGCAAGTACGCGCTCGAATAAGTCGCCCGAACAAATAAAGCGGGGCATAGCGAGTACTTGCTCGAATGAGCGGCCTGAACTGGGGAAGTACCTCCACCTTACAGAAAACCGCGGCCACAATAACATTAACATTGAGTAGTGTTGTGTTCCTGGCGGTAAGTAAGGTTGCCAGAGCTCTTTGAGGATTCGCTGCGCGGACAGCGTAGGACCGGCGGTGCTTGTTGCTGTTATTGCTCGGCGTAGACACGGCGTGCTGGTCCGGCGGTAAAGGAGACCTGATGAAACGGTTGACCGCTGGCTGCCCGCAGGTTGACCGCTGGCTGCCCGCAGGTTGAACGGGTTCCCGAACCCAGGGACCACTTAATCTCCGCCCTGGGAGGCTGATCCGCCAGCCTGTGTACAGTCTCTGAAGTGGTAGTCGTGCCGGAGAAGAAGACCGGAGTGGAGACCGGCTACTACAACAGAGGGGGATCAGGGACCCTTCCGCCCGCTGTGCCAGCAACCGTAACATCTGTGCCATGCTTCGGCAGTTCTAGTATCGCACCTTTTGTCCCCTAAGCTGTCCGTGCAGTGAATCCTCATGTTTAATCTAAATAACCCTTTCAAAAAAAAATTATGGCAAGACCGCTAAGAAAACCCCATTCACTGTAGACCCACAATTCCAGAACACTCCCCTTTCCGTATCGAACCCTTAAGTCTGAGGAGAGATTTTGCCTCCCTGTGTGTGTTTTACAACTTGTACAATGGAATGTGTTCTGAGAAATTGTTCGAAATGATGCCCACGGTTACTTTCTACCATCGCACCGCTAGCCATAGGCAAGGAATTCATTCTCATACTTTCTCCCGCGAACGCTTGGGTTGTGGAATGAGCTCCCTGCCAAGGTTTTCTCTAAGGAATACAGTATGGGGTTCTTCAAGAAAGAAGTTATTGGATTTTTGAAAGGTCGGCACCGCGCGATTAAAACCTCTGGTGTTGCAAGCGTCCATAGGCCACGGTGACCGCTTACCATCAGGCGGACCATGTGCTTGTTTGCCACCTTGGTGGTATAAAAAAAAAAAATGTGCTGTGGAAGCGTGCTGTGACTGTTTTCTTGTACTTATGACCAAAAGTACATTATATCCTTTGGTGGGTTATTGACAAAAAAAAGGTTAACTTTTCCATATAGTTTCCAAATCACATAACCATTGACATTAAAAAGGGAATTTATTCATCGATGACAGTCAATAAAACTCACATTTACTCACCGAGTGAATAAAAACATTTTGAATTTGGAACAATTTATGTCATTGTTCTCTTATCACCCGATAATAATTATGTGATAAATATTAATGATACTGAAAAGTACCTATGTAAAATATAGCACTTTAAACTAATCTCGGTCCTTTGTAACTTTCTACTCTAGTACACTTCGCTGCTCTTGGGATCCAACTTAGTCCCTCGAATTAAATTCTCTTTTTTTTCACTTGTTGCATAATCTACTATTTTGACATCGACCCAAGGTCTCAGTAGAATTATTTATAAAAAATTTACTGGTCAGAAAATGTAATATTAGTCGGAAAAAGATAACGGAAAAACAAATTATTAAATTTTAATAATGCAGTAATGTTTGAGATTTCTAAATTTAATGTAAATGGTCGTGTAATATAATTATTAAGTAGGTACAAAAGCTATAGGATTTAAAAAATCCAACCCAAGGGTCGTATCATGATGCGATACATAGCCTGTACTCTCTCCCAAGAATTGGGCTATTAAATGCAAAGAAAACTTATAAAATTTGACTGGTAGTTCTAGAGATTAGCGCATTCAAACAACAAAAAAAAAAAGAAAACCAATAAAATTCTTCAGCTTTATTATTTATATTATATTATTATAGATTAGCTTTTAATTTATTTAAGCTTTGTCAGTGTTCTTGGTTCTTTGGTAAATTACCTCATTTTAATTCGCAAAGACACAACTACCTTAAATATCTAGCTTGCGGTAGATACTATGCTTCTATCAAATTTCATTTCTAGTGGTCTTAAATTTTAAAACTTTAACAGAGTGACTTATAAGTCAAAGTCAGTTTTCTTTTTTTTGATCTGTAAGCGAACTGGAGATTGGTCCATATTGTCCTATAGGACTAATGTCCAATGACAGACTGACACGACCAAGCTGTAGTGTCCTGATTTAAAAAAAAAAACTCGCAATCTCCATTTCGCTTACAGATGAAAAAAAGAAAACAACTTACCCAGCCAGTTGCTATTCCAATTTCTATTTAAATCCACTCCTATGTTTTCGCCGAACGGTCGCCTGTTTTTGCGCCACAATCGAAACTGAAAAGAAAAACCATAAAAGGATTATCGGCTAAAATAATAGAGAGGTGCGCTGCAGCCCCTTGATAAAGGTATTGGAGTATTGAGCTTCAAACTAATTTTCTCTTGCCTGTACTAGCATCTGTATCGGATTAATGGATCGAATACTCGATGAACGATTTTGTCGGAGATTTTGAACGCAAATGGTTTGAAAGACTAGCAGTTGTTTGATTAACTGAGCGGTTTTACTCTAAATTAAATGATGTACATAAAATTTATCATTTTTAGGGTTCCGTACCCAAAGGGTAATTAGCGGAACCCTATTACTAATACTTCGTTGTCCGTCCGTCCGTCTGTCACCAGGCTGTATCTCATGAACCGTGCTGGTTAGACAGTTGAAATGTACACAGACAGAAGATGTATTTCTGTTGCCGCTATAACAACAAATACTACAAAACAGAATAAAATAAATATTAGAGAGGGCTCTCATACAACAAACCGTGATTTTTTTGCTCGATAGTGATAACGATATTCACAGAATATATAGTTATATATTCACTTACACACAGAAATAAATAATTATGGTTCCCCCTTTGAGCGCGAGTCCAACTCGCACTTGGCCGATTTTTATAAACTCTTTCATCATCAGTACATTTGTTCTATTTCGTCATTAGTATGTTGTTAATCATTTCTTGCAATTTTCACAATGTTGTTAATCTGTTAATCGTAGTAAAATATATTCTCTGTGATTTTACTAAACAAGAATAGCAGATGCGAAAAACTGGAAAAGGTTATTTTTCTCTGGTTCTTTATTTTTGCTGCGTAAGAATCGCGTAAAAACTAATCGATTGTTTTTTTTTTGGTATAGTCATAGTTGAGTGACTAAGGATTGTAAACTGTACTATGTTTATTTTGATTTGCTGCAGTGCAATGCTGGTATTGGTAAACTAGTCGTTTTCGTTGACTTAAGCCGGACTGCTGAATTTGTAAGCGCTTCCTATATGTATGGACTCCCTCGCAGCCTAGTTGGTAGTGTGGCCGGCTGCTGTGCAGAGGGTGTGGGTTCGATTCCCACACACGACAAACATTTATTGAGTTTTAAGTCTGGGTGTGTGTATGATTTGTACGTATTTACAAAAAAAAAAGTAACGTCTGGTATCCATAACACAAGCTTTGCTTAATTTGAGGCCAGTCGGCACTTTGTGTAATGTCCAAAATATTATTATACCTCAAAAAAACAAAAACAAAAAAACACGCAAAAAAATAGGAACACGCATTCTACAGAATTTTACACAAACATACAAAAATAGAAACTGTTCATCTGTATAACAGTATTATAAAAACATTTGCTGGCTACAATATAGTACAATATAGTACAATATGTTGTAACGTCCCCCCCTTTATTAATGAATATTTTAATAAAATAATAAACTCAGAGAGAAATCAAATGAATCTAATAATTAATTCGATGTAGATAATTATCCTATTTGGCCAAGCGTGATCGTCAAAAGTGGTAGGACCCGAAAACCGTTGTGTTAAATAAGTAGTAACCCAGTTGTTTTAGAGGTACGTCAGAGTAATATAGCAAACAATAGTATACAAATAAGCGTAAAGGAAAATAATCAAGAAATAAAAATAATTAATCTACGATCATAAATAATGTCTACTTTGAATTTTTACCAGTTCTAAAGTCTGTACAAAACCACCTAAACAAAGCAAATACGCGAATATTAGAACTAAAGGGACACAAGTACTAATGAGTTATATGATTTTCCGACATCCCTACAATCCCCTTTGAAAGTAAAATCCATACGAATGCTAAATCCGTTAGATTTGTAGTGTGGGAAACAGGCGACCTGAAAGTAGGTTTAAGGGGCGCCCCCTTACGATGATCATCAGCGCTCACCTACACTAGCTAACCAGCCAAAATAGTAAAACCTTACTAACGCCGCCAAGGATGGACATGGATTACACATAGTAATTACTGTATCTCTTGGCAGACCTAGTTCTTTAGTAGGCTATATAATTATTATGGCTGGTATAATCTTTGTTCTCACTTCTACTTTTATATAAGATTTATCTTTGCCTAGCTGAAAATGTCCTAGAAACAAGGTAATGGTGGCACGATCTAGCTGAAGTTTAACTCCACGTGGTTCCTAGCTTGTAGTGACCCACAAGCGTAGTCTATGAACTATTGGTCGGGCAGCGTTTCAACAATTTAAACGACGGCAATTGAATGTTCTGTATGTAAAGGACCACGCACTTTTATCACCACTAACCCCTCTCTAATCCCTTCTATCATATTTTTTATTCCGGACGGATGTCCGGCCTTAATTAATTTTAACAAAGATAAAAGAATATCTTTTAAGTATAATTCTAGTTATGTTGGTTGGGGTACTATTATAGAGTCCTAGATTAATGTGAACGGTTTAGATAAACGGCCTAATTACTCTTAATTAATAGGATCCTAATATAATATTAATCTTATGTTCTAAATGTTCGTAAGATTCTAACAAACCCCGGGTAATTTCAAATATACTTACAAGTCATACCATTATACGAAATACGTGAAAATCAAGACAACTACTTATAATTGTTAGAATTTTTATTGTACGAGGCTACCCTAATAGTTGTTAAACGACTGACTTAGGTAAGTCTCGCGGGCGTTTTCAATATTATAAAAGTTCTAAGTAACTTAACCTTCGCGGGTATATTCAACATTATAAACTCCCAATCCGCGCTTTTAAAACTACCACTAATCACAGTACGTTCGAACAAACCAATCAACGCTTGCTTTAAAACATTCTCTCTAATCTTTTTAGTGCCAAACAAACACCCAATCATAGTAAGCTTTAAACCATTCATTCTCGCGCCACATGTTCAAAATTTTACGTACTTTTATTTTGTCTAGAGTTTGAATTCATAAATCGGAAGTTAGATTACTACCTACATTAAACAATTAATTCCGTGTTGATGTCTACGATTCGTAAGTTCATAACTTAATATTTTACATTTTAGTTTTTTGTACTTATATTTTGTTAGCTTTAAGCCTTTCATAAAATGAATCTAACTTCTCATCTAATGTATAAAATGACTGAACTTGAATATTTGAACGCGCCATTGTAATTTCAAGATGCATTTTGCTATTGGTAGTACGTCCATCGAGAATTGCTTACTAATGAAAATCTTCGCGCTAAAACTTGAATAAACACATTGTATTACGAAAATGTTAAGGCATAAATATGGTATCGTCACAATGTAATATGTAGAAACTGGAAGCTACTTTTAGTATTTTCAACTATTTAAAAAACTATACACTATACATATTTCTAATTGAATTCAAACACAGGTTTGTTTGATATGAGTGGATCTTACTACAGTATTGTTTCCTTAATAGATGTCATGTGTAATGTAATAGATATATACATATCTGAATTTTCGTGTCCTTATTACAAAAACTGCGCTTTGTTCAGTAAAACGAATAACTTACTAACTTTAACTGTTCCATAACTGAATTCAAAACAACATTTACCATATTAAGTATACCTTTTAAACTGTTATCAAACTTTAAACTACACATTGAAAACAGATCCATCCCCCACGACGACACTTCAGCACTAAAGTTAGTTGTCACAGTAATTTTAATTAGTTAAGGCTCCGTCCCCACACTCCCTTCCCCTCCATCTTTGAACTCAAACTAGTCCCTTTATTAAATGCGTGAACAAAGTTTCGTGGGAGTCAAATTTAAGCGAGTTATCGGGACCATGTTTGTAATAGTGTCCCGAATATAAATTTACATTAATGCCATGTGTAGCAAAACATTGTTATTAGACGTAGGTTTAATAGTAATTAAAGGAAATTGTTGCGGGTACATAATTAGTAATGGCCGTTTTCGATATATCTACGCGATAATTAAATATTTTTCAGGTGAACACAAACTACGGAGTCAAGTTCAAAACACTAGCAACTGTGGGCTGTTGCCAGCATTTAGCCGGAAATGTTTGTTTTTTACGGTCATGTCCAGCCAAATAATATTGACATTTCCGGTCTGTCTGGCTTTTGTAGGAATTTAGAATATTGGCATTAAATTTTTCAGTTTCACAAATACACTGTGATCGACAGAAACGATTTACGGACTAATAAAAAAGGTTGAGAGGTGTTGGCAGTATAAAATCAACCCTATAAATTGAGTAAATGAATAATATTTTATAACCTGACTTGTTTATGTAAACACAAGTAATAAGTAAAATGAATATTAAGTCGACATTTCTATTTCCTATTAAAATAAGCCTTTTAGAGAGCTTTCTCTTTTTTTTGCCAGTTTAGTGGTCAAAGAATAATAATCTTAAAACGTGAAAACTCGATGTCATTTGCTTTTTGTATTGTGAGTAAAAATAATATTGCATTTACCTCTTCATGAGTCCAAACGTACCCATCTGGATTAGTGACAGGAAAAATATACCAGTCAAAATCCCGGGCTGCAGCCATAGTTTCTTCATCTTCACTGGTTAGCAGCTCATTAATAATGTAGCAAACAGCTGATGGAGAGATCCATTCTCGAGAATGAATACCGCCTTCTAGAAATATTACCCTTTTACCACTTCCGTGTGATATTCTTATACCTCTTATTTCTCGACTTTCGTAAGATATGCCTCCAATGATTTCTGTGACGGTTGTTGGATAAGCTCTAGCTAAATCATCCATCCAAGCGTATATATTGTCTAAAGTATAGTATGCATTCCAAGTCATGCTTCTTATGTCGTTTCTGTTGTATGTTTTTACAGTTTGCTTGTCTATAGCTCTGAAATTATTTAATTTCTATTACGTCAGCTTTTGGTGATAAAGCAAAAATATTATTGCAGTTAAAGCTGTGTTTAATACCAAAAGAGATTTTGTGCTTAATATTAGCATAGAACAGCGTTTGGTCCCAAACGATTCAAAGCTTTTACTATGGGTGCTTACAGGTAAAATACTCTTATACTTTTTTTGTGAATACATAAATATTACACACAAAAAACATTGCAGACTCAAGACAAATACAAATATTAATCACATTAATATTTACATGTGCTGTGCAGGTATCGAACTTTCGCCCCCGCGGTTCAGCAGCTAGTACTACAACTGAGCTACTATGACAGTCAATGGTGGAGGTGCAGAATATTCTAAGCGTGACTCAAAATCACACTTGAACGATTTCTTAAAAGTTTCGCTAATATCTGCAAACAGCAATGGTACTTACTCTTGGACATTTGTCATAGAAATATCAAATTTCAAACTGTTCCGCATAAGGAAATTCTCAAATTCTTCCCTATACTCAGGACTTGACATTATGTTAACGAATTCTACTGACGGTACGGGATCGGTCCAGAAATCAAACCTGTAGTCACTATTCTGAAGTACTTGAAGAAGTTGTATTTGTTGACCATTTTCCGGTAATACTTTGTACAAGGTATAATTGTCAAACCTGAACTTTTCACTTAACGTACATGTTATGAATGATACTAAAACAAATAGTTTAGGGATCATTTTTGATATATCATTTATTTATACACTTATAAATATAATAGCCTACTATTCAGAATCTAAGTGAAGGTAATATTAGAATGAGTGACCGAAAACAAATTTTAGAGATATTTCTTATCATTTATAGCTCATAATAAAACAATAATATGTGCTATAAAATTAATCTTGACGGATTGAAAGATAATGATAAATAAATGTACTATTTCTATTCATATATCAAACTTTAGGTATGTTAAGGACAAGTTGTACTTATGCCAATTCAAAACCGATCTACTGGGCAGTCTCTTTGCCTCGAACTCGAACATGGACGATGAAGGCGCTGTACCAACTACTATACCGTGGTGCGGTAAGACCATGCCGGAAATCTCCATAACACAGCGGGACGTCCGGCGGGCGTTGCTTTCTCTAGACGTTCATAAGTCGAGTGGGCCAGACGGTATACCAGCAGTGGTGCTTAAGCAGTGTGCTCCTGAGTTATGTCCTGTACTCAGGCGCCTCTTCGCGCTTTCCTACCATACTAGGCAATTTCCGTCTTCATGGAAGACTGCGAATGTGCACCCGGTGCCCAAAAAGGGCGATAGATCAGATCCATCGAATAACAGGCCTATCGCTATTACCTCTCTCCTCTCCAAGGTGATGGAGCGTGTGGTCAACACATAGCTTCTAAGATACCTAGAAGAACACGTCCTGGTAAGTGATCGTCAATACTAGCCATTGAGAGTCAGGGGGAGGCATTGGCATGTAGCCTGGACATAGCGAAGGCGTTCGATCGGGTCTGGCACCGAGGTCAAAGTCAAAGTCAAAGTCAAAATGCTTTATTCAAATAAGGATTTTGCAATCACTTTTGAATCGTCAAAGTTATAAAATATTATTTTTTGAACCCTCCCACCTTCCCGCCGGTTCACAATGTTGTTGATTTCTACCGAGAAGAATCCGGCAAGAAACTCGATAGTTACTCTTTTAAAAACACTATCAATAATACAAATAAACTAAAATACAATTAATGTTTTATATAAAAAAATTTTAGTCGTACAATTTTATGTTTTTTCCATTTTAATTTGGTTTACCTATGCATCCTGTAATTGAGCATCATCAGTCCCAAGGATTTTTATCATTTACATAATCTGAAATATTGTAATATGCCTTTTTACAAAGTACCTGCTTGATAAAAGATTTAAATTTACTTATTGATAGATTTTGAATTTTATTGGGAACTTTGTTGTAAAAGTGTATACATTGCCCCATAAAAGAGTTACTTATTTTGTGTAGACGTGTATCATGCACCAACAGCTTATTTTTACTTCTAGTATTTACTTTGTGAACGTCACTTTTCTTGCTGAAACTATTGATATTTTTATGTACATATAAAAGATTTTCATATATGTACTGCGACACTAAAGTTAAAATTTTTACTTCCCTAAACCTATCCCTCAGAGATATCCTAGATCCTAATTTATAAATAGCACGAATTGCCCTTTTTTGTAACAAAAATATTGTATTTACATCAGCAGCGCTACCCCACAATAGGATACCATATGTCATTAAACTATGGAAATAGCTACAATATACTATTTTTGCAGTGTCGACATCGGTCAATTGTCTTATTTTCTTGATCGCATACACAGCAGTGCTAAGTTTTTTGGCTAGGTTATGAATATGAGGACCCCATTGAAGTTTATAGTCCAGCGTTATGCCAAGAAAGACTGTTGAATTAACAAGTTCTAATTGCTCGCCATTAATATTAATACATGTCTGTCTCTGACTAACATTTGGTAATGTAAATTTAACACATTTGGTTTTTTTTTCATTAAGTAATAAATTATTAGCGTTAAACCAATTTACAATTTTAGAAAGGGCATTATTTAATTCATTATAACATGTCTATCGTCTCTTAACTTTAAAAAGCAAAGAGGTGTCATCAGCAAATAAGACAATGATCTATCGAAGTTGCCATCTTACGGAGTGCCTGAGGGTTTTTGCAAATGGGTGGCTAGCTTTTTGTCCGGCAAACGCATACGAACCGTAGTTGACGCTAGTTGCTCTGATAGCATGGACATTAAAGCTGGTGTCCCGCAAGGCTCTGTGCTGTCTCTTACGCTCTTTCTACTGCATATCAATGACATGTTATCCATCAACAACATACATTGCTATGCAGATGACAGTACTGGAGACACTTATTACACGGGTCGTGCAAACATCCCTCGTTCCGTTGTGGAGGAAAACCGCGAAGAACTTGTGTCTCAAATCGAGACCACACTGTCCAAGGTCTCTGACTGGGGACGGGTAAACTTGGTCCGATTCAACCCTACTGTTGCGGACAGAGCTAGTGGACTGTAGGTTTAAAGAAATGTGGGCTCTGAAAAAGCCCACTGTAAAATTGAAAAAATGAAACAAATTGGATTCTGCTTGCAACAGCTTATAATTGCCTTAAACGCAATTAACACTTATATGGACAACTCATTTAACATTTTTCAAAATTATAATTTACAAACACTTATCTATAAATTACAAACACTTTCTTTAAAATCGTGATTTTAATTAACGCTTCACTGATTTTACCTAACTTCTACGAATTTTCTTGATTTATAAAAAAGTTACTTCTTTCTTGAAGTAATCTTGAGTTATAAAAATGTTGGTTCTTTCTTGACATATATATATAACTTGTTCTTTCTTCAGTTGGTTTCTTCACTTATTTTCCTGGAACTGTTGAACTTTCACTGCATACTGTATGAAAATTGCGTCTCCTTTTATACTTTTTGGTCTAGGAGGAAATGTTCAAATCATTTATTTTAGACCAATCAGAGAACGTTGTTTTTATTTTGGAAACCCAATAACCAGTTCAAACCGGTATTTTCCAGATTTTTACCTCGAACTTTCTAATTTTATATTGGGCCGAGCCAGTAATTTATTATTTTTCAATGGTGTTTTTGTTCCGAGCCATTCTCCCACTTTCGTCTGTGCTCTGATTGGCTGCTCAGTTTCATATAAATATGAGGCTTCAAAGTCTGTTTTCGAACTTTTAGTACAAATTTTGACTTTTTACATTTTTTATTTTACTACTACGACAGTTGTGTTTTGCATAGTATAAAAAATCAATTGGCATACATTTATGTCTAGATACGAATGTGTGAGAACCAAAAAAACACATGTAGTTCACTTTACAGTATTGTTAAAAAATCGAAAAGTCACGTTCTGACAGTAGCTCCACAGAAGCCGTGACATTTTCAGGAACTAGCAACTTTGAGTTTTGATAAAACTAGTTGCGTAGTTTTTTGAAAGTTAATTTTTGCGCGTATGTCGACGGTGCAACGTTACTGTTGCTGTCCGTCCGTAACACCTACAAAGACACAAGTCTGCGCGTTCACCGCTGAGAAAACCCCATTCACTGTAGTCCCACAATTCCAGAACACTCCCCTCTCCATCTCCAAGAGCATTGGGATCCTTCGACGTCTCCAGCGATGTTCAGTTCCGAGATCATTTACAAGATAAGGTGAAGCTGGCGTCCAAAAAACTAGGTGTACTCAACAGAGCGAGGCAGTACTTCACGTCGGGGCAGACGTTGCTGCTTTACAAGTCGCAGGTTCGGCTCCATATGGAGTACTGCTGCCATCTCTGGGCGGGTGCACCCGGATACCAGCTTGGAACTTTTGACTCGGTTCAACGACGGGCTGTGAGAATTGTCGACGATTCTAAACTCACTTGCCGTATCGAACCCTTTAGTCTGAGGAGAGATTTTGCCTCCCTGTGTGTGTTCTACCGCTTGTACAATGGGATGTGTTGTGAGGAATTGTTCTAAATGATGCCCACGGCTACATTCTATCCTCGCACCGCTCGCCATCGGCAGGGAATTCATTCTCACACTTTAGAACCGAAATGGTCGCGTACAGTGCGGTTTCAGAAAAACTTTCTCCCGCGAACGCTTGGGTTGTGGAATGAGCCCCCTGCCAAGGTTTTCTCTAAGGACTAAACTATGGGGTTCTTCAAGAAAGAAGTTATTGGATTTTTGAAGGGTCGGCAACGCGCGAGTGACACCCCTGGTGTTGCAAGCGTCCATAGGCCACGGTGACCGCTTACCATCAGGCGGACCGTGTGCTTGTTTGCCACCTTAGTGATATATAAAAAAAAAAAAAAAAACATACAAAATTACATATATATGAAATTAAACCGACTTTAAATCCATACTAATATTATTAATTAAAAAGTTCGTTTGTTTGTTTGTTTGCCCTTACTTCACGTTGCAACGGAGCCTCTATTTCAGCTGAAATATGGCACACGGATAGTCAATGAGACGGAGAAGGATATAGGAAGACATTTCATCTTAGAAAAAAGTTATTCCAGAAATTTTACCGTATTCGACGTGAACGAACTAAGCAAAATCAAGGAGTTGCTGAAGAAATTCTACGCCGTCGTTTAAATGCGGGTAGAATCACGGAAAAAACTAGTATCCAATAAAAGTTAAAAATATATTCGCAGATATAAACCTTGTGTTCACTTTTAATTCAATTAAAATTTTTGAAGCTAACAATCAGAGTTACTTTTTCCACAAGAAAAAGAAAAGGCTAAAAATTAACTTCTATTTAGCAGGTCATATGCATGAAAGGTTTGTTTTTCATGCAGCAGCGCCGTGTAAAATTCTTTTGTAATCAACAGTTATAGTTAAGCTGTTGTCATAGGGCAGCAGTCGATACGACAAGTCAAAACTTTTCTTCTTTTACCATTAAGGTGGCAATCAAGTTTGCCCGTCGCAAAACTTAGAAACACGGCTTGAAAACTCTGACATCATGATTATTAGCTGGACAAACACGTCCAATCTGCACTGGCCAAAAAGAGGTCGGTGCCCTTACAATTTTTTTAAGCAACAATAATTAAATTCTTAAAAAAAAAGATGGGGAATGATAATTCTTCTAATAAGCCGTGAACTACCTAATTGTGGCACATTTTATCTGAAAAGCTTGCAAACATGAATCATGGTAAAATTAATATTTAGGATCTCCACAGCGCATAAAACATCGAAAAAAAAAACTGCAAAACACACTATTTATGGTTGCACATAAATTATTTAATGCTGTGTCTAATAAAACACATCAATAAAACTGCTCTCATAAAGATTGCTAGTCTGAAGTTGATAAAACTTTTATGGTTTGGACTTTACTGACACGATGCCTGTCCAGCTCAACTGTAACAATTCGAAATAATAAATCTCCATTCCATGTTATAAAATCTTTAGAATGTCCCAGTAGATGAATTAGGGGATTGTTACTTTTGTCGTATAATTTTATTCCCCAAAACGGTAAAGGATGGTATAAATTTTGTCTTTAAGTTTTTTGTGAGTTATTTCAATGTTTAATTAAATATTATGAGTTCTTTTTTTACTTTGAAGGTGATTTATATAATACAGCGTATCCAATTACTGGTTATTCCTTGTAAGTACTTGGTAAACTAAAGTCGAAATATTTAGCTGAAAATATGGTTTTATTCTAAAGAATAATATCAAAATTATAAATCCCCTCAAAAGGTCAAAGATATCATAAGAGATATAATAGCTCCCTGCAGTTGGATGTCAACAAGCACATATTGTACTTTTTAGGGTTCCGAACCCGACGAGCCCAAACGGAGCACTATTGCTGTCACTCAAGTGTCTGTCCTGTCCGTCTCACAGGATTAACAGTCAAACGGTTGAAGCTGTAGTCTTCAAATTTTTAATGTTTAAGGATCTTGTTGACCCAAAGGCCATACAAATTGTCAAAAAATATTTCATCAATGATTAACTTCCCATTCAGTTGAAAGGGGGCAAAAAAAAATATTGAGCTATCCCATCGAGTTGAATATCGTTGTTTAGAACTCATTGAATAAACAAATACTGTATTTTTTGTTTTAAAAAAATATTAGAAAACAAAGGAATCAGAATCCACCAAAGTCACCTTTTTTCAACAAAATATTGTTCCGGAGCATTTTATAACTTTCCATTCACCTATGCACTTGGAATTTGGTGATAATGTTATTTATTATGTATATTTTTCTAACAAATACTAAAATATTGATCAATACAACCAGCTTGATTTTGTGGTCTAATGCGAAGCACAGAAGGGATTCACTCACCTACTGCTTATGAATAATTCTGCCATTTAGACGGCTTATATTCTACATTTCGTACGGAACCTTAAACGTGCGAAGTCGGACACGCACTTGGCTGGTTTCTCTTTCTTTGTTTTCTTTTTGATATTTGAACTCTTATGTACTTATAGATTTTTTCTATACGAAAACACGCTCGAAATTTTGCCTGAAAATTTAAATAAAACAAAAAATCCTTTTTAATAAGAAATGCTTCTGAAAAGTGTTCAAAGACGAGTACGAATACGTATGTCTTTGAGCTTGAGTAGATACACCCGCATCTCAAGTAAGATACTATTCCTTGTTCCATTATTTGCTTCACTAATCGGATAAAAGCGACGCCACTCTGGCACACTGTTTTAATTTTCTGGCAAAAAAATGTTTCACCTCACAATTTAAGAAATGTGTATTAAGGGTTGTAAAGTGAAAATTAATAACGACAGGCTATTTAGAAGGCCTAACTTTGATAATTTACGTACCGCCCGTGTTACACACAATGTTTTTCATTTTTACAAATGCGAGTAAATAAATAACAATATAAAATTGATAAATAAATAAAGTCACCAAAACACAATCGAAATGGCGGGAATAGTAATCTAGAGTAGAGAATACATGAATCAAAATGTACATGAAATTAAAACATATCTACAAAACTTATTTAGAAACACAGTACATTTTTTATATATATTTGGAATAGGTGCGTCATTGCCGCCCGTGGATTCGTGCGTTTTGCTTAAAAGAAAGTAAAATTTACTAAGAAAAAGCCCGGGGAAGTAATTAAGGACTTAGCACCCGCTTTACCTGCACATAATGACACTGTTTACAAGTAAGTGTGATGAAAATGCAGATTATAATAATCATAATGCAATCCTGTCTTGTGTAAAATAGTTTTAAAATACTAATTGTATATTTTACTCCAGAGATATCAGAGACTACGCGGCATAAGCAGTAAGAAGTTGCTTGTACAGCAAAACTATAAATAGTAGGCAGAAAAAGCAACCTGTAACATTAGGACATATAGACATAGAGTAAACGTGACGTAATATACGCACTGAGATGGGAGGGGGGGGTGTTCAGGTGCTGTCCAGCTGTCCAGCCAGTCATATATTTAATGCGCCATGAATTCCCGACGTTGCCGATACATCAAAGGAGATGACTTGATGTATGAATGAAAATTGAATCTTTCGGCTGCAGTTATATTTTAGAAAGAAAAAAGTCTGCAGTCTGTAACTAGAGGTTAATCTCTGGAAACGTCTAGTATAATATAATGTCAAACGAAACAATATAGTTACAAAACGAAAAGTGGATATTGCGTTTTCAGTAGTAAAAAGACTCCAGTCATTAAGCTGCTATTGGCATTGTGCTGTAATGTTTTTCAGTTTCAATTAATAGTCTTATTTTCCATCTCTCTAGAAGAATAATCTTCAAGCTCTTGTAACTTTGTCTTATATATAATTTGTAGAACAGAATTTTTACTCTACCTAAGAGCAATTTGTAGTCAGTCCATGAAAAGAAATATTTGCTAAGCTAGAAAGTCAATTCATTCCAATGTTCCAACATTTGATAATGGTACTATAAATAATAAATTTCGTTCTATTGCATGGCTTGGACAAAAACAGTTGATATTTAGGTAAACTATTAAAAGTATTAAAATAGCTTGTACAAACATAAGTAAAAGTGTGTATCCAATATAAGCTTCAGAGAAACTTCCTCCCGCGAACGCTTGGGTTGTGAAATAAGCTCCCTGCCAAGGTTTTCTCTAAGGACTACAGTATGGGGTTCTTCAAGAAAGAAGTTATTGGGTTTTTGAAGGGTCGACAACGCGTGATACCCCTGGTGTTACAAGCGTCCATAGGCCACGGTGACCGCTTACCATCAGGCGGACCGTGTGCTTGTATTTAAAAAAAAAAGTATGTCATGTCATGTGACACAACCTGTTACAACAAATGTAGATGTTTCTATGTAAATGTAACTGAAGGATCATGCAGAAGATTGTGAAACATTCAATCCCAATTTGATACTTTAAGCCTCATTAAAAATCAGTTATACAGAAGAAACACACAGCTTATATAAGAAAATCAATGCTAACCCCCATGAAAAGTTATAATAAACTAAGATAAATAGCTGTATTAGTTCACAGTTCAAAATATTATCTCGAAAATTTATTGAAATATCATTAAAAAACAATCAACAAAACTCTTGTCTCTGCCCAATTCTGACTTAGTTCCGTTAGAAAACGGAAATCTATTATTAAACCTGATTCTACCCTCGCTCTGTATTTTACCTCTTAATACTTAAAATCCAGTTATTTACGACACATGTGTAATATGTAGACACCTAAGTCCAGATACACGGCATCAAATCAGAATAGCGGCTTGGGCACCTGTCACACAAGACTAAGGTGGATGGCAAAAGTAAGCCAAGTGCGAGTCGGGCTCGCGCACGCAAGGTTCCGTTCCGTACCATTATCTATAAAAACGGCAAAAAAATCACGTTTGTTGTATGGGAGCTCCCCTCAAATATTTGTTTTATTTTTATTTTTAAAGTGAATATATACCTAAATATTCTGTGAATATTTCAAGCGTCCGCCTGTTGCCGTTATCAAGATCGAGCAAAAAATCACTTTTTAGTTTTTGTTGTTATAGCGGCAACAGAAATACATCTGTGAAAATTTTAACTGTCTAACTATCACGGTTCATGGGATACCGACAGCGACGTCTTGGTAAAAGGGTCCCGTGCTACGCAGTTCAATGTTCTGTCATAATGTCAGCTTTAGGACCGTATTTTTTCCACTTTGTGGTTTTCTTTAAATCTATAAAATCTAAATCTCACTAATCTGTTCTTTTACACAATACTACATATGTCATCTACATAGGACAGACATAAGCACATTTTGAATAGGGTACGTGGATAGGGCCATTCTGGAGGTGGCCATTTCCATATATGTAAAATCATCAAAATCGATTCACAAACAACAAACTTATGCGAAAACATACCTACATATAAAATAAACATCCCGATGAATTAATATCCTCCTCCCTTTTTAACCGACTTTAAAAAAAGACTTCGACTTCGAAAGAAGGAATTTCACTTGCAATTGTATAAAATGGTAGTGTTTTCATTTATTCACAAGGGTATTTTATTTTATTTTTCACCAAAAAATCTAAAAAAATCTGTATTTAATTCAAAGAAATATTTATTTTGCATACAACTTCAATTTCAATAACATAGAAATGCGTTGTGGATAAACTGTAAAGTTAAAAACAGAGCAGTGTTGAAGCTTTTGAAAACTTCTGGAAGTTCACACAAGCTTACACATTTATACAAGTTTCTTTAAAGCTAAAATATTCTGAATACAGGATAAAGGACAGATGTGAAAGAGTGCTCTGTTAATCATTTTGTAATGATTAAAATGTTGTACATTAAAGTAAAAGTTTATGACATTACATAGAATTCGAAACTCAATATAAACTAAGTAAAAGATTCAGGTGAAATTTTGTATGATTTCCTTAAGCAAAGTAACATCGTATTTCATTTATTTACCTTTAGAAACGGAGAGCAGAGTTAATTTAATTAAGTAGATGCATTAATTTTAGCGCTCTCGGTAACATTTTCGGAAGGTGCCATCTGCGCTCCAGCTAACTTGTAGTTAGTTCTTAATCCTTAAGAATTAGTGGACTGAATTGAAAGGACCAAGGGTATATTTTACAAATAACTAAAATATCTATATACTAATATGTATGACAAAACATTGAACTACTTATTATTTTTGCTTTGCTTGAAATTTAACACGGGGTTCAATATTCTGTCATAATGTCAACTATAGAGCCTTATTAATTAATATTTAGTCATGTTTTGAAGTTGATTAATTTTTTTTTTAATAAAATTTCATCATCAGTTTTTTACCCGACTGATCCTGAAGGAAGATAATGCTTTTCGGGAGTATATACGTACTTGGGTAGGTATGTCCGTTCCATTGTGACCTCCTGTTGTCTAAACAGGTCTCCCGAGTGTTAAAGGGTAAATAAAATAGCCAACCACGAATCGAAAAAAAAAACGTTTACAAAATAGTTGAAATTAAAAATTAATAATTAAATAAATAAAAAACGTAAACTAAAAAGTTGTAAATAAAAATTAATGATTAAATAAAAAAACGTAAACTAAAAAGTTGTAAATAAAAATTAATAATTAAATACATAAAAAAACCTAAACTAAAAAGTTGTAAATAAAAATTAATAATTAAATAAGTAAAAAAATGAAAACTAAAAAGTTGTTAATAAAAATTAATAATTGAATAAATAAAAAACGTAAACTAAAAAGTAAATAAAAAAACCTGAAACTTAAAAAAAAGTGCACTTATAACATACTAAATATTTAACTATTAGCAGGCGGGACTCATTTCAGTGCAATTATAAATAGTAATACAGATTGCTCGTATAGTAGTTACCTTAAAATGAGTTCCGCCTGCCTAAAGTTAAAGATTTTGTATGTTTTAAGTGCAATTTTTTTTTTCTAAACTTTTTTGCAGTCGGGTTTTTTATTTGTTAAATTATTAATTTTTAATTGTTAAAGCTAAACCTTCTATACTTAGATTTTGAGACGCTTATAGGAACTTATTCTCCTTTGTAAATTTATTTATTGATTTAAAAAAATGCAATATCGCAGATGACATAAAAAAAACATGTTCACGTCTTTGTCTAAATTATAATTAATCCAATTAATTATTAAAAGGAACTAAATATAAATCATAGTACATTATATTTAAAGCTGATTAATATATTTAGCTTCTCTCAATATTGCCATTAAACCATCGAAGGTTTCTTCACAGGAAGGCAAGACTTGAACGGCTGGAAGGGCATAACCCCAAGTACCTTCATCCCTTAGCTGAAATGTGGCAACAATCGGAGGATAAAATCTGTACTTAGCCCAGTCAGCAATAGATCCTGTGGCGCCATCTGAAAATAAACCTTATCGTTATAAACTATGATTTACTTTAAAACAAACTCAGTTTACATTTACATTGCGGTTTTAAGTTAAAAAACGTGAAGACAGCTTTTTAATTAAACTTAACCAACATATCTAGGAAAGTACGAGATTAGCTCTAGCAAGTAAAATTCTTTTTCACTTTTCCACCTCTTGGAGTAAATCTCTTAGATTTATATAGACATGATACTTTATAGTTGACTTGTTGATAATGTTATCTTCATTTTTAAGTAGAATAGAATATCTGAAGAAATTGTATTTATTGATTTGTATAGATAGTTATTATTTAACGAAAATAAAATGCTAAATAAATGACTTATTTTAGTTCACTGGTTGAAATTCCCACGTAAAGAGCAAAGCGTACCCTGGATTCTTAATTTGTAACCATTAAAATTGTGTGAAGTATGAATTTTATATTTTTTTCTGACTTTGCAGATAGGCTGAAAATGTCTGCGTTTACGCCCGCGCATATATGAATTAATTGAAATGAGTTACACAATTGTTTTTACTCAAAAACGCTACGAGAGGTTCGAATTACATTCAAAAAAGGATACGGGAAGGACATAGATGCTGGATTGCTAATAGAAAAAAAATTGTATATTTCATTACGAGTGCGGAAAGCGTGTCATTGCTAAGAGTTCCGACAAATGTCTACCCGAGCCGAGGCGCAGCCGAAGGTACTAAGGGTTCGCAGTCGGAACAAGTTGCAATGACGGTTCCGCACGTGTACTGAACAACTATTCTTAATACAGTTGCAATAAAATGAAGCAATTTAATAAAATAATAAAAACACAATAAACTCTACTAACGAATCATTTATTTCTTATAAAAGTTATAATGCACATATAAATTGAAATTGGTACAGTTTCATAAACTAACGGGAAGTTTTAGGTTGCACATTTACTGTTTGAGACAAACTATTATTAATTTCTTATGATTATTCATGTATATTTGTCAAAGGTGTTATACAATGGCGTTTGCTAGTTGATGGAATTGGATCTGATGAATTATCATTATCAATGAGGGTAGATGGACGAACGTTCTCTTCAGTATTGTCATGTGAAGGAGACGGACTGGACTTTAAATTAATGGATTGTGTGATTTTTTCCCAGTTTCTAGTATGGCATTAAATAATAATAACTCACCCAGAAGAAAACATAGAAGTCTATTTACACAATTTATTCACACAGCTTTATGCACTATATACACAAACTATTGCAGTACACTATTTGCTTTATGTAGAGTAAGATTTATATACATTTTGCACATTAATTTACACTTATTTTATGAAATAATTATTAGAACAGAAAATATTCATGTTTACAAGTTCAGTCTCAAAATCAGAGAAAAAAAAAGTTAGTTAATTTCATCGGTTTCTTTTGAAACTCGATAAGGCATTGGGAAAGACCCATTAGCCTAGCATCATTGTGATAATACATAAATTATAGCGAATCGCCATTTTGTAAGGGATATTTTGCTGTGAAGTCTTCAGATATTGTGCGTCGTTACTTGCTTATTCTTTCCTATTTACTGTTCATGAGTCTTCGCTGTTCCATTCTTAACAGGTTTTCGTAAAACACTGCGAAATTTAATCGTCAAACCTCACTTAGAAAATAGTAAAAAAATAACAAGGAAAAACACTGCTCTATCTTCGAATTCCCGGCAAAACATCCAGAAAAAAAACAATTGAAAATCCGGCCCAGCCTACTCGATTTTTTTCTTCACGCATGCGCGCGAAGGATGATAATTATTACTTGCCAGTCCGTCCAGCCAGTCAGTAACTCTATAAAAAAGTATTTACAATGCAATGAAAATGAAATTTAATGAGATGAAATGAAATGAAACCTAACCTAACTCATTGAATCAAATCATTAAATCTGATATTGAAACAAATTAGTAGCTTCTTTTTAGAAACATTTGCATGAATCATAAAAACTTCTATAATTTAATAACTACGTGGTTGATTTTTTCTTTTTAATAGACATTATTTCGACAGTTGGGAAAGAGAACGCACGAGTTCGGAAAAGGTAAAGAAAAAGCTCGAGTATGTAATAGCCCACATCCCGAACGCTATACGTCCCTGCAATGCGCCACTTTTTGAACAACTGTATTAAAAAACACTTTTCAGGACAGATAAGGCGACAGAAATTTGGCCCTTGTGTAAAGCACACTCGCGCACAAATAGGTTCTATTTGTACAAGATTTTTTTCATTCGTTGCGGGCGATGGACCAAAAAGAAATAAAGGCAGGAACAGGGGAACCCATTAGTTTTCATCTCATTGAGTATGTTTAATTTAATTCAATATGAACACATCTTTTAACATAAAATAATCTTTTCCTTTTTTAATTCTTAACATTTTTACCATGAAACCACTATACCGTTATAATATGTTTAAATTAATTTTATATTTTTTCATATTATATGTCTGTTTTTTGAGTAAAACTCTATACAAGTATTGGCCGTGAATCCATTGCTGGATGCGTATTATGGACGTCCTTACCTAAGGTACGACCGTCAAACTTTACTTATACAGTAAAGGCTTACTTTCGCGGCCTCGTCAGTAATTTTTATTAGTACAGTACAAAAGCGGTTAATACTATAAAATAAAATAAAGTTGATGAAAGGGGATGAAATTAATACAATTTGTGTGGTTTGATTTGGTATGTTATTTCTATACATAAGAAAAATACATACCGGACCATATTTAAAAATGCCTTGCCGTCCTTTAGTTTTGTCAAGTTCTTTAAAGAGAAGGTTCAAGTGAAGTCTAAAAAATACTTACCGTGTACTGCTGGAGAAGTATCAACCAAATATTGCGTATTGTATCGTACAGCCAAAGATCCCATTGCTCTTCTTCCAATAGTTATCTAGAATCAAAATGCACATTTATATTATTAACAACATCTTGTACTAAACAATTTACTACTACAATTTTTCTACGAATGCATGCGGGTGGAAAGTAGTAAATGTCAGCGCTAGAGCTAAAAAGTAAACAAAGAAAAATTCAGTCACATTGGGCAAAGTCAATCACCTATACAGCCACACTCCGATTAACACTAGGTATATTTATTCTTAACAAACTTGTAGATTTTTTGTTTATAATGTTGTTTTAAGTACCTGGTTATACCAGATATTTGGTGAAATGCTACCGAAAAACCGCATTTAAATTAATTTAGGAAGACCATGGCAATATAAAAATAATTTATAATAGGTAGTTCTTTTCATCAACTAGCAAAAATTGCACGTTAGCGCTTGAAAAATGTTGCACGTAAAAGAAAAAGAAGGCGGGAAAGCGTGATAAGTGCAAATACTAAAGTTGAAGCGAACATAAATATTATACCTAATAAAATCAGTTCATCCAGCGATTTTGAAATTAATTTAACGCAAGATTTAATTAGAAAAGTGGCTAAAACTGTTATGGAAAACCTTTTTCATATTTTGCTTGTATTTACTTTCTTCATATTTGAAATAAAAGTAGAGTGTGGCCCATTTAAGACTCGAACTATCGGCGCACTCAATACGTTCTAGCGCCAAAATATCTTGCAAAAATGACTGTCTTTCATCCCTCAGTTAAAATCTACTATTTTAATTCTATAATCACTGAAGTTATACTTCTATTTATACAACATAATCTATTAAACATACCTACATAGACAAATTGACAAGTAATCTAAAGTATATTGATGGCTTTATATGTAGAGGTATGCTCTTACTCACCATTTCTTGGTAATTGTATAATTGTTCAGTTGTGTGAGCAAAGGGAACCAGTAGCCTTTGTCCATAGGCTCTGAAGGAAAGAAGTGCAGCCAGGTTGTGCCCAATGTTCTCGATGTAGCGGGAAACTGATCTGGTTTCAGGTTCTGAGAATGGACCAAGACCTACGTAGTTGTCATCAGCGGGTGTAAAACTGGCTCCCCGAACTAGAAGTAAAATAGTATATAAAAAAATGTCTACAGACATTAAAACCATCATGTCTCTTGGGGTAATTTTCATGGGAAATAATTGATAAGACAATTTAGAGTACGAGTCAAATCGGCTTAAATTTTGTAAATCTAAGTAATTATTATGCAATCTAAGAGTCTATCATTGCTGTGACAACACTATACGTTCGTCAGACGTTAGTCGTCTCTTAACCAAATGAGACAAACAATGTGTAATATGTTTCAAATACATATAAAAAAAAAATTGCATCTTTATATTATTCCAGATTTTCTCTAAACTAATTGTGAAAAGCACAAATTCATATTTATTGTTTTGTCAACCACAATAATTAAGTTTATAGCTTAAATGCTATTATACGAAAATATAAAAAGCAATTCAGCGTTTATTATAACTCTTTGTATGTAAATCCCATGTTTGCAAAACACATAGTTTATCACGTTGAAGAAACTAATAAAATCTTATACGAATATGATAACCTCCCCAATGAGAATTCCAGTTCTTAGTTAAATCAACTCCGACTGCATTGTTGGTGATGGGCCTGCGATTCTTCATCCACAATCTTACCTAAAAACAATAAATTATTCAGTGTTTGAACATAATGACTAGAATAGTTCAAACAACCTGCTATCGATTGAGAAGTTTGTATTACTATTGCCTTTCTCTATCTTAATAACCTCTTGGTATAAGTATCATCATAGCATTAATAATCACCAGTGTTTTTTGCATTAGTGATTTTGAAATCAGAACAGCAATACCTAAGTTGTTAAAAGCGCTTACCGGCGTGGAACTCGTTAATCGTACCACATTTTAAATCGTACGTACCACAATAGTAATAACTCGTTCTACGTTTATAGAAAATCATATTTAGTGCTGTTAAGTGAAACTATTTAAACATGTGAGTAAACTAAAC
This sequence comes from Apoda limacodes, assembly GCA_946406115.1. NCBI lineage: Eukaryota > Metazoa > Arthropoda > Insecta > Lepidoptera > Limacodidae > Apoda > Apoda limacodes. Next base: position 18,773,972 of record OX291542.1, read on the forward strand.
AAGTGGGCTACCCGCTGGGTTTTGTGATAGAGTAATAATTGAAAAACTAAACGACCAACGTAGTTCACGTAGTTCTCAAAATAATACCAGATGGCGCTGTTTTTCTTAGTATGAAAAAATCATATCTTTACGTTTTATATCAATGGATGTTACATATCAATACAGATATATATACAGAATTTATCAATACTATTATAAGTAATACTACTTAATACTACTTCTACTAAGATTGTACTAATATACAATCTTTATATACAGAATATAGATTGTTTTATATCAATACAATTTTACCATTGGTCGATATACTTTTTCCATGGTCTAAAAGGTATATATTCTATAAATATTCTCTAAAGGTCTCTAAATTTGACTACATTTTTAGTGAGCTAGAAACCAAAAAAAGTGATAATCTAAGTCTTATCTCGGCGCAAGGCATCCCAGCAATGGTAGTCAGGTTTAATACTTAGAACAAATTTTGTGCAAATGCTTACAGAGTTATCAGAGAATACATGTCCATCAGGGTTAAGGATCGGGAAGATGTGCCATTCGAAGTCTTCTGAAGCAGCTCTAGCTTCAGGGTCCTCTCCACGAACCAATTGGTCCACAATATATGTGAGCACAACTGGTGACAACCAGTCTGCACCAATCTGACCACCTTCAAGGAAAATGGCAGGCCTTCCAGAACGACGGGCGATTCTGACACCAGTAATGCTCCTACCTATGACATCAAAAATAGTTTAAAGATTAGCTATGATTTCATTTACATTACATTATATATTTACAATATTTAGATGTAGACTGAATGTAGTTTTTAATTTTATCTATTTCTTACTATTATCTTTATATATGGTACCTAGATAAGTACACACAAAACCGTAATTGGATTGCAAAAAATTTTTTTAATCAAATAACTATGTATCAGCTACCTTCCACAGGTAAAATCACATATATTTTTTTATCTTGTTAAGAAAAAAAACGTAAAATTGACGGACACGTTTCGATGCACTTTCCAGTCTTGTCAGTTTAGGATATGAACTACATTATTAGGCATCTAGTCACTAACTGAATAAAGGGTTGGTGCAGATAACTATCCCAATTAGACAACCTCAAATTCAAAACTCCGCTGGAGAAACTAGTGAATAAAAAATAAATAGTTTTTGTTGTGTTAACAAAGTAAACGTCTAGTTATCTTTAAAATAAATACTAATGGTAACAAAACGCTAATTACAGTCATATTTTATTTATATTCTTCTCTTATTATTAAAAGGTATTTTTCTGACGATTATCTTCATTATTCTTACCTTCGTGAGATTCACCAGCCTGCACAAGAGTAACTATATTTCCATAATTTTCGTCCAGGTACTCAAACCACTCATTAATTTCGTCCAAGCTCTGATATCCCGTCCAATACAACTGACGGCTCGTATCTCGCTTTCTTCTACTGTATACTTGTGCTTCAAAAGCTCTTAAATTAGATATAAAAATATTTAATTCAGTTCATTTGAAAATTACATTAAAAAAAATGTCTTATCATTATAGTTTTATTTTGTATTTTAATATAGGTAGTAGATACATAAATAAGTTTGTTTTTGTGAATGTTGATGTAAACAAAAGCTGTTACAAAACGTTTTTTTTTTTTAAAAAGATTGTCAAAATAATAATCATATTATACGCATTTTTGAGTTAACCGTTAAGATGAACGCTATTAGTAATAATTAATAACGCTATTATTTTGTTCAATTTAAAAGAAGTTTCTACAAAACCACCACCAAATTTTCAAAATAATATCATTATGTAAAGGAGTATAGTGGCAAATAATACTAGTATTATAAATGCGAAAGTAACTCTGTCTGTCTGTCTGTCCGTTACCTCTTTACGCTTAAACCGCTGCACTGAATAAGATGAAATTTTCCATGAAGATAGCATGAGTCGCGAGAAAGGACATAGGCTACTTGAAAACGTCAACAGTGAGTCGTTTTTTTAATATTTGAAGAGTTGCCGATGAAATCCTACACCGATAACCGAATTTCGGGCGGGTAAAACCGAGTGCAAAAGTATTATATATAGGCATGTGTACTTTATTGTTTTTATCAAAGTACTTACTCCTGTAGGTTTTCCAACATAACTTCAGAATAAATACTGCGTTTCGAGAGCGAATGCTCAAATTCACTTCTTAATTCTGGAGGAGTTACTACACTTGCATATTCTCCAGCTTGATGTGGCACCCTCCAGAAGTCCAGTCCTTGATATTCTTGGTGTAAGCCTTGAAGGAACTGCAGATGATCTTCATTCTGTGGCTGAACTTTGTACAAAGTGTAATTGTCATATCGCACTTTTTGAGAGGAAACAAGTGTGCAAAAAGCACAAATTACAAATAATTTAACGAGCATTTTCCTTACATTAAACAACTAAATGAAATATCAACCACGATTACTAGATTTTCTGTACGTAATTAATGTTATCATTTATCATAAATCGATTGTAAATTTTACCAGTATCTTATCATTCATTAAAACGTGTCATGCTATCAATGTTGATAACAAACAGAATTTCTAAAACACAAAGAGTTAAACAGTTATTAAATAATTTATTTTGGTTTTAACCTAGGTTAGGTTAAATAGGTACACCTTATAATCCAATTTATTTATTATTTTAAAATATTCAGTATAGTTAGACTATAAGTTAAATTTTTATTTTCTATTTAAAACCAAAAAAAGTTAAGAATTTCACTTAATAGATAGATAGATAGATTACTTGCTAAATTCTAAAAATAAGTACTTTAGTTATAGAGCAATATAGAAAGTTAGGGTTCTGTACATGAAGGGTTAAAAATAAGCCCATAGGTTTAAAATGAAAAATCGAAGTTTTTTACTAGCATAGTACGTACACGGTATTATTTAATTAAATTTATTTAAATTTATAGTCCCAAAATCAAAAACACCAGACCATTTCATTTTCAAAATATTTAAAATAAAATATCTAAATTTATTCCCCGTGTCCAATCCTGACTTACTACTTATAGTTTGTCTAAAATTAATAAATGGGGTATAAAATTCTGACCCCGGTCTTACATTTTACCGTTTATTATATTACTAGCTTTTGCCCGCGGTTTCACCCGCCCTAAATTCGGTTATCGGTGTAGGATTTTAATGGCAACTCCTCAATTATAGAAATAAAACCAACGGGCACTTGACGTTTTCAAGTAGCCTATGTACTTCCCCAGGACTCAAAATATCTCCTTGCCAAATTTTTTTGCGGTTCAACCCGCCCTATATTCGGTTATCGGCGTAGGATTTTAACGGCAACTCCTTAACTACAGCTTAGCCATTAAAACGTTACAAACAAACAGGCAGAAAGAGACACTTTCTCTGTCATAAGTTTTTTTGAGTGACTGCTGAGCTGCTCGTTTATGATAAGATACAGTTACAAAAGTCAGCATAAACGAAAAATGCTTACAAAAAAGGCTTGTAATTAATACTTTGATATAAGATAAGTATTTTGCGTCATCCTGAATCTATTAATTGTCTGAATCGATTAATTGTGCGATCCACAATTTATCATCCCACCGACCGACCTCGGCACGGTCGTAAAACTATTGTCAGGCGACCTCGGCACATACTAACGGCCACAGATGACGATCTCGCTATCCGGATTAGTCTCAACGGCCTCCCCTAATGGGGCCTCTCCCCTAAAACGACGCCGACGTCCCCGGGTTCGTCGGCGTCCGCAAGGATATACGAGGTATCAAAGAGTGCCGGGGCGTTTTTCGCCCCCACTCAATCTAACCGCGTAATGGGGGACTCCCCTCCTGGCGCTGACTCACCTTCGGGTTTGAGGCTCTCGCTGGTCGAAGAGACGCCCCCGAGAGCGACAACCCAAGCCGAGGCTCCCCGCGCGGGGAGTCCTTGAGCGTTAGACGCTGTATTGGCTGAGACTCCTTCAGAGTCTCGCCCCAAAAAAGCCCGGTGAAGCAGTAATGGCTGCAACAGCCAACTGCATACAATTCAGAAAAAAAAGCGTCATCTAGACAGTTAAAATTTAGATTATTAGTGGGTATTAAACACGTTATTGACCTGGATATTATAATAATATAAAAAATAGATCAATTTTATGATTAAAAATATCAAAGCATTTTCTATACTAATTTCATAAAGAGGAAGATTTGTATGTAAGTATGTTTGTATTGAATAGGCTCCGAAACTACTGGACCGATTTGAAAAATTCTTTTACCAATAGAAGCCTACATTATCCGCGGAAAAATGCTTCATTCCTACGGGAAAACGGGTAGTAAGAATTGTCCTTCCGTACTTATCTTTTTCACATAACTTCTAAACGGCTTGACAGATTGGGTTAGGTATGTCGATGGTTTCACAGACACGAATGTATTATGCCATTAAGGAGGAATCAAAGAATTTTCTTATAAAAATGTATAAAAAAAAAACAATATTTCTGAAAAACATAGACACAAACACATATCACTGAAAATAGTCTCAAAACGTTAAGGGAAAACAGCTTTAACAATTTTGATTTTTTGGTCGGCGAACGAATGGATACCCGAGTGGCCGCTCCTCGCCCCCACTCTCTCGCAATCGCAATTGCATAATGGGAAACTTCTCAACTCAAGAGCCAATGGATTAATTTGTCTCGTGACCATATAATCGATATTATTATTATTATAAAAATGATAATACAACCATATAACTCGAAAATAAAAAAACGGTTTTTATTTAATGTTTGTTACTTCAGAACTCCGTCATTACAATATTACATAAACCGATTTGAAAATTATAGGGAAGGAATAACTCACAGATTGGTCACATTTAGTTTCAGTGGTATGGATTAGTATAAGAAAAAAACAGAGTTTGTGAGAAAATGTTTTCAAGTTGTATCATTTTGATTATTTAGACGTGATTCTACCGGTCACCACTGTGAATTAGACTAAGAAAACAATATCTAGTTATTAACTTGACATTCTAATCGGTCCAGTGGTTTGTTTTTTACCGCTAAAAAAAATACTTTAGATTCTAGAATTTGTATAATCTATCGACCGATAAAATAGTCGGGCAGTGCGCGCGTCCCCATATAATGCTGCGGTCGTAGCTCACCAATTCATTTCTCAGCTGATAAACTGCACTGCCCGACCATTTTATCGGTCGATAGTTCATACAAATTCTGGAATCTAAAGTACCAGCCGATTAAAAAGTCGGGCAGTGCGCAGCGACGCAAAGAATGGCTAAATAATAATAATAATATAATACCTTTATAACATAACAATAAAAGCAATAAAACAAAGGCTTTGATATAGTATGATAAAAATTGGTTCGGTAGCAAATACCGTACGAGCAACTTCTCTTGAGAATATTTCTTTTATATTTGAGAATTTATACATGAAGATTGTTATTGAGCCTTTAAAAAAACAGTTTTTTTTAATTATGATGGCCATATTTAGTAAGTGCGGCCATATTAAACATTACATGTACCATGACGACAATATACATATTTTCATTGCAGTAGGTGAAAAATGATAATACAACCCGTTTATGTACTGTGTACTAATTAAACAGCCCCCAAATACGCGTCACTAATTAAACAGCGCGCGTCACAACGCGGTCACAATGTCAATTTGTTGGGAGCTGAGCTGCGCGAATTTAAAAGATTGATTGCCTGAAGGTAATTAGGCACGGATCGGTGGTAAAGCGAGCTTTTTGCAGTTCATTTTTAACTGTTGACGTTTTGACAGGTGAGATGCGGAGGTATTTAGTCCGTGACGGAAATTAGCAGCGTTGAAAGAGTTGAGCTTTTAGAAGTTTTGCAATATTTTAATGGCTTCTGAGCTTTAACATTGCTCTTGTTTAGATGATTTATCTTTTGCTGATGTACAAAACATAGTGTTTTTGAGTCTTAAAAAGACCGGTGCCAACGGAGCCCAATTATAAAGCCTATGTTGTCTATCTGTCTTTCAGTCCGACCGACCTTTAATAAGCTCTACCTTTTATATCGGAAATTTTCACACCTTTTGTGTTATTATAGTGGATTTCCTAACTAAATAAAAAAACCGTTAACATTTCATATTCATTATATTTATAAACGTTTTATAGCAAGAAACATATTTTTTTTGTTTTTTTAATTCTCAAATTTAAAAAAGTATAACTAGAAGGTCGTTAAGTAATACATCAATATATAATAACATTCGGTCAAGTGCGAATCGGTCTTGTGCATTGTGCAAACCCTCGGTTTTTATGTATTTGTTACGTTTTTCTTTTTTTGAAGGTGCTATTAGGGTGCAATTAAACATTTATGTTATTTATGAATTTCAATAATTATACGTCTTATTAACCTGTTAAACAAAATAGTTTAAATTTCCCGTGGCTCCACTTGCGTTGAATTTTATATTCACTGTGCACCATTTAATTACGGGATTTTAGTATTGTTTGCATGTTTCGTCTCTCTAGTTACCGCCGTGCCAAAAATTAGGTCTACATGTTGCTTCGTTGCGACGGGAACTATCATTAAGATAGATCCGTTAGCCACAAAATATCCTAGATAAACTTTCTTTTTATGTACATCAAATAACTAGAACTATTCAAATATTTAGTACCTACTGTATACAAAACGTCATCCTATTGACCGATGTTGAGGTAATTGAGGTTATATTCCGTTTCCCAAAACATTGTTTTGATTTTTGGAACCATTGATTTTTTTAAATTTTCCTTGTATGTACTTGTATCACTATACACATCCAATGAATCATATTGTAATATTCTACGTGATATTCTACAGCTTAATGCACTGAATACGCGAAATCAAAACTAAGATAAAATTTAGATAAATGTCAACTTAGTTAATCTTGAAATAAGAACTAAATTTGCCTGCAACAATTGTTTTTTTTTTTTTTTATACCACTAAGGTGACAAACAAGCTTGCGGTCCTCCTGGTGGTAAGAACCGCAGCCTATGGACGCTTGCAACACCTGGGGCATCACTCGTTGCCGACCCTTTAAATCTATTAACTTCTTTCTTAAAGAACCCCATACTGTAGTTCTTGTTCATGATTGTAGGTCAACGGGAAGTACCCCAAGGGTTTTAATTCATTTGTGAGTGCCAAAATATGGGACAAATATGAACGTATTTCGACCGTTTGATTTTATTACAACTGTAGACTACTGCAGAGCTCTACTAACGCTGCCACTAGATATTTGTAATTTGAGAGGCATTATGTAGCCCAGTAGCGCTGCCGCTAGCTATTTGTTATTTGAGAGGCAATATGTAGCCCACTAGCGCTGCCACTAGCTATTTGTAATTTGAGAGGCATTATGTAACCCAGTAGCGCTGCCGCTAGCTATTTGTTATTTGAGAGGCAATATGTAGCCCACTAGCGCTGCCACTAGCTATTTGTAATTTGAGAGGCATTATGTAGCCCACTAGCGCTGCCACTAGCTATTTGTAATTTGAGAGGCAACGTGCAGCCCACAAGATGCAACAGTACATAAACTTGGGTACAAAGAATCGGTAAGATGATGAATGACAATTTTTTACTATTCTACATAAAAAAGTTCTTCAGGCAGAAAAACTACAGACTTCTTATCTGCTGAACAAGCATCTATCAAGCAAGTTTTGAAAATAAAACAAAAACTAAAAGCCTAAGAAATGATAACAGTCGTTTGCAAAATAAAGTTAATAAATTATGCAATTTCGATGAAGAAAATATCTCGTAACTGCAATATTTGAGAGTCGATGGTGGCCGAGGGGCTATGATTTCATTTTGTGTCCTGAGTGGCGGAGGTTCGAAACCTGCATGTACCAAGTCTTTTCCAAATTTCTCAAGAACATTTATTATTCACACCACTGGCTCTTCAGTGTAGGAAAACATCGTGAGGAAACCTGCATACGTCATAAAAAAAGACGTATGTGAGGTCCACAATCGCCCTCGGCAAGGGTAGGCCGTGCCCCAACAGTGGGCCGTATTGAGGCTGGGAAGAAAAAAGGAGAAACTGCAATATTGAGCTGCAAGCTGTACCTGAAGACAAAAATACGAACCGTGAAGAATTGACAGTGAATAAGTCTATTACACATGCGTTGATGCTTAGTAAGCCATGCGGCAAAAGCTTATATAGAAATAAAATTAAACAAACGAAATTACTTTTTATACTTTTTAATATCAGCTTAATACATTATAAGTAGCATTATACTTAATTGGCACTTTTCTTTATCTACATCACAACAACATGTGTACATACAACTTTATTTATAAGCTTCTTAACAATATCAGTAAGTAGGTAGTATTAGTCGACAGATCGCTTTACGCGTTAGTATAAAAATAATACTTCTTTTGCAAATCTAGGTATATTAATTAAAAATTTAATGACGTTTTTGTGGGTAAAACCTTTAGGTCAGCGTGTTATTTCTATGGTAGCTACGCCGAAAACTCAAAAACGACTGGACCGAATATTCGCAATTATCCAAATAAGGTTTTTAAGGCAGGCAATATTGGAAAAGTTGCCCGGAACGCTGGCAAATTTGGAAAAAGTTTCTTACTTACTCTGTGTTTTACCAAAAACAAAAAAAAGGGATAGGGAATGGGGAACCTTCCACAATCTTAGCGTTCGCCGGAGGAAGTTTCTCTTAAATCGCACTGCACGTGACCATTTAGGGTCTAAGGTGTGAGGTTGAATTCTCTGCTGATGGCGAGCGGTGCGATGGTAAAAAGTGTCCGTGGGCATCATTTCAACAATTCCCCAGAACAAATCCCATTATGCAAGCGCTAGAACACACATTTTGATGTCTTAAATACTTATTACGTTAAATTGAACGTTAGCGGAAAATCTATTACAAATTAAAAAAAAAGTGGACCTACAAGTATGTCTATTTTTTGCATTTTTCTTCATTATTTGCTTTTAAAAAACAAGGCTCTATAAACAGTTACAACTGCAATGCGGGTATCGGATATTTTAGAAAGGGAACAAAACCCGGGCATCACAGCCAAATATTTAAATGAATCCTAGTTACATACAGTGCCGTCCTGTCAAGGAAGCTAACAACCAGGGCCAGCTATCAACTTAGAATTCACTCAAAATTTGGCAATCAAATGAGAAAAGTAATATTTTTTACATTTTTAGGTTTTGGTGCCTTTTAATTGAAAAGCATAAGATTAATAACTATTACAAATGTCTTATGAATTTAAGTTAAAATTACCACCAAAAGATGATCGATGGGCAAAAGCTGCTTTCAATACAAAAAACTACTTTAGCTTTGCACATTTGTTATACCTACATTGTTTTGAGCTTTTTCAGATCTATCAACCTATTAGAAAAAAATTTATGTATTTATGAAGTGTGAAAGTAAATTTTCCCGTACGCTCTTAATATTCTATTTGCAAGCTAAAACGCTCTGTATTGTTTTTACTTGCAACTAATAGTAGGTATATTCGGCAACACACCTAATATCAAATATTCTGCGGGCCTTCAGGGAGGTTACAATATTCGACTATTCGGCCAAGGAATTTAATGGGAACAATCTTGAGTTATTCGGGCTTTGAAGTTTGTGAGAAAAATGTATGACAGTCTGACTTACCTCCCTAAACTCGTCAATGTACTTGCATACATTTTTCTCTCAAATTCCAGAGTCCGAATAGCTCGAGACTGTTCCCAATAAGGTCACTGAGCAAATAGCCGAATATTCGGCAAAATTATTCAGCTGCGCGGAACCTAACTCTCCCACGCCGCGTTGCGTGTGTTGCCAAGTTTAGTTTGGTGCTCATAGTAAATACTATCATTTTCGTGTTCTCTTCGTTTTGATTTGTTTACTTTAATAGTGAAATTTTGTAAGCCTAATAAAATAGAAATCAATTATATATATAATTTATATTATTATTATAGATATAGATCCTTTAAAAATAACTAACCTATAGTATGGAAGTTGATAATGTATGATTATTTTATTGAATACAGAAAATAAATTATTATAACAAAAAAAAATTACTAATTATTCTACTACAGCAAAAAATCTTAAGTATTCGGTATTCGGCCGAGTAGTACCTAGATATTCGGTATTCGACAGAAAAGGAAAAGGAGGCTATCCGGATAGCGAGATTAGTCTCAACGACCTCCCCCAATATGGCCTCCCTCCAAACACGACGCCGACATCCCCGGGTTCGTTGGCGCCCAAACGGATACACGAGGTATCAAAGAGTGCCGGGGCGCTTCTCTCCCACACTCAATCGCAACTGCACCCGCGTAACGGGGAACTCCCCTCCGAGCGGTGACTCACCTTCGGGTTCGAGGCTCACGCCGGTCGAAGGGACGCCCCCGAGAGCGACAACCCGAGCCGAGGCACCCCCGCGGGGATCCCTTGAGCGGTGGGCGCTATACGGGCTGAGGCAGTCTGACCCCAAAAAGCCCGGTGAAACAGTAATGGCTGCAACAGCCAACTGCATTGTCAGATCAGAAAATAAAAAAAAACAATCCAGAAGTAATTAGGCTTGCAACGAATATTCAGCTAATATTCGGTATTCGGCCTATTCGGCTACTTTTATCCTTTTCTGTCGAATACCGAATATCTAGGTACTACTCGGCCGAATACCGAATACTTAAGATTTTTTGCTGTAGTAGAATAATTAGTAATTTTTTTTTGTTATAATAATTTTTTTTTTGTATTCAATAAAATAATCATACATTATCAACTTCCATACTATAGGTTAGTTATTTTTAAAGGATCTATAAGGGTATATAATTATATATATAATTGATTTCTATTTTATTAGGCTTACAAAATTTCACTATTAAAGTAAACAAATCAAAACGAAGAGAACACGAAAATGATAGTATTTACTATGAGCACCAAACTAAACTTGGCAACACACGCAACGCGGCGTGGGAGAGTTAGGTTCCGCGCAGCTGAATAATTTTGCCGAATATTCGGCTATTTGCTCAGTGACCTTATTGGAAACAGTCTCGAGCTATTCGGACTCTGGAATTTGAGAGAAAAATGTATGCAAGTACATTGACGAGTTTAGGGAGGTAAGTCAGACTGTCATACATTTTTCTCACAAACTTCAAAGCCCGAATAACTCAAGATTGTTCCCATTAAATTCCTTGGCCGAATAGCCGAATATTGTAACCTCCCTGAAGGCCCGCAGAATATTTGATATTAGGTGTGTTGCCGAATATACCTACTATTAGTTGCAAGTAAAAACAATACAGAGCGTTTTAGCTTGCAAATAGAATATTAAGAGCGTACGGGAAAATTTACTTTCAATCTTCATAAATACATAAATTTTTTTCTAATAGGTTGATAGATCTGAAAAAGCTCAAAACAATGTAGGTATAACAAATGTGCAAAGCTAAAGTAGTTTTTTGTATTGAAAGCAGCTTTTGCCCATCGATCATCTTTTGGTGGTAATTTTAACTTAAATTCATAAGACATTTCTAATAGTTATTAATCTTATGCTTTTCAATTAAAAGGCACCAAAACCTAAAAATGTAAAAAATATTACTTTTCTCATTTGATTGCCAAATTTTGAGTGAATTCTAAGTTGATAGCTGGCCCTGGTTGTTAGTTTCCTTGACAGGACGGCAATGTATGTAACTGGGATTCATTTAAATATTTGGCTGTGATGCCCGGGTTTTGTTCCCTTTCTAAAATATCTGATACCCGCATTGCAGTTGTAACTGTTCATAGAGCCTTGTTTTTTAAAAGCAAATATATGAAAAATGCAAAAAATAGACATACTTAAAGGTCCACTTTTTTTTTAATTTCGATGTCGGCGTCGTGTTTGGAGGGAGGCCATATTGGGGGAGGTCGTTGAGACTAATCTCGCTATCCGGATAGCGAGATCGTCATCTGGGGCCGTTAGTACGTGCCAAAGCCGCCTAACTATAGTTTTACGACCGTGCCGAGGTCGACCGGGGGGATGGTACGTTGTGGATTCGATTCGGGTGATTTTGTGTACGATCGAAAAAGCGGACTGCCAGATCTTTGAAATATTGGGGAATCATGGGGAGTCCGAAATATCTGTGTAGGTCCGCATTGCGGACGTACCAGGAGTCTCCGGAGACCGCTCTGAGAAAGCGGTTTTGGAGGGTCTGAAGTTTATGGATATTGCGCTTGGATAACGCAAATACTACGCTAGCATAAACTAGTATCTGGATGGCTCCATATAGTACCAGGAGGCTCCGGAGACCGCTCTGAGAAAGCGGTTTTGGTGGGTCTGAAGTTTATGGAGATTGCGCTTGGATAACGCAAATACTACGCTAGCATAAACTAGTATCTGGATGGCTCCATATAATACCACTAAGCAGTGACGTCACGAGTTTTTATACATAGTTAAATAGTATGGTTAGTTAAAGAATATTAAAATAATTTAAATATTACGTTTGGCGTTGCCTTATTAAATTTAATACATTTTATTTGATTAAATATCTATGAAACATTCGATACATAAGGCCCCAATATTAAAAACGTGATTGCCTGCTTGGTCTTTAAGGCAGCGCTCATTCTCAAATGTGCAAAGCAATCCACTGTCCAATTACAAGTTTTAAAACTGAAAAAAAAAATATCTTTACACATTCTTAAAATAGAAACTCACAACTGTATTTGTTGTTAGATATCTGTCAAGACAATAAGATTGGGATAATAAGATATATGTATATGTAACGTATAGTAAGGAATTATGTTACATTAAGATAATTTTGAACCTATACAGCGGCAAATTTTTTTTTTGAATTCGCTTTAAAAAAATAACTGACGACCCTCTTGTTTTTTGTTTTTAATCCATACCTCCTTATTAACAACTAGTAGCGTATTTTATTACAAGCAATGTCAAGTTACCACAAAGATAAAATTCACTGTAATAGATTTTTTATTACTTATGTGATATACTTAATTTTAATGAATCAGTTTCCACTTTTTACGCTAGGCTTAATAACATAAACATTTCAAGATATTCTTGTCAAAGAAAAATTAACTTTTTTTGAGATCAGCATTACCCTCTTAACAGCGATTATCGAAAAAAAAGGAACAAAACTACTTCGTTTTCTTGTGAGTAAAATACTTATTTTATAAGAAGTATAACATAAAATTATTTTGACATATTAAATTTAGTTTATCCTGGCAAGATAAAATAGAAGTAGGTCTATAATGAATCGCAACCATATTTCACAATAAAACACATGCACACAACACTGCGGTTTCGGCGTGGTAGTCGCTAATTGTGATTAATGAATGTTCACTCGCTTCGAAGTAGTTTGTCTTGTGGCTTCAACCAAGACAGACGTTTGCGTTTCGCCCTTAAGTTTCGGCGCTGCAGTTGGCAGGGTTTATTTACGAACGTTTATTGAATACGTTTAAATTCTCTTAAAATCCTATACGATTACAGAAAGATTATTTGAAATGTAAACTGCAGCAAAGTCTAAAAGAAGACTTTTTTAGATAACGTTTTAGAATTTATAAAAAAAACGAATTCAAATTAATTACTAAAAAATGCTCGCATGTCCAATTTGAAGAAGGGAATCAATACTTAACTGATCTATGAATAAGGTAAATTAAATGAAACAAAAATCCTTAAAATCAATGTGTAGTTTATGGGCTGCTATTTAAAATAGTAGATTGTTCACCTAGGGAGTAAAACTATACATTACATACAAGATGTTAAGCCTCGCGAGTAAGAAGAGTAAGGGTAAGAGTAAGAGTAAGGGATGCCATAGAATCGAGTGAAATTTAGTTCCAAGGTATACACACTGCTTTTCAATTCGACTGCGAGAAAATGAAATAAATACATAGGTGAAAACCAAAAGACGGTATATTTTATGAAAAAATAAAAATAAATACCTTCAGTAAGAACAATTTTGAATATTCAACTTGATCCATGTTAATTGTAATTGTAAAGTAGTAAGACCTTTATTTCACTTGTCGATCTTCTTAAATAAATGGTCACATTCATTTTCGTCTTCGTCACATAAAGTACTGAACTTACATATCTATGATTTGTATTACATTAAAAATGTTAGAGATTTCGCGGCTACACCTATTTTTTTATTTATTCTTGTTGACAAACGCCAGTCAGGTAGTAGATTGTTTACAGTCTTATTTTCTAAATTGAATTCAAATCAAAATATTATGTTTACCTTTTATATTTTTTCACAGAAATATAAATATTGAGACTTGCAAGATACATATGTGCTCCAAATTCCATAACCACATCTCAAACGGTTATTTAGATATTAACGTTCAAAAATTGTCATTTTTATCACTGACTGACCTATAGATCAAAACTCTAACCTAGTTCCAGATGACCTAGAAAGTTCAAATTTGGCATGCAGACAGGTAATTAGGCGAATACAAAGGAATAAATCAAAAACTGGTAAATTTTTATCATTTTATTATAATTTTTCACTTAACCTTAATGACCGTCAAGGTTTTTAAGAATTAAACAGACAAATTATTAAATTATCTGAATAACAATGTACTTAAACACATTCCCTTTAGATAGAATAAAAAAAAAATTTGGCAGCAAACCTACAAAAATTTATATTAAATCACTTTTACGAAGTGCGTCGCTCGAATCTTCAACGACGTCAGGCGCGCGTTTACTTTGCACACTTTTCTCATTTACGAATTCTATTATAGCCTTCGCAAGTTCTAAACCTGTTACTTGTCGGTTCTTATTTTATTATTCCGAAAATTTGGCTTGCTGGTAGAAACTAGCCATCGAACATATTAATTCGTTTATGAGAACTAGCCAAGTCAGACCTTACGCTACAGTATATTATCCTAAGTTATGAGAAGAAATGATATTTTATGTTGTTATAAATAAATTTCAGGACTGACCATTGAACTTGGCACCCATTTAGATCTCACTTCTTTTGTCGTTGAAGTCAACGTCCAAGGCATATATCATAATATTGAACTTGGCTCTCGTTTCACATTTATGTTTTTGATGGGATACATACCTAAAAGATCTTAACAGGTTAATACCTATTATTTTTTATTCTAAGTTGGCTAAATAATAACAAAAGGAAGGTGAATCTTAAAAAACGTACGTACGTAGGTAGGTAGGTACCTACGATAATAATGATACATATAAACTTGCATATATTAATGTATACGCATAAATATGCATAATAATATTATTGGTACCTCCTTACTTAATAAAATAAAATCAGAGATCTATGTTAGGGTTCCATAGCCAAATGGCAAAAAGGTCCCTTATAAATCCATCATATCATTCCGTCTATCCGTATGTCATAGCGCTATAATTCCGCTATCTTTGTATATGTAGATTGTGATGACATTTTACAGGAAAGTCTTATGTGAACCGCCAAACAGATTTGTAATGAAATTAAAAAAAAAATTTAGGTGTAGCTCCATACCTTGAATTGAGGGACGAAATCGATATCAGCTATCTATTGATTTAATTTACAAAATGTGTCAGTTGAAAACCCTACCAGTTTAGGTATGATTCTTGAAACGTTGTTCTAAGCTATCAGTCTGGTGGGTTATTTAGTCACGTGGTTAGGGGGTCTAGTAAGCAACATTTACCTATGCTATGCATATGCATCTCTATTCTTAAAAACCTTGACGGTCATTAAGGTTAAGTGAAAAATTATAATAAAATGATAAAAATTTCTTTCAGTTAAAAGAGGAGTACTACAAGGTTCAATTTTAGGGCCGTCGAAATCTAAATATACATATGCTCATAGGGAGGGCTCAACTTGAAAAAGTATTGATATAGTAGTACATAGAAATAAAATATTTATAGGGTTTATGAAGCCAGAAATCTTGGTATTAAAATAGATACTGATTTGCGATTTCAGAACCACATTATTGAAACAGTACGTAAGTGCTTTTATCGTCTAAAAATTATATATATTAAACTTCGGCAATTTCTTAACGAAGAATTAGAATTAGGTTGTTGGAATCATTGGTATTGTAAAAACTAACATATGGAGATACTTTTTATGGTCCACGTTTACATGCTTACTACTGAGCGCTTAGTGCAGAGAGTCCAAAACGCATGCATAAGGTTTTGCTTTAACATACCACCTCGTAGCCATATTACGCCGTTTTTGAATAAATACAAAATGCTTAAAATGAAGTTCAGAAGAAAGCATCACTTGGCGAGTTTGCTGTTTGGTGTAATTATGACACATAAACCTCAATATTTGTACAAAAAATTGAGTTGGATGCATCATAGAACTAAACATTCTCTCCGTTCATGCTCACAACCGCTTAGCACTCCACGTCACGCTACAGCTACGTTCCGTGGTAGCTTCCGATACTCGGCGTCCAAATGTTGGAACAATATACCTCCTCCAATTCGTAACTTAAAATACAATATGAGTTTTAAAATGAAGTTGAAAGAATATTTACTTAATTTACAAAAAAAGTATGAGAAAATTAATATAAATGTCCGATACATTTCTATAGCTAGTAAGGTTTCTTCATGACACTCACGAGGAAAAGAAATATTGATTGGTTTACATATTATATGGGGCAATATATTTTCAATTTTCAGTGTTTTTGATTTAAGTAGGCATTTTTTTTATTCTGCTTAAACCCTTTTGTGCTTAATTTGTTCTTTATTTTATAAATTTAAGGCTAATATTTATGTAACTAGAATTAAATTAGATTATAAGTAGAATTTTATTTCTTCGACCGTGACTCAGCCGGGCTCCAGCTGAAAATCAGTGTTGTGTGTCTACGTGACACGCAGCTTGTGCTAAGGTGTGGCCTTTTTGTAACACCTAATGGCACACAGGACTTAAAAACAACCTTAAATTTTATTTTTTTTATATTTATAATAAGCACTAAATATATTTAGTTAAGTAAGTACTCTGTATTTGATATTTATATGTGTGTCATTTTATGTGTGGTAAATAAACTAATATATCTATCTATCTTAAATCTGTTCAGCTTGACTAAATAGCGTTAAAAAATATAAAACGTCTTTAATGTCTTCATAAATATTTTTTTAACTAATGTGTACGTTCTAACGTGGCAACTGACTGCTTGTAAAGAAAACTAATTAAGCTTGCTTTTTTGGGCTATTTTTATGGTTTTCTTATAAATGAAATAAAAGTAAAAGAAAATTCATCAAAGTACCAAAATAATCAAATTTGTAGTTTGAGTTGAAGTAAGAAAAAGAGAGTATGTAAAGTAGATGCTATCTAAAAAAAATCAAAAGGTAACCATGGTATAGTCACTAATTACAGTAACAAGCAATATGATAAACATATATTTTAAATATGACAACTACATATTGGAAAAAGAAGTGTGAGATGGGCGGTCTATGAATGAAGCAACAATGTGCACTCTAACTCGTAAAACCATGGTTCGAAGATGACTTTAGTCAACATTTCTCGATTACTTAAATGTAGGTAAATACCAACATAGGCAATAATTTGTTTCGGGACTGAACAGTTTATATCGACTAACGAAATATGGTTCAGTTACGGAATATGGCTCAGAAAAGTTTTTTGTGAAAATCATTAGAAGGAACTCACATTGAAAAATAATCAAAAGTAAAATAAAATATTTGCGGAAAACATTTTAAAAATTATATTTTGCATCAGTGGTGACCCCGATTATGTCCGTGTGATCTTCAAGTATCTTAACAATGTACTAAA
The DNA here is from genome assembly GCA_946406115.1 of Apoda limacodes. NCBI lineage: Eukaryota > Metazoa > Arthropoda > Insecta > Lepidoptera > Limacodidae > Apoda > Apoda limacodes. Next base: position 18,791,589 of record OX291542.1, read on the forward strand.
GCTACGTAAATACCATCAGATTGTTTTTACGTAATGAGTGCTCAGACAGAATATTATCTGCAGCTTTATTGAAAGTAAAGAAATCTTATTTATTTTTTCACTCAATAAATTTTGTCATTCTCTACCAACTTAAATTTCAAGCTTTTATACTATATTTTACAACATAGAATTGGAACATTCATATATATATAGTATCCATATATAGCAAGAAACAACGTTAAATCACGACTGTCCATTCCCTGCTTACCGACGGGAAAGAATATATACGGCACAGAGCTATGGGCACTCGCGGCTGACAGAAACCGGGCCTTCATAATGCAGAAGCGTGCGCCGTGCAAGGAATAGTCAGGGTACCGGCGACGTTTACCATCTACTATCGCACTGCTCGCCATCGGCAGGGAATGCATCCTCACACCTTAGAACCTAAATGCTCACCTACAGTACGTTTTCAGAGAAACTTCCTCCCGCGAACGCTAAGGTTGTGGCATAAGCTCCCTGCCAAGAATTCCTCAGAAGACTGCAGTATAGGGTTTTTCAAGAAAGTAGTTATTAGATATTTGGGTCGGCAACGCGTGTGTGATGCCTCATGTGTTAAAAGCGTGCATAGGCTGCGGTGACCGCTTACCATCAGGCGGACCGCATGCTTAGTGGTGCCAGAAAGTATGTTTCACAATATATATTTTTTTTTAATTCAATATTTTTAGCCGCTGAATTAAATATAGATACCAGATATATTTAAATTATTTGTAATGACCTATAACATTGTTATTAATAAAAATATGTACAATATATAACATGGATATAAAGTGTAGCACCGTCTATTTTGAAGTTTATTTTACTCTCTAAATTTGTTAAATTAAATACGAAAACTCGTAACAATAATTGAGGCAATGAAACCCTTTATATTATTGCTACTGTACCGCACCTGTCACATAGTTAATTTTGTCCTTTAGCGTAACGCTCCATTTCTGCAGCGCAAACAATATTAGTTTAGTTTTAGCCATCGAATCCAGCGGTCGCCAATAATTAAGCGTTGCGCCTCGCTCATTTAACTAAATTGCGGGTTTAAGCAATGGACATCGTACTAAAATATGTAGGAATACAGGCCATTAATTTATATTAAGCTGAATTTATTCGACATTTATGGCATTTGATTTACGCAGGTAAAGGTTACAAGCCATACATACAGCTTTGTCAATAAACAAAACCACAGTTTACAATGAGTTGACATGAAAAAAGTATAGAAGTTTAGGTACAAAAAAAACGAAAGTCATTTATGATAGTTAGTTAGTTGGACTTATGTTTTCCACACTTAGCCTCATGATAGGGCCATTGTACGTAGGTAACCATTTCATATCAACCATATCATTTATGATAACCACCGAAATTCTATGGCTATCATAAATGGCTTTCTGCTTTTGAAATCTGGTAAATATGACTACTTGCAATAGTAAGTATTGCATAGAATTCTCCAAGTAAGACTTTCAGAAATATTATTTAGGAACGACTATTAATCCGGGCCTGAATATCAGTTCCATATACCATGCTCCTTACACGAACTCCACACTCGCCCCAACTCGCAACATGGCCTGAGCGTTTTTATGAGAGGAGACACCCATTCTTTTCGCTAGAATATTCATGTACATTCTATTATAGAGTATATATTTGTTGCTTAAGTTACTTTTCGTAATAGGTGTTTTTTTCATAATACTAATCGTTAGTACGTCCCTCGCTGACAATATTGGGTAACCTGTATGTATTAGTCGAATAAATTCAGCTTAATATAAATTAATGGCCTGTATTCCTACATATTTTAGTACGATGTCCATTGCTTAAACCCGCAATTTAGTTAAATGAGCGAGGCGCAACGCTTAATTATTGGCGACCGCTGGATTCGATGGCTAAAACTAAACTAATATTGTTTGCGCTGCAGAAATGGAGCGTTACGATAAAGGACAAAATTAACTATGTGACAGGTGCGGTACAGTAGCAATAATATAAAGGGTTTCATTGCCTCAATTATTGTTACGAGTTTTCGTATTTAATTTAACAAATTTAGAGAGTAAAATAAACTTCAAAATAGACGGTGCTACACTTTATATCCATGTTATATATTGTACATATTTTTATTAATAACAATGTTATAGGTCATTACAAATAATTTAAATATATCTGGTATCTATATTTAATTCAGCGGCTAAAAATATTGAATTAAAAAAAAATATATATTGTGAAACATACTTTCTGGCACCACTAAGCATGCGGTCCGCCTGATGGTAAGCGGTCACCGCAGCCTATGCACGCTTTTAACACATGAGGCATCACACACGCGTTGCCGACCCAAATATCTAATAACTACTTTCTTGAAAAACCCTATACTGCAGTCTTCTGAGGAATTCTTGGCAGGGAGCTTATGCCACAACCTTAGCGTTCGCGGGAGGAAGTTTCTCTGAAAACGTACTGTAGGTGAGCATTTAGGTTCTAAGGTGTGAGGATGCATTCCCTGCCGATGGCGAGCAGTGCGATAGTAGATGGTAAACGTCGCCGGTACCCTGACTATTCCTTGCACGGCGCACGCTTCTGCATTATGAAGGCCCGGTTTCTGTCAGCCGCGAGTGCCCATAGCTCTGTGCCGTATATATTCTTTCCCGTCGGTAAGCAGGGAATGGACAGTCGTGATTTAACGTTGTTTCTTGCTATATATGGATACTATATATATATGAATGTTCCAATTCTATGTTGTAAAATATAGTATAAAAGCTTGAAATTTAAGTTGGTAGAGAATGACAAAATTTATTGAGTGAAAAAATAAATAAGATTTCTTTACTTTCAATAAAGCTGCAGATAATATTCTGTCTGAGCACTCATTACGTAAAAACAATCTGATGGTATTTACGTAGCTTTAGTACATTGTTAAGATACTTGAAGATCACACGGACATAATCGGGGTCACCACTGATGCAAAATATAATTTTTAAAATGTTTTCCGCAAATATTTTATTTTACTTTTGATTATTTTTCAATGTGAGTTCCTTCTAATGATTTTCACAAAAAACTTTTCTGAGCCATATTCCGTAACTGAACCATATTTCGTTAGTCGATATAAACTGTTCAGTCCCGAAACAAATTATTGCCTATGTTGGTATTTACCTACATTTAAGTAATCGAGAAATGTTGACTAAAGTCATCTTCGAACCATGGTTTTACGAGTTAGAGTGCACATTGTTGCTTCATTCATAGACCGCCCATCTCACACTTCTTTTTCCAATATGTAGTTGTCATATTTAAAATATATGTTTATCATATTGCTTGTTACTGTAATTAGTGACTATACCATGGTTACCTTTTGATTTTTTTTAGATAGCATCTACTTTACATACTCTCTTTTTCTTACTTCAACTCAAACTACAAATTTGATTATTTTGGTACTTTGATGAATTTTCTTTTACTTTTATTTCATTTATAAGAAAACCATAAAAATAGCCCAAAAAAGCAAGCTTAATTAGTTTTCTTTACAAGCAGTCAGTTGCCACGTTAGAACGTACACATTAGTTAAAAAAATATTTATGAAGACATTAAAGACGTTTTATATTTTTTAACGCTATTTAGTCAAGCTGAACAGATTTAAGATAGATAGATATATTAGTTTATTTACCACACATAAAATGACACACATATAAATATCAAATACAGAGTACTTACTTAACTAAATATATTTAGTGCTTATTATAAATATAAAAAAAATAAAATTTAAGGTTGTTTTTAAGTCCTGTGTGCCATTAGGTGTTACAAAAAGGCCACACCTTAGCACAAGCTGCGTGTCACGTAGACACACAACACTGATTTTCAGCTGGAGCCCGGCTGAGTCACGGTCGAAGAAATAAAATTCTACTTATAATCTAATTTAATTCTAGTTACATAAATATTAGCCTTAAATTTATAAAATAAAGAACAAATTAAGCACAAAAGGGTTTAAGCAGAATAAAAAAAATGCCTACTTAAATCAAAAACACTGAAAATTGAAAATATATTGCCCCATATAATATGTAAACCAATCAATATTTCTTTTCCTCGTGAGTGTCATGAAGAAACCTTACTAGCTATAGAAATGTATCGGACATTTATATTAATTTTCTCATACTTTTTTTGTAAATTAAGTAAATATTCTTTCAACTTCATTTTAAAACTCATATTGTATTTTAAGTTACGAATTGGAGGAGGTATATTGTTCCAACATTTGGACGCCGAGTATCGGAAGCTACCACGGAACGTAGCTGTAGCGTGACGTGGAGTGCTAAGCGGTTGTGAGCATGAACGGAGAGAATGTTTAGTTCTATGATGCATCCAACTCAATTTTTTGTACAAATATTGAGGTTTATGTGTCATAATTACACCAAACAGCAAACTCGCCAAGTGATGCTTTCTTCTGAACTTCATTTTAAGCATTTTGTATTTATTCAAAAACGGCGTAATATGGCTACGAGGTGGTATGTTAAAGCAAAACCTTATGCATGCGTTTTGGACTCTCTGCACTAAGCGCTCAGTAGTAAGCATGTAAACGTGGACCATAAAAAGTATCTCCATATGTTAGTTTTTACAATACCAATGATTCCAACAACCTAATTCTAATTCTTCGTTAAGAAATTGCCGAAGTTTAATATATATAATTTTTAGACGATAAAAGCACTTACGTACTGTTTCAATAATGTGGTTCTGAAATCGCAAATCAGTATCTATTTTAATACCAAGATTTCTGGCTTCATAAACCCTATAAATATTTTATTTCTATGTACTACTATATCAATACTTTTTCAAGTTGAGCCCTCCCTATGAGCATATGTATATTTAGATTTCGACGGCCCTAAAATTGAACCTTGTAGTACTCCTCTTTTAACTGAAAGTTGATCGGAAGAAACAACAGAAACATAAATTTTTCGCATTTCGACTATTTGCTTTCTGTTGCTAAGATAACTGTTGAACTATTTTATAGTTGAAGTGATAAACCCATAATATGACATTTTAGATAATAATAGAGAGACATCCATACAATCAAATGCACGTGAAAAATCCAGTAATAATAATATTGTACACATCCCAGAATTTTGAGCTACCAGAATATTATCTACGACATCTGTCAAGGCAGTTTTAGTGCCTCTTTTCTGTCTAAATTTATCTTAGTAGAAGTTGTACACTGTATTTGTGTGTTTGTATGTTTTATTACAAAATTTAGATATAAAGGCATCAAAAATTGAAAGCAGATGACATCTGTAGGAACTAATTATAATTAAATAATTCTGCTGTACGTGTGTATGTCATTGAACTCCTCCTAAACGGCTGGACCGATTTGAATGATTTTTTTGTATGCGTTTGGGTGGCGCCCTGGGTGGTTTAGATTCACAAATCAGCCCGACTAATGGCGCTGCAGTCGGTAGCATGCAGGACAACGTCTGCCCGGTCAGCTAGTATACTATATATTCTTTGATAGGGGGGTCTACGACAAACATATCTTAGTTTGGATAGGCCGTTATCTGTGAACATTTAGTGAATCATTTTGGGTCGCCGATCTGAAAGAAGTCTTTTTGTATTGCTAAAATAAAATGTTTATTACAATAAATGCTGCATTCAATTAACATTTTCAATCATTAAAGTGTGCGACCATCGAAACGTCTGTACATTCTAGAAAAACAAAATTTGTAAATTACACACGGCATTAATCTTGCGTGTCGCTTCTTGCCGCAATAATACGGTTGACTTCATCTTCAAATAATTTCTCTTTGTTCCTTGCGCTCTGTGTTTGCTGTTTTTTTCCGTGTGGTACAATTTAAAAACTTTACCGATAAACTTGTTGCTAATACATGGGTCTATCTATTGTATTAATAGTTTCAAGTACAAAACATAAACACAAATTAAAACTTTGAATATGTGACAAAGGAATATTGACACTATAAAAATGAAGATTACTGGTTTGGCTTTAGGCGAAGCCGCGCGGTGTTATTGTAAACATTTAATTATGGAAGTATTAGCTATACTTCCATAATTAAATGTTTACAATAACCTCAACAATAATTTCCTTTAGTCGGCCATTGAAGGTGTTAAGGCAGAGTAATCGTGAGGTAATGTACGTGGCGAGACCCTCGTCGCAACCGACTACCCTATATCGTCACGTAGGACTAGTCGGGTGATATCCAGCCCGTTGTATATTGTATCGCGGCGACATGACTTCTCGACGTTGTCGGATTTCTCGAAGGTCATGACTGGCTGTATGAATTAAATGAATGTTTCGGCTATGATATAGCCTTATTTTTTATAAGCTCATTCATTTTTTGTTCCATTTTGCACAAAAAAATCTAAAGTCAGCTTCATTACAAAAAAATTGACCAAGTGCGAGTCGGACTCGCACACAAAGGGTTCCGTACCATTATCTGTAAAAATTGCAAAAAACATTACGTTTGTTGTATGTTTAAATATTTGTTTTATTTTAATTAAATTATTTTTCTTTCAAGTAACTATATAACTAAATATTCTGTGAATATTTTAATCGTCTACCTGTTGCCGTCATCAATATCGATCAAAATTGAGCAAAAAAATCACGTTTGTTGTATGGAAGCCCCTTAAATATTTATTTTATTCTGTTTTTTATTATTTTTTGTTATAGCGGCAACAGAAATACATCTTCTGTGAAAATTTCAACTGTCTAACTATCACGGTTCATGAGATACAGCCTGGTGACAGACGGACGGACGAACAGCGGAGCCATAGTAATAGGGTTCCGCTAATTACCCTTCGGGTACGGAACCCTAAAAAGACGATCTGAGGAAAATCTTGACAACGGTAATAAAAAAAATGTGAATACATTTTTATATAAAATGTGATGTGACGCGTCATTTTAGCTTAGATGATTTCTAGCTACTAAGATATCCAGATCTTTTTACTTGGACTACGCTTCAGCCGCCGTTCATCACGGTGTGTCGTTAAGGGCAAGAGGTGGTCCAATAAATCAGGGGATGTCGTCTACGTCGCTCGCCTGTACTCGCTAATGTGTGCTTTGGTAATGAATAACATCAGATGTGGTTGTTAGACAGATTTTATATTTGGATTTAGATATTCTTTGTACTGTAGTTACTTACTAAAGTTATTGAAGTCATATCCTATTAAAATACAAAAGATATTAGTCTGTTTATATTATATGAAGTATACATTATTTTATATAAATCAACTTCTTCATCATGTTGAATAATAATGACCAGCGTCCTCCTTTATCCTTATATCCTTCTGATTATACCGACATAATGTAAATAAAAGACATCATAGAAGTCAAACGTGCTCTAACTGCCTTCTGCTTAAAATTGATCTTGTTGTTTGTTTTTATAGAAACAAATATTTGTATTTAATTACTATTTTATTCAATTTACCAACATTATTAATCAACATGATAATAGTATTATCCAAGAGTCTGGTCTATAATAATACCTTTGCTACGTCACACTGCAGAAGGAGCATCCCGAAAATTACATTTCAGAACAACCGTCTTCTCAAAGCTAAGCGGATCGCACTTGGCTTCACATTTTGACTGCAAAGCAATACATCAAGCGGCGTTGGATGTATGTAGCTATGTCCAATGCATTCGTGTAATGTAAAATTGTTTTACTTGTCCTGTTCTGTGGCACTTTGCCAAGTTTAAGCTTGTAATTGCTGTCTCGATACGTGGTTGTAACTTTATTTAATTGATTTATTGGATTTGTGATGACGTTTTTAATTTTTATAACTTTATGGTGCCTTTTTTTTATTTTATTTACTATTTTATTGTAATAGAAGTTATAAGAGATTTATTTGTATTTAAACAATCTACCAATACAATATCAGAGTACGTACTTACAAAAACCGGCCAAGTGCGAGTTGGATTAACGCACGGAGGGTTCCGTACCTACCACCATTTACGTACTTTACATACACAAACAAAAAAAATTGTTTTTTTTTAATTTTTATATTTGAGTTGATTGAATGAAAAGTAAATTGCGGTTTACGATTTATGACGAATAAAAAAAAAACTACTTACTAGATCTCGTTCAAACCAATTTTCGGTGACAGAAACTATTTATATTAGAAAGCTCAATTTTATTTTTGAACATATCCATAGATAACCCACACGTATGGGTTTGATGAAAAAAAATATTTGAGTTTCAGTTCTAAGTATGGGGAACCCCCAAAATTTATTGTTTTTTTTTATTTTTGTGTGAAAATCTTAATGCGGTTCACAGTATACATCTACTTACGGTTCACAGCATACATATACTTACCAAGTTTCAACAGTATAGTTCTTATGGTTTCGGAAGAAAGTGGCTGTAACATGTCGGACAGACATACAGTCATGACGAATCTATAATCTATCTATAAGAATATGGATCCCTAAAAAGCCTGCACGTCCATTTTTTGGCAATTTTCTTTCTCATTTTACGCCAATAAATAGAAATATGACTTGTATTAATGTATCTATATGATAATTAAAATTACTTACAGTTCTTTATGTGTCTGGTATGTTTACTAATAGAATTAAAAAAGCCAAAGTTAAAAAGTTTTTTTCAACACTACTAAACGGAACGTATTTTATGGTTATTTATAAAGAAAATAACAGAAAATAAGATCTTTAATAATTTTGATATAAAACTGCTACTAAGTAAAATTACAATATATATGAGTACCTAAGTTTAGTTTACACAATCAAAATAAATATTCAGCAAATTGCAATAGCTTAAATAAATGTCAAAAACCCTTATCTCTGCCAAATAAAAATTAAAATTCATTAGTTCCTGGTAAAGTCACAGTATTTAAAATAACCTCTATCTTACATCTGTACTGCTGCACTGCTGTAAATAAGTACTAGAGCGAGCACTGCATCTCGTTAAGTTAAATAATCACTGGAGGATGCTTAAGATTAAGCAGAAAATTTCAAGATACAGCTGTATTCTTGCCAAAACCCGAGTGGTTGCACTTGAGGCGTCTTTGTCTATTCGAATAACGACTGGGACTGGGACAGTCGTACACTGACTATTTTATTAAATATCCCTTACTATTGAAACTGTTTGGTATTCATTTTTGCGAAAAAAAACTCGGAGGTAATATGCGATATAGGCCCACGCGAGGGAAAAAATTCACTTTAAGCCGCAAGGCGAGGGCGTAATAGAGCCGAGTGTGTAATGATCACAGCCTTGAGCTATAAAACATTTTTCAACACACTTGCGACGAAAATTTTATTGAAACACCACAAGTTACCACCATCACCTACTTTTTAATTGCTTACCAAATAAATTTGGGAAGAATTCCTTAAGAAACAACATTTTATAGTTAATCAAATTGATTCGATCAATAAATGCGCACGATCGATCGGGTCGTGAGCTTCTAAAAAAATCGATTATTTTTACCGGCTCCAAGAGCCTAAGAGTGGAGTGAACGAACGATTATTGATACTACGTGATGAATACTCGCAAACTGTATTAGACTTTATTTTTATTTAATTAAAGTTGAAACGCAGGTTTTTTTTTGTTCGCGCTCATTGCATGCAAAATTGCCTATTTATTGTGACTCACTGATGTGGTTCGTGATCGATTTAATAACAGTTGCTCCGTAACGTAACCTGCGACCCACTCCTGCGACACTTTCGCCGAATTCGGTCAATTTTCTGTTGTTGAATATCAGTTTAGTGTTGTTTGCCTGTTGAATACATAAAAGGTATTTCAGAAAAAAATACGGACAGGAATTTTATATTAACAATTTATATTATCATAGTAAATAGACAGTTAGATACCTTTTAATTTACCTAATATCCGATTTAGGTAAAAAATAGCAATGAACTCTACTAATACTATACGAAAAGCAAATTGTTATTGAATGGACCCATCGATTGTAACGAATGAGCGAAGTCACCCAAAGTAGGTATCTGTTGTGATTAGCGACCCGCTCAAGGATCGAATTATTTTGATTCAATCACGTTACTTTTGGGTCGCGATCGACCCCGGTCTAGTATCTATAAAGGTATAATAAATAAGATCCTTAGTTATTTAATAAATATAATAACTTGGCCATCGCACACGGCAAAATAATCGACGTACAACAAAATCTACCTAATTAGTGCTCAGAGCACAGAGCTTTATTTATTTCAGTAACGCGTAAAGGTATCAAGTTGAAATTAATATCAGATACTAAGGTCCACAGTCTTGTGAAGCCGCAAAAAAATCTAGTTTCTAAGACAATGCTATAAAAAACAAACAGTTACATACAAACTAATTCATAGACTCCTTTATAATGATTTAATAACTGTTATAATTGTAGTTTATAAAACTGTTGCATAATAAGGGGTTTTAAACACGAGTGTGTGAAGGCGAGGTTTTTAATAGTATCACACAAGTATTTTTATACCTAGTTCTATGCAGTTTCATAAACTACTTTATCTTCTTTCATACATTGGGATTCTTATAAAAGATCAAAGAGTAAGAAATAGTTTCCGAAAACGATGTAGCCTTTTTTTGCATTTTCCGTGAAATAAAGTCGTGATAGCATTTGTCATAAATTTTTTCGACTTTCCTGGTAATAGATTATAAGTCAGTCACCACATTTAAAATATCGGGCGGAGTCAAATTTACTACACATTCACTTCTGTTAGAATTTTTTTTAGCAAAAATAAAAAAACCCACAAAATTCAGAACAACAAAACGTATGAATGGCGCCTAAAAAAATAATTATGGAATCTGATTGTTTGGATTTTTGTCTTGTATCGTATTGATTATAACATTATTTTGTTAGAGAAATAGTGTTATAATATGATTCTAATTTAAAATTTCGGTATTGTGTTTATAAAGTCTGTCAATATAAACTTGTTTTGAAGTTTATTATTCGAATTCTACGATATGAGAGTAGATAAAGAATATACCTATCAGGCTCTTTCAATATATTACCGAAAGCAAAGTGCTTATTCCTTTAAATTAACCGGCTTTTTAATACTAAATACGATTTGGCTCAAAGTGGCCATTGTTTGCTCCAACTGCGGTTGTAGACTTCCCTGGCACACTTCCAGGCTTCACCGGGATTAAATTAATTGGGACACCGGGACACTTCCCGGGCGTCTTAGTAACGTTTAAGGAGTTGAATTTTTAAGTGCATCTGTACTGGAAATGGTTCGAAAGTTATCTTTGTTATTAGTCTTAGTTCCAATTTAAGATTTAGCGTCTGTAACAAAAATATGCGTAATAGGATTTTTTTTTTTTAACTATTTATGATTTGCTTATGTAAGCAAAGCTGCTTACACTGTGTAAGCAGCAAAATAAAGATACAATAATAACGTTTTCATCTCTCCAGCACCAAAAAGGTGGTTTTGCTGTTCAAAAATAGTGGGTAAAATCGATTTTTGCTGCGAGCGCAAGACCTTGTAATGCAACGTTCGAATATTACCTTTTGGAATTTTGCGATACTGAATTTTTTAGAAACAAATTTATTTTAATGAAGAGCATAACTAAATTACATTTTTCACTTAATATTTATGTATAATAATACCTACTAATAATTAATAGCGTTTATTTCAGATAAATGTGATTTGTTTTTGATTAAAGTGTCATAGAGAAAATTTCTGAATGCACGTCTAAAGAAAGAAAGCGAAATGGCGTGAAACTAATTTTAACCTTAGCTTGTTTATTTACGTATATATTGTGTTTTTTTTAAATGAGTAACTCGAGTTACGAAGATTTTTCTATAACACCAGAAGAAGACCTTTTTTTTGCGTTGGAAATCAACATGGATAGTTATGTCGGACTCTTACCGACTAAAACCAACGGTGTTCCTACTCGCGCCCTTACGGAGCAGCCGCGGTAACTCATGAATGCATCCGCGACAGAAGACCTAAGACAACAAGTGTCTCATGCTGTACTAAGCTTTTTACCAGAGAATTCACGTGAAAATATCGTATAAAGCATACGAATTGTTTATCAATTGGCTACTTTCAAAAGGTGCTAATGTTAAAAAGAATAGTTAGTTCCTACCTATTGTTTATTTTTTGATAGGAGCAGAGTATAGTAGAAGTATTTTTCAATTAAATTTACTTAAAGTTACATATTATGACCTTCAGTGTGTTCCTTGCCTAAGACGTATTTTTCGCACTGGTAGAGGTGAAAAGTTGTATGTTTCACAATAATCTTTCAATTTATTTTAGGTCTCGTGCCTTTAAATCCCTCGCTGTGCTCAGTAATCTAAATAAGAATCACTCGCACTTTGCTAGCTTCAGATTTAAAGTTGGCACTCTTCACAAAAAACAACTTTGCCCACTTGTTGAACGATAACTATTTTAGGCTCCACCAATGCTCCTGTTACATAAAAAATAATTAATAGTAAGCATTACCAGAAAATCAAGGTAAAATTATTTGAGGTATTAAAAAATTTAAGGGAACTAATGAACTTAATACATACAGTTTTAAAGTCTTGTTATTTTAACATAAAGTAGAGTAAATTTATTTATCTATGGTTAAATGTTGAAACGATTTGCTAGGTTATGTTAAGTCATTTATTCAGGCCATGGTGAATATTAAAACCTACCAAATATACAAAAAAACTAGTGTCGGACAACCGTCCGGAATCGTGACAACTTGTGCCTTTCACTTTTTATGTCTGTCTCTCTCGCTCTTAGGCGGGCTAACCATGCCGCGTGCCTCTCACTCGCTCTCATTGTGAGCGCATAACGTGAGCGGAGCGTAACGCAGTTTCTTGAAGTGTCACCCGGCAAACCAATTTATAAGACGTTGTCACGTCAAAAATGGCAAAACATCGGACGTATGTATTTGAATTTTTAAATATGCAAACCCGTTTCCAGTAACAAATAATAAAGTTGTCAAAATCATGGGCTTTACAATGATATTAATATGCTCATAAAAGAACTGGGGTCTAACACCATGGTCACCAAAATCATAAACATAATAAATCAAGGGACGCAAGCAATAATCCAATAAAGGAGAGTAAGCAATTAATTCCTTTATGAAGGTATACACGTACTGCCATAAAAACGAAAATACAATAACTTCGAAGAGCATTAAAAAACCAACGTTATATTAATTGAATAAAGCTCAAAATACATTTAGGTAGATACAAAACGATATTCACACTAAAAGCTATACAGAAGCGCTCCAGCATAAAATGAACTTCCGACTGCATTATACTTACTACATTGCTACATATTGCTGATGTAATTAAGAAGGGTAGGGGATCGTTATAAACTGGATGGCGAGACAGGTATAAATGATACCAGATCACGTGATCCAGCGATTTGTCGTGACGCCTAAACGATTATACGGATCATTAGTCATATTACCACCTTTGATAACATCATTTTATGATTTTATATATTGTGCAACTGTAAGGGAAATGTTAAATTAACAAAGGGAAAGTTGATTACATTTTGTGTACTCATTGGTGCAGGACACGCTTGTGTTGGCGCTTGCTTATGCAAAAAAAAACTTACTGCTGTAAGTCTTACAGACGAAACCTAATACAAGCTATGAATAGTTAACCATTGTAACGTCCGAGTTCGACATTAAACTGCGTTGAACGTCCGCCGCGCGCGATCGAAATTTTTTGCACCGAGCGCCTTATGCCTTTTCCAACATAAAGCGTATAAACTGGTAAACTAGGCTAGTATAACGGCTATACCAAAACAAAAAATATGCCTGTGTATCTAAAACTATAAACAGTCTATTTATGTGAAAATAAAGTAAACCTACTACTCCAAAGAACTTTAAAAATAGGTTAAATCTGAGAATTAGGGTTGAATTTGAGTAAAATATTTCTGTACCCTCGGTGAAAACTGATATAGGTCTGGAATGACAGTTTTTGACAAAATGGTTTTTAATATTTTGTACCTTTACATGTGTATTACTTTTTTGTTAATGAATTTATTCCTTTTGTAAAAAATAATAAAGATAGGTATTTTTAGCCTCCATACTATGATATATGAAGAATAGCAATATATTTAATTTATTTAGAGCAATAAGGGAAATAAACAACTTGTATTATTCGTCACATTACAATAAATATGTGTAAAATAATTAAACAACAATTATATTGTTTTACACTAAATCTAGTGGTACGATTGATATTGGTGAAACCTGCGAATTGAAATAGCATTTAAATACATTAAAACTAATACATAAAAAAAATCCAAAACAAAACTATCATAAAACAGAAGCATCTTTAGTTTGTGATTGTTAAAACACAATAAATTGTCATATTAACACTAATAAATTATTTTACACAAAAAATAGGAAAAAAAAGGCATGTGTTTAATAATATATCTCAACTTGTTTTTTTCATTTTCGAGTTCTAGATTATGTCAAATGATACGATTTGTTAAGGCAGTATAATCATATTATTATTGTATTATGTTTTCGTCCGCCAACCCGCACTAGGCCAGCGTGGTGGACTACGGCCTAAGCCTCCTTATCTAAGGAGAGGCCTGTGCCCCTGCAGTGGGGCGTATACGGCTGAGGCGAATTATGTTTTTAGGGTTATATATCAAAATTGTTAGTTTATGGTTCTAACTATGCAAATAAACAAATATTTAAATTTGTAGTCTTTATTTTATACAAGCTATCAAAAAGTAGTTAATAAATGTTAAGATAGTGTGAAAAAAACGCATCCACAGGCTTGGGATTGAGAAAATGTAAATCATTAGTCTTTTATTTTCATTTTAAGTGGGTATGATATCTTTACTAAAACAAAACACACTAAAACATCCCCTTGTGTCATAGACGAGTTATCAGGTACATAATTTTATAGTTAAGTACTATTAAATTTAAAACACTTACGTTCCTACAATAGTTTCATACCAATATCTTTGGGCTTCTATAATAACTAAACTTCCAAAAAAACTATTACTATGGCACTAAGACATTAAATTATAGCGCTTTTTATCTTATGAATTGCACAAACTCTAGTCCTTTGTTAGAGCTAGACAATAGCTAGGTGACATGCTAGGAAACATGATAAGTAAGGACTACAATAATTCTAATAAACATATAAAAAGCTTCCGCTTTCAATAAACTTTGTAAAATGTTAAACTAAAAGATAAAAAATTATTATTAACCAAAGCGCTTAATGGCATTTAAAAGCAAGCACAGTAAAACAGTAGAGAAATAAAAATATTCTATAAACATTTAATTTAATTTAAAACACGTGCAGGAGGTACTAAAAAGGAGTGGGTATAAAGTTTGCAAATGACAGCCGCGACGTGCACAAAGAAATAGAAAACCTGAAGTGAATAGAAAGGCAGCCTTTATGCCATACCTAAAGGAAGTAACGGACAAAATAGGAACTTTACTAAGTAAATACTCTATAAAGACAGTGTACACACCGCGCTCTAAAATCGCCAAACACCTGCGGACACCGAAGGATTCTATTTTTACCAAACACCAGGCGTTTATGGGATAGACTGCAGCTGTGGAAGGTCGTACGTAGGCCAACGAAACGCACTATAGCCGAAAGGGTGAAAGAACACATAGCTGCTGTCAAAAACCGACAAACAAATAAATCAGCCATAGCCGACCATCTACTCACTGGCTCGCAAAATCACTGGATTGAACTTCACGAATCGAAAGTCCTCTCCACTGAGCGCCACTATTATCCACGATTTGTACGCGAAGCTATTGAAATAAAGTAATGCGACAAAAATTTCAATAGAGAAGATGGATAAAATCTTTTATTTTCTATTCTATGAATCCTGTGATTCATAGGTTTAAACCACGCGACAGTAATATCGGGGATAAACGCAATATGGACATCGTCAGTGTAGTGGGTAGAGAACATTAAAACAATGTGAGGGTAGTGGAAGAAACTGCACGAGCGGCCAGAAGTCGACGCCGCGCTCTTCAGCCAGTACAGCCTGACCACGATAAGGCGCAATCCTTGTCGAATAATAAGTGAAAAACGCGAAAGTTTTAAACTAACATTTAAATAGTAAGTAACATGGCAATAAAAGTTTTCTAAGATCGAATAGCATAAAATTTTTGTTCCTCTGGTAAATCTGTATGTCATCTGGATGTAATATGTCATCGGTCGAACCATATCGGTCAAATTAATAATTAAAAAAATTAGAACTCATGAGCACTTGGTTCATTATAATCCAAAAGAGAGATCAGATCTGCTTTTTTCTCTGCTGCTATTGTTACTGGTCCAACGTAACACTTCTTAATACTCTCTAAATTAATACGTTGTTCACATCTTTTTTTTCTTTTCGCACATGACATAGAATTGTAATCGATGGCTCCATATCTCTCTTTGTAACTAAATATAGGAAACTGATTTTGTGGTATACTTCAAAATTTGAATATTCAGCTACACAAACTTTTCGTCTATGGAATTTACTTTCTTTATTTGAAGTTGGTTTTTGGAAAAATCAGCAAAATCATCAAAATCTTTATAACACATTTCTATTACAGAAAGTTGATTAGTACGATTAAAAGAACTTCGTACCAACTGACAACAATCTCTTGGTCTCTCATAGAAGTGCGCTTTGTAGTTCGTTCTATCAAAGCATGATTAGAATCTACTTCCAAATGTGTGTGACCAGGTACTAGAAATTTGTGTTCTGTAGTAGTTAATTGTTCTGAGTTCTGCACTAGTATGAATGACATTGTTGCTACCACGGAATTATTACTTTGCCCGGCGCATGAATCTGAGTACATAATCAATTTTGACGCGTTTGGATGCAATAGTGGTTAAAGATTAATAACAAAGTCGTACAAACAGGAAGAAATTTGATTTGCTCCTCTGCCTCCACTTGATTCTGGCCAGATGTAGCAATAAGCATAATTAGTTTTCGCGAATGAACGTATTCTATATCTTTCGCGCCAGTAAGAAGCTCACGCATAAGAAGATAGAATTGAATTGAATAAAATAACATTGGTTATTAAGTTTTGAATGTATTATATAGAATAACATCATTATTCAGTTTATTGATATTTAAAGATGCAATCGCGAACAACAATACAATTTTGATTGTATCATAACACACAATCTTATATCAATATACTGTCTGTGGGTAAGATCATTAAACTAATTTTGTATTATTTTACACTTATAATTTAAACAAGGTCTATTCAATTTTATGAGTGGATGTCAAGTTATATTATCACACGCAAGGCTTTAAAGACTCTTCGCTGATATAAGTTAATGTATATTATTGTGCACGAAAAATATCTCCGTATCCAGAGAGCTAAGGCTAAGATAGATAAAAAGAGCATTTGACACTGATTAGATATGTCTAATAATCTAATAAGTGCTATAAGTCGACTTATATCAGTTTTCACCGAGGGTACAGATTTCATCTACTTAGTTTCTCAATATAATCTATTTATAATCAAACTAGACTAAATAGGTTTTTTTTTGAGGCCAATATGTCATAGTTTAAACATTTTGAGGTTTTTTTTCATCAGTAATATTGAGATAATAATTAAATCGTAAACACAGACCACACAAAAACGTGAAAATTTCATACTGGCTTTTTAAATATTGTTTCGGTTTGTTAGACTGTTTTAGCGACCGATAGAACCTTTTTTAATACAGAACCATCTATTATAAATTTTAAGAATATCCACAGAATGTCCACAGACCAAAATCTATAAAAAGTAAAAGAGGCTGCAAGGCTGCCATAGTCGCCCTAATGCTTGACGCCAAAATGTCTTGGGACGAAAAGTCGCCCGGAAATTTGAGTACGTCATTTGAAGATGAAAATTTTGACAATATTCTGTGTAAATAACCATCACCATCAAATCTGCCGTCAAAAGTTTACTGCTAGACATAGGTGTCCTTTTTAGGTTTCTAAAATAGCGCGATTATGCTGCTTGCATAAAAGCTACTTCCTACGGCTCTGACAAGGTTCAGCCCATCTAATGAGTGGTTGTCTCACACTGCGTTTTTTGGCTAGAACTTTTGTATTTCATTTTTTATCGTCTCCAAGGTATTTGGCCTACCTATTGCAGATAAACTTATTCTTTAAGCTGTAGATTTTCACTTTAGATTTTCTATGAAACTCTTGGTTCTTTAAATGAACATCTTTTAGCCTGTATATAAGGCCAAAAGATTAAATATAATGATCACAATATATATTGTTTTTGTAATATTGTATATTATATTGTTTTTTTTTTAATTTTTTTTACATTCAGCAAAAGGACGCATTTTTATTTGTGAAAACACGCATTATTTTATTAACATAAGTACCTACCTTGTTAGGTAGTTGTGGATGTTTTTTAATTTGAGTTAATATTATTGACCTACAATTTGCAATAGGACGTATTGTTAATTTTTTGAAAAAAAAAATTGTTTAAATTGTGAATAAGTACCTACCTATCCTCAAAAATGTGTAATATCAATTATTACAAACATGGAAAAGGCGCAAAATGCTAAAGCTAAGTAAATCGAAGCGATGTTACCTACAAAAAGTTGGGAAAATAAATAACCTATTGTTGGTTAATTATATAGATACATACACCTCAACAATCAGCTGTTTTATAAAAAGTTACCTAGTACGGCGGAGCTAGGTATAAACTAATTTTCATGTACATTGCGCGTTGTTCAGAAATCTTTAAATAATGGGTTAGGTAAAGTTTAGGTAATGTATTGCAAATATCTTTGCTTGGGTCACTTGTGCTGTTACCTATTTTGTTTTTCGTGCATTAGCAAGGACCTACACTATATACGAATAATTTATTAATTTATTTTTCAGAAAACACAAGACAAGCCAGGCATTCGATGGAATTGATCTAAACATCAGCGAATCTGATCATTCTCAGGACAATTTTATAAACTAAGTAGGTACCCACCTGGGTAGGTGCTAAGCCAGGACTATTTCTGTTATGGATAAAATATGCCGAAATTTATTTAAACAGTAAAAATTAGTAAATTTATTTTATTTGCCTCCATTATAATTTACAGATCTCATTGCCATGATGCAACAAAGTAACTTAATATGTAGCGTAATTTAATTTGTAAGAAATATGTGTTTTAATTTAATTGTTTAATATGTGTTTTAATTTTATTGTTTTCCAGTGGTGAAGTTTCTTACAAAGATGCTCACAACAATCTTTTTAACATTCGAGGGGCTCAAATACCAATATAATATGTGAAGAACTTTGTGTGATACACCGTATACATTATTAACACTACATTAAAAACAACATAATTATATAAATGTCAAAAATCTATTACTATGCATTAAAGATTTAAAAAAAAGAGTAGTTTTTGTTAGTTCAGATTAGCTAAACAAACACCCAATTCACTGATTTTTATGCAGTGCTGAATAGCTTACCAAAACTACAAAATTGGCATTAGCATGTTAATTATTGAATACAAACCAAAAACAGTTTTTTGTTCAGATATCCACGGAAGAAAAAAAAGCAAGAAAACCACGCTGAAAAAATAATAATTAATATCTCTTATTTTATTCAACAAGTAGGTACTGACCTTTAGCTATCACTGACCTTTAGGTTGCTTATCCGACGACATTGCTTTAGTGAGTGAAAAGCAAATGGGTCTTTTTTCATAAAGCTTTTGCAAAAAGAATACAGTATTTTTTTTTTGTCGTTTATTCATAAAAAAAATTTTCTTCATTTATACTTTTTACTTACAATTTTGTTATTTTAACTAAATAAACTATGGTAAGAAACCAAAAACTAATGCATAAGTACTATATTGTACTCAATAAAAAGTGTACCTACTAATTTCATTGCTGTTGTGGACCTTAACGTCACGATCAGATTACCCATTAAGGTCACGCAAATTTTCGTAATTTTCCCCTCCCCCCTTGTCACACTTTGTTCCCAACTTTAGTATTAAAAATATGCCTTTGACACATTCTGCATGCCATGACATAAATTCTGTATAACACAGTACAGATCTTGGTTCATTCTTTTTGGTAGGGTTACCGCAATATGTACATTATATCGGTCAACAAAACGCCACTTAAATATTCAATGGCACTTAAATTTTCGTAAGAAACTAAAGGTAAGGGTTCGTAAGAAACTAAACTAAAGGTGTGGGATTAGTGGTGAAAGAGTAAACACAAATGCTCATGGCTATTGAAATGGGGAACGCTCAACAGCGATCAGCCTAGCTAATGGGTGCTTGTAATACTCGGGGGAAAATTAAAAAAAGTGTCATAACCAAAAAACAAATATTAAAATATTTAAGGCACTCCGCTACAATCACATTTACGTAGGGCACAGCCTTAAGTTATATGTAGACTTAGTAAATCGCATTGGCACTCTAGAGATACAAAACCATAAAAGTCTATGTAAGTAAAAAATATTTACACTTGGAGATGAGTATACAGACATTTGTGTCTCTCTCCGCCGAATGTGTCTCTTCTACGTTGTACTTTATATCGTCAAACACTTAAAATGTTAACCATCAAAGATAGGAAAAAAGTACCAAAAAATAACACATTTCTTTTAATTTACGTCTGTTTTAGGATAAACCTTAAAGTACAGACCAAGCTTATAAAAAACTATTAATTATTACAAAAAATACAATTTTACAAATCAATATACACTTATCCAAATAAATTCTTGTCTGTGCAGATGTTTCGGGTATTTCCTTCCCTTTTCTTAAAATTTTAACACTTCGTGGTGTTAAAAATGACAGAAGTCCGTCCATGGTCTCCAGACATGTCGGTTTAATTAGCTCTGGTGGAAGTGCGAAACCGTAATATCCTGAATCTCTGAGGTCAAAAGCAGCCGCATATCTAAAAGGAAGTAGGAAAACATCTTAGACAATTCAATATAAGTATTATAATAAGGTTAGAAAATGTGATTTTAATATTTATAAAATTATTTGTAAAAAATCAACTAGTAATATAAAATTTAAAATATTTTTTTTAACAAACTTAAAAGAGTAACAAACATCTGCTCTAAACAAAGAATAGGCCTCTTAAGTTAACGTACATTGAACTTTTTGGTTACTCCTTCTTGAACAAATATAAAAAGTTTGCAGCTATGGTGAAGAAAAATTGTTTAAAAAATCAATGAGGCTAAAAATCCACAGATCACAAATTAGGTACCAATAGTACGTTAGTGGCGCGAAATTAGTTGGTAAAAGAACTCTAGCGGATCGTGTTGATATGCTTTACTCTACCGAGGGTTCTTGTACATACTAAAATGAAATTCAGGGTGCAGGAGGTTTCGGGGGCGATAAAACGATCTACCTGGATTTTGTTTTTAGAAAACATCGTTTTATCCGTGTTTTCAGGCAATGATAAACTGAAATACATGACTCTTCCTGGCATCTATTGGCGAGTAGTAATACTATTATTTTTGCCGACACAGCAACACTAAAGCTGACAATAGATGGCGTTGTTACAAAAACGAGCAAAGCTCGGTCCCCAGTTACTTATATAGTATTTGTTATGCTATAGCGCTACTTACGATTGGTATCTAATAAGTTATCGGTAGTTTTTTAACCCTATTAGTGATTTCGCTTTTTTAAAAGCATCAATGCCAGGCACTACAGTAGACGGCTATCCATAAACATGGATGGTATAAATACCTTACTAACTTTTGATTTTGAATAGAAACAATAATGTTACACCTTTTATAATGGTACATATATCATTGGGTAAAAACTAATTTTCTTTGGTGAACGCAACATCGATAGATTGGTAACTGAGTTGATACTTGGAATACTATTCAAATTGTTTTATTTTGAGAAATTGTTTAGTTTTTTTGTTACAGCTTAAGTTAAGCTAAAGCAGTAATGGGAAGCCATTGGGACATAGGTTGGTAAACACAGTGTTAGTCACCCTCTAGCCAGGTTTTGTGTTGTGTGTAAGTTTAGTACCGAAAAATTGTAGCTGGAAGTGGTTAATTTAAAAAGGCAGAGGACCGAGAGTAGTGGCGATCCTTGGGAAAGCCGTATGGTCTGTTCAGGATATAAATTGGTTACTTTTGCCGCGATTCCATCCGCCCTGAATTCGGTTCACAACTCAATTGACGGTTTTAAGTATCCTATGTCCTTTCCCGAGAATCAAACTATTTCCATGCCAAATTTCATCGTAATCGGTACAACGATATACGCGTGAAGAGGTAACATACAGACAGACAGAGTAACTTTCGAATTTAGAATATTAGTACGCTCTCAATACCGCATTTTAAAATAAAGCTAAATCATTAAATCATTTTATCATTAAAGCATATTAAATCATTTAAGCATATTATTGCCAAGGTTTTCTTCAACGACTACAGTATGGGATTCTTCAAGAAAGGACGTATTAGATTTTTGAACAGTCGGCAACGCAATAGTGATGCTCCAGGTGTTGCAAGCGTGCATAGGCTGCGGTGACCGCTTACCATCAGGCGGCCAAAAGATTGTTTGCCACCTTAGTGGTATAAAAAAAGGTTTTATTAAACACTTTCCTACAAGCTGGTAATAAATCGTCAAAATGTAGACAAGAAAGTTTGTTTACTTGAGATGTGAAACTTACGGTATTTTGCAAGTATTCTTTGCCCAACACATGGAGGCCCCAGATGTAGCATAGCCTGAAAATTAAGCATAAGCCAAGTGCACTCTGAGTAAAAATATTTTAGTACTTATAACTTTTTCAGAAAATATTCATCATGAACATAAATAAAATATATTTTACAGGATTTTGTCAGCGGCTTCGCCTACCCTAAATTCGGTTATTGACGTGGAATTTCTACGTCAGCTCTTTAATATTATACTTATAAAGTTTGCTATAGCAAACTGTAGCTATAGCTCTTTAAAGCTCGGCCAGAGTTATTTCTGCGAGAACTTTTGAATTTGGGTATAAAAAACTATCCTATGTCCTTCCCCGAGATTCAAAGTTCATCTAAATCGGTTCAACGCTGTAACCGTGAAAAAGTAACAGACAGACAAACAGAGTTACTTTTGCATTTATAATATGAGTATCGATATGGATTATAGTAGCATGGATGTAAGTAGGTTTCTAGTTTTTAATCGTCAGAAATATATAATACCTAGTTTTCACTTAGCAATATTACCAACGCTGGTTTCTACAGAAAAAACTCAATAAGTAACTCGAGTTAAGTTTTAAAATAAAACATTATCTTAAAAAGCTTTTTAAATCAACTCGTATACAACCTATATGTGTTTATATATAGCTTAATATATTCGTTGATTTCCAAATTGGACTTACTCAAGGTTTATATACCTACCATGTAAATTTTTAATTATTGTTTTTAAATTGCAACCTAAAAAAATAAGAAAAATACATACCTATTTGACGCACATTTCTCGTTAAGAAATATTTAAAAGTTAATATTTATGCGTTAATCATAAGAAATCATCTTAATTGATAGATCTATCGAACACGCCCAAACCCTTAACATCGAAAAGATATCGATCTGTTATAAACACTGTCTTAAATACATACGAAACAATATACTACGTCTGCAAAACGAAAATGCAGTGAATTCAATTTATATCGCTGAAACCACAACTCAAATCCTAATTGAGTTTGCATTAATTACCACAGATGATGCTAATGACTGCACTTCCTTACCTATTACTATCGACACAATTCAAATGAAGACAATCTTTTATTTTATCGATTTCTGCAGTCCTCGATACTTGGGATCTTTATTTATATGATGCCTAGGTGTATACTTCGACCCTGGCATTTATTTATTCATTCACTAGCTAGCCAGAGGCTCCAGCGGCCCTTGAATTGGTTATTGGCGTGAGATTCTTACGTCAACTCTGACACCGATTATATAATAAAGTTTGGTTAGCAAGCTATAGCTGCAGTTCATTTAAGCTCGGTTGTATTTATTCCCAAGGGACTTTTGAATTTTTCGGGACAAACTATCTTCAGACCAAATGCGGATTAAGCGTGAAGAGGAAACAGACAGACACGGGATTAAGCTGCAGGTAACACCTAGTTTCTAGATCGAAATTAAAGAAAAACAAAATAATATACATATTCTTTTTAGGAAATTTTTGTATTAGGGTAAATTTTGTGTTCAATTCTAAGGTTGCGTATTCTATTATTGAGGACATTGGTCTTCAAAACTCGATGTATGTTAAGTTTTATTTCAATTAAGTTGTTAATATGGTAGTTTTTACGTAATAACATTTTTAATTCCTTACCCACTGTCTCAATCGCTGTGCCAATACTGTATGTAGTACCGTATCTTTTTGAAATGTGTAAAGCCAGTTCATCTCCCATTTGTTTCTACAACAGTTGAAATGTAATCAATGAATTTTACTTATCACTGTTTCAATGTTATAAACATATTTTACACTTATTTGTTGCTAGCTTTATACCGCAAATTCGCCCGAACACAATTCAGTTGTCGTTGTGGAACTGTTTCGCAAAGTGATTGTTTATAACTAAAATAAATGCCTCTCTTTCCAGCTTACCCTGCTACAAATATTGCTCCGTAGTTTCATGCATAGCAAGATCTTTGCCATTGAAAATTATTGATTACAAAAGTATTGTACTTACGTCTACGATCTCCAGCTAAATCTTTGTCGATCAAATAAACAGATTTTTCCGTTGCGACATGAAGGAATAGTGCCCTGCGGCATTACTAGCGGAAAAAATATGCCTGTAGGAACTTTCGGTGTTGGGACAAAGAATACCCTATGTTCTATGTACCACAGGCTGTCTTTGGGCCAAAAAACCAGTCAATTGGATGTTTCATTACGCCGTTAAGGGATAGTGCACTGTGAAAAAAAACTCAAAGGGATCAAGGATTCAATCTTCAGTTAGATCAGTACTCAAGTAACTCAAGTAAGACTTTCGTACTATTAAATACTAACCTAGTTACTATATGTATGTTCGAAAACTCTGCAAACTTACTAGGCGTATCAATGCAATAGTAGATAATGATAATGTACGTCCAGCGCAACGCTTTAACCATGAATGAAGTAGGACCGTACTTCATCCTAATTTTTATAGAGCATTACCTGCTCCAGCCAAGCATCGGAATCATGAACCTTACACGGCGCTGATTGGTTAGACTAGTTTTTGAGATTTTTTTTGATGAACGGCTAAGCGGCTGAAATCTCGACTGTACGTAGGGCCTTAATACATATTCCCTTTCTCATATAAAATGAAAAAATAATTTAAATAGTCCGTGGCCATTCATATAATAGGGTATTTTAGTCAAAGGAAAATTGTGGCATGTATCTATTGTATTTATTCTTTCTAAATCCTACTCCTAATATTAATTCACGTTTCAGGAATGATATTAAGATCACATTAACGTAGGTACTTAGTTTTCCTTGTACGAATGTAGTCAAGTAGGTGGGTATTATACAAATACTTACGACTTCGTCATAGTTTTCTAAATGTTCATTAGAATGTGTATAAGGTATAATCATACATTGTCCATAAGAGTGAAAAGCTATATAGTACTCAATTTCTTTGCAATGCGAACTGATCAACTTAGCAATTGCGCTCGTTTCTCGTTCTGAAAATGGATATAATCCACAAAAATTTTGTACATCCGGATTAGAGCTGCAATCCACTTCTGAAACAAAGAAATTATACCTACTAAAATTAAAATTATAATGAACAATATGAACACTTACGGGGTCGATTGTCACTACTGTGCTGATTACAATCCAATTTCGGTATGGCAAAATATTTTCAACTAAGAACTGTATGTTCTTTTTCTTTTCTTTCTTAATTTTTAAGTTGTTTTCGATATAGTTTGCATTTTTTCTTTACTATCCCTAACAGTCAATCCGGTTGAATTCACTCCAGTATTGAAACTTTTACCAGACAGAAATCGGTCCGAGAACGAACTATTATATAACCTAATACTATACGGTATAGACTATAGAGTGGATTCCAGTTCTGACTAGCAATTTATTATATATATATAATGTACACCTTTATCTGATCGTGTTCTGCCCTAAACGTGACAGGTGGCGGGGCCTACAGCCAGTGAAAGGCACAAAACAAACTCAAGACCACTTTCACAATAAAATTGATACATAAACTCAGAACCTTCGAGTTGCTAGTCCAACGTACCACGATTATTGTGCCTTTTGGTCGTGGTCGTTGCTAATATACAAATCTTCATGTTTTTAATAGACACATTTCATTTTAGCCTATTTTTTTCAAGTCTCCGGGCTTAAAACTCTTAAGAGATGTATTTTTTCTTGCATTTAGTTTTAGCCCATAAGCTATGTATTTACTTTTGCAACTGACTGTTCACAATTCTTATTCTAATTTAAAATGAATGATAATAGTTTCTAGGTCTAAATTGGTTTAAACTTACTTCCAAAGTGAAAGGCAAAATTTCTATTTAAATCCACTCCGTAGTTATTTCTATTCTTTCTCCACAATCTATCCTATTTAAAAGGAAAAAAAATAAAATAAAACCAAACGCATAATGTTCTTGTAGAAAAGGCATATATTTTATCAGGTTTACCTATAAATCGACCTAACTAGAAATTTTTTGTGTCAGGGCTTTGCAGAACTAGCCACAAAGACGACAAAAATATCTGGATCATTAGAATATGTAGATATACAGTGACACAAAACGTGATACCCACAAATTTACTTTATTCAAAAACGCTAGGAAAAGTTTTAGTTATATTCGAAAAATAACGCAAGAAGGACATCGATTCTGGATTGCTAATAAATAAAAAAAACTTTCTTCTTTCATATCGTAGAATTCGAATTGTAAACTTCAAAACAAGTTTATATTGACAGACTTTACACACACAATTCCAAAATTTAAAAATAGATTCAAATTATAACACTATTTCTCTCACAAAATAATGTAAAAATACAATCAATACGTTATAAGACAAAAATCCAACCAATCAGATTCCATAATTTTTTTTGCATGGGCGGGGCGCCCGCTGATGCTCATGATCGGTGATGTCCAGGATTTCAGCGCCATTCATACGTTATGAATTTCGTGGGTTTTTTTTATTTTTGCTAAAATATGTCCGATGGTAGTGAATGTGTAAAAAAAAATGTCTGATATTGTAGACGTGGCGACTCATAATCTTCCAGACTAGTCCATCGACCAGAAAAGTCGAAAAAAATATATGATAAATGCTATCATAACTTTATGTCATGGAATATGCAAAAAAAGGCTAATTCGTTTTCTGAAACTTTGATCTTTTATTTGAATCTCAATGCATGACAATTTATGAAACTGCACATAACTAGGTATTAAAATACTAGTGTGATACTGTTCAAAACCTCGCCTTACGGCTCAGTTTTTAAACACACATTCGTCTTTATAACCCCTCATTATACAACAGTTACATAAACTACATCTGGACAGAAAATTCTGCTATAAAATCGTTTACTATTTTCTTTACATGGCCTGTTATTTTTTTTAAACAAATCTAATTGTTTTAAACTGAAGTCGCAATTCTAGGAATGCTAATTATACATAAGTTTATAATAAATCACAAAATACATTTTGTGTTATAAATTTCATTTAGAATGTAGAAGATAAGTTAGGAGAAACTGTATAAATGAAATGTTGAGTAAATTTTTACAGCGTGTAGGCCGGTAAAAGCCTTTTTCACATCCTTATCAGCCTCATACGTCCCCACTGTTAGGGCACGGCCTACCCTCACTGAGGGTGATTTGGGCGGTAGTAAACACGCGGGCCCAGTGCGGATTGTGGACTTCACATACGCCTTTTTTTTGAAGTATGCAGGTTTCCTCACGATGTTTTCCTTCACCGAAAATCCAGTGGTGTGAAAAATCAATTTACTTAAAAAATTAATAAAAAGAATCATTGGTACACGCCGGCTCTCGACCCTCCGCCACTCAGGACGCAAAGTGAAATCGAAACCCTTCGGCCACCAACTGTATTATTATCATTGCATAAAGAGCACTGTGTACGTCACCAGAAGTCATCAATTCAGAGAAAGTTTAGAGAATGTCACGTTAAACTTGAAATATCCGGAATCTAATTTATAGCTGCAAGTAGTATTTGGAATACGCCAGTTTTTTTTTTCAATTTACAGACCTTCTTAACAAGTGAAAATTGTACTGGATAATTTATCGGGATCTACATCATAGTTATGCTAAAGTGTACCCAAATTAGGATTATAAACACAGATAAGGGTTGAAATTGCTTTTACTGATACCCATGGGAAACCTTGACGGATCAGAATAAATCACTACTTAAAATACTATTTGGGATAAATTATGTTTTAAGTCATTTATTCTTTACCAAATAAGTAGGTAAAGAAAAACATTGTGAGGGTTACCTGATTACATGATCAAAAAGACGTATGTGAACTCCACAATCTGCACCAGGCCTGCCCTCGCCCAAGGTAAGAATAGGTCGTGCCCCAACAATGGATGTATTAAGGTTGGTAAGGAAGCACTCATAAAGGGATGTATACATTTATTTACCCAGCAGTTAAAAAGCACTGGACAGAAAGTAAAGTGAACATTTTTGGTTACTTTGATCTTACACCTAAATGACATACAGAGAGCAATTATTTAATCATTGACAAACAAACAAACTCTTCTATTAAATTATTATGGAAATAATCAACATAAAAAGATGATTTGAGAGAAACTCCTTAAATCCTTAACCTTTGTGTGCGAATATTCGTATCCATCAGGGTTGAAAACCGGTATGAAATACCAAACGTAGGAACTGGCCACGAGCTTCAGTTGATCATCTTTCGAGTGTGGAGCGTGGAGAAGTGTGAATATCATGTGTGTCACAAATGCTGGAGAAATCCATTCTCTGGCGTGAATTCCGCCTTCTATTATAACAATTGACCTTTAACAGAAATGTACCAAAATCATGTTCCTAAACTCTATAACAATATTATTTTCTCAGTCGATTATTACAGAAAGCTTATTTTTCATTTTCCATACATTTGTACATATTAATATAGTAGCTTTTGAAATTCTTGCATCCCCTTGATGAATTAAGATAAAAGTATACCATGTCATTGAATTTTCTGTCCAGAAAATCAAGTAACCCCGTTGTTCTATGGCAAAATAAAGGAATTTTACATATCCTGTGGGAACTTTCAAATGGAAATAAAAATATTTCTATAACCCTCTGTCTTTTTACCCGACTGCGCCAAAAGGAGGGTTGTTTACTATTGCTGTGCCAAAAATAATTCCCCATTGATTCGTTGCTATGTGAACCACCAATACTTTATCACCCTCGGAAGGTGCAGTGCTTCGCAGAATGACCCTAGGAAAAAAGCCTTCCTGTGAGAACTCACAATCCATCAAAAAATATTTAGTTCCTTTGTTTTTAGATATTATCAGTGTACACGTCTAATACAAGTTTGTAATATGTAGTGAACATAATATTTATTTATGCGGTCACCTTTTACGTAATTTAGGATTAGGCAAAGCCAGTTTTAGAGACATTATCTCCCGTTTCTCCTCAGTGTTACCAATGCTTTCAACATAAACTTCGTTTGGATGAGTTCTGTTAAGATCCAGCATCCAGGCGTAAATGTCTTGCAGTTTGAAGTAGTCGTCCCAATTGAATGAATTTAAATTACTTCTATGATAGGATAATATTGATTGTTTATCGAATAAGCTGTACAGAAAATATAGTTTGTATTTATTAGTATAAATATAGTTTTGTAATGTCCGTCCGTCTATGTGTAAGTTACTGTCATATGTGTCTGTTTAAAATAAGTGAATCAAGAACGAATATAGTACGTCTTACATATGTAGTTGTGACAACAACAAAGGTATAATAATGCTGCTTAATTTAGAAGATGATATTTATAATAATCTATTAACTAGGTCTAAAATCAAGCCAATAATACAAGCCAAAACACGAGGTAGCTGCTGTAAGGCATTGAAGAGTTTCCTCGATTGACTCCTGTCTTCCAGACCCTTAGTTCTCTATCATGTTATAGTGCAGATTGTAGACTTCACATATATATACGTATTTTAGAATGAATAGGCTACGGTAACCGCTTACCATCAGGCACACAAAAATTATTCTAAAATTTAGAAAAAGACGTATTGGTACATGCTAGGGCTTAAATGCCCACCCTTCATAACACGAGGCAGACGCAGAGACTGCTAGGCCAACCGACGCCTATACAAAAATCCATATTTTTCCTTAAAATATGTCCAACCTTTGTACATCATTAAATATAACTGTGAAGTTTAACCCAGACTCTTTAGCTTCTAACAGAAGGTTTATCTTTGATTCGGGACCAACAGTGAATTCAATAGGCTGCTTGATTCTACCAGGAAATCGCCAATAGTTGATGTCATGCCTTTTAGGCAGGTCTTTCAATATATTCAGCTCTTCCTGAGTGTTTGGTATGGCACGACACAGTGCATGTCTTGAGTATGATTTTCCATAAACACAATAACAATTTAAATACAGTATGATACTCCTAATTAATAAAGTTATTTGAGTCATTTTATGTTTCGTAAATTTTTGGATTTGAATTATGTACACATCAAATATATTTATTTTTTTAAAGATTCTTGACATTTTATATTAGCGATTTGTTGACAACATGCAGACATGAAAAAGGCGCTAAACCTATTTCAGAGACTTACAATTTTGTTATCATGTTGTCAATACTTACTTAAACTTTTTATATTAATTTATGAATTGGTCCATTCATAAGTAATTAAACACTAATTATTGTTTTTCTTGTATGTTGTATATATTTTCCTCGCTGTAGTAAAATGATAAAAAGTGTTTCGCATGGCTGGATTTATTTCGGGTTTCGTGCCTTAGAATACCTTGCTTTACTCGATATTCAATATAGGCAATAGTCAAAAAGCAACTTTCCAGCCTTGCATAACAAATAACTATTTTATTAATTATAGAATAAATTTAGCCATATTATATTACTCACATTAAACGAGAAAATATTCTATGCCTCCAGAAGATACGCTTGCACATTTTACTAAGTTTTTATGGCAATCAGGCGAACGCATAAAAGAACGCGGGATAACTTTATCCGTCCTAGCCCATACAAATTTAAACAGTTTCCTTTTAATAACAAGACTACAGTGCCACCTATCGGATTCTCGAATTTAGCGACTAACTTTTTCGTCAGTGAATATGAATTATTTTGCTTCGTGAGTCGTGAATTAGATGCTTAAAATAGGTGGTAAAAATATAGGCCAGGGTCAGGATAATAATTTTGTTAGTTTATGATCAAGTTAGCGATACATCGATAATTGAATGCTGGACAAATTGTGACCAAGCTCTCCGCCTTCAATATCCTATACGGGAATGTTAATTATGTACGTTAAAAATACTTTTTTTCGAGTCGTTTTTTCCTGGAAACGAATAAATGCACTAGCGCAGTAAGGCCTTAAAAAACTACTTACACTAAAAACAATATTTTAGAGTAGGCAATGATGAAGTGAGAATGGAAAATATTAGGAGCAAGAGATGTTGACTGATCCGTTACCTAAAACCCCAAGCAACCCAAAAATACATGTTGCCAGATCAGAATTTGCTACCCTTCTTCTCCCCCAACTTATTATATGACGTTTTCCTTTTTAGGCTTCCGCAGCCAAATGCAAGGGCGTAGCCAGCTTTTGTGCTAGGGGGGGCAGACTAGGTATAAAATGTTATTTTCATACGTCAAAAATGGCATTGTAGGCACTTTACTTCATTACTATTCATATGGTAAAACTCCATAGGCGTGGAGCTACTTCTCCGACGTCGGCACGGTCGAAAAACTATTGTTAGGCGGCCTCGGCACGTACTAAAGCGAGATAATAAAATAGCGAGATTAGTCTCAACGACCTCCCCCAATAGGGCCTCCCCCCTAACACGACGACGACGTCCCCAGGTTCGTCGGCGAACGAACGGATACACGAGGTATCAAAGAGTGCCGGGGCGCTTCTCGCCACCACTCTCTCACAATCGCAACCGCGTTTAGGGGAACTCCCCTCCTGGCGCTGACTCACCTTCGGGTTCGAGGCTCACACTGGTCGAAGGGACGACCCCAAGAGCGACAACCCAAGCCGAGGCTCCCTCTACGTGGAGCCCTTGAGCGTTGGGCGCTATATGGCTGAAACTCCTTCAGAGTCTCGCCCCGAAAGCCCGGTGGAGTAGAAATGGCTGCATCAGTCAACTGCATAGTAAGTCAAAAGAAAATAATTCTTCTGCTCTTGATTTTGATACATGACATTTTGAACCTATTTTTCAATACGGGAGATAACACCCAGCTAAAAATTATTGCCAGATCTTGCCACATTTATAAGCTATTTCGAGGATCATTATCACAAATAGATTGGATACCTTCTTGCTTTTATTGAACGATTTTCAACCACCTGTATTGCACATTCAAACTGGGAGGCATCCTTGGACATCAGCTCATGTGTCAAGCCTGTGGACTATGGACTATGAGAATGTTGACTGGCAATGCGTCGAGGTGTTTGAGATGTTTGTGTGATTTGTCAACGAAATCAGTTCTACAAAACAGTCAAACATGACCTATCCAGCTACAAAAAGGAGTGAACCCGTATGTCCTCGAAACTGTTTACAATCGCACTGATGGCTTTAAGTCCTGTTAACTGAAAAGGACAAGGTATAAGTAAATGTAAACAGCGAGTAAATATCACATCTACAATTTTCTGACGATGATATTAGTGCAGTTGGGTAAAAATAATTTCGAAAAAGAAGCCGATAAGTTGGTTTATTTAGGTTGGGCAGGATTTAGGAAGCTTCGTCACGTCTTTACGTCGTCCTTACAGTAGTGCTCTTACCAGTGCATATTCATATCATAAATGCTGTTTGTCTATCATAAATGCTCTGCCGAGTAAATCATTCTCCATAGTGCATAATCCTTCCAAAGTTTAAAACAGTGTATGTGCTCCAAGAGAATATTTCCTGTAGACGGCGCACGTGCACGGACGAAATTGTATAGGGGCTTGTTTTGTCCAGCGAGTCTGCGCCTACGCTTGTGCAGCCTAAAGGTAGACGGTTGCCGCTTTTTCAGCGGCTTTTCGACGACTTTGGTAAGCGCATATATTTTATTTTGCTCGGCAATTTTGTTTTGCCGCGGATCGCACAGGTCGTCAGTTGCTCAAGGGCGGCCAACCACCAATCGCACAACCCTTGTCGGAACCAGTACCGGCAATACCAGGTTCTTCAGCCCCCGCCACCACTACTGCTGCTACTACGAAATCCAGCTCTCTCCCCCGAATTGTGACATTTATGCCACCACCGCAATTCGCAGACCCCCAGCATCCCCCCAAACCAATGCAAAAACCGGCCCCAACCATGCACGCAGCAAACAGCCGGCCGCCTTACCGCCCAATTGCCAACCCGTTCATGCAGGGACCTCCGCCTTTTGCACCTAGCGCATTAAACATTGCCAGGGCCGCTATAGCGGCATTAAACTCGGCTATAGAGGCCATCGCAGCCGGACACAACCCATTGCCAGCCCTTTTCAATGGGCTAGCGCAACTCACCACAATTCTCACGTGGGAATTTAATGGGGCCTCACAGGGGCCTTAAATTGAGAATTGTGTATTGGAACCCTGGGGGCATAATCGGCAAGACAGCCGCCCTCAGAACGTTAGTCCAGGAACACGATCTACACATTGTGTTACTGGGCGAAACGAAACTCCGAGGTCAGAATGAGCTCCGCATTCCAAATTTCTTTACCTATAGGCGAGATGAAATCTCTCCCTCTAATATGGCCTATAGGGGAACGGCAGTTCTAGTCCGTCGTGACTTTGTTCATGAACTATTACCCCTTCCCCTTTTTACATCTACTCGGTCTATAGGTGTAAAACTTAAGACTGGCAATACTGAGCTTAAAGTCTTCGCCGCATATAAGCCACCACTAGCCCCCTTTGTTCCAATCGACATAGAAAACATTTTCTGTGACGACACACCCACCTTAATCTTAGGCGATCTAAACGCCAAACACCAACAATGGGGTTCACGAATTTCAACCAAATCGGGTCGTGAACTAAAAGCAGATGCTGAGAATAAAAACTACTTAGTCATCGGTCCAGGTGCTCCTACTCACTACCCTACTAGATAGGCAAATTCCTGACGTACTCGACATTACATTAGCACATAAGATCAATTGGCCAATTGCATTGGAAGTCCTCCACGACACCGACACTCAGCATCTGCCAATCCTTTTGGTCCTCGGAGTGTCAGCTAGTGGGAAAACTCCCCCGCCCCCTACTAAAACTACAGACTGGGCTAAATTTCACAAACTTATGCTCACCTACAAACTGCCGCCAGGTGGCATCTCAACTCCGTCAGAGGTAGAGGAAGCCGTCGTATCTTTTACGACTGCGTTAACGCAGGCCCTTAAGGAGTCCACAAGGTCCTCAACCACTGCCTCTGGCAAACAATTGCTTCCCGCGCACCTGCGCGACAAACTAAACAAAAAGAGGGAGCTTCGAAAGCTGTGGTGCCGAACTCGTTGCCCAGCCTTAAAGAGCGAACTCAACAAAATTAGCAAAGACTTGCAAGCGGAACTTGCTCATTTTCGCAAACTTGCGTGGGACAACACTATCTTTAAGGCTAGCGATGACGATACTGCCTTATTTCGTTTGGCCCGCAAAGTTTCGAAAACACCACCCCCCATTTGCCCCCTGATTGACTCCTCCGGCATCCGCCACTACCACGCCGCAGAACGCGCGGAACTACTGGCCGATCACTTCGAGGACCAGTTTAAACCCAACCCCATTACCGACCCAGTGCACACGCTAGGAGTAATAGATCGCGTAGAGCAATTTCTCGCGGCCCCAGCCCCACCACTCAGAGGTGATTACTTCATCTCGCCCAAAGAGGTGAGAAAGGAGGCCACCAAACTTAATAAACGTAAATCACCTGGCCCCGACGAGATCCCCAACACGGCGATTATTATGCTGCCAAGGAAGGGTCTGGTGGCACTCACCCGGATCTTTAATGGGATATTGCGCTCTGGACATTTCCCATCTACCTGGAAGACCGGAAAAGTCATTGTTCTCCCGAAACCAGGGAAAGACCGTCACCGCCCAGAACATTACCGGCCGATCACATTGCTGTCTAACCTAGCTAAGCTGTTCGAACGCCTGCTTATACACAGGATATCTCCCCATATCCAGCTAAGGCCTGAACAGTTTGGTTTTAGGGACAGTCATAGCACTACCCTGCAGCTTGTGCGCGTGCTCCATCACATGGCCTTCGAGCTAAACAAGGGCAGGCGCACGGTCGGTGTATTTCTCGATATGGAGAAGGCCTTCGACCGGGTTTGGCACGAAGGACTACTGTACAAGCTGCTGGACACGGATCTCCCGCATATGCTCGGTCGAGTAATAGCTTCGTTTCTGGACAAACGGAGCTTCTATGTCTCGGTCGAGAACAAACATTCAGCAAACAAACCCATTAAAGCAGGGGTACCACAAGGCAGCTGCCTATCGCCTCTGCTCTACGCGCTCTTCACTAACGACATCCCCACTCTCAGTGATTCCGGTTTAGCTGAAGGTGTTGAAGACGTACACCTGGCGCTCTACGCGGACGACAGCGCCTATATGTCCTCCTCTCGCAAAGCAAAATTAGCAGCCAAGAAAATGCAGCGTCTATTGGACACTTTGCCCGGCTGGCTCGAAAAGTGGAGAATAGCCGTAAACGCCAGCAAAACAACTGCAATTTTGACCGGCCAACAAAGATTCCTCCCACCGAAACTTGTGTTTCGAGGCCAAGTCATTGAGTGGCAACCCAGTGTAAAGTACCTTGGTTGCGTCATAGACCGCCCCTTGCGCATGCGCAAAATGCTTGACCATGTGTCAGCACGCGCGGTCGCAGCAAGGGCGGCGCTTAGACCGGTACTTTCCTCTGACTTGCCTCTCAAAACTAAAATTCGCCGGTACAAACTGTACATTCAGTCGAGACTGACCTACGCAGCCCCTGCCTGGCACGGACTTCTATCTTCATCCAGCAAACATAAGCTCCAGGTTGTCCAAAATAAGTCGCTGAGAATAATAACCGGCGCCAGCCGCTACGTCCGTAACTCCACCATCGCTAGTGACACCAAAACCGAATCACTTGCAGAGTTCATTTCTGGTTTGTCTAAACACCTCTTCGATCGCGCTGATAACAGCCACCATCAACACCTTAGGGGCATTGCCCCACTACACGCCCGCCCTCCTGAAGGACGTCCTCTCCCCCGAGAACTCATTCCCAGAGGTGAATAATTTTACTTATTCACCCACTTACCCACCTCCTTCCTCCTTTTCCTTACTCTCCACCTCTACTTGATTTCATCCCGCTCATACGATATTTCGCTTTTAACTTTTTTTTTTTTTTTCTTTGTTTCCTTTTTGTTTTGCTCGTTTTTGTTTTTGTTTTTATAATTTTCATTCTTCTTTGTTAAAAATCATCCACCATCAAGGGTAAATTCCCCTCCCCCGACACCCGCACCTCAACACCCAAATAGGGTGATAGAGAAGAAACCCCACGAGTGTTTGTCTATTTTTCTCACATAAGCTACTTGAAAACGTCAAGTGTGAGTCATTTTTTTTTCTATAATTGAAGAG
The DNA here is from genome assembly GCA_946406115.1 of Apoda limacodes. NCBI lineage: Eukaryota > Metazoa > Arthropoda > Insecta > Lepidoptera > Limacodidae > Apoda > Apoda limacodes. The sequence continues at coordinate 18,828,100 of OX291542.1, forward strand.
TTGCCGTGTTAATCCTACACCGATAATCGAATTTAGGGCAGGTAGAACCGCGGGAAAATTTGGCATACATAAGTTACTTAAAAACGTTAAGCGTGAGTCGGTTTTTTCTATAATTAAGAAGATGCCGTTGAAAACAAAAACGGAAACACCGATAACCGAATTACGGGCATGAGCAAGTAGATAAAAAATAAAATGATCGCGTGTCAACACGGCACACAAATACTGAGGAACTACTTCTCTACTCGTGAAAGTTTTGGCGAACAGTTGACTGATAAGCTGAGTACAGATGATTTGTAACACAAGATGCAATGCAACAAGAATATATGTGGACGGTCCCGCACTGCGCCTCAACAAGGGCCATTCCTGGCAGGGTTCAGCGCGCACGCCATGGAGCCGTTTATTTTGTGTACGTGACTATATTGGTGTTTCAATTATTTTATTACAACAGTGTATAAAATAGTCTTAGTCGTCATCTCCAGCCATTCTTACAATCGTCAATTCAAATATCGCGGGCAGTAGGCAGGTCCGCCGCGAATTAGACGTCCGGATTACACTGCGCGCACTTAAAGCGTCCGTCGAAAACCGCCGACAATATGCAGGAAGCAACGCACGCCCTGCGAATGCACTTAGCGTGGGCACAGTTGATTTTTGTGCGTTCGCGAACACATTAAAATGTACGGGAAATGTTGCATTGCATGTTGTGTTGCAAATAATCAAATAAACGACCGTACAAAATCGCTACTGAAGCAATGGTGCGCCAACACGACTTCACATCAAAACACTAACGAACTGCCTCTACATGTGGAAGATTGAACGAACAACTATTGAAAGATGGTGCAGTGTATCAGCAGTGAAAAATGCGGGCGATCCGAATTGGTACGTTTTATATGACTAAATTATCCCGAAAATTTGCCAACCCATGTCCGGCTAGGAGGGGGGGGGGGGGGTTGGCAGCTTCCCCCCTGCCAGTACCTGGCTACGCCCATGGCCAAATGAAAGAAATTTTATCACACCCGTCTTCCTTATAATGCCGCCTTACAGTGAGAACGTACAAGGTAGAGTCAACAAATACGCCAGCCAAGAGCGTGTCGATAATAATTTTCATTACCGCACAAGTGCGAAGTGTGCGCTATTGAGATGCTGAAAACGGTGCAGTAAAGGCTGCTTTATGAGCAAGTGTGTTAAAAAAATATGAAAATAATACATACATATTCCCCATTCATGAGCAATATAGACCGACTCGTTTTGTATGCCACTCACCTCTCTGTGATCCTTTTCTCGCAAGTGTAGTAGAAACCGTGATGAAATAGATTTTCATACCACATTTTGGGCACTAAAAAGGTGTCGTTTTCTTCTCGATAAATATGAAATTAGGTTCCATTGAGGTACCAAGGTTATGAAAAAGTAACCGTAAGACTGGGCGTACCACGGATAACAATCGAACAATATAAAATAAATACATTTTCAAGCACAACATAATATATAACACAAAAATAAAGTAATTATATTTAAATTCTTTAAAATGACTCCTACACAATTTTCTGTTTGATCGCTTGCGCGGAATGTCGGACGGTGCAGTTTTTTGAAACTCGTATTTTTCGGGCTTAGCATTGATAAAACACCGTCCATGGTTTCTTCACAAGTAGCCAGGATCTGATCAGGTGGAATCGCGAAACCAAACTCCCCTTGATCTCCAAGCACAAAACTGAACACGTACCTGCAAAGCAAGTTTAAAATTAATTTTGAAACAGGTTCTTAGAGAAATCCCCCACCCCCTGCAGGAGCACATGCCTCACTTAAGAAAATGTCTAGTATGGTTCACCATACTGGTCCAGTGCTGTTGCACACTGTGGAGCTTTTTACCAGTCGATTTACTTTGTTTTTTAAACTGACTATTAGGTCTTTGGCTTGCCTTGTCGTCTATCTCTGTTAAACTTAACGTGCTCTCCAAAGTGTGGTAGTACTTAAGTTCTTACCTTCACGTTCAGGTGCTGACTGCGACTGACGTGATTTAATTTCACCGTTAGTAGAATGAAACTATTTTTCTGTGCAAAAATATTTTTGTAATTTTTTTTTTAACTCATGTGAGTCTCATATTCAGTATAATTTTTTATTCCTTAACTGAAATTTAAGATAGTGGATTCAATCAATATGGCACATTTTTTTCAGTTCTATTGTTGTTTTAAGGGTGTTGAAATAAAATCTATATCTACACTAATGTATAAGAGAAAAAGCGAATTTTATATTTTTTTTTATATGTGGATGATTATCGTCGGAAGCACTGCAAATTATTTTTAAATTATTTCGCCGTTTGAAAGATACATGTTATTCCAGATAGACATAGGGTATAGGTTATTCGTACATAAGTGAGAGGGATTATTTGGCAGTGCCATCATAAAAGCCCAAAAGCTGGGCTTGCCTTAAATAATTTATGAAGAATAAAATTAATATATTATGTTCAATCTAGCACGAAGACAAACATACCTTGCTATGCTAGGCTCATCAGCGACAAGTAAATTTTTTTTTAAAAAAAAGCGAAAACAAAAAATTTAGATTTTTCTTACTACTTATTGTGTGTTACTTCTCATATAATAAAGAGAGATTTTTAACAGATAATTGCAGCTTGACAGCTTTGTTTAATTTTAGAGTTTGTACGCTTTAGGGTATAATGAAAAATGTTTAAACATAAAGTGTACCCTGCCCCTCAGGCATATTTTAAAGGATTCCATTAAAGCGTGCGCTGTTTTCAAAAAATCATCAAATTTTCAACAAATATTTACTTACGGTATAGCACACACATTCTTTGCCCAATTGTTACCGACTCCAGACCCAAGGGTTCCTGAAAATAAAAATTTTATGTTTAGAAGAGTTGTAAGAGTTATATTAGATTTTTATCTGCTGTTGTCCATCTGTACTGAGCTGTGAACTATGTTGACATAACATTGTTATTTCATCTAATTAGGTTTTTATTATATTTTTGTCTTCTAGCTTAAAATTCAGACTTTTACCGCCTACCTACTGGGACAATTTTATTGGAAAACACAGCTTGAACAACTTGTTGAATGCATCTTTAACAAAAAAATTTGTAGACATTTTAACATTATTTGTGTCAAAAGTAGACTAAATTTGATTCGATTTGAGTAGTTGAAATTTAAACAGAAAGTTCAAGTAACGAAACATACACATAAAGGACTTTGTTTACTTATTGGGGATCTATTTTTTTATTTTAACTCAGCATAAACTTAAAAACCAGCTTAAACTTTAATATACAGGAAAAAACTGCATGCCAAAAAATGGGAATTAATTTAAATTAATTAAACTTTGGTTATATAAACTATGAAATATAAAATAACAGATTTTATATACTCCTAAGCTTGTTGTCGGGCAAAAACAACGTAATAACGGCTACAGCACCATTCAATAAGTAGGTATGGTCTGAAATGCTATTGATTGTATAATAAAATAATATTATTTTCATCACACTTACTTTTTTTTTTTAATACCACTAAGGTGGCAAACAAGCCTATGGTCCGCCTGATGGTGAGCGGTCAACGTAGCCTATGGACGCTTGCAACACCAAGGGCATCACTCGCGCGTTGCCGACCCTTTAGAAATCTATTAACTTCTTTTTTGAAGAACCCCATAGTGTAGTCCATAACAATTCCTCAGAGCACAACCCATTGTACAAGTGGTAGAACACACACAGGAAGGCAAAGTCTCTCCTCAGACTTAAGGGCTCGATACCGCAAGTGAGTTAGGGATCGTCAACAATTCTCACAGCCCGTCGTTGAAACGAGTCAAAAGGGCCAAGCTGGTATCCGGGTGCACCCGCCCCGCGATGGCAGCAGTACTCCATACTTGTAAACAATGTTATAAAGTGCTGGTAAAGTGGGTGCTAAGAACTAAATTACTCCCACGGGCTTTTTCTTTGTAATTTTTTTAATACCACTAAGGTGGCAAACAACCAAACGGTTCGCCTGATGGTAAGCTGTGACCATGGCCTATGGACCGTTCAAAAATCCAATAACTTCTTTCTTGACGAACCCCATACTTTAGTCCTTAGCGACAACCTTGGCACGGAGCTCATTCCACAATCCAAGCGTTCGCGGAAGGAAGTTTCTCTGAAACCGCACTGTACGCGACCATTTCGTTTCTAAAGTGTTTGACCGAATTCCCTGTCAATGGCGAACGGTACGAGGGCAGAAAGTAGCCGTTTCTTTCCTCAAGGCAAAGCGGGAGTTAATAAAACCCACGATCAAAATGATTCATTATGTCATTGAATGCACCGCGCCAGTACGGAGACTTCACGTACTGTTTTATCTATTCTATCAAGTATGTACAAAAGTGGACTCTGTAGTTTAATATAAATGCGAAACCGCCAGATATTGTTAATGAGGCTCAAGAAAAAAAAAACCTTTTTTCACCGAAGCCTAAATACAAATAGGTACCTATCTAACCGCATACGCCAGTAGTTATAACCTAGTGAAATAAGAAGAAAACGAGTTTGTTTTCGGAGAATGTCCTATTAGCTTACTTTGGGGAAATTGTCGAAAAATTCAAACCGTATGTTAAGGGGCACTTTTAAGTTCAAATATTATCAATATTGAACAGTATAGAAAATTAGCAGCATTTTTAAAAAGGAAATCATATGGGTATGCAAGTAAAAATTCTAAGGTACGAGAGAAAAAGAAGAAAAAAATATTAATGAAACTTCTGACGATAAATATTTACACACTAAGGTAACTTGGAAAACTTTAATGTGTTTTCAAAATTTGTCAAGTAAATTTTTTTTTAAGTACTTGTGTAAGTGTTTTTTGCCTCATACTTTTATTTTTTTACTCGCGAATGTGATGAAAAACACGGTCGGAACAGAAATTGCAAACCCGAGGCTTCAACTTCAGGCTTCTAAATAGCTTCTCGTTACTAAGTTTCTCCTTACCGCCAGTTAAAAAGATTTTTTGAAAATTGAAAAATATATAATTGACAGCGCTCAAACTGTTTAGTCAAACAAACATACGTCTTGTATGTGGTAGCTTGATTACGAACAGAAGGTTCTGTTTGGCATAGATTTACTCCATAGTTTAATATTAAGATAAAAATTATAAAAATGATTTTTTTTTAAATGAGGATGAACTTACCTTCTATTTCATATTTTGTTCCTACTTTAAATTTGGTGTCATATCTTTTTCCAATCGCGTCTACTGCGTCTTCCGCCATTTTTCTCTGAAAATTTTTGTACTGTTTAGTCGTATATAATCTTTTTACATATATGTGTACTCAAACAGCTGTATAAAGCCGCAAAAAAGTTAAAAGGAGGCTGGAATACCTTTAAAATATTATTGTTGAAGACAGATATAAAAAACTTATATTGTCACGTAGATATAACCTAACCTAACCTTATTGTATAACAGCATTATTTATACCTCCTTATAGAATTCTGGAAAGTGTGATTTTGTAAAAAGCGTTATACGTAAATTTTATAGAAAATGCTACATCTCACACTTTGTAAATAAAATATCCTGATCAACGTCTGTCAACATGATAATGTAAAAGAGTGGTACCTATACTAAATTTTTGGGTACCGTACTTACATATACATTTCTTTTTACTATATACATTACTATATATATATATATATATATATATATATATATAGTATAGTTTTAGCACAGATATGAAATATTCAAATAATCTGAGTTTTGGCACATATACATAGCATTCAAATAATCTAAATTATGGGACCAATACGAAGCATTCAAACAGTCGTAGCTTTGGCACAGATACGAAGCATTAAAGCTATCTGAGTTTTGGCCTTGGCTGAGATTTTAGTCCAATCATTTTGGTAATTTTGATAGCTGAGAGTATAAAACGGCTATATTACTGTTTATTTGCATCGATAGTCCCAACGGGTTAAGAATTTTCTGCGGGTAAAACTGCGTAATGACTGATTGGCACAGCCAATAGCTGGATACAGGTAATGAAATAAAATACTCTTCATCTCGGTTATTCAAGGAATTCCCCTAATAATCTGACATAGAAAATCAAATCTCGTATATATAGGCAAAGCCCTAAGGCTAGTCGGATAGTAAAACCATATTGACTTATACTTTAAACTGCTAATATAGGAAATATAATCTTAATATTATGACAAGTAGTGTTTCAAACTTACCGCTTCCTCATAATTTTCTAAATGTTCTTTTGAATAGTCATATGGCAGAATAATATACTGTCCATACGAATGAAAAGTAATATAGTATTCCAAATTTTCACACTGTGAATGTATGAATTCGGACACGGCAAGCGATTCAGGTTCTGAAAATGCCTTTTCTCCACAATACATATCTGAGACAGGAAGCGGGTCGCAATCTTTAGCTATAACGTCAAAAGATTAAAAAGCCTATCAATCCGTTCAACTATGGCAAAAAATACTATTTTTTATGCATTATAGAAACTTTGAACTTTACTAATATGGGGTTAAATTTTTCAAAATCCTTTCTAGTGCTCGCCTACGTTATAATAGGAAACTTTGAACTAATTCCAGTCTTCGAACCCAGTATCTGCAGTAACGTGTGCGTTGATATATTAGTCAGTCAGTCTGTTTACTGTTAGATCTGATAGAATATATTAATAACGAAAAAAAAAACATTTTTAGCGTTCCTTACCTCAAAAGGAGAAGAAACTCTTATAGAATCACTTTGAAAAAAATCTAGCTTCTAAGTCAACACAATAAAAAAATATGGCCGACAAACAGCCTTTTTTTCCGCATATTTTGGCATTCACAAACAAATCAAATCCTATGGGGTACTCCCAGTTGTCCTAGAATCATGAAATTTGACGCAGAGCAAGGTTATCACAAATAAAGTTGTCATAAATATGAATATAAATTCGTTAACTTGTTAAAAACAGTTTGTTTGTCCGTCTTTCAAGACCCTTATACTCAAGAATGCTTGGATTTATCAAGTCCCTTGAAGCTGTAAAAATATCAAGCTAAGTCAACACAATAAAAAAATTAAAAAAAGTTGACCTATGAGCGAGTAATTTGACAAGAAGCAAGCAAGTTACATCACAAATATAGGAAAACATCCAAAACATAATAATTAAGGCATAAACCTATGACTTGATCTCATGATGGAAGAACTATCTACATATACCCAGACTCGCACTTGGCCGGTTTAAAAAGCCATGTCTATATATAATGCAATATACTATAATAATATAAATAATAGAATCACAATATTATAATACATATAAAAATACAAGATACGATATGATATTATACGATACAATAGGTTGTTAAAAATATAATACACATTATATAAACGGATATATAATAACATTATATCGTCCGAATATATCAGTCAGATTATTTTCATAAAATATAATATTAACGAAATAAAATCTATTTTTAGAAGGTTGTATAAATATCACATTATAAATGCAAAATTTTGTCAACAAATTCGTCTGTTTGTACAGTTTTACTACTTAAGATGTACTGAAGATATGTTAATGAAAACTAGGATCATAGCTCGAAACGGGACTTTCGTACCATTTTCATTCGATGGAAAAGGTTGTAGAACATAGATACGTCGTATATAGAATACTCACACCCAAAGAATATGTTAAAATTTTTATTTAAATCCACTCCACCTTTAGGATTTCTATTTTTTTTCCATAATCTATCCTGAAACAAAACGTAAAGTATTAATTAAAAAGATACGTGTTAGAATTCTGGAAGTATTCCTTTAAAAGGCAATATGAAAACAAAACTTAATAATAAGAAAGTTTACTTATTATTATTTGCATAAGTACACAGTGAAAAAAAATAATGTTCTATCAACTTATTTGGACATTAATTCAGGTTGTTAAAGTATGCGGGTTTCCTTAATAAAATAGGAATTACTATTTTACTTAACTTAACTTAGTATTCAGAAAAAGACTCTGTTGTATAAACCAATAAACCTAACGCCTTGCATTTAGAACTTAGGACAGACGCCATAATATCTTGCTTGAGCACAACGGGTACTGTTATGTACTATTGTTCAGAAATGCTTTTTTATTAATTTTTACCTTAATTTGTGTATAATGGTAGCCATCCAGGTTCAAAACTGGAATAAAATACCAGACGTATGTGTGTGCAATATTGTAAAGGTGTTCGTCTTCAGATTCCTTCGCGTTAATGATCAAAGACATCATATACGTTACAAACACTGAAGATATCCACTCTCTTCCATGGATACCTCCTTCGATTAAAACAGAGGACCTGGAAATATTGAAAAAACTTAAGCAGTTATCGGTTACTATATAAAGAAGCTGTTCCTTAGTTATATTATGATGTCAATTTTTATGGACATTCCTTAAGTTTGCATACTCGATACTCACCTTCAACTGTAATCGAGGTTTCACCAAAGTTGCTATCGACTGATCAAACATACGTTAGGAATAATGGACAAAACATACGACGCTTTTTGTTAAATTCATCTGGCATTTTTAAAATTCCACCAAGTGCGGGTCTGGATCGCGCACCGAGCGCTTTATACAAAATTATTATATGTAGATAACGTTTTATCATAAGATCAAGTCTTACAGGTTTATGCCTTAATTATCAGTTTTTGGTTTTTTTTCCATATTTGTTATGTAACATCTTGCTTTTTGCCTAATTTCATGATTCTAAGCCAACGGGTAGTACCCCGTTTTGATTTATTTGTGTCAGAATGTGCGACAAAAAATACCGTATTTTGGGCATATTCTTTTATTATATTGACTTGATTTTGATACTAGCTTGATTTTTTACAACTTTAAGTGACCGTAGATTCTAGTATTTGATATTAATTTCAACTTGATACCTCTACGTGTTCTTGAGTAAACGGGTCTTGACAAACAAAGTTTTTTTTAATGTGTTATAACTACAAATTTAGAAATTTCAGATTGTTTTCTGAATCCGAATATCAACTAGATACCTTTACACGTTCCTGAGAAAGGGGGATTTCTTGTGACTTCGTCCGTGTAGAGAATATAAAAAAGGAAGCTTTTTAACTTATAGGCAGCAAGCCTAAATACTGAGTAACTTTTGGTATATTTCGTTAGAGGATGATTTTCTAAAAACGTTGAAACACTTTCATGGTTTTTCAACTTCAAAAGTCAATCAGAATTCTCAACGAAGAGTTAAATTCCTGTAACATACGAGGACGGTGGATTGCTATTTAATAATCATGCTATGCTTTTTAATCATTTTTTACTATTACTAATCATTGCTATTAAAAAATCTGGCGAATTCAGTGGTGGCCGAGGGGTTTTAATTTCACCTTGTGTCTGAGTAGCTGAAGACCAATGAGTCTTTTTCTAAATTTCTCAAGTACATTGATTATTCACACCACTGTCTGTTCAGTGAACGAAAACATTGTGAGGAAACCTGCGCACGTCAAAAAAAAAATCGTATGTGAAGTCCATAATCCGCACTGGGCCCGCGTGGGGACATACGAGTATGATACTGACAAGGAATAATCTGGGAAATATTTACAATGTCAGTCGTCTGACTGCTTTATTTGCAAACACTGAAGACGTTTTATAATTAATCTGAATTACATACCTTTGTGGTGAATCAGGTAAAATAACTCTCACTAAGACTATATTCTTATATTCAACACTTCTTCCTAGACTGCGAACCTGTACTTTACGAGGGTGAGTAACACTTAGGTCAATCATCCAGGCATACATATCCTGAATTTCGTAGTAGTTGTGCCATGTGTAGGAATCTAGCTTTTTTTTAATATATGGTTTGATTATTTGGCTATCGAAGACGCTGTGGACATAAACAAGAGTATGTTCTATGAAAAAATACTTAATGTAATGTTAAACTAAGGGGAGGACTACTACTAACTTAACGCAGTTATTACCCCTTAGGACCATCTCACTACCGGTGGTCAATTGGCACTCAAATTTCCCAACTGGATTTGTCAACGGCCATTATTTCGACTTTAATAAATGTTTTATATGGCTAAAAACAAAGTCTTTAACTTATGCGCTTAACATATATAAATTCAGACGTGGAAGCAGGAAGAATTAAATTTTTTCAATAAATTTCAAGATTAGTAGGTGCAATTTTTGATCGATAGAGAAGGAGTATGAATGAAATTGCAGAAAATGAAAATCCAGGACAGATTTGAACAGAAAAATCTCAACTCAAGTCTAATTACAGTTTTTGGATGCAATGCTTACCTTCATGTTCTAGATCTGAAACAGACAAAGTGGAAATCTAAAAGCAAACAGTTAGAGCACTTTTGGTACTCCGATTATTCAAAAGGTTATGATCTAATAGTTCCATCTATAGGCATAAGGTAAAAGGGCACAGAAGCGATGGACTTATCTTACGAGAAGCGGTTTTCCTGCTGTCTGACGCTGTTGAATGTGGTTAAGGAATTTTAGGTCTAGTCCAAAAAGAAGTTCCTGAGAGAGACTCAAAAGCTGTGGACCCTATTCATTAAATTATACAAAATGTTTTAGTTAAAGTAGAATAATATATCATGAAGAGATACCAGTGGAACAGGCCTGTACTGAAAGCAACGAAGAAGTTCCAGATAGAAGATACCTTCATAGACAAAGGAAAACAAAAAGAATTTCCTGACTTCGTTACCAACCAAGCTGCAATAGGACTGGATAATCGACTGACAAGGAGAAGTTAAAAGTACCAATCGACGAGAAGCTTGTAGCTCTGAAGAGGAATAAGACATGAAAACTGTCAAAATTACCGAAATTGTGGAACGTCATTGATTCTAAATGGATTTTTTATTAATTTTAAAGACGAGGTGAGGCAAAGAAGCGATATAAAGCTCGAGTCGTCGCACGTCATTTTAGTCAGAGGTGTTGTTTATCACGATACGTTCTCAGCAGTTTTGAGACAACTTTAGCGATATGACATGTTTGTACATCCTCATTCCATTCATCTCTCGGCACGTGCTCACCTTGGCATGGGGTCATCCATTTAATTAAATAGAATTCATATTCATTACAAATGGATTTTCCCAAATCTGATGGGGTTGTATATGGATATTATCTAGGGCCAAAGAACTTATCAAGACGAATAAAAGGAGCCCAAACTCGATGCGGTTACGTCATTTTATTACGGAGATCCTATGGGCACCTTCCAGCTTCATCATCAAACCCTGGTTACCAGTCAGGACCAAAGTACTCGTCCAAACGAATCAAACAAGCCCAAACTCGATGGGTTTGTGTTGTTTTATTACGGACTTCCTATGGCCACATTCCTGCTTCATCATCAGCTACTGGATACCATCTAAAGACAAAATATGACAAGGTCATCATAGTTGTAGAATATGATGATGAAATAGTTATATTTTGGAACAATTCAGAAGGGGATGCTACCTAAGGGGGGGTGCAACCGGAGCTCATGAGCTTCAGATAAAGGATCTTGAAAAAGCAGAACTTATCATGGAAAATTACATTTTACAAGATGCAGATGGAATCAAGGTATATGAGGTAGGTCAAAGGCTGGAGGAGCCTACATCTGATAAGAAGCCAGATGAGAGGATACCATACCAAGCATTGATAGGCTAACTTGGCCTTGTGTTGTCAACAGTCTTAGTCAATGTAATGAGTGCTACGAGAACCAACGTAAGATAGCTGCCAAAAGGATGCTACGCTTATTAAAAGGTACCACGACGCTTGGCTTTATATAGTTAAGGGAGACACGTAATGAAATCGTTGAAGTATATGCTGACGCTGATTTTGCAAGTGACTGAGACCAAAGAACATACTCTGGGTCAGTATTATTGTCAAGGAGGACAATTTAATGGCAAAGCAAGAAACAACGAACTGTAGCATTATTCACTGCTGACGATTTATCTTGTTAGAAAGCTACTTAACTTGTAATATAGCTTATATTAAAACGTAGGTTTATTTCTGACCTGACTAATCTAGAAGATAGAGATTAGAATCATAAATATAGTCTAGTACAGCAATAGCTTAAAACCCTATTAACCATCAAAGAACATACAACGACATAGCATGTGGATGTAGACCGTCACTTTGTGCATGTTGCTGTAGAGTTGGGGCAAATAGAACTGAAATATTAGGAGCAGCACATATGATGTCCGATGTTTTGACTAAGCCACTTCTTAAAGGAAAGTATGAGTGATGTGTAAGAGGAATAGGGTTGAGCTTTGTGTAGAGTAAGTGAAGAACTGTGTGTATGAGATTTAGGAGGAGTGTAAGAGGAATGTGATTTCATACTGTGACAGTAAAATTATGCCATAAGAGTGACTTTTGTGTAAATGATGATCAGAGAAAATTATAGGTATTTGGATTTGATTATTGTCCACTATTTTCTTTGAAGAGTCACTGTGTTACAATAGTAGCGAAGATACTGCGACAATAACGAAGTCAAAAGGTTTAATGGGCAAGCACAAGATTTGAATTCTCAACTATACATTACTATTTTTATATTTTACTAGCTTTAGTCAGCGGCTCTGCCTGCCTTAAATGTGTTATCGGCGTGGGATTCCTACTCCAACTCTTTGATTATACGAAAAAGTTTGTAGTAGCCGTAGATATAGTTTGTTCAAGTGGAATTCGGTTGTAGTTATTCTAGCGGAAACTTTTCAGCCTTTGTACTATTCCAGACTAATATCTATCTTTGAATAAAATTTTATTCAAATCAATTTAGTTGTTCTGGCGTGATTAAGTAACAAAAATCCATCTGAACTTTTGCATTTATAATTTACACAATAACGTAACAACATACTAAATTGATCATTAATACAATATGCTTTAGATATGTATTAATCACCTTTGAACATTTTCTATAACAGTTCTTACGTTCAGCCGCCTTTTTTGCACTTCACTTAAGAATATTTCCTTAGACTGAGGTCCAACTGTAAATTCGAAATATTGTTTAACAGTTCCAGGAAATCTCCAAAAGTTAACATCATATTCTGTAGTCATATTAGTATAGAAATCCAGTTGTTTATCGTCTTTAGCTATAGCACGAAACAAAGTGTGATTTCGATAAGATCTTTTAATACTAAAACAATTTTTGTAAATCAATATAAATATAAAACTTGTCGATATGATGCTTTGTAACATAATTTTAAATATTGCTTCATATTAGCAAAATAAACAGTGATGACAGAAGTTATCAAAGCTGTCATGTAAGGATTTTGACAAGAATTATTTATTTTTAAGAACATTTACAGCGGTTTTATATTAACTGTCACGAGAAGTTATTTAAACAAAATAATTCTTTAATAGTTAGACCAACGGGAAAAACCCGACTATGAATGAGACCCGTAGACTAGAAAAAATCCTACGTGGTGACGACACGTACGTTTTTGGTACTGCACTACCCACTGACCTAGGATTTTTACGCTATACCAATCAAACAAGATATGTATATTTCAACCTGTGCCTCGTTTATTTGGTGGGACATAACATTTCTACGCTCGCTACCGCTGCAATATAACACGTGTCAGTTTAAATGAAAAAGTCGAAACACACATCTAAGAAAGTAACTTTTAATATACATTGATATAAAAATAAAAATATGAAATTATATGTAAATACATACGTGATGATTGCGACGTTACACTTATTTACTTGAAGCTTAGACACCATCTTTTACCGTCCCACTTGCCAGCGGTGTCAATAAAAATTAAATGGAATTACTGCTAAAAGAGCAGAATTAAGCAAATGACGCAAATATGTAGCAGTCCATCATGGCCTCATTAAACGGCAATCCATCCAACGAGGCTATTCTGTAAGTTATCTCTCAATAAAAAATTCCCATGGGTATCGTTTTTCGGTGCGTGATACCAATTAGCGGAGTAACCGTATTTCTCAGAACTGAGAAATAGCAAGAACCGAGGCTGCTGTTATATTTCTGTGCCAAAAATTAGTTCATATCTTTCAATGTCCTTGCATTGAAAACTTTTTGTCCAGGTCGATTTTTCGCAGGAAAATATTTTCACTGGTAAATCAGCAAGGCATACTCCTTATGTTGCGATAGAGTAAAGTGATAACTTAATTGTGGTTATGGTACAGAAAAATCCGGAACGATGGATAATGTCATACAATAACTTTATTCATCTATGAAATAAAATCTTCCGTGGTGAAAAGCGCGAAGTCCATAGCCACTGAGTGAGAGTGTGTTGGAGCCGAGTCTGTAGTAATATAGCTCACGCATTTCATACATTTTCAATACACCTTAATTATATTAGCGCAACTTTTGAACCTACTTTCATGGATTGATGCAAGGCGTGAGCCTCAACGCTCCTGCAAACGTTGAGAGTTGGCAAACATAATATAGGGGCCAAAGTCAGGGACAACGTGTGGAGACAGCGTTGGAGTACTTATATTTTGTAATAGATATATTTTGTCCAAAACTGTGTTGAAATCAGAACAATTTTGTACTCATCAAGTGTCAAGTAAAAGCAACCTCGTTTTAATCAAATAAGTATAATAAAAGAATACTAAAAGTCATTAAAAAAATATCAAAAATATTTCGTGGTTGACTATCGGCGTAAAGAAGTTTAAACATTATCTTCTTAGGAGTGACCAGGGATATGATGCCTTCTATCGTCTCCTGGCAGGTGGGTAGGATTTGAGCAGCTGGTAGTGCAAATCCATATTTTCCCTCGTCTCGGAGTTCAAAAGTAACTACGTATCTGGACAAAGATTTATTTTAGTAATTATTTAGAATTAACAACAAAATTACAAACTGTGACCCATAACTTTTATAAGGAACTAGGTGACCCGGCGGAAGTTGTTTTTTTTTAACCGACTTCAGAAAAGGAGGAGGTTCTATGTTCGACGGGTAAATTTTCGATATCTCGCTCAATTGTGAACCGATTTCAAACATTCTTTTTTTATTCAAAAGAGTACATTCCTGAAATGGTCCCATATTAATGAAGTGGATTTAAAACTTAAGGTTTTTGAGAGAAAAAAAATTTGATATTAATCATGAACTGGTGAAATGCGCCTTTTATGTTGATGAAATTTTGTTACAAGTATGGATGTTTTTAGTGTAAAAGAAAAAAATAAATAAAAAAAGAATTTTTTAAAAACTTGCTTTCCTGAAACATTAGAATCATATAAAAATTCAATCTAAACAAAAATTGTACTAAAAAGTATAAAATATTTTTTCAAAATGAATATATTTTTTTTATATCCAAGAAAAGCAAGGCGTGCGTACTTACATACAATCACTTGAAAAACTCTCAATTAATATCCACTAACACTCTAGCATGTCAAATATTCGTGTGTAGCGCACGCCTTGCTTTTCTTGCAGTCGTAAGTGGATATAAAAAAAAATATATTCATTTTGGAAAAATATTTTTTACTTTTTAGTACATTTTTTGGTTAGATTGAATTTTTATATGATTCTAATGTTTTGAAAAGCAAGTTTTAAAAAAAAAATTTTTTTTTACTTTTTAATGATAATTTTATTGAATTTTTATAGATTATTGCCCAAGTTTCATTAGTTGGGTGATGAGAACTTGGAGAACGATATTATCTTCAATATAAATTAGTTATTAAATTTTCAATCAATTTTCACGTTCCATCCTAATGTCCACCTTCAGGTGCACTTCCTGCATATGTCAAGAGGCCAGAACATCAAAATGAACATCAAATTCGTGATCTGCGACCCTCGTAACTCCCGGATACCTATTTTGAAGATTTTTCAATTTTTCACCTCCACCTATAGGTTGTACCCCTGGTACAACTCTGGGAGGGGGTTGTTGGTCAAAGTAACTGTAGAATATTGTATTGTCATCCGAGCTTAGTAAGTATGCAAAATTTCATCGAAGGGTGATAACATGAAGTATGTTTAATTAAGCTTGCAAGATTCCACCACAAGATGGAAGGAAAAATAAAAATCTAAAAGGAAGCATTAAGAAAGAAACAATAAAAGCAAGTAAAAAGGAACCCATCACTCAAAAAATAAAACCTTTTTAACAAAAAAAAAAACCCTTAGTGCCCGAGCCCGACTCGCATTGTACCGTTTTTTTCTTACATAAAAACCTAACAATAACAAAAAGAATTATCCAATTGGGTGCAGTCTTTTGGAAGTTACGGCGTGACCAAGGCCAACAAGGATTCAATTTTATGTATACAAACAGATGAACGGAAAGATTGATCTTCACTTCAAAAAATCATAAAAATGGTTTAGTTTGTGGTCAATAAATAATAATACTAATAATAATAAAAATACAGCAATATGGCAACTCTGCCAGTCTACTGGATGCATTATCACCTGGCAGCAACAATATTTTTAAATATTTGTAATAGTAGACATAATATGTTATACCGTGTAATTTTAAGCAAAATGATTTTTTTTTTATTTATAATAAATATCTGATAAAAAAAACTGGTTGCCTGTAAAGTCGGTATACGGGCGAAAGTTTTACGTGACAATGATTTTATGTCTGTCTCTCTCGCTCTTAGGCGGGCGCGTGCCTCTCACTCGCTCTCATTGTGAGCGCATAACGTGAGCGGAGCGTAACGCAGTTTCTTGAAGTGTCACCCGGCAAACCAATTTATAAGACGTTGTCACGTCAAAAAAACATAATTAAAACTTCAAGGAAGTTGTCAATGTAGGGTGGAAGTACATTTAGTGAACTGAAGATTTATCCTCATATAAACACAATGTTTCTTAGTTACACAACTTTCAGATTTAAATCCCTGTACAAAACAGCATTTTCAATTAATATTTTTTTTTTTACCTAAAACACAATAGGGATATAATTGAAATGATTTTTCGTCTAAATTACAAGTTTCACGCATTCGTAAGTAGTTGCTTCTAAAATTCCCGTAATATAAACCTAGACACCAAGTCTTACTGTAATATATAGACACCAAGTCTTACTGTAATACATAGACTCCGAGTCTTACCGTAATATATAGACACTGAGCCTTACCGTAATATATAGACACCTAGTCTTACCGTAATAAATAGACACGGAGTCTTACCGTAAGGGCTTTACAAGCGATCTTTCTAGCACCTACTGGCTGAATTGATTTGATTAAATGTTTTGTTTATTATTTGTAATTGCAAAAAGTTAAATCTTACGGTATGTTGCAAGTTCTTTTGGCCCAGCATCCACTTACACCAGCTGTAGTGTATCCTAGAAGGAGACAATATCAATTTATCAATAGATATTAGATGAAGATTGAAAATTTAATAACCAATTAACAAACAGTTTTTGCTGCACATTTTTTTTATAAGTTGCAGCTTTTTCGATATACCTACATTTACCCTTTAAATGCAAACGGAAACATAAAAAGTACGAATCCCTGACGATGACGACGGATGACATGTTCCCTGTGCGTTAGGAGGTTGGGCAGTAGAGTTGCAATCCCCTTAGTTGCCCCAAATCTAGGTGTTGGAACGCTGGGTAGACACCGGTGGTTTAAGCCGGTATAAGCCAGCTCCGCGACTCGAAGATATGAAGATTTCCCAGCGACAAAAAAGGTCTTTAAAATTAATTTTAAATGAATACATTGTAAACAAGGATTAAGATATAAAGAAGTAGAAGATAGAAATGTTGAGAAAACCGTAAATGACTAAGGTAGAACAAAATACTAGAGAATACGCATTGAGAGTAGGTATAGTAATATTGTTAGTTTATTTTATTTCAAAAGCAGACTTAGTTAAAAAAATTTAACCTCCGTCCAGGAGCGACTTTAAACAAATGATTTTTGCATACTATCTCTATTGCTCTAGCAATTGAACTATCAAGATTAAGTTGCTAATTTATAAATATATAAATTGCCTGTGTTCTGAAAATGCGTACGTTGTAAACGTATTAACCTTAACACGTATAGCTAAGTGCTTTTAGTATATAAATATGGATCTCACCAACAGTATCAAAAGCCGTTCCCACTACATAGCGTGTACCATGTTTCTCTTTAATTTTCTCCCCTGCTTCTTCTGCAATTATTCTCTGTAATTTACAAAAATCATTTATTTTATAAATTATTTTCCATTCGCTGTACCCATATATACCATCACGACACTTATCCACGAAGAGGTGTTAAGAGGCATTAGACGTATTTCACGTAACACACACTTCAAAAACGTGATAGTCGGTGAGAATAGCCGTACCGGGTAAAAACCAGAGTCAAAACAAATCAACAATTTACAAATTGCAACAATGTTGGTTGCCTCTGCCAAAGTGTCTGGAACGATCTTAGATACATACTTGTGACTGTTTAAAAGTGAACTCAAACCACGGTTAGGGTGTAGGGTAGAATTAATAAAAATTTTAAATGGTTGGCATCTCGGGAGTAGTGCAGAGTAATTGCAAGAGTCCATAGGCTGCAGTCACCGCTTCACATCAGGCGGACCGCAAGCTTGTTGCCAATTTGGTAATACAAAAAATCGGACAAGTGCGAGTCGGACCCGCGCACGAAGGGTTCCCGTATCATTATCTATAAAAAATTACGTTGTGGTATGGGAGTCCCCTTAAATAATTATTTTTTCTGTTTTTAGTATTTCTTGTTATAGCGGCAACAGAAATACATCTTCTGTGAACATTTCAACTGTCTATCTATCACGATTCATGAGATACAGCCTGGTGATTACTCTTTGGGTACGGAACCTTAAAAACGGTTGTCGGTACTTACCACTTCTTCGAAATTATCTTCATGAGTTTTCGTATAAGCGTAAGGTATTATCATGTATTGGCCGTAGGAATGGAAAGCCAAATAGTATTCAATATGTTTACAATGAGATTGTACGAATTTTGCCATAGCGTCCGATTCGCTTTCAGAAAAAGCATGTTCACCACAGAACACTTCACTGTTTGGATTTGAGCTTATTCCTACAGCTGTAACCATGAAAACATTATAATATTTTTAAAAATCTCTCAACTTCGTAGTTTCCCTTAAGTTTACAGTTTACGTTCCATACAAACGTAATTTGGTTCTATTTTCCACATTTACTAATCGATAACAATTCAATTTTGTGGACAAAACCTGTAAATTAATTCTTCTGTTAAACTCATATTTTAGGCAAATAAAACATTTTTACAGGCGTTTAACATAATACAAGCCACAATATTAAGTTTCGTATTTTATATATTGCATGCAGGTTGATTGATAAATAATTGAATATACGAACATACTATATTTGTATGGATCGCGTTGCGGCCGGCTGCAGGCAGTGCAACCGTTTAAGCAAAAAATATCTAGGCTAAGTAATTTATGGTTTTTTATTTGTTAGTTTCTCTACTTCACACGTTTTCGGGGAATAAAGTTTTCAATTTCGTCATGTCAAACTGAACTGATAAAGGTTTGTTTCACCGTTCACATAAGTGACCGGTGCAACATTATATCAACAATGTATGGAGAGCTACCCTCACACTTTTTTCTTTGTATTATCACGGAACTGTATGGCGGATCACATAGGACACCTTTTTGTAAAATTGACGGTAGAATTATAACCAAGTGGGTCAAATATTATTTTATTTGAACATTTTAACTGTGGATATATTAATTGTCTATTCAGGTATATGAAATAAGTAGAATTAAAGAGCACACATATCAATTACAAAGTCAACATTACATAAAAACTAACACATGATTGAGAATAACTGAAACTTTAAAAACATGTAACAATCCACAAAATCAGTCATGATCTTGTAGTTTGAAACAAGTACAAAGAAATATACCTAAAAGGTACCTAAAATTCAAAGGAGATAAAACAAATACATACTTACTTCCAAAAGCTATATCGAAATTTCTGTTTATATCCACACCAGTTCCGTTCCTATTTTTTCTCCACTGACGATCCTAAAATCCAACCAAATCATGAATACTAGAATAATCGTCGTTTCTTAAATTTTCACATTGTATTGATAAGTTAGTCAAATAATCTTTCCCATGGTAGTTGTCGTCTTTTGATAAATTGGTTGCCAACCACGCCGACGTCATTTTTGGGTTCGAGTCCTGTATTATGCACAATATTCGTCTTTTGTGGTTCTCTGCGCATGTTTAAGCTTTGTGTGTGTATGGCGCTTTGAAAAACTGTTACTTACATACTTTTTTGTTGGAAAAAAATATTGTAAACTCCAGAAGGGCAGATTTCAATTAGCCACTAAGCCAATCTTGATAGAAAAACCCGTGAAATACAAGTTGATACTCGAATAAAAGTGTAAATTATTAGTAGTTAATTATTTGATATAGGTAAAAGCACTGTTAAACCTGAACCTGAAACTGCTTCCAAAATACAAATGATATATTTATGTGTCGGTTCAATGATGGCTATAAAAACGCTAAGTTATATCTTCATATATCAAACGGTGTCTATGAACAAACTAGTGTCAGACAGCCCGACAGGGCCCAAACTAATTCAATAAATTTTGATGATTTTGGTACGGAAATTGAAAACATGACAAGAGTCAGGGAAAGATAGCTAATAAATAAATATTTTTTGGACATTACACACAGCGCCGCCTCTGGTCCCAAACTAAGAAAAGCTATGTGTGTTATGGATACCAGAAAATGGATATAATATACAAACATAAACACCCAGTCTCAAGACAAACACGAATAATAATTGTTTGCCTCGTGCGGGAATCGAACCCGTGCCCCTTCAGCAGTCGGTCATTACCCACCGAGCCACGAAGCCGACAAAGCTATTATTAAAAATACATAACCTTTGTATGAGTATATTCGTAACCATCAGGATTCAACAGTGGAACGAAATACCATTCATAGGTATAAGCTATGTGTTTGAGTTTATTATTTGTAGTGTCCGTTGAATGCAGAAGTTCGAATATCAAATTGGTAACAACTGCTGTCGAAACCCATTCTCTGGCGTGAATTCCACCTTCTACGATGATGACAGATCTAAATTAAAAAAAAAATGCTTAGAAAAAGTAAACAGATTATTGTATTATACGTTTAAAATGAATTGGTAAATTATGAGATGCCATATTGTGATAATTATTATATAAATGTTCCACATATGGCACCTGAGCACCGACAAACTTTTTGAAAGCATTATGCACAAAAATACTTGAGAAAATTAAATAAACAAACGTCACTATATACGCATATCAACTACCTCTACTATGCTATACTATGTATTTAATATAATAAATTAGATGGAGGGCTTAGTAGTCCCTTAAAAGTACACTTTCTTAAAAGACCTGGTGATGAGTATATATGACTTTTGTAAGATTTACAGATATTGAGGTTTTAAGGTTATATTAAAACGCATATACACAGAGACACATAATTATTAAAAATATCGATATATATAAATATATTAATTATTTCAATTTATCACCCTTTTTTTTCTTATGTTGCTTATTAAAAAATTTACTAATTATTAGTTAAAACCATTCTCCTTGCAATTGTATACCAACAATTACAGAATAACCTATAATTGGAACTCTAAAAAGTAATATTTTAAGGCGCGTCTAGAATATCAGCTTGCTATTTCTCTCGCACTCACATCATCGTGTATTTTGTGTCTGTACCGTTAAGCCCCTGTACAAAGGACCAGCATACTTGTAAATGCATTAAAACCTATCAATAAATGAACTTACCTTTTCTTTGTTTCTGGAAAAGCAAGTCTTAAAACCAACATATCTCTTCCTTCAAAACTTTGACCGATGCTCCAAACTTTTATTATATTTGGGTATTTTATACTTAAGTCCCAAAGCCAGCGATTTATATCATCGACCCGATAGTAGTGGCGCCAGTTGAAAGAATCTTGATTCCTTCTATCGTACGTTCGTACAGTTTGTTGTTCAAATGCTCTAGTAAAAATAATATTTGCATTTTAATTAAGAACAACTCATCAAAGTTAAAATCTTCTCCAAGTGCTGGGCTATACAGCGTGAAACAGAATACGAGTAGATATTAAGCCAATATCACCAGAAGCTTAAATAGTATGTGAGTATTTAGCAAATAGGTTATATTCCAATTGTTAGACACGCAAATATAAACTGTGGATTCAGTTGTTTGGTCCATGTTGCTATTCTGGCTTAGCACCTCCATTTTGTAACACAGTGTAGGTATAAACATTTATTCATATGAAGGACTTAAATCCAACGCTTTTACAGAACGTATGTTGCTGTACTGTACTTTAGACTGTCAGCAAGTCAGGATAGAATAAAAGTTTCCTTGGTCAGTAGTATATTCATTGGTACTTCGTTTAATTATACCACAAGGGTAAATTGATATCCTTAAAAATTCAGTGTTCTAATATTTCAAAATAACAATAGATTTTTTTTTTAATCTTTCTAAAAGTATTAAATTAAAACTTACATTAATATAATAAACATACACATTCATGATGCCTGTTTCCCGAAGGAGTAAGCAGAGACTTAAGGTAAACAAGCTTTTATATATGGTCCTAGCCTAGATATACTTTTCACCTCGCCTTTTCTGAAAACGGGCTCAGTTTCGATACGTTCGATGAGATCTACATCTTTGTATCAATATTAAAGGTCATGAATATTTTTGATTGTTACTGAACCATGAGTAACCGTCTAAACTGATTTGGATAAAATTGATAAACAGATACATCATATTCCGAATTTACACAAAGGATAACTTTTACAAAGGTTTTTTTGTGAGTAAAATCACAAGTAAAATATGTATTTACTATAAAATATAAATATATAAAAATAAAAGTTCTTACTCCTGTAAATCATCAATCAGTGTTGTGTAATTCAACCCAATATTATTTGCTTCCCTTAAAAACGTTTCTTTTTTCGTAGGATCAATGACGAACTCAAAAGGTTTATTTACTTGTCCGGGGAGCCTCCAGTAGTTGGCATCATAAGTACTGTCTAATTTCTTGGTAAATTCTAATTGATTTTCGTCAGCAGGTATGACTCGCATCAAACTATGGTTTTTATATAGTTTCTGAGAGCTACACCAATTTAGATTTAATAAAATAAGAGTTAATGCTGTCATCAAAATTTGAAAGTACATGATAATTTTATTTTCGATAAATATTTTCAAGCTTTGTGTGACAAAGGGGATAAGTGGTCATCGAGATTTAATATTTTGACAATTTTATAATTTGTGTCATTTATGACATGTTTTTTATCTTTAGAATATAAAGGCTTTATAAATGTTCATTAAATTACAATAACATAATAATATTCCTATTTTATTATATTTTCAAGTTATTAAATTAAGTCACTTCATTATTATGAAACACAAGACGATCAAATTTAATAATGTTAAAAACACGGAATTTTTCCTTGCTCCACAAGAATTTTCGAGGAATGCCACGTTAACGTGTCTAGGTTTTGACGTCATCATAGTTGTCAGACCAGTTAAAGCTTCCTCACACGAAGCACGTAGCTGATTCGAGGGAAGAGCATATCCATAGGTTCCATCGTCACGTAGGACGAACGTAAACACGAATCTGAAAAAAAAAAAAATTAGTTATATCACTAATCTATACCTATGTGGGTATTTAATGTCCTGACTCATAGAATAACTTTTCTTTTCATCACCAAGTTGGCAAACAAGCTTACGGTCCACATGATGTTAAGCGGTCACCGCAGACTCTGGACGCTTGCTGACACCTGGGCCATAACTCGCGCGTTGCCAACCCTTAAAAAATCTAACAACTTCTTTTTAAACAACCCTATACTGTAGTCCTTAGAAAAAAACTAAAGGGAGCTTATTTCGCAACCTAAGCGTTCGCGACAGGACGTTTTTTTGAAACCGCACTGAACGTCATCATTTAGATAATAAGTTGTGAGGATGATTTACCTGCCGATGGCGTGCGGTGCGATGGCAAAAAGTAGCCGTGAGCAAAATTTCGAACAAATCGTCAGAACACATCCCATACAAGCAGTAGAACACACACAGGGAGGCAACTTTAGAGATACTTACTTGACTTTTTTTTCCTTTTTAACCCAACTTGTACTTGTGCCGGAAATCAGTAATCCTGAAACAAACAATATCAATAAAACTTTACGGCTTCTCAGTATTTATTGAT
Source organism: Apoda limacodes (assembly GCA_946406115.1). Classification (NCBI taxonomy): domain Eukaryota; kingdom Metazoa; phylum Arthropoda; class Insecta; order Lepidoptera; family Limacodidae; genus Apoda; species Apoda limacodes. Next base: position 18,852,086 of record OX291542.1, read on the forward strand.
CTTGACTATTATAAAATGACTTAAAATGTTTTTTATCATGCAATCAAATCCGAATTTTTAAACTGTAGTTATCAAATAATCTATCTACTGGAGTTATAGTACCCAAACAAAAAGTCGGCCCGTTTCTACCTGGTTATCGTTGTTTTAGAGTTTTGACTTCATTTACATTTATATAGCAAAATTATTTTAAATTTCAGTGTTAATTAGCCGTCGTATTAGCTGTTAAAACTGTTTTGGTTAAATTAGCCAGTTAATCGGACGCCTAGGCATTTTAACGATTTCGTTAAGTATGAAATAGAAATTATTATATAAATGAACAGATTATTAAATGAAACTTGGCTGAAACTACGTTTACAAAAAAGAAACTGAACGTAACCCAACATACATGACTTCTAGTAGTGTGGGTGGTTGCAACTTGTTATAATTCCAACCGGAAGGGCAAATAACTATCCCCTCTATATAAGTTCCTTATCAACGACATTCTGCAATTGGAAATGTGTCGACAAGGGAAGCGCACCTTCTACTTGGGATTATTAAAAAAAAATCAAAGGTAAATCAGGTTCCTGCACTGACCTCGGAACATCCTGGTAAGGAGGCTGGGGTTATGTGTGAAGACATTGGAAAGTCATACAAACCTTACTTACACGCTTTTCGGTCACGGCTCTTGGCCTTCAAAACACTACAGAACGACACTATCACGGCATTTAGAAACTAACGTGTTACTCAATATAGATCATAGCTTCAGAAATATAAAATATATATATATATATATATAAGAAGCCAAAAAAATACTAGAAAACGTGCACACTCAACGAATGCCAGACCAAGAGTCAATAGATGAATACATAATAAAATCTGCGGCATATTATTATCTCAGTTCATTTTCAGATTATATTACTTCTATTACAGATTACATTCTATTTATTACGGTTATTAAATAGGATGTAAATAAAAGTCTACTTGCAATGTACACAATTGATAACGTGTTTAATGTAAGTGAGTAGGACACCGTCTTCTATTTTGTTTCAAATATTGTTTCCCTAGAAACTGGTTTCCTTTCCCTTGAAATTTCTGGTACATCAATTCTTATTTTGAGCGTTATATCTGGGAGACTGAATTTACACCATCTATATAGCGACCGATCTTTCGGAAATCACGATTAAAGTGACATGTTTCTATATATCCACCTATTTATCACAAACATAATTTACTATGCGGATAACTCTACAGGTGACGCTAATTACACGGGCCGTGCAAATATCCCTCGTTCCATTGTGGAGGAAAACCATGGAAAACTTGTGTCGAAAACGGAGGCCGCTTTTTCCAAGGCCTAGGAACGAAAAATGGTATTCAATGATATTCAATTCGACAATGTTACCCAACGAAAATAAAAGTCTGCGCATTCACCGCTAAAAAAAACAATCTCTGAGGCCCCACAATCCCAAAATACACCGCTAACCATATCCAAGAGCATTTGGGTCTCTAGCAACATTAAGTTCCGAGATCATTTGACAGACAAAATGATGCTAGCGTCCAAAATACTTAGTGTACTCAACAGAGTGTAGCAGTATTTTCCACTGGGGGCAAACGTTGCTGCTTTGTAAGTTGCGAGTCTAGCGCGGGATCTTTAGACGGCTGCACCCGGATACCAGCTTGGACCTTTTGGCTTAACGAAGGGCTGAGAGAATCGTGGACAATCCCAAACACACAAGCTATATCGAAGCCTTTTTTAAAGGGTCGGCAACGCGCAAGTAATACCCCTGGTGTTGCAAGCGTCCATAGGCAATGATTAGTGGAGTTACAAAGCGGGACTTAATTAAGTCTTATGGTTTACTCTCAAATTTAGGAGTCAAAAAAACTGTTATATGCACTTTTCCTTTTTCAAAAAGTCTGTCACATAAACAAAACCAACATATTCATAAATTAAATAATGTCTTGTACAATTTGACATGTAAAAATTATAATTTTTATTTGTTTGACATAAATAAGTTTACATCTAGTTTTATATTGAATGAAGGTACATTGTATCTATCTAATTATTGAAAGCAACAACTGGCTACTTTGTTAGCATATAATATTTTTAACTCTTCTATAGATATCTACTTGGACAACACTGATACTGTTAGTAGTGTTACTAATGTGAAAAAGGTGGCTCTTATAAGTAGTCTTAAGGAGTCTTTTGACCAATCACTTACTTTTTACTATTTGTAATAGTGCTAATAACAAAACTAGTGACGGCTCAGTAAGCGATTTAAACTGAGACACAAGACAACGGACGGGCGGAGTCCCCTAGTTTACACATTGTAAAGTCAATCAAGCCAACAGATCTTTTAAATATTGTACATCAAAATATTCAGGGCTTGTCTGGCAAGGAATTACAAATTGAATTATTTTTAAGAAGCCTGGATGTCCATGTGTTGTGCCTTACTGAGCATTGACTAGAAAAACATTAACAACTAATGTTAAACATTCCAGATTATTGTATTTCTAGTGCATTTTTGAGAGGAAATACAATTCGTGGGGGTCATTAATACTTGTTAACAATAAACTTAATGCAAAAGAACGCAAAGATATTATTGGGCTCTCACAAGAGCGAATAATCGAGCTCTCTTGTATAGAATTAGATAGTTTTGTTATTCTGTGTGTATATCGCCCTCCATCATCAAATTATAGTTCCTTTAAATCAGTGATGGAGGAAGTGCTGAAACGCATAAGCAATAGCAAGAAGTCAGTTATTGTTTGTGGAGATTTTAACATTGATCTTCTACAAGAAACACCCACTAAGGATAGACTTCTTAACTTATTTGAATTTTTTGACCTACATAATGTGTTTCTAGAACGAACTAGAATTACAGCCACATCAGCCACCTGTATTGATAATATTTTTTGCAATGTAAAGGCTGCTGCTAAGCTAATTATTTCCAACTTACCATCTGACCACTGCGGTCAGAATGAATCATTTTTCAACACAGAAGTAAAACAGTGCAATTAAGTATCATGTAGACCAGTGACATCTGCTCGTATTAATCAATTTCAAGTTAATGTTGAATATAAAATTCCATTTTTGCAATTCACACAGGGTGATCCAGATCATATGTACAATACTCTTTTTGACTTTTTGAAAACTGAGTTCGAACAGGTATTTAAAGTAAAAACTATTAAGGAAAATTCAGGAATGAAATTCAGTGATTGGGCTACACCAGGAATACATAGAAGTCGAGTCAAATTATATGAATTATATGAAATGAAAAAATACAATACAAGTTCAGATTTTATTGAATATGTGAAAAAGTTTTCTAAAACATTTAAAAAAGTCTGTGTTGCTGCTAAGTCAATGTTTCTTAGTTATAAAATTAGGAATTCTGTCAATAAATTTAAAGCAACGTGGAGTGTCATTAGTAGCGAAACAGGAAAACTCAAACCACGTGCTAGTCATTATACTTTAAACATTGGAGCAGATACTGTTAAATCAGATGTTGATGTAGCTAATGCATTTGAAAAATGTTTTAAGGATATGCCTGCTCTGACTACTAGCTCGCTTAAGTCATCCCCGTCAGAAGCAGAATTACTTTTAAATAATAATGTTCCTAAATGTGTTAAAAAATTTAAATTTGAACATGTTACCCCTGATGAAATCATCAAAACTTTCAAATCTCTTAATCCTAAAAAGACAGCGGATATTTGGGGTATATCAGTAAAATCACTTGTAGGTATTATAAACAGTATATCACCTATCTTAGCATTAATTTTTAATAAATGTGTAGACGAGGGAGTCTTCCCGATTTAATGAAACATAGTAAAATCATACCACTGTTCAAATCTGGAAGTAAAAGTGAACCTACTAACTTTAGACCAATTTCGATATTACCAGCTTTGAGCAAGATTTTTGAGAAAATCATGCTCAATCAACTACTCAGATATTTTAACATCCATAAACTGCTACACAGTCAACAGTTCGGATTTAGGAAAGGTAGGTCCACTACCGACGCGGGTGTTGACATAGTAAAACATATTTTTGGCGCATGGGAAAGGTCGCAGAATGCCATTGGCATTTTCTGCGTTTGATTTAGTTGAACACAAAACTCTTATTCGAAAGCTAATTCATTATGGTGTTGTAGATACGGCTCTTAAACTTATTTTTTTATATTCAAGTGATAGAACTCAGAAAGTTGAAATCAACGGAGTAAAGTCTTCTGGATCACCTGTTGTGATGGGAGTACCCCAGGGTTCTATACTAGGTCCCTTTTAATTCTTAGTGTATATTAACAATCTGCCTTTTTATGTAGAAAACCTGTGCAAAATTGTATAGTTTGCAGATGATAAGTCTTTGATATTTAACGTTGATAGAAACAAAGATACATATGACGATATAAATCATACACTTTCGCAAGTTCTTAGTTGGTTCACTTCAAATAATTTTTTACTGAATGCACAGTAAAAAGTTTTCTTTACCAAATGTCATAGACACTCCAACACAATTATTTATAAACGGTGAAGCACTCAAACTAGTTAACTAGTAGAACTATAAAGAGCTATATCTCCCTAACTATTGGTCTTAGACTAGCAGTTTCCTTGCAAAAATAATAGATCTCATCAAGATCTTTATTTTCAATGACAGCTGTCAAACTAGAAAGAGCTATATCTCCCTAACTATTGATCTTAGACTAGCAGTTTCCTTGCAGAAATGATAGATCTCATCAAGATCTTTATTTTTGATGACAGCTGTCAAACTATAAAGAGCTATATCTCCCTAACTATTCATCTTAGACTGGTAGTTTCCTTGCAGAAATGATAGATCTCATCAAGGTCTTTATTTTCAATGACAGCTGTCAAACTATAAAGAGCTATATCTCCCTAACTATTGATCTTAGACTAGCAGATTCCTTGCAGAAATGATAGATCTCATCAAGATCTTTATTTTCAATGACAGCTGTCAAACTATAAAGAGCTATATCTCCCTCTTTATAGTTTGACAGCTGTCATTGAAAATAAAGACCTTGATGAGATCTATCATTTTTGCAAGGAAACTGCTAGTCTAAGACCAATAGTTAGGGAGATATAGCTCTTTACAGTTTGACAGCTGTCATCAAAAATAAAGATCTTGATGAGATCTATTATTTCTGTAAAGAAACTGCTAGTCTAAGATGAATAGTTACAGAGATGAATCCTTTTCTAGTTTGACAGCTGTCATCTAAAATGAAGATCTTGATGAGATCGATCATTTTTCTAATTTGACAGCTGTCATATGCAATAATATTGAAAATAAAAAACTTAAACGACTTTAAACGCTCGACATATCCCACCAACCGCACCAGTTGTGCCGTTCAGTTGGTCGGTGGGGAAAACCTTTTTGTCGTCAATCCATCGAAATACAAACACACGTCAATCTTCTTAGATCGTACGGAACTCCTTCTCGCACTTGGCCGGTTTCTTTTTGTATTTTTTTCCTCGATTGTACTATAAAACATTTAAACGGTGCCATGGTAGTGCTAGCATTTGTAAACAGCACTACCAGTAGTGCGGCTGGTAGTGCTATCTGCAATAAACGACTTTTTAAATCCTGTTCTTTAAAAACGTATTAGGGAACATACTTATTTATCTTACCCATTCTATCAAATAAAGTTCCAATACGGTATTTAGCTTTGTAGTGTTTGTACAGTTTCATCATTGTCTGTTTACCATAATTCTCCTGCAAACGAAAATATTTTTTTTTTATCGAAGATGTTCCTCATGAGCATTGAGCTATTATTACAACGTTTTTACATAGTGTTCGTTTAGTATCGGGATATGTCTATAGGAAAAATAGTATTATGAATATAAATTTACTTTATTGCAAATAAAAATTTGATACAAAACAAGAACAGCAAGTTCACAAAGGAGGTACAAATGGGCGGCCTTATCGCTAAAAAGTGATCTCCCACAAGCTTTGGGTTTGGAAAATGTGATAGAGAGTTGATGGAGTGAACAGTACGTTAAATAGAAGTGTGAGAATATGGGTCTTCCGGCGAAATCTAATTAGGAGCCACTTGAGCTGGGCACGAAATTAAGAGACATGGTCATATTTGTTGAAATGTAGTCCAAACATAAATCGAATCCAGAGATTTTGGAGTCGCTCAAGTTTATTTAATAGCTCTTCGCTCAAACCGATATAAGCATAAGCAAGGATAAGCATAATCAAGAATAGGAAGAAGTAAAGATTGTGCAAGCACAACTTTCGTAAAGTGGGGTAACAGATTACGCAACGTTTGAACCGATGGCGGCCAACATTTTACGACTGACCTCTTTTGTTTGTAGAATTCATGATAATGTACTGTTAATAAGAATCTTAAGATTTTAGTGCGATACAGTAAGTAATGATAACTCTATTAAGCTTAACAGGAGATATTACCTATATCGTAATTAAGTCGTGAATAAATTTTTAGACTGCCTTATATCTTATAGTACATATAAAATCTCTTTAGTTGTGCCAAAGTAGTACTTAGAGCGCTCCCTAGTACTAAAGGGACATCTCTTTTCTCGAGCTAATTTACCTCTCCATGACAGATGGTTAGCCCGTCGCTGCAAAAATGTTTCTGATATGGAGTATCTCGAGCAGATGGTCTTTAGATTACTAAGTATGAGATTTAAGAGCAGAACCAGAATTATCTGTCCCCTTTCAGAGTTTCTGACGAAGGATATGTAAATTCTAGACTGGACAGGATGGTGGCCACAAAACTATGTAGCATAAATTTCTTACCTCTTTATGTGTATAAGCGTATCCATCAGGATTCAATATAGGTATGAAGTACCATTCGAATGCATTTGCTAACCTAGCCTGTGGCCCTTGCCGGGATATAGATGCTTTTAGTAATTCGTTTATCAAATAAGTAACGAAAGCTACTGACAACCACTCATTACTGTGTATTCCTCCTTCAACAATTACTGAGTATTTGGCGCGTGGGTTTCTTAAACAGACAACGAAAATATCTCTATCTTCATCTGTTCGAGTAAGAGATTGCAATGTAATTTTGTTCGGATACAGTTGTGCTAAATCGGAGAGCCACTGGTAAACGTCTTCCAAGTTATGATATTTGTTCCAGGAATAATTCTCTGGTTTTTGACGAGCATAATTTTCCAGTTTTTGTTCATCAAATGCCCTGTAAAGTTATATGAAGTGATAAAAATATTTCTTACATAATTTTTTTAATAACAAAATTTTATTCTTTAACTAGAAGCACAAATAATTTAATTTTCTGCAATGTCCAAATAGGCGAGGCTAAGCTGGCTTACTGCATTGAGTACTGCCTAAAGCTGATCTGGTTTACTGCATTGAGTACTGCTTAGTAAGTCTGAGCTTACTTAGGTCCTTCATTGACTACTGCCTTGTGAGTTTTAGCTAGTTTTGTGCATTAAAAATTGCTCAGTACGGTTGAGACATTGAGACATTGATATCTGCCTAACAAGGCTAAAATGGCTTACTGCATTGAGTACCACCAGGACTAACCAGAAGGATCAAGAATATATTCATGCATGCTGAAACTTGATAATTAAAATATTATTATTATCCATCAAAATATTATGCTTTATTTTTTTTTTTATACCATTAAGGTGGCAAACAAGCTAACTGACTGAGCGGTTACCGAAGCCTAATTTGAGTTAAACTTTTTTCATAAAAAAGTTAGTTTAGATATTTAACCTATGGGTGTATTGTGTGTTCACAAATATCTTGGTTATTTTAAATGGCATCATTGGATATACCGAATTGGTATGGTCTGAGTTAACCAGAGTTAGGTGAAAAAGTGTTTTCGATTCTATCAACTGTAGTTACTCATATGATTCACTAAAATATTTTAAACGTTGTTTTTAGTAATCAAGAGTCAACTAAAAATTAAAATCTATACTAATATAATGAAGCTGAAGAAATTGTTTCTAATCTCTGGGCTACTTAACATCATGCTAACATTTAAGGGGCATATTGAGTGACCGTTTTGAACATAAATGCCAACAACAACTCACAGATACTATTTAGAAACTATATTCCACTAAACCTATCGCAAGTGATTGTTGAAAACCATCTAAAAATAGCTTATTTTATATTTGCAACATTTGTGTAAGAGGGCCCTTAAGAGTCGAAAAAATCTAAGGCGAATAAGAAGTAATAGCTCGGGCCACGTGCTGCGTGGGATGTCAGCAACGGAAAGGACAGATCAAGATCTGCCAGGTCAGCTAGTACAAAATAAAATGTCAATAAAAGTACTTAATCCGAATTACAAAATACACCAAAAAATAAACAATAACCCTAAAGCGGAAATACTGCCATAATATTGCAGAATTTGTTTTCTTTGTTTTGAAGTAGAGTGCCGAAATTTGCAGTAAAGATTGGCATCTGGCGTATCCCAATTAAAGTCATCAAATTATTAGAACAGCACGATAAGCCAAATCACTATAGTTTTCGATCACCAGTAGATCAATCACTTGCGATAGGTTTAGTGGAAATTTTCCTTACTTTTGAACATCTCGCAAAAGTACCGTCACATGTAGACCAATTTGTTTAGCGCGTTCCACGAATAGTTCAGCGGTGCTGGGTTCAACCAGTACTTGTAAATCACTTCGTAACTTAAAGTGTTTGTTCCAAAACATAACATTTATATATTTATCTGTCTCCAAGTTTTGAAGAAACGTCAAATGGTGAACGTGTTGTGGTTTAACATTGTAAAGTATATAGCCGTCGTATTTAATGTTGCGACATGTTTGCAAAAGATTCATGAATAAAGCAAAGTATAGGACTTGCATTTTTTCCGTATGTACATATTATTCTATGTTGCATTTAATTTTTCTTGAGAAATATAAATGGTAAATAAATATTTATGACAGAATTGTGTAGTTTTTTTTTATTTTTCTGCCAGTAGTAACTTTATTATAACTTTTCTGACCCGGTGGTCAAAAATGAAAATTACAATCACCATATTAAAATGGTGTGAACCTACGTGACACTAGCGGCCACGCACCGGGTCAGAAAAGTTTGTTGCACCCTACATACGAAATTCAGGGTACACAGCTCATTGTTCATTGATCATAGAACAACACGGCCCCCAAGAAGCTTATAGAGACCTCCATATGTGCGTTCTATTGACGGCTATAAGAGCTATAACATCGCATAGGCATTGAAATCGTTCTGTTCACCAAATGTAAACAAACAATATGGCCGTTCACTATTTGACAGCGCATCCACTACTCTACCTCCCGAGCATGTGCAGTATTGTGCAGCCAATGCGTTGAATGCGGTCCGGAAGTGACGTCACAGCGTATTTATTTTTGGTCAACAGAACGATCAAATGTGCGCATATACAGCATTGAGCGCATTCAATGCGTTAAATGCTTGTCAACAAAACGCCCCTCATATATAAGCTTCTTGTGACAAAATTGTAATTGAGCACAGATTACACTGACAAGAATCAGGTGTAGTTTTTTTTTTATTTACCTGCCAGCAGTAACCTTATTACAACTTTTCTGTTCCGGTGATCAAAAATGAAAACTACAGTCGCCATATTATAGTAGTGTGAACCTACACGACACTAGCTACCATAAACCGGGTCAGAAAAGTTAATTGCAACCTACATACGAAATTCAGCAAACACAAGTCATTGCTACAACAGGGCCTCTGTATAAAGTGCGTCAGGATGCCGGGTTGCTCTATGGTTCTGAGATACGAAAGTATTTCGATTTTCAAATTTAATAGAGTTAATACATTTTGTAATGCATAGTTGAGTTGAGTTGATCCAGTTACATTCTTATATCGGAAATGGTATGTGAATTTAAGTAACAACAGGTATGGTTAGTCATTGGACAGGTGACCGGCATAGTGCCATCGGGGTGGACTATGGCCTGAGTCTCCTATCATCAAGGAGAATCTAGTGCTCTTCAGTGGAAACGTACAACATCTTAGGCAACAAAATAATATCCTGTGCAAGCAGCTTTTTGTTAAGAACACCTTTATTACTTTAAACTAATGGTACATTCTGTCGTTAAATGTCCACCTACGGGAATGGATGACGAAATCTCGGTGCATTATAAATTATTCCCATCGGTAGTACAAACTATGTAAGTAACGTTGGTCCCTTGATGATTTATGGGGTACCCATAAATCCACCGCACTATTAGGCACAATCCCTCCACCTCCCATGGTCCTTCCCGCCTTTTGGCATAACGGACCGAATCTCTATAAGGGACAGTAGATATAACCATATTACGTGAGATTAGTTTTGGATAGTTTAAGTTTTTTAGAGAGAATTCATTTTGTATACATACACACAGCGCCGTCTCGCCCCAAAGTAAGCAAAGCTTGTGTTATAGGTACCAGACAACGGATATAAATACATACATATTACTGTTTTTTTGTAAATACATACACATCATACACAAGTACATCCAGACTCAAGACAAACACAAATGTTTAATCACATAAATGTTTGTCCAGTGCGGGAATCGAACCCACACCCTCTGCACGGCAGTCCATCACACTACCAACTAGGCTGCGAGGGAGTACTCTTCGTGATTACGTAGATAGTGATCTACAGGTTCTGTGTTACTTTCATTGTCTACATCTAACTAAGTGTTGTCTTAGAATTCTAACAAGGAACTTTTTATGAAACTTTAATCATGGGCATAGCGAGTGATTCAAAGGGGCGAGATGATTTTTTTTACAAGTTGTGCTTTCTAATTTTTACCATTGACTGCGAGAAAATAATAGTTATTCTTTATTTTTATTTTCCTTACCTGCAAACAATATTTATTGATAAAACAATAAAAACCAACATTAATAACAAGATAAGATTTACTATTGTAAAAAGTGAATTAAAATCTAATATTCAGAGCAATGACAAGTAGTTACAGTATCCGGCTGCCTTTTGGATACCGTAACTACGCGTCATAAGCTTTACCTATAATAGTTGCTAATACCTAAAGAAGTCCTTATTTGTTTTTTAAGGTAATAATATCTTCTGATTAGAACAATTGATAGTCACTCGCACTAAGTAACTTACCTAAGCTTACAATACAAGTAAGTATTTAGTAATTATTTAAAATACGTAAATGAGTAGAATATAGACCCACGTTTTTTTTTTCTTTTTTATACCACTAAGGTGGCAAACAAGCACACCGTCCGCCTGAACCGTAGAACAGTTATCTAATTATTTTACTCACATTATATTTTTTCTCTGAAGGTTTGTATTCATATATCCATACTTACGATAAAACTTACCCATAAACATTTTTGGACAGAAAAAGTCACTTATAATTTCCTAGCTGGTAGGTGCTTCTTGGTATTCTATACGTACTTATATACTCACATACTTCAACGGTTCAATGTACTGACAGTCAATGCCGTCTCATTAAAGATACTGGAATTATTCACGATTCTGATATTTCTTTAATATTGTTTGCTTCTTTTGAAAATTTTTCCATATAAGTTTTATAGGTTATAATACATTTATTATAATTTGTACATAATTAGATGTGGTAAGGTTCGTTTGTAACGTTTTTTTCAGAACCCTAAAAACACACAAAAAAATAGACAAAACACCAATTCTCCCTAAGTGCAGAGAATGTGCCTTATTGCTCCAGATTTATTGCCGTACGATAAATTTCCTCTGCCCTTTTCCAGCCCATTTAATACAATGCAAAGCATGTAATAATGCGAAATAATTTTGCGGTATCCTTCATATGGCTTGTTTTGGATTTCGGGGCCATTTTTTGCTTTTATTAGTAAATCTTTCTTTTTTTGTGTGTGATTTGTTTTAGTTAATATTTAATCATTTTTTGGAGTCATTATCTTGACTATAACCTGGTAATCATTATAAGGGTGCCAAGCGGCATTTTCAGAAACGAGGAAATTTTAGAAAAGCTGGAGCTCATCATCACGATGAAGAAAAACGACGGTTGTCTAATGTGAACCTAAAAAAGGGAAAGGGGGAGTATAGCTCAATACGAGACAGAAACTGTTTAAGAATTTAATTTTTAAGCTAAATATATTAGTTTGAATTATTTTAGGTTTTATGGCTTGCAAATTTTGGAGGAGGCACGACAGTTTTTGCCAATAAGTTAAAAACTAGTTCTCATAAAACAATAAAACACATATACATACTGACATACACACATAAACTTTACAATGTGCAAACGAAATCTGTTCATACAACACCCTACTTTATACTTTAACCTCCGTTTTCTAAAATCGAAAAGGTTCTGACTACCGTGGTGAAATTCATCGCCACGTTTATGATTCGTAACTTTCAAAAGATTTGCCCTGAACAAGGAGTATCGTCTTTGGCGTGTGATTGTAATTTGTGATAGGTGTGTGCGAGAGGTATCTATTGATAGGTACTTTTACCTTCTTCGTATGTAAACCGGTTGTTTAGTTATAAGCTTCTGTACTTACCAAGTTTATGTGCGTTTTACGCCTCAACCTTGCTTCTTTCTGTAATGGTATTGATATGTATGTATAGGGGGAAAAGTGTGCATTCGACCTGTCAATATTGTATTAGGTAAGTCGTAAGGACTTAGTGACCCTAGACCACTGACCTACTACTACCCACTGGACTGGCTGCTGTCAAACGTTTTTTGTGCCTACTTGAATAACGCCATTTTGGCGCTGTAGGCAGATACGAAAGTCTATAGAACTAAAATTAGTGATGTGCGCAAGTCGACATTATATTTGTGATATATCGATATAATATTACTCCAAAAATAGACAGTTTTTTAACCAAACATCAACTGAAAAACTCTTTGGTGGTTTTTAAGACCTTTCAACAGTGTTGCCACTTACCACTAGCTCTAAGTTTTTTTACTAAAAAATCTGTGTTGGCGAGAATTCTCGATGATACCTTTCGATTTGATCGAACCTTTTGACGTGGTCCAACCTGAACCATATTTTTTTGTTTCGAACTCCTATGTAGTGAAGGAAATATTGTGATCGTGCAGAAAAAAATCGCGTTTTTTATAAAAATCTATCAATAAAAACCAGGCACTTTAGAATATTGTAACTTCAACGGAATTTTGTATACGTACCGCCTGTCGATTGGAATAGGACTGATCGCAACCCCCTTCTTATTTTTTATATAACCAAGGTGGAAAACAAGCTTACGGTCCACCTGATGTTAAGCAGTTACTGTAGCCTATTGACACTTGAAATACAGGAGAATTACTCGCGCGTTGCCGATTATTTATATTTTAAACTAGTGCCCATGTGTTTTTGGGATACATTATCTATGCGGATATCTAAGTCTACTAATAGTCCAGTCAATTAAAAATAAAATTCGCATTAAATGGACATCTAATTTATTTTTTATAGGTTAATTTAATATCATATTTTATACCTACCTGTTAAGTTATAATATGATTGACTTTTTGTTACTTAGAAAAATGATTTTCTTAAGTTATGTATTTCATAATAATATTTACAATATTATATAATATTTTTTAAATTTATGGTATTTAAATATTTAAATTAACAAAAATTGACGCTTGACGCTGTGAGCCACATTTTATCCTCTGGACACTTTGTCACTTTCACTGTCAGTTATTTCAAGCTCTTCGCAAGAATTGGGGTCTGGAAAAAATTACACAATTATTATGATCTATTAGGTTTACTTATACTTATTAACACTAAAAGCAATATCCCTAACAAACGTAATTTGAATTACCTATTGGGTTTAATTACATTAGTTAATTAGATACAAATCCTAGTGACTTATAAAGTCCTAATACATCAATCTTATAAACACATGAAATCTTCATAGAAGTAAGAAATACAATATAAATATACATACATAGAAATAATCTCCCTTCTTTTATGACTCCCTTTAGAGTTAGAGTCTTAGAAAATATATTATTATTATTAGTAAGTTAGAAGTATAATGCCTGGAGAGTAAAATTTTATAATAGATCTTTTATTACATTTTAATTTATGAAGCAATTAACGTGCCACTTGCTGCTTGGCTAATATAATTCAGCCCTATATTGATTAGATCAAATTTAAAACTAAACTTAAAACAATCCTGTTAATATTGTTCGAACACTGCCCAACTACAATGTGGTTCTGTTGCAATGTTTGAAAAGACATTTAGCATTGAAATGTTTAGAGCAAAGGAAATCTTTTTCCTTTGGTGTCGAGTTCAAGGCTTTAATATTATGTAACTATATACTCCTCTCCTTTAAGTTTGTTGGACACCTGCAAAAATAAAAAAATATTTAAACCATCGCCATCCCTCCCATAGGACTCGGGAAATCAGAAACCTGCTTTCTAAGTCGAAAGCATGCCAGAATCAAAAGACTTACAACATTTTAAATAATATAACAATTTCCATGTCCATATTGGCCAACTTTCTAAATATCGATATTAAAATTATGACCTCTTTGAATCACTAGCAAATAACAACATAAACATAAACAACACAAATAAATATCAATTTTACCAAATTCAATATTGTACTGCTAATATAATATTGAAATAACAATTTCTGATTAAATCAGATGGTTTACATATAAATTTTACATCTATTTTGAATAAAAACAAACACTAAATTTTTTGTCGCAACGTTTGCATAAGACACATTTCCTCATATTTGTAAACTCGTTATTACATAAAAAAATTCAAAAACTCACTAAAACACCGACAAATTAAGTTAAATTCAGCAAATTTTTATGACGTTTACAATCTACCAAGACAGTCATGTATAATATACGTCAAAATTAGTTCTCTGAGACTTCCGCGGTGGCGCTTCAAATTGACACACAAAAAAAGCCAGTCCAGTGGGTAGTAGTAGAGGTCAGTGCCCTAGACGTGTTAAGTTTCAGTCAGTCTATCTCTTTTTACCCATAGACGTATCCCTTTTGTATCCCTATTAATATAAAGAATATACATTAATTAATAACTTACCTATTTTTTTCCATATCTTAGTAACCGTGTATACGGTTTATATTTATTTATTATTACTATTAATTGCAGTATAACAGTTTATAAACCATATCATTACAATACATTTATAACACATACTAAAACAATAAACATATACTTCTAAATTTCACATTCGTCTTTCTAGCATACTCTTTCACTCAGTCAACAAATTTGCTATGTCAGACACGAACGAACAGGTCACTCTGTGGTGGTGCTGCGAGCGTGGTGCGAAGCAGAGCGTGCGCGCGTGGGACCGGTGACCGTGCGTACAGGCTTGTGCGGGATACAGGTTCCCTAAACAAAGGACGTGAGCGAGATCTCAGATAGAAATCAGGCGCAAATAACTTTAGTAACTTACCTAATAGATCAACACTATCAATTTTATTCCTTATAATATGCAGGACGAATTTAAACAAAGACAGTGTTCTTATTTCTAGTGAATCAAAGCCTAGGTGTCCCTGCATAAAACGTGTTGGGAATAAAAATGGATATTAGTAAAATTTCTTTTTATATAAAGCTCTAAGGAACTTTTTTTGAACACGTTCTATCATGAGAATATATTTACTTTCATGAGTACTCCACACCACTGAATTCGTCTCTTAAATACTTCTTACTAGGGCTGAGTATAGCGCGCAGGTGGCTTCAACAGAAAGAGGCGAAGAGTTGCGTATCACGAAACCTAAACGCTCAGACGCTGCTGAAGTAACTTTCTGTACGTGCGTTCGGAAAGTGAGGTTAGAGTCAAATTAAACACCTAGGTCTCTAACCTATTCTACTTCAATGATTCTGACTGGCTTCCAATTTTATACTGAAACTCTATTGGAGTTTTTGATCGCGCGTACGTTTTATGGAACTTTATTAAGAAATTCTACATATATTTGCATAATAAATGGCATATATTTCAAGTTAACAAAAAAATGGCATATAACAAAAAAAAAGTCTCGCTTTTTTGGGGATAGTCGTTCATACAAAGTCGACAACATGTCAGTGCTTACGCAATATTATTTTCATCTCACTAACTCGGAAAGACTCACTTTATCGTTTAAAATCTGCGTGGAAAAGCCGTACTGAAATAAGTTGAGCGCCTTTTCGCCTTTCGTATATCTGCATGTAGTCAACAAATCGCACGCTCAGAGGTACTTATCTGTTTTTCGCGGGTAAAATTAGGTATTTTACGTCTCTGGTGGAGATATTCATGTTGTTTGATTATGAACTTTTAGTTAATTTAGTAAAACTAATGTATTTATAGTAAAAACAGCCAAAACAAATGTACCTACTACTTAATAAATAAATAAATATTTTTGGACATTACACAACGTCTAGCCCCAAACTAAGCAAAGCTTGTGTAATGGGTACCAGACAACGGATATAAATACATATATATTACTTTTTTTTTGTAAATACATACACATCATACATAAGTACACCCAGACTCAAGACAAACACAAATGTTTGCCCAGTGGGGGAATCGAACCCATACCCTCTGCACGGCAGTCCATCAGACTACCAACTAGGCTGCGAGGGAATCAAAAATTTATTCCAAATAAATGTTTCTGTTATTCTTTATTTTTTATTTTTTTTAAGATGCGTTCCGAATTTGCGCAATGCCAATTTTAAAATTATAATTTGTTGTATTTAATAATTTAAATTATTAATTAAAATAATAATTTATCTATTAAATAACAATACACAAAACATTATCTTTAATGCAAAGTATCAAAAATTAAACTTAAGTGTCTTTTACGGATCACTAATGTTCTCGTATAAAGTAGTAAAAATAAACGCATTTCGGACGGTTTTATTATGTTTGTGTTTGTAGAATTGAAAAAATATCTTTTACGCGCAAGCGAAAAAAGAAGGCTTTTCCACGCAGATTTTTAACGACAAAGTGAGCCTTTGCGAACCAGTGAGATAAATGTAACTATTTCTGTAACAGCAAACAGTAAACACGGTAAATAAAACAAACTGAATCTACTTTTGCCTAACTTATTAAATTTTTTCGACTTAATATCATTTTACATTTGCTTAATTCTAAAGCTAGTCCCTTTTAGGAATAGAGTTTTATTTTGTTTATTCAAAACATTATAAAAAAGTAAATGCATCTATAGATGCAGTTTGTGCTGCAGTCTCGTAATAACAATATAAGACTTGGACTCTTTATCTTTTTAAAATTAAAACTTTAGTTTATTTTATAATAGGTACTGAGATGGCAAATGAGTAAACGGCCCGCCTGATTGAATACCAATTTATGAGAAAATGCATCTTACCATTTGTGGATCGTAATTAAAACAAATAAAAAATCAAAAACCAAAGAGCAAAAACAAAATCATCTAGACAAATAATGAAATAAAAAGTTTTAATTTAAAAAAAAGAAACACTAGAAACTGCTATGTGACTTCAGCTACTGTAAATAATGTCAAAAGTTTTCCTTTGCTTTATTAATTGACTGAGAAACTTTGGCCAACGCAAAAGAAATAGTCTGCCACGTTCTTTTCCTTTTATGTACCGCAATATTGTTTCGTTTTACAGGACCACAATTCGGGCACGGTTTTACTTCGATTTCGATTCTTTAAACTTTTTTTACCATCTTATATAATATTTATAGTCAACAAAATAGGACGACCGTTTGTATGTCTACTGTTTGAAGGGCATCTCAAATAATTGCTCTTTTCTACTAGGAACAATATTGAGCATTAGGGGCTTGTAAAAATTTAATTAAAATATTAAAACCTCCATCGCAAAAAATAAAAGCGAACATTTAAGACGTTAAAAAATTTAAAAACCCTCTTTTTGCGTCAGGGGTTAAAAACTGACCAAATCATGGCTACCACTAGATTCTTAGCCCCTGACTTACACTATGCTTACCGACATGGAAGGTCGTTGTTAGATAGTAGTCATTTTTTTACGTAAGGAACGTATTTTTACTACCCCCAACTGCAACCTACTTAAAAGAAACGAAACATAAAAATCTTCTAACACATAATTAACATATCTAAATACTTAGAACAATAAGCAACACTAAAGACCTGCGTGCATCTCAATAATCTAGAAACAAAAAAGCTTTAATATCAAGCTATTCCTCTGCTTATAATCTAAATAATAATATAATATATCTATGTATTAGCTCTAACTTTGAGATCATTGACATCAAATATAAAAATCTTCTTACAGAAACATCACAATAATAAAATCTTAAATAACTAATAGAAACAGATAACTAAGGGCGGTACGGTACCAAAACAACCCTAAGAGTTTCTATTTAAAATTTGCATCAATCTACATATGATAAGTAATCTTCTAGAAATAACAAGAAAAACTTTCTGAAGAAAATTATTAAATTATTAGGCTCTACTTATTTGTAGTAGGTAACAGTAGTAAGTAACTAACAGAAGATAAGTAATTCTTTAATCAGTTTTGGTATATTGCAGCTTTATCTTTGATCGATATCAAAACATAGAAAGCTCCTTAAATAACCATTACAATAATTAAATCTTAAAAAACTAATAGTAACAGATCACTAAGAGTTTGAATCTAATTCTGTCTATAACAAATTCAAAATCAGTCGTTCAAAATTATGTTAATTGCTTTAACGCTGATTGAGATCATAAGTTAAAAATCCTAAGCGCGGCGTGTTTGTGTGTGAATGAAGACTATAGGTAAATATTTGTTTTACAAGCAAGTTTTCATCAGACCCTGGTTATCGTTTAAGAGCAGTGTACTCGTCAAGATAAATCAAACAAGCCCAAACTCGATAGGATAGCGTCGTTTCATTACAGAGGTCCTAAGGCCACCTTTCGGCTTCATAATCAGACCAGCTCTATGACATCATTATATGCATTGTCATTCAATTTGTGTGTATGTATTTAAAATTTTAACTAAGTCAAATACCGGGAAGTGGGTCGAAAACTTACAAGATATGAAAACAGCTTAGAGACGTGACGGGTGAAACTAAATAAAAACATAAAAAATAGACCAATTTTTCGTTATACACTTTGATTTATAATCTTAAATAATTAATTTCATTGCGCATAATGATTGTCATTGAGTTGATCGGTTCCGAAAAGTTTTTTGCACTACATATATTTATTATATATTTTCTTCAAATACTCTAAACTAAATGTATGTATATTTAATAGTGTTTATGAAACTGTTGCATACTAAGGAGTTTTAACCACGAGTTAAGGCGAGTATTTTAATACCTAGTTATGTGCAGTTTCATACACTACTTTATCAACTCTCATACATCGGGATTTAATAAAAGTTAAAAGTGTAAGAATAGTTTCCAAAAACGATGTAGCCTTTTTTGCATTTTCCATGCAGGGAAATTGGAAGCATGATATCTGTTATGTTGTTCGACATATCTAGTTCAAACTAGTCGATCTATCGACTCAGTTGTCGCGATTAATAAGCCATGAGTTTATCTCTATCAGCATGAGAATCAGGCTCCAGGACTTTATCAAAGCGAATTGCGTTCAATCTTTTAATTAAATAGTGTTCCAAACTCAAAAGTCATTCCGTCACTGTTATTAAGTGCACCGGAATAACCTCTAAATCCTCGCACTCATCGAGGATCCCTTTGTCTCTTTTCGAAAAGATGGGACAAAATGGCATTTTTGTAGCCAAGCAGTCAGTGTCGAGGTATAATCGCCTGGAGCTGTTGACTTTCCTACTAACTTCCTCGTTGCATTCTATAACGACCTACGGTAATTTCATTTTCTGTCTTTTTTTTTTTTTTTTTTTTCTGAGCTGACTCTGCAGTTGGCTGTTGCAGCCATTACTGCTTCACCGGACTTTTGGGGCGAGACTCTGAAGGAGCCTCAGCCCATATAGCGCCCAACGCTCAAGGGCTTCCCGCGGGGGAAGCCTCGGCTTGGGTTGTCGCTCTCGGGGGCGTCCCTTCGACCGGCGTGAGTCTCGAACCCGAAGGTGAGTCACCGCCAGGAGGGGAGTTCCCCGTTACGCGGGTGCGGTTGCGATTGAGTGGGGGCGAGAAGCGCCCTGGCACTCTTTGATACCTAGTGTATCCTTGTGGGCGCCGACGAACCCGGGGACGTCGGCGTCGTGTTTGGAGGGAGGCCCTGTTCGGGGAGGTCGTAGAGACTAATCTCGCTATCCGGACAGCGAGATCGTCATCTGGGGACGTTAGTATGTGCCGAGGCCGCCTAACAATAGTTTTACGACCGTGACCGGGTCGATCGGGGGGACGATACGTTGTGGATTGCACAATTAATCGATTCTGGTGATTTTGCGTACGCTCGAAAAAGCGGACTACCAAGTCTTTAAAATATTGGGGAATCGTGGGAAGTTCGAAGTCTCTGTGTAGGTCCGCTTTGCGAACGTACCAAGAGGCTCCAGTGGCCGCTCTGAGAAAGCGGTTTTGGAGGGTCTGGAGTTTGTGGAGATTGCGCTTGGACAGCGCAAAGACTACGCTAGCATAAGCTAGTATGGGGCGGATACAAGTTGTGTAAAGATTTAGCTTATTTCTAAGCGACATCTTACTATACTTGCCTATCATGGGATAGAGACGGCCGAGGACAAAAGCGGCTCGGTCTCTGACTATTTTGGTGTGAGCTTGGAAGTTCAAACGACTATCCATGGTCACACCGAGATATTTGGTCTTATTTTGCCAGGGAATGGCACGACCGAAAAGAGAAAGGGGAGAAGGCCGCGGAGGGCGGCCTAGGGTAAAAAGGACGGCAGAGCTTTTGTCGGGATTCACCTCGATTCTCCATTTCCGAAACCACTCGCCTAGGGCGGTGATAGCGGGTTGGAGTTTCTCAGTGATTCGACTCACTTGCCTATCTGTGGTATAGATAGCGGTATCGTCCGCAAAGAGGGCTAGTTGGGTACCTATCGTTTTAGGGATATCGTTAGTGTACAGAAGGTACAAGATGGGGGCGAGCACGGACCCTTGCGGGACTCCTGCTTCTATGGGACGGGGGGAAGAGAGAGTGCCTTCGACTTTGTAGCGAAAGCTACGATTCGACAAATAGTCTCGTATGATGAGCACGAGGCGATCTGGCAACTGAAAGTTGTACAGTTTAAAAATTAAACCGTTGTGCCAGACTTTGTCGAAAGCTTTCGCTACATCGAAGAAGACAGCGCCCGTGTGACGGGTCTTACCTAACGCTGGCTGAAAGCCTGTAAGAATATGTTCCGTTATGCGGAGGACTTGATGGACGCATGAGTGTTTGGCATGAAAGCCGAACTGCTCATCTATTAAAATGCCTCTGGAAACTATAGCGTTCCGTAGGCGAGCAAGGAGGAGGCGTTCATAGAGTTTACCAAGGGCCTTTAGTAAACTTATGGGGCGAAAGGAGGACGGCTCGGTACGAGCTTTACCTGGCTTATGGATGCCTATAACAATTGCATCTTTCCATTGAGAAGGAAAGATGCAATGTTCCATAGCAGCGTTAAAGATCGCTACTAGGAGGCAGATAAGGGGAAGAGTGAGGCGCTTTAGGATATCGTTAGAGATACCGTCAGCACCGGGGGCCTTACGGGGGCGTTGGTCTTTGATGACCTGTACGACTTCGTCGACAGTGACAGGGGGCAGGGGGTCTTGTGGAGGCAGAGAAGTTCTGCGCTCCACTTCGCCGTCTACCTCGCGCACGTGGTCGGGATATTTTCTGTCGAGTGGGATGCAAACTATCGATTCAAAATTTAAATTTTGTTATAATCCTTGTTGAAAAAGCGTTTTTTTTACACGCTTTAGAACGCGGTGAAGGAAATGTTATTTTTCGAGATATTTGTTATGGATTGTTAAATATCAAACTTAATATTAAATTTTCCCTACGCGTCTGGTTATTAAGTCTATGAAACTATATACGCACTAAAACTTTCCGAACAACATTTAATGTGGAGCTCGCGCGGTGTAAGTTAAGAGTGTGTGCTTATTAGAAAATTAACGCTTTGGAATTTATGCTACGAATTTCTGTACAACCAACGAAAGTGCATTTGGAAACTTATTTATTTGCTAAGGCCATGAGTATTAATTATTTATACATAAGTTTAAAAGGATTGCTGAAATATTTCAAATGTTATCACATTTTTTTATAACTGGGTCAGCTTGGTTTGCGGCCCAGTGCATATTTTTTTAACATATTCCTATTTAAAATGTTCCTATATGAAGAGAAGGATGATAAGCACTTGCTCAAAAAAAGGCAGGGTCTAGTATATACTCATATATATTATATTATTAATAATAAACGTTCCTTAAGAAGTAAAATTAAGTCCGAGTTTCTTTAAATGTTGTATTAGACGTACCTACCAGTTTTTAATTTCGTGACTACAGGCAAAATTGCAAAAGTTTGAAATACTTTTAAGTAGCTGTCACTTAGCCAGGTGACAGAGGATTTTGACTTCTAACTCCAGTAAAAATTTAACTTCGTAATCGAAAAAAACCTACCTGTCATCTCACATTAATATTTTTAGCTGAAACCATTTATTAAATCCAACTTTTACATTTTGCAATTTCAATTTTTGGGAACTTACAACCCTATGAACTAGTTATACTTATACCTATGCGCTGATATGATATACAAAATGATGTGTTCATCAATCATTATCATCGTCATATCAGCCTGTATTGGTCCACTTCTGGACATAACTCTCCTCTATGTCATGCCATTTCTCTTGGCCCTCTGCCTTCCGCATTCAGCCACCACCGGCCACCCTTTTGAGGTCGTCGGCCCACCGGAATGAAGGGCATCCCACGCTTCGCCTTTCCTTACGCTGTCTGTACATCAATTTATGGAGTAATTTTTCGAAGTCACACGAGAGGTCGGACCGGTGGTGTTGATACATGTCAGTCAAATTGCTTAAATCGGGGTAAAATGTACCGTTACAAAAGTATTGCAATTGACTAAGGATGAGCTAAAGAAATTTGTATTTATATATTTACAATTTTGATAGTACTAAACTCGATCAGTAAGGTACAAATAGGTAACCTGCATACATTAAAAAGCGGATGTGAACTATACAATGTGCACTGTGCCGAGTGACGCAGTATGGCCCAAACAGCCCTCGGTCAAGGTGGGAGTAGGCCGTATCCCAACAGGGGGGACGTATAAAGGCTGATCCTTTTTCTCAGGAGGAGGAATAGACCTACACCTACACGGGTTCTGTTTTTTTTTTAAAGATTTAGGCTAAAAAGTCAAAATGTTAGTTACATTTTTAGGGTTCCGTAACCCTATAAAACTAAACTCCTATTGTATCGTCATGTTTGACCGTCACTTTGACGATTTTAGGGCGTATCTTTCATTCATCTGTTTGACGCTGTGTAGAATAATAGTAGTAGTAGATGTGTGTGTAGAAAACCAAACTAATATAGTATCGTGATGTCCGTTAGTTTGTAAATTTTAGGCTCCGAATCCGACGCCTAAGTTTTGTCATTTTAATCTCTTGATGGTTTTTAGGGTTTTACAGCCAAATGGTTAAAAAACAAACCCTTGTTCTAAAAAAATGTCCCTTCTCCTGTATAATGATTTTAGGGTTAAACAAATATCGAAGAATATTTTATCAAAACATGCTTTGGTAAATTAATATTATTTTTGTTTGTCATGTACCTAAGTATATGGTAATTATTTTTTAGATTTTAAATCAAATATCAAATTTCCCCAACGCGTCTAGTTATTAAGTCTATGAAACTTTGAACGCACTCAAAACTTTCCGAACAACATTTAATATGGAGCTCGCGCGGTGTAAGTTTAGAGTGTGTGCTTATTTGAAAATTAACACTTTGAAATTTATGCTACAAAATTATGCACAGTGCATTTGAGAACTTATTTATTTGTTAAGGCCATGAGTATAGAGAAAAAAAACCGTATAACAACGCGACGTATGTTTATCCATACTAATATTTTGATGCGAAAGTGAGTTTGTCTGCAATTACGCTAAAACTTGACACAGATATAGGTGAAGAGACCAAGAAGGACAAAATCTACTTTTTATTCCGGAAATCAAATTCCAAAAGTTCCTACAGGAATAACTATAACCGAGTCCCACGTACATTATGCTATTTTGCTTATAAATATTAAAAATCATCGAACCTTTTTTTAAAATCAGTAAATTCAATATTAGCTTGAAATTATACCCACCAAGATAACGCTTTTTAGTTTAATAAAACTTTTTTTTGGATATTTGACACTAAAAAATTCCCCCTGCCCAATTTTGACCTGTAATGTAGTTATTTTTTTTTAAATTGTGTTCGAATACAAAACTGTTAATCTCTTTACACCAACAGCAATCAGCCCACTGTCATATTAGCTTTCTGATTCTGCAAGGTAACTTCCAGATGTTTTTATTTTGGATTGGTATTGGATTTAGAGTAAGTCCAACCACAACTTTTGTGACTACCCCTACATGCATGGTCTATGACCTTTGTCTTCAGACTAATATGCGCGATTAGACTGTCATGCGCGAGGAAAGAATGAGCATAGTTTACCAATATACCCCAATGTCCCAAAACAGTCGTTCTTACTTGTTCTAGATTGAAGAAGTGGTACATACTAATTTTTTTACAGAAAAATACAGAAGTTAGTAAAAAAACTAATTTAAAAGAAAAATCTAACAGAATTAAAAAAAATTATCATAAATTAGGAAAATAATGTCTAAATAATTTATTAAACTTATTATTATATTATATAATTTTTTAAATTATCATATAACTAGCATTTTCGACAGCTTCCTAAGGTAACTCTCTGATTATTCAGTATTTAAAATGATGTAATGTAAATCCATACTCATATCATAAAAGCAGAAATGTTTGTATGTCTATCCTTCTTAACTTCAGCATTAGAGTAACGAATTGACGTAATCTTTTGCAGAGATTTAGGTTAATGTGCCTAAAAGTGACGTACTTATTGATCCCGATTGAAAGCTCCCACGAGAATATTATATTAGCATTTTTTGCATATTTCGAATATTTTATTTCTTAACAGAGCACCCTAATGCCTAGATTTTTGGAACAAACATAGCTTAAAGAACAAAGAAAGATAGACATAGGATACGGCTGAAAATTAAGTTTACTTGTCTTTGATCTCGATATTTTGTCAGGAAACCTAAATTTCTTTTAAATTTATTGATTAGGTATTGTTTTATATAAATAAAAAATGGCCAGAATTTTTATTACTTACACAAATTCTAGCCAATTTTTTTTAATAAATTAAAAACATGATAAAACCAGCCAAAAACGTAAGCGCTCTACGCGTAAGCGTCATAGAATGTGACGTGCGAAGTTCATTCTTATGAAATGGTTAAAGCTTTTTTGAAACTTGACTTACTCAACTAGAATCTATCGTCCTCTTAATTATCTTTGTAATTTCTATTTTTAACCTTTATTATTAGATACGGTTTTATTCTCGATTACTTTGTGATACGACTTAACCCTAAAAAAACAATTTCAGAAGAATAGTTAATAGAATGCAGTGTCATATTCGAAGTCTCATTTGTAAAACAAAAAAACTGAATAATATTTCATACAACAAGCAATTCATTACTTAATCGCCGTTTTTAATTATTCAGGGCGTGTTCACACAGCTAATCAACTAAAACAATAGCTATATTTCACGAAAACAATGTACGAGATGTGATGAATAAGGTTAATTTGTCATGTCATGTCAGACGCGCCCTTAACTGACAGAATGACATTAGGTTTTTGGCATTTTTGTGTTTAAATTTAACGATAGAATACTAAAATTTGTTATTATTTTTTTGTTTAAAACACATTTATGTTGGTTTATGGTATTGGTATATGGATACATTATTTCAACTTATTTTTACTTTTTTTTTATCTTTATTTGTAACTAGACTGCCAGCGGCTCCGCCCGCCCTGAATTCGGTTATCGGCGACTGCAATTTACTCCTAAATTAATTACACTAATGAAGTTTACTATATGAAGCTGTAGCTATAGCTATAGTTCATTTAAGCTCGGTTATACAAATATATATAAAGTAGCCTATATGCTATTCCAGGACCTAACCTATATGTATGCCAAGTTTCATTCCGATCCGTCCAGCGGTTGAAGCGTGATTGAGTAACAAACATCCACCCAGACATACAAACTTTCATATTCATAATATTAGTAGGATAATGAACGTATCCCTTACAATAATATAAGTAAGTTTACATAATTATCTTAGTTATAAAATTAAAATTGAATTAAAAACTAAATTTACTAAAATAAAAACTATAAATAAATAACCTGTTCCAAGTTGACCTGATGGGCAGTGCAAGTACCTAAAAGGCTAGCAGTATTTCCTCGTTGAATTTCAATGGAATGTCTACGTATTGTAAAAAAATATAAAATTATACGTATCTAAATAAACAAGTGTTAGGGTTCTGTACTTTTCTATAATGCAGCTCCCAAAACCGGAATTACTTTTTCGGCTAGGTATTCCAATATTATGTTCTTAATTACACATTCTTTTTTGTAGTGAGTACAAAATGAAGCATTTCTTACCCGAGGAAAGAAGCTAGTTTCGACGTGAGCCAAGGGCCAATTCATGAAAAATTCCACAACATATAATCAGAATAATACTTACCTAATTGCCTTATCATTAATTAAAATGTTTTAGGCGTATATATTCCGTTTATATTTACAGTATATTGTAAAAAATGGGATTTAACGAGTAGAAGACTCCTTTTTTTATATCCACCTCCTAGACTTGGCCGTTTTTGAGATTTCACTATTTTTTATAGACAAATTATCTCACTCAAGTCAGTGCACGTTTTTTGTGCGACGGCTCAGTGATTATCTCACCTCTAAGTAAACACCGAAGGGTTTTTTATAGCGACTGCTGAGTCCTGCCTCAGTGCGCAAGTCAGACTCGCACTTGCCCCTATTCTTTTATACAAATCTTATCATGACAATATTACGGACACAACAAAAAAAATCAACAAAATCGGTCAACCCGTTCTCAAGTATGCGTCGTCATACGTGTTACAAATTGATTTTTATTTATCTTCTATGCATATAAAATGCTTTGTCCTGAATGACTGATGGATCAACGCACAGCTTTAGGCTCCGCTGATCGTAGAGACCTAAAACTTGGAGGGTGTGTTCTATGTAGGCATCCGATAAGAAGACATTGTAATTCCTAGGTCCAATCTACTTCAAATTTTGCATAAACATTTTTTAACAAAATTGATGGAAGACGTGTTTCGTATTTTATTGAAATTCATTTCCTAACGGGGTTACTAAGGGGTAGAAAGTTATGTTGGCGGTGATTTGCTACGAAGTTGTTATAAATACTCCTTAGTGCTTTTGATTTAAATTACATTTTATTTTGACACATGTATGAAAACTCAATCTGATTTTATTAAAAAACGGTTGAACTCACTTAAAAACATAAGCAAATACTCTTTAAAATTGGAATGTCTCGAAAGTTACCGTACTATATTAGTACCTCATTTGAAGGTTTTTAAGCTTAAAGAGGTTATGAACTTTTTATATTCCAAATGGGTCAAGTGCGAGTCGGACTCGCGCCTTAAGAGTAAGCCGATTTGCATAGATTTTCATATATAGTTATAGAAAAAAACATAGATTATCATATATAGTTATAGAAAAAAACATAGATTATCATATATAGTTATAGAAAA
The DNA here is from genome assembly GCA_946406115.1 of Apoda limacodes. Classification (NCBI taxonomy): domain Eukaryota; kingdom Metazoa; phylum Arthropoda; class Insecta; order Lepidoptera; family Limacodidae; genus Apoda; species Apoda limacodes. The sequence continues at coordinate 18,879,616 of OX291542.1, forward strand.
AAACATAGATTATCATATATAGTTATAGAAAAAAACATAGATTATCATATATAGTTATAGCTTAGTTCGCTATAAGTTAGTGTTGCGCTGATGTTCTAAATAGTTTAGGAGATATAATCATTCTTACAAATTACAATAACAAATTTTATACAATTAATACCTTTGGTCGGTCAAGTTTGACTTTCCGCCAGCCGTATCCTAACTGACATACTTCTTATAATTAGATAATAAGATCTGGTTTGGTCTGGTCTTTCATGTCAATATTTATTACTCTTAAAGCTATGTATAGTGATTTATGATTTAATAGTTTTAAGCCGAAATGTCATCATTACTCACCTTATGCGAGGGCAATTTTAGTCCATTGTAGGCAATACAATACTTACCATGACATAAAGCCAATTTAGTTTACCTACATAGGTACAATGAAGACTGCATCAAAACCAGTGCAGTTTCACGGCAATGGGCTCACTGCCTGCCATACACAAATAAATTATTTGGTGATTATGTTGTAATGTAATACATAAAATTCATGACAGATTAAACTAAAATATCCAGAATACGTGAACACTTGCGTAGTGAGAGTCTAATTTGTCCTTGTACTTATTTTTAATTGCTTGTTCACTGAAGTATGAACCTACGTCATTTACAGCCGTTAGTGAAAGTGTTGCGGAGGCGATTCGTTTAAGTGTTCCACAAATTCGATGCACTGTCACCAGCTCTGATAGCCGTGATCGTCTAGTGGTTAGGACCCTACGTTGTGGCCGTAGTAACCCAGGTTCGAATCCTGGTCACGGCAGTGTCTCACTGTCACGGCGGAGCAGCATTTTTTTTTTAATAATAAAAGTTTTACAACTATTTGTTTAGTTGTGAAATTGATATATGATTGTAAGTAATTATATTAATAAGCGAGTAAATTTGTCACTTTGGGAGAACATTTTTTCACGTAAAATGCTGAAACCGTTACAGTTATTTCTATATGTAATAAATTTCTAAGTATACACAGTAAGTTATATTAAAAAATAAATTGTCATGAACAGCGATTTTAGATAAAATATTAAATATAAAATGATATTGAACTTTGTAACACAATTTAATTAACATGGTGACTACCACACTGCATGAGTCATTGCCGTGGGTTTCCTATGGGAGCAGTTATATTAATTTCAAATAAAATTATAGATTCTTATGTTGTTCTTCCGTTCTTGCAGCTGCGTTCCATATATTAAGTCGAGGAAAAATTATTCTCATGGGACTATTTTGAGAATTAAAGATATTTCTTGTAGGATTCTGTAAATATTCAAATTTACTGTGTTTTATTGAAATAGTTCTATGAAGGTGTGCAAAAAAATCGATGTTAGCCATCATCAATATTTTGTTTCCGATAAAATTTGAACATCGATATAAGTATATAGATATTTCTGATAAAATCGATCAAATCGAACCATCATCCCAACAACAAGTATCAACAAAATCGTTTTTAAATTTCACTGGTCAAGTGCTAGTTAGACTCCAGCACTAAGGGTTAACAATTTATCCGTTTGTAAGTAAGTTGTTTTGCACACGTCGAGGAAGGTTTCGGAATTAGTACAACCCTTTGACAATTGGTGAAAACAACAACTTAAATGCGAATCGCACTCTCTTACTAAGGTTAAATCATTCATCAGATTGTAATGAAATTTTGGTAAGTAGAGCACAGGCTCACACCCTCCCCGGGTTTCTGAATTAGTACAATCCATTGACAATACGTGAAAAAATTCGCTTATGTGCGAGTTGCACTCGCATATTCTCGCAATGTTGCAAGGAAACGTGTCCATTAGGAGTAGAGTAAGAGTTACAGCCCACTAGCGCTGCCATTAGATGTCCTCGATTTTCTCTTCGTAGAAAACGAATTTCTAAAATCAAAATGTTGGAAATATAAAACTAGTCATAAGCTATTTTTAGAAGGTTTTATATATTTTCGTAATAATAAATGTGAGTTTGAGTTGGCATTTCTGCTAAAAGAGGCCGTTTTTAGCAGAAATGTCAACTACAACTCACAAATATAAATCGAGGATATCTAATGGCGGCGCTAGTGGGCTGTAAGAGGGCCCTTAAATTAATGTTTAGAAATAGATGCAGATTTTTTGCTAAAACTAGCGCTATAGATGATTATATAGGCTTACTAATAATTTTGTTTAATTCTTCTTCAGTTAGGTTGAAGCTTTATTTATTATTACTATTTTTTAAATTATTTAAAAACTGTTATATAAGGAAACTTAATTTTAGTCTTGTCCTGTAAAATATATTATAGTTGCTGAGAAAACATCTGTGACATACAGACAGATAGACATTGATGTCTAACCATAAGGGTTTTCTTCCACAATATTGGTGCGGAACCCTTAAAAGGGCAAGACACAAATAATTTATAATATTTGCTATTATAAAATAATCTTTGCGAAAATTAATTACAAAACACAAAGACACTGGAGTTCTTATCTTAGATGTTTTGTGTATAAATTGTTGACTGAGTTCCAAAGTTTGTTAAAGAGCCAATTAATTACATTTGTTACATAAATTTTGGTGAGATATTTTACAACGGCCCTTTGTTTGGATGTGAAGGGAATGTGCCAACTAATTTTGGAACTTTGTTGTCTTCAGAGAAATATTTAGAACAAGCTTTGCCAGCAGCTCCACTCGCCTTAAATTTTTTTATCGGCGTGGTATACTTACTAAACTCTTTAATCATACTTATGTAAGCGAGTTTATGTAAGTGAGCTTTATCTAAGGCTATAGTTCGTTTGAGCTCGATTATAGTTATTCCCGCGGGAACCTTTGAATTTTTTAGGACAAAACTTACCTATGTCCTTCCCCGTTACTCAAACTATCTCCATAGCAAATTTCATCTAAATTGGTTCAGCGGTTTTATAAAAGGATAGGATAGAGTAGAAGTGTCTTGTTACCGAATGCACCGGCTAGGTGCTCAAGAGAGAGATTAAGGTAGAGTAGGTTCAGAGGCAAGCAAAGAAAATTCTTTTCAAGGGTAACGCAGGTATAATGTATACTCTTTCATGCTTATAATAACAATATTTAATGGTCAGTAGAAACCTAATCACATAAGGTGATTCTTAACCCATAATAAATATAAATAATTCCTATCTATTTTACAATAGTAGAGAACTACCTAACTATCAGAAAGATAGACAAACCGTAAGCATACCTACACAGATTCCTAAGTGTGCGGTTTTTCAACTATATGTTTAAGATAGAGGCCGTGGATAGAGGATACAATAGTTTCTTCTCCTAGAGCCCGATTAGCGATCTTCCACGTCGAGCACACCCCGCAGGTCTGCGCCGCCAAAGTAGGTAGACGCGGACGGGACTGTGTTTAGGTGACCTAACGACGTGTAGTGTCTAAGGCTCAGGCTTTAGTAAGCCGGTAGAATGCTATGCCGCACGTGGCTGGCACAATGCAATGCCGCACGTGGCTGTCACGATGCTAAGCAGCACGTGGCAGAAGTTCGCCCCGTAGCTACGGTGATCAGTGGTGCTCAGGCTGAAGCACTGCCACCGTACAGGTCGAGGATTTGGAGTATAGAGTACGCCAGGCAGGCCGAGGATTGGGAGTAAAGAGCATTCCAGGCTTCCCTCAGTGCTGACGTCGCTAGCAGGCTGACGCGCACCGGCCCCTTACAGTAGTAGAGAGTAGCAGCCTTTTCTCAGACCTCAGTCACGGCACAGAGCCGAAAGGTTTCGTTATAGTAATAACAATAAACTGCACTGTGAAAATATAATGATTATTAACTTACCAATAATACACAATTACACAGAACAAAAGGAAAGTACACTTACCGTATCGTACGGTTTTATTAATGTCAATGAATGAGCGTAGGCAACAGGGTTGCAGAATAAAATGATGTTCATTTAATTTAGTTTAGAGCAAATTTTTAAAAAATATGAATGTGGATACTCGTTTTATGGTTCATATCTATAACAAACCAATTTTGTTACTTTCGAATTTATATTAGTATGGATACTCGTTTTATTGATCATCTCTATAATAAACCAGTAATAAAATTGGTTTGTTATAGAGATGAACACCTTATACAGTTGAACAATAAAACGAATATCCATACTAATATTATAAATTCGAAAGTAACTTAATTGGTTTGTTATAGAAATGAACAATAAAACGAGTATCCATAATAATATTATAAATTCGAAAGAAACTCTGTCAGTCTGTTTGTTACCTCTTTACGCTTAAACCGCTGAACCAATTTAGATGAAATTTTTGACTTTTGAAAATTTGTTGTTTACTGTACTTGCTAAAAGTTTACATAATCTGCAATATAACACCTGAAGGGACAGCATAAGATATTAAAAACTAGTTAACCCGCGCAACTTCGTCTGCGCCTTATTTACGAAGTTAAAAAACTAAAACTATGTTCTACTAAGTAAGTTTTCATTTCTACACCTTAGCTAGCCGCGTCAAACAGTTACAAACAAATAACTTCCTTTCTTCCAGATAAATAGATCTACCGTACAAAGGATTTTTGAAATCGGACTGGTAGTTCCAGAGATTATTCTTTTTATACCGCTAAAGTGGCAAACAAACATACGGTCCGCTGATGGTAAGTCACCGTAGCCTATGGACGCTTGTATATAGATTATATAGATATGTATGTATACATTACCCATTACATACAAAGAAACAAAGTTTTCCTTTTTATAATACTGGTACAGAACAGGCTAATGATCAATTACGCTAGCTTAAGCCCGCGGCTCCGCCCGCGGTAATTTTGATGATTGGCGTGGTATTTACTAAGGTAACTTTTCGATTATATCAAGGAAATTTGCTATATTAAGCTATTGCTGTACGAACTTTGTTACTGAAATTCCTGCCGAAGTTTTTGATGAAGTCTGGTACAAAATGTAGCCTATGTAAATTTAGGATATAAATTGTCTTAATTTAAAAAAAACAGCCAAACGGTTTATTTAATGTGGTGTCAACAAGTAACAAAAATATTAAGTTTCACTCACATGCCTTTGCATGTATTGAATATATTAGTTGGATTCACCCCCGGAAAGGCTTTCCGGATAAAATTTATCTTAATAATATGTTCTTCATAAATCAGGTCAAACCATCGGACGCAAAATACTATTCTTGTTGGAACTCTTAATCGAGATACAAAGGCATCAAAGTGCATGCTCTGTTACTTGTTACGGCGTTAAGAAACAAAATTTTCGAAATATGCAAAAAATGTTCCCGTTGGAGCACTGAATCGGGATCTAGGTACTTCACTTTCAGGCCCATTAACCAATCCCTGCAGAAAATGGCGTCGATTCGTTACTCTGATGATGAAATAAAGAATTATATACTTCTGATTTTATGATATGAATATGGATTTACGTTACATCATTTTAAAATACTGAATATCCCATACAATCAAAGAGTTCCCTTAGGAAGCTGTGGAAAATGCTAGTTGGCATAAGAAATAAATATTTTGTAAAATAAAAATCGGAAAATTCAGAAAAGTTACCATGAAAATCTGTTTCACTGTAAATGCGAATCGCTAGCGTCAATTAATCATTTACGGAGAGCAAACCGAAAAACGAGCAACACGAGCTTTTTAACATCGAAAACAAACAAAGAATTGGTTAGTAATTATGTAAAAAGACGAGCTTTCCATTTAAATAATTAAGCTTTACGGACATCCACTAAAAATAAATTTAAGCGTCAATGGAAAAATTGTTTTGTAGGATTGTTTCTACCTATATAGGATGTAGAAAATTAGGACTTTTAGTTTTCTCAACTAAAATTTGCCAACATTTGAACGAGGTAACCTTACAGTGACACATTGGTGTCCATCACAGTTAGCGGTCCCTATAATCGCTGAAACTAACGACTTAGAATTTAGATTATAAAATTTCGTAGATTGTTTTTTATAGTTCGAAGCTCAGTTAATTAAACATTGTATTTCGATTTATATAAAAATTGCACTTAATTTTTTAATTAAATCATGGTTTCATGAAATTTTGATAAGCCATTTTTTTTTTCATATTGAAATAGTGTCACCTTCCAACGAACATGCGACCAAACCCTCAAGATCAGAAGGTCAGAAAAGTTTGTTGCACTGATTGATGTATGTTGCCAATCCTTTTTACTTAAAACCAGTATTGATTGATTGTTGTTTAATTAAAATATTTTTACTAAAAAACGGTATGAAAAGTTCAAATTACATTCGAAAAAAGAATACGGGAAGGACATAGATGCTGGATTATGATGCACTTCTCAGAACAGGTAAGGCTAATCATTTCATATACGATGTTCTTTGCATGGTCGGTTATAAATCACGCACTCGCGTACAAAAAGTAGGTGCCTACAATTTTTTTTTTTTTTGTATATTGAAGTGGCCAGTGTTCATCAACCGTGCTGCCAGACACCGCGGGCGATGGATTAAAAAGAAATAAAGGCAGAAGTGCGGGAAGTTATAAGTTTTTCCTTTTACTTTTTATGTTCTATTTAATTTTGTAATTTGATTTTATTTTAAAAAATATGAATAACATAACATTGAACATAAAATAATCTTATACTTTTTTAATTGTAAACATTTTAACCATTAAATCACTATTCTATTATATATTCATATTAATTTTATATATTCATATTATATGTATGTTTTCTTTTCCCTGCGTGTTGAGTAAAGCTCTATACAAGTCTCGGCTGTGTAGTCATTGCTGGATGCGTATTATTGACGGCCTTACCTATGGTACAGCCGTCAAACTACTTGTTCAGCAAAGGTTTACTTTCGCGGCCTCGTCAGTTATGCATCGAGATTGGTTCTGCAGTTTAACCATGAAAAGGTAACAAACAGAGACACTTTTACATTTATAATATTAAGTATTTAAGTATGGTTAAATATAAAAATTGTTAATTAAACAACAATTTGAATACCTTAATATAGATAATAATGAAACATTGCGATAAGATATCTATACAAGACTGGAAAAATCTGCTATTATGTGTGTTATATCAGTAAAGATAACGAAATATATATCTATACTAATATATATAGCTGAAGAGTTTGTTTGTTTGAACGCGCTCATCTTAGAAACTATTGGTCTGATTTGAAAAATTCTTTCAGTGTTAGAAAGTCCATTTATCGAGGAACGCTAAAGGCTATATATCATTACGCTAAAACCAATAGGAGCGGAGCACCAATAAAGAATGTGTCAAAATCGGGAGTTTTCTTTTCCTTTTGAGAGCTTCCGCTCCGTGCGCTGCGTAAACGGTTGAAGTTTCGCAAAAATAATGTATGACAGAATTGTTTCCCTTTAAAAGTTCTAAAAAAAAGCCTGCAACAGCATATGTCTATTTTTCTTAGGGTTGGCTCACTATAACCTTGTTTATGCTAACCAAATTTGTTCTAAAATAATGCATTGCTTGCGAAGGTGTTTCTATAAACATGATATTAATCTTTATCCAAATAAATACGTTATGCATCACAAGTCCTTAATTAAAAAATAATCCCTTTACATTATTCGATTTCAATGAATGTCTTAGGAGATATCGCAGTTTTCAAATAACATGTCAGCAAAATAATGATCAAGTACTGCGCGCGCATTTATGATGAAGTCCGGCGGGCAGTCATGAGGGGGAATATATTTTCACCTTCTAAGTTTTTTTTCTATAATTGAGGATTTGCCGTAAGAATCCTACGCCGATAACCAAATTTAGGGCGGGCAAAGCCGCTGGCAAAAGCTAGTATATATATATTTTTGTTGTGCTGCTTTTTAATATTCTTTCATACTTCATAAATAGAAAAAAATAATATTAATAATTTTTGGACAGATCACACAACGCCGTCTGATCCCAAACTAAGCAAATCATATTACTATGGAAACCAGACGACTTATACAAATGCTTATATTTTTTGTAAATACATACATATTTAACATAGACAACACCCAGACTTGAGACAAACACAAATAATGTTTGTCCCAGGCGGGAATCGAATCCACGCCCCTCGGTTTAGAAGATAGAAGCACTACCAACTGGACCATGAAGGCTTAAAATTAAATTATATGTTTAAGGCTTAAAATTAAATTATATGTTTACTGGCTATAGGAGTAAAAACTTTTTTTTAACCAAATCATGAATTGACTTAAAATTCACTAAATAGTAAAAAAAAAGCCGCCTAAGCAGACTTATTGACAGAATCATCATAAATCATATCAAATGGTCATCGAAAAATGTTAGGCCTACCGTGCACTTCGGCTATGCGTTTTTGTTGTCAATAAAGTAAGGTGTAAATGACACAATGAAATTGAGCGCTCAATCGTTTTCGGATTACTGTGGTGTGTCTGGTGCAGATTTGTTGCAGTTTGTTTCCGCATAGAACTTTTGCACATTATGCACTTAAGTATCATAAACCCCACGCAATACGCAAAAACATCTACTGATCCCTGCAATAGTGCTCGAAACGTGGTGAAAAAATGTTGTCACTGCGCGGCATATAAGTTTGCACGTATTCAAATGTGAAGTGATAATTCTATCGTTATCTCCGCCACGCAGAGACTTACATGGCCAGTCTAGACGAAAATACCGGTAAAAGCTAATCTACACAATCAAAATGATACAACTTACAACATTTTCTCAATTAACCCTGGTTTTCCTGGACCAATCCTTACTTAAGCAAAATGGGACCAATCTGTGGGTTAGTCCTTGCTTATTTATACGTTAAAAAAATCGATTCATAAATGACGGAGTTCTGAGGTAACAAACATTAAAAAAAACCGAATTGAGAACCTCCCCTTTTTTTGAACTCGGTTAAAAATAATTTTCGGAATAGATTCAGAATTTATTAAAAGAAAACTGCTTTTAATGTAACGGTTAGTTCGTATGGAACAATTGAATTAGATTCACCTCTACATACTTCTTTAGGTTTTATTTTGGCGACTTTATTCACCTGATTAGGGATCCCACATTCAGCTGTACTAGTAGTGGTGATGGTAGTAGAAAGGGAGTGTCAAAACTAGATATGTATTTTAACTTATATGGATAATTGGACAGACGAAGACATTTTATTCGTCTGTTAAGCTGTGTCACTACAGCATCACTAAAATAATCCATATGTTCAAATATCGGTATCTGTCCATCTATCCGCGCGTGTATAACGTATAACGTGTGTCTTTATCTTGACTAAGCTATCGATCGAATTAAAAAAAGCATTTTCTTATTTATAAAAATAGCGTGACCGGCTGCTGTGCAGAGGCTGTAGGTTCGATTTCCGCACTTGACAAACATGTATGTGAATTAAATTTGTCTTTGTCTTGAGTCTGGGGGTGTATTAATGTATGTTATGTATATTGTATTTACAATATATATATATATGTATTTTTATCCGTTGTCTGGTACCCATAACACAAGCTTTGCTTACTTTGGGGCCAGACGGCGATGTCCAAAAATATTTATTTATTCATAATTAGTTGTAACAAAAGTATCTCAAGTTTGATTTATGTATAACATGAATCATCATTTATAGCCAAAAGAGTGCTAAAAATTTCCTTTCATACCATCACTACAAGGTTTGCGACTTAAAAAAACCGAAAAATTTCGATTACTTACATCATTTTTTTTAAATCATAGTTCTTAAATTAATTAACTATAAGATATGTAGGAGACCCTTTAGAGTCCGAGCCCAACTCTCACTTATCCGGTTTTTTAACGATCTATATTTTCTTATTACTGTGTTACAACATTTTCGGCAAGTGTTGTGATTTGAAATAACTGTACTGCGGTGCTTCAATTGCCAAACGACGTACGCGGTATGTTCAAGGGCATTACTGACGACCTTACCTCTATTATTTATATAGCTGGTGGTTTCTGTTTTGTTATTTAACGAATGAAGAACAAAATTTAATTTTTTTTTCATACAAATGTATATATTTTTAATTTAACTAACTACTTTCGTACATTTAATACAAAAATTATATTTGTTTAAAAATTACAAATAAATATAGTCTTTTATCGTGTAAACGACTGGCAGCGTTCCCTCGCTGAAAAGCAAGGCTGATCTTTTGCTTGAAGAACCTAGAAGCACGTAGGTCACCGGACACATCAATGAGCATCTTGACGATTTGCTTGCTCAAAAATTCAGCGTCCAAGTTCATACTCCCAGAGTCTCCACGGCGAAGGCGCAAAACTCGTAACAGTTTTGAAAACGCTGTGTTGATCGTGTTTCATCGTGTGAAAAATAAATGGATTTCATACGGCATTAAATAACTTTATATTTTTGAAGTGAAAACTTCTTTAGCGGCGTTGTGCACTTTTTTTGGTATGGGTAAAAAATGATAAACTCGCTTCAGGTCAGGTCAGTGTCCTAATCGTGAAAATTCGTAAGACGGAAACCGTAATGCCACGCCTATTATAATTTTTATTTTTAGTATTCGCGATTATGAGTAGTACAGGGAGGTTGGATATGGAATTTTAATTCTATGACAGATTGCGATGTCAAATATACTACGTCAAAAAAGTAAATAAACAAACATTATTATTTCTTGACAATGTCAAAGACATGTCTTGTGACATATTTGAGTGTTAAGCGCGAACCGTGTGTAAAGGTTTTCACTTCTGCCGGCACTCCTGGAGTGAAACTCGTTTTTTTTTTTATCTATTCTTTCTAGTGACAGACGTAGGTACAATCCACCACTTACAGTGTGACTGATGGTTATTTTCTTATTGTTTATGATATAATTAATCAAGATAGGTAAATAAATTTGAATCGTTATAAAATCGCTTAAAATTTAATGTTTTCTCCCCCACACTTGTTTAGATTTGCAACATAGTCAGTTTCGCAGTGGGCTGTACCATACTATCTCAGTCTCGAAATCTCGTTTGTGATATAAAATACAAATTGGTCGAGATCTCGAACGAGAGTGCCCGTCTACAAAATTAAATCTCGAAAAATGGTTTGATATCTCTCTTAAATTTAGGTCTCGCGCAATCGAGATTGCATTCTTTAATGGCTTTACCTAAAAGTACCTAACCTATAGCCACTTTAGAGACAGATGGCGCGTCGATCGGTACATAATTGCCGGGAGCGAATGAAAGCTTACCACGCAGGGCAAGCAATGGACTGCACAATGCTGATGATACTGAAGAGAATGACTTTAAGTAATGACAAAATCCAAAAATATATATTATTCTATTAATATTAATTAACTTTTTTAAACTGTTAATATTTTATTATGATAAATAACAGTAGGTACACTTATAATTGAAATAAATATGTTTTGCTTCTTTCATCCCGCGTTATTAAGGTGCCTTTCAGATGTTTGCAACCTATGCATGTACTTATGAAACTTGGCAATTGTTCTACCAAACTTGTGCTCAGTTCTTGTAAATTCAGTTTTGTTTTGCAGATAAGCGTAGTTTGCAGTAAGTTATTATAAATGTAAGTTACGTTGAAAGTTGGAACTAAATTTGTGTACATACCAACTCATTTACATATACAAAATAAAAGAAACATAAATTTAAATTTTAAAATAATAAATGCACAAATGTGTTTTGTCTATTTGCTGCTATTGGCTAATTGTATTCTAAATCGTAATCCTAACAATTTAAATCTCTAAGACCTAAATGTAATTCTTATACCGACACCTCAAGTGTTTATTATTGATTGTCTGAAATCGTCATCACGCCGAACTTATTTTCTCAAATAAATAAAACACATCGGTTTTAGACTTGATAAATTGACTGTTACTCATCTTAAACAATATCTGGCTTTCTAAACATCAGCTTCTTTTCAACTCACTCCAAAAATATTATTTTTTATGTATGTTCGGGTATAACTCCGTCATAAGTAGACAGATTTGAAAAATTCTTTTTTTATTCAAAAGGGTATACTTCCGAGGTGTTCCCATATAAATGTAGTGCATTTAAAACTTAAACTTTTGGTCAAAAAAAGAATTGGTGTTAATTTTTAACTGGTGAAACGCCTTTTATGTTGATGATTGTATAAAATTTTGTTACGAGTATGGACGTGTTAAGTGTACGAAAAAAGCAATTCGTCACTGAAAAGAAAAAAAATAAAAACTTTTAAACAAAAAACAAACCGGCTTCAAAAAGGTAAAAATAATTACTTATTTAAATCAGATCCGAATTACAGTTTGAAGCTGGTATCTATGTACTAAAAAGTTCAAAACACACATCAATTGCATTGCACTCACTTGCATGTTTGAATTGCGTTGGAAAATAAAACAGAAAAATATAGGTCGTCGATAGATTTCAATGGGCGATTTGGCTACGGAACCCCTTAAAATGGTAAAATATCAAACTATAAGTTTGTGAGTTTGTCTGGCGCTTGGCCGCTTTTTATTGTTGTGATACTGCCAAATACTTATTTTTATTTGTCATCTTAATGTAGCTGATGCAACAAACCGTAAACGTTGTGTGACAAAAAGCGAAAGTTTAATTGTTCCGGGTATTATCTCCTAAACCGTTTATAATATTTGTTAACATGTTCACCAGCTCCGATAGCCGTGATCATCTTAAGGTAAGGACCCTACGTTGTGGCCGTAGTATAACCCAGGTTAGAATCCTGGTCACGGCAGTGCCTTACTATCACGGCCGAGCATACTTTTTTAACAAATGTATATTGGCCATGTTTAAAAATATTTTATATTTCAAAATAAAAGACAGACTATATAGTTTCGTTTTCGCGTGCTATTGTTTAATCTTCGGCCAAAAGTGTTTGCTCATGTAAAACCTGCATGTAAAGTATTTTTCTCAAACATCCTACGATATGCGACCATATCTTGTGCAAGCTTATTTGGGATAAATCGTACGCAATGTTTTAGCCGACCGCTTGAGAATACGTAGTTTGAAAATAGAACAAACTTTTTTAACCCGAACATTGCTAACTAAAGAGCTAAATAAAATAGAATGAAAATAAGAAATCGACATTTAGACGCGGCGAATTGGCAGCAAAATTACCTGAACTATTTTTATTATTTTCGAGACAGTTCTCAATATAATTAGTTTTTTTTGCACGCATATTTAAGAAAAATACTATACAAGCTTTGTCCACAACTGAGCATAACCGGGCTCTGTGATACGTGCCTCGGCCCGCATACTCACGATTGCCCGGTTATGCTGCATTTGCGGGCCGCGGCGGTAATTTACTATACTTGCTTTTAGCAGTTTAAGATTTATTTTGAATTATTAATTTACTAATTTTGGGTGTGCTGAGTATACCCAAATTGATCGCAAACTTAGTTTTATAGTTTGCTAGACTTTGCCAGCAGCTCCGCCCGCCCTAAATTCGGTTATCGGCGAGGAACTCTTTAATTAGGTATACTAATTTGCCAGCGGCTCCGGCCCGCCCTAAATTCGGTTACCGGCGACTGTGATTTACTCCTTAATTACATTAATGAAGTTTGCTATATCAAGCTGTAGCTATAGCTATAGTTTGTTTAAGCTATGGTTATAGTTATTTCCGCGGGAATTTCGGGATAAAAAGTAGCTTATATGCTATTCTAGGACCTAACCTATATGTATGCCAAATTTCATCCCGATCCGTCCAGTGGTTGAAGCGTGAAAGAGTAACAAACATCCATCCACACATACAGACAATCAAACTTTTACATTTATAATATTAGTAGGACTACATGTTGCTTGATCATCATATTCAATATAAAGACGTAAGAACAGTCATATTTTAAAAATTCAAAAAGCGCGTGCTCCCACTTTCATGATGAAAGGCACCCATTCTGACTAAATATTTTGGCAACTAATTCGAAATAGACCTTCATCCGAATTAAACACTGCACTTTTCATTTAGAGTATGAGGAAAGTAAACACAGCTAGATAATAACTTCAACCAAGAATTTGCACTAATCTCGTGTTCCCCCTTTTTTTTTATTTTTTTAGGTAAAACATTTGCAAGCGCCATAATAACAGTATTTTTAAGTTGTACCATAAGTATAAGAAATAATACGAAGACATTGTACTTCTTTTTTCCTTAGCAGCCTCATACGTCCACACTGTTGAAGCACGGCCTACCATCACCGAGGGCGATTAGGGCCATAGTCAACACGCGGGATCCGTGCAGATTGTAAACATCACATACGTCTTTTTGACGAAAACAGATTACCTTACGATATTTTCCTTCGTCCTAGCTTCATAAAAAAATAGTTCTAATTTATGTCAATGATCTTCCTACTAAAATTATTTAGTTTATTAAAACGACTGCAGATTTGCTTAGTTTCTCACTTTCGCGGCCATTTTTTTTCACAGCTGGTTAGGAGATGCGCTGTCCAGTTCTCTATGTCTATAGGGCTGAGATGTATTACTTTTAATTCTTCTTCTTCTTAGATAATCTAGGAGTTACTTTTAGAGTGTGAGAAATGAAACACAAAAATCACCGGATAAAGAACTATAATATGTGTCATATTATAATGAATGTATAATGAACTATGCTAATTTATTCACTCTAAAAGAGCATTATTATCAGGCTCGCACTTGTCCGGTTTTAATATTAAAAAAGATTTTTGAATGGAATCTTTGTTCAAAATAAATGAAGTTAGAATAATGTCGTTAAATATGAAAAAAGAAGTCACGAACAGAAGAAGACATTATAAAGATCCTGAATCCAATGGAGATTTATTCATTTTAAATGCTCAAGATTTGCATTTTTATTCAATTGTAATAAGTCAATGATTTTATTTTTCGAGAATTACGTTGAAATTATGGTCTGTTGCAATAAGAAATATTAGTCAAACCATTAATTAAATTTTTTTATATTTTTTAAATCGTAAATAAAGACACAAATTGTGCAATAGCCAATTATATACTTATTTTTTGGACATTACTTACAGCGTCATCTGGTCCAAACTAAACAAAGCTTTTGATATGGACAACAGAAAACGGATACAAATACATATACACCTATATACTTTGTTTTGTATATACACACATATTATATATCTATAGCAAACATCCAGTCCCAAGACAAGCACAATTATGCATCGCACAAATTTTTGTCTTGTGCGACAGTCGAACCCACGCCCCTTTAAACAGAAGTCGGGTCATTAGCCACTGAGCCACGTAGCCGACTACAAAGATACTACAAAGATAAAATTTAGCAGGTCAAGCTATATAGTGTATAGTAGACATCCTCAGAAATCAAAAAACGTTAACTGATTAAGGGGCCTCCTAAAGGTGGTTGAAATTCTAAATGGAAGTATATATATTTGATGTTGGAGGCATAGAATTTGATGTTAAAGGTAAATATTTTATATGAATAAATAGTGTTATGGGATTTAAATGTCAAATATTAATGGAGCAAATTGTATCTGCTTTAAGTTTGTAAAAATCCGTATGTTTTTGAAGCTATATGAGCGTCAAAGTCGGTAAGTATTTAGATTAGGACGCAAACAAGAATCTTTTCAGAACCGAAAAGGATCTTTTCTGCCAACTACCAAGTAATTTCATTTAAAATACAAGCAGCAAATGGCGTTTTTAATAATTTTGTAACAACATTTCAGGAATATTATATAAAAGTCCATTTCGTTCTGGGTTTTCAGCGGAGAAATTTTGTATGAAAATCCATATTTGCAAAATGGACGACCATGATTCGTGTTCAAAACGAGTCGGTCTATTGCACATGACTAACATATGAGCAATCGCAATTGACGCGAAACCTATGATTGTTTCTGAATATTAAATTATACGTTTTTAATAATTAAATTTTAGAGCAAGTGAGTTTTCTAACAAAATAAAAAACTGGGTGAAGTAGATTGAATATCTTGCTAGAAAAAATAATAGTGAGATATAAGAAGGCGTAAAAGAGTGTTACGGTCGTTATTTAAGTTCTTTATCTTTTTACTAACTTTTATCGCTATAGTTCAAATCAAAGAAGTCAAGGGCGATGATAAGTCGTAATAAAAGGAAATCATTAAGTAAACTTATCGAAGCAAATACCTTATTCTTACTTGTGTTATTTAACTTTCGAGTTTTTTCCAAAAAGTTTGAATTAAATTACATTTAGCAATTTAAATTTCTTTATTCTAAGTTTTCGCACCTAATTAACTTACGTGCCATTAACGAAAAAAGATTGATGATAATTGCAAATTGCATTAAAATGAACTGCGCATGAAAATGTCCATTTCTAGGGGAAACTCTTAAAAAGGCTATGATTGCCCACGTATAAAGTCCTTTTATACAAAAATTTCAATACAAAAACGTCGTAAACGCTTAAAATAATCCAAAGAATTCCAACCTTTACGTCTTAAGCATCACAGCATATTTTTTTACGAACAAAATATTCATGTTTCCTATTTCAGCATTGAAGTATAGTAATGACAGTAATAAATCATACGGATCGTTAGGCAGGTTCCCCCATCGGTACTAGGTTCGATTCCCGGTCGAAATGACATCATCTGTCAATAGACGGGGTGACTTGACAAGACGGGCTAATGGAGTAGCGGTGTTAACCCCGATGGGTATTGTATTGTTCTCGGAAAATCATATGTGTATGTATTCGAAAGTGTGTGGATTTTTCATTTGGCTTTTCTTTTGATAAATGTTAACTTTGATTATCACACTACAAAGTTTTAATCAAGAGAGTAGAAAGTTTTAATGTTCTTTTTATCCTCCCCAGTCTTCATACGTCCCCAGTATTGGGGCACTGGCCTGCCCCAACCTTGAATGAGGGCAAAAGCTTTTTGACGTAAGTATATAACTTTCCTCACCGAAAAGATCCTATCCGATTCGAGGTTTGATCCTCCACCCTTATGATCGCGAGGCAGACTTTAAAATAACAAGGCCACCATTGAACTTTGTTATAGTATCACTTCATTACTTAAATTTATTGTTTAAAAAACAGGTATATGACTGTCTTAATGTACCAATATCTAATATTGGTCTCTACCATCTTGGTCTTGATTAGTTAGTCAGTTTGTCCACGACGAAGTTATAAGATCCGGTACCCTGACTCAGAAGTAAAAATGATTCATCCGCCCACCACATATGACAGTATGAAACCCAGCTATTTGCTATCACGTGCACGTGAGCGAGACAACAGACCAGTGCTTTACAGAATAAGTCAACATGAGCTTCAAATCGGTTTTTAGGTATTTACACAAAAACTAAAGCAATTGTTTTTTAATGCAGTAGTAACTTTATTTTTTAAATTTTAAAGCTATATTTAAATTACCCAAAAAACAGAAAATTTCGATGGCTATCAATGAAAACGAAAGCTATTGTGTTTTTGGTAATAAAATTCATTAGTTATATGCTATTTTCTGTAGGATTCAATTTTGAAACTAAAATACTGACTACCAGATTGATTTTTTTCGTCTTAGATAGTGTTACTTGGCATTTATCAGCCTCTTAACAAGCTGCTCGAAGCAAGGAGAAGCTTAAGAGAATATGATACTAATGGCCACCCATCCAAGGTATGGCTGAGCTTCATTGCTCAACTTCTAATGTCGTGTACGACGTCCTTAATTTAACATAAATTTTAAAACCTGAGGAAAAATTATCCTATTTCCAATACAATGTAAAAACATAAAATAAACGAAATCGAAAGACAAATTATCACTGTCTCTCAATTTATTTCCTTCTGTTAAGTACTCGACATTGGTCATTTGTAAAATAATACTTGAGTAACTTTTTAAAAGAAAAAAAATTATTTCAGGATTGTAAGGTATTAATAAACTCCTGTTAAAAGCTTCAGAAGGAGAACCAACTGGTAAATGTGAATGCCATACTGCTTTTAAACGTTTAGGTTTAACGACAGGATGCTACGATCTTATGTCGTGTCGTATTTTGGACTCCATCTCCCTCTCAACCTAGTTGGTAGTATAATGGTCAGAGGGTGTTGGTTCGATTCCCGCATTTATGTAATAAAACATTTGTGTTTGTCATGAGTCTGGGTGTATTTATGTGTGATATGTATTTATTTCCAAAAAAAAAAAATATATGTGTATTTGTATCCGTTGTCTGGTATGCATAATGCATAAGCTTTGCTTACTTTTCGGCCAGATGGCGCTGTGTGTAATGTACAAAAAATATTTATTTTATTTTATTTATTTATTTAATTTAAGAAATTTCAAAAGTTAACTAAATATATTGCATTCTTAAAAATAGTTATATTGCATTATAATTAAAGGATGAAATGATTTTGGGTAAAAATATGTATTGTTAGTTTTACAGACCAATCAGGTTATATCAAAAAGCTGTGTGTGTTTAGTCCGGAATAAATCCTGATTGTGTGAGTCTGACTTGCTTTTGACCCTTTTTTCATTGATCAAAATTAGGTAATGGTGAGAAATTCTTTACATTAGAGAAGTGACGTATATTGTATGGTATTATGTCTTGACTTTTAAAAACCCCTTTTTACAAACGTCATCTCAGATGTCATCGTTGGACGACAGCTGACGAAATGGGACGTCGTTTCCCCATCAATTATACGTGTGTTTGTAAGTTTTTTTTCTTTGACGGCTCGTGTGAGGGCGACTAGGGAACGAGAGTGAGGTGGGGACGGGAAGTCAATCGCTTTCCTGTTTCAGAATAGGTGTTAGTTGCGGTTCGGTGGCAAGGTACGAAAATATCGTCAGATATTTTTACGGGATTTTTTTGCTGAAACCCTTCTATATGATCACTTCTTTAAACCTTTTTTTGGTAACATCATAAGTTGTTCAACTATAAAGCAACAAACTTTTCTGACCTGCTTTGTTTAAGTAGTTTTATTTCAGCCCATATGATCTAGAATAAGAAACCATATTTATTCAGATTAATAAATATGGTTTCTTATTCTAGATCATATTTCCGATTTTTATTAATTTATCAAAGTTAAAGGATAGAAACAAGTAATTCAAAGGGCAATTTTCCACAAAATTCGTCATAATTTTGATCTATGTGAGCTAAATAGCAAGAGCTAGATATTAAATATTGATTTAATTATATGTAGATACTAGCTTGGCCTTTTTGACTCGGTTCAATGACGGGGTGAGAGAATTGTCGACGATCCGAAACTCACAAGCCGTATCGAGCCCTTCAGTCTGAGGAGAGACTTTTCCTCCTTGTTCTACCACTTATACAATGGGATGTGTTCTGAGGAATTGTTCAAAATGATGCCCACGGCTACTTTCTACCATCGCACCGCTTGCCATCGGCAGGTATTACACTATCGCAATTGAGAACCGAAATGGTCACGTATACAGTGCGGTTTCAGAGAAACTTTCTCCTGCGAACTTTTGGGGTGTGGAATGAGCTCCCTGCCATGATTTTCTCCAAGGACTACAGTATGGGGTTTTACAAGAAAGAAGTTAGTAGATTTTTAAAGAATCGGTAACGCGCGAGCTATGCCCCTGGTGTTGCAAGCGTCCATAGGCTGCGGTAAACTCTTACCATCAGGCGGGCCGCAAGCTTATTTAAGGTATAAAAACAAAAACAAGAAAACTATTTTTTTATTATAAATAAAAACTGTTTTTTCCGTTAAAATTATTCAAATTGAATGGCACAATGTGGTTTGCTAAGTGACTTTTGATTGCGACAATAGCCTACTAAAAAATGTCTAATGTGAGTAGAATTACTGCACAGAGGGTTAAAATGAAATTAGGTTAAACCGCTGAGCCAATTTTAATTAAATGTTATAAGAGAGTGGTTAAGAACATAGATTTTTCGGAAAACAAGGTCAAGAGTAAGTCGGATTAGAATCATGGATTCCGTGTAGAAAACTCATTTTCTCTCTGACAACCACAATTAGGGCGGGCGAAGCCTCTGGCAAAAGTAGTACATGAATAATTACGGTGCAGTTCAAAAAGTGGCTCAAGTAATTTCAAAAATTTTAAAATACATATAAAGCTAAATAACAAACCGACTATTGTTAAAATTGATAAAAGTGCAAATATTATTAGGAGGTAACATTTTATCGTCCGAAATAAAATATAAATAACTTGGGCTTGTTATATTTCCGATGTAATGTAATATTAATCATATTTTCGATGTAACAAGGAAAAAATAAACAACTGCTTTCATTATATCAAAGTTCAAGGATAAAAACAAGTCGTTCAAAGATTAATTTTCTATAATATTCGTCATAATTTTGATTAAGTATCTTTTATAAGCCTAGATATTGAATTATATGTTGAATAAAATGTTAAAAGGAATCGATTTCAATACCAAATTATTCTTGAACTACGTTTTTATAGAAAACGAATCGCTAGGTTGATCTTACCAGTTGCTGTATTAGTAAACTGAGAGTACGTACGAGATTAAGAGGAAACTCCAACTAACGAGGAACTAACTCCCCTCCAGGCGCTGACTAACCTTCGGGTTTGAGGCTCACGCTGGTCGAGCCCAAGCCGAGGTCCCCCCACGGGTAGTCTTTCAGAGTCTCGCCTCAAAAGCCCGATCAGCCAACTGCATAGTCCGTTCAGATACAAAAAAAACGTACGGGACGGCTAGGCAGACATGGCGATACTCAAAGGGTTCCTTATTTGACTTAGGACAAACGAATCGTTTGTGTCATAAAATTTTCTATTTATAATTAAACCTATTGTTTTAGTTTAACTATGGATGAGTTACTGATAGTGGATGGGCAGTGAGGCTTGCATGGGCGTAAAACTATTCGCAAACGTAACAAAGCCAGCCGAATGCTTACCAGATTTCGTGCAAAGTTTAGCAATCTCATTGTTTGCGGTTACCAAACTTTGTTAACTGGGTTTTAGCTTATGGAGTTACCTATTATATTTTGATGGCGTGGCAAAACCACGCAAACCACAAATATGACAATTTGGTACCAGTATAAGCGTTATTTTCAGGGTTGAGTAGACAAATGATAAAAACGGAGCCGTTAAAGATTGCGTATGTCACATAAAAAAAAATCTGCTGTCTTTGATTGAAATGATTGCGATGAAATTTTACAAATTGGTGTCTCATGTGATCTGCCATACACTTTTGTAATAGCATTGAGAAAGATAAAATTTAAGAGTGGCACTCCATACACTGAAGTCAGGGATAAAATAAAATTCAAGCTCTCGAGCACGACTTCGAACTTAATTTTATTGGAAAGGATTTAAAAAAGTATTCGAGGTTCATTATAAAAATGAAAAATGTATTAATTATTTTTTAACAGCTTTTTATTATACCACTAAGGTAGCAAACGAGCTTGGTCATGAACGGTCACCGAAGCCTATAGACGCTTGTAACACATAGAGACGTAACGTTGCCGACTCTTCAAATATCCAATAATTTCTTTCTTAAAGAACCCCATACTGTAGTTCATAGAGAAAACCTTGGTATCCGTGCAAATTCCACAACATGAGTATTCTCGGGAGTAAGTTTCTCTGAAACCGCTAGAAAGAAACTATAAAGAGCTTTGTAAATACATTTAATGAAATTTGTTTTGTTAGTAATAAAATTGGTTCATAAGGGTTCAAATATCCGCAATAAAGTACATTCTATGTAACCTTAAGTTACGCTCTTGGCCAGTTTTTTGTTTTTATAAGGCAGGGCCCTTATGATTATGTGTTGGGCTGCGTTATACTGAGTCCATTGATCCACTCCCAACCTCTTAACTGCTGTCGGGCTCTTTACTACATACCACAACATTTAGCCGTGGAACCCATAAAAGAAAAGAATCACCACGTAAATAAATAAAACACCACTAACTTTTGAGTAAATGATTTGTATAGTTAAATTTTTATTTCTTGTGTTTGTCATCATATCCGATACAAGAAGTCCACTGCTGGGTAAAGGCGTCCATGTCTTGGTAAATATACTTTTATTTCGTCAAAACTTAGTTAAGTTAAGATATCGAAGGTGTTGAATTCGAATGATTTAAAAATTCAAAATGGGTAGAACTGATATGTAATCTAGTTTTTGTAAAAAATAGTCGATATCGATATCGAAATCGACACTTTATTCTAGTAAACTGTCGATGTTATCATGGTATACAACACTGTAATTTGCTTTTGTGTTAAAATAAATCTAATTAGGGAAGTAATTAAAGCTAACAAGATTCTGCAAAATGGAAAGAATTTGCTCCGAAAAAAGTTTAACTACAAAAGGAAGTCACAAACTTACACATAATTACCAAAAGCGCCATTTCAGTATTCCCTAAACACAAAAGGAATGTGATCAGAAAAAATGTCGCGATCGCTTACTTCACACGCGAAGTCTAGTAAGGATGAAACTTAGTGACGGGAGTCGCGAGAAGCGGGTTTAAACATCTGTGGCAACATTAAAAAGGCAAACATTTTAATGTCATTAACAGTGATAAGGCATATAAAATGTAAAAAATAAAATAAAATCAATCCTACTAATATTATAAATGTGAAAGTTTGTAATCATGTATGGATGTTTGTTACTCTTTCACGCGTCAACCACTCTACGGATCGGGATGAAACTTGGCATACATATAGGCTAGGTCCTGGAATAGCATATAGGCTACTTTTTATCCCGAAATTCCCGCGGGAATAACTATAACCGAGCTTAAATGAACTATAGCTTTAGCTACAGCTTGATATAGCAAACTTTATTAGTGTAATTAAGGAGTAAATCACAGTCACCGATAACCGAATTTAGGGCGGGCGGAGCCGCTGACAAAGTCTAGTTTTAAATAATTTTATATAATAATGAGCCATTACGACATACGAAGGAGTTGTCGGATTCGTGGCTCAGTGGGCAATGATCAAGGGTTGTTGGTTCTATTCCCGCACAACACAAACATTATATATTATTTGTGCTTAAGACTGGTTGTTAACTATGTATGTATTTACAAAAAAAAGTAATATGTATATACATATATATGTTATAATGGTGATAATCCTACTAGTACTATTAAATATCTGAGTAGTCTTAAATATCTGAATTCCTTCCCTTGATTGACGATATTTAACGCTTTACACGGTGCGCCCCCTATGCTGCATAAAAAATACTTTGTTTTTATTAGCTTTCTAACTTCTTTATATTACTTGTGTTTCAAGTGTTTAAGTATTGTATATTTTTAGTTGATTAACAAAGAATTGTATTATCACTTTAAATATAACTTTTTGTCGGCTTTCGTCTTTTTTGGAGAAATTAACATTGTTTAGATTGTTTTGACGATTCAAAAGTGTCCGCAGAAAACTATTTGAATAAATATTGTTTGATTTCATTTGATGTTTATCCGTTGTCTCGTATCCATAACACAAGCTTTGCTTACTTTGGGTAAAGACGTTGCTGTGTGTAGTGTCCAAAACTATTAAAAAAAGGGTTAATAAGTTTGCCGTCTGCAATGCTTATAGCTAAATAACTTTATTTTATTTTTAAGTATGCAAGTTTTGGGGTTTTCTCAATTTATGATTTTAATATTTTACGTTAGATATTTATTTAACTGTAATTAAAATCTAGGCAGGCAATGACTTTTGTGATGACGATCAATTTATCGATAATACCTTCAGTAATATAATACCTATAGGTATATTACAGATATCTTATATTTATAGGTCATTCTTATCGTAATAATCTCAACTATCGATAACATGTAAGTAGCTGATCGATAAAATTATACTTCAATCTGGTAATAAATGGATAATAATATATCCGTACCTTTGCACTAATATTTTAATATTTAGCTACAGTGTTTTAATGATTTTTTTTTTAATGCTCACGTTGATAGACATAATTGTATGAATAAGAGCAATTTTCGTTGTTAGGCAGTCAATTCAAAAGAATAATACACTATTCCTTGTTTTTCTGCATGCAGACATGTTCCGTTTTATTGGAAAACGCGATGTTTTTGCTTATGGCTTATCATATTTTTTTGGTGCATCGTAACTTTCCATAGACCCATTTACTAGACTGTTTTAAGCTTTTAAAAATAAGTCTATTAGCTTATTTACTAAGCTTGCCGACAAGCTTACTCCTTCGACTTCGTTTGCGCTATGTTTTACAAAAAATAGTTACAAAAGTTTATGATTTTACCTACCAATTTTTATCCCTCTATATATATACTTTTTTCCAAAAACGACAAAACACGTCACACCATGTTAATTTTCAACCTTAAGTAACACATTCGTTTGTTGGAAACGATATTAAAAATTAAGCAACTTCGGGCTTGGTCAGTAGTTGGTTGGGTGACCGCTTAGCGGCTCACTTTTTGTTTTCGTTTGTTTTTTTTGGCACCAGTCATTAATAGCTCATTTCTGTCTATTGGTGTATTCTTTGTCACAGTATACGCAACCGGTCGCGCTTTTAGTACTTTAGTACACGTAATAGCAGTAATCAGCCGCTACTCTGTTTAATCCTGTTACTGCTGGCGTATTACACGCACACATTTGCACGTTTAGCTACGTCATTTGTTTTTGTAGTGTTGGCAGTAACCAATAAGATGGTTTTGTTACGTTACGTTCCCTAAAACATGGTTGAGCGAAGCGATGGCTGATTCATGTGTCATACTCGTGAACGGGTGCCGCCTGTGGAGGCTGGTCTGCTCTTGCAAACTTCTTTGTATTCTTAGTATTTAGTCTTACTTTTTTGTTTTGTTTATTAATACTGTAAGACATTGATTATTTCTCAGTGATGAATACATAAACTTTCTTTTGTTTATATTAGATACTTTTTTATGTTGTGCTTGTGCTTTATATTTGTAATGGAAAGTGTCCTTTTATGATAGGGAGGGCATTTTCCAATATTTTAATTGGACACTGTAAGAGAAAGGGAGAAAAGAAATGCCCTTGCTGAGTTTCTTGCCGGTTCTTCTCAGTACAAGGTCTCCCGCCCTGTAGACTTACGAACCGATGGCGTAGTGACATTCATAAGTGCTCAATTATTGTAGCCTAAACTGAATAAATTATATTGAATTTGAATTGAATTTGTATGAAATGTCCACATGGTTCCAAGCAGACCTCGTTTGAGTGCAAACGTTTTTGTAGCCTTGCTTGTATAGAAGTGTCGGGTGTTCACAGACAAAGGCAAATAGATAATCATTTGAAGCCATAAAAAAATAAAATAAATTGCACTATCAATCAATATAAGAACTTCATTTCTTTAGCCGTCATTTGTAATCTCTAATAGAGATTAAGGGTTGAGTAATCTGTGATAAAGTTTTTTCATATATAGTCATAGTGAAAAAAACATTTTGTATACCTATAATTTTTTTTTTTTTTATATATTATGACTGTAATTGTTAGTGTTAAAACAATGACCTGCTGAATAATTCAATATATATATATGTATTTGCAAAGTAGGTACATGAGCACTGGCGGGGCATAAGAAAGGGATAATATTTTTAATTTATTTCTTTTCCATCTTTTGTATTTTAAGTTCGTTAAAAAGAGAAATATAGCGAAGTATGGACGTACATTAGCGATATTTACACTTTTCTATACACATTTATAGTGGTGGAATGACTCTTCGTTTCTTTCTTGCTGGCTTTTTTATTTATTTATGTCTTTTTTTATTTCTCCCTTATACTCATAGGTCAAAGAGAATTATGAATCTGTGTATCTATGTAATAGATAGTACGTCTACCTATATTTCAAAAACTTTACTATTTTATCAAGAAACTGAATCTTATATGCATTATTATGCTGTTTTATATGTATTAAATAATCTAGCGATTTTTATTCTGCAAAACAGATTAACGTCATTAGCACTAAACTCACACCCGAAACCCGTACCGTTGACAGAGTGAAGAATGTCCTAGGGCGGCGCGCTCTGCGAGTAACTTATGAACGTAATGCGAGCGTCAAAACAGAAGAGACGGTTAGTCAGCGACTTGCCATATTTTCGTGATAAATTATCGCAGAAATTGGAATCTAATATGAAAGAAATCGTGTGTTGGAAATAGTATTAACTACGCCCATACGTTAGTATTGTATTTGGAGAGACGGCTAATTAAATAAAAGTATCCATTCTACTGTTATGTTGAAAATGTTGTACCATATAACATTCCCTTGTTATATTATGGTATATTGTTATAGGTTGATCGCTTTTAAAATTCTGTAAATTAGTAAATCTTTTATGGGATAATGTATACACTTCTACAACAAAGTTCCTGGTAATATTCAAAAGCTATTAATAAGTAAATTTAAATCTTGTATCAATCAAAAACTTTGTAAAAAGCATACTACAATATTTACAACTATGTAAATGATAAAAATCCATGGGACTGAAGATGCTTAATTACAGGAAGCATAGGTAAACCAAATTAAAATGGAAGTAATATATTATTGTTCGGCTTAAAATTTTTATTTAAAGAAAAGTTACTAAAAATAGTGTTTCAAAAAATAGTATTTCATAACTTTGACGATACAAAAGTGTTTGTTGAAACCTAATTTGAATAAAAAAAGTTGACTTTGACTTTGTATGTTTGAGCTATTTGAATTTTTTGACTCATATGACTATTGCAGCTATTGTGTGAAAAGGTTTAGTTGGGTAGGGTCAGAGTCCGAACTGAACCCTAATTACTATGCCTACGATATCTCTCTGTCTGTCTATCCGACGTTTTATGGGACTCTATCATCTGATCCGTTTTAGATAGAAGCTTGAAATTTTCACAGGATATTTGTTAAACCAAATAATATAAAAACGAAAAATAAAAAGTTTTGTAATTTTTTTGTTTTTATCGCATTAAGCAGCACGTACAAGCTTGAAATTTTGAGTGATTATAATCTTTTGATATCACAGAAAAATTGTAAATGCTATGATAATGACTTCTTTTGACCAGTTTACATTCGTGTCCTGGAAAAAGGTGTGTTAAGGGCCCTCTTACATCCCACTAGATTATGACCAACTGTATATTTGTGACATTTGGATTTTAAGAATTCGTTTTCTACGAAGAGTAAATTTAGGATGTCTAATGGCGGCGCTAGTTAGTTGCTATATGCGCCCTAAATCGATATTAAAAGGTACTTATAAATAGCACTAAGTAAGTTAAACCTGCGCTGTAACACATTTTCGGTTCGTTAGTATATTTTTCCGTACTGAAGCTGCGCAGACGATTGCCATTTTGGTTCAACTTACGTGCCGCGAACTAAACCTACCTACCCTTTGTTCTTCTTTTCGCTAAAATTCCACGATACTTTATTGCTCGGTTAAAACATTTACAAGCAAATACATTTTGGATTTATTTATTTATTTTTTTAGTAAAAACATCCTTTTAAATTAAGTTTAGTAATTTTATAGACATGTGCTTCATCGACCTTCCAAAATGTATTTTTAACTAAAATTTAAAATTGGCTAAAAGTAACAAGGTTTTACGTAGCAAATGATTAATCATATAATGACAAACAAATATAGATATACTAGCTTTTGCCCGCAATTTCATCCGCCCTATATTCAGGTATATTTGGATTTCGACGGCAACTCCTTAATTTTGGAATAAAAAAACCGACTCACACTTGACGTTTTCAAGAATCCTTTCCCGGGATTCAAACTGTCTTCATGCCAAATTTCATCTTAAGCGTTGCATTGGTTTAAGAGTGAATTGGTAACAGACAGACAGAGTTACTTTCGCATTTATAATATTTATATATGGATTGGTATTTTTTTTTAAAGAAAAAATTGTATTCATAATTCTATTATATCTTTAACATTTATTTTAATTTACTTTCTTCCTTAAAGGAAATCCTTGATGAAGTTTCCTAAAACGGCACATAGTTTGTTGACACAAATAAAATGTCATACAAATCATAATTTATATACAAGCACCAAAAGAACCCTTTTGATCTTCAAGCTAATTATTACAAATAAGCGTCCGTTCCACCAAAATACCTTGAAATCTATTTGTGTACACAATTTAATAGCTCCAATAAACAACTTTGCCAGTTGTTTATGTGTTTTATAATGCTTTTTGAAATAAACGACACATTTTAAAAACTAATTTTAGAAAAACACACTAACCAATTTAAACAAACCTACCATAACACTGTTTTGTCAGGTAACAAAAGACCAAGCTTTAATTTGTGTCTAATTTGTAAACAACCTCGCTTGCCATTGAATGATTTGGTTGAAAGAGCTCTAGTTACAGTGGCGATAATTAAATTGGTTCTAAGAAATATTTAGTTTCAGCTCATTAACGACATTTAAATGATTGATGGCTGTACAAGGGTTCTGTTCTGAAGGAGATTTTATGTGTCAGTCTATTCATAAAGCTATTTAAAGCTTAACGCATTTAAGAATTGACGCAGTTTGATACTCTTAGAGATATTTGAAATGTTATCTATATGAATCAATAAAGCGAAACTATCTATTTATAAATTTAAAATTAATGCCAGTATTATCAAGACTAATGAACAGTTTTTAGTTTTTTATGTGGCTTTTATGTGTTTAGATATGTTTAGAAAATAAAAACAGAACCGGAACTGCACGACATAAAGATACACAGCATCAGGACTAAAGTGGTTAGTGAAAGAGGCGGCTGATGTCGCCCATGATGTTGGTGTGTATCCAGCCTCTTGTTACCCCTTTCTGGGGTTAAAAACTGTGACGATATACATATATACCTTTTCATACACAGCATATCTACAATAAACGTAGAAGCACAGCTGAAACTATCATTTCATTCGTACAGTCATTGTTGCCTTTGGTGAGTCCGACAACGTCGAGACAGTCATGGCGTTGCGACAAAATGTATGACTGGCTGGACAGAACCCTACTAGCCATATATGACAATATACATAAGCACGTTCCCCATCTCACCGAGCACCTTACCTCACAATTGCCCGGTCTAGACAACTTCGATGGCCGACTGAATAAAAGATTGTTTAAGTGTTGGTACAAGGTTTAAATGTACACTTAATGTATTTTAATAGAGCTAGTAATCATAGATAAATATATTTATATTGTCACTATCTATATAACATTATTATCTTGTGATATAGTATTCCAGTAACCCAATAATTTCTTCATAAATAAAACACTTAAGGGCCGATGGCAATCAACGATAATCTTATTCTCAGTCGCAATTTTACCTCAAATATCCAGTTATGATACAAAATAAATCCAACCTAAAATGTTTAATTTTACGCGATGTTAGAAAAGGGAACAATAAAAAAGAGGATCATTACGGAATATTATCATATAAATTGAAAATTTTCTTGCACTAGAAAAACTATGGAGACTATTTCGAATATCTTTTTATATGAGTTTTTTGACTTTAGTCAGCATACTCGTTTATGCTTATGACTTCATTTGCTTGTTTTTATTTTTCTCATAAAAACCCCTAACTAGGCAGTAGAGTAACAAAAAGGACAAATCCTTCTTGAGTTTTAATTATACATCTTTGCCATCCGTTATCTAAATCTTTATTTTACAGCACTGAAAACATAGCAACATACAAAGTGTTTTTATTTAGTAGAAGTAATAAAAAAGTGAGATGAGTAAAAACGAACTATATCAATTTTTAATAATTATTTGTTTAACAGTTTTATTAAAATTAGATACTTTAAGAACACTTGAATTGCCAAAATATTAACTAACTAGTTGATTCACTTTAATATCGGTCTACAAAAGTAAGTTCTAGTTAATCTCAGTAAAACAGTTTTTTTTATGTTTTATTTATTATTTAGTAAGAACACAGTTTATGATATAACGCGTCATCATCATACATATATTGAATATTCTAACACTAAACATTATATACGAAGAATACAGTTTATGAGAAATTTCACCTTAAAACTATAGTAAGACTTAGAATTAACAATGACGTCTCCACACCTTTTACAACGAAGTAACGCAAATATATGATTTGTGGTCTCGTTGTGACATCTGATTTCAGTCATGTGTCGCGTTGTCAGGGAACTCATAATTTATTATTATTTACCTTCGCTTACCCGTTTGTCATCCGGTGTCGAGTTGGGGTGGTTATTTCTGTAGTATGCGAGGGGTTTTATATGAACGTCGCTTAATGTTGAGAATCATTTATATTGCTTAAAGAACCGTAAGTGCACAAAATCTATGGAAGCTTTAGAAGCTTATTTCGAAGGAGAATGGGAAATTGATAGGGAGTGTTGCTTTGGCTTTAGATAGGTGTGCAGAAAAAATATTATTTATTTTTACCTATTCTATATTTATAATACCTTTGTCTTTTATAATATATTGTAGGTTTAAATAAATGTAATAATAATAGCCAACACCTATGACTTCGTTCGCGTAGACTAGTAAAACGGATTTTTTAAGGTTTATAGCTAGCTTTTACACGCAGTTCCACGCACCTTATTATTATTCTTTAACATAAGTAAAGCTCTAAACACTATCAAGATTTAGCATATGTACTCGTTTTTTTTTTATACCACTAAGGTGGCAAAAAAGCACACGGTCCGCCTGATGGTGACCACCTTGACCTATGGACGCTTGTAACATGAGAGCGGCCCACTTTTCTTAAACAAATGACTATTTTGAATACATTTGACTAAATCACAATCACAAACCAACTCACTACAAATAACCATAGGTCATGGTATTTTGTTCGGACGTCAGCCGCGAATGTCAAATTTTAGCTAATATTAGACGAGTATTTGATTGAATACGGTAGAAACTACTGTAAACCAACTTAATCCGTGGTTATCCATATGGACCGCTACTAATTTAGTTTTCTTTGTAGTGTTTACATAAGAATAGCCTATGTTATTCGTTTATAATAAAACATTCTACGAATGAAATAATTAAAAAAAAAACAATTTATCCTCTTTATTAAGTGTAAATGAACAAGTTTTTGTCGTGACTAATAAAATTGTGTAAACATTATAATAATTTAAACTCGATATGTTAATACACATATAAGCGTAGTTTCTGTAGCAAATTACTACTAAAGACAGGTTAAGACATCAGAATGGCGTTGTCAAATGACAGTAGCCGTTAAGCCATGTCAAAGGCGATGAGTTGTACTAGGTGTACTAGTATTTAAAGGGCAGTAAGCAATCGTGTTGCCCCCTACCTAGGGTTACTAGATAAATAAAATCTCTATATTCCTTATTTAGTAAATTGTTATTATGTTTATTGTTAATTTTAAAAATATACACATCATGTCAAAATATTTGTAAAATCGTAACATGATATCAATCGATAACATATGAAACTAATTAAACAAAAATTATTTTATAAATTATAGTAAATAAAAATAAAAAACCTTAAATAAAACGTTCCGTTATAGTACTTATTGTAGTATTGTTTGTATATTGTGTATTGTATATAGTGCACAGATACTCGCACCTTTACTTTTTAGTGATAGACCTTTGTACTTGTATTTTATGATTTGTTTGGAATTTAAGGTGTCTTTTGTTTGATTGTGCAATTAGGTATATTATTATTATTACTATAATTTTGAATAGGACATTTTAATTTTTTTTAAAATTGCCCTTGCAAAAGGTCAATATTTCGGACATATCATTTCATATCAGTATAACTCCTTTCGTCTAGTAATCCTACACTAGCCAAACAAAGCATATTTTGGAGAGGGGTCCAGATGCATTACCACAAAAAACCACGATTAGGTTGGTGGTTTTTTTTATTAAATCATATGGACCGGTGCTTAAAATTTGAAAATGACCGCTGACGTACAACTAGGAACTACTATTAATTATTCTGTGATACAAGTTTAAAAAAAAAAAACAAAATACCTTGCCATGACCTGTGTTTATTTGTAGCGTGGACCCGTGGTTATTACGACGTCATTTGGTCATTTGTAGTCAGACTTTTCAGTTACTTATTTTAGATTGTGTCACCTGGACCGCTCTCTTACGCTTAGGTGCAGTGCAGTTGTTTTGTAATTATAAAGTTCAGGTAGTAGAAGATCATTTGTGTAGAAACCAGGATCTTTATCAACCCCGATATAAACGGTAGAAAGAAAAGGAGGAAACGAAATAAAACACAAAATCAATAAAAACTCTGTAACCAATTACATGATGAATAAGAAAGTTAGACCAACAACAAGCAATAAAGCAGAACTAAATATAGATGTCGTTCCAGAATAATATCTCAACTCTTTTACCACTCTATTCATTTCTACGAGGCAATCCATGATCTCTTCGTTATTAGGTATGATTTGTTCTGTTGGCAACAAAAACCCGTATTGACCAAGATCACGCAGCTCAAATAGATAAACTATTGGAATATCTGTAGCACCTTTGACATAGTCGAAACTTGAACCACTGACTTCATCTGAAAATCAATTTGAATTCAAATTCTAAGACACGACAGTGGAGTTTAACAGGTTTAACAAAGATATAAAAAAGTAAAAATTGCTGCCAAAGTCAAATTATTTTTATTTATATAAGCTTTTTGAGACGATTTTCATCATTGTAGGTAAAAATTAATTGCTTATAAAAAAAAAACAAATGATATGTTGAGAAAAGAGGCTTAGTCCACTACACTAGCCCAGTGCAGATTGACATATGTGGTTTGGCAAGTGGCCACTTGACTGTCAAAACTTTCAAAAGCACAAAGCCCGTAGAAAAGAATTTGAGGGTATGATTTTTAACAGAAATACATATTATTATTATTATTTAATATATGTATATTATTTTATGTTTTTCGGTTTGTTTTATTCAAGTTAAGTAAGAAGTTTAAGTTTTACTTTACTTGGTTTATAATACCTATAATTGTACCTATATTTCATATTATAATGTAATAAATATAATATATTAAACTAAAGAAGGATCGAAGAGGCCTGCACTTAAAGGCATAGTGGAAAGAACGCTTTACCCCGTTGAACTGTAATACTCAACCCTTTTTCAAGAAAAGTTTGCGACAAGGAAATTGTAGTTCAAAAATATCCTACAAAATAAAACAGTTTTACTTTAAATTTTACACAAATTTTGTTATTCATTTAACAGGTCCAGCAGAGACTTTTATTTTTTACAACCTATATCTTATTTTAGGAGATTTACTATTCAGGGACCATACTGCGATACGTTTCGGTTTATTGAAATATATATATATATATATACGTACAGAGAATGTCAGCTGATGTCCCAACAGTGTACGGGGTTCCGTGTCTTTGCGTAAGTTTTGCGGCCCCACGAGCTGCTATTTCATACTGCAAAACAATAGTTCCGATGAATTAAAAAAACTTTTTAACAAATAAAAAC
The DNA here is from genome assembly GCA_946406115.1 of Apoda limacodes. Lineage (NCBI taxonomy): Eukaryota > Metazoa > Arthropoda > Insecta > Lepidoptera > Limacodidae > Apoda > Apoda limacodes. The sequence goes on from OX291542.1 coordinate 18,912,676, forward strand.
AACCGGCTTCAAAAAGAAGCACTAAAAAGGTAAAAATAATTACCTATTTCCAAAAATCTGATCTAAATTACAGTTTGAAGTTTGTGTCTTTGTACCTAACAGTTTATAACACACTAACCGGTTGTTTTTCTTATGTTATAAAGTTTTTATTTTTTACTTTTGAGTGACGAATTGCTTTTTTCGAACACTTAAAATATCCATACTCGTCCATACCGTCTTCAAAAAAGGAAGAATTTTGCAAATCCGTCTATATATGACGGAGTTATGCCCGAACATACAAAAAAAAATATAAACATCCGAATTGAGAACCTCCTCCTTTTTTGAAGTCGGTAAAAAAGGTGATACTGTTCGACTTAATAGTAATGGGAGATTAATAATATAAATAATTAAATTTTCCTCAACATCGCCAACAACGTCGTCTGACCCCAAACTAAGCAAGGCTTGTTTATATTATGGGTACCAGATAACAATTGATAAAATCCTGACTTCTCATAATTAGTCAGAATCTGGCAATAGGGGTATATATGTTTATTATTTTTTACCTTAAAGTTGGCAGCTTATGAGATTGAAGACATATATAAAGCCACGTTAGTCCAGATGAACTGCATGAGAAGCAGTTTTTTGGCGACAAGCTCACCCCCTGTCACGAGTGGTAAAAAGAGGCTGTTCCCCACATTGTGTGGGTGTGTATCTAGCAACTGGTTACCTCCTTCCGGGGATAAAAACCGTGAAGATATACAGAAATGTCTATCACATAAATGTTTGATCTTAACTGGGACCGAACTGAATAACTGAGTTGAATTTTGACAGAGTTGTTTTTGATAAACATTTTCAAAAGCTTTGCTGATGTCTTATATCTTAAGTAGAGCATACTTACTTTAAATTTTTTGTAATGTACTTTTCTTTTAATTTATTTAATATTGTTATTATATTTACCAAATCTCCATAGTTCTCCAACTCCAACACCTGGTACCCAGAAGCGTGGCTGTAGGGGATCAAAATCATTTGTGAGTAAGAGTGGAAGGCTATGTAGTAGATAACATTTCCATCTTGCCTCAATCCTTGGACATAGTTGGAGACAGCCTGAGTCTCTGGTTCTGAGGCGGCGATTGGCCCAGCATACGTTTGTTGACAAGGATCAGCTGATGCACCAGTTGCTGAAATAAAATAAAATAAATAAAGACAACGGCGTAAACGTATGACCTCTATCGCATTTTTTTCTGAAAATCCGAAGAGCAATACAGAGCCTGGATAAACAAATAAACTCATTATCATCATCTTTTGTAAAGCTACTTGTCTCCAGCTCCATTCTCCTATCCATGCGATCACAACTCCAAAAAAATTTTTTCAACCATTAATTATCGCTTTGTCGAAATGTCGCCTGCTCATTTCCACTTCAGCTTGCTACTTGCAACTATTTGAGTCATTCAAATTAACAACACCAATTTATACCCATGGTATAAATCAAATATTACGCCTAGTAGTAGTTTTTGAGAGGAAAATGGTCACGTGACTGTCACGATACTACGTCATCATCCGACACCGAGTGACAGCAGAATATGTAATCAAATGCATTCGACAAAAATTACGATAAATAGCGACATGGCTGGATAGTGACGAAGGCACGTATCACTCTCCGGAAGAAAAGACCTTGTTTTAACTTGATTACAGGATATCTTTTGTACTCGATAATCTGTCGCCATATCTTTACCCGTAACATTGCTTACAAGGGTACCTATAACTTTGCGAGTCTATTACACTTTGAAGTCAGGACTAGTCTAAATCTCTTTTTTTTTTAAGTTTAAAAAAGTGGAATGATTTATTTTTAAGTTTTTAAGAATTTTTATAAAAAACCTACTTAAATGGTTGATCTGTGGAAACCGTAGTGTTACCATTAGTGTTTCGTCATTAGATACAGAAAACCAATTGTTTTAAGTATTTATTTCTATGAGAAAAACCAAATGAAATACAAACCATAAAGAGTAAATAACGAAACAAAACTGTCGTGCTGAGTAAACTTAATTTAAATATAGGTGAGACGTATGTAATGTGTTTAAACATGAGGCGACAGCGTAAACACGAGCATGTGAGACAAGGCGGTGGCAAAGCAATTTATTCGTATCTACTCTAACATTGCTCAGAGAAAATTAATTTGTTATCGTCTCAAGGAATACAGTTTAAATTACATATTGCGCTTATGTAATTTTATAGCACTTTGTACAAGTTAATTCAGTTGTTTTTTTTAAGTCTGTTTTTTTTTTCTTATTTTTCATTGGTGTTCGTTATATTTATGTATGTATATAATGCTAGAAGTCATTTTTTAACAATTGTAAAAGCTTTTGATTCAAAATCTTATCAAACTATGTTACCTTTAATATAATATAATGATATTATTATTATCATAGCAGTAGAACTAAGATCAATTTTCATGGATAGATATTTTGAATGTTTGACACAAAAAGCGTAAACAATTTTGTCAACAACCAAAAAAAAACTTCTTCCTATAAGATATTTATGCAGCTGCAAGGAAGCTTCAAGCCCAAAAGCCTCATCTTAACTTCGTAATTAACACATGTCATCACTTACTCATCCACAGATAATTGAAATTCCTGTTGAGATCGATACCATTACTCAAGTCATCGTCAACTGAAGCGCAATTGACAAAGTTGGCAGTGTTACGATTTTTTCTCCACAATCGATCCTTAAAAAATAATTGTAAACTCATATAATTTATACTAAAAAAACTTAATTTTAACACTTTGCTTGAAACATATTAAGTAGAAGGCCTACCAAAAAGTAAGCATTTAATAGATGCCAGATTAAAATAAACACATGTTTACGTTCCCAGAATTTAAATAAAAACTTGAGATTAGACCGGTCACAAACAATGCTCGAAACATTTTAATTAACTGTTGTTTCTATTTTGATTAAAAATGAGGTGGTTCATGAGAGAACACTTTTGCATATTGTATTTTAATTTATAGGTTCATAGTGGCACCTATTTCTGATAGATAGCGTTTAAAAAGCAAAAAGACTAATAATAATAATACAATAATATACCATCACGACACCTATGCCCAAAGGGGTGGTCAGAGATGTTATGAACGTGTGCCCGTAACATCCATGTTTTACCGAGGGTATTCCGTCCTACAAACATGATAGGTGGGGAGCTAATCGATGTGCGCGGGCACAAGCTAGACAAGACAACTTTACAATTAACAAATTGTTACAATATTGGTTATCCCTTTCAAAAGCCGTGGCAACCGCTCGCTCTACCAATCAATTTAATTAAAAAGTTATAATGATCATTATTGTCTACATAATTCCTTCTTATACTTAAGCGTTCATGTATCTTAATTTGTATCAGAAGTATTTCACTCTGAAACGTAACATTTAACGGTTCACTTAAATTTAACCTTTGACATGTAATTCGCAATACGTCCATATAACAACACTAATAGATAAAATACTTTGAATTGGGTAGGTTTTTTAATATGGTTGACTCTACTAGAATCACTCACTAATGCGGACTGGAAACGCCGCATACCTTCCAGTGGTTGAGGACCCTCCGTTTCTTCAATTACCAGCTTTGAACGTTTACGCTCTTCCAGTCCGCAGTTTTAAGCACTCTACAGAACCCTCTCATCGACAGGTCTTTTCCTGTGTTAACCGTTCCTTGAGTACTTGCAGTGGAATGCTGGCTGGTAAGACGCTGGGACGGAACGGAACGAAACGGAACTGGTAGGTTTTTTATCAGGTTGCAATCCATCAAATATACCTACATAATCACTTCAACCTATTTAGCTACTGGTGGAAGCTACAACATCCCCATTTCACAACAATTAGCAAATGAAGATTCATCAGGATGCTTATGAACATATATTGAGTCTATAATCCTCCTGTACTTAGAACAAAATAGACTGCACATAACATTTAACTTACATTTGTAAATGTATAAACATAACCATCTGGGTTCGTCACTGGTAGAATATGCCATATAAACGTCTCAGCCATAAATCTAACATCAGGATCAGTGCTTGTCAAAAATTCCTTAATGATCCAAGTAATCGTCGCTGGAGAAATCCATTCTCGAGAATGAATGCCACCTTCAATCATTCCTATCAGAGGATTGTCACCTCTTCGCTCAGGATTGAAGTTAATGATAATTCCTTTCAGTAAGCGGCCTTCGTTAGAAGTTCCGATATTAACTACAGTTACTACATTAGGGTAAAGTTCTTGTAGCTCATCTAACCAAGCGTGGATTTCATCCAGAGTGTGGTATCTGTCCCAAGAGAAGGAGCCAAGGGTATTTCGTTGCACATTTGGTGCTGGTTTAAGCTGTTCTTCTATGACTCTGCAAATAATGTGTGAAAAGAGTTCAGTTCTTATGTATGTAAAAGCTGTTACTTTATAAGTCACAGGTCCGGCCGCACATAGAGTACTGCTGCCATATCTGGGCAGGTGCACCCGGATAATAGCTAGACCCTTATGACTCAGTTCAACGAAGAACTAAGAGAATAGTTGATGAAGCCAAACTTACAAGTCTTAGGAGAGTTTGCCTACCTGTGTGTGGTCTACCATTTGTGTAATGGAATGTGTTCTTAAGGATTTGTTTAAAGCATTCCGCATTCGGCTCCATTCTCTCATTGCACCACTCGCTATCGGCATTATCATACGCACTTGGAACCTAAATGGTCACCTACAATGCGGTTTGCGAGAAACTTCTTCCCGAAAACGCTTAAGTTGTTAAACGAGTTCCCTGCCAAGGTTTTTTCTGGGGACTACAATATGGGTTCTTCAAGAAGGATGTCATTAGACTTTTAAAAGGTCCGCAACTGTAATGCCCCCAGCGCCGCAAGCGTCCATAGGCTGCGTTGACCGCTTCACATCAGGTGGCCCATAAGCTTGTTTGCCACCTTGGTGGTATTAAAAAAATACATGAATAAATAGTAAATTAATGAAGTTTTATGTATACGAGACAAACTTCCTAGAATTTAGCATAGAACATAGCCATGTGTATGACTATTTTATCGTTTGCTACCTGCGTACTCCTGCTTGCCTATCCAATGGAAGATTCCATTTGCGCAACTTTGGATATTCATTCTAATAAAGAACATATTCTTACTTATTGTGGGAAGAACCCAGGAAGGACATTTTAGTTGATTACTTAAAGATTTTAGTGGTAAGAAGTGTTGGTAGGTACAACTCTCTACAAAACATGAACAAAAAAAGGTAACGTAGATATTTATGCTATTATATTGGCAGCCACTTTGTGTCCCTGGCATAGTACACATTTAGCAGTTACCGTTAGTAGCAGTTAGGCGAACAAAAAAAAGCAACCTATAGGAAATAGTACATTATGATGCAAGTGAGCTAGACTGCTTATTACATACGAGGTTGTGGGTTGCAGTAACTCATCCGAATGTGTATTGAGCCGAGCTTACGAATATCACACAACAATTTTCATCACACTTCAAGGACAGTAAATACTTACATTTAGTGTTAAAATGTTGTAAAAATTTTATATTTAAGTTAATCTAAAAGTTTTGATATGTTTTTAATATAAATAAGGATACATTTTTCAAAAATAATCATATAGATTAACTGAGGCATAATTTCTTTGAGAGCACAAGTGTTTAATGAACGCTATTAAGATGTTTAAAACGGTGCAGTAAAAGCTTCATTATGAGCGGGTTGAAAACAAATTAAGGTACACTAACATGCTGGAATATAATAAAAATCTACTTACTCTTGTACGTTAAGTATGGCTACTTCACTACTTAAGCCAACACTTTCAGTATATTGTGCAAATTCTTCATCTTTTGCTGGTGAAACTAAAATTCTTACATCACTACCGATGGTGAAAGCTTCAGTCCAAATCTCATAACCTACTTTTCTTAGATCGGTTAATATTTGCACTTGTTCTTCTGAACTTGGAATAACCTTATAGACTTTGTAATTTTCATAGCTTTTCATACCATGCCCTACAGCAAATATCATTAGCAAAGGTAAAATCCTTAACATCATTTTGTCACAGAAGCGGTTACCAATACCAAACGAAATAATAAAATAAAATATCTTCTATTTATCTAATGTTTTCGGGATCATGATATCAATAGTAATAAAGAATTATCTTTATTTTATCTTAAACATTTATGGTGTCATTTATAGCATGTAATAAAAACTTTATGCGCCGAAGATAAATTATATTCTTTTGTAATAATTTCATATTTTATATCATTTAAGAATTATGTTATGACTGAATGAAAGTATTGGTAATGTTATAAATAATATTTTGACAATATTAACATAGTTATGTTCCGCCGGAAGTCTCAAAAGAGCTCAGGGCCGAATTATTATTGTGTTGGTCCTCGGGGGACGATATGCAAAGCTAAGCAATGTTGAAGGTGGTCAGTCAATGATGGGTGACCAAATTGTAGTGGCACATTTTTTTGAGTGCAACCGTGCTTACCTAAACTTCATTGTGTAAATTACACTAGCTGACCGCATGCGTCTGTGTCAAAACTAGGGTTGCAAACCTATTTAAATAAAATAGAGTATATTTAGGTTTAAAGAGTTTAACTATAAAGTACATCTTTATAAAAAAATAAAGAGTATTAATAATAAATTTATTTTGAACTTTTTTCGTAACATCACTTCTGTGCTGTCGTCTGTCACGTCAAATGATGTAACGATTGTGGAATTAGTTTCGAAAAATATAAAATTTTATTACAATGTAATACCTTTGAACGACCAATTCTTGTATTTATAAATATAAATATATATATATATTTATAATCTGACTCTCGGAAACGACTTCAACGATTTTCATAAAATTTAGTATGCTGGGGGTTTTGGGGCGATAAATCGATCTAGTTAGGTTTCATTTTTAGGAAACGTCGTTTAATCGTGTTTTCAGGCAATGATAACCTGAAAACCATGACTCTTCCCGACATCTTTTGGCGAGTAGTAATACTATTATTTTTACTGACACAGCAACACTAAAGCTACTTGATAATAGATGGCACTGTTAAGCAGCACTAAAGCTTCTTAAGCGAAGCTCGATCCTTCAGGTCTTGATGGGTTAAGCTCACCTGGTCTCGACAGGCAAAGGTACCGCATATACCAATTATTTGTACAGAGCACTTATGTCGTTACCGTGTAGAAAGAACACTTTTATCCTGATTAGAGATTTCCCTCGGGAATAGTTTACGTCAACTTTAAACGCGACAGTCGATTGAAAGAATATTTAGACCGTATATATAAGTATATGACAAAACACATTTATAGTGTATATATTAGAAGCATACAGAAAAAAACCCTTAATTTAATATTTTTCTTAAGTGTCCACGTAACATTGCGACACTACACATGCTACGGGTACACGTTGCGGGCGTACGCTACGCACACGATGTAGCGGAGGACTTTAGAGGACAAATGTGACTCAGTAGCCTAGAATGTTTGTTATAATGGAATGATTAATTGATATTTCAACACATTTTTAAAATAAAATTAACCTATCCTAGCTAGCTCACTAGTTAAGTTCCACAAATCCATTTACAGATACTAAATAAATTAAGAAAATATGCTTTTAGTAGTAACATATTTGCATACTTAATTAATTACTAGCCGATGGTCGAATACATACATAAACTTACAATAAAAAATGGAAGTTACTTCTATGTATATTTAGTGCGTTAACTTAGTCCAACAGCCAGCGTTTCACTGCAAGGACTCGAAAGAACGGTGCTCAAAACTGCGAGCTGTAAAAGCGCAAGCGTTCAAAAGGGTGGTAATTGAAGGAACGAAGGGAGCTCAACCACTGGAAGGTATGCGGCGTAGCCCAGTATAGTAAAAAACCCCACTAAAAAAAAACCTTCATGAAACATTGAGTTAAGTGTTAACTTGCAGCAGCGATACGACATATATATTATATAAGTTTTGGCATTCGACTTCAAAGAGAAGAAAACACTTAGCTCAATGTTTCGTAAAGTTTATCCTAAAAGTGTTAGCCACCCTAGTGGTATAAAATCGACTCACGAATACTCACGATCGGCAAAAATATCGGGTTACATACACACAATAAGGTCTGCTTAGAACTGCGCCATTAAATAAATGCGTTAACCCGACAACTTGAATTTCTAGGAATTGGTACATACTTAGCAGTTCTTGTCCTGAAAACTGCAAAACCGATTTTAATGAAATTTGCAAAAAGTTTTTTCATATCGAAATGAATATTGTTCAATTCCAACAATATTACATGCATACGGATCGAATTGATTACATCCTTCATTTTGAAGTCAGTTAAAAAACTCTATATGATTTAGTCATTCTTTAGACACTTGCGCCTAGAGTTTCGAATATAGTACAAATTTTCTGACCTTCTGACCTTGGATATTTAGTCGCTAATATCGTTGTAAGTTTACACTGTAGTTTTTATTTTTGGCAACTGGGTCAACTGCACTATAGTAAGTATTTCATGTATTGGCAATGGTGGAAGCAAAAAAAGTACGTCAGGCAATACGTAACAAAAGAAATCTATGGTCAATCACTACAAGCATTATACATATGAGGATTTGTGTATTTATTTAGTATGTATGTTTTAGAACCCCAAAAATAAAAATGTATGTGTTTCCGTTAGGGAAAACTTTTTTGCCGCAATTCTACTGCATTCTTTAATCAAACATCTTTCATAGTTCCTAGTGTAGTTGGGTAATAGCCAACAGTTAAATGGCTGATAAAAACTTTTATCTATGGTTTAGACCAAAACTTTAGTCATTCCTCTTAACTCCAATATTCATGATTGGGTATTAGATTGCTGCAGATTAATTTCTTAAAAAAATAAAATTTTAATAATAAGAATTATTTTAGAAATAGGTATTATCCATAATAATATAATAAATACGCAAGAGGCCTTGTTTGTCTGTTAGTCATTCCTTCACATCGCAATCGCATGAACTATAGCTACAGCTATAGCTTGCTTTAGCAAACTTCCTTACTATAATCTATAATCAAGGAAAGACACATTTTTCATATTTGAAGCCTTTTAGGTATATCTGAATTGAAAGTGCATAATTGTATGCACAATTGTATTGGGCAAATTATTATTATAGTTACAATAAGTACGTATTAAAATGGGTACGACAAAAACTACCGATAATACCCAAATGAAGATAAAAACATATGGATAATGATTTTCTTATCCTAACTAATATATATATATGTGACAGTATGTTTATTTGTTTATTCTTTCTTATTGAGATTGTTGAAGAGTCTGAGAAGGACACAGACTTTTGTTGGGGGAATATTTTTCCGTAACACCAACGAGTTCAACTTGGAATGAGGTTCCATGACATTAACCAGTAATTTTGAGGTCATTGGTTCACACCATTTCTACTTTGTGTCCCGTAACTTACTACGTATAAAATACACAATTCAAAAGAAGCTTACCCCCGATGGTTCTCATTTCAATTGTACATTAAATATTTATTTGTTTCTTTATAGGCCGGCCGTTGGATTTCTGTGCAGAATTGTCATTTTTTTGATACTGCCAAGTGACGTTCACTCGTGTGAGACCAATACACCCCGAAGGCAATTAGGGGGAGAAATATATACATAAAATGAAATACACATATAGAGTTAATGTCACCGCAAACCAACATCCATATTTAAGGAAAATATTGTAGATATAGGTACCTAAATTAAACAACTTTTTATCCCTAAAAATTCAAATATTCCCGAAGGAATAACCATAACAGATTTCACGTGGACGAACTATACATTGCTATAGCAAACTTTCTTCTTATAATTAAAAAGTTGACGTTATCTTACCAATAACCATATGTATTGCGAGCGAAGCCGCGGGCAAAAGCTAGTATACATTAAAAAATCAAAAACAGTGCAACATTTTATTCATAACTCTAACTAAAAATGGCATTAACTAAACAAAATAATATATATAAGGCTCGAAATTACAATCGTTATTGAGCCAAGGTTATATCGCGACCCTGAGTAATATCTCAACCGCTTAGCCGTTCTGTCCATCTCCAGCAGCCCGTCCATGACTTCCAAGTTGTTTGGAACTATCTGTTCAGGTGGTAGTATAAATCCGAATTCTCCAAGGTCTCTCAACTCCAGGAGGTACACTATTGGTACGTTGGCATCGTATTTAACCCAATCGAAGCTTGTGCCGCTCATTTGATCTAAAAACATTTTTATTTCTATTTGCTTATTAGTATACTGAGCAATGTTTATTTAAAGGTATAAAAACACATTCCTTAGGCTGGGTTGCACCAACTAGCATTGACGCTAACCAGCCGTCAAAAATGGAAAATTGTATGAAAATTTGCATAGGCATTTTGCAAATTTGCATTCTTTAAACTTGACCGGCCCGTCAAAGTTAGTTGTTGCAACACAGCCTTACATATTGACGACTCAGCGGGCAATGGCCTGCTTTACATGACATCATATTATATACTAATTGCTATTGTAGGCGTATATGGGATATTTAGGGATGATAAATCGATCTATAGGTAAGATTTTTATTAAAAAAATATTTATTAGGAAGGAAGTGTGTGTTTGTGATGCATGTGAAAAACATTACAGCGTATTTACAGCGTACAATTAACAATGTTTTAGTCGGTGGTGGCCGAGGTGTTTAAATTTTAGTTTACATCCCAAGTGGCGGAGGTTCGAACCGCAGGGTCGGCGTGTACCAATGAGTCTTTCCCTAATTTCTAAAGAACACTGATTTATTTATTCACACCACTGGCTTTTCGGCAAAGGAAAACATCGCGAGGAAACCTGCATACGTCAAGAAAAAAAAAGAAAAAGACGTACGAGTATGTGAAGTTCACAATCCGCACTGGGCCCGCGTGAGGACTTTGGCCCAAATCACCCTGTAGGCCGTGCTCCAACACGTGGAGAAGTTTTAAATCGACACATTATATTTTAGAAGAGAGTGTTAAGAGGGGAAGAAATGTAAAGGAGGCTACACACTTCGCTATAGTTGATACTGAAGTCTAGCCTCCTTTACGTTTTTTACTCTCGCTACACTCTCTTCTACAATATTTTCTAACTATCAGTCTTGTGCCTTGCTTGTTGCCGCTACCGGGAATCGAAACCAGTACCTACGCGTACTCCGTATTTTAATGTACTATTACTGAGCCAAATCGGTCGCAGATAAAATAGTCCTACAAATTTTCTCGTTATTACTTACACATTACATCCACCGAAGCTCCCACTCTGTACTGCGTTCCATATCTTTTGCTTATTTCTGCTGCACCTCTTACTGCTATTTCATACTGAAATAAAGAAAAAAAAACATTTAAAAACGAGAGATTTTAAAAAATTTACAATCCTGCAAAATGTGTAAAATATAAGACTTTTATCATGCAAAGGCTACGCACATATTTGTTTTTGTTCTTGGCCGCATATAGCCTTGACAACTACATGGAAATGGACTAACTTTTGCAGCGGTGCTGCTATTGGGGCGGTTTGCAATAAGGGTGTCATTAGAACCTCGGCTTGGGCAACCGCTCTTAAAATTTAATCTGACAATAATTTACCGCCGTTTCGGAACAGCAACGGCGTTATGAAAAAAGGAAAGGTCAAAAAACATTTAAGCTGTCGCCTTTTATAATAAGGTAATAAGTTGCTACTAGTCAAAGCGACCAGGTATATTAGTGTACCTAGTATAACTGGTATATCGCGCTTCAATGGTGTGTCTAAGATTCTTGATGGTCTTACTACGAATTTTAAGTAATATGTCAAATCTATAATAAGTATATCACGTCCAGCAAAGCGGGACGCGGTCTAAGTACTTTGCCTGCAGTAGATAATAATCAAGCTTGTTTGGTGGTATCGGTAAACGGGCCGCCCGCCATACAAACTCCCGATTTGCACGCGTAAATGTGCGCGACTTACACACTTTGAAAATTTATTATAAAGAAAAATAATTTAAAACGTGTACTTTTATAACTATATAAAGATACACTTAATGTCGTAATTAAATAAAATTATTGCTATTAGGTGTAACTTAACTATTAGGTGTAACTTAACTTGAAAAAACCTCAAATTTACACCCTTAACATAAGTTCTTTTTATTCTATTTAATTGTTGCAGACTACAGGCTAGTGATAATGATATGCTTTAAATATTCAAGATAATTGACCTAATTATTAACATCGCCAAATAGGGTAGTTTTCAGATTTTCAAATAGTACCTTCCTATATTTATGTACTTTGGCAAATATTATAACCAATAAAGCATTTATTTTTATAATAAAACAATCATCTAAAAGAATTTAAAATTAACATAACTACAAAAACAGTCGAAACGGACACTTGAATGTCTTATCACTAACTGAGTGTATCTGAATGATAACTTATGTTGCGAGACTGTCATTTAACACAAGGAGATGATAATTTGACATATTCTGTGAAACCAAACAGTATTACAGGGATTTTTATAACACAGCTTTTATTATCAGGATTAGTTCCGGATAAGTAAGCGTCAGAGCGTCATTACTCAAGTTAAATATTTTTCAACACATGTGTTAATAACTGCATTTACGAAGCTTGTGTACATTGTGCGAAAGTTTAAAGTTACGCACCATAGAACGGAACGTGCGGTAAAATAGGTGCTCTCATATAACAACCTATTTTACCGCACGTTCCGTTGTATGGCGCCGTGCGGTAAAATAGGTATCTCACATAACTACTTGTTTTACTGCAGGCTCTGTTGTGCGGCGCCGTGCGTATCCTTTACCTTTGTTTTTTAATTTCGAAATAACCTCCTTATGATCAATACGTTTGACTCACTTTTATACTAAAAGAAAAAGAGACGAAAGATGTAGTTCTAATTTTCACTACCCGCCATTTTCATATTAGACAAAGATTGTTGCGACTTTCCGACTGATATCTATTTAAAAATTATACTATTTTCTCGCAAATGTGTTGAAATACGTTGTATGACATTCGTGCGGAATTGGTATTTACAAACTCGTGACTATGGTAAGCCCTCGACTACCCTCTACTGGTTTGTAATAACCAACTTACCACACTAATATCATAAATAACTATAAACAGTCTTACGGTAAATTAATTTTATTTTTAACTTTTTTTCCTGTCACTTATTTGTAAGCACGGCCCCACCGATGTGGGTGGTGTGTGTGGCGCTAGTGTTAATTAACTTATATTTTTAATTTGTTGTTCGGATACAAAGGTGTTTTTTTTTTTTGCTGTGGCCTCATACTCAGATAAATTGGCAAGGCCTTGGATTAGTTAGGAGAGGCATCACACCACAGAACATTATAAAACTACCTACAATCTAATCGGTCTTTGATGTTTATATGAGCATAAGCTATTTCCAGTGTACTTACTTCATTAAAATAATGGTAATCTTGGATAAAACTTTTTTTGGCGCTTAAAAACTAAAGATTTTATAGATATATTTGTAATGGAAACAACCCTAATGTCCTTTTATTATCTTTGAATTAATATCATTGAATCTATACAAATTCGACGACATTTCAATGCTTGTCACAATTTTTGTTCTCTCTCGATCACTTACCATATCAGCGTAGTTTTCTGCAACCAACAAATCATCACTTACAACATGACTATATGGGACAATTATTAATTGTGTGTAAGAGTGGAAGGCTATATAATATATTAGCTCCCCTTGTTCTTTTAAATCTGTAACGTAATCAGCTATAGCTCTGCTCTCAGGTTCTGAAAAAGCCGTTGGACCAGCATAAGTATTACTGCACGGGTCTTGTGATGCTCCTACAGCTGAAACAAATGTGTATAGTTTCCTTTACTATAGTATAAGCACCTTAAACCTAATTTAATAATAATATATGTTTGTGTGTTAATTATATGTGTATGCATGTATATGTGTATACCTGTTACAGTTTAATTTTTTTTTTTTTTTTTCTTTTTTTTTTTTTTTTTTTAAGTTTTGTGGGGAAACCAAACGGGTTGACTTGTTACCGATCGATGAAAGGTTACTAGGTAATGGGGAAAACATTAAGAAAACTTTACTAGTAGTTTTTTATTAAACCCTGACCCAAATGATAGATAAAATGGACAATTATTGTAACAACTTACACATCCAAACATAACCGAAGTTCCTGTTCAAATCTATGCCATTGCTCATGTCATCTTCAGCTCCACCAGCTTCACAAGAAATGAAATTGTTTGTGTTTCGGTTCTTTCTCCACATCCTGTTCTATTAATTATGTCAAAAATAAAATAAACATAAATGGATAATGAGAGAGACTACATCCAGAAATAACTATTTATCTGTTCTAATATAATGTAATGCTTGCTGGCAACACCAACATGAATTAATTATACTTAATCATGTTTTATACTGTAGCAACACAGTAGTCCTTGACTCTTCCATTTTTTTTGTGTCTTGAACGTAATACATAAGCCTCCGAAATAATCTTGAATTTAATTTCCTCCGCAAGTGCATACTGCATCCTATCTACCAAAACACAAGGCCAAAAAAATGTATCTACAGTCCATATACACCATCGCTTAATATTATTTTAAATTAAGTATACACAATATAGGTATTTGTGAAGTGGGGACTGGGGACCCCCAAACCTATTCAAATTTTCGAAAATTATTTTATGACAAACTAGGTTTACGTACGTTTCAGTTTCAAGAATATATATAAAATAGAAAATATCAATATTTAAATTTTTTCTTCCACAAGTTGCACATATATTCACTTACGCGTTTGTTAAATCAAAAATTAAATATCATCAGTACAACATCACTACATCAATAAAAATAAGGTTATAGTACATTACTGCCGCGGCCCGCAAACGCAACATAACCGGACGATCCTGAGCGAGGCATAGCCGGGGTACGCATCACAGAGACCGGTTATGCTCAGTTGCGGCCAAGGCCTGTATAGTGCTTTTCTCAAACATGTGTATAGAAAAACTAATTATATTGACAGCTGTATTGACAATAGTAAAAATAGTTTAGGTAATTTTGCCGCCAATTCGCCGCGTTCAAATATCGATTCCCTTTTTTACTTCTTTAATTTAAATTAATTTAATTGTGCCTTTTTTGTGCCAATTCGACATTGAAATAAAACCTTATTAGGTTATCTCTTTGGTTTCAATGTTCAGGTTTAAATTTTTTAAATTTCATATTTGATCGCTCGAGCGCTCGAGGATCAAACGGAGGAGGACGGCTAAAACATTGCGGGTCGCTCTCTGATATTGTACTACAAGTACGATTTATCCCAAAGAAGCTTGTGCAAGATATTATGGTTGCATATCGTAGCATGTTTGAGAAAGTTCTGCGATTAATTTTCATTGATATTTTATTTTATTTTTACTTACATGAGTGAAGGTATACGCATAGCCATCTGGGTTCACCACTGGGAAAATATGCCATTCAAAGTTTTCAGCCAGACCTCTCACTTCTGGATCATTACTAGTCAAAAACTCTTTTATTATCCAAGTTACAGTTGCTGGAGAAATCCATTCCCTTGCATGAAGAGTACCTTCCAACATTCCTATCTGCTTCGCTTCTCTATTTGGGTGATAGTTAATTATGATTCCCTTGATATCTCTGCCTTCGAAAGATTGTCCCATTACAACTGTTTTTACGATGTCTGGATAGTTCATTTCAAGTTCATCAAGCCAGTTATATATTTCTTCAAGGTTATGGTATACATCCCAACTGTATGAAAGGAAAGCTGTATTTTGGCTGTTTCGCTTATTTGGCCGCATCTGGTCGTCTATCAATCTGTAAAATACGTTGAATATATATGGTATATTTTCATACTAACTTTTGCTAGTGCTAAATTCGAATACCAAAGTGGGATGTCTACGACTACTCCTTGACCATAGAAAGAAGCTAAAGCTAAAGAAGCTTTCGCTGGAGCAAGTTTTATCCGTAGCTTAAGTTTATCCACGTGGAATCCACTTATACATAGTTCACTTAGTTTCACTTATAGTTATTCCTGCAGGAATATTTGAATTTTTTCGGGATAAAAAGTAGACTAAGTCCTTTTATCAATCTCTGTACTAAAAATTGGCTTAGTTGGTTGCTCCGCGCAACGCAAAGAAATAAGAAACATACTTTCACCAATATATATATTATTTTAGGATTAGTATGTCCAAGTATAAAAAGATACAGCATGCGTTAAAAACACACTACAAAATAAGTCATATATTAACTATGGTTAGTCATGAGTTGATATTTAAAAAAGGACAGGTAATGATGATGATCAAAATAAACATTTAAGGTGGTGACATACCCAAACGAGTTAACGTGCTAGCGCCTATGGAACGTGGAACTGTGGCTCTTTGTTAATTTATTGATAACTCGATCACAGCGCAACCTACCGGGTCCAATTGTAAATCTCTACTATATAGGGACCTACTTAAATTTATAAAAAAAATCATCGAAACTGGCATTGTTTAGGGGGAGTTCAGTGACGTTAATATCGTCGTCATCGATGTTGTTATATCGTCAGCTAAAAAACGTCGACTACTAAACGTAGGTCTTCCCCAATGTCTTCTCAACGGACTGCCCTAAGGCCCGCGCCCATTGGCTTCCTTCGGCTCTAACCAGACCTTGGTAAGAGGCCGTCCCACGCTGCCACTCAAAAACCTTTCTTCGTCTTCCTTGGTTATCAGTTCAGTAAGCGCTTTGGCCTGCCCATTGCCTTTCAGCTACTCCGGTAACTTTTTGTTTCGGTTTTAATCGCATAAAGTAACGCCGAGCATTCACAAGCTCTCTCCATTGATAGCGGAGAAACACTGAGCTTATGTAAGAAGCCTACACTAGAATTAGAGACCACTTTTCTGTGCCGAAAGTCATCATATTTTATATATATAAAAATATATTGAAGCTGATCACCATAAAAAATTAAATAAAACTTACTTTTGGAGATCTTCTATAGCTATAGTTACATTCATATTATGGCTTTCTGAAGCCTTAATAAAGCTGTCCTGCTGTGTAGGTGGCACCATCATCCTGACATCACTGTTAACAACGACGTCATCATTCCAAAATTCTATAACTTCATTTCTTTTAAGTTCGTTCAGGAACGTCACATCGCTTTCTGTTATTGGGATAACTTTATACACTTTGTAACCTTCATAGCTCTTTTTAACAGCACTTATTACTTGATTTGCTGTTAAAAAGAGAAATATTGCTTTAATGTTCATTATAACAGCATATATGTGAGCAATATCAGTTTAACTCACTGATATAAATGATTTTACTATCAGATTCGCGCGTCAATTTTGATAAATTTGTGGTGATTGTAATCAGTACTTTTTTTTAACATAATGAATCGACATTATTTGGTTTTAAGTAAGAAAAACCTCATTATGTTAGAGAATATTACCTAAAAGTTAATATTGCTTGATCATCGCAATATTAAGCTGATTTGAATCTACAAATGAAGTCAAACAAAACTATTCGGTAATTTGCTGTAAATAACCGGTATCGGAAACTTATAAAGGAGACGTTCGTATTAATTTGGAAGTCTTTTGGCTGATAAAGACCATAGAATATCAGAATTACTGATCTTATGTTATTTTTACGTATTCATTTTTTTAAATAAAACTAAGGCTTAAATATAATAGTTTTTAACGTTTTAGTTAAGAGCGGCGTCGACGGTCAGCTTTTCATACAACCGGAGTTCACCAATCGTTTCGGATCGAATCCAATTTTTCAATAATTGTTTTTCTTAATTTGGTATCTGGTAGTGAATATTTAGGCTGAATAACACTGAATAAAAATATGACGAGTTGTAAAGCTTGTACTACATAAAATGTAGTAGTTACCTATAATATGACATTAGGTGATTCAATATAGGTCATAAAGCTACGATTTCTCAACCCATTACACAGGATTTCCGACTTGGATGTGGATAAACGTTTTTTTATATTTTTATATATCACATATATCAATTCGTCAGTAAGTGTTTGACCTACAGTTGCTAAGCGCATCTAAGACATCACTAATACGTCTTGAATACGACTAACATTTTCATACTTTCATGTTTATGTATAATTATTTCCTGCATGTTTATTTATACATGAGCTGTTTAAGCGGAATTGTAGACTAAAAAGTTTCTTTAAGCTTGCAAAAAAGTTAAATTGAAAAAGAAAGTATAACACTCAGTAAAACTTAACTTGAACTAGATTTACATTTTTCCAATACAATTCTAATTCTTAATTCATTCTAATGATAAATTTATTAATAACAAAGCTGCGAACAAAAGTTATTTTATTAATAAGATTATAACTGTCTTACATGGAATGTATATATAAAATACTGTATAGGAAGTATTTTGTACAATGTTGCCTGAAATAACAGTCTTCCCTGGCTATTGCTCGTAGAACAACTGTGATATTCTAAGAGGCCATTCACATTGTATCATGACAAATTAAAAGGCTGTCTTTTAAATATTTGTTTTTACATAAATTAGTTAACAATTTTAAGGCAACGTTACATTTTAAAATATAAAATAAAAAGACACCATTTCCCACGTCTATATTAAAGGTAAAAATTATTTACACACTTGTGTAAATCCAGACCGCAGATCACATTAATAAATAAAAACTTTTTAACAAAAAATAAAAACAAACGACTTCAACAAGAAGCACAAAAAATTGTTAAAAGTAATCAAAGTGGCGTTCTAGCGAGAAGAAACGGCGAAAGAAACTCTCTAGCATACGCTCTTTTGATTATAATTCGCTCTTTTCTACTCATTAAATCTATGTTTCGAGTAAAAACACAAATAAGCCTTTAAGCATTTCTAAGATTCGTAAGCTATTCACACACTGCAAAAACAAAAATTATAAGTACTTAAGGACCTTAATGACTGGTCCAGCCAAATGCCACAAAGAGCTAAAACTCTCAGCTAGGTATTACTTATGTAATATTAATTTAACATGTACACTATGACAAAATATACATAATTAATCATCTACAAAGAAGTTACATAATCAATTGAAACTGAAGTTTTTTAAATGGATGGATTCCCATTCAGTTGCGGCAGCGTCACTTTATACATTCTGTACACTATATATTAAGCAGTACCGTTATTACAACCAGTATTCTTCAATGCTAATTCACAACTGCCCCGGCTCTCTCGAGCCAACCCTTTTATTTGTAGTGACAAACAACATGATCGGGTGGGGCGGTCAGGTAGCACACCAGAATCACGCCATTTATATTAAAAGTATAACAGAACTGTTTTAGATCTTTGAAATACACATTTAGTCTACAAATATTATTATCTATCTAATACATTGTGTAAAACTACATACAATATGATTTTACTCATCATTCAATTAATAAATGAAAATAAGCAATCATTATTCATGTAGGTAATATATCAATTGATCAACTTTTTATACATTGATTTTTATTAAAATTAATTACACAAAGTTTTTTTTTTCTGAGCTGACTATGCAGTTGGCTGTTGCAGCCATTACTGCTTCACCGGACTTTTGGGGCGAGACTCTGAAGGAGCCTCAGCCCATATAGCGCCCAACGCTCAAGGGCTCCCCGCGGGGGAAGCCTCGGCTTGGGTTGTCGCTCTCGGGGAACACAAAGTACAATAATCTAACAGTAATAATTTATTTCCAAAAATCTGATATGCATTACAGTTTGAAGTTGGTGTCATGAAAGTGATTTCAGATCATATTTTTGGAAATAAATCTTTTTGAAGCCGGCCGGTCTTACTTTTGAGTGACGAATTGCTTTTTTTTCTCGTTCACTAAAAATTTATACAATCATCAACATAAAAAACGTTTCACCAGTTCCAAATTAACAGCATTTTTTCTTTTGTCCAAAAATTCAAGTTTTAATATCACAATTTTTTTTTTTTAATAATTTAAAAAGAATTTTAAAAATCTATTTATAAATGACGGCGTTATGCCCGAACATACATAAAAAATACAAACATTCGATTTGAGAACCTTCTCCTTTTTTGAAGTCGGTTCAAAAATGTTAATTTCTTTTATTGACAATATTTTCATTTCTTAAGT
Source organism: Apoda limacodes (assembly GCA_946406115.1). Classification (NCBI taxonomy): domain Eukaryota; kingdom Metazoa; phylum Arthropoda; class Insecta; order Lepidoptera; family Limacodidae; genus Apoda; species Apoda limacodes. The sequence goes on from OX291542.1 coordinate 18,932,720, forward strand.
TTCCCGTTCGATTAGGATTAATTTTATATTTTTGTTTTAAGTGGCATCATTACATTTTTCAGTTTCATTATGTAAATACCCTTACGCACTTGCTACGTGGCCGCTCCCTGGGTGGGTCAGATCGGCACAATTATATTTATCGCCGAGAGTCGGCGTGTCGTCCGTCCACGCATAAATCAGCTCACGTACGGTCATGTCTCCTCGATACGTCGCCGATCGCGGATCTCTGCGGCCCATTCGACCTGTGGGAATGTTTCTTAGGACTTGTCATGATTCTGTTAACCAAAATATAATTTTATGAAAATGTTTATTACTTTAAGTAAAATCTTTTATTCTTTACGATTTAATATTTTAACCTACCTCAAAAAAATGTTCGACGCGAATGATTTTTTTTCGATTTATGTTCACTGATATTTCGGCAACTGCCTTTGTTTACATTAAGTTGGGCTGAACTTAAAACGTGATTACGTATGCCTCAAATGTAGTCAAAACATCACAGTGTCGACATTATTTCATTTGGCAACTGCTATTTTAATAAACAACTATTGTTTAGCTAATAATTAAAAGCAAAAAAACCTCTTTTAAAAAAGCTTTTATTTAAATCCTCTAAAAAGAAGAAAATAAAATTTTCCTTTAAAATTTTAACTATCAATTTATAACCCCTTTTAAAAAATTTATATGATCAAAAAAGCTTGTCGCGCGATTTACTTGTGTAAATAAACTAGTACCTATTTAATTAAGCAATTTAATCTGCTAAATTTTTTTTTTTTTAAATTTTAGTTTAATGAAATAATTATAGGTACTTACGCAAACCTCGAGACAAGCTTTTATAATCATATAAATTTTTTATAAGAGGTTATAAGTTAATAGTTGAAATTTTAAAGGAAAATTTTATTTTCTTCTGTTAAGAGCATTTAAATAAAAGCTTTTTTTAAAAGAGGTTTTTTTGCTTTTAATTTTTTTTTACTTTTTAATTATCGCTGGCTAGGTTTCTGAGTCTGATGAAACACAGTTCCGGATTTGATTTTGGAGTTGTCCTTCTCCTAGACAGGTTGCAGACCAATGCTGATGACGCCCATCTCGCCAAATCACCAACGTCAAAGTTAATCAACCGATGTTACAGGCTCATAGAATTCTACCTCAAGAATAATCGAGGTCTTTATACCAAATTTTAATTTGCCTTTTTATTCTCAGCGAACCCTTTTATTTAATACCCATACTATAAGAAACCATAAAAACTTCATTAATCCGCCATATTGGATTAAGAGTGATGTCAGAATATTTTTTTTCTAATTATTCTCGGCAAGCTCCGTCATTTGATACCCATATTGCAGAAGTGCATAAAAAATAACTATTCTGTCATCTTGGTTGTTCCGCTACATTGGATTTAAAATGACATCACATTATTTTTCGAGTTACTATAAGAAACCATAAAAAACTTCAAAACAAACCCTTTCATTTGATACCCATATTGTATGAATTATATTTTTTTTATATCTAATTATAGAATAACGTCACACAGCTAATCGTGTATTGTCATCCAAACTAAACGTGTAATCAAAATTTTAGCTCAATCGGTTGAAGATATCTGCTTCAAAATTGAGTAGCAAGATTCCACCCAAACAAACATACATTGCAAGTTAAATAAAAGCTTTTAAAAACTAGTTATCACCAGAATAGTAATTAAATTATTTTAATGAAGTTACATTCTAAAATTAAAATAAAAGAAAAAAAACTTTGGTTGATGAAAAACAAAATATTATCCAGTATTTGTTACTAGCTAAACTTTCAATATATTTTAAGCTAAGATTTTCACAAAAGTAAATCACGTTGTCAAGAAGGACTCTTTGAATCTACAAAAAATTGAAAGGGTCTTAAAATCTTTTGAACTGCAAAATTACTTCAATTGAAAACCCATACCAGTATTTTCTAATGACGTCACATTCAGGGATATTTAGGTACAAAATAATTTACGATCAGCAGGGAACCGCTTAATCAGCCTTCGGTTCATTGTGAGCAGAGCTGGCTAGGAATAATGGCACTATTGTCTCTTAGTATCGCGATAAATCCGCGGTTCAAGATACACTAGATAAGCGATTCAGCTACTTATAGAAATTTTAGTAGTCCCACTTAGCTCTCCAATTTGATTAACTTTTAGAAAATATAGTGCTATTACGTGTGGGAACTGCAAATTATCAATTTTTTTTTTTTATCTCTAAGGTGGCAAACAATCTTACGGTCCACCTGATGGTATGCGGTATGTAACACCAAGGGGTTTCACTCGCGCGTTGCCAATCCTTCAAAAATCCAATAACTTCTTTCTTGAAGAACCCCATACTGTAGTCTTTACAGGAAACCTTGGCTTGGATCGCCAGAAATACGCTCCGATTTTGAGTTAAGCACCGTAACACATCGAAATAAAGACAAGGGTAACTATAAGTGTTTCTCGTATCAATGTGTTACGAAATAATCATTATTTTTCTTGTGAATTGAGGCACGCGCTTTCCGTATCGCGGTAACTCCCTGTATTGGGATTGTTCTTGCGACGTACCTTGCCACCCTCTCGTGTATTCCAATTGATCGCTACCTGATAATGTTGCTCTAACTAAAGCTTTGAGTGCTTCCTACGAGCTTAAGTGATGATAATGTCTTTAATAATTACTAGACTTTACATTAGCTTCACCGAAAGTAAGATTCTAATATACAGGTAACTACGTTTTTAGAGTTTTGTACTAGAAAATGTAAAGTTTATGTGTTTTGTCTACCTTTATAACGTCTCGATCAAGTCATAAATATTATTCAGTAAATATTAAGTCCATCTGAAAATCAAGTGTCCTTATTGTTTCATTGCTATGTCAAAGAATAATGTCCCACAGTATTAAGTGAATATAAAAGTAATATAATAATATTTTTTGCACAAATAACACAGCGCCGTCCGGTCCAGAACCAAGCAAGGCCCGAAATATGAACACCAGAGAACGAATACATATTACACATAGAAAACACTCAGACTCAAGACAAACACAAATATAAATGTCCTGTGCGGGAACTAAACCCATGCCCCCGGTCCAGCCGGCCACCTGACTAGCCATGTCTCCACATGTTGTCAATTGGGAGCTGTCCAGCCAGGCATATGTTTAGATATCTGCTATTTTGGTTGTCACCAGAGTGGCCGCAAAGGAACAACAAAAAAATATTTTTAATAAACAATTTACATCTAAATAATATAATATAATATAATATAATATAATATAATATAATATAATATAATATAATATAATATAATATAATATAATATAATATAATATAATATAATATAATATAATATAATATAATATAATATAATATAATATAATATAATATAATATAATATAATATAATATAATATAATATAATATAATATAATATAATATAATATAATATAATATAATATAATATAATATAATAAGGCTTTTTGATGCCTTATTTCTAAAAGACACTTTATTTATCTTACCCATTAGTCGTCGAAAGCGGCGAATAACAGATGTTGGCATATACCATGCCAAGATTTCAGAGTGACACCTAAATATCTGACAGTCTCATCCAGGATTTGACATATCAACAGTTGCATAAACTGTTTAAAAGTGAAATAGGAATAAGATCTTATACTTGTTTTTATCTATTGAAAAGCGATTGCTGGTTTTCTTTCGTTAATAGCGGTGATTGTCCCATTTGAGAACTGCGATGGCTGCCAACTGGAACCTGATTCTCATACACTAGGCAGTTATTGGATAGTAATTAATACAACCTTGTGTTTTGTGGGAGCATTATTATTACTGGCAAGCAGAGCTTTTTAGCTAAAAGTGAGGTATAACAGCGCTACATATCTGTACATGCGCGGAATAGACTAAGCAGTTGTTTTTGTGGTATAGGTATTTCAGATAATCGCAAATCTGTATATCTGAGGTCCAGCTAATAGAGTCTCTCCAGGTCCGGACTGACTCATCAACGCCAAATCTAAACTTCTGAAGCCTAAAATAGGGAAATTGAAACTAAGGTTTCTATTATTAAGTAAAAATCCTTTAGGTAATCCTAAGGATTTTGCGAAATTAATCTTCAGGATAAAATAGAACTGAATCGATCTTTTGCCGAATTGTTCGATAATGTAACCAGGGGGTGGAATTATGTATGTGAACATATCTTGGTGGTCTACTATAACTAACTTTTAAATTTTGTATTAATTTTAAAATTTGCATACATTTTTTGGTTTCTAAATTTTTTTTATTCCGATGAAACTCAGTTATATTGAGTTTTCGAAAGTGCTGAATTTAAATCTGTTATAAGTTTTTAATTTCAGAGTGGTGGATCCAGTATAGTTATAATTATCGGAACAAGTATTTAATTTCGATTAGCTAATTTCTATTGGGTTTTCGAGGGTGATAGATTAAAATGTTTTGTCAGTTTTTTGAAATTCAAGATGGTAAATCTAATATGGTGCCTATTTTTTTCCAAAATTCCTTAATATCAATACAAATAAACAGAAGTTACTTGTGTGGTTGTTGCTGTCGGTGCATTTTTTAGTTCTATCAGTGTAATTCCTTTATTTGTGTGCATTAAAATGTTTTACTACTTCTACGAATACTACTGAAATATGGAGCTCTCAGAGTATATAATGGTAATATCGATTGGGATTTTATCTAGCGAATGGCTGCACTCGATGCGGTGCATAAATCACGAACATTTCCTATTTCCTTTTACCCTGTACTGCGTCACATTCATTTGTTTTTTGTCAGATGGAACAGGTCCTTTATAATTTAAATACATCTCAGTAAGAATTGAAGCAACTTTAAGTACATTTTTTTATAATTTCCTTGTTTTTTTTTTTCATCTTTGTGAATGAGTTATTACTATTATACTATTATCATGGTCTGGATAGGATTTGTATTTTGTTACCTGCAAAAATTATTCTGTTGCTAGGATAAAAAAAAACTATTAGCTGTGGTATATTGACAATCATTAAATGCGCTCTGTCTTTACAAGAGGTGGTCAGTACTACTTGATTCACGTTCAAGGCATCACCTCTCCGCTGTGGTATTAAAGAAGTGCACTGCTGTCACATTATAAGTTGTGTACATATTTTCCATAGTTTCATAGCCTCGCACCAAAATCTACCCCGCGCCAAAGATGAATACTCTACCTTTTATATGTGCGGATACGATCGTCCTATTGACCGAAAATGAATGCGCTGTATGCTGAATAAGGCTTGTACGTTTGATGCGCGCTCAACGCACTGCCATTTCTTAGTTTATTATGCCAATATTATCTAATTAACAAGCTGACGCTGCTAGTTGACTTTCAATCATTATATTTAAGCCTGTTTCGATAAGTAAATATTAGGACAAGTAACGCTTCTTCATTGTTTTTTGGTTTATCGTGTAACACTACAGGCCTAAAATGCAAGAAGTTAAACTCGAAAAATCTAGAAAAAACATGAGAAACCTCGAAACATTTTCAGGTTTCTGAGATTGATTAAAACAGCTGTCCAACTATAACTCACTAAGTAATGGTAGGTAGGTATACATACACTTATAAACTTTTAGATAAAAAGGAAATAATAGCATTATCCTGCTTAATAAAATAAATTTTGTTTTCATGCATTAGTGTAGATTTAAATAAATTTAAATAAAATTATTCCGGATAACAGAACAAAAAGATATTACTGAAATGGATCCGGTTTCACAGTACCGCTGCGACATTGATAGTACCGCCTGCAATATTCAATTGTCATTAATTTAATATCTGTGACGGTTTTCCCCGCGCTTTTATGCTCGATTCATAAATTGATTATTGGGAAATATTGTCTGAAATTGCATTTTACAACTGAACATTTTCTGACAAATACGGAAATGCAACACGTATAGCAACATATTCATGAATAAAAGTCCTTTCAACCGACGTATTTGTGTACGTAACTTCTTGGTTACGAAATAAGATTTTTGTTTCTTACTTTATACTAACCAGAATCTACATCAATTCAACAAATATCAATAATTCCTGTATTTATAGTATGTTAATAGAAAATAAAGTTTAATTCGAAATAAAACTTATTCTGTGGAGATTTTGAGGGTGCTAGGTTCAAATTTTTTGGTGTTGCAAGCGTCCATAGGCTACGGTGACCGCTTACCATCAGGCGGGCCGTAAGCTTGTTTGCCACCTTAGTGGTATTAAAAAAAAATATCTTTTATTAGTTTTTAAAATCAGCAGATCATTAATTAAGACAGGTGGTGGATCAAATATGGAGCGCATTTCTTGCAAAAATACTTTAGTATTAAGACAAAGAGAAGTTACTTGTACGGTAGTCAGTTGTTGGCGGAACCTTTATTGTTTTATTCTACAGTTCAAATGGAAACTGATAGACTCAGGGATCCTTTATCAAAAATAACTAACTAAAACTTGTTATATATCTTAATTACGACATCAGATTCTTATGACATACCTTATTTGAAGCTGAATAAAATTTTATTCAATTCGTACAACACATCTTTACATTTAGCAATATCCAGATGCGTAATAAGATGTATCCTTTATTGAATAATGCAAAACTTGAAATGGAAACAAAATGTACATTAATATTAATTAACAAATTACCACCAATTTGATCCTTAATTGTACGAAATTACCTAATTTTGGATTTAGATTATCGATATGAAATTCTGGTTGTTGTTTGTATCCACTACTATGGCACAGGCTTCTCCTTAGAGAAACGAGGCTTAGTCCATAATCCTCATAGCCTGGTTCGTATTTGGACGTTGTTGTCAAGTGAGTCGCTTGACGGCTGCTGTCATATATCAAACAGCCAGGGCCGACGGGTTAACATGCTCTTCGAAGCATAAATAGTTATATACACACATCAACAGAAGTTTGCGTTCACTTAGAAAAACTGAAATTATACTTTTTCTTTAAATAAAATATCATAGTTAAAATGCTCTTTTTATATATTTTATCATAACCATATAATATCTTAAGTTTTCCAAGTGAACGCAAACTATTTTTGATGTGTGTATGTTATTTGATAATCACAAACGTGCAGTTGAACAAATGTTTATAATTTTTGTATAGCTTCAGAGTAATAGACAAGCTACACAGTGCTAGACAATAACATTAGACTAATTTTATACATATAAATAATTGTCTTACTGACTGTCTGATTTATGAACAGACTAAATTTTGGTAATAGGCACTTTTGTGACATACGGCTTCCTGAGAATGGGTAGCAAGGTTGTACGAAAATTGGTCAAATCGGGAAATCATTTCTGAAGTTGAATCCATTAACTTATAAATTAAACTTAAACTTATATTTAACGTTATAAATTAAAAAGTCATGTTTAACCGTTTTCTATAAGAATTAGGAGATAAGTATAGATAGACTTAAACTATACAATTCGTAAATAAAGATTAGCGTGTTTTAGCATTTTTAGGGAAAGCAAAAGGTTTGTCAGAGAGTTCCATTCCATCCAGAGCTTGATAAGATGGACTTTCAAAGTATGTGGAAGTTTATATAGGACGGGTAAAGCGGGGGTTATACTATGGCGAACCAGAAAGTTGATCCTAAGCAGATCCATTTTGGCGACTTCCACTGATACTTTGTCCGTTTTGCTTACCTACTTCGTTGCGTTCTTGGTGCATACTGGACTAGATACCATGGTGAAATAAACGGCCACACAGAAGACCCCAAATAAGAATTGTCAAAGTGGATATAGATAAAAATAAACAGACATTGATAAAAAATGATGTAGGAGATCCACAATAATTTGCTGAGGAAGGCTGAGTAAAATACTTGGTACAGTTTTGTATCATTGCTATCGGGGCCGATACGAGCAATAGTAACGCTAGGTTCCGAACGCAACCTGTTTTGTTTTTGTGGCAATGGTCTATCAATGGTTGTCATCATTACTCAACAAAAAACCCAATTGTAAAAACATAAAGTAAAATTAACTTTTTGTGTATGAAATATAAAAGTGCCAAAAATTGTTTAGTCAGAATCCCACAAACCGCAGGGAAGTTATTTACATTTCTACTTTAATTTTCCTGCGTTTAAGATCTTGTCCCTATCTTTTATTTCCTCTAAAGTTTAAATCATTTTAAACTTTAAGCAATTTAGGGCTCCCTTAGCTTCCCTTAGAGGACATTAGGACAGACAGACTTGGTCCAATAGAAACAAGAATAGTTCAACTATTGAGGTAAGTTAAGTCGCTTTGTTCTTTTAATTTGGGTTTAACTGTACCTGTCATAATTGAAAAAACAGGTACCCATATCTATAATAATGACCTAATAATGTTTGTCAAAATGGACTGTGGATAATGTCCGATGTACGGATATACCTGTTTGTATAGAATATGCAATTAAATATAGCTACATATATTAGAATCTATTTGATTTTGTTATAAAAATTTATAACGAAGAAGTACTGCCAAGCAGACAGACAAAAATTAAGTATCTAAATCAAATTTAAATGAACACATCTGATATTTGCAGTAATATCTAAGTTAGAAAAAAATACAAACTTGGAAAACTGGTAAAAATGTAGGTAGTACAGCCAAATCTTATTTGTTTCCTTAAGGTAACGGTCTAAGTCTACGCTATCCTTGTTGAATAAAATAAACAAGTCCCAAGCAAAATAACGCCTCTAAAGCTGATCTAACCGAGTTAAGCGATGTACAGTCGACGACATAAATAAGTTAGCGCAAAGAGATTTAACACCCGCTGTTACAGAGATACGTATCGGTGAATCTATTGCCAACCGGGCGTACGGACGACGTCCAACTGCAAAACATATGTGCACAAAACCAAACGTATGCGAAGCACATTCCTTTTAATATTTACGATGTCCGACTCCATGTTATTTATTCTAAACTGATAGAGTTACGCTGGCATATAAAAATTTAGGAAATCATGCCTCAGCGTTGCCCCAAAGACATATTTAGGGTTCCGTACCCAAAGGGTAATTAGCGGAACTAAGACTCCGCTGTCTGTCCGTCCGTCCTCCCTGCGTCCGTCTGTCACAACAAGGTGTATCTTATGAACCGTGATCTTATGACCAGTCGAAATTTTCACAGAAGATGTATTTCTATTTCCGCTATAACAACAAATACTAAAAAACAGAATAAAATAAATATGTAAGGGGGCTCATATACAACAAACGTGTTTTTTTTTGCTCGATTTTGCTCGATATTGATAACGGCAATAGGTAGACGCTTAAAATATTCACAGAATATTTAATTATATAGTCACTTTAAAAATAAATAATTAAATTAAAATTAAACAAATATTTAAGGGGGGGTTCCCATACAACAAAGGTGATGTTTTAAAATGGCGTAGATGTCATAAAAAAACCCATTCCTAATTAAGTGCTTTCTAAACAGTTAGAAACGTCTGCAAAGATATTTGGGCGGTACTAGTAGTGAACTCAGAGTACTTCTCGATAAGATGATTATCGTGACAGACGGTCCTGCCACCGGATTCGTTTCCGGATAAAAGTTTTAAACTTTATTCGGTTAAATCGGGTCATGAATGCATAACTTTATGTATGAAGATATTAGTAAATATTACTTTCATATAAAAAGTGTGTGTGTGTGTGTGTGTGTGTGTATGTGTGTGTGTGTGTGTGTGTGTGTGTGTGTGTGTGTATGTGTGTGTGTGTGTGTGTGTGTGTGTGTATGTGTGTGTGTGTGTGTGTAAGAGAGAGGGTGTTTGTGTGTGTGTGTGTGTGTGTGTACACATACGTCAGTCATAGTTATAATTCAATTATTTAACAAATAATCAATTTTTAATAGTGCTTAAATTCACCATTACACTTTTTTACGAGGAGTAGTCAGAGATATTACGAACGTCAATAATTGCTGTCAGTAATCATGATGTGGGCAACAGCCTATTTTCACCTACCACTGCAGTTCTGCGTGACAGGTGGTCAGCCTATTGCCACAACACTGCTTCTTGTACAGTGTATCTGGACTAAGATGGCTTTGACTCTCCTATTAGTAGTAAATTATTAGCTTTAGAGTAAAAAAATGTTAAATGAAAGACTACTGTTCATTACCATTGGAAGGTTTGTTTAATATCAAGCCAATCAAACTACTTAAATAGGATAATTTAACCAATGGATGTTTATTCATGGAAAACGACATAATGTAATTTATTTTATATTTACGTACTTATTGAAAAAAAAACTGTTTAAACGAATGATGTTAAAATTGATAAAACTATAAGTAAACTGCACATTCCTATATTACTACCAGAATTGTAATATCTCAGTTTTCTAGTTACTTTCTCCATTTCCAAAAGTGATTCCATAATTTCTTCATTATTTGGCACTATGAGAGCAGGCGGTAGAAGGAAACCGTATTCGCCAACGTCTCGGAGTTCAAGAAGATAAACTATTGGGACATGAGCTTCTCCTTTAACCCAATCAAAACTCGACCCACTGACTTCATCTGAATAAAAAAAAACTGTAAGTTGTTTAATGAAAAGATTTGAAGCAGATATCACTAGTGAATTTATATAATAGTTGATATTTTCAATTCTTTGGTGCTTACTCTTCGGAGCGAACTTAAGCATTAGAGATTGCATTGCATATTGCATCACGGGAAAACAGCCATAGAATACAATAAGCTAAATACATAAAAACACTCAGGAATATCTAGATATATTTCAACTGTACTTATTGGCAAACGAAAAGCATTTTTAATGGTTACGTAAAGAATACGTTCCTTGATCAGAAACCACTAGTTTATTACATAAGTAACATCAGCTAGTAGCACATTTTTGAAGCTTCTTCAGGCTTTGGAGAGCGTGATGGCGTGAAGGCGTTAAAACATTATTACTCGGATTGCCCACCAAGCTAATAAAGTCTAAACTTAAATAAGTTCTAGTTTTAAAACGAAAAGTTAGAAAAAGAAAGTAAAACTTACACAAGATATCTGCCGAGGTTCCGACTGTATATCGGGTTCCATATACCTGTTCAAGTTTTTCTGCTCCTCGTATAGCTATTTCATACTGTAATCAAGATATTAATTTGATAAAGTACAAATTTATGATAATTACACAGTTAGTTTATTTTATTAACAGTTGAGGCTTTATTGAAATATAAAAGCTCAAATGTAAAAATAATAATAATCAGAAGGCAGACAGACATAACTCATAAAACCGATGAACGGTGGAGATAGGAAGGTTTTCAAGATCCAGATAACAAACTGCCTACCACTAGGCAGATTGAAGAGCTTATCCAGATACGAGCGGTTAAGATAACTTTTTTTTGAAAATCGATAGAGACTCAAAAGATGAAAAAAAAAGAGTATAATACTATGTTTTACAGAACCATGACCATTTTCTTGTAAATCCAATTGCGATAAGCTATCTCTTTTTCTTTTAGTCATGGCTGGCGAATTTTATTATGATTTTTTAAACCGTGGCAGGCGAATTTTTTATGATTTTTTAATACATTATAGTGCTTTTTTCACTTTTTCATTAAATATCATTTGCACTCTGTTGTTTGTGAAAAATTAAAAAATGTACAAAGTGCCCAGAAATTTTAAAGTGCAAGTACTCCAAAGAAATGTCCCAAAAGTTAATTGTAGATTATTAAAACAAATAACCTAAGTGTATTATAAAATTAGTACCATGTCACCATAATTTGAAGCTTCCAATACACTTGCTCCACCAACATGACTGTAGGGCACCAGCACCATCTGTGAGTACGAGTGAAAAGCAATGTAGTATACAAGATTGCCTTCATCTTGTATCTGCCGAACGTAACTGGATATTGCTTGAGATTCAAGTTCAGAAAACGGTCCTGGTCCAGCGTATACTTCTGAACACGGAAGATCGGAAGCTCCAGTTGCTGTAAGGTAACAAATCGTAAGTACTTAATTGAAAAGTTTATCAAATATGATTTTGTACTGCCAACGGTGCTAGGAGAACTAATGTAAAACAAGATAAATATTATATAAGTTACGTCTGTAATTTTCCTGATTTTTGTATCACGATTGTAGCAGGATCACGAAAAATGTAATTCTGTGTATAAATTCTGTCAAACATTGATTTCCTTACTTAGTTTTCATAATAGCTTGCAGCTCGTACCCTCTTTTGGTGGGCAACTGTAACTTGTTATTGATCTTCTGTAACATATTTATGTTATGAGATTGCTAATCTCCGCCTTATATATTTTTTTGATTTTCCGGAAATATATTGTACACATTTTTTATAAAAAAAATTAATATCCATAAATTTCAATCACCTCACGCACAACTGTCATTAATATAAGAGTTCATTGGAGATATTTAACGTTACGAATGAAAAAGATATGCGTCCCGAAGATATAATAAATAAATCTAAGATTTATTTCAATAATTCATGAAAATCTCTATTTTTAATAATTCCAATAAATTCATTAAACACCTAAATTAAAAATGACTGGTACTCACTCATCCACAGAAAGCCGAAATTTCTATTTAGATCAATGCCATTACTCGCGTCGTCATTAATGTTCCATTGGGCACAAGATCCGTTGTTCGTAGGATTTCTGTTTTTCCTCCACATTCTGTCCTATAAACAAACGTAACAACCAAAGATTACTTATTACTACTAGTTAATCAGAGTTCCTGAGTTTTCAGGTACTTGACGTCAACACTACATTATAGGTAATCTGTGCGTCGCCGCGAACTGTGCTCCCGCGTAAAGTTATAAAAATGAGGATTTGTGCAATAAAATCGAGTAGAAACTATTAAAAAAAGGGTTGATGAAATAAAATCACTTTCCACAAGTTATTACAGTAATCTGCTTGCAATATATTTGAGTTACAAACTAAGTTTTTAAAATAATTATTCGCAAAACATCAACAAATGTTTTTCAGTCTGTGTTGCCAAGTGTGTAGGTAACTTTCTACAAGTTATTACACTAATCTGCTTGCGATATTTGAGTTACAAGCTAAGTTTTTAAAATTATTATTCGCAAAACAAACAACAAATGTTTCTCAGTCTATGTTGCCAAGACTGTAGGTACCTACATTTCCCAAGTTTAGTAAGTGAACACTAATACGACAACGTTACGTTGGTAATTACATTATTTAAATTTGATAAAGAATAAATCTATTGATGACCCCCTGTACATTGTATCTATAGAACGTAAACCTTTACCCCGGACTTCTGCAATGTTTGAATTCAAAAAAACATAACACATGTAAATATCAATAGAAAAAGTAGTATCATGTATTTTATGAACTAAATTTTTTTTTTTATTTAATTACCGTATCGTAAAATACATAAATATACTATACATAAAATTTCAACATTAATTACCTAATACTAGGTACTTTATTAGCAAGACAGTGTAAGCACACGCGCAATTGTGTGTAAAATTATATGGCTATCTTAATTTTCGTTTCATTTTCTTAAACTACTATATCGAAATACCATTACTCACATTTGTGAACGTATAAGAATACCCATCAGGATTTGTCACAGGGAATATATGCCAGACTATGTTTTCTGCAATCCACCTCACGTCTGGATTTGAACTTGTCAAAAGATCTTTAATTATCCACGTTACAGTAGCGGGAGAAATCCATTCTCTTGCGTGAATGCCACCTTCTATCATAGCAATGATATTATTTTCATCTTTATAGTTAATTTTTACTCCTCTTATGTCTCTACCTTCATAAGTTCTTCCAATAGTTACCGGTGTTACAACATTAGGGTAAGTATTAGCGATTTCATCTAACCAATTATTGATTTCTTCTATGTTATGGTAATTATCCCAATTAAATTCGTTACTGTTTTTATTTATATTACTTGGATTCAATTGCTCGTCAATCAGCCTGAAAAAAAATTAATAATATTATTTATGATTTTTATAATAATCAAAAACTGACACGCTTGCCAAATAATATTGTTTGTTTATTAAAATGGTGTTTTTAGGGTTCTGTAGCTCAAAAGGGAAAAAGTAACCATTATAGGATCACTTTGTTGTCCGTCCGTCTGTCTGTCTGTCTGTCTGTGTAAGACCCTTTTTCTCAGGAACGCGAAAAGATATCACGTTGAAATTAATATCGAATACTAAGATATACGGTCCCTTGAAGCTGTAAAAAAATAAAGCTTCTGTTCAACTTAGTTGAAAAATACGGCGAAAAATACGCCATTTTTAGGGTTTCCTAGCCAAATGGCAAAAAACTTTATTCATGTCTGTCTGTCTGTCCGTGTGGGGTATCTATGGATAGGTTTTAAAAAATGATATTGAGATTTCTAATATCATTTTTTTCTAAACTGAATAGTTTGCGCGAGAGACACTTTCAAAGTGGTAAAAGGTGTGTCCCCCCAGTGTAACTTCTAAAATAAGAAAATGATAAATCTAAAAAAAATATATGATGTACATTAACATGCAAAGTTCCACCGAAAATTGGTTTGAACGAGATCTAATAAGTAGTTTTTTTTAATACGTCATAGAAAGGTACGGAACCCTCGGTGCGCGAGTCCAACTCGCACTTGGCCAGTTTTTTGTCCAATATTTCGGCATTTACAAACAAATCAAAACCTATGGGACACTTCCCGTTGTCCTAGAATCATGAAATTTGACATGAAGCAAGGTTTTTTACATTTTTCCTACATTACAAATATAGAAAAAATTCGAATTTTGTTAATTTGTAGGTATAACTCATTTAAAAAAAAAGTTTGTCTATCTGCCTGTCTGTCAAGACCCTTTTACTCAAGAATGCGTGATGGTATAAAGTTGAAATTAATATTATAAACTAAATAAAGTCTATGGGTACTTAATCTTGTAAAAAAACCAAGCTTCTAAGTCAATGTCAAGAAAAAAAATATTTCCATAATACGATAATTTCTGTCGCAGACAATTTTTTTTTTTAGAAGACTTGATCTCATGATGAAAGAGCTATCTGCATACAATAAGTTTATAGGGAACCCTCGATGCCTGGGCCAGACTCGTACTTGGCCGATTTTTTTAAGACAAATATGATTTTCACAAGTAAAAAATATGAATCTCTTGGAAGATAACTTTTCGCTACAGTCCTGAAGAGTGGATCAGGAACTAAATGACAACTTCGTCATCCACTTTTTTTGCATATTTCTATTAACTTCTTTATTTATACACATTCTGAAACTCAATGTCTCTCTGTGTGTCTGTCCGCCTATGTTATTTTCACGGCTGAACTGCTCAACCGATTTCGATAAAATTTGGCAGTGTACTATAAGATAATGAAATGTCAAGTGTAAGTCTAATTAGCACATAGAGGGTTAAAAGGAATTGAGCTGAACCGCTAAGCTAACTTTATTGCAATTTTATCAGGGGAGAGTAAGAACATAACTACTTAGGAAACTTCGGGTGGGAGTCGGAGTAGCGTGTAGAAGATACCTGAAACTGCAGCAAACTTACTTATTGTAAACAAGGAGTTGTCGCATTTAAATCTAAGAATATGAATTTTTGATTTTACTTTAGACTAGCCTTTGCCCGCGGTTCAACCCGCCCCAAATTTTGATGTATATCTGTACCTGTTATCGGTATAAGATTTCAACGGTAACTCCTCAATTATAGAAGGAAACCGACTCACACTTGACGTTTTTAAGTAGCCTATTTCCTTCTCCGGGATACAAACTATCTCCATGCCAAATTTCATTTTAATATCTACAGCGTTTTAAGCGTTAAGAGGACAGGCAGACAGACAGAGTTACTTTCGCATTTATAATATTAGTATGGATGACATAATAATGCAGATCAAGCAAAAATTTTTCTGTTTGTTTTTAATATAATGCAACTTACTTTTGGACATCTTCAACTACAACTTCATGCTTAATATTAAAACTGATTAAATATTTTTCAAATTTTTTCAGTTTTTCGGGGCTAACCATAATTTTGATATCATTTCCAATCTTGAGTATATCAGTCCAGAAAGCATATTCCCCTTGATACTTCAAGTCACTTAGTTTCTGCAAAATTTCCTCCGTTTCAGGAACTATTTTATATAATTTGTAATCACGATAACTTTTGTAAACTGATTCCACAGACAAAAATATTGCAGCAAAAATAAAAAATATCAATTTGTATTTCATTTTGAACAGATTCTTGTCTACAATGTGTACCTATGTGTTAATATCGATACTACAATATGAAGTGGATTAACTGATAACGAGCATTATCTAACATCGTGCCAATTAATTTTGACATAGATTATAACTGTCCAAATTATCGTTTTTTAGAGGCAAGTATAGATATGAAGTTTACTTTATTAGAATTAATGTGGTAAAGTCTATTCTCGTCAAAGTAGATGTAAAAATACTGACTTATATTTGACTGAGCAATCCCTATTAAAAAGCATTCTTGTAAAAAATAGGCTAAGTCTGCGATCTCGAGGGTGGAGCCGAGGGAAGTCTAGTACGTATGGTAGTAATAGTACGTCCAGGCTACGTCCATGTACATCATTTTTCACAGTTTTGGCTCGCCTAACTTTAGTATATTTTACATTTTCTTAATTTTATGTCTGATGTTATTTTTTAGATGCCCGTTCCTCTATATATTATTTTGAAAATGAAACTAAACTCTTTCATGAAAAATAACGAAAAAATCTCTATGTTTGAAATGAACCATACCTAAAATACTGTTATAGTTAATTATATGTATTTCAGAAAGTCGACCGCTGCATGCAAAAAAGTACCGACATTTTCAAACGTAAAATATTATTGTTGCTTAGCCACGTGCGGTAGTTACTAGGTGCAGAGTGTGAATGGACCATGAGGCTGTCAAAAGCCATCAGTGATCTTTAAACTTCTATCGGCCAGTAGGTTCTAGTAAATTGTGTATTAAGGGTCGTAAGGAGAAAATTCCTAGAGGCTATTTAGGAGCCTAATGCTAAAAGTCGAAGGTAGATGGCGCTAGCTATATCTAGAGAATTTATGAATAAAAAGTTTAGGGTGAAGTTAAAACTTGTAATTGCTCGCGTAGTTCACGTTTTGAACAGATACATTTTATACATACTTAATAGAATTTATTTAACGTTAATGCTCAATTAATATTTATTTGATCCTTTTTAGGGTTCCGCAGCCAAACCGCAAAAACGGATGTCCGTATGTCACAGCCACTGTTTTTCGAAACTATAAGAACTATACCGTTAAAACGTTGAAACTTAGTAAGTAGATGTATTCTGTGAACCGCATTAAGATTTTCACACAAAAAATAGAAAAAAACTATAAATTTTCGCGAGAGACACTTCCAAAGTGGTAAAATGTCCCACCCCCCCTATAACTTCTAAACTAAGAGAATGATAAAACTAAACAAAATATATGATGTACATTATCATGCAAACTTCCACAGAGAATTGGTTTGAACGAGATCTAGTGAGTAGTTTTTTTAATACGTCATAAATCGTAAACCGCAATTTACCTTTCATTCAATCAACTCAAATATAAAAAAAAAAAAAAAGAATGTTGTTTGGATGTCTCGAAGATGAAGAACGCCTAGATAATTTTGCAATTTTTGCTTTGAAAGTTCAGTTTTTATTGATTTGATTTGATAATCATTTAAAAAAAAAAAAAATTTCAATGCTACTACCTACAACTTGGCCCCTATCCATAAATTTCAGTTAAACATATAGATAATGGTACGGAACTGTCCGTGCGCGAACCCAATTCGCACTTGGCCGATTTTTTACATTTCTTTGTATCACATACATATAAATAAAAAGCTAAAACTATTTTAAATTAATATTATTTTTTATTTTAACAATATTAAACTAACATATTTAAAATTCACCACATTTTATTCCACTCTTCTGTCTGAAAACTCAGCCAATAAAACAAAGAATGACCCAATAAAATTCAATTAATGTTTCAATATTTCCCTTAACTGAAGCACTCTCCTCGATGGACAGCTGCTGTATTAGATTTCCGCCGTGTGACTACAATCACAGGATGTCTCCTCTTACCCCCTTATAAACCTCTAATGGTCTTCAAAATTTCTGGAATTCTTTTTGCAAAACGTGATCTGTCTTTTAGTAGCGGCTGAAGCTATTAAAATTTAAGAATAAATATTAAATTAAATTAGGTTGTAAGTGATATTATTGATTTTAAATCGATAGGCTCTACAACAATCAAGTCAAGTGTGAGTCGGACTTGCACACAGTAGGTTTCGTACCACCATTTACGTAAGTAATTTACAATCACAAAAAAAGGGTGCCACAAAGCGGTCACCCATCCAATGGTTGACCAAGCTCGACGCTGCTTAACTTTCAATATTGTCATCAAACAATGTTATCTTTTCTCTCAATAATTGCTAAGTGGCGCTGATACGGCAATTAAAGATGGTGATGGCTCGGGCCTGTCTCACACTTGGCCGTTTTTTAATTTTTTTTGGTTTACTTTAGACCTCACACTATAATCACGGCAAGTTTGAAGCTTGAATGTATTACTGTTTGTACGATTGGCCAAAAACAACGAAAACGTGTTTCTTGTATGGGGACCCCTCTAAATTTTTTATTTTTTAAACATTTGTTATTTGTTGATAGTCCGCCATTATAACACATATTCTAAGAAAATTTCAGGCTTTACTACCTTTTCAGACTACACTACAGGGCCCTTTAATGGTCGGACTGCCAGCTTAGACTTAGTAATAGGGCTTCATTGGAACATTTTGAGTACGGAACCCTAAATGTTAGTTTATCTAAAAATAATTTAAAGCTATGGACATTCTTATCTATCTGGCGCACTTACTCATGAATTAAAACTATTTTTCGAAATTTGACAAAATGAAAGGTAAAAGAAAAAATCTATGAATTAATTTTTTTTTATAAATTTCAAGTTTTTTGTTTGTTAAAGGTAATCTTTGCAACTACTCAACAGATTCCTAAAATTATTTCACCAATAGAAAGCTACAACATCCTAGAGTTCAATTTGTGTTGAAAAACGATATATAAATTTTCATGAATTAAGTCGCAAGGAAAAAGGTACTTTTGCAACGAATGTTCCAGTTAGAACTGATTTTTGATGCAGTAATAGCTGCAGAGACTGAAAATCATTTAGAATATTTATTACTCTTTACTTTTATTTTTAATAGTCTTGATTTTTTTTGTAGGGACAGGAATAATAATAAATATTATTGGACATTACACACAGCGTCGTCTGATCCCAAACTAAGCAAAGCTATGGATACTATTTTTTATTAAAACATATTATAAATATAACACATCTAGTGTCAAGACAAACACGAAAAAAATGTTTGTCTTGTGCGGGAATCGAATCCACGCCCGTCGATTCAGCAGTCGGGCCACTGAGGCACTTTTATACTGATTGAGAGCTCCCATGGGAATGGGTTTTACGTTTTTAACAGGTCACATCTTGTAATAAATAGATTGAATAAACCACATTAATAAACCTTTTTGTAAGTACATGCATTAATACAAATTTTAACCGCCTTTTTAAGAACGTAACCTCAAATTTGTACCGTGCAGTGATCCCCCTTTACTATACAGCCTCCTTCCCCCGGCTGCCGTGTGAAAGCCTCGCAGACACGCCGTAATCTAATTTCTTTTAAGCTCAGCTTGCGATGCATTTAAGACGAAATGTGTAAAGAGGCTCATGTAATCTGCGCATAACATATCTAAAAATACGAGAATTTTATATTTTACAATAGACTAAAAAAAAAATACTAAAATTTTCAATTCACCATTTCAAAGTCTGCTGTATCATCCTAAACAGTTTTACATAAAACACTGCGTAAATTAGTCATCAAAACTCATAAAAATCAATTATGAATAAAGATAAATAAATAAAAAACCCGACTGCAAAAACTTTAAGAACTAAACAGAAATGAAAATATATCAAATATTTAACTATAAGCAAACGGATCAAATATTTCACTCGCGATTGACTATTTTATTATAATTGTTTTATATTTTCATACTGGCCTTTTAAAGCCCTTTATTTTGATATACAACTACAAAAAAATTTTTGGTCCGCATATTAAAGCGCATAAAATCTGCAATTTTGATTTTTTAGGAATTTTATGTATTTAGAGTCACTCTCACAATTAAGACAAATGTAACGACGTCTCTCAAGCTAAAAACCATCAAGCCGACAGAGCGTGCCAAACAAATATAAATATATACACTCGAAAAACGTAACCCACCTTCTGGCGCAGTCGGGTACATATATAACAAATAAAAATGGTTCTCCGTCTTCGAATTCCCATCAAGTAAGCCTATCACCATTCATCGAACAAAAATTAGACTAGAGCCAACTTACATTAAACTATTTTTTTTTTAAATCAAAAAATATATACACGCATCTTGTAATTATATTTATACGTGTTTTATGCAGTCTTGAATTTAGGTTACTGTTAATATTATCCAAATCCAATTCAATTAATAACTTTAGATTTTTAATAATCTCTACAAGGCTAAGATATAATCGAAATATTTTAGCTATATTGGGGATCAGTCCCTTGAGACAAATGTTATCGCACTTTGAATGTTATTTGAATTGATAGAGGAGAAGTATGGAAATGACAACGCTAGTTTTCACTGCGCTGGGCTAAGTGATAAAGAACATGATAACTGGACTGGGCATGTAGACATGATGAGTAACTCTAATATATCCAAAGCTAAATCATAGAACCTGGGTAAAGAAATGTCTCGGCATGCTACAAAATTCTTCGAAACAGATTATCTAATAATAATAATAAATAAAATAATAATAAATATTTTTGGACATTACACACAGCGCCGTCTGGCCCCAAAGTAAGCAGAGCTTGTGTTATGGTGACCAGACAACGGATACAGATACATATATATATTTTTTTTTTTGTAAATACATACATATTATACATAAAGACACCCAGACTCAAGACAAACACAAATGTTATTTATCACATACATGTTTGTCCAATGCGGGAATCGAACCCACACCCTCTGCGCAGCAGTCGGCAACACTACCAACTAGGCTGCGAGGGGGAGGGGGGGAGGAGTAATATCTAAGGCAAGATAAAGGAAATTAAATTATTTTACGACGTATAAATTCTGAGTACTTGGGTAACCAGTATTTTTTTTTAAATATTGTGATATGCGGCTGTTAACTAGACAAAGACTATACAAAAACAGTATTAAAATCCTAACTCATAGTATGAAAAACTTGTTTCCAGATTTAAGTGCATTTGAAACGGTTAGAAATGTCTATTTGGCGCAGTGGAAATAGTGAACCATAAAGGCGTGAACCTAAAGTACTCTATCAGATGAGCATCATGACAGACGGTCTGGCCAGCGGATTCATTTCCGGTTAACGGATCCCGATTGAAGATTTAAACTCTATTTGGTTGAATAGGGTCATAGATATCATCCAGCCTTGAAATTCTTTTCTATCTGGGTAGAGTCTGTTTTTTTTTTTGTTATCGCTTAACGTTGCAACGGAGCATTCAATTGACCTGCTAATTTTTGGAATAGGGACAGTTAAAGGAACAACAAAGAAAACAAATTCAAGGAAGAGCACATGGAATTGTAGGCGATCCCAAGCTCACAGGCCATACCAAACCCTTAACTCTGAGAAGAGAGTTTGCCTTGCTGTGTGTACCGCGTGCATTACATAAAGTTCTGTGTCTGTCGGGTCGGAAGGTTTTCTCTAAGGACTACAGTATGGGGTTCTTCAAGAAAGAAGTTATTGGATTTTTGAAGGGCCAGCAACGCGTGAGTGATACCCCTGGTGTTACAAGCGTCCATAGGCCACGGTGACCGCTTACCATCAGGCGGACCGTGTGGTTGTTTGTCACCTTAGTGGTATTAAAAAAAAAAAGGTGACCTTTCTATGATCGCAACGCTCGCTATCGGCAAGGAATTCATCTTCATACTTTGGAACCTTAATGGTATAGCGCAGTTTGAGAGGAACGAAGTTACTTTCACGAACGCTTAAGTAGTGGAGTGATCTGCCTACCAAGGTTTTCTCTAGGGACTACAACATAGGGTTCTTCAAAAATAAGTGATTAAATTTTTAAAGGGTCGGCAGCTCGCGAGTACTTGGCTCTAGATTTGCAAGCTGCGGTGACCGGTTCACGTGAGGCGAACCGGATCCTGTTTCAAAATTTTCCAAAATTTTTTCATCATTTCGATGCGGCGCAAAAAACATATTTATATGAAAAATACTACAAGATTTTTATAAGTTACGGGAAACTAGCTATGTGCCAATAACATCAATTCTCGACCTAATCTACGACTGAGGTAGATAAAATCTTCTACACAACTGCATAAAGTCGCTTCGCTCGTAGCGAAAAGCGGCGCATGTATTAAAATTACCTTTATTTCATGACAGTTGCATAATTAGCTATTTACTCGATTGAGAACTTCCATAGAATGTTTTTTATGCCGGCGATGTCACGGAACATTTTTCCTTCTTACGTGGCTACGACTCAATGAGGGGATCCGAATTTTGGTATGTATATTTGGCTCGATGGATGTGGAAATGTGTAGGATATCTGTTGTCCTGATCGTAAGATTTTACGAAAACAGATTTTCCTACGTGTTGCACCGTGGGGCACTTTCCTTTACATCGCAACAGTGTTATTATGCTGACTAAATTTTTAGCACAGGGGTAGTTGAAGGGACCTTGCATAACATAAATACTTTCTATCTCAGTAAATCGTCAGGTGGAAATTCTACGAGAATCTGTTCGTAAGAGATTACCTACTTACACATTAGAACGCACTTTTGAATATTATTTTTTGTATAAAACAGATAAAGAGTTAGTTTTAATGTTAGTATAAATATAAATAAATAGCTAAACCATTGGGCTAAAATTAGGCCTATGTTCAGGAGTAGTCTTAAAATTAGGTAGAATATGAAGATTATTAAAATATAATTTCCAACAGAACACAAGAACAAAGTTAAATTTATTGCGTATAATTTCATTTAATTTTCACGGATGACTCCTTGTCAATTTTATTAAATACTCCATTGTGACGGAACAAGAGCTTTCTCCAATTCATTGTCGAGCCCTTTTTGAAGTCGATATTAAGGTTATTGAAAATTGAAGTCACACAACGGGCGGTATTATTAAAATAATTAATGTTTAATAAAACGGTATTAATAAAACTGAATGAGTTTTCGCGAAAGTAATTTGGTCTATAAATTGATGTTAAATCATTTTAACAAAAATCAAATATATATCGTTTAATATGATACATATTTATTAAAACATTGCTTGACTTTAACCATAAAATCCTACTCCTATATTTGACAAGACAGTTAAGAGTTTATTCTATAAAGAAGGAATGAGCAATCATAAAAAAATTGCGTATGAAGAAACAGGGTGAGATCAAATAATATGATAGAATAAACAATCAAAACTAGCTCGATCGGAAACAGGGTTCAGAACTTGCATTTTTAAATTTTGCACGTTATACTTAAGAAACATTCTGGTTTGTTCGAAAAAGTGAAAAAAGAAATTACGTGATTCTAATACAAAGTTACCTAAACCAAAACCTTGTTAATTAAACTTGTAAAAGAACGTGTTTTGAAATAATAATAGCCCATTGTCCTAAAACTCTTAGTAAAACTGCAGAATTTTCTTGGAAAAAGAAATACAATATTAATTTAAGTCGAATAGGAGTAATTATATGAGGCAGGTTTAATGAAACAAACAAGTTTATTACCGTTTAATGCGGTATAACAATAAAATGGGACTGATGGCAAGACACAAAGATGTCAAATATAAACACAAGACTTACTAGATGAGACTAAACAGAAAAAAAAAATAGTAACAAAGAAATCATTTGAATCGTGGGATGATAGAACATTCTCAGTCAAAAAATAAATTATAAAACAGTGTTGCCTACAGGTCATGATCCTAGAAACAAAATAAAGCACGAGAGACGAAGACTGAATAGTTTCAATTGTGGAATTAGCTCTGTGTTGAGATTTTCTCCAAGTACAAGTAAAAAGATTGGTCAGATTTTTAAAAGCAACACACAAGCAATGTCCCGGGTGTTTACAGGCGTCCAAAGGCTATTGTAGCAAGTGGTCCGTAAGCCTCTTTTCCGCCTTATTAGTATAAAAATCTTTCGCAGTGCTATCGTAAAAGGTTTTTTATTTCAACTTCCAAGTAATTTCATAGTTGTTTACTGAAAACAGCATTTTTAAGGTTGCATAATAATTAGTTTACGTTACTGGGTGTAAAAATCTATATTGAAATGAGACTACAATTGAGTTATTCCGCTGGGTTCAGAAAACAAATGAATGATGTGCACAGTCCTGTTTTAAAAAAGCATTAAAATAATCGACGATTTTATTACTAATTCAGTCCATTAAATACTTAATCTGTGTATGACAATATGCACCTAATAAAGTAAGGTTATATTGTATCTATAAATCAAGCGACAAAATCAAATTGTGTGATAAAATTCGAATAGACCGGACCATCATTTTGACCTATGACACTAGCTAGCTGTTGTAAAAGAGGTTCGGTAATTAAATGACCCCTTTTTACACGCATGTTATTTGCTGTAGTGTAATCACAACATTTTATAATAGGTAGTAAAATAATAACCTGATACGTATCTCTGTAACCTGTATGTTTACCTTACATATATTTTATAATGATTGTTTTAAAATTAATATCATATCAACTAGACTATAAATGTAGATTCAGTTTAAATAAAGGTAGCAAAAATATAGTTATTTGAAATTCAACTATTAAGATTTTGCATTTTTTTATTCTGTTTCTTTGTTCGAAAATCTAACGAAAACTATATCTTTATATATATATTAATTCGGTTTTCAATGCTAAAGACCATATATTTTTAAGACTGTAATACAACACAAAACAAGTTTAGATCAATAAGTAAATAATACACGAGTAAAGCAGCGGGAAAAATCCAGTTTTTAATATAGCGGAGATTCTTCTTGTACAACCACAATAAAATCAAAATGAACGGTCATCAATGTCAACAAAATAAAATGTTGGAGCATGTTTAATAATGGTATATTTTATAGGTCGTAATTTTTTTACAGTTATTGCGTCTTAAACGGACGATGTAAAACAGGGATGAGATTTCCTGTTCCATATTTCTTTGTTTAAAACGTTTTTCTTATTAGAATGATTACACATAAATCTGATAAATTTTGGTATCATATTATATTTATAATATAATGCCATGAATAAATTTGAAACTGCATATATTTTGCTCCGTAATCAATAATTCAATTAAAAAGAAAATTTTAATATCAATAATTAAAGTACAGTAAAAGCTGCTTATTCGCGGGGAATACGTTCCATAAAATATGCTGCGAATACAGAAATTCATATAGGATTATAAATGTTATATATGATCCTTTTTTTTTAAATCGCGAATACTAAAAATGCGAACAAGGGAACCGTAAATAAGGAGCTTTGACTGTATGCAATTAGAGATAGAGATGATATAGTTAAATGAGTTTACTTCTACATATAATCGAAAGAGAAAGTTTAGACTGGGGTAATGAAAAGCGCCAAGACACTAAATGTGGGATAATGCTTATGTTTTTAATTTAATTAAACAAACGAATAGGAAGAGGCTGAATTAATTTGATAATGCAGACCATAAAGTAAATAAATTATGCGTGCATGCGATGAAATGGGAAGTCGTAAGAAATGATAGTGGATCGGTTGAAAACTATGATAATTAACAAGAATGAGTAGAGGGTGTGTGGTTTCGCTGATAAAAAGCAACATCCATGTTTATATAAAAACACAACATTTGGTTTAAAAATCGGTAAATCTTATAGTTATATATTTTGTATGTTTTTGCAGTCAGGTTTCTTTATTTATTTTTATTTACAGCTTTTTAGATTTCATTTTTTCTTTATTTTTTAATTTTCCCCGTGAAATCCAGCAGCGGCATAATACGATTTATTGGATAAAAATACGTAATACAAGGTCCATCACATACACTTGCCCGTTTTGTACGCTATCGAAAAGAATAAATACAATAATTTGAATGCAATGATTACCAATTAATTATCCCAAATTTTTCCTAAACATATGCAAATTATGACTTATATATGTCACCGTAAAATTGTAAATGACGTTAGATTATAATCTACCTAGTGAGATTGTATACTATGAAACAAAGTGAGGCAGAAATCGCACTGTATAAATCTTTTTGGGTGGGTTAGGTTCAGTTTCTCTTGTCATTCGAATCAAGTTTCATATAATCTTAAAGATACACTTTATAATATGTTTTGTTCCATAGTATACAATCTTACTAGATAGATTACAATCTAACGGTATTTACAATTTTACGGTGACATATATATTATTAACTTCAAAAAAAGAGGTTCTCAATTTGGTTGTATGTTTTTTTTCTAATGTTTGTCTGAGGTAACAAACTTAAAACAAAACTCCATCATTTATAAACCGATTTGGAAAATTAACGTTTATGGAAGGATTTACCCACAGATTGCTTCCATTTTAATTCAGTTAGGGTTGGTCCAGAAAACCAGAATTAGATGAGAAAATGTTTTCAAGTTGTATCAATTTGATAATTTAGACGAGCTTTAACCGGTCTTTACGTTTAGACTGGCCATGTAAGTTTCTGCGTAGCGGAGGCACAACTGTAAATGAGATTAACAAACAATATATGACAGAATTATTGCTAAGACTGTGATATAGGCTAGGTCGCGTAAATTCACAGTTTTTGTGTAAATTTTGGAAAAAAAATTTTTATATAAGATACAAAAATGAATACCTGTTTCCCTTGGTCACGTCCTAACTTCCAAACGACTGCAGCAAATTGGATAGTTCTTTATTGTTATTTTCGTTATTGTTAGGGTTTTTATGGAAGAAAAAAGGGTTAAGTGCGAGTCGGACTCGCGCACTAAGGGTAAACCGATCATAAAGAAATTTTGGTAAATTGTTGTGCATACGTCGGGGAAGGTTTCTGAATTAGTACAAACCTTTCATAATAGGTACCGCGCCATTATTTTAAAAAAAGGTAAACAACGTCCTCTGGGCCAGCTAGTTTGTTATAAAACTTGTTTTATCTAGTGAATTACCTAACTGAATGATTTTCATTTATTGTATTAAATGAAACAAAAAATCTGAAAGTGACCTAGTTTCTCAACACTTTTTAAAGCGTGCATTACATTTGCTTAAAACTAAAGTTGGTTAAATATTAAGAATAGCTCGTTATCTAGTGTATTGACTCTAAGTTCTAGCAAAAAGTCTAAAAAACGTGACTACAAGACGGTAAAAAAGTTAAAGTTACAAGGCGTCATTATGGTATTAATTACTTAAGAATTATATTATAACAAATATATCGCACAGAATTGTATATGACATTGTGTAATGATTTTTAGTACATTTATATGTATTAAGTTAGTATAAATAAGATTGGTTGGTCTTTATCGCCCCAACAATATGACGCAACCTTATATGACGCGAACTTTATCAGCTCGACATTCTTAGGCTGGGTGCACTGCGGCACGGTGTGTTGCGGTGCGTATTCAAAATCGTATCGCATCAGATTTGGCGCGCACTTTAAATTTGAATTACACAAAATTTGATAGGGAAATTTGGACTTAACATTCACAAAAACCAAACGAGTTGGAGGCTATCAGTATAAATGAAAAAACACCTTTACCTATTAAACGGGTAGTGCAGCGATTTGAGGATGTTATTGCTTAAGTACTTAAGTACATTATTTGTGCAAAAATTTTATGCGGAAACAAACCGCAACAAATCTGTAGCAGACCACAGTAATCTGCATGCGATTGTATCTCGCAGTACACGCAATTTCGATGTGTCATTCATACCAAAAACTTGGTTATTGGTTCCGTAGTTACAACCGAATGTTAAATAGTTAATTTATAGCTTCGTCATATCTGTGCGCCCATCTGTTTGTGAAATATCACTCACATAGCAAAAATGGATTTCATCAAGACCATCCGTTCTTACATGTGTCAATTTAAGGTCAAAAAACGATAGCAATTATACAGCTTCGTCATATCAGTCCGTCGGACCTTAGGCTATGTATTAAATAAGGCTACGCAGGCAAATGTTAAAAAGTAATTGGAACGCTTACTTTTCATCATGTACTTTTAAACTTTTGTTTTTAGGATTCCGTAGATATGTGGTAAAAACCGAACCATTGTAGTTTCCTATCCTTTCTTTCTAACAATTTGTCCGCTTGACTAATATATGGTTTTGAAGAAAAATTAAAGAAATATCATAGCTTCTTTAATATTGACTTTAAGGACCAACTGAAAAATAAATTTGTTTAACTAAAATAATGTAACTATGTAACTAAAAATTAATAAATATAAATGTATTATTTTAGTAAAAAACCGACTTCAAATCCTCTAAAAAGTAAAAATAAACCCTTTAATCAGAACCTTATTGACATAACATTTAGCTACATGTTTTATTCGCCTTGAAATCGATAGCCACAACCCCTGAAGCAGATATACCTACTGACAGAACAGTTTTCTTTTCTTAATGTCGGATGCCAACAGAACCATTTTACCTACCTTTTCTTGTCTTTATTTTTAAGAATCGATTTCAAGAGGAATAAAACATGTAGCTGATTGTTCTGTTAATAAGTCTGCTTTTGGGTGCTTTTTACTTTTGACGTGACAACGTCTTATAAATTGGTTTGCCGGGTGACACTTCAAGAAACTGCGTTACGCTCCGCTCACGTTATGCGCTCACAATGAGAGCGAGTGAGAGGCACGCGGCATGGTTAGCCCGCCTAAGAGCGAGAGAGACAGACATAAAAAGTGAAAGGCACAAGTTGTCACGTAAAACTTTCGCCCGTATACCGACTTTACAGGCAACCAGTTTTTTAGTGCATCTGAAGTCAGTTTATGTTTTTGTTAAAAAATAGTTTTTGCAATCTCCTTTTAATTTTCTTCATTTTGATATCCCACTAGACTCGATAGGTTTGGTTAAAGAAATATTAGCGACTTATAGCTAGGTGCCAAAAATTAGAAATTCAGTTTTTTTTTAAACACCCATCTAAAGGCACTTGGGTTTTTGAGACGGATCTAACGATACCTTAACTGTCGCAGCTGTTTAGAAAATACGAGGTAATAAAGAAAATATATACACATGCACATACATATATAGATGCAAGACACGCGCGTAAGTCATAATTATAAATTTAAATTATAAATATGAAATTGGCATTGGGGTAAGTAATTAATCGTTGCAGACAGAAAAAACGAATGCGGCCAATAGGCTAAATATTTTTTGTGCAAATTAAAAATAAATAAACTCTTTTTAGCATAAAATAAATTTGCTTATCAAAAAAAGGTGGCCAAGATTTGTATGGACGTTTGAAATATAGAATATAGAAACCTACTAATGAAATACAATTTACAGAAACAACTGACGTCGTATTAAGGCTACCAACCTCTACGAAAGGTCCTTTAGTGATACAATATGAAAACAGAAAGTATCTAGAAGTGCCATGTTTTTTGACGTGACAACGTCTTATAAATTGGTTTGCCGGGTGACACTTCAAGAAACTGCGTTACGCTCCGCTCACGTTATGCGCTCACAATGAGAGCGAGTGAGAGGCACGCGGCATGGTTAGCCCGCCTAAGAGCGAGAGAGACAGACATAAAAAGTGAAAGGCACAAGTTGTCACGTTACAATGTTAATAATATTACGATTAATAGCAATGGTTTTTTTTGTAGTCATTTTTACTCAAGTTGCAACTTTTTTAATATAACCTAATGAGAAAATATTTTTTACAACAAATAAATCAAAAAACTGTTTTCATTGTATTCTGAAGTTATTGTCTAACGATAATGATAATAAGAACCAAATGCCATTATATCTATAAATAAAATTATAAAGTAGTACTTAACTTCTTTAATTGGTACTTCATTTGGAAACCCTAAATTGGTTACTTACATATTATAGCCCAATTAAGATAGCCTCTGTTGCACAGTAATGTTCAATCACAGGACTCGGGTTCAATTACCGCACAGGCTAAACATTTATGTTATGAACATCTGTTTTGTTTTCAGTCTAGGTCTCAGGTGTTTTCTATGTACATGACCTAATTGTTGATTATTGCAATAATGGGCTATTCAGCTAAAAAGTGTGAGTTTACAACTCAACAAGCCCCACAAGGGAATGACCACAACCGAAGCATACCATAGTGTGACCAACCCTACGTCATGATCCTTTAGACTTCTCATTTACTATCACAATACAGGCATGACAAACTATTCCTATTTGTGGTATCTAAAATAATAAAAAATATTATGTATGTATTAGTATGCATTCAAATATAAGATTAAATCTGCTAAAACAGTTATAAGAAATTATAATACATGGTATAGCTAGCCATTCAGCCATCTTGGAATGAATATTCATTCCTAACAAGGATATTGAAGGTCGCCTCATGTGACTCATCGCCAAACAACAATTTGCACACCTCATCGCATCTTGATTAATAATCCACTTTTTCAATATTGAAGTTCTTTGTAGTAAATACAAAACCAAGTCTCGCGTAACTTAGCTAACAGAAAAAATGGTAATTATCTTTACTTTGAATTAAAACTATTGCAAAAAAAATATAATAAAATATAAATTAAAAAATTTTTTTTTTCTTTTTTACTTGCAAAATTTTTCAAGAGCCATAATTACTAGACAGTTTTTTTAAGTTGTATTTATAAGTATGAGAACCGTAGCCTTTGGTCGCTTGCAACACCAGGGGAATCACTCACGCGTTGCCGACCCTTCAGAAATCTAATAGGTAACTTCTTTCTTGAAGAACCCCATACTGTAGTCCTTGGAGAAAACCTTGGCAGGGAGCTCATTCCATAACCTAAGTGTTCTAGGGTATATTATATTTTTTGTTATAGCAAGCTATAGCTGCAGCTATGGTTCGTTCGTAGAATTCGGTTATATTACTCCCGCGGGAACTATTGAATTTTCCGGTATGAAAAACAGCCTATGTCCTATTCCAGGACCTAGCCTATATGTGTGCCAAGTTTCATTCCGATCCATCCATTGGTTGAAGCGTGTTGAGTAACAAACAACCAAACTTCCAAAATTTCGCATTTATAATATTAATGGGATAGCTGATAATAATGAATTTTGTCAGCAGCTCTACCCGCCCCAATTTAGTTATAGGCCAGAAAGCTAATTTCTGTTATACTAACGTTGTGTATGTAAATTGTTGTGTGTGGATAAGAGCCAGTTTGTGTCAATTTCTTGTATTTCGATTATGAACATCACTATTTTTGTTTAAAGATTAATATTCTTCTGAACATGCATTAAATTATCAAATATATATTGACCAGGTAAAGTAAGTATATTGATCTCTTTGAATTTATCCCTTAAAGAGTGTCTGTTAGATAAATTGTAAATTGCTCGAATAGACCTCTTCTGTATTACAAATATTGTCTGTAGCTGCGTGTCCCCATGATAAGATACAATAGGACATCACGCTATGAAAGTAACTAAAATATACTAGCCGGGCTGTGGCTTCGTCTCTTAGTTGACGAATCTTTTTAACCGCAAAAACTGCAGAACTAAGTCTATTAGCCAATCCAGCTATCTGTGGGCCCCATTGAAGTTTTGCATCTAAAGAATACAGCGCTATCTACAACATCTAATTTCTCCCCATTTATAAGTACACTGGTTCTTACTTGTCTAACATTTGGCATTAAGAATTAAATACATTTGCTTTTCTTACTGTTTAAAAGCAAATTATTCATAATGAACCAGTGGACAACTTTAGACAGACAGTTGTTTACATTTTATAGAACTGTTTCGCGTCTTTTAACTCTAAATAAAAGTCACGTGTCATCTGCGAACAACACTATCTCGTGATTGTTTTTAACAACCTCCGGTAGATCATTGATGTGTATAAGAAATAGGAATGGCCCCAGGATGGAGCCCTGTGGAACGCCCATGTTAATTTTAGATCCAGGGGCGCGCTTCCCATTTATATCAACCCTATCCTAGTCCTATGTCCTTTCCCGGGACTCAACTATCTCCATTAGCGTGAAGAGGTAACATACAGACAGACAGAGTTACTTTCGCATTTATAATATAATTTTTTTTTTTATTTATTTAGTCTTTTTGCACAAACAAAAGTGTACAGTGGCGAGCATTCTTTACCAGCTAACCACAATTAATATACAAATTTAAATGGTTGTGCAATAAAACTAGGATTAACTAACTAGCAGATAAGTAAAAAACAAACAAAAAAGAACAAACAGTTAAAATTAAACCTATGCTAATACTAATACTATGATGATTGTACTGATAATTTGGGATATTTATATATAAAACATAAATAGACATACATATACATAAACACATACATAGACATACATATACATAAACACATATAATATATAGATGTACTTACATGTATATTAGATAAATGTACTACATTAAATAAATATTTTAAAAATATATAGATATATTTATATACAGAATAATATCACTCGAAGCCCGAAACTGTAGACAGAAACATTAAATTTTGTATCTGTTTAAGATAATGATTATAATATTAGTAAGGAGTAAGGATTTATGGTAATGATTTTATTTAATTTTATTAATGGTTTAGTCATTGGCGTAACATAAATAACATCGCAAACAATAAAATATACCCAGTATCAATCAGAGCGTATCCGTAATCTTTATAGGCCTCTTCCTTTACCCTAACTACAATTTTTTTTTGTTTACTTTTCGTTTCTCACTTTTAACCCGCTTCTTTGATAATCTTTCAAAGTATGAGAAATAAAAACAATATAATTGAAGATAATTTGTTTGTATTGCAATTGCGATCGATTATTTAAAGTCGAAATCTTATATTGATTTATATGATACCTACGGTTGAAACTATGATAAAAAAACTCTAAAAAATTAATGTTTAGCGTGTCGCACGGATCATCTTGGTCTCACCATGCTTCACTTTACCGATATTAATAGTTGAGAAATTTTTTGGATTGGAAGTTTTTCCGGAAATATTAGCAGTGCGATCTAAGAATTTTGGCTAAAGCTGTATAGAGCCTATACCCTATAGACATTAAAATTAATGACAAAATGACGGAATTGTTATGCTGTGGCATACGCTAGAATGGACCGGTAGTCGGACATGACGGAACTCTGAAGCCCAAAAAACAAAATTTCTTATGAAATAAAGATTTTGTTAAATAGGACTAAAATAGCAATTACTTTTGTATCACGGTATCAAGAAGTTAGAACAGAAATTACTGTTGGAATTACTACTCTCACTTGGCAGGTTTTTGAGTTACAAAGTGTAATTTACTTTGTATCTCAAAAACCTGCCAAGTGAGAGTAGTAATTCCAACAGTAATTTCTTGTAAATAACAAAATATATGTTTCAGGAAAAAAACTCAAATATTTTGATTGACTAGTTATAACAACTTACAGTAAAAATGATACGGCCGTATAACAAACACACAGATGGGACATGCTTAATTATAGGCCCATTGACATTAGTTTCATTTCATTTTCGGTATGGAATCCAAAAAATACCAGTATAAGTGTTCGGTACAGATAAGCGGTGACGTCATCGGAATTATTTAGGTTCGACTCGACGCGCGCCTAATGACAGACAAACGGTCACCCCAGGCTTCGGGCTCAACGTATAAGGTCAGTAACAATCAATAAGGTTTAATTTGTGGTCCTGCAGTAATGTCAGATGTACGAATTCACAAAAAATATTTTTATACCACTAAGGTGGCATACACGCTTACCGTCCGGCTGATGGTAAGCGGTCCCCGTAGCTTATAGAAGCTTGCGACACCTCGACGTCACTCGCGCGTTGCCGACCCTTCAAAAATATAATGACTTTTTTCCTCCTTCACTAAGAATAATAAAACTGAAATCTTAATTGAGAAATCTTTCGCCACACTTGAAATATATAGTATTACTGAGAAGTCCCAGTAGCCATTTATGGTCTTCTTTATCAATTCTACATCACCAAATGCTTGATTAGTTATTGAAAATATCAAAACCTATTGATTTGTAATTTGGAAATTTATTATCAACGTTTTAGAAATGTTATTTTTCATATTTAATAGGTAAATTCCTCTTAGAATACTGATTGGTTTGCATATGAATCAAAGTTTGATACTTGTATACTTAAGTATCGTCAACTGCGTTTTGACTTCCCTGCAATGGAATCAGTTTTTGCCAATCCAGTTTGAGATAAGAAATTTATAGCTTAAGTACAATTTGACATCACTTAAAGGTCTAATAGATTACGTTTACATTATAGCATTCAAAAATTCAATAATAAAATTAAGTTTTTATAAATAGTCTATTACATACGTATTTGTTTTATAGTTCACTAACAAATTAATACAGACAAGACTAAATAGTAGAAAATTAATTAACCAAAATCTATTAATATACCACGTCATTGGTCTTTACAAATGGACTAAAACTAAGTTTTTTTTTCTCGACTTTATGTAGGTATCTATTGGTAATAAGAATTTTGAGTTTTGATGTCTATATAGGAAAAAAACCTTTTCTACTATGTAAAGATTTTGGTTATTTAATATATTTTTTTCCACTTTTTAGTCTTGTCTGTATTCATTTGTTAATGAACTATAAAAATGCATATTATTATGTTATAGTTTAAAATGATAAAGCAATTTTTTAAACATGAAAAGGTTCTGATTATGCATCCTGGAAGTAGATGGTGGAACTATTTAATGATTACTCGTAAACCCTCGAGTTTAGTTTTATTTCGTTTTCTTTTACGAGACACTTAGTAATAAAAACATTTTTTTTACATTATATCCATTACATAAATAGAATATATATTCCGAAATCCTGAGATGAACACACATCATAGCAATAAATAGGCTTAAAACTTGGGGTAAATTTTAAGGAAATTTATAATGCTAATACATAACCACATCAATAGTATTATACACTACAAAATATATTTTGATTACATTACCAACATAAACTTCTCCATAGAATATTACATATTAATCCTGTATATGACAAGATAATATGTTATTGCAAGAGCATACAATTTCTAACTTTGTGAATTTTCGCTACCAGAGCTTTGAGTGATTAAATTTTGAGCTAACCGACCAAAGCAGTTACGAAAGCTGTAAACTCCATCTAATTTCCTCTAAGCTAACATCCGCTCACATGCTGATGTGTTATGATGTAATAAAATGTTTGTACTCAAGTTAGTGCTCTTAGAAAATTCATGCATGCAATATGTAATACATTGCAGAGTGACTAAATGAAATAGCTTTTAAAAGCTTATTGTCTGCAGCTCATGAATATCTTATTTTTATAACGACTTTAACTTGTTAATATCTAAATAACTTATAAACCGATTTTGTCCAAAATAATTTTAGTTGGTAGTATTTATAAAGTCCTATTGTGGCGATTTTTTTCAGATTTTTAGGTTTCGCGTTCTAAATTTTAGAGAGATAGAATCTTTTCTAACTTTGAAAGCCTATATAACTCGTCAAAAAAATCTTCGATCTCAAATGTTTTTTAAGGGGGCATCAAGCGCTTCTCGCGCTAATTGATTTTGGAATCCTCTATGCGCTCCTATGGCGTATGGCTCCAGTTAGGATGGGAATACTAGCGTGAATTTAAATATTTTCTTCTTATTATATAAACAAATACACATTTAACAAATGTAAAATGTATACGTTATAGAAACCACGTAGTTTTGTTACTATCCAAAAAAATATGAAATATTTACGCCGTAATGAGGGTTTGCTTTGTTATTTAGCGATAACTTTGGATTTTTTTTCTACGGATAAAAGAAAAGGTAAACCTTTTTTTTTAAATGTATGATTTACAGAGTGAATCCTTTAATTTCTTAGATATTAATTGCATAACTACATTTTTAGTAATAACGATACAGCTAGAGATCGAACGAACGCAATTATTATAAAAAAAAACTCGGTACATGCTTAAAGCATGACTCCCCACATGATGGGGTGCGCAATAAAAATGTTTGCATGCCTCGTTTCTATGTATGGAAAGCTAGAATCCATCGAAAAATGACAAAATTATAATTGTAAGATAAACAACTCATCTAAAATATCAGTGTAGTTTCGAAGCTTAAACAAATAGACGTGACCCGGCCAAGTGCATGTAGTATATGCGTAATGTCAGGGTTCCGTAGAAAAATAATTAGTGGTCAGTGTTTTTTGAAAGCTACTCTGAAGCTGATTTACATCATATTTATAGAAAACGCGGTCCAAAAGTTCCTAACTTGGGCGGACAATTTTTTTTTTATTTGGACTCTAATAACTAGAAGAAAATTGACTATAAACCTCAACTGCATTCTTGAAAGAGTTCGTGAAAAATCAAATTTCATCCCTCATAACAATGTATGAAGATATTTTTTAATTGTTGTTTTGTGTCAGAGACCATGTCTTGTCTATCATCTCTAGGTCTCAGGAGGTCTCAGAAATAATAAAACTAGTCACGTTGGTATTTCTGCATGTTTTTTAAAAAACAGCATTCAAAAATATTTTCAGAAAACTTTTAGGCAGCATAATTTATTCTTTTTTCATGAGTTAAGGAATCCTAATTTTTTTTAAGTATATAGGTTATTGGAAGAAGTATGCTGATATTGAAAAGCTCATGAAAAGCTATAAGACACTTCCCGATTAAACTTATAGAGGCAGGTCTCATAGCACAAATTAAAGTTCGAAATGCATTATTTTATGATTTTTATGTGTCGTGCTATTACTCACAACCAATCGACAACTAATTACTAGGTACAATATAAATAAATAAATACTTTCATAGCAAAGATGCAGTCAAAAAATTATCCTCAAACCAGGACTTGAACCTGCGACCTGTAAGGACTTGTTTCCTATAAAAGAATTTATTTATATTGATGATATAGCCATAGATACATATTTCTGTCTTAGCTCGAAAACTTAGCTCCGCCGCTTATGCTGTCAGAAAAGTTGCTCAATTTACTAATATAGAAACTGCTCGGTTAGTATACTTTAGTTATTTCCATTCCCTTTTGTCATATGGTATTTTATTGTGTGGAAGGGCGGCCGATATAGAAAATATTTTTATACTTCAAAAAAGAGCAATAAGATGAATGTATAACTTATCACGTCGAGATTCTCTTCGTGACCTCTTTAAAAAAATTAATATACTTACTGTAGCTTCTCAGCATATTTACGCGTGCTTACTGTATGTACGCAAAAACCTAAGTTTATTTGTTAAAAATAGTGACATACACAATGTTAATACTAGAAATAAAAATAAACTTGCGATTTCAAAATGTCGCCTTCAGAAGGTGCGTGGCTCTTTCATAATTCAGAGCATTTACTTTTTTAATACAATTCCTGAGAATATTGTTAACCTACCTGTACATACTTTTGAAACTTATATTAAAAAGTTCTTATTAACAAGGGATACTATACTTAAGAAGAATTCAATAAAGATAATTATGTCTGGAATCAAGGGTATGGGCCCAATACTAGACATCCATCTATGACTTATGTAGTTGATAATTAATGACACATTACGATCATGGGATGCACCATGGATAGTCTTCCGCCGTTGGCTGCTTGGTGTTGGGGGAGTTCTGGATGGGGGTGGGTGTGGCGCATAGACATGTACATATATGTGTGTTTACACATATTTGCATAGATTTTGTGTATTTTGTGGCCTCGTTCCTGCGAGATTGATGGTACCAGGTGTACACCCGGGAAGTTTCTTGTCACTTCTTCTTCCCTTAGGCTTGTTTCCGAAGTGACAGTACGTTAAATGGTGGGCATTTGTTGCCGGTTTGTGGTGTGGAAATTGGGCTAATTCATTATATACAACGTCTGTGATTATGTGTATGCATATGGGTATGTGTGCACGATTGTGTGATGCGCTCTCTTGCGTTTGGAGCCTCTCTGGCGCTGGGCGGCCGATGGTGGATTGCAACGGGTTTTTAAATACTACATTTATAATATAATTCTACATTTATACATTTATGTATATTTTTTTAGTAGTATCAATTTTTGATACACTGTTTGTGTTTAATGTATATTTATGTGTGTCATTATGTATGTATTTATTTTTATTTAGTAATATTATTGTAAGGAATTTGATAATTTAGTAAATGCTTTTGACCTTCCAATCTTCACCTCTTATCTAAATGTTTTTAAAAGCAACTATAAATCAGTTTTCAGTTCAGAGTACGTGTGTTCGCTGTGTGATGTTAAATGTAATCTTCTGTGAGTAAATCTCAATAAGAATCGGATTTATATTTTACACTACTAACACTACACACATTGCAACTACTACAATCGAAGTTTCATTGGAGGTGCTTGAGTGTGTCCTGCTCTCTCAAAATGTCTCTGCGGTGGTGGCATGTGCGTCGGGTCGTTTCGTTTCCTAAAACATGGTTGAGCGAAGCAATGGCTGATTCACGTGTCATACTTGTGTACGGGTGCCGCCTGTGGAGGCTGGATTGCTCTTGCAAACTTCTTTGTATTCTTAGTATTTGGTCATCGGTGTAGAATTTCAACAGCAACTCCTCAATTATGGGGGGGGAATACTTGACGTTTTCAAGTAGCTTATGCCCTTCTCCGGGACAGCGGTTTTAGCGTGAAAAGGTAACAGACAGATTTACTTTCGCATTTAAAATATTTATTATTATATTATATTCATGGATAGTATGGATAGTTTTAAGTATATGTAAGTATAAGTATGTATGTACATATAATTGTGCAAAAATATAATTATGATGGCGCTAATGCCACTAGTACTATTAAATATCGGAATTCTCTTAAATATCTGAATTCATTCACTCGATTGACGATATTTGACGCTTCACATGGTGCGCCCACTATGCTACATAAAAACAAAAAAATAATTGACATGTTTGACTTTGTTTTTAGTAGCTTACTAAATAATTTTTTTATTACCTAATAAGTGTTTGGGTACATATTGTATACTCTTTAGCTAATTAATTATCAAAGTATTGTATTATTACTTTAAATAGAACTTCTTGCCAGCTCTTTTTGGCAGAAATTAACATTGTATACATTGTGTTGACGATTCAAAAGTGTTCTTAGAAACCTTTTTTTTTTTTAATATTATAATGGGCTCGCACGGTCTTAGCAGACCATTTATGCATTTGCCTGAGTCAAAGTCAATTATATTATATCGTATCGTGGCGCGGGCGTTACCGCGCGTTCTCGTTTTCAAGTCCCAAGATTGGGCGGGAGATTTGGTGTGGATCCTCAGATATTGCGCGTCATGTCCTGCTTATTTCTTCATAATTCACTATTCCTGAGCCTTCGCTGCACAATTCTTAACACGCTTTCGTAAAACATTGCTAAAATAAATACATCGAAATTCACTTAATGAATTTAGAAAAATTAAACAGAAAAAAACACCACTCCTTCTTAAGATTCGCGCCAAAAAACCTCTTAGAAACCTATTTGAATAAAGTTTGATTTGATTTGATTTGATATGGCATGTATAATTTATTTTCTTCTAAGACTCTAACCTTCAGGGAGTCATAAACGAAGGAAGATTTTTTCGATATATGTATATTTATATTGTATTTCTTACTTCTATGAAGATTTTGTGTGTTTATAAGATTTATAAGTCACTAGGAGCAAAGATAATATAATATACTATGTTAGGAGTTGTATATAATTAGTAGGTAAAACGTGTTCTACTCGGTATTGACACGGGTTGCTTTGTATTCCAACTAAAGCGATCTAAATTTTATTTACCACCCACCTGATGTTACAAATACATTTCTTGATGGAATCCAATTTAGCCAAATTATACTCAGTGTCAAAACAATTTCCCTAAGCACAGAATAAAGTGCCTTTTACACCTACACTCAATACATTCAATATGTCAACTGTTTACTAATAGTCATTTATAATTGGAAAGTTAATAACGTATTGAGACGTTAGCTCCACTTACAATAGACGAGTGTAAAAGACTATAAATTTTAGTGTAGGAGTGATTTGTGGCTCGAAATAATAGTCTCCAATAATGGTAGACTTCTATGGAAATTGCTACCGTTTCAATAGGTCCATTTTTAATAGTTTTTTAGATCTTATCTGTTCTTACGCAAATAGTTTAAACACATTTATATTTTTATCTTAATTTAAATTCAAATGGAGCATAAAAATTTAAAATGTTTTGAAGAACACAGTGTTTTAGTTTTTTTTGAAGCTTCTTTATCGGCGTTGTGCACTTTTTTTGGTATGGGTAAAAAATGATAAACTCGCGTCAGGTCACGTGTCCTAATCGTGGAAATTCGTAAGACGGAAACCGTAATGCCACGCCTATTATAATTTTTATTTTTAGTATTCGCGATTATGAGTAGTAAAGGGAGGTTGGATATGGAATTTAATTCTATGACAGATTGCGATGTCAAATATACTACGTCAAAAAAGTAAATAAACAAACATTATTATTTCTTGACAATGTCAA
Source organism: Apoda limacodes (assembly GCA_946406115.1). NCBI lineage: Eukaryota > Metazoa > Arthropoda > Insecta > Lepidoptera > Limacodidae > Apoda > Apoda limacodes. The sequence goes on from OX291542.1 coordinate 18,973,174, forward strand.
AGACATGTCTTGTGACATATTTGAGTGTTAAGCGCGAATCGTGTGTAAAGGTTTTCACTTCTGCCGGCACTCCCGGAGTGCAACTCTTTTTTTTATTTATGTTATATCAGAATGTGTGGATTTAAAATATAGATAGGTATATAGTCCAATCAATCTACATACAATCTTCCACTGATTGAATTTTGGTAACAAAAATATGATTATGCAGATTTTTTTTTAAAAAGATAGCATTTCGTTTATCCAATCCAATTTTAATAGCTAACCTAACTTAAAATAGTCTTGAATGTAAAAAAAAAGTTTTTTTTTGTTTCTAAACAGAAAGTTGCACTCAAAATATATTTATATATTTTTACTTCTAAAACTGAACCTAATTTAAATTCTATAGCATTCAAGTTCAGTTACTATAAGACGTTACTTCGTACCAAATTTTAAGATCTGAGTCTGAGATCTGAGTTCACGGGAACTACACTGTAGGTTTTGATTCCCTTGCGAGTTTCGAAAATTTGCGGCATAAACGGCTGTATCTTTTGATTGCGTTCGCTTAGAAGTTTGATTTTTTCACAGCTCTAACAGCAGACTTGAGTATTTGATATAAATTTTAGCTTGATACCTGAGAAAAAGGGTCTTGACAGACGGACGGACGGACGGACAACGAAGTGATCCTATAAGGGTTCCGTTTTTTCCTTTTGAGCTACGGAACCCTAAAAATTGACTTAGTGTATCGACATATCTACGAAACTACGGTTCCGATAGTAGCTGAATTTACACTTCACATTAAACGGTTAAAATACTTTCCCCGCGCGCGTTCGTCGCGTACATCCGAGTTCAAGGTATTTCAAAAGCATCGGCCAACAGAAAGAGCAGAACAACGTCTGCCGAGCCAACTAGTTTAAAATTCTCTCGCCCTCCCTCCTTTGCAGCCTAGTTGGTAGTGTGGCCAGCTGCCGTGCAGCGGTTTTGGGTTCGATTCCCGCACTGGACAAACGTTTAGGTGATTTTCATTTGTGTTTGTATTTATGTATAATTTGTATGTATTTACAAAAAAAAAGTGATATATATGTACTTGTATCCGTTTTTGTTGGTAACATAACACAAGCTTTGTTTACTTTGGGGCCAAACGGCGCCGTGTTTAATGTCCAAAAATATAAAAAAAAAAGTTTTTTGTCGCTTTTAAGGGCTTCATTGTCTATTTATGAATATTTAGTTTTAATTTTTCCGATTAGTATACCTGTTGAAAACAGAGCTGCCAACACTTTCGATATTTGCATATTTTAAGAAGTATTAATTATAATTAAGCACAAAACTTTGGGCAGTCGCAGTACCTGCTTAAATAAGTACAATAAATACAATACCTGTTTTTGCACTTTATGTTTCAAGAGAAAGGCTTAATAGATTTTATTATTTTCCAAATTTGATAATTTTTTCATATAAATCTATGCGTAATGTAAAGCACTTGCATTGTAAAAATGGTGGACGGGCTGACGACAGAGCAATAGGAATTAGTTCCACCTTTAGAAAGAAGGATCATTAAAATTTTAGAATGGCTATATAGGATAAACTGAAGTGGATACAGAGAGACAGATAAACAAAAATAATCAATAGTTTGTTTGCAGACAGGATATTGGTAAAACAAAACTCGTTCTGAGTAACAATACAAAAAGCCTACCTTCAAAAACGTATCTATCAACAGTTTCGATAAATTAAAAGACAATTTCAATTTTATTCTGAAAATTGTCAGACAATCAATTCAAGTCAATCATTCGCTGTCCCAAAAATGTGGGGAAGTGTCTTTACTACGTCATTGTGGAGGTTAACTCAATCCTGTAGCTGTCTTGACAAGGAAAGTGCTTCAGTCAAGAACGTATTGAAAATAATAATTGAATTCAACTTGGAACTTTTTACCACCCCTACGTTTTCATGATTGCTTACATAATGCTCGTTTAAAGGTATTTTTAAAGGGTAAGATTTGTAAAAACCAGTCAAAAGTATGTCAGGTGGGTATTTTCTTTGAAGTCGGGATATTGTTAGCTATGTAGTTTTAGTTTCTCGTTAACTTAAAATGTATAAGATTATTTCCTGTCTGATAAGGTAAGTCTATATATTTTTGAACAATGGAACCGAAATTAAAAAAAACCGTAAAAAATACTTTTATCTTGTTTTATTTAACAAAAAGTAAGAAAAAATTTGGTATTTGAAATGATAACAACTGTTTCTATCCTCAGAAACGTTGTTCCTGAATTTCTCCGAATATTAACATAGATAATATAATTTACAAGTAAACTATTACTGGATTTAGAACTATTAAAATCGCATGGGGACTGGTCACCAGCTGCTAGCAGTCGGAGTTGTTCAATTGAGTCAAAAGTTTGGACAATTTCCTAACTTTGATAGTTGACTACAATTGGTTTCTAATATTGATTCCAATTAATTAGAACAAAACTTGAGTATTATTAACAGTAATGATATAAAAAAATTAAAAAACTTCCGCAGTATCAAATTATGTCCATCTATTTATTGAATGTTGGGAACAATGCCAACTGGCAACGGTTTATTAGAATAATTTCATATAGTTTTGATTGTTTAAGATACTAATGTATAGGTGTATATAGGTTGTATATTGTGCCAAACATAATTATATGTAAATAAATAGATTTAATATATTGTAAACATTCAACAATAAAAATATATAAAGAACTTGTGTATCTGTCGCAGGCAAATCGTATAATTCGCCGTTTTACAATATGCCTAGGCAGATCGTTCTGTATGAGTCATGTATGTTAGGTTAGGTTCAGTTGCTCTTTTGTAAACGTAGATGCGGAGCGTTTCAGCCAAGCTTCGTATAATAATCTGTTCAGTTATATGATTATTTTTATTCCATACTTTACGATCTGCCTAGGCATATTGTAAAACGGCGAATTATACGATTTGCCAGCGACATATCGATTTGTTTAATTTTATAAAATTTTAAAACTCTTGGTGTAGGTAGAACTATTTTTGGTGTTTGCATCATGCTATCATAATATGGATAAGCCATTATCTAAAAATATTATTGAATAAGAAAACCAGGATATCAGGTAATGGATTAAATTAAATAAAGGCAGATGAATGTACATCAGCCTAATTTATATATTTTTTACGTACATACATTTCACGTATAGAGGAAATTGGGATCAGCTAGAACAAGTTTTTAACGATCATCGTTATTTGTCATAAAAACACTTTTCTACGCACAAGGAAATACTTACAAAAAAATTTTACAAAAATTTGCTTATTTTTTTTTTCTTTTTATTTTTTTAGGCATACCATACTAACATATACCTAGGATTGAGATCATTGACCCAAAACAGCTTTAAACCAACCTTCCTAATCCGATAAAGTCACAGGGAGGAAGGTAATTTTTAATGACGTATTCAACAACATAAAAAGAACAGGGTGAATGTTTAAAATGATTTTTCATCCCTCAGTTCTATGTTTTGAGAACTACACTTATTTTTATTAATTAGATAACTTCTTGTTACGTCTAAAGTTTCTTCCTTATTTTGTTTAGGCACTGTACGTCTCTGTAAAATACACGAATAAGCTCAAGGACGGACATACAGTAGGTATGTTAAGATAAATTCGAAACGCACACCAAAAAACTTTAAAAACAAGAGACAAATGTTTAAATAAGTCTTATTGTTAAAACAATATTCATCACGTATTAAGAACATTATTTCTGAAACGATTGAGGCAATTTTGCAAACAGCTATATTAGTATTAAACAACCAGATAAGCTTTCCGTTGGAAACCTGTCCAATAACACCCCAGCTACACGGCAAAAGGAATGCAATAACCCACCTCGACTGATCCTGCCTGACTCAAAGATTCACCAGAATTACCGCAAATGAAGACATTATCCAGTCTGAGAGAGGCACGCGCAACCACGTTGTTTTATTTCTTTGTTCGTGATTGGAAGCAAAGGCTCAGTGGAAGGTCATGATAACCGGTTATCAAATATATTGTACCTACTTTGTTATATGTGAGTAAAGGGCTATTAAATATTTAATTTCTTTGTTTAATTTCTGTTTCTGTATATATATATTCAATTTTATTTTATAATTATATTTTATTTACATTTGTACAGCAACCGCCTGAATATGACATGAAATAGGTATTTTATTGGACTTTTTTCAGGGCCTCTGATTTACATATAAAAAAAAAGCAAAACATATGGACATAATGATTGCTCATATTATATAATATCTATTAAAATATATATAATTATATAAATTCCAGGAAGGAAACAGGGGAAATACGTTGTGTGTAAAAAAAAAACGAAATATTTCCTCCTAAGCTAATCAAAAAATGCGCTTAATTACAATAAAAAGAGCACATCACATTCTCGGAGGTCTACATGTTCGCAAAAAGTTTACAATGAGCCATTAACTTGCTCGCTCGTTACGTGGAAACAAAGCGGCGCCGACCCCGTCACCTATAGCTGATACTGAGTCTTGGAGTGTAGATTACAAGACTAACTCTGCAGTTGCTATTTATTACTCCTGACTTCATCCATACATGAAGCTTGGAAATTTGTGTTTGTGTTATGTGTAATCCTAACCCAAAGTTTTAAAGCTTAATATTACGATTATAATCCCAAAAACAATTATTGTCGAAAAATTGATTTCTCACACCCGCAATTTGTTTGACCGACCTATCCAAATTTTAAACCATCCAATCTATAAATTTATTTAACAACTTTGTAGGCGTTATCAATGTGTATAGTGTATACCTATACTAAATTACAGCCTTTTAGTACTAAGAGACTTTTTTGAAGTGAAAACTTCTTTAGCGGCGCTGTGCACTTTTTTTGTGATGTGTAAAAAATGTTAAACTCGCGTCAGGTCACGTGTCCTGATCGAAAATTCGTAAGATGTCACTCGCGTCAGAACTCGTGATCTTTATTTACATTAGGTTAGTTTTTAGTTTTAGTATATGGCGATTATGAGTAGTACAGGGAGGTTGGATATGGGATTTTAATTCTATGACAGATTGAGATGTCAAAAAAAAAAATAAACAAACATTATTATTTATAATAAATAAATATGTATACAAAGTGATGGGAAGTAAATAGCTAGTATGTTTTCACTTCTGCCGGCACTCCCGAAATGCAACCCTTTTTATACCACTAAGGTGTCAAACAAGCTTACGGTCCGCAGTCTATGGACGCTAGCAACACTAGGGGCGTTACTCTCACATTGCATCAATAAGATATTTAAATACATATTATCATAGGTAGTGTTAACCTTGTGATGTATTTTGTAGGCCTCCTAAAATGATAGTTACTATACCTTGTAAAATATAACTTGAGTTCTGCGACAGCTGTCACAGTAACAGGCTTAGTGCTGGGACGATGTTGATATTTGATCATTAATACTAATTATTGTTGATATTATTATATATTTTTAATTTAAAACTAAAATAACCTCTTCTTCAACTAATCCTTTTTTCCCTGTTTCTCCTTTCCCATCTCAATCAACTTCAGAAACTTCAGAAACTTTCCTGGCCGCCACCAGTGGGCACAAAAACTCACCAAAATTCAACGCAATGGGACGAATACAAACAATTGTATGTATAGTATTACAACTTTAAATAGAACTTCTTGCCAGCTCTTTTTGGAAGAAATTAGCATTGTTTAAATTGTATTGACAATTCAAAAGTGTTCTTAGAAACGTATTAGAATAAATATTGTTTATCTTAAACGTAGCAAACATACGGAACCACAACTGGGCCTAGTCTATTACGAATTACCGCATCCAGCGGATATGTTGTCCGAGACTTTGTAATGTTTTTCCCTGATGGTCGACGCGTAGACGCCTTGTAAATACAGTCGTTAACTTTTATTCACAATAATGACTTTATTATGAAGGGCTATCATCTCTTTGATGTTTTATTACACCTGACCTCGCAACGATGTTAATCTAACTTTTTTTTAATCAACGACTTAATATCTTTAAACGCTGTAAGAAAACTTATTAAGGCTATGGCATATCCTAGCAAAAGCGTGCCGTTTTGACCAGTGTAGAGACTATTACACTGTTGAAGCATAGAAAGAGACACAGTTCCACGTACGATAGGCGCTAGCACGTGACCGCACGTTGAAAATCTTGATTTTCTCGGTTTTTTGTCGGTACAAAATTCAAATATTTATTTCGAACTATGAAATTAACAAATTCGCTTCGTCATATTAATATTTATTTTATGAAATAAAAATGAAGAGAATGCTCCTAGTTTTCCAAACAATGTTAATAAAAGTCCAAAAATAGGGTGCCAGAATATTCTTTTTACTAAATGTTTAAATATGAAAATTATTATAATATTAGCTAATTCACTTAATTAAGGTATAAACTATAAAATATATTTTTCACGTCAAAAAGTGTACTCAGGACTGTAACAAAATTAATCATATTCTTGCTAACTGATCTCGTTTGGGTATATATGCCATCACCTTAAGATACTTGTTACAAACAAGGTTTGAAATATATCTACAAGGTTTTAGACCCCGGAAGGTGTGAACCTCTGCTTGGGTGTGTACACCTACATCATAATGTGGGGAACAACCTTTTGAACCAAACACTTAAGTCCTGCATGGCAGGCGATAAGCCCATAGTCTCAACAATGCATCTGATTTAGTGTATACAGACTCATCTGACTTTACTATAAATATAATACTTGTAATACTATAAATGCGAAAGTGAGTTTGTTCGTATGTCCTTTCTTCATGTCGTAACGGAGCATCCAATTGAGCTGAAATTAAGCACAGAGATAGGTGAAGTGCCAAATCTAAACTTGAGTGATTTTTTTTTTAATTTTAAATTAATAACGAATAAAAAAAATATTCAAGTACCCGATTCGTGACGTGAGTTTATACGAATTATGAAATATTCCTCTGTACATTAATCTTCACCTTAACTTATATAGAACATGGTCTTACTAGCTTATCAACGCCTAACCGAAACTACTGACCCTAAAAACATCCAATTTTGAATATAGGTTGACTTAGAGGTCCTTTAAAAATATTTTGCGAAATTTATTCTATATAGAAGTTTATATGAAACTCTATCACTTTTTGACGTGACAACGTCTTATAAATTGGTTTGCCGGGTGACACTTCAAGAAACTGCGTTACGCTCCGCTCACGTTATGCGCTCACAATGAGAGCGAGTGAGAGGCACGCGCCCGCCTAAGAGCGAGAGAGACAGACATAAAATCATTGTCACGTAAAACTTTCGCCCGTATACCGACTTTACAGGCAACCAGTTTTTAAGTTGAGTGCCACTTGAAGTTGCTTTTACACCTAATTGTATCTAATTGATTCACACATTCTACACGTATATTCGTGACTTAATTTACTTGAAGCATTTATTTACACCACGTTTTAAGGTAACTACATCAAATAGAATCTTAAGCTTAAGAAACGCGTAAAATTAACGTGCAAACTGACACTTAAGCCGAGGCACGCGTGCCCAACTGTAGGAATGCAGAGCGCTGTATAGTCTAAGCACATTATTAAGTATATTAGTAAGTACTTATATTTTGAAGCTTTCAAGCTTCATACCCATTCTTAATAAACAATATTAATTAAGTTAGATATGAAGTTAAATATCGATATGGCTAAAATTTTAATAGTAACATATCTTGCACAAGCAAAACGATTTGTCAAAATGTTAAATTAAAAAGCAATAAAATAAAAAAAAAAGATTTTTCTTATCGCGAAATAGTCTACTTAACGTTCAGCGTTGGTTTCCGGTAAAAAAAGAGGTAAGCCTCGAGTACGCCAGACGCGTGATTTCGTGAGAAAAATGTATGCAAGTTTGTCTTGCCCATCGCGGGCTGTTAATGTACTTGCATACATTTTACGCCCGAGTTCACGAGACTAGAGTGCTCGAGACTATTAGCTCCAATATGTCTTGACAAAATTAATACAAAGAAATTGTCAAGATTTGAGCTTGCGCAGACAAAAAGTGTGATTTTTTTTTCTTTTAATATGCAGAAATTCAAGGACATTTTAGGGGCATTTTGTTGACAAGCATTATACGCATGAATGCGCTCTATGCTCTTTATGCGCATATTCTATCGCTCTGTTGACCAAAAATGAATGCACTATGACGTCACTTCCAGTAAGCATTCAACGCATTGGCTGCACATGCTCGGTAGGTAGATTAGTGGACGTACTGCCAAAAAGTGAACGGCCATAGGTATTTTTTGTTTAAATTTGGTGAACAGAACAATTGTCATAACTTTTAATACCGTCAACAAAACGCAGCTTTTAATTTCCAACATTGTTAACAGTAATTCCAGTAATATAATTAAAAAAAATATACGGTAATTCATTATGTATAAGATAGGGAACGTTTATTAACTAGGTAAAAAGTTCCAAGATATTTTTTTCAGAATTTTTAGCAAACAAATGCCGTACAAATCTTATAAATTGTTTACCGAATGAAATATGCTTTCATAAATTGGTTCCCAACGTGTTCAATGAACGTAACGACCGCAAATACAGTAACGGAAAAATAAATACTGATATATTGTTTACCCATATAATTACATACTGTTCCGATCGAAATATAAATATTTTGATATTGAAAGGCAGCTCAGTGGCTCAGTAGGTAATTGATTCCTGTACAAGGCAAACATTTATGTGATGAACATTGGTTTTAGTTTCAAGTTTGGGTGGTCAAAAAAAGTATATAGGTATATGCAGGGGTTTTCTTGTAGAGGCAAGAAAATTTCGAAAAATCGCCCTAAAACATGGCCTTACAACTTTAGAGAATTAGCGTGTCCCCAAAATAGAAGTAACAAAAAAAGGGCTGGGTACATGTATTCTTATCCGTTGTCCGGTATCCATAGTACAAGGTTTGCTTAGTTGAAGACCAGATGGCGCTGTGTTATGCCCAAAAATTTTATTTTATTTAACTCACATTCCTTATTCTTAGGATTCTTAGATCTGTTTAACAAAATATTATCTTTATTGAAATCTATGTATAAAAATCGGCCAAGTTAGAGTCGACCTCGCTTACTGTGGGTTCCGTTTCATCACATGATTTGGGAATAAAAACGACAAAAAAATTGTCACCAATCCAATGAATGACCATGCTTAATGCTTAACTTCGCATATTATTTCTAAAAGACAGATATTTCTGAGCCACAAGTTCCTTAAAAACTCTACCTACGTTTATCTATAGCAGTGGTGGCCAAACTTTCTTTCGGGGGGCCAGAAAGTTTGAAAATTTTTAAAAGAGGGCCAGAATTACAGCAAAAATGCATTTTGATTTGAAACCGTTAATTAATCAAATAAAAGAATAAAACGTTTTTTATTTGAAAAAATTATAAACATTATTCACTTGCGCGAATGTAACTTACTTAAAAATTACAAATTAACTTATTTAAAGGTCCTGCTATAGTCAATGTGTGAGACATATGAAATTGTATTTGTTTTACCATAAAATCGTCGAATGCAGGTTCTAGTTGCGAAGGAATAACTTTCAAAGTCAAAATATAATTATCGCAGGCCATATACTAATTATTTCGAAAGACCGGCGACGGGCCGGAGCTGGCCCGCGGGCCGTACTTTGCCCACCACTGATGTATAATAGCAAGACTGTTAAACCATAACTGTTTTACTTACTAAATAATCTGTACTATTTTCTAGATAATAGATAGATGGCGCTTATATGGAAATTTGTAATGGTAATGGCACGAGCCTGTCTCTTACTTGGCTGGTTTTAATTATTGTTTGCCATACTTTAAAAAACACGCGTTTTTTACACTTTAATCACTGCAAGTTTGAAACTCTTACGTCTTTCTGTTTTAACGCAAAGTCGCTCCTCAGACTTAAGGGTTCTATATGGCTTGTGAGTTTAAGATCGTCGACGATTCTCACAGCCCGCCGTTGAACCGAGTCAAAAGGGCCGAGGTGGTATCCCGATGCACCCGCCCAGAGTTGACAGTAGTACTCCATATGGGACCGGACTTGCGACTTGTAAAGCAGCAACCATTGCCCCGAACGAAGTACTGCTTAGCTCTATTGAGTACACTAAACTTTTTAGTCGCAAGCTTCACTTTATGTTGCAAATGATCTCAAAACTGAACATCGCTGGAGATGTCAACACCAAGGATCTCAGTGCTCACGAAAAAGGCGAGGGGAGTGTTCTGGAATTGTGGAACCTCAGTAAACGGGGCTTTTTAAGCGCTGAAAGCACAAACTTGCGTCATTGTAGGGTTGACTCGGACTAAGTTTTCCCAGTCAAAGACCTTGGACAGAGTGGTCTCGATTTGAGACACAAGTTCTCCTAGCTTTTCGTCCACAACGGAACGAGGGATACTTGCACGGCTTGAGTAATAAGCATCTTCAGTACTGTCATCTGCATAGCGATGTTTGTTATTTATGGAGAATATGTAATTGATATGCAGTAAAAACAGCCTGGGAGACCGCACAGAGCCTTGCAGGTCACCAGCATTAATGTCTATGCTATCAGAGCAACTACCGTCAACTACGGCTATTATGCGTCTGTTGGACAATTTGCACAAGCCCTCGGGCAAATTAAATGGCCTTTGTATTTTAAACATTTAATACTAATAACAACTATACTAATCACTAATAACTTAATAAACAACAATGGTATAAATTTTTAAATGATTCAGCCACCATCTTGAATTTTGACTTGGTTTTAGGGCTGGAATTAATGGGGATTTTAAAATATATATATTTATTTTATTCTTTTTTAATTTTATTTTTAATTTCACAATAAAATGCAAAAAGATTCATTTGTGTTGCATTTTTGCCTAGGTCAAGGGATTTTTTTTACACAATTTTGACTGTACTATTACTAAATGAGGTTGGTAAGTTAGCTGTGTGAACAGTCTATTTGAATGTTGATTAGATCGATCGTAAGTTGAGATATGTGTTGGACTGTTGGACGATTGTGTGGTGCCAGTATTAATTTTCTGTCCAAAATGAATATAGTCCAGTGTAAAAGCGCCCTATCTCAGCTGCCTTCAGCAACGGTGTATGGATAGTCATATCGGCAGCCTTTTTAGTGGGAGCCTGGCCGACACTACGTCTTCTAAAATTGTTCTTTCCTCATTTTGCATCGCCAACCGCGTAACGGGGACCTCGTGGCGCTGACTCACCTTCGGGTGAAGAGACGACCCCAAGAGCGACAACCCAAGCCGAGGCTCCCCCCCGCGGGGATTCCTTGAGCGTTGGGCGCTATATGGGCTAAGACGCCTTCAGAGTCTCGCCACAATAGCCCAGTGGAGCAGTAATAGCTGCACCAGCCAACTGCATAGACAGATCAGAAAAAAAAATTGCATCGATTCTACGAGTTCTGTATTAATTAAAAATATTAATTGCCATTTTAAGTTGCTTTTACACTTAATTTTGTAGTTTCCTATTATTTTGATTCACACATTCTACACGTATATTCGTGACTTAAATTTACTTCAAACATTTATTTATTAACCACATTTTGAGATAACTACTTCAAACAGATTCTCAAGCTTAAGAAACGCGTAAAATTAACGTGCAAACTGACATTTAAGTCGAGGCACGCGTGCTCAACTGTAGGAATGCAGAGCGCTGTATAATCTAAGCACATTATTAAGTACGCTTACTTATATTTTGAAGCTTTCAAGCTTTGTACTTTGTTTATTATAAGATATTTTTTTAGTTTGACATGAAGCATACCAAAATTTTAGTAGTAAAAATATCTTCCGCAAGCAAAACGCTTTTAACAAAATATAAAACTATATGTAAAATCAAATAAAATATGATATTTTATTATTTTTTATCGCAAAAAAGTCTACTTTACGTTAACAGTGTTATTTTCTGGTAAAAAAAACTCCTAAGAAAATTGGTCCTGCAGCAACTACCGCACGAGCAACTTCTATATGTATATAATCAATTTCGAAGATTTTTTACAACAAAAAAATGGGCATCATATTAGATCCACTATCTTGTATTAATAAATAAATAAATTTGAATAGGCTGTCAAAATTAATATAGAAGAAACTGAGAACTTTCGAAAACTTTACAAAATTTCACAGACCTGGGACCTTATTAGGAACAGACTAGAGTACGCCGTACGAGTGATTTCATGAGAAAAATGTATGCAAGTAGATCTTCCCCCTCGCCGGCCGTGAATGTACTTGCATACATCTTACGCCCGAAGTCAGGAGCCCGGAGTACTCGAGATCGTTCCCAATAAGCTCCAATATGTCTTGACAAAATGATTTCTATGTTTGTACAACGAAAATGTCAAGACTTGTGCCTGCGCAGACAAAAAGTGTGAACCAATGAGTTCTCTGTATAAATCATTTTTAGGATTCCGTACCTTAAAATGAAAAAAAAAAAAACACTTATAGAGTCACTTTGTTTTCCGTCTGTCTGTCTGTCAAGAAACTTTTGCTCAGGAACGCGTGAAGGTATCAAGTTGAAATTAATATCAAATACTAAAGTCTACAATCCCTTGCAGCTGTAAAAAAATCAAACTTCTTAATCAACGCAATAAAAAATTACTGCCGAAATGGCCATTTTTGTCGCATATTTTGACATTCACCAATAAATCAAAACCTATGGGATACTTCCCGTTGTCCTAGAATCATGAAATTTCACACAAAGCAAGGTGTTACATCGCAAATATAGGAAAAGTAAACTAACCTCGACCTATGTCGATGTATTTAGACAGTTGTCAAACGGCAAAGTTAAATTTGTTCCCCAATACAATTTTTTGATTTTACAAAACCCCCAGTGCGCGAGTCCGACTCGCACTTGACGGGTTTTCTTTTCTTATAATATGCAGAAAATGTAGAACATTTTAGGGGCGTTTTGTTGACAAGCATTATACCTATTGAATGCGCTTTATACTCTCTATGATCTGTTGATAAAAAATGAATGCGGTACAGTGTCACTTCCAGTACGCATTCAACGCATTAACTGCACAGCTCGGGAGGCAGAGTAGTGGATGTGTTGTCAAATTGTGATCGGCCATATTGTTTGTTTATATTTGGTGAACAGAATGATTGTCATAGCTCTTAATGGCATCAATAAAACGCAGCTTTTCATTTCCAACATTGTTAATGGTTACATCGACTTCATAGCTATATCGAGTGAATTAAAAAAAATATACGGTTATATTCATGATGTATAGGAAATGTTTATGAAATAGAAAAATAGTTCCATGAAATTTAGTTCAGAATATTTAGCAAAAAATTGCCGTACAAATCTTGTAAATTGTTTACCGAATGAAACATGATGAACGTAACGACCGAAAAAACATAAACTTAGTGGTATAAAAAAAAGATTTTTCAAAATACATTTGAGGTTGTTAAACATATTTTTTCTTAAAATAGGTACATATTTTGCGAATTGTAAAGATAAATAACTTCAAAACTACGTGTTCGAAAAATTTGAAAATATTACGATATTAAAGCTTTTATAATACTCCAAACAAAAACCGTTTTCAACCAAAACAGGTTATTGGGTTTTTAGATATTTAGAATGGTTGCAATAGAACTCTTCATCTACGGAACCCTAAGCCCTCAAACCCCTTTTTTGTTACGGAATTCCATTCTCTTGTGGAGTGTGTTAGCAGGATCAAAAATACATTAATATCATTTAGCGATTTTTTCTCACAGGTGAAGATAAGTTTTGGGAGTAATATAAGTTATTGTTTTTGATTATTTTGCGTCCCTTAACATATATCACCCCATACATTTAAAATAATGTATGTAGTATTAAGTATACTAAAAAATAAAAAAGAACAGACCCACCATCTGAAGTCAGCGACATAGCCCAGCGCATTAGCAAGTTGAAGTGGCAGTGGGTAGGGCACATAGTACGTAGGGGCCGCGGAAAGGTTCTCGAATGGAGGCCACGGACTGGCAAATGCAGCGTCAGAAGACCGCCCCCAAGGTGGTCAGACGACATAGCGAAGGCTGCAGGAAGACGCTGGATGCAGGCCGCTTCCAACCTTTTTCTTTAGAAATCTATGGGGGAGGCCATAGCAGTGCACTTCTTGTGGCTGAGATGATGATGATGACTATCTGAAGATTGGTTCAGTGCAGTCAATGCCACAAATCGCCTTATGAAGGTTGCACTGCGGTGAGCTTAACCCTTATTTAAGTCAACTTGTTTTATATCGTTCAATTTACTCAGATTGATATTGCACTTTAACCGGCCCTACTGGATAAAAACGTATCCTTTAGTTTGTAATTCCGAATAGATTAAAATATTACAGTTTTACCTAAAATTTGAATACATTTAAAATAATGTAAAATTAACAAGTTAGCCTTAACTTACTTACCTTAACATATCCGCTTTTCCGGGACTTCCCCTATGTGTAACATCAATGTTTTAATCCCCAGCAGGGTTATCAGTTAGCTTGTTATTCTAAGAAAGAGTGGTGTCCTTTTGTGTTTATTTTTTTTTAATTCATTTAGTGTGTTTCGATGTGTATGTTTTAGCGGTGTTATACAAAGACATGTTAACAATTATGTAGCAGAAGCCGGTAAATTATTAAGTAAAAAGCAGAACATGACGTGCAATTCTTGACAGATTCTAAATAAAACTCTTGCCCGAAGAAGAAGAAGAACGAACGAAGAACGAAGAAGCTTTTATCGTATATTTAAACTGCATAATGGCATGATAATATTATACGATGACTCTGGACCAATCATTATTATGTATTAATGCAAAATCTCATTTCCATATTGCAGAAGGGGGGAAGTAAACTTAACCTGGACGAAAAGGGGTGCCTTCGATAATTACTTTCCCCTAAATTATCTACGTCTACGATTAAAAGATTACAGTCATACGCTATGACACGTCAAGAATAATTAGAAAATATGGGAATTACATTCACCCTCGTAATAGCGATGAAATTGGCAGTAAATATTCATTAAACAGTTTTATTTACAACCAAGTTATAATCTTAGCTTCACTGTTGCTCACATAATAATATATAGGGTTGGTATGCTAATATTCAACATTAAAGGACATAGTTAAGACAGTTTAGTCATTTTTATTTAAAATGTATCTTGTTACTTTGCAATACTTTACATTTCTGATCTGCATTTTAAACGCCACGCTTTCTAAACCTCGTTGTATTTTTAATACCACTAAGGTGGCTAACAAGCTTAACAACCCGGTCGATGTTAAGTGGTCACCGTGGCCTATGAATGGACGCCTGGAACACTAGGGACATTACCATCTTACTCGCGCTTTGCCAACCCTTCCAAGAACCTCGTTCTGAAGTTCTTAGAGCAAACCTTTGCAGGTTGTGAAAGATTGGAAGAAAACCTTTTACAACCGAAGCGTTCGCGAGAGGAAGTTCCTCTTAAACAGCACTGTGCGTGACCATTTAGGTTCTAATGTGGGAGGATGAATTCTCTGCCATTTTTTATGCAAGGCTGCAAAGTTTTTATTTGGCGCCGTGTATATATTGATTACTAAGCAAAGCGAGGCGAAATTCAAAGGCCCAAAATATTATGCAGCCGCGCGAAACACAATTTTTCTGTGGCCTATAGGCCTATAGGCTATCGAACTTTAATTATATTTTGTATCGCAATTCACGACACAAGTCGTTGCCCTCTGCTCATATACATACATACTTACACAGCACACTTATAACGTACGTGACGTAATTTTCATCAATGTAAAACTTCCTTACTACAAAATAATAACAAAAACGTACTACAATCTAATGTGTTAATAAATGTAAACCATATTGCACGTCATTTTAATGTTTCTTTGGTAGCAGTGATAAACATGGCATCACTTAATCCATTCCTCACCAATTTCCCTTACTTGAATCGCATGTTTAATTCGTTTTCATTCCCTACCATTTGAAATTTTTATATCTGACTTAGGTACACCATTTCTGCATTCCAAACTTTTTTTATTTATAGAAAGAAACGTATATAGATTTAAACCAGTCTATGGAGTTTTTTTCTGATCAAAACCGTGTATGTTACTCAAAATCTTAATTTTGACATACATCCTTTTTCACGAGGACCCCAAAAATATGTGGCATCGTATATGTATCATGCTTTCATTTCCCAGAAGAAGGTAATCAGTGGCTGGAAACATACCCACATCATAATCTACGTGATATCCTCTTTTCGTCATCCAAAGTCATGCGTGACTAAGGACTACGAGCTGTGAGCTCATCACAGCAATAACGTTTCAGATACATTTTATCTTGACTAAGATGGCTTTATAAATGTATTATCAGTTGTACAACACTAACTTTAAGTTAAATGTAATTCCAAAAATTAAAGATCAGGGATAGAATCAAACACCCCTATGCCATTCTTAATGAACTAAATGTATGGAGTAGGTAAATTAGGATTGGACAGGCGAATACCCTTAAACCTCCAAGCATTGCATCATTATCCTGTCTTCAACAGCTTGCCTACATAAAGTAACTGTTGTATAACAAATTTAAAATCCGTATCTATCTGGGTCTAAAGCCACACCTACAAATAAATTACTTTTTTATCGGGCGTGAAATAAACATCTCAATTCTTTAATACAGTTAGTGCCTTTATAAATGGATATCTATTAATAACTACTAGACAAGTTAATTTTAGTTTATTGGGATATTTATTACGCCCATAGGCATTTTATCGAACTATGTAAGTACATGTGTTAGTGAATTAAGTACTTTGGAGGTATACGAAATAGGAATTGATATATATCCAGAAGAAATGTGTGTGGCGAAATATTTTCCCTATACGTGCAGTACAAAATGTAATATTAAGGTAATATGTACATAAATGAATATGAAAGCATGTTTGTACTTTGTACTTCTGTTAATAACTTCTTTAGTCTCCATTTGCTTAAAGTAAATAATAGGTATTTAAGTAAGGTAAGAAGCAAGATTCTACTCAAGATGCTACTCACATGATTTTTGATACATTATTTTTTTTGAGTCAGGCCCCTCAGACAGTACTAGATACTGTTCACAAACTGCTCCCAGAACTATTTAGATTGATCCTCTCGCCTGTCTGGTACCTACCGGCGAAAATCTCTTATTCTTCAAAAAATTTTCGTATAAAGAACATGATTTCAACTATTGTAGAAATAATATAATAAGTTATAATTATAATTTAATTCATAGGTTATGAATTCTTGAAACTTATTTCAATCGCAAAAGCCTACAACGATTTAAAAATATCTTTTTAAAATCTAGTATTGAAACAGTAAAACAGCGCATAATCGAGTTAAGGAGTCTATGATCGATTACCTAGGGTTAAAAAGTTTTAATTACGCCTTTGTCTTTGCCTACAAACCGCGTATTTGTTAATTGGCGTACGATTTAATGATTGAAATCAAAACCATGTTACTTTTTAGATCATGAAATAAGTTATGTATTTTCATCATATTGTTTATTCGTAATGGTATTACCTACTTACTTTACTACCAAAAACAAATAGACATAACTACAGTGTTACAATAACAAACAAAGGTATAAACTTCATTCTGATTTGTCATTTAAATTAGAATGGGTACGTACAAGTTATTATATTTTTACATGTATGTGCATGAATTATATATGTAATGGCTAGCTTTATAACTCTGTTAGTCAAGGGGCCACTAGCTTGAGAAACGTCCACTCATTCGAACTCGACTATGGCCTAAGCCTCTTTCTTCAAAGAGAGGCCTGTGTACTTGTACGAGGACGTACAAAGGGAGGATGTCATTAGTCTTCGCGCACTTGTCCATGGTTAGAATTTTGACGGATCTGCGTCCGAAGCTTTGACAGACGTAACTGCGGTGGAAGAAAAGTAAATCTTACGTAAATCCGTCATGTGGAAAAAGCTACATAGGAATCCTGTAGTGATTCTTACGTACAACCGGTGTTTTGTCGTATCTAAACACGTCACCGTAGATAAGCAGCCTTAAGGTAAAATTTCATATTATATCAAATTATGCCTTATATTTTTTTATAGCAAATGCTTCTCTTCAGTTAAATTGCGATTGTACATTGCTTAGATAATAATATAAGTCGATATTAAAGACTTATGGCTGGGACGAAATAAGGAATATTTGAAGATAATTAAGACCCATACACAGCTAATACCTGGTTCATAGTCTCCGCTGTATTATCTTTTGACCGTAGCCTTGTATTTCACTTGGGTTGAGGTGGAACACAAGGAATTATCTTTACTCGTAGATGAACATTTCATGTTAATATTTTTGTGTTATTATGTCGTAATCAATACCTTTTAGCGCACTCATTCTGAAGCAACCTAACAATGAAATATTTGGGATGTATGGGTTTAAAAATCCACTGATTTATTACTGTAAAAAGGCGTCCATTGTCACTTAGACTACAACAAGTTTATTGATTGCTGAGACAGTACACGGAGCTTATTGTGAACAGTCTGGAATACGCCAGGCTTGTGAAACCGAGAGAAAAATATATGCACGTATTTCTTAACATTTGAAACCTGTAAATTTACACTTAATTTTTTTTTTCTCTATTTCCAGAATCTGGCTAACTCAGGACTGTTTCGAATAAGCTCCCAGTACTATTAATGATATAAACTTTGGTTTTACCTTTTTTCTTTTCAAAGATTATTGACTATTTTATAGTTGAATTAAGAAATAAAATTTTAGAAAATAAACTTATATAACATAATAAGTACATAAATTAATAATAAATATTTTTGGACAAACCTATAGGAAGACTATGAGACTTAATCTTACAACCAAAACATGTTAGTTGATGGTTTTGAGTAAAAAAAAAACTTTTAAGAATCCTATTGAGTACGGAATCTTCGGTGCGCACTTCATCGTTTTAATTAGTAAATTAATCAACTAGCCAATTGTAAAAAATGGGTAGTGCCTTTAGAGGGATGTATTACTATCCGTTATCTGGTGTCCATAACACAGGCTTTGCTTATTTTGGGGCCAGACGACGCTGTGTGTTATGTCCAAAAAAATTTATTTATTACATTTTCTGTTCTGGGATGTTTCTTTTAATTTAATATACTATTCGCATCGCAAAGGGTTTGCGTGGATAAAAACGTCCTGTATGAAGCGCAACGTGCAATAAAACAACAGCCTGGCGACATCAGCGATTGCCAATGCGTTTATGTTAGTCGGGAATATATAGGATAGATCATCTTTTTACCTAAGCCAAGTGGATTTTG
Organism: Apoda limacodes; assembly: GCA_946406115.1. NCBI lineage: Eukaryota > Metazoa > Arthropoda > Insecta > Lepidoptera > Limacodidae > Apoda > Apoda limacodes. The sequence continues at coordinate 18,992,374 of OX291542.1, forward strand.
TGCAAATTTGCAAAACGTAGTGTTGCTATCTTTATTTTATCAGATTCATCAGTTTTAGAAACCCATTATAATGTTATTCATCCAAAATTCAAAAATTAGATAGTATGCGTTATAAATAAAAAAAAACTGTCCTCCGTTAATAAACTTTGCTTTAAAATATTTTTTGAGTTTTCTGTTTAAAATTCATGAACACCAAAAACACCAAACTCAAAAAATATCTTAAAGCGAAGTTTATCAATGAAGGAAATCCTAATGTGACGTAACGTTCACTCGTCTGTTTTATTGAAATTCAAATCCTTCCTTACTTAAAATGTTCTTATTCGCACACTTTTACAGTAGACTGAAATATTAAGAAGAACTCTCCTTTCTTCACGAAAACTTCCATGGGAACATTGACAGGTGCTAATTCTTTCCGACATCTACTTAAAATGCGAAAAAGCTTTATCGCCTTAAGAACGTTACATTTAAAGAAAAGGTATCTCTTAGTTCTATTTCCCAAAACTTACTTATTCCGTTTCTAAATACTTATTTTAGTTACTTATTTCAGAGAACTAGTGGCAAAAATAGTATTCTATGTATAGTCGCGGTCAGAAAATGATTACCACCTTAAGGATCACAATTGCATGCACACATTTAAGTCACAAGTTCTAAATGTCTATTTCATAATAATTTGATTGACCATAGATTATCTTTTTTCTAATATGACAATCAATCGCTCTAGGACAGGGATGGCGAACCTTTATTAATGCATGTGCCATTTTCTATGAAAAAAACAATACTGTACCTATGACGTGCCGTCAAAAAATCTGGGTTATTTAATAATAATAATAGATAAAAATTAAACGAATTGCTGTTAACTTAAAGCTATTTAGATACTTGCAGCTCGAAATGTTTACAGCAATCGAAATGTTTAATATTTATATTCAAATTAAAAAAAAATTTGTGTGATTTCTGCTGCTGCAAATTAGGTGCTAAAAATCTCACATTAGGGTAGGCTCGTACTTTGTTACTAAGCAGTATGGAAGCTAAACTAGAGTTCATTTCTAAAATTGACTTGCAAGCATACGAAGGTGAAAATAGAAATTTCATAAATGATTGGCGTGCCCGAATTGCCATGGGTTCGCCATCTCTGCTCTAGGAGATGGACTGACTACTATCAAGTTTTAATATATAGAAAACCTTCTTTGAAAAACTAATATTTTAGTTTTTTAAATAAGAATATGAAGAAATAATAAAATAGACATTAATATCTAGTATAACCTCCCTCTGCAGGTATAACGGCACGTAGTCTATCTCGCATAGATGCAACAAGACGCGTGCATAAATCAGTACATCTGATATCATCCCATACTTGAGCACAGTGTGATCTAAGAGCTTGAGGGTTTCTTTCATTTTGACAGTCCCAGCGTTGAACCATAAGCCCCCATAAATTTTCAATAGGGTTTAAATCAGCAGACCGAGCGGGCCATTGAATGGGACGAATGTCACGTTGCAGGTTGAACCACGCCATAGTAGCACGGGCTGTGTGTATCTGTGCATTATCTTGAACGTAAGTAATGTGTGGGAATTCCGTTGCAGGATACACTAAGCGCACAGTAGGCAGCATCACTTCTTCCAAAAGCGACACATAATTAATGGCCGTAGCCCCATTCTCTAACGACGCCAGTTCTCCGACGCTGTCAAGGCTCATCCACCCCCATAAGTTTACTGTAATGCGACCTGACTCGTTTTGAGGCACAATATGACCTTTATCATACCGAGTTCGATTGTAGCGCCATAAAGTTAATCTTCCGATTTGGCTTGATTTAAAAGTTTTTTCATCGGTAAATATAGTATTCGACCAATCAAAATCGAGATGTCGTCGCGCAAAGTTAAGCCGGGCTGTTTTGTGGTGAGGTTTCAGCTCCACTTTCATAGCATGGTGTCTATAGTGTAGTCCAACATTGTGCAAAGCTCGTCGGATCGTCCGAGCACTCACACCATATAAAGCAGCAAAATAACTAGTTGGTGTGAAACCATTCTCTTCGTAACGACGAATGATTTCTGTCGTCGTCCTGAATTATTTCTATGATCTGTTATTTGCCCTTCTTTGCCGTGACGCCTAATACAAAACCTCACAGTGAATCGCGATATATTGAGTTCTCGTGATATAGCACTAATACTATGTCCATCTTCGAAGAGAAATATTATTTCAGCCCTTTGCCCCAGGGTTTAACTTGCCATTTTATTTCGTTATGAAAAAATCTTTTATAAAATCTTACTCTTGTCAAAACGACGTTCAAACAATATTTTTTGATAAATGTCATTTCAACAAATAAAGATATTAGTTCCATTATCAAAGAGTGATCAATAATTCTTGTTGTTTTTCTCGATGCGTCATTTTGCATAATAGCTTTTGAAAGGTAATAAGTAACTTGATATGGCATTTTAGACTTAGTGAAGAAAGTGTGATATAGAATCTAATTTCAAAACTGGTAAACATTTTCTGACCGCGACCGTACCTAAAGAGAATCATTGATAAAGAAAAGCATGTTCCTACCATAGTTTTTTATTTAAATTTTTGTTATTATGGTATTATTTTTCTTAGTTAATAGGACTAAAAATGAATCGCAAAACGAGGCCACTAGACAAAGTATCAGGGGCGAATACAGGATTTCATTAAGAGGGCCATCGTGACAAAGCGGGCGAACGAATGAGAATGTCCTGTCATAGGTGACTGCTTGACGCAGTAATTTTTTCTTTTTTATAAGTTTTTACGGCTCTGGGATCTAGCACTTCTATGCGTAGGTGCCCTTGGTGAGCTCGTAGTAAAATAATTTTAATCGATCCAATTGTATCCGAGCGATAAAGAGATGGGGGGGGGGGAGAGAGGGGCATGGCATCCAATAACGAGAAATTGGTCAAATTTGACTTTCGAGGCAAACCTACAGACGGAAGGGCAAACAACTTTTTTTAATATTGATATGTCACTTAAACCCAATAAACAGAAGGAATAAGGACTGCCAAAGTGGCAAGTGTAGAAAACGTACTAACCTAGGTGTAAGTAAGCTTTTATTAATAACTAGCTTTTGCCCATGGTTCCACCTACCCTAAATTCGGTTATCGGTGTAGGATTCCAACGGCAACTCGTCAAAAACCGACATACACTTGACGTTTTCAAGTAAGTTACGTCCAATATGTTCAACTTTCTGTTCAACCAGTTGAACATATTGGACGTTTTTCGTCCATGTTTTTCAAATTTTATAAGTTGAACTACTTGGAAATAAAACTGCAAATACATAGTTCAATTGTAACTTATTATAAGGATTATAAGGCTCATTCTAAAATTTTATCTACACACATTATAAAAGGTATTGGCTTGCACTTATTTCACCGTTAACTAATTATACATTCAATACCTGCATAAGAGTAACTTTTTTTTATTTTGTATGCACTCGTTATTAAGAGTTAGTAATTATCATTATTTACATTATTATTTTTATATAATGTGCTTTTTATAGAGTTAAATACTGGAACTTTAGACACCTTGTCAAAGCCTGAATCTTTTATAGATTTACCAATTTTTTTATATATTTCACAAAAAAATTCCGCGCCAACTGATGACTTAATTTTAATCGAGGGATGTCACCTAACTCTTAATAACGAGTGAATACAAAATAAAAAAAAGTTAATCTTATGCAGCTATTGAATGTTTAATTAGTAAACGGTGAAATAAGTGCAGGCCACTACCTTTTACAATCTGTGTAGATAAAATGTTAGAATCAACCTTATAATTATTATAATAAATTACAATTGAACTATTTGCACTTTTATTTCCAAGTAGTTTAACTAATTTAAAAGTTGAAAAAAATGGATGAAAACCGTCCAATATGTTCAACTGGTTGAACAGAAAGTTGAACATATTGGACGAAACCTTTCAAGTAATCTTTGTCCCGGGACTCAAACTATCTCCATGCCAAATTTGATAGAAGATGTAAAGACAAACAGAGTTTCTTTTGCATAAATAATATTTATGTGAATTATATGGATTTGTTTGTCTGGAGGTTGTGGTAGATATAGTTTAAGAAATTTTATTAATATAATCATTTTTATTTGTTAAGTTTTAATGCTGTTTCACTTTCTGTAAACTTTCAAGTGAAAAATTTCCTTTTAGCTGTGAAATATTTCAGAGAAAAATGCTATCCTTGTGGGAACTTCATCAGGTGCCACGTAACTTCCGTCCTTCGTTAACAACAAAACCCTTTTTTCCTTTTAAAAGTTTTTAAACTTTTATATTTCATGAAAATTGCTGTTTTAAGCTGGATTCCTAAACAACATAAAAACTTAAACTAACTAACTAACCATGACTACTTTAATATCTTATTAAATAAAAGATTGTTTGCTTTTATTTATTGCTTTTTAGGGTTCAATATAAAAATAGTATATAGAACCCCTAGGGTGAGACTTTTCTGCTTTTTCTCTTAGCAAACTACAATCTCATAACTAGTTAGCTTGTTTTTTGAGTAAATTCATTTGGGGTAACGTGAACAGGGAGCGGGACAATACTAGTTTGTTTGGGTCAAATAACGATACCTAAGTGGCCAATTTGTCTCGATGAATTACAGTGGCATGGGGTATTCGGATAACTTTTTTTTTCGTCAAAAACTGTATTTCGTGTTTAATTTTTTTTGCAAACTGGGATAAAGAACTGGATATCGAGAAGATCTCAGAATGGTGAGTTGTTTTGACTATGTAAAATTTCTTAATGCATCTAAATATTACTGTGCAGAAGCATGCCTTTGCCTATTTTTTTATTTAACTTAATTTTGATGCAGTGCATCTATAGTTCGTCCACGTGGAATTCGTTTTTCTTGCATGATTTTTTTTAGTTTTCCGGGATGAAAAGTAGTAGCCTATGTCCTTCTCCGTCCCTACAACAATCATTGAACCAAAAAACAGCCCAATTGGTTGCTCCGCAGTTACTTTAAGCATTAACAAATAAACAAACATACAGAATTTAACAAATATTTATTATTAGTTTTTAAATTTACGCGTTCCATTACTAATTTAAAAATAATAAAACGGCATTAAACGTCGGTCGGTCATTAAAGGTATTTTGCCAAGTGACGCGTTTAATCCCGTTTTATTATTTTTAAAATATATATTAGTTAGAATTAGGATAGGATTAAATTTTACGAGAATGTCATTTCGCTTCAAGTTGATCTCAGGTGATTTTAAAATCACAAACAATAAATTGTTAAATATTTGTCAAAGAGAAAAGTACTTCAAATTCTAACACCAGAAGAAATATTTTGGCACCATCCTCACATTTGCAATTTAACACTAGATACCAGTGTCAGTGCGCCGAGCAATCAGAGTGTTGGCTAAAACACAGAGCAATTAGAGCTCGGACAAAGGGAAATTCCGTTTGATTAAAGTGGCTTGGACAAACCGAATACCAGTGGTAATTATCCCTATGAGACTCGACAAGTTTATTAAAGCTTATCGATAACATTGCGGTATTTTACCGATATTGTTTGACACTTACTGCGTAATTTTTTTTTCATTATCTAGACTTAGTAGAGTAGGTATGTAAGACAAATTCGGAGAACAATAGGGCGCCAGTATGTATTATACACGATCCAGTTAAATTACTTTCGACCCCCTCCCTTCCTAATGCAAAAACATCTGCAAATTTTTATGTGTAATCTAGATCTCTTTTTGGTTCCCAGGCAGAAGAAATATATGATATCATTAGGTTTTTTCCATAGCCTTTTTATTGAAGTTTTCCAATATTTAGTATTTTGACATAGGTACAAAATGATAACAACGAGTGAAATTGAGAAAATTCTACTTTCTCTCCGACCTGCAATATAAAGTTCCAAAATTCCATACATACCTACTCAATTTCGAAATTAGAACTTTTTAAATCTCCAGTGCGAAATAACTCCCAGATCAGTCGATGCGGCCAGATATGTTTTAAGCGCGGCCGTAGAATAAAAATATGACGTCACCAGCGGGCGGCCGATAGACCGGCGAGAATGATGCTGGCCGGTTCGTGCCGCGCCGCGTCGTACGGTTGTTCATTGTTTTAAACTGTAGTTTTTTTTTTAAATTAAACTTTAAATTAAACAAATGAAATACATATTGCGTCGGTGCACAAAAACATAGTTAGTAAAAAGAAAAATAAATCTAGTAATATAAAAGCTTAAGATAATTTTACTTTTTTAAAAAATCATGATAAATGGGACTTAGACTAGTTAAACAGATAACAGATAGGCAGATTCGGCTGCTCGCATAGATCATAACATGAAAAACTGAAAAGTACTTAGCGAAACAAAGGGTATGGTCATTTAAAGGGCTTAAAAAAGATTAACCTGATCTAAGCGAGTCTTGGGATTATACTGGCATATATTCGGTCCTTAGGGTGAACTAAACAACTACTATAGAACACTCTTGGCCCTCCTTTCGAGGTAACTTAGTACGTTTATAGGAGCTCTTTAATAGATAAGTGTCGATTAAACAAGCCAAATCTAAATGAATCGGTTTAATTCGTTATCCGAAATTAAATTAAAATAGTAATAAAGTTTTCTTAAGACTTTTGAGACCCGTATCTATCACACATTTCGCTTTAGAATTCCACTCAGTCTAAGCCATAGAGGTCGATGCTAGCCGATAATAACCTTCTGTCCCACAGGACTGTATGTTTATTACTTTTACTGCAAGCAATATATGACACTATTCTTATTCAGCTTTCATTGTGGCACGCCACGACTTAGGCCACGAAATACACTAAGTAGATACGTTTTAATTACATTTGGTAAAAATAAAATGCGGGACCTGTCTGCCTTTTTTTTTCTGAACTGACAATGCAGTTGGCTGTTGCAACCTTTACTGCTTCACCGCGGGGGGAGCCTCGGCTTGGGTTGTCGCTCTCGGGGCGTCCCTTCAACCGGCGTGAGCCTCGAACACCGCCAGGAGGGTAGTTCCCCGTTACGCGATCGCATTATATCATGGCAGCAAGAGCCTTACCTCGTTTTTTAACATGTTAATTATAAAAAAATAAAAATACTTTTTATTGATAATAGTAAATTCCAAGAGATAATTAATCGCAAAGTTTTCTTTTTCTATATTTAACAAAGGTAAAACATATAAGCGCTTAACTGATTCTGATGATGGTTTATATCCTATCAAAAACAAGAAATTGCAATTATAAAATTCATCTAACGTAGCAAAATTTTTATGTAATTAAAAATAGTTAAATATACATATAAAATGCTTTATCCTGAATGACTGACGGATCAACGCACTGCCTAAACCGCTGATCCTAGAGACCTGAAACTTAGAGAGTGTGTTCTTTGTATGACGCAGGCATCCGACTAGATAAGATTTTACTGAAAGGGTGAAGTGAGAGTCTGATTCACGCAATAAGGGTAAACCGATTGTAATGAAATTTTGGTAAGTTGCACACGCCGGGGAATGGTTCTGAGAAAAAAAAGGGTCAAGTGCGAGTGAGACAGGGTCAAGTGCGAGTCGGACTCGCGTAATAAGGGTAAACCGATTGTAATGAAATTTTGGTAAGTTTTAATGCACACGCCGGGGAATGTTTCTGAGAAAGGAAAAATGGTCAAGTACGAGTCGGACTCACGCAATAAGGGTAAACCGATTGTAATGAAATTTTGGTAAGTTGTTACGCACACGCCGGGGAAGGTTTCTGAGAAAAAAAGGGTCAAGTGCGAGAGAGACAGGGTCAAGTGCGAGTCGGACTCGCGTAATAAGGGTAAACCGATTGTAATGAAATTTTGGTAAGTATTTATGCACACGCCGGGGAATGTTTCTGAGAAAGAGAAAATGGTCAAGTACGAGTCGGACTCGTGCAATAAGGGTAAACCGATTGTAATGAAATTTTGGTAAGTTGTTATGGACACGCCGGGGAATGGTTCTGAGAAAAAAAGGGTCAAGTGCGAGTGAGACAGGGTCAAGTGCGAGTCGGACTCGCGTAATAAGGGTAAACTGATTGTAATGCAATTTTGGTAAGTTTTTATGCACACGCCGAAAATGTTTCTGAGAAAGAAAAAATGGTCAAGTACGAGTCGGACTCGCGCAATAAGGGTAAACCGATTGTAATGAAATTTTGGTAAGTTGTTATGCACACGCCAGGGAAGGTTTCTAAATTAGTACAAACCTGTTAGGTTGTTTTTAAAAAGAAACAACGTTCGCCGGTTCAGCTATATGTATATAAAAGAAGAAATTGACTTGCTGACTGACTAAACTAATCGATCAATGAACAGCTGAAACCCGCTTTGTTAAGAAGCATGGCACTTAAATGACGTAAGTGTGCACTAAGAAGGGATTTTTGGAAATTAATCTCCCAAAGGGGTAAAATATGGGTTGGCAGTTTGCATGGAAATGGCTAAAACTTGGCTTAAACGTTAAAAATTAAGATTCACGTGATACATCGTTTTTAAAAAATTATTCTCTAGAAGGCCAAGTAGAGGATGAAAATGGGTATGAGAATTCCGATGTTATTGTATGTAAAAAAGTAAGTCAAAAGCAGTTTTTTTTTTAAAGTTTACGCAGACGAAGTTGCGGGAATAAGCTAGTAACTTATAAATGTGTTAAAGTGACCTCTACATCTGCGGTAGCAATGACATTCTCTTTCTTACACCTACATGTCGTCTCATTATTGGCTAAATTCTTTTTCTCTGACGCTTTTTTTTAATTTCTGTATTATATGATGTTTCCAAAAGCGTCAACTTTAATGAAGCACAAGTATAATTCAAGAATCTTTTTAATATTTATGAGAAAATTAAGATGGTTTCTCGAGATTTTATCATGATTTTTGTGAATTAGAATTACGTAATCTTATAAAATAAAAAAGTACTTTTTTGAGATTGAGCCTCCACATATTTTCTAACGAATGATATTTTTAATGAGATGAAATTGGAACGTAAACGGCGAAAAATGCACCGAAAATCAACCCTTTATCGTCAATTTGTGTGAAGAGGTAACTGTAAATATAAGGTATTAAAAAATAGTGATTTTTATTTTTAATCGTTTAAGATAAAGGACTAATCTTTCTGTTATATTTTCTAGCACGATTTCATTTAGTTTCGCTCATTCACAAAATGTATTGAAAAAAACCCAATAAAGGCATTCTTAAAATAGATACTTACATCTTTCTTGAACCCTTTAAGTCTTTAAGTTATCTATCGCGTTCACTGTAAGTTCGAATCGCATTTGGCTGTTAATTTATCAACTTAGTGTACAGTTAATTAAACATTTACCCACTAATAAGAACACGGTCACTTTGTTGCTAGAATGAAATCCTACCAATGATATTTTATATCATAAGAAACTTTTCATTTGAAGCTAGTTTCTTACCAGGTATGAAAGTTTCGTCTTCAATAAAATTTAATTTCGCCTTCTTGACGTCTCGTCTCAAGTTTTAAATGACTAAACTTATTTTCATTCCAGCCAATTATAAAGTTAAAACATTTCAAAATACATTCCTCACTAGTTATAACTTCATTATTTAACATCTTGACTTCTAGTTTCCAGATAATATTTCGCATTGTCAAATATTATGACCACAGTGGGTGCTAAATGGGACTAATGCCCGTACAGTGTACATAATGCATAAGATAATGGAACTGGCACCGATCCAAATAGTTCCACGCGGTGAGCTCCAGCCTTGATGGCTACCTTGGATTAAGTACGTCGTTTGTACCGCAAGTACTATTAGGTACTTGTAGATGTGCCATAAATCTATTTGGAAAACATCTTTAAATAATTTTTTTTTTCTTCTCAGTAAGTTTCTGTACAAAAAGTGACTACAATTTTCTTATTTTCTATTGACATATGTATTACTTTGGCTCTCTGCGCTTTTTTCCTTGGTTTTTAGTTAATATCGCAGATTTTGAATATAAACCTGTGGGACTTAATCTTATGATGGAAGAAATATCTACACATAATAAGTTTGTACAGAACCCCCGGTGCGTGAGCCAGACTCGTACTTGGCCGTTTTTTTTTATATTGTTTAACTATTTTTTTTGTGTAGATAATACAGCTTTACCCTTTTTATCATGAAAATATTACTCTCTGTGGTGCCATCTGTTATCGAGTAGATGTTTATATTACTTTACCGTCATATACAAAATTTTAAGTATTTATCTCCTTTCCATTTTGAGAAAACCTTTCGTAAGTAAACTACTTTAACTAACTATTTTTTTTTATTAATTGCATCAAGTGCCTGTGGTTTGAATTTATAGTCAGATATTATAATTTAGTTGTTGAATTTATTTTATATTTAATGTTTATATTTTTAATATATCAATGTGGATTTTATCTTCCTTTTGTACTACTTCGAAATTGAAGCCTTTGACGTTTAGAGATTTATATTCTATTACTTTTAGGAAGGACAAATTTATTGCTGCGCCTGATTTAATTAAATCACTCGGCTATAAAATTGCAAACAAAAAGCGCCCAACGTGAATAAACCGAATCGCTTTATTAAACTATTTATATTTAAAAATAATCTTAGCTGTATTTATTATTGTTAAATATTTTTTGCTAACTCTTGAGTAAGCTTATAAGGGATTTGGTTTTTATTTTGGAGGGACCGATTACTAAAAATGATTAATTTAACATAAAATAAATAAATTAACTATTCTGAAGTCCAAGGTCCCGCTATTTTTCTCTCGTTATGTCATACTATGCCCTGATTCAGAAATGTATCAAGTTATCGTTACTGTGGAATTCCGGAGCAAATTGTATACCAGTACTTCCACGGGTCTCTAGTAATAAAACCTACTTAGCTTCTTTTGAATTCTCTAATTTAAGTCTCAAATATGTAGTTAACACAGTGAACATAAGAACTAGGGCAATTAAGGGTTACTTCAGATAGTTTCAAAATAATTTATTATAATGGCGTTCTTCTGCCCTTTCCGTTGTTTTATAGAAGCGAATGCGCTGCAGCGCCATCTAGTGGTAAGTTCAAACAAAAAGAACAGCAAAAACCCTTCTTGAAAAAAACACTTAGTTGTGCCGTGCCAACTTTCATGATAATCAGTCGAACGGTAAGAAAGGTCATCGATCTTATTTATATATATATATATATATAGAAAAAAAATCGACTCACACTTTACTTTTTCAAATGCCAAATTTGCCCATGGATCTACCCTTAATTCGGTAATCGGTGTAGTATATTGATAGCGACTCCTTAATTCCTTTCTTGGCACTCAAACTATCTCCATGCCAAATTTTTCCGTGGGTCTACCCGCCCTGAATTCGGTTATCGGTGTAGTATTTCAACAGCAACTCCTCAATTATAGAAATAAACCCGACTCACACTTGACATTTTCAAGTAGACTATGTCCTTTCCCGAGACTCAAACTATCTCCCTACCAAATTTCATCTTAATTGGTTTTTTCGCCACAATGTGAACTAAGTATTCAAATGTGATTTGGCTTGCTGATTTTTCAAAAAATGTAGGTACTTGAAGTAGGCAACGGCAAATTTCTGCAATGTTTACGAAGACCTGTCAAGAAATATGCATTGAAGACTTATATGGGACAAATGGCGAACAATGTCGTAGCGTTGCTTTTCTTGACACGAAAATTTCCGCCATTTTTAATTCTACAGCTTGCTTAAACATCGCTACGAGAACTTGACTATGGCGTTTCGCTAAAATTAGATGACTTAAAAGTGGCGTTTCACCAAGTTATATATAAGTACATGAATATATTTAAAATATTACTCTGGAGAAATGATATGCAATAATGCGAAATCTAGCCTCGATATTGAAGAAGGAAGGATTATTTAGTAAGAAAAACGTTTTGGTATTTTTAATAATTGTACCAAACCACTTAGCGTCCATTCTGATGAAACTATACAAAGATGTATCAAAGGAGATGCCATACAATTTTGTAATTAAATTTTAAAATATAATTACAACGTATATCCTTAGATAGGTCTTTAAAAATGCCTTTAAAAACTTAATACGTGTACGACACGCACTTGGGCAATTTTTTAGTCTATTAATTTCTGCATCTATTTATAACCAGGCAGTAGTATAGTTATATCAGAAAGATTTATTGTCATTTAACATTTAGGACTGTTATTATTAATAATTTTATGGCCCTTCTATTTTGCACGCTGATGTCCGTGGCACAGAGCCTTCCAGTTATTTATTAGGGAAAGAAGTCACAGGCATTCGCCTTACCTTCAAATGGGTTTGTCTCCTGGAAATAAAATATGACCATTCTCTTGTCCAGGTGGAAATGGAGCTCTTAGATTTTCCTGGTGTGCAAATCTCCTTCATTTTAGAAAGAACTGGCGTTTTGTCAATGTACACTGCCTTCGGATTTATTGCTATTCTTTTTAAATAATAAATTTGGATTTTTCGAAAGTATTGTGTATTACTTTGCTTATGAATTATTCCTTTTTCAAAGTAATCAATATAAATACTAAATGTGAAAACAAATGAAATAATTGCTGCGATTTTAATGTTATTTCATACAAAATATAAAAAAAATTGTTATTTTGTTTGTTTACTTATTATATGTAGTTATTAGTAGCGGCTCCGCCCACATCATATTTGGTTAGCGGCGTGGGATTCTTACAGCAAATCCTTGATTATACTCAAAAAGTTTGCTATAACATGCTATAGCTGCAGCTACAGTTCGTTTAAGTGGAATTCGGTTATTGTAACTCTCGCAGTAACTTTAGTTTATCCGGAATAAAAGTAGTCTGTATCCTTTTCCGTGTCTTCAACTATCTCTGTGCATGCCAACATACATTGGATGCTCCGTTACGGCGAGATTGAGTAACAAACGTTAAAGTTATTGGCGCAGGAACTTTTGCATTTACGGGATAAAAAAACCTGTGTGCCATCCTAAACTATAATCTTTATCTCTATGCCAAATTTCATCCAGATCCGTTCAGCCGTTCTAGCGATCTTAGTAACAAACTTTTATCGATTCAAACCTTCGCATGTTTTATATAAGTATAATATTAGGTAATAAGTAACGTAAAAAACTACATACATCATAGTAATATTAGATGTAAATTTAATTAATGTAACAAAACGAGAACCTAAAATAAAAACACGTAAGTTCAAGAGTACTCAAGTGGATAGTATACAAAGCTACTTCTCCCTTAGTTTCCGGAAATCGTTAGGAAATGGCGGTTTACTTCCGGTTAGCTGGAATTGGCAGGTTCCTTTCAGAGAGAAAACAACAGTTTTCATTTGTATTTTGTTGAGGAATTTAAGAAAACATAATTAGGTATGTTAAAAAAGGGTTAATTGCTAATGGTCTTCTTTAAAATTATATTGGGCAGTTTTTAAAGAAACGAAAAACTGTTTTATACTTCAAGTCTTCTTTGTTAAGCTTAAGAAACACTACTCAAGTGTGAATTGGACTCACACACCAGGGATTCCTTAGATATCTACTAAGAGTTTTCTTATAAATCAAAAACTGTAAAATTAAAAACCGTAGTTTTATTTTCCTGTGAAATAACGATATTTCTATATCAGTTGGTTTTTTTTGGATATGTAAGCAACGCCATTTCGCATGACTCCCGCTTGCCGCAGTAACGCCCCTTCATATTGAACCCACATTTCTATCCCACCAAAAATATATGTACTCGGCCTATGATTCAAATTTAGTCAGTATTTTTTATTTCCCACACTGCTAGCATTTTGCCTAGTGCGGCATGGTGCGAAGTAAACCAATCAGCGACAAAATCCAACGTGGTTAGAGCAACCTGTACATAGTAAGGCGAGGACTACATGATGACACTAACATCACAGAGCTATAACCCCAAGCGTACACCACCTACACCATACAAACATAAGTACTGGGTTTGTTTACCAACATCACCAGCAGATACAATCTATTTAATCCATTCATCCATTCTGTCCGCATGTGGCTTACAAAGCGTGTACAATGTCGTCTGCTCGCAAATTCCCAATTTTTGCTGATACCCTATGTTGCTAGTGTGGCCTAGTTGGCAAAATGCCTTGGTTAAACAAAGTTGTTAATCCAAGTTTTACCTATATATTTTTTTATTGCTCAAATATTTACGTAAATCAGGGTATGAAACTTATTATACGCTTTTTATCTACACTAAAATTTTTAAAGAGGTAAAGTTGGTAAGTTTGGATGAAGGATATTATCTCCAAAATTATTTTTTAAATATATTTTTTTAGTTCGAAATAGCCATAATATTTTTATAAGTCAATTCGAAAGAAAAAAATGCACTTTTTCCTTAAAGTTGCAACGAAGGAACAACCGTATGATTTGATTGTTGGTGCAGGAATAGCTAGAGGAAAAGTCGAAACAGCGCTTATAATTAACTTGATTTTTGACACAGAGATAGATGTAGAACCTAAAATAACCTAATAATATTTTTATCCCGTTGAAAGTTCCTATAGGAATAGCTTTTTCAATCAGGCAATCATGTTGTAATGAATAAAGCTACATTTTTTAATGTTTCTTAAACGGGTGTATCCGTTTATATAATAGTTATTTTTCCTCTTAAATTGTTAGCACCTTATTGCCTAGCTTTTCTCGTCCGAAACTAAACTTAAATTTATATCAAACAAAACAACACAAAGGTTTGCAATTGTTGCCATTACTAGAGAGAACAAATGTGGTCATTAACGTTAACTGTGCTGCGTATCAACGGGGCTGGGAAGTGATCCCATTGTTGAAAATCCAACCCCTTTCCCTAGGGAGACGAGGGTGCTCAACCCTTTGGTAAGAGTAAAATTGACGGCAAAGATATTCAACTTTGAGTACGAACAGTGAATGTAAAGTGCATTTGAACAGTGTACTTAAGACTGGACAATGTTGTTTTTCTCTCATTTAAATGTTTTGTACTACTTAGAGTAAATTGGACTTTTAGTTTTTCTTTTACTTAAGTCTTTCTAATGTATTGTCTTGAATAAAAGTATGTAAATGTTTCTTCATCCATTATTATTGATGAGTACAAAGGGAAGTGATTACTATTAGATTTATAGCAAGAGGTATTTGAGTGCTGTTACCATCTATCATGTGTTACCCTAACCTCTATAAGGACAAGTCTTTTCTATTTGAAGTATTAAATTTTAAAATAAGAATAGGGTCTACCAAAACGCTACGAGTTTTAAACTTGGCTGGGATACTTTAAAATGGAGACTTCTTTATAACACTAAGGTGGCAAACAAGCTTACGACCCACCTTATGGTAAGCGGTCACTGTAAACTATAGACGCTTGCAACACTAATAAAAAAGGAAAAAAACTAAAGTAGACTACCAATTTTATTATAAAAAGTTTTTTAACAGGGCGATATAAGCCAGAAAGCTAATTTCTGTAATACTAACGTTGTGTATGTAAATAAACTAAAAATCATCACACAATGTCATATAAATTACTATTAGATATATTTGTTATATACTTCCCTAGTAAATTATTCCATAAAACTCCTTGAAACTTAATTTTTGTAGTATGGGATTTAACGTTTTTACCGTTTTGTAGTCAAAATTTTTTAGTTTTTGCTACAACTTACAGTCAATGCACTAGATAAAAAGCTATTCTAATTATTTAATCAACTTTCATTACAATAAAATGCAAAACACGCTTTAAAAATTTGCCCAAGTGTAAACAATGGTTACTTCCAAATTTTTTATTGCATTTAATACAATAAATAAAAATAACTTATTTAGGTAGTGCACTAGACAAAGGCAAGTTTTAAAACATATATATTTTTCAATCCTTTAGGTGCTATAGATCAGCCACAAAATTTGCACAATAACGGCGTATTGACGCAGTCTAGCCTATACTGCAGTCTTAAGTGACCATTATTTTAAACTTGGTTTTGCCAGCGGCTCCGCCCGCCCTTAATTCGGTTAACGGCGAAGTACTCCTAAATGAATTCCTTAATTATACTAATGAAGTTTGCTCTAGCAAGATATTATTCCCGCGGGGATTCCGGATGAAAAGTGGCCTAAGTGTTTATCCAGGGTATCAGCTACCTCCATACCAAAGTTTATGAAAATTGGTCCAGTCATTTGAGCGCGAAGAAGTAACAAACATACAAACTTTCGCCTTTGTAATATAAGTGTAGTCATTGTGTAGGTTTGAAGATTCTATGCATTACGGCGGCTCATGAATAAGGGGTCCGTATACGGTCCAAAAAGTAGTTAACCAATAATCGACCAACCAACAGGTGAGTGAAACTGGTTGCTGATTATTTTAAATAATATGTTATTTATAGCCTCCCTCATAAACAAGTGATAAAATTGAACGAACGGTAAAGGCCTAAGTAAATCTATGATTCCAGTTTCGCTTAATTTTGTTTTTATATAGGCTTAATTTAGTATATTCTATTATTATTATTGAGAGATCTATAAGAAGGAACATTAGCACTTAACAATAAGTGAAGTTAATAAATTGAAGAAATGAACACAGTCAAATGCATTTCACTTTGGCTTACGGTATAATAAGTTTTCAGAAGTTTTGATCCAGATGGCGCTGTCTAGACGATCGCACTGCAGGATATTTGCGGGAAAACTTTTGTTCTGTCTTTTACACTTGCTACCTTCAAAGCGAAATATTAATCTTCAATCTTTTTACGATGATATTAAGCAATATTGTCAAAAAAAATACGATAAGAATTTTTCCTTATTTGCATTGTAAAAACGAACGATTGCTGACAAAAAGTCTTTTATAGTGCATTTTTAGTGTTATAGTCCTTTTTTAAAGATACAATACATATACATTAAGTATTTTATTTAAATAACTTTGAAATCAATTAGGAAATGATAAATAAATAACTTTTGCCTGCAGTTCCGGTTAAATTATCGGCTCTGGGATTTTCCCGGCAAGTCCATGATTATATTACAAAAGCGTTCTATATTAAGCTAAAGCTGTAGTAGAAAAGTCCGTTCTGTAAGACTTTTTGAAAGTGCCTATGCCTATCTCCTTCTTCGTCCCATTAACAACTTCAGTGCCAAAAATCAGGTAAAATGTTTGCCACACAGAGACATTAAACAAAAACAGACAGACTTACTCAAATATATATGTATAGAGTATATCTAGTTTTGATGTTAAACTCAACATTTCTTAGCTAATGGGGTTGTGCTCGTTTAGATGCTTCATTATCTCCAAGTATCTTCAAGCTTTTGAGATTCCTTTCCAGCCTCAGACGTCCCCACTGTTGGGACACGGCCTATCCTCACCACGAGTGATTTGGGCTATAGTCCACAAGTCCACGTCGTTTTTTTGACGTGTGCAGGTTTCCCGATATCAGGATGTTTTCCGTTACCGAAAAGTTCACCTAAATAGTCGATGTATTTAAGAAATTAGAAAAAGTGTCATTGGTACACGCTGGACTCGAACCTCCCGTCTGAGTGACGCAATCGAATCCCCTGAGCCACCACCAACCCTGTCCTACCGAACTTGTCATAATTAAAATTTAATTAAGGTTTCCCTATAGCCAATAATAATAATATTAAGTATTTTTTGGACATTAGTATAAGATTTGTGTGTAATACCGTTTTTACAATAGAGCAAAAAAACATATTTTTAGTTCTGAAAATTGTACTTTTTGTTTTTTTATTATTTGTTGCAAAATTTACTGTAATTTACAATATTTGGAAACGACTGATAAGTACTACTTTGTTTTAAAAGTCAGGCAGACAGACAGCGTATGCTCCATTTTTTGTACCATTTGGGTACAGAAACCTAAAAACAAACAAAGTGCATAAATTTAATAATTTTATTAAAAAATCAAAAACAAAGTCTGTCATTTGTATAACAAAATAATACCGTTAAACTTAATACTGAACACCTTAATACTCTGTCGTACTGTAGTAACTGAATAGTATATTCAATTCACCATTCTTGTCAACACGAAGCATCTGCAAGCAAATCACCGACCTGACGAACTTCCCTGGCCAACCATGTTGACTTCACATGAATATTCTATGTGGATTCCCCTTAGCAGCTTTACCTGCACTGATTGTCAAAACATTAATTCAAGCCTTACAATTGACTAGCTGTAGTTTCATGGCGTTTTGAATTTAAAAGATAATAAACGTAAAAAGGCTTTATATAATAAAGTTGATTTCTCGCGAAGTCGGTCATATAAACAATGGAGTATCAGTTTTTATAGCACATTTTACGTACCTATTTGTTTCTCGAAGATACATACATACATGTGGCAATAATAAATAACATATTCAACTACCTATGAACTTAATAAACAACCACAGAATGGCTGCCATTAAATGAATTAAAGTTTTACTGTTTTATAATAACGTGAATATGATTATTGACGATGTTTTACGACGACATAATGTAACACATGATATCTACATTTTAGTTGAAATTTTAAATGGAGATGGTAGCCCCGATATAATAGTACTAGTAGGATTATTACCATTATAATTACATTGTTGCACAACCATATGTACACATATACTTACATACACTTAATAAATATCTATACTATCCAAGTTTAGGATGGACCTTAATTTAGACGTAGTTTAAACATTTAAAGAATGTGTAACAGGACTCTTTTGTTAATATTTCAGAAAGAAAAAAAAAAAAAAAAATTTTTTGTTTCTTATCTATGACGTTCACCAGAGTCTCGTTCAAAAACTCTCTCTACCGACGTAGAGTTATGTGCTGTGTCTTTTATAGTGTATTATAGTGAAATGTATTTGCTATTCTGCTGTCACTGCTACCCGAGTTTGGTTTATGAACGTGATTCACTTTTCTAGGATTTAGTTAGATATATACGATGATGATCAATGATGTCTACTGGTGAATGTAAACCGAGCGCCCCTATATTTTCACAACAGACGCTGCATCTTCCGGTTCGTGGTCGCCACTAGAGATCTTATCGTTATCGGTGCGACCAGCAATATGGCTTACTAAAATAAAAATCAATTCTATAACAATTTGGTATTGGGTATATTGTTACCTGTTACAGATAATTTATGCTAACCAATCAAAATTGATAGATTTACATATCTAGCTATTGAATATCTTGAACAGTAACCAATTAAACACCGATATTATTATATAAAGTTAACACTTTAAGTTTTACTATGTTAAAGGTATTTTTTTTCTCTATCTTTGCTGATAAACGTATATGCGTAAATAATTTATTTCATTTATACAACCGGTCATCGTGTTTGATATTGGAAAAAAAACCCACAACGTCTAGACAGTCATTGTGCCGCGATAAAAACGTATTACTTGCTAGACAGCTGGACTGGCTAGTGAAAACGTAGGCTTGTCGGGAGCATGCAGCCTACCATGTCACCGCGCATCTTACCTCAAGATTGCTCTGTCTAGACGCTTTCGATGGCCGACTGAACAAATTGAATTAATGATTAGGCTGTACACAGTTACAAATGTACGTCATTTGTCATATGTGGGGGTTCAGGTCAGTTTCAGTGAAATCAAAGTACCTACCTAGCTAAGTACTTTGGTTAAGACTGCGGTATAGGCTAGACCGCGTAAATACGCCGTTTTTGTGCAAATTTTGTGGCTGTAGCACCTAAAGGATTGAAAAAAAAAATATCTCATAAAACTTGAATTTATCGAGTGCATTACCTAAGTGAGTGATTTTCATTTATTGTATTTCAACACTTGGCGGAGTTTTAAAGCGTGTTTTGCATTTCATTGTAATGAAAGTTGATTAAATAATAAGAATAGCTTGTTATATAGTCCATTGACTCTAAGTTGTAGCAAAAACTAAGAAAATGTGACTACAAAACGGAAAAACGATTAATCCCATAAAAAAAAATTAGGTTTCAAGGCGTCTTTATGGAATAATTTACTAAGGAAGTATATAAAAAATATATCTTATATTAATTTATATGACACTGTGTGATGATTTTTAGTACATTTACATACACAACGTTAGTAATACAGAAATTAGCTTTCTGGGCTATATTGCCCTGTTAAGTAAATGGAAACGTATGGATATTGACACGTAAGATTATTTGTTTTTAAATGAAACGATTCTGTCGGTATAATTTGTTTTCATACTTTAAACTTTAAAAAATTAAAAAAAGATATAATCCGAGATTTATTAAATTGTAAACCTTTAATCTTTTACCTTAAACTAATACATATAATTACAATACAATACCTCGCAAGGGAACAAAAAGCAGAGTCCTCATTTTTCTTATACCAATGTGGCTCTTATCCTACATGTTTATGAAACTAAATATAAAAGACATAAATAAACAGAATTTTCCAGTAAATTAAACTAGGCGCAGGATAAGCCAACCATTCATTTGTTATAATGGAATAGTAAGTTGATACGAGCAGAAATATTTCACTTTGTCAGCGAAGAGGATTTTCCGGGAAATAGTTATTTTTTGTCATTTCGATTTGTGGTTCATGGATTTACTTATTTTTTTTTGCTATTTTCTGTGTACACTCAAATATAATGGCTGCCCGTTTTTCTGTCTCTTAGCATCTAGTTTAAGTTATAGTCGCCGGTCCAGTTGTTTTTTACAAAGTGACATTTGCCAAAGCTTAGTGTTCAGTGGAAAAAACTAGACTTACTTTCGAATAGAATTAAAACCTTATAATACCCGCAGTTTTGCTATTTTTATACATACTAGCGTTTTGCCGTGACTTCGTCTGTGTGTGTTAACTGTTTAAAGGTTTTACCTACAAAAATAAGAGACTTTCTTCAACAGTTCTTCGAAGGCTAGAAGTTGAAGAAGGAAAACCGGTAAAACACGCCAATCTTAGTTTTCAACCTCAAGGCGACACACCTATTTCCAAGCATAAAGCTTAAAGATTGACGGATTTCTATTCAAATTTCCAACCAACACTTTACCGCGTGAATTTTTAAAATCCTTTGTATATATGGAGCCTTATTGCTTCAAGTAAGAAACCCACATGCCAAATTATAAGTTTTTAGCATTTTAGACCCAGCGGTTTGGGCTGAAATCACTCAATTTCTTCTTTTGTATATACAGATATAGAATAGTAAAAGGGACACTAAGTAATAATCAGAAAACCTGCTGGATACCGTCAAAACGCAGTTGTCCAGCTATAGCATATGTATTTTAAGCTACGTACGGGTTGAACAAAATGACGGTTGTATTATTGCTTATTTGTATGTTACCATACTTATGTACAACTTAGTTATAATAGGTATACAATACTTAACACCATTAAGGAGGCAAACAAACTAAAGGTCCGCTTGATCGTTAGCGATCACCACAGCCTATGGACGCTTGCAACATCAACTTGCTGCAAGTTACTTGCATCACTCGCGCGTTACCGACACATTAAAATGCAATTCTTACTTGAATAAGGGTAATAATAAAATATGGGATTTTAGTCCTTAGAGAAACCTTGGCAGAGAGCTCTTTACACAACTTAAGCGTTCACGGAAGAAAGTTGTAACTTAAGGTATCCAGTAATACCAAGTATATTTAATACTGAAGAGGTGTATCGATTGCCCAGATATTCTACACAAAATCTTACTGTGTGCCTTCAAAAGATCGCGTTGGAACGCGTTGGAAATGGCCCTTTTTAATTATTACCGCCAACATTATCACTCAGTAAGAGCCTGAATATTGTTAATAGAAATGAAACTATATTTATTTGTTTAACTGTTTAAAGGTTTTACCTACAAAAATAAGAGATTTTCTTCAACGTGTAAAGTGGTGGTTGGAAATTTGAATGGAAATCCGTCAATCTTTAAGCTTTATGCTTGGAAATAGGTGTGTCGCCTTGAGGTTGAAAACTAAGATTGGCGTGTTTTACCGGTTTTCCTTCTTCAACTTCTAGCCTTCGAAGAACTGTTGAAGAAAATCTCTTATTTTTGTAGGTAAAACCTTTAAACAGTTAAACAAATAAATATAGTTTCATTTCTATTAACAATATTCAGGCTCTTACTGAGTGATAATGTTGGCGGTAATAATTCGAAAAAGGGCCATTTCCAACGCGTTCCAACGCGATCTTTTGAAGGCACACAGTAAGATTTTGTGTAGAATATCTGGGCAATCGATACACCTCTTCAGTATTAAATATACTTGGTATTACTGGATACCTTAAGTTACAACTTTCTTCCGTGAACGCTTAAGTTGTGTAAAGAGCTCTCTGCCAAGGTTTCTCTAAGGACTAAAATCCCATATTTTATTATTACCCTTATTCAAGTAAGAATTGCATTTTAATGTGTCGGTAACGCGCGAGTGATGCAAGTAACTTGCAGCAAGTTGATGTTGCAAGCGCCCATAGGCTGTGGTGATCGCTAACGATCAAGCGGACCTTTAGTTTGTTTGCCTCCTTAATGGTGTTAAGTATTGTATACCTATTATAACTAAGTTGTACATAAGTATGGTAACATACAAATAAGCAATAATACAACCGTCATTTTGTTCAACCCGTACGTAGCTTAAAATACATATGCTATAGCGGGACAACTGCGTTTTGACGGTATCCAGCAGGTTTTCTGATTATTACTTAGTGTCCCTTTTACTATTCTATATCTGTATATACAAAAGAAGAAATTGAGTGATTTCAGCCCAAACCGCTGGGTCTAAAATGCTAAAAACTTATAATTTGGCATTTTTAAAATCCTTTGTATATATGGAGCCTTATTGCTTCAAGTAAGAAACCCACATGCCAAATTATAAGTTTTTAGCATTTTAGACCCAGCGGTTTGGGCTGAAATCACTCAATTTCTTTTTTTATATATACAGATATAGAATAGTAAAAGGGACACTAAGTAATAATCAGAAAACCTGCTGGATACCGTCAAAACGCAGTTGTCCAGCTATAGCATATGTATTTTAAGCTACGTACGGGTTGAACAAAATGACGGTTGTATTATTGCTTATTTGTATGTTACCATACTTATGTACAACTTAGTTATAATAGGTATACAATACTTAACACCATTAAGGAGGCAAACAAACTAAAGGTCCGCTTGATCGTTAGCGATCACCACAGCCTATGGACGCTTGCAACATCAACTTGCTGCAAGTTACTTGCATCACTCGCGCGTTACCGACACATTAAAATGCAATTCTTACTTGAATAAGGGTAATAATAAAATATGGGATTTTAGTCCTTAGAGAAACCTTGGCAGAGAGCTCTTTACACAACTTAAGCGTTCACGGAAGAAAGTTGTAACTTAAGGTATCCAGTAATACCAAGTATATTTAATACTGAAGAGGTGTATCGATTGCCCAGATATTCTACACAAAATCTTACTGTGTGCCTTCAAAAGATCGCGTTGGAACGCGTTGGAAATGGCCCTTTTTCGAATTATTACCGCCAACATTATCACTCAGTAAGAGCCTGAATATTGTTAATAGAAATGAAACTATATTTATTTGTTATTATGCTCCGAAATCATTTTTTAATAATAAATGAGATTTAATTTTATTTTCATTTCAAATACAATACTATGTATATAATATATATAGTATTTATGTACATGTACTATTTTGCCAGAAATCTGAGTATCCACCTTAAAGACAACTTTGGCTTGCAGTAACCGATGTCCTTTTCAGCTGGGTGCTGTTTTTTTTATTGTTTTTGGTCAACCAAATAATTCATTTTATATTCTTTATATATTACTAATATTAATTTAACCAAGGAACTTTGCAAAAAAAAAACAAAACTTACCTCCAATTGGCGAACAATTTTTTGGGCGGCGTCAACGCAATTGCAATGCTTACAAACGAAAAAGTTCTAAAAGTGGATACCTAAGTTTCTGACTGATAGTACCTACATATCTGTGTGTAGCAGGACCAGGTTGGCAAGCTAAGCACCGCTCGCGCGTACCATTCGCATTCTTAAGTAGTGGACCGGCCTTATTTTGCTGTGCTATGAGTGAATTAACAAGGGCAGCCTTATGGGTAATATGCTACAAATTATAGTAGGTATTATTTATTATTTATAAATTATAAGTATGTTATTGTATATTTATAGGTAAACAATTATATTTGGAGGTCGTGTAGTGCAATTTCGCATTATGTATTATACATTGTGATGACTATTTCAAACTGGGAAATAAATAAATAAAAAAAACATATGTTTGGCTTTATAAAATATATACTTACATAAAGTTTAGTCCTCTTAAAACAAAAAGGTAGGTACATCGTTTATTTTATTTAGGTACAAAATTCATAGTGTTGCGTGTACGGAAATAAATAGACACAACCATTTCTTATATTATTATCATTCGGTATTTCATTTTCGTTCAAGGATGAAATAATTGAGATTTATGGTACTATTGGCAGGTACCTATTCTGATGACCAGTAAGTATTCAGATAAACCGACAAATAAGTAATAATTACGAATAAGAATAAAACCGTAAAAACACCTCACCAAACATCCAAATCGGGGGCAACTGCCAAGTCGAGCAAAAGAGCAAAAAAAGACACGTCCGTACCATCCTTTTGCGAAAACCGTAAATTTTTAATCACATCATACAATAAAATTTTTTTGCACGGAACCCTCGGATTTTTAATCTATAAAGCAAGGAAAATCTCCGACATTCTGAATTTTTAGTCCCGTTTTCTTGAAATACAATCTGCATAAGTAACTTTGTAATCTGGCGAATGCACTCGTTCATTCATGATGCTTGACCTACTAGTATGTTTGCGGTTTTAGTCTGCTAATTTGGATAATTTTAGTCTTCGCAATTCTTTACTCGCATTATATGCATATTGTCATATTGCGGGCATACATTATATACGACACAAAACTGTAAGCAATTGGACAATACATAGCCTTGTAAATGTATCGATACTTGATCATATTTGATTTGGTACACCACTAGTTAATTGCCATAAGAGATTTTTAATGCTGCAAAGTACTGCAGCAGCGCTCTGATAAGTCACAACTACTTTGCTATTGGTTAAAACTTCAATAATTGTATACCTTCAGTGCTACCCCCGTCCCGCTTTCTCGTAAACTGGTTGTAAGGTTTTCATACATTTTACGAATCATTAGCAGTCTATCCTACTCTAATATCTTTGATCACAAGTATTAACACTATGACATTCATTAAAGTTTGTATGAACATAAACTATTATTATTTAAAAACAAAACAAATATTTATATAGTTTTTCTTGTTGGTTAGTGGGCATCGTTAGCTTCTACTAAGATTTACGTTGAATCTTATGTAGCAAAAGATATTGGCGTTTTTTTTACTAAAAGTGGACGTTTATCGGTACTTTTTCACATATACTGAACTTAATGAAAATCGTACATTTAACACCGAAAATCTGTCAAAAAAATACAAAAAAAACTTAGTAAACTTCACGTTTTAATCGGTAAAAACTATACAAATAGCATCGGAGACATTAAATGAAAAGGTATTATTAATTTATTACCCAGGTATAATAATATAAATAATCACTTGATATTTAGGCATCTGTTGAAGAAAACCGCCTTACTTAAATATAACATAAATAAGCACTAAAAGCTAACTATCAGTTCTTATTTCTAAAATTAGGGATACAGATATACTATAATTTTATGTACAAGGCAATTATTGATTTTTGAAACAAAATTACAAAATTCTACGCCCCATACTATGCTAAATGGAGTATAATATCAACAAGGTTAATATAAAATACAAATACGTTTAATTAAAATAATAAAGAAAAATGATTGTTGACTGCTGCAATATTTCTTAAGCTTGTCTTAGTCTGTAACACCGCAAATCCTCCAAAAACACATGAAAAGAGACCAGCATCTTTTCAAAGCTAATAAGTTCCCCTCTCTATTACGCGAAGGCGTGAAAATAGCTAGGGTCGTGATTTACAGGATGTTCCCCTCTATTGTGAGATGATTGCTCCTCGAGAGGGGTGCATAGAGTTTGATAGAGGGAAAGGTGTGAATAATGGATTTCCGTACCAACAAATTAGTTTTCGCTTTGCGCTGCTCGAATTTGAGATAGTAAAATGATAATACTTGTCAAGAAAGAAAATTATCGTTTCATTCTCGAGTAACTTCAAGGCAAGAGTAGGCAAGGTAAAATTTTATAAGAACACAAAACAATAACAATGTTACCTATAGTTTTTGCCGATTTTCGATTATATTTCATAACGGTACATATTATTTAGCAAAACTTCATTATAATATTGCTCAATAGGTTTTACCTAGGGCAAGCCCAGCCCTTTCAGATTTTTTTTTTTTCATTTTATGCTTTTCACCAATACTACACTCATTCATATTCCGCGTGATATGAACAATTTGTCTGGCTTTATGCCCTCTCTTAAGCAATTTAAGCTTCAATTGTAGCTTAACAGTTGTCTCAAAATGTCTGATGCTTAAACTTGAGAATATTGCTTTAACAGGGTAAGTGCATGTAAGTCAACACGTGCCCCGGGTAACGTGCGCCAACGTCACGTACTCGTGAACAGATGGCCGCTCGAAGAGCAAACTTTGAACGTGCACATTTGCACTTCCGTATATGTTCCACAACTTTGTAGGGGTATTCGGAGACAAAGTATCAACTACATTTGCTTTTATGTCTTACATTTATCAATATCTTTCTGAAACCTAGATTAAGACTACGGAAGTAACAGTGATAGACTGGCGCTGTAATAATAATAAAATCGGACCCGCGCACTATGAGTTCCGTACCACCATGTAATTTATAAACACAAACTGCAACAAAAAAGTGACCTTATGTGGTCACCCATCCAATGACTGACCACGCCCAAAGTTGCTTAACCTTGTATATCGCTTCCACTTATCAAATGATTCTGGGACACAAAACGAGTATGTTTTACTTAATAAAAAAATATTTAACCATCTTTCAGTTGTTCACTTACTCTGCCAATATACAGACAGCAGGTTCAAGTAATAATTAGTAGAAAAGACATCTTTATTAATTTACTAAACAACTGATTACCTACGTTTACATTCAGTGTTGTTAAATTTCTAACAAACACTAGAATGTACATTTAAACAACCTAACTTCGTTGAGACAATAAATTATGACCTGCTACATTAATCAATTTCTAATTGTCAACGAATCAGTCTGGTCAACTGCAGCAGCTAATTTACTCCATCAATAAAACAAACTCTGTTTTTTTTTCTGTTTGTCTACTAGAGTATGGCTGATGCAGTCGTTTCTGCTCCACCGGTCTATTAGGACGAGACTCTGAGGGAGTCTCAGCTCATATAGCGCCCAACACTCAAGGGCTTCCCGCAAGAGGAGCCTTGGTTTGGGTTGTCGCTCTCGGGGGCGTCATTTCGACCGGCGCGTGAGCCTCGAACCCGAAGGTGAGTCATCGCCAGGAGGGGAGAACGCCGGGCGGTTGCAATTGAGTGGGGGCGAGAAGCTCCCCGGCAATCTTTGATGCCTCGTGTATCCTTGCTGGCGCTGACGAACTTGAGGAAGTTGGCGTCGTGTTAGGAGGGGAGGCCCTATCGGGGGAGGTCGTAGAGACTAATCTCACTATCAGGACAGCGAGATCGTCATATGGGGCGCTCTCCAGCCTTTTGAGGGAGAGAGATAAACCGATGCGGCAGACGCATGCTTCTATATTCGTAAGTGGAAGGGGGTCGATAAGGGAGCAATGCAGGGAGCGTCTGTAATAGATGAGAGTGCCTCCCTGAGGGGCGGCAGTTCTATCATTATGGACGGTGCGATAGTTCGGGATCGTAGGGGTGCAGACAGCAGGCTTGAGGAACGGTTCCTGGATGAAGAAGACGTCTGGTTTTTGAGACGAGAGGAATTGCGACAATTCCTCTCTTTGATTACGGAGACCGTTAAAAAAGCCGATGGAGATGGACCGGGGTTTTTCGCGCGCTGTTGTGCAATATATGGTTTGGGTAGGGTATTTTCGTGACTGAGATGGGCCCAGGGAGTGCAGAAAGAAGTTTGTCTGTCTCTTTAGATTTTCCTGCGTCAGTAAGCGCTGGAGGTCGGCTCGAAGGGAGCAGGCAAGAGCGGAACCTGTTGGCGGGGGCAGAAGGGCGCGATTTACCCTTGTTGGGTTTACGCGGGTTCTGTTTGGGAGCTTTTATGCACCCGCGGTAATACGCAGGGTGGCCTTCGCTCCAACAGACTACGCAAGCGACCGCGATCACAGTCCGGAGGGGCGTGATCGCGTAGACATTTCACGCAGCGCGGTCTGCGTATGCAGGTGCGTTGTGCGTGGCCATTAAGTTAGCATCGATGGCATTGCCCAGGGGTCGACCGTTTATGCGGAGTCTCGACCCGGACACCCTTTAGGCTGCTATGCTATTTATGATGGCTTGCCCTCTTTTGTGAGATCTAACACTACGAGCACTATGTCGTAGCACTCAAATCGGTTACGTCCGTTGTACATACGATGTACTTCCCTGACTGGGAGGCCTTGGGCTATCAAGTCGTCCTTAAAGGTTGCCGGGGGAATTCTTTTGGGACTCCCCTTATGACGGCCCTCAGTACGCGCTCTTCGGCAAGCGTGTACGTGTAGTACTCGAACCTTTGAGCCGTTAGAAAAGCCGTCAGATATCTGAAGTCTGTCGGCGTCGGGACCTGCACTTTGATGCCGCGTTCGGCATTGTTGTAGGCATGCGTATAGTTTCTACGCTTTGATTTCATCGCATTTGCGATGTTGGGCCAATCCCCTTTGTCCTTGATGACAACTGGGGGGTGGAGTTTTCTCCCTCTGTCCCTGCAAAGAGGTGGCGAGAGTTGTGTCCATGACGGTTGGCACTTTGCTAGCCACCGGGGAGGACTGGGAAGCGCTAAGTGCTTTGAGGCGTTTTGCCTCGGAGTCTGACGGAGGGGGCGTAGACTTCACAGAAGAGGACGCAGAAGTCTTTTTGGACTTTGCGGATTTGTTCTGCTTTTTGCCTTTGCTTTTTTTTCTCAACATACCAACCACTTTGAAGCCCTCATCGTCCTCGGACGACGCTGACTCTTACGGCTACCGGGAACAGGGGTGCGGTTTCGGAGATTGCAGGGGTCGGACGGGGGGACGGGGTAGTGAGAGACCGAGAAAGGCCTCATCAGCTACCGGAGTGGGGGGCAAGAGGGCGCGGGGGCCCGAAGATTCCGGCGAGCGAATGTGTCGGACGCAGTGAAGGCGTTTGCCACAGCTTTGGAAGAGCAGGCTTAGACCGGATCTGGGTGATCACTAAGAAGAGCTTCGATGATCGCCCCTAACTGGTCCGGGGACATGCCTTTAAGTAGCACAGCCATCGCGGGAGTGGCCGAGATGTAGCTTGTGAGTACCTAGTGACTCCCCACCATTTCTGGCGAGGAGCAAGAATACCTAAGTGTGGCTAAGCGCCCCGCAGTGCTACGGTTTGCTTGGAGTATACCTAACACCTACACCTACGGCCGGGGTTACGTTGTCACTGTAAGGTTTCCCCCGAGCAACGAGACGTTTACGAATTCAGAAAGTTTAGGAAGATCGCAACTCTGAAAAGTGCTATACGATCTCACCCACCAGCCCTTGAGCACTCGGAACTGGATTTCTTACGAACTAGACGCAATCGATACTTAAAACACGAGAATGCGCGGAGTGGCGAACCGCTGAAGCGGAAATACTACACTAGCGATCCACCCAAAGCCGGGCTCAGGCTGGTCGAATCAGCGTCAGTCAAAGAGCCAAGCAAAGGGACACTACTATGCGTAGTAGTTCCGCGACTACAAGAACACGCACTCACACACAAAAACACACAGTATCGCTTCGATAAACTTCGCGTTATGGGCGGGTTGAAAAGCGCGATAGTTCCCTCACAGCGGGCCGAGAAGCGATTTCTCAGCAAGCACACATAACTGAACAGCGCTCAACGCTCAGGCAGATTTTTCAAGAATCACGGGTAATAAGCCAAACAACGAAACGAGGTAGTCAGCACTCAGGCAAAACGCCACACAGGAATGCGTACCGGCTGAGTCACCACACCACGGAGCGCAATGAAAGCACTTGTCGCTCAAGAACACGACCGCACAACCTCGTCCAATCGGGAATCGCGGAAGGTCAGGGAGAGGGGGGAGGAATATCACCGCACTGCTAATACTAAACCATAGCGTGGCTTAAAATACAAGTAGCGCCCTCTAGTCACAGTCTGGTTGAATAATAAATATATTGATACTGCAGCCTGTTGTTAATAAAACAAACTCTGCCCAGCTACGGTTTCTAATTAGTCTGTCAATAAAACAAGCTCTGTTCTGCTACTTTAGTTAATCCGAATGCTAACATGCCAGTAATTCCAAATAAATGTGCCTGCTCATTCAACAGACTTGTCTGTTAAACTAATTTACATCAAATGTTTACTTTAAGTAACGGTCAAATCAGTTTGTTAAATTGTTCTGAATCTACTCGTACAACCTATTTGATTGTCTACTATACTAAGTTAATCTAGCAAATTAGAGTTAGTTATGTGATTAAAAAGTGGGTTTGTAATTTGTAGCAGTGCAATGTAGTTTCTGTCAACGGTTTTGGATTGGTAATAATAACGAATTGACGGCCATTTTATTAGTAGAAAAAATACTAATGAGTCACAAAGCTTCATTAACATACCAAAAAACAGTACTCTGCTAGCCTCATATTTTTTGAGTAATGATTTGGACTTATTATACATAAAATTGGCTACTTTTTATTATTGTTATACTTTAGGGCTTATACCATAGTAAATGCAAGTATGAAGCTTTTAAGTACCTATGTATTCTTGTTTTTACGATAGAAACATAAAAACGCGTTTCTTGCTTGGGGACTGAATTTTTTAATTTTTCTATTATTTATAATTTGCAACCCGCCATTGTGCCGCATATTCTGTAAAATTTTAGCATATATCTGTTACGATTTAAACGATAGAGCTCTTTAAAGTTCGGACAGACAGACATACTATTTGGGTACAGAACTCTAAAATATATATATTTTTTTTACAGTTAAAGTTAAGTTTAATAGGCCTAATAATTAATGATAATAGGTTAGATAGAGCTCGTGGCTAACTTGCATTCAACGATTCGATACGACAGGATGGGCAATTACTACTCCAATCGTTAGCCCATATCAAACACAAGTCATTGAAAATCATGTCATAAAAATTGGTCAGTCAGCGGACAAAGAGTGACCTGGATTAAGAGGATACACTTCGCGGCGCCTCGCAGCGGGCTTCATACTCACTTATTTTTGACACTTGTTGTTCAAACACCACGAAATTTTGAAGACATGTTCTAGTAATAAATATGTAGGTCTGCAGCGTGCCAGTTTTTTATAGAATTTTATAGTTCAAAAGTTATACAGTATTCTAGTTTTTCATACAAATGGTTTTAAAAAAGATTTATAGTTAATAGAACGTTTTACAAGATTTTGGAAAACCACAGACATAGGTATTCGGCTTGGCATTATGACTAAGAAATTTCACAGTGATTGATCAGTAAATGTCAAAAACAAATGAGAAATTCGTTTGTATGAAGCCCGCTGCGAGGCGCTGCGAAGTGTATCCTCTTAAGGTCTAATTTCTAGTCAAGGTTGCAATGGTTAGACGGCAGAAACGACCTCTCATTTTAAGACTTAGCATAAATTGCTATTACGTTAAAAAATAAATAAGATTTGGTTTTTCTTCCTAGCCCGTTAAAATAAACGGCTTAAATTTCAAAAAACTAAACAGATTGGTTGCCAAAAGTAAAAATATAATTTAGGAAAAAGAAAGAAATAACAAAGATTACAGAAATTGAAAATCATTTAAAAAAGTAAGTGCCCAATTACCGCATGAAACCTAAGAAAAAAAATTTGTTCGGTAGCAAGTACCGTACGAGCAATTTCTTTTGAGATTTTGTTTTATTTGAGAATTTATTAATGTAGATTATTATTGCGTCTTTAAAAAAAATAGTTTTTTAGCGATAAAAAACAAACCACTGGACCAATTTTGCCCAAACTCTTTTCAGATCTAAGTCATAACGTGGCGTATCGATTGATTTGGTCACGAGACAAATTGGTCCATTGGTTCGTGAGATATCGAGGTGCAAAAAAAATTAGTAATTTCGATTTTCGGGCTTATTATAATAACTTCCCTCAAGAGAAGTTAATTATGTTAACATTTCTTAAGCGAACGGAAAAGCGCTATCTATCGTCGAGTATCACAAATTTACGTTTTCTAAATTGCGGATCATGTTTCTGTGTCAACAACTTATTAATTTAAACCTTAAAATACTTAAAAAATAAGTTTTACAGTTTTTACTCAGTAATATTTATATAAGCATTCTGTTTGAGACTCAGCAAAAATGGTAAAAATCGAAAACGTTGCTGCGCTGCTTTGGCATCGAAAGAATCACCACAAAAAGCAATTTTTCATTTCGGCACTGACTACCTTTGTTTAAATTTTATTCTTTGCATGTTGCGTCGATTCACAGAGCTGTGTTTGAAACCCAGTCACGTGATGTCACCATTGTTCAAAAGAATCTAACATTGTACAATATTCGATGTGAAATGTATTTTGTAATTGTATGGTTTCAATGGTGGGGTGACGAAGAGACACGATATATAAAAATATTAAGTAATGTAAAATAATTTACTGAAGGTTATGGGAATTAATGTTTATGCTAAATTGTGACGTAAATATAACAGAAATAGGTTAGTGCTATTATGGGATTTATTCGCGATAAGTCACGTCTTTTGTCTTCTTTCCGATTTCTGTGAAACTTAACCTTCAAAAAAAGTTAAACAAAATAGAGAAACCTAGGGTTTTGAACTATAATAAATCAAATTTGACACTTGAAATATTGATCAACGATAGTAAATTTATGCATAGTTTTGAGCGGGGAGCTTTTTACGGACAATCTCGAGCACAGCAGATACGACTGGCGTACGCGAGACTTTTTGCAACAAGTTCCGAAAGCTCCAGCCGTTGCGAAAACATATGGAGTAGAGTAACAGAGGACGACCCCGGCTGAGACGACAGACATTTATCTAAATATCCATTTATCTACAACGTGCAACGTGGAACAGCTGCTAGACTACTATGCGTAAAGAATCAGAAGAAGAAACTAAATGGGTGATATAACTCATAAAGCTGGCGCCAATTCTTTAAACAAATATTTGTGCACTTTTTTTAAAATTAAGTAAAGTTAAACCAACGCTCAATACTATACAATATATATTGCTTCGTAAGGACTAGGCTGACAGAATATTATAGGAGACTTAGCTCTTTGTTCGAGCCGTGTTAGAAGACTAACGTGATTGTATTCAGCATGTGCTAGTGCACTATGTTTAAAGAATTTTCAAAGGTAACCTTTGGAGTTATGGCGCGAATCTTAGGAAGGAGTGGTGTTTTTTTGTGTTTAATTTTTCTAAATTCATTTATTGAGTTTCAATATATATATTTTAGCAATGTTTTACGAAAGCGTGAAGTATAAAGAAATAAGCAGGACATGACGCGCAATATCTGAGGATCCACACCAAATCTCCAGCCAAATCTTGGGACATGAAAACGAGGACGCGCGGTAACGCCCGCGCCACGATACAATATTGACATTGACTCTGGCAAATTCATAAATGGTCCAACACCGTGCGAGCCTATAATAATATTAAAAAAAGGTAACCTTTGCAATCTTAAAAACAAAAATATATTAGTTGTATTTTCTTTTCTTTAAAATTAAGCTAAATTGTACAGCTTGCTTGTTAAAAGTTTCAATATAAAATATGTAATTATTAGTTGATTCACTAATGTTTCGTTTGTAGTTTAACATAAAATATCTATTGGATGACAGCAATAAATTAATATTGTGATTAGTTTGTTAAGCAAATTGTTATTTATTTCTCTGTGCGATTCAATAGTGTTCCTAGAAACACATTTGAATAAAAATATTTTGAATCCCATAGCAGATGTTGCTATTTTTCTTAGTATGTAAGTTGTTATCATTAACTTTACTTCTTACTTCTTTACACACCACAAATTACATTACTTAATATCTTAACTTTTTATGCCCGTGCCACACTACATATGTCTTCAAATTGGTACTTATATTTAAAGCTATGTCAAACACTACCTTAAAACTAGTTAGCTGAAATTAAGGGCAATGGCTAGAAAATTCAGCTTGATAAACTCAAAGTTATTGAAAACAAAATTAGATTGCATTACAAGGGAGCAAAATAATATTTTAACGGCGAGGGTACTGTTGTGAATCCAAAACGTAGCGAAGGATCCTTAGCGAAGGAACACACTCAAGGCCATATTCAGCTTAATTACTTCTTATTTACAAATACTACCTATTATACTCTGCTCCTATCATAAAATAAACAATAGATAGGTACTAACTATTCTTTTTAACAAAAGCACCAAAAGTTGCCAATTTATTGAACAATTATAGATTTAAGATATTTTTCACATGACTTCTCTGGTAAAAAGCTTAGTTTGGCATTAGCTCTTCTGGCGTTAAAGAAATATCTTCGTAACTCGAGTTACTAATTAAAAAAAAAATATAGTATACCTATACGTAAATAAACCATCAAAGGTTAAAATATCTTATTAGTTTTGCGCCATTCCGCTTCCTTTTTTTAGACGTGCGTTCAGAAATTTACTCTATGACACTTTTATCGAAAACAAAACATATTTTATTTGAAATAAAAAGTGTTATTAATCGTGAATATTAAATTTAGTACGTCACAATGAAAAAATGCAATGTTGTTTGCTTTTCATTAAATAAATTAGTTTCTAAACTAATCATGGCGTTGTTGTTTTTTTACAGTATTGCAAAATTCCAAAAGGTATTATTCTAACAGGAAAGAGGGAAAAGGAAAAACCGATTTTGCCCACTGTTTTTATGCACCAACAGCAAAACCACCCTTTTGGTTCTGGAGAGGTGAAAAAAATATTGTATAGGTACTACGTTATTCGTATAATAAGGATCTTTCCGCCTGATCGTGTCAGCATAGCTAGAAGTTGTTCAGGATAGCACGTTTTGGAAATTATTAGAAAAGAGGCCTACTGTCAGCAAACGAAATTGATCCTAAAATGAATATAATGTATTCAAGTGTCAGTAAAGTCAAGAAAGTAGCGGTAAGTGGAGCATATGACAACATTTGTACATGCTACCGTCAAATTTAAGTATTATTTAGCTTAAAGCAACGCAACATACAATAACAAACATTACCTCACATCAGCACACCCCAAATCCATAAACACGCTATACGGAATTTGCATTTCAATGGGCTGTGCCCCTTCGCATACCAAACACTCCATTTCGCACTCGTGTGCAATTTGTAACGAAAGATTTGGGAAAATAGAGAAAATATAAACACAAAGGTGAAATCGTGGATCAATAATGGGATGATTTTACAGTTTGTTTGAAGTAAATTCGATGTGAATTCGACACAGTTGGTTTAAACGAAGACATTTGTGTAATGTGTATGATGTTTACTGCTATAATTTATACATGAGATTATTAGCTAAATTAGAAATCGCTAGTCGTTAAGACAAAAAAAAACAAGTATTCTTATGGAACCTTAAACTATCTTAAACAAAACAACTATTGGTAAGCTCAAGTACGCACACTTTTATTCTTGAAGAAAGTTTTGTACAGTGGCTGAACGGATTAATATTCAACCTACAATAGTAGCTCATATTTTAGAAAGTATTAGTATTACTTTAACTAGAATTAGCGAGTATTTAAGGTTGGGCCATTATTTTAAGAAATAACACGCAGATCCCATTGTATTTATTAACTTCTCTTGAGGGAAGTGATTATAATAGGTCCGAAAATCGAAATTGCAAAATTTTCGTTTTCTTTACGTTTTGAGACCTGGAGAATCGTTTGCCATCAATTTTAGAGTGATTTTGTATATATGATGCTTAGTTTTTTTGCTCCTCGATATCTCAAGAAGCAATGGTCCAATTTGTCTCATTATCATATCAATCGATACGCCACGTCATGACTTAGATTTCGCTAAAAACTGTTTGTTTTTAAAAGACACAAAAAATACTGTCAAGAGAAGATGCTCATGCGGTAGGTACGCATAAAGAGGTGTGTTGTAAGAATATGTGTGTGTCTGTCTGTGTATCTGTCCGTGGCATCGTGGCTCCTAAACGGGTGAACCGAATTGCATACGGTTTTTTTTTTATTTGAAATCAGGTTTTGCTAGCGGTGGTTCTTAGATTTGTTTGATCAAAATCGGTTTAGCCGTTTCAATGTTATCAGCTCTTTTTTAAGCCGCTGTAGGGGTCTTAGACGCTTAATGAGTATTTACTTTCAAACATATGTGTGACCTAAATATTGAAATACCCATGTATGCTACATATCCATGCAAGATTATGGATTTTTGGTGTGCCGCTGCAGCCAGGATATCTAGTACTAGGTGAACAGATTTGGATAGACGGTTTTTTTTTACACCCGATGCAAAGTTTTACCTGTGTGTCTGTGTGTCTGTCTGTGGCCTCGTATGGTTCCCAAACGAAAAGAACAATTTCTGGAGTTTTATTTTTGTTTAAAACGAGTCGCTGATTCGAGATGGTTCATAGCTATAATTTATGAAGATCAGCCTCAGAATTTGGCGACCATCAGCTCATTTCCTTCTTTCTTACCAACTTTTACTTGTATAATTGATAGAAATTTTGGTTTACTGTGTGTACTTCAGCGGTATTTCCGAGACATGACAACCTTGAGCTGATGATGCAGCATCAAAAACTCTGCGGGATACCGAACTCCTCAACAATTTACAGCAGATATTAATTTGTACTTTAGTGCAGTACATATAAGGTTTTGCGAAAGCGTGCGTTCAAAATCATATCATTTCTAAAAATTACAGTACTAAAATCGCTTTTGTGCAATCTGATAAGGTATTTTATTTTAGTTTTAATAGGTTAAGAAGAATTCTTATACAGCCACAATATGTTTGCTGTACGGTGTTAAACATCCTTGGCCATATTATACTTGGTCATAAACCAGCGACGTGCATTGTTGTACTGTAGAAAATCTTCAGTTAATATGTAACTATTTCAGAAATTGTAGTTTAACTAATCTAGTAGAATGGGCGGATTTTGTCAAGCAAAATCTTCTATAGTAATTTAGTGTTTTGTCCCAAAAAATATTTACGCGAAAGTGCAGACGGAACGTTGTTCGTAGCATGTCTAATAACAAATAATTTAAACAGTCTAAATTAAAAATTAATTCTAAAATAATAAAAAAACGCGACACAACACTTGAGCGGTCAAATATAAAACATTGCGGGTCGCTCTCTGATACAGTAATGCATGTACGATTTATCCCAAAGAAGCTTGTGCAAGATGTGGTTGCATATCGTAGCCTGTTTGGGAAAAATATATTAAGCTTAACATTGGTTTGTAATTCAATATTTACCCAATTTTACTAGTAAATAGATTAGTAAAGTTAAACAAATAATGACGTAAACTACTACTACTACTACCACTACTACACTACAACTACAACCAAAAATGTTTAAAAAGTGTGTCAGTCGCAAAAAAAATTAAACATTTCAAAACAACGGCTATTTATTTTACTTTAACAGTTCCTTAAAACAAAACTGGTTATTTAAGGCAGTAACTTTATGTTAAATTATTTGAAACGGGAACTGACAAGACTTTACATTTGTAATGCTTGTACTCCCATTTACGCTGGGATAATTCTACTCCCGCCCTTTCTAATTCCCATCTTAAATTAATTAGGTAACCCTTGTTACGAAAACAAAAAGAACGTTCATTGGAAGCCATTTGTACAACGCAGTGTTTGTTTAATCATTGAGGTTTAGGAAGCTTCAAATAGGTCGTTTTGTACATTAGTAACATCCTCTTAATTAATAGAAACATTATTAATTATTAATATGGTATATGGTAGTGAATTAGCGGAGCTCGAAAAACAAAAACCGGCCAAGTGCGTATCGCCGTAAGGCTTACGAAGATTAAAAATATTACGGACAGGTATCTGAAAAACTAATCGATTTTTTTAAAGTACTTTTTGTTGGGAGTTTTTAAAAAGTTCTATCTCGTGCTTTTTTGTATGGTTACATTGTATTGGTTACGTGTATTGGTTTTTAATTTAGAGAAAAAAACAATCATCTCGATTTTGGAAAGTGATCGCAAAATAACATCATAATTAAAGGTAGGTAGCGTGATTTAATACCTACAGATATTCATCAAATTACAAATAGGATCCTACTGTAAAATTAAATTGTGCTTCTATCAGTTTTTTAATCGAAATGTAATTTACATGAAAGCTTACACATAGCAAGCTTCAAAATAATAGTTTAATTTTATTTTTAACATAACGAATAAGAATCATAATTGATTACCTAAAATTATTAAACATGGTAAATATTATAAACTAATAATTATTAATAACTAGCTGTTGCCCGCGGTTTCACCCGCCTTAAATTCGGTTATCGGTGTAGAATTTCAATTTCAATACAGAAAATTTTATTAAATATCATAGAAAAAAAAAAGACTCACCATTCACGTTTTCAAGTCCTTCTCCGGCACTCAAACTATCTCCATGCCAAAACCACCCGTCCTAAATTCGATTATCGGGAGTAGGATTTCAACGGCAACTCCTGAATTAATGAAAATATTGCAAAAAAATGAATGAAATGCTGACTGACGCTTGACGTTATCAAATAGCTGATGTCCTTTCTCGGGACTCAAACTATCTCACTGGAAAATTTTATCTTAATTGGTGCAGCGATTTAAACGTAAAGAGGTCACAGACAGACAGACAGACAGACGGATGGACAGGCATATTGGTTTCGATAGCGGACCCGGCAGACATTGTCTTGCCCGAAAAAGCAGCGTCACGTTAAATATGATATTTTAAAATAAACATTAACATTTTTTAAATTTTGCGATTATTACTTCTAACTTATCTACGGTTGAGTCATATTTTTTGAATATCTTCTTCTTCTTTTCGTGTCGATGGCCCCTTAAATACTTGATGGCCAGTAGGCAGGAAGGTTGACAGCCCTGGGCGTAGCGTCTCGCAGGTCGCGCTCAGAACAGGAATGCGGGCATGCGGGGCATGCCAGTAGGTGCCCTTAGATTGTGGCGCTGTGTTGCAGCCGCATTGGATTGAGTGGTTTTGAAGCAATCCCCATCTCGCCATGTTCTGCTTGCAGCGACCAACTGGGCTTTGAGGCCCGGCAGTATAGGCCTTCTGAGGCTCGCACATATCATCACATACATTTGGATATCTCACTGTTTACTAAGACCTCTATGTCTAAATTATTTTATTCTTCATATTCCTCCAAATCTTCTATGGCTCTATTCTCTCTCCCAGTATTAGCGGGAAGCGTTTCTTAAATCCTTTTTGATGCGTTTTTTACGTTCTATGTAATGTGTCGTTTTCCAGTCACAAATTTCACAATGATTGAAGTTGTGATATTTTATAATAGAGTCGCATTCAATGCAGCGAATTTTGAAATCAATCTCGTACATTCAATCTTTGCCATTTAGGAAACTTTGAAACCTTGCAGGGACGCAATGGGCCGAGCGAGTTTTAAAAACACAAATTTCGTGTAATTGCATACATTGCTTTTTATACAACCAGATAAAAAAATATAATATTAGATTTTAATATAGTAAAAAATAAAATTTCATTTAAATAAGTAATAAGTATTTACTTATTATAGTATTTTTTACTTATATTCAGGATATTACAGGTATTAAAATTAATCACAGGGGGGAAGGGATCTACTAGTTGACGTAGCTCATTGGCTATTTGTATAATATCAGGGGGCGCTAGAATTTCCTCTTCTACGCTACACTACTACTATTGTCATAATTATTTTTTTTATTTTTGTAAAATATGCGATTTTAAATACCTTTGTTAGTAAGTAATTTTATCAATCTGAATTTCTGCTCATGCAAATAACGCGGCAAAAATGCTCCATTTATTAATAACACAACGCCATCTAGCGGAAGCGTGCTGCACCTGTGGTTCGTATTTTATATTCTGTGGCATATAGTTTACTTATGATCGTACTTTAATGTTAATCTTTGCTCGGGCTTTAATGTTACAAGTACATCATTTATGCCATAAGTTTGTGAAAAGAATACAGATATTACGATACTAGTTTTGATTTTATAATTCCAAAATTAAAGTAAGGGAGCATAAAAAGCATATTATAATGTAGATGAATATTGATATGAAAAAAATTTATGACCTAGAATAATATAAATATAATTGTGTGGGAGTTTGGCCAATTCGAGGTATACAATGTCTGTCATACAAGCATATATTTACTTGTGTGTTATAAATTAACAACTTAAAAACTGTGTAAAACAAGAACTACTACTGACAAAATTTTGTACAGTTTGACGTTTATTTGGTACAGTACATAAATTAAAAAAGTATGTGCCCGTTTGTGTGAAGCGGTCAGGCGGCTAATCTAGAATTACACAGATACTTAGGATAGATTTTCTTTAGATGTGTATATATGTCTATGTATATATACATATTTTTTTCTTGTGTATGTTTATATGCTGTGTAGCAGATATAGATGCATGAATATGTAGAAATACACCTATTTATCTCAGGAGTTACTACTAATATTTAAATCCTGTCACATAAATGAGTTCTTTTGGTGTTTACATTTTGTGACAGGGATCTGAAAAACAATTGTCGCTATCTGGTTTCTAGGGATGAAAAAATAAATATTTCTTTTGGTATGGAGGGAGGGTGATTTGGGCCAGAGTCCACACGCAGCCTCAGTGCGGATTGTGAACTTCACATAATATGTCTTTTTTTACTTATGCAGGTTTCCTCACGATGTTTTCCTTCACCACTAAGCCAGTGGTGTAATAATCAATCAACTTACTTGAGAAATTAAGAAAAAGACTCATTGCTACACGCGCGGCTCGAACCTACTCCACTGAGGACGCTAGGTTAAATCGAAACCTCTAGGCCATCAGCAACTTCTAATTTTCTGTTTTTTTAATATTCTATCAGTCAAAGGTTACTAATCAGTGACAATATACTTAAAACAGCAAACTTAGAAACTATTTCTAAGTTCTTAAGCCTTTCGTTTTTTTTAAATCTGATGGAATCTTTCTCTTATTTCACACAATTTTATAACGGCTCATAGTCTACGTGATCAAACTTAAGAACGCTTTGCCTTGGGATACATAAGATGGGCAGATGTTTATCTGTGTTTCTTCTAGGCAAAGGTTGTCTAAAAGAATTCACTCATTGTTTTTGATTGATGAATGAAATGATTAATTTTTAAGTAATTTAATAAAGCGATGGCTTAAGTCCTGAAAAGAAAACAGGCTACTTTATTGCATATTTAAAGAAGCATACTTCAAACTTAACATGAAAATAATACATGTAACAATCTACATTTCATAATCCATAACATATCGTCCATACAAAAAGCCTCGCACATTTGTCCGTCTTCATATTCCTTATACACAAGGTACCTGTACAATTCTAGACGCCAGAATTGAATATTGTATTGTGGCTTGCCTGAAGTCTCTCATCCGATTACGTCTGGCGGCGATCGGCTTACGATCACGGGCCGGATTTCTCACTACCTCATTTAACAATCGTCTTCGACTTTCTAAAACCTTTACATTCATTTTAAAAATAGATTTTGAAAAGATTTATTTAAGTTCAGTCAGTATAGCTAATCATATTAATATTATAAAGAGGACAGGAATGTTTGCATGTTTGTTTAAGGCGCTTTATTGCTAAATGAATTTATCTCGAATTTAAAAACGTTCACCAAGTTCATATAGGATCGTAAATGCAGGACACCCATTTGAAATTTTAAGTATTTTTCTCAACATGCTGATTGCAGACTGCAGATTAATCGTACGTGCAGTACCTACAGTATCAGAGAGCGTCCCGCATTGTTTTAGCCGGCCGCGCTCGAGCGGTATAATATGTAATTTGAAAATGGAACGAACTTTTTAAGCCTGAACATTGATATCCAACTGGCACAACTTAAATAATGCG
Source organism: Apoda limacodes (assembly GCA_946406115.1). NCBI lineage: Eukaryota > Metazoa > Arthropoda > Insecta > Lepidoptera > Limacodidae > Apoda > Apoda limacodes. Next base: position 19,034,253 of record OX291542.1, read on the forward strand.
CCATTAAATTAATTAATTTAAAAAAGTAAAAAGAGAAATCGACATTTGAACGGAGCAAATTGGCGGCAAAATTAACTAAACTATTTTTATTATTGTCCATAGAGCTGTCAATATAATTAGTTTTTTTAAATAAATATGTACGTTATGTTATTATTTAAATTTACATGCATGTTTGAGAAAAGCACTATACAAGCCTTGGCCACAACTGAGCATAACCGCAGTCTGTGATGCGTGCCTCGGCTACGTCATTGCGCTGGGCCCTTTCAAACTTACATTTATTTGTAAGATCTTGTTTACTTCAAACGTCATATATCTACTTAATGTAAGTATATAAAGAAAAAATATTTGAAACTGTTGACTAAGAGGCAATAATGGGAAGTTAGAATATAAAATAGAGTTGAAAGTACTTTTTGTTTACTTCAGACTTCATCAGGCAGCTGTGTCGGATAAGTAAATAAAGTTATACTCAACTTTGAACATTAACAATATTATAACATTAAATCTTCACGTATTTTAAAATTAATCCGTAACTGCCTCTAGGGTTGAAACTTCTGCCACAAACATGGTAAGTGCAGGATAGATGCCCCACTTTTTGAAATTGTATTTTTCTCTTAGTACAGAAACGAATTTTAAATAAATGTAATATTTAGAGTGTGTTTGTTTTGGGATAAAAGGATCCCACGTTTGATATTTTTCACACTTTTGAAAACCTATTGTTTCGTGTTGTTTTGAAATATTACTAAGAAAATTATTGGTTGCAAAAAAATTATGCATTTGTACCTAATTTAATATTTTATAGAGCAAAAAAGTCGTAGTGGTTGTTTTTTTTTACATACAGCATGAGTTTTTCTAGACCTCTATATTACCTCAACAAATTGCTGGGGCATCTATATTTTTTGAGGCTGTAGAAAGACAGGCTACATTTGAACTGCAACATACCAGTTTGGATGCAGTACGAATGCAGTCGACACAACTACAATGGATAATTGGACAAAGATAATTGGTGTGTAGGGGAGGGCCTTTCGTTGCGTAATAATAATTGCGATAACCCCAAGAGTTTTAAAATTCGGGGCAACTATCCGACTACGGCATATATCCTGGACTATCTATTTACCTATTTTTAGTGGTGAAAGCACTCAGCTGGCAGCCTAGCATACAGCCACTGCATAACAATACAACATTAACATAATTATCATATTAAAATTAGCAGGGTTGCCTGTCGCCACGCGTTACGGCTCAAGGACAAAAGGATTGTCAGTTTTTACAAAAATACCTACCTAACTAGCTTTTCCAATATACATTTTTACAAAAACAGTAACTTACTGATTAACAAAACCTATCAGGAATTATAATTAGTTCAAATCGCATACTTAACAGCATAACAATTGTAACATATCGTTTTATGTTATTTTGAAAATAGAGGTAAATATAGGTAACTGAATTTATATTCAATAATTAGAAACTTGAGTTCTTTCCTTAGGTGAATAGGCACTTACATCCTACACAGTCAATTTCGTCTATGATGACTGACAGAAATATCGAGTGTTTAACAAGTTTAAACACTGTGAGAAAATTACTTAATCTTAAAAAGGGTCAACTAAAATTTGGTAACTTTAACTATAGAAAGTCACGTACTCAAACTATATTTTGTTTTTATCTCTAAGAAATATACAAATAGAAGTAAGTTTCAGTTTGTCACTATTAAGATATGAACAAAGGATACAGAATAAGTTATTGAATAGCCAGTTTTATTAGATCCTTAAGCCGTGTGAATGCTTAAAAAAACCCAGAGTCGATAGCTGGCATAGAAGATTTCCAGGAAGCGATTGCGGGAACGAAGTTGCCTCAGTCAGCTAGAGAGTGCACTGGAGATCTGACGTGTTAAACTTTACAATATTTGAATATTTTTTTTTTATTTTTATTTTTTTTATTTGTGGGTTGTGTTCTACAAAACAGTTTGGTAAAGTAGTATCATATTTTTTTTTATTTTTTTTTATATTTCTTTTTTTTTTGTTTGAACTTTAGGTACATGCGTAAAAATACGCCTTTGACAGGTTTATTGAGATTTTGTTTAATTCATTTTCTTATGTTGCTAAATGGTTGTGACAGTTGAATGAGATGTATGTTTTAAAGGTGAATGCATGTTTTATTGACAACAAAATGTGTGTAACAAAGGGAGTTGATGTAAGAGATATTTCTAGTAGTATGACATTAAAACAAAAGACAAAATTTGTGTCATTCTTGAAAATTTTGACATAGTGAACTTATACCTCATTTTATTCAAACTCAACGCAGCGAAAATATATTGTGATTCAATGAACTGAAGGCTAAATTACTTAATCTACTGTAATCTACTGTTAAATAGGTCTGGAACCTAGTGATTATGTAAATTCGACGAGAATCTACCTACTATTTATGTTTATCAAATCATCGCGTAAAAGCCTTTTATCAACGGTTCAAATCACTGGTCATAAAATAACAAACGACAAAGTTCACGATCACGTTATGTGAAAAAAATAAAATATATTTGTAAAAATACCTATTGGGCACATTTTCATGAAATTTCATGAAATGAAAGAATGAGTGACTACTTTTGTTTTCCTTAAAATATAACTCATAAAACATAATACATTATGTATATTATATATTTCCTTGTTTTTTTTTCTTACAACGTGGAATATTTGAGCTTTCTAAATTTTAACTACAAATAAATTTCCTCTTTGAAAATTTCGTCAAGTACACAACACCTATGTACACAAACTATTTACTCGACGTAACAACATGTAATGTCTGGAGGACTGTTTGTGCAAGTAAATAGAACAAATGATTCTGGGAATCCTATACTAACATACATTTAAATATTACAATACATACTCGAAAGGTTATAAAACTACGAACTTCGAAAAAAAGTCGTTAAGTTTTCAAAAGAAAAAATTTCAAGGTATGAACTACATTAATTTCTATTAAATATATATTATATATTTTATACTACATATATACATTGTAAATCACACATAATTAAAAAAATAAGGCGATGTATGTTGTATATAAGGAGAGATGCATTTATGTGTCGAGATTTTTATTGAGATTTGAATGATAATGAGTATGTTCTGGAGTGAGTTGTATTTTTGAATGCTGCAGTTTGAAAAGCAATTCTGTTATTTACTTTTAATTAAATTTTCCTGTCAGCTATAGATGTTATAATGATATGTTATCTTTATTCACTATTTTTATTTTAATGTTTCTCATGTTTTCGGAAATAATGCAGTCGTCATGTACCTGTGGGACTGAAGATACTTCAGGACTATAATGCTGATATTCATAAAAGCTGAGTATAATTAATTACTATTCGATTTTTTTACTTGTATGGCATTACTTTAAATCTATTCTATCAAATAAATATATTGTAAGGAATTATTAATTTAAAATTACATTGATTAAATAATTAGGTATATTATTAGATTAGGTCCAATTAGGTAATGCCTGATTTCAGTGAAGTTTTAAATTACACGAACTAAACACAAACTCACTGAAAATTTGATTTATGCTATTTTATTTTCTTATGAGAAAAGTTCTATTAATTCAGCTTACTATTTCAATCACTTATGTACTTAAATGTTCATTTATTTAAATGTGTATTAATCTAATTTTCTTTCAGCGTCCCTTTTTGTTTATGGCTCTTAATCATAATGATAGTTTAAAATCAGTATATCTCAAATACTCAATTTGTATTTCTTGTTTTTTTATGAGTGTTTTATTTTTCTACTATGTAGTATAGTGATTTTAAAAAGATTGCGGTTTTTCTATTTTAAAATCTCGAGGAGAGGGCAACAGATATGATTGGTCAAATTATCATAATTAATTTCATAATTACGCATAAAGCAGAATTAATTATATCTGTTTGGAGATAAGGATAAAGGGTCCAATTAATTAAACATATTTCTTAAATCTAATTCCATATCTGTAATTTCATTTGATGATTTATATTTTTTTTTTTTTTATATTTTAGAGAGATTTCAAAATACCTTCTCATAATTAAACTCCTTTTCTAAAGTCACTTTAATTTTATTTTGATTTCATATTATTAAAAAAAAAAACTTAGAATTTATATAATTAAATATTATGAATCCATATTGGATACACACTTTTATTTTCGAATTCCAGGATCTGATAAGCGAGCTTAGCGTAGTGTGAGCATGAACGACAAGCGGGAAACCTTCGAGCATACCCCAGATTCACATTGGCGAGATTGGATGAACTTAATTAAGCTAAATTAAGGTATTTAATTATACTAATTTTTTAAAAATAAATAAAATATAATAATAACTAAAAGTTTCTTCTTTTACACAATATAACAGTAGTATATCTTTTTAATAACGCTACGCGTTATGACTCAACTACAAAAGAGTTGTCAGTTATTACCAATATACCTACCTAACTTGCCTTTACATCTTCATACAAAAACAGTTACTCACTGGTTATCAAAATCTATTAGAAACTATAGCTATTTTAACTCGCATACTTAGGGTTCATGCATACAAGTAACATTATACTAGTTCTTTGGTAAGTTAATAAAATATCGAGGCTGTAGTAAAACTAAATATTGAATAAAAAATCTGTGAATTAACGCTGGCTCTTAGCTTAGTGCACAAGTCCGACTTGCACGTGGTAAAATTTTATTATTTGTTGTATTAGTGTAAAGATGCAACTACACTACTACTACTACTACACTACTACTGCACTACAATCATATTCAATTTGACGCTAAATCTGTTGTTAGGAATATACAGGTGATCAGAAAGACTAGGAATAGGATCGCGTTGGCGCTTGGAATAGCAGCTGCATTAGAATTAGAGTAATAAAGCAATCAATAGCATACAAAATTAGCATAAAAGAAAATATTCAAAAAAATATATATATAGCTAAATCTACGATCATAAATAATGCCCACTTTGAGTTTTTACCATTTCTAAAGTCAGTACGAAACACCTAAACAAAGCAAATACTCGAATATCAGAACTAAAGAACACAGGTACTATAAAGTTATATGATTTTTCTGTCATATCTACACAAAGGAACCCTAATTTATGCTACTTCCACATTTAAAGGTAAAATCCATACGAATAACTAAATCCATTCGTTTTGTAGAGTGGGAACCAGGTAGCGAAGCGCTCAGAACTTGCGACCTGAAGGTAGGTTTATGGGGCACCCCCTTACAATGTACATTAACGCTCACCTACACTAGCTAACCAGCCAAAATAGTAAAACCCTACTAACGCCACTAAGGATGGAAATGGATTACACACATAATAATTACTGTATCTCTTGGCAGACCTAGTTATTTAGTGGGCTATATAATAATTATGGCTGGTATAATCTTATTTCCCACTTCTACTTTTATAGAAGATTTATTTTGACCTAGCTGAGAATGTCCCAGAACAAGGTTCGTCAATATATTCCTTCCTACCGAGGTGATTGAGATTTATTTCTAACATAAATTTCTAACCGGCAAAGCGGGCCCGTCATTTCGATGTTTTAACACTAATTTAGATATTTTTGATTGAAATAAGCACTCACATGTTCCCAGAAATAAATTATCTAAAACCATGTGGTGGTTGACCCGCCTGCAAACTTTCAAAGGACCCCACTTAGGAAAACACAACCTAAAGGATTTCACAACGAACATACAATATAAAAACTTCTTATATAAATGTATTTACTTACCAGTAATTGTGGCACAATCTAGCTGTAGTTTAACCCCACGTGGTTCCTAGGTAGCTTCTAGTACCCACAAGCGTAGACTATGGTTTCCTCCTTCTCGGGCATCGTTTTAACAATTTAAACGACGGCAATTGAATGTTCTGTTTGTACGGGACTACGCACTTATCACCACTAACCCCTCTCTAACAACCTTCTAACCCCAAATTCCAACCCCCCCCCCCATCCTGTTTTTTAGTCCGAACGGATGTTCTACCTTAATAAATTTTAAAAAAGATAAAAGATATCTTTTAAATATAATACTAGTTCTGTTGGTTGGGGAACTATAATAGAGTCCTAGATTAATATGATCGGTCTAGATAAAACAGCCAAATTATCCTAAAGTAATAGAATATTAATATTATGTTCTAAGTGTTAGTAAAGTTTAAACAAACCCCGGGTAATTTCAAATAAAGTCATACCATTATACGGGATACGTGAAAACCAAGACAACTATCTTTAATCATTGTTAAAAATTTTATTGTACGAGGCTATTCTAAGTCGTTAAACGACTCACTCAGGTAAGTTTCGCGGGTGTTTTCTATTTTACAAAAGTTCTAAGTAGTAAGTAAGTCTTAGCATAACTTTTTAACAAAAGACATTAAAATTAATAAGAAAAGAAAATCACGGATCACAAAACACCTCCTATTTAGAGGATCTTCGATTTATCCTTCGTTTAGTTTTCTGAACAAAATTTTATTCGGTTAAAAGTTATGAAACTACCTTTGAAATGATGCCATTTCTATATTGCTTATACTTCCAATCAGCGTCCGTTTTAAAACAACCACCAATCACAGTACGTTTCAAACAAACCACCAATCACAGTACGTTTCAAACAAACCACCAATCACATTCACAGTATGTTTCAAACAAACTACCAATCAACGCTTGTTTTAAGACATTTATTCTTCATTTTGTCTAGAGTCCGAATCCATAAATCGGGAGTTAGATTACTACCTACATTTAACAATTAATTTTGTATTGACGCTTATGATTCGTAAGTTTATTATTTAATATTTTACATTTGAGTCATTTGTACTTATATTTTGTTAGCTTTAAACCTTTCATAAAATAAATCATAACTTCTCATCTAATGTATAAAATTACTGAACTTGTATATTTGAACGCGCCATTCTTATTTAAAGTTACATTTTGCTGTAGAACGTTTATTGAAAATTGTTTACCAATGCAAATCTTCGCGCTAAAACTTGAATAAAAACATTGCATTACAAAAATATTAAGGCATAAATATGGTATCGTCAATGTCTCTAAACAAAAGGTCTCCCACAGAACTTCGAACAGAATCAACATGCAAATTCACACTTGATTTGACAGGCAGACAGACATATATTTATTTGCCACACAAGACACTCAAAATTAAAGGACAAAATACATAAAACAAGCACATTTAAAATATTACAAGTGCACAAAACATTCTGTCCGTGACCGGTTTCAAAAAATCGATGCGAGACTATCATCTCAACTTTGAGGCGGCATATAAATGCAGAGCAAATATAAATCGATTTTTATTTTATCTGGAATATCCGTCCGAATACAAACAATACGGAAACTGCGCGCTTATGTTCATTTTTAAAAACTTTAATAAACAACTCCTAACTTTAATAATCGCCTTCTCTTAGTTGTGTTCAGTATTTTGGTATGCCTGTTCGATATTTCCGTTTATAATAAATATTTTTGTAAAAAAAATTGTAGGTAGGTAGGTTACACACTTGCAGCATTTTTATTTTTAAATCAATCAACATATTTCTATTTCATGAAAAAAAACCACAATTTACTATTACTAGGGAAAGTGTTAGTTTATTGTAAATCGATAAATTTTATTTTTTCGTATATATTGTTTATTTCGGGGAACAAAGCCACAAATGGCCGCTACTTGTAGAAGGTTGAAAAAAAACTTTTATCATTGCACATTGCATGATTATTCCGCGAATTCGAATGATGAGCGAAGTAACCCATACTGCTTTTGCTAAATCAGGCAGTTTTCATCAGTAAATTTGTGAGAAAAAAATCACGAAATGTATAGGCTCCGTAGATTACAAAAATGGCTTAATTGGACAACTGCTTCTATGGCTAATGCGGTCTTGTTCGAGGCACCCATCGATATATACTTAAAAAGCTTTAGTATAAGATTTAACTAGATTTCAAATTTATGTTTTTGGGAGAATCAATACAATACATCAAACAATTCCTCTTTTTACATGACTTTATTATTTACATTATTACTACATGATTCTTAAAACAAAAGACACTTCTATTAAATTACATGGACAACAGCATCCTACTAGGTAATACATATTACAATAAAATTTGCCTTAGACCGATGGATGCATAATGCAATACTCCGCATACCCAATTTTCTCCCAAACTTTAAACTTTACGACGTGTACGTCTAACTTCTGCATTGTCTTATTGAGTTTTGAACTAATATAAACTCTCGACATCAGTTCGTATCAGACTAGTAAGAGTAAATCAGCTGTTTATCTGTTCGTGTATAAACTTTATCTCTCTTTAGGATTGGTTTGGATAACATGAAAAACATTCAATCCGACTTATGTACTTATTCTAAAGTTTTTTAACACTTGCTTACTTATAGAAGTAAGGAAGATAGACAAAAATGTATTGAAAAAAGCCCTGGAACCAATACTAACGATATACAATAGTTATCTCCTTGGAAACATATCTTTGAAATACACACACACACATACACGGCACACGATTCACCAGGTCTCAAAACGTAAAGAAAACGCAAATTTAGTGATTTCGATTTTCAGACCTATTGTAATAAAATCTCTCAACAGAAGTTAATAAAAGCAATATTTTTGGACAAATCACAGCGCCGTCTGGTCCTAAAGTAAGCAAATCTTGTAATAAGGATGCCAGAGAATGGATACAAACGCTTAAAAGTATCTTTGTACTATTTTATTTTTTAACTGTTTACATATATATTATATGTATACATATATAAAACACCCACTCTCCATAAAAACAGGAAACTTCAACATATAAAGATTTTTTACGTGCGAGAATCGAAGCCACGCCCGTTGGTAGAAAAAAATATGTTAACAAATTACCGCACAAACTAATAAGTAAATTACCTGCAGTTAGATAAATGTGCTTAGTTTGTCTTTCTCTGAAATATTATCCTCTATTACTCACAATGTCCGCCATTATCACTGGACTAAACAAAGAAAGTTGCCATAAAAGCTTTGATGTCATTGTCGTTATCTATGAGGTTCATCAATTAAATACACGCCAAAAAAAATCTAACAATATGAATGGTTGTCGCATTGATAAAATAATAAAAATAAAAATACAAAAACCCTTTTATTTTTAAAGTTGACAAAAGATGACTAAAAGATGTTTTAGATTTTTATGTTATGTAGCAATTTTTGTGATAAATACTTAAGTTAATGTTAGATTTATTTTTGTTAAGCTTATCTGATACTGTTTGTATTAAAAGATATTTACATTTTAAGATTGCAAGAACCCCTCTTCAGGTGAAGGCCAGCAGTTTTGGTTATTTCATCTTTCCATCTTAAATAGGGCCTCCCTTTGCTACGCTTACCTTTTGGGACCCTCCATGCTGCCACTTTTGTGATCCATCTCTTATATTTAAGTCATGTTAATGGCCTGCCCCCTTCCATTTTAACTTTGAGCATAGCTTAGAGCATTATTAGCTTTTGTAATGATTCTTTTTTTGTTTGCCTTATTTTTTATATTAAGCATGCTGCTCTCTATTCCTCGTTTACAGGCGTATAGTTTATTTTTTGTTTGGCGGTATTTTTACATGTCTGACACGCATAAGTCATTACCTTAGCTTATATGTTTTATTTTCATGTTACAATATAAATATTTTCCTTAAGCTCCAATATTTGTTCCAAGTAAGCTGCGCCCTTCGTTCTTTTTCTATGTGGTTTTTTTTTGTCGAAGCCAATTTGATTGCCTAGTTAGATGTATTGTTCTGTATATTTTAGTATTTATTTCTCTACCCAAATTGTTTTTTTATGCTGTTTGTCATTAATTTTGTTTTCGATAAGTGTATTTCTTAACCTACTTGTTTAATAGCCTCATTCAGTGATTCTATTGAATATGAGTTGTAATTGTTGGCTTGACTCTGACAGTAAAACTATGTCACCGGCAGGCCGTAGTATTTGCCTTTAATGTTAATTCCACATTCATTCCAATCCAATTTTCTTATAATTGATTCTAGAACAGTTCTTTTTTTTAATTTTATTGTGCGTTCTGATAGTATTTTTAAATTCTGTTTGTTTCGTTGTTTGTTAATCTAGAGCTCTGGAAACTTTGAGTAATAGTTTTTATTAGTTTGTCATGATAGATTTGTACACCTTTTGCGAGTTTAGAATCATCGATAATTTTCACAGCTCATCTTTGAACTGAGTCAAAACGACCAATAAATACAGAGCACCAACCCAGAGACCCCCCCCCCCAACCCCCTTGCAGCTTATAAAAAAGCAACCTTTGCCCCAATGTGAAGTACTGCTTCGCTGTTGAGTACATAAAGTTTCTTAGGCGCCAGCTTGACCTTGTCTCTTAATCAATGTTGAAACTGAACGTCGCTACCATTATTTATATAACAAAGAAAAAGATGGTCTATGCCAGATAATGTATTTGTGCTGCAATAACGGGAGTGGGACTTCAGGCACCAAAATTGTAGTGTCATTTGTCTCATGGGACTAGTGGGACGAAAAAGTGCCAGACTAGTGGAATACACCGTATTTTATTGCCTTGACATTAAGGCTCGGTTGCACCAACTAATTGTGACATTAACCAGTCGTCCAAAATGGGAGATTATATGAAAATTTCTATCGTCAGCTATTTCTAAAGTTAACCAGCTACTGTTTTGCTTAACTTTAACGGGCCGGTTAAGTTTTAAAGTAGCTGACTATGCAAATTTTCATACAATCTCCCATTTTGAAGGTTGTTTATCGTATAAATTAGTTGGTTCAACCCAGCCTAAATAAATCTGCCTATGAAAATGTACAGTATTTTTTAAATTACAAACATAGGACTGAAATGCACCGTATCGACATGGTATACTTTTAGGTGTGGCCGTGTATTCAATATAATCAAATAAATATGTAAAATACTGACCAGTGTACATACTTGTAAGACGGCGCGCATTTTATGTCAACATATCAAAAAAATATTTACCAATATATCAATTCAAAAGATAGTTTAATTTTAAAATCGCTATAGTTATTCCAGTAGTCAGGTAGGATTCCAGCAAGATTATGAAAATAATTAACACTTCCAAACATTCCTACAAAATCAAGAAGTGTTATGGGGAGCCATCAAACTAATAAAACGTGTTACAAAGCGTTATAAAAGTAATTAAAAGTGCGTTTAGGTGCAAACAAGTGTTAAGAGGCATAACTACGTGACAGTAAAAACAAGGATGACGTGATATGTAAATAAGCGTTCTTGAGTAGTACAGCTACATCGCAATTCACTTAGATTTTATTTTAAATACATGATAAATTAATAGTCTATTATACATCATTGTTGCTTTTTTTTAAGGTTTTAAAGCATTATAATGGGTATCCTTTGTAAAGTTGTAAACTAAAAGCTCTTAGAACGATCGATGATTTTTTTGCCAAAACTTTAAAAAACCAGTGAAAAGAGGTACCTTTGGGATTTTTTTTTATCGAACAAAAGTTCATTAATCGTGTTTTCACGATCCGGTCTGAACCTTATCCCGATCAACACAGTCACTAAATTTAAGTCGGATCTGTTCAGGGGATCCGGAGAAATCTGTGCCAAAAAAAATGATTTTAGGCAGTATAAGGTTTTTTTTTCTGAATGACTACTGCAGTTTGGCTTATGTAACTATTGCTGCCCCACCGGGCTTTTGTGGCGAGCCCTGGCACTCTTTGATACCTCGTATATGAGGTAAGCTTGCGGGCTGTAGGTCCGTGTGAGGGGAACCAGGGGGTTCCGGAGGCCGCTCTAAGGAAGCGGTTTAGAGGGTCTGCAGTCCATGAAGGTTGCGTTTAGACAACGCATAGACGACACTATCGTATGCTAGTATGGGGCGGACGCAAGTAGTGTAAAGAGTCAGCTTATTTCTAAGCGACATCTTACTGGACTTGCCTATCATGGGATATAGACGACTGAGGAAAAAAGCGGCTCGGTCTCTAACTATTTTGGTGTGATCGCGGAAGTTCAGACGCCTATCCACGGTCACACCAAGATATTTGGCCTTGTTTTGCCAAGGAATGGCACGACCGAAGAGTGTGTATAAGGGAGCCTATTGGGAAAGTCTCGAGTACGCTAGACTCGTTTATTCGTGAGTAAAATGCATGAAAGTACTTTTACGGTTCTCGAGAGACAAGACTTACTTGCACTTGCATTTAATTAAAATTGCACTCGAGACTATTCGCAATACATTCTTAAAGCTTATTACGCGGTGTAATATGCAATAACGGTGTTGTTTGTATTTCGTCGATTGTCTTCGATTGCAAAGTCACGTGAAGTTGCTGTTGACTAATTTAATTTTGTTAGAACATAATAGAAATATAATATGTGGGAATATAATATAAATATAATAAGAAATATTTACAAGTTAGTGAATAATCGCTACTTAAATCGGTTAAATATTCTTTAAGACGTTGCATTTAAAACTAAGGATAAAAGCTTGAATATTTATCTTTATATATATATATATATATGTCCACCACGGTAAAAATCATTATTTTTTGAAATGAGGTTTTTACTAGGATTTTTATCTAGTGTATATTCTTCGAGCAATGTAAATCATTGCTAATCCAAATCAGAGAATAAGTAAAGTTCCTACCTTAATCATGGCTTACCTCAATTAGGGATAAAATTGTTACGCAAGTTTGTTTATGAAGAATTATAGGAGTTATATTCCTATAAAACTGGCACGGTAAGAAAATTTAAAATGAATTTATTTGTGAATTTCTTAGTATCTAAGAATAAAATCAGCATAAATTTGTGCAGTTTCAATTTGGAGATAGCAAACATTAGTACGTGCTTTGACACTTATTGAGTCCTACTTCGCTGTCTGCATTTAAATAGATATGCAATAAGAGACCTTATTGGGAACTGTCTCGAGCTATTCGTATTCTGGGATTCGAGAGAAAAATGTATGCAAGTGCATTCACGGGTTTCGAGAGGTAAGTCTGACTTCCACACATTTTAGTGTGGAATTCCAGAGTCCGAATAGCTCGAGACTGTTCCCAATAAGGTCTTAGGTAAAGAGTACCTACAGAAAAACATTTAGATATGAAATATTTTGCAAATATGTATATACCTACTTACTTTTTCTTATAAAACTCTTAGTGACTTCTCTATAAGTCAATGGTACATCAATCTTACAAACACATAAAAACTTAATAGAATTAAGAAATATAATATACATGCATAGAAATAATCTTTCTTTGTTTATGACTCCCTGAAGGTTAAAGTCTTAGAAGATTAGTTATTTGTTTAACAAGTGGGCAAAGTTGTTCTTTGTGAAGAGTGCCAATTTTAAATCCCGAGATAGCAAATTTATTGAACAATTCGTATGCTTTAAGATAGTTTTCCCGTAACTTCTCTGGTAAAAAACTCAGCTTCTACTATAGTATTATATAATCTGTGGATCAGCATTAGACACTTATTGTCGTAGCTCTTGTGGTGTTAAAAAAATATCTTCGTAACTCGATTCGCTCATTTTTTTAAAAAAAATATAAAATATAAGTAAATAAACAATCTAAGGTTAAATTAACTAATTAGTTTCGCGTCATTTCGGTTTCTTTTCTTTAGACGTGCGTTCAAAAATGTACTCTATGACACTTGTATCGAAAACAAAGCATATATTTTTTACACAAACGCTATTAATTATTAGTAGGTATCATTAATCATAACTAATAAGTACATCAACAACGAAAACAGGAATGTAGTTTTGCTTTTCATTAAAATAAATTTGTTCTAAACCGATCACCGCGTTGTTTTTTTTTTTTTCAGTATCGCAAAATCCAAAAGGTAATATTCGAACGTTGCATTACTTTGTCTCAAGCTCGCAGCAAAAATCGATTATGCCCACTGTTTTTGAACAGCAATACCACCTTTTTGCTGCTGGAGTGGTAAAAAATATATTTTACATGCCATATCTATGGCTGTATACTTACTTCCTCTAGTGAATTTTAATAAAAACTGTAATATTTAGTTACAAAAGTAAGATCTGCTCACAAAATATTATTCACTGGCGGTCAAGGCAGGCAACAGTCAGTTTGCTCTTGACATTTCAATTCCTTTCTTTTTAGCAGTAGCTTGCTAGTTTATCACTTCCACATGTCTAACTTAAATAAGGCACTTCGTATACTAACCATCGCCCCAAATTTTAGCCTCTGACATAATGAATTTGAAAAAAAAAACAGAAGCCTTAGCCACGGTTTCCAAATTTTTTTAAAAAAAATCGGATGAGTTCGAGTCTTACTTAATTGCGCATCGAAGGTTCCTGTAAAATGTAGAAATTATATGTAAATAGTTCGTCTATCAAGGGAATAGAGTCTCGAAGATAGTTTTTACCTAATAAGTTTTAAGTTTTCCACAAAACCGGATAAAAAGACAAACTTAAATTTGTAGTTGAAGTTTTTTTTCTCTTATATACGTCCGGTCAATATAAGTTTGTAATCCAAAGAAAATATATGTTATAATTATTTTTGGATTTTATCCTGAACTAATGCTGTGAGACCTTGCTTCTTGTTAGATTTCATGATTCTAGGTCAACGCGAAGGAAGTATTTTATAGATTTAGATTTTCGCCAATGTCAAAATGTCCAAATATAAATCATAACGCAATACCTCCACGTGTTCCTGAGAAAAGGGCTCTACTTGAGTATCTTAGATACGAATGAACAAGTTTCGGATTTTGTTCTACTGTTTTATGATTTTAAGTTGACGGGGAGTACCTGTCAATCAAACCCTCGCTCGCTTCAAAATATGTGGCATATATGTCATTAGTTTTTGATTTTTGCGTCGATTTAGAAGGCTGGTGTTTTAAATCCTCTAAATGACCATCTTGGTATTTTAAGAGAAAAAGGGTTTAGCCAAATCGACAGACAGACAGACGGCCAACAAAGTGATCCTATAATGGTTCCATTTATTTCTTTTTTATGTACGAAATCCTAAAATTGACAAACTTGTATACAAACTTTTATTCCCTTTAACTTTTAGGGTCCAATCCTGACTTAATTCGTGATATTTGTCTAGTACCATAGGGGTTCGAACGACATAAATAGACACCTTATAAAAATTTCAAACTGGTTTACTGTTAATAATCTTGTACTTAATGCTAATAAAACAAAATGCATTAAGTTTTCACTATATACCTAATGTAATTCAAATTAATAGAAATCTGGTATTAAATAATGAAAAATTAGAATTAGTTGATAAAACTGTCTTCTTAGGTATAACTATTGACTCAAATTTGCAGTGAGGTCCACAAATTACAGTACTAGCAGGTAAACTTAGTTCTGCTGCTTTTGCGGTGAGGAAAATCAGGCAATTGACTGACATAACCACAGCAAGACTTGTTTACTTTGCTTATTTCCACAGTGTCATGTGATATGGTATTTTGCTATGGGGTTCTGCTGCTGATATTCAAACCATATTTATATTACAAAAAAGGGCAGTACGAAGCATTTATGAGCTAGGTAGCCGAGATTCTCTCAGGGATGTTTTTAAGGAAATAAATATTCTAATGGTACCGTGACAATATATCTATGAAAATATTATGTTTGTCCGGAAAATATATCCCAATTTCCGAGGAACAGTGATAAGCACAACTTCAAACGAGAAACTACGAGAAACAAAAATAAACTTGCTATGCCAAAGTTTAGGCTTACTAAAGCCAAAAAATCATTTATGGGAAGCGGTGTAAAATTTTATAATAAGTTAACTGTAGAAATTCCTTATTTAGGTGACAAACAGTTTTAATTTTATATTAAACATCTGCTATGTAAGAAAGCATATTATAATGTAGATGAATATTTGAATGACAAAATTGTATAGCCTAGTATCAGACAAAATGAATGTGAGGTTTTCTATTCAAACTTAAATAATTTAGGTTTGATTAGTTAAAGGAGCACTCTAAAGACTAAGCCAAGTAACGATGTTATGTCTCTGTTGTTTACTTTATAGTGTTGGTGGCGAGCTACCAGGGGCTGTACCATGTGCAATCCGCCTTTGGTTGCCTGGTTTTGGTGGGGCTTTGGGTGTGTGGGGGTGTGGCGCACGAGTACGTACGTGTATGTGTGTATGTACATATTTAGATAGATATTGTGTACTTGATAGCTTGGTTCCTGCATGACTGATTGGTAACAGGTGTACATCCGAGAGTTTCTTGTCACTTCTTCTCCCCTTAGGCTAGTTTCCGAAGTGATGGTAGTTTAAATGATGTGCATTTGTTGCCGGGCTGTTGTGTAGGGGCTGGGCCACTTTTGGGTGTGCGACGTCTGTTTCAATGTTTGTATTCGGAGCCCTGCCGCTATCGGGCGGCCGAACGAGGATTGAATCAGATAGGACCTATAAGTTAATTTACATATAGTTTTATTTTATATCTTTTATATGTATTTGTATATTTATATATATGTATTAATATATGTCTGTATGTATATATATGAATATGTGCATGTATGTGTATTTTATATTTACTTTAATATGTATATGAATACCTATTTATTTATTAATTTATATGTTTGTAAAATGTAAATATGTATGTATGTGTATATATATATGTATATGTTCGTCTGCTGTGTAATATTATATGTTATATGAATATATTTTTCTCGGGAGTTACTTTAAATCCCGTCAGAGAATAATTGAAAACTTAAAACGTATCACAAGGTGCCCCCCCCCCCCCTATGCAATCTGAAAAACAATAGGCAATTGAAATATTACCGAAATATTGATTGTTTTTTTTTAATCAAACTATTTACATTGTAAATCTTGCTTATTTAGTGTTTCAATACAAAACATGTATTTATTAGTTGATACACTATAATTTTATGTTTCGTCTGTGATTTTACAAAGATTACGTATTGGACGCACGCAATAAAACAGTATTGTAATTAGTTTGTAATGCTAGTTGTCCTTAATTTACTTGACGATTCGAAAGTGTTCTTAGTAACCCATTTGAATAAAAAGATTTTGATTTTGATTTTATATATTGTTCTATCTCTGGTTTTAAATTTTGCTTCTCATCACTTTAAGGATGGCGGCGATGGGCTCATTATTTATCAAGCAGGACTAGTGTGATTGGTGAAAGGAGGCAGTCTACCACATTGCGGTATGGGTGTGTGACCAGCTACTGGTAACCCTCTGCAGAATTAAAATCGTGACTTTCCTCCCCCCCTACGTTATAAGAATAAAAATTTCACGATAGTCTCTCTTGCCTTGTGTTTTGTAATAACTGTCAAAGTTTTATTAGTGTCGGTAGTCAGCGTCAAATTACTATTAAGTTAGTATTTGATAGTGGAATGTTGAAAAAATTTCAACTCATATGAAGTTTTTATCCCATTTAATACTTTATCACACCGAGAGTATAAATTTCCTAAATCAAGAATGTTTGGCATTTGTAACAGCAAAACCAAGCCAGCCGCTCTGAGCTTACGGCTGAATATCAACGAACATTCCTGGACAAGGGTTAGGAATTTCAGACAGTATCTAGGAGCGAATAGTTTATATATCCCGTGTCCCACTTTGATTGATATTATTAGGCTGACGTATATTTCATATACCTACTTTATCTAGGTAAACTTCAGGTTTTTATCGACTGTGGATAGGTTCACTGACTCCACTTTGCGCAATAGTTTTAAGCGTAGGTTTAAAATGTTTATTTACAACGACCTTATAAACATTATCTATACTTTTGTTGCAAATATATTTATATATATAAATAATGATGATTCCAACTTACTTATTTATATTTTTTTCTATATTTAATACAGATTATATTTAAATTGCGACCTTTAGCTTCCAAATTTTTTAAGGTCCTCTATCCTGTAAAACTTTAACCGTGACTTCTGAAAAATCAAAAATAATTTACTTACAAAACAAAGTTTATATTAACTTTTAAAAAATTGTTTCAAATAAAATCATAACAATTTACCCTCTCCGTAGTCCCAATCTAATGCGTGTGCATAAGCATAAAAACGGTTTTTTTTCAAATATGTAAAAAAAAATGCATGTTAACTACTGTACCCGTGCAAAACCAGATTGGGTCGCTTGTACTCTTTCCTCCTATAATTTTAATAGCAGTTATGAAAACAAAAGCTTATGTACGTAACTATGTATCATTTAGCACTACCTATTCATTTATTATTAATTTTTTTGAAACCCTTGTAGGTACTTGTTTATCTTTGCCAAACTTTCGAATCTTAAAAACCAACTAAGGTGTATCACAACGTGGAGCTCCAGCTAACGTTAGGTTGGGAGACGATGTATGAATAATTTAAGATTATAGACTAAACGGATATATATTTTCCATTAATCTTGATAATTTTTATAATAGAAAATTATTTATGATGTTATGCCAACAATATTTAGAAGCCGTGAAAAAATTTTACTTTCCTGCTAGATAAATCTCAAGTTTAAAGACCATTTCTCTAGCGTAGTAAGCAAAAAAAAAATGATTTTTCATTAGTTCCATCGGTACCCTCATATGGAACAACTGTTCTTACACCGCCTGCATCAAGTGCCTTCCTGTTGCTCTAACTAGGTCGTCCAACCACCTGGTATGACACTATCAACCCACGCAGCGTCTTCCAGTCCGGCGGATAACCTTTCATCTCTATTGGTTGTGCGAAGAGCGACGCCTATTGCTACTTAAGCCGCCTGATTATTTTTTGGGCGTCCTATGTAATTTGATTCTTTGGTTATGTAATTTTCTTATTATTTATGTTTCGGCCGAAAAACCACTAAGCTATTAGTATTTTGTTTACAGTTGCATTCCTATGAGTTGCACGACATCTTAATACAATCATCAAAATCAATTATTCATCAAAAACCATATTTTGACAAAGTTTGCATGCAATTTACGACGCGAGAACTTTTCGAGCGCCCTTTTACAATTAACTTTGATTTAATTTTATAGTACATGTGAAGACTGGTGGATAAGAAATTAAACTCTTTCGCTTTTTACTTGTCCCACTTCTAAAAGCACACGCGAGCTTTCAACAGTAACTTTGAAACTTTCACGAATCATGGTTGATGTTACCTTCTTGCGAGAACAATACGACAACTGACTGACGTGATACTTTGTCAATGCTTTATGCATGTGCTATAAATATAAAAATAGATGTACCTTCCTTTACATTAAAATATTTACAGTGAAGGTACGTTTTGATTTTTATTTATCCATGGTAGATACTACCGGTAGAGTGATGGGAAAGAAAAAAATAACCCCATGATATTACTAGTAATGCCCGAAAAAAGAAACGGAATTTAACCTACTTGAATAAGGGGAATCATTAGTATGCGTGGAGGAACAATACTGTTAGTGATACTGCGACGTAGCTGAGAGGGAATATACCTTTTATATAATTAGGTACTTTTATTTCAAAAAACGAAACTGTTGATATAAATTTTAATTCTAGCACTCATTGTAAGTTAGTCAGTTAAAAAATTGGGTTAGTAATCACCGTTCCGCCGCCGCCGCTTTGATAATCTGTACCTCCGCCTCGTCACAAATATTGACTGATGGTGCCGCTAACTCTTACGTCATCTGTCGACATCTGTCACGGTTATCTTCAAGACTCTTCAATAAAATTATGAGCTTCAATCTCGGGTCACCACACATACGGAACTCACTAAGCGGAGATAGTACCTTGTACTTATTCTTCACTGTATGAAGACATGACATATTTAAATGGCGTGGCATAGTAGTGTTTTCGGTCCAATAATAATGTTTTCAGTAACACCAAAAGCTGTGGTAGTCTGTATAGTATTATTAGTAAGGGGAGACGTTTATGTACTTACTCTTTGTACTCCCACGACTCACTTATATTTACTGTAAATGAAAAATAACGATTATGTTAGGTAATTCGACATTTATTGAGCTAATTCCTGGTATATATTATTGTCTTCGACTAGTGGTAGAGGCCTGTGTGAATAGTTCGATAGCTTAATGTTGACATTTATTTTTGACATATGTGTTATGGAATTTGACAAGATTAATGTTATTAATTTATTGAATGTGTGAAATGATTGTTATGAACACTATTCCTTTAAAACTAGCGTTACACTTAAATAAAATTCAATTACGTTGCCCTAATTGCATTAGGGCTTGCGTATGAGGCTTCGACCACGGCTCGTAATAATAAGGATCCGAATATTTCTGAGTTAAAACGCAAATTAAATGCTGCCTCGAGGTTCAGTAAGAAAGCAACTGCCAGAGCAAAATTCCAATTCATCGGCAAAATAGATGGGCGACTTGCGAGCTATCCTTCTGGGAGTCGTGCTTTCTGGTCGCTTGCTAAAGCTGCCGAGGGGAACTTCTGCCAGTCGTCATTACCACCACTGCGAAAGACCGATGGTGACTTGGCCCACAGTGCAAAAGAGAAAGCCGATCTATTGGGCAGTCTCTTTGCCTCTAACTCGAATGTGAACGACGAAGGCGCTGTACCACCTACTTTACCGTGGTGCGGTAAGACCATGCCGGAAATCACTATAACACAGCGCGAGGTCCGGCGGGCGTTGCTTTCCCTAGACGTTCATAAGTCGAGTGGGCCAGACGGCATACCAGCAGTGGTGCTTAAGCAGTGTGCTCCTGAGTTATGTCCTGTACTCACGCGCCTCTTCACGCTTTCCTACCACACTAGGCAATTTCCGTCTTGATGGAAGACTGCAAATGTGCACCCGGTGCCCAAAAAGGGCTATAGATCAGATCCATCGAATTACAGGCCTATCGCTATAACCTATCTCCTCTCCAAGGTGATGGAGCGTGTGATCAACACACAGCTTTTGAGATACCTAGAAAAACACGACCTGATCAGTGACCGTCAATATGGCTTTCGCCACGGTCGCTCAACTGGTGACCTTCTAGTGTATCTCACACACCGTTGGGCACTAGCCATTGAGAGTCAGGGGGAGGCATTGGCATGTAGCCTAGACATAGCGAAGGCGTTCGATCGGGTCTGGCACCGGGGTCTTCTATCGAAGTTGCCTTCTTACGGAGTGCCCGAGGGTTTGTGCAAATGGGTGGCTAGCTTTTTGTCCGGCAGAAGCATACGAGCCGTAGTTGACGGTAGTTGCTCTGATAGCATGGACATTAATGCTGGTGTCCCGCAAGGCTCTGTGCTGTCTCCTACGCTGTTTCTACTGCACATCAATGATATGTTGGACATCAACAACATACATTGTTATGCAGATGACAGTACTGGAGACGCTTATTACACGGGCCGTGCAAGCATCCCACGTTCCGTTGTGGAGGAAAAGCGTGAAGAACTTGTGTCTCAAATCGAGATCGGTCTGTCCAAGATCTCTGACTGGGGGCGGGAAAACTTGGTCCGACTCAACCCTTCAAAGACACAAGTCTGCGCGTTCACCGCTAAGAAAACCCCATTCACTGTGGTCCCACAATTCCAGAACACTCCCCTCTCCATCTCTAAGAGCATTGGGATCCTTGGCGTTGACATCTCCAGCGATGTTCAGTTCCGAGATCATTTGCTAGACAAGGTAAAGCTGGCGTCCAAAAAACTTGGTGTACTCAACAGAGCGAAGCAGTACTTCACGTCGGGGCAAAGGTTGCTACTTTACAAGTCGCAAGTCCGGCCCCATATGGAGTACTGCTGCCATCTCTGGGCGGGTGCACCCGGATACCAGCTTGGACCTTTTGACTCGGTTCAACGACGGGCTGTGAGAATTGTCGACGATCCCAAACTCACTTGCGGTATCGAGCCCTTAAGTCTGAGGAGAGACTTTGCCTCCCTGTGTGTGTTCTACCGCTTGTACAATGGATTGTGTTCTGAGGAATTGTTCGAAATGATGCCCACGGCTACTTTCTACGATCGCACCGCTCGCCATCGACAGGGAATTCATTCTCACACTTTGAAACCAAAATGGTCGCGAACAGTGCGGTTTCAGAGAAACTTCCTCCCGCGAACCCTTGGGTTGTGGAATGAGCTCCCTGCCAAGGTTTTCTCTAAGGACTACAGTATGGGGTTCTTCAAAAAAGAAGTTATTAGATTTCTGAAGGGTCGGCAACGCGCGAGTGATGCCCCTGGTGTTGTAAGCGTCCATAGGCTACGGTGACCGCTTACCATCAGGCGGACCGTAGGCTTGTTTGCCACCTTAGTGGTATAAAAAAAAAAAAAAAAAAATTTGTTTGTATTTTTAACGTTATTTTTTACCATTACGTTTTTTACTAATGGGCACATAATAAACACAACATCTTAACTTAAGAGGGCGATATAGGCCAGAAAGCTAATTTCTGTAATTCTAACGTTGTGTATGTTAATGTACTATAAGTCATTAGATAATTTCATATACATTACTATGAGATATATATGTTATATACTTCCTACGTAATTTATACCGTAATCACGCCTTGAAACTTTTAATTTTTTGTATGGAATTTAACGTTATTACCGTTTTGTAGTCACATTTTTTGACTTTTTGCTACAACTTAGAGTCAATGCACTAGATAACAAGCTTTTCTAATTATTTAACCAACTTTCATTACAAGCAAATGCAAAACACGCTTTAAAAATTTGCACAAGTGTTGAAACAATGGTCACTTCCAGATTTTTTTTTACATTAAATACAATTAATGAAAATCACTTATTAAGGTAATGCACTAGACACAATCAAGTTTTATTACATATAATTTTTCATTATTTTAGATGCTATAGTTTAGCCACAAAATTTGCACAAAAATGGCGTATTTTCGCGGATTTGCCTATACCGCAGCCTTAAGATCACAACAAGTGTACAACGCAAGTGATGACCACAGAGTAAATTGTTACAAAAAGAAAGTGATGACTACCGACTCAGTTAATTTCTGTACGGATCCAAATCGGCTGCATGTAGTTGATATTACTTCGAAATCTTTTTTTTTTGAGTCTTTGAGATTCCGGATGTTTGAATTCTAAGCCAAAATATTCATACTTTAGACGCTCACTTAACTTGTATATGGAATTCGGATTAGTAGAAATCCTCTAGGTATTAGTAACATGATACTTCAACATACAAATCAATAATCTGTCACGCGCGATCCATGATCACGACAAATTTAAAGTGTGTAACATTCGCCTTAGGCAAGACAGTTGTTGGGAAGGAAATTCAAATCAATTTTTTTACATGATTACGACTTACATTTTAAAAACGTCCGCGTACATATGAACAAATAAATAAATAAATGAATCTAGAAATTCTAGAATCTAATAAAATAAAACCTAGAATCTAAAATATTATCCCAAATTAAGATTATTTCATAACTTGAAGGAATAAAAAAATCAGAAACTGCCTTGTGTCGTCGTTGTTATCAATTTTTAATTCCATGACATATTGTCAAACTGACAGTTTCTAAATCGCACTATGAACTTTTTTTTCTTCCTTAACTATATATAAAACATCTGGTTAAACTACACCGGGAGTCCGTTTCTACACAGGGTAGTAGTGTATGAGAGGGAGAGCTGCTCTATAAGTCTCCCTCTCAGTCGTGTGTACTTGTTCATACGTTGCTGGAGTTATGTCAGCCCACTCTACTGGGTTTGACACCCAGTTTCTCGCGCTATTGATATTATATGACTTGTAACTTGTGTAACCTTGAGGCAGTTGGCCTCACACCCACTGTTGTAGACGCTTTGACTCCTTTTTGGTTTTAAGCATATTGACTTCCATATAGTGCAACAAACTTTTCTGACTCGGCGGTCAAAAATCAAAACCACAGTCGCCACATTGATATGGTGTGAACTTAAAACGACACTAGCGACAAAACATTCTAGTTCAGAAAACTTTGTTGTACCGTAGTATCTTGTAAAGCATTTTTTAGTATTCTGTGCTAAACCAATACGATCAGCTTGCTGGTTTTTGCGGTTGAGTTCAAGCCAAAAGCGTCACAAACAGAGGCGTCGTCCTAGGACGCCTTTGGTTATAAACTCAACGCTAAAAGCACAAGTGTAGGAACTGATTGCCACGTACCCGCAACCGCACCATAGCGTAATTCCGCTATGACAGTACCCGCAAGCTTATCGCATTGGTTTGTCGTAGGCCTTTTTAGAAAGTTTTGAAACTATTATTCGTATAAGACTGTAGTGTCCAGTTCTATAGTAATTTATCATTATTTCAATAAAGTATGGTCCAAATTTTTAAGCTATTGCAAAGATTTTATCACGGGCTCTGAGCGCGGCGACCGAATCAAGAAATTCCGTAAAGAAAAAACCCTAACAACGGCAAACTTGACTGTACGGAAAATCAATTTTAAGGCGAAAAAAAATTGAATTTTATATATTTTTTTGATGAAAATCATAAGTTTAGGAGTTTTATTGGTCGAAACACGATTGAATATACATGACTCGATACAATGAAATCGTAAATTTTCCTCTAAATCTTCATTTTTAGAGAGATACTTCTACGGGGTTTTATTTGCTAGTTATTTAACTTTTTTCAATGAAATTTCGTCTACGTGTTCTATAATAAATACTTTAGACTATTATGGTTTTATTTTATTGCGAAAGAGTGTTATTTTGTAGCAAAAAAAAATACATTTCATAAAAACCGTAGCGCGGGCCGGCCAATTTGTGGCTCTCGCCTTTCATCAGTTGGCCGCAGCGTCTCGTCGAGAGCACCTGCGTACAACTTTGTTGCGCCCACCCCGCTGCCGCCAACAAAAATTTTTTAAACGATATTAACTTCTCATTTATTCAATAAAAGAAAAAAAATTGTTTATGCAATAGCTTTACAGCGGCAGGCCCCGAGTACCACTGTTCTTTTTTTTTAAATATTAATTTGTCTCATCTTTTTAAGGTTCCGCCGACTGTAGGTATAATGAGATTTCGAAAAAGGGTGGGTTTCTTTTTTCATACTGTAACGGGACCTAAAAATTTGTATAACTGTACGTATGGCCTCGAACTATATAAAATATTCCTACGTACTCGTTTAAGTAATAATCTATTTAATGGAGTTCTACAAACATTACTCTCTCTAACGACCACTTTGTTCCATAGCTAAATGTGAAATATAAAAACATTATGATTTTGTCATGTCTCTCCATGTGATTATGTTACAGCCATCTCCGACATTATTCGACCGAGTCTGCTGAAATTTAAAAGGCACGTGTCTTATGTAATAAATTTACTAATGAAATTATTTCTGTTGCATACTTACATAGAATTGAGAGATGTTTTTTTTTATTTTCACGCAACTCATTTCTTTCGTTGTTTCTCTTTTATAATAAACTTTTAGAACCTCTTGTAACGGGCCGTATCATACTAATTTTTTTTAATGTTCATTATTTGTTAGCAGTTATTTAAAAATGTACATTTTTACTTGGAACAATAAAAACTAAAAGATAAATAGCTATCGTAAAAGCCGTTCGTGGGAGTTTTGCTCTAGGCCCTGCACGTGTTGAAACAATAGAATAGAAATTGAGAATTCCTAAGAAAGATGCAATACAGTAGCATATTTAGAATTGTATTTAATGTAGAAATTAATAACAGATTTAATTTTAACAAGAATTGAAAATCAACTGCTTGCTTGAAAACGTGCTTAGCTTGTATTTACTTATGTACCTTAAATATAAATATATATATATATATAGTACTACTAGTCTGCGAGTGAAAGGGCCAAAGTTGAGTATAATTGAAATATTATTTGATTGGTTTAGAATTTACACTTAAAATCGTACTAATGTAAATCAAAATTAGCACTTGCACTTGAATCTTTCGTTTAGTATCAAATTAATTAACTTTGGTGGTTGGTTACTCACATAACCAACCGAGATATAGGGTGTGACTAATATAAAAGTTCCTTTACAGCCGTCATCGAACGCACTTATATAGATAACGTAAGATTGCTATATATCCGTGATTAGAATTTGGAAATCTTATCCTATTTTGGGTGCTGAGCGGATATCATTTTTGAATGTAGATTAATTGTAGAGTCTGGAGACTTCTCCATGAATAGGATCGTGTAAGAAAGCAGATATTCTCTTCCGGGAGAGAGATCTGTGGACTGAGGGCACTGCTGTACCTACCTGGCACAGCCTGGGAAAGTCCTAACTTCTGGCCAATGAAACCTTGGCTTTGTTGGACAAAAGCTAAGACTTTGGAGAATAAGGTGGTCCTATTCGGCGTTTCAACGCCATTTTCCTTCGCGTTTTCTATTACAGTCTTAAACGTCTCTTAGTAGACCAAATATATACACCTTAAATTGACCAGTTTCAGGGGCAATCTTTAACTACGAGCATTGCTAAAAGGAGCAGACACACAAGCTTGAGCAGAGAGAAGGAACCAAGAAATAAAAATTGTTCGAGGCAAATAGGCGTGATACCATAATCAAAACAACCAACTGTATGTGAGTAATTCATTTTTTTTTCTGCTTTGTTTTGTTTCGCACTTGTACGGCACAGAGAAAAACACAACGTCGATACCTAATCAACTTTTAATTAAACGAAATTATATAATAAAATATATAAGATAAAATATGAAATATATAATTAAATTTAAACTAGACGATCCGGAAAATAATCATATTGACTTAGCCATCATTTAAAAACCAAAAGAAAATTAAATTATAGGTAAGGCGTTATTAACGCGTTATATCGCTATAGTCCAGGTAGGGGTTCTCCACACTCTTCGTCGTACCAATTAACCAAGAATTTAACACTTAACCGAGTATGCGAGTCGTAAAATCAAAGATTTCACGATATCGATTTATTCTCACTAAATAAGGTTACTTACAAGCGTAAAATCACAAAAGTACTTTTCGACGGTTATTGAAATATCTAGTTAATCTATAGCCTCAAGCGAATTATAATAATAATACAATATTTTGTATGTTAATTCTTAACCTTATTATCTACAAATATTATATGTATTATAAAATTGTATGAAATAATAAAGTAAAAAATATAAAACATAAACAAACCAATGAAATAAATAATGCCTCAACCCCTCACATTAAAAGTTCACGTACACACATTGAAATATTTTGTAGTAATAAAAGAAAAAGACCAACAAACACGAGGCAAAAGTATTTTTAGGGTTCCGTACCTAAAGGGTGCCAACTGAGCCCTATTAATAAGACTGCGCTGTCTTACAGTCCGACCATTAAGGGAATCGAAGGGAAGACCGAAATACATAGGTAGAAGCCTGAATTTTTCACGGAATATGTGTTATAATGGGAGATGTATAACATAGAATAAAAAGTTAAAACAGTTAAAATTTAAGGGAGTCCTCTTACAAGACACTCATTTTTTCTATATCATAAAAACTTTCAGTGAGAAATAGACAAAAAGCTCTAAAATTTAACACTAAATAATAAAAACCGGCCAAGTGTGAGACGAGCTCGAACCATTACCATCTTAAATTACCGTATCAGCGCCGTCTAGCAATTAAGAAGAAAAAAAAGGATAACTAAACTAGTTTAGGTATTCGAAATTTACTTAGTAATAACCAAACTTTTGTAATAATTAAACAACTAATTCGCTGCTCATAACTTATATTAATCTACTATTAGCGATTTAGTTTTGTAGTCACCAAATTATGTTACCAGTAGATAAAATTTGTGTTATTGTTAGCTAATCTTTTTTTTTTGATGTACATTACGTAAATGGCAGTATGTAACGGTGCGTGATTCGGACTCGCATTCGTCCGATTTTTTTCATATTAATATATATATATATATTAATAAGTTAGTTCTGCATCAAAAATTGTACTCAAATTCTATTGCTCTTTAAACATAACATTATATTTTATGGATATTTCCATGAACTTTTTGTTTTGTTACCGAGATTGCCTTACTTAATTTAAAAAAGGAATTAGAGAGGGCAGGATATTTATGTTGACGTTAAATGCAAGGCAAGACTCTCATTTGTAAGAGAATCTCATTACATTTTAAGGCTTTTTGGTTGAGTTGTAATAAAAATCCTATTTAATGTAGGTTAGGAAGGAAATCTATTTACTGTCGCCTTCTAAAATGTTTATGTATATCCTTTAGTATTCTACTTAAATATATATAAAAGAACTAAAAAATAACGATAGATTTTTAAGGTTTCAATAAGTGCCTATAGTGCAACAAACGTTTCTGACCCGGCGAACTAAATGAAAAAACAAACGACCACGACCGGAGCGCGTGATGACCATTTGTTTTCTACCATCCCCTATTGGTAACCTCCAAAGAACCACGATTTGATTCGGTAATGCCTAGAAACCACCAAATCCTGTTCCATCTCCTATTGGTGACCTACTAAGAAACCACGGCCTGATTCTGGCTACGCCTGGGAACCAGCAAATCCTGTTCCATCCACTATTTGGTTCTTACTAAGAAACCATGATCTGTTTCCGGTTACGCCTGAAAACCACCAAACGCTATTTAATCTTCTATTATATTTGGTGACCTACTAGATAATCACAATCTTATTCGAATTTAAGCCAGGTAATCTCCTAATCCAGATTTCACCCCGTCGGTAAACCCCGTGCCCCCCTTCGAGGAAGTAACCTGGCACCCACGATCCGATTCGGGTTTCCCAGGGCTTGCGAAGGATAAACACCTACTCTCCTACTTCCTGCAAGTAGGAGTTTCCCGTAGGACCGTAAACGGAAAAGCAGATACGTTGTATAGAGCCTCCCTGTGTGTTTACTACAGCTTGTACAATGGAAAGTCTTCTGAGGAGTTCGAAATGATGCCCACAGCCACTTTCTACCATGCACCGCTCGCCATCGGCAGAGTGGCGAGCGAATTCATTCCCACATTTTGGAACCTGAATGTTAGCGTACAGTGCAGTTTTAGAGAAACTTCCTCTCGCGAACACTTGAGTTGTGGAATTAGCTCATTGCCAAGGTTTTCTCTAAGGACTACAGTATGGGGTTTTAGAAATTATTAGATTTTTGAAGGGTCGTCAACGTGTGAATGATGCCCCAGGTACTGTAAGCATCCATAGCCTGCGATGACCGCTTACCATCAGGCGGAATTAAGCTGGTTTGCCACTACTAAGGTATAAATAGCAAAAAATCAAAAAGCGTATCTGATTATTGTACATTTTGGTATTGTTAAATAGTTAATTATTTGCGTAATAAATAACAAGGAAATTCTATTAAGTAATAGCGTTTCACTTATCTTAAATACTTCCTCCGCGAAGAAAAATCATTTTTTCCTTAAGCACCTTGTTTGCGGGGGTAAATGTGATAGTCAGGCCTAGCCGGACTCATGTGAGCACTAAATCAACACCAAAAATTTGCAAACTGTACCCTATGACATCTAAAATGAAATGGCTTATTGGGTCGATGAAATGGGAAAAGTTATTTAAGAAAATAGATTAAATTTGACCCTTATCTTAGAACATATTAAACCAAAAATTTAAGTAAAAGGAAACAGTTCTTTTCTTAAAGTTTTTATAGAATGTCGTATAAGATTTGTGTCGTCTTAAACTATCATGGTACACCTCTCAATTTTGTGCGTTTGAACAAACTTAAAAAATTAACAGTTATTGAGTAATATAAAAAAATAGTTGAATTATATTAGATACAGAACCCTCGAAAAGTTACCGCAGGAATAACATTAACCAAATCTCACGTTAATGAACTATTACTATAACTTACTAAAGATTCTTTAGTATAGTCAAGGAGTTACCGTAGGAATCCCATACCGATAACCACATTTAGAGCATTTATTTCAATATAAAATGCATGTTTATTTGTTTAAATTTCCTATTTTTCCAAAAAGAAAGACCTTGTTGTGCAATAATTTGGCAAGCAATTACATAATTGAACAGTTTTCTTCATTGACTCCCAAGATCATAATTGCCAGTGGAAAACTTTATTAAACAATTGAAATGAAGAAACTTTATCAATTCAAGTTTGAATGAATCCATTTTCCGACACAATGGACATTCTACCTGTGAGCCTTCGTTTTGTCTAAATAAAGGCTTAATTTAAACTTAACAACTTTTGTTCTCTTTTCCGCTAAATGTGAGAAGTCTTGAGTAAATTGACTAATTTAATCTTTTGAAAGAGTCCAAAAATTCTCATTTGCATAATGTACTTACCTATAAAACAGGTTTGAACTATCATTTCATAAAACAAAAGACAAAACTATTTCTTTAAGATGAGGATAAAAAACATTTTTTGACTTTTCTACATTACCAACAAGTTATACGAAAATCATATATATACAGATGTTTAGGATGGATAGTACAGTGGGGAACAAATGTAGTAAATGTGAGAGGGAAATCGAGTAAATTGACAAATTTAATCTTTTGAAAGAGATTTATTAGAATTATCATTTCAATTACAAAAAACCAACAACAGACACAAAACTATTGACTAAAGGTGGGGATAAAAATTATGTTTCTGTATATTTTCGGATTAATAACACGTTTTGTCACACATTTAATCCTTTGTTTGATTTTTTTTTAAACTTAGAATATTTTTGTTATTTTGTTGTTTAAAAGTACTTGTGAAATATTTCTGTTAACGAGGAACAACAAGGGTCACCATACTAGAAATAAACTTCTTAAATCAATGAGATTTGTTAGCTTGGTTTACCACAAAGATATTTCACGAAAACCGCTTAACCAATTTCGTTATACAATTAATTGTTGTGGTTGATTTGCCATTTATCCTGGACCCTACATTCTACTGAGTTACTGTGCGAAAAGTCGTTTCTATTAATAACCTGACGATTTCATATTATCTCAATATATTACAATCGTGTTTTTAGAAAATAAAATTAACTGAAATGATCCACATTACATATATTTCTATTGCGATTTATCTTTTGGATGAAACTTTAAATTGCTGCTGATGATTATGAAAAATTACTGTTGTTATATATTATACTTATACTTTGATGATTGTACTTATTTTGAGATTTTTTGATTACTAAAATAATTAATGTATTCTTTGTAACTATATTTTGGTTTATATAGTTTTAGCATTTATATTTTTTTCAATAATATTTACTACATTTTTAGAAAAAAAGACGTAAAATTTTTTTTTTTTTTTTAAATTAAATCAGTTTTAACAACGATTCAAAATACTGAAGAATTAAAATAAATATCAATACGTGACATATTTCGATGTTTTTCCAGCAGCTTAAATAATCATTTGTTCAATCATTTTACACATTTTACACATCATTTGCTGCAGTAAAACAAATCGAAATATAGTAAACTGGAATATGAACAATAACAAACCACAGTAAACCCTATTATAATAAATTTTCACTAGTAATCATATCCACAAAAATTCTTGGCTCGCACACAAATTTCACTTAGTTGAGCTTATTTGGGCAGTTTTTATGGCTCTCGGTGCGACTATAAAATAAAACGTTCGGTCTGCGTTGCGGAGTTTTGTTACTTGTGAGCTATCCGCACACAATAATACGAGGAAACGTAAAATGGTTCTAGTGACTTGTTTCAGTAATGCAATTAATTTTTAATTTTTGATAAACTTAACACGTTTTTTAGTTTTTATAAATGTAGATGTTTCTTTATTTGTGTATCATTATTATTAGTTTGTTTTAGTTTACTGCTGGACATTAGCCATTGCACGCCGCTTCTTGCGGACCTCTGCTTCCCATATTCGTCTAATATTTCTAATTAATATAATTCTAATATTTTCATACCTATACACATATAAATATATATATATGAATATATTTGAATACATAAACTGTCTTTTGTTTATATTAGATACTTTTTTATGTTGTGCTTGTGCTTTATATTTAATGTTTTTTTATGTTTGTAATGGAAAGTGTCCTTTTATGATAGGGAGGGCATTTTCCAATATTTTAAGTGGACGCTGTAAGAGAAAGGGAGAAAAGAAATGCCCTTGCTGAGTTTCTTGCCGGTTCTTCTCAGTACAAGGTCTCCCGCCCTGTAGACTTACGAACCGATGGCGTAGTGACATTCATAAGTGGTCAATTATTGTAGCCTAAACTGAATAAATTAAATTGAATTTGAATTTGAATTTGAATATATCCAAAGTGGGTAGGTGAAAGAATACATACACACTTTTGATGTCTTTTAACACCTAAATAATGCTATATTATACACATTGATAATATTTACCTGTCAGCAGTATTTATTTCCTTTCTGTTAGCACTAGGACAAAATTAAACAACGTAGTCTACTTTCACTATAAATTAGAGGCCATCAAATAATCAATGTTTGACATGTCACAGTTATTTCACAAGAAAATATAAATAAAGTATGAGCTCCGGGCTAAAATATTGGATGAGAAAAGTTCATCAGTAAGTGAAGACATTAACACCACTTCCATAGTTGACACAGAGTTTTCCATCTTTAAAAGTTTTCTAATCGAAGCTTCACAAAATCTGCAACGAAAAATTGATATAGTAGCTCAAGAAATGGACCAGTAGGAGATGCGCAGTCGTCGAAGGTTTCTTCTCTTCTATGGTGTAGATGAGAAGAAAGATGAAGACTTCACTACCACTGTAATTCAAGTCCTAAATTGTAAATTAGGTTCTATAATTCCTTAATTATCTGTCCAATATATCAGTCGCTGTCACCGTATGGGCCGAGTTATAGGTAAGAAACCACGACCCCTACTCATCAAATTTAAAACTTTGGATATCAAAGACAAAACATAGTTTGACAAAACTGCGTTCAGAGGCACTGGCTTTACTTTTTCAAAGCTACTGAAAAAGTCGCGCCACGACACTTTTATGGCTGCACGTCAAAAGTTTGGTTTCGGCAAGTGTTGGATGCGCAGTGGTAACATTACAGTGCTCAGCCCGAATGGTAACAAGCATCAAATTCGAACCATGGCTGATTTGCAAAAAGTACCCATAATAGCTGATGCTAGTTCGTCTAAAATATAAACACTAGAAAAACTACAGTTGCAAGATCTATGGAGTACTGCTGCCATCTCTGGGCAGGTGCACCCGGATACCAGCTTGACCCTTTTGACTCGGTTCAACGACGGGCTGTGAGAATTGTCGACGATCCCAAACTCACTTGCGGTATCGAGCCCTTAAGTCTGAGGAGAGACTTTGCCTCACTGTGTGTGTTCTACCGCTTGTACAATGGGTTGTGTTCTGAGGAATTGTTCGAAATGATGCCCACGGCTACTTTCTACCATCGCACCGCTCGCCATCGGCAGGGAATTCATTCTCACACTTTAGAACCTAAATGGTCGCGTACAGTGCGGTTTCAGAGAAACTTCCTCCCGCGAACGCTTAAGTTGTGGAATGAGCTCCCTGCCAAGGTTTTCTGCAAGGACTACAGTATGGAGTTCTTCAAGAAAGAAGTTATTAGATTTCTGAAGGGTCGGCAACGCGCAAGTGATACCCCTGGTGTTGCAAGCGTCCATAGGCTACGGTGACCGCTTACCATCAGGCGGGCCGTAAGCTTGTTTGCCACCTTAGTGGTATTAAAAAAAAAAAAAAAAAAAAAAAAAAAAAAAAAAAAAAAAAAAAAAAAAAAAAAATCTAATAGTAAATCCAGGAAAGGGACGAGAAAGTAGTAGGTAAGCAAATCATGATTTTTGCTCATTTGCTCCAATGTCAAGTCAGTTTCTTGACATATAGTTTTTTGTTAAACCTGGAGTTATTTGTCGGTAGATGTCACAAAATTTCTTCTTAGAAAAAGATTCTATCAAATCAAAAATGTATCTTTCTTTCCAAAGTTCTTACCTTATAGTTACTTTTAAGTTTTAACCTAATAATTACTATTGCATGACATGCAATGATTGAATGAACGAGTTCAGTTTACGTTGTACAAGTTTTATAGTTTTTTTTTTTTTTGTAGCATGCGTTATTTATATGAACTTTTTAAAGATTTTTATACTATTTTCGTTTAGTTTTATTAATTATTATTTTTTCTGATTAGTCTATGAATTTAATTAGATTTTCAAAATGTTTACACAATTGTATTATTTTGTTTTCCATTTATTTATGTGTAAAAGTAGATTAGAAGAATATTTCAAACTCAAACTCAAACTCAAATCAAACTTTATTCAAGTAGGTTTCTTAGAACACTTTTGAATCGTCAATACAATGTAAATAATGTTTATTTCTGCCAAAAAGAGCTGGCAAGAAGTTCCATCTAAAGTAGTTATACAATACTTTGATAATTAGCTAAAGAGTATACAATATGTACCAATACAATAGGCAATAAAAAATAAGTAAGTAAGCTACCAACAACAAAGCCAAACATGTCATTTTTTTTTTGTTTTATGCAGCATAGGGGGCGCACCATATGAATCGAGTGAAGGAATTTAGATATTTAAGAGAATTCCGATATTTAATAGTACTAGTGGCATTAGAGCCGTCATAATTATATTTTTGCACAATAATATGTACATACATATATTTTTACATATACTTAAAATTATACATACTATCCATGAGTGTAATATAATAATAAATATTATAAATGCGAAAGTTAATCTGTCTGTTACCTTTTCAAGGTGAAACCACTGTACCGATCAAGATAAAATTTGGCATGCAGATAGTGTTGAGTCCCGGAAAAGGACATAAGCTACTTGAAAACGTCAAGTATTATTCGTTTAGTAATTGAGGAGTTGCCGTTAAAATCCTACACCGATGACCGAATACTAAGAATACAAAGAAGTTTGCAAGAGCAGACCAGCCTCCACAGCGCACCCGTTCACAAGTATGACACATGAATCAGCCATCACTTCGCTCAACCATGTTTTAGGGAACGTAACGACCCTAAGCACATGCCACCACCGCAGAGACTTTGAGAGAGCATGACACACTCACATACAATAAAACGATTGTATAAGTTACAGTGTGTGTAGTAAAGGAACAAAATATAAATCCGATACATATTAAGATTTACACACACAAGTTCATATTTAACATTACATGGCGAACACACGTACTCTAAACTAAAACTGATTTATATTAAAACACGGTGTCTCAAAATTAATACTACTAGAAAAAATATACATATATGTATAAACTTACATAGGTACAAGTATAATAGTATAATAAATATAATATTAATAACCCGCTGCAATCCACCATCGGCCGCCCAGCGCCAGAGAGGTTCCAAATGCGAGAGGGCGTATCACACAAACGTGCACACATACCCATATGCATACACATGCTCACAGATGTTGTATATCATGAAGTAGCCCAGCTCCCACACGACAGTCCGGCAACAAATGCACACCATTTAACGTACTGTCACTTCGGAAACAAGCCTAAGGGAAGAAGAAGTGACAAGAAACTTCCCGTGTGTACACCTGTTACCATCAATCACGCAGGAACCAGGCCAACCGAATACACAAAATCTATGCAAATATGTGCAAACACACATACATGTACATGTCTATGCCCCACACCCACCCCCATCCAGAACCCCCCCAACACCAAGCAGCCAACAGTGGATGACTATCCATGGTGCATCGCCTGATCGGAATGTGTCATTAATTATCAACTACATAAGTCATAGATGGATGTCCAGTATTGGGCCCATACCTTTAATTCCAGACATTATTATCTTTATTGAATTCTTCCACAGTATAGTATCCCTTGTTAATAAGAACCTTTTTAATGTAAGTTTCAAAAGTATGTACAGGTAAGTTAACAATATTCTCAGGAATTGTATTAAAAAAGTAAATGCTCTGAATTAAGTCTTTCATATACATTCATACTATTGCTCTTTTTTGAAGTATAAAATTAGTTTCTGTATCGGCCGCCCTTCCCCAGAATAAAATACTATATGACAAAGGGAATGGAAATTACTAAAGTATACTAACCGAGCAGTTTCTATATTAGTAAATTGAGCAACTTTTCTGACTGCATAAGCGGCGGAGCTAAGTTTTCGAGCTAAGACAGAAATATGTGAGTGCCATTGCAATTTAGTATCTAAAGTGATGCCCAAGAAGACTGTTGACTCAACTAGTTTGAGTGCTTCACCGTTTATAAATAATTGTGTTGGAGTGTCTTCGACATCTGGTAAAGAAAACTTTAAACATTTTGTTTTCTGTGCATTCAGTAAAACATTATTTGATGTGAACCAACTAAGAACTTGCGAAAGTGTATGATTTATATCGTCATATGTATCTTTGTTTCTATCAACATTTATTATCAAAGACGTATCATATGCAAACAATACAATTTTCCATTGCATTGTTATTGAATATCATTTTGCCAATTTATGACTATGTACTTTCCAATATTAAAGTTGTTTTTCTTTTTCATTTTTATTTTATATTATTACGAGTGTTGTGTGAAATGTAAGTTTGTTTTTTTTTTGAGTATGTTTAATTTTATATTTAGTAGTTTAAAATACTGTTATCGATTTTGAAACATTATACTTTTTTTAAAAGTTAATCATTTTATTTATTTAATTTGTTGTGCTTACTTGTGTCGTAGTGAAAACTTGTTTATTACTTACTAGACTGCTGGCGGGTAGACTTAATTACCTTTTAATTTTTTTTATTTAGTTTTATCTATACTTATCTGTATACTTATATTTTTAATTTTTGAATTATTATCTACATATATTTATTCTGTTATGATACAAAATCACAGTGATGTAGACGAAGATTTATATTTGTCATATTTATCTGACGGATTGAACGAAAGCTTTCACAGCACTTCAGTTCCTATAATTCTTATTTCTCAGATTCAGTGAAAAATTTCAATGCTATTCACATCAATGCCCTAAGTATTCCGGCACATTACCCTAATATGCTGGCGTCAGTCGACAATAATAAAATTAATGCAATTCTTGTTTCTGAAACCCGTCTACCCTCGACATCGTATTCCCTACCAGGCTTCCATCTAATTCGGAATGACCGCATTGGCAGAATTGGTGGCGGAGTGGCTATTTACCTACATTCCCACATCCTATTTACTCTGCTAAATATGTCTACTCAACCTCCACCTGCTCATGCCGCGGAGCACATTTTAATTGAAGTTGTTCAGTCTCCTATATTACACATTTTAATCGAGGTTGTTCTGTCTCATACCAAAATACTTCTCGGTGTCTTCTAAAGTCCTTCCCTTCAAGTAAGTTATTTTTCTGCATTTGAAAAATTGCTTGAAAACTTTGCACCTGTAACTTGTCACTACATTATTATGGGAGATTTCAACACATGTTTGCAAAAAAATTCTAGCAATATGCCAAATTACATTTTTTTTGTAAATAAATGTATAAAGATTAACTTTATAAAGTTATTTACGAGCAGTTAAAAATGACGCCGTTCATTTTTTTATGCACTTATATGAATGAAATGAGATGACTTGCAATTTTTACAAAAAAAATATAAAGGAAAAAATAATTCACCCTTCTTGACATTTCACTGTCTGAAAACGTTTGACGTAAATATATGGTAACATATTGTGACCGACATAGAATTACAGCTGGTTAAATAAAAATCATATAACATCATTTAGTACCGAAAAAACCTTAGTGGCCTAAATTTGAAATTCCTTGTACATTTTGACGCTGTAAGTAAATGTTTGAATGTTGATTATTTATTATTATATATTATGAGTATTATATATTAGCATCAACTGAAAAAAACCTACCAAGTGCGAGTCGGACTCGCACACCGAGGGTTACCTGCCTACCAAGCACTTCTTATACTTTAGAGTTTACACTATTTCTCACTACAAGTATGTATTACTGTTTTTACGATAGAGCAAAAACAATGAAAATGTGTTTCTTGTGAGAGCTCTTAAATTTGTTAATTTTTTTTTATTGGTTAGATAATATCCCATTATTAGACATATTCTGTGGAATTTTCAGGCTTCTCCGTATTTCGATCTGAAAGATAGAGCCCTTAATTGGTCGGACAGATAGACATTGTAGGTTAAGTTGGCACCCTATGGGTACGGAACCCTTAGAAGAATACTTTTATAAAATAAAAAAAGAAAAGAGAAAAAATAGAAAAGGAAGTTTGATTCGATGTTCTTTTGTTATTTTCCAGACTTATATTACAGTTTTGAAGAATAACAAAATGCGATGTCTCATTTTACAGCCACTTTGTCACGTCGTTCTTTTTATCTCAGCAAAAAAGGGTCGTAATCAAAATTGAATCACATTATCAGACATGTAGGACATGTAAAGAAATTGTGACACTTTACCTACATCTATTTTTAAATTTTGTTTTGCTAAAAGCATATCTGCAACAGTATTGACTTAAAGCTGGTCTTATAGCTCTAAGGTCCCATGCTTCATAGCATTGTAGTGAGATACCTAGATTAATTATTTTTTGTTATTTATAGTTATTTTCACCTCTCCAGCACCAAAAGGTTGGTTTTGTTGTTGAAACACAGTGGGCAAAATCGATTAACACATTTATAGTTTTATAAGATCCTCATGTGCTTGCATATTAAGGAGAAGACAGACAATAAATGTTTAGAGTAAAATGTTTTATTGTATGTATTAAGGATATTATTATTTTTTTCTGATCGGCTATGCATTTGGCTGCTGCAGCCATTACTGCTTCACCGGGCTTTTTTGGGCGAGATTTTGAAGGAGCCTCAGCCCGTATGGCGCCCAACGCTCAAGGGCTCCCCGCGGGGGTAGCTTCGGCTTGGGTTGACGCTCTCGGGGGATAATATATAAGCAAAACATTTAAGTTTCAGAAGATATAACATTTTTATAGAGACAGATTTTGCTTTCAATCCTTTTCTTATGATGTTCATGTCATGTAAAAGTTAGAAGGAAATTAAAAAAAATATAAAAATGACCATATTTTGTAGACGAAAACAACTACTACTATTCCTAAGGTTTTTTTTTTACTTTTTGAACTTATTACTTAATAATTTGTTATATAATCCGCTATTATAACACATATTCTCTGAAAATTTCTACCGACTTTGGTCTAAAATACAGAGCCTTTTCAGGTTCGGGCAGACAGACATACAGGGTAGGCTTAGTAATATGGCTCTGTTTTCATCCTTTGGGTACGGAACCCTAAAAATATGGAACGAGTGATAAGCCATTTTAATTGATCATAAATGAATTAATCACCTACATTAAAACATAGAAAAATATTTTAAAATTTATAAATAATAAGAATTTTTAAAATTAACAATATGCACAAATAATAATAGTACATCAACAAACAAATAATGCATGTATTGTAAACTAATTCGAATAAATGTCTATTATTATTAAGTATTGTTTCTAAGATAAATTTGTGAGTTTTTACAGTTAAAATTGTTCTAAAATATTATACTTAAATTTGAAATCATTTTCTAACTTTAGTTACTGCGTCATATAAGATAATGTTACAATTTCTTACTATCATTTTAACTTACCTACGTTTAAGGGTCCCTTTGTGGATACCAAAGGGTAATTTGTTCTTTAATCAAACTTACCCACGGTTAATTTATGCCCAAGTAGAATTGTTAAGTAGTTCGTGTGATACATTATGTAAAGGAAGTCCGATGAAATTGAGAGGACACAATTCATAAATTAACAAAGCTATTAGAAATACAAAATATCCTAATAAATTGGAGCAGGAGGCTACATAAAGATTTGCACAAGATTTGTTCAGTTAACTCAACTTAGTTGACTAATGAAAAATAAACAAACATATTTAAAATTAACAATATAACAGTTTCAATATTCCAATGAACTGTGTTAAATGTAACAATCTTAATCAAATAAAGGTATGACTATAGTTGAAACTCAAACTAAAATAGAAAAGATGACAAAGTCTGTATCGAGGTCTATCTATCTCTCTACATTAATATTTGCACACATTTGAGAAACTAGCCAAGTCAGACCTAAGGCTACAATATATTACCCTAAGTTATAAGAAGAAATGAAATTTTATGTTGTTATAAATAAATTTCAGGACTGACCATTGAACTTGGCACCCATTTAAATCTCACTTCTTTTGTGGTTGAAGTTGAAGTCAACATCCAAGGCATATATCATAATATTGAACTTGGCTCTCATTTCACATTTATGTTTTTGATGGGATTTCATTGCTTTTTGGAAATAAATTATTAGTAGGTACTTATTTATAACAACATTTATACCAAATGGTTTTTGTTAAAATATTGTATTTTCCTACGTTTACGACATACAAACTCTACTATAATCACACGCAACCTATTTGTTTGTTGTATATTACTATACTCAATCAAAAAATATGCAACCGAATGGAATAGGCACCTTCCATGGGGAGGCATTGGAACAATTCGAACTTATGTTACCCACCCGTAATTCTGTTGTACGACTCATTGTACAAAATACTTAATAAAAAGATAATTATTTAAGACGATTACGGAACAAATTACAAAGAAAAACAATTTGTTGCCATAAGTTCTCATTCTCAAACTCATTCAGAGTTTGGTATACATATATGTATACTTAAAACTCTTATAACTATACTAAAATTATTATTAATTTTTGATTTAAACTATTGCCTATACCATACGTACTTACTAAAAGAATTGTAATAATAATATAACCACAAATATATAAGTATTTTTTAAGAAAACCTATGAATTTCGTAGCATAAATCGCAACCTTATAAGTCAGATATCGAGAGAAAATCGGACGGCAAAACGGCCCGGCGCTCGCTTATGAGCACGGCTGCCGCTCGCTCGGACACGTTCGCGCTCCCACCCCGCTGATCCGAGACGTCGCTTCGCACCGCGCGCCGTGTACCGAAATGACTATTATTTATAATATATATAACTTATATTTATTTATATTTATTAATAATATATATTTAATTATTTATAATATCTTACACTATTGATGTGCGATAAATTTTAAAACAATAATTAATACTAAATCCCAGTTAATAGCGTTATAAATACGAAAGTAGACTATAGTCTTAGTTATAAGTATTAAAACGGAAATATTTGGATTAAAAACAAATTAAGGGTGGTTTTCAACTCGTTATATATTCACGTGAAACCTTAAAATCCACATAAAGACCGGCTGTCATAAGTTTTGATTGCTGATTGCTAATTCTTACATTACAGTTTTAATAAGTATAAGTTAAGTTTTCCTAATAGAATCAAACCTTCAAGCAGTCGTGCAGCGTAAAAATAGGGTAATCGACCGCGGTAACCCTATTTTCGCTTATAAATTCGTATATTATCATCACTCATGTTTGCCAATATTAGTAGCCTCTCTAAGGTTCATTGTGAACTCAAAACAATAGATTCTGTCTTTCTGTGCGCATTGCTTAATCTAAATTATATCTTTCGTTGTGCATGCTGCGTAGGTTTTAAAAAGCAAACGCGCGCCTGACGTCGTTGAAGATTCGCTTCGTAAAAGTGCTTTAATATAAATTTTTGTAGGTTTTCTGTGAAACATTTTTTTTACTCTATCTAAAGGGAATGTGTTTAAATACATTGTTATTCAAATAATTTAATAATTTGTCTTTTTAATTCTTAAAAACCTTGACGGTCATTTAGGTTACGCGCGACCGCTGCCGTTACAAAAGACCGCGCGCCCTTAAAGGTTCAGTGATAAATTATAATAAACTGATAAAATTTACCAGTTTCTGATTTATTCCTTTGTATTCACCTGTCTAGATTCACCTGGGTCAATAAGGTATACTATTTGGTTGACTTAATGCACCTAAGTGAACTAAGTTTACGAAAGGTTATTTATTTAAATCGGTTTAAATCGTCTGCTTGACAAAGCGCTTAGCATTAACTGCCCAATATTGGCCCATAAAGAAATATATACCGTTAAATCTTTTTTTTAAAATAATTTTAAAATATACGACTCTCTTTTATTCTTTCATATCTAGAGTTTAGACATTAAGAGGAGTAAGTCGGAAATGTAAAAGGTTATGATTTAAAAGGTGTATAATTATAGTATTTTTTTTGTGTTCAGTTTACATCACACAATTTTACTCGTAAATAGACACCGTGGACATTAGTAAACGTAAAACGAAAACGTTTGATAGTAAAAAAGTTACGGCACAAATTCAAATAAACACCTTTTTATGGTTCATCAAATAGCAATAAACTTTCCAAACGGTATTTAATGTTGTTCTTTTAATATTTTACTCTCTTTTAAAATTTTCAGGTAGTTATTAGATTTATCTATCTTTATGTGTTTGTGGTGGCGAAGTGGATAGGTTAGTGATTTTGGTCTCTGTCTTGTATTCTGACGTTCAAACTCGGCATGTACCAATGAAAATTTTTTTCAATCGGTCAGTAACTACTTACATTGTTTACTTTTTGTTTAAGTTAAATATCGTAAGGAAGCCAGTATGTATGAATGCATAATTTGTCAGAATAAGCAAACATTATCTTTAATGGCAGGGCGGGGGTTTAGTCTACGGTTTTAGGAAAAGTTCATATGTTTTATACATAGGGGCCTAATAGATAGGTATTCTTAGTAACAAACTACCATTACCATTTTTAACCCCCAAAACCCCCACTGGATACGCCTATGA
Organism: Apoda limacodes; assembly: GCA_946406115.1. Classification (NCBI taxonomy): domain Eukaryota; kingdom Metazoa; phylum Arthropoda; class Insecta; order Lepidoptera; family Limacodidae; genus Apoda; species Apoda limacodes. The sequence goes on from OX291542.1 coordinate 19,076,608, forward strand.
ACCCACATCATAATGTGAAGATAATCCTAATAATAATAATACTAACTAATCATTTTAGTCTTGCGTGACAGGAAGTGAGACTTCCGCCGCAACACTGCCTGGCAAAATGGCTTTATTACCTGACTGTCAGAAGAAAGTAGGGGAATGTTTTTCGAGCGTATGTATTTATGTTTATCCATTTCTTTGGCACGCCCCACAGCCTGATCGGATTGACGGATTTTGGCATGTGAGGTGTCAATTGATTCATCGTTATTGTGTGAGTGACACAAGGTATATTAAAATTTCTAAAAAATTAAACTGGCAGATTTTCTCGCTATTCTCATCATTTCCAACGACACCCCACACTATAGGGTAGACGAAAAAAAAAATCATCCCCAGTTTACCTATAAGGAAGGTACCCTAAAAATTTTTTTATTTCTAATTTTATTTTACATGGAACAGACAGACAGACAGCCGGACCGACATGGCCAAACTATAGGAGTTCCTTGTTGACTACGAAATCCTAAAAACTGACTCACATTTGACGTTTTCAAGTAGCCTATATCCCTTCTCGGGACTTAAACTATCTCCATGCTAAATTTCATCTTATTCGGTACAGCGGTTTAAGCGTGAAGAGGTGACAGACAGACAGAGTTATTTTCGCATTTATAATATTAGTATGGATAATTGCTAAGATAGAGCTGGCATGCACTTTCAGGATCAATAATCAATTAATATCGTGTAAGATTTAGAAATATTTTTAGAAAAATATGCATTTCCCCCCTTTTTTGGTAAAATATCATCAACATAAATAAATACTTTGATAGCAAAGATGCATTCAAAAGATTTACCTAGAACCTGCAACCCTTACATTCCGTGTAAATGCTCTACCACTGAGCTACCGAGGCACAAGTCTGGCTCAAGTCACAAGTTGGATTGTAAGGGTTGCAAGGTCAAGTCCTGGCTCAAGGCACGGGCTCAAGGTTAATCTTTTGACTGCATCTTTGAAAGTATTTATTTATATTGATATAGATATGGCATGCATAATATGTTTTCTTTTAAGACTAACCTTCAGGGAGTCATAAACGAAGAAAGATTATTTCTATGTATATTTATATTGTATTTCTTACTTCTATGAAGATTTTGTGTGTTTGTAAGATTGATGTAAATACATAATATTTTAGATAATGTTGAACCGGATGATGCCAGACTTAGGTATGTAAGTTAGTTTCTCATATTCGCATTATATTATTGCGTTCAGAATTTCTAAACCTGTTACTTGTCGGTTCTTTTTTTATTATTCCGAAAATTTGGCTTGGTGGTAGAAACAAGCCATCCAACATAATAATTCGTACATGAGAACTAGCCAAGTCAGACCTTAGGCTACAATATATTATCCTAAGTTATAAGAAGAAATGATATTTTATGTTGTTATAAATAAATTTCAGGACTGACCATTGAACTTGCCACCCATTTAGATCTCACTTCTTTTTTCGTTGAAGTCAACATCTAAGGCATTTATCATAATATTGAACTTAGCTCTCATGTTACATTTATGTTTTTGATGGGATCTTTGTTTACATAATTAAGTGTCGAAAACTTAAAAAACTTAAGTGATGTTATCTTGACTTGATGATCATGTGGGTAAATTGGTAGTTGACAGTATGTCAAAGATTGGTTAAGTTGATGACATATATGATTTTAAGCTATATATATTGTAGTCTTTGTTTAAGTCTTGAAAGCTAATTTGAGTGATCCCTTCGCCTTTCATTCTTATTCCTATTCTGATATTTTTAATTGTAAATGGCAAAATTATTTGTTTAAAATGTACCTTGTTTATGAGTGTTTAGATTTTTATATATTTTTACATTCTAGTTTTATCGCCCTGTATAAAATCTAGTATTCACATATATGTAATAATAATAATAGGCATAGGCACAACCAAGTGGCCAGGATCATTCACCAGCAACTTGCGCTTCAGTATAGACTTGTCGAATCTGAGGTGCCGTACTATCAGTACACGTCAGTGCCAGTTCTCGAAAATGGTCGTGCATTGCTCTACTGGGACCGCTCTATCATCACGGACAGGACTATTGATTGCAATAAGCCTGATATCGTGTTGGTCTACCGATCCCAGCGCAAGGTGATCCTTGTCGATATCACAATACCGCATGACGAGAACCTCGTGAAGGTGAAAAAGAAAAGCTCAGCAAGTACCTTGATCTGGCTCACGAAGTAACAGCCATGTGGGATGTTGATTCGACAATCATTGTCCCGATGGTCGTTTCGGCGAACGGCTTGGTAGCGAAGTGCCTCGACCAACATCTCAAGAAGCTCTCGCTGGAAATTTGGCTCAAGGGTAGGACACAGAAGGCAGTGATCTTGGACACGGCATGTATTGTCAGGAGGTTCCTTAGTCTGCAACCCTGACCACCGGTAGTTTGGGCCTTGCCTCGCTGCCGGCGGCACTCTAGTTCTTAAGTTTTTTATAATACATGTTTTTTTTTATACTATATTGTAAAAAACTTTAAAATTAAGAATAAAATAAATAAAGAGATAATAATAATAATAAACACAATAGAATATTTTAATATGAATTATATAAATTTTAGAAAATCTTTTACAATAGAATATTATCTGTTATCCTTCCATTATGTTCTACCCTCGATGCCTAATACCTCTATTTAGTACCTCATATTGCCTTTATATCTGTAATATATCACAACCTACGCGTTGACAAAAGGAGCGTATTGGTGTAAGGGTGTGGTTACAGCTGTGGTCTTCGAAGACATAATTTTTAGTAGTTTATGTAAAAGATCAGTGGTACCAGGGTTAGAAAAAACTAATCGTGGTTACGGTTAGGAAAAAGTATCGTGGTACCACTTGTGTTACTACGGGGGGTGCCACGGATAACAAACGTAATAAATTACGAAAATTACTTTTTATAGTTACTCACACTTTACACAAGTACTTTAGAGATACATGGAAATAAATAAAACAAATTGTTTATAAAAATACTTAAGAGTAGGTAGGTAGAACAATTTACAAACCTTGATTGTATGTAGAAAAGTGTAAACTCAGAATACCTAGAATTATTCATAATTTAATAAAACTTTTTGTAATCTTTAGTAAGCTTTATATGTTGATATTAATTACCCTACTGATAAATTCGAGGAAAGTTTTTTAGGATTTGTGTTAAATAAAATAAAAGAAAATTCTGTAATCCGAAGTAAAAATTATTATTTTCGGAATGTAATCAAAATAGTTTGTAGTTATTATTTTATGAAATTAATAAAATGTACTTAAAATTATATTAACATATTCTAAAAAAACAGGTTTATAATTCGAACAATATCTTTTCTCTCCGTGTATAATATTAATAAATGTTTTGTAGCTCATGTTTTGTAGCTCCAATCCCAGTTTCTTTGTATTAGTATACCTTATTTAATCAAATGAAAACGGGATAAAAACTAATAAAGAAGAAAACTCGCCCCCGCTCATTAACAAACAGGCAACTTTATAATACGGAAAGATCTATTATGTGCTACATTGATAATATAATGGCCTACTCTCGATTTAGTAATTTTTGCTACTTATTACTTATATATTTATTTTTGTGATATTTACTATGTGTGTAATTATACCTTAACTAGCTTTTGCCAGCAGCTCCACACGTCCTAAATTTGGTTATCGGCGTGGGATTCTTAGTGGTTTAAAAAAATAAATAAAATTTCTTACGTCAACTCCTTAATTTTACTAATGAAGCTATAGTTCGTTTCGGCGCGGTTATAGTTAATCCCGCGGAAACTTTTGAATTTTTCAGGATAAAAACTCTCCTCTATCCTTTTCCGGGACATAAACTATCTCTAAACCAAATTTCATCTAAATCGGTTCAGTGGTTTGAGCGTGAAGAGGTAACATACAGAGATACTTTTGCATTTATAATAGTATGGATTCTGAGATTTTTTCAAACAAGCTTTGCCCGCGGTTCCACCCACCGTAAATTCGGTTACCGATGGAGGTTTTTAACTTCAACTCCTCAATTCTATAAAAGAAACGACTCACACTTGACGTTTTCGAGTAGCCTATGCCCTTCCTCGATTCTCAAACTATCTCCATGCCAAATTTGCACGCGGTTCCACTCTCCCTAAACTCCGTTATGGGGATTTTAACGGCAACTCCGCAATTATAGAAAAAAAGGCTTAGGGTCAGCTCATACCGAGACGCGACGCGACATGAAGCGGCTTGAAGATGCACCGCGCTGCGCATCCCAACGTCACGCGGCGCATTTTCAAGCCACTTCACATCGCTCGTCGCATCCCGGTATGAGCTGACCCTTACACTTGACGTTTTCAAGTAGTCTATGTCTTTTCTTGAGACTCAAACTATCTCAATGCCAAATTTCATCTAAATCGGCACAGCGGTTAAAGCGGGAAGAAGTAACATACAGACAGAGTTACTTTCGCATTTATAATATTAGTATGAATACACTAGGCCACAAAGAATACGGGTATCCCACTTACTATGGCAACCCTTCTTTTAGATTTTGGCCAACATCTCAAAAAAGAAAAACGAAAACTACTAACGCAAAATTTGCCAAAATTGACACGATGAACTTTGGCTTTCCTAAAATGTGTGGTGTAGGCAAAGTATTTGGACTGGGACTTGCTTAAGGTACTTGGTGTAGGCATCAAATTTATAGATTTTATTTCCGTAAAACATTGTCAAAAGAGTGAATAAAAATATAAAGTTTTGTCAGAAGCATCTTTCAGATATACTTTATTTCACAAAAGCTTAGGTTGTGGCCCGTCAAGGTTTTCTCTAAGGAAGAAAGAAGTGATTAGACTTTGAAAGGGTTAGCGACGTGCTAGTAATGCCCCTGGTGTTGCGTCCATGGATAGTCTGCGGTGAACGCTTAAACTGAAACATGAGGTGGACCGTTAGCTTGTTTGCTACTTTAACAGTGTCATTGTCAAAAAATTATGCGCTTGATAAATCACTAAAATTTTTTCGCAATCAGATGGATGGTATAGAAATACATATTATATAGGAAAACAAAGAAAAATACATTTAGATCTATATCTACGAGTGTATATATAGACTATTATTATGAAAGAATTATCAAAGATCACACACGCTAACGACAAAGAGCATAATATGGAATAATGCTGAAAAAGTCAACAAACCACAAAATTGGTGCTAACCGAAATAAAAGGAAAAATCAACGGAGCGAAATGCGGAAGAAATGAGATGTGTAGTAGAGGCCTACAAAACAGTCTCATTGATGTCTTTATATTGAATTCTACATACTTATATTTTTTTTTAATAAAATAATGTATATAAATATGTTTACACTAAAATGTAAAAGATAGGTATCAACAGTGAGAAGGGTATTTTCCTTCGATGCCTAACTAACAGATACTAATTCAAAACATATAAACCCAAAATTTAACTTAGTACAGATAAAAAGCAACCGGTTTTTTTAACGTTTATAGCGAGTATAAACAGCCGCACCTAAAATAATACTTAAGCTTTTTTAACTCTAGGTCATTTTAACCAACTATTAGCTAGCTAAGATCCACCCGTGCTAAATTCGGTTATTGGCGTGTGGTTTCTACAGCAACCAACCCTTGATAATAGCGATATTGTAAGAGAGTTTACTACATCAAGTTTTAACTGTAGCTATAATTAGTCTACGAATTTTTAATTTTTTTGAGATAAAAAGTAATTTATATCCTTTTCCGTCTATTCAACTATCTTTGTGCTAAATTTTACTTTATCTGAATACTCTTTTGCAATATGAAGGCAGAATAAACAATGAAACTGACTAACGCATTTATAATAATAATATTAATTGTCATTAATGCATAAGTGCGTAATGGATGCTGTTAAGAAGTTGGAAACACTGCAGTAAAGGCTGCTCTATGAGCAAGTGCGTTAAAAGTACATTACTATCTTAAATAATTAGAAAATTCAATTATGTTTATAACTGTAATAAGTATTTAAATAATTTGTTTATATATTAATATGGATCAGTTACCTATTCAAATACAAGTCAAAATATTAGTCAAATACACTTAAAACCCTCCTAAAAATTAATAACTTATAATTGAATAGGTATAGATAGATCATTGTGAAGTCAATTCACAAAATGTTTTTTTTATTATTATTTTGTTTAATAAAGGCTTTAATTAGTGTGTAAAATGATAATCAGGTAATTTTTTGCCAAATCGAAATATAAAACAAATCATACTAAGTTACAAACAGACTTATATTATTCTAAACTAGCTTCTGCCAGCGGCTTCGCCTGCACTTAATTTCCTTATCGGCGTAGGTTTTTACGGCAGCTCCTCAATTATAGAAAAATAAACAAACTATCAAATATTTCCTCTTAATGGCATGATACATTAGTGTCTGTAAAACAATCGAAATACCCAACCCAATCTGTCAAGCCATTTAGAAGTTATGTGTAAAAGATAAGTACGGAAGGACAATTCTTACTACCCGTTGTCCTAACACCCGTTTTCCCGTAGGAACGAATCATTTTCCCGTGGCAAAAAGTAGCTTATGTTTATCAGTGATAATGTCGGCTTCTAATGAAAAAAGAATTTTGTAAATTGGTCCATTGATTTCGGAGCCTATTCAATACAAATATACATACAAACCTTTCGTCTTTATAATATTATTATTCTAAATTAGGGAGAAGGACCAATTGAAGTACCATATCATCTGACCTTACCGAGAGTAGTACACGTGACTATTTTCCATCATACCAAATCCTGCGATGTGTGGTTAAGATAACTGCTCAAAGCAATTTAGATGGGCTCAAAACCAGGATTTTCCTTAAAGAATCATTGATCTCGGTTTTGATTTCAGGTTATTCGTAAAAAACATCAAAGAGGTTATCCATTTAATACACCAATAATATAAGGGTTGATTACGCAAAGTGCAAGTCAAATTATTTTACTAAATTGGAAAAAAGCGTAGCGAGGGGGTTCTTATATTATAAAAATTAGCGTGATGTAAAATTATGGACTGACTCTCTTTTACAAACAAGTAATAACAACAAAATTAATGTTAATTCAATCGATTAATTCCAAAATCAGTCAAGCAACAAAAAAAAGTTTTTGAGCGATTAATGTTCTGTAAATTGTTTAATGCAAAAACAAGGCAAACGCTGTCCCCATGTGACGTAACCGACACCATTAAGAAGACTAAGACCATTTAATTTGTGTCATTGAACCACATGATGATATAAGAAATGGTCATTTAAAACAATTACATATCTTTAGTAGTTTCTCATGTTTTTTTTAAACAAAAATAAATCTAAAGAGCTATACACTTATATCTTACGCTCTATCCATTCTGAATTTGGCTAATCTCAAAACTACTTCTCTTCTTACTCCCTTAAAAGTCTTTTGAATAAGCCAACATCAGTTATGATTCCATTCCGTGGGATCTAAGTCACAGTTACTTAACGCTACAGCGTAGTGTTTTGGCTATTTTAGGTAATAAAAAAAGTATTCATATAAAAAAAGCTTTAGGGAGACTTTTAGGTACAAATACCTGTGTAAAACAAGAGGTACTTTGTGTAGTATTTAATAAATTACAAGCTGAATCCAACAATTAGTGTTAACACTCATACGCCGATATTTTTTAACGTTAAATAGTACAACCAGTCACATGCTGTAGCACATGTTATAGTTAATCAAACATTTCGTATGAAGGATATATAGTTATAGAGGAAAGCAATTTGGTTCGAAAAGCAAAGTTTATACCTTGAGTTGACCTATGAGGCAGTTGGAAGAGTAGTGTAATAACATATTTTTTCGTCTATCGAACCGTAAATATCTATTGTGCAGAATAAGATATACCTACTGTTGTTCATATTCAATAATTATACTAAAATAAGATGTTATAGTGCGTTTATAAAAGTACATTTATGTGTCAACCCTTAGAGCATACTTTTGATTTCTTGGACTACGGATAATAGATATTTGCCCATTCTCCTTTCTTGTTAGTACAATTAGGTAGTACTTATTTTGTGCTTTTATGTAAAAAAATCCCGGCTTCACTGTACGCTTGTCAAGGTTACAGGAGTGAAGTTCACCCTTTTTATTATATTGTAGTTTGCACCGTTTTTTTTTTGCCGAAATGCCCCAAGTTGCAATAGTATGTTATACATGTGGCCGCGAGTAGCTACTATGTCATAAAAATACTTTAGCAACTGTCGTTATCCTATCCCTACATATCACAAAAGTTCATTCATTTTTAAGGTAATTTATTTAAATACAAACCCTTTTAAAGTGTACCTATTGTAAACAGGACAGGAAACTACCCTACCGATGCCCTTCCGTGTCCCTTGTTGACACTACACATGAATATTCTATTAAACATCAACATTTGTACAAGCAGAGATTGGTTGTAGGTACCTGCACTGAACGGAGGTATCTATAACATTTTATAATATTCTCATTCCCTTTACATACAAATTTATTAAGCTTATTGCTATTGTATAAAAAAAGTTTTTTAAGAAAAGAAAAAACCGATGAATAAAAACTGAAATGAACTTTAACACATTCACTATCACAAACTCATATCTGAGAGATTTGTTTCAAAGCAGAGGAGCTTGGTTCCACGTTAGGTTCGAGTACAATAAATTTGTTATAGGCAATATTGCTACCGCATCTATGGCGACTTTTTTTTTTCTATGTGGCTATGCTAAGAACTATATCAATAAAAAAAATGAACAACTACTAGTGACTTATAAAGTCCTAGTACATCAATCTTACAAATACAAAAATCTGTATAGAATTGAAAAATACATTATAAATATTCATCCTTACATAGAAACCATAGACATAGGATTTTTTCACTACGTTCAATCAAATTCAAATGTATATATATAGAAAAACGTTTACTTTATTTACGTCACTTTACCAATACGATATGTCAAGTAATCTGTGATAACCTGTGGATCCAATTAAAAATAATGTTGCTATAATAAAGCTAAATTATTTCAGATGGTCATATAGTATCCTAACTTTGTTTTATTCTATAACATTAAAGCTCACGTAAGATAAATGGTCAAAGTCGCAATCGATTATTAGTGACGCAATAAATTTAGATAATATTAAATAGCTCTTCACGACAAATTCATCTAAAATACTAATTTTATAAATCTCTTAATTTTGTTGATGGACTTTCTTCGTGACTTATTTTGTTTTGACACAGAAATTAATTTTGTTGAATTTATAATAACGGACGGTGATACTCACTCAAGCTCTCATTTTCTGCAGAAACACAAATTTTGACGTTGTATTTTGTACAAGCTTTTGTCAGCGACTTAACCCGCACTAAATTTAGTTCTCGGCGTGAGATTTTCGCGAAAACTTCTCGATTGTAGTAAAAAAGTTTGCTATAGCAAGCTGTAGCCATATAGTTACAGTTCGTTCACGTGGAATTCGGTTATAGTTATTTCTGCAAAAACATTCAAATTTTCCGTAATAAAAGGTAGCCTATGTCCTTTTTCGTTTATTCACATAGGTGAATCTCTATAATATAAAAAATAAATATCTCTGTTAAATTTCATTTCAATTGGATGCTCCATTGCGACTTGAAGGGAGGTCAATCAAACTCACTTTCACTATGCTTTTAATAAGCAATTATTGTACATTAATATATTTATAGGTATAGTAGATATGTGATTGGTGTCTCGGAAACAGCTCTTAGGATTGAGATAAAATTTTGTATGTATACCTATAATATTTTATTCTTAATTTTCCGCCGGGTCTGTCTCATCGCGATAACCTTAAAAAAGATGCTAAATTTCATATAACTAGGTATTCATATTCCTAGCGGAAAAATCATTTTTCTGGCTTATTTAGTTTTAATCTGCGCACTTAAAATGGATTTAACTGGATAAAAAAATTAGACTGAGTTTAGACTATTTTTACAATTGCTATATGTAATTCCTAAATCGCTTATTTAATTGTATTTTCCAAAAAAATTTGGATGAAATTCGAACTTAAATATAATTTTAAAATCCTAATACAAAGTTATTTTTCAATTTACTTTTTCTCTCAAAATCTACTGCACATCATTTATGTACCGCTACAATTCACTCTGGCTTATCCGATGTCTCTTAAATTTCATATATTTACTTTTCCAAGAAAGTTTCGGTACGTGAGGCCGTTTCTACGATATTAAACGTCAGAGAGGTTACCCTTCCGAGAAATATACCGTTGACCGTTTACCGAAGTGGTAAAAGATTTATTAGTTTCTAACACATGTTTATCTTAATTTAAGCGGTCTTTAATCTATGAACAGTATTTGACAGTCCGTCTTTACAGGCATGGGCAAATTCTATAAAATTTTTCATCTATTGAAAGCTTTTCGACAAATTACAATTTGTTTTTGAAGATATCAAGTTTGAGATGAAAAATAGTATAGTACCTACTAAATAACACAATTATATCCTTTATCAAGTAACAAAATATATATGTCATGAAATTTTCCCATCTCTACTTGCAATACAGGATGAATTTATGTTTATTGTACGAACCTATTATCAAATAGCTACAGTGCAACAATCTTTTCTGTCCTTCTAACCCTGGGTGTTTGGTCGCTAGTGTCGTAGTAACTTAACACCATTTCAATATGACTAATTTTCATTATTGACCACCGAGTCAGAAAAGTTTGTTACACTATACAGTAATACCCCGGTCTTAGGCGATAGGTGGGACCAAGCGCTATCCGTGTAAGTCGAATTCGCGTAATTCGGGGTACAATTTTGCATATAAAGACATACAAAGAATGTTGAATTGGGACCGGAGACTAAATAAAACAATAATTAAGGAAATAAATGTGTAACTAATTGTAGGTAATATGACAAATCTGAATCCGAATAAACACAATCTGAAGTTATTTTGATATAGAAGGTTTCATAAAATCTAACGAAGTCGTCTGACGAGTCAATAATTTATAATAATAATGTAAAGTTTACACTTCAAAGATAATGTTTTTATTTTCTTGTTTGAAGCAAAAGAGTTGGTTCTACTTCGTTTGGATGCCATAGTACTTAGTACATATCTTAGATCATCGCACAACACACAAAATCGTTATTTACTCGTTGATTCCGCGCTACACGTCTGAGCCTGAAAAATCTCGTAACTCCGATTTCGCGTATGTCGAGTTAGTGTAAGTCGGGGTATTACTGTACCTACATATTACCGCATGATTCGACTTATTGCAGCCAACCATAAAAAAAATTGTTCAGTTAAGTTATTTTTATAGGATCTTATGCTTACGTAAGCTTTACAATCTTATGCTTACATAAGCATGATTTTATTAGTATGCACTTAATAGTTAACGTCGTAACATAGAAAAGCACTTAGTATTAGCAGCATTCATCAAACTTATCAGCTAATTCACCCTCTAAATTAAGCGGGTAACTAAAGTTTAATGTAAATTTATACCAGTTACACAAATTCGACAGAAAGGGAGTCTATGTGATACCATTAATTTTACATAAGTAATCAATATTTAACAGAACTTAACTTATATGAACCTACTTATATTATATGGTTATGTAAATTTTCTTTTTTAAAAGACTTCAAAAAGTAGGGGCTATTAAATTTTTCTTGTTTTGTATGTATGTAACGTAATATCTTCAATGATTTAAAACCTATTTTGGTGATTTCCAGATATGGAAGGATTCACCCCTGGAATGGTCCCGTTGAAGTTTATTAAGTATTGGACCACGGATTCATTTTTTAGTTCTTTCTTTTTATAGATACTTTGACGATCTACTGTAATAAACGAACGAGCAGAAATAAAGAGTCACTTACATAGACTACAATATTTCCTAAACAACAAAAACGACAATAAACAAGTCGACACTGCAAAAATCGTATAGTTTAGCTATTTCCATAGTTTAATGACATATGGTATCTTATTTTGGGGTAGCGCTGCTGATGTAAATACAATATTTGTGCTACAAAAACGGGCAATCCATGCTATTTACAAATTAGGGTCTAGGATATCTCTGAGGAATAGGTTTAGAAAAGTAAATATTTTAACTTTAGCGTCGCAGGAAAATCTTTTATATGTGCATTAAAGCATCAATAGTTTCAGCAAGAAAAGTGACGTTCACAAAGTATATAATAAAAATAAGCTGTTGGTGCATGATACACGTCTACACAAAATTAGTAATTCTTTTATGGGTCAGTGTATAAACTTTTACAACAAAGTTCCTAATAATATTCAAACGCTATCAATAAGTAAATTTAAATCTTTTATCAAACAACAACTTTGTAAAAAAGCCTATTAAGATATTTCAGACTATGTAAATGATAAAAAACCATGGCACTGAAGATTCTCAATTACAGGAAGCATAGGTTAACCAAATTAAAATGGAAATAACATATAATTGTACGACGTAAAATTTTTATTTGAAAAACATTGATTGTATTTGTATTTTTATGATTCTTTTAAAAGAGTAACTATCGAGTTTCTTGCCGTATTCTTCTCGGTAGAAATTCACAGCATTGTGAACCGAAGGGTGGGCGGGAGTTTCCAAAAAAGGTATTTCATAATTTTGAAAATTCGAAAGTATTTTTAAAAACCTAATTTGATTAAAAAAAAAAACGAGTTGCACTCCGGGAGTGCCGGCAGAAGTGAAAACCTTTACACACTATTCGCGCTTAACACTCAAATATGTCACAAGACATGTCTTTGACATTGTCAAGAAATAATAATGTTTGTTTATTTACTTTTTTGACGTAGTATATTTGACATCGCAATCTGTCATAGAATTAAAATTCCATATCCAACCTCCCTGTACTACTCATAATCGCGAATACTAAAAATAAAAATTATAATAGGCGTGGCATTACGGTTTCCGTCTTACGAATTTCCACGATTAGGACACGTGACCTGACGCGAGTTTATCATTTTTTACCCAAACCAAAAAAAGTGCACAACGCCGCTAAGGAAGTTTTCACTTCAAAAATTTGACTTTGACTTTGCACATATTATATGGATATGGAGTCAAAGGAAAATTGAATAGTTTAGTCACTTATTTAATTATTTATGTATAAAAAACTATTTTTACCATTGCCACTCGAAAGAAGGCACTCACTGTGAATAAAAACATAACAGTGAATGAAACTCACTTTTACTCACGGAGTGGATAAAAACATTTTGGATTTGGAACAATTGTAAAATTGTTTTAATTATTATTGTGGTTGTTTTATGTCATCGTTCTCTTATCACACGGTAATAATTACTAATATATATAATAATACTACAATTATATACCAAAATGTGATAATAGAACTTTTTATTTTTTCCCAGTCTATGGTAAAAATTAGAGTATACAACACGTGAAAAAAACATCTCGGTCCTTCGTAACCCTCGCTCCACTCAGGATTCTACTCTAGCATCCTTCGCTGCTTTCGGGATCCATCTTAGTTCTCGAATTAAATTTCTTTTTTCTTCACTTGTTGTATAATATACTTTTTGTGCTATGAAGCTATTTTTACTTGTTTCTGAAATATAGTCGTTTATATAAGTGACTACTTATTTTTGCTCGTCACTCTATATTTGCTTAGTCAAGTACAAGTAAAAATAATAATTTGTCGTTGTGCTTAGTATTATAAAATACTATATAATGATACATTTTGACAAAAGAAATTGTCATATTATTTTAGTTAGTCTTAATAATATATTTATTTATTTCTCCTCAAAGTATAGACTTAAAATAGGTATATGCTAAGATATTAAATTAGATTCTAACGATGTGTAAGGAGCTGGTGTCTGAATTAGGTATGTAAGAACTTATAGTGAATTGTGTTTAATCTATTGGCATTAAAATGGCAAGGCAAATAAGATCGTAGCTCAAAGTTTGGTCAATGTATGTCCACTTTAGTCCAATTTTTACTTTTTGTAGATTTTTAGGGCTACGTAAGTATGAATGAAAAAATGGCTGATTCCTTATAAGATCATTTGTATTTCTGTATATAAGAACCCTTGGTATGCAAGTCTAACTTGCACTTGACTAGTTTTTGTTTTATATCATTATGTGCAATTCCGTTTTTTTCCACAGATTAATATTCATCATGCTTTTTTCCCAGCATCCACAAAGTTCAATCTGCCGATATATACATAAAGCTAACATTAATCAGGGCAGGGTCCAAGAAATAGGTCCGATTCCCTTGTAATTAAAAATTTAATTTGTTTGAACCCTAAAGCACACAGACAGTGGACCCTCTATCATGTTTGCGGGGCGGAAGTAGTGCGGAAATGGTGGAGCGTATCCGGTCAACTTCAGCTCGAGTACTGCTTTTAGAACTGAATGTACGTGAAAATTTGTGGCTTCCGTATTTTCTCACGTCCTTTTTATTTAATGGCCGTAAATAACTACTAAAATTTATGGTAGTGTTATTTGTGTTTAAATCCATACTAATATTATAAATCTAAATTAATTCTGTCTGTCAGTTACCGCCTCTTCACGCCCTAACAGCTAAACCAATTTAGATGACATTTGGTACGGAGATAGTTTAAATCCCGAAAAATTCTAAAGTTACCGCGGAAAAAACTATAACCGAGCATAAAAGAACAATATCTACAGCTATAACTTGCTATAACAAACATTATTAGTATAATCAAGGAGTTGACGTAAAAATCCCACGCCAATAATCAAATTTAGCGCGGGTAGAGCCGCTGGCAAAAGCTAGTAATACATATATTAAGAAATCTGGTAAGGTATCAATTTATGTTTCACTATTAAAAATATATAAATAATAAATTTGGACCGTGTATTAAATTAGCTAAAAATTGTATGTAAGTATAATAAATCGACATTATTGATAGAATCAGGCGGTACTTTGCGGAAATTCATTAGTATGATAAAATATTATATTACCTTGCAAATCCGCTAAAAACAATTCAGTAGCACTCACGTACAGAAGTACACCATCCACATGTGTAGGAGTGCACCTCCCTCCCTCCCTCCTTATGTGGACGATGCCAACTTCACTATAATGGTTAAACTAAATATTTAGAACAGCCATACGATGTAATTTAGCAAGTTGGATGTAAAACTCCTACACATGTGGATAGTGTACTTCTGTACGTGAGTGCTACTGAATTGTTTTTGGCGGATTTGCAAGGTAATAATATAAAATAGGTTCTTGCCTATCTCACATCAAAGTGTTTAGCTGAGTGAAACCAGTATACGATTCTACCCATTACTGTCATTAATATTAAACAACCCCTTAACTAACAACCCTTACATTTTAGCTTCTAAATAGATGCTTTCAATAAGAATTTCATATTTATGAGCTCAACACTTAGGATTTTACTACATGGTTATAGAGTAGCACACATATTTCCTTATAAGGTAAATATGTAAATTTTGAAATTACTCAATGGCACATGTCACTGTTGGCTGTTTTCATTGAAATGATATTAAGCTCCACTAATTTACAAAAGAATAGAAAGAAAAACTTGACAATAAATAAACGAAATACTTAGAAAGTCTATAAAAACAAATAGTATATAATAAGTATTATTAAATAGTTAAATATCTGTCTCTCTCTCCCTCTCTCTCTCTCTCTGTGTGTGTGTGTGTTGGTGTGTGTGTGTGTGTGTGTGTGTGTGTGTGTGTGTGTGTGTGTGTGTGTGTGTGTGTGTAAGGTTTTTTTGCTCCTCAAAATCTGTCCAGCGGTTAAAAATATTTTCAAGAGAAGTTGCTCATGCGGTACATGCTACCAAAATTTTTTTTTTAATTTAAACATGCTTTTGTCCGTTCTAAATTTGATTATCGGGGTGAGATTTTTAATTATTGTAAGGAAGTTTGCTATAACTCTAGTTTGTCAACGAGAGATTTGGTTGTAGTTATTCCTACTTCTTTTTGAATTTTCTGTGATAAAAACTATGTTCTTTTCCGTCCCTTTAACAATGTCTCTGCCAAATTTCAGCTTAGTTGGTTGCTCCGTACAGAAGTTAAGCAACAACAAATAAACAAACAAACTAACAGACTTAACATATATATATTATAATTTGAATGTTATGTTTAATTATCTTCGAAATTATTTTAAACATCGAAACAAACAAAAAGCAGCATATTAATTTATATACTACCTGCTTATGCCAGCGGTTCCGCCCGCTCTAGCTTTGATTATTGGTGAGGGATTCTTATGGCAATTTATTGATTATACTAAAGAAGTTTGTTAAAGCAAGCTATACCTGCAGCTATGGTTTCGCATTTATAATATTAGTGGGATGGCATGGAATAATCCTACTATTATTACAAATGTGAAAGTTTGGATGTGATATTTGAATGTTTGGATGTTTGTTACTCAATCACGTTTTATCCACTGGACGGATCGGAATGAAACTTAGCACACATATAGGTTAGGTCCAGGACATAGGCTATATTTTATCCGAAAAATTCCCGCGGCAATAACTTAAAACTAGTATTCTGTAGATAAAACTTTGTTGTACAAGCCCTTGCCACCTTTTTTTGTAAATTTATTCTTTATCTGGGTTTTCGGGAAGAAATCTCTGGCAGAGATACGTACGCCCCTTGTACTATTTTTCTAGAATTATAATTTCTTGTAATGTTTTTTTTTTGTACAACAAAGGATAAAAATAAAATAAAATAAATAAAAACCGTGCTTAAATTACCTGTAGCTACAGAGTACACCATTAGTAGCAAACTTCAATAGTATATTTAAGGAGTTCCACACCGATAACCGAATTCAGGGCGGTCGGAGCCGCTGGCAAAATCTAGTAACCTACTAATATTATAAATGTGAAAGTTTGCAAGTTTAGATTTTTATTACTCAGTCACACTTTAACCACTGAACGGATCGGAATGAAACTTGGCACACATATAGGAACATATACTGGAATAGGACATAGGCTTTTAATACCGAAAAATTCAATAAATTCCCGCGGGAATAACTAAAACTGAGCTTAATCAAACTATAGCTACAGCTAAGTTAATACTAAAACAAATTATAATAATTCACCTTAACTTGGAAATTGAATGTCTTGAGTACCTCTCATCTTCTCGTTTATTTTAATCCAACGAAATTAATTTCTGTGTCACAACGAAATTAATCACGAAGAAAGTCACTTCTTGGGTCCATTAACAAAATTGAGCCGATTTATAAAATTAAAGTCTTACTGAAAAGCAATTTATGGTCAATTTTTATTTTAGTATATACATAGATAGTAGTATTGTTTATGATGAATGCTTCAATATTTTTATGAGTTTATTTTTCTATTGCAGTGTAACTCTACTAGGTCAATGTAAATTTGATCAAAAAATTCAAACAGCCCATTTTATGTATAGGTTACTAGCATCTGCTAGCGGCTCCACCCGCGCTATAATCGGCTACAGCGTGGGATTCCTACAGCAATTCCTTGACTGTAGTTAGGAAGTTTGTCATGGTTCCAGTGGAATTCAATTACTATGTTTCTTTGTTATTTTTTGGAATAAAAGTAGTCTATGTCTTTTTCCGTTCATTCAACTAGGTATTGTAGGCTCTGTGGCTCGATGAACAATAGTCTGACTGCTGAATCGAAGGGCGTGGGTTTGATTCCCGCACAAGAGGTGTTGTTTTCTCTACTTCTATTCCCACCATTTTAATTGTGTTTTGGTAAGTTAATTTATTTATTTACCTTATATTTTTATTTATTTACTCTACCGGGCGGTACTAAAATTACAAGCTAGTCTTTGAAGCTTTCGGCCTTCGGCCTTAGGCTTTCAAAAAGCCACTCTTTAATAATTTTCTCCTTAACGCTCCGTCAAACAATGGTAGTTGGTGGCAATGGTTTAGTAATCGTGTCACTAATGCAGCAAACAGATGGTTTAAAAGTGCGTTCGGGTTCCACAAACCCCATACGTAGTTCGGGGCGTCATCTAAAAATTAAGTAGGTAGTCATTTTCATACGAAGAGCAGTATTTCTTGAATATTTGCATTTGTTTCGAGTTAATTATTATTTATTACTAGATATAAAGACTACAACAAAGTGTTCAGAATATGGCAGGAAGAAAGATCTGAAAACCAATTACAGTTAGCGCTGTGATACACATTTATGGTTAGATTACGCTCACTTTTACTGTGAAAAATATACTGAATTTAACTATATCATGAAGACTGACTTAATTAAGTTATTTTTGTTTATTCTATATGCCTTATAATGTCAATATTAAAATTTAAGATATATCAGAAGTTTTTGATTACTTTTTTATTGTGGAAGTTAAGCCAGAGAAGAGTCTTTGTTTAAAAAGATAAACTATCTTTTGTTCCTTTCTTGTAAAAGATCAAAATTTTTATTATTTTACTTGTTTTTGTTTTATTATTACCCTTAAATGGACAAAAAACAGTATTTCTTCCTTTCATTTATTCATTCATTCCTTGCCCAGATAATTCATGGGGTCTGAAAAACCCCACATGGTTTGCGATGTAAATTTTATGCACGTGGTTCATGAAGGGTTAAATTACAATGTACTATACCAAAACCCTTATAAAATAGGTTTGTAAATGAAACTATTTCAGTGCTTACAAAGAAATTCATGCACATACACAAAGACAGAACAAAAATTTTATTGACGAGCTGTCACTTTTTTTTACTCTATAGGACTTATATATATGAAAGTAAGATCTATAAAAGTGTTTAAAAAATTATTGACTTATTTTGCCCCTATATTGAGGTCATCAGTCAACAACATAGTATAAACGCATATAATTACTAGATACATAATGCTAATCTAATAAAGGTTAATATTTGTTATGAACATATTTATTTACATTGATAGATATATAATGAATATTAAAAACCTTATAGAAGTGAAATCACATTTTATCAGATTTACTAATTTCTAGTTTATTTTGATAGCACAAATATGACCTATGCTATGATCAATGCAACCAGGCAGTCATACAGGCCAACAGAATATTCATGAGCGCAATCAACACTAGTTATCTAACGGCACTGTTGAGGCCCGTGTTCCGTCTATTGGCAGTTTCAATTTAGATTATATGTATGTATTAAAAACTACGAAGTGCTATGTGTATATGTAGCTTATTACATCACAGGTTGTATAAAAGCGCGAAGAGGCGCGTGAGTACAGGACACAATACAGGAGCACACTGCTTAAGCACCACTGCTGGTATACCGTCTGGCCCACTCGACTTATGAACGTCTGGAGAAAGCATAGTCCGCCGGATCTCCCGCTGTGATATGGAGATTTCCGCATGGTTTTACAGCACCACTTTATAATAGGTGGTACAGCGCCTTTATCTTCATATTCGAGTTTGATGCAAAGAGACTGCCCAGTAGATCAGCTTTCTCTTTAGCACTATGGGCTAAGTCACGGTCGGTCTTTTGCAGTGGTGGTAACAACGACTGGCAGAAGTTCCCTTCGGCAGCTTTAGCCCGTGACCAGAAAGTACGTCTCCCATAGGGGTAGCTCGCAAGTCGCCCACCTGTTTTGTTAATGAATTGGAATTTAGCTCTGGCAGTTGCTTTCTTACTGAACCTCGAGGCAGCATTATTCGGAATCTTATTATTACGAGCCGTGGTCCGAGCCTCATTGCCACATACGCAGGCTCCTAGGAAAATGCACGGCCAGAATACAAAACCTGTTAAATTCAGTCTCCCTAGAAGGTACTTTTCCCTCATGAAAGAACAGGCGGCTAGACCACAAAATCGTAAGTCTCCCTAGGAAAGTTTTAACCCTCCTGGAAGAACGTAAGGCCAGATCATAAAACTTGCAACAGTTAATAACCCATGGAGGGATTTTACCGCCATGGTCCTACAAACTCGTCATATATATCTATATTTTTGTTTAAATTCTAGGGTTAGAATTTGCAACTCCTTGCGTTTCAGAAAATTTTGAAGAAAATCACCTTGATTTTCTTTTCTGTATTAAGGACTTATTTTACAATGTTTGATATAGGAATTCCATTAAATTAACTACTTCTTGTAACGGATTTACTATCCAAAAATACGAACAGACTTACTGTCTCACTATAGTCCACGTAGACTGCATTATTCTTTCCACCAAATTGGTTAATGTACCAAAAAAATTAAATATCTTGAGAGGTTGGCTTTCCTTTCATTTAGCACATCTTGCCCTAAATACAAATCTTTCTTTTAAAATAAAATATTTTGAAATGTTCAAATGATACACATAAGTTTAAAAGTGACTACGTTCGCCCTCTTTATCGGAAAATAAAATGGAACACTCGGGGCTTTCTCGGTAGTAAAGCATTGCGAACCTTCCAATCTTCTCCTCTTATATTTTGTTCCTTTACTACACACATTGTAACTAGTACAATCGAAGTTTTATTGGAGTTGCTTGAGTGTGTCATGCTCTCTTAAAGTGTCTGCGGTGGTGGCGTGTGTGTCGGGTCGTTACGTTCCCTAAAACATGGTTGAGCGAAGCGATGGCTGATTCATGTGTCATACTCGTGAACGGGTGCCGCCTGTGGAGGCTGGTCTGCTCTTGCAAACTTCTTGGTATTCTTAGTTTTTTTGTTTTGTTTATTAATACTGTAAGACATTGATTATTTCTTAGTGATGAATACATAAACTGTCTTTTGTTTATATTAGATACTTTTTTATGTTGTGCTTGTGCTTTATATTTCATGTTTTTTTATGTTTGTAATGGAAAGTGTCCTTTTATGATAGGGAGGGCATTTTCCAATATTTTAATTGGACGCTGTAAAAGAAAGGGAGAAAAGAAATGCCCTTGCTGAGTTTCTTGCCGGTTCTTCTCAGTACAAGGTCTCCCGCCCTGTAGACTTACGAACCGATGGCGTAGTGACATTCATAAGTGCTCAATTATTGTAGCCTAATCTGAATAAAATTATATTGAATTGAATTGAATCGAATTGTACTCATTAGTCCAGCACCTAGCACCCGAAAGGCTAATTCATTATCATTTTGCAATTTTAGACGTAAGTACCTACTTGGTTAAGGGTAGTTTGTTTCTATAGCATAATTGAAACGAATTAACAAGTATTTATCGATTTTTGCATTGCAAGTTAAACTTTAAATTAGTCGTATTCAGTAAAAAAACTTAATAATATGACCATCAGTCATTACAGAAAACCCGTATTTAATCAGAATCTAAACAATTTTTCGTTAGTGTAGATAGGTATTGCATTGCGAAATCCAGTTATTATAGTTAAGGTTTTATTGCTAAGATTCGCTATTATATTGACTCATTTGCTACATAAGCTTGTAAGATGTCAATATTTGTTTACCAATAACCGACTCTCCTTAGATTTCGAGCCGAAAAAGAGATGTTCATATATTGTGTTAGATCACTATTACTACAAAAAGGCATGAAAGAGCGAGCTAGAAAGTAAAATTACTTCAAAAGTTACATCAAATGCTAAGAAATAACATAATGTAGTTCATAATTTGGGTCTCATTTCCTAAAACTTGGAGCGGCCATATGATTTGTAAATTTTATTTCCATCAAAATAAGATAAACACAACCATTCTTGCAAATGCAAATTTTAATTTTTTCTGCTTTGCCATTTTTCTTATTCTATAAAACAGTTCTAAAGTTACAGATATAACTATAAGAAAGGAATTGCCCTCCAATGATTAATCCTTAAAACGTTTCAAGACCGGTGACTGAAGCTACAGAGTGACTGATAAAATTAGTGAAAGTACTCACCTGAGCACTCAATTGATCAAACCTCGTTTGCCACGTCATTCTACTTGGCGCGTCCGACGGGAGTGACGGCGCGGCAACTGGAGCTGTCGCGCTGCTGCGGCCTGTCACTGCTGTCACCAGCTTGTACATGGTTGGCGAGCTAAACTGTTGCCATGCTGTAGCGGGTGCGGCGCATTTTTGAACACGACATTCCAAGGGACTCCTCGGATCTCTAGAGAATACTCTATTGCGAAAGCGACGCCAAAATTAATTAAAATAAAATAATTTGCGAGGCGGAACCGATGCCGATAAAATCCAACAACGCAATGACAAAAAGAAATGGTGCACGCGGGTTAGTAAACAGTGAGCGGGAGCATATGTAGGACTTAACCACGTGTACGCGACAGTGGCGCCACAAAATAAACAGAATTGAGGCGGAAATGCTTCAAATTTACAACTACCATCTCTCACCACCCAAAAAGGACTCCAGGACCACAATAATAAAATAACTCTTATTAAATACCTACTTATGTACAAGGATCTTACAAATTAATGTTAACTAATGCAAAGAATAATTGGAAAGAGATTTGCAATAACTATAGTTCCTAAAAATATTATTTATTCTTTATTCTCTTTTTTCTCTGTTGCAGTTTCATCGCACGTTTTCAGCTCCACAAACAAACAACGTGGTTGTGTCCAGGAAAGAATCGAATCGATCCAATTTGCAGCAACACATCCCGTGTATTTGTAGCAAGAATGTTTTTCTCCACGTATGCAGTTAAATTATAACATCATTTGCTACAAATTGTTGAACATTATTTCATGTTAATATTTTTGTTTGTTTACCATATATTAAAAAGTTAAACAGTCATTCGAGGTAACAAATATTTATTATTTGCTTACATTATGTTTCTATATATACAAATAGTAATATGATTGTGATTGAGATACAACACATATATTTTTTTTTTGACAATTTTTTCGTTGAAGTTTAATTGTACCTACAACGATATTTATCTATCATACCGTAATTTTCATATTGGAAAATTACAAAATGTTTAAGCGAAATTCAAAATGGCAAACGGAGCGCTACTGGTTAGTTTGATTGTGAAGTGAAAGACTACGATAGCCAAAAATTGCCAGATGCATTTATTATTTTATTTTTACTAATTACTTACTAATTTTTGGTCTCTTACTCATGCTTTAGGTATAGTTATATAGTTTATTAGTTATAAATAGGTTATGTTATTTACATAGACTTGTGGAATGAGCTCCATGCCAAGGTTTTCTCTAAGGACTATGGAAGTATGGGGTTCTTCAAGAAAGTAGTTATTAGTTTTTTGAAGGGTCGGCAACACGCAAGTGATACCCCTGGAGTCGCAAGCGTCCATAGGCTACGGTGACCGCTTACCGTCAGGCGGACCGCATAAACTAGCATCTGCCTGCGTGGACTTTTGAAAAAATATACAACTTTTGACTATTAACGATTTTTCCTACCATAATATCTAAATTCACATAAATTTTCATCCCCCATTTGGCCGTGTCGGAGATAATTTTAAAAAACGGTGAACCACATCACTTTTTTTAACCTCAATGCCAAAAATCCCGACTACAACACAAATTACGTCTTCTGTACTAACGCCATACCCCTATTTAAACATCTAAGGGATGAATTCTTTCTCACAATTATGTAATAGAAGCCACTGTGCAAAGTTTCAAGTCATTAGACACAACGATATCTGAGTTCTCATACAAATTTTCATCCCCTGTTTCGTCACCTAGGGGTTTTGTACGTAAAACAAGCCATTCTTAATTTTAAATCTTAAGGCGAAACTCCAATTCTGTGCATTCAACTTCAAATGTTACGGATTTCCATACAAACTTTCAATCTTCATTTCACCCACTTAGGGGATGAATTTCGCAAAATTACTTCTTATTGCTCGCACACGTTATAACAGAAACCTCTGTGCAAAATTTCAAGTCTCTAAACACAAAAAATCTAAATTCTTATTAAAATTATTCATCCCCAATTTTGCCCTTTAGGGACTGATTTTCTAAAAACAGTAAAACAAAAAAAAACTTAATTTGCAACTTGAAGGCCAAGTAACAAGTTTTATGCATTTAACTAAATCACGGATTCAAATTACGGATTTTCATACAAACTTCCAACCCTTATTTTACCCCCTTAGACCCAGTAGCAACCCAAGAAATACATTACTGTTGTTTTTGCTCTATCGTAAAAACAGAAATACAGACAAGCTTCAAATTTGCTTTGATTATAGTGTAGGCTCTAAAGCCTTATAAGCACAAACAATAAAACTGGCCAAGTGTGAGACAGACTCACATCATTACCATCTTAATTTACCGTACCAGTGCCATCTAGCTTCATTAGAGAAACAGTTACATATTTGTTTATTGGAACCGATATTTAAAGTTAATCAATGTCAGGGTTAGTCAATCATTTGATGGGTGAACGCTTAGCTCACACTTTTTGTTTTGGTTTATGTTCGTAAATTACGCAAATGTTTGTACGGAACCCACGGTGAGTAGGCTCGACCGGTGCTTGACTTTTTATTATGATGTCATAAAAAATCTATGACTAATCAAATGAGAAACATGCCTGTAAAAGTTTATGAAGTATCAATCGAAGATTGGCGAAGTAACAAAGTTACGACACACAGATGGACATAAGAGTATAAGTGGTTTTTTACTCAATTTGACTACGAAACCCTAAAAAGTTTTTTTTTATTAACACACAGAAACACAAAATGGACAGTACGCCAACTTCCCTTCGAAAATTTAAACAAAATTAATGCAAGCCACGCACGCGGAACGCATTTTAAGTAGAACACCAATTATAATGGTCACTGTTTGTGACACTTTTATACCGAACGCTTTTACATACTAATGTTCAGATATTAAAGTGGGACGAACAATTGTTTCTATTTAAAATACACATTTATATTCTGTTGTTAACTCAGATTACATTTTGTACAAATTTTGTGTATTGGAGATGCTAAAGAAGATAACTTATTCGAAAGTTACACAACATAAACGTCTTTCTGTGTATTCTTAAGCTTACATTATTGAGAATTAATAAATTTTTATTTGTTATGCCTTAAAAAGAATTTTGGAAACCTATTTGTAAAACTGTCCTAAGTTTGTAGATATTGTATTTTGTCCAATAACACTATTGTACCAGTGATATTTATCTATCGACAACGATACGCGAAGTTAAGCAACGTCGAATATGGTCAATCATTGGACGGGTGAACAAATCTATGTATATTGGCACATTTTTTGAAGCTATACATCAAGCTAAACAAAGTATAACAAGTGCTCTTTTGAGGAGTGCCGTCGTCGTAGTACGCTACGCAGGCGTAGAGAGTTACGCGGGCGTATTGGGCTACGCAGGTGTAGTAAGCTAACTAAAGAAAGATGTAGGTATAAATCGTGGCACGTAAGTTGAACCTGCGCAGTAACACATTTTCGGTTCGTTAGTACTATTGTCCGTACTATACTTGCGCAGACGACCGCCATTTTGTTTCAACTTACGTGGTGCGAACTATAGTGACAGCCTACACTATTTAGTGACAAATTAAATTTCAAGTCAGGTCGAGGTACTTTATATAAATATTTCATAACAAATAAAAAAGTAAGCAGCTGAAGGCCTCTACGTAAATATTTAAGGTAATATTACCAACATCTGCACGATGATTTATGCCCAATGTTTTGCGAGAAATGCGCTGCTTTCTGTAGCAATAAATTGTGAAGTCAGAAGAAGCGCAAGGTCATAAATATTCATAAAATAATTGAAATAAAGTTTTAAGCAATACAATTATTTTTTTGGCTAAATGTTGAGATTACTAAAAATGATTCCCTAATTCAATGCTAAGTGCAAAATTATGAAAAATATGGTCGAATCATAAATAAAAAAAAATATCTTTTAGATTTTTTGCCAAAGTCAATAACTAAAAAGTAATATTTATGTCATACCTTAATTATAATGCACCCAAATTTTATGAACCAGTTGTAAAACTCAAAACTACAGTCGCTATATTGAAATGGTGTGAACTTACAATGACACTAGCGACCTAACACCCAAGTTCAGATGGGCAGAAAAGTTTGTTGCACTATACCACGTACTTAAGTCCATACATCTAAAAATGAGCTTGAAATAGGAAAACACTACGGGGCTTTTTTTTCTTGTCAATAATAAAGTAGGAAACATTATAATAAAGTGCGATATCCGTCAGTAACCCTGTTCAAGTGCAAAGCAAGTTGAAATCAGTTTTACTGCGCTCACACAAGGTTGAACTTACCTCATAACGTTTTTTTTTTGCGACAACTGGAAATACCAAGATCTTCAACGAGTAAATTTATTTTATATAATACGTATTTATTGAGTTTGCTTTTTTATTTTACACGGGAATTTTAAAGTGGACAGTGTAGGCGACACTTCCAAATGTTATACATGTTTGGTAGGTAAGCATAAAACGTCATGTTTTTTCTCGTTCATACTCTTTAGGGCTGCACTATGGTATCTTGATTTGCGATATATCAGTTGTGTATAATAATAATAATAAATATTTTTGGACATTACAGACAGGCGCCGTATGGCCGTATTTCGGCAGTACTTTTGTGTTGCGTTGACTTAGAAGCTTGATTATTTTTACAGCTTCAAGGACCATAGACCTTAGTATTCGTTATTAATTTCAAATCGATACCTTCACACGTTCCTGAGAAAAAAGGTCTTGACAGACAGACTGACAGACAGACAGACAGGCAGACATACTATAACAGGACAGGTTATAGTAGGAGTATCCTGTTACCGAATGTACCGGCTATGTGCTCATAATATAGAAATTTAGGTAGAGGGGTTTAGAGGCAAGTAAAGAAAATACTTTTCAAGGGTAAGGCATGTTGTAATTTATACTCTTTCACTTTTATCATAACAATATTTAATAGACAGTATTAACCTAATCACATAGGTTATTCTTAACCCTTAATGTATCTATAAAGAAACTATCTAGTTTACATCGGTATTAAATAGAAAGAAAGAGAAAACGCAAGCCTACCTACACAGAGTTCAAAGTGTGAAGTTTTCAAGCATTTATTAGAGATAGATACTGTAGTGGACCCAAGCCTTTAATAGAGAGTTGTAGCAATCCGGACCCCACGACACGGTGTTGATTTGCTAAATTAAGTCTTAAGAGAACAGGTAAATTAAAGAAAATGGGATTCATTAATAATAAATATAAATTAGATCAATCACCTTCGTAATTCATACCAATCGAATACTATCGAGATCGATGAAGCATTAAGTGAGTGAGTGGCCCGGATGTCCTCACCGGTCTTAGATTAATATATTTATATCTACGCCATAAGGCGTAAATCGCAGTGGGATCCTAAAATCATCAACACAAAGAAAAATAATTACTCGTTAAATACGACCGATTCGTAAAGTAGCAGATAACCAGGAGGTTAAAATATATGGAGAATATCGATCGATTATTTTCAGTTAATTGTTATAAATATCGTAGGGTGCGAGAGGGATAGTAGAGTAGGCTCCGCGCCGCTTACGACGAGCCTTCAATGTGTAAATTAATCGAAGCTGTATAATCGAGTCACAAAGAAGCGGAGAAACTAGTTCGGCAGGTAAAGAGTTTAGTAGAATCGGGTGACGATTTCGATATGATTGTTCGATTATTACTATAAAGTAACTGGCCACTAAAATGCGAAGCACGTGGGTACACGTGGAAGTAAAATAAAGAAGAAATTAACTGGCGCCACAATCCCTAGACACGCCACGCGTTCAGGCCGCGTCTATCGGGGGGGAGGGGAGAACGGTTATAAGCGATAGGCGTCAGTTGCGGCACCCTTTTCCACTGTCGTCGTACCGAGAGGCTGGCCGTGCTCGAGATTCCTGAGGAAGCGGGAAGGACAGGACGAACAAAGATTTGAAGAAATTTAATACCGACGCCGTGCACGTTTCGCCTACATCAAATATCAGTAAGTGTCTTTTGTGAGAACTGAGGCTAGCAATGTCAACTTATTATTGATGGGTTTGTACTATGGGGCTTTGTGAGGGACTTCCTTTATACTATGGCGTAAGGACTGTGTAAGGGACCGTGTAAGATGCCACCTTGGTTAAAGTGAAGGGTTGGTTGGGGAAAATTGAAAGTGGTTGACTTTTTGGTTGGGATTCTAGTTGTAAATTTGGAGTAGAGAAGGAAAAACCCTTGCTTATTAAAAATGCAGAGGTAGTTTGTTGACATTGTTGTCTATGTACTCTTAAAGGAAAAGAGATTGCCGATTTCTGCAGAAAATTTAGTGGAGAAAAGGGTTCCTGCCGGGATCGGCGTCTCTTAACATGATGTTGTAAATTTTGTGATACTTTGTGGGAAGAAACCCCGTAATTAGGCTCTGATCTGATTAGTTAAGAAATCGTTTAAGGTTAGGGTTAAGGTGACGGGGCATGCTTACATGACTTGGCAGGCAACCCTTGTGTAAATCCTGTCCTGTGTATATGTATATCTTATTGATGAAAGCCCTACGCAAGTCCTGAGCATCGACTTCGCGCTTTGATCGAATTCGAGGTGACGGGGCATGCTTACATGACTTGGCAGGCAACCCTTGTGTAAATCCTGTCCTGTGTATATGTATATCTTATTGATGAAAGCCCTACGCAAGTCCTGAGCATCGACTTCGCGCTTTGATCGAATTCGAGGTGACGGGGCATGCTTACATGACTTGGCAGGCAACCCTTGTGTAAATCCTGTCCTGTGTATATGTATATCTTATTGATGAAAGCCCTACGCAAGTCCTGAGCATCGACTTCGCGCTTTGATCGAATTCGAGGTGACGGGGCATGCTTACATGACTTGGCAGGCAACCCTTGTGTAAATCCTGTCCTGTGTATATGTATATCTTATTGATGAAAGCCCTACGCAAGTCCTGAGCATCGACTTCGCGCTTTGATCGGATTCGAGGTGACGGGGCATGCTTACATGACTTGGCAGGCAACCCTTGTGTAAATCCTGTCCTGTGTATATGTATCTTCATTAATGAAAATCCTACACGCTTTGGTAGATGCTCATTAGAATGGTACAGTTATGTTACATGTAATTGATGGTTATGTTAATGATATCTCTATATCCGCTACTTACTATCTCAATCATTTTAGTCCCGATGTCTTGTTGCGTTGCGGTATGGGTGACCCCCAAAGCAAGCAGACCCTTGGTAGATAGAGGTAGGTGAGGACGGGGCAATCACAGTAGGGGTTCTTCAAGCGGGGTCTGGCTTGTTATAAGATTAGGGAAGATTGGGGCTTGATGTTAGAGACATACTAGAATAACTGCAGGCTTCAGGAATCTAAGGGTGTGAGGGGGCTGATAAAACCTAAATCTGGGTTGGCTCCAGTTCCACCCTTCACCGGCGTCGAGTGGGGAAGCTGAACTGTTAGATGCCGTTTAGGTAATGGGTGGCTAAAATTTAATGTGGGATTTTTAACCCAATCTCCTTAAGGAATTCGTATATAAATAAAACCTCCACTCCACCCATTACTGCGACGGATAGATTTGGAAAGCTAAGTATTATTGTGTTCATATTTAAATATTTGTTTCCTGTGTAAAAATAAACGTAAACCTCATATGTTTTTCAGGGCCGCGACATTAATCTAGCGAGTCTATTTTTTTATTAGACTATCTAGGCTTTATTTTATTGCTTTATACTGTTTAATTTATGTTTTGACTGAGCCATTTAAGATAAATATGACAGAACTTCAACCTTGACCAAACTTTATTAACAGGCTATGAGGTGACATTAGTGGGTCAGGATTTGTTCTATTCTTCACCATGAATCACCCCGTTGAAGACGTATTAGTATAATCATACACAATTCTCTACTAACTGATGAGGCTCTGAATTGTTGTATGGAAAGCCGAAACGTTAAGTTCTAAACACTCAGAAAAGGGCTAACCCTTACTTGATCTGGCTAATGTGCCAGGTCCTGAGTGTGAATATGTCTTCCTTACAATCCACCTTAAACATACTTATTGTGTGTCAAACTAGGTGTTCTGTCGCCTTAATTACTCTGATGAACAATTTACCACTTAACCATGTGCGTAATTGCACACCTATTTTATTATTTCTTGTGAACTTAGCTTGCACGGCATATGTTTCGGGCGAGCATAGCTTCTCCGGACTAGCGGCTATTTAAACTTAAGGAGCCTCGGGTTCGAACCGACCGATCGTAGGTTATATTCAAATAATAACGAAATGGTCCCCTTAGTTCCGTAGTTAGTCATAGTAGTAAGGATAAATACATGGTCGCCTGGTTGTTTGCCACCTCCGTGGCGTTATAAATGTAGGAGTAGGCGGGGAGCACTACTTACCTATCCTAAAGGACAGTTTAAGGCACAGTGCACGAAGGATAAAGGTTATCTATTAACTCGATTACTAAATGACAGGAAGGCGAAGCCACAAGGTAAGCTAGTTTGATTAAACCTATCTACGAGGCTGTCAGGAGTTGCTCGTTATATACCTTCCTTGTTAAAGGTTCCAAGACGTTAGTCAGATAATAGGTACGATACATTTGACAAACGCTTAAGGCCAGACGGTACCCTAGGCCCTTAAGGCTATTCAAATTCAAGTTATACATAATTAATTTTCAACATTCATTTTAGCGATCAAGTAGGAACAACCTAGGGTATAAGTTAGGCGAGCGTTAGGTTTTGTCTCAATTTTATAGTTTTGTTTTCATAAACTTTATATTCTAGTGTAGATAATCGCCATAGTTTGTAAACACAAACCCAATTTTAGATCTAATAACGAAATTCGTATTGACCGGGTCGCGAGATACTAAACCAAAACCGAACCAACGTAAATTAGTCGAAGGAAGGTCGAGTAACACGATTAGACTCTGTATCTGCGCAGAAGACTAAAGTGTGAACTCTGCGCACCCACGTGACCACGAGACGCCAGCTGGGCACTTCGACGCACAGGCAAATGTATGAAAAGTCTGACCGTTCAGTCTTTAATTGGCCGAAGGGATAATTTGGTGGCGGGCCCAACAATTCTGAATAGAACAACTTACGAACCCTTAAGGAATGGTTGTATATGTGAATTTTCCTGGATGATTCCCAGTTAGGGTTACCCGGAAACGACCTGGAAACTAGGATTGGTAGATTTAGATAGACTTCCATACTAAATCGTCCGCCCTTAGCGCCCTCTATAAGACCTCCTCAATGTCTCCAAGATTATTAGACAGTTAGCTAAGATATCGATCGACCGAGTAGTTCCACGATTACTACACAGATGGCGTGAGCCACAGTGGTAAAATAATAATCATGAATGTATGAGGATTTCCGGATACGGTTAGAACCATGTCATAACTTTATTCAAAGGTAGGCTGTAGTTGTATTTTAGGTCTACATTTACTTCTAATTTGTTAGTTTGTCTTTACGGCGGTTCTCCATATATTATTATAAGATAAGATTTGAAGAGAAGCTAGTAAGGATAGTGGTAGGCTCATTATATACTTAGATTGTCTATTTGTCTTGGGGTGGCTTCTCGAATACCATTACGACTTTATGGTTTCACATAGGGGTTGTTCACGGGTTGTCAACCAATAATTATGCAACTACTAAACCAGTCGGCCCATCTGTGGTGCATTCTTAGTGTTATTAAGAGGGTTGTGTAATTTACGTAAGGGCCAGGCCGCGAGTATATTCGTGTGTTATCTATATATATATTCAATCTGTTAGTTCATCCGTATGGTGACTTTTCATATTACATTACAGTTTTATAACTTCGCTTAAGGGATCGACAGCTAGTCGGCTAATAATTTATCTATGTACTTAATAGGTCCGCTTGTCTCCCTAATGCCTTATATATGTTGTTATTAGTTTCGACCTTCACTTAAGCGCAAGCTAGAGAACTGGCGACAGGTTAGTTGTGTAGGTTATAGGTTAATTAAGGGATCAATAGCGTATCTGCTAATAATTTATTTAGTTATTAAATAGGTCTGTCTGTCTCTTAGATGATTTCGTTATATTATAAGTGTATAACTTTAGTTAAGGGGAAGCCAGTGAGGTTATTAGTGGTTAGTACTTTCATATGTCTAAGGGTTCCACTTTAGTTAAGGGGAAGCCAGTGAGTTTATTAGTGGTTAGTACTTTCATATGTCTAAGGGTTCTTCCTTTTAAGGTGATTTTCCTACAGTACTATGAGGTCACAAGTTTACTTAAGGGCAAGATAACTAGCGTATCGATGGACTACTTACCGTTTAAGAGTTCTCCTTTGAGGCGACTTCATACATTACTATAGGATTACGACTTCACTTAAGGGGTATGCGGTCTTAGTCGTTATAACTTTAAGGCCTATCGTGTTCGAGGGCCAACCGTGTTATTACGAGACATGTTCGGAGCTGTAAGGAGGTAGCTAGGCTGGTGAATAGGGTGACTTAGGCTAGGGTACTTCGACTACGTTAGGATAATAAATCGCATATATTTTAATCTGAAACTCGCATTTAGTAATTCAAATTCTGGTCTAATGCTGATCAGGACTTAGTGGTTCTGCGGTTAAGGATTAGTTATAGGCCATTGGTTTTAATGTAGGTATAATGTAAAATTAGGGTTTTGATTTTATTCTTTCACACCTGGGACTGATTGAATCCATACCTCTTAGGATCTGGGGTTATTATCGGTCACAACGAGGGGTCCAAATAGACGATTACGCCACTAGACGATCACAGCCAAATAAAATATTAGCTTTCTTTAATAATAACATTAACGGTTACAAAATACTATTAACATTTTTATAATAATAAAGACAACAATAATATGTTAGAATTACACATGTCTTCACGTATTCAAATTGGCGAGTAAGTCGGTATACTCCACTTCAGATATAACTAATTTTATTTATTATATGTGAAGGGGGGTTTCTACATTATGTGTTGCCGTTACCAGGATAGGATAAAGAACTAAAGGAGGCTTGTAAAAGCCTACATTTTGTTGTCGTACAACGGATGGGAGGTCATTAAAATGGATTCCAGAAGAACAGGGGTGACAGAATGAGAAGTAAGGTACATACCTAAGCTTTCACTTTAGTAAAGGTAGACGGAGACCAACGTTATATTGGATCCCAAGGCTAGCCAGCAGGCAGAAATACACAAAGATACTGAGATTAAGGTATGTTTAATAAAAGAAAATCAAAAAATCAAAAAATCAAAATGTTATTAAACCTGGGGACGGAGGTATTTAGGTAGTCGCACCACTCCCCGGTGATGTCCACCATTTTTTTTGCGACGACCTCGACGCTTCCGTCGTTTCCTCTTCTCTTGCGGTGCGGATTCCGGTGGCGGTGGCCTACCCTCGGCGTTGTGGTCAGGAGACGCATTGTGATTGACAGGAAGGTCACCGGGATTGACCACGCTGGAACACGTTGGAAAAGAAGGAGCGGAGACTCCGCCTGGGACATCGAGAATGTGGCGGATAACGCCACTGGACATAATAATAAGCTCGGAGGGCCTCCCCTCTACGACCAGACGAGAGCCGGTCTTCGAATACTCCCCTCGGGTCCGGGCCATTTGGGATTTCAGGGGTTGTTATTTTTTAAACAAAATGGGGTTATTAAAGGACGATTTCACGGCCACGGAGTGAATGATACAAATAATGCTGGTATAACATCGAACTATATTAAATTTTCTGGAAGGAGGGTAGATTGGAAATTGGATCGGTAACCTAAGGGGTAGATCGTTTTGTTTTCTCCCTTTTCCATGTGAGAGACCGAAAGGCGGAATAATAGTCTTAAATCCATACTATATCGAGATATCTTTTAGAAGGTAGGTTGTAAATTAGTTGTTATGTAAAGCTAATTATAGACACAAGTTTAGGATAAAACCATATTAAATTAGTGTAAAAGAATGGGTTTATTTTAGTTAGGTAGTACAGTACATCTATTTAGGTACTAGTTTAGTAAGATATATTCTACGACTTAGGCTTAGATATAGGAAGGCATTACTAGTAATATGTAGACATAAAATTACGGCTAATACGCAAAATTAAAATTACATTTATAGAATGGTAGGCAGGGGTATGTGTATGATCTAATAACCTTATTTATAAATACATATTCGTATATCTCAATCATCCGAAACCTAGGGAACGGTATTCGTAAGATAAATCTTACTAGTCTCGTTCAATCTGAACTTCTATGTGGTAGTACCTATATGCTTATTGTCATAACATAGGTTCAAGGAAATGTTTAAAAACTAGATTCGAATAAATTTATTATTGGATAGCACTATTCAATAATTATGGACCTTAGCTTAATGTTGTGAGTACGGTTCGAATAAGCTTGTGAGTGTTGGTTTGTACGTATATGTGTGCGTAAGTAGATGTGGATAAGTATATAAATTCGCAGGTGTTTTATGGAAGGATTCTTGAACTTGTGATTGTCAACTGATAAAGTGGAGGAGTTAGCCGTACTATTTATAAAAAGGGGAACCCCCTTATGGACTTTAGTGGCCGTCGCGAGGCATATTACCGTATGGACATAGATTAGAGATCAGTATAGTTGGGGTGGCCTTAATGAACTGTCTATATACGTAGAATTATTATTAAGAGGGGGGGGGGGGCACTGTGGAATAAAGGTCTTATATGCTGGGGGAGGGGGAGGACATAATAAAATAACGAGCACTTAAGAGGGCCCCAACGCACATATACCTTTGCTATACGGGTGTGTAGCGGGAGTCGACAATGTTAGGTTCAGATAGAGCTCGTTTTCCAGTGGCGTAAAAATATTATAGATAGGCCCACAACTTAGCGTAAAGGGGGGGAAATATTTGATTACAGTTACATCACATGCGATATAAAAATTAAATTACAGTAATTTTCTAGCTATGTAGTTATTTAACATGTCATGGAATAAATTATGCTCTCGCTACTTGTTGATAACGAGTTATGAATTAAAAATAGAAAACGGGAAATTCGGCTGTAATTTTCTTAAAAAAAAAAAAAAATTGGTTTGGACAGAAACCGCGCAACCAAATGCAGTAATCTGCTAGTCAAAGAATGTAGAAGGCCATGTTATTTTCGGTTTGGAACTTGCCATAGGACAGCGAAATCGATTTTAAACCCAAGCAGAAACCTGTACATTAAAGTAGGGTGCAGCCTAAATGTATCATTTTACTATTGGAGAGTTAGAGTGAGCTATTTTATGATTAGGGAATGCATTGAAAGGCGGGATAGCGAGCATTTGGAATGTTAATGCAGAAGTAAGGTCATAAGGTCACTAAGATATTAGCTAAAGTAGGCCTCATCCATCTCAGTACTTTAATTTTATACTAAGTAGCGCTGACTTAGTAAGTTGGGATCATCCCCATAGGCCATTTAGACATATCAGTATATATGTGTAATTATCGGTTTATAAGTTTAGTTAAAGGGGTATTCCAAAGTACGAACATCTAATTACTGGTTCACTTGACGGTGACGTCTGTTAAGCCCTTAGACCAGGTGAACTTCCTCCAACGGGAAGATTCATGTCTGGTAGAAGGTAACCTTAACAAAGTAAACAGTAGATGTTAAAACGACTAAATGTACTTTGTAAGTTGTTAGTTTAGGGATACGATATGGTGAAAGAAAATTATATCAAATAATATAAACGGGGGGAGAAAAGGGTGTGCGCTCGAGCGGGGATTTGAACTCGGAGTTTCCCGGGGTTTTGGCGCGAGCGTGAGGTGTTTGGCCGACGGAGCTGTCTGGGGTGATTCTGTGCGATCGAATGTAGACGTTAGGTTTAGGTCATCTTTTATAGATTCGTTGCTACCGTTCACGGGCTATTAGATTCAGATTTTAGGATACTTTTGGATCATGGTTTTGCTTGCCAAATTATATTGATTGTCGATAAATATTTTATTACTAGGCGGACCAGTAATGTGAAAGGGTTTAACCTATTGTGATATTAATTATGAAGGTAATAAATTGGAAGTGTGATACTGAAATGTAAACGGGAAGTGTACTTATGTATATATATATATATATATACAAATCGGATTAGGAAATTTAATGTACTTAAAGGTAAGATAGGACAATGGCAGGTATTAGGTGGTGTTCAGGTCGGGTATGCCTGGTAGCGTGTTCCTTTTGAACTAAATAGGTTATTGTTAATAGGTATTATCTGTTTAAAGGGTTCTGTCGAGTAGGCGATATGTAGCAATTGAGAAATGGGGTTGATGGCTGAGTAAAAACATTGACGTAGGTCAGGGACCGGTTTTGTTAGGGTAGTCATGTTAAGGGCGGTTAGAAATGAAATGTACATTACGAGAGGGGAGGGTACCACAGTATAAATCGCTAAGTTGTTAGGGGAGGAGTCAACATAATAAATGTTTATTAAACTGCATTAACGTTTATTCAGAATTAGGATTCACATGAAATATAAATATATATATAAATTAGGTTCAGCGTAAGGTGAAAAGTGAGCTAGAACGTGGATAGATACTATTATCTGCTATGTAGATGTGAAACTAAGGCAAAATTATTAAACCCAGCCGAGTAGGACAAGGTTATTATTTAGGTTGGTACGAATCGTGAATTGAAATGATTTTGGATTTTTATACATGGTTAGTGTAACCCCTGTGATTTTTGCCGTGTGAGTTGCAGGGGGTCGTAATGTTTCGACAGGTACGATCCCTGAGTGACCGCGGGCGGTGCATGTCTATGTGTGTGTATACATATCAGTATGCATACATGTGTATATGTGTCGAAGTTGAGGTCGGGCCCTGCCTTAATGGTGGGAGAGTCAGGTCCTTAACTGAAAGAGCGAAAGGGGTTATGCTGAGGGTGTGTTTAAATCGTCGCGGGTAAAGATTGTAATTTGTTAGGGCCTGAATTGAAATGATTTGGATTTTTTATACATGGCTAGTGTAACCCCTGTGATTTTTGCCGTGTGAGTTGCAGGGGGTCGTAATGGTTCGACAGGTACGATCCCTGAGTGACCGCGGGCGGTGCATGTCTATGTGTGTGTATACATATCAGTATGCATACATGTGTATATGTGTCGAAGTTGAGGTCGGGCCCTGCCTTAATGGTGGGAGAGTCAGGTCCTTAACTGAAAGAGCGAAAGGGGTTATGCTGAGGGTGTGTTTAAATCGTCGCGGGTAAAGATTGTAATTTGTTAGGGCCTGAATTGAAATGATTTGGATTTTTTATACATGGCTAGTGTAACCCCTGTGATTTTTGCCGTGTGAGTTGCAGGGGGTCGTAATGTTTCGACAGGTACGATCCCTGAGTGACCGCGGGCGGTGCATGTCTATGCGTGTGTATACATATTAGTATGCATACATGTGTATATGTGTCGAAGTTGAGGTCGGGCCCTGCATGATGGTGGGAGAGTCAGGTCCTTAACTGAAGAAGCAAAGGGTGTTATGCTGGAGATGTGCTTAAGTCATCGGGAAAAAGATAAAAATAAAAAAGAAAAGGGGGGGGAAAGTTGTGAGTTGTTAGGATAGACAAACTTGCCTTGTGGGGTTCAGGGAGGTTTTAAGGTTCCGGCGACTGCCGTTTTGGTGGATCGCTTCCGGTGTATGGTTGGATAAGAGTGTGGAGGTATGCGTACATATGTATACGTCGTTAGTGGAAGTTAGGCTTAACGTGAATGAGGGGTGGTTAGTTAAGGGGAGGAGGGGGATATGCGGAGTATGGGATTAGGCCGCTCTAGTATCAGCATTATTACACAAGGTTCAAATTTTACAACCGGTTCTTATAGTTGCTGATAAAAATCTAATATTTGCTTCTTAATATCATTAAATAAACAACCCTCGGACGTCATTGCCCTATTCAGACTCTTGTACATTATAATGAGCCTAGATTGAGTGAGGCCTTTGGTCCTTAACTAAAGCAGATCCGTCCTAGCTATTTATTGCTAGAATGAACAAACTCCACCGTTTGCGTCCAAACATCATCGCCATATTCTAATTACTATATCTATCATAACGAGCTGAGGTTGAGTGAGGCCCTTGGTCCTTAATCGAAGCGTATACATTATAATGAGCCTAGATTGAGTGAGGCCTTTGGTTCTTAACTAAAGCAGATCCGTCCTAGCTATTTATTGCTAGAATGAACAAACTCCACCGTTTGCGTCCAAACATCATCGCCATATTCTAATTACTATATCTATCATAACGAGCTGAGGTTGAGTGAGGCCCTTGGTCCTTAATCGAAGCGTATACATTATAATGAGCCTAGATTGAGTGAGGCCTTTGGTCCTTAACTAAAGCAGATCCGTCCTAGCTATTTATTGCTAGAACGAACAAACTCAACCGTTTGCGTCCAAACATCATCGTCATGGTTAATTATCTATTGTAATTTAATACGGCTAATAATAGTTAAACTCAACTGCTTGCGTTCAAATATAATCGCCGTATTAAACCTATAAATATCTATCATGACGAGCCGAGGTTGAGTGAGGCCCTTGGTCCTTAATCGAAGCGTATACATTATAATGAGCCTAGATTGAGTGAGACCCTTGGTCCTCAACCTAAGTATGTCAGTCATATCCGTCCTGATTACCGGTGACAAATAGCGGACAACCTCAGTTGGCTGCTTCCAACCATCATTACCTTTTTCCCGAACTACTATATTCTTCATGTCTAACGAGTATATCTGGTGTTTCTTATTATAGAGCTGCAGGGGCTTGCTTTTGTTTCGACGGGGTGGGTTCTGGGGTGGTTGCGAGTTGAGGGTAAGGGGCTCAATAGGGGTTATTTATTTTTCTTTCTCCCCTTTGTTTTTCCCTTCCATGGGTGCTGTATCCTTCCTTGTTACCTTGATAGGTCTATAGTCTTGAGAGGACGCCATCTTCTATTATTAACCAATTCACGTGTGTTATCTCGAGAGGTCATTAAGAGGTTCCGTTCTTTATCTAAATAAGAAATTCTTGGTTTTGGCTTATTAAGAATAGTGTGTTAGGTCTTAGGCCCAGTTAGGTTGTTAAAGCCCTGTTAGGAATTAGGACAGGAGGAAATAAGTTTAGGGTCTTACCCAGACGGTCGTCTTGGTTGTTGCAGGGTTCGCGGAAGGGGCGCACGGTTATCGAGAAAATTTTTGGAAAGGAGAATCATGGGACGTCCTAGAAAACGACAAGCTAAGGGGAGCGACGATGAGAACAGCGATAGTGAGGATCTCAGAGCGACTAACGAAGTTTATAAACAGACCATTGCGGACTTAACTAAGCGAATACAAGAATTAGAGAAAAGGATAGAGGAAAGGGTCGGATTGGCTGTGGAGTCGGCATCCCCCTCGATCAACCTTCCAATTCCTAACCCGGAGCCAATTGTCGATCTGACCCCCCCGACGGTTAATGAGGAGGTAATAAAGTGCTGCAATCAAGTGGGCGCTATGTATAAATATGGGGGGGTGGAACGACCCAAGTTTAGCACCCCTGAGAGCTTGCATCCAGTAACGTTCCTTGAAAATTTGACGTATTACCTAAAGAGAGCACCTTTTAGGGATCATGAGATAGATGGAATTTTTGATTGCTTGGAGGGGGAGGCGAGAAATTGGGCTCGAGTGTATAAAGAGACATGGGGGTCTCTGGAGGACTTCAAAAGGGACTTCTTGGATACATATTGGGGGGAAAATGAACAAAATGCTTTGAGAAGGGACATAGTACAATCTGGTTGGGACAAGAAGGTTCATCCTACGATGCTGGGACATTTTTTACATTTAACCGGACAGGCTAAGATGTTGACATATGCCATTCCGGAGCAACAATTGGTGGGGGACATTATACGACACTTTTCTAAGGAAGTACAGTACGCTTGGACAGTGGCAAGAGAAGAAGGGTTCGGGTTACTAAAGGCCACTAGTTTTCTGAGAAGACTAGACAACATAGATAAGCAGAAGGGGCTTCTAGAGGGAGTGGGAGGATCCAAGGTGAGGCACATCCATGATGGTCAAGCTGGAAGTAAAGGAAACTGGAGGTACGGTCGTCCCGAAGCAAAGAAGAGCTTTACAAGATCTGGGCCCAACCGGTCGCCTGGTGCTGGAGGCCAGATGCCGCGGTTAATGGAAGTAAACTTAGAAAGGGAAGAGACTCCCTTGGGAAACTATTAAGAGCTGACGATTCGATCCCCTACTCAGCTCGTTACCCAGGGGAATTAGAGTTACGGTCCTACTTTCCTTTAAAACAAATGTTGGATGTAGGGTGGTTGCCTGGTTTGGGGTTAGGGAGAGGTAACGGTATACTTAGACCAATAATTTTAAAGGGGCAGACCACGACTCAGGGTCTCGGGTTTCGTAACGATGATGTGTTGTCCGATCCAGTCGTCGGAGTGAGAGATAGGTTGTTAGATAAGGCTAATGAAGGACTAGGGCCTCTGAGTGTTAGGGTCACACCCGGGGTGAATTCAGTGTTCGAGGAAGAGGAGAAAGCAGTGGGATGCGAGGGGGAAGTCTTAAAATGTGAGATGAAAGTGAATATATGGGAGGAATGGGTCGATTGCCTCTTAGATACTGGTAGCGATATCACTTGTGTCAGCGAAGAATTTGTATTTAGACATAAGGACAGGACAGATATGGCGGTATTTCCGATAAGATGCTTACAGATCAGAGGGGCGGTGGGTCAACGTAGTTCGAAAATTCAAAAGGCTGTGGTTTTACCTCTAATGCTAGGGAAACATCGACTTGATTCTCCTTTCCTAATAGTCCCGAAATTAATAAGGCCGGTAATTTTAGGATTTGATTGGATGCGCCTTCATGGGGTGATACTAAAAATGGGGCCCACGAGGGTAGTAATTACTATAACGATTGATGGAGAGGAGGTTTCGTTGGATCTGAGAAACCGAGAGATTAACTGCGTTTCGTCGGTTAGTCCTTTGGTGGGAGCTCCCGCCTTGCACCACGATAAACTCGAAGAAAACATACTTGTAGGGTTGGAGATTGGCCACGTAGGAAGGGCTCTACTTAAGGGGGTTATAGTGAAGTACAAGGATCTTTTTACGGGGGAGTTGGGACGCGCTAACTGTTATGAACATACTATTATCATGAAATCGGAGGAACCTGTGATGAAAAGATCTTATCCAGTTCCGTACGCTTATCGAGACCAGATGGGGAGGAAACTGGGACAAATGGAGAAGCAAGGGATCATCTCCCGAGCTTCCACTCCGTATTGTAGTCCACTTACTTTTAGATTCAAGTCTGATGGGGATCTACGGGTTTTGTTAGATGCTAGGGAGATAAATAAAGTTATGATAGCGGAGTCTGAAGCCCCTCCGGTTCAATTAGATGTGTTAAACTCCTTTCATGGGGTACGTTTTATCAGCACCATTGACCTTAACAACGCCTATTTTCAAATTCCCCTGGCCGAGGGCAGTAAAAGATACACTGGGTTCACATTTAATGGAAAATCATATGTCTATAATGTTCTACCGCAAGGGCTGAAAACGTCGGTTGGTAGTTTTAGTCGGGCAATGGATAGGATATTGGGGCAAGAGGTTAGGACGTTTTGTGTCAATTATTTGGATGATCTGGCTATCCTTACTAGTGGTGATTTGCAGGAACACTTGGGTCACCTTGATGTCGTATTGGGTCGATTGCGCAAAGCCGGTCTAACCTGCAACTTGTCCAAATGTAGGTTTGTATGCGCAGAGGTGAAAATGTTAGGGCACATAATCGACACTGAGGGCATCCGGACTGACCCACAGAAATTGGAAGCCATTAGGGATTTCCCAGCGCCTAAGAAGATAAAACACTTAAGGGCGTTTTTAGGGCTTTGTAATTATTATCGCCGGTTTATTCCGCGTTACAGCGAATTAATAAGGCCTTTGTGTAGGTTATTAGGAAAGGGAATACATTGGAGGTGGGATATGTCGGCTCGAGAAGCGTTCGAAGGGCTGAAGGGGGCCTTCATGAGTACGATTAGGTTACACCACCCTGATATAGGATCTCCATATATTCTGCAGGTAGACAGTTCGGGGGTAGGGGTGGCTGGGGTGCTATACCAGGGCCAGGGGGAGGATATGAAGGTTCTGGGGTATTGTAGCAGGTCGTTGAGAGGAGCGGAATTGAGGTGGACCGTTACCGAACAAGAACTATGGGCTGTTATATATGGGATAAAGAAATTCGAGACTTACTTACGAGGCGCTAAGGTGATTATACGGACTGACCATAAAGCACTAACTTTTATGAAATCTTGTCGGCTGTTTAATAGTAGGGTTACTCGTTGGATTCTGTTTTTAGAGCAGTTTGATTATACTATGGAACACATAAAGGGGAAGGATAACCTGGTTGCCGATGTGTTATCCAGGTACTTGCCGGAGGGTTTATCCATTCAGGAGGACAAAGTTTTAGGTCCCGAAATTAGTTATATGGGGGTAACACTGGACCGGGAGTTGAGGAGCGATCTAACCCGTTTGTGCGAGTATCAGGCGGAGGACACTTTGTTGCGACTATTGAGAGAGCAAGTGGAAGGGCGAGGGGCCGCCACTGGTAGGCTGAAGCGAATTGGGGTTTTGAGTCGAATAATAGATGGAGTATTGTGCTTTGTGGGTTCGGGGAGAAATAGGGTGGTACCATTTTTACCTAGTGTTTTACAGGAGAGGGTGATATTGCAAGTGCATACGGAAATGGGCCACTTAGGGGCTCTGAAAACAGTAAAACTAATGCGCGACAGATATTATTGGCCGAACTTACGAAGACGCGTAAAGGAGGTGATATCGAGATGTCATATTTGCCAATTGTCTAAACCGAACAACGTGAACTTAGTCGGGAGCTGTAAATCCATTCTACCTGGGGAAATAGGAGATGTAGTAATGGCGGATTTGTACGGGCCTCTGCCCAAGGGGAAGTATGGATTAAGTTATTTACTAGTAGTACAGGATAGTTTCAGCAAATATCTGAAGTTATTCGAACTAAGGAAGGCCACAGCTAAAGGAGTAGTTTCTAGAATTAGACTATACGGGAGGTTTATAAAACCAAAAACGATTCTGACGGACAACGGTAGTCAATTCGTTAGTAGAGAGTGGAAGGAATCTTTAGCGGGGATGGGAATCCGACCTATCTACACCACGGTTAGGAACCCGCGGCCTAATATCACGGAGAGGGTAAATCGAGAACTAGGGCGTCTGTTTAGAACTTATTGTCATAAAAATCACAAGGGGTGGGTCGACCAGGTAAGGAGGATAGAGGATTTGTACAACAATACCCTTCACCTCAGTACCGGGTTTACCCCGAATGAGTTATTGTACGGTCGGAAGACGAGGTTGGCGATGGATGGGAAGACTAGTGAAGTGGTAAGCGAGAGTGAGTTAGAGGAAATGAGGAGGAGAGCTAGAGAGAAGTTGGTGGAAACTAGTAAAAGGCGAAATGAATATTTCGATAGAACGCACCGGTTGGTGAATTTCCAGATAGGAGATTTAGTGAAGGTGCGTCGTCACAATAAATCTATTGCTATGCTTAAACAAATAAAAAAGTTCTCTTTACTATACGAGGGGCCTTATGTGGTTGCGGCAGTCCCCTTCCCGAATGTATATGTTCTAATGAATCCAATCAACAAGCAAATAAGAGGGAAGTTCAATGCCATACATTTGTCTAGATATTACAGTTAGTCAATGCTGTTATTCCGTTTTCCCGGGGCGACGGCTGAGATGGGGGAGGGGGGGGGGGGATTGGGAGAAAATCATTTTTTTTTTAATTAACTTGTATCGTGGTCATTATTCAAAGAGGAGTGTATTAATATAAATAAACGATATCTATTGGTGACGGAGTTTCCTCTTGATACCCTGTCGAGTATACCTTTAAGAAACAAGTCACAACTGATAAGTGTACATTTATGACTTGTTGGGGAGGATTGTAGTGGACCCAAGCCTTTAATAGAGAGTTGTAGCAATCCGGACCCCACGACACGGTGTTGATTTGCTAAATTAAGTCTTAAGAGAACAGGTAAATTAAAGAAAATGGGATTCATTAATAATAAATATAAATTAGATCAATCACCTTCGTAATTCATACCAATCGAATACTATCGAGATCGATGAAGCATTAAGTGAGTGAGTGGCCCGGATGTCCTCACCGGTCTTAGATTAATATATTTATATCTACGCCATAAGGCGTAAATCGCAGTGGGATCCTAAAATCATCAACACAAAGAAAAATAATTACTCGTTAAATACGACCGATTCGTAAAGTAGCAGATAACCAGGAGGTTAAAATATATGGAGAATATCGATCGATTATTTTCAGTTAATTGTTATAAATATCGTAGGGTGCGAGAGGGATAGTAGAGTAGGCTCCGCGCCGCTTACGACGAGCCTTCAATGTGTAAATTAATCGAAGCTGTATAATCGAGTCACAAAGAAGCGGAGAAACTAGTTCGGCAGGTAAAGAGTTTAGTAGAATCGGGTGACGATTTCGATATGATTGTTCGATTATTACTATAAAGTAACTGGCCACTAAAATGCGAAGCACGTGGGTACACGTGGAAGTAAAATAAAGAAGAAATTAACTGGCGCCACAATCCCTAGACACGCCACGCGTTCAGGCCGCGTCTATCGGGGGGGAGGGGAGAACGGTTATAAGCGATAGGCGTCAGTTGCGGCACCCTTTTCCACTGTCGTCGTACCGAGAGGCTGGCCGTGCTCGAGATTCCTGAGGAAGCGGGAAGGACAGGACGAACAAAGATTTGAAGAAATTTAATACCGACGCCGTGCACGTTTCGCCTACATCAAATATCAGTAAGTGTCTTTTGTGAGAACTGAGGCTAGCAATGTC
This sequence comes from Apoda limacodes, assembly GCA_946406115.1. Classification (NCBI taxonomy): domain Eukaryota; kingdom Metazoa; phylum Arthropoda; class Insecta; order Lepidoptera; family Limacodidae; genus Apoda; species Apoda limacodes. Next base: position 19,121,049 of record OX291542.1, read on the forward strand.
AACTTATTATTGATGGGTTTGTACTATGGGGCTTTGTGAGGGACTTCCTTTATACTATGGCGTAAGGACTGTGTAAGGGACCGTGTAAGATGCCACCTTGGTTAAAGTGAAGGGTTGGTTGGGGAAAATTGAAAGTGGTTGACTTTTTGGTTGGGATTCTAGTTGTAAATTTGGAGTAGAGAAGGAAAAAACCCTTGCTTATTAAAAATGCAGAGGTAGTTTGTTGACATTGTTGTCTATGTACTCTTAAAGGAAAAGAGATTGCCGATTTCTGCAGAAAATTTAGTGGAGAAAAGGGTTCCTGCCGGGATCGGCGTCTCTTAACATGATGTTGTAAATTTTGTGATACTTTGTGGGAAGAAACCCCGTAATTAGGCTCTGATCTGATTAGTTAAGAAATCGTTTAAGGTTAGGGTTAAGGTGACGGGGCATGCTTACATGACTTGGCAGGCAACCCTTGTGTAAATCCTGTCCTGTGTATATGTATATCTTATTGATGAAAGCCCTACGCAAGTCCTGAGCATCGACTTCGCGCTTTGATCGAATTCGAGGTGACGGGGCATGCTTACATGACTTGGCAGGCAACCCTTGTGTAAATCCTGTCCTGTGTATATGTATATCTTATTGATGAAAGCCCTACGCAAGTCCTGAGCATCGACTTCGCGCTTTGATCGAATTCGAGGTGACGGGGCATGCTTACATGACTTGGCAGGCAACCCTTGTGTAAATCCTGTCCTGTGTATATGTATATCTTATTGATGAAAGCCCTACGCAAGTCCTGAGCATCGACTTCGCGCTTTGATCGAATTCGAGGTGACGGGGCATGCTTACATGACTTGGCAGGCAACCCTTGTGTAAATCCTGTCCTGTGTATATGTATATCTTATTGATGAAAGCCCTACGCAAGTCCTGAGCATCGACTTCGCGCTTTGATCGGATTCGAGGTGACGGGGCATGCTTACATGACTTGGCAGGCAACCCTTGTGTAAATCCTGTCCTGTGTATATGTATCTTCATTAATGAAAATCCTACACGCTTTGGTAGATGCTCATTAGAATGGTACAGTTATGTTACATGTAATTGATGGTTATGTTAATGATATCTCTATATCCGCTACTTACTATCTCAATCATTTTAGTCCCGATGTCTTGTTGCGTTGCGGTATGGGTGACCCCCAAAGCAAGCAGACCCTTGGTAGATAGAGGTAGGTGAGGACGGGGCAATCACAGTAGGGGTTCTTCAAGCGGGGTCTGGCTTGTTATAAGATTAGGGAAGATTGGGGCTTGATGTTAGAGACATACTAGAATAACTGCAGGCTTCAGGAATCTAAGGGTGTGAGGGGGCTGATAAAACCTAAATCTGGGTTGGCTCCAGTTCCACCCTTCACCGGCGTCGAGTGGGGAAGCTGAACTGTTAGATGCCGTTTAGGTAATGGGTGGCTAAAATTTAATGTGGGATTTTTAACCCAATCTCCTTAAGGAATTCGTATATAAATAAAACCTCCACTCCACCCATTACTGCGACGGATAGATTTGGAAAGCTAAGTATTATTGTGTTCATATTTAAATATTTGTTTCCTGTGTAAAAATAAACGTAAACCTCATATGTTTTTCAGGGCCGCGACATTAATCTAGCGAGTCTATTTTTTTATTAGACTATCTAGGCTTTATTTTATTGCTTTATACTGTTTAATTTATGTTTTGACTGAGCCATTTAAGATAAATATGACAGAACTTCAACCTTGACCAAACTTTATTAACAGGCTATGAGGTGACATTAGTGGGTCAGGATTTGTTCTATTCTTCACCATGAATCACCCCGTTGAAGACGTATTAGTATAATCATACACAATTCTCTACTAACTGATGAGGCTCTGAATTGTTGTATGGAAAGCCGAAACGTTAAGTTCTAAACACTCAGAAAAGGGCTAACCCTTACTTGATCTGGCTAATGTGCCAGGTCCTGAGTGTGAATATGTCTTCCTTACAATCCACCTTAAACATACTTATTGTGTGTCAAACTAGGTGTTCTGTCGCCTTAATTACTCTGATGAACAATTTACCACTTAACCATGTGCGTAATTGCACACCTATTTTATTATTTCTTGTGAACTTAGCTTGCACGGCATATGTTTCGGGCGAGCATAGCTTCTCCGGACTAGCGGCTATTTAAACTTAAGGAGCCTCGGGTTCGAACCGACCGATCGTAGGTTATATTCAAATAATAACGAAATGGTCCCCTTAGTTCCGTAGTTAGTCATAGTAGTAAGGATAAATACATGGTCGCCTGGTTGTTTGCCACCTCCGTGGCGTTATAAATGTAGGAGTAGGCGGGGAGCACTACTTACCTATCCTAAAGGACAGTTTAAGGCACAGTGCACGAAGGATAAAGGTTATCTATTAACTCGATTACTAAATGACAGGAAGGCGAAGCCACAAGGTAAGCTAGTTTGATTAAACCTATCTACGAGGCTGTCAGGAGTTGCTCGTTATATACCTTCCTTGTTAAAGGTTCCAAGACGTTAGTCAGATAATAGGTACGATACATTTGACAAACGCTTAAGGCCAGACGGTACCCTAGGCCCTTAAGGCTATTCAAATTCAAGTTATACATAATTAATTTTCAACATTCATTTTAGCGATCAAGTAGGAACAACCTAGGGTATAAGTTAGGCGAGCGTTAGGTTTTGTCTCAATTTTATAGTTTTGTTTTCATAAACTTTATATTCTAGTGTAGATAATCGCCATAGTTTGTAAACACAAACCCAATTTTAGATCTAATAACGAAATTCGTATTGACCGGGTCGCGAGATACTAAACCAAAACCGAACCAACGTAAATTAGTCGAAGGAAGGTCGAGTAACACGATTAGACTCTGTATCTGCGCAGAAGACTAAAGTGTGAACTCTGCGCACCCACGTGACCACGAGACGCCAGCTGGGCACTTCGACGCACAGGCAAATGTATGAAAAGTCTGACCGTTCAGTCTTTAATTGGCCGAAGGGATAATTTGGTGGCGGGCCCAACAATTCTGAATAGAACAACTTACGAACCCTTAAGGAATGGTTGTATATGTGAATTTTCCTGGATGATTCCCAGTTAGGGTTACCCGGAAACGACCTGGAAACTAGGATTGGTAGATTTAGATAGACTTCCATACTAAATCGTCCGCCCTTAGCGCCCTCTATAAGACCTCCTCAATGTCTCCAAGATTATTAGACAGTTAGCTAAGATATCGATCGACCGAGTAGTTCCACGATTACTACACAGATGGCGTGAGCCACAGTGGTAAAATAATAATCATGAATGTATGAGGATTTCCGGATACGGTTAGAACCATGTCATAACTTTATTCAAAGGTAGGCTGTAGTTGTATTTTAGGTCTACATTTACTTCTAATTTGTTAGTTTGTCTTTACGGCGGTTCTCCATATATTATTATAAGATAAGATTTGAAGAGAAGCTAGTAAGGATAGTGGTAGGCTCATTATATACTTAGATTGTCTATTTGTCTTGGGGTGGCTTCTCGAATACCATTACGACTTTATGGTTTCACATAGGGGTTGTTCACGGGTTGTCAACCAATAATTATGCAACTACTAAACCAGTCGGCCCATCTGTGGTGCATTCTTAGTGTTATTAAGAGGGTTGTGTAATTTACGTAAGGGCCAGGCCGCGAGTATATTCGTGTGTTATCTATATATATATTCAATCTGTTAGTTCATCCGTATGGTGACTTTTCATATTACATTACAGTTTTATAACTTCGCTTAAGGGATCGACAGCTAGTCGGCTAATAATTTATCTATGTACTTAATAGGTCCGCTTGTCTCCCTAATGCCTTATATATGTTGTTATTAGTTTCGACCTTCACTTAAGCGCAAGCTAGAGAACTGGCGACAGGTTAGTTGTGTAGGTTATAGGTTAATTAAGGGATCAATAGCGTATCTGCTAATAATTTATTTAGTTATTAAATAGGTCTGTCTGTCTCTTAGATGATTTCGTTATATTATAAGTGTATAACTTTAGTTAAGGGGAAGCCAGTGAGGTTATTAGTGGTTAGTACTTTCATATGTCTAAGGGTTCCACTTTAGTTAAGGGGAAGCCAGTGAGTTTATTAGTGGTTAGTACTTTCATATGTCTAAGGGTTCTTCCTTTTAAGGTGATTTTCCTACAGTACTATGAGGTCACAAGTTTACTTAAGGGCAAGATAACTAGCGTATCGATGGACTACTTACCGTTTAAGAGTTCTCCTTTGAGGCGACTTCATACATTACTATAGGATTACGACTTCACTTAAGGGGTATGCGGTCTTAGTCGTTATAACTTTAAGGCCTATCGTGTTCGAGGGCCAACCGTGTTATTACGAGACATGTTCGGAGCTGTAAGGAGGTAGCTAGGCTGGTGAATAGGGTGACTTAGGCTAGGGTACTTCGACTACGTTAGGATAATAAATCGCATATATTTTAATCTGAAACTCGCATTTAGTAATTCAAATTCTGGTCTAATGCTGATCAGGACTTAGTGGTTCTGCGGTTAAGGATTAGTTATAGGCCATTGGTTTTAATGTAGGTATAATGTAAAATTAGGGTTTTGATTTTATTCTTTCACACCTGGGACTGATTGAATCCATACCTCTTAGGATCTGGGGTTATTATCGGTCACAACGAGGGGTCCAAATAGACGATTACGCCACTAGACGATCACAGCCAAATAAAATATTAGCTTTCTTTAATAATAACATTAACGGTTACAAAATACTATTAACATTTTTATAATAATAAAGACAACAATAATATGTTAGAATTACACATGTCTTCACGTATTCAAATTGGCGAGTAAGTCGGTATACTCCACTTCAGATATAACTAATTTTATTTATTATATGTGAAGGGGGGTTTCTACAATACACAAATAGATTCTTCGACCTAGAGCCCGATCAGCGATTTTGCACATCGAGGACACCCCGCAGGTCTTCGCCGCCAAGTAGGTAGACGCGGACGGAACTGATTTTAGGTGACCTACCGACGTGTAGTGAGTAGTGTAAAAGTATGCCGCACGTGGCAGGCACAATGCGATGCCGCACGTGGCCGGCACAATGCAATGCTGCACGTGGACGAAGTTCGCCCCGTAGCCACGATGTGGAGCGATGTTCACGCACAGGCCGAGGATTTGGAGTACAGAGTACTCTAGGCCTCCTTCAGTGTTGACGTCACTAACAGGCACCGGTCCTCGCTGTAGACGCGAAGAGAAGTGGTTATATAAACCAACAAAAAAAACCGTCGTTCTTGAAACACTCCGGTTATTTCACTGGTTAGTATTAGTAGTAGTAGAGGTAATAGGCAATCTTCGGCAACAGAGTTGCAGCTTTAAGTTTTAAGTTAGAGTTAGAGCTGGAAGTATTTAACTCTAAATAAAATGAAATAGATTTTTTTTATATGTCCGCATAGCGAATACACGTAAAGAACTTTTATGACAACCCACATGTCACAAGCTATCGAGACTATTATGATCTCGATATTCAAATACACTGGTAATGGACCTAAGAATGGATGCCTAGAAACTTCCACCGTTTCTTATATCATCCGGTCCTTTACCGGAGACGGACCACCGGAAACGTTCGTTCCGTTATACTACAGACAGACAGACAGCAAAGTGATACTATAAGGGTTCCGTTTTTCCTTTTGAAGTACGGAACCCTAAAAATACCCAGTTTCTAGACAAAAACAAATAATAAATGTTTGTCTTCTGCGGGAATCGACCCCACGCCCCTAGATTCAGCAGTTGTGTCATTGGGCACCCGCTGGGCCACGGAGCCGACAATATATAAAGTGCTAATATTTCTATTTTTAATCTTATGTTAAGCACCGCATCACACATAGGTGCGTGTCTTCTCATATACCTAAATACTTATTTACAAATTAAATAAGAACATTTTGACAAAGCTCTAAAAAGGATAATAATCTTTGGCAGAATTAACGAACGTTAAGTAAAAATAACGATAAACGTAATGTAAGCACACGTAATAAAAATAAACTTTTGGTCCCGAAAAGTTGACTACAAAATGTGTGAGGGTCTATGGTTTGGTGTGCGATTTAATGAAAGGATTCCTTAAATTATTTGAATTAACACAATTTTACATCAATTCAAACTATTTATTTAAGGCTTCTACTCTGTGTTCTTACATCATTTAAATTATCTGTTAGTCATCGTTTTGGCTTGAATTAATTTATACACATATTATTTGAAATTATCTTAAAAAAAGAAAACAGATTTTATTTTTATTTGTGATGTAACATCTTATTGCATTCACTTAGAAGTTTGATTTTTTTACAACTTTAAGTAACCATAGACTTTAGTATTTGATATTAATTTCAACTTATTAACTCCACGCGTTCTTGAGTAAAAGGGTCAAGACAATCTTTTTTATGTGTTATAACTACAAATTAGCGAATTTTTTCCTATATTTGTGTCAAATTTCAAGATTTTTTCATTCTCACATAGGTTTTGATTTATATGTGAATGCCAAAATATACGACAAAAATGGCCGTATTTCAGCCGTGTTTTTTCATAACGTTGACCTAGCAGCTTGATGTGTTAACAACTTCAAGAGACCGTAGACTGTATTTGATATTGATTTCAACTTAATATCTTCACGCTTTACTGAGAAAAAGGGTTCTAACAAGGATTTTAACAGACAGTCAAACAGACGGACAATAGAATAATCCTATAAGGGTTCCTTTTTTTCCTTTCGAGGTACGGAACCCTAATAAATGATCTCAATTTTTGTTATCATAATTGAGACAAAAACCACAAAGTTCATTAAGATGGGTAAATAAATTAAATATATATTTTTATATACTTTGTTCTTATTAAACGAGAGGTAAGATAATAGGGAAACTACTAATTTAACCGAACACTTGGTTTTAAAAGTAACTGGATCTTAAGTTATCTGAAGAAGACCGGACGTATGTAACTATTTCCGCACTACTTCCAGCTTACAATCTCGGGAGTTCTGAGAAACCACGTGATTTGTGGCTACTGGCACTAACACTACAAATACAAATGACGTTTATATATGTACGCGTAAATGTGTGCGTGTTCAATGTAAGGGATCACATGATGGGCAGGAGCGCAGAGGGGTGGCGGGGTTGACGTTTACGTAACCGTTGGGTAACAAAAAGGTATTTATACGTAACTATGGCTGGGTTGCACCAACTAACTTTAACGTTAACCACCCGTCAAAAATGGGATATTGTATGAAAATTTGCATAGTCAGCTATTTTTAAAATTAACTGGCCCGTCAAAGCCCAGTGAACCACTAGCTGGTTGACTTTAAAAATAGCTGGGGACAGCAATTTCCATACAATCTCCCATCGGCGACTGTTTAGCGTCAAAGATAGTTGGTGCAACCCAGCCTAAAGTGTGTATGTATATATATATTGACGGGCTTGTTCCGTAGTAGGGAACCAGTGGTTGGAACCACAGCTACATCATAATTAAGAGGACAGTTATATAACATATTATATTATATGCTTTAAAATAATGAGCGGTGTAATACCGAAGACAGCATTTAAATTTAAATTAAGTCAGGATTAAATTATTAATAATATAAATACACAATGTATACCCATAATCTAATAAAAATCGATTCTCATCGTGAGAAACGAATTCAAGGGAAAGTTTTTTTATTATTATTCATTTCACTTCAAATATTTTTCAAAGACTATTTCAACAATAATAAAAAATAATATATTTATTTTAACTGCAACATATAATATTATCTACGAGTATTTTTAAAAGATTTTATCGATGCGTTAACAGTTTGAACCAAAATATTGGAATAATAAGATTTTTTTAATTATTTATACGGTATGAATAAAAAAGACGGTTAAAAAATTGTAGGAAAAATATATTTAATATATACCTGTTACTAAAACTCAAGCATACGAAATGTAACACCTGAGGCCTTTTTAAGTAATGAGTTTTTTGGACTTCTAAAAAATAAGAAATTTTTATAGGGATAAAGTTAAATGCGACAGTTATTAATGTAAATGCTGGGATTAAAAGAAAACTTACAAATTGTAAGGACTTAAGTCCTTTATTTAAAGAAAATCCTGTTAAAAATTAGGGATTTATTTTAAAAAGAGAATTTACAATGTATAAAGTAAAATGCTTAGCAAAAGAATTTAAATGCCATCATATTATTAATAAATGTATTGTTTTATTTCAAATAAACCGTTGTTTAATCAAAATTTGTGTCTACAACATGAAAGTAGTAACACATATTTTTCAAAAAAATCAGTCAAGTGCGAGTCGGGATTGCACACTGCATCACCATTTACTTAATTTACAAACATAAACAAAAACGAAAAGTGTGCCACTTAGCGGTCACCCATACAATGACCAAGCCCGACGTCGATTGACTTTGAATTTTATTTTTAACTATCAAATAAGTAACTATTTCTCTTATCGTTAGTTGGCGGTGATAAGGTAATTTATGTTGGTAATAGCTCGAGCCCGGATCACTTTTGGCCGGTTTTTATTGTTTGATTTATACTTTAGAGCTCACACTATAATAAAGTTTGAAACTTGTGTGTATTACTGTTTTTACGATAGAGCAATAACAACGAAAACTTGTTCCTTGTAATGTAACTTGTAACCTTTAATGGTAATTTTTTCTTTTTAAACTTTCTGTTATATTTAGGTAATTCACCATTATGACATATATTCTTTAGTAATTTTAGGCTTCTACCATCTGGTCGTACATACAGACAGACAGGAAGAGTAGGCTTAGTATTAAGACTCCATTGACACCCCAAAAATGCTACTTATTTCTTTATTTGATCAATAATTTATTAATGAGTGATAGATCTGTATATAATTTCTTATTAATCCATTTCATCCGACATTTTTTGTATGCAGATTTCCCGCGCGCGGAATTTAACCAGTTCCGATGTATTCCTTAGGGAACAACTAGATTTATCGGAATAAAAAGTATTCTTTGTTATTCTTCGTCACTTTAGAGAAACTTCCTTCCGCGTACGCGTAGGTTGTGGAATGAGCTTCCTACCAAGGACTTTTCTAACTACTACAGTATGGGGTTTTTCAAGAAAGAAGTTATTAGATTTCTGAAGGGTCGGCAACGCGGGAGTGCTGCCTCAGATGTTGCAAGCGTCCATAGCCCATGTTGTTATAAAAAAATATTAAATTACTTTAAGGGTTACTGTCTGCACCTTTAAACAAAATAGATAATCTAGTTATATAACTTTCAAACTCCTGTGTACTGTGGAGTTACAGTATAGCTTCTTACTAGCCAGCGTTCCACTGCCAGAACAGAGGGTTAATAGAGTATTCAGAACTTACCCAACAGAGGAAAGCATATGGCATTACTTTAAGTGTTTCTGCACATTAAGTGTTTTTATACATAACCTGCTGTCTTCCTGCATTCCTTATGTACCAATTACTTCTGCCTAGGGTTTCTGCTCGAGATTTCTCAAGGCAAGAATTCTCGAGACGGAAAAAAACTCAACGTTTCGGGAACTCGAGAAATCAATTCCGTGCGCTAGGTAATTTACCATTTAATTTAATTGGTCTCATCTAACAACATCGTATTTTATTAAAAAAATTAAAAATTCTCTAGAAAGGTCAAGGAACCAGAAACCCTACTTCAGCCCAAGACACCGGTAAGATGACGTTCTTAGGTCAGTTAGCGTTGGATTTTGTTGTCCATTATATGTAGGGGGAAGGATAAAAACAACCGTACGAGGCAGTCTCTTAGTGATTCGAGTGACAGGCAAGTGAGTCGAATCACTAAGAGACTCCAATCTGCAATCACCGTCCTGGGCGAATGGTTTCGGAAATTGAGAATCGAAGTGAATCCCGACAAAAAAACGCAACCTCCATAGACTGCAGACCCTCCAAAACCGCTTCTTCAGAGCGACGTCCGGAGCCCCACCTACACGAGGACGTCGAGCTCCCCACGATTCCCCAATACCTTAAAGACCTGGAAGTCCGCTTTTTCGAACGTACACCCGATCACCCGAATTGATTAATTGTGCAATCCATAAGATACCATCCCCCCGATCCACCACGTCACGGTCGAAAAACCATTGATAGGCGGCTTCGGCTCGTACTTACGGCCCCTAATGACGACCTCACTATCCAGAGAACGAGACTAGTCTCGAAGACGTCCCCTATAACTCACACTCGCAATCGCTACCGTGTAACTTCTGGCCCTGACTTCCCCGAACCCGAAGGGGTTCGAGGCTCAAGCCGGTCGAAGGAACGACCCCAAGAGCGACAACCCAAGCTGAGCCCCCCCCCCCCTTCGCGGGCAGCCCTTGAGCGTTGGGTGCTATATGGGCTGAGACTCCTTCAGAGTCTTGCCCCAAAAGCCAAAAAAAGCAGTCATACAGAAAAAAACTAGCCAGCAGTCTACAAAGCTCGTTCCTTGGGGTGTTATTATTTTATTCTATTTAAATACCCGAATGTATTTGAGATTGGGTACAAATATTCCATTTTATATTCTTTTCCATATATTATATTTATTTATATTGCGACACTGACAATTATTTGCATAAAATTACTTATAAGACTTGCGATAAAAATTAATAGGGTACATGTGACATATTATTTTTCTTTAATTAGAGACCAGTGCAAAATTAATTGATTGTTAATTGTCCATATTAATTGGATACAGTCAACATGGTTCAATCCAAATGAACAAAAGTCAGAATTTTTATTCACATTTCAATGGAAGCAAATAACCGACGTCAGAAAATGAAAGTGGAGCGAGCAAAATTGAAAATGGTCTCGTGAGTTCGCTAAAATTATTTTTTGTGTCACTTCAGAGATACGAGCATTCGAATAAATTCATTCTAGCATCACAAATATATTTTGATATTAATCTTTAAAATCAATTTACGGTTCGGTACCCAAAGGGTACTATATTACTAAGCCTTCGATGTCTGTGTGTCCGTCCGTATGACCTTGCACTATCTTTTAAACCGAAGTAGGCAGAAGCCTAAAATTTTTACACAGTATGTGTTATATCCTAAGGATTACTTAAAAAATAATGAAAAAATCAAGCAATAAAAATGTTTTCCAAGCAGGAAACTCATTTTTGTAGTTTTTGCCTTATTGTAAGAACAGTAATACACACAGGCTTAAGACTAGCAGTAAATTAGTAAATTCACACTTAACCGATTTTATTTAAATTCATATTTTGTTATTCATGGTTAGCTTGTTAATTTTGCTCAAATGCTGTATGTTGCCCTTTGATCTTACAGAGCAATTATAATAACGGGCACGGGCAATTATAATTGTTCCATCCTGGGCAATGTTTGTCTATTATAATATTACGACACTGACTTATAATGTCATAATTGATCTTAAAAACACTACCACACCTCGACTACTACCTTCGGCAATAGTATAGTTGTCGTGCAAAAATTACTCAAAAAATTGCCCGTGTAAACGCCACTTTATAAAATTATATTTCCTTTTTTGCCACACATTACACGTCCCAATAGAATGGCACAGGCCTATCCTTTGAGAGGAGGCTTAGGCCTTTAATAGTCCACCACGCTAGTCCACTGCTAATTGACGGACAAAATAACTTTAAACTATATTTTATACTTACAGAAATGAGGACCCTTTTGCGTTAAAAAATACAAAAATATTACGATCTTTTTCATTGACAATAGGTGCATGGCCTGGGGAAGTTTTCGGAGAAAACTTGTTTTTCTCTATTATTCTAAGAAGATGTATGCCTCTCCTGTCGGTTTTTGTCCTCTTTGGCGAAATTTACCACATTTACACAAATGAACTGGAATTCTTGACACTTGGACACATGTATATTACTACGTTAATGACATTGTTGACTCTAGTAAGTTTTAAATACCTAAATTTTAATTTTCAGTCCCTTTTTTATAATTTACTAGGTGGCTTGGCAGACGATATGCTGCAGTACCCCCTGAAGATCAGTATAGCAAACTTTACAGCAGAAAAAAAAAACTTACTCTATAAAAAAACACTTTGATGTGCCAAGTTTCATGGTGATTGGTTAAGCGGTGTAGAAGTTTATTGAACTTACACATATAAAAATACAAATACCTACATTAATTTTTTACCATCAGGCGGACCGTTAGATTTTTAGCCACTTTAGTTTTTCCACGAAAAAAGCAACATAGTAGTAAGCTTATACCGTGGTGGTATATAAAATAGGTTCTAAACAAAATAATGGTTTTCACATACATTTTTGTCTCTGTGTTTTTGTATGTTGCTTTTTTCTGCTACTTGTAAAATTTGTAAAAAATCATTTTAAATATGTATATACATTACACCATTGCTTTCATTTTCAACACAAAACTGTTCTTTTTTTTTAATATTTCAGAGCAGAGGACTTTTGCCATTTTTCAAACGTTATGGTCTGATCGTAAAACGATTTTTCTTGGAATTTCATCTTATACATTTCAAAAATAAAGGCCAATACTATGAAGAGGTTCGTTATGACTGCACAACACGATCCTTAAACAATCACCACCCCAACCAAATCCAATTGTTTCCAATTCTCCTTTGATCACAAACGGACACTCTGTACGATCGTCCACTCAGTCCTACATTCAAGGCTCCAAGTTCAAGATTGCCGGCTCCTTTGATCTGATCACATTTACTGCAACCGGAACGATTGCGCGCCCACTTTTGGACGTTGGGTCATACGTCATCAAACAATCTGTTTAAAAGTAGAAGGTTGGATAAGATGCATTGGATATATATGCATATAAGTGCTAGTGTTAGGTAGAGAACATGTACGACTTGTGACCCGTGTCTAGTTTTTTTTTTCAGAGTTTCGTGCTTCAAAAGGTTTACACATCCTTATAAGATCGGAATAATGTTTTACATCAATCGTTTCGCAAGACCTTCTTTCTTTTGAATGGTCAAAGAGCACAGGTAAATTTAATGCAGAAGTAAGAATATCTACGAGTTTGTCCTTAATCTACTGTGGGTGGCCAAATAATTATCCTCAAAAAGAATTTTTCGTTTTTATGTTATATATTTTCATAAAAAGGACTATACAAACAATTCAAGAATATACCAAAATGCAAAAACAATTCTTATAATAAGAATATTACAACTTTAGACTGGACATTAAACTTTTATAAAAGGGGCGTTTTGTTGACAAGCATTATACGCACTGAATGCGCTCAATGCTCTCTATGCGCACATTCGATCGTTCTGTTGACCAAAAATGAATGCGCTATGACGTCACTTCCGGACCGCATTCGCTGCACATGCTCGGGAGGTAGAGCAGTAGATGCGCTGTCAAATAGTGAACGGCCATATTGTTTGTTTACATCTGGCGAACAGAACGATTTCAATGTCTATGCGATGAAGGCACCTAAAAAGTGTGGACTAAAAAAAACAAAAAAATTAAAACATGTTTGTATATAAAAACTAATAAAAAATGTCGTCAAAATTTAGTAAAACATCTCAGCGCTAATGAAACGGTTACAATACGCATTTTTAGCATACCACGATTGTATAAAAGTACTCAAACTGCCGGGGGAAATTTTACAAAATATTATAATAATATATTATATTTACAATATATATATATTTTAAACACTAATTATATATAACTAAAAGTTAAAATATAAACTTTAATTATAAATAAAAACCTAATGTTTAGATTAGGTTTTTTATTTATAATTAAAGTTTATATTTTGCATTGTGGCATAGTGCCCAGGAAGCTGGCTGCGTTTCCTCTTTGTGCCTAATAACTGCCAACCCGCTGGTCACGAAATGCGTCAGCCAAAAGTTTAGATATGTCTTTAAATAATTCATGTGCATCCGACCCACATGGGCCCATGGTTTTATTGCTCAGAGCTGTGTATTTGCGCCGCTTGTAATTTTCGGCCACGTTTGCAGCAGAACCAGCCCAAACTGATGTTGTAGAAACTGATGTTGATGAGACGCTGCAAGGGTGTTCCAACAAGTGGCGTACCAGACCGAAGAACGTCCCATCTTCAAACTAAAAAAGACATTCCGTTGGGCCTTTTACCATCATCTCGAGAGAGATTTTTCGGCTCAAGATTAGCTGGTATTTTATAGCTTACGAGAGCCCGACGAATAATGTCGTTAAGGCTGGCGTGACGCGACCAACGACCTGCACTTTTAATACAGGAGAGCTCATGGTGGCAGGAACGGTTGACCACCTCGCCACAATGACAGTAATGCGGAACACATACTGTTGCACCAATAGAAGACAAGTTACGTAATATTATGTTTGAGTATAATTATTTGGCCACCTACTGTAGATTAAGAATATACTCGCAGATATTCTTACTACTGCATCAATTTTACCTTTGCTCTTTGACCATTACAAATAATGAAGTTCTAGCGAAACGATAGATGTACAACAAACTAAATTTGGAACAGATGGCTGAAGACCGAAGGCTTTAATTACTCGATTTTGAAATTCTGTACCACCTGTGTCACACACAAATTTTTCATCACATTTACGAGTAAATAAATAAAAATATAAGATGAAAATGATTGATTAACTCACCAAAACACAATAAAAATGGCAGGAATCGAAGTATAGGGAGCGTCGCCACTAGATATATTAAAAGAATTTATGAATTGTAAAGTTTTGGCTGAAGGTAAAACTTGTGATAGCTCGCTTGGCACGTAGTTCGTACCTTGAACCACAGATAGCGCTTTTATAAATTCTTGATAGAATAGACGGTACGTAGCGCGCGCACGGTTTGTTCACATTGCCCGTAGGTTTTATCACCTGCCGCTTTGCCATGAGAAAATTAGAATTTACCAATAAAAATCCCGTGTGAAAAATTAGGGTCTTAACAACTGCTTTGCCTGCTCGTAATTACACTGTTTACAAGTAAGTGTGATAAAAAAATTATTAATGTACCTTTTGCAGATGTTTAATATCGTCGACAAAGTTTCTTACTATTTCGCAATATATTTATGGTCCATTATGCTGTTCACTGCATTAATTTTCAACACACTTCCACTTTATTTTAACTACCGGAATGGTTGGCTACGTGAAGGATTCAACGATACACTTGAATTTGGCATTTACTACAGTTACCCTGGACTTCAAGCTCAAGACAATTTCTTATTTGTACTTTTCCTTGATTCCATAACAAGTATTCAATGTGGCGTATCTATATGCAGCATTGATCTTATCATAACCCTTATTGTTTTTCAAATAATTGGTCACATTCAAATTTTGAGGTCGAACCTTAAAAATATACAGCCACCGAAAAATCAGTTTTCTGTTTCATGGCCACAATTTAACAATGAAACCACAACCATTGCATTATATGATGATGAGGAAAACAAAAATATACACCGAATATTAAAAGAAAGTGTGGAATACCACAAAATGATAGTGAGGTAAGTAATACCTCTTTTTATGTGAATAAAATCATTGAATAAGTTAAAAATTTCACCTTTTATTTTAGGCGTCATCACTCAACAACAAAAATGTAAATAAGTAATTAAAGTATAAAAGCGACGGTTGTTGTCAAAATGTCTTTGTCATCAATCATTATACTATATAAACCTAACTTATTGAGTAAATGAGAGTGTGTGTATGTATGTGTGTTTTTTTTATGTCTTTATGGAATTTTATGGAACAAGGAATATTACGCTGGATCAGGTAACCATCATAGCCGTACTTCAGATTTTTTTTAAAAATTTTGGTAAAGAATTACAGACTGGTTGCAGATTCTTTGTGGCTATTTTAACGGTTTTTTTTAAGGCATAAAAATAGGTACACCTAATATTTCATTTAAAATGAATAGAAAATTTATAAAACTTTTTTTATTTGATTCATATTTTAATATATTTTTTTACCACGCTTATTATAAGTTTCATCTGTTTGGGTCAAGTTTTGCAATCCTAATATCGATATATCCTCAACTGAACGCTCAAATTTTTAGAGAAGCTCAGAACTCAGTGACAGTACAATAATCAATTACGTTCAACACCATAAAATTAAAACTTACAGCCATTTTGAAACTTTTTATTTTGTATGGAAATTCAGTTCACAAAATTTTAGTTCTAACAGTGCCACCTATTTCATGTGTTTAATAACGTGATAATGATTTGTGTACAATGTAAATGGATCGAAGGAAAAATTGCGTCGTGTTGTCGCTAGGTGGAGTAATGGGTTTGCAAATGAATAATTAAAGATGTGACGACAACTAAGATTATGCTTGAATAAAGTTATATCTATTACAACTAAGAAGTATAAAATAAAATAAATAAGTACAAAAAAAATATTATTCAAAAATTTACTAAAAATTGAAAACTTAACCCCCCCTCCCCTATATGTACATCACGGCGCAAAAAGCGTCGGGACTTTTCAACTATCAAGCAGCAATACAATAATTAATATTAATAATAACTTGCTCTGATGGCAAATTTTTTATTTAAATTTTATTTAATTTTATTTTCCTGTTATTCTGACTGATGTTATTTAATGCTGTAGTGTAGTGTAGTACCGCTGTTTTGCTTCGTGATGAATATAGCCTTATTTTCTACTTTTTAGTTTACTTTTATAACAGTGATTTTTAAATGTTTCTTGTTAGGATTTTTTTTTTTATAAAATTTGTGACTGGCAAAATAAATGTATCTTATTTTTTTTTTTTTTTTTTTATGTATCTATTGTATTGTAAGCATAGTTTTTTTATTATTTTAACAGTTTTGCTAAAGAATTGTCTGACGCTTTTGGACCAACTTTGGCATTTTATTACCTATTTCACCTATGCAGCGGTTGTCTATTCTTTCTCGAGTGTACAAGTGGAGTAAGTTTACACAGTTGATTTTTACCAAATTAAAACTACAATCTATTCATTCATAAAATAATTATTGACACTTGTTAAAAGCAATGAAAATTAAGAATAAAACAGTTGCTGGTGTATTTTTAAGTAAAACTGAGCATAATAGTGACTATACTGTACCTGACAATGTTAACTCAAACAATGTTATTTCCTTTTAACAAGCCTTTACTTTAACCTGCTTCGTTGTCTGTTATATAATCCGGTAAGTTAAATTTGACCCACTTCCCGGTGTTCGATTGAGTTCAAATTTTGCATTCACACGCAAATCGGATGACAATGCAATATAATGATGTAATAAAGCTAATCTAAGTGTGGAGCCGAAAGTAACCATAGGACCTTTGTAATAAAACGACGCTACCCTATGAGTTTAGGCTTGTTTGATTTGCCTTTTTACCCTGACTGTGTGACCTAGTTTAGAAGATGACTCCTTAAAATTTTCTTAAACCTAGTTTATAAGATGACTCCTTAAAATTTTCTTAAGCAAAGTGGTATAATAAATTTGAGAAGTTTTTCTTTTCAACTATAAAATTTTATAAAATAATCTTAACTAAATATTAAATTTTTCCCACCATATTATAGTACTAGTATAGTATATACTCAAGTACCCAGAATTATATAGTATAGTACTGAGAATTATATTGTATTATAGCACTCGCAAATGTTTCGGAAAGTTTTATCGATTTTACTTTACAGGGTGCTGTGGCCGTAGCTCGATATGGGACTATAACAATTATTATTATAGGACAACTCATCCAAATTTCTGTTGTTTTTGAAATCGTTGGATATGTGGTATGTAACAAAATAAAACAAAAATTTGTTTGTTTATAGTAAAATGAGAAGCATTCGCGACATTTTTCTTGTCTTAAATATTTATCTGTATGTCTTCTGCGTACTTTAAAAAAAACTGTACGATTAATTATTATCTTTCTACTTTACACTACTTTGCAAATGTAGATGCATAAGTTAAACTACTATTACTTTTTACTAAAAAAACAACTATTTAAATGTTATTAAGAAACGTATCATTTTTCTTGTATCAATTTATAAATATATAATAATATAATTATGATACAATAATACCGAAGTATAAACACTTTTTGTTTTCTGATCTCATTTACAAGGACGTACGAATAAACGTTCATTAAAATAAAAGTATTTTAATGAAAGTTTATTCATCTTGGTGCCTTTTAATTAAACTTTTTTATTCTATTGAGAGTACCAAAACTTTCAAAACATAAAATATTATAAACGTATAAGAAATTTAAAAATGTCAAATTATGGGTTTAGTCCACAGACCTAGGATTTTTTCGCTAGTTTAGTCCATATTTTTCTGGTTTTTTTTTTTGTTTAGGGTTTTTAGGCTGCTGATTACTAGCAGTACAGTAGGCAGCACATCAGACTACTTACCTACGACTACAACGTTTAACCACAGATACATCGTAGAAAAGAAACGAAACATGCTCGGCTGTAATTCATTCATAATGTAAGGTTGCAGACAACTAATGTGAGACGAAATAATAAAAGTATATCTATCCCTCTTACACGTGTTTTACGCTGCGTTACGCCTCGGGTTCAAAGTTTACTAAGATTCGCTTGGTATGCGGCCTACTGTAAACGTATGGTACCTTTTGTCGAAATTGAAAATCACCAATATGAATAAAGTTTCATTAAAATAATTTCAAGTATTTCTAAAGACCAAAAAACTTTTGTATTGTATTGAGAGTACCAAAAATTTCAAAAAAAAATATAATAAAAGTATAACACATTTAAAATATCAAATTTTATGGTAAGTAGTCCATATATAACTACATAATCAATTCCATTAAAAAATGCACTCTAAAACTATGAAATTCTGAAACACACTAAAATTATAATACTTTTCGTTAAAATAGATGTGACATTTAATGTTCGGCTTTTAATTGCTTTTAAAATCAGCAGCATAAAGTGAATGGATACACCAAAAATCAGAGTAATTTTAGAATACGAATTCCCACGTAAGATTATCTCAGCAGAAACTATTCGTTACGTCAACGCTGTATTTGGAGAAGATACAGTTAACGAATGCACCGTGCTTTATTGGATTAACCGCTTTCGTAGTGGAAACTTCGATCTGAAGAATAAACCATAAGGACGACCAACTACTAAGGTGAATCACGAAGAAATGAATGTAATCGTGAAAGCCGATCCTGCTAGGAATTATCGGCATGGTTTGACGTTAACACCTAAAGTATTAAATCATTTGAAGCAAATCGGTAAAACTCAAAAACTTTGAAAATGGGTGCCATAAGATTTGACTGACAGTTTTTACACTAAAAGAACTGCAAGTAGAAACTATACGGTTCTATCCATACCCGCTCGACATTGCACCAACCGACTACCACTTTGCCGCTATTTGGAAATTTATTTTCCGAAAACAATTTTTTTCCCAGTAAGCAGTACAAAATGCCTTCATATAGTTGTGGATTCTAGGTCTTCTTTTCTCTATTAGATGGTAAAAATGAAGACACCGAGGCTATATACTTTGATTAAAGAAATTATTCTATCCTACAAAATAAAAATTACCAAACGGCAATTTCATACTTTATCCCCTAACATTAAAGAATTATTCTTTCGGTTACCAATCAAGCAAATTGATGTTTTTTTTTTTAATTTCAGAGTGAGAAGCTGATAGACTCAGTATACAATGTGCCATGGGAGAGCATGAACATCAGCAACCAACGAAGCGTGTGTATAATATTACAGCGGGTGCAGGTCATCATTCAGATCACTGCTGCTGGAATGGTGTCAGTTGGTGTCCAAACAATGGCAAGGGTAAATATTTAAAACAACAACAATATAATTGTAGGAATCATCTAAATTGTGTCGATGTAAAATCTACTACCTCACCAGCCTTTTACGTTTCCACTATTGAAATACAGATTCACCTTGAGCGAGGGCGGTTTGGGCCATATACATCTTTTTTGACATACGTCTTTTTGACGTATGAATGTTTCTTCACGAGGTTTTTCTTCACTAAAAAGCCAGTGGTGTGAACAAATAATGTACTTGAGTAAATTAATAAAAGACTCATAAGTACATAGGCTAGGCTTAAAGCTCCGTCCCTTAGAACGCGAGGCAGACACCGAAACTACTCGGTTACCACCAAAATATACTACATTCATATGTTAATTCTACAAATCATTAAGAAGCACCATTTACTTCACATATGAGCAGAGCACATCTGTCACTGATTCATTCATCTATTTAATGAGACGGGTCTTAATTAGTTCTGCCAAACGTTTAGGTTGTATATCGGCACTCATCCCTAATGGGGAGGTGACAGATATAAGGATCTTATTCTGTTGTAAGTTAACCATGCTTGTAACATACACATTTCACCGATAGTATTTATTTTGTCCCACAAACGTGATAGGTATGGCGAACCGGGCAAGGTAACTTTATTCGATTCTCACATATCCTCAAATTATAAAAATTTGTGCTTTTCGGTAATCAAACCCTGGACGGGAGACCATTATGAAAGTCGTCACTGATATTGAAACTACAGCGTTTAAATTCTTCAAACAAGCTATAAATAGTCGTCTTGCATGGTGGTTCATCGCTAAAAGCAGTTTGTAGTCGAGCGAACCACTGCTGAACTGTCAAATCTATACATATAAAAGGCGTTCAAAGTCAAAGTCAAAGTCTGATGCACAGCCTAAACCGCTGATCGTAGAGACCTGAAACTTGAAGGGTTTGTTCTTTGTATGACGTAGGCATCCGATAAGAAAGGATTTTCCGGAATTCTACCCCTAAGGGGGTGAAAAAGTGGGGCAAAGTTTGTATGGAACAACGTGATTCCTTGGTCCAATCTACTTCAAATTTTGCATAAACCTTTTTTAACAGAATTGATGGAAGACGTGATTCGTATTTTATTGAAATTCATCCCCTAACGGGGTTAAAAAGGGGTAGAAAGTTATTTGGTGGTTATTTGCTTCGATGTTGATATCAGTACTCCTTAGTGCTTTTAATTTAAATTACATTTCATTTTGACATATGTTTGAAAACTCAATTCGATTTTATTCAAAAAAGGTTGTACTTACTTAAAAACATAAACAACTTCAATACTCTTTAAAATTGGAATGTCTCAAATGTCACCGTACTATAGGTGCGTTTTGTTGAGTACTTCAATGCGTTCAATGTCATAATCCTGCCAAGTTAAAAAGTCATAAATTCTGTATAACACAGTACAAATCTTGGTTCATTATCTTTGGTAGGATTACCGCATTATGTAAATTGTCGGTCAATAAAACGCCACTTATATTAGTACCTCATTTAAGGGGTTTCTAAGCTCAAAGAGGTTATGCGTTTTTTAGGTGTTTCATTTTTTGTGTACAATAATACTTAAAGTTTTCTTTTTCTACCTATCTTATACATATAAAATTCTTTGTCCTGAATGACTGACTGACGGATCAACGCACAGCCTTAACCGCTGATTGTAGAGACCTAAAACTTGGAGGGTGTGTTCTTTGTATGACGTAAGGTTTTACTGAAAGGGTGAAGTGCGAGTCGAATTCCCGCAACAGGGGTGAACCGATTGTCATGAAATTTTGGTAAGTTGTTATGCACACGCCGGGGAAGGTTTCTGAATTAGTACAATCCTATTAGGTTATTTTTAAAAAAGAAAGAACGTTCGCCGGTTCAGCTATATTTATATAAAAGAAGAAATTGACTGGCTGACTGACTAATCGATCAATGCTGAAACCGCTGTGTCTACAAGCATGACATTTTGCACAAACGTTCCTTAAATGACGTATGTGTGCACTCAGAAGGGATTTTTGGAAATTAATCCCCTAAGGGGGTAAAATATGGGTTGGAAATGGCTAAAACTTGGCTTAAACGTTAAAAATTAAGATATTTTTTTCCAGAAACATATAGTGCGCCCTATGTATTAGAACTCGCAAATTCTTTTTATTAATTAGTTATTTTCTATTTTCAGATACTTAAAACATCGTTATCATATTTTGCATTTCTTCGAACATTTAGCAGTCAATAAACAACTTTAATTTCTTAAGATGTTTTAGAAAACACAAACATATTACTTGCAATGATTTTAATTAAAAATTTAGCTCACAAGTTTGTTTGGATTTTATTTTAAACCGTTTCAAATGTCGTTGTACAGTTTATTTACACGTATACCGCACGCCACGTTAAAAGAGACTTTGTACACCACGTTTTTATAGGACCCTTACGCAGAGGGTTGAAGGGGCAGGGCGTGGTACGGCGAGATAGCTTAATACACTTATAACTATTCTTGTGAGTGACTGTAGAGCTACGCAAATACCACACTTCTACCGCACAGAAGGCTCATCTTACGTGGCGCGCACTATACCTGATGTTATACATAAATCTAACCGCGTTAAAAAAAAAACGACGTGTCTAGAAGTCTGGCTACTACCGCTAGATTTTTTTTGTGAATTCAATGATTTTTAATAAGGTTAATTTGAGAAACTTAATTGAAATTGACATTGACATTCTTAATGCCGTAAGACGTGAACGTGCGACAATAAACCAATATTAAATCGAGTTTTTGAAGCCTTGACTGACTTATAAAACTTATTTTTTTTGGTTTCTCTGGACTTTTCACACCCAGTGAAATTACATTAGATTCGTTTTAAAGTAGTCCGCTCAATGAAGATGAATGCAAAATTGAAATAGTCGAATTTTAGGTTCACCGCTCCGCATCTTTACCTACCCGATTTGAGCTCGTATCACTTTTCTGCACATTTTTATTTTTAGTCTGATGAAGTAATAAAGCACGAAACCTGCATTAATGGTCGATTTTTCTTGTTTACAACTAGCCTTTAGTCTTAACATCTTCTTTCTCATCTCATCGTGTTTGACATCTTTAATCTCGATCATCGCATATCAGCGTGCTAATATGTTAAAAATATTATTATATTTATATATTTTTTTTGCATCCTAGTTAGTTTAGATTTGAGTCTGTCATATATAGTTTAATTTGTTCATGTCCATCAACATCTTTTTAATTCCAATTTTTAAACTTTTGCTTTCAAACGTACATGTTTTAAAGGTAGCAACTTACTGAAATGCCTGCCGGTACAACGAGTAAGACGTTCATCGAATTCATGTCAAAATATAAAAATATTCTTTCTGCCGTTAATACCTTAACTAAATACCAAAGTCTTAGTAGCCATATGCCATCATCCCACGCGATAGTTTCTTACGCATTTCTTCTTCTGATATGCACTCTGTTTTGTTATGTTACATAGTGTGTGATTGTTCATAGGGGTCTATCTACCACCTACCGTTATAATAATTTCAAAATTACTGAACCAACTTGACGTGTTTTTTGCCTGAATTTCTTTGCAAAATTTTCTCCGTAACTATTAAACAGATATTCATCAATGAACAGAGCATTTGAAGTGAAAGGTTGTCAAGTAAATAAGTTTAGAATATAATTTAACATTAATAACTTTTTAAAACTTTCGCGGTTTTAAAATTTATATTACATTTAAATGTTTTGATTTGACATCTTATGGATTTTTATTTAATACCTTGATCTGATCTAGGAGCTATAAGAATATTTAAAAACAACGGTCAAGTGCGAGTCGGGCTCGCGCCCTGAGGGATCCGTATAAAATTGTAAGTATGTAAATAATTCGTTGATCACGAGTATCATAATCGAGTCCCAAAGATTACCAAAATTGATGAAAAATAAACAAGAATAATTTAAAAATGAAAGTACCGAACATTGCTGTAACGAAAATATAAACTGTATTGAGGGACAAACTCAACTTTGCCGTTGGAAAACTGTTGGCCCCATACAATATAGACTACAGTATGGGGTTCTTCGAGAAAGAAGTTATTTGATTTTTGAAGAGTCGGCAACACGCGAGTTATACCCCTGGTGTGGCAGGCGTCCATAGGCTACGGTGACCGCTTGCCATCAGGCTGACCGTAAGCTTGTTTGCCACCTTAGTGGTATTAAATAAAAAAAAAAGCAGTTAGTTTACCAACCAATAAGTTTCTACAAATTTTCGGTTTTCGGACTTTTTCCTTAACTTGTGCTACATGGTATTGCTTTCTGTTAAATTTGATAATTCTAGGTCAACGGGAAGTACCTTAAAGGTTTTGATTCGGAGCATTAACGGCCGTATCTTCTGATTGAGTTGACTGAAAATTTTGATTTTTTACTGCTCCGAGGGATTGCAGACCTGAGTATTTGATATTTATTTCAGCTGGATAACTCCACGCGTTCCTGAGAAAAAGGGTCTTGACAGACGGACGGACAACAAAGTGATTATAAGGGTTCCGTTTTTTTCTGTTGAGGTACGGAACCCTAAAAAAGGGGCAGTTGATCTAGAATGACCCAGCTGTGGGTCATAATGAATCACATGTGCAAATATTGGACACACTTTCAGACGGAGATCCTAACGGCTTCTCTGCGATGTTTTTTGAAGAGACAAATTGGTCATATAAATATCAATGGTGGTGAAATCCTAATCATCTTTTCATTCCACTGTTTGCATCGACCCCGATTTTTATGTTCTACCTTCTAATACACAAACAACAGCAACATTTTATCTAACAAACACTTTGTAGTTGCTAAACATCATAGTGTTGATACAAAAAATTTAAGTCCCGTTGTTTCAGTCAGTAAAAAATTATGCACTGGGACTCAAATAACATTTTTAAAAAAAAAAATTAAAAAAAAAAGAGTTTACTATTTTACTGTACATATTAATCAATAAAAAAGTAATTGCAACATGCAAACAAATGAAAATTGTGACGATTTTTTTATTTCAAAACACATGAAATTTAGTTTTGCTCTTACTTAATGACTAATGCGTTAAAACACATTTTTTCCGCTCTGATGTTCTCTGATTTTGACAAATTACTAGTTTGACAGATAGATGTATAAAAGAAGTAAGCCCATTAAAAGAACAGCTGTGTGTGTGCATCACATACTATAAATATGATGTTAACGAATCCACTGTTACCTACGATCTACTGTACCCCACTCACAGGTGTGGATATATTTGGATAAAATATTGACTGACTTAATAAGTGACTTAACCAAAAAAAAGTGATACATGCATATATATATATATATATATATATATAATAGAAAATAAATGGATTTAACTGACACAATATTTATATATTCGAATTTTATCCTACAGTAAAAGAATATACAAAATTTTTTTCTCATTCTTACTTACACTTTAATTCAATTATTATTTTCCAGCAGCGGCTTTTTCTTCAGCCTCTTGCTGCATTTCCTCTAATCTTTGTAAAGCCCTTTGTCGACGTTTTTCAAATGGCGTTTTTGACCACCAGTTTTCAGCTAATGCTTCCTGAAGAAATTAAAACCACAAAGTAAATGTAAAATATTATAATCTAATAGAAGACTCATTTATCGAAAAATATTAAATGACCGCCCTTTAAATTTAAAACATGTAAACGATACTTATTAATGATTAACTATAAAAATAATGACACTTCTATTGTCATCTATACATATAAAATGCTTTGTCCTGAATGACTGATGGATCAACGCATAGCCTATACCGCTCATCAGACCTGAAACTTGGTATATGTGTTCTTTGTATGACGTTAGCATCCGATAAGAAAGAATTTTTCCGTAATTCTATACCTAAGGGGGTGAAAAAGGGGGGAAAAGTTTGTATGGGACAACGTGATTCCTTGGTCCAATCTCCTTCGAATTTTGCATAAACCTTTTATAACAGATTTGGTGGAAGACGTGTTTCGTATTTTATTGAAATTCATACCCTAACGGGGTTAAAAAGGAGTAGAAATTTATTTTGGCGGTCAATTGCTTCGAAGTTGATATCGACTCCTTAGTGCTTTTGATTTAAATTACATTTTATTTTGACACATGTTTGACAACTCAATTCGATTTTATTCAAAAAAGGTTAAACTCACTCAAAAACATAAGCAAATCTTCTTCTATACTTATATTAATATATGAATATTAATTATTAATTATTAATAATATTATAAAGCTGAAGAGTTTGTTTGCTTGAACGCGCTAATCTCAGGAACTACTGGTCCTATTTGAAAAATTTTTCAGTATTAGATCGCCCATTTATCGAGGAAGGCTATAGGCTATATATCATTACCCTAAGACCAACAGGAGCGGAGCACCAATAAAGATTTTTTTTTCCTTGTGAGAGCTTCCGCTGCGTGCGCTGCGTAAACGGTTAAAGTTTCGTAAAAATCATGTATGACAGAATTGATTCCCTTTAAAAGTTCTGAAAAAAAGTCCTCGACAGCATATGTCTATCTTCTAAAGTTGGCTCACTATAACCTTTTTTATTCTCATCAAATATGTTCTAAAATAATGCGTTATTTGCGACGGTGTTTTTATAAACAAGATATTAATCCTTATCCAAATAAATACGTTATTCATCACAAGTATTTAATTTAAAACAAAATTGCATTTTACATCATTCGATTTTAATGAATATCTTATGACATATCGCAGTTTTAAATTAATATCGCAGCGAAATAATGATCAAGTACTGCACGCGTATTTATGATGTGCAAGGCCGACGGACAGTCTTAAGGGGAAAGGGCGGTACGTATTATTTAAAAATATTTTTTCCGACCTAAACAAAGTCGCGGGTTAAAGTTAGCGTTTGCCTAAAATAACTATTACTGACTGACTGACTGATCTATCAACGCACAGCACCAACCACTTAACGGATCGAGCTGAAATTTAGCACACAGATAGCTATTATGATGTAGGCGTGCGCTAAGAAAGGATTTTCCAAAACTCACCCCCTAACCGGGGGTTCAAAGTTTGTATGATGCTCGCAAGGTTAATCCATCAGTTAATTCGTTTTTAGTAGTCAATTATTTATATTTTTGAGAAAGAAAAAGGGAGAGAGAGTGTTAGTAGGTTTTTTTCTATAATTGAGGAGTGTCCGTAAGAATCCTACGCCGATAACCAAATTAAGGGCGGGCGAAGCCGCTGGCAAAAGCTAGTCTCATGTACATAAAAATCAATTGCCACATGTATGACGGAGAACCACTAGAGAACGGCTCATCCGATAGGGCTGATTTTTTTGTTGTGTTCTTAATTTTTAGACCAAGGTTTGAATACAAGAAAAATATCGATCAAGTGCGAGTCAACTCAACTACTTAATTTTAAAAAAGTGTTAAATAAAATTTACCTGCTCAGCATATACCGGTTCCCTGAAACTGAGCTGAACAGCAATTTCTTGAGCTGTCAACTCGCGAATGCGTAACTGCAAACGCCTTTTAGTTGTCAACACAGAATCAAGAGCAGAACGTAATGTACCTTAAATGAATAGATATGTTCATTTAAAAAAAGCAAAATAGTCTACCATAGACATCATTGATTTTATATTAAATTTATTATTTGACAAAACGTTAAGGTCTCATAATATATAGACGTCTATTCAGCTGATTATAATATGGCGTTCAGTGTTTTAAATCAGATAATGTTAAACTGTTTAATAATTCTGTGGCTCAAGTGACATAAGTTAAACAACGAAACATAAAGATATAAATTTCAATTAGAACTTTCTGTTGAATTAAGTACATATATTATATATGTAATACAATATTATACATATTATATTTGTATATGTGTCCCAATTCAATTTCCTTAAAATTTATTGTAATAACCTATTGTGTATGAGTCTGACACTCTGGATAAACAGGAAACATCCAGTCTCGGTGATAAAGCTCCAGCTTTGTGTAGAACTTGTCTCCACATTAGAGATATACTACCATAATCAGCCCTTGGTATTTGGATAACTTTGGCATAGCATTGGAATAACAGTTTTTGCTCGGCTTCCCATGGACTTTTGGAAGTTCCCACAAACAAGACTCGATCTTCTGGACTGATACCTAGAGAATATGAAAAGTTCTATCAAAAGATTTAAATACAAATATGTCTAAGCTAATATATAAGCCCCCCAACCAACCTCGGCACGGTTGTAAAACGATCGTTAGGCAGCCTCGGCACGTACTAATGGCCCCAGATGACGATCTCGCTGTCCGGATAGCGATATTAGTCTCTACGACCTTTCCTAATAGGGCCTCCCACCTAACACGACGCCGACGTCGCTTCTTGCCCCCACTCAATCGTAACCGCACGCGCGTAACGGGGAACTCCCCTCCTGCCGGTGACTCACCTTTGGGTTCGAGGCTCACGCCGGTCGAAGGGACGCCCCCGAGAGCGACAACCCAAGCCAAGGCTCCCCCCGCGGGATGTGCTTGAGAGTTGGGCGCTATAATATGGGCTGAGTCTCCTTCAGAGTCTCGCCGCAAAAAACTCGGTGAAGCAGTAATGGCTGCAACAGCCAACTGCATAGTCAGTCAGAAAAAAAAAAATATATAATCTATTAATACAGTCTTTTTACCTTTGATAATTTTTACTAGGTCTTTTTTCAACCTTTTGGGATCAGTTTTATCTGTCTTCGGTATTTTCTTTACAAAAGGCTTCTCAGCATCATCCATCCATATCACAGATGGCTGAAGTAGTCTTGATACTTTCATCACCAAATGTATGAGCATGATAAGTCCTGTCTTTCCTGGATATTTACCAACTATATTTCCCGGCGTAAGATCAAAAAGTACTGCTCCTACTTCACTACAAATTGCTTGTACTAGCATTTTTTTACCACTTCCTGAGGGACCTAAAAAGTGTTACAATCTCTTATTTCAAATATTTTGCATGGTTTTGAATGTATTCTAATATTATTTGGAACTAAAATTTGATTGTTCATTTAACACACCATCCTTTCTATCCCTAACATAAGCTACAAAATGTTCTGATTTGGATAAGTTTTAAGTTCGAAATATCAGTGTCTGTAAATCAAGTCGTAAAAAAAGAAGCCAACTCTTTTACATTTCAACTAAGCAATTAGGTGAACTGATGATTAACGCAGGAATAGCTGGGAGGATGTCAAAGGATATAAAATACTTTTTTGGCAGTGTACTGTTTCTCAAGTCGTAACAGTGCATTTGTATGTGGCTCCGAGTTTGGTTTAGGCACAGAGAAGCAAATAATACTTTTATCCCGATCGAATTTTCCGAAATTTCTTTGGTTAATTATTACTTTTATTGATATTTATTTTGGATACTAACCAGAAATAAGGACTGATCTTATTAATGGAATGTTTGATCGAACGTGATTAGATCCAAGGGGAAGTATACAATATTCTTTGATGAGTTGCCTGATGTCACCAAGGCAGGGCGATAGCTCGTCACCCTGACTTTTGATTTCTGACCCTACGTAACACTTTTCGCCAACATAGTCATCTATATTCACTGCAGTATACGGTCGAATAATCCCATTACTTACTAATTCTTCAAAAAGGGATTCTGTTGTTCTATCTGGTGTTAAATCTTTTTCCTTTTTCTTTTTACTTTTTTTTCCTCCACGACGTGCCTTATAAATAAATTAAAAAATTAGAAATAGAATATTTTAGTATATAAGTAGAATCTTAGTACCCATACTTAGCGCAAATAATATTTTATTAGTAAATAATTAAGTACCAATGATATATGTGTTTGTTTATAAATTTAAAGCTTACAATTAAATAAAAGAAAATACACTACACTTTTTAGGTATTCGTTGAGGTTTACTCAATTATGCCCGAATCCAAATTATAAGCACAAACCCCTTTTTTTTAATATCCATATTTTAGTTTAAGTTTTAATTTATATTTTACGTTACCTTCTTTTGTGGTTTTTTCGATTTCTTTCCCTTATAAGCTCTGTCTCTGTCAAAAGCCGCTTGAAGTAATTCAAGTTCGCTTCTCATCATATCGTCTACATCTTTTCTTATCTCTTGCTCAATGATTATCATCTTTTCTTTTTCTATCATGTCCTTGTTATAGTATTCATGGGGATTATCTTCTTCATCTTTAAACTTCCAAATATCTTCAAATCTTAAAAGGTACCATTTCTTAACATTACTAACTACAAGCAGAATGTTTCTAAAAGCTCTTACAATAGATAAAAAAGGTGACAAAATGATTGGTTTAGTTATTTATAATTATTTAACTTAACCTTAGATTTGGTATCTACTTTTGTTAATTTCAAAATATTTCATTGAGGCACTGTTTTCTAGTAATTATTTTTAGACATAAAAAAAAAGGAAAAATAAACGAAAAATTTAGTTAAAAACCATGTATGCTTTTAGCATAATAAATTTAATATTGAATTTGATACTGAGAGATGATTCGAAGAAAATCTTAAATAACAAAAATATATTCCAAAAACCAAGTGAGTGATAAATTACTCTTCATTGGCGTTGACAATATCTTGTAGGAAAGCAGAACTGCTACATTTAAATGTTTGAATATCTTCAACTTCTTCTTTTGCTTTTCCTTCTTCGACTTTATTATTTTTCTTTTCTTTGCTTTCTTTACTTTTTTTGGACTCCTTTGAAGACACTGGAGAAGACTTGCTCACTGGACTCTCTGCAGTTAGTCCTAAAATTCAAAATATTATGGCAACGATTATCAGTATTATAATTTTAAGTCAATTTAATATACAATTATGAACGTTGATCTCCGTTATGATTTCCATTTCCTGAATCTAGTTTATTTAGAAGGTTTTTGTGTTGAACCGGCAGCCATATTTCACATGATGTATTTATTTCTTATACTCTGAAAGTATACCGAAATAGATAGTAGTTACACTGGGCAAAGCCAGAAACCAATACAGACCCACTTTACATATTCTAATCAAATCGTCAGAAAGCTACGTAAAAATTAACTACATTTAGTTCGCTACTGGAATTGACCAATTAACGTCTTCACTAATGGGTCACTGGCCTGTCCTTCGAAAAAGGAAACTCTCACCACTCTGGCCCTATGCAGATTGATAGACGTTGTCGAGCTAGTGATGAGAGACCAGTTTATTAGCCTCTAGAGGGCCTCATTTAATGGCTCTAATTAGGCTCAACGACTTTTAAAATTAGCCTTTTTTAACAATTCGATGGCAGTAAAATACAAATAATCCTGTTAATTACACCTACCGAAATATCAAAATTGCTTCATTGCTTATTATCACAACAATTGCTTAATATCAAAAGGCCACGCGACGCTAAAATATGTATCGAGTTTAAAGAACTCTGTCTTCTTCTTTTAATCGTTCAAATTCGAATTAACTGGTTAATTTTGTTTGTGGTAAACCGGTTAAAATAATGGTTACCAAAAACGAAACCGAAATGCATTTCGGTTTGGAGTCAATGACCGAAAATAGCTTGAAAATTTAACCGATTTCCGAGCCCTGTTTTAGACTTTTTACAAAATTATCCCCTGAGGGCATCAATTCCATCAGTTGATATGACAGAAATTTAAAAGTTAAGCCACCAGCTAGTTACTAGTAATGGTACCACTTAAAATATAATAGTCAATCTTTGGAAAAAAAAACACCAAACCAACATTATATATTACGTAGCAAAACAATTCACAAGTTATTAGAAATACATTTTAGATATCTGTACTACGATAAAAATTAAATGAGTATCATATAAAACACATTTTTATCAAGAGAACTATTATAAACTATAACTATTATAAGCTATCAATTAATCAGCTTAAAAAATCAATATAAATTTGGCGCTAAAAATCGTTAAAGCGTATGTGTTCTGTGTAAAAACCTCAGCTTGTAGTATATTTATATAATTAATTGCCTACTGTGACGTGTTGCCGTATTGGCTAGTACATTTATGCCAGTCAAATGTTTTTTTTAGTAAACTTCACGAGATCAGGACAAATATTAAGATGTGAATTGTTTTCTGAAATTATTTAAATACTGTAAAATTGATAATTTACCTAAAGTAAACTTATCAAGTGTTTTTGAAAAGAGAGAATTAGTTAACAATCAATCCGAAAGTTTGAGAACATTTAAAACAGTTAAATGATATATTGTTATCTCTTATTTCTGACTTTTTAAACTTATTTTTTTCTTTTCCGCACCCCATGTTCAAGTCTTCCTTAGACTTAGCAATTTTTTTCTAAAATTATTCGAAATTACCTTGTCGACTAAACATAGTCCGACTGCCACCACTTTCTTCAGAAGGAAATTCCGGAAGCTTTCCAGTTTTTTCAAAGAATTCTGTGACCCATCTTCTCAACTCATCTCTAATTTGTTCATTTAACCTTACTGAATGTTTTTCCCGTAACTGCATCTCCATTGTAATTAATGCGGTTTTGTATTCCTCATCTCTTTTAACTTGTAAAGTACGGCGATATTGTTTCACCTGGAAAAGTAAATAAATCTTTACTCCAACTATACCTTGATTACAAATAATTTTTGTAGCAAAACTTACTAACGTAGGCAGGGTTGCATGCAAGTTATTAGAAAAACCGAGCATTATAGGAAATACAGAAGTGACGTTCTAGTGCAGGCGTGTTGATTTAGTTTCGCTACTCGTCGATAGATGTCGCTAGACCTTGTTGCTGCCTCAGTGTTATTAATGGAAGATGGCGCTACTAAGTATAAAAACAGAAGTGAGATTATGAAGAGTCCATTCACAAAAGAACTTCATTACATTATAACTTCGTTACTATGAAAGTAACGTTGTGTCCGTCCGTACGCCCATTGTCACAGAGCTTATATTTATCTTTTCGACGATTCTAATGATTTTGTCTCAAGCAGATAGCTTATTGCAAAAAGTCTCGAGCAGGTCTACATCGGGCCCTGTAAGAGCCTTGCAGAACCGCCCGTGTAGTTCCTTACTCTTCCATACCGCCTTGCGGTCCTTTCCGTAAGTCTGCGCCAGTTCGCGTTTGCCGATTAAAGCGGGGTGAAGAATGTGTCTACCGCCACTACATCACAATACATTGCACAGACGTTACTTAGGAAATAATCCCTAACACTGCACACCTCGCGGTTGTGAAGGTCTTTGGCATTTAAAAAGCCGCGACCCCCACACTTCCGTGGGATGTACAGCCTCATAACAGACAAATGTGGGTGTAGCATACGATGGGCAGTGAAAAAGCTATTCAGCACTTTTGTCAAGCGACAAAAGAAGCGTTCCTTCACCACCCGTTTAAGGTCCTCATCCTCGATACCCAACACAACTGTAACATACTAAGATATTAATAGATTTCTGCTTTGGAGAGAGGTCTGAGAGATATTATCCCAGAAAGCTGTAAATTAATTGAATTTGCAATTTTCCCTCACGCTGTACATCCATGACCGCACATTTTTTTTATACCACTAAGGTGGCAAACTAGCATACGGTCCATCTGATGCTAAGCGGTCACCGTAGCCTATGGATGCTCACAACACCAGGGGTATCACTCGCGCGTTGCCGACCCTTCTTTAAAGTGTGAGAATGAATTCCCTGCCGATGGCGAGCGGTGCGATGGTATAAAGTAGTCGTGTATTTGTATGTGTATTCGTATTATTGGTCGACACCAACTTCCATTTTGATGACACTACTGAAGAAATCTGTTGTTTGCAGTAGCTCCAAGAGGTCCTGTCTATTGGGTGCAAACAAGTTAAGGTTTATTATTAATATCGTTTAATTAATATATTTTTATTTTATTATTATACTCTTTATTTATTTTAAATCTTAAATTAGGTTTTTTAAAATCAATTATTATTATTTAATTTTATTATTATTATTAATAATATCATTCATTTTGTGTAAATAACCCTTTTTATCTTTCAAAAATTTTAAAAAACTCAGTTATTTGTAGAGTACTAATAACTTATAATACCCTTTAAAACTTTTTTTTTTTAAATTTTTATTTTTAAATTAAATCTATTCATAAGTTTTTTTAGAAATCTTCAATTTTCGGTTTCTAATACTTAAAACTAATCTGCTAAGTAGGCTTATAAAAATATCTAGTCCAGAACCCGTAAAGCATACGTGAACGATACGCACTTGGCCAAAATTAAGCTGTCCTGAAAACACACCTCACACTTACACTCCTACCTCTTCAGATTTTTTTATCTGTTGTGAGTCCGAATATGAAGGAAGCTCCATTCCTATCAGCAGCATTTCTTCTCTTTTCCTTTTCTTTGTCTCTCTCCTGGCTATGAACCCTCTCCAAACTCGCTGTATAGCCGTAGCAGCAGCGTCTGTCATCTCTCCGGTTTGATCTTTACCTTTCTCCTTCAGTAGTCGAATTTCTTTCATAAATTGTCCTCTAAATTTAAAATGATTGTTTAGTACAATAAAAAAGTAGTATTTAATTAACATAATATTCAGAGTATTAAATAGGTCCTACATACAAATCAGCCTCATGCGTCTCCACTGTTAGGGCACGGCCTACCCTCACCGAGGGTGATTAGGATCATAGTCCACTCGCGGGAGTGCGGATTGCAAACTTCACATACCTAATTTTTTTTGACGAATGCAGGTTTCCTCGCGATGTTTTCCTTCACCGAAAAGGCAGTGGTGTGAATAATGAATGTACTTGAGAAATTCAGAAAAAGGCTCATTAGTACACGTCAGGCTCGAACCTCTGCCACTCAGGATACTAGGTGAATTGGAAACCCCTAGGCCACCACCGACCAACGGACGAAATATAAAGTACAAGAACAATGTGGGTCTACGACTTCTTAACTGATAATGTACCTACTAACCTTAGTCTACCTTGCCTTGCCCTTTCATGGCTCTGTATTACCAGAACAGCTTGTTGCTCAGTCAATATTAAAGGACGCGGCTTTACAGGTTCATGACCGAGCTTTCTCAAAGTGTCTTCTATGAATTGACGTCGACTTTTTACCTCTTCTTCTCTTTCTCTAATGAAGTATTGGGGTACACAGGGTTCTGCTTCGAAAGGCGTCACTTGTAACTTGAGAAGCACCTTTCAACAAAATTAATTCTTTATCGTACTTATTTTATGATAATCAATAATAAAATATAAATTATTTTTATAAGAACGTAAATTTTTGTGAATTATTGTTAGTTCTTCATAAGTTTTATCGAGGACCTACTTAATATTTTTAAGGATAAACTGGCTTTTTTACTCAAATTCATGGCACGTTACAGTTAATAATTTCTACCTACATTGGTGGGAAGGGAACGGATGCGTTTGGGGTAAGAGGTTGTTTATATATCTGTTATAATTTTTCCAAAAAACGACTGGACCGATTTCGTTGCGGAAAAGACCGCCATGGGGTGCTGCAGCAGCCAGGTTTTTTTTTCTGACTGACTATGCAGTTGGCTGTTGCAGCCATTACTGCTTCATCGGGCTTTTTGGGGCGAGACTCTGAAGGAGCCTCAGCCCATATAGCGCCCAACGCTCAAGGGCTCCCCGCGGGGGGAGCCTCGGCTTGGGTTGTCGCTCTCGGGGGCGTCCCTTCGACCGGCGTGAGTCTGGAACCCGAAGGTGAGTCACCACTAGGAGGGGAGTTCCCCGTTACGCGGGTGCGGTTGCGATTGAGTAGGGGCCAAAAACGCCCCGGCACTCTTTGATACCTCGTGTATCCTTGCGGGCGCTGACGAACCCGGGGACGTCGGCGTCGGGTTTGGGGGGAGGCCCTATTAGGGGAGGTCGTAGAGACTAATCTCGCTATCCGGACAGCGAGATTGTCATCTGGGGCCGTACGTACGTGCCGAGGCCGCCTTACGATAGTTTTACGACCGTGTCGAGGTCGGTCGGGGGGGTGACGGTCAGGATAGTCAGGTACGATTGAGAGCTTCTCGGAAACTTTTCAGCCGATTTGGATTGAGTTTTTTGCATTTTATAGATGTCATTTCTAAAAGGAAGTAAGTCAAAGTAATAACAAATCTTAAAAGAAGAAGAAGTGTAGTTTAACATAGCAAGATAAAGCCGCATTTATGGTTTGTTTGTGGAATTCGGTTATAGTTACTCCTGTGGTCACTTTAAAATTTTCCGGGATGAAAAATAGCCTAGTATGCCCTATTCCAGTAGCTTATCTAAAATTTTAAAATGCTATTCTTAACCGTTTACCAATTACACACATTTAAAGCTACTCTCTGACGACATGTTCATTTCCCGCTGCGTGGAAGAAACATTCGTCATACCAGTGATTGTACCGTTGTCTTTGACATACACTTTTAAATTTCTTAACGTATCTCCACTAGTCATAGAATGGTTTAATTCTTATCTTAGGGGACGTCAGTACGTATAGTATACGTCTTCATGAGAATATCTCTGATTGGTGTACTCTATCTGCTGGCGTAACTCAGGGCGGGTTCCTTTCACCTCTTCTGTTTTATATCTTCACTAATACTCTCACATTAAAAATTGTATTCTCTCTACCAGCTTTATTGTAATAACTGAAAACCGATTTTTTCAGTAAATCTATTGTAGTAACTGCTATAAGATTATGGATATTATCAACTCACTACCTAACCTAATTCAAGATAGCCGCACTATTGGAAAAATTGATGCAAAGATGGAAGAATCATAAGGCTGTAAGCCTGTGACATATGAAAAGACGGACGGACGGACATGACAAATTTGTAAGGGTTCCATGTTTTGCCATTTGTCTACGAAACCCTGGAAAGTGTAGTATTTAGTTAGTTAGTAGTTAGATATAAGTTTAAAAAATACTTAATGTAGAAATAAGTTTCGAGTTAATAATTAATGAGGCAATGCACTCTTATGGTCGTCGTCGCAACCGCCGTTTGACAACTTTCCGTAAACTTACAAGTTTCCTAGATTTCTTATAAGTTTACGATTTTTACAAATTTCCTCGACATGTATATAGATAGTTTATATTATATATATGTTTATTTAGAAATTTCTTTATATAGGTATATATTTATACGTTACAAGAAATCGCATATATATTTTTAGATTTTAAATCTTATTAGTTGTAAGTTTTGTATGTCATATTCTTAATTTTGTATTGTGTACTTAATAAATATATAAAAAATAAATAATCTATATGTGTGCCAAGTTTCATTCTGATCTATCCAGTGGTTGAAGCGTGATTGAGTAACAAACCACCAAACATGCAAACTTACGCATTTATAATTTTGATGGGATAGCTGGTAATTAAGGACATCTGGTAATTAATCAATTTTGCCTGCGGCTCCATCCGCTCTGAATTTGATTATCGGCGTAGGATTCTTACGTCTGATCCTAAATTATACTAATGAAATAGTTCGTGTAAGGTCAGTTATAGCTATTCCCGCAGGAACTTAAAAACCTTTCCCGGGACTAAAATTATTTAATAACAGATAGTAGAAAGATACCGTAAATAAGTTAAAAAAAAACAAAACAAATAAAAAACTATTACCTACCTATTGTACTGTATTGGGTTTAGTTACAATTTAGATTAATTATATTACCGTACAATAAAATACACCTAATAGGGATTTTTTTTTATTTAGGACACTATGTAAATTATAAAGAATTGATCCTTGACCCTAGCGATCCCTTTTTTTTTATATTAAGCAGGTTTGATTCCCGGTTCAAACAGGTGATTTACCCAAAATCTTTGAACGTAGGTAGTAAACCTACGTTTTCCTATTTTAAAATAAAAGGATGTTTCCGTATAGAAAAAATTACGATTATCAATATTTAACATACTTTTTCTCCATCCACGGTCTTTCTTTTTCACCTGTATATACGTAAACTTTGCAATATATAAAAAAAATATTTTTGATTACAATGTCTGTGATTTCTAATTAGACAAAAGGACCCGGGCGGAAAAGGAATGCAAATTTTATATGAAGCATTTCTATATAGTACCTCGTCATCGTCATAAGTGTAGTCAGACAAATGTAGTTCGACTAAGTCGTGTTTAAGCTCGATAAGCCTTCCCAAGCAACCCTCCAAGAGTCTTCTTACGACTAAGCGCTTTTGTGGCTGCAACAGTTGGTCGTACACGGTATCCAGCCTTGCTAGAAGCACCGTGTATCTTACTCGTAGTTCTGAAAGCAGCGGATAAAGCGCTGATCGCTCTGAAACTCCTGTAGCAAATACTGCCTCGTCCACTTGTGTGGCTTCTCCTACGAATTCCGAAGTTTCATTTAACAAATCTCTGTACGTTTTAGTTGACATTTTTGTTTTTTAATTTGTATAAAAAACAACCTAAAATTAAAACCAATAATTACAATTCAGTATGTACTCTTATTCTATGGTTTCTAGTCATTTTTACTGGCTGTCTGTTTAAGATTTCATTTTGTGTTATGTTCCATGTATGTATTTTGATTATTTTTTTTCACGTAATCACTAGCACATTTTTCTTTTGTACTGTTAACAAAATCACAAATGCCTTATAATTTTTCAGGTGAAACTGAACTAAACAGGTGAACTACTAAGAAACTATGTCACAACTAAACTATTCCCATGGTAACTACATATTAAACGGATACCATGGATACGTTCTCCCGAATCTATCGATTATCAAAATAACAAACATGAAACGAGTTAGACGGTCACTATGGAGCATTAACACTGTTCCGCATGAGCACATCCTTGTGTAGTTACTTATGGCAATGAAAGAAACGGTTAAGTGCGAGTCAAATTCGTCAGAACCGTAGGTTCCGTACCACCATATTTACCATATACCCTTCCAATGATAAACAACGTCCGACGTTGCTTAACATCTCATATTGTTCCCAATAAACAAATGCGGGTTGGTCACGAGTAACTTAAAACTGTACCTACGTTTATTTACCAGCGCCATCTAGTTAACTTTTAATTTAGGTCAAACAGTTAACAAACTAAACTTATCAAAAAAACAAACGAGAAAGAATTAAGTATATAAAAGTGACATAATTACCATGTTCAATTCTGACTTACTTCTAATAGTAATCTTGAACTGGCAAAAAGGGTTGCTGTCTACGGTTCTATTCTATCTTTTATTTTTCCAATTATTATTTTAAAGCTGGGATTTACAACTTGTGGGACATAAATAAAACCAAATTAGTCCAGATACATAGATACGAAATCAGTTGCGGCGATGGGCTTACCACATGTCACACAGGACATAAGTGATTATGCACATTGTGGTGTAAATGTGTGACCAGTCACGTTATTGCCTAACCCATCCGGGGAATAAAAACCGTGACGTAATATTTATTATTATGAGAGCGCAATTTTGAATCCAGAACCTAGAAAAGGATTCTAAAGCAAAATCGTAATTGTAGTGGGCGTTGCAATATACGTAGCTTGAGCTAAAAATATTTTGTGACCGAGTGAAAAACTGAACTTTTTTTACCCCTCTATAAAAAAAGAAATAAAAAGTGTTTTTAGACACAACTTATGAAAATAAATTATATTTATAAAAAAGTAAAGGTATTTAATGTCTAAGTTAACTTAAATTAAAAGTATTAAAAAATATATATACCTACATTTGAAACATTTTGAAACGTTTTGTAATATATATATATTTAATTAACTGCCTATTGTTACAAAGCGTAAAGAACAAGTACTCATTGTTTTAAAACAGAAATTGATCAAAATTCATTAATACCAGCTTCAGGAGTGAAAGCAAACACGCACTTTGGTCCCGCCTAAACGAGAACCAATCAACGTTTTTCAAATAGATTGGATGAAAAACTAATTACTTCAATATTCGAGTATTATGTAGTTGGAAGTAGTGGATTCTATATACCAAACCAACTTAAGACTTATTATAATCAAACTCCAACACACACCCCAACTTACTTAAATATTTCTGAGTATTAAGTAGTTATACAAAATTCTCAAAATATTAATTTTCCTCATTGTAAGTCGTTTTTACGTACCATCTAGTTTCCTTCTCTACAAAGATGATATAATGAAACATAGTAATCATTCTCCTCTTTGCGTACAATAATGTGCTTAAGGGTTTTTACTATGATTAAATCGGATGAGCACCAGTATTTTTGCAAAGGTATTTAATCAACAAATACTTATTATTTTTGTTTGCATAAATAAAGCTCTTAATAATAAGCAGTCACCGACCCACTCACCATGTGAAAGTGGGGCCACAATATGAAGATTTTATTCACCATCAAAATCCTTATTGTGGTCTTGGAGTCCTCTCTGTGCCTGCTGAGGCCTACCTGGTTAGTCGCAATGACGAAAAGAAATGGTGCACGCTGTGTAGGTACGCAAAGTATACGGTGAGCGGGAGCACTCGCTTGACAACAGTGGCGCCACGAAATGGACAGAATTGAGACGAAAATGCAATAAAATCACTACCACGCTCTCTCACAATCCGGAGAGGACTCCAAGACCACAATAAGAATTTTAATGGTAGGTAAAATCTTTCTTTTAATGTTTGAATTCTTAGTACCTACTTTGCACTAACTTTTGTTTGTACAAGTGTTCTTTTTTTGCCAAAAAAAACGTAAATATATAAAAATAAATAAGGTGACTTTAGGATTTTTTTGTAAATTTTTTTTGTTTTAGTTTATATTTTTAACAAAGTCAAAAATACCTATGTGTATATTTGTATTTGTAGCATAGGTGT
Organism: Apoda limacodes; assembly: GCA_946406115.1. Classification (NCBI taxonomy): domain Eukaryota; kingdom Metazoa; phylum Arthropoda; class Insecta; order Lepidoptera; family Limacodidae; genus Apoda; species Apoda limacodes. The sequence continues at coordinate 19,161,333 of OX291542.1, forward strand.
TTTTTTTTCAAGGTAGAAAAGTCAAGTCCAAAACTTTTCCGTTTAAAGTAATAACAGGTAGCGCTATTTTTTTGTAGTACAAAAAAAGATAAATACAATGTAACTTTACGTATAAAATTGAAATAAATATTAATTATTAAGTCTATGGCCCTTTGGCGCAGTAAAAGAATTGAGCTTTTAAGTTACGCAATCACAGACAATATAACTAATACTACGCGCGGCCAACATTGTCGTATCTAATACCTTTAAACGAGCAATTTTTAATATAGATGTCGCAGGCAAATCGTATATTTCGCCGTTTAACAATATGCTTAGGCAAATCGTAAAGTATGGAATAGAATTTATCATATAACTGAACAGATTATTATATGAAGCTTGGCTGGAACGCTCCACTCGCTTCGCTCGCTCCGTATCTACGTTTACAAAAGAGAAACTGAATCTATCCTAACATTCATGACTTATACAGTGCGATTTCTGTTCCTTTTGTTTCCATGCTTTACGATCTGCCTAGGCATATTGCAAAACGGCGTATTATACGATTTGCCTGCGACATATATATATATACCTTCAGTCAACAAAGTATCGGGAATGGATGATTTGTTTATGGTTCCAAATTCAAATTTTTGTTTTTTTTGTTGTTGTTAGATTGGCACAACTGTTTTCTATTTTGGCGCGGAGTTTGAGTTGCATCTGTTATTTATATTAAATACAGTGCTGTCTTTAGTTATATCATATCTAGTGTGTATTGCGAATTTCATAATGGACAAAAACATTGAACAAAGAGTTTGTCTTAAATTTTGCATCGCCAATGGAATTTCGTGTTCGGAGTCACTGAAAATGTTACAGAAGGCTTACGGTGATTCGACTTTATCAAAAACACGTGTTTATGAGTGGTACAAAGCGTTCAAAAGCGGTCGAGATGTGATGGAAGATTTGCCTCGCTCTGGTAGGCCATCAACGTCTGCAACTGAAGTTAACATCGCAAAAGTGAAGGAAATAGTGACTGAAAATCCTCATTCAACTTTGAGAGAGATAGCCGCCGAACTTTCTGTATCTCACGAGTCGATCCGTACTATTTTAACTAATCATTTGGGTATGAAACATGTTACCGCTCGGCTAGTCCCAAAAGACCTGAATTTTCTCCAAAAACTCAATCGCATGAGAGTCGCTGAGGACATGCTAGAACGAGTCAATTCCGACCCAACATTCATGAAACGCATTGTTACTGGTGACGAGACGTGGGTTTACGAGTTTGACATGCAAACTAGTCAACAAGCTTCGGAGTGGCGCCTTCCAACTGAACCGAAACCGAAGAAACCACGCCAAAGTCGATCAAAAGTCAAAGTCATGTTGACTGTTTTCTTTGACTATCGCGGTGTTGTGCACTCGGAATTCTTGCCGGAAGGTCAAACGGTAAATAAAGAATATTATTTGAGCGTTATGCGGCATTTAAGAGAGCAAATTCGACGAAAAAGGCCAGATTTGTGGAATGAAAATTCTTGGATTTTGCACCACGATAATGCGCCTTCGCACAAGGCCATCATTGTGAAAGAATTTTTGACCAAACACTCAACAAATACCATCGAGCAACCACCATATTCACCAGATATGGCTCCTGCCGACTTCTTTCTTTTTCCTAAACTCAAATTACCACTTCGTGGCACCCGTTTTCAATCGGTAGAAGACATAAAGGAGAATTCGCGCCGAGAACTGAATTCAATTCCGGAAACAGCGTTTAAAAAATGTTTTGATGATTGGATTATTCGTTGGCGTAAGTGTATCGTTTCTGAAGGAGCATACTTTGAAGGTGATAAAATAAATTTGGATGATTAACAAACAGTTTGTGTATTATTGATCTTTTCCCGGTACTTTCTTGACAGAGTAGTATAATCTGAATCTCTGAAACGGCTCCAATGATTTTCATGAAATTTAATATTCTGGGGGTCTGGTAAATCTATTTATCCAGGTCTCATTTTTAGAAAACGTCGTTTAATCCGTGTTTTAAGGCAATAATAAACTGAAATATATGACTCTTCCTGACATCGATTGGCGAGTAGTAATACTATTATTTTTACCGTCACAGCAAAACTTAAGGTGCTTCACAATAAATGGCGTTGCTACGCAACACTAAAACTAGTCGACAATAGATGGCGTGGTTAAAAACTAAAACTCGCAAACAAATCAAAACCATATGGAACTTCCCGTTGACCTATCTACAACCATGAAATTTGGCAAGGAACAAACGTCTTACAGACCAGCACTTATTTAGGGGAAATCCAAAAAAATGTTAATTTGTATGTAGTTTACATCACATAAAAAAAAAATTCTGTCTGTCTCTCAAGGCCATTTTTCTCAGAAACGCGTGTAGGCATCACGTTTAAACATATCAACTGTTTAGGAAAGAATGAACCATCTAGTTGTATTCCGATCGGTCAAGCTAGTTCATTCTTTGCATACTCTGTGCGTAGGGTTCCGCAAATTTTTAAAAGTGTCGATACCTACTCGATACCAAGTATCGTATCAAAAGTATCGATACCGATAAAAGTATCGGATCAAAAGTATCGATAGTACTCAGTATCGAGTACTTTTTTTTGCCCCGGGAATCGTGTTAAAAATCTCAAAAAAGTACATGCTTAATTAAAATCTTTATTCAAAAATAAAAAAAATCTATATTCTGTACTAACAAGAATCCTAACACAATACTTATTACTACTACTAATTTATTTTGTAAACCCCCAGTCTTTTTCGTTACAATCAGACATAAATAATAATTTATTGACGCGTGAACCGGTGAGACAGTTTCTTGCAGACGTTATCAAGGCTCCAGCCTTTGAGTAAAGTCTTTTAGACGGCACTGATGTTCCGGATATTATTAGGTATTTGGTGGCCATGTTATATAATTCAGGGTACACCGCTTTCTAAAATCATATACATTCCTGGTGATACAAACAAATAAATAATTCTTAATACCTAGGTATACGTTTCCACCTAGAATGATTGTTAGTACTTACCTCTGTTGGCCGTGACTGTTTAAATGTTCCTTCAAATTTCAGTGTTTTTACTCGTTTTAAGCAATTTAAAACAGATTTTACAGGCTGCAGTAGTTTTGTCAACCTTTCTAAAACTTAGCCACACATCACTGCTCCCACCAGGAGGCGGCATTTTGGTTTCTAGACCTTCACACTAGGACCAAGATAGTTCAATTCAATAATCAATGTCAGAGACACATTTAAATTAATGTTACCAGGATATTAATTTAATTTGTAACTAAATTGCCTAAAGTTAATACAAATTCATTCATAATAATATGCACGTTCAAGTTATTGTCATAATAATATGCAACGTCTTCTAAAACAATTAATAAGATATCATTCATGAAATCATCCTCATCTTTTGAATAATACCAAGATCCGATTAAAGCACTCAACTGATCGCACATAACTGACATAACCGCTTTCGGGGATAACCCTAGTATAGAGAATCTGGCTCAATGATAGTGAAATGTAAAAAGTATCGAGTACATCAGAAAGTATCGATACCTAGTAAAGTATCGGAACAAAAGTATCGAGTATGAAAATACTAGGTATCGCAACGCAAGTATCGATACTTTATGCGGGTCACTATCTGTGCGCGTCCGCGCCAGTCAGTCGTCTTAATCTGTGCGCGACGTCGCGGCTGCCGGATAAATTGTTTTTGGAAATAATTGAGTATGTTTTGCGTGAAACAACCTACATACACAAACATATACAGACACCACACCACATATTCAGACATAAACGTTATACAAACAACTGATACTAAAATTGGGTAAGTCCTTATAATTTTTCTTACGGCCTACGTGTGGCCTTTTTAGTAAACATCAACCAAATACTTGGTTTAACCCGTGAGTAGGCTCACGTGAGCAAAATTCTCACTGTCCCTTAAATGACTTTAATTGTGAAAAAAAAGGAATTATACTATAACTTGATATTTTTATAAATTATAAGTCTTATATTTGTAAAGTAAAATGTTTTATTAGAATTATATAACAAAAATGCAAACTTATGAATAAACTAAAAATTTTATAGACTTTGGCCTCAACTTTTGGCTAATCTTAAAAAAAAGAAACTAAAAAAAATATCTTACCAAAATTTAAAATTGCAACAATAAATTTACTCAGTTATATAATATTTATACACGACAAATAAGAATAAACAATAAAACAAGTTTAATGTATGAAAAAAAAATACTTACACGAGTAGTCGCGCGACGAGCAAAATGCCGTGCTACACGATGTGTTGCGCACAAACACTCAACCATAGAGGAAACAAATACTGCGTAAGACTCAACTACGTGATCGCAGCGGCACTGAGCGGCACGTGAGTCCCGTCAGGGGGGAGGGGATGAAAAGTTAGGAAGGTACTGTGAAGCTCGTAGGGCTAGAGCGTCGCTGAAGACGAAATTAACCGCAAAAAAAAATTGCGTGAGCAAACTGCTTATAGCGCGCCTTCTCACGGGCAGTACCTGAGAGCTGTCGCACTTGCCCAGTTTCTTTTACTGTGCGTTCTCAGTTTAAAGGAAAACGAATCAGTAAAGACAAATAAGTAAATGCAGGCGCAACACGCGGTACAGATAACCCTAATAACCGTGACTCGGAGATTACATATGCCATCCATGATATTGAAAAAGGTACTTCCATCCACATCAAGCGACGTCCTCTCATGAAGTCGTAATTTCTCAACACAGCATTTTCCGAATCGCACTCTTCACCCTGGATTTGAATTTTACTCTAGATTGGATTAGTCGGTTCACGTCTTCTTAACCTTCTTCAAAAAAAGGAGGAGGTTCTCAATTCGTCGGAGACTTTTTTTTATGTATGTTACCCGATTTCTCGAAGACGCCTGGACCGATTTGAGAAATTTCTGATTTTATTTAAAAACTTATACTCTCCAGGTGGTCCCATATTATTATAGTGAATTTAAAACTAAAACTTTTGAAGAAAAAAAAAATTATTAATGTTAAGTTGGAACTGGTGAAACGCCTTTTATGTTGATGATTGTATAAAACTTTGTTACGAGTATGGATGTTTTTAGTGTACAAGAAAAAAAAGCAATTCGTCACTGAAAAGGAAAAAAATAAAAACTTTTTAACAAAAAAACAACCGGCTTCAAAAAGATGCACTAAAAAGGTAAAAATAATTACTAATTTCCAAAAATCTGTTCTGAATTACAGAACATACATTGAAATTGGTGTCTTGTACCGATGTACCTATGTTACAGTTAATAACACACTTTGCTTGCATGACACCAATTGCAAACTGTAATACAGATCAGATTTTTGGAAATTAGTAATTATTTTTACCTTTTTAGTGTATCGCTTGGAAGCCGGTTGTTTTTTTTTTTTTTGTTAAAAAGTTTTTATCTAGAGTTAAAACTAACTGAACAGTTTTTCCTAAAGACATTCGTCAACAATTTCGAGGGCTGTAGATTATAGTGAAAAAAAAACGTAATTGATGGTTCTTTTACTGTTGAGACATAGGACCCGTGTTAAATAGTAAATGCATAATTTTATGTTTTCAATTTACTGTGTTTTGTAAACAAGTTGTGTTATTGCTTATTTCTTTAAGGGATCTGATGGATGGAGAGGCATATATGGACAATGTATTAATAATATTTTGATTCCGACTTGTTTTTAAAAAAAACCTAACAATTTTGTTTACCTATCCAAATTGTACACGTTTAAGTTGTTATTGCAGAGATACTTTGTCAATTTAGTCATAATATAGCACACAATTTTATTTGTGAATGATAACGTGTAATCTTTAACGTAATGAATACATCTCACGGTTTTGATAAAAACAGAATGATGTTGTGATAAGAACGCAGACATGCTCAGTTAACAAAAAACCGCTGCTCTCATTGTATATTATTTTTTTGAAATTAAAAAGAAACCACATTGAAATGGTAATAAATTCTAATTTAATATAATATGTATATTGAAATTTAGTTATAAAACGATATTTATTGTGACTAGGTGGAGTTTGAAGTTCGGGGTTTGGTGCCTCCAGTTTTTACACCCATGAAGGGTCAATCCCTAAATATTGACGTCGTTCCAGCTTATGCAGAATATCTTGCTAAATCTGGAATAAAGGCTGTTCTAGGTATGTATGTTTTAATTAAGCTTAAATGTATTACGTATTTTTAAAATTAAGTAAGTCACGCATAAGTAACATAAAAAAAAATTAGAACGCCAACCAAGTAGTAATGTAATATTATAAACGCGAAACTTACTCTGTCTGTTACCTGTTAATGCTGCGACCGCTGTACCGACTAAGATGAAATATAGTATGGAGATAGTTTGATTCCCGGGAAAGGACTATGCTACTTAAAAACTTCAAGTGAGAATCGGATTAGCCCACAGAGGGCTAAGAGGAACTGGGCTAATCCTATTTTAATAAATTAAAAATAAAATAAACTATTAATTTTTACGTGCTTATAGTACTTATGCCTGTGTGTATGTGTGTGTGTGTTTGTGTAAGTATGGCTTCTGTGTGGGTGGGTGGGTATCATGGTCTAGCTCTTACACGGATACACTTTTTCCAATTATATCCTGTAATCAAATTTTTTGTGTTAATAGTTAAGGAATTACAACATACAACTACCTTACAGTCGAGTAAAAGGTAAAAGAAACATTGATTGTTCCGTGGTGTGAGGTTATGGTGATCCGTGTTATACGGGTTTTTTATTTATCTCCAATATGGCAAACAAGCTTAAGATAGACCACAAAGACTCTTAACACATTATAACTAGACTACTGAATGTGCTAATTTCACTAATTTAAATGTGAGAAAGAAAAAAAAGTATTTTTAAAAGTCAGCTTAGACCGAGACGCGACGCGTCGCGGCATTTTTAGGATAGCAACACATTGTGGACCTTGTTCCTAGACAAAAGATACAAATAATAGTGAGAGCACAAAAGTGACAGTTTACGTGTCGAATTATACTAAGATACGTCGCGCGACGTTGGGATGCGTATCTTTTTGTCTAGCTAACAAGGTCCATAATAATTATGCTGCTATCTCAAAAATGCCGCGTCGAGTCGCGTCTCGGTCTAACCAAAATGTTATGATTATTATTTATATTATTACAGTTGGTGGCACAAATGGGCAAAATATGGCATTGCGAGTGTCAGATAGGAAGAAACTTATAGACTCTTGGGTCGAGGCTAACAAATGTACTGGGATGCACACCATGGTTCAGATAGGTGGCGCAGCGTTTCCTGATGTAATTGATTTGGTAAGTCAGTAAAATTTTGGTGGTGTCATTGGCTATGTGCAACAGAGCGAGTTCTCTGTACTCATCACTGTCACATTACATTATGTTCTTTTTAAAGCTACAATGTATGTTAGATAGGCGTAAATACGCTGTTTTTGTGCAATTGTTGTAACAACTCTATAGCATCTAAAGGATTGAAAAAATATATTTTATAAAACTTGCTTTTACAAATATAAATTAGCTTTATGGTCTATATCGCCCTCTTAGGGCGCGTTCGTTTTGGGATGCAGAATTATTATTTTCATTACTTTTGTCACCTGTCATCCGTTCGTTTAGCGTTGGTATCAAAAATGCGTTTACGATATTTTTGTTATTTTTGTTAATTTTGCCACCGACAAATGAAACTTTAGACCCATGCCTGGAGGTGGGGTTTTTGTGTTAATCTGTCAAACTGCCTATACCTAATCATTTTTTATGGTAGTGTGTGTGTGTTTCTATCGTAGTGTGTGCATTTCAACCGTTCGTTTTGCAGGTTTGCAACCAAAAATTTTATTAGTAACGTTTCAAAGCTACAGGAACGATAGGTGTCGGTGGCAAAACTGGCGTTATCAAAAGTGTGAAAAGTATCAATCGTAGGAACTCTTTATCCCAGAACAAACGTGCTCTTTATAAATTTAAACATTTGTCATATGAATCTCAACTCAGCTAATTACGCGGGGATCTATTTATTAACAAGCGCCATCTAGCGGGAGCCGGTCGCGCCACCTCACTTTTCAGGAGGTACGGCTTACTTAGATGCTCGTTGCTAACTTCGACAGACCCATCCCTGGTTTTATTAAACGAAATATATTTTGCAATTTCCAGACGCGCCTTATGCTTGTTTACCACTTTAACAATTTAAAAAAACCTGGATCCCTATCAACTTAGCACTGATTTAAATTTAGTTAAATTTTTCTTAAAAAAATGTATTGGAATGGATATGAAATTGAGAAGACGTGGTCTTTTTCGTGCAGAATTCAATTATTTACAAACATTTTTAGATTTTGTGATTGAAATTGATTACAAGAGTGACCCCTGTTATGTCACTATATTTCTAATTTTGTGCTCATGTTTAACTTAAACAGGCAAAACACTGTGTATCGGCTGGTGTAAATTCTCTTCTGACCCTTCCTGAATTGTACTTCAGGCCACAGTCGGTGTCTGAGCTGGTCTCTTACGTAGCTCGGGTAGCTGAAGCTGCGCCTCAACTCCCCATACTCTACTACCATATTCCACATATGAGCAAAGTTGAGAGTGAGTTTCATTGCCTGTATCTACAGTGCCACAAACTTATCTTACCCAGTGTATGGTCGCTAGTGTCGTATAAGTTCACACCATTTTAATATGGCGGCTTTAGTTTTGGTGTTTGACCACCGGGCAGAACAGTTTGTTGCACTGTACGTTGTTAAATGTCAGTGTTGATTTGTTTCTATGTATTTACGCATGAACTCTAATCCGATAACAAGAAGTTGGTCAATATTGACCATAGAGAAACACGGTATCCTGACTCGGCGAGATGGGGGCCGTATTGCTCTACAATATTGACTTTTTCTCAAACATGCTACGATATGCGACCATATCTTCCACAAGCTTCTTTGGGATAAATCATGCTTGCATGCAATATAGTATCAGAGAGCGACCCGCAATGGTTTTAGCATGCCGCCTGAGCACTCAAGCGGTCGAATATGTCATTTGAAAATGGAATAAACTAAAGAGATCGAGCTCATCTTGTTTTATTTTAATTACCGACTGGCACAACAAAACTAATGTGCCATTAAATTAATTTTAAAGAAGAAATATACATTAAACGCGGCGAATTTGCGGCAAAACTACCTAAACTATTTTTATTATTGTCAATATAATAAGCTTTTTTAATTAATATGTACGTGATTATGATATTGTTTTAATTTACACGCATGTTTGATAAAAGCACTAAGTATACAAGCCTTAGCCACAAATGAGCATAACCGGACTCCGTGATACTTGCCTCGGCTATGCCCCGTCCCGCATACTCATGATCGCGTGGTTATGCTGCATTTGCGGGCCGCGGCAGGCAAAGTGAAGTAGAAGCTTTTGAAAAGAGATTGTATGAGCTTGTTTTGACGTGAATTTGATGAACGGCTTCCTCGTTATACCGGCAGGCTTTCGATAAAAATTGCGACATAAGAAACATATTCAGAGGGCCACTCCATAAAGTATACCATGTCAGTTTGGAGCATTAAGGCAAAAAATTAAAATGAAAAACTACAGACTTTGGCAGATTTTTTAATATTTTAATATCCAACCAATCACTTTTGCGTTAAAACGGTATTTTAACCAATGGATGTGTTATCGTGTGGTAATTGGCTATCAGTTTTGGCAAAGTGTATACCGCAGCTTAATCATTCTTTGCTGCATGCAGCGGCTTTGTAATGCTTTTTAACCGACGAAAGAGAAAGGTCTCAATGCTATTGTATACATTTTTTTTATTTAGCAACTTGACTTAGGTCAATATCTCAAAACGCTGCAGCTCTGTTACCTGATTATGTCACTTCTGCCATTTTTTTTACCTGGTCAGAGCAAAGGTCACCTGCCACTGTTTGTTAGGTACCTTTTATATTTATTTTCATTCTAGAGTTTTTTCTGCGAGAGGCACTACTGTGAATGAGAAAAACAAATTAGTATGGTAAATATGTAGTTTCGCTTTTTAACATATTCAAACTTATATGGTACGATTTTAGTAGCGCAAGATATAACAAACTCTACTTTTAAAAGCTGATACAAAATAGTAAATTGTTCACCAAGGGGTGAAAGTGACTGATTACCGACGAGGGTGTAGTTTGAGCAACTACACACACACACGTTAAAACACACGAGGTAGGAATCGTCTTTCATCCCGAGTGATACATAGTGCTTTACACTACAAATGCGAGGATACTAAAATATAATTAATTAAAGTTTTAATTTACTTAACAAATATTAATTCACTTTTATGAACATAGATGGCGCAGTACCGAATAATTACAAGCTATGGTTATGTTTTCTGTTGTTTATAAATAGTGAGTTATTTTCCCCTCCTGGCGTCTCAAAGTCTGGCACAACGGGTTAATTTTTAAACTGCACAACTTTCAGTTGCCAGATCGTCTCGTGCTCATCATACTAGACTATTTGTCGAATCGTAGCTTTCGCTACAAAGTTGAAGGTACTCTCTCTTCCCCCCGTCCCATAGAAGCAGGAGTCCCGCAAGGGTCCGTGCTCGCCCCCATCATCATTGTACCTTCTGTACACCAACGACATCCCTAAAACGATAGGTACCCAACTAGCCCTCTTTGCGGACGATACCGCTCTCTATACCTCCGATAGGCAAGTGAGTCGAATCACTAAGAGACTCCAACCCGCTATCACCGCCCTAGGCGAATGGTTTCGGAAATGGAGAATCGAGGTGAATCCCGACAAAAGCTCTGCCGTCCTCTTTACCGTAGGCTGCCCTCCGCGGCCACCTCCCCTCTCCTTCTTCGGTCGTGCCATTCCCTGGCAAAATAAGACCAAATATCTCGGTGTGACTATGTATAATCGTTTGAACATCCACGCTCACACCAAAATAGTCAGAGACCGAGCCGCTTTTGTCCTCGGTCGTCTTTATCCCATGATAGGCAAGTACAGTAAGATGTCGCTTAGAAATAAGCTGAATCTTTACACAACTTGCATCCGCCCCATACTAGCTTATGCTAGCGTAGTCTTTGCGCTGTCCAAGCGCAATTTCCACAAACTTCAGACCCTCTAAAACCGCTTTCTCAAAGCGGAGCCTCTGGAGCCTCTTGGTACGTCCGCAATGCACAATGGACCTACACAGAGACTTCGAACTCCCCACGATTCTCCAATATTTCAAAGACTTGGCCGCTTTTTCGAGCGTCGGCAAAATCACCCGAATCGATTAATTGTGCAATCCACAACGTATCATCCCCTCGATCGACCTGGGCACGGTCGTAAAACTATAGTTAGGCGGCCTCGGCACGTACTAACGGCCCCAGATGACGATCTCGCTGTCCGGATAGCGAGATTGGTCTCTACGACCTCCCCGAATAGGGCCTCCCTCCAAACACAACGCCGATGTCCCCAGGTTCGTCGGCGCCCACAAGGATACACGAGGTATCAAAGAGTGCCGGGGCGCTTCTCGCCCCCACTCAATCGCAACTGGCCGTGACTCACCTTCGGGTTCGAGACTCACGCCGGTCGAAGGGACGCCCTCGAGAGCGACAACCCAAGCCGAGGCTTCCCCCGCGGGGAGCCCTTGAGCGTTGGGCGCTATATGGGCTGAGGCTCCTTCAGAGTCTCGCCCCAAAAAAGCCCGGTGAAGCAGTAATGGCTGCAACAGCCAACTGCATTGTCTGATCAGAAAAAAAAAACCCAAGTGAAATTGGTTCGCTTTTATAATCACAGATGACCAAACCACATAAAAAGAAGCTATTAAATTGTTTCGTCAGCTTTTAAATAGAAAGTGCTTTTCTATTTCTTCCCTCTAAACGGGCAAGAAAATAATAATCTCTGCAAACACATACTTTCAACCCTATTTTTGACTATGCATGAAAGTTCTTTCAGAGCATGAGTAGTGTAAATATATGTTAGACACTCTCTCCACCTATCGCAATGACTTCATAGACCTCGAAAGTGTGCACTCAAAACGAGGTATCTCGTGGGAGCCACATTTTTTATTTGATGTAAGTGTAAACTTTATTAGGTATCGAATAGCGTGAAATATCAACTACAAAATGGATTTCCTGTTTTTGACGAAGTCTATAGTAATATTTTTTTGTATTTAACCCGCGACGGCTTAAAACGATCGTAGACGGTATATGACTTTAGGGTGGAAGTTTTTTATGTGTATAAATGTGTGTTAAATTTTTTTTATACAACTACTGGACCGATTTGGATGTTATTTGGATAGCATGACATAAGTATTTCTTCAGAGCAGATTCTTAATCATGTTTTACGGATATATTCCAACAGGGGGCGCTACATCGCTGTATTTTGAATAAAATACAGGACCAATATAGATAAAGTTAGTTGTATTTCATAGATCTTACTGGAGAGGCCACTAGAGGGCTCTGCACGTTATTTTTTACGGCTAAAGGTCACCAGAGACCCAATAGAAGAATTATTTATCTAAAACAGGACGGTGTTTTTTTTTTTAGAATTTAAATTTTCAACTTGTATTATGTGTTTATTTATATAATATAAGTTTTGTAAAAGTTTTGTCAATTTTTAACATAAGTAAAAAATATGTTACACAAAAACAGTTCTGGCAAATGCAAACACAGCCCCATCTTATTACACTCAATTTGCTGCAATAACCTCTTTCAGATTTCTATTGAAGACCCCATTTCCATGACTATTTTTCTTTTGATGTTTAGGGTTTAGAAGTAAAACAAGAAGCCTTTATAATAAGACTTTTTATCTTAGAACTGTTGTATAATTGGCACATTATTTTAGTGAACATGCCAGCATTTGTGACGGCTGCTTCGAAACAAATACCTAACTTCAAGGGAATAAAATTTAGCTCTACCGATTTAAGTGAAGCCGTCCAAGTATTGAACAATTTAAAAGACGATCAGGAATTATTCCTAGGATCTGGCAAGGTAAGATTATTTGATCTTGACGCACAATGACCTATATCATCAAAGCAAAATTTCCTAAAAGCGAAATATCTCAAGGGGCTATATAGCTAGCTTAAATTGCTACCGTAAATACGCAGTTTCGTTCAGATTTTATATTTATACCATAACCATTCAAAGGGCAATTAGATATCTGCTTTAAAACTTACTTTTATCTTCAGCATAAGCTGAATGAGTTTATTTTATTTAGTCTATTTATTGCTAAAAATACTGTCACGAAATTTTTTCCGAGGGGGTGCTCAGAGATGTCACAAACGTATGCTCATAACATCCACTTTTCGATAGTATTCTTTCCAACTATTGTTATATATGTGGTGACCAGACCCACAAAAATTCTCAATATAATTGTTTTGGCTTCTATTGCCCTCTAAAGACCCCTCATGTGACTGCACATACATCGGCTATTTACAATTTGAAAAAATATATATAAATTCATTTCTTCTTCAGCTTCTTGCAGCGGCTGCCCTCCTTGGAATAAGATCTTCTATTAGTGTCTTAGGAAATTTATTTCCAAAACTGGCACAAGATATAACAGCCGCAGTTGAGAAGAATGACATTTTAACAGCTCGCACTTTACAGAATAAGCTAAGTTCAGCACTAGATGCAATTACTAGTGAAGGTAATAATTGAATTAAATCCATACTAATATTATAAATGCGAAAGTAACTCTGTCTCTCTGTTATTAAACCGCTGTATCAACTGAGATGAAATTTGGCATCCCGGGAAAGGGGATAGGCTACTTGGAAACATCAAGTGTGTGTCTTTTTTTTTCTATAACTCAGGAGTTGCCGTTGAAATCCTACACCAATAACCTCATTTGGGTTGGCTATGGAGCCGCTGGCAAGAGCAAGTAGTCTATAACAATAAAAATATTTACAAAATTAATCACAAAAAATTAAGTCCGGTAGCAAGTACCGCACGATCAACTTGTCTTAAGAAAAAATTTTTATATTAAAGAATTTATACATGATGATTATTATTGCGTCTTTGAAAAAATCAGTTTTTTAGCGATAAGCAACAAACCGCTGGACCGATTTTGCTCCAACTCTTTTCAGATCTAAGTCATGACGTGGCGTGCAGAAGAGCATTCGCTCCATTTGTTCATGAGATATCGAGGAGCAAAAAAATGCGAAAATTTAGAGGAGAAACTTAAGTAAAAAATTCAAAAACTAGCACTCGTTCATGACTTTGTTGTCATAATTTCCGGCACCCTATTAAACTCCTTTTCAGAAAAAAATATAAGCTGTGCGTCAAAAACAAGCAAAGATGGTATATTACAGTATCTTTCGTAGTTTAATTTACCGCTTATTACTCTAATGCTGGCTATCTAGACTTACATACATATATATCTTACGTAAATAAAGCCATTTTCGTCCAGATACGATACGTTGTGTATTAGAATCAGAAGAAATTACTGAAACCGTAAAGATATCCATACATATTTTTAGTGTATTTTAGATAACAAACATGAAAAATATTCAAAATGATACAGTACTTCTAAAGCATATCTTAATATATATTTACAAACAGACACACTTCACATGCTGTTAATATATATTATTATTATATTTACTTGTAAAAAATGATATTTTTGCCTGAGATACGTTCTTATTTTGTATAATCTGTGTGTATTGATACAGTATCGAGTACACGCGGCTTTCGAATTCGAAAGAAAAATGCATAACTTTTACGGGTCTCGAGAGGTAAGACCTAATTGCATACATTTTTCTCTCGAATTCTAGAGTCTCAAGTACTCAATACTGTTTCCAATCAGCTCAAAGGTTACTCAACATGTCTGGCGATACTTATAGTATTATATATAAAGAGATAAAGTTTTAGAATCAAAACTGATATTAATTAATTAATTAATTATTTCTACAATTCATGTAAATTTATTTGTAAATATCTAACTGGATTTTTCAGGTGTACGAGTGCCTTGTTTAAAAGCAAGTATGAAAATAGTATCTGGATTTGATTTCGGACCACCTTGTCTACCACAAGAGCCTATATCTGAAGAATCGCTAACAAATATCGAGAAAAAACTACAGAAATTAGGGTTAATTTAACTTAATAATAAAACCTTAAAAATGCTTTAATGAGTTTGTTTTTGTAGCTTGACTGGCACATGATTCTTTAGAATTTTAGAATTTTAGTATTTTAGAATTTCAGAATTTTAGAATTGTCTTTATTTGCCCGAAATATAGTACAGTACAGATGTTAAATACAGATTGTCCAAAAATATTTCGCCAAAACATTGGCATGCAAATTTTTACATATACTAACATATTCAGTGGCGTATTAATAAAATCTTATAAAATTTATTAACTTAATTCCAATGCCACATCAATTTAATTCCAGTCAAATCATATTATATTATAAACTAAATGTCAAATAAGCATTATTTTATCATATTTACATTTTATGTCAAAATTTCAATATGTCATCGCAATCACAATTACTACTAAAATATAATATTAACCTTAACTATAAAACAAAATATCACATGCACAAATAATATAAACCAACCTTCCTGTCAAAAATTGAAAATAAAAATATACCAAGTTAAACAAATATAATATTATTAATCGTTGGAACATTTAAAAAAGTCGTGCAAAGTATAAAAACTTTTCTCAATAAGTATTTTCTTTAAAACTATTTGAAATTTTTTACCTACTGTTTTGCCGTAGTAGTAGTAGAAAATTTATCCAAAAGTAATAATTTTAAAAAGAAATCTTCAAAAATAGCAATATATTATGTAATGGAGATATCGGTATAAGTTATCTATTAAGCTATAAGGACGAATAATAAGCAGACCCTTATTCTTATGGTTTCCCAATGTCTGTATGTCACTTCGTCCGTTTGTATGGAAACACTAATTTTATTTAGAGACAATTATTAATGACCACAGTGTTGAAATGTCATTGTTCTGTGTCCATAGAATATTTTGCCTTAAAACAGTCATGAAAAAATTGCTTTCTGTGTTCCACATGATATGTGTTTATCAGTAAAATTCTGTAGATTTATAACTAAAATATTTTAAGATTTTTACGTCATAATTATAAACTTAAAACAGTTGTTCACAGTCCGTACAGCCTCCAGAAATAATAATAGTATAAAATAGTATATAACCAATATATAGCCAATAATGACTGCCCCAAATATCCGTATACCATACAGTACTGGTCGCAACCAGAGTCGAGACAACTTTATAATAACATAATTAGCGGGCCCTTACCGGAAATCGAACCCGAACTTCGACAGTCGCCTGTTCTACCACTGCAATGCGCCACTCGGTCCTCTACTCCACTATTAAATTAAGGCTACGTTTTGCACAAGGTAGAATGCAAGTGGTTTTGGGTCAAAATATTTTTACTGACTTACTCATAATATTTTTCCACCTATATTTGCAGACGGGTTTTCTTACAGCTTTTTGGTTTTGCAATTTTGCCCTGTGTCAATTTTGTTCAGCCTGATATTAAGTAACTAATCTAGTCTAATAAGTAACTTTGTAATTCGGCGAAAATGAAGATCCTTGTCCACATTGGTTGCCATAGTTTGTTGTGGCCGGGCGGCAGCTCTTCAGAGGCTTGGAGATATATCTCGAGGGCACAGATTTTGGAATCTGCTGAGGATCATAGTATAACTGAAATGTTAGTTGATTTACAGGCGAAGTATATAGGCGAAGTATATATATAGATAGTCGTAAAAATATTATACCCACTGTAAAAAATCGTATCTGTACAAAAATACCCTGTACGTAGTAAATAAAATTAGCTCATCGTGTAGGAATGTAAAAAATTTAGAATGATTATGTCATATCTTTGAACGTATTTAAATTTATTGTTTCAGAGTGGCTTTCGTCGGTTAGAGTAGGTTTACATATGATTTAGAGATAACATCTTGTCCAAAAAACTACACGTCGAAGGTGACTTTGAATTGGTTGCCTAGTCAACATGGAAGAGTCCATATCACAGAATAAAGAACTAGTAGTAAAAAGTATTAGCTTATATATTGGTGTTGGCACTTGCAACTGTGTATTTTCTATCTCCACAAGATGGTTCACATCCACAGGCACCATATTTAAGTCAATATAAGCAAATATTGATACACAAAATTTAATTGTATGTCCTGAGTTACAATGTCACTTTATAAAGTTTATGCCGTGCAAACTCATTGTAACTCAGAAAAGGTAATAAAATGAAAGTACTTATAGCACATTAATCATACAGAAATATAAAACATTCCTTTTTGAACATTTTTTTTAGTTTGAATGGCATTAGGACGTAACAGACGTCACTAAGAATTTTTTGAAACTTCGACGCGCTCTTCTGTAAACTTACGACAAATGATTTACGAAGTTTTGCCTTGCAGGTGTCGCTATAATCATTGCAAGGTTGAATCTTGTATGGTAATTTACGATAGAGAACTTTTTAAGATTATTAGGAGAGATAAGTTTGTAAGAATTTGATTAATTTTGTTACAGTCCTGAGTACACTTTTTGACGTGAAAAAAACATAAGTAATAGTACAAACCTTATTTAGGTGAATTTGCTAATATGAATTATCATATTATCAATTTAGGTATATTATACAGAAAATACACAACTTTTTAAAAATAGCTAGTCTATTAGTAGCTATTAATAAATAATTGTTTATTAACATTTTAGAAATCTCTTTTGCACGAAGAGGAAACAAAAAATATAAGCCTGTGCCTAGGTATGATGATACTCAAAAAAATAATATCTACAGATATTTTGTATTAGAAGGTATTGTCTAACATTCTTTATTATTTCAATAATCTTACACGAATATTGTTTTAAAACATTAATGAAAGTTCAAACTATACTATATATTACATTGAAGTTTTAGTTTAAAACTAAACAAAAACTTTCGTAAATGGTCTTATAATTATTAATTGCAGCCTAAGTAATAAGCTTAAGAATTTAAGAAAATCGAAAATAAATGTACATTTCATGAATATTTATGAATAAACAATGTCAACTTTGAGAACGTTGTTTGATTTTACGTCCTTTGGTCTATTCTTCGTAGATGAACAACAATATAAATATTAGTCTGGGATGGAACTTGGTATCTATAAAGCCACATTAGAAAAGTAATTTATAAGCTGGCTAGTAATAATTGAATTTAAGAAAAAAAAAATCTTTTCCGTTTTGCGCACTAGCGCCACGCACTCGTATTACAGAACTAATCTTAGTGTTCCAGTAAATGTATGGGCCGTTGCCTATCTGTACTATATGTATATAGTACTGAACTTGCATATCTATGCGTAGGATCTCGACATGTGAAATTCCGAATTCGGTCATCTGCTACCTAAGCAAATAAATGAGGATGTTTTTTTACAAAAATACTTATTTCATACACATACAAAGATGTCAGTGTCATTACATTTAATTTTTTAAATAATAATCTGCAAGATTCATAAGTACCAATGCCAATAATTGCTCTGATATATTTTTTTTGGGCAATAAATACTTTATTAATATCTGCAGAATTACCCCAATGAGAGCTGGTTTTCCCCCACTGTTTTTCTTAAAGTTCTAAAAGCAAATACAAATTTATTAAGCTTTTTACATAAATTATCAATGTGGCTCTTCCAATTATAATTTTGATCTAAAGTTAATCCTAAAAATTTTACTGCTTGAGCTTTTTCTGCCCATCACTTGTTATATTCAAAACTGGGTTTTCTCTTTTATAATATGAAAATTACCTGTAAGTTGTTACTTTCAAGCCATTCTAAAATGTCGTGGGCGGTAGAATTAATAACATCTTCATATAAAATGTTGTTTGTTATAACTATTGAGATGTCAGCTGCAAAAAGAATGCATTGGTGATTGGTTACAGACGACAAATCGTTTATATATAATACGAACAACGACGGGCCGAGAATGCTTCCCGGTGGTACACCTAGATTATTATATATGTAAAGTAATTTATAAAGAGTGAGATCAAAATTATCATCAATCCTTGGTATTTCTACACACTGTTTTCTATTCGTCAAATAGCTTTTTAACCACATATGAGCAGGACCACGTATACCATATTTTTCACACTTTTGGATAAGCAATTCATATTTTTAATTAAACTATTAAATAACCTAAGTGACTAACATTGTTAATCACGGACTGATAAATCAACATACAGCATACAGCACTAAATAAAAAAAAACGGCTAAGTGCGAATCGGACTCGCGCACGAAGGGTTCCGTACCATTACCTATAAAAATTAATTGTTTTACCAATTTTCGGTGGAAGTTTGCAAGTATGTACATCATATATTTTTTTTAATTTTATAATTCTCTTATTTTAGAAGTTACAGGGGGGGACATACGTTTTACCACTATGGAAGTGTCTCTCGCGCAAACTATTCAGTTAAGAAAAAAATGATATTAGAAACCTCAATATCATTTTTGAAGACCTATTCATAGATAACCCACAAGTATGGGTTTGATGAAAAAAAATTTTGAGTTTCAGTTCTAAGTATGGGGAACCCCCAAAATTTATTGTTTTTTTTTCTATTTTTGTGTGAAAATCTTAATGCGGTTCACAAAATACATCTACTTACCAAGTTTCAACAGTATAGTTCTAATAGTTTCGGAAAAAAGTGGGTGTGACATACGTACGGACAGACAGACAGACAGACATGACGAATCCATTAGAGGGGTATTTTTTTTATTTGGCTACGGAACCCTAAAAAGGACTAGTAACCGGGATTCCTATTATAACTTAGGCGAGCATTAAGGCCTGCTTAATAGCGTCAGAAATTGATATTTTTATTTTCTTCTTTGTGCAAAGCGAATCTTAAAAGTCTGCTTCTACAGAAATATGTTTCTAGTTTTATGCTATTTTTAGAATGTATTGTTAGTTCCTAGGATAAAACTGCGAGTTGTAGACAACTTCTATGGCTAAAAACGGCCTAGTTTAGTTGAAACTATGCAAACGTTCATAAAATATACATATTTCTGTAGAAGCACATTTTTTAAGGGTTCCGTAGTTAACAAGGAATCCTTATAGTTTCGCCATGTCCGTCTGTCCGCGGTTTAGTTCAAAATCTACTAATACGAGAAATCTGCAATTTGGCAGGGATATACACCTTGGTCAAGCCGACAAAATGGTAGAATAAAATCTTTGAGAAATTTTTTTTTTGGGGTACCTTCCCTACACGTAAAGTGGGCCGTAATTTTTTTTTCTCGTCTACCCCATCGTTTGGGGTAACGTTGGATAGGAATTTTAAAAACATTGCCGATATTCAAAGATTTTTTTTTTCTTTAGGGCTCCGTTTGCGAAACATTTAGCTTTAAAGTTAGTGTCAAGTGTCCCCCCCCCCCTCTACCAGCGAAGGTATAGTATTTGGAAATGTAAAAAAAAATACGGTGGTAGTGCATATAATGAATTTAAAAGGATAACTTTCACGGGTAAGTACACTTTACAGGCTAACGAGTAATAGTCAACCAAGTTATAAAATGTACTAAAAAAAGTGAAATTTTCGTACAAATTCCATTCAAAGTTACTTATATGAAGTAGGTTCATCTGTAAAACAGATATAAAATATAAGTAAATGAACGATGTATAATTAAAGAAAAAATAAAATAATAATATTCTAAAAATACAACAAATATTTATGGGTAACAAATATAATACAACAAACGTGATTTTTTAGCCGTTTTTATAGATAATGGTACGGAACCCTTCGTGCGCGAGTCCGACTCGCACTTGGCCTTTTTTTTTTTTTTTTTAAATTCACTTTGTACAAAAAGTAAAATAAAAATATCAATTAGCTAGATTTTATTTAAATTGACTTATTTCTTCGTTTCTTGAAAATCATCGTCGATCCAAATAGGATATGAAATATTTTTTGAGTATTTTTGTAGAGATAAAAAAGTTAAAAACTTTCTTTTCTTTTCAAAGGGTCCACGCGGATAGTAGCAGTCATAAATAAGTCAAGTCACCTATAAGCCTGTGTTCTATGAATAAATACTAGCAATGATGTATTTCATGTTTTTGATATAATATTGGACTCCCGCTTCTTATTCCTTGTCATGAATGTTTACATATGTAGTAAAAAAATTATTATTTTGATTGTAAAAGAATTATTGAAAAAAAATTAACTCTATTTCATCTACTTAACTGACGTTATAAGCTTGTTATTATTGTATTATTGTAATTTGAGCTTATTTCTGCACAAAAAAAATAAGACCGTTGTTTGAACTGTTTTCATTTGCAGCAAGAAAAGACATTTGTCACTTCTATTTAACCTTTAATATAAGGCTATAACTCTTATGCTTGTATCAATTTGTCCTCTTGTATATTATAATCCTCTGCCACTCTTGTTTCCCAAGTAGCAATGACTAGCCTTAAAAAGGAATTGTAGATATCTTGAAGGCAAATTATCGACTCCGGGCTTTTGTCTTGGCTAAAACTATTATGTCCCTCAGGATATCCTCTAGATACACTCCAAGACAATGTGAAGTATAAATGGGCACAGATTTAAAAAGAATATTAGGAGTCACTTTATACTACTTTGTAGATAAACTTCAGTCGCACTTAGGAGAGACTAGTATTAACAAATTCTTAAGACTTCAAGATATCCTGAAGGTTGACTTCATCTTCATCCATAGCAACAGTTTTCATGATATCTACAATACTTAGTTAAGGCTTATAAAGGGCATTAGTCCAAATTCAAAGCAGGGTTACATAAATTAAATTTAAAATTAAAACAAGTGTTTGCTTTTATGTAGTTATTGTTAAGAAAAATAATGGTTAACTTAGTACATATTTGATTCCATAAAAGATCATTACTAATATGGCGAACAAATTTGTAACTAATTTATTGGTATCAAAAACAGGATGAATTATGTTGTTTGACTGTAGATTTGAAACGCACGCTCGATTCTCGTTTAAAATTGACAGATCATGTTACAACAGACAGACAGAAAACAGACGGGCCCTATAAATTCCGCAAAATAAATAAACCAATCAAAAAACCCTCAAATTTAAAGTTGTAAATGTTAAACTTGCTGTTAAATAAATTGAAACCACTTGATTTTTATGTTTTTAATGTAATTAAAAAGTCTATTATTTTAATTTAAGTACCAGTCTAAGCAATTTTGTTGGTTTTAAAAATCAGCATAATATTTATTTTAGTATCATAAATGATGTAAAATGGCGTTAAACCATATTTCTCCTAACGAAGTAAGACTTCAGACAATATAGAATTTTTAAGGTTAGTTCAGAAAAAGTTAAAGCAAAGAAGAATTTATGTATGATTATTTAAGACAAGATATCCTAAAGTTAACCTTAAAATAGCTATCTACTACTACTTAAGACAATTTAGGTTGTATACACTCTTTTTTTATTTACTGAATACTAAATTGCCGTAAATTTTATTATAATTGTATTGTTTGTGCCAGAAAGGTTTATGCAACAAATAAGTTTACAAAACTTGAATAAACTACAACGTAGTGAACTAAAGATACGTTGTAAGAACGGTACGTATGTACCTATTTTTTTTAACCTGCGACATAAATTTATGAAATAACTTGGCAAGTAAATATGTAGGTAGGTATTGTGCTGTGTCTGTCTTTTTCTAAAACTTTAGCACATCAGAAATGGGACATATATATTAAATAGGACATTAATTGGCGGAGGTCCCTGACCGATTTTGAACCTCCTTTTATTTGACTGGGAAACAAAATATTTTTTTACGGCGAGGGTGCAATATTTAATGGGATGTTAATTACAGTACCTAAAATATTATTTTTTACAACTTTATATGTTATGTAAGTAAATATAAAGAAAAAATATAATTAGGTACCTATTTATAACTGTTGCCTGGTAGTTTATTTTTGAGACCACCAGGATGACGCTGTGTAGGGTTGCCAGAAATAATTATTTTATTTATATGTTATTTATTTATCTCTGGAGTAAAAATTAAATCAAATTCCATCACAGAATTAAAGCTAGACTGGAGATAGAATTGTCCCCCTTTGCAATTGTTAAACATCAATATATGTATACATATTAAAATTGTTTGTATAGATTGTAATTAAAATAGTTACTAATTGTGTAATCTGTTTTGTGGAAACCTACTACAACAAACAATTTTTAAGTTTAGTTGAATCCAGGTCGTAGAAAGCGAAGGTTTAAAGAGTGGAGATAAAAATAATGTTCAACCGAATTATACCTGCCTACACAGTACATTAGGCACTTTGTTGATATAATGTAACTCATGTCCTACCACCTACTGTACAGAATTTCAGTAAAAATCGTGAACTTTTATTGCTAGACGTAATATTTTTGTACTTTTTGACACGCCGACGAAAGTTACCAGATCTTTTTAATTTTTTAACTTTATCATTATTTGTAATTTCAAATTTCAACTTGGCAAATTTTGATTAAAATCGTCCCGTTAACACTATTTAGCATTAAAACTTACTTATCCAAGCAATAAATCACTTAAATTTACTTGAAAAAGAAAATTAACAAGCAAAATGTTTTTGCTTAGATCAACTTGAAAGCCATACTTTAAAACAATTAATTAATTATAAATAGTGATATTTTAGTATAATCAAAAATATGACATTAATGAATATATTTAAAGTCTGATCAACTTAAAGAAATACCAATAGTATGATTTCTTGACTACCAATCAAATAGAAAACCAACACCCCATGTTTACAAAACGAAGACAAACAAACCAAAAAACTTTATCAATCTAAGTTTGAATAGAAACCCTTCTCAAGATCTACGGACCAATTGTTCAAATGAATCTGTATCGAAATACCAACAATGTTATCGAAATTGGATATTGTATTCAATGGCCTAGAAAATACACGTATAGCTTTCTGCAACAAAATTATTTAGGCAGCTGTACCCTTAACCCAGCAGGAATCATTGTGTCGATGGTTTTGAATTAGATTACACCAACATTTTCTTAAAAAATTGAGAAACATTTTATATTTGATCTTATTTTTACACCGCTAAAACAATAAACAATATTTAACGGAGGCTAACTAATAATCAAATTGCTAATCTAATTTAATCTGGAAATAAATCGTTTTTTATGAACAAAAAAAACATCTTACCAAACAACGGCCAAAAAGCAGAGATATCAAATGTAAACAAACATAAAAGCTCGTTACTTCGCCTTCACACTTCCGCGTCCACTCATGCGTTAGAAAGAGATAAAAATTATTATCGTGTCACCTTATATTGTTGAGTTTTTTCTTATTGACCTAACTTAATAAGTATATGTAGGTAAGACACGTAAAAATAGTAATCGGTCCCCAGTAGTATTTCGTCCCAGACGAGACCCGTGTATGTCTACTGCTATTTATTGACCGCAAGCCAAACTCTATACAACCTTTGTATTGCCTCTTAACCTGCAAACATGTGTATAACACTTTGTTCTTATGCGAAGCCATGTATCTTATCTAGTCAAGGACCACAAATATAATGATAAATTTTGATTAAACCTACTATAGTTAGATACAATCAGTACCTACTAATTGAGAATGAATTTCATTCAAACTTTGACAAATATTGTATCTTTGATTCGCTCAGATTGTTTGATATCGATTGTAGTTATTATTGGAGCATTGACATCCTAAATGATAGTTACTCGTCGTTGCAGCCGGAAGACATCCACTGCTGAACGTAGGCCTCCCCCATATGTCTTCACAACGGCCGGTCCTGTGCCGCCCGCGCCCATCCGCTTCCTGCTGCTCTAGGCAGGTCGTCTGTCCACCTGGTAGGAGGCCATCCCACGCTGCGTCTTCCGATCCGTGACCACCACTTGATATATGCTATAACTCGATATATCGATAGTGACTACGATAATTGTAAATTAAATTATTTAAGAGGACTGTAATCCTGCGCGTTTTTTATACAAAATGCATTTCTCCCTCCCTACACCTATTTCGATTTTAACGACTTTTCCAAATGATAAAATATTGAATTGCTCATATTTTAAATCCTTTAGAAGATTTCATCAAACTTAAATCGTTTAAGCCTTTAACAAAAGAAGAAAGATATCTCTACATTCCTTTAAATAACTAGCATACATAATATCTTGGTTAGTTTTGTTCCTAATTAGACCTTCTTGATACGAAAACTATCAGAAGAAGAATGACTCATACATAGCCTGTTGTTTATTATATGTTGTTATTTAATCTACATCTCTTATAGTTAATTTGATATGTACCCAATGCCTAGGCTGCTAGGCTAGGCAATATCTTAAATTAACAATTACTTGCAAAGATCATGATTTAAGAGTGGATTCAACAAATTCTTTATTGCCGGTCGAAGGAACGACCCCAAGAGCGACAACCCAAGCTCTTTCAGAATCTCACCCCAAAAGCCCAGCGGAGCAGTAATGGCAGTAAACAATATTTTATTTTTAAATATTACTTTATAATTGATCGTTAAGATGACACATAAAACATGTACTAAAGTAGGTTACTACTTATTCTTGTTGTTACTGTCATAAAGCAGGTGCGGTACTCAAGATAGACATTAAAACTTTCCGAAGCCGTTATTGCTTTATTGCCTTAGAAAACACTTAGGCAAAGCTTTCTGCTTCTATTGATTAAATATGAATTTCGTGGTAATAAAGTATTTTGTCATCGATGTGAGCAAGTGGAATGACGCGTCAGGTAAGTTAACACCATTTCAATATGGCGACTGTAGTTTTGGTTTTTGAGCACTGGGCCAATAAATTTTTTTGGCTTGTTGCACTATAATAATGTACTACTGGAATACTGGACTATAATAATGGACTTATAATGCTGAGTTTAGTTCATCACATTATTTTCTCTGCACTCTAAGTTTGAAAGTCGGCTGGTGCTGCTCTTTTCTTGTCCATACAGCATTTATAGCTGCATTACCGCTTCAGAGCTTTACTTAAGAGGATACACTTTGCGGCGCCTCGCAGCAGCAATGCTTGCAGAGATTATCTCTACATTTATACAAAAAAACAAACAAATTTTCTTTGATGCATTACTTTAACTAACTAATCGATATACTTGAAAATGCACTAGCAATTATGCATTATTATAGATAGTTGCTAGCACAGCACTGCTAGTGATTGTACTAAGAGTTTGAATAACGGCTTGCGTGTTGTCAACGTAAATAATGTTCTCAGATGATAAATAAGTGGCATCGTTGCAGATTTCAGATTAAAAATCAGAAGGATAACTTTCAATCAAATTCCACAACTCATATATTAGAAAGAAGATTAACTTTTATCACAGCACCTATATGTTTATAAAAAATTATTGAAAAAGAAATTTAGTTTCTTATTAGAGTTTCTATAGGTATTTTACGAATAAGGTATTTAATTCAGTACATTATTCAAAAATATATAATATTCTATATAAAAGCGTTACTTAGTTTATCTGTCTCTTTATTTCAATTTGTTACTTCAACAGGCATCGAGATTATTGACGCCAATTTTCGCCTTAAATTTGAATTTTCTTATGAACCCCTGAAAGTATAAAAGCAACGTTATTTAAGATTAGATATGTTTAAACATACAATCCCAAGCTTTATATTTTAGTATAAATTTTATGTGTTATCGACATCATATTGCCTTTCAACCTATTAACAGCCTACTAACATTTGCCTTAAACCTAACCTTATAGTAATTATCATTCCGTTTTTCCACACGGGTTTAGTTTGCTTGATCAGATATAAAAGAACAGTATTGAAACTTTGTACGTTAAAGTTTTGTACTCAAGGTACGTTGAGATCAGACTGTTTAGCAAAAATAACAGGTGCACCAGATCTAATTAAGGTGACGATCTTCAGCCTGCTTTCATAAGGTTGAACTTGGTACGTCACGTTTTATTTCGCTTACGCGTTACGCGCTTACATTTTGGGTTGGTTTTTTAATGTTTTTATTTTTTTTATGAAAAGACTAGCCTTTATATAAAAATTGAAACAATACCTAATTAATAAACTGAAAATATAATTGGGTTCCCTGACAAAACATCGAGATCTAAGACAGCGAACTTAATTTTCAGCAACTTTTAGGGGTCCATATGCGGTATGTATTACCCCTTATAGGATCACTTTGTTGTCCGTCTGTCTGCCTGTCAAGATCATTTTTTTTTCAGGAACGCGTGAAGGTATCAAGTTGAAATTAATATCAAATACTGAGATCGACGGTCTCCTAAAGCTGTAAATAAATCAAGCTTCTAAGTCAATGCAATAAGTACGGCCATTTTTGTCGCATATTTTGGCATTCACAAATAAATCAAAATGTACGATGTTAGGTACTTCCCGTTTCCCTAGAATCATGAAATTTCACACGAAGCAAGGTTTTACTTCACAAATATAGGGAAAAATCCGATATTCCTTAATTTGTTTTTATAACACATTTAAATAAAGATTGTCAGTCTGTCTGACATGACCCTTTTACTCAAGAACGCGTAGAGGTATCAAGTTGAAATTAATATCAAATACTAAAGTCTAAGTTCTAAGTCAATGGAATAAAAAAATATGCCCAAAATACGTTAATTTTAGTGGCATATTGTGACACAAATAAATCAAAACTTACGGGGCACTTCTCGTTGACCCAGAATTATGAAATTTGGCAAGAAGCAATGCCATGTAGCATACATAAAGGAAAAAACTGAAAACCGTAATATTTTTTTATTTATTTTTTTGAACTTGTTTGCGGTTGGTAAACTAACGGCGACCTATGTCGATGTATTGGGACAGCAGTTGTCCAACGGTAAAGTTAAGTTTGTCCATCAATAAAGTTAAGTTTGTCCATCAATAAAGTTAAGTTTGTCCATCAATAAAGTTAAGTTTGTCCATCAATAAAGTTTATCTTTTAAGGAACCCTCGGTGCGCGACCGATATTTTATGATTCTTCAAGAAATATTTGTTTTATTTATGATCTTTTTTTTAATTCTATTCGATTTTTCTTTTATATTAGCTCTTTCACTAACCAATGTAGTATTTTTGTGATTTGTAGTATGTACCAATTCAATCTAAAACAAGTAAGGTAGACTGCTTTGGGATATTAGTGTATATCATCGTCTTAATGAATAAACCCCACGAAATACGATTATATTGTTATTATACATCATTACATATCAACAACATTATAATTTACCAGTATAATTATAGGAACATAATTAGAAATAATCTAGCTAAGAATTGAATTATACCATACTAGACTTTGCCAGCGGCTCCTCCCGCCCTAAATTCGGTTATCGGCGTGGAATTAACTCCAATTAATTAATTAATAAGTTATAAGTACCAATGAATTGCTATAGCATGCTATAGGTGCAGCAATAGTTCGTTTAACTCTGTTATAGTTATCTCCGCAGGACCTTTTAAATTTTTAGGGATAAAAAGTAGCCTATATGCTATTCCAGGACCTAACCTATATGTATGCCAAGTTTTATCCCGATCCATCCAGTGGTTAAAGCGTGATTGAGTAACAAACATCCATCCAGACATATAAACTTTCACATTAATAATATTAATACTCTACTTTTATACCATATCCATCAAATGATACTAGCAATAACATGATACAATTGATTTTTTTCAATAGAAAAAAATCACAAAGATACCTTTAATTTATGTCAATATTTGACTTTTTAATAACGGTACATATAATTTAGGTGAAATTTTAATTTTAATTAACCAAGGGGTGTTATTAATAGAGTCGGTTAGATAAGATTCTAAGGCTGAGGATGAATTGCCCACCCATAGCGAGGGGTGTGATGGTAAAAAGTAGTTGTGGGCATCATTTCGAACGATTCCTCAGAACATAGCTCATGCGGTAAAACACACACAGGGAGGCAAACTCCTCTTCAGACTTTAAGGTTCGATACGGCTTGTGAGTTTGGGATCGTCGACAATTCTTTCAGCTTGTCATTGATCGGATCATCGTCAGGAAGGCCGCATCCTTGAAGAAGAAGAAGCTCTTTGAAGAGCACTCTAGCTAGTTGGTTATAATTGTGGTCATATAAAAATATTTAACAAGCTGTGTCAAATGCCAGATTGTGGCTTTGAAAGTAACAGGTGATTTGAGTTTAGGTCTAGTTTTTCTTCTGAGTTTTGTGTGAAGAGTAACATCTTCAATGCATTGATTTATATAAACAACTGATCCAGAATTTAAGGATATATATAATTCATCAGCTTCTTTTTTTTTCATTTTTTAATATAATGAACAAAACATATTTTTTTTCTTACAAAAGTTTCAGGCTTTGAGGCTAGGTTTTTAATAAACTGATAAAATTACAATACAATCTTGCGAAGAAACTGTACTAATACTGAAAATATTACTGTAACACTACACTCGATTATAAATCTGAGTTACGCTTAAAATGGTCACAGTCATCGTTCTGCTCTCTCTGTAAGAAATATGGTTGATGCAACTCTTTTCTTGTAGCCATTACCGCATCAATAGCTGCATTACTGCTCGCTGGCATAGTTCGCTGACGACCCAACTTCCAGGCACCAACTATAAAATAACAAAATAAACTAAATTTATATATATGCCATCATTCCTTTTTTTTAATTCCCTAAACTTTTCCTTGTCATGCATTTTATCAAATGCGTTCTTTGTGTTTATGAATATTCGACAGCCATTGTAATGTGCAAGCATCCAACGTGTTGACGTTAGTTACTGGATTTATTTTCAATCATGTTTTAATTTTTTTTACAAACCATTGTATGATTTCGAAAAAAGGAAATGTTGCGACAAAAAACCATTAGATATTCAAATAAATAATGCTCATCTTTTAGTACTCAAACTCACTAAACGATTCTTCTGTCAGTGAATCTATCACTTTAGAATCGAAGATTGTGGAATGAGCTCCCTGCCAAGGTTTTCTCTAAAGAAATACAGTATGGGGTTCTTCAAGAAATAAGTTATTAGATTTGTGAAGGGTTGGTAACGCGCGAGTTATACCCCTGGTGTTGCAAGCGTCCATAGGCTTCGGTTAACCCTTTGCCATCAGGTGGAACGTAAGATTGTTTGCCACCTTAGTGGTATAAAAAAATCTACCTTCATGGTGTTTTTCAAAGATAAAGTCTTTTTGTCCCAAAAATCAGTGTGTACAACCTACTAGCTCATACGTCCCCATTGTTGGGGCACGGCCTACCCTCACCAAGGATGGTTTGGGCCACTATCCACATGCGGGAACAGTGCGGCTTGTGAACTTCGCCCACGTAATTTTTTTCGCAAACGTATGCAGGTTTTCTCACAATGTTTTCCTTCTCCGAAAGCCAATAGTGTGAATATCAATGTACTTAAGTAATAAAGAAAAAGACTCTTGGTACACGCTGGGTTTGAACCTCTGCCACTTAGGACACAAGGCGAAATTGAAATCCCTGGGCCACTACGGTCTGATTTGAAAATAAGAGTGAATACGGCAATTTTCATAAAAATGGAACAATCCACCACGTCTTTTCTTAATGAAATCAGTAGAAAATTATTCTAACAAAACCTACTATAATACTTATAGTTTATAACTAACTCTTACAAGTTTAAAACACTTGAATTCTAATATCAAAGTGATAGTGATCTACGTAATTGACAAT
Organism: Apoda limacodes; assembly: GCA_946406115.1. Lineage (NCBI taxonomy): Eukaryota > Metazoa > Arthropoda > Insecta > Lepidoptera > Limacodidae > Apoda > Apoda limacodes. The sequence goes on from OX291542.1 coordinate 19,191,856, forward strand.
ATCGTTGATATTGGAGAGTTAAGAATAATATTGCTGTAATTAATTGCAAGCAGTAGCTTTTTGATTATCTTCCTAACCTCTGCGATGTTCTTGATCCAGATTTGTGCAAGCGTAAACCAAGGAGTAGGTTTCGTAGTCAGTTGCCAATATCCAATAATTTGAACTCGTCGATTCTGAAAATAAACATCTGTGATAAAAAATGGTTTCATCCATATATCCCATAATTAATTCAAATGGATTGCTAAATGAAACCAACATGAGACTAATAGAAATTGGCAAATGTTTTAATTTTTTACAAGCTGGTGCCCTCAGCTCACGAGCCAACGTGCGTACGAGTCTACGTCGTAGATATCATTCTTGAGGTTTGCTTAGAGAACATGTCTGGCGCTACATAATTATCACTAAAAGTTGAGCCCAATATGCAAGACCCAGCTCAGCCTGGAAGTCTGCTTACATACGAAAAATAGCAACAAAACTTACACTATTTTAAGAGAAACTTAGGTTACAACGACACTACTTTAAAATCCGCTTTAAAATTCCTTTATTAGTTATTTTGTGATGAGGTAACAGACTAACGAAGAAATCGAAAGTATTTTGATTATATTATTTTTAATACCATCAAATGCATGTCTGATGTTTTATTCTATAGGTTTTATTAGCACTTACGATTGCCTCCAGGTATAGGAAAACTGACAATAAGTTTTGCATCGCCATTATCGGTTGCTAAAACTGCAGAACCATAAATATAATCCAACTTTTCGTCGACAACCTCGGTATTATACACCACTACACCTTCAGATCCAAGTGAATAGGTTGCAGTCGGACAACAGCCTTTTTGAAAGAAAGTGGGGTAGCTTTCAATATCATACCACACACCCAAATACTGAAAATATAAGAATTAAATTTATTTCAATTATTAAGTACCATTGGAATTGTCTTTTAATCCATTATGATACTGTAGCAAATCTGTGGTTTTTAACGTGTATTCTAAGCTCTTGATGTAAATTTGTATTATACAATTAAGTTAGCATACAAGCTTACGACTGATGTAAAACTGTCACTATAGCCTATTGTCGCTTGCAATACCCTTTAAAATCTAAATATTCCTTTTTCAAATAAATCCATAATACATACTTATACCATTAGTAGCACACTTTTTGCGTCTTAATGTTTCGGATGTCACATTTAGCTTTTGGTCTTTACAGTAACAGTAAAAAATGTTGTTTAAATATTGTATTAAGTGTTTTATCTAAAATCTCAAAACATTAGGTTGGCCAATACCCTAATCGCATATAAATCTGATTTCCTGTGTATTTTTTACAAGGCACATGTCAGTCGATGTCAATTATTAAAGAAATTCAAATAAGAATTACTATACAAATCAAACATTACCTTCGCAACGTCAAAATTGTTAACAACAGGCATATTTTCGTCACATTGTCCTCGAAGTACAACTAGAGAACCATCTGATTCAGGATAATAAAAACAGCTGTCATCCGATCTCTGTACAGTATAGAAGTAACGGTTGTCAAGCACGTCAACGCTGCTTATGACTTGATCTATAGCAGTAGTTGCAGCCACAGTAAGTGTATTTGTGCGACTCAACTTCCAGCTCCAAACTGTAATTTTATGTAATAATTTTTTTTTGACAAAAGCGAACAGCAATGTATAAGAAAAACTACTTGCCTCTTTTTTCTTCGTTGTTAAGATTTCTGCAGCTATAGACTAGTGCATATGAATAATAGTCAGTATCCAAAACCCAATAATCAGCTTCATTGTATGCTAAGAAAAATTAAAAATATTTTATTAATATGGTCCGTAAACTTTTGCTTCTAAACCCATACAAACACAGTGTTGAGGCATTTTTTTTTTAGTTCAAAACTTAATACCGAGCTGGTTTAGATTTAAAAAGGTAAAAGGTCAGTTTGCTGTATAACTTATACAGGTGTAATTTGTTGACTTTATAATACTTGAATCAATTGGCTAAGGGATCCTAAATGTAAATATAATAAAACATTACATTACATTATTGATATAATAAAATATTTGTTGATAAAAACAATGAATATCATATACTTAAAATAACATTTAAATCAAATCAAAAATATCTATTATAATTTCTTAAGTCGGGTTTGAAAGAGCTTTTAAGATGTTGCACATTCAAAAACACCCATGTACGGAACTATTTGAAATCGACTATTTATGTATGAACTCTAGTCACACTTACTAGTAGTAATTTAAGTTGAATATTAGATATAATTAAAAAAACAGAAATAGCCGTAAAATACTTACTGCTTGGAAAATTGACAAGCAATTTAGCACTTCCATAATTATTTGCTAAAACAGCAGTTCCATTTATGGTCCTTAGTGTGTCATCGATAACTTGGGTGTTGTATACTAAGACGTTGCCATCGCCTAGGGTGTACGTTGCGTCGCTACATGTACCACTTTGATGATCGCTAGGGTAACTTTCAATCATGTTCCACTTTCCTAGGTACTAGAAATTAGTTTCAAAATATTCGAATTAAATTGAAAATACTCCAATTTTTGGGTTCGATTTGATTCTTAAAGACAGGTTATAAATTTTAAATTTTCGTTAACTTGAAAGAAAACTGAAACCCCGAACCCAACACAAGACAGTAGCCATGAAGAGATGGTGTCACTCCATCTACAAGAATACTTCTCCACAACCAGCGTAGAAAATGAGCCTATCATCTTTTTCAGCCCTGGCCACTTGGCAGTACTTACGCAGGGTAATACAAAAAATGAAACCCAAAAAGGCTCCAGGTGCGGATGACATCACCAATGATGCACTTCGACACCTTCCACATATTTCACATACTATTGCAACAGTAACACGAGTTTTCAACGACATACTGCGAACTGGTCTTTCCATCCAGCTGGAAAAATGGAAGAGTGATTGTTTTGCAGACCCATATCTCTATTAAGCGCTATTTCTAGAGCATTCGAAAAGCTATTTTTACAAAAATTGCACCCACGTATAATGCCAAGACCGAAGCAATACAGTTTTAGACCAGGCCACTTAACAACTCTGCAACTTACCAGAGTGTTTGGTGACATTGAAAGAAACCGTCAAAACAAAGAAGCCACAATTGCGGTCCTTCTGGATATGGAGAAGGCGTTCGACAGGGTGTGGCACGAGGGATTAATCTACAAGCTGTCGACATCGAGCACTCCGATACAGCTAGTCAAGGTAGTTGCCTCCTTCCTAAAGGATCGCAAATTCCATGTAGCAGTTGAAGGAACCCTCTCACAAGAACGACAAGCGGGTGTTCCCAAGGCAGCTGCCTTTCACCAGCATGCTACGCTAGATACACGGACGACATCCACGCACTGGCGGGTGTTCAACTGGCCCTTTTCTCGGACTATGCAGCTTTCTAAGTCGCTGGTAGAAACCTGAAATACTCTGTAAAAAAATGCAGAAAACGCTTTAAGCCCTCCCAGAATGGCTTGCCAAATGTCAACGTAGGGAAGATACAAGCTATCCTTACTGGCAGGAAGTAGGTACCTCCACAACTCATCCTTCTAGGCCAACCTCTAAATGGCTCCCGAGTGTCAAATACTTGTTAGTCACTATCGGTCGCGGACTCACGATGAACGCCCATGTGAGCGATACCGGTGTGCAAAGCAAAGGTAGCTAGAGGTAAGCTTCAATCAGTCTTGGCATCAAAACTCCTAATTAGGACCCAAGTCGAAATTTATAAAACTTACATCAGATCCTGACTTACCTACGCAGCTCCAACGTGGCATCACCTAATATCAGATAGAAACAGAAAGAGACTCAGAGCCCAAGAAAATTTGACACTACGCTGCAACATAGGATATAGACGACCAAGGACAAAAGCGGCTCGATCTCTAACTATTATGGTGTGACCGCAGAAGTTCAAAGGCCTATCCAGGGTCACGCCGAGATATTTGGCCTTGTTTTGCCAAGAAATGGCACAGCCAAAGAGTGAAAGAGAAGATGATCTCAGAACGTCGGAGCTTTTGTCGGGATTCACTTCGATTCTCCATTTCGGATTGCTGATTGAAGTCTCTTAGTGATTGACTCATTTGCCTATCGGTGGTGTTAATAGCGGTATCGGGCTAAATGACCTTGCTATCGCATATCTATAAGGTATTCAAAAAGCGCCTGCTGAAACACCTGGATGATCATTTCACCCCACGCCCAGAAGAGTTTGACTTCAAAGCGGAACACTCCATCACCCTACAGCTGTCAAGGGTACTTCACCACGTCGCAGTGGCTCCGAACAAGCAGGAATACACTGTGGCAGTACTTTTCGACATCAAGTTCTGCTGTTTAAGATCTCGTCGTCCCAGATCCCGCGGAGGAAACCGATGGTCAGAAACCGACCCCAAAGACCTGCCCGTAGTGACGGTCAGCGGTTGGCAACAGTTCTAACGCCTCAAAAAAAAATCCCCACACATATGTGTGTGCGTGAGAAGAAACAAACGGTTGAAAGCATTCTTGTCACCTCAGGGATGAGGAAAGCTCTTGAACAGGAGCAGAAGAAAAAGGGAAGAAAGAAGATATTTTGTAAGTGCGGTGCAAATGTAAATTAGTGTTCTAAATAGTAGTGTTTTAAAAAGATTTTTAGGGGTCTACGAATAAAGATGGTTTTCATCCAAGACATTTGCAAGTCTGGGCGTTTTATTGTTCCTCTCATACTTCGTCTGCCCTTCTCATGGCTAAGATCGTAATGCCTACAGTCCACTGCTCGGTCTGTAGAAATCAAATAACGCGTACAATTACGTAGGTACTTTTTTTGTAAATTCATATAGAAAACACACAGACTTAAGACAAACATGAACGTTTGTTCTGTGCGTGGATCAAACCCACGCCTTTTAGCAATAACTCATTATATATCATATTAATGGTCCTAATTTCGTGACTCTCTGTGCACCTAGTAACTAGAGTAACACACACACATTTAAACAAACACATTTTTGTTTTACCTCCTAGAACTTGTGGTGGCAATAGTAATATGACAAGAAACGAAAACCTGTCAAAGAACCGGCAGTCGGTGGGCAAAGCCTAAAGCTGTAACTACCTGCGATCGCTTGCACCAGCTAAAAATATCTTCGCAATTTTTGTACCCACGTTCGATAAAACTGTGCAAACGCACTGCGCAGTCAAATCGCTACGATAAATGGTTGTCGCGTATACCGGGCATAAGAGGGTGGGTGGTAGCAGCTTGATGCTGAAGCCAAGAGGACCCCGAAAAGTGGCTCACCATAGAGAAGGCGTAGAGGCGGAGCAGAAGTAGTGGACTCAAACATAGGCTAATATGATAATGGGAATAAAAACTGCAATCTAGAGTCCAGACATTATGATCACTGCACATTGAGCTGGCGATCATCATAAGATCTTTTAATATTTGCTTAATTTAAATAGTTGTAGCTAGGCTAATTTATATATTTAGAGAGAAAAGTACCAAAAGTATTAAGTTTTTCATTTCTTTCTTGTACCATGTGGCGAAATTCGAAAAACAAAAAACTTCAAAAATTAAATTTGATTTAAAGATAGAAATATTTATAGTAGCCTTAACAAAAATGTGCAATTTTACTCATATCGAAGCGCAAAATTCAAATCTCCTTAGAAGAATCCTCTCATACTTCATCATATCAGCTTCTATTGGTCCACTGCTGGACATAAGCCTCCTCTATGGCGCGCCATTTCTCCCGGTCCTCTGCCTTCCGCATCGAGTCACCATCAGCCATCTTTTTAAGGTCGTCGGTCCACCGGGCTGGAGGGCGTCCCACGCTTCGCCTTCCCGTACGCGGTCTCCACTCTAGGACACGTCTGCTCCATCGACCATCGGTCCTCGGACAGACGTGGCCAGCACACTGCCACTTCAGCTTGCTAATTCTGCGAGTTATGTCGGTTACTTTGGTTCTTTTCGGTCCTTATTTCGGATTCGATCCCGAGAGACACTCCGAGCATAGCTCGCTCCATTGCGCGCTGAGCGACCTTGAACTTGTGTACCAGCCCTGCTGTAAGTGTCTACGTTTCGGCGGCGTAAGTCATGACTAGTAGGACGCACTGGTCAAAGACTTTCGTCTTCAGACTTTGAAGTATAGCCGACGTGAAGACTTGACGAAGTTTACCAAATGATGCCCACCCCAGCTGGATCCTCCTATCAGCTTCCTTTTCAAAATTGTTCCAGCCCAGTTGGATTTTCTGTCCAAGGTACATAATCCTGGATAACTTCGAGTAAGGTGGTACCCTTGGACCTCTCTCATTCTTGGACGTGGTCAAATTATCAAAAACAAGTATGAAAATGTTTTCCGCGTATGTATTCTTTACCCCAAAAAACAAAAAAAAGGGAATATCATTTGTTGAATGGTAGCTAAACTATAACTTGACCTACATTTAAATTCATTTTACATTCAAAGCGATCGGCATTTATAAAGACTTACACATTCTACTTAGTAACATCTTACCCTATCAGTGTCAAAATTTTGAACTACTGGTATATTTTCGTCACATTGACCTCGAAATATGACTGATACATCATTGGGCTCTGGATAGTAAAAACATCCGCTCTCAGATCTATCAACTAAGTAGTAATAGTTGTTTTGTAAGTCGTCAACAGCGTCAATTACTTGGTTAATTGCATTTGTTGCTACGTCTGTAAGTTCATTTGTTCTGCTCAATTTCCAGCTCCACACTGAAATAAATTGATCAAATTGTATATATAAATTAAATTACCTATCTATTTTTACAAGCTTTCTTTGAACTTTGTCAAACAAGGGTGTTAACATACAAAGTAACACAATTAAATGATATAGAGTATATCATTTAATTGTACCTGTACCTTTTTTGTTTTACACTTTCGTGTTGTAAACCTTTAAACCGTTTTAATTGTTGATACAAATTAGCTATCTATCTATTTTTAAGATTCTACAACCAAAAACAATTTATTCAGAAATTGATCATTATGTATATACAAATTAAATTACCTACCTATTTTTAAAATCTTTTTTTGAATTTTGTTAAACAAGGGTCTTAACAGACAAAGTGATACAATTAAATGATACTCTTCCCTTTTTTTGTTTTACACTTTCGTGTTGCAATCATTTAAACCTTTTAAATTGTTGATACAAATTACCTTTCTATCAACAAAAAATGTGTATATGTTGATGATTGGAGCATGAATTGCATTTGGGTATCAAAATGTTGTGAAAAGGGTTCTAGGTTTATATCCCTCAATTGCCACTAAACTATCAGGATAAATCTCTCCTACCATTTTAAACAAAAATTTAATTAAATTTATTTATTTTATTCGCGATTCGCGGCGCTTCGCACCGTTCTTCATACAACGAATTTTTCACTTATTTTTGACACTTACTAATCAAACATCGTGAAATTTTGAAGACGTGTTCTAGGAATAAATATCTAGGTCTGTAGTGTGCCAGTTTTCTAATAAATTGTAGTGGTTAAAGTTACAGAGGAAATCTAGTTTTCATACAAATAGTGTCAATTAAAATTTTAAGTTAGTAAAAACATTTTTCAGAATTTTGAAAAACCATAGACATAGCTATTTGGCTTGAGATCATGTCTACAAAATATCACAGTGTTTGATTTGTATATGTCAAAAATAAGTGGAAAATTCGTTTTGTATGAAGCAAGCTGCGAGGCGCCGCTAATCGTATTCTCCTCATATATTATGCAACAATATGCTTTTGATTTATTTTTCTCGATATTGATAACGGCAACAGGTAGACTCAAAATATTGACAGAATATTTAATTATATAGTCATTTTAAAAATAGATAATTAAATGAAAATAAAACAAATATTTAAAGGGGGCTCCCATTCAACAAACATGATTTTTTTGCCGTTTTTATAGATAATGGTAGGGAACCCTTCGTGCGCGGGTCCAACTCGCATTTGGCCGTTTTTTTAAGTATATGATTAAATGAAAAAATACTTAGATATTGTAATGCAAATTATTTATTTTACGTTAAAAACTGAAATGTAACTACTAAATAATAAGAAAATTCTGTTTCAAAAAGGAATACAATAAAATACGCTTTTCGGTCATCTTAATTTTTTTTAGTACAAAAATAGTTATACAAAATTTAAGTGCACCCACCTCTTTTCTGTTCAGGTTTGATGTTTCTGCAGCTGTAAACCAAGGCGTAGGACTGGTAGTCGGTAGCCAATACCCAATAGTCAGTAAAATCGTTTTCTGTAAAAATACATCAAGAGTTACGCAATCAGAAAATTAAAAGCTGATATGGCTTCTTTAAACGTTTGGAAACATGTGAACAATACACCAGGGACCTTTATTGGGAACGGTCTCGAGTTATTCGGACTCTGGAATTCGAGAGAAAAATGTACGCAAGACTTCCATACATTTTTCTCTCGAATTCCAGAGTTCGAATAGCTCGAGACTGTTCCTAATGGAGCTGCAGGGTGGCAATTAACAACCTAATCAAATAAAGTCGATCTCATTTTACCGTCGGATCCTACAACAATATATTAAATTATCTCACCATCAATATGCTTACCTTCTTGAATACCATTTGCAAAATTCATCTATACTAATAATAAAATAATAAAGAGGAAGGAATTGTATGTAAGTATGTTTGCAACGCATTGGCTCAAAAAGTAATGGACCGATTTGGTAAAAATTCTTTTACCATTAGAAGCCGACATTATCCCTGATAAACATAAACATAGATAAATGCTTCATTCCTACGGGAAAACGGGGAATAGGACAACGGGTAGTAAGAATTATCCTTCCGTACTTATCTTTTTCACATAACTTCTAATGGGCTGAACCGATTGGGTTGAAATTTTACATGAGTATTTCGATGGTTTCCTGAATGATTTAAAAATACAATTGGACCCGGTAGGTGGCGCTGTTGCCGGTATGTCAACTACTAAACGGCTTGACCGATTGGGTTGAAATTGTGTATATTGTATATTTCCATGGTTTTACAGACACGAATATATTATGCCATTAAAGAGGAAAGATTTGATTGTTTGTTTTTTTGGAGTTGCCGTAAGAACCTACGCTGATAACGAAATTTAGGGCGGGTGAAGCCGCTGGCAGAAGCTAATATAGTATACATTTGTATTCGAGATAATTATAACGAGTTGAATAAGGAAGCTGAGCCTCTCACCAAGTGTGCAAAATATCGAAAACTACAATAGTAACGTTATTATCCGACCAATTATGCAAGTAGCACATAACTTAGTAAAGTCTTACATTAAAAGATTACTCAATTACTCGTGCGGGTATCAGTATTCCTAAGTTTACCTAACTGACCCAGAAGGAGGGTAATATTTTTCACGTGTATGTAGGTCTCTGGGGTGGTAGTGTGGGTATTTCTGTTATATGGTGACCGCCGGTAGCCTGAACGGCTGGAAAGAGGTCTCAAATTAAAGGTTCTCCTGAGTGTTATGAGAACACAAAAAATAGTCAAGTGCGAGTTGAAAAAAAAATAAGAAAAAAAACTAAAACTATAAAGCTGTAAATAAAAAAAAAAAAAAATCCAACTGCAAAAACATTAAGAACTAAAAAGCAATAAGCAAGTGCTCCTAAAACATACTAAATACAGGCGGAACTCATTTCAAGGTACTACTATAGTTTAAACAATCGTATTACTATTTCAACTGGCATTTCGTCGCCCTGCAGTGAAAAATTCAAAAAGTACAAGGACATCCATACACTAGTGCAAGGTTGCGTTGTTGGATTTGTATGATATGTGTGTATTTGCAAGCAAAAAAAAAGGTATATACATATATGTAACCATTGTCTTGTTTTCATTATTGATTTGAAACCGGATGGCGCTGTGTGATAAATCCAAAATTGTTATTATTATTATTAGAAAACCCTTAATATCCTACTAATATTATAAATGTGAAAGTTTGTATGTCTGGATGGATGTTTGTTACTCAATCACGCTTCAACCACTGGGCGGATCGGGATAATACTTAGCATACATATAGGTTAGGTCCTGGAACAACAAATAGCTACTTTTTATCCCTAAAAATTCAAAAGTTCCTGCGGGAATAACTATAACAGAGTTAAACGAACTATTTCTGCACCTATAGCATTCAATAGCAATTCATTGGTATAACTAATTAATTAATTAATTGGAGTTAATTAAGTAGTTCCACTCCGATAACCGAATTTAGGGCGGGCGTAGCCGCTGGCTAGTTTAGTTTTACATATGATAATATATGATAATTATTTTTCTCACTTACTGGAGGGGAAGTCGACTAATAATTTGGCGCTCCCATCAATAGCAGCCAATGTTGCTGTGGCAGTAATGGTTGTCAGGGATCGATTTATAACTTGCGTATTGAAAACGCTGACTGAAGAACCTGACAGTGAATAGGTGGCATCGTTGCAGGTACCACTTTGGAAATCGGATGGATAACTTTCTATCACATTCCAACGACCCATGTACTGAAACAAAATGATTTAATTTAGTGACGTGATGAATGCAAATCCTTATACCTATGTGAAAGGGGATGTTGATATATATATGTAATATGAAAAAGATCGATGAATTACAATACCGTTTGGTTTGAAAGTTGAAACATCGAAGTGTTTTTTTAAGAAGAAGATTTAATTCAATTCGATTTTGCTGTAGCTCACCATTGGAGGGCGCTGCAACACAGGACAGAAAAAAGTCTGACGAGCCAGCTAGTTAAGTATTAAAAAAAACAAGTTTTATGACAAAATGGTCTTACTTTTTTTTAATTGAAAATACTTTCATTTTTTACAGTTTAAATTGTAATATGTTTCTTCTATAGGTATTGGCTCCTAATTAAATTTCATCTGTCTTGATTTATATATGAATTGTTACAATAGGTACTTTTTAGATATTTTTTATTTGTTTAAACGAAATCTAATTTCTGTCCTTATTCTCAAGATCTCGAGTTAAAATGAGTCATACGATTGGTATCATCGTAGATTAGATAAAACTTATAGATAATTTAATGAATAAAATGTTTTTTTCCCCTTTGCTCTAAGATAACGAATAAGAACATTTAAACCAACAGAAAACCTATAAAATGGAAAGGAACAGAATCCGTATGCCCACTTAAGTCATATGTGTTTTATTTTTTACACTAGCTAGCTAGTCGGTAATTGTTTGAAAATGTCTAAACGTAAAAATCTTCATTCTTTAGGTTTGCTTAGCCAGTTAGCGAAAACGACGTATCTGGCCGGCCGTCCATATGTCACAGCCCTATTATCCCGATATTCTTTATATCTTTAAAGTTCAGAAAAGTTTGTTGCACTATACAGTTCAGTAATACAATTGAGGAAAACATATAACGATAGCTCTCTTCTCCTTACTCTCACTTAAATATAAAAGAAAAGATACAAAGCAAGGCAATATTCTTACGTCATCTATATTAAAGTTGGTAACAGTTGGCACATTTAGATTACACTGTCCATTTACAATAACTTGACCACTACAAGAAACTAACAGTCCGAGGACACAAAAACATAACAGTGTATTTGTTTTCATTTTACTGAAATAATTGTTAACTTGTACTAAAAATCTTGTCAACTAAAGTGGTTAAATATTGAGATCACATGTTACATAGAAGAGAATCTTATCAGTTAACATGCACAGCAGTGCAAACAGCCAAGTTTTAATAATAAACATTACCTATTGGTTGTCAAATAAATAACTTTCGGTTTTAATATAATATTCGCAAATTAATAGTCACTTTTAATTAATACAATTATACATACTAAAGTCATTCTTTCCCGCATATTCTAAATTCTAAGCCTTTAAATCCTGATCATGTGCCACGATAAATGTAATAGAGTAATTTAGTAAAGTTAAGTGTCCAGATACTGGTAAAAAAACCAGGAAACAAACTTCTGGGCAAAAAACTATGATATATACATAAGTAATAGTCCATTGTGTATGCCTTTAATAACTCTAGTTTGAAATTTCTGTACCGCCTGTGTTACACACAATGTTTTTCATCACATTTGCGAGTAAATAAATATAAATATAAGGTGAAACATAAATGAACTTACCAAAACACAATTAAAATGGTGGGAACGGAAGTAGGGACAACGCCACTAGCGGTATCTAGAGACTTGATGAATAAAAAAGTTTTGTTTGAAGTTAACAATTTTCTAAGTTAATATATTGCGCGTAGTTAATTTTTAGATCAACGAAACAGGTACAGCTCTTATACATAATAGAATAGACTTGTCATTCCCGCCCGTGGGTTGTATAAACGCGCGGTTTGCGTAGAGAAAATAAAAAAATTACAAAGAAAAAGCTTGTGGCAGTGATTATTTTACCTCCACATAATGACGCTGTCTACGAGTAAGTGTGACGACTATATATTTCTAAAAAATATTTTTGCGTCAAATTAGGAGAAACACATAGATCGTAAAAAACAAAACTAAAAAATTGTTCGTATTTAATTTTGAAACTTGGCTTTATTTTACCATTAGATTAACCTAATCTGTTATCTAGATATTATATAAAATGATCGCTTTGAATACGAAAAGCATTTGTATAATTTTTTTTTTGACCCCTTACATAGTTATCAAATAGTCTTAGTGATAAAGCAAAGTTCCGATTTTTTTGTGTTTCAACGCCTTATTTTGTCACATCATTTTCCATACTAATATTATAAATGCGAAAGTAACTCTGTCTGTCTGTCTGTTACCTCTTCACGCTGCAACCGCTATACCGATTAAGATGAAATTTGGCCTGTAGATAGCTTAAGTCTCGATAAAGAACATAAGCTTGAAATCATCAAGTGTGAGTCGATTTTCTTTCTATAATTGAGAAGTTACCGTTGTACTCATACACCGATAACCGAATTTTATTCTTGAAATTTAGGGCGGCTGAAACCGCGGGCAAAAGCTAGTAATACATAATTGCAATTATGTATAATTCGTTTTGATTGTTATTCTTATCAAGCTGAACATAGACACATTTCTCTAGGGACTACCTACATTATGGGGTTCTTCAAGTATGAAATGACTAGATTTTGAAAGGGTTGGCAACCCGCTGTTACGTCCCCTGGCGTTACACGAGTCCTTAGGCTACGGTGACTGCGTGGCATTGTTCAGGCTCGAACTCCGGATTTCGAAACTAAACTGTATGCAAATAAGATTTATCGCTGAAAATGTAAGTTTATATCAAATAATCAAATAGTGCGATAAAAAGGCAGACAGAGACGGTTTAGGTTTATAATAGAGTCCACTTGGCATTATTTGGGTAAGAAACCTTTAAAAAAAAAACGGGTTGCACTCCGGGAGTGCCGGCAGAAGTGAAAACACTCGCTATTTACTTCCCATCACTTCTTATCCATATTTATTTATTAAAAATAATAACTTTTGTTTATTTACTTTTTTGACGTTGTATATTTGACAGCTCAATCTGTCATAGAATTAAAATCCCATATCCAACCTCCCTGTACTACTCATAATCGCCATATACTAAAAATAAAAACTAACCTAATGTAAATAAAGGTCACGTGTCCTAAGGCGAGTGACATCTTACGAATTTTCGATCAGGACACGTGACCTGACGCGAGTTTAACAGTTTTTACCCATCACAAAAAAAGTGCACAGCGCCGCTAAAGAAGTTTTCACTTCAAAAACTCTCATAATTTGTATATATTGCTATTTTTCAAACAATGGAAATAGTACGCAATAAGTTTTGGGTTAGTCAAAGTGCTTTCATTGAATCTATGGAAAAACTTAAACTTAAAAGACCTCACATTAATAAAAGCCATTGAGAATATAGATACATCGACAGGGTCAAATATATATAATAGATGCATACAGAAGCGCCTCTTGAATCATCAAAAAGCATTTTGCTCTAGCACAGCAACTAACTGCCCTCTGTGGACCCTCAATTGGATGCGTCGCCAAATTGTTGAATTGCTGCCTTCCTGCAAAGTTCCATTGGCGTCGCGACGCTTCGGTCATTGCATTCTATTGTGACCACGAGTTCTTTGCTGGTGGTGGTATAAGTATGTTTATCAACAATATCCAGCTTGTCTGCGGAGAATTTCAACTAAAGTTGTCTTTATCAGTTTATCTTTATCAGTTTGTTAAAGGTTATAATATTGCTGTTCAAGATGTAAAAGAAGGTACATAGAATTGTAACATTCAAACATAACGTTTGAACACCTAAACAATCCTACTTATAAGTTTGTATGTCTGTATGGATGTTTATTACTCAATAACGCCACCACTGGACGGATCGGGATGAAACTTGGCACACCTGTAGATTAGGTCCTCGAATAGCACAAAGGCTACTTTCTATCCTGAAAAATTCTAAAGTTTCCGCGGGTATAACTATAACCGAGCTTAAACGAACTATTGCTATAGCAAACTTCATTAGTATAATTAAGGAGTTCCACGCCGATAACCGAGTTCAAGGCAGGCGGAGCCGCTGGCAAAATCTAGTACCAAATATTGGAAGCCGTGGAGAATAAATAAATGCTACTGGTATAAGGGATACCTACAGTTGTTATATCCTAACATGACAGCAATAGAAAAACGGATAATAACTGATAACAAAACGTATCAAAACATTAAATAGGTACTCGAAGGTTGAACACCTTGTACTAAAATCCAACATTCAAGATATCTTACATCGTGTAGGTAAGAATCTAGAGATATTAATGACTAAATTATAGAAATACCTGATGTATAAAATTAAGAGAAGAATGATTTATTCGTAGAAGCTGGTTACAGTACTGTAGAAACACGCCTCGCGGTCATGCTACGTTTTATTATTTCAATCTGCAATATGCTACGGTCTTGAGTTCGTTCTACTTGCACATGTCCCTGTATTTTCATCCTTTATCAGAACTATGCATATTGCTATCACTGGGCTTTTCAATATTTGGATGCAGAAACACATTTTCGTGCAGGTGTCTTCTTATTCTTATGACAGGAAGCCGTCTACTGTTGAACGTAACCTTCTGCCATATGCACCTGGCTCCTTGCGGCTTACTCAAGTCGTCTTCTTGTTTTCGTGCAGGTATTGTGTCAGTGAAATTTAGAAACCTATATTTTAATGTCGCCCCTGTAGCTCTAATTTATAGTAAAGGCTCGGACATTAATCTATAATGTTTTCTTTGCATATATTTTTTTATGTTTGACCACGAATAATTTGTTTTGAACAGTAGTTTAATTTTTAGGATTCTTTTTTATTGCATAGAGTATACATTAAAGATGATTTCAGTTAAATTTTGCAAAATAAAACTACCCTTAGAGATAGTAAAATAGAGGATAATTGTTTTTACCCTGCAAAATTTTCACCAATTTTGTCAAATTCTGTTGGAACTTGGCTAACACATATTATGGTTAAGATGGCACTACAACTTAGAGGAGACTTGGAGGTGATCTGATGTTGGATTGGAGACAGGTGGGAGAACTTTCAAACGGTGAACAGCAGCTACTTCGTGTTTGGGTTTATTTGACTTACCTTGATGAGATTTATACCTTATTTGCGGGTAAAATAGCTCAAGAAATGACCACAAAAACACCTTGTAACAACTTTTAAGATAGAATCCAAAGTACAGCAGACGTTGAAGACGTCATTGACACTTCCATAAAAACGATACAATGTGGCAGAACATCGATGGCCCGAACGCAAAAAAAGTGTTAATTACTACATTTTGTTAAGAGGATGATATAGCGATTTGCCAAAAAATCTATGTAACTTATTCTAGACTTGCTTTTTCCCGCGGTTTCACCCGCCCTAAATTCGGTTATCGGTGTAGTATTTCAACGGCAACTCCTCAATTATAGAAAAAAAAACCCGCTTACACTTGACGTTTTTATGTAGCCTATGTCCTTTCTCGGGACTCAAACTATCTCCATACCAAATTTCATCTTAATTAGTACAGCGGTTTAGTCGTGAAGAGGTAACAAACAGACAGACAGAGAGATAGACAAACAGATAGATATAGCAAAAACATAAAATATAATCTGAAGAAATACATAATACATGAAAACAATAAATTTGATCTTAAACATAAGTTTGGAAAATTAGAAACAAATCGTAAATATAATGAATAAGAAAAATGAATTTACGTCGTAGATCTCCTTTTGGTTTTTCGTAGATCTCACTTTTCCGTACTTTTAAGATTTGTTTCATATTAAAAGAAAAAACACAAACATTTTGATATTTAAATTCTAGTTTTTCTTTTTATAGTAAAATAAAAACAAAAAATAATCAGTCAAAAACTCGCTCTAAGCAAAGTAATATAAAACTTGATGAGTTAAACCTTTGATTCCACGCTAAAGCTAATTTTACTTTGCTTTATACTTAAGCAAGGTCACTGGTGTATAAAGCAGTCTTAACTATGGTGTTTTTCTTAAAAATAATTCAAGGTTAGTGGATAAACAAATATGTATGTTTACTTGATATAAGTAGTTTTCTACTTATATAACATCGTCTGAATTAATAAATTAGTTTATACTTACATACATACATATTAAAATATTAAATTTCAGTGAATTGCAATTTGGCTTTATTATTTTCAGTGTCAATAATAGTAATAGTAAAAACAATAGCAAAATAATATGAATTCGTATTGGCGATATTGAATTATCTTTTTTCTACAATAATTTCGTCTTTGTGTCAGTTTTATGCTCCATTTGCGTGATCAAATGGTCATCCAAGACAGGTCACTGATCTCCAGTTTTTATAAGGGTAATCAGAGTGAAGAATATTGTCTGTGGTGCTACTCGATGGAAGCACATATTTTCTAATATACTTGTAAAAAAATGGATACTTCTCCTCAATTGGACCGTTATAGTTTTATCATGACCTGTATGTCCGTTTTTAATTCTACCAATCTTTCATCGATTATGATGAAATTTTACGAATATGAGTAAGTGTGCCAAATGTTCTCTCCATACGTAGAACCAAGGGTAATTTTTTTTTGCGCAACCGATTTTGTAGGTCCTTGGAAAATGAATAAAATGGATAAATCTTTAAATTAGGTGACTATGATTTGAAATCTGAAACTTCACAATAACAGAGCTTTATAAAAAGTTACTTATTTTCAACTAAAATTGTTTTAAACAAAATTGGTAATTCGTAAATAGTCCCAGTCTGATTTAAATAAACTTTGGTCCGATCTAACTTCAAATATGCAGTGTATTTCATTACTCTACGATAATAACAAAGTGAGAAAGAAAAGGTTGAATAGGCAAGCAAAAAATGGACCACAAAAATCGCATGAAATGGAACACTGATCTAGAAGCAACTGAACGTTTCGACCTCTGCGGAGGCTCGCAACCATTTTGTCAATTAAATAATCATGTTCGAAAATTGAATCTTCGTCCATGACCTCCAGCTCAGTTCACTTATAAAAGGGTGCTATCCACCCACAATGGGCAGTATATCTGTGACTCCCGTGCTAATAGGCCAACTGATATAAATTGATCAAATATATTTTTTAACATCAAAAATGCTTCGATACTTAATATTCGCTATTGTAACCGTATTTGTCGCCGCGGCAAATGTTGTACATGACGACAAATGTCCAGATTTGAAGCCCGTTGAAAATTTCAACGTTACTGCTGTGAGTATCTCATTTTTATTTATATCATAAGATTTGTAAAGATGTTTGTAACTCAAATTATGCTAAATGTCTAAATGGGTAAATTTGACACACAGATCGTGGTCTAAATTGACATATAGGATAATTTTGTCTTGATTAAGAGTTTTTACTGCAGTGGTTACTTATTTTTTGGTGATGGGTTACTTCGCGGTCAAAACCGTGGGATAGTTACAGTATTTATATAGTTACTTGCTTTTGCCCGTGGCTCTACCTGCACTAAATTCTTTTGTTATAGTTTATCCTGTGGGAAATTTCTAAATTTTTCTGGATAACAAATAGCCTATGCCCTTCTTTTTCTCTTCAGCTTTCTCTATGCCATAGGATATAGGATTTGGATGTATGGATGTTTACCGCAGAACGGATCGGGATGAACTTGGTACACACATAGGAAGGTCCTGGAATAGGACATAGGCTACTGTTTATCCAAAAAATTCAAAATTTCCCGCGGGAATAACTATCACAGACCTTAAACGAACTGTAGCTAAAGCTATAGCTTGCCTTAGTAAACTTCACTTAGAAATTTCACGCTACAAACCGAATTTAGTGTTCCAGTGGGTTATATATTTTTATCATGATGATTCAAAACAACTCATAGTGACTTATAAAGTCCTAGTACCTACATCAATCTTACAAATACACTTCACTTCAGAAAATTAAGAAATACATTATAAATATACATACACAGAAATAATCTTTTCATCTCACTGGATCGGAAAGACTCACTTTGTCGTTTAAAATCTAATTAAATCTGCGTGGTAAAGCCTACTTTATCCGCTTGCGCGCAAAAGATTTTTTTTTAATTTTATATAAACAAAAATAATGAAACCATCCGAAATGTAGTTAGTCCTTACTACTTTATACATTAGTAGCCCGTAAATAACACTTTAGATTATTTTTGTTATTTGCAATAAAGATAATATTTTGTTTAAAGGATAATTTATTATTATTTGTTAAATTATTAAATACAACAATAAGAAATAAGTTTATAGTATAATTTCTGTTCAAAGAATTTTAAAATTGGTATGGTGCAAATTCAGAACGCACCTTTAAAAAAGAAAAGAAACATTTATTTGGAATTACGTAGTAGATACATCATTTTGGTTGCTTTTACTATAAACATATTACTTTTACAAAATAAACTTAAAGTTAATGACTAAAAAACATACCAGTGACGTAAAATACCTAAGTTTACCCGCAAAAAATAGACAAGTACCTCTGAGCGGGCAATTTGTTGACTACATGCAGACATACAAATGGCGCTCAACATATTTTAGAGACTTATAATGTTGTTATCAATACTAATTTAAAATAAGTATACTTGTTCCATTCATAAGTAATTAAACGCTATTTTTTTTTTCTTGTTTATATTTTTCTCGCTGTAGTGAGTTGAAAAATTGAGTGTTTCGCAGGGCTGGATTTTTTTTTGGGTTTTTGCCTTAGAACCCCTTGCTTTGCTTAAGATTACATTTTTAAACCACTCGCTTCGCTCGTGGGTTTAATCTTTGCATCATTCGCTTGCTCGGTATTCAATATAGGTACTCACGTTAAAAAGTAACTTTCCAAAAAATTACTTTTCTTTAAGAATGTCTTACGAAGAAAATATATCTATGGCTAACAGGAATGTATATAAAAAATTTCATAGCAAAGATGAAGTAAAGTATTAACCTAGAGCCTGGACCTAAACCTGCAACAATGCACAAGGTCCTTGTTCTAGAAATTGAGCTATCGATCCAGAACTCTGGCCAATAAAAAACCCAACTACATCTTTGCTCTGGAAATATAGTATTTACATATCAGATATAGTATTTATATACACACCGGCACAATTAGCGGAACAGAAAAAAAAGTGAGACTATGAGATAATAACGCATATATTTGACGAAAATGTAATTAGACACAAAATAACAAATTGATTAACATCTTTTAACAACGACTTTGAAAAGTCTTCGTTATTTTTTATTGAAAAATAAAGAAATTTTAAATAAGTGAAATTTTTAGATGATTATGAACCATCACAAAAAATAAAAAAAAGTAAGCATTAAATGATTTAACAATAAAATTAAAGCAAAATTAATAACGAGTGTTTCCCCCTCTTGCACTGATTACGGTTTCCATTCGTCTGGACATGCTACAGATTATGTTATCGATGATTTCTTGAGGCAACCGCTCCCACTCCTCAAGTAATGCGTTTCCAAGTTCATTCAGATTGTTGGGGGGTGGCATTCTGGATTAAACCCTTCTTTTTAGCAAGTCCCAGACATGCTGTATCGGATTCATATCGGGGGAATTTGCTGGCCACTGCATCACCGGTATACCGCCTGCTGAGCCACGTGCTCAGATATGCCTGTACCGATTGTGCAGTATGAGCACGAGCATTATCTTGCATTAGAATAAAGTCGTCACCAATAAATGGGGCAAATGGTACAACATGTTCTTCTAAAATGTCTCTGATGTATCGATCTGCTGTCATGGTCCCTCCTGTGACTATCACTAACTCCGTGCGAGCTCCCAAACATATCCCTCCCCAAACCATAATCGAGCCGCCACCATAAGCCACTGTGTGTTCAAAATTAGACTGTATGTGGCGTTCTCCTTTGCATCTCCATATTCGCTGTCTCCCATCTCTCTCATCTGTTTTAAAAGAACTCTGCACTCATCAGTAAAGAGAACCTGCTGCCATTCGTTCAAATCCTTTTTTTGTGTTCCGCTAATTGTGCCGGTGTGTATATATAAGATATAAATATTAACAAGTCCTGGCTCGAAGTTAATCTGTATTAAAAATATACATTACCGTTGATAACATATGAAAAGAGTTTATATTTATTGGAATTTGTCTGTCATAAACTATTTAGACCGAAATTATCTAAAAAAAATTTTATGTAAAAATACAGTAACTGAAGTTACCGATGTGAAGCGAAAACAGTTTCGTAGATTTTTTTTGACAATTGTTATCACACATTAGAACCGAAATAGTCACATGCGGTTTCAGAGGAAATTCCTCCCTCGAATGCTTATATAGGTTGTAGAATGAGCTCCGGGCCAAGGTTTTCTCTAACCGACCCAACCCTTCAAAAATCTTGTATCATATCGTATTATAGTCAATATGAGGTTCTTCCAGATATAAGTTTCTAGATTTTTGATAGAGTTGGCAACGCGCGAGGTGTTGCAAGCCTTCATAGGCTGCGGTGAACGCTTACCACCAGCCGGACCGTTAGCTTGTAAGAAAAAAAAAAAGCGTTAACCAACCATACTGCTTTTGAGTCTTGACGAGTGTTTCAGATACCAAGAAGACGTTTCGTGTCATATTATGTGACCACTATAGAATACAATGGGCTACAATGACGGATGGCCGTCTCAGATACTGCTGATTGTTACGTCTCAGTTCAGTTAACCTAGGGCTTAACCAATTTTTTTTCCACTAAGTTATGTAGCAACAATTCTACAACAACAAATAATCCCAAATACAATCAACTCAAAGTAGTATACGGGTAATTCACAACTAACAAGCAATTTCACTCAGTCGGGTTATTTTCAGCGATATAAATCGCTGTCGTCTTATGTAACGAGTCTGACTCATGGAACGTAAACATTTAGGCCCTCATTGAAGCAAGTTTGTTTTGTTTTTGTTATTTTTTTATTTGATCCAAAAGTAGCGAACCCCTAAACTACCTTCATATTTTACATTTGCATACGGAATCCTGAAACACTGAAATAGGTGAACGGCTAGAAATGAAGAAACTACAAGAGTTTAGTTTTTACTACAAGCTACGAAACCCTAAAATCTATCGAATAGACATGACGTTGCGTTCAATTTTTTATAAGTTATACCTCTAATACCTCTTGAAATCGTCAAATGGACAAATATGACAAAATTGTCTAACTAGGTTCCGTTTTTGCCGTTTTACTAATAAAACTACGAACTACATATGTATATAAGATTTAGATTTGGAGAAAATTAAATCGTCAAAATAAGTTTGCTTCTTTCATCGCATTTATTATGGTGGCTTCTCACTCCCTCTTACTCCACGGGCTAACGCTTTGTTGGAACCGTGCCGGTGGCGTGGAAGGCCGGTCGGATTCACCACGTACCGTTAAACTCAAAGGCGCGGCGTGGGTGAACCTGTGGCGCAAGCATGCCTGCGCAAAGCATCGCGGCATTGCGGGGTAACCCGTGAAATCACAGGCCATAGGAAGCCTCATTAGACTGTAAAATTGTGAACAATGAAGAGATGAGAATGAGAACGATTCATATCATTTTGTAGATGTATAACTCTAGCGTATGTAATTTTGTTTATCTCATTGATAGCGGTGCCTTTGCCCCGCAAAAACTTACGTGGCGCGCAAAGCGTACCATCTGAAATCAGGTCGTCCAAAATTATACAACTGAAGACATTTTCTTACCTAAGTCTGGTTTCCTCGGACCGATCCTTGGCTAATTCAAATAGGACAAATCCGGGGGTAACCCTTTCATATATGTAAATATTTTTAACTCTATTCTCAATCCACAAAGACATCGCGTAACAAACAATCGTACACAAAAAAAACTTTGTTTCTTAAATGACTTTATCTAATACTCTTTGTATCAGCGATTGAGCGATAGTACTCCGATTTTCCCTTATACACAAGTCAGCATGCTGCAATAAAATAACTTTAATAAGAACCTCATTTCTAGTTTCAATAAAAAGGGGTAAGTTGTTTCGAGGTCACAACATGCTTTAACAAAGAATAACATATCTAGGCCCAAATGTGCATAGACAGATAATAAGTTAGTTTTGATTTTTTTTGACACTATATCATAATAACGGGCTATATTTTTGCTATCAAAATCAGTGAAAATAACCAAAAATAACAAATGCAAAAATGTTTGCTTGCGTGTATCAGACGCAGTCATACTCACCCACCGACACTACACTAAACTGCTAAGCTTAAAACAATGCCTTGGGGTACGCTGCTCCTTACCATTTCACGACACTCTGCAAACATATATTTAACTATTTTCTTCTTCGAGCTTTTGCAATCGAAACCTACCCCTGTTACTTTTAGCCCCGCTCTCCTATTCTATGTCACTTTCTGTCCTATCGCTGCACCAAAAATTAGAATAACCTGTTGCTTCATTGTGATGTAGGTTGAGGAGTAGCGCCCCGCAGTCTTATCCACGCTAAAAATAAATTTTCTTGTGATAAATCACGGTCGGGATAGTAAGTATTTTGTGTCCGATTTAGTCCCACCAGCTATTCCTGTCCCAAAATACACCTTATTGCTCTGCTGTGACAGTAAAGGAATATTCCCACGCAGTTTCACCCACGAAAAAATCTATTTTTGTGGAAAATCTTTATCGGGTGAAAAAAAGGACCGTATTTCCTTCTACATGCTTTCAGCTATCTCTGTGTTAACTGAGGTCCAATAAATACTCCGTTACAACACGTTTAGAAATGACAGGCATATAATTGATATTCATATATATATATATATAAGATAAAATTTTAAATTAATAATATTGGGATGAAGTGTGAGCGGTGATAATGAAAATGATGAGATTAATTAAGTCATAATCAAACATAATGGAAATGATAGTACTGACAATGAAAAACCAACAACAATTCATTTTTAAACAAACATGATATTGTTCATCATAATATTATTATATTGATAATGGCAATGAAGAATTTTTAGCTAAACGTTACAGATCAACCAATGAAGTTTCTAAAACAGGTACTGAATCATCAGTTACAATAAACAATTGGATAAATACGCATTTAACGAGATAATTTGAGTGTGCTTAATCAAGCCGCCCAATCATTTCATTGAAAGCAATGAATGCAAACGAACATAATCAAAATGAATCATCGATAAATGCACTGGACCATGAAGGGCAAAACACTAAAGACGTGTCCCTTACCGCTCTATGAACACGTCCTTGACGATGATATAATGACATAAACTAGGCGTTAAAAAGAACTCGTTCTAATTTAATGCTACAATAACTCTTATTCAATGTCGAGGTTAAATTGTTGTTATAATTGTGTGGATCATACGTTTTAACTGTGTCATTATTTTTTACTTCGCGTACCACGCACATGTCTTTGTTATTATTTGAAAACTATAACAGTTCAGATTGCTTTTTTGTATTCTGAAGAAATAATGACTTACGTTTTGAAAAGCGTCTAACTTTTATCATCACCATCAGCGACGTAAAGAGATTTTTGTTTGCATTTTAGTGTTTATATTTAAAGTATGTCATATGACTTCTACTTTATATTTTAGGTATAAATCATTACATTAATCAAAATCGTTTAGATATTCCAACAGTTTCTATATTTCATTTTAGCACTTAATGTGTTTTGGTTGTGTACTATGAATCTCTGTCCATTACATAACAGTGGTGTCAGTATTAAACAAAACTAGAGACCATCTATGCACAGACATGTGAAGGGTCGTAAGCGGAAAAGAGACGGTGCTTTACCGGCTGCTGCTGCCTTGTGACGGGGACAGTCAACACGTAAATCTTTCGTTTTTTTCAAGGAAAATAGTTGTTTTTTAAAAAAACTACGACAGATATTAAAAAACTGTTTTGATTGAGTTGAGATATTGTTATTGCCTATTTATTATTATTTCAAACATTGCGAAACACCCTTTCGCTTTAAATATCTAACAACAAACATTATGAAAACAAATTCGTAATAGTAAATAATCGTAAGAAGGTTATTTTGAAAAAAAAATAATTTGAGCAATCCAAGATTCATCTAAAAATCAAACTTATGGCGTACTTAAGTGCTGAGATCTAGAACGCCAAAGAAATTCAAATCAGCATTGGTGTCTCGTTATATTAAAACTAAAATGCTCATTACCAATTAGCCAACCTTTTATGTAATTAAGACTTTTTTGTCAACAGTATGCTGGCACCTGGTTTGAGGTTATGAAATACCAATACGATGCCGAGAAAGGTGGAAAATGTGCTTCAGCAGAATACACACCTGAAGGAAGTATGTTGAAACTGAAGAATACTCATGTGGTGAATGGAGTCCAGGTCAGCATCGAAGGCACAGCGAAACTGGCTGATGACGCTAATAATGCTGGAAAACTGATCATCTCGCTTAAATTCGGAGGTTTGATTCTTTTAATGATTCTTTGAATTAACATACTTGAGGTGTTTACAGTTTTTTTTTTTGAAATCATAACCAACGAAAATAAAAAAAATCTACCGTCTCATAAGTAGACTGCCAGTGTTTATTTTTACATGATTCCATTTTTCATTTGCAAATTTTTTTATAATAAAAAAAACCTAATTTCAGATGTGGTCAAAGACTCCCCCTTAATGGTTCTGGCAACAGATTACAATAACTATGCCATAAGCTACAACTGCAAGTACGACGAGAAGACCAAGAAACACCAAGGTTAGTATTTTACTGCAATGTGTATTTGTTTTTATTAATTTAACAACTTTATATATATTGGGATAAAAGTAACCTCTACTCCTCTACCTACTAAATTTGAATCAAACAATAGTCAAAATGAGCAGAAATTCAAACTGACCGATAGAAACTCCAAATATTACCTAACCCAAGTGTTTTTATTGGACCATCATAAAGTTCATTGGAAACAACTTAAATATACTAACTTAAACTTTTATTGTATTTTTTAGGATATTAAGAGGTTAATTAATATTTTGAATCTTTTGTAAGCTTAGCTCATTCTTTTTACGAGTATGTAAATAAAATATAAGACAAGTTATTATTGCACAAGCTTAAAAAATATTAAGTCAAAATTTTATTTTATCATTCTGCTGGCTTGGCTTCATCTGTAATCCTTATTGTTATTGGTTTATTTTACTTAAGAGTAGGTCATTATTTAATCCTATTATTCAAATATATTTCACATCATTGTTGATAATCAATGATTATCGTTAATAATACACTTATTATAATATATCATGCTATCACACTTTCTTGGCTAATCTACTGCTGTTTACGTCAACCTGCCGAAAAACTATATGCGGTGACAGGTATTTATCAGTGTTATACATGATAGCAACAGCTCTAGCTGATATGATTCATTGTAACGTTAAGTTGATGCTTACTGCTACGGCAAATCTAACAAGATGGCGGATTGAAATATAAATTTTTTCTATTTAACAACTGTTTATTTTATCTTAATACTCTAGTACTTTCCAGCGGCTTTAACTGTGTTTATTTACTGCTCTATATCTTAGAGTGATACCGTAAGGTTAAAAAGCCTATAACCATTTCCATTAAACGGACTATCTAACCTAAAAACATTTCTAGAATCGAAACGGTAATTCCTTATGTTAGTACGTTCAAACATTCAAATTCTCCAGCTTTTATTATTTTAGCATGGCATAGCAATAACACTGATTGTTTGATATTACGGGTCCTCAGGGTGAGCGTAGTTATATAGACTATAAATTTCTTAAGGCTCGGATATAGGCTAGACCGCGAAAATACGCCGTTTTTGTGCAAATTTTGTGGCTAAACTATAACATCTTAAGCATTGAAAAAATATATGTTATAAAACTTGCTTTTGTCTAGTGCATTACCTTACTGAATGATTTTCATTTATTGTATTTAATGCAATAAAAAATCTGGAAGTGACCGTTGTTTTAACACTTGTGCAAATTTTTAAAGCTTGTTTTGCTTTTGCTTGCAATGAAAGTTGGTTTAATAATTAGAATAGCTTGTTATCTAGTGCATAGACTCTAAGTTGTAGCGAAAAGTCAAAAATGTGACTACAAAACGGTAATAACGTTAAATTCCATACAAAAATTTAAAGTTTCAAGGCGTCATTACGGTATAAATTACTTAAGAAGTATATAACATATATATCTCATAGTAATGTATATGACATTCTCTAATGATTTATAGTACATTTACATACACAACGTTAGAATTACAGAAATTAGCTTTCTGGCCTATATCGCCTTCTTAAGGTACAACAGTTCTCGTTGTAAAAAAGTTTGCTTTTTATTCATTAAAATAATTTCTGAATTATATTATTTTTGTTTTAGATTTTGCTTGGATACTATCCAGAACCAAGAAACTTGAAGGTGACGCAAAAGCAGCCGTTGATGCTTACTTGAAGAGCAAATCAAAGGAACTTGACGCAACCAAATTTGTCGAAACCGACTTCACTGAAGAGGCTTGTAAATTCAACAGCACGAGTCTCATAACAGAAATCCCCAAACCTCAGAACTAACAATACATCTATTCGATATACTCTTTTAGATATTAAAAATAAAAAAAAAAGTATTGTAGTAACTATAACTTACACGGCATGTAACGTATCATAAAATCATTAATAATAAAAAAAATATTTAAAGTTGTCTTACAACTATAATAATTTAGATCGAAATAGAAATAAACAATGATCAGAATATTAAAATGAAATTGAACAGCATTCAAAAAATACCTTATTAAAATTAAATTAGAAGCAAAAGTGTTATTAATAGACATTAAATATAGAATAAAAAAAATGTATTAATGACAGTTAAATAAATTATATTAGTTGTGACAAATAGATTTTATGTAGATATGAAGAATAGATTTAGATACAGATATGAAATAAAAAATAGATAGTAGTTTTTTATATAGATATTATTAGTTATTTTCATCATTAATTTTTAGAGACTGAACACGTTGGAATGTGATAACTATCATTGTCGATAGTTGTTCGTATAATCATTATAATCTAATAAAAAACAGTATATAACACGTACATGATAAAAGTAACTCAAGTATAAAAATGTGATTTGTATTAACTTAAGATTTTGAATTGTTGTATAATAAATTTTTTTCTACAACAGTGCTGTTATGTTTTGAGAATAATTTTATGGTTGGTCTGTCTGTCTGTCTGCCTCGCTATCAACCCTTCTTAGGGTTGAATCTTTTCACCTTTGTCTGATAATTAAAGTAAAAAAATATCTTTTATTTAACAAAATCCTTAAACAAAAGGTTTTCTCTAAGATCAACAACAGGGTTCTTTAAGGTCGGATATGTGCGAGTGATGCCCCAGGTATTGCAAGCGTCCTTAGGCTGCGGTGACCGCTTTACATCAGGCGGAACTTTAGCTTTTTCGCCACCTTAGTGGTATAAAAAAAAGATCAAAATTGACTCCAAACAGACGGAATAGTTCAGACAGACAAACAGACATAAAAACAACATTAGTATATTTAATTGTCAGTTAAAACCAAAGCGCAAGCAAAATTGGAGTGCGTACCTATATCAAAAAGGCAAAAGCAATCGGCTATATTTGAAATAGGTGGACAAACAGACGGCTTTTTATATTGGAGTGTAAGATTAACTAAAAATCCTTTCAAAATTGCAGCACCATTTTTTAAGTTGGTCAAAATTGACTTTTAGACCGAAGTAGGTAGAAGCCTTAAATTTTCACGGAATAATAAAAGTTTTATGATAGCTGATTACGTAACAAAAAGTCAAAAAGTAGAAATTTAAACACATTTCATTTGTTTTTGATCTATAGTAAAAACGGTAAAACACAATATAAGCTTATTGACTGATTATAATGTGAACTCTTAAGTATAACAACATTTAATAAAAACCGGCCGATCGACACGGGCTCGCGTCATTCCAATTTTAATTTACCACATAAGCGCCATCTAGCGAAAACTCTCTAAATTATTAAGTGAAAAATTTGAAAATTGGAAAAGATATCTAAAATTAAGCAACGTCTAGCGTGGTCAGAGACTGGATGAGTGACCGCTAGGCGGCACACTCTTTGTTGTTGTTTATGTTGGTAAATTATATGGTGAAACGAAACCTACATATAAATATATAGATATGCTTCATCATAAAAAGATTACAGAAAGTTAACAAACCTATATACACCTAGAACAAATGGATCTGAACACTCACGAATTCCAAAGGAACCTCTGTTTAGTTAAACACATTAAGGTTATGGCAAATCAGTTAATAGTTCTGTTATTTGTTCAACAAGTGGGCAAAGTTATTTTTGACGTGACAACGTCTTATAAATTGGTTTGCCGGGTGACACTTCAAGAAACTGCGTTACGCTCCGCTCACGTTATGCGCTCACAATGAGAGCGAGTGAGAGGCACGCGCCCGCCTAAGAGCGAGAGAGACAGACATAAAATCATTGTCACGTAAAACTTTCGCCCGTATACCGACTTTACAGGCAACCAGTTTTTTTTGTGAAGAGTGCCAACTTTAAATCCCGAGTTAGCGAAGTAGTCTAGAATTAAATTACGAGCGTAGCTAGTGAATAATTTGCTTTTGTGTGAATCATACAACTTTTTACCTCTACCAGTGCGAAAAAATAGGTCTTAGGCAGGGAACACACTGAAAGCCATATTAAGCAATAAATTTATTCTAATTTACAAATACTACCTACTTTACTCTGCTCCTATCAAAAAATAAACAATAGATAGGTACTAACTATTCTTTTTAACATTAGCATCTTTTGAAAGTCGCTAATTTTTGAAAAATTCGTATGCTTTGATATTTTTTACGTGACATCTTTGGTAAAAAGCTTAGTTCAGCATTAGACACTTGATTTCGTAGCTCTTCTGGTGTTAAAGAAATATCTTAGTAACTCAAGTCACTCATTTTTTAAAATGAAATACAATATATACGAAAATAAACAATCTAAGGTTATAATATAACTAATTAGTTATTATGAACAAGGTTAAGTATTTGTCCCGAAGTTTGTTTCTGATCAGTCATTGTATTGTTTTTTTTTTTCATCAGTGAATTACTTTGCCTCACTAATGAGCAAAATTCGATTTTGCTCACTGAATTTGGACAGCAAAACTATCCTTCTCGTACTGGTGAGGTGAAAAATATTTTTGTTAGATACAGCTTTAAAATTGGGCAATGACTGATTTTAATGGATGTAATTTTCATATTTTTTATCAAAAAATAGATCGTCTACAAAATCTTAGTAAGTTCTACCAAACACCCAAATATGTCTGTAAGTGAGTGTAGAGCAAAACTGTCATTTAGTATATTACACAACCATACAAAACAGTTCATTATTTAGACAACACAGTTTTGTACATTCGGTGAGCGCGCGGGCATGCAAACATTTTGTTTATTGGCTAGGTATATAAAAAACTGTTTAAATAAAACAACGTTTTAAAAAGTACTAGATTGTATCACAGCCATACATTTACAATTTACCAAAAATTGTTAGTGAAGAAATCATTTCCGTATTTATTTGTGAAGGCACACTGCTCGTCTGAGAAGTCTTTGAAGACAAATGACTGCCTATGTTCTGCTAGCTCGGTATATTTTGAAAGGCAGTTTTCTACTTTCTTCAAAACAGTGGCCCCAAGAACACCTTTACTTCGCGACAGTATCCATGTGAAAACTGAAAATAAAATATATATTTTATTGTGTGCCTTTATGATGCATTAAATATGTCATGTAAAACAATGCAATTGGTGAATTCAGAAAAGTTTTTGCGAGTTCCTAACAGTTGTGAAGTAAAACAGGAATATATATCTAACTATGTAGATACGCGATCTATTGTGCGCGAACTAATGACCACTAAGTGACGAATGGCGACGTGGAAAAAAGGGATGAGTGATGTGTTGCTGGTGGAAGATGCTGAGTTTAAGGTAGATGCTAAAGATCAAAAGCTAAACAAGCTTAAAAGATTTCACAGCACCGAAGAAAAATTGATTCCAGTTAATTCAATTAGTAGAAGTTGGGTAAAGGTATATCATAGAAATAGACGAAAGTATTACAATTTCTAAGCGTTCCCGGCCACATCAGGTGTTTTCAAAGACTAATACAATAACAACCAGCCCAGTTTGAGAATAGACACCAACTGTTCCGATATCTTTCACCAAAATAGATGTAAAAAAGGTTGCATCCAGTTTCTAACAATAGTTTAAATTAAATCTATATTATTTGGAAATCCACGGAGCATTGAAAATGGTTTCTTAGTCGGAGGCCGCAAGATTTCTAGCTTAAGGTTTGCAGAAGATATAGTGCTTCTCGCAACTTGAGAAGAGAAATAGAAAATCTATTACTAAGGTTGGAAAAGGAATAGTGTGAGTTTTTCAAGTTTTAAGAAAAACCAAGCTGATGGTGTTTAACAGAGCCAGCTTGCTCTCAAGTTCAGTCCTGAGAGCAAATGTCGTCGATAACATTCGACGTCGGATTTATCTGGGATCCATGATATATAATGACGAAAACTGCGTAGTTGAAATTAACTACTTTCTATCATATGGACAAATATGGCAAATATGGCATAGGACAATTCGGGTTGTTGTGTTCCCGATCTTTGACTATAAATTGAAAACTTGGAACATTAAAGTTTGAAAGTAACAGGAAATTTTGATGCTGTCGAGATGAGGTGCTGGAGGTGAATGCTCAGAATACCCTGGACTACAAAACCTTAAAAATTCAAGCACAGCTATCAATGATCTGTCATCGATCGATCATTTCTGACACTGTAAAAGGCAGTAAATCATGTCACAAAAGCAAAAAGACCGATCAGATAAAGCAGGCTCCGTTGGTTAATAACGGATTGGAACCCATAGAGACGATTCAGGTGCTCCAAAATGAAATTAAATGACCACAATCCTCAGTCATAATCAACTGAATACATAAAATACGTTAACAAATAGTTTACTAAAAAGTATCACTAAGTCTTTTGAAAATATATATCAGAAAGAAATTCGAATTAATAATCTGCTAATATAACGTAGGATAAAAAAATATAGTTACTATTTCAACTTTATTAAATTATTATTAAGAAGAAGATGCGATAATACAAAACTGATAACTGTTGGTAACACTGATAAACATATCGATATCAATAAAAAAGATTTTTTTACATACAGTACAATATGTAGAATTTAGGGAGTGCATTGAAACACTCTGCAGGGCTATCTGAGCTGTTCTGAGCTCACTTACACCCAGCAGCAAGAAACCATGAGCCCAAGAAAAAACATTGACGAAAGAAAAAAAGCTAAGAAAAACATTGACAGAAATTGAAAGAAACGCGAAATCGGGTCGAAAAATTTAACGGGGTTCTGCCAAGATTGTCGATGGGTCAACCTTTCCATATTTAAATGCTTCACGTAACTTACCTTACATTTGACGCCCCGGCACCTGAAAAGCACCTTAACCTTAACCTTATCACCTTGTCATCACCCATCTGGCCGCCCGCAGTCAAAGCACAGTTAACTAGCTTATCCTGAGGTAAATGATGCCAATCCGATGTTAATAAGTGTGGTGTATCAAGTTCCCTAGAAATAATCCTCAACAGGTCGACTTAAGATGACGCAGCGTGATAGCGGCGCTGAACTGGTGCTGGGACAAGGTAACTTTATGGCGTATCAACGCCTTACAACAGGTATTATTTTTTGTTTCTGTGATTTTGCCGTTTCAGATACAAGACAAAAGGTGTCTACACATATGTTAAGATAAAATGCTTAGCTTATCTTATTGATTATGAACTAGTCCATACCATAATGAGTACGAAGTTTTTTCTTTAAAGTCTTGCAAGTGTACGCAATGGCGAAGTTATCGTAGTCCGTTGACAATATGAAGAATGGAAACTGTAACACTTTATCTGTAAATATAAAAACCAAAAGGTTACATCCAAAAATATTAACAAAGTCATGTATAGATCATGCTAAAGGATGAATATGTTGTATTTTCCTTGCCCAATCCTGTCTTATTTTTTATAGTTGGTCTTTTTCTTTTTTTAATGCTGTTCCAGGTCGTTGGTTTTAAAAATTAAAAAATAAATGACGAATGGGACATATCCACTTTAGTCCAGAAGCAGTGTTGCAGCGATAGGCTCAATCCTTGTCACGCTAGACTAAAGTGGTTGGTAAAACGAGGCTGAGCCACATTATAGTGTAGGTGTGAATCCAGCATAAGCTATATTTTGTGTTGAATGACATAAAAAAATTTAAGTTTAGATTATCCATATTTGTAGATCAAGTTGAAAGCAATAATGCACTTTTCCTTATCTCCTATCTAATGGCGGCGCTAGTGGGCTCTAAGAGGGCCCTCTTAGAGCTACTAGCGCCGCCATTAGATATACCCAATTTTTTCTTTGTAGAAATCGAATGTCTAAACTCCAAATGTTGTAAATATAAAACTAGTCATGAGCTATTTTTAGAAGGTTTAATATAGTTTCTAAATAATATCTGTGAGTTGTAGTTGGCATATAAATATATTCTAGAAGGTCTAAAAAAACTAAAAGTGTCCTGTAACACAGTTCCATCAAGTACAGATTTAAAAAATCGGCCAAGTGCGAGTCGGACTCGCGCACGAAGGGTTCCGTATCATTATCTATAAAAACGGCAAAAAAATCACGTTTGTTGTATGGGAGCCCCCATAAATATTTTTAAAGTGAATATATAACTTAATATTGTGTGAATATTTCAAGCGTCTACCTGTTGCCATTATCAATATCAATCAGAAACGAGAAAAAAATTCACATTTGTTGTATCAGAGTCCCACTTAAATATTTATTGTTTTCTGTTTTTTAGTATTTGTTGTTATAGCGGCAACAAAAATACATCTTCTGTAAAAATTTCAACTGTCTTACTATCACGGTTCATGAGTTACAGCCTGGTGACAGACGGACAGCGCAGTCCCGTTTTTTACCATTTGGGTACGGAACCCTAAAAAAAGCGCTTTGTCCTTATTACACATTAATGTTGCGCAAAACAAGGCATCGCTACAGTGAGAAAGATAATAAATAGAGCGTCCGGGACAAACCCCTAGTTGCGAGCGCAGCCTGTACACTGAAAACATAAGCAAGCGAGAGTCAGTTAACGCGTGCTCACATAAGGTTCAATATTGCAAATCACGCATGTATTACCTTAATATTGCATGAAATTATTTTACTCGTATTTAGGTTTTTATTTGATTATTCTCAGCTCTGTAATTAGTGCCACTTATTCAATCTAGAATAAGTAAGAAAGACCTTCTTTGAGAAATTGGCGTAGATCGTCGTCTTAATACCAGGTAACGCTGTGTGTAATGTCAAGGAAAATTTATTAACATTTAAATTTTATTATTTTCAGCATAGCGTAGACGATGTCAAAAAACCTTGAGAACATGCTTTATTGTATTGTCAAAACACCTATTAAATGAAAAACGGGGTATTTGTTAGGTATTAACAACTTACCTCCATCTTCGTGGCTAACTATGAACTGTGCCTTATTGCCAGCATCGAATGTGGGGTCTACTCTCGCGAAATAAGATTTCTGAGTCCTGTTTCCCTGGTCCAGATCTACATATGTTTCTCGTAAAGTGTAACCAAGATTGTCTTCTTGGAAGTTCAAACTGGCGCAGTCGTAGATAGTTCGTCCATCACTCGCGTAGCTGGCAACGTTGTACCAGACACCTGAAAACTGGATTTATTTCCATTACTTAAAAAGAATTATAGAAAAAAACGTTTTTAGACACTGGTAGACATGAACATGGTAAATGCTAGGAAAATTCAGATGTAGTATTAATAGGAGATTTTGCGCTAAGGGATGAAAGGCATACAATCCTGACGAGCGATAGAGATTAATTCATATATTTGCGTATGTTACATTTTTTGATACTTGCATTATTAAAGGGTACCTGAAAACATGAATTTGCCTAGTTAGGGAAGGAAAAGCACATGTTAGGGAAAACTCTTCGTCCTCAAAAACGTTGATAGATCTATCTACCCTTTCCACTGCAAAGTTTGTCGACTTGTATTTTTTTCAGCCTGGGATCTCTTGTCACTTTTTTCGTGCCAGTATCAGTATCGAAAACAGATTAAAATATTTAAAACTCGAATCCAGAATAGCTAATCTATCTACATTAATAATTAGGTTTGTATGTAATATTCAAGACGTGCGTCATATTCGCCCTTGCCCGGTTTTTTATTCCCAAAATTTCTTAGACATACCCGTTCGTTATGGTAATTTACCCAACCTATTCAAGCATTCTATCTGATATGTTATCAGATAGAATGACATCTACTTTTATCCCATAAAAAGTAACAATGTATAACTTACCCTGGTATAATCCAAATTCTCTTGTAGTTTCACCTCGGGACATTCCCCGGGTAATGTAAATTCTGCCCCAAATACTCCGGTTATTAAACAAAACAATAACAACAACATGGTTGAAACAAGTGGCCAAGACGGATGAAAGATATCTAATGTTTAAGAACCGCGTCCCACACGATAATTGTACAATGAGTTGACCCCTTTATAAAGTCGTCTTATACTGGAGTCAGTTTCAATTGAGTTTAAGGTTTCCAATAATTTAAACATCCTTTTGGATATTTATAGCTGCACTTATGTACCTTTAATGTATATTAAGATATTAAATGTTCGTTTTTAATTATGAAAAAATAAATTCAAAAACTAAAACGCTAGTATGGATAAAAGTCGAGCTCTGAAAAGTACGAAACAAAAAAATATTCTAGTTCGAAATTCTTTTCTACCAACTAGGGGATAGCCGTGGTCGAGAAACAGGTCAAATGTGTAACTGTTTCTCTTAATGATTTACTAGCGTTGATAATCTAAGAAGGTCATGGCTCGAGCAAGTCTCACTTATGGCCGGGTTTTTATTATTTATTGTTGGTCTCTAGGTCTAGAGCTCACAATAAAATCACTGCAAGTTTGAAACTTGTATGTATTATTGTTTACCTACTGCTTAGTACTGTTAACGACAAAGCAAAAAAAATGAAGTCGTATGTCTTGTATAAATTGTAACTTTTTGAACTTAATATTATTTTTTAGGATATCTGCCATTATAACACATATTTTGTGAATTTTTCTGGCTTCTACCTACTTTCATCTAAAAGTCCTTTTATGGTCCGGCAGACTGACAGACAGACAGCATCAGCTTAGCAATAGGGATCCGTTTCGGAATATTGTACCGCATTTTTTCTATATGTGTTAGCACCGTATGTCCTACAAATTTTTAAGCATAATACTATCTACTGGCTTATACAACTATTAATATAACATTATATTTCCAAGAACAAAATAAAACACGACGTGCTCTTCTGGAAGATCTTTAGAGGGATGTTTCTTATCAATAATTCTCTAACAATAACGGTAGTGAGGTTGGTATTTTCTTTAAACTAAGTTAAATAAGATTAAAATGTTATGTAGGTCTTGAATGAGACATGCATTTGCAGGTAAATAGCAGTATATAATAAAGCATGTACATTTTGGAAAGCTGTTACCTGCAAAAAACCTAGTAATGGCCATGATTAGCATTTATTACTAAAATTGCATGAATACAGAACACAGGGTGTGCGTTGGTTCCTCAGTAAAAAACTCATTAAAAAAATTGAAATATTAAACGAATCTAAATTATATTTGAAGGAAAGTTTTTTGAAATAAAAACTGTGTTCATTTGTGTGTACACAACTTAAGAGTTTTTATTTAATTTATTGATAAATTTATCAATTTATTGATAAATATAAAATAAATAAGCTATTCTCATGAACATAAACGTATTCATAGAATAAGATTAAATTATTTACTTGCCAAAAAAAATAATAAACATCCATTATAAGAATTATTTTTGGTTATTGTATTAATAGTAAAAAACTGTTGACTCATGTTATATGTAGGCACTTAAAAGGTACAACCAGGTGCAACTTTTTTTCTTTATAAACCTAAAAATAAATAAATAAAAAAAGCCAACACGACACTAATCCCCGAAGGGGTGGTCAGTCATTTCACTAAAATATTTCCGTATCTTTTATCGTTTACCGATGGTATTCTTTCCCACAAACATGATAGGTGTTGAGCCTATTGTCGTGCCGATCACAAACCAGAGTCGAAACCAATTTACAATAAAAAAAATGTTTTAAATTAGTTTTTCTCTTACCGGGGATCGAACCCGAGACCTTTGATATTGCAGCCGCACGCTCAGCCACTATGCCACTTGGTCCTCTAAACAAATCCTTTTCTAATTCTGACAAACAAATAAAAGTATTGCAATTGAAATATATAAAGACAATATATGATGTCAAACATGGCATGAAATAACATTGTTAATTTCATTTTATTTATTTATAAATAATACCATAACTAGGAATTCTAGGAATTGTTTTTCACAGCAAGTTCACTAGAATCCAGAAGAAACAGTTAGTTATGTTAAAATGATAACCTTTAACACTCATTAACAATTACTAGTCATAACAATATTTATGTTTGTTTCTACTATCGAAGTTTGTTAAACTCTGGTTTGTTTTATGTTGACCATCGTGATATGCGCTCCATTCTAAGATACTGAAAAAATGTTAAAAATAATTGCAATTATTATATGCATTAACTATGTTAACGGATACTTTACACTGCCTGGAAAATGTCCTGAATCTATAAAAGTGCAAGAAGACTTTAGATTGTCTGAGGTAAGACAAGTGCAATTTTACCAAAGGAAATACAATAGACTTTAGGCTTTTATTTTGTTCTAATATTGGTTAAAAAAGAACACGAGTCATTTTGCTATTTATAATGAGCTATTTATTTCTAAAATTATTTGTAATTTTTAAAGGTAAAATTGCAGTTTACAATTTGTCGTTTTTGTTTAAAATTGCATCCTAGATTCATTAAGACTCGTACACTTTATTCAGTCTTTGTAACTTTGTATTTTTTACAGTTCTTCGGAAAATGGTACCAATCTTATCACTACTCCAGCGATGGCCAAAATAACAACAACTGTTCTGTTCTAGAACTTATTACTAAACCAAATGGTATCTTCTTAAACCAGTCTAGGGTAGACCGTGGACTCTTCCACAGATACAGCCTAGCAAGGTTAGAGACACTTGTAAAAGTTGAAGATGCTGCAAATTTAGATGTAACATTTGTTTTCAACAACGCCCCTAGGAGACGTAAGTATTCAACTGATTTATTTATGTAATTTTTGGATCGATTGTTAAATATTTGTGAATGCCATCATTATCACGGTATCACTCGCGCGTTGCCGACCCTTCAGAAATCTAATAATTTCTTTCTCGAAGAACCCCATACCGTAGTCCTTGGAGAAAACCTTGGCAGGGAGTTAATTCCACAACCCAAGCGTTCGCGGGAGGAAGTTTCTCTGAAACCGCACTGTACACGACCATTTCAGTTCTAAAGTGTGAGAATGAATTCCCTGCCGATGGCGAGCGGTGCGATGGTAGAAAGTAGCCGTGGGCATTATTTCGAACAATTCCTCAGAACACAACCCATTGTACAAGCGGCAGAACACACACAGGGAGGCAAACTCTCTCCTCAGACTTAAGGGCTCGATACGTAAAGTGAGTTTGGTATCGTCGACAATTCTCACAGCCAGTCGTTGAACCGAGTCAAAAGGGCCAAGCTAGTATCCGGGTGCACCCGCCCAGAGATGGCAGCAGTACTCCATATGGGGCCAGATTTGCGACTTGTAAAGCAGCAACCTTTGCCCCGAAGTGAAGTACTGCTTCGCTTCGTTGAGTACACCAAATTTTTTGGACGCCAACTTCACCTTGTCTTGCAGATGATCTCGGAACTGGACGGAACGTATTTTGACCATTTGGGTTGTGGACCAAATAAGTGGTAAAACCGGCCAAGTGCGTGTCGTACACACATTAAGTTACGGTTCCGTATGTTGAGAATAATCGGGGATATCTAAAATACTTATGAACTGGTTGTATTTATAAAGTCCTATTATTATCAGATTTTTAGATCACTCGGTTTGACACTTACACTAAAATTCGAGTATCTGAAACATCCTTATCCTAACTTATATATATATATGTAAAAGTCTGTGCATTTGTATGTAACTACTTTACGTCGCTACGGACATAATTGAGCTATTTTTTTGTGCAGAGATTCTTAAAGTGACGGAGAAGGACATACTTAGGCTATTTTTTATTTAGAAATATTTTAATTTTTCCACAAGAACCGGATAACCAAACCGCAAGATAACCGAATTCCACTTAAATTAACTAAATATCTATCTAGTTCTTTCTTTCATCAAGGAGTTTCCGTAGAAATCCCAGGTCGAAAATTGAATTAAGTGCAAGCGTAGCCGCGGGCATAAGCTAGTATCTTATAAAACGAGCTTCTGGTTTTTATTGCATGGGCTCACTTACTGGATTATTTTCCAATTTAGTATTTTATGTTAACAGTGAAGATAAGAACTTATCCGTTCTGGATATTGGCCACAAATTACAACTACTATGCCACCGTCTATACCTGCCAATACAGTCCGCTGATAGACAAACATTTTGGTAAGGACTACTGCAGTTTGTTTTATTTAGTAAGCCTTCTTAAAAAACTAAACGAAGGAGTTTTGTACAGGCATTAACGTAGGGTTCTATAACCATAATACGTGTTCCTAGGAGCAATAACAGCAATCAGTATGGTTTTCTTTGTGCTTCGTAGCTCATTTGGAAGTGCGTTGAGAACTACCAGGCTGTACCTGTCTGCTGAACCGAAAGGCACGTGTTCAATTCCGCAGAGAACGAACATTTTTGTGATAAACATTAAATTTGTGTTTTTCTTGAGGCCGGGCTGGTATTTGCATCAGTTATCTGGTACTGTCTGGTAGTCATAGTACAAGCATAGTATAATTGTACATTGTGAATTAAGGGTGGTAAGGATAAAATAACTAACGAGAGGCTATTTAGAATTTAATGACTCGAGTTTGTAATTTCCGTACCGCATGTTTTACACACGAGGTTTTCCATCACATTTGCGAGTAATAAATAAAAATAATGTAAATAATAACGTCTTCTTCGTCGTACCGGCCGGCGCGGGCATTCCAGAAAAATTACCACAAAAAAAAAGTATGTACTTTTGAAAGTTCATACTCAGAAAGTTTAAGAGTCACAAAAAGCTAGTTATACCATTGTAAAGAACAATCTGACGACAATATATATTAGACCCTCCCTCCATCTCCCGCGATGACGTCATAGATAGCTGCTCAGGTCAACTCAGTCCAGCATCAAAACTCTTTGTTAGATTGAAATGAAATAAACCGTTAGATTAAATCTATCATTATTTTTACGCTAAAAATCTAGGTTGATACAAAAATTTAATACCATATTGAATGCCAGCCGAAATGCTGAGACCGAAACTAAAAACACAAAAAAAGCTAAAATTAAAAGGCTAAATGCCATTTGAGATTAACGAAAGTTGATAAGTAATGCAAAAGAGTGTCGTTCTTATTGAACTAAGAATAAAGGGGAAGAGAAAAGTGTCACCAGCCCAAACTAGGTTTGTGAAAATGCCGAGCGGTGAAAATCGTCTATTTCAACTTCGCAGCCATCTATATCAACCAGACCGCTTTCAAACGTAATTCCGATGCATGTAGACGATCCAAAAGAATCAAAAACTATAAGTTCTTCAAGCAATACGATATTACTATCTATTGTGGAGGGAATATAGAACCTTCTATGGCAACCAGTTAACCTGCTTGAAAATCATCAAATTCACTAGGGAAAAAACTAGGGGTTGTAGCCCAACTTCTACCCCCCTCATGAAGATATGTCTTTAA
This sequence comes from Apoda limacodes, assembly GCA_946406115.1. Classification (NCBI taxonomy): domain Eukaryota; kingdom Metazoa; phylum Arthropoda; class Insecta; order Lepidoptera; family Limacodidae; genus Apoda; species Apoda limacodes. Next base: position 19,231,971 of record OX291542.1, read on the forward strand.
AAATGCGTTTCAAGTTACAATTTGTTTGGATATCCATAATATTTCTCATATTAAGGAACCTTAAGGTAATTTGGTAAAACCTCAAGGTGAAAGTATAAAGAGACGACAACCACTTAACGTTTATTTATTTTATTAACTTGTTTTTATTACAGTTTACGTGTGGTTACTGTCCAGACAACCGCTACTAAATGATGTGTCTAAGACTTTGGCAATAAAGCCGCTGCAGCAAATGGGTATCGCTTCTGAGCTGATGATGAAAGACGACTGGTCCAAGTGCAGCCCTAAATATTATGAAGATGATGAAAAGGAACCGACTACTTTTAGATACCCTGTTCCTATATGATTTCTAATATTGTATACCTTACAGTTACCCACAGATATATTTCGAGATGAATACTTTTTGGGTTATTTAAAATGCATTTTCTTTTTTTGTTAGTTTAGTTGCTGAGGTATTACTCAGTTATGGTTCAATAAATATCATTTTAAGTTCATCATTTATGTTTGCCAATAAGTAGTTATCCTACATAGATATGTTGTTCTAATAAATAAGTATATAGACCCGCAGTTTGCTAAAACAAAAATTGCGACAAGCAACCAAACCACAAAGAAGATCACCACATAAATGATGTAATAAAACAAGATGACACTGGATGTTGAGGAAAAAATATCACCAGCAAAAGACGATAACGGTGATTGAATGGATACCGAAATTCAAATTGTTGAAGGCCCTATCCATCTGCATACTTACTTTCAGAAACAATTTCATAACCTATATGTAGTATTGCATTTGAAATTGGTTACTATGGTTTATTGGTCATGCTAGTTAGGGTTTTTTTTGTTTTGTTGCCAGCCTTTATACTCGTACGTCCCCACTGTTGGGACACGGCCTACCCTCATAAGCGAGGATGATTTGGGCCATAGTCCACACGCGGGACCAGTGCGGATTTTGGCCTTCACATACGTCTTTATTTTTTCTTGACGTATGCAGGTTTCCTTCACCGAAAAGCCAGTGGTGCAAGTAAATAAATCAGTGTACTTGAGAAATTAAGGAAAGACTCATTGGTACACGCCGACCCCGGGGTTCGAACCTCCGCCACTTGGGACGTCAAGTGAAATTTAAACCCCTCGGCCACCACCGACAGTAACTGGTTAGGGTGGTGGTAAGTAACTGGACGCGAATAACTCGGGTTACATTCCTATTGTAGAAATCGTCGCATTGCCTGGAGACCTAAGTTTAAAATATGAATCAAAGAGGATATGATGATCATAAAATCTTACAACTGAAAACCCATTATTGTGATGATCAACATAAATAAATATTTTTATTTTCATAAAGATACAATCAAAAGATTATCCTTGAGATAGGTTTTCTTTTGACTTGTTCTTTGTTATGAAAATATAAATACTTCTTTATATCGCTGATGTTGGCTTATATGTGTTTTCTTTAAAGTATCCTTTCTACATCCAGAAAATCCTTAAGGAAGATAGATCATTTCTATGTATGTATACTTATATAATTATATATATTAACATATATAATTTTCAATTGCTAAAATAATTAGTTATTTGCAAGATTTATATACTAGGAGCGCATAAGCTACCTAGTAGTAGTCCGTTTTTATTGTGATGAATTATTCAATATAAAAAAGCGTTATAAGCGAGACACCTTTAATCACCATTTGTTTCTTCTTGAAGATTGATAGCTTGAACGTGAGCAGTCCATTGGTACTGGCACTTATCTTGAGCCTGCTCTACAGGCTCCAAGTAAGCTGGATTAGCGTAAGGTATTGAGTTTAGAACAGCATAAGCTCTCTCCCGGTCTTCTAGCGAAAGAGTTCGTTCCCTTGAAAGGATCCAAGCCAAGACTGAAAATATAATTCATATATACCTTAAATGGTCTAGTAAGGAAATAATGAAAGATGTATAAAACTTGTCATTAAGATGAGAAGTTACTTAAATGGGTTAAAACATTGCAATTTGTTAAATGGGATGGGAAATCATTTGTGACTATAATTAGAGTAGGTACGAATGTATTTACGTACGTGAGCTTTTTGTGATTGGATAGTAACTAGATCTCTTTCCGAATCGAATTGTTTCATCAACCTCTCAAATTATTTGCCTTCTCCCGGACTCGGACTGATTGCTTTTGATTTTGTGGTTCTATTAGGTTGTCGAGTGAACTAAATATAAATCTTTTACCAGTTATTTTTAATTCAATATAGCGGATGCCATGTGGCATCCATTTCATTTGCAAAAAACCTTCTAAATCAAGCAAGGGTACTATTGGTTTCCTAGAGTACTGAATTCAAATCTTTTATATAGTTAAGAGAAGCTTGGTAGCAACTACCGCGCAATTTTTTTGTTTCTTTGTGGCCGCTCCTTAATAGGATCACGATTCAATAATATAAAATGACAAAGGTTTTAGGTTCCCACAAATACTACGAGTAAATGTGTAAACGTTTTACCTGCTCATAAGTTTTTTTATTTTATTTTTAATGGAATATAAATCAAGCTTTTACTTTTAGGAAAATCTATTTCTTTCTTCTTCTTTTGTCCTTTTAATTTTTATGTGTACTTGACGTACAACTTAATTAATTATACGCTTAATTACAACTTAATTGTACACTTACTGTATTTAATATCCAGTTCTTCATTGTATTTGCATCCATACACTACGGCAAAGTTAAAATAATCTGTAGCCACCACCGACATCGGAATTCCTATCGGATCTGAAAATATTCATATTCCTTCAATAACAACATTTATAAATATTTACAAGGCAATTTTTCTAAAGTTTGGATGAAGATATATAAAAAAATCAAAATATTACAGATTAGAAACTGTTTTTTTTTTCTTTTTTAAATCTTTTTAGTAAATATACTAAATAAATATATCATAGATCACGTATCATCTGTTTTTTTACCTTTTAAATTACTTATGCTTATTATTATTTCTTGACGACATAAACTTAAAGAACTATATTAATTTTCTAATGGGTATCCTACTCAAACTCAATCGCAAACCAAAACCAGGATTTCCTAGGGCCTTTTGTTATATTATTAAGCACTCTATCATATCGAAGTGATGTAAGTTCCATCATTCCATCTATTGGATACGTGGGGTACATTGAAAGTTTTGCGTAACTCATTAATTAAACATTTTACATGTAAAGTAATATATTTACTGTTTTTCGAAGAATTCTCTATTACATTATAAACACTTTTTCATTCGGACAAAACATTTTTGGAAACATAAGGACCATTGATCTAAGGGCATCATTTTCATGTGCTGGTTGAAAGCTATCACGGCCTCTTCCGTTCCTCGTTTATGACATACATCTCAGCAAATCTTTAATTTTTGGGAAAAAATGACTTTGTCAAAATTAATTTGTATCCTCCAAAATTTCTTAAGCTAAAGTTTTGATTTGACTAGGGTGAGTAGATATTAAACCATAGATTAGAGTAAAATTACAGGTTTAAAATAGGTAGAAACTCACGATGGCCTATCACATGTCTACTACTTTTTTTGCTATAGTACGGAACCCTAACTGTGTGAGCCTGATTAGCTCTTTACGGGTTTTTTATTGTTATTTTACAGCAAAGATCTTCAGCTTACCGATGTTGTTTTCTTGTATCACAAACACAGCGTCATCTCCTGGAATATAAGTGCTGTTTATATGGAGGATGAACTCTATTCCATCCCGGATAAAGGTGTGTTGGATTTCTATTCGCCTTCCACATTGCTGAACATGTTTTGTTGCGCAATTACCATAGTCCTCGTACCACGTCGGGAAACGATATATCTCGTACCATTCGCCTAAGAACTGAAATCAGAAGTATCATTCATTTTAGTAGTAATAATTCGCTATCGACCTATTTTTCTTGTTTTTGAGACATAGAAAAAGCAGTATTAAAGGGCAACAAACGGCGGTCAAAAATCAAAACTACAGTCGCCATATTGAAATGGTGTGAACTTACAACGACACTAGCGACCGAACACCCAAGGTCAGCAGGTCATAGAAAAAATATGATTCGAGTTGACCTTAAATGAAAAAAATGGTTATCTAACTTTTATTGCAAATGAGTACTTACGATTGCATTAAAAAGCTGATTTTCTTTTTAATAGGTACTTACTTTATCCAAATTAAAATATTTTTCTGTCTCAACTTCTACACAATCACCAAAGTGTAAAACTTGTCCAAAACACTTTTGAACCGTAATTAAAAGCAGCACTAAAAAAATACCGTGCATCTTTAAATATTTACTGTTTTCTAAACTCAATGCTAGCATTAAAGTGAGTCTGCCGATATTTCATAGGTTTTTCCGCAAAACAAACTTATTCATTCATCCAAAAATGGCGCCACAATAAACGCTAAATACGCAATTTTAAAGGTTTATGCAGTTTGCGTTTTAAGATGTAACTTTGCCTTTCTCTCGAGATATGTATTATCTTTATTCATCTACTGGTTATCGATTTTATCTTAAATATTGATAAAATTTCTGACGTACTAATGCAGATGTACAGTTAAAACTGTTTATCGTGATTCAGGTGCAAAAATAAAGATACTGCAGTGACACTGGACCTCCGTGAAACACTAGCATTTTAGTCTTTTTTGGTTTTGATTGCATGGATTCTTGTTGGTACATTTCTGTAGGTGCTTTTGAAATTAGAGTATGATACTCTTGTATGTTCTTTATTAACTAAATATTTATAAACTAGCTTACTGGTACTGTTATTTTTGCCGTTGTAAGGTTGAGGTGTAACAACATAACAGGGTTAACCAATAACCAATAAAAAATTGGTTCGGTAGCAAGTACCGGACGAGCAACTTCTTTTGAGAATATTTTTTGTTGCTTTAACAAAAACAGTTTTTTGCGATGAAAACAAACCGCTCTACCAATTTTGCTCAACCTCTTTTTTAGACCTAAGTCATAACGTGACGTATTGATTGATATGGTTACAAGACAAATTGCTCCATTGGTTCATGAATATTGAGGAGCAAAAACAAGCTAACCTACATACGTACACACACGCACGCACACACACACACAGGCATCACTCTAAAAATGATGGGAAACGATTCTCCAGGTCTCAAAACGTAAGAAAAACGCAAATTTAGCAATTTCTAATAAGAACCTACCTCAAGAAAAGTTGTAATTTTTTTTTAAACTATTTATGCTTTTTTTACCTACAAAAATATGGGAATTTTCATACAAAATTTTCTTTCATTTTGACTCCTAGGGGATACTACACGTTAATTCTTATTTATAACTGAAAGGGTAAATACCAATATTTATTATTTTTAAGTTAAGATTCCATAAAAACTTTTTAACAAGAAAAAACAACCAGCTTTAGAAAGAGGCACTAAACAGTTAAAAATAATCACAAATTTCCATAAATCTGATCTGAATCTGAAAACCGTAACATTACATACGTTACATTTTAATCAAAAACAGCTGTATAGATTTTAATGTGACTTATTAATATAAAATTTATACTTCTGGAAAGATATTGAGATACTTACTTCTCGATTTTAATATTAAAAAAGCTCGGTCTCCAGTTACTAATGTTTTAAAAACAGGCTCCATTCAAAATTCTTTGAACACCTTATTAGATATACATAAAAAAATCAGTGCAAATATAATAAGAATTAAAAATAACATGTTTTTGATAAGAGGTTTATTAACAATATTTACAAACGACTAATTAGGAAACTTCACGTAAACGAAAACAACAAAACTACAATTGATACTAATAGCTAACTATAAAACTGCAATAAATTACATTACAATAAACAGTCTTCTGAACAAAGTGAATGCGAATGCAGAGGCCATTATCAAAGAAGAAGGGTTGATGAAATCCCCGCTGTTGATCCTGCAGTTGTCGTCAGTATTGTTAAAGTTGAGGAAGGAAGTGTCCTGCAGATTGTAGGCGGCAATGACTTTGTTGATCTTAGCGACGCTGTCGTCCTTAATATGAAGTGTCCTACTCAGTTTCCATAGATCGTCTGTCAACAAATAGAAATAGAAATCATTTAAATTTTAATTTCTGCGTTTAGCTTGGATTGGTTAGTACTTTTTTTGTTAGATTGAAATCGTCATTTTGAATATTTGCTATATCAAAGATATCAGGAATTAAGGTAAAGAATTAATGCATTCTGTTTAATTTATGTATGAATCTAGATACACTGTTGTAATTTTCCTTCAGTTTTGCGTAATTGACTACGTTCACTGGCAAATTCAAAGTAATCATTTTGCTGAAAAGTCTTTTAAAATTTAGCTTATTCTATGATTTTTTCGTGTTTGATTTCCAACACTGATGGATTTAAAATGGTTTTAATAGATTTTGTTCAATGATAGATAAAATAGACATATTGGATTTCTACGGCAACTCCTTACTTTATAGGAAGAAAGTTTGCAATAGTAAGCTATAGCCTTAGATATAGTTCGTTTACATCGAATTCGGTTAAAATTAAATTCTAATTAACTATAGTTAAATAATTCATAGCACTAAGTCTACCTACAAAATGAAACATTAAGTTTTACTTGTTTTAGACAGCTTAATTAAGTATGATAAAATTATAGTCTCTGAAAAAGTTTCCAAGCCTTTTTTTTAATGTCTGCACACAGTCAACAAATTTAATACGGTCTAAGGTACTTTTCGGAAATTTATACCGTTTTCAGTAACCAGTTTCATTCATATCTTCTTTGCTGAAATCACTCATATTTTTTAATTTCTTTCAAGTTTATTGCAAAACAACCAAAACAGTGAAAATAGAAGAAAATGTCAGAAAATATTTTATTTCGGGTTTTTATAGTATACACATTTTACGCGCTAGGTTTTGCGCTCAGATTTTAATCTATACGATGAAGAAAGTGACATGAAAATTCATTTTTTTAACACCATTTTAACATTCAGGAGTCTCTAAAAGGAAATAAAAAAAGGAAAATGTCGTATGTATAAGATAAGAATGATTCATTGTAAACAATTAATTGATTTGCAGATCACACGGCTTTCCGTACGAACGCTTTCAACCTCCAACGAACCAGCAAATTAGATCCAATACTACCGCCTTTTATTGCGTGACCACTTGTTTTACATTCCGTAAACAATTTAAAAAAGTACTATTTAGTACTACGTGCGTACGTACGGGACTAATCTGCAAAGTACGTATCTTACTCTACATATCTTACCATTATAGTATGTCTGTTACTCATTTATGCCACAACATCTGAACTGATTTGGTTGTAAATTGGGTGGGAGATAGATGGCTTATACCCTGAATTTAGGCTTTTATCATTTTATCTCAGAAGATTCAACTTTTTCTGCACGAATAACTTTAACCAAAATCCTACAGCTATAGCTAAATACCAACTTTTAATATTAAACATTTTTGTTGAAATCGTTCAAGTAGTATCGCTTCGAACTTTTTTTTTTTATTTTAGTATATACTTGCATTTTTATAATTCAACTAGCTGTCCCGGCGAACGTTGTTCCGCTGCCGTCCCTCTGTACCCGGCGAAAGTTGGTTTTTACCTATAGTGCCCGAGTCCGGCTCGCACTTGACATATCGAGATAAAAACTATCCTATCTTTTAAGTTGGATCAAATAACAGATATTTACGAAGTTTGATCAAAATCGGTTCAGTAGTTTAGGAGTCCATTGAGGACAAACATTGTGACACGAGATTTATATATATTAAGATGAACCTCATCACTGACCTTCATAGGATTTCATGTTGGTTTTAATTTCAAATAATTGTTTTATTTAGGATTAAGTGCGTCAAATTAGTATCAATTTATGCAAGAATCCAAAAGTTAATTATTATGTGAGAATTGAAAAGCTCGTGGCCCAGTCGCATTCGCCTATCTGAAGCGATAAGCGAAGATAAGCAATATCGAGCGTGGTCCGTACTTGTATGGGTGACCGCTTAGCGGCCCTCTTTTCTTTCTTCCGTGTTTAAGAAGGCACGTTAAATAATTGTATCAATTATAATAAAACATAACACTGATAATTAGCTGAAATTCGTCCGCTAGATTACACTAAGGCAGTGCGGTAGACCGACTCTATATGGCCCAAGCCTCCAGAAAGAAGAGGCCTGTGTCCCTGAAGTAGGGCTCTTACAACGGCTAATAAAAATTGTTTTTTTAATTTTGGACCCAAAAATTTTTTGGTTTAATAAAAATATAATGTTATTAATTTAAGAGCTGCAGTAGTCAAGTTATGAGCACTATATTGTCTTGTGAACACTAAAAAAAATCTCCATCCAATAACACACGAAGTTCTACGCCTAAGAAAACAAAGTGTATAAATACAGAAGCATATTTTTCTTCAATGAATTAAATATTCTCTGAAACTGATACGGTTCAAATTTAATTTAATCTTTCTAAATTTAATCTTGTGTTAATTATGTATTGTTTAAAATATTTAAGAAAAATAATATCTTAGATGAAGCATATAATCGTTGGTGCATATATGAAACGATATTTTCTTGACTCAACTTATTCTTTTTTACCGTGTTCTCTTTTTCATAAAGTACGTGTGTTTTAAGGCAAAAAGGGGAATAGTTTTAATTATACAAATTTTAAACAAACTCGTCAACAAAAACGTAGAGTTTTAAGTTATTGCTTAATAATATTTGTACTCACATCTGCTGCTACTCCCGTCTTCATTGTTGTAACAGGCGAACACCACTGCATAGTGTTCGTAGTTCACTTCCAAAAAAGCGTACGTTTCAGCTTTTTGGTCTGGAAAAGTTAGGAATTTTAAGTAAGACATATTGTCCATTGATGTAGCGATAAGGTAAATAGCACATCACTCGGGCCCAGTGCGGATTGTGAACTTTACATAGCTTCTTGTGATGTATGGCAGTATGAAGTTTTCCTTGCAATGTTTTTCACTTTCTCGCCAAAAAGCCAGTGATATGAATCCCTCATTAGTACACGCTGGAGTCGAACCTCCGTTCCTCAGAACGCCAGGCAGACACTGAAACCACTATTGGCCAGCAGTTGTGTAATATTATCTAGGTATTAGGCTTAAAAATGTTTATTACCTACACAATTTTCAAAAAAATTAAAAAATTACAACTGTTTTCGTTTATGCATTCCGTCTTTTTGTTGGACGCTAGAAGGCTTAAACAAGCCTGTCACTTTGATCAGTGAAATCAGTTGAACTGACGACTATATTATCGAAATTTAATTATTAGTACACCTGCACTGTTTTTAAGTTTTGACTACACACGTTACGATTTAACTGACACGCCCAACTAAACGTGTGCAATTTGCTTTAAATTCAGTGGGCCTGTATTAACTACTATACTACAAGGAAGAATAAATAATTTTAGTTTAAAATACAGTAAGCGTGTATCAACATACTATACTATACAGGCAGAATAAATAATTTTTATTTAAAATACAGTGGGTCTGTATTAACTACTATCCTATGCAGGTCGAAAAAATTGAGAAAATCGAAAAAAATATTTTAATTTTAAAACCAACCTGTATATGTAATGACCATCAGATCACCGGTAGTGTTACTGTTGGGATCAGCAATGACGTCCACAGAGCCGTTGTAGTAGCTCACCGTATTGTTGGTGATCATTCTGATGGAAACGTCAGTAGTATTGTAGTTCTTATGACTAAAAAGAACCATGGCGCAGTCACCTTGGAGATTGAGGTCGGTGGCAGCCGCTGATAAATACCATCTGCCATCTAGCTGTAGGCAAATTTGTTTTTTATCAATTAAGAAAGTCTTGGTCCAATAAATTGGAGGTCTGCCCCTAGGATTGATATGAGTGCATCTGGATGTGCAATTCCATAGCATCTCTCCTTTTTATGGGACCATAAAAATATATCCTACAGGAAATGAAATGTACAGCTCCATTTAACTTAAAGCAAAGTAGATATTTTTTTATATTTCGATTTATCACGTTTATTCTATATAACAAAAGATTATCTTAACCATCATCTATAATCAAGATCAGCTTTCTGGATGAGTGATGGTTGAGAAGGAAAGGGAAACTCGCGAGTAAGATCATCGACATAAATCATCACTAAATATTTTCAAAGAAAGAAGCTAAAAACTGTGCCATAGTAAGCCCATGAATTCCATTATTGATATTTTATTGCATAAAAATTATACTAAAACAAAAAAAAAAAATTAAACTAACTTTTAAATGATATGTGTCAACTCTGGGGCCAGACTTTTTGTGGACCAATAAAGTGGCCAACAAGCTTATGGGCCGCCTTATGGTAAAAAGTCGCCGCAGACTATGAGGCTAGGTAATATTGATTTTACAAAAATCCAACGATATAATATTAGTTTTTCTTAAAATCGAGCTCGAGACTAGTTTTAGTACTTTTGCTATTCCTCATAGTTACGGATTTGACCATGCACGTCCACATGAAAAAATTATGTATATGGGCGCCTGCAACTAGGGCAAAGGTTCCTAAACCAAAGCGTTCGTGGGAGAAGATTTCTGTGAAACTGCACTGTACGTGACCATTTAAGTTGTTAGGTGTGAGAATAAATTTCCTGCTTATGGCGGGCGATGGTAGAAAGTAATTTTTTTTTTATTATTTTGAATTATTCTTCAGAACACATCCCATTATCTACCAAAAGTGGAAATTAAGTCTCTAAAGCAAAGCAAAGACTCAGCTAAGTATTTTTTTACAATTAGTAGTCGAACGGCAAAGATTTTCCTCGAAGAAAATTTATTATTGGCTTTTTAGGTAAGACCCGAAGGGTAATCAGCGGAACCCTATTACTAAGGCTCCGCTGTCCGTCCGTCCGTCCGTCCGTCTGTCACCAGGCTGTATCTCATGAACCGTGATAGTTAGACAGTTGAAATTTTCACATAATATGTATTTCTGCTGCCGCTATAACAAATAATATAAAACAGAATAAAATAAATATTTAAGGGGGCTCCCATACAACAAACGTGATTTTTTTTGCTCGATTTTGCTATTGATAACGGCAACAGGTAGGTAGACGCTTAAAATATGCACAGAATATTTTGTTAAATTGTCACTTTAAAAATAAATAATTAAATTAAAATAAAACAAATATTTAAGGGGGCTCCCTGTAATAAAACAAACGTGATTTTTTGCCATTTTTATAGATAATGGTACGGAACCCTTCGTGCGCGAGTCCGACTCGCACTTGGCCGATTTTTTATTTTTATTATAAACATGGTGTACTTAACAAAGCGAAGCAGTACCTCACGTCGGGGCAAAGGTTGTTGTTTTAGAAGTGGCAAGTTCGGCCCCATATGGAGTAATCACCAGCTTGGCCCTTTTGACTCGGTTCAACGACGGGCTGAGAGAATTGTTGACGATCTCAAACTTACTTGCCGTATTGAACCCTAAAGTCTGGTAGAGACTTTGACTCCCTGTGTGTGTTCTACCGCTAGTACAATGGGATGTGTTGCAAGCAGCCTTAGGCGGACCGTGGGCTTGTTTGCCAAATTAGTGGTATTAAAAAAAAATGTTGCTTCTTAAAACTACTTTGGAAAATTAAATTATTCCAACATTAATAATGATTATATTAAACAATCTATGTCTACTCAAGTTTTATGCAAACAAAAACAAAAATGAACTTTGTCATACTAAAAATAATATTCCATTGAACCTGGTGCATCAAAATATACAAGAAATGTCTGAAAAAGAACTAGAAATTGAATTGTTCATAAACTGCCAAAAGATTGACATTTTATGTATCACTGAACACTGGCTACGCAGCCATCAGTTTATATTCAATTTCACTAATCACCAGGTGAGAAGTTCGTTCAGCCAAGTAAATGCAATCCATGGTGGCTCTTAAATTTTAGTTAATAAACAGCTAAAGTTTAAAGAACATAAAGACATTGCGAGCCTCTCAGTTGAGCGAACTGCCGAGCTGTCCTGTATAAAAGTTGAGCATCTCATTGTTGTGAGTGTATACAAGCCACCTTGTGCAATTTATGATCATTTTGAACTAGTTATGGAAGAAGTGCTGAATAAAATCAGCAATTCCAAAAAACAAATCATTGTTTGTGGAGACTTTAATATAAACATTTAAGCTAACAATAGCTCAGTGAGCACCAGATTGCTTGCCTTATTTCGATCTTTTAATTTAAATGATTTGTTTTGTGAACCAACTAGAATGGCTGTATCTAGTGCCACTTGCATCGTCAATATATTTACTGACATAAAACCAATTCAATAATCAATTATAAGCAATCTAGAGTCAGATTGTTATTGTTATTTACAGTGGACATTTAGTTATTGCATAACTTATTGCATAAACTTCCAGATTTACTTTATAGTGGCAACCCAAATGATATGTACAATACTGTTCTTGACACTACTGATACAGAGTATAATAAAATATTTACTGCAAAAAGAAACTTATTTCCAGTCGCTTTAGTTTTAGTGAATGGGCTACCCCAGGTATTTATAAAAGTAGGCATAAACTGTATGAATTATATAAAGAAAGAACATATAATAATAGCCAAATATTTAGGGAATATTTTAAAAAATACTCAAAAACCTTTAAAAAAGCCTGTCTCGTTGCAAAATTAATTCACCTCAGACATCAATTAAAAAAATCAACAAATAAAATAAAAACTACATGGAACATGATAAATAATGAAACTGGTTAAGCTAGGAATTCTTGTCAGGACTTTGAGTTGATTGCAGATGATACTAGTTTTAAAACAAATTCTGAGGCAGCAGTTGCCTTTGAAATTTTTTTTAGCAAAATTCCATTCAAAATAAACTGAACATCTAAACTCAAGTCCATTTTAGGAGAAAAATTAATAAAAACTAATGTTACTGAATGTAAAGTTCCCTTTGTAAAACATTAGTCCTACATATATCATAAATACATTTAAAACATTAGATATAAAAAACACCACAGACCTTTGGGGACTTTCTGTAAAAACTATAAATTCAATAATTCATGTTATAGCACAACCCTTAGCTATAATTTTTAATATTTGTGTTGATAGTGGTGTGTTTCCTGATGAGATGAAACTTAGCAAGTTATACCTCTTTTTAAATCAGGTAGTTCAACAGATCCTAATAATTTCAATACTACCTGTACTCAGTAAAATTTTTGAAAAAATCATACTTTGTCAAATGTTAAGCCATTTCTGTATTAATGACCTACTTAGTAGTAAACAGTTTGGCTTTATGAAAGGCCGTTCCACAACCGATGCAGGAGTGGCATTATTAAAAAATATATTTAACACTGGGAGGATTCGCATGATGCTCTTGGAGTGTTTTTTGATTTAATTTTTGGACTGTGTCCAACATGAAAATCTCATCAGGAAGCTACATCACTATGGTATTAGAGGCAAAGCTCTCGACTCGAGCTCTTTGACCTCCTACATGAGAAACAGAGTACAGAAAATAGATATCAACGGTGAAAGATCTCCGAGATCAGCAGACACTATGGGTCAAAACCATAACATTGTCTTATTTACTAATGACACATCTTTACTTTTTAAAGTTAAGAGACGACAGACATGTTATGATGAATTAAATAATGCCCTATCTAAAATTGTAAATTGGTTTAACGCAAATAATTTGTTACTTAATGAAAAAAATACCAAATGTGTTAAATCTACATTACCAAATGTTAGTATACAGACATGTATTGTTGTAAATGGCGAGTAATTAGAACTTGTTAATTCAACAGTCTTTTTTGGCATGACGCTGGACTCCAAACTTCAATGGGGTCCTCATATTCATAACCTAGCCAAAAAACTTAGCTCTGCTGTGTATTCGATCAAAAAAATAAGACAATTGACGGACGTAGACACTGCAAAAATAGTATATTTTAGCTATTTCCATAGTTTAATGGAATATGGTATCTTAATGTGGGGTAGCGCTACTGATGTAAATACAATATTTTTGTTACAAAAAAGGGCAATTCATGCTATTTATAAATTAGGATCTAGGATATCTCTGAGTTATAGGTTTAGGGAAGTAAATATTTAAACTTTAGCGTCGCAGTACATATATGAAAATCTTTTATACGTATATATTAAAAAAAAAAATTATATGTACATAAAAATATCAATTGTTTCAGCAAGAAAAGTGACGTTCACAAAGTAAATACTAAAAGTAAAAATAAGCTGTTGGTGCATGATACACGTCTACACAAAATAAGGAACTCTTTTATGGGACAATGTATACACTTTTACAACAAAGTTCCCAATAATATTCAAAAGCTATCAATAAGTAAATTTAAATCTTTTTCAAATAAATACTTTGTAAAAAAGCATACTACAATATTTCAGACTATGTAAATGATAAAAATCCTTGGGACTGAATATACGCAATATAGGAACTGATCAGTTCGATATTGGAAAAATCAAAAATTATTTCTTTACATTTTGCGTGTTTATCTTTGCAACAGGCCGTGCAAAGAAAATTGTTTAGGAATTTAGTGTAGCCTTTTCTGTCCTGAAAAGTTTTTTTTTTTTAATTTATTAGCAATTAACTACGATTTGCTTTCTGTGTTCTTTTTTAACGAAAAACTATTTGCTGACGTCAATTTCACTGAAACGAATAATTGATAAAATAATAGTCTAAACGTAAAATGTACATATTGTTATGCATGTTATGTAAAATATTAGATACTACTTTAGACAAATATGGTAAGTGTTAACTCAGTTTTCAAACAGTTTAAAATATTTGTTTTCCATAAATTAGTTTGATTATTTAATTTGATAGTCAGCACTAATATGACTACATATATGAATATTGACAATTTTTATATCTGGGCAGTCTCTTTGGCTTAAAATCATTAATTAAAACGACAAAAGCGCCGAACTACCTCCTTTATCGTGTTGCGTTAAGAACCTGCCAAAAATATCCATAGCACAGCGGAGGTTCGGCGAGCGTTGCTTTTTATACGTTTACAAAATGAGTGGGACCGACGGTATGCCTAAATAGTGTGCTCCTAAGTTGTGTCCTGTACCTACGCGTCTATTAGCACTATCCTACCACAATAAGCAATTTCATTCCTCATGAAAGACTTCGAATATGCCCGGTTCTTAAAAGAGCGATAGATCCAATCCATTGAATTACAAGCCAATCGCTACTATCTCCGCTCCAAGGTAATGGATCGTACAAATAACACACAGCTTCAAAGATACCTAGAAAAACCCGATTTGGTCAGCGACCGCCAATACGGTTTTTTGCCTTAGTCGCTCGACCTTCTGATGTAACTCACACATTGGTAGGCACAAGCCATTAATAGGGCTTGGGCATGTAGCTTAGTCATAGCAAAGGCGTTCGATAGGGTCTGGCACTGGAGTCTTCTAAAGTCGTCTGAAGTTGCCACGGGCTGCCCGAAGGTTTGTGCAAAGCTCTGTGCTCTCTCCTACGCTGTTTTTAATGCATATCGATTTACATTTTGTCCTTCGACAACATACGTACATTGCTACGCATCGGACATTACAGGAGACGCTTAACATACGGGCCGTACCAACAACCCACGTTCGTTGTGGTGGAAAACCGCAGATAACTTTTGTCTAAAATCAGGACTACTCCCTCCAAGATCTCTAACTGGGGACGGGTAAATTTGGTCCGCGTCAACCCTACGAAGGCACTAGTCCACGTGTTCACCGCTTACTAAACCCCATTCACTGTGGTCCCACAATTCCAGAAAACACCCCTTAAAAAGCAATAGGCTCCAAGGTGGTTCCATCTCTAGGTGGATGCCAGCTTGGCTCCTTTGACTCGGTTCACTGACGGTCTAAGAGAATCATCGACGACCCCAAACTTACAAGCTGGGGCGGCAAGTAAAGAGATAGTTTGCAAAATGGGTATTTGTATAATGGGTCATTTTCTGAGGTATTCTTCGAAGTGATTCCCACGAACTACTTTCTATTATCGCACCGCTCGCGATCGGCAGAGAATCTACCCTTATACCATAGAACCTTAATGGTCACTGGTCAATGGTTTTAGAGAAACTTCCCCCGCGAACGCTTAGGTTGTGGAATAAATTTCTTTCCAATATCTAAGGACTACCTAATACTAATCAGCCTCATACGTCCCCACTGGGGCACGGCCTACCCTTAACGAGGATCTTTTGGGTCATAGTCCACACGCGGGCGCAGTGCGGATTGTGGACTTCACGTACGTCTTTTTTTTGACGTATACCGGTTTCCTCACGATGTTTTCCTCGCGCGCGAGTGATGCACCTGTTGTTGCAAGCGTCTATACTCTGCGGTGACTACTTACCATCACGCTGTCCGTAACCTTGTTTACCACTGTAGTGGTACAACAAAATTAAAAATGAATAAAATAAATTAACGAATATAAGTTTTTTTTCAATTACATTTTCAAAGAAAGAAATCATAAGAAACTGTTTTTTTTTATTTTTAGGTGTTTTTATTAAATGAAAAAAAAACATAAATTTTTGCTCTTAAAAGTTACTGTCAGTAAAACGTGCGACAGAGACGACGCTCTTCAAAGCCGAAGCTAGTCGATTATCTGAAACTTGCGACTAGATACTACTGTAGTCATTGTCATATGATAAAATACTTTTCATTAATTTGTGAATGAATTAAGATGACGTGTGACATCTTACTCGGAGTCTGCTGATTACCTACCTTGCTTGCTTATAACTATTCCTTTTTCTGTCGTTTAATCTAACGCGACAGATGGTACACATACAACTTTAATAATACTTACTATATTTTCGCAACTAAGTTTCTCATACTGTACTTGGCAAGCAAAATAAGCATACATACATTTCCTGCTGCCAGCCTTACCTGCTGGCTTTGCTATCACGATAACACTATTACTAAATATTAGCTTCCGTCATCAGGTTTAGGCATTGTCTGCGCGCCCTTTTTATTTGCTTCCACAATTTATTTATTTACAAATCAAAATCAAGAGACATTGACAACGTCACAATCCATGTTTTCTTATTTGGTTTTGACAGTAAGCAATGACATAGATATTATCCATAAGCTTTTGACAGCATGGCGCGTGAGGATGGGGTAGCTTTTGACACTGACGTGGTGAGCTTATTGATATTTATACCTAAAGTACTACAAGGCTTAAGGGGTAACTTAATGCGACTTGGTGGCTTAGCGGGATTATTTTATTTAAGTTTTTTTTTTTAATGAAAACAATTATCACGTTAAAGACAAAAAATACATTCATCTTAATTTATATTCTTGATCCTCTCTCACATTTCAATGTAGGCACTATATTTCTTTCCTCGTTATATATTGAATATGTAACTGTTCATTGCTATGCAGATGACAGTACGCGAGACGCTTATAACACGGGCCGCGCAAACATTTTTTTTAATGTGTTTATACAAATCGTCAAGAAAATTAGGATGTATTTTTACCATAATATAATCTTATTTTTTAAGAATAATTTATCACTGTTAAATTAAACTTAATTTAACAATGATAAATCAATTCATCTGCTTAGTAATGTACAGATACAGAGTCAATATAATATTAAACACTGAGCTTGAGAAATAGATACTTTAAATTTCTTGCTTGAAGGGAAATGGTATTAAGGATTTTTTTATTAACATACTCATATTATGAGTGTAGGTTTTGTCTAGTTTCTTAACTGAAATTATATAAAAGTCTAGGCTATTAATAAAAATGAGAAAATGTCTTGTGTCATTAATCAGAATTTGCTGCCAGCGGATTAACTAAATGAACTCAAAGCTATGCCAAATATCCTTGTGCAAAAAAAAGTAATAAAAGAAAAATTCACCGAAGAATCAAATTCACCGTCTTCAGAAGGCCATGTCGCTCATGACACGAATAACCAAAAGGGAAGAGAGATTATTGAGTGACGACCATGTACTGAACAACTCAGATCAGGACGACCTCACATAAGACTGGATGAATTGTACTGACGACCCGAAAATAAAAGGGGAGGGCTAAGTTTGACAGTAGACGTACACAGACCGGGATAGTATTCATACTTAATACTTAAATTAAACCAGTATACAAACAACAAGACTGACTGATTAGAGATTAGGGCTAAACCCTTAACATTTTAATATAGATAATGAGATAATATGTTCATTATATGACGCGGGGCTCCGAAGAGTATTTTGAGGAATTTATCTATACTTATATTATAATTATAAAGAGGAAAGATTTGATTGTTTGTTTGTTTGTTTGTATTGAATAGGCTCCAAAACTACTTGACCGATTTGAAAAAAATTTACCATTAGAAGCCGACATTATCCCTGATGAACATAGACTACTTTTACCGCAGGAAAATGCTTTATTCCTACGGGAAAACGGGTAATAGGATAACGGGTAGTAAAAATTATCTGTCCGTTCATTCCTAATTACTTAATTACGTAATTACTTCCTTTTTCACATTACTTCTAAACGGCTGGACCGATTGGGTTGAAATTTCATATGGGTATTAGGATGGTTTTCTGAATGATTTATAAATACAATTGGACTCGGTAGGTGGCGCTGCTGTTGGTATGTCAACTATCAAACAGCTTGACCGATTGGGTTGAAATTTTGTATGTGTATTTCCATGGTTTCACAGACACGAATGTATTATGCCATTAAGGAGGAAAGATTTGTTTTTTTTTCTGTTATTGAGGAGTCGCCGTAAAAACCTACGCCGATAGCGAAATTTAGGGCGGGAAAAGCTAAATTTTTCGCTTATTAAGCGTTTTCATGGCATAAAGTAGGAGATGAAACTGTAAATAGAGCGCTGGTGTTTTTTATTAATAAAATCATAAAAATGGTTTTTAAAATCTTTTAGGTGCTAGTAAAACATAACATCTTTCTGCATATTATGGAAAATCAGCGCCTAAGGGTTTCATACAGTCTTCTAACTTAGGTCATTGGACTTGGATTGGATTTACCGGTTAAAACGACTGGACTTAAAATATGACGTGCAAAAGTTTGTATCGGACGGGCAAAGTTAAATCGTGCCGATAACACCATAAAGAAGCTGGTGCAGACACTGGCTACAGATAAAGCTACAAATAGCTACATGATAAGCGAAAAAAAAAAAAGGTTTTTCGATCAATGTAAGTACCTAACTGCCTTAAAAGATCCGCTTTAAGAGACACTAACTAAACTTTTAGACTGTACATACCCCTTTTAAATCCAACTCTGTAGTGTTCACTTCCGGACAAGCGACGTTTTGCACGGCAGAGTCCACACTAGCACTAAAAAGTATTGTAATGATTATGTAAAACAACATTTTCACAGTTTAACAAGTATTAACAGCGAAACACAATAGTCAACTGAGATTAGAGGCAAAAACTTACGTAATTTATAGGAAATCTGTTTTTTTGATGATTCAATGACTATTGTAATCGCTTTGTCCTTAAAAGTAGTAAGATTTATAGGTTTAATTTGTTGGTTTTACCCGACTGTAAAGGATGTTTTTCGCGCGTATCTTTTATGTATGTTTGTTTGTAAATTCCTTTTGTACCTCGTATCTTCCAATGGATGGATTGGTATTGTTAGATTCGTCTTAAAAACCAACGTTTCCTTCGATTTATTTTAGGTTTTTTAGTTGGCGCTAAATAGAAAGTCTTTGATAATTAAAAAAAAAAACTACTATATTCTATTTCACATAGCAGGGTATGAAGCATTTTATAATTTTGTTTCTATTTTGTTATATACGAATAGAATATAACTAGAATATAATTTCTATACAAAAATATATAAATTTTGAAGCGCGCGAGTGATGCCCCAAGTGTTGCAAGCGCCCATAGGCTGCGGTGACCGCTTACCATCAGGTGGACCGCAAGCTTGTTTGACACCTTAGTAGTATAAAAAAAATTAGACCTTCAAAACTATCCTCAATAACTTCATTGTGGTCACCAGAGGCTGCAATTTTGTTGAAAAGTCTGGTATCTTACGCCCTATGTAATGCGGAACGGAGTTTAATAGAATATCGTAATTTAAGTACTGTTTCATAGTCTAGTCAACAAGTTCTTCCTTGTTAAACTTTTTTAGCAGTCTCAGAAAAATATGAATGAGGTGTCATTCAATTCGTAATCGCGTTTGATTATAATGATTTTTGGAAAAAATTAAATAATGCTCAAAAAAAAAGTTATAAACAATTTACTGAAAAAAGGGGAGATTGTGTTTTTTAAATATATTTAAAAATAACCAAGATTTTTGAAATCTTAAAAATGATTCTGAAAGAGAACAAAATTCCTAAGAAAATATGCTGAGCCTAGCTGAGCGGAACTCTTTGTTCATAAATAATCTCTTCTTCATCGCCAGATTTAATACAATTAAGTAAATAAACAAGATAACGGTCAAAAAGTTTATCCTTTGTCACGAGCTCATTGTGTTATAAAAACCGGAAATCGGCATTTTTAGCGAATAGCCGGAAATTCATTAAAGTTTCGCGAATCCATTTATATCGCAAAAGTATCTTCGTTTCCTTATTCATAATAATTATTATGTTTATAAATAGAAATGCGATCAAGTGAGACCAGTTTTAATAGAATATGTATAAGTACTATATGAATATTTATAAAACCCATGTTGCAACCTTGAACATGAGTGTTTTTTTTGTTTCAAGTTTAAATTTCAACCCTACCTTTCACAGATATGTCTGTTTTTACCCTTAAATATATAAATATTTATTATTATATACCAATATATATACTTTAAAACAGATATACAGAAATATAAAATAAAATGTTTGTTTTTGTTCTGTTGACTTCTCCGGTTTTCCAAGTAGTCTTTAAGTTAGAAATTGACTATTTGTTAGATACTTATTAATCAAGCAATCACATTATATATTTCGCAATATAAATTTTGATGTAATTTTAGAAACAAATAACACGACTTTCACCTATTTTTTTTATATCTCTTATGAATGAACTGACCAAGCGAAGTGGAATTATCGCAATGGAAACACTTCAAACAGCCATAAAACTATTCCAGCAAATACAACTCCTCAATATTTAACTTACTACCATTTCTCTGTACTTAAACTTTTGCTTACTTACTAATCTTTTTTCTAAGGTGTAAACGAAAACAACTTCTAACATTATTACAATAAGGTTTTCCAATCCTTTTGAAAAGCGGAATTGTAAGTTTGTAAACCTAGTTCCGATGGTTGACCCCAAACGTCCAACTTGCAAGAGTGTGTAAAAGGGTCATAAAAGACAACGATGGCCTAAACTCTCAGAAAGTTTCCACGGCTATAAGGAATATTGCTCGTGAAATCACTATAAGCAACGGATCTCATCAATTCTTAAGCAATTTCTGCAACATTTACTGTTGAGTTTGGTGTTACCCAATATTTTTACAGCTAATATATTTTGTAAAGTGAACGGGCGTGTAAATAACCTATCCATGGAGTTAAAAAAATAAAAGCAGAAGCGGAGGATTGTACACTCTTCAAAATATCACTCGTTTTAATTTTCATACCCTAGCGAGAAGTTATTGTCTTATTTTTTGCATAGGAGAAAACTGTGTTTAAATAATATTGATTACATCATGTGTTAAAAATTAAATTGAAAAATATAGGACATAATAGTACAATTTATTTTACAGATATTTTAATGTATGTTAGTCGTCGTCAGTGTGACATTATTGACAAATTGTGTTTTTATGTTTCCGGTCCCTGGTACTCCTTTCCGAATCCGGCTTTTTGAAGAGGCTAGAATTTGTCAAACCTTCTTCGTTTGAGATGATTCATAATGACTGTGGAAAATAGTTCATAGGCATTATTAAGAAGCAAGATGGAATATTTTATTACTTTATCAATGTGAATACTAAGTAAGATCAGAAACACTTTAATAAGCGGGTCAGGTTAAATCTACAGGAAGCCACTGGTTGTGCGTACAAAGATTATTTGATATAAATATTATATTTGAAAAGAAATATATAAAAAAATTAATTTACCTATATCAAAACATTGAAACAAAAAATTTAATTGATTTTAACACCATTTAACATGTAGGTATAGACATGGAGTTTTTTAAGAATGTTTATTTTAAAAATAATAAGATATGTTTATCTTTTTAACTTACTTATGAACTGGTGGATAGTTATACCTATGAGATTTACAATGATCATAATACTGTCTAACATAAAAACGTTGTACGTTATAAGTTTGATTTTTATAACTGTTTGTTTTTGAAAATAAATAACAATTAAATAAATCCTTGTATCTATATAGCTGTTATTATAATATACATTTTTAACAAAGACACGGACTGACATGGCTAGAATAGTTTCCTTTTGAAATACCTTGACGCTCGATGCCTTTTTCTATAGACGTTCATTATGTTAATATTTTGCAATTTATCTTTAACAAACCATTAGAGGTTGACAATACTTTTCATTAAAAAAAATTTCTTCCGCATTTAGTTCAGTATATTCAATAATTACCGTAACAACTACCTACATTAAATTTGGTGAATAACTAATAATTAGATAGGTATAATTGTAACTTCTAAGTTACTGTACATTGCAATAAAATAGTCTCAGTTTTCAAACAAAAATAATATTGATATAAAATTGTTAATTTATCGCAAAAACAAAAACTAATTCTCTTGTTTCAGGGAAAAACACCCATATTTAGCAATATCAAAATTGAAAAAAAAAATAAAGATTTAATGGAAATAAAGATTTAATAATTAAAAAAAAAAAAAACGAGTTGCACTCCGGGAGTGCCGGCAGAAGTGAAAACCTTTACACACGATTCGCGCTTAACACTCTAATATGTCACAAGACATGTCTTTGACATTGTCAAGAAATAATAATGTTTGTTTATTTACTTTTTTGACGTAGTATATTTGACATCGCAATCTGTCATAGAATTAAAATTCCATATCCAACCTCCCTGTACTACTCATAATCGCGAATACTAAAAATAAAAATTATAATAGGCGTGGCATTACGGTTTCCGTATTTTACAAAGACAAAGATGCACTTTGTTCAATTTCCATATTTTAAACACTTTATATACACGAATTTTACGAATACACAGCAGTATGGCCACTACACAGACGGTCGAGCTATCAGCTGTCACCATCCATGGATGCGCGTAGAACGCTGTAATAAAACACACACGACCATTCGCGCAAGCGCCCTGCGCCGTCTAAACGAAACAGCAGGCGCAGGCATACATTTTCGCCGCGCCGTAGAAAGAGAGGGCGATACTCCCTCTCCTACGCCGCGCCAGCTGTCTACTCTCCATCCGTCTAACGCATTTTCACGATTAAGACACGTGACCTGACGCGAGTTTAACATTTTTTACCCATACCAAAAAAGTGCACAACGCCGCTAAAGAAGTTTTCACTTCAAAAACAGCTTATTACAAAAAAGGTGTGTACCCATGCAATACAGTTATAAGAATGCTGGCTACATGTCCCCACTGAATTGGACTACTTACTCATATTATCTGAGCGAGAAATGAGCCAGTCCTCTTTATCGCCATAAGCAGCTTTTAAGCGTGGTCTATTGATTTGATAATAAAAATAAATCATTAAATAAAAAAAAACCCGAATGCAAGACCTAAAATTTTTTTTTAACCCGCATAAAATCCGCCTTTTTGTTTTTTGTAGCAATTTTAATATACCTAGTGTCACTCACACAATCGCGACAAATGAGACCTCACATGTCTAAATACTCTCGAAAAACATTACCCTCCTTACAATCCCCATAGGAAGAGCCATTGTATAAATAATATGCAATGCCGTTTGCGGAATAAAATGAGTTTTTTATCTATATATCAAACGGCTCAAATCTCGTATGAAATCGAAAAGTAAACTAGCATTTTTAAGCCGCTTGTTCCATTATGCCTTTTTAGCATGCCGCATGCCAGGCCGTGGCTCTAGCATTCGTCCCGTGGATTAGTACTGAATTATTTTATTACTATTACTATTACTGAAAAATCCACTGTAAGACCTATTATGTATTACGATACCGATGCAAATGAACATTGTAATGACATTTTTGCATGAATCGAAATTGCCATTTTTCTCCGTGTAGGATCTACGATTTCTCTGTAAAGCAAATCACTAAATTGTAGGGTAAGATATGCCATGACAATCGTTGGTATTTATGTTACTCGTTCGCTCGTATACTAGTAGCTACAGTGGCATGTTTACTAAGGGCGCATTCGTTTTGGGATGCAGAACCAGACCGATAGCTTAGAAGAAAGTTTCAAGAATCATACCTAAACTGGAAGGGTTGTCAACTGACTCAACAAGTGACAAAACAAAAATTGTTACAATTTTGGAATTTAAAAAAATTGTAATTATAAAATTAGGTACAATATAATTGAAAGCTAATAAGTTTTTGACTGTTTAAATATACAAACATTATAAATATGTAATATATATATTTCTTATTACTATAATTTTTATTATAAGAATAACAGGCTTTACTAACAGAAAAAAAAACATAGGAGACAATAATTGTTCAAAAACTATCCATAATTTGGACACTTGCAGATTAGAGTGTTTAAAAGTTATATTTAGAACAGATTTAGTAGTGATCGAAATCATAATCAAATCATTTTGTAATAGTGTCACTAGTAAAATAATCAAAAAAAAACAAAATACACCTTATATTTGATGTTTTTAATTGATAAAATACCGACCCGCAATATTTTTTTGTTTTTGAGATGTTTGTTATTTCGTTTTATTGTGTGATGAATTCTTAATCTTATATATAGTTTTTTTAAATACTCTTCTGGGTAATAAGGCCACGGCATTTCAAAAGTGAAATTACTAATGTGCTCGAGGATTTTTTGTCCAATATTTGTAATTTTCCTTTAAATATTGAAAAAAGAACGAAAATCAGTTCAATGAATCCTACAAAGTTATCTGATGGAGTTATCGTATAAAGTTACCTTTTTGCCATTTAGCTATGGAACCCTAAAAAAGATCTCTAATTTTATTTGTATTCAGTAGGGAGGTACCAATAATATAATTATGCATGTTTATGTGTATACATTAATATATCCATGTTTATATGTATCATTATTATTGTAGGTACCTACGTTTTTTTAAATTTACCTTCATTTTGTAATTATTCAGCCAACTTAGGATAAAGAATATAGGTATTTACATACATTACATTTATTTGGCATTTCTAAAAGGCTTTGCACTCATCGATAGCAAACACTAAAAGAACTATAATTTTAATCGCTCGCACTCGCACACGAAGCCCTGAGATGCGCACGCTCACTGAGCCAGTTGAAACCGGTTTATACTCTAGCGGGCGTCAGTCCTCGCCCCGCGCGCCGTGTCGGTGACAGGCCACGCACACATACCCGTGCTTGTAGTAGTGCTCTCGCCAGCGCCGGTTGTTTCAAGCTATCAGTCTGTAGGTTATATACACAGAGAGAAAAGATATTGTTCGAATTAAAAACCTGTTTATTAAAATGCGTTAATACAAATTTTATTAATTTCAACATTTTTTTTCTGGCAATTACAAAACAATAATTTTAAGTACATTTTATTAATTTCATAAACTCATAACTAAAACATAGTTTTATTACTTTCCGAAAATAATAATTTGTTCTTCGAATAACAGAATTTTACAAATCCTAAAAAACTTTCCTCGAATTTATGAGTACAGTAATTAATATCAACATAAAAAGCTTACTAAAGATTACAAAAAGTTTTATTAAAGTGGGAAGATAAAACACTACTTGTTATTACAGTGAAGGCCAATTAATGTTAACAAACACCTTTCTAAGAATTAATGAAGTTCACTAATAACAAACATCATATCGTTCCGCTACCAATCAGTGTTGACGTCATGCGACCTACATCGCGCTTTTAAAGTTTTTTCGATAGTTCGGATATATGTATACAAACCGAATCGCTATTAAAGAAGACCAAGGTGTTCTCCAGGCATAACGCCCCACCTGGCGGGGAATTCCCGTTTACCGCCGCTTCACAGTTGGTGACCATGAGCTGAATTAATTTGACGCACCTTCCGCCGTAGCTCTGCATCTACCAGGTACACGAACCAGTTATTTAACCGTACGCTTCGCATCACAGAGGTTCATCAGGACAGTGTAAACGCTTATTGTAAGCGTGCTAAGTTATTTTAATCCAATAAATTTTACTTGTTTTTAGTAAAAAGCACTGTTATTCCAACAAGAATAGTTTTATTCCTTTTAGTAACACAATAAGTTAAACTCATTGGTAACCGTCAGTGTGATTTACTTGTCCTCGGAATTACTAATATTTGAGTGATTATTAGTATTATTTGCTTGTGGCTACTAAAGTTTTTTCACCGTGTAGCCATGTGCTAGAATCGTGAATAATACTAAAGAGGCGGATTCTGAAGTGCCACATAGAAAGCTAGGTAGCACACACACACACACAACGCAGCGTTAGCCATGTATAGTACAGAGATCAGTTTAGATACTGGTGTTGCCAATGATAAAACTAACCGGTCAAGATCACAGCTCTTTGAGAAAAGCGGGTTCCGTACATGTAAGGGTTTAGATCAAAGTGAGAAACATAGATAGATTAATGATTTGAAATTTAGTAAAGATGAAGATATTTCGATGATCGTAACCTTCTCAATTAGATATAGATATAGAATAGTTACACAAACTAGGATGAAATTTGGCACCCGGATAGACCATGCATTAGATTGATATAGGGCGGCAACAGGACTTAGCAAATAAATTTAAAAAAAAATATAATGGTATATTTAAAATATGGTTTGTAATTTTATAATTTCACGTTCTTCGTTATTACATGGTTCAGTAAATCAATAAAGTCTGATCCCATTTGTAATACAATTTTATGCAATCGTGTAAGTAGGCACTCTGTTTCATTTTAAGTATTAGTTTATGTTTTGCCGTTGCACCAAATGCTTTCGTCGTGGAAACTTTGAAATATTGAAAATAATTGTTTATTCGTCTTGAAGTTGTAATAAATAATAATTTTAAAGTGTTTTTAATAACCCTTTTTAATACAAACATTCGACATCGTTTTTAAATTAATTGTTTCTAAAGTCATAAATTCTTGATGAAATAGTGAAAATGAATACCAAAAATTTGGACATCAACAGTTATTGCTTAAATAAAAAATCACCTTTATACATTTTTATGATTACACGTTTATTTTTAGGACACTATTTTGAATTTAGTTCACGCAAAGCCTTTAAAATAATTGGCAGAATATTTTGTTCGTTAATTGTGATTTTTTATGTTTATATTTTTACACTGAATCACCAAATATCTTCTATTCTTTATTTTATTTTTGACTATCCTGAGTGTCTAATAATGTCCTTGATGGCAATTTATACAAAACAAAAATATTTTCTTACTTACTACACAAGTACGTTAATAATAGACCGTAATTTGAAAATAAATTTTAAAAGAATGGATGTTTTTGCTTTATTATTGATGTTCGGGTCTTTTACGATTATGTTAGTCTTAGTAAATATAACCTTTGAAAACCAAGCACCATCTTTTAATTGGTTAACAGTAATAACTATTTACATGATACATTTTCAAAAAATCGGATACTTCAACATAATCCTCATGTTCTATATGTTCTACAAGAGATTGAGAGTGCTCCAAGAGTCTTTACAAGAATTACACACATTCGGACAAAATCAAGATGAAACTTTGAGTAAAGTCTCTAAAATTAAACAATACGTGCAAATTTACAAAAGTTTACTTGATAACCTAGACTTGACTCAAACTCCTGTCACATTTTTGGTAAGAGGATATATACTGTTTCCAAAAACACTGTTACTTATCCTTTGAAACTAAACTTAACTGAAAGAAGTCAGATATAATTGCTCACACACATACAATATGTTCTGGATTGACAAAGGATCTCTTGTGCTTATCAGGAATTGGATATAGTATTTTTTACAGGCAAAACTGCGGAGCTAGTAATTAATAATACGCAACTATCAGGCTATATAGAAAGATATGAATGGTATTAGTAAGGTTATGAACCTGGCGCTTTTACTATTGCCAATAGTGCACGTACAGCGTTGTCTGAAGTCCGCGGGATGTTTGTGACATTAAAAAATACTTATTGCTGATCTTGGCTAAATTCACCACACGCCTAAATCTTTTTATGCTTTAAAATGGAAATCCAGTCTTTCAAAATCCTATAGTACATAAATAGACATGACTGTCAGGCTAACAGTACCTACAATCTACATGTGAGGTTGTTACAAGTCACTTGATTATCATGAAGCTGTGATTAAAATTGGTTTAAATAATCATCTGTCTGTTGGATTGGCTATGCAGTTTTCGAAATAATAAAATTTTAACATTATTTTTCAGATAATGCTTTCGCTAGTTTGCTCTACGCCAAAACTTATTATTTTGATTTATGAAATGATTGCTGAGGCTTCACATGGAGTAAGTACTTCTACACATGTTATTATAAAAAACAATGTCTCTCTGTCTGTTTATGTTTTTTCACGGCTAAGCCGCTGAGCTGAAATCGATGAAATTTGGCACTTTAGGCATAAGTAAGTAACTTATAAAAAAATATGAGTGTGTGTCGAATTTCGGGAAGCACACAGAAGGTTAAAAATAATTGAGCCACTGCGGCCATTTTATTGAAATTGTATGGGGGAAGGGGAATATAGATACTTAGAAAAATGTCAAATATGAGTCCGGTTAGCACAGAAAGGATAATCAAAACTACTAACAGCAAACTTCGTTACCATAATTAAGGAATTGCTGCAGGAATCCCACACTGATAACCGAATTTAGGGCAAGTGGAGCCGTGGGCAAAAGCTTGTATTGCATAAAAACTACATTAGAGATCGACTAATCTAAAACTGCGCGCCCCTCCACTTTGTTTTTTATTTCAATGTGTGACAGCAAATATATATAATACGCCGATCTATGTGTTATTGCGACGACTGTATAAACGTCAGATCTGTATGTACACAATTAGACCGTTTAGTTGCGCGACAGATCTATTAACTGCCATAGTATGACGAGTAGCTCGCTCGTTGTATGTCATAAGACGTCCTCTCTCGCGCGCGGTTGCATCAATTCTAAACCATAGAGGAAACAAATACTGCGTAAGAAGAGACGGAACTCCCATACTAGAGATTTAACGACGTTTGTAAGGACGTCTTGCCAACAGAAAAAAAAACCTATGCTGCTAACCACACGCGAACAATCTGTCAACACTAGTGATGCCAGCAAGATTTTTTGTTGATATCGACTTTTTTCATCGATATCGATAATTACAGAAACGTAGATATGCATTCAGCCATAATGAAATTATAATATTTTGGTAGTGAGGGGAAAATAAAAATAACCACTTCTATACTAAACAGAGTTTATTTGTTTAATCAGTAAGAAAAAAAATAAAAAACACTTTTAGAATTGGTTTATTTACGCGTTAATATTAACAATAATAAGAAACAGATTATTATTTAGTATCTTAACGCAAACATTTATTGTTTCGAAAATAAATAATACTGTTAAGGCTCGGTATACTGCTTACAAGCGCCCCCACTAGGTATTTGCTTCGTTTTCTGCTTTTTGCCGTGAGATCCTTTATGTATCAACCTGCTTAAATATCAACCTTCCCAAACATATTATTTATTATACCAATATTCTCTTTCTTACGTAGGGTTGAAAGATTTGCTATTGGTAACAGACATGTCGAAGGCTTTCCAGCAGTAGCAGCAACTGAAAAACATGACAGATATAAATTTAAAATTTTATAACGATATATTTCTGTGCAACTAATTATCCTGTATTCTGATCATTACAAAAAAATTGTACTAGTCTTTTTGTGTCTCAAATTTTATGTAAATCCGTTCAGCTGTTATAACGTGATTGTGTGGCAAACACTTTCACATTACTACATTAACTAGTTAACTTGGTATTTGCTCTGCTCACAATGTCACCTTTGGCTTAGACCAATCGATTTACAATTGAACAACATACAAACGAATTAAGAGCCTCTACCTTTTTGAGGGCAATAAAAATTTTAATGCATACCTATAAAAAAGGTAATTATTGAAATACAAAATACCCGCCTGCTAAAGAACAAAAAAAAGTCCTGAAATCTAGAATTATATTCAGCAATACTAAATACACCATGTGAATTGTTTTCTAGATCGATACCTACTTAAACTAACAATAAATATTAATGCAAACATAGCGACTATAACAGTCAGAGCCCATTATTAAGAAGACAAGAGTGGGATCACGTAGAAGTTCGAGTGTAGTCAGTTAGATGAACAGGATCAAGTCAGTCTAGGCAAAATGTTAGAACTGATTTTAACCATGCATTCATGTATTTACATATTAAAAGGCACAATATTAAAAAAAACCTTCGGCATCTCACACAGCAAAAATTTATATATATTTTAAATACTATAAAAAGTTAGTGGTTCATCAGGCCAGATTTATTTTTTGAGAATTGGTTCAGAAAGAAAATAAGAAATAAAGAAAAGGTGTTTTAAAAGTAACTTGATTCTATGGCGAATACTAATAAATGGAGCCCTACATTTTAATTTCTATGCTAATTTCTACATACCATTCATTGACAGTTCACTGAGAATGATTCTGTGTTCTACATTTGATGTGGCTTGCTGACTTCTTGATGGCTTCAGCTCAGGTCCTAAAATGATTATATGCCTTTTTTATATTGATTTTTATATGACCTTTATTACCGATTCCATACAAAGATTCAATTCTTATAAAAACAGAATCAAACGGAACAAATAAGCTTTGGAAAAATCTCTTATTACAAAATACATTGAAACTTGTTTTGCAAATTCTGAAATTTCTAGGCCTCTTACCACAATAGGTCCAATACAGACTTTTGATCCTTATAAGAAACTAGATTGAATGACATAAGAAAAAAGTTTTGTAAAAATTGCCTATTATTTTGCTAACTATTATCTCAAGTTTATTGACCCCTTAGAACCCTATATTTGCAAAACAAGCCAAGCTGTAGAAAAAGATATTGAAAGCCTTTTTGGCTTTAAGAAGTCCATTTAAGAAACACAAAAAGTATATGTTTTCAAAAACATCTATATTTCCTATAGGTATCACCTGTTTACTTGAAATAATCAATAAAAGCAAAATAAATACTTTGAAAAAAATTTTTGAATTTTGAAAAATTTAAAAGAAGGACTTGTTTATAATTTAAAGTCTGGAAACCCTTACACATTATGCTTGCACTACACTATACCTTAAACATATTATACTCTAAATATTTATAAACTCTGCTCTACCCAAAGTTTGTCTGGAAGAGATCGCTTATTAGCGATAAGGTCGCAAGTTGTATTCTTTTTTGTAATTTTGTACTGTTTCTTAAATGTGCAAATAAAGTTTATTATTATTATAATTGGAAATAATTATAATTAGAGATATAAGCAAAACTAATTGTCACCTACAAAATGTTTTTTTTGTTCTTATTCCCACTCATACTCACAAAACAATAATTAAATATATATTTTTTTACATCCACCTCAAACCACCGCTGCACTACCTTAAATTTAACTATAGCACTGAGTATGTATTACCTTGTCTGCTTGACCACAATGGTAAAGGAAATTGTAACAGTTCATCATCAGATAGTGGTTTAGACATCAAATTCAATGTTGGGAAAGCATGACTCTTCAATCAATTTCCTTTTTTATTATAATCATTTTTATGGAGATGATTTCCACATATATTTTGAGTTTCATGTAGTTTTTTTATCGGTATGTGTACAAGGTCTTCGTTTCCAGTGACTCGAACTCATTCTCTTCAACTGAAATTTAATAGTAATTCTACAATGGTGTGAAGTTAAGACACTATGATGACCGTTCTTGCCCCAAATAAATTTAATGTTTTCATCCATTTATACACATTTTAGCTCTTTGGTACCATATTATTGCATCATTGTTAAAGTTGTATATAGGTTTGCTATATTTCAGCGCAAACAAATGCCGGCACATGCTTTAAAAATAGATTACAAATTTTGAAAAGGAATTCATGTACGAACAAAGTACAAAATCTTAAAAAGTAGTATACCTATAAAATTTTAATAATAATAATAATAATAAATAAAATGATTTATTTACAGGTATTAACCCAGGTTTTACATGATTTTTAAGTCTAAATTAAATCCAATTAAATCAAACAAATCAAATCAATCAAATTCAATTAAATTATTCCTATACTATAATATATATAGTCACACATGTATTTATAATATGCCTATGGCAAAGAACTGTTTATCTGTGCCTATAGTAAAGAACTTATCCGCATGTGTGACAACCATAATAGAACCACCGAAGAATATATCTATATTGTGCATGCGCTGCCTGTAGCTGCATATGTTTTAGACTAGCTGTTTAACACCATCAACACCAACCTCAAGCAGAATTCTTAAAGTTATGACATCACATATGTCTAAGAGATTTTTGCTTGTAGGGAATGACAGTTCTAACACCAGTTATCATTAGTATATTCTCTGGTTGGCATAGCTACACCGAGTGTAGTTAACACAAAGATTTCTAATGCAACTCTGTGCAAAAATTCTCCACAAATAGTAAAATTAATTTGAAATACCTAATTAGATAATACTCGGTGGAACAATTTTACATTATTATCAGTAACAGTGAGAAAAGTTATACCTACCTAATCCAGGGCTGCTTTCAGAAGCTTTGGACGAACGCTTTAAAGACATTCAGAACCTCGAGTGAAATGCACCGATAGCATGGAGTTCTCACTTTCTAGTCTTCAGAACCCCAATGAAGTTTAAAAAACCTGTTCAATACATTTGAGTGTGTAAGTGAAAAAACAAATTGCGCTCGGATTCAGGTTCTGACCACACCGCTGGATAGATTTTGAAAGATGTGTGATGTTTAGAACCAAATGTAACTCACCGATTGACATTCAAGGGAAACTTCGAAAAATGTAAAGAGTCGTTGCAGCTTCGCTCCTTCAATTCACAAATTTCACATGTTCTCCAGCTAGACCTGCCCATTGTTTTTAAGGCAAATTGGAGTTGACTGGACCGTACGAATTTATACGTATATACAAGTCAGTTTACAAAATGTGTTAAGGCTAAAAAGTCACTGTCTTACGATATAAATTACAAATATCTGCTAACAAAAGAAAGAGTCTCTATCTCGAAATTGTACACTATATTAGGATATATATATATAGAAAATGCTTTAATATTTACACAATAACGAGAAAAAATAACTTTAACAAAAATTCAAAATAAATAGTTCAAAAACTCAGTTATTGAGGTTAGGCTTACGAACGTCAATGTGTTGCTATATTCAAATTTATTTTCTGCTATAATGTGAAAAGTTTTTTGTTTAAGAAATGTTTCTCGAATGCAAATTGGTGTTAGTATCTTAATATTACTACTTATGATGTTTCCGAAGTGGAATATCAAGAATAAATGAAAAAATCTTAAGGAATAAGAAAATTATCAAATAAGAAACGTCGAATATTTTATACTACATTAGTTGACCCGTTTTTTTATAGCAACACTGAAACAAGTGTCGCTAGAACCTTACAAACCCATACATTTGTGTCTTTGTAAGAAGTTTCCAGGCACTGTTCTAAACTATAAGCACGAACGCAGGAAGAATTTCGTTTAATAATTTCGTGACCGGTCATAATTATGTGCCGTCGCACTCGCACAGATGAGATGACCTCTGTCATAGAGGAGCGACATGGCAAATAATTATGCGCGTGCAACAGAGACAAATAGTGAGCGGTCATTGAACGAAATTCTTCCTGCTTAGCGTCCGTGCTTCTAGTTAGACGACAAACCCGAATGTATTAAGTTTTGTCGAGTATGAAACGCATAACCTGAGTGATCAATAACCATTACCTATTGACGTTTAATTAGACTTAGATTAGATTAGACGATCTCTACTTCTTTTTAATCTATTAATTCTTAGATAACAGAACTATTTTTCAATAAAATAACCTACTGAATTTCGAGCCATAGACAAATGCTAAAAAATATTGTAATCTTTTCTTTACTCTCTTCTAAATTTATTATGTCTCAGGCCTCTCCTATGGTTTATCTCAACAAGTTGTTACTCATTGGCGTGATATGTCCGTACGCGCATATGCCAGCTATTTTCATGGAACTGGCTGCTAACGAAGCTGATCAAATGAAGTGTATTCTCTACAAAGAAAAATCTGTTTTAGAAGTTGAAGGTAAAGTACAATTAATTAAACATCCATGGTATTGCTGGTATTTAATACATTTGAGACACAAGTTTCAATTAATTAATTTGAAATTATTGGTTGATTGGATTTTAGAGATGTGGTTACATTGATCAAAATGGTATTGGTGGCAAAAGGTCTTGTAGGTAGGTAGTAAGTAGATGCATCTTCATTAATATCCTATTGAAAAACTATAACAATCATTTTATTTCCATTTGTTTTTAAATGAGATAAGATTATGTTTTCATTTTTTTGGATAACTACGTTAAAATAAAAAAAGATGTAAACCTTAAACATTCACACAATGATCCTAAAGAAATATTATCATACAAGCTGGTTCCCTGCGGTGTTACCTGCTTGATTTAACTTTTTCCTTCACGTAGTGTCGAGTGGTGGACCGCCCATAATAACAATTATTTATCTATTTGACTACATTAGTCTTTTCCAAAAATGCTGTAACATGGCATTTGTTTTGCAATGTAAAGTTAATAACTAAAAGAGTAGTAAGATCAGCGCTGCAGCATACGCTGACTTGATGACCTGTCCTGGCATCACAGCACTCGTACTTTTTTTTCTACTGTTTCTTATTTTTGTCTGTACCTTTCTTCTTTTTTGTTGCAAGTATTGTTATAATTTTAATTATATTTTTTATGTTGCAATAATGGGTGAAGTGATTCCAAATAAATGTCTATCTATGTCTATGTCTATGTCTAGTCTAGTCGGTGTCGATTTCACTTTGCGTCCTGAGGAGCTTAGATTCAAGCCTAGCGCTTACCAATGAGTCTTTTTCATATTTCAAGTGCATTAATTATTCACATCGTGAGGAAACCTGCAGACGTCAAAAAAAAACGTACATATGTGTGTGAATCCACAATCCGCACTAGGCCCGCGTGTGGACTTTGGCCTAAATCACTGAGGATGGTAAACCGTGTCCCAACAGTGGAGACGTGAGGATGGTAAGGAAAGGCAAGTCTAGGGATAGGAAAATTTCATAATTTTATTTACAATTTTTCTTCTTTAGCCGTTTTTCACAGAAACTTCTATAACATGAATCATATGACATTTGAAATTCATAACTACATAGCTTGGCTACTAAGAAAAAATCACCTTAAATATTTTTTTACCAGATGAAGAGGTTCGCGCAGCAATCGACGATGCTTTGCTGTATACGGAACAGCGGCCAGTTGAGTATACACTATTCCGTTTGTTTCCTTTAGACATTACACTACTGTATAACATTATCAGTTTCAGTATTACCTGCATAATTCTAAAAGTACAGTTCACAGCGGTTTAGATTAGTTACTATCACAAATAATATTATTATAATAAGATATTATATAAATAGATGTTGAGCACAAAATAATAAATAATAGAAGTACGTAGTAAATTCATAATGGTTAAATCAAATTAAAGCACTCTAATAACAATTATAGCCTGTCCTGCGTTGTTTTTATAGCTTGGTCCTACTATTAAAATAGGCCCTTGCAACAGCACATCACCACTTTATTTAGTTTATAAATTAGATTAACATTCCAAAATCTAAAATCGTGCGAGTTTTTGATTGGTGTTATCAAATTATGTAAAAATTGTGTGACTAAGTAAATTAGGCAATACCTAATGTAAAATACGTTGGCAATTAATAATTTATTTATATATATATATATATTAAAACAATAACATGTCAAAGAATAGGAGTAAAAATAGATTGAATGAAAGTTTTTACGTTATTGTTAGCTATGAGCGCCTAAAGCAACTGTAATCTTAAAATAAAAAACTTTGTTTTCTATTTACGTAATAATCAATAGAACTGTATGTGAACCAACTCATGTTTGTCGCAACAATATTGCAATTAAATGTTGCTCGAAAGTAGTATATTACAAATTTTCTATGTATATAAGACACTTACTACAATAGTACGTAAGTACATTTAGGGTGGTAAGGAGAAAATTACCTTAGATAATTCAGAAGCCTAAGGCAGCAAGCCGAAGTCTTTAATGAGTCGAGTTTGTAATGTCTGTACCGCTCATGTTACATTCAATGTTTTTCATCACATTTACGAGTAAGTAAATAAAACAAAAGGCCAGTGGGATAATGAAGGCCTTAGCAGTCACTTTACCTGCACCCAATGACATGCACTGTTTACGAGTAAGGGTAATGTTATGAAAAATATTGTATTCTATATCATTAATGTACCGTAGTAATTTTTAGCTTTAATGTTAAATATTAATCTTTATTATAATGTAATGAACCTAAAGCGTTTGTGTATTTGTTTGTTAGTTTGAACATGCTAATCTCTGGAAGTACCAGTCGGATTTGAAAAATTAAGATCTTCATTTGGTACCCTAATTCTTAAAAAAATAATAATATATGCTATTTAACATCATGCTATAACCCTTAGGAGCGGTGCAGGAAATTAGCACAGGTGAAACCGCTGGGAACAGCTAGTATTTGTATGAAATTGGTCTGTGAAAGATCAATTGCATATTTGTTTTATACATTAGTTGTATGTTAAAAGTTGTATATTAACAAAAAATACACACATGGGTATGAAATATAAAGACTAAAACAAAACGCGACATATCCATGTCCATTCCAGGATCCGGACCTTAGACCCTCGCAACAAGTATTTTTGATCGAACACCCTGACCACATTCAATAACAAAAGTAATAGATAGTAAAAATCCAATAAATTTTGAGTCGATCTCTAATCTCCAGAAAACTATTTTAAATTTCAAAGAAATCCAGTTCTTAATTTGACCAGCTTACTTTTTGATTTTATGGATGCTAAAAACAATATTCTGTATAGTCCTGCTTTTAAAATTATTATTTTTTTTGTTCGTATGTTTTAAATTTTTTGTATTTTTGTGTTTTGTTTTATATTGTGTGTGTTTTCTGGTGCCAAATAAATGTCTGTCTATGTCTATGTCTAAAAACAACTTCCTTTTTATTGCAAAGTTTTTGCATTCCACTTCAAAGAGAACAATAAACTCAATTTGCTCTAGCTCAGGTATGTACTCTATTCATCTGGCTGAGGCCCGCTCCAATTTTAAGAATAGCTAATATACATATTTCCACCTTCATTCCTCTGAAAAAAAGGCTTAAAATACATCCGCTACTTGCTCTGTCTAGTTTTCCTATTTGTACTCAAACAAGATTAGTTTTTAACTATTAAAACAATTTTTTTTAAAGCTTTGCGACCGACTGGTTCTCCAATCTTCATCCAGTCCAACAAAGACTTTGATTTTAACATATCTACCTGCTTTAGCTGCTATAGACTTATGTTTTACTGTTTTGTCCATATTTGAAGCTAATTTAATATTTTTGTTATTTATATTTAGATTTTGTACGCCATTTAAGTAGATACATCTTACTTATTTTCTTAATACTTACCTATTTTCCGAACTCAAGGTCAGATAGTTATATATAGACATAAATTCATATTTGAATCTACTTAAATATTTTTGTTGTTTATTGGATTCATTTTTAGATTTTGTACACAAGTTTAATGGATACATCAAATTAATAAAATTGTTCTTTGTTATTTTCAGGACAGATAGTAATTAATAGACATAAATTCATATTTGAAGCTATTTTAATATTTTAATGGTTTATTGTATTTATATTTAGATTGTGTACCGAAGTTAAGTAGATACATCAAATTAATGAAATTGTTCTTACTTATTTTCAGAAAATAAGGTTAGATAGCCTTTTATAGATATTAATTCACTTCATTCTTTTGAGACTGGTTTGTAAGCAATAAAGTGTGTATATAATAAATTCAAGAAGTAGCCTTTTATTTCAAATTCACAATTAGGTTTCTTTTAATCTAAAAAGGATTAGCTTATTTGTCGATTAATATTGGCATTATACTTGAGTGATGTACGTACATTGAGCTTTTAAATGTCCTTTAGCCTTGACATTAGAACCTGAACCTGAAGATCAGTGGTGGCCCAGGGGTTTCGATTTCAGCTTATGTCCAGAGTGGCGGATGTTCAAACCCGGCGCGTACAGTACCAATGAGTCTTTTTCTTAATTACGTTACCACAAACTTATTAAGTGATTATATCATAAAATGATGTACGAGAGACGTACGAAATGTAAGTGTCACGTAAATATCTGTACCTGCTCCGGATTTTGAATTAATGAACATTAATTGTAGCGCAGAAAGTAAAAATAGTAATGTAATACGCAACTGTTTATTGATAAAAATTGATATTAGAACTACGCTCATTATGTACATGCTAAAAACTACTGATAGATATAATAGGTTAATTATGAAATTAGTGTTAACAAATTACATATGGGATGCTTGAGGAATGAGCTAATCTGGACTCCAACTCAGCGGCAGAAAATTTAAATGACTAAAACTTAAAAACGAATTTTCTTCTTAATAATATTTGTTAAAAGGAGGGAGAGAGAGCGATTTGTTAAATAAAGCTCTGTCATTTTCTATTCGGAGCGGAACACAAAACAAGCTAGCAACTCACGAAATATAGGTACCTAAACCCTAGTATAAAAGGGAACAAAAAGGCTTTACACATTTTGCTTGTAGTAGCAAACGATAACGGCAAATAAAATACTTGAAGGAAGTAGCCGTAAATGTAGAATTAGGAAAAAAAGTAGTAAAGTAGTAAGCATTGGAAAAACTAGATAGGTATTTAGCAATGGATGCTGAGGAGCTAAAAATTTTTACACTACGCATTCTATTGGCCGAGTCAATTTACTTTAGGGCTTTAGTAATCTTTTTAATAAAGGTATTTCGTTTTTTGAATAAAGGTATATAGGGGAGACCGGGTAGCATGTGGACCCGGGGTATTAGTGGACAACATACATTTTGCAAGGTATTTTGCTTTTTTTTATTCCAGATTTAGTTCTATAGTTGGCAACACTTCCGCCATTACGCCTACGAAGTTTTGATAGGTTACTATAGCACATGTTTATTTAGAAGTGAAAAAATTGTTTACGCTCGGATTCTTATAAAATTTAAGGTGCATTTGATAGATGGTAAGCCAATTGTTTTATCTAATTGGTGTATAATAGTGTATATGGTGGTTTGTTACAGTTGTGGCCATATCAAATTAAAATTTCTGCATATGTAAATATAACCTAACATTTTGTTTTTTTTTTTTTTCTAAATTGTATATGGGGTGCATTTGGACAGCAAGCTTGTGGACTGTCCACATGCACCCCAGTCAATTTTCAAAATCTTGTTTCAGGAAGTTGTCAATTTTGCCTATAAATTATATTAAAAAAACAAATCGCTCTACTATTTCAGAAGATGCAGTAGGTTTAGCGCTACAAGATATTACTAAAAGAGGGTTGTCTCTACGTGAAGCTGCTTCATAAAAGGCTTCAGAACCTCAAATATTTACAGCCAGGTGTAGATCGGCAAGAAATTGAATTCCTACATCCAAACTATAACTTTTCATCAAAATACACGTCCAATCAAGTTTTCAA
The DNA here is from genome assembly GCA_946406115.1 of Apoda limacodes. NCBI lineage: Eukaryota > Metazoa > Arthropoda > Insecta > Lepidoptera > Limacodidae > Apoda > Apoda limacodes. The sequence goes on from OX291542.1 coordinate 19,271,579, forward strand.
TCTATCTGGTGAACAAAACCTTATTGACTATATTAATAAATGTGCATTAATGCAGTACAGAATATCAATCAAACAATTAAGAAAACTAGCATTTGAGTATGCAAAAAAACTAAAAAGTAAATACCCAAAATCTTGGAATGACAATGAGGCTGCTGGCGAAGACTGGTGTTACGCTTTTATGAAGCGGCACACAGATTTAGCCCTTAGGAAACCTGAAAACACCTGTCTTGTGCGATCAATTAACTTTAACAAAACCAATGTTGACGAGTTTTTAAAAATTTGGAAACCTTGCTACTCCAGTATTAATTTGAACTAAAAAATATACTGAACCTCGATGAAACAGGCATTAGCACTGTTATGGCTTCGGTAAAAATTATTGCACCGAAAGGTGTTAAGCAAGTAAGTCAGGCAATATCCACTGAAAGAGGAGAACTCGTAACTTGCTGCTGCATTATATCTGCTGATGGTAATAGTATTCCACCTGATTACATTTTTCCTAGAAAGAAATACAAGGATATATTCATGACTGGCGCTTCACCAGGAAGTCTTGGTTTGTGCCTTTCATTCTTGCATTAGCCTTAGCATTCTTGTTTAGATGTGATATTATTTTGTCGGGAAAATGGTATTACATTTTTAACTTTTCCCCCACACACAAGCCACCGACTACAGCCGATATTAGATATTGCAGTTTTCGGACCCTTCAAAAGTAAATTGAAAGAAGCATTTAATAATCGGATGATCACAAAGCCAGTAAGCACATAAATATCTACCATTGGGATATGGTAGATATTTATGTGCTTACTGGCTTTGTGATCATCCGATTATTATTAATACATCCATACATCCGAGCTAATTTCTTAGGCATTTGAAAGTGCATTTTCGAGAAAAAATATATCATCAGGATTTAAAAACTCTGGTATTTATCCATTTAATCCCACAATTTCAAAAATTTAATTCCCACGATTTTATGCCGTCTTTAGTATCAGAACGTGAGTTGACATTGTAGATCCTCAACCAAATGAAGAAAATCTACTTGGAGGTGAACAAGGTGATAATAATCTATCTTTACAAAGCACTTCTATTAACCTACCAGGAACGCCTGTTGCAGAGCGTTCACAGCCTCCTGTTCCTTGCCTGAGAACTTATTATCAGATACTTTTCTTTCTTTCTGAGTCAGATTCAAACATATTGCTAGCTACTTCTGATCTTGAACCAGGTCCAAGTACTTCTGAAAATGTTTCTGTGATTTTACCTGAAATGATCAAACCATTCCCAAAAGCTCGAGTGCGAAAACCAAAAAAAGGAGGACGTGCAAAGGGGAAGTCTCGTATTCTTACTGACACCCCTGAAAAAGATAGACTTAAAGAAATGCAACGAGAAAAGGAAAGAAAGAGATCAATTCAAAAAATAAAAATAGAAAAGTCTTTATGACAAAAAAGATAAAAAGAATGACTAAAAAGAAGCAACACAAAGCTGTTTCTTCTTCGGATAGTTTTTCAGACGTATCGCTGAACAGCGGTACTTCTGACTTTAGTGATGAGCTTGAAACTAGTCAAGAAGAAGAATTAACAATAGCTACCTCTGAAAATATTACTGTAGGCTGTTACGTTCTAGTGAAATTCGCAACTAAGAAAACGGTTAAATATTATGTGGGTACTGTTGAGGATAAGCTGATACACTCAGACTACAGTGTTTAATACCTACGCAGAAAGGAAGAAACAATAAATTCGTTTATCCGTTAATTGAAGACAAAAGCGATGTTTCTATTTATGACATTGTCAATGTTTTACCTATGCCAATCAAAAGAGGGTCTTCAAGGTCAGTAATTTGCCTTGAATTTCCAGTTAATTTTTCGAAATTTTCTATTGGTAAGTAAAATTGATCAAAAACACTTTTTTATGTTATTTTTGTGATTTAATATAAATACGTTTTAAGACTGATTAATCGATAAAAGTATTAAAATTGCTATTTGTTATGTCATAAAAATACAAATTAAGAATAGATGGCTAGTAAAACCTTACAAATTTCTTTAACTTTTATTTTGTCCACATGTTACCCATTCCTGTCCACATGCACCCGGTTGCGGGTAACATGTGGACAGCAGACACTTGTACCTAATTGTCGTAAAACAAAAGCTATACGAATAGCATTTAAGTTAACTATAGCCCTAATCACATCAACGAATATCAACAAACATTTACTGAGAAATTTGGTTTTGTACATATAAAACACATTTATTGATAGCTTATAGGTAAAATGTGTCCACATGTTACCCGGTCTCCCCTACATTTAAATGTAAGTGATTCTAAAAATGTTTGAATAGTTGTAACCCACATTACAAGCTGAACTCGTTAGGATGAAATCCCATCAAAAACATAAATGTTAAATGAGAGCCAAGATCAATATTATGATATATGCTTTGGATGTTGACTTCAACGACAAAAGTGAGATCTAAATTAGTACCAAGTTCAATGGTCAGTCCTGAAATTTATTTATAACAACATAAAATATCATTTCTTCTTATAACTTAGGATAATATATTATAGCCTAAGTTCTGACTTGGCTAGTCCTCATTTCACATTTATGTTTTTGATGGGATTTCATTACTTTTTGTACATAAATTATTAGTAGGTACTTATTTATTACAAAATTTATACTAAATGGTTTTTGTTAAACTACTGTATTTTCCTACGTTTACGACATACATACTCTACTATAGTCTCACGCAACCTATTTTATAAGCGCGGCTGCCACTCGCTCGGACAAGGCGTTCGCGTCAAGGTTCGCGCCGATGTCGCACCGCGAGTCGTGTACCGAAATGCCTATTATTTATAAGTAATGATCTTACACTATTGATGTGCGCTAAATATTGAAAAATAATTAATACTAAATCCCAGTTAATAACGTAATAAATATGAAAGTCGACTATAATCTTAGTTAAAACTACTAAAACGGAAATATTTGGATTAAAAACAAATTAAGGGTGGTATTCAACTCGTTATATATTCACATGAAAACCTTAAAATCCACATAAAGACCGGCAGTCATAAGTTTTGATTGCTGATTCTTACATTACAGTTTTTATAACTATAAGTAATGTAAGTGGTCCTAATAGAATCAAACCTTCAAGCGGTCGCGCGGCGTCAAATCGCTGTAACCCTATTTTCGGGTATAAATTCGTATATTATCATCTCTCATGTTTGCCAATATTAGTAGCCTCTCATAGGTTCATTGTGAACTCAAAATAATAGATTCTTCCTTTCTGTGCGCATTGCTTAATCTAAATTATATCTTTCGTTGTGCATGCCAAATGCCTATCTGCTTGCCAAATTTGAACTTTCTAGGTCATCTGGAACTGAGTTTTTGATTTATAGGTCAGTCAGTGATAAAATGACGATTTTTGAACGTTAATATCTAAATAACCGTTTGAGCTGTGCTTATGAAATTTGGAGCACATATGTGTCTCGCAAGTTAAAATATATCAGCAGAATATAAATTTGACACGTTTATGTGAAATAGTTTTTGAGTTATGAGGAGTAGAGGGGATTCGTTGGTTCTGGCGCACTACCCCCCAAACTCTCAACCCCTCGCCTAAAAAAAAGCTGCTTTGTACGACTCGCGCTTAACCACTCTCAAAACATCGTTGGTTCTGGCTGCTTTGTACGACTCGCGCTTGACCACTCTCAAAACATCGTTGGTTCTGGCGCACTACCCTCGAACCCCAACCACTCGCCTAAAAACTTTTCTGCCCCGCACGACTCGCACTTGACCACTCTCAAAACCACCCCCTGTGTCTGGGGTGTGGCGACTCGCGCTTGACCATTCTCCAAAAACCACCCCCTGTGTCTGGGGTGTGGCGACTCACGCTTGACCACTCTCAAAACCACCGCCTGTGTCTGGGGTGTGGTGACTCGCACTTGACCACTCTCAAAACCACCCCCTATGTCTGGGGTGTGGCGACTCGCGCTTGACCACTCTCAAAACCACTCCCTGTGTCTGGGGCTATGTCGACTCACGCTTGACCAAAACTACTGCGTGACGTAACAGTGGCTCCTGTGTATAACTTGTCTCTAGTTTTGTTATGTAATTACATCATTATCGTAATGGGTTATCATGTTTTTCCCTGTTCATAATAAAGTTATTCCTATTTAATTACAATGATGTTGGTGGTGACATTCCAAAAACTAGTCCCCCCGAGGGTGTATCTCAAGATTTTAGGGGTGTGTCCACTCACGCTTTACAAAAACTTACCTGGAGACGTGCCGGTTCACGCTTGATATGACTTGACATGTTATACCTACAGAAAATCTTCAATTCAAGTCGATCGAAGTTTAAAGAGAAAAGCTGATAATAGTGTTAAAGATTTACAACTAGCATCGACGTCAACATGATGTGTCAAATATGTGATTTACAGGTTAACCAAAGATTCTATGCTCAGCACTTACGATCTAAGAAACACAAATAGATATATAATAATAATAATAATAATATTCAGAACCTTTAAGTGATGACATTAAAAATAAAATGTGTAATGTCACATAGTGATTTAGAAAAAAAAGAAAATGGTAGACCTTAAAAAAAAAACAGTTCTTAGAAATGTATGTTAATAAGTTCAATCCCTTACGGGGATCTTCATATATTCGTAAAAAAGAACGATCAACAATGTTTTAAGTGGACTATATCCTGCAAATACACATTCCGATAGTGTATCATCATACTTTAGCCATCAAAATAAACTAACGTTTAATAATATTCAGTTCCCAATCAAATTATCTGATATACCCAAGGTAGAAAAACAAAATGACATTAGCATTAATATGTTTGAATTAGAGTTTAACAAAGAAAAAAAAACTTTACAAATTGTTCTAATTAATTACATATTAACTTATTATTTTTAAACAATGGTTGAAACGGGTTTTAATTAATCACGTTTAACAAAGAAAAAAAAACTTTACAAATTGTTCTAATTAATTACAAATTAACTTATTATTTTTAAACAATGGTTGAAACGGGTTTTAATTAATCACCAGAAGCATGACTGTGCTCAAATTTTTACTGAATAACTAGGAATTCATAAAAAAGAAAAATATTGGTTTAATAGGGAAACAAATAATGATGAAATCTATTTTGATAAATTTCAAAGAATATTAAAATTACATTTTATAATATATGCAGACTTTGTAGCTCATTTAAAACCCGTCGCCTATTGTATCCCTGATCCATCGAAGTCATATACGTAAACAATACATGAACATGTAGTTTGTTCTTATGGATACTATATAAAATGTTCATATGATGATAAACTGTCTATATACAGAACATACTCAGAGCCTAATTGTACAAAAATGTTTTGAAAAATGATATTAGCAATATACATAGGATCAATTGTTTTCAAAAATGTCCACTTTCTTTAACTAATGAAGAGAAGGATAAGACAATCGCAATTATGTTATATTAGGTGATGAAATCACAGTAGACTATGACTGGAATACTAGTAATTTTAGAGGTGTTAGTCACGAATTATTTAGTAGCACAAAGTATCGTGTTCCATTTTTCATTCCTATTCTATTTCACAATCTAAACAATTATGATGCTCATTTTATTGTTCATGCTTTGAATTTTAAAGATTGAGAAATAAAAATAATTCCGCAAAATAAGTAAAAATATATTTCATTCTCATATAAACTTAATATGTCGTATAGTTCATTTGCGGTTTTTAGATTATTTTTAATTTATGATCTACTAGTGTTTAGATATAGAGATGTTATATAAAGACCAATTTGCAGAATTAAGAAATCAATTACAAACGAATTTTAATAAACTTATTAGGAAAGGTGTTTTTCTTCATGAATTTGTTAATTCTTATGAGTCCTTAAAAATTACATCTCTTCCAAATCAAAACGCTTTCTTTAACTCTTTAATACCAGTGTATCTAATTATAATAATAAACATGCTCAAAACGATGTCAGCCCAATTTAAATGTAAAAATATGTTGGAATATTCCAATCTATATTTAAGAACTTATGTAATGCTACTCACTGATATTTCTGATAACTTTAGAATTTTTTATATCTAATGTGATATAATTGTAATTATTTATTTTCTTCTTTTTACACTAAGCTGTACACCTATCTATAATATATTTTTGCCACGCAAAATGAGCTCTATTTTAAAATTAACCTGTAACCTTAAGTACCCTGAACATTTACATGATCTTAATTCAGATTTACCTTTATGCCTGAAAAACATTGTAAACGGTTATAGTAAAGATAAGAAATTAGTATCAAATTTTTATAATAAAACTAAAATATAATTTACTATAGAAATCTCAAACAATGTTTACAACTTACTATGAAGTAAATTAGGGTTCATAGAATTTTACAGTTTAAGCATAGTCCTTAGTTGAAATATAACTAGAACTACAGCTAAAAGTGACTGAAAAAAGATTTTTATAAATAATACATTCTTTGGTAAAACTATGGAAAATGTTAAAAACGTGAATTTGTGAAAAAAAAAAGATATTTATTTGGAGAATTATAAGTCGTGTCTATGTATCACAAATGTAAATATTTCACGTACAGAATTCGAGGTGTGAAACACACTATATTACACAAAAAAATAAATAAACTTGTTGTAGACTTATATAAATACTTAACCATTGTTTTTTATCTTTATAATATCCAAGTTTCGTTTTATTAAAGTTTAATAATAAAGTAACTATAAATGTTATCACTACTTTTAAACTTGTTGTAGACTTATAGTTCTCCAAATAAATCTCTTTTTTGTCACAATTTTCAAATAAATATCTTTTTTTTTTCACAAATTCACGTTTTTAACATTTTCCATAGTTTTACCAAAGAATGTATTATTTATAAAAATCTTTTTTCAGTCACTTTTAGCTGTAGTTCTAGTTATATTTCAACTAAGGACTATGCTTAAACTGTAAAATTCTATGAACCCTAATTTACTTCATAGTAAGTTGTAAACATTGTTTGAGATTTCTATAGTAAATTATATTTTAGTTTTATTATAAAAATTTGATACTAATTTCTTATCTTTACTATAACCGTTTACAATGTTTTTCAGGCATAAAGGTAAATCTGAATTAAGATCATGTAAATGTTCAGGGTACTTAAGGTTACAGGTTAATTTTAAAATAGAGCTCATTTTGCGTGGCAAAAATATATTATAGATAGGTGTACAGCTTAGTGTAAAAAGAAGAAAATAAATAATTACAATTATATCACATTAGATATAAAAAATTCTAAAGTTATCAGAAATATCAGTGAGTAGCATTACATAAGTTCTTAAATATAGATTGGAATATTCCAACATATTTTTACATTTAAATTGGGCTGACATCGTTTTGAGCATGTTTATTATTATAATTAGATACACTGGTATTAAAGAGTTAAAGAAAGCGTTTTGATTTGGAAGAGATGTAATTTTTAAGGACTCATAAGAATTAACAAATTCATGAAGAAAAACACCTTTCCTAATAAGTTTATTAAAATTCGTTTGTAATTGATTTCTTAATTCTGCAAATTGGTCTTTATATAACATCTCTATATCTAAACACTAGTAGATCATAAATTAAAAATAATCTAAAAACCGCAAATGAACTATACGACATATTAAGTTTATATGAGAATGAAATATATTTTTACTTATTTTGCGGAATTATTTTTATTTCTCAATCTTTAAAATTCAAAGCATGAACAATAAAATGAGCATCATAATTGTTTAGATTGTGAAATAGAATAGGAATGAAAAATGGAACACGATACTTTGTGCTACTAAATAATTCGTGACTAACACCTCTAAAATTACTAGTATTCCAGTCATAGTCTACTGTGATTTCATCACCTAATATAACATAATTGCGATTGTCTTATCCTTCTCTTCATTAGTTAAAGAAAGTGGACATTTTTGAAAACAATTGATCCTATGTATATTGCTAATATCATTTTTCAAAACATTTTTGTACAATTAGGCTCCGAGTATGTTCTGTATATAGACAGTTTATCATCATATGAACATTTTATATAGTATCCATAAGAACAAACTACATGTTCATGTATTGTTTACGTATATGACTTCGATGGATCAGGGATACAATAGGCGACGGGTTTTAAATGAGCTACAAAGTCTGCATATATTATAAAATGTAATTTTAATATTCTTTGAAATTTATCAAAATAGATTTCATCATTATTTGTTTCCCTATTAAACCAATATTTTTCTTTTTTATGAATTCCTAGTTATTCAGTAAAAATTTGAGCACAGTCATGCTTCTGGTGATTAATTAAAACCCGTTTCAACCATTGTTTAAAAATAATAAGTTAATTTGTAATTAATTAGAACATTTTGTAAAGTTTTTTTTTCTTTGTTAAACTCTAATTCAAACATATTAATGCTAATGTCATTTTGTTTTTCTACCTTGGGTATATCAGATAATTTGATTGGGAACTGAATATTATTAAACGTTAGTTTATTTTGATGGCTAAAGTATGATGATACACTATCGGAATGTGTATTTGCAGGATATAGTCCACTTAAAACATTGTTGATCGTTCTTTTTTACGAATATATGAAGATCCCCGTAAGGGATTGAACGTATTAACATACATTTCTAAGAACTGTTTTTTTTTTAAGGTCTACCATTTTCTTTTTTTTCTAAATCACTATGTGACATTACACATTTTATTTTTAATGTCATCACTTAAAGGTTCTGAATATTATTATTATTATTATTATGTATCTATTTGTGTTTCTTAGATCGTAAGTGCTGAGCATAGAATCTTTGGTTAACCTGTAAATCACATATTTGACACATCATGTTGACGTCGATGCTAGTTGTAAATCTTTAACACTATTATCAGCTTTTCTCTTTAAACTTCGATCGACTTGAATTGAAGGTTTTCTGTAGGTATAACATGTCAAGTCATATCAAGCGTGAACCGGCACGTCTCCAGGTTAAGTTTTTGTAAAGCGTGAGTGGACACACCCCTAAAATCTTGAGATACACCCTCGGGGGGACTAGTTTTTGGAATGTCACCACCAACATCATTGTAATTAAATAGGAATAACTTTATTATGAACAGGGAAAAACATGATAACCCATTACGATAATGATGTAATTACATAACAAAACTAGAGACAAGTTATACACAGGAGCCACTGTGACGTCACGCAGTAGTTTTGGTCAAGCGTGAGTCGACATAGCCCCAGACACAGGGAGTGGTTTTGAGAGTGGTCAAGCGCGAGTCGCCACACCCCAGACATAGGGGGTGGTTTTGAGAGTGGTCAAGTGCGAGTCACCACACCCCAGACACAGGCGGTGGTTTTGAGAGTGGTCAAGCGTGAGTCGCCACACCCCAGACACAGGGGGTGGTTTTTGGAGAATGGTCAAGCGCGAATCGCCACACCCCAGACACAGGGGGTGGTTTTGAGAGTGGTCAAGTGCGAGTCGTGCGGGGCAGAAAAGTTTTTAGGCGAGTGGTTGGGGTTCGAGGGTAGTGCGCCAGAACCAACGATGTTTTGAGAGTGGTCAAGCGCGAGTCGTACAAAGCAGCCAGAACCAACGATGTTTTGAGAGTGGTTAAGCGCGAGTCGTACAAAGCAGCTTTTTTTTAGGCGAGGGGTTGAGAGGTTGGGGGGTAGTGCGCCAGAACCAACGAATCCCCTCTACTATGAGGGGGTCAAAAGAGGCTCCAAATGGTTCGTCTAAAATTACACACGATGTTGCTCGCCAGTTCTGTTACTTGAACTTGGCTTGACACGCTACCGCGTGTCTAGATTCGGCACCCAGGTAAACCATGCTTCGAATTAAAATACATGGCGGAAGCAGGACACACACAGCTAATAAAAAAATATCCTATAATACAATCTAAAATATGGTTTGTATTGTAATTTAATACGTTCACGTTCTTTGATATGTAGGTTTTTTCATGATTCAGTATATTAATAACACTTGACCTCATTACTAATACAGGTATATGCAATTGAGAAGGTACATTAAAAGTAAAAGATGAAAGTAAAAGAAAGGTACTGTGAGTCGATGCTCTACCTCTAGACGATCATAGTAATAAAAAAAATTGTTCTAAATTTGACATATTTCCTCTTTATTTATGAGTTGAATGTATAACAAACAACCTCCTTGTTTTCTGCAACGTATCGGCGTTCCACTTCAAAAAGAGTACCTTATAAACTCAATATGTTCTAGCTGCTAAATTTTAATTTTTCATTAGATGACTTAAAATTAGGAAAAAAAAAAGGTTTTTATTGGATTATGATTTTAAATTTAATTAGATATAAAGTTATCTTTTTTTATATACTATGAGAACATTGACTAATTCATTTAGACTTGTTTGTGTACCTACAATAAAGTGTGATCATATATTATAAAACAAAGAGTATTGTTTTATTAAAACTCACATACATAGGGAAATAACCTTCCTGAAACGAGAATTTAATAACAAACTGGCGAATAAAAAGTTCAAAAATCTGAAACAAATCAAGCTTTTCGAGATTGGTTTTTGACGTGGTTGAAACGTAAGTGGAAGTGGACACAAATTTAATGTCTATGGAAGTAGAACACACGGGTTCTCAAACGTATGCGTTTAACTTTTTTTCAAATCCTTAAGTACATTATTTCGTTTATACTACTAGCTTTTACGTGAAAGTAAAGTCGTGAGAAAACTTGAAAAAAAGATGTGTGTAAAGAATTGTGTAAAGTGCATAATCCACACTGGGCCTGTGTGGTGGGTAATGGCCCAAATCACGCTTGCTTGCCCAAGGTAGTAAAGAGTAGGCCGGGGCCTAACAGTCGTTTGAGTGCTGGATATCTACATAAACACGCGGTTCGATTTTGTGTCGATTGAGCAAAGCGCGTGCCTTACGTCTGCGATTACCTATTTATTTACCTGTGGCTACATATAAAGCGGCTGCTGACCCAGCCTTTGATTAAGAATTATTATTAGCTTCTACAATCGCCTTCAAAGGCCCTCTTACAGCCCACTAGCGCCGCCATTAGATATCCTAAATTCTTTCTTCGTAGAAAACGAATTTCTTAAATCCAAATATAAAACCAAACTATATAAAACCGTCTAAAAATAGCTTATAACTAGTTTTATATTTCCAATATTTGGGATTTAGATATTCGTTTTCTACGAAGAGAGAATTGAGGATATCTAATGGCGGCGCTAGTTAGCTGCTATATGCACCTTAATTCATCGTTGTCTATGGGCAAACACAGGCATAAGAATAATATTTTTTTATTAAAAATTAATAGCCCCCGGTTCGAAAATTTTATGGACCGAAACACTATGCCTTTGAACTGAGTAAAAAACATTTTGCCTACTGGGGAAAGTCTAATTGAGGTAAAATTTGGTATATACGTAGATAATAACGAAAGCTATTAATAATTGGTTAGTTAAAGTCCATTTTAATATCATATGTGAGAGTGCATGATTTGTTTGATTGTCCTTTCTTCTCGTCGCAAAATTTCACACTTGGTTAGTTAAAGAATAGAAAAAGGTCGTAGGCTGCTTTTCATTCCGAAAGAACCAAAAATTCTCGCAAGTATAACTGTAATCGAATTCCACGAGGAGCTTGCTATAGTGAACTTTCTTATTATTTATTAGTGAAGATGCCGTGGTAATCCCACGATGATAACTGAATTTAGCACAGGCGGAGCCGCTGGCAAAAGCTAGAAACAAATAAATTTGAAAATGCCTAGCCTAACCTAGCTATAAATACATCAGTGACAGAAATTTTAAACTTAAAACCCATTCGTATCGATATTTTTTTTGCATAGGGTAGTATAGAGGGCTTAGTTCAAGTTCCTTTTGTATTCGAATAGTTCTGTGAAAAGAGACCTGAAGCAAACTGAGCCATCTGCGGTCGGTAGCGTTAGTAGTTTCTTAATTATTACTTTACAACACTTCACGTTAACTTTTCCTATACATTAGAAATTACTACTCCTTTACCTGCTCCTCTTGCACAATATAGGTACAATAGAACTTCATGCAGTATAACTGTTGTCCATCGCTCTCTGGTTTCCCCTTTATTATAATCCTGTTACTGCTTGTTTACAACCCGCACGCACACATTTGCGCGTATACACGTAACTTCTTTTTAAGTTTAGTTGTATAAAGTTTCCAAAGTGTGCCTCGTGAATCGATTTAGCTTTGCTGCTTGAAATAGGTTTGTAAAATATCAAGTAAAGCGAGGCAAAGTACCTGTATCTTAAATGAGTCCGGAAACTACTCCATGTAACAGTATATCCGCCAGGATAACCAGATCACTGAAATAGGGGACGTCGAAAGTACGATTTGCATGTGTAATGTCGTTGAGCGCATTTTTCTTCCAACCATTCTCTGATCAATCTTTACCACCTAGATGTGGTATATTTATTTGAACATTAACCACATAACAGGAGAAATTTTATAGATTGGAGACTATATATAGAGATTTAATTGTCACACCTTAGAGCCATGATCAAACAAAGTGCGGTGACAGAGAAGCTTTCTCCAGCAAAGGCTTGGTTGTGAAATAATCTCCCTGCCGAGGGTTCTCTAGAGACTACAGTATCGGAGTCTTCAAAGGAGAGCAGGAAAGAGTATGAGGACACGCGACTAATGTCCCTACAGAACAAATAGACATTAACCTCAAAATAAATAGCCTAGTTTTGATCTTTGGTACTTAGGACCTTAGAAGTATCCCCTTAAAAGTCACCACCCCTAAGATATTGGCCTATTTGTTTTTTTTTTGAATCAGTACTCATTATGATCATACCGTTTGTATCGTACGGAGCGCACAATCCCACGTTTTTAGTTTCTGAACCAGTTAAACCAACCCATCTTCTTTGCGCATATTTTGATTAATATACGATGTTTGTCATCAAGGTTATGAACGTAACGTTTGTAAAACACGCCCATTACCATCTCCAAGAGCATTGGGATCCTTGGTGGAGCTAGACATCTCTAGCGATGTTCAGTTTCAAGACGATTTGGAAGACAAGGTGAAACTAGCGTGTAAAAAACTTGGAGCACTCAACAGAGCGACGCAGTACTTCATCTCGGGTCAAAGGCTGCTGCTTTACAAGTCGCATGAAGTACTGCTGCTGATATCACTGGGCGGGCCGGATACCAGGTTGGCTCTTTTAACTGAGTTCAACGACGGTCTGAGACATCGTCAACGATCCCAAACTCACAAGCAGAGGAGAGAGATTACCTCCCTGTGTGTGTAATAATGAGATAAGTTCTTAGAATTGTACGAAATTATTCCCACGGCTACTTTCTACCATCGCTCCGCTCACCATCGGCAGGGAATGATCCTCACAGCTAAGAAATATAATGTCTTTTACTAAAGATGTACTGTGGGCGTACCGCTGCTCTTACTGTAGTAAGATTCGAGGATTCTTGTTAGGATGTGGAAATCAAAGATGATTGAAATCGCTAATTTTCATTAATCTAAGATACAAATTTTACTTTATAACTGGGTTGGCCAGAAAAATTTGCGAATTTGAAAAAATAATAATAAAAAAACTAAATATACAATTCACATAAAAAAAATTTATTTCAATTAAAAAAGACATCTGGGAAATTCATTTCTTAAAAATAACATCACCCAGGTGTGCACCATCGCACATTCCTTCACATTCCTTGAATCTGACCTCAAATTTGTAAAAACTCGCTGGCAAATTGCGCGAGGAATAGCTGCCATTTCTTCTCGGTCTTCAACTGGTTAATCGTGGCAAGGTTATTGGACTAAGACTCTACTATTCAGGTATCCCCACCTAAAAAAGTCCGGTGGCGTTAGATCCGAACTTCTAGGCGGCTATGCAATGTCACCTCGGCGCTTTATCAGTTTCCCAGCTAACATCTCGTTTACAACCGCCAAGAAGCATTAGATGGCATGTCGCGCCATCTTGTTGCAAACATGTCGCACGATTATAGGCTTCAATTTTTTGCAGTAACGGAAAAAAAATATCGCTTAACATGGCTATGAATCAGTCAGAATTTACACTGACAGATTTTCCTTGTTGATTTTCAATGAAATAGAAGACCCCTCTTTTTTTCTTATAAAAGCGACCTAACCCAGTATCTCTTCCACTTCCCCTACATACCTATAAGGTATCCCCGAACCGTTACAAAAACTAAATGGTCACGTACAGTGCTGTTTTAGAGGAACTTTCTGCCAAGGTTTTCTCTAAGTTGTGGCCCTAAGAGAAATGGGATTCTTGAAGAATCAAGAATAAAGCTATATTTGAAGGGTCAGCAACGCACGAGTGGTGCGCCTAGTGTTGCAAGCGCCCATTGACCACGGTGACTGCTTATAAACAGGCTGGCCGTTAGATTGTTTGCCATCTAAGTGGTACCAAGTAGCTGCATAAAATATTACAAAATTTAAAAATAACTCTGGCTCTGGCTTAAACCAGTACGTAAAATGGAATAGAAGACTAAGGTTTGCGCAGACATGTTGATTATTACCTAAATACAAATTTAAGCTACATTGTTAATGCTTTACATTACAAAATGTTCTAGAAATAGCTTTATAAAGTAGTACGCATTGTCAGCAGCACCTTACCATATTTTGTTTAATTAGAAATGAAATAAATATGTAAAGCCCAACGAAAATCCCAACTACAGACTTGTGCCTCGATAGCTCAATTGGTAGACCACTGACAAAGAAAGTAGTAATTGTTACAGGTTCAAGTCCTGGCTCGAGGTTAATCTTTTGACCGCATCTTTGCTATGAACATTTTTATTTATACTGTTGATATAGCCATAGGTATGGCACTATTTTCTTTGAAGACCTTTAAGAAGTCGTTAACGAAGAGAGATTATTTCAATTTATGTATACATATTTATATTATATTTCTTAGGTCTAGGAAGATTTTTTAATTTTTTTAAAATTAATGTACTAGGACTTTATTAGTCACTCAGAGTTTAATTTAAATTAATTAAACAAATCCAGGGGACAAATTTGTTGGAAAAACTATCTGATACACGAAGTTTTGCCACATCTAGGGTAAGTCCTATAAATTGGCGACAGAGTCCCCTTCGGAGGACATTCCTCTTGGCTGACAGGGTAATTATGCTCTGAACGTGTGGATAATGTCTTTTGCTCAGCTAAATTGCTCTAAAATGGCCAACGAACAAAACTTTTCACTGCAGCCATTTATTTATTAGGTTTCGAGCTGTGAATGACTTGATTAGGTAATAAAATTACTTTTTCTAAGTTACTTTAAAACGCTCTAGTTAAGTTACTAAGTCATCGTTGAAAGTAACAAAATTTACCAAACTGTTTTAACATTTTTTAGTCTTTATATATACCAGCATAAAAGTTAATGTTTGTGCACTGCTAGACTGTATATCAATTCATTTGCGATAAAACTTTGTTGAGTTGTTGTGTGCATTATTTCACAAAGGTTGGCGTTGCAACCAATAAGTATACTTTACGGAAGACTATGAAAGCTCCGTAGGGATAAAAAAAACTCGAAAAAGTTCGTGTAAAAACATGGTTTCACTGTAGGCTACACTTAAATAAAAACCGGCTAAGTGCGAGTCGCCGCCTCAAAGTTAGATGCCAAAACATTGTCTTCTATCTTTACTATAAATTTTCGCCATTTTACTTCAGAGAGAGGAAAATACTTAGTTCTATGATCCATTTAGTGGGGTGTTGAAACCGAAGTTTTTTTTTCTTTGTTTTACCGACTTCAAAAAATGGAAGGGTTTCTTAACTCGTTGGAATCTTTTTTTTTATGAATGCTCCCCAATAACTCGAATACACCTTGACCGATTCGCCATATACTTTTTTTTTTGAAAGGGTAAACTTCCCAGGCGGTCCCAAGGTAATCAGGTCAGGATATAATGATGGGATCCTGGAGAAATCGAGGGAACTCTTAAAATTTTTATTCTCACTTGAAGCGATTTGGGTAATTTTTTAGTA
Source organism: Apoda limacodes (assembly GCA_946406115.1). Classification (NCBI taxonomy): domain Eukaryota; kingdom Metazoa; phylum Arthropoda; class Insecta; order Lepidoptera; family Limacodidae; genus Apoda; species Apoda limacodes. The sequence continues at coordinate 19,287,536 of OX291542.1, forward strand.
TACTTTTAAGTGACCAATAGCCTATTGGTCACTTAAAAGTAAAAATAAAAACTTTTTTATTTTTAGGGTTCCCAAAGGGTATCAACAGAGCCGTATAATTAGGCCTACATTGTATGTCCGTCCTTCCGTCGGCCCTCTTAAGGGGTTTATCTTGTGGACTGATAAAGGTAGAAGCCTAAAATTTTCACAGACTGTGTTATTTAGGCGGATTTCCCAACAAATAAAAAAAAATTAAGCGGAGTCATACAAAAACTATTGTTGTGTTGGTGTTTTTGTTATATAGTAAAAACGGTAAGACATGCAAGATTCAAACTTGATACAATTATAGTTGTAAACAAATATAACATCCAAAAATTAAAACTAGTCAGCCCGAGTCAGGATCTTGCACTCTGTGGTCGTTCGGAACACTCGGTGCGTGAGTCCGACTCGCACTTGGGCGATTATTTTTATTTTTTAAGCAGTGAATATCCTATTAGCAGCGCTTGTTGCTCTGGAATTACATGGAATTACTGGAATTAAATACTAATTTTATAAGATTTCTAAAAAGCTTTGTTGGCAATTGCGAAGCTTTTTGCGGCTACAACTTTGTCTCACTATTTGGAGTTTAAAAGTTTTTTTTAATCTCTATAGCAAAATTATCATTATTTCAATTTCGGTTTATGTTGTATAAAAAAATTTAAGTTACAAGATAGTAGTAGTGACATCTAGGGTCGAGTAGTAAAACTAATCTGTAGCGATTTTCAAAAGTTCTTCAAAAGAATAAAGAAATACGATTTAAATAAACCTACTACACAGAAATAATCTTTCTTCTTTACTGATTAAATAAAGTCTTTGAAGAAAATTAATCATACATGCCATAGCTATGGCTATATCATCAATGTAAATAAATATTTTCATAGCAAACACAGTCAAAAGATTACTCTGGAGCGGACTTTATACGAAGAAGAAAATAATAAATATATTTTGTGGCGGCGCTAGTGTGCAACATATGGGGCCTGAATTTAATTTTGTATAGCCAACATCTGAAAAATATCTATTTCTTTCTCCTAAAACACAGATTTTCGTTAAAATAATTAAAAAGAGGAAAATAATCTTATTTATAACAGGTAAATCAACCTAACAAATATCTTAAACCTATATTGAAAACAATAAAAAAGTAATAAATTCCGATTAACAATATATTTTTATTCAATTCGAGCAAAAGAAACTACTGTAGTCCTTAGAAGAAATCTTGGCAGGGAGGAACTCATTTCACAACCCTAGCGTTCGCGGGAGGAAGTTTCTCTGAAACCGCACTGTATGCGACTATTTAGGTTCTAAGGTGTGAGGAAGATTTAAATGATTCTTAGTCAAAAATAGCCATTGTCTTTGCAGAATTTGTCCCATGTCACTTTTTTATGAATATTTGGGCATCAATTTGTTTTTAATGGTTTTTATTTTAAGTAAGTTTATGGCTTAAGTGGTTTCATTTGGTGTGGACCTGACCATGGAAATTAAATAATGGAGTTAGGTTGGTTCTGAAATTTTAGATTTGGATGATCTACAAGTCATTGACTCGGTGAAATGGGACAAATTGTGCAAGGACAATGGCCATTTTAGACTAAGAATCATTTAAATCTTCCTCACACCTTAAAACCTAAATAGTCGCAAACAGTACGGTTTCAGAGAAACTTCCTCCCGCGAACGCTTGGGTTGTGAAATGAGTTCCTCCCTGCCAAGATTTTTTCTAAGTCTACAGTATTGGGTTCTTCAAGAAAGGAGTTATTAGATTTTTGAAGGATCTGCAACGAGCAAGTGATGCCCAAGGTATTGCAAACGTCCATAAGTCGCGGTGACCGCTAACCATCAGGCGGACTGCAATCTTGTTTGCCACCTTACTGGTATGAAAAAGGGAAAAAAATTAAAAACAAGTCTTGGGATGAGAGTAGTTATTGCCACATTATAGTTTAAAATAACTGTGATTATATTTTTGACTGTAGGAAGAAACTACTTAATAAGGACCAAAAAGTATCAAATAATTGAAGCTTCTATCTATAAATGTCGCAGGCAAATCGTATAATTCGCCGTTTTACAAGGTGCCTAGGCAGATCGTAAAGTATGGAAACGAAAGGAACATAAATCGCACTGTATAAGTCATGTATGTTAGGTTAGGTTCAGTTTCTCTTTTGCAAACGTAGATGCGGAGCAAGCGAAGCGAGCGGAGCATGCCAGCCAAGCTTCATATAATCATCTGTTCAGTTATATGATAATTTCTATTCCATACTTTACGATCTGCCTAGGCATATTGTAAAACGGCGAATTATACGATTTGTCTGCGACATATTTACCGGGTGAAAACGCTAAGTGATCTCACTTGATTATTTCTAAGCCATACATGGTATCAAAATACTGATAATTGATCCTAAAAAGGCTTCTCGAGTTGTATCCAATGGTATTAAAAATGGTTTATAAAATTAATTAGATCTATCCGAAAATTTTATGTTTAGAGCTTTCATGAATGATTACCATGAATAATTGAGAAATAATCAAGTGAGATCACTCAGCGTTTCCATCCTGTATATAAAAAAATAAACTGACTGACTGACTAACTAATATATCAAGCCATAGTCTGAATTAGGTACTGGGTCTAGAGACTTGAAATTTTGCATAAAGGTTCTTGTTATTACATAGGTGAGTACTAAGAAAGGATTTTGCAGAAATCATCCTGTAAAGGGGTATAATATGGGTTGGAAGTTTGAATGGGAATCCGTCTTTTTTTTATTAAATGCATGAAACATGGTGCCAAGTTTAAAATCAAGATGTTTTTTAAGATGGTTTTGTTTAAACCATTCTTTCGACAATCCTTTCGAAAGTTGTCAAGTTATTATTAGCAGCAGTTCAGGTTTTCAGGGTAAATAAATAACGGGATAGGGGAAGAGGGCAGAAAGTGAAGAAGGGGGAAAAAAGAAAAGAAGGCTAAAGCGAAACAACGTTTTCAAGTTCAGCTAGTAGATGGTAAATTTATGAAAACGCGTAGCTTTTTTAGTGTTAAAAGTTTTGTAAGCGTCCATTATGTATTTTTGAAAAACTTAATAAATTTACCAGTCAAAACTTACGTGTTAATTTACAGAGCAATGCTCGACTACTTTGGGGACCGTATACGGTACATCCTTATTCATGAGCCGCCGCGATGCGATTTGATTAACCAGTTAAAGTAATAATTTTTCAAAAACGTGTACATAGTTACTCGTGTGCAAACCGGGCTCTTACGGATTTCCGTCGGAAGTTATAATCTTTACGCGGTCCCAATCATCATGCGGATGATCAGATACTTCATCTATAGCATCCAAACTATATGAATACATATATATAAGTGTATGTGTATATTACAAGAAGTGTTATTATTATATGTATAATTTTACCACAGACGATGCCTAAGTCTGCATTCAATTCAGATTTAATCTATTAAATTAATAAAGTCTGATAGGCAGGAATGGGAGCTTTAGAAGCTTGAGTAACCAAAATCGAAGCACTGACTAGTGGTGTGGATATACCTATAGGTATCTTGATTCTGCATAATAAAAGCGTGTGTTTTGTCGCTTAAGAGCGAAAGCCTAATATGGGCTTGAAGCTTAATTTTACTGAAGGAGTAAAATATCATCTACTGAAAAATCAAGACAGCTTTTCAAAGTCTCTTATAGCCAATGAAATCTATAAAAATATAAAAAAAATGGAAATTATTTTTCAGGTGGACAAAACTGTAACATAGACAAATACATAGTTACTACAACTACATGAAATAAAATGGCAGCATTTAAGTTTTTATTGACGAATAAATTAAATAGGCTTATTAAAAATTTAGAAACAGTCGATGATTATAGACAACAAACATAATTAATAGGTAATTTTTAATCACAGGTATATTTATTTATACTTGTATGACTTTGATAGTATTTTAGCAAAGACTAGTTACTTGCTGCCAAATAAGAGAACAGTATTGGCCATTCTAAACAACGTAATGCCAGACATAAATTAAAAGATGTTTAGAAAAGAATTACTTTATTTTTTGTTTTCAGAGGCTTTAGATTAGTCGCCAACCTAATAATTTTACATCCCATTTCCATTTTTTAAGCTTCCAGGTTACATTTAATTTGTTGACAGTTTTAATATCAAATATCTAATCTATCTTATCCTAATTTTAAGTTTAAGTTTTACTTTAAGCTAAGGCTAACAATCTCCCCAAGTTGTAAGACGCCACGACATGCTAAGCATGTAGTTTTAAACATACCAGCTACCGTAGCCCATATAATGCCAAGAATATTACTCTAACGTTGCCACTCCGTTCAAACTCTAATCACTCCTTTCTACATTTATTTATAACATAAACATATAATAATAACCTAAAAATGTAAGATTCGTGCTTGATTATGACTCCACGAACCACGGGTATATATATATACGACCCCTGTCGGGAAACTTCCGTAAGTTTATATGATCGTTGACTTTTATGGCAGTTCTTGCGCACCACCAATGTTCGACCATCGGGAAAAACTTTACAAATATAAATTCTACACGTCTGAAACTCAAAGGACCTTATAAGCTTCAACTTAAAGTTGATATTTGTGCAGATAGAGATAAAAGGCAGAAAATATACTTATGTATAAGTGTTTGGTTGATTACAGTAATGTTCGTAGGTGAAATATTGAAGAGTTAGCAATCGTGTAAAAGTAATGGATGTTTTGGATCTAAAGATACTTTTATGTTTTGAAAAATATTACAGGAGTATTCAACTTATAAATCTGGTGTTGCAAAAGAAAATATGAATGGGTACCAAAGAGCAATATAAAACCTTTTTTCTGCCTGTGCTATATTCTCAAAATTTATTAAGATTTTTTGCATAAAATTCCTTTTTTAACAAACCACTAATGTGGCAAACAAGCTTACGGTCCGCCTAATGGTAGGCGGTCACCGCAGCCTTTGGACGCTTGTAACACCTGGGGCATAACTCGAGAATTGCTAACCCTTAAAAAATCTAACACTTCTTACTTGAACAACCCCATACTAAGTCTTTAGTGAAAACCTTGACAGGGAGCTCATTCCACAACCTAAGCATTCTGAAACCGCATTGTTCGTGATATGACTGCCAATGGTAAGTGGTGCGATAGTAGAAAGTAGCCGTAAGCATAATTTCTAACGATTCCTCAGAAGACATCCCATTATACAAGCGGTAGAACACACACAGGTTGGCAGTCTCTCCTTAGACTTAAGGGTTCGATACGGCTTGTGAGTTTAGGGTCGTCGACGATTCTCTCAGCCCGTCTTTGAACCGAGTCAAATGGGCCAAGCTGGTATCCGGGTGCACCCACCCAGTGCGTGGTAGCAGTACTCCATTAGGGGCCGGACTTGCGACTTGTAAAGCAGCAATCTGAGGTGAAGTACTGCTTCGCTCTGTTGAATACTCAAAGTTTTTTGGACGCCAGCTTCATCTTATCTTGCAAATTATCTCGGAGTTAAACATCGCTAGAGAAGTCAACACCAAGGATCTCAATGCCCTTGGATATGGTGAGGGGTGTGTTCTGTAATTTTAATACCTCAGTGAATGGGGTTTTCTTAGGGTTGAACGCGCAGACACAAGACAGAAGTCTTCGTAGGGTTGAATTTTTCTCCAACCAAGTTGTCTCGTCCCCGTTCAAAGACCTTGGACAAAGTGGTATCGATTCGAGACACACGTTCTCCACATTTTTCGTCCACAACAGAACGAGGGATGTTTGCACGGCCCGTAAAGTAAGCGTCCCCAGTACTGTCATCTGCAAAGCAATGTATGTTGTTGAAGGGCAACATGTCATTGATATGCAGTAGAAACCGCCTTGTAGACATCAGAGAGCCTAGCACGGACACCAGCATTAATGTCCGTGCTATCAGAGGAACTGCCGTCATCTACGGCCCGTGTGCGACTGCCAGATAAAACCTAGCCGCCCATGCACAAATCCTCGGGTAGTCCGTAAGATAGCAACTTTGATAGCAGGGCTTTCAATGGCTAGTGCCCATTGGTGTGTGAAATATACTAGAATATAGTCCAGTCGAGCGACCGTGGCTAAAACTATATTAACGGTCGTTGACGCTCTATTGCCTTTGAGATGAGAGAGTAATAGCGATTGGCCTGTAATTCAATGGATCAATTAAATCTACGTTTTCACTCAAAATTGTTCGGATCCCTATTATTTCGAAATAAACAATAATTCGAAACGCAAACCCTAATCGTCCGCTACGCATAATGTTTGTGGGCCGACTGAAGCGTGACATAAGCGAAGTACATTGCGATAAAACGCTTTGATGTACGAGAGTTTACCGACAGCGAAGCGATGTGTTACTTTGCACGAAGTGTCGAAGTATTCACGAAAGTGTTGCTATGTGTATTAGGCATACATATTAGTTCGAGTGATAATTGCTCGTACTAAACTTATATAGTCACGTCGGGTAGCTGTATGCGACGGGAATGTGTACGCAGTACAAAAATCACCCCTTTGGTGCCACCAGATGAATCTTATATCGTTCCTTGCGGCGCCGAAACAGATGAGTTCGGTTGATATTATGACGTGAATGAAAATTGGTGGGTAAATTGAGTTTATACTTGTTTTAGCTTATTTTATCAGGGTGCTATCATGACATATTAAAACGTGAGGATCTTAATATGTTTTAGAGGTTTCTCTGACGTAACATTATTGTTGCTAGGATTCAATTATTATTCTCGTGACCGGCAGCTAACAATGTGTTTTTTTACTTTATTTTGTTATGGTGTGTTGACGCAAAGTACCTAGAGGTATATGAAGTTGATCAACTATCGCCACACGCATAAGCATCGTTGCGGTTAGGCGGTGCGGTGGGGGAGCGGGTGCTCCTAATCGTGATTGGCGCTTGGCGGGCGACGCATAGGTACGTCTCGCGTAACCGATTTTTGCTTTAAAATTCTATGATCTGGGTTTGTATTGAAGATGACCTACTTACTAGAGCGACGACCGCACGCGTTATATGTACTTTGGTTGAGGTAAGAGTACGCAGTGCAGTTATAAAAAAAATACTAGTAAGGCACTAAATAGTCTGGAAAGTGATAAAAAAATGACTGCCAGACATTAAAAAAACCAGGACCTTCTGGACTACAATAAATCTCAACGGAATAATTAAAATTAATTAAGCCTATTAGGTGTGTCATGAATTATTTTGGCTGCTGGTGTCAAAAAACGACCGTGGTTTAATCAGCCTTGCAAAGAAGCTAAAATTCTCAGGCAATAAGCAATTTGCGTAATAATTTTGAATCGACAACGATATTGCGCGTTCAATTCAGCGAATGTAACTCAAAGTCTCCGTGGGTCACAGAATTGATAATGTACAAGCACATACCTGGGTTACTGGGTTTTGAATTTACGAGTCCTAGAACTACAGTCTAAGTTGATGTTATGACTGTCTGCTTTGGTCTACACAAATAACATCTTACCTTCATACGTATGTATAATTTATTGATCCGACATAAACATATAACTTTAAAACCTTTACATACTTTCAATATTAGTCATATGTTCCATAGGCCAGATTATAATCAAATAACTTATTATTTTTGGACATAACACACAGCGCCATGTGGCCCCAAAGTAAGCAGAGCTTGTGTAATGGTGACCAGACAAAGGATCAAATACAAATATTTTTTATTTTATAAAAACATCGTACATAAATACACCTAAACTCGAGACAAACACAAATGTTTTTCCAGTGCGGAAATCAAACCTACACCCTCTGCACAGCAGTCGGCCACGCTACCAACTAGGTTGCGAGGGAATCCATTTAATTAATAATACGTACAAATGTAGATCAAATCATTGAAAAGTGTTGCGGGTGTGTGACTACCATTTTTCGATTCAAGGATCTGTTTGCGAAATATCCCCTCTGTCTGCCAACTAAATAGTTGTTTCTGGGTATGGGAAAGAAATACGGCTGTAGTATATATGTATAACGAAATTAAAAGGAAAAATATACTACTATACAGCTATAGACAAGAAGGCTCTATAAGCTAATCAGTAATAGACGACCAACTTATAAAATGTACCTTAAAAAAGTAAATTTTATATTGAAAATCACTAAGATGACGTTGTTAGCTGTGTAAAACAGGTAGTAATGATTTATAATAATGAAAATTATGAATCAATTAAATCATTACATCCTTAATAATAATAACAATGTTAACGTTCGAATAACCCATTGGAGAGGGTGGAGCTAGGCAGTACCAGGGCTTTGAACAAAAATTGGCTTACAAGTTTTTCGAATCGGCAATTATTCTTATTCTATCGAACCCTTACACTTACAAACATATAAGCAAACATAAATAAAATAGGCAAAAGATTATGGTATAAATTCCTTTGTATTTATTTCCATTTCTAAGCCGTCTAGGTTAAAAATGGGTTATTTGACCCGCACAGTTATAAGTGACTAAACAGTCTACACGCACCGTCCAGTGTGGCCGATACAGGCGGATTGTGCGGGAAAAATCTAGTCACATAAACGAAGCCAGGCGCGTCACGATCGATGTGTTTGTGAAGCGCGATTTCATATGTTAAAACTAGACGCACCCGCATACGTGACCGCTCCCGCTTTGTGTTTGTTTGGGCACTAAGAAGTACCCTGAAAAGCTTTTGGACCTTGAGGAGGGCCCAAAGGTTTGCAATATCTACATGTAGTTCACCCGCAAAAACAGGATAATCAAGATACTTCAAATTCTGAAAGGAGAGACCCTATAAAGAAACACAATTACCATAATTTTACTAAACGACTGCTATCATCTGATAAAGCACTATCGATCGATACGAAAATATAGGTGTAATCTACACCTATCTTGATTGTTGTTACCTACTTCATAAATAAGACATTTTAGCACTGACGTTATACAAGCAAAAATACATTAGTGAATTTCTTTAAAATATTTTTAGGGTACCCTAGTCAAATGGCATAAACTAAACCCTTATATTTTTGGGGTTTCTGTCCGTCCGTTCACCGATCCATCCGTCAGTATGTCAGATACTGACTACTTTCTTTCTCTTACAGTTACCAGTTTTTGAGATTTCAAACCATGTTCCTTAGGGAAAGTTGCGTTACACGTTATACGAGATATAATAAATTAGCGTATAAAATCACAATTATATGTACATAACTTATCTTCATGAGTTTTAAGAATATTAAAAAATCACAGTAATACCGTTATTATAATACCAGCTTTATCGTTAATGTTTTAAACAAAATCTGATCACAAGTTTTACACACCTCGCAATAATTCTCAAATCTATGACACGCAATCGTTTTTTAAGAGTTCTATAAACAAATCCAAAACCGGAACCCTTTTAGTAGCAACATGTTCGTCGGTATGTCACAGCTTTATAATTATCCCATGATCGATTCTTACAAAATCTATATTCTCTTTATCTAATACTATAAATGCGAAAGTTTGGATGGACGGATGTTTGTTACCCCATCACGCCAGAACGGCTGAACGGATCTGGATTAAATTGGTCACAGAAATAAGTTAAGTCTGTAATGGCACATAGGCTAATAACTATAACTTTTGTTACTCAATCCCACTGCAACGGAGCATCCAATTGTACTTAAATGCTCCCGCGGGAGTAACTTTAACCGAATCCCACTTGAACGAACTACAGCTATAGGTTGCTATATAAAAAAAAAATTAAGTATAATCATGGACTTGATGTAAGAATCCCACGCCGATAGGTAATCAAACTTAGGGCGGGCGGAGCCGCTGGCAAAAGCCAGTGGTAAATAAACCGACACACAATTATGTTATTAAATCAAAAAAAAAATATACACACGAGTTCAGAAGCTGAGCTGAGTTTTTTTTTTTTATTTCTATATATTCGAGGTATATATTTTGCTTATTATTAGTTTCCAGATATCGGCCAAGAACGTGTCGTACACGCTTTAGGTAAGGGTTCGATTGAAAAAGAATAAATGCCGATTCAAAAAACTTGTAAGCCTATTTTTGTTCAAAGCCCTTGTTCTGCCAAGCTCCACCCTCTCCAATGGGTTATTCGAACGTTAACATTGTTATTATTATTAAGGTTGTTATGATTTTATTGATTCAAAATTTTCATGATTTATAAACTTATATTTACTACCTAACAACTTCATCTTTGTGATTTTCAATAAAAAATTACTTTTTCATGTACCTACATTTTATAAGTTGGTCATCTATTACTCATTAGCTTATAAAGCCTTCTTATCTATAGCTGTATAGTAGTATATTTTTCCTTTTTATTTCGTTATATATATATATATATATACTACAGCCGTATTTCTTTCCCATACCCAAAAACCAAAACAAAACAGATCCTTAAATCGAAAATTGGTTGTCACACACCCGCAATTCTTTTAAATGATTTGATCTACATTTGCATGTATTATTTATTAATAATATTATTGCATATAATTAATATTAATATAATGCATTAATATAATTATTATATTAATGCATTATTATGCGCCTCGCCTCGCAGCCTAGTACATAGCGTGGCCGACTGCTGTGCAGAGGGTGTAGGTTTGATTCCCGCACTGGACAAACATTTGTGTTTGTCTCGAGTCTGGGTGTATTTATGTATGATGTATTCACAAAATAAAAAAAAATATATATGTACTTGATCCGTTGTCTGGTCATCATAACACAAGCTCTGCTTACTTTGGGGCCAGATGGCGCTCTGTGTAATGTCCAAAAATATTTAGTTATTTAATTATAATCTGGCCTACGGAGCATATGACTAATATTGAAATTATGTAAGATTTTTAAAGAAATTTTTCGAGTTATATGTTTAAGCTTCATCAATAAATTTTACATACGTGTGAAGGTAAGATGTTATTTGTGAAGACCAAAGCAGAAAGTTATAACATTAACTTAGACTGTAAGTCTAGGACTCGTAAGTTCAAAACCGAATAACCAAGGTATGTGCTCGTAAATTATCAATTCTGTGACCCAGGGCGACTTTTGGTATATGAGTCACATTCGCTGAATTGAACAAACGTGGTTTTGTGGCCGTTTTTATAGATAATGGTACGGAACCCTTCGTGAGCGAGTCCGACTCGCACATGGCCGATTTTTTTTTATTTGATAGCCTCTCCGTCACGCAACCAAACCCAAAACTATAACGGTCAGAAATTAATAAAATATATTAGGTGTAAAAATTAATCAAGTCCTTACTCTATAAGTTATCAAAGAATTTGATAAATAAAAATCAAGTACGCACTGCGATAAGTAAAAGCTATGACACAATGAGTTACTAATCCAACTGCTAACTGATAAATAATTTTAGCAGACACAGGTGTGGTATATCACAAAGCCGATTGACATATAATACACATCAACAAAATAAAATAAAAAACATTAACTATTTTAATTACTTATATTTATATATATTTAATTATTTATATTTACTTGTATTTATTATTCTTAATTTCAAAAATAACGGAAGTAAATAAACGAATATCTTCATCATCAGCCTACTGCAGTACAATACTGGGTACTTGTAGGCTTCCCTCAATGTGTGCCAATTTGCACGGCCTTGCGCTTAACGCCTTCAATTGTTCCTTGCTAATTTTCGATCTTTACTTAAGACCACGAAGCGGTTATCTGTTCTTCGACTAATTCGGTCAGCTGAATGCCATATTTTCAGCCTGCTAATCCTAACTGCTCTTACTAAAAGGTGTCTATTTGGCTGGCATATTGAGCGTGGAGCTATTGACTTGAAGAATATTCAGTGTGCAACTGATCCCACAGTAAAGAAAGTGATTTCCTTCTGTTCTATCTAACTACCATGCCATTACCTACAACAGGGACCTATTCCACAAAGCCCCAAAACTCTTTAGGTCGGGAATCCCACTATTTAATCAGTTTTCTGTTGCGATAAACAATCTTTTGAAGACTGAAATAGTATGATTCAGTCTCCAACTCTTCACTTTCCCCTTTATTTAGTTTGAAGAATAAAGATTTACAGGACGTGTCGCCCTAGGTCTCAGCAAAATGGCAGAATTTTAATCAAAAATATTAGCTGCTTATTCGGATAGGCCGTTAGTCCATAAATCTTGACCGTCAATATATTGCTTTAGGCCGAAACGGTCATTAGACGAACTACTGGATAGTGATATTTCAATCTAGAACGAGGTCTTTGATAAGCACGGGGAATCACCTGCAATCTACACACACGTAATAACATCCTAATCAGCCTCATACGTCCTTACGGCCTACCCTCAACGAAGGTGATTCACATACGTCTTTTTTTGACGTATGCAGGTTTCCTTACGATTTTTTCCTTAACCGAAAAGTCAGTAAAACCTTCGCCACTCGGGACGCAAAGTAAAATCAAAACCCCTCGGCTACCACCGACTTAACAATTGACTATATACATAATCAAGGCTTTTAGTAAGATTTGATGCAATGGTCTGCTATTTAAATTTGCTAAAAGCAAATGTAAAGTCTTCTTGGTTAGTATTCCCTACTGTCATATCTTATAAAAGAGACAAATTATTAATAAAAATCGTTTTAAAGATTTATTTATTTTACATTTCTGAATACATTGGTGTACAATGCTATATAGCATTTTCTACCAGCCAAGCATTGGGTTAAACAGAGTAACTGCTATTTATAGTTATAGCTATTACACATTACCATAGACTGGATTATTTTGTTCGAAAAATTTGCCCATAATCATTACAAATACGCCTGTAATGACACGATCATTGTCCTTACAACAAGTATGCAACGTCAAATCAGAATCAGTAGGAATCGCCATTTTCAGTGCGTGTTATAGTACATCTACCTCTTTTAATATATATACTACTAGCTTTTCCCCGCAGTTTCACCTGCCTTAAATTCGGTTATCGGTGTAGGATTTTAACCTCAACACCTCAATTATACCTAGAAAAAAACCGACTATAAGCGACACACTTGACATTTTCAGTTAGCCTATGTCCTTTCTCGGGACTTAAACTGTCTTCATGCCAAATTTCATCCTAATCGGTACAGCGGTTTGAGCGTTAAGAAGTAACAGACAGACAGACTTTTTTTTATACCACTAAGGTGGCAAACAAACTTACAGTCCGCCTGATGGTAAGCGGATTTATAATATTAGTAGAGCTTATTGGGTGTAACTAAATAAGAGCTTGTTAAAGTTATGTTGACTTTACTTTTGACTTTATAAATATTTCGAATTATAAAGTACCTACACTTAATCTAAATCGGTGTGTTTTGTTTAATAGCCGGAAGAAACATTGACGTAACAAAGCTATTATTAGATAATATATTCTATTATTTGATTAGGGCCATAACTTGTTATTTGACTTATCTTTGTATGGTGTTTTAATAAACGGTTCGATATTCTTATCTAAGCTGTTATCGATGTTGATAAAATATTTTTATATGCTGAAACGTCTAAAACATAATAATAATAACTGAAACAGGTTACCCCAGCTCTAATTTCGGTATAGTTGATTTCAAAAAGCAGTACTTCATAATGTACACTGTTGGACCACTTAGGTTTAAAGAACAATTGATTTTTTTTTTCTGAAGATTCGATTTGAGTCACAAGTTCTTCACGTTTTTCCTCCACAACATAACGACTGATGCTTGCACGACAAATGTGATAAGCGTCTCTAGTACTGTCATCTGCATAGCAGTGTATGTTGTTGATGTCCAACATGTCATTGATATGCAGTAGAAACAGCGTAGGAGACAGCACTGAGCCTTGCGGGGCACCAGCATTAATGTCCATGCTATCAGAACAACTACCGTCAACTATGGCTCGTAAATGTCTGCCGGACAAAAAGCAAACCACCCATTTGCACAAACCCTCGGGCACTCCGTAAGATGGGAATTTCGATAGTTCTCATCGGTGTGTGAGATACACTAGAAGATCACCAGTCGAGCGACCGTGGCGAAAGCCATGTTAACGGTTGCTGACCAGGTCGTATTTTTCTAGGTATCTTAGAAGCTGTGTGTTGATCACAGGCTCCATCACCTTGGAGAATAGAGAGGTAATAGAGAATCTCTATTCTATCTCTATTAGAGTAATTCGATGGATCTGATCTATTGCCCTCTTTTAGCACCGGGTGCACATTCGCAGTCTTCTATGAAGCTGGAAATTGCCTAGTTTGGTAGGAAAGCGCGAAGAGGCGCTTAAGCACCACTGCTGGTATACCGTCTGGCCACTCGACTAATGAACGTCTAGAGAAAGCAACGCCCGCCGGGCCTCCGGTTGTGTAATGGAGATTAACGGCATGGTCTTACCGCACCACAGTATAGTAGGTGGTGCAGCGCCTTCGTCATTCATATTCGAGTTGGAGGCACAGAGCTATCTCTTTTATAATATGGGCCAAGTCAACATCGGTCTTTCGCAGTGGTGTTAGCGACGACTGGCAAAAGTTCCCATCGGCAGTTTTAGCAAGCGACCAGAAAGCACGACTCCTAGAGGGATAGCTCGTAAGTCACTTACCTATTTTGCCGATAAATTGGTATTTAGCTCTGGCAGTTGCTTTCTCACTGAACCTCGAGGCAGCATTAAATTTGCGTTTTAATTCAAAAATATTCAGATTCTTATTATTACGGCCCGTGGTCTAAGCCTCATACCCAGTTTGATTAAGAATTTTAGCTTCTCTGCACGACCTATTAAACTAGTTTTCTGACGCCGGCAGCTACTCGCAGGTTAGAATATACCATTCCATACCAGCGAGGATTGTCTCAGTGACTACGGCTGCGGAATCGTCAGGATCTTTCGAGCCAAAGCAGAGCTGCCTCCACGGGTACGATGCATTTAATCTTTGCAATTTATCCAGTCTGCTGACTTATAGTGCCACACATGACGCCAATTAGATAGCCCAGGTGGTTCGGATTGTGTGCTTTTGAGTCCGAACGAGACAGTGGTCCAAGGAATGAATCCACTGAGATAGAATATCCGTCCGGACGTGTAGTCAACAGAAAGTCCAGTAAGGAGCTTGAATGGTCCTCTATATTTGGTATTCTAGTTGGAGAAAGTACCAGCTGAGAAAATCCAAAGGTCAAAGCAAATTCGTGAGCAGATATCCCTGCATAGTTATTGGTTAGAGAACTGAGCCACTCACGATGGTGGGAGTTGAAGTCTCCCAAAATAACGAGTTCTGCTAAGACTTATTGCTTTAACACTTTGTCAGTCGTCAAACTCAGGTGCGTGAAAAGTCTAGTACTGAAAAATCGAGAACAGAAGACTGAGCACCAGGTGCTAAAAGAGCGCAATAGATCAGAACCATCGAATTACAGACCTATCTCTAATAGAGATAGAATAGAGATTCTGTATTACCTCTCTCTTCTTCAATGTGATGGATCGTGTGATCAACACACAGCTTCTAAGACTAAACACTACCTGGTCAGCAACCGTTAACATGGCTTTCGCCACGGTCGCTCGACTGGTGACCTTCTCGTGTATCTCACACACCGATGAGAACTAGCCATTGAGAGACAGGGAGAGGCATTGGCATATACCCTGAACATAGCGAAAGCGTTCGATTGAGTCTGGCACTGGGGTCTTCTATCGAAATTGCCATCTTACGGAGTGCCCGAGGGCTTGTGCAAATGGGTGATTTGCTATTTGTCCGGCAGACATATATGAGCCATAGTTGACGGTAGTTGTTCTGATAGCATGGACATTAATGCTGGTGCCCCGCAGGGCTCTGTGCTGTCTCCTTCGCTTTTTCTACTGCATATCAATGACATGTTGGACATCAACAACATACATTGCTATGCAGATGACAGTACTAGAGACGCTTATTACACGTGTCGTGCAAGCATCAGTCGTTTCGTTGTGGAGGAAAAATGTGAAGAACTTGTGTCTCAAATCGAGACATCTCTGTCCAAGGTCTCTGACTGGGGACGGGAAAACTTGGTCCTATTCAACTCTACAAAGACACAAGTCTGCGCGTTCACCGCTAAAAAAAAACCCATTCACTGTGGCCCAAATTTTCAGAAAACTCTCCTCTCCATCTCCAAGAGAATTGGGATCCTTGGTGTTGACATCTTCAGCGTTGTTCGTTTCAAAGATCATCTGCTAGACAAGGTGAAGCTGGCGTCCAAAAAGCTTGGTGTACTCAACAGAGCGAAGCAGTACTTCGCCTCGGGGCCAAGGTTGCTGCTTTACAAGATGCAACTTCGGCTCCATATGGAGTACTGCTGCCATCTCTGGGCGGGTGCAACCAGATACCAACTTGGCTCTTTTGACTCTGTTTAACGACGGGCTGTGAGAATCGTAAACGATTCTAAACTCACAAGCCGTATCTAACCCTTAAGTCTGAGGAGAGACTTTGCCTCCCTGTGTGTGTTCTACCGCTTGTACAATGAGATGTGTTCTGAGTAATTGTTTCAAATGATGCCCACAGCTATTTTCTACCATCGCACCGCTCACAATCGGCAGGGAATTCATTCTCACACATAAGGTATGAAGTGCTTCAAGAAAGAAGTTATTAGATTTCAGAAGAATCGGCAACACGCAAGTGATACCCCTGGTGTTGCAAGCATGTTGGAAACCGTGAACCGGAAAGCAAAGCGTGGGACGTCCTCAATGGCTCAATGGCTCTTGGCGGCTAAATGCCTGAAAATACAAATACAATTTTTAACTTTTAGAAGAAACAAAAGAAAAAACCAAACTTTCCTAATTATAATATTGTATAATATCTGATGTGTATAATACGTCCGCCTGCATCTTACTTTCTACATAGGTACCGCCACATCATAATAATCTCAGGTAGATAACTGATAACGATAATAATGATAATTCAATCAATGTATGCATTGATTAATAAAATTGCAATATATAATTATAACAAACCTATAAACGTTTTGAGTACTTAGATACAAAAACATAATTGAAAACAGGCTAACAGATAAGTCACGACCTATTTCACAAAAATCCTGAGGCCAATAAGTCAACGAAATAATTCTTCAATATGGACCTTTTTTATACCACTAAGGATGCATACAAACATACGACCCGTCTGATTTAAAACTTTTACTGTAATCTATGGACATTGCAACATCCGGGACATTGATTGCGCGTTGCTGATCCTTTAAAAATGTAATCACTCGAATCCCATACTGTAGTCCCTAGAGAAAACCTCGATAGGGTGGTCATTACATAACCTTATGCACTGTGCTTGGCCATTCTGAGTATATTTGAGGTTTGTGGTACTAAGGAACTAAGGGAATGATATACATTACAACAGAAATCATATATTCAAAAACGTGTCTGGTAGTTATAAAAGTATAAGTTTTCAGCGTTAAGGCACATACGTTTAATATCTTTAGAAAACAATTTATCTACAGGAGTATCATGGACACTTTTATTGATCTAATACGTTTTGCTAACTGGTTTGAGCTTACCTTTAAAAAAAAGGCCTCAAAACCTATAAATCGTTTTTTTCAAGTATAAAGAAAATAATATCTTAATTCCACGTTTATCAGCTCCGTCATAATTTATCCATTTAACCACTGGACTGGCCATGTTAATGGATAAAAAATATGATAATGCATAGATAAGCCTAAAATCACTGCCATGTACTTAGGTTTCGATACCATGTCGTCGGTATGATACAAGGACTCACGAAAACCAAGTAAAATATAGTTTATTATTGATATATATTAGGGTTTTGTTCTTCTACAGTAAAAAACCGGCCAAATGCGAGTCTGCCTTGACTCAAACTTATTATTTGTAGATAGTTCTTCCATCATGAGATCAGGTCCCACAGGGTTATGCCTTAATTATCAGTTTTTGTATTTTTTTTCTATATTTGTGATGTAACATTTTGCTTTTTGCCAAATTTCATGATTCTAGGTCAACGGCAAGTATCCCATAGGCTACAATATGCGACAGATATGATCGTATTTTGGGCATATTTTTTTATTGCATTAACTTAGCAACTTGTTTTTTTTACAACTTTAAGGGACTGTAAAATTTTGTATTTGATATTTATTTCAACTTGATACCTCTACGCATTCTTGCAATGACAGACAAACCTTTTTTTAATGTGTTATAACTACAAATTAACAAATTACGATTATTTTCCTATATTTGTGATGTAAGACCGTATTTCGTTTCAAATTTCATGATTCTAGGACAACGGGAAATACCCCGGGTTATGATTTATTTGTGAATGCCAAAATATGGGTCGAAAATGGCCGAATTTTTTTATTGCATTGATTTAGAAGCTTGATTATTTTACAGCTTCAAGGGACCGTAGACCTTAGTATTTGATTTTAATTTCAACTTAATACTTTCACGCGTTGCTAAGAAAAAGGGTTGACAGACAGACAGACGGACAACAAAGTGATCCTATAAGGGTTTCTTTTTACTTCTGAGGTACAGAACCCTACAAATGGGTATTATATAGGACCGACATGGAAAAGTAACGGTGCGTCTGTCTGTTGTGTCAAAGGTCTTAGGTTCGTTTCCCATTAGGAATAACAAAAGTTAATCCAATAAAGTCCATGGAAAAGTAGTCTTGACTGAGGTTTGTGACCGATATGTGCCATGAATCTATTTTTAAGTGGAGATTTCTTTAAAATTTCGTATTGTATCTACTTAAAAAAAATTCACAATATAGTATAGTATTCTAATATAATAGTATTATAATATAAAATAATTATAATATAATAGTATTATAATATAATACTATACTATATGGTTATATAATATGTAATAAATTCGAAGATAATTTTGGTTTAATGACTTTGAAGATCATGTTTTAGCTTTTTCTCTATTAAGTTTCTATGTAAGTATATCTTCACGGTTTCAATCCCCAAGGGGGGAGTCCGTGACTTAACTCACACCCACGTCATTATGACGTCTTGTAGAAATTAGTTAAAATAAAATTAAAACACAACGTCTGTCGGTAACCAGCTCTATATCCTAACTGTTGACAAACAGACACAAAACCTACCAACAATGTTTATACATTAAACTACGCGACTGGCCGTTGCCGTAGGTTAAGGCCTCGTTTAGTCTGTTACCATAGTTTAGACGTAATTCGAGGTCGCGATGTAGAGAATGTATAAAAAAATTTGCTATTAAACAATTACTTTTTTAATGCATTCATATTATCTCTTGGAAATAGAAATTATATTGTCTTTTTCTCTTATATTCATCACTGTTTTTACTTATCTCGGACTTCAGTCATGCACTGGCACACTGTTCGCCATAGCAGAGTCAATTTGTTTCAGTGGCGGTTTAAATTTTGTAAAGAAACTTCTAGTAGTAGTTTATACCTTACAACTAATACTGTCTAAAATTTGAAAATTTATTTGAGAGCAGTATGTCCTATCCTTCTAATATTATAAATGTGAAAGTATTTCTGGATGGATTACTCAATCACGCTTCAACTATTGGACAGATCGGACGGGATAAAACTTGGAATACATATAGGTTTGGTGGTAGTATGTGTCCCCATGTGACGCACGAGTACGTACGTGTATGTGTATATATACATGTTTGAATAGATATTGTATACTTGATGGCTTGGTTCCTGCATGACTGATTGGTAACAGGTGTACATCCGGGAGTTTCTTGTCACTTCTTCTCCCCTTAGGCTAGTTTCCGAAGTGATGGTAGTTTAAATTATGTGCATTTGTTGCCGGGCTGTTGTGTAGGGGCTGGGCCACTTTCAGGTGTGCAACGTCTGTTTGAATATGTGTGTGCATTTATGTATATGTGCGTATCGGGCGGCCGAACGAGGATTGAATCAGATAGTACCTATAAGTTCTTTTACGTATAGTTTTATTTTCTATCTTTTATATATATTTTATATTTATATATATGTATTAATATTTGTCTGTATGTGTATATATGAATATGTGCATGTATGTGTATCTTATATTATCTTTAATATGTTTCTGAATACCTATTTATTTGCATTTTTGTAAAATGTAAATATGTATGTATGTGTACATATATATGTATATGTACGTCTGCTGTGTCATATTATATGTTATATGAATATAGTACAATCGAAGTTCTATTGGAGTTGCTTGAGTGTGTCATGCTCTCTCAAAGTCTCTGCGTTGGTGGCATGTGCGTCGGGTCGTTACGTTCCCTAAAACATGGTTGAGCGAAGCGATGGCAGATTCATGTGTCATACTTGTGAACGGGTGCCGCCTGTGGAGGCTAGTCTGCTCTTGCAAACTTCTTTGTATTCTTATTATATTTATATGTACGTCTGCTATGTTATATTATATGTTATATGAATATATTTTTCTCGGGTGTTACTTTAAATCCTGTCAAAGAATAATTGAAAACTTTTAACGTATCACATGGTGCCCCCCCCCCCCCCCTTAGCAATCTGAAAAACAATAGATAATTGAAATATTACATAAATACTGATTGTTTTTTTTTTAATCAAACTATTTACATTGTAAATCTTGTTTATTTAATGTTTCAATACAAAACATGTATTTATTACTTGATACACTATAATTTTATGTTTCGTTTGTGATTTTACAAAGATTACCTATTGGACGCACGCAATAAAACAGTATTGTAATTAGTTTGTAAAGCTAGTTGTAGTTAATTTACTTGACGATTCGAAAGTGTTCTTAGTAACCCATTTGAATAAAAAGATTTTGATTTTGGTTAAATTTCTAATATCTACTTAATATCCGTAACAAAGACCTTTCATTAAATTCTTCAATTTTTTTTTACCACTTATTTTACTTTAAGAACCCCAAGAAGAAGAAAGGAGGAAGTTTTTCTGAAACCGAACTGTAAGTGTCCATTTAGGTTCTAAGATGTGAGGATGAAAGCCCGTCGTTGAACCTAGTCCAAAGAGCAAAGCTGGTATCTGGATGCACCCGCCCAAGCATCAAGATGGCAGCAGTACTTCATAAGGGGCCGAAGTTGCGACTTGTAAAGCAGCAACCTTTGCCCCGAGGGGAAGTACTGTTTCGCTCTGTTGAGTACACCAAGTTGTATAAATCGTGCAGTATCACTGCATACGCGGTAAACATGTCCACGAGAAATATAAAACTTAAAATCATCCATAGAAGTCCATTGTACTTACTCTATTTGAAACATTTTTTTAAACAAGTAATAATTATAATTGCTTGTATAGATTAAGATTATGAATAGTGGACAATAGTGGGCAATTTACTTAATATCTCAGTTTTCGATACCAAGACTAATGTTTGATTCGAATTTTATTCTAAAAGACATTACTTTAAAAATGAAGTTTCATTCATTTACGTTTCAAATTAAGGTGAAACTGTCTTCCATACATAAATAAATCGGCTCCTATAAAAGCTAATACCTACCACACGCAAAATATACATTGAGGAAAACGTAACTTTTAAACCTAGAATGCATTAATAATGAAAACCTATACAATAGCGCCCTACACAGACCTGTAAAATTTCGTCAAAATCGATGAAATTCAGATGAAATTGAATTGTAACATACAAACGGACAGACGGACGTGACGAAACTAGATAGGTTTTGTTTTTGCCATTAAGCTACGGTACCCTAAATACAAAAAACAATCTGTTTCAGAAGTCGTTCAAAACTTTAAAAAAAATTGTCCATGAAGAAAAGTTTTTACGGACAATTAAATATGCTTTTTATGATGGTTACCGTGTTGATTAAGATTAAAAATTATTTTCAACTATCACAGTGAAACACAACATTGAAAAATTAACGGTCACTTCACTCTGCTATCTCACCTAAACTACAAAAGTAAAATAAGCTGATAATTTTAATATGAATCATCAAATTTTAAGGTGATTATAATACCTATGTACCGGATATTATAAAAGGAATGTGTTTTTCTGTATTTCTTATCAGTAAATATATACCTTTACTTGGGCATTCACAACATCGATTCATGGTTAGATATCTTTATGATTAGTAAGCGAACTTTGGTACTGTAATCTGATTAATCAAAAAATTGGGAATATGTAACAATAACCAAGTACTTAATACAAAAAACCTTAAAGTTTTAGTGGGTTTGGTTCTTTCATACTATCATATCACCTGCTAAACTTCTACCAGTACTGTTGGCATATATATAAACTTTTTACTTAGAATTAGCTTTCAAAACCAAGGCATCAACGCCTGCATCTAACAAGGTCGTCAGTCACCTTTGTGGAGAGGCCCTTCAAAACACCTATTTTTGCATCTTCAAATCAATAACTTATAGTATATATACATGGAATATATAGTAAATATACATGGCTTTTAAGTTCATACTTTAAAAAAAATTACGGGGTCATTACCGTGAAAGTTTTTTATGTCTGGATGGATGTTTGTAACTCAATCACGCTTTAACCACTGGACGCATGGGGATAAAATTTGGCATACATATAGGTCCTGGAATAGCAAAATAGTCTACTTTTATCTCGAAAAATTCAAAAGTTTCCACGGGAATAACTATAACAGAGTTTAAAGAACAATAGATGTAGCTATAGCTGGCTATAGCAAACTTCATTAGGAGATAATTAAGGAGTTCCACGCCGATAACCGAATTCGGTGCGGGCGGAGCCGCTGGCAAAGAGTAAAAAAATAATAACAATATCACCGCATACAACTATCTATCTGATTAAATACATACAATGAATACTTGAACTTGGCCCGATTCACTATCGTGCATCGAAGTTGATAAGATTTTGTTCATAATATGATTTTTTTTAATTTATCGCCATTTGAGTGTTGTAGCTTATTGCGTAGGGTCAAGAAAAAATAATGATCTCATAATGTACAAATCAGTAGCATTAGTGTTTAGTTTAATTGGACTTTTAGGTTATAGTGCCGGTCAAATTATTCAAAATGGACAATGTGATCCGAACATAGAAATACAAACGGGATTTCAAATTGATGATGTAAGAAGTGTTGATTAATATTTTTTTTTATTTAAAACACTGAAGTTTAGTGCACTTCACAGCCATTAATACATTTTTGAGAAAATACGCCTACTTACCTATATAGTTTAAGCAACTTTCGTAATGAGTTTTCTAGATTTTTTTAATATACGTACTGACCCATATACGTACCTACGTACACACATATCTGATGGGTGAAATTTTTAACAGTTATGGAACATCACAAATTATTATGGAGAGTTACTACATCAATTCAAAAGCTTTTACTATTCCATCAATGCCTCAAAGTATATAGGTATTTATTGCGGAAATGCAAGAAAACGCATAATTTTAATGTATTTAATATTAAATAATTATTAAGTACGGTCATACTTTTATTTTGCCTTTATGATATATCTTCGATGACATAGTTTTACGCAACAAAGTTAAACCACAAAAATTACTTTAATATTAGTATTGAAGAAGAATATAATTGGTATAAGTGAATCGCTTATACCAATTATATCGGTTGTTTGCCATTCGAATCAGTATATGTTTGGGAATTATTCAATCGATTCTGTAAAACAGGTCACATTTAGCGTTTCTAAAGGCAATACTCTAGAACTAATTCAATGAAATGCCAAAAGAGAAGATTCCGCGTGCAGTTTTGAATATAAGAAAGCTTTTAACTGTTTATGGTTTTACTCAATAAAATATCAGGATTCTGATGCAAATTTTCATCACCTGCATGTTTTGCCCCCTAGGCGATGATTTTCTGAATACGGTGAAATACATAAATCTTAGTTTTCAACCTAAATGTCAAATAACAGTGTTTGTTGTGGCGGATTTTCATACGAACTTCCAACCCTCATTTTACATTTTTAAGGGATGCATTTTGGGAAATCCTTTTTTAAGTGGAGCCCTACGTCAAGTAAGAAACCTACGTGCTTGATTTCTAGTTTATAGATTCAGTGGTTTGGACTGCGCGTTGATATGTCATTGAATCAGTCAGTTAGTCAGGCAGCTAGTTCAATTTTTTTTATTTTTATTTATTGTTCACAAACTAACAAATTTATAGGTAGTATGGGGTAATGGTAAACATTGTAAATCAATGTTTTTTTTACCATTAACGAAAACCAGTCAGGGTTTATGTGTGAATGGCTAGTTCTTCCGCTCTTAATCATAAACTTATACGTTATTTTTAGTTCAAAAGTAGGTTAGTTCTTGGGTCTATGATACCATATACTTATAAAAAGAAGCTAATTTCTTTACAACTTAATAAATATTTCTTAAGAGAATAGAAGATTCGGAAAGTCTCTCAGCGTGCTTTATACAAACGCATTTCTCACTTATTTTTGCCACTTGCAGATCAATGACCACGACATTTTGAAGACATGTTCTAGTAATAAATATCTAGGTCTACAGTGTGCCAGTTTTCTATTAAATTATAATAGTTCTAAAGTTATACAGGATTCTAGTTTTTTTATACAAATGGTTTCAAAAAAGATTTCTAGTTAATAAAAATTTTTTGAAACGTTTTTGAAAAACCACAGACATAGGTATTTGGCTTGGGATTATGACAAAGAATATACACAGTGATTGATCAGTAAATGTTAAAATAAATCGTATCCTCGTAAGGGGCATACAGCAGCTCAGTAGCGCCACCATTAGACATCCTCAATTTTCTCTTCGCAGAAAACGAATTTCTAAAATCCAAATATTAGAAACTTAAAACTAGTCATAAGATATTTTTAGAAGGTTTTATATAGTTTCTAAATAATATCTGAAAGTTGTGGTTGACATTTCTGTCAAAGTTAAAGTGGCCGTCTTTAGCAAAAATGCCAACTACAACTCACAGATATTATTTAGAAACTATATAAAAACTTCTAAAAATAGCTTATGACTAGTTTTATATTTCCAACATTCGGATTTTAGAAATTCGTTTTCTGCGAAGAAAAAATCTAAAGGTGGCGCTAGTAGGCTGTAAGAGGGCCCTTAAAGCTATGTTATTTAATTTTTTCAACGTTATCTGTATAGGTTTTTACCAAGTCAAGTGTATTTAGTAAGACTGGTAATTGAATACAGATTAGCTTAATGTGTATGCCGATCATTTTTAATTTATTTAATAAAATGTACTCAACTTGTATCAAATTTTGTTTGATATCGCTTGCAAAATACTAGGTACATATTTTTGCAAGGTAGAATATCCCAATCTTTTTCCATGTTAATCGGCATTAACACGTCACTATATCACACTATATTAAAACCTTTGTCGATAAAGAATTGGGTCATACAACATAAGCACTTAATTTGTTTCTTGATAATAAGAATCGATATTACATGGCGAGTATTGTTTTTCTGTCTTATGGCATTTTGCTTTGGGGTAAGGTTGCTGATATTGATACGGTCTTTATTTTGCAAAAGAGAGCAGTACGGTCAATCTATAAATTAGGTTCTCCAATTTCTCTTAGGGAACTATTTAAAGAAATTGATATTTTAACTGTTCCTTGCCAATATATCTTTACTTGTATGATGTATTTACGCAAAAATTGACACATATTTGCTATAAATAGTGAACTACACAGTGTTTATACAAGGAATACGGACAAATTGGTAGTTCCAAATGTCGTCTTTTAACGGTAAATAGCTCTTTCGCAATACAAAGTATGTTTTTTCTACAATAAAATTCCAGGAAATAGGTTAATTTACCCTCAAATAATTTTTAAAATATATGGCAAAGATAGTTTAATGAAAAAAGCTATTAAGGAAGTTGATAAATACATAAATAATAAAAATACTTGGAACTTAATTGATATGTATTTGTATTGGGGCATTTGTAATATTTTTTCAAATTAAAACATTGTATGTTATGTTATTACCTAGTGTGAGGCTATATTGTATTTTATTATGAAGTTGAAAAAAATATAAAAGATTAACTGATGAGATTCTTGCCGGTTCTTCTCGATAGTAAATGATTTCGATTCGTAATTTTTTTTATTTACTAGTTAAACTAACGATTCAATAGTGCTGTTTTAAAGTCTATTTGAATAAAAAAGTTTGAGTTTAAGTTTCACTGATATAATTAATTTGTATTTAATTTTTGCTGGCATGGCTGGAATATTATTTCATATGATAATAATTGTAGCATTGCATTCACTAATAATCCCAACAAAAATATGACGTAAAAAAACGTGCTAAATCTCGATTATGCGGATTTGGCTATAACAAGTATTTAAATCTCACAAACAGTCTAGAAGTTGGTGGTGTAACTAGTAATTTTGGCTAAAATCTAGCCCAACTTTTACCCAATAAATTCCATTCCTTAGAATCTACTGTGCTTATTATATGAGGAAAAATTTTTACACAATTTGTTGTAGAATTTAATATGACTTTACTTTATTTACAGTTCTTAGGAACTTGGTATGAAATCACAAGAGCAGAAAACTCTTACCAAGGAACCGACTGCTCTCGAATTCAATTCACCAGCAACAATAATGTTATATCAGTTAACAATGAAGCAGCCAAGGAAAATTTCTTCGAGGGAGCTACGGGCACAGTAACAGCGCAAGATGGAGCAAGACTCACTCTGAGCTTACCTTCCGTATCTGCAAACCGT
The DNA here is from genome assembly GCA_946406115.1 of Apoda limacodes. Taxonomy (NCBI): domain Eukaryota; kingdom Metazoa; phylum Arthropoda; class Insecta; order Lepidoptera; family Limacodidae; genus Apoda; species Apoda limacodes. The sequence continues at coordinate 19,314,031 of OX291542.1, forward strand.
AAGGATTTTAAGATAAAGATTTTTATCTAATTCAGAACACATGCGTATAATAGACAAATATATAAATATTCCTGTACATTATAACACATAGTACTGTTTGGTCCTAGTCTACGCAAAGCTTGTAATATGAATACCAGACAACGAAATCAACTTCTTAAATATTTTTTTGTGTTATGCATTTGTCTTGTGCGGTGATCGAACCCACGTACCTTGGATCGGCAGGCAGTCACTGCTACCAACAAAGTTTGTAACTGAAAAATCGATCCCAGATAGCTTTGAGTACCTAAAATTACAATAATTTATAATTTTATACAGTTACGATTATTTTACAAAAATTTGGGTTGTCAAAAATTAAAGTTTATTATTATGTTTATTAGATTCCTTGAGTATAATATGACCACGCATGTGTTTTCTGGTCTAGTATTCTTTATTTGTTTATTTATTGTATGTATTGTTTGTTTATTAACTTCAAATTTAACTTAATTGTTTCTTTATTTTGTTTTACAGCTGTCAATTTCTGGGTTCTTATGACAGATTACGAAAACTATGCCGTTGGTTACAGCTGTGTTAACATTGGAACTACACAACGTAGTGGTAAGAGTATTTATTGAGTTAATTTCGACATCAACAGTTAATTTTATACATCGGTTTTTGTTAACTATTATCTCATTAAAATCGAAACGCGCGAGTAATGCCCCAGTAGCCCAGTCATATTAGGGGTTTCACCTCGGAATGAAAGATAATAAGCTGTAAATTGGTATAAACCTTTGTTTTGTCGCTCTTAATGTTGTCTCAAAGTGCTATCGTGTCCGCGTCTTAAGATATTGAAGGTCAAAGGTCGTAAAATCGGTTTTTCGTGAATATCTCGCTTTCTATTGCTTAAATGAGATTTGCACCTATTATAAAAGTTGTAGAGTATAAAATTTTCTACTACTTTTGTTTGAACTTTTTTTCCATACGATCAACCGTTTTTGCGGTAGACCGCGAAGAGTGCGTACAGTCATATACAGTTATATATAGCCTAATGCAAGGTCAAGCTAAAGAGCATAGTAGCCCTGATTTTCTGCATCCACAGCGGGAACCACAACCGTTTTTTCGATTGCAAAATATTATATTTAGTAGTTCGGCTGGTGCTGGAGGCAATAACGTTCTTATGGGCACCAGGATTTTATTTTCAAGCATCCAGCCCCATTCTTGAGGTTATAAGTCCTTCCCTAACCACGTTGATCGTATGAAAAAAAAGTTCAAACAAAAGTTGTAGAGAATTTTATACTCTACAACTTTTATAATAGGTGCAAATCTCATTTAAGCAATAGAAAGCGAGATATTCACGAAAAATAGATTTTTACGACCTTTGACCTTCAATATCTTAAGACGCGGACACGATAGCACTTGTGAGTTTTGAGACAACATTTAGAACGACAAAACAAAGTTTTATACCAATTTACAGCTTATTATCTTTCATTCCGAGGTTGACCCCTTTTTTTACCTAAAATGACTGGGCTACAGGTGTTGCTAGCGTCGATAGGTTGCAGTGACCGCTTACTATCAGGGCGCCCGCAAGCTTGTTTGCAGTGGTATAAAAAAAAATTATGTACAAGGACTTATAAGTTGCGAGTTGTTTGTGACGTTAGTAACGAGCGCATTTTCATGACATAGATGTAATTGGAATTTTGATCGGAATGACTTGTGCCTCGATAGCTCAATTACTAGGTAGTGCACTTACAGAGAATGTAACGATTGTTGCAGTTGAAAGTCCTAGCTCAAGGTTAATCTTTTAACTGCAACTTCTCTATAAAAATATTTATTAACATAAATTAAAAAAGAACAAATCATTAATATTCGAATCTTTCTTTTAAGTTACTTATATATTTGTGATAATTGGTAACAGCATGTAATTTTTCATTATTATTAACCTTCAAGAAACAATTAGAATAGTGATCGCACAGTTCCCATCTAGACCTGTAGGGTTATCAGCAATTTTCATGTATGTTTAAATATATTTTTTTTGTTTCAGTTTACATTTGGAACTTAGGAAGAGCAACAACATATCCCACTGATTTAACCTCAGCGTTGATCAATAACCTTCTCATTAGATTGCTTAACATTCAAATTTCTGATTTACAACAAGTGAGTCATTCCGATGAAGCTTGTTATTTGCTACCTGAAATTCAACCTGGACAGCCTATCGTACTTCCTGGACAGTGTAATCTGGATATTCCAGTGGTTCAGAACTTCAATGTTGCTAATGTAAGTTTTACTCATAGTTAGAAAACACAACACCATGTTATACTATGGTATACCTGCATATATTGATATAATTTAGGAACGCAAATAAATTAATTTTGGTTAAAAATAAATAAAAAAAACTTTTTAGGTACCTACCTAATATTAATGCATATTATAATACGCAAAAACACTAAAAAGCCATAAATAAATCAAGTTTTTTTGGCGAACTAGTATTTCGGTAAAGAGTTTTGAATTTAATTTTAAAAGTTTTAAAATAAAACTATTTGTTTTTTAATGTGTTCGTATTTTAGGCATTTTCAGAGACGTGCGTATACATCATGCGGGTTTACTCTGACATGTAAAACTATTTTGGGGGTTTGTGGTTCTGATCGAAAAATAGACACAGATCTAAGAAAAAGGTGCCATGCCGACGCCACTTTGCGGAAAAACCCTCAGACTAGTAAATGCTATGTTTAAATTTTCAGAGATATGCATAGTATTAGGTCTAAATTGGTTCGCGGCTACGAAACGCATGAAATCTCTGACATGCTGTTTTCTAAATTTCAGTTTTGTCAAATCGTATTTACATACATTTACTTTATATTAAGCCCTATTACTATTAAGCCCTTCTGTCTCAAATTTTGGACACCATGGCATAGATAACGTCAAAACTCACTTACATCTGTTTTACAGTTCCTTGGCACATGGCATGAGATTTTAAGATACCAGACAGAAAGTCAAGGAGGTGGATGCAACAGAGCACAATACAGTTTAGGAAACAATGTGGTTGACGTCCTCAACAGTCAAGTGAATAACCAAGCTTTGGACACAATCACAGGATACGCAACAGTAATTAGTACAGATGGTAGTGCTAAACTAGGGGTCGTATTGGAAATTGCACCAGGAGGTAAATACTGGATTATTAAAAAATCTACAATAACTAAAATAACAATGGCCTTGAAAAACGATACCAGCAATATGGTGGCTTGTCTAATCAGTACATCGTGCCGCATTTATATGAAGGTTATCATTATTTTCGATCATAATTAGTCAATGATTAAATTTGATTTCGCCCATGTGACAAACAACGTGCCCCATCGTGTGGTGCTACATGTGCCCGACATTACTTATCATCAATAGACGCCAAATTTGCTAGAACCTGCTAAGTATCCAATTTTGCTGATAAAATATTTTACTGATTAGATTTGATAAGTTTGTTGTTGATATAGTTTAATTTTAGTCATATATGTATAGTTTAAAGTATGTGACCTTAAAAGACATTTCCATTCATGAATTAAATTATTTATTAAGCTATGGTTTAAAAAAACTAATAACATTCTTCCTGTACTACATGTAATATGACTAGGTATTTTAAGCAAAAAGCAGCTCTGTTTAAAACTTAAAAACTCTGCTCGGCTCGGCCCGCATACTCACGATCGTACGGTTATGCCGCGTTTGCGGACCGCGGCAATAATTTGCTATTTCTTTAAAACTTATGTTATAGCTTAATAATATTTTTTTGTTACAGTGACAGCGGAGCAGGAGCTATGGGTAATTGCAACAGACTACACAGGATACGCAGTATTATACAGCTGTGATAACCTTCCTAATAACGAAAAACGAGGTAACTCTTGTCACTTAAATATTGGTTAATTACACTAAAATCTTAAGACAAAAATAAAAAGATTCTTATCACACCTTAAACAAGTTGTATCAGTTACAATGTTTTGTGATTTCAGTGTACAGTTGGATAAGTAGCAGAACTAGACAACTTTCAGCTGCCTCTGAAATTGCTGTGACACAAGTGGTCAATTCCGTAATAGAATTAAATAACCGTTACTACCAACAAACTGACCAGTCAGATGACGCTTGCTTCTATTATCCTGAACCAGTACCAGGACAACAAGTAGTATTCCGGGGACAATGTGATATGAACATTCCCGTTGTACAAAACTTTGACGCCGCAAGAGTAAGTATACCATAATAAATAAGCAAATCTAGAATAATTGTAGAATTTCGCAGTAAATTAATCTGAAATTTTCTTTACAAATCTAAACATCAACGCAATTTCATAATACAAGTAATATAATATTTACATACTAAAATACATATTTGCAGTACTTGGGCTTATGGCATGACGTCGAATCATATCCAACTGTCTTCCAAACCGGAACTTGCAATAATGCACTCTACAGTATAAATGGTGACGTCGTGGATGTTTACAATACTCAAGTCATTGATGAAAGACTAGATTTTATTCATGGTCAAGCTGTTGTTGCCTCTACTGATGGAAGCGCGAGACTGAGGGTCACCTTCCCAGTAGCTGGAACTGATAGTAAGTAGAGTACACTTAAGGTTTGTCTACAAAAAACCAGAGTTCATAACATAAACTCTTTGCTTTCTTTTCCATCTTCATCAAACCAAGCAGCTTATTTTTTAAAGTATTGAAGCAATTCATATGAATATTTATGTGAAATTTCATGTTGAAACTATATTGTCAGTTGCATTTACAAACTATGATAGGTACCATGAGACGCCGTATTAACATCTTTTATTACGAGTACTTTGTACGGACCTTATAAACTGATATATCCGATGTCTCATTTATATTATTTATTAAAATCAACAAATATACTTAAATTTTAATTATTTAGTATTATATATATGAATATTTAATTGTTTCAGCTCAAGTAACTACAGACTACTGGGTGTTAGCAACAGACTATGATTCGTACTCTCTAGTATATACATGTCAAAACCTAGATAACGATGAACGACTAGGTAAATATTCTGTTAAAATAGCATTGTGAAGAATATTTCTGTCCTTCCTGATTTTTCAAGTCTTTCTTACTTCTCATATTTCAATTTACAACTATTTATAAAAGATTACTAAATACAATTCTTTTAAAGAAAAGCACGGTTATTATTGAAATTCCGTATCTATTATTTTACAGTATGGAGTTGGAAACTAAGTAGAGACAAGCAATTGTCAGCAAACGCTGCTACGGCAATAAATAATGTCATTAATGACAATAACATTCCGGTCCTTGACAGTCGTTATTTCCAGGCAAGAGATCAAAGTAGTGAAGGTTGCTTCTACTACCCTACCCCAGAAATTGGATTACCAGTCGTTTTTCCAGGCCAATGTGACGAAAACGTACAAGTTGTCACAAATTTTAATATGGAACAAGTGAGTAATATAGTTCCTTAATTAAGAAAGTTACATCATTTTAGTATTCCTTTTTCATACTTTTGTTACCTTAGGAATATTTCATCTCATAAGTAGCTGTTTTATATGTCATACCTAATAGATTCTATGTTTTAGAAAATTCTTTTTACTTTTATGAACTCTTTTGTATGACTTTTTTTTTTAAATTCTAATATATTTATTTTGTTCAGTTTGCTGGCACTTGGCATGAAATCGAAGTTTATCCAAAAGAAGATCAACGAGGACAATGTGTCAACCACGAGTATACGATTGGAGCTGGAAACACATTGAATTTACAGTCTTCAAGTGTGATTGACCAGTTTTTGGACTTAACAACTGGCTCAGTAGCCTTCAGCGGAACTGATGGAAGTGCCAAATTAACCATAAGTTTCACTTCTGATAATCAACGTGAGTTAATAAATTACTAGCTGTCTAATTTTAAATATGTAATGTCTTAGCTCATTTGATAATAAACAATTATTTTTTGTTTTACAGTTCTCCAAATACCTTTCTGGATTTTGAACACTGACTATACTGACTACGCTCTAGCGTACAGTTGTGTCAATCTTAACAGCACCTTCCAAGGAGGTAATACTTGTTAAAATTAAAATGCATTTTTTATCCGTTTTATAATATACAAAAATTCCTTACATGCAACATGTCATTTATTTTGAGATATTGAAGTTTAAAGTTCAGATTACATTTTCTTTATGTAAATTGTCTCTTTTATGATTTTATTTGTTTCTAACTCTAAAGTATAAGATTTTGTTTACATTTTTTATCTAAATAAATCTTATACTTAAAAATATTTTTAACTACGTTGTAAGATGAAAGGAAAAAGGATGTTTGGATCATTTCGGTACACAAGTGATCTAATCCACCTTATTATTTATTTGCCTTTTTCATTCCTAAAACTAATATATTTGTGTATTCAAACTTATTAAATTTGTTTAGTCGCTAATGCGTGATTAAATTATAAACATCGTCACACCGTTTTCCTTTTATAATCCTATGTAGATTATCAAAGCTTATAATTTTGCTATCAATAAAACTAAGATGATGGTAAAAGTTCACAAAAAAATAACTGAAAGAGAAAGACAATAGTCCAGATAAAATTTTATGACGTATAGTCAGATGACGAAAAATAAAATATTTCATCAATTGACGTTAAATAACGGTGGTCAAATTGAATAAATAACAGAAATAATAGAAATTATTTGGGAAAATCGAGCCGGCAAATTTTTTTTTAGAAATTTATATACCTGCAAATGTGCTTATGATGATAATATGACATTTCAGTATGGAGTTGGAAATTGAGTAGATCAAAACAGCTCTCTGCCGCAGCTAACACAGCCATCAATACTGCTATATCTTCAGTCTTAGTGCTTGATCAACCTTACTTCGAAACAATCGATCAGACAGACCAAGCATGCTTTTATTTACCAGAATTAGAACCTGGTGAACCTATTATTCTGGTTGGACAATGCGACCCCAATATTCAAGTGGTGCAAAACTTCGACGCTCAAAGGGTAAGTTTGTTGCCAAAAAATTGAAATTATCTATGATTAAGCTGCCGACTACTAGTAACACAAATAATGATTGTTCTTGTTAAACCAACAGGGTTCCAAATTTAGTTGCCGGGAACAAATATGTCTTTTGTAGATTTTGGTAGTTTAATATGTTTCCCTGAGCCTTTATAATAGGAAACCCTAGTGAACATTTGTAGAACAAAATATTTTTGTATTAGAAACTTTACGATTGAAAACACCAGATATCCATTAATAATTAAAACAATGAGAATATAATAGAAGTCTAACAATATATTTGCCAACACCTAAAAAATGTAATATTTCTGAACTTGTTTCTTTTAGTACATGGGTCGCTGGCGTTTAATAGAAAGTTACCCATCTGATTTCCAAAGTGGTACTTGCAACGATGCAACATACACATTGGTTGGTTCTACTGTTGATGTTTTTAATACACAAGTTATAAATCAGGCTCTGGACACAATAACTGGATCTGCTACTTTAGCGACTACAGATGGAAGTGCTAAACTGCTTGTTGACTTCCCTGGAGGTAGTTTTTTAAACTTTTAAAAATAACTAGGAACAAAATAAAATTTATCTCTCGATGGAAATAAAATCATTCAATAGTAATCTAATTATAATTCATCATTCATAATGTTGAATGATTTTTGAATGTTAAGTGTTAGAAACACATTTGAAACACATTTTGCTTATATTTTTAGCCGGTGGTTTGTCTGACTATTGGGTCCTTGCTACTGATTATGACACGTACGCATTGGTTTATAGCTGCCAAAACATAAACGCACAACAAAGGAGAGGTAATGAACTATTTTTGTTTTTTTTTTGTTTTTTCAATTAATATGAATATTATCTCTTATTTATATTAAACAGTGTTCTTTTTTATTTTAGAAAAAGTAATCGAATTTCCATTATGATAATTGTTTTTTTTTATTTTAGTATGGAGTTGGAAGATGAGTCGAACAAATCAGTTGACAGTTGCAGCTAACACTGCTATTAACCAAGTTCTTAACAACGTGGACGTATTGAATAATCGTTTCTACGTCTCTATTGACCACTCTGACGATGGTTGCTTCTACTATCCTGAACCGAATGGCCAACCAGTTATATTCCGTGGACAATGTGATATGACTATTCCTGCAGTGACCAACTTTGATGCCGCTAGGGTAAATCATCGTAGCAAATCCTTACCTCTTGTACAAACAAAGCACATTTTACATAGACCTTTACCCATGTCATAAAACTAAATTAAATTGTGTTTGCTTTTAACACAGAGAAACTACATTTAGTAGACCATAGAACCTCCAAGTTCTCATTTAATTATTACGTATGCAAATTTTTCAGTACTTGGGATTATGGTATGATCTTGAATCGTATCCATCAGCCTTCCAAGGAGGCACTTGCAACACTGCACTCTATCAATTAAATGGTGGAATTGTTGATGTTTATAATACTCAAGTCATCAACGAGCGATTAGACTTTCTGCATGGTACTGCTGTTGTAGCTTCCACAGACGGCACTGGAAAACTTGAAGTTACTTTCCCTATTGCAGGCACAAACCGTAAGTACAAATAATAGATTCGAACTAATGTGGTAATGTTGTAGGATTTTGAACCTCTCCAATCAAACTGGCAACAATATATAGCGCTTGCAAAGTACTTTACTAAATTACATAAGCCAGCTAGATGCCACAGTGCTGCAAGTTTAAATAATCAATTTTGCTATAATGTGGTAATCAGAATTAACTACTAGTCAACCGTTAAATTTTAGGTACCCTTAGGTACCTACGTACCCGAGGTACTTAAATCACTTAAGCTCCTTGGACTCAATGTGAAATTAATTACCTTGTGTAATTTATTAGAATCACGATTAAATGGAGACTAGTATAAAGTAAAACTTTGCTTTTTTTTCAGAATTCATAACAACAGACTATTGGATATTGGCCACAGACTATGATTCTTATTCATTTGTATATACTTGTGTGAATATTAATGATGAACAAAGACAAGGTAAATATCACATATATGAAGATAATAAAATCTCAAAAATTGTTTACACAATCAAATGCACTATTCTATTGCATATTAGCTGCCCTGTTGTGCTGTCCAAATTTGATTATACAATTCTATAGAAAAAATCACTTTCAGATTTTTCATTTATTAATTTTCTGGGCAATTTTTCCAAAAACTCGATTCGAACTATTATGAACATTTAACACAAATACCCAAATCGATCTAGCCGTTTTCAAGTGATGTTCTTACCAAGGCCAACGAACTACTTTTAATTTTTATTTATATACATTAATTCATTTAAGTGACCTGTCACTTTTTCCGTTGTTTTAAAAGAGCCAAATATACAGGTGTAATCATTTTCTTTAAATACGTACTTCTTAAGCTTGTCATCTTGACATTGTTATCATTTCAACTATTTTTTATATTTGTAAGATAAACATCGTCAAGTGCAGTGATAACTAGCGATCAATGCCCTGATTTTGTCATCACAACCGAATTCTTTGATAACCTACATTACTCTCTGACCCAATATGATACAATATTAAGGCGCAGTGACTACCTAGCTAGCGCCACCAAAGATATTTGCTATAATTTTTGTGGTGTCGCTACAAGTTGACTCGGTCTATCCTTACTCAGAAAATCATCATCGCTATCTAGCATCAGGAAAATTCTACCTGTATTCTTGTAAAGTGCCACATCAAGAATTTTTTTTTTTAGTTTTCAAAGAGGTTTATCTTAGGTAACAAATTTATATTATTCAGCAGGGCAAAATTATGTATGAATATTATGTTACAGTGATTCAAATTAATTTATATAATTAAAATAAACTACTTTATTTGAATAAGCATTTATTGACTTTTCTTGCAGTATGGAGTTGGAAATTGAGTAGAAATAAACAACTGTCAAATGCAGCTAATACTGCAATTAATAATGTGATAAATACAGTACCGGTATTGCAAGCAGATTATTTCGAACCTAAAGATCATAGTGAGGCGGGCTGCTTCTATAACCCTGATCCAGAACCTGGCTTACCAGTCGTGTTCCCTGGACAATGCGATAACAATATACAAGCTATCCCTAACTTTGACATGGCACAGGTATGTCATTGGAATTCTGTTTTATTTAGTAAATTTATGGCTGACTCCTGGCGTAGAGCTTGTCTAAGCAGGGCGCTCTATCGGTCCAAATTAGTCGTGCTAATCTAAGTCGTCTAATAAACTAACAGTTTTGGGTAAAAAAATGTCTAGAAAACCTACCATTGAAATTAGAAACGTATAGTTGCTTCGGAGCAAGGACCTCCGAGCGCTCTACTTTATTTTTTTGCGGTATTTGGGGCCTCACATTGTGTATTTTAACTAATTATGACTGCCATTATGCTGACTTAACATTTAAGTTACTGACGTAAAGCCACCAAAAGCGCCTTGGCACGGGCCCTCCAACATTAACGTTTATTAACAAATATATATGACATAAATCATAGGGCAACACAGCCCTCATAGCGCGAAATGAAACAAGAAGACAGTTTTCGATAATGATGTTTTTGTCATATTTTGTATATACCCGCCCTCTAAAAAAATCTTCGTAATATTTTTCATATAAATGTTTGAAGTTTACGGAAAGTAGATTATTACAATAGCTCTCTTGGTAATATTGGGCGATGTAGGTACTATCCATGTCACTGCACATTTTGAAATAACTCTTTGAGTACACGCATGAAACTCAAAATGAAACTGGTGCCTACCGCGCCTTTTTCCTACATCTTATTTCTTAATGCATATAAAATATTTTGGCTGTATAGTAAACGTCTTTGCCCAGTTTTTTACCCCTGATGAAAACAAAGAGGTGGTGTTACTGTGTATTTATGTGTCTGAATGGCATCAACCGATTTAAGTTAATTTTTTTGTTGTTAAAAAGTTGTCTTAGTCTGGGTGAAGATTATCAGCTCTTTTCTAGGTAATGCGGGATATCAGCAGCTTCCACAGGTCTTTTTTCTAATTCCTCTCACTTGCTCCATTAATAGACCCTGGTTACTATCTATCTTTAATCTATTTATTATGGCCATTACAATGAGCCCAAACATTATACTTCTGCTGTAAGTTGATTAGAATTTGGGTACCCTGCAGATTCTAGACGATGCTGTAGGTTTGAATAATCTTGCAATATCATTGAAGTAACACGATACCAAATTTCAAATCAATTGGAACTGTGGCAGTTGCTCATATCCATTGATTTACTAGAAAAGAGCTGATGTTCTTCAAACGTCTACACAGATTTTTTTGAATCTCGCTTAGAGCATTCTCGATCAAGTCACCTTTCAAACAAAAGTAACTAAATCAAAATAGATTCATCCATTTAGGCGCTTCGATCCCAAATAAACACCTCTCTTTTTTGGTTGGGAGTAAAAATTTTTAGCACAAACTTTCAACGACGCAAATGCTTAACCCAAGCGTAAAAAAGTTTTTTAATAATTACAAAACATATTTATTCCAGTTCCAAGGTACATGGCATGAAATAGAAGCATACCCTAAAGAACAAGAATCCGGACAATGTGTCAACCATCAGTATTCGTCGGGCACCGCCGCCAATACATTGAATCTCGTATCATCTAGCGTATTGAATGAAGTTCTAGATACAACTAACAGCGTTGTCAGTTTCACCAGCACAGATTCTAGTGGAAGACTTCAAATTACATTGACTCAAGATAACCAAGGTCAGAGACGTTTTAATGCATAAATGTATTACTTAAAATGGTAACTAAAAGTTAGTGTCCCCAACTGTATTATGGTAAAATCCGGATATGATAACCACTATAAATACAAATATAATTCGAAACAGTATGATTGTATCATGAAAATATTTCTAAAGACAAAGATGAGATCCTCTAATGAGCCGATCAGTATAAAAATTATTTTTTCTTGGTATTCAAATATATAATCACACCGTAATATAATCTTTGATCCCACCTTTTTATTAAAGTTTAGTATTTCCTTCTTGTTTAAACTATTCGTTAATATACTTGTGTATTTTAATACATCAAGTAAATATAGCAATAAATTTCTAGTGAGTCTATCAAATGAAATTGTTAAATAAAAAAATCGTTTATATAATTGCATAAATTTGTCGAGTTTTTAGTATGTTAGACTACTTTTTATTATTTTTTAGGGTTCCGTACCTCTAAAGGAAAAAAAGAAATCCTTATAGGATCTCTTTGTTGTCCGTCTTTCTGTCAGTACGCTTTTTCTCAGGGACGCGTGTAGATATCAAGTTGAAGTTGATAACAAATACTAAAGTCTATGGTCCCTTGAAGCTGTAAAAGAATCAAGCTATCAATTCAAAGCAATAAAAAATTACGGCCGAAATACGGCCATTTTTGTCGCATATTTTGGCATTTAACCAAATTGAAGCTTATTCTTCCCGCTGTCCTAGAATCATGAAATTTCACACGAAGCAAGGTCTTATATCACAGAGATAGGAAAATATCCGAAATTTGTTTATTTGTAGTTATAACGCATTAAAAAAATATGCCCAAAATACGGTTATGTTTGTTCCATATTGTGACAGAAATAAATCATAACCTATGGGGTACTTCCCGTTGACCTAGAATCATGAAATCTGCCAAGAAGCAATGCCATGTAGTACACATAAAGGAAAAAAAACGGAATACCGTAAATTTGTTGTAACATAACAAAAAAATATTTTGTTGCGTTTATAAACTTATTTAGAGTTGGTAAACTAACCGCGGCCTATGTTGATGTATTAGGACAACAATTGTTAAGTATTAACTTTGACTTTTAATACAGTTTACCTTTTACGGAACCCTTAGTGCGCAATTCCGATTCGCCGTTGACCGGATTTTTTATAATTTGCGACACTTGAAGCACTTTCATGTTCTTTATATTGTATATAGTGTATTTAGTTGAACTCGTTCCACTTAATAAGGAATAGCATTTTAAAAATAAGTAAATTAACTAAAAATTTACGGTTCAAATCACTGTTAAATAAATTTACGCGGTTCTTACCCTAATCACTGGGAAATTGGAGCACAAATATTCTAGTAATCATGGTTACTAGGTTAGTAATTTTAGTATTTTGAATTACAAAGCATTTCTTTAACTTTGTTTACAGCTAACTGCGATAGGTTTACCATTATTCAAAATAAATCAAATCAATCAATATTTAATGAAATAGGTTTCTAAGAACGATATTGAATCGTTGATACAATGTAAGCAATGATAATTTCTGCAAAAGAGAGCTGGCAAGAAGTTCTATATAAAGTATATAAATATAATACAATTCTTTGATAATCAGCTAACAAGTATATAATATGTACTAAAACACCTTTTTTTTTGTTTTTATAGTGGCAATAGCGTCATCATAATTATAATCTTGCACAATCATATGTACAAACATCAAATACTTACATATGCTTAAAACCATCCATAGTATCCATGAATATAATATAATAATAAATAAATATTCATCCATATTTGTATATTTAATCGGATTTATTATTTTTAGTTATCGAAATACCTTATTGGATCTTGGACACAGACTACAATAACTTCGCATTGGCTTACAGCTGCGTGAATCTCAATGCTACTCATAGAGGAGGTAAGTCAAAATTTCGAAATAGTGAATCTATCTTAGATTTTTTTACGTCTTTAGTATTGGTAGTAAAATCTCTTGCAATATTATCTTCGTGTTACAAAGTAAGCTGTTAATATCTTTTTAATACCACTAAGGTAGCAATCCAGCTTACATTCCGCCTGGTGGTAAGCGGGCACCGTAGCATATGGACGCTTGCAACAACAGGGGCATCACTTCCGCGTTGCCAACCCTTCAAAAATCTAATTACTTCTTTCTTGAAGAACCCCATTCTGTAACGTAGTCCTTAGAGAAACCCTTGGCATCCGGAACCTCATTCCACAACCCAAGCGTTCGCAAGAGGAAGTTTCTCTGAAACCGCATTGTACGCGACCATTTCGGTTCTAAAGTCTAAGAATGAAATCCCTGCCGACGGCGAGCGGTGCGGTGGTAGAAAGTAGCCGTGAGGAATTTGGAACACTTCTTCAGAACACGTCCCATTGTACAAGCGGTAAAACACAGAGAGGCAAAATTTTTCCTCATACTTAAGGGCTCGATGCGGCAAGTCAGCTTAGGATCGTCAATAATTCTCACAGCCCGCCGTTGAACCGAGTCAAAAAGGCCAAGCTGGTATCCAGGTGCGCCCGCATAGAGATGGTAGCAGTACTCTATATAGAGCCGAACTTGCGACTTGTAAAGAAGCAACCGTTGCCCCGACGTAAAGTAGGTACTGCTTCGCTCTGTTGAGTACACCAAGTATTTTGGACGCTTCACCTTGATGATCTTGGAACTGAACATCACTGGAGTTGTCAACACCAAGGATCCCAATGCTTTTGGAGATAGAGAGGGAAGTGTTCTGGAATTGTGGGACCACAGTGAATGGGGTTTTCTTAGCGGTGGACGCGCAGACTTGTTATGTGATTTATGTGGATATGTATAACCAACACAATTACGTATACTTAACTTTTAATTATTTCGTAAGTCCACAATCCGCACTGGGCCCGCGTGTGGACTATGGCCCAAATCACCCTCGCTTATGAGGGTAGACCGTGCACCAACAGTGGGGACGTATGAAGGCTGGCGAGAGATTTCGTAGGTCCGGTTTTATGCTACACCGGGTGCCAAATAAGCATATAGTCCGCATTTCAAGCAATCGCCGTAACTATTGGACGTTTGGAGCAGTAGAAATAAAGCTTGCTATCTTTAAGAACCCCATAGTGTTGTCTTTAGGCAAAACCTCGACGGTTTAATTTCGTAAATACTTAATATTCTTATCACACTATTATATTTCAGTTTGGAGTTGGAAACTTAGCAGAACACGACAACTCTCTGCTGCATCAAACACAGCCATTAGCAACACTATAGCTTCTATCGAGGTCTTGAACGATGTGTACTATGAATCTATCGACCAGTCTGATACGGCTTGTTTCTACTTACCAGTTTTAGGTCCTAATGACCCTGTCGTGATTAACGGTCAATGTGATCCCAATATCCCAGTAGTGCAAAACTTTGATGCTGCAAGGGTAAGAACATACAGTTTTTAGACATCTATAACTTCAGCTTTTTACGTTCAAAAGATTAACAAACTATATTTTTTAGTATTTAGGACGTTGGCGAATGATTGAAACTTACTATTCCGAATTCCAAGATGGATCGTGTAACGATGCTACATACTCTATAGATGATACAGGAACAACAGTGTTAGTGTACAATACTCAAGTTATTAATCAGGCACTAGATACCATCAATGGTACAGCTGTGGTAGCAAGTACAGACGGTAGTGCAAAACTGCTTGTTGATTTCCCTGGAGGTAAGTTCGTCACTATTATTAATTAACCTGCTCTCTTATTGATCATCTCAATTGGGAAAATAATATACTAAATGCAAGTATACAAATTATACACTTTTTGGTAGTTGTTCATTTCTCTGTAACACAAAAAAACGAATTCTTCTGGGCGCTTTCTTTGTTTAATGTCAAGATCGTCAAAATACTGCAGTTTTTTCGATTATAATATATTACGTGTTACAAAATTATACATTAAAATTTAAAATGAAGTAAGAATTGGTTTCAGATAAATAAATAAGTATATACAAATCCTTGCAATCAATCTACTGTATACTCTAAATAAGTATTTTTTAATCATCATTTTCAGCTCCTGAGCTTGCGGAATACTGGGTTCTTGCCACTGATTATGACTCATATGCGTTGGTGTACAGTTGCAGCAATTTAAATAGTGATCAAAGAAGAGGTGAGAACGAAATATAATTAAAATATAATGTCTCTACTATAGGTATTCATCAAAATTAAATGTTTTTATGATTTTCATGAATTTGTAAATAGATAGCAAATTATAACGATTTACGAAGGCAGTTCTTAATGATACAAGTGTATCGTACTTATTACTTAATATTTTTTCTAAAACACAGAAATAAAACATTTCCCGTTAGAGAAGTTAACCACAAAAACGGTGGTTACTTATTGATCCATTTTTAAACTTTGTCATTTTCATTTGTTTAAGTATGGAGTTGGAAGATGAGTCGCACAAGGGAACTCACAGCTGCTGCAACAACGGCTATCAATAACGTTGTTGATAGTATCAACGTTTTAAATAGTCGCTTTTACAACATCATTGATCACTCTGACAACGGCTGCTTTTACTACCCAATACCTAACGGCTCACCTGTCATTTTCCGGGGCCAGTGTGACCCCAACGTCGCCACTGTTACTAACTTTGATGCAGCCAGGGTATAAATAATTTTATTTTGAATTAAATCTTCCTCTTTTTATTTATTATAATTTTGTTATTAATTTTAAAACCCGTGATATTACCAGGACTGTCATTTTAAAAAGCAATTACCATAAATGAAAATTGATTTATTATAAATTGATAAGCTTCACAAGAATTATTTAGAATGAAATCAAAAAAAATTACCCTACCAAGTTTGTGACAATGTTCTCGATATTTGTGACTTTATTATACATGACCAGTGAACCGATTTGGTACTATAATTGACTTTTGAATCATAGATAATTTTTTAAGCGGGATAAAGTTTTCCTGTGAGTTAAACTGTATGAGAAACCACTAGTTTATCAATGTAAATAAAGCCTTAATTTTATTTTACTTTCTACTTTTTTCTGTTTTGTGGAGATATAACTAAAGGATTTATTTACAACTTTTAATTATTTCCAGTACTTGGGCTTGTGGTACGACCTTAGCTCTTATCCATCCGTTTTCCAAGACGGTAGCTGTAACACTGCCTTGTATTCCTTGAATGGCGGCGTTGTAGATGTTTACAATACTCAAGTTATCGATGAAAGACTAGACTATCTGCATGGTGTAGCCATCGTCGCTTCAACTGATGGCACTGGCAAGCTTGAAGTCACTTTTCCAATTGTAGGAACAACTCGTGAGTATAGATTATTTGATTCCTGTAGGCTTACAGTTACAGATCAACACAGTTAGCACACTCACGATTCAACGTACTATGCCTTAGCACACCTTTGATTAAGGTTGCAACAAAAACCATGGTCTAATTATAAAATAAATACTAGCTTAATTGATTATCAGTGCAGCATTTCTGTTGCCAGTGTCTGGCAACCTATAGCTGAAGCTATAATTCGTCCTGGTGGAAATCGGTTTTATTTGTATATTCCTAAGGGCTTTTTTTACCGGGATAAAGGTAACCTTTGTCTTTCTCCGTTCTTTTAACAATCTCTGTACCAAAAACCTGCTCGAACATTAAGCAATAACGAACAAACAAACATCCTTTTGCAAGTACATATTATTTAAGAGGACACCTAAGTTTCTTATTTGCTTCTACTCTAGTATATTGTTATTAACACACAGCATTAAGACTTTACAAAATCAAGACATAACATAACAAATGAGGTTATATGAAACATAATAATCGTATGTTTATGACCAACCTTATGTGACCGCCAGTCTCGATGGGAAAGGGGTGACTATCAGTCTGTTCTGTCGTCGGTTAGAGGGGCCTAGTTAATTAGAGGAATTTAACTTTAAGGATATCAATACAATGGGATAAGATAATAAAACACAAAAAAACGTAGTGTCAACCCAGGCGTCGCAACGCTATTTTACTTTCCAAACACGACGAGATCACCAGCCGGAGTGTTCCTTGTACACTTGCCGTAAAAATGTTCAATGACTGCACTAAACTATGTAGCCACCAACACGCGTCGATACCACAAATTGGTATTGGTATTTCTTCAATCGATCACGAGGATATAGGTGTACGCTTGTGAAGTCTTCCGCGAACTAGAACTAATTAGCACGCCGAGCTGAGCCAGCGCAGTCAATGTCGTACCAAGTGAAAGGGCATTACGTCGTCGCTTATCTTTACCGAACATAATAATAAATTAACAAAAAGAGTATATTTTCTTTTAAAATCTTCGTCAGGCCATACAACCTTTTAGACGGTTTTCAGATAGTCACAGGTTGGATTCCTGGCCTCGTCAATACAAAGGCGAATGTAACATAGGCATCCATAGTCTCTACTGCATTATGTTGCTAATACCTTAAAGCAGTAACAGTCCGTCCGTAGTGTAGCCGTATTAGTTTGTACAAGGCAATCAAAAGGCGGATTCAACGCAGACACCCACGGTCTGCGTTGCATTATGCTGCTAAACACTTGAAACACTATTAGTTCGTGCGAACCCTGCTACAATACAATCATCTTTATAGTAGTGTAATCATATTTATTTGAAGAAGGTTATAAAAAAGAAGAAATAAGCTAAAAGTATCAGGAATATAACGGATTTTTAGTTCAGAGATAGTAGGTCGTCCACTTTATATTCTCGACAAAGACTTGGTTTTAACGTCGAGCCACAGACGTTGGTTAAGTACTAGTTACTAATAGGACTTTGATACGACTGTAAATGCTCTTTTTTAGGGAAATGGTTCGATTGTACACGGCACTTTCTCTAACCTCTTTAATATTAATAAATTATTTGGTGTGACCTCTTGACCTCTTATATGTCTTGGTAAATAAATATGACATGGTCAGAGGAATAAATTTGTTTTTCATCCGGTCAATGTGAGTTTAGATGCAACTATTTAATTATTTTTTTTGAAAATCCATTGGTATTATTATATGTCTTCATTAAGGGAAACACACTTCCACACAAAACGTGCTTTTGACATAAAATAATGTTCTGTAACTTGGAACTGTATCTATCTTATACCTATAAACGAGCAATTCTTGTATATATGTATATATATAAAATCTGAATCTCAGAAACGGCTCCAAAGATTTTCATGAAATTTAGTATGCAGGGGGTTTCGGGGTGATCTAGCTAGGTTTCATTTTTAGAAAACGTCATTTTATCCGTGTTTTCAGGCAATGATAAACAGAACGAGTACACTTTATTGCAGTCGTTTCTGTTAAAACAATGTCTTTCAAAGCCGATCACAATGCAGACAGTTTTGAAATGTCTGTGATGTAATCGTGTTTGCAATACTTCATTTATGGAAGCGGCTGCGCGACAGCACAACTTATGTCTGTGTTTTATCCGCCTTTGTATTTTTGCGTCCTGGCCTGAAGTTAGAATTTATAACTATGTCTTGGTTCTAAAAATGAAATATTAAATATATTTCTTTGGGTTCTAGAGTTGTAAATAATTCGTGGGATAACATGCTAACGGCAATGTTTACAAGTTACTGGCAACATTACGTGTCTCGTTACATGTCGTCTAATTGATTTGCTAGATTTATAAAAACGCACCTAGAGTCTGTACTCCGTCTGCTACAAAGTTGTGTTGGGAACAAATACTCTTTATTCTCTTTTCAATGATCACATCAATCACAGACACGCCTAATCGATGACGTCTTGTCTGCCACTATCAGCTTCTGTTATAGCTAGCATTTTTCTGCGCATTCATCCTCGTGGAGCTTTGAAAAAACAAAAGGCTTTAAAATTTTAATGGTTCTACCTACAAAAACAGCGAAATTCTCATATAATTTTTCATTCCCTGTTTTGCCTCCTAGGGGATAATTTTTCAAAAAAACTGTGAAACACGTCAATCTTAGTTTTTAACCTAAAGGCCAAATTCCAATTTTTATATATTTAGCTTTAAAATTGAAGGATTTTTATACAACCTTAAAACCCCGTTTTTACCATTTTAGGGAATGACTTTATCAAAATCCTTTCTTAGTAGAACCCTAGATTAAGGCTGTACATTTATGTGTCATTTAATCAGTCAGCCAGTTCCTTTTTTTATATATACAGATGTGTATAAAAATCTTGTTAGAATAGTTAATTTATTAGTTATTCTTATGGTATAGTATAGTGCTTTCAATATGATTTTATTTTTCAGAATTTATAACAACGGATTATTGGATATTGGCTACAGATTATGACACTTATTCTCTTGTATACACTTGCTTAAACATTAATGCTGAAGAAAGGCAAGGTAAGTGAACAAAATATTACCCTTTAAGTTTTAACAGATCTACCTAAAAGATTTATAGCGAATTACTAGAAAAACTATGTAAGATTAGGCAGCCTTACCTATCTACACACCAATCAATTGCCCCTACAAGTTATCATAATCAAATTAGATATTAGTGGTAGGTGTAGATTGTATATAAAGATATCCTTGGCTTAAAGAAATTAAATTGCTAGCATTTGTTGTTATAAAATATCAAACAGGAAAACAGTAGAAATCTAAAAATCAGTGTTTCTATGTTCTCAACATAAGCTAATCTTATACCTAATCCAGCTATCAGAAACATTTTTTAAAATTAGGAGTGCAAGAGTAGAGGCACTGTGAAGACTTTAATTGTTTCGTTATCCTTCTGTCTTTCCGCGTCATATCTTAGAAGTAAATTTTGCATGAACTTCATTAAGTTCTTAACAGTTTTTATCAGCATCTTTTTATTGGACTATGATGCAATTCTGCTTGCAGCTCTTGTTCACATCACAATAATAAAATTAGTTATCATAGTAATTTGCCAATATTGATCTCTCATTATGGAATCGTGCTGCAGTTTCGCATGCACATTGGGCTTATAGATAATACAATATAAACAAACGCATGTCTGTTCGTGTATGTGTATACGTTAAACATTCTTAAGTTATTTCATTACCTCAACATTTGAGGGATGTTATTTTATAAAAGCTTTTTTTTAGCTTACTTATTGAGTCGACGTTCTTAAATGGACAGTCGGCTATTTTACGCTTAGTAAATTTATATTTGGAACCATTTGGGATCCAGGACTGATATATATAAGTGAAATTCATGGGTAAGGCTCCACGAGGCTCGTGATCCTACTAATTACTCCTATTGGTAGAAGCACAAAGACAGACTTGGCGAAAAAAGTATGAAAACAGCATTAAAGCTGTAGAAATAGCACTGACTAGTATAAGTGGTGTAAATCTGAATGATAGGATCAAAAATAATGTAATAAAGGGAGCAGTTCTAAGTGAAAGGAGATGTAGTGATGGGAATTGATAATATAATTATTTAGGAATAAACAGCGGCGGTAATGATGTACCCATTCAAATTTTCATCATTAATGCGAGGTCAAGAATCGGTATCCTAAACTGACGAACTTATGAAAGCATATATGGCGGTGGTTGAAGCAAAAAAAGATGTGTTATAATCATAGCACGTTAAAACTTGTGGTATCTACCTATCTCTGCAGGAAACCAGCGTTATGTTATGTATGTATAAATTAATTTTAATTTTAATTTTAATCATGCAGTTTGGAGTTGGAAACTTGGCAGACAGAAACAGTTCACAGCTGCTGCTACAACTGCTATGGACAATGTCATTAACAATGTACCAGTGCTTGACCAACAATACTATGAAGACAATGATCATAGTGAGGATGGTTGCTTCTACTTCCCAGAAGCTGAACCTGGACTATCTGTAGTATTTCCTGGTCAGTGCGATGCATCTATACCAGTAGTCAACAACTTTAACATGGAACAAGTATGTTAACTAAACATTCATTTAATATTACATTGCTTAGTCATCATTTACTTGAAATATCATTAATTTTATATTTTCAGTTCCAAGGTACATGGCATGAAATACGTGCATATCCTAAAGATCAGGAATCTGGTCAGTGCATTAACCATCAGTTTGCTACTGGAAATACTGCCAACACTTGGAATCTACAATCCTCTAGTGTAGCAAATCAACTTCTTGATACAACCAACAGCGTTGTGACATTTACCAGCACAGATTCTAGTGCTAGATTACTTATAACTTTGACTCAGGGCAACGAAGGTAAGTAATAAAAAAAGCTTTAAAAATTAAGTACGTTCTTTAACCTTATTTTAACTTTTTACTTTTTTTTCAGTCATAGAAATACCATACTGGATTCTAAGCACAGATTATAATAATTACGCTTTGGCCTATAGTTGCATCAATCTTAACAGTACACATAGAGGAGGTAATAAATTATTATTCTTTTGTTTAAACAAAACTTTTTTGAGTCTTATTAATATTGATGATGAAATTGTTAATATAAGAAATTACAAGAATCATTAAAAACTTCAACTTATTTCAGTATGGAGCTGGCAACTTAGCAGAGAAAAACAGCTATCAGCTGCATCTACCACAGCTATCAATACAGTGATATCCTCTATCGATGTGTTAAATGACGTTTATTACGAAACTATAGATCAGTCTGACTCGGCTTGCTTCTACTTGCCAGTATTAGGTCCTAATGATCCTGTTACCTTCGCTGGCCAATGTGATCCTAATATCCCAGTAGTACAAAACTTTGATGCAGCTAGAGTTAGTACTAAATTTTTATGTTTATATTTTGTTTTACGGAATACCAAATCTGATACCTTTGAATTTGTTTTTTTCAGTACTTAGGACGTTGGCGTATGATAGAAACTTATTTTTCTGATTTCCAAGATGGATCATGTAACGATGCTACTTATTCATTGGGCCCTGACGGAATTGTGTTGGTATACAATACGCAAGTAATCAACCAGGCATTAGACACTATTAATGGTACAGCTGTACTAGCTTCTACAGACGGAAGTGGAAAACTGCTTGTCAGTTTCCCTGGTGGTAGGTTTTGTCTGATGAATATTATTTCTGTAAAACCATCTTCAAAAAAGGGAGGAGGTTATCAATTCCTCGACATGTTTGGTTTATGTTGTTCCTGCATAACTTCGTAGTTTGTGAACTGATTTTGGCTATTTAACATATACTTACGGAAAGGGGGTAGCCGAAATGGTTTTAATTAATTTCATTTCAATAGCATTATTTGTAGCTGTATAGGATAGTACAACGATGATTACTTAACTGAGGTATATATGTTTAGTATTGCATAAAGAACTGATTTTGACAGTTCCTTTTTTGGAATTCCGTAGCCAAAACCGTATTCCAATTCTATCGTACGGGGAGTTCCCCTGTGGCGGACACAAGGATTAACGGACATAAGTAAAAAACTGTTTCAAGACATGTCAATCTTCTAATTAATTATTAATTACAAAATTATAAATCGAAATAAATTAACAAGAACCTATCTTTGAAATAGTTCTCACCAAAACTTTCATTCAAATTTGGAATATGATTTTCAAACGAAAAGCGACACCTAGTACCAGTCACTATAAATCTAGCACGGCTATGGACTACAAAATATATAAAATTAGGTACAATAAGCAGGGCCATAGTTTCCTCAGGTTCTATGTGTGTGCAGGTCTCAAGCTTAGTAAGCCTAGGCCAGGCAGTTTGATGACTTTATAGAGTCTTCGTCATAGTCCTCTAAGAATACTGCTTCAAAATCATTTGAAGCAGTATTTTCGGTCACTTACATTCGATCTCTCCTAATTTTCCGTTGCCTGTCACACACCAGAAATGGAACCCTATATCATTTATTTTCATCATATCCGTCCGTTCGTTTAACGATTTTTGTGGCAATTAAAAAATTAAAAACTTTTTTTTTTACTTGTTTCATTCTATTTTTAATATAACGCTTACATTTTTTGCAAAACCCTCGAAACATTCATCTTTTACTGATGGTATTACCGTCACAACCATGGTAGTTGCTTGTGAGAGTTTATTACATGTATCTGACACAGACTAAATTAAAAAAGACAAAACGGTTGTCATCTCAATAAAATTGATGTCTCAATAAACGCTGCAGAGAGACGAATGTCAGGATATTATTTCTTTATATATTTTAATTAATTTTAGAATTTTAAAAAAATCATACATTTTAACATAATAAATGGAATAACAATGAATTATATAACTATATTATATTCATAAAAAAAATATTTAAACAATTTAAATTATTTTTACTTTTAGCTCCGGATCTTTCCGAATATTGGGTTCTTGCCACGGACTATGATTCATACGCCTTAGTATATAGTTGCACAAATCTTAACAGTGACCGAAGAAGAGGTAAGCAAAATTGGTATCTCAAAATAAACACTTAATATTTTATTTTAGTAGTGACACAAAATAAAATATACTTATAAACAATAGTCTAACAATGATTAAAAATTTATGTTTTATTTATCTTAAGCATTAAAATTTTTACTATCAATATTTAACTAATATTTTCTAAAACGTAGATAAACATGTGGTTGCTTCTTAGCCATTGAACCTGGTGTTTTTATTCAGAAATATAATTTTATCCTCCTCCTCCCTCCTGCTCCTCCCTCGCAGCCTAGTTGGTAGAGTGATGGACTGCCGTGCAGAGGGTGTGGGTTTGATTCCCGCACTGGGCAAACATTTGTGTTTGTCTTGAGCCTGGGTGTACTTATGTATGATTTGTACGTATTTACAAAAAAAAGTAATATATATGTATTTATATCCGTTGTCTGGTAACCATAACACAAGCTTTGCTTACTTTGGGGCTAGACGGCGCTGTGTGTAATGTACAAAAATATTTATATTTATATTTATTTATATATATTACGTAGTATACACACGATTTAATTCAGTGTTATAATTTTTAGTATGGAGCTGGAAAATGAGTCGAACTTCACAGCTTACAGAAGCTGCCACAACTGCTATCGACCAAGTTGTCAACACTATCAACGTATTAGACAGCCGTTACTACAACGCCATTGATCAGACTGATCCCGGATGTTTCTATTTCCCTGAACCAAATAACCAGCCTGTAATTTTCCGCGGACAATGTGATATGTCTATTCCTGCTGTCGCAAACTTCGATGCCGCAAGAGTACGTATTTTAGTTTAGAATATCCTTACATGTCGATATCACTTTTAATATTTAAAATATAAACTGCAGAAAAAAGCTTCTCAAATGTTCTTTTAACTATTTTTCAGTACCTTGGATTATGGTATGATCTGGAATCATATCCATCAGTTTTCCAAGATGGTTCTTGTAGTACAGCATTATATCAATTGAATGGAGGAGTAGTGGATGTATACAATACCCAAGTCATAGATGAACGTCTGGACGTAATGTATGGTACTGCTGTTGTATCTGCTACTGATGGAACTGGAAAACTTCAAGTTACATTCCCTATAGCTGGAACAACCCGTGAGTTTATTTATTTTTAGTAACTGGTTCAAGTTATGGAGAATTTGACATACTAATAAAATACCCCGTTTTTTTTCTCAGAAACTATAACAACTGATTACTGGATATTAGCTACAGATTACGATACGTATTCTCTTGTATATACATGTGTCAATATCAATGCTGAAGAAAGACAAGGTACATACTTATTTGCCGTCCTATAAAATTTTATTGCAATTATTTGAAATGAACTGCATAATCGTATTTTCGGAAAAAAATTAAATTTTATTTTATTATTCCAGTGTGGAGTTGGAAACTTGGTAGACAAAAGCAGTTCACAGCTGCTGCTACGACTGCTATGAACAATGTTATTAATAGTGTACAAGTACTTAGCCCACAGTATTACCAATCTAATGATCATAGTGAAGATGGCTGCTTCTACTATCCAGATCCCGTTCCAGATCAGCCTGTGGTGTTCCCTGGTCAATGTGACGAAAATATACCCGTAGTCAACAATTTCAACATGGCAAACGTAAGAAAATCAGCGGTGCGCTTCAAACACTGTATTTTTAAAATTTTGAAAATTCATCGTAATAATTCTAATTTCAGTTCCAAGGCATTTGGCATGAAATTCAAGCTTATCCTAAAGAAGAAGATTCCGGTCAGTGTATTAATCACCAATTCTCTACTGGTGCTGCTGCAAATACGTTGAATCTCCAATCTCTTGGTGTATCGAACCAACTGCTTGGTACAACTAATAGTATCGTCAGTTTTACTAGCACCGACGCAAGTGCCAAACTGCAGATTACATTGACTCAGGGCAATGATGGTTGGTGTAAAATTTCAGTTTTTTAGCATTCTCTTTCGCATTTGTTTAGAATTAATTCAAAATTTTTTTTATGTTTGCAGTTATTGTCATACCTTACTGGATCTTAAACACTGACTACACCAATTACGCTTTAGCTTATAGCTGTGTTAATACTAACAGTACACATAGAGGAGGTGAGATATTTTACTAAGTTCTTATTAAATCAATTTTCTTTTATAATCCACACTTGTTTATATAATTTCATTTTATCTATATTTATGTTCCTCCTTTTAATTTTAGTCTGGAGCTGGAAACTTAGCAGAACTAAACAACTATCTGCTGCAGCCGACACAGCCATCAACAACGTTATGACTTCTATCGATGTCTTGAACAATGTCTATTTTGAAAATATTGATCAGTCTGACTCAGCATGTTTCTATCTACCAGTATTAGGGCCCACAGACCCCGTTGTCTTTGTTGGTCAATGTGACCCTAACATACCAGTCGTTCAAAACTTTGATGCTGCCAGGGTAAATATTTTGTTCAAACCTTAAACTTACCTTCTATTAGAACTCCTCTTTATCTTTTTATCTTGTTTCTCTAAAATCAGTTTCCTTATCAGCCTCATACCTCTTCACTGTTGGGGTACTGCCTATCCTCACTAAGGGTGATTTAGGCCATAGTCCAAACGCGGGACCATTACGGGTTGTAGACTTCACATATGTTTTTCTTTTTTTTTTGACATATGCACGTTTCCTTGTGATGTTTTTCTTCACCGCTAAGCCATTGGTGCGAATAATCAATGTACTTGAAAAATTAGAAAAAAGAATCATTGGTACAAGCGGGGCTCGAACCTCCGCTACTCAGGATATAAGGTGACATTGAAATTCCTGAGCCACCACCGAGTGACTGAAAGTCAGTGTACTGCCACAAGAAATTGACCCATTAGTTCGAGAGGTCACAGGACAGGCATTTGAATAAATTCACTGTCAGAATTTAAATTTGTTCGAAGGTTAAGGTTAAGTGCTCTAAATATGTATGTTGACAACTGGGACTGATAAAAAAATAATAATCATCAATATGCCCAAGTTAGATTCCTGAGGGGCACTGATGAACTTTCTGCATACGCTATTGCTTGCTGCGTGATCATTGCTTTGAATTATTGATGATGCTATAAGACTACGACCTTATCTTTTTAACAAAATGACACTTTATTTTAAGTATTTGGGGCGTTGGCGAATGATACAAAGTTATGAGTCTGACTTCCAAGATGGCTCGTGTAATGACGCTTCATATTCCCTGAACAGCGATGGTTCAGTCATGGTATACAATACGCAAGTTATCAATCAAGCACTAGACACCATCAATGGTACAGCTTTCGTAGCTTCTACAGATGGCAGTGCTAAACTTCTTGTCAGTTTCCCTGGAGGTTTGTATTTTGAATATAAATAACATACCTATAGAGATCTTACGTCCTTCTTTAGAATTTTTCTTGGAACAATCTGAGGACTACTACACTAAAACACTGAGTTTTACACGTACAATCAAAATTAAAATAACGATGTTTTACAATAAAAAGTTTAATAATTTTAATTAAGAAATGTTGTTACACTTTATATTAAAACTCATTCTTCCTACTTTAGAACAAAAAACTTAAAAGCTCTTACTTTAAAGCTTTATCCGTCTCTTTTTCGGAGCACAGCCTACTGGCCTATGGAAATTGGGGCTATAGTTCGTCACGCTGACAAAGTGCGAATTGTGAACTACACATACGTCTTTTTGACGTATTCAGGTTTCGTCAAGGTATTTTCCACCACCGAAAAACCAGTGGTTAAAAGATTAAAAGACACTGCATTTGAAAAAGGTAGAAAAAGACTTATTGGTAGACGCCTGGCTCAGACATCCGACCCTCAGAGTGAAAAGCAGACATCAAAACCACTGGGCTACCATTCAAAACCACCACTTATTAAAAATTACAAAATTTTCTAAATGTTTTTATAGATTGGACAAAGTTGTAATCCATATACGTAAATATTTTGACTAGTTTTAGTTTTATTCAATTTGACGCGAGACTTGAGTTGGTCGTAGAGAATATTTTTAATTTTATCATAACCTCAATCAGTTTGGGACCAGTGCTGTTTCCCTGTCAAATTCAGTGGTGTTGCCATAAAAAAAATCTAATGTTGCTTTACCTGGATTCTTCTCTTCCGTAAAAAACGCTTATTATTTATGTAAGAAAATTTTGAAAGTCGATTACCCTCATACTAAGAAGCTACGGAAGAGTGGAAGGCTCTATGTTCCGGCGTAGATATCCCAGAGGGAATCGTTAAACACTTTGGGATAGTCCACTGTATAGTGTAAGTGATCGTGACAAAGCACACTTTAAAGCAGTCTCAGTAAAAGAGTCTCAGAGAATTAGCAACTCTATTCAGCGAAGAAATACAGCTAGCATTCTTGCCATCCTACCACGCGGGCAAACACTTTTTGAATAGTAGTTTTATACAAGGTATTAATTTTATTTTTTAAATTTTGTACTAAGTAAACTGAAAACTAGTGCTGTTCTAAGATTTAAGCTTTTTTAAAGCGTATATTATACACACCGTCTGTAATGAAACTTATTAAAGTTAATCTAATAGAATTTGTTGTTGTCTTTTAAAGTTAAAACAAAGCAGGTACGCCTTACACATCGGTATTATCTATTCTTACGGTCTTGAAATAAAAACAGAGAACTGATTTTTAAAATATTGATTGATATTATTATCAATACATTTTTTAAATTTTTCTAGCACCCGAACTGTCCGACTATTGGGTTCTTGCCACTGACTACGATTCCTATGCATTGGTATACAGCTGCGCTAACCTTAACAACGAACAAAGACGAGGTGGGTTCTTATTTACTCAATAATTCAAATCACAAATCAAAACAATACAAAATCTTGTTTATTAAATCATTTTTCATGTAAAGACCTAAGTATCCATTTCCTTTTCATTTGTTTAGAGCAATGCCATTAATTGTATCTTTTCTTACTCTACTATAAAATTAAGTAAGTTACAGTGTAAACTGTAAGACAGTAACACAATGTAACACTTTTCTTTATTGAAAAAAGTAACTTTCTGTGGTTCACAAACATATTGTGTGGCTTAGTTATTTTTATTTAATAATTTATTTAATTTATGATTGTCTTAATCATTTTTATCATTTAATCTTCAGTTTGGAGTTGGAAACTAAGTCGTACAAGAGAATTGACACCTGCAGCAACAACTGCTATTAACGAAGTCATAAGCACCGTCAATGTTTTGGATAACCAGTACTACAACACTCTAGATCATTCAGACAATGGCTGCTTCTACTACCCAGAACCCAATGGTCTTCCAGTCGTTTTCCGTGGCCAATGCGATGAATCTATTCCTGTGGTCACCAATTTCGATGCCGAAAGGGTAAGACTATTTAATAAATAAATAAATAAATATTTTTCGACTTTACACAGCGCCGTCTGGTCCCAATCTAAGGAAAGCTTGTGTTATGGATACTAGACAATGGATTCTAGTATCTGATAAAGTCTTAGTATATCAATCTTACAAACACACCAAATTTTCTTAAAATTAAGAAATACAATATAAATATACGTACATACATGCAAAGAAAAAATCTTTCTTCCTTAATGACTCCCTAAAGGTTAGAGTCTTAGAAGAAAATTTATCATACGTGCTATATCTATATACAATAAAAAGGAAATTTATGTACATTTGTATTTGTATCATAAGTGTCAATAAATATTTTCAAAGTAACGATGTAGTTGGGATTTTCATCGGCCAGACTTGTGCCTCGATAGCTTAATTGGTAGAGTACTTACACGAAGTGTTAGTAGTTGCAGGCTTAAGTCTTTAAGATTAACCTGAGGTTAATCTTTTGATTGAATCTTTGCTATGAAAATATTCATTTTTATTGATAATACAAATAAATATGCACATAATTTTTTTTTTTTAAAACAACATACATATCATACATAGAAAATATTCAGTCTTAAGACAAACTCAAATACTTAATAAATGTTTGTCTTATGCGTGAATCGAACCCACGCACATCTCAAACAGAGCTGACAAATTGGATAATGTATTACATTTTACTTCTACATATTTGATTCATTTCCTAAACACACATTAATTAATATATTTTTGTTTTAGTACATGGGTCTCTGGTATGATATCCAAAGCTATCCTCAGTTCTTCCAAGATGGATCATGTCCTACAGCTACTTACTCACTTGGTGATGACGGTGTTATCGTCTACAATACTCAAGTTGTCGATCAACAATTGGATGATATATATGGAAGTGCAGTCTTGGCTACTACTGACGGTAGTGCCAAGCTTACTGTCTCTTTTCCCATAGCTGGTACTGATAGTAAGTTTAAGTATTATTTAGATCATGTATTCTCTTTTAAAGCAAAGACCAGTTTAAAATATGCTGCTGAGATAAGATATGGTCTGTCTACCTACCTGACTTTGTTTTTTCACAGCATCTCATTCTTTTCTAGACTCAGCTTTATATAACATATTTCAACTTCAGTTTTGTAAATATTTATTATTTTTCAGTACTAACTGAGTCACCATACTGGGTCCTATCAACAGACTATGACACCTACTCTTTCGTCTATTCTTGCTCGAATATTGACGACGAATACCGAAGTGGTAAGAATTTTATCTAACATTTTTTTATATTCATTAAATCATCATTACCCAGAAAAAAATATTATGAATCAAACAAATGTTAATTCTTGTAAAACCTAAATCTGTGTAAGTGTGCCGCTATTGTACTTTTTTCTCCAGCTTGCATATTACGTACGTTCATGAAATCAGCCTAAATTAATTCTAGTACATTTCCAGCCATCAATGGGTGACTATCATTATAATAATGTCAACCACCAGAGGTCAGTGCTAAGAATTAAATAATTAAAAAATTTTGGGCATTACACACATTGTCGTCTGGTCCCAAAGTAGGCAAAACTTGTACTATGATTTCCAGACAATGGATACAAATATATGTACATATACCAAATACCAGACCTAAGACAAACACAACGTTCATTACATAAATGTTTGTCCTGTGCGGAAATCGAACCCGCACTCCTCGGTTCAACAGTTAGCAATGGCACCGCCTCAATAAGGTATATTCAACCAATCACAAGCCAGTATTTACAACAGCTGTTGAAAAACCGCTTTCTTATTGGTCTATTTTAGTGATAGACCTCATTATAACATCAGTCAACAAAATCTACTACGAACAATTTATTGAAAGCAACTACACCCTATTTTTTTTCTCGTGTAGTATCTGCCTGGAAGTTGAGTAGAGAGCGTGTTTTGTCACAAGCAGCGCAAACGACTATCAACAATATCATGAACACAATACCGATCCTTCGTGAGCAATACTACACCGCCAGAGGACATACGGATGAGGATTGTTTCTACTATCCTGATAATTTAGGAGGACCAGTTATTTTGAATGGCCAATGCGAAGCAGACGCTCAAATACAAGTTGTTCAAGGATTTAATATTAATGCTGTTAGTATACCTGCATGTTTCCTCAATCAACAGACTTCAATTGCAAACTCCTATCGCGATATTCTATTATTGTTTAGTGAATATATTCTATCTTTGGAGTTATAGTTAAGTTAATGTATGTATGTATATCTTCGTCGCTGTTACCCTAAGAAGGACGTAACCAGTGGCTGGACATACACCCATATCACAATGTTGGGACAGCCTCTTTTTACTAACTACCTGCATTGCAGGGAGTAAGCCTATCACCGCAACAATGATTTACTTATGATGCTGTGTAACTAGACAAAGGTAACTTCAGATATGTTCCACACGTCGTAGGAAAAAATATAGATTTATATAAATACCCACATTGTTAGTTCCTGACAAACTATATGATGTAAGTCAGTATTGGGCAGGGGAAATATAGAATATAATAAAGAAGACTGAACTGGTCTGTAGTAGTCCGCCTGCCTACAATGTAAAATCAAAGGGCAAATCAGGACAATAGAAATTAACGATTTATGTTTCTTATTGTATTAAAAAGCAATAGGCTCCCACCTATACTACGTACTCAATAAGGGGGTGCTTGCTTAGTCTTTTAAAGCACCGCTAATACGTGCGCAATAGTTTTAGTGTTGTCTGCGTCGTCGTTTACAGGCTACAATAACTGTACATTAGTTAGTACAAAATAATAACTTTCAGACGGAATATACTACCGGTCAACAGTTGGCAATGCGATAGTTAAAATGTTTGATACAATAGCTATTTTAACTCTATATATTACTATTACTATATACAATTTTTTATTTTATTATTTTATATATTTTATTTCAGTTTGCTGGTACATGGCACGAGGTGTCAAGGTTCCCCTCTGAACTCCAAACTGGTCAATGTGCTGCCAGCAATTTGCTTGTCAGTAACCAGAATACCTTTAGTATCACACAGTCCATTGTTGATAATGAAAGTCTAAACACGGTTCTTTTAACTGGCGTGCCTTCCACCGATGATAGAGGCATCATTAGTATAAATGAAAATGGAGGTAAGTAGCTGGTATAATTTTTAAAACAAGCTTTTCTATTGGTTGTAACCTTTACGTATGTGATTCAACTTTTTCCTTACGTTTTCTTCTCTTTCTTCATTATTCTCAAGAGATGTATTCTTATCCATACAGGCTCTTACTTTCGCTTGCAACCTCTTTGGAAAATAATATTCTAGCAAAGATCCACCTTTTAAGTTCAGAAATTCTTTAACTATGACAATTGGCATAGTAGTGATTAACTAGATATGATGATGATTTTATTAGAAAGTAGTCAATGTGTGATTAAATAAGTGTTAATAATAACAGTAAACAAATTATGAATTAACTTTTTCTTTTCAGTTCCAACTGGTAGAAATATCTATATTTTAGATACAGACTATAGTGAATATGCTTTGGTCTACAGTTGCAGGGAAGTCGATGCTACCAGCAAGCAAGGTAATTTGTCTAATTTTCTTTTAAGTAATGACGATTCTATTTATGTATTACTATTTGGACCACGCTGGAATAGCGTGGTTTGACCCTTAGACTATTGTTTCTATAAGATTTTTACATCCCATTGAAAATTATCGAAATTAACATAGATTGATAGACACTACGTATTATTTTCATTTTTTTTTATGCTACACAATTTTATACTTACTGTATTTACGGCAAGTCAAAACTGCGAGTTGTCGACAATCCCAAACTCACAAGCCGTATCGTAGGTACCCTTAAGTCTGAAAAGAGACTTTGCTTCCCTAAGCGTGTATATGTGTATAAGCAGTAGGCTTATATAATGAGCTATGTTCCAAAGAATTGTTCGAAATTATGCTGACGGCTACTTTATACCATTGCACTGCTCGCCATTGGCAAACAATGTATCCTCAAACCTTGGATAAAAATGGTCAGGCACAGTTTTTTCTAAAGACTACAGTATGAGTTATACACTTCAAGACATAAGTGATTAGGAAGAGTCAGCAACACGCGAGTAATGCTCCTGAAGTGGTTAGCGTTTATAGGCTACGGTGACCGCTTGACATCTGAGGGACCGAAACCTTTCTGTCTTCTTAGTGATTTAAACAAAAACAGCTATGTATAACTGTGCCACGTTACGTTGAAAACCGTATTATAGTTTTCACGCAATACCATCAAATACAGAAAATCCTATACATATTTTTATCTTATCTTCACAGTTTACAGTTGGAAACTCAGCAGGTCACGCTTTGGTCTGTCTGCTGCTGCCAATGACAGAATAAGCGAACTTGTTTCTAACAATGTAGATCTCTTTGAACTTTACTATGACGACACAGATCAAAGTAATGACGGTTGCTTCTATTACCCTGAATTTGAAGAGCTTCCTTCAGCCATTGATTTACCAGGTCCTTGCCCGACTAACATTGTGGGTCAAGCAAACTTCAATGTTAACGCTGTAAGTATATCTAACATAAATTTATCTTTACAAAAAAACATAGAAACCGGTAAAATGGGAGTGGTATTCGTGCTTTTTATATTTTGAATTTCACTATAAATCGGCGTTTATAGTATAAATGTATTGTATAAATATGGTTTATAATAGATAAACAACGGAAATATTTTTTTTTTATCTTGTTAAGATTAAATGAACCACACAAAAGTGGCATCAAATTGACAACTTTGAGAGCCCCCTCATTTCTTTGTTTTGAAGGTAAAAATAAAATAGGGTAAGGTTGCTTAAGTTACACCCCCTTAGGAAATAATATTGTAACAGTAGTAGTAGTAGCATTAAATTCTTTATTGCACAAGAAAATAATTAAAAGTAGTAAATACAGTTGATTGGTAGATAAAATATTCGGTGCAATTAAAATAAAACAAAATCTTCTGCATTTACTAAATCTTTATTTAGTTGCCTTTCGATAAACAATCATATAAACTTAAAATTTCTAATCATAATAGGTATTTGAACGTTTTTTTTAAATATACCTTCGGTACGGTTAAGGCTGGTCGCCTAATTCGTACCACATGTAGCCTTCGTCGTACTTAGCAAATATACTCTGGTGAACACATAATAAACTATATAGAAAAATACTCAATAACCAGATATCACATGAACAACTGCAAAATCACAAAAAAATCAGCCTGAGGTAATTTTTTTAAAATTTTTGATTATTAATTACAAAGTCAAACATAGTCACTAAATGTATAACATATATAAAATAAAATGTAATCACTTAAAAAACAAAGTAGGGCTAAGAAAATATATAAGATTGAACATAGATATTAAAAACATATATATTCCTTTATTTTACTTTTAACGACAGCAAATAGGTCATGTATCCATCGCCCTTACATTTTCTACACTGGATTATGTTTTCTCCGCGGTCATCCTTACATAGTTAACCACGATTCTTTAGCTTTAATTTATTTTTTTCTTGCATGTTTCATCCATATTCCTTCCTTTTATAGTTTTGTTTATTCCGGTCCGAGTAAGGTATTTTGCACAGATACGACGGGTCTTCTAAGTTTAAATCTAAAACCAATTAATGACATAATCTAAAACAGTTCTACTGTTTGAATATGCCTAAACGATTGCCAAATAAGTCTTACAAATACATGTTAACAAAAAAGAAAGTTAAGGATCACATTCCTGCCACACTAAGTTGTAAAATGAGTAAAAAGATTATTTTTTTTCAAATTATTTTATTGGGACAACACTCAAAATATCCAAATTTTAGGTCTAAACTTGTTAAAGACTCATGACCTACGGACGAAAGGACAGTTCATATTTAAGTAGGAAAAGATAAATATAAGACAAATAAATAATATCAAAATTTTGTTGTGAAATATACTGTGCTAAAGATTCAACAAATAAACAAAAATATTATCAATGTGCATTACTTTGCAGTTCTTGGGAAGATGGTTTGAAATTTCAAGATACCCAGACCCATCTCTAGAAGGACAATGTGCTCAAGGAACATACAGCCTCGGGAACAATGGAGTACTGAACATTGCCAATACTTTAGTTGACAATCAAATTTTAAATACTATACAAGCAAATGCTACTTTGGCATCAAATGATGGTAGCGCAGTCTTTGAAGTAGTTACTGATGCTAGTGTTGAAGGTAAAAAGTTTAAGCTGTTATTTCCTTTTAAGGGGGGGCAGAAATCCAGACACATTTTGCATACAACGCGAAATATGTATGTTGTATGAGCAAAAAACATTAAATATTAAAAACTCGAATATTACTATTTGTATTGAAAATTTGCCAATAACAGCCTTAGGTTTTGTATTAAGTGACATTTTATTAAAATTTAAGAAATATTATATGTACCGTTATAAAAATAAATCAAAAATTGGCAAAAAGTGACTTCGGATTTTTTCTTCTATCACACAAATTTTGTTGCATTATGTTGTTTCCTAATATCAGACCTTGGAATTTAAAAAATTGTAATTTAGTATCTACATGTTTTTTTATTATTTATGTTGACTTGATTTACTCACTTAAAATTGAATTCTAGTAAGGGCTATTTTGCTTTACACCAGAGAGGGTTAATGGTAGAATTTAAAACAAAGATTATAAATTTAAATAATTACGAATTTAAGAATTTACTTAAGTACTAAATAACTTTAACTGAGCTAATCTTAAATTCCTTAATTATGATATTCTTTTTGTTTTTCAGTTTTAAATTACTACGTTTTGGAAACTGACTACAATAACTATGCCCTTATATATAGCTGCAGAAATCTGGACAACGGAGACAGCCGAGGTAAAATATATATATATATATATTTAATAATTAAATAAAACTTACTACTACATGTATGACATCACTTGAAAACGGCTCGACCGGCTGATTTTTTTTTTGTTGTGTTTGTAATTGTCAGAACCAGGTTTGTATACAAGTTATCATCTACGGAAATTTTTCAAAAATTGTATACTACCACTGAATTTTATATTAACATAAGTTTATGTAAACACAGACAAATAACTGTTTAAAATTTCGCGGTTATTATTAGTATAATTAGTCGTAAGGTTTGATATAGCTCCCGATATATCAGCACAGTATATATGCAATATTGACGTATTTAAAGCCTAATAATTAAAACACAGACAAAATCATGCCAAATATATTCAATTATTCCTACTAATATTATAAATGTCAAAGTTTGTATGTATGGAT
Source organism: Apoda limacodes (assembly GCA_946406115.1). Taxonomy (NCBI): domain Eukaryota; kingdom Metazoa; phylum Arthropoda; class Insecta; order Lepidoptera; family Limacodidae; genus Apoda; species Apoda limacodes. The sequence goes on from OX291542.1 coordinate 19,350,616, forward strand.
GGATATTTGTTCCTCAATCACACTTCAACCACTGGACGGATCGGGATAAAACTTGGCATACATATAGGTTAGGTCCTGGAATAGCATATAGGCTATTTAATATCCCTAAAAATTCAAAAGTTCATGCGGGAATAACTATAACAGAGTTAAACGAACTATTGCTGCACCCATTACATGCTATAGCAATTCATTGGTATTACTCATTAATTAATAAATTAGAATTACTTAAGGAGTTCCACGCCGATAACCGAATTAAAGGCGCTGGCAAAGTCTTGTATTACTTAGTCTTGTAAACTTTCAGACATTGAGAGTTTTGAGATTAATTCTTATTTTCTTATAACATTTATAGTTGCTAGCTCGAAACTCAGCCGAACAAGGACACTCACGGCCGCATCAAATGTAGCAATTAACAATGTAATAGCCAACACGAGAGGACTTTCACAAGACTATTATCTTGACACAAGTCACAGTGACGAAGACTGCTTCTACATCCCAGAAGTCAACCCTGAACAAGCACCCCTATTTAGAGGACAATGTGAAGATATTACTGGTGTACCAAACTTTGACATGCAAAGGGTAAGTACTATAAATACACTATCCTCACACAGCCTTTACAAAAAGGTTTTCTAATGGTGATAAATTACCGGAAAGCTAGTGTAGAAGTCTTCCTACAAGAGTATCTGAAAGATCGCTAGATGCTTACGGCTACAATCTTCTTATTTTAGTATCAATAAGTCAAAATAGTAATGATAATTTTACAATTTTATATTCAAAACTAATTTTGATGACGTTCGCTTTCAGTATTCTGGTTGGTGGCATGAAATCGAAAGGTTTGCCAGTGATGAAAATGTTGGGGAATGTATCAGTTCTCGTTACCAACAATCAGGCAATCAATACTTAGTTGTAGAAACGAATATATTTGACAACAATGCTCAAGTAACGACAGACAACATTCAAGTTAGCAATGATGGAAGAATCAGGAAAACGTTAAGCAATGGAGAATTTTATGGTAATTGTTTCATCCGATGTTTTTACTACTAACACTAAACCTAATATTGGATTTTTTTGTACTAGTTATTGATGTAATCTTCAACTATAATGAGAAACAACATTTGCTAAACCCGGCAGTCTAAAGGCGATAATTTGAGTTATTTTTCAAATAAAAAATTACAAATTAAAGTCAATCCATATATATATTGACATAATAAACTAATAAAAAAAAAATTATGTAATGAATTCAATAGTTAATGGCAAAATCAAAACAATTTCAGATATTTGGGTGCTAGCAACAGACTATGAAACTTATTCACTTTTGTTATCTTGCCAAAATGTTGGCGACGAATATAGACGAGGTAAGTTATGTTAAACCTGTAAAACTTCATTATCCTGCCACAAAATATAAACAAAACCATTGATTGAAAACGTAAACAGCTATGTTTATAAGCACTATTGATAAGTTTATAGAACAATACTTTGCGATTTGTACATGGCACCTAAACTTGCTCCGGTGGCATATATTTTTTTAAATGAAAACTTAATATCAGATCATTGAACAGACTTAACTTATTGTAAACTCGGTCCTTACAAGTCTTTTACTATACTATAAGGATATAGTTTATTTTATGTGTATTTAATGTTCAAAGACTTATCTTTTAGAAGTCTAAAGACATTGTAAATAATGTTTATTTCATTGTAGTATGGAGCGCTAAACACAGCAAGACCAGACAGCTTACCCAAGAAGCACAAGACGCAATGACACCGTACATTGAAAGCAATCAATTATTATATGATCAGTTCTACTTCATAGTGGATCAAAGCGACAGTGCCTGCTTCCACTATCCTGAACAAACTGGTCAACAGATCATACTGCCTGGACAATGTGATCTTGATATACCTGTTGTACAAAACTTTGATGCTGTTGAGGTAGAATTTAAACTTTCAAACAACTAGATTTGAGGTATATTATTTAAAAGCCGCGGAGCTCCACCTGTGCTAAATTTGGTTGTGGGCGTGGGATTTTTTCGGCAACTCTTTGATTTTATAGTAAATAAAGTTTTCTATAGCAAGCTATAGCTGTAGCTGAAGTTTGTCCACGTGGAATTCGGTTACAGTTATTTTTGTGTAAACTTTGTAAATTTTCCGGTAATAAAAAGTAGCCTATGTCCTTCTCCGCCCCTTCAACAACATCTGTGCCAAAAATCATCTCAATTATTGCTCCGTAGCTTGCACTTACAAACAACAAACAATCTAACAGCCTTTAACGAAATATTATTGAGAGGTTTAGGATAACTTTATAATAACGTTTCTATAATCAATTTGATAAATTTGTAAACGAAGTCGCTTCAAACTGTATTTACATTTAAAAAAATATTTTTGAGTTTTACTTACTTAACTCTATTTCTAACATAAAAGTTAATCGCTAAATAGCTGCTTTTGAAGGATTAGTGGTACCCACAAAAAGGTAACAACAAAAGACTCTCTTTGCCCGGTTTTAAGTATCACACCGAAATTAATTTAAAAACACTTATACTATATAGCAGGTCTTTACTTTGTAAGTAAAGTTTCAAATTTTGAATAACTCAATCTAAAATATTCAGCCTTTAAAACCTATGCTCGATTACTAATTGGCGCAGGTACTGATAATAAGCCTGGTGGTATTTGAATCTTGTCAAATTATGATTGATAAATTTAACCTTTCTTTAATTTTTAAATTTGTTTTCAACAGTATTCTGGAACGTGGTATCAAATTGAACGGTACCCTCAAATCCACGAAAGTGGCACCTGTATAGGAGCCCGGTATACCCCAGATGAAGAGAGTGGCGTAGTCGACGTTCTTAACTGGGAAGTTATCGATGGCGTTCTCAGCACCATTGAAGGCAACGCCACGGTAGTTTCCAATGATGGCAGTGCCAAGTTATCTGTCATATTACCTGTAGTTGGATCAGAAGGTATAAATAACAATTTAATTTTTGGTATTGACAATAGATTGTCTTTTACAAGATTCTATCAATGTTTTTATTTCTTTTCAGATGAATGGGTTACAACTTCGCTCTACGTCTTACGGACGGACTACGTCAGTTACTCTTTGGCTTACAGCTGCGTCAACGTCAATGAATTTGAAAGAGCCGGTAAAGATAATAAATATAATACTTATTTTTGTTATTAGGCTGAAAATAATTTTTAATTGCAGTTTTTTAGAGTATTTTAGTCCGATAAAAGACCATCATTTGGTTTTTTTAATGCATGAAATTTCATACCATTAAGGTGGCAAACAAGCTTACAGCCCGCCTGATGTTAAACGGTCACCGTAGCCTACGGACGCTTGCAACACTAGGAGCATTACCCGTGCTTTGCCGACCCTTTAAAAACCTAATCACTTATTTCTTTAAGTACCTCATACAGTAGTCCTTAGAGAAAACCTTCGTTTGGAGCTCATTTCACGACTTAAGCGTAGGGAAGTTCCTCTGAAACTACACTGTGCATGACCATTTAACTTCTAAAGTTTGAGGATACTATGTATAGATTATCTCGATAATAAAGTTAATTAATCAGTTTCGATAAAGTTAACTTTTCAAATTATTGCTTGAGTTTTTTTGTTAGTTTCCCTTTACGTAAATGTTTCTGTATCGCAGTTGGTGCATGGAAGATTAGCAGACATCGGACAATGCCGGACAATGGCGTTGTGGCAATAAATGAATACATGGCCACCAGAGAAGAACTCTACCAAGATTACTTCATTCAGATTCAACAAAATGAAGAATGCGAAGAACCAAGTTCTGCACTACTTGTTAAGAGCAGTATTATAGTTTTACTTGCATGTGCAGTATTACATTTACTTCTATAGTTAAACAATAAGTAATGAATATTTATAATGTAAATAATACTATTTATTTATTGTTGTGTAATTTTTTAAGTTATTTTTTATGTTTTGTAAGATAAATTATGATTTTCTCTAATTGTTTAGTTTTACTCACAGCAATATAAAATAAGTCGCTTACCAATGCCCTTTCGACATTAACTTATTCCTATTTTACGTTATAGTTAACACTTACAGAGCCATCTCTTATCGAGTAGGAACACTAAAAGGTGCAAGTAAGTCAGTTTCTACGATTAGAGCCAATTCTAAATAGGGTAGTTCCCAGTAAGAAGATATCTAAATTTGTTTTGCAAGTTTTATCCAAGATTATCATTATTGTGTAGTGGCACTTCTTCTCTGCTAATTAGAAATAAAGGCTAAGTCCTTTTAGGTATATTAAAGTAGGATGAACCATTCGTAAATAAGTTTCGTACCAAAAATCGGCACAGAGAGAACAGGTAAATTTTTAAAAATTTAGATCATTTTTTAATTCAGAAAATCGAAGAGACAAAGAGCCACGGTGATGCTTTTTGTTCGCGTTCTTTAAGTTGGAATTTGTTCAAGATGCTTGACCTAGAGGTGGTCATCTTGTAAATGAATAATTGTATATAAAAAATAGCTTCTGCCCGCTTCTTTTTCTCCGCGGACAAAGTGCGGAAGTCGCTCAAGGTTAAGCAAGGTTGCATGAAGTAACCATGAAGGGATTCTCAATACTCTTGCAAGCAAGCGAGACGCACTATACGTAAGCTGTAATGGCGTTATGTGACTCTTTAGCTGTTTAAAAAGTAGTAAGTGAGACAACATAACATTGCAGATTCCAGAGTTACGATATACCGAGATTCCGATATTCATGCCCTAGTGGAGAGGGTGTGGGTTCGATTCCCGCACTGGCCAAATAATTATGTGATAAAAAAAAATATTACTTTAAAAGTGACGAATTTCCATACAAACTTTCAACCTCCATCTCACCATCTTAGGGGGTGATATCCGCAAAATTAGTTTTTAAGCTATTGCATAGCTTTTAACGCGGGCTCTGAGCGCGGCGACCGAATCAAGAATTTCCGTAACAAAAATGAAACCTAACAATCGTCTAACGCCGTTTCAATTCGGCAGACTTCGGCAGTCCGGCGCCACTCTTTTACCAATAAGAAAAAAAGTATTATCCTACTAAATACAAAATCTATTTTTGAAAACATCCTGACATTATTATTTGGAACATACCGTTGTTTATGAACCGTCAGTGTTGTTTGTTTACAAACACTTTCAAATACCTTTTTATTCGTGAAATATTAGTTTTTTATTAGGTTTTAATCTCTTTGGTTTTAATAAATATGAATCGCAAGTCAAGACGCAAGTGCGAGGTGTGTTATAATGTTAAAAGTGACATATTTTTAGCCAGATTTCCGTTAGACGTAAGTAGATCGATATGTAATTACATTGTTCAGTTACTGTCTTACAAATTTAATCTATATAATTTCAATTTATATCTTTGAAGACAATTAGTATTTCGTTTAGTAGTAAAATTTGAAATTTAACAAAGAGAATATAAAAAATGAGTGAGTGCATGCAATACCTTAACTGCGGCAGGCCCCGAGTGCCACTGTTCTTTTTTACTGCTCGCGCACGTTATAACAGAAACCTCTGCGCAAAATTTTACATGTATAGACCCAAAAAGATCTAAATTCTCATACAAATTTTCATCCCCTATTTTGCCCTTTAGTGAATGATTTTCCAAAGAGGGTAAAACACATAAATCTTAATCTTCAACTCTCCTCCTCTCATCGTGCTTCATACAAACGAATTTTTGACAATGCCAGATTAAACACCATTAAATTTTGAAGAAATGTAAGTATTATGTAATAAATATCTAGGTCTGCAGAATGACAGTATTTTGTTTAATTTTATAGTTCAAATATACAGGATTCTAGTTTTTGAGAAATAGAATTCTAGTTAATAAAAACATTTTACAAGATTTTGGTAAACCACAGACGAAGGTAATCGGCTTGGGATTATGACAATGAAATTTCACAGTGATTGCTCAGTAAATTTCAAAAAGAAATCAAAAGAATTTGTTTGTATGAAGCCCGCGAGATTCATTTAACTTCAAAAATTACGGATTTCCTTACAAATTGCCCACCCCTATGTTACCCCATTCGGGGATGATTTTTGCAAAATTCTTTCTTAGTGCTCGTCTACGTAATAACAAGAACTTTTATGTAAAATTTCAAGTCTCTAGAACCAGTAGTTTGGGATGTGGCTTGATATATCAGTCAGCTAGTAAGTTTTTCTCATTTATATGTAGATAAAGTATCAACACCTACACTACTTGAAAAAGCTCACGGGTGGCTCGGGCTCCAGACTCACCAATAAATTGTGTTTTTAAACGTAATTTTTACACTTAAATCCTGCCTATGAACTAATAATTTTTTTGCTGTAAACTATTGGATGTGAACAGTAACCTTATAACTAACATATTATAAATAATTTTTTTATTGTAATTTTTGGACACTGATATCATCATATAGAAACCGCGTACAAAATATTAAACTGTAGTAAATTATTTCGGTATGGTCCAAAAAAACAGAGTTTGCCCTCAGAGTTGACACATGGTGCATTTGGAAAAGTAGTTTAATTACATATTTTTTTTCCTAGGGGATCGTAAAAATCTATCCTGTAGAAATATACTGCTGTAATGCAGATGAGATATACTGCTGTTTATATTCAATTAAACTATTAACAATATTATTCAGATAACTATTTGGATTGAGGGTGGGTGTAGGATTTTATTTAAGAGGATACACTGCGCGGCGCCTCGCAGCGGGTTTCATACAAACGAATTTCTTATTTGTTTTTGACATTTACTGATCAATCACTGCGAAAAAGCCTAATACTTAGGTCTGTGGTTTTTCCAAAATCTTGTAAAACGTTCTATTAACTAGAAATCTTATTTAAATCATTTGTATGAAAAACTAAAATCCTGTATAACTTTTGAACTATAAAATTTAATAGAAAACTGGCAAACTGCAGACCTAGATATTTATTACTAGAACAAGTCTTCAAAATTTCGTGGTGTATGATCAGCAAGTGTCAAAAATAAGTGAGATGTTTGATTGAAGCACGCTGCGAGGCACCGCGAAGTGTATCCTCTTAAGGGATGAGGGTACTACGGAAGTAGGGCAAACCATTCGTTAATAAGGTTTGTACCAAAAGTCGGCAAAGAGACAACTGTTTTGAATATAGATTATTTTTGAATACGGACAACCAAAAAGACAAAAAGAATCCGCGACGCTTTGTTCACACAGCATTAAAGAGACTGATGCATGACCTCCATATCTTCAGGTCATAATATTATATTAAAGTAAAATGTAAGGCATCAGCACCCGAGAGTGCACTATTTGAGTGCATACATCCATTTATAAGTTAGAATATCCCCGTGTGGATAGCAGGAGTATCAGTTGTCTCGCCAACAAATTGAGTAGAACCGCTAGAGTATATAGTTTATGTCACTTACTCCGTTTAGTTGTTCTCTATATAAGCTATATATATATATTCGTTAGGTTATAATCGATGCAAGCCCGAGACGTGGGCAATAATGCCTGGAAACCACTGAGCGGGAGATGCTCCGTACCCTGAAGGACGCCTTCTAGCCAGTTAAGTTATTATTATGTATAAATTATATATAAGATTAACACTTTATCTTCGCTGTGCATAAACATATTTATAAAGATTTACATAATACCTATTATTATCCCTGCTTTTCTGTTGAGTACGATACCAGTGTTAGAACCCCGCGTTACAGTGCCTATCCAACAGTTTTCTACTATTTCGCAGCTTGCTGATTCTGCGATTAATAATTCTGTATATTTCGCAGACGCATCGACATTTTTAAACGAGCTATCCAACGTCACCGCACTTCACTATTGAATAGACAAGAAGAAAATATTCATCCACACTTTACGTCTAGGGGAGGTACCCTATATAAAACAAAATTATTACATTTTATTTAAGCACTTTGTCGGTATTATGTATATCCATGCCAAATTACAACTTTCTTGTACTAACGGTCTATGGCTTAGCCTCGGACAGACAAACGGTCGGACATAGTAAACTATAAGGATTTCCCGATGACTACGGAACCCCTAAAAATCGGGCGATTCTAACGATATATATAACTCATATTTGCAAATTTGTGGATCAGCAAGGTTTTCCTTCCAAAAGGCGATATAAGCTCCTCGATATATCGCCTTTCTATGCCACAAATTATATAGAGTTCTATGCGACAGCGATACAGAAACTCTAGAACAGCCCGTTTCGATGGCATCTAAAGGTTTTCCGTAGTCCGCAAATGCTATTCACAGTGACTGATTATACACCATATTGATGGCCGTCTTTACTAAAGCCTTTTAGAAACCAAACCAGATCCCGTGGCTGAAACTAGTTAAGTCACTCAAGAAGACGATTCGTGAAAAAACAATGTTCATTTGTTTCTGGTTTTTAAAAATCAATTGAAATTACTGTAATAACTGAAAACTTTAACTCTAACAGACCATATTCGCATTCCGCACAGCCAGCCAAGCCATTTGTTTAGGCACGGTACTTATCCAAGTCGCCATGTCAAGGATAAAAACGATATTTTCATCTCTCATACTCTGAAAGTAGACTATATATTATTATTATTTATATCCATAGACCATTATCTAAAAAGTAGGTAGGAAGTAGCTAAATTGCCCGGTCACATTGGGCAAAGTCAGTCACTTATACAGCCACACTTCTATTAAGACTAGGTAATTTATTCTTAACTTGGTTGTAGATTTTTGTATACAAATTTCTATGGAATACAAAAAGTTTTATTAAAGTGGGCAGATAAAACACTACTTGTCATTATACTGAAGGCCAATCAACGTTTACAAACACCTTTCTAAGAATAAGTTAAGTTTACTAATAATAAACATCATATCGTACCGCTACAAAGCTAGGTTGACGTCACGCGTCCTACATTACGCTATTGAAGTTTCTTCGGTAGTTTGCATATATACAAACCGAATCGCAAGTAACATGCCCTCCAAAACCGCTTTCTCAGAGCGGCCTCCGGAGCATCCTAGTACGTCCACAAAGCGGACCTACACAAGGACCTTCGAGCTCCCCACGATTCCCAATATTTCACTCAAAATTTATATTCATATAATATTGTGTTTTTTTTCTTGTATATATATGTTATGAGTTTACATTTAATGATATTAAGGAAATATGCATCCTATACCTAAGAGTTAGTTAGTCTTAGTCTGAAGTTTCATTTTTCGGTGACAGAAGTGACAGAAATTACAGAAGTAATCCTAAACTTGTTTATGCTTTACAGTTAATTACGGATAATACTAAAATTTTGGTATTTTGGCACCAATAAAGCTAATGGAACACAAGTGACAAAATACTTCCCTATTTATCACAAACTGAACTGAATGCACTCTAAGAAGAAAGTTCCTAGTGAAAAACTAATAACAAAAGCAACTCTATGTTTTTCTATTCTGTCTATGTCTGTCATCAACATTTCATTTTAACAACGATTATAGGTCACACCATCTTATTTAATGATGGTAATGTATTTTTTAGACAACTTTTTAAGGCATACTTTTGCATCCTTAAGTTGGGCTATCAACAAGGGACTGCCAAAATAGTATGCTTACGATCGGAGTTAAGCACAGTTTTGTGATTCCAATTTTAGTGCAAAAGTGCGCGGTTCATCTTCTTAAAGGTCTTTAAAAAAAACAAAGTATTTTAAATAATAAATGACAGAAAAGACTTGAATCCAGTTTCACTAATAATAAAATTTAAAAAAAATATCTACAATTTCAGGTTATGTTTTAAATCCCGCCGAATAATTATCGCCCGGTAAAGATGAAAAATCAACCCGTTTTGGAATGGGTTTGACACTTAATTTTCACAATGACAGGAGTGAATAACCTTTTCTATGGCAGTAAAGAATCGAACTTGACAGTTGGAATTACTCTACTTGGGCTGTGTTCCAAATCACGCCGAGTAATTATCGCCCGGTAAAGTTGAAAAATCAACCCGTTCTGGAACGAGATTTTGACAGTTAATTTTCACACTGACAGGAGTGATTTTCAACCTTTTCTATGGCAGAGTAAATAATTCAACTTGACAGTTGCTAAATTACTCTACCCCGGGCGTCCCAAAACCACTTTTTTAAATTCCTCGTTGCGATTTGGAACGCACCCATAAAAACCACTTTTTTACTTTCTCGTTGTGATGTGGAACGCACCCTTACTATGGTAACACTGTACATCTGTCTTTTTAATTTTGAAGGGATAATCAAAAATTTTCTCGTTTTCCAGTTGTTCACCACTTTTATGGAATTTAGAAAATTACTTTCCTTGTGATTACAGTGTTATTTAAACTGGTTAATTATTTGTAGCTCAACAAAATGACTAGTCACGATGAAATAACTGGGTCTATTTCCAAAGAAGATTTAGAAATTGCAGAAAAATTTAAGAATGAAGCAAATGAATATTTTAAAAGCAAGTCATACATTATATTGTTCAATTAAATATCTATTTAGTATCAAGTACTTTATTGTGTATTGTTAGTTTCGCTCAATTTATAAGGCCTGCTAACATAACCTCAATTTCAGGGCAAAATTACATCAATGCAATTGAACTGTATTCAAAAGCGATAGAGAAGAACCCTAACAATGCTGTGTTCTATGCGAACAGAAGTATATCTAATCTAAGGTTGGAAAATTTTGGTTATGCCTTAACTGATGCATCTAAAGCCATAGAATTGGAAAGGTCTTACACAAAGGCATATTATAGAAGAGCAGCAGCATACATGTCTCTAGGAAAGTACAAATTAGCACTTAAGGATTTTGAATATGTAAGTATACTTTCAGTTTCCATTATATTAATTAAATGTAAAACAGCATCTCAAAATCAAAATGTGTGACAAAGAAAATGTAGCTACTAAGTGACTGGAGATGATTCTCAACAACTGTTTACATACTAGTGCATTTGGTACTTGTTTTATTGCTAATACAAATTATATTAATAAAAGTTCTAAATTACTTTTCTAGCCACTTATGCTACTATTTCAATACTTGGTGCACCGAGGAACATTAAGATTAAGAGGTTTATTTTAAACTGAAAATTGATGATTGATTGTGGTTCTATTTTACCAGTTTAAATTTTACTGACATTATTTTAATCATTAAGTATATGTAAAAACATGTAATTTGTATATTAATTTTTACACATTACTGACTTTAAGAAGTAATTATTAGCTTGTTGCACCTGCAATATTCAAGATTTGTCTAGTTTAGTTTTCTCAGTGTAATAAAGTGCTTGAAACTTAAAACCTTGTAAAAGTACACAAAAATCAAAGAGATACTGAAATCAATAGTAATTAGAAATATGTTTTGAGTTGAATTAAAATAAACCTTGATTCAAGTTTGTTGCACCGGCAATCACAATTTAAGTATTGCTCATTATTATCAGTGATCAGAGGAGGCAGAGCTGTTTATGGTACTTGCATCATTTCTATCATGGATATGCCGTTTGTTAAAAACATTCTTTTAAAAAATTGGTTTACTTTGAAATGGATTAAATATAATTAAGGTAGTGATGTAAATACATACACATAAAACTGATTAAGTAATTTTGATGTTTATAAATTTTACATGTGTATGTCTGAAATAAGAAACATTTTAGCATATAAAGAAATCCTTACTAATCAAATTTACTATCATAACATATATTTTTGAGATCATGACCCTAAACAACTCTGCCTTCTCCAATCACTATTTATTATTATACCCTATGGTACCTACTTAATTGTTATAATTTCCTTTAATTACAGGTAACCAAAGTTAGACCAAATGATCAAGATGCAAAACTTAAATATAATGAATGCAATAAAATAGTAAAAAAAATTGCATTTGAAAAAGCTATTTCAGTCGATAAGAAAGAAGTTAACATAGCAGACTCCATAAACTTAGACACCATGAGTAAGTAATACTTTTTAAACTATCATGGTGTGTATGAATTATTTTTATATTTCTCAGGTCTTACATGCTAATAAATTATTACCATTTTGATTCTTGTCATTCCGGCAAGGTTGTACTACATAATACATAAGCAGCCTCTTGTCTATGAAATTGTAAATGCGCCAACCAATAAGGTATATTGTTTTGTTCACGTCACAGATTTTTTTGGACATTACACACAGCACTGTCTTTCACCAAATTAAGCAAAGCTTGTGTTATGGGTACCAGACAACGTATACAAATACATATCTATTACTTTTTTTTTGATAATTCATTCATATTATACACAAATACACCCAGACTCAAGACAAAAACAAATGTTTATATTATGACATAAATGTTGGTCCAGTACGGAAATCGAACCCACACCCTCTGCACAGCAGCTGGCCCCACTACCAACTAGGCTGCAAGGGAGTAAATTCACATGTAGGGACCGAGAAATATGACTTAGTATATTTTAAGGCATTAGTTTTTTGCCTACACATATATTCCCGAATGTGGAATAAGAAAGAAAGTGAATGTATGTACCATAAAATTTTCATTCTTAAATCCATACATATTCAGTGTTAAGGGTCCTGAGGGGGAGGTAGGGTCTCGAATAACTCTATTGCCTTGCCTCACGGAGGGGTATAAGTCTAATAATAGCTTGACACATAATTTGTACGCTGCCGATAGAGAGGGTAGAATATAGAGTGTGGCATCTGATGAGTTGCTGATTGTCTCTAAATGGGCTGTTTGGCTTTCTACCTGTACAGCCCAGATGGCAATTGATGATCTAGATTGAATTTACTCTTTGACTGATTTTCTTTAATATTACTTGTAAATTTTATAATAAATATTTGTAGTTTAAAGTCAAGCCATTCATGTTTTTTTTTTTTAAAACTGACTTGTTTCCTTACTTTCCGATTGTTAGGAATCTTACAGGAATCTTACATTTCACACATAATAAGGAATAGCACCTACAGAAAATACACTAAAAACATACTTTAAAGCTTTTCTAATCAGGCAATGAAGAACAATTTCTTTTAAATGCGCGGCTCGTATACCTACAGTTTGTTGCTTATAGATATGACTGACTGAGCGGCCATCTATATGACCGAAAATAAATCGTTTTGCTCACATAACAATACGGCTGGAGATCGCTAGTTATCTGGTTTATGTAATCACGTGCCTAGCTCGTTTTTGTGGCTGAAATACCCGCCTGAAATTCATAGTGATTTTTAGACATATTTTGCTAGGTAGGTACTTTGAAACCAATGAGAGAGGATGCATAAGTAACAAACCATTAAAGGGAAATCTTATAAAACTTAACCCTTAATGTAATAAAATTCATAGTAAAAGTTTGTATTGGGTGGGAAGAGTCAGGCAATTAGAAGGCACTAAGATATAGCTGATAGTTGACTCTTTCGCAACATTAATTAATGCCTAAGATGATTGTTTAGTACAACCTTAAGAGAGTTAATTTCATGTTAAACATTAAACACACTTTTTTCTATAAAAAAATGCAATCGCTGTTATGAAAATATTTAATTACTATCTATGTTACTGTTTAATGAATAAAAATTAAATTGTCTAAAAAATTATACGTAACTAATTTACAGAATGATTGGACCAAATGCATTTAGTCCGGCTCAAATTAAAATCAGTGTAAGCGAGCAAACGCATGCCCGGTAAGAGACTAATAGTTTTGTATACGAGATTGCGATCTGCGCTGATAACCTTCAACCCCTAAGGTCCGTGGTTCGAACATACATATTATGTGTACCTATACCTACATTTTCATGTAACTGCAATAACTAATTCATTACTGTTTAGATCCAAATTACTGGACAATACACATTAAAACTGTTACCGGTAAACTGGCCGCCCACCATAAAAACTCCCAATTTGCACTCGTAAATGTGCGCGGCTCACACTCTTTGAAACGGAATTATAATGATAAATAATTAAAAGCATTAGTTTTTATAACTGTTTATTGTTGACTAGAAGTCCTTTAACAAGTGTATATTTTTTAAGTTGTTTTAGTATTATGACTGTATGATTTTAAAAATAAAAATGTTCGTTTAATTTTGGTTCCCAAAATATTTTTTACTTAGGGAGTTGTATGAATTAATTTCGATTTTATATTATATACAAATACTTGAATAGAAGCGTTTTCTCGATTTTTATTCAGATTTCCGAAATTCGCTGTTAATCCATAATTTCAGTTGAAAAATTACTCTAACTGTAAAATCTCAAAAAGAGTCCAAAATAAGATTTCTCTGATATATAATAATATTTTTCAATTTAATTCTATACAAATACTAAAAAAAAACAATGCGCTTATAAAATAAGTTTACCATTTAAGTGTAATTTAACTTGAAAAAAACTTAAATTTTTTGTTTTTTACCAATAACACTCTTAAAATAACTTAATTTTAGTAATACTAAAAAAATTCAATTTTAGTAATAACAAAATAGAACAAGGTTTATAAAATGTTTTATATATGTTATCTTAACTTTGGATATGAGAATCAATTATCAGAATAACTGATAAAAGAGATAAAATGAAATAATATCAGTTTATCAAATTGTGTATACTGAGAGTCTTGTGTACTTATAAATAATAAAAAGAAATTCCTTTTTTTTATAATCAATGTGTATTTGTTGTGCTTTATTCGCAAGAAAACCTCAGAGTATGTACTGTACCACCCTATTTTGATATTGTATACAACAAAACATTTAAATACTTGTGAGCGTATTACTCTTAGCTCACATGTTGTCCCTGGTGTGAGTGTCAGCGTTTTGGAGATATAGGGAGCCATTTTAAAACTACCACCTGGAATAAATCTTGAAGAGTTCAAGTGCAAAACTCTGTCCTCATTGAACTATATATTTATATTATCAAGAATTATTTGCATGTGTGTGTGTGAGTGTGTGTGTGTTTGTGTGTGTGTGTGTGTGTGTGTGTGTGTGTGTGTGTGTGTGTGTGTGTGTGTGTGTGTGCGTGTGTGTGTGTTTGTGTTGGACGAAACGCGTATTGGACGTAATGAGACTAAATATTTTTTGGACGATTTGCGTATTGGACCAATGGCTAACAAATCATTCTGTATGCTGATTATATTGTGGTATAAGAATAAATCTTGATATTTAACAATGTAGATATTTCATAGATGCGTCTTTGCAGGGTTTCTTTATTAATTTTCCGAAGACTACATAAGTTACCTACATAAACACAATATTTAAAGAAATAGTCTTTATTTACAATTTTTTTGTATTTTGTTTTCCTTTCCGTTACACTCATTGCTTGTAGTTCTACTTGATACACTGGGTCTTACTGTTCTATGTATACTATTTCTCACACACTTAGGTTGACTGTGAAAAATCTCTTTATAAGCTCGTCTTTGTACTAAAGTTCTTTTTTTCTAATTTGGTATAAACTTATTTTGTGCAGTAAAGAATTATTAAATTATTTCTCGTTAACAGTCAAGCAGGTTCTATCATGGGACATCGCAAGTGACCATAATCTTATATACAATTTTATCACTCGCTTTAAACAATAGAAACGTAGTAATTTATAATAAATATTACAACTCTCCACCGTTTTTTGAATCTTCGCGTAATTTTTTCTATTAGACAGTAACAAATCGTTTTTGTATGGATGGGCCAGGGTTTGTGAACAGTAAACTTTAATGTGGCTATAACACGCCTGCAGTGCTGCCTCGCCCCAATGTAACCGCGACCGAGCCATCCGGAGATGGCAAGAAGCGCTTTGCTTCAAAGGTGCCACAGTAGTCCGGTCGCATGGGAATCAAAATCGAGCCCGTTTTGAAAAAAAAAAGCGAACGGTTAAAAGTACTTTTCTGAGGGGTTATTTGGTGCGCTGATCGCGAATTTTTGGGTAATTTTGCTCCCCGAGGTGAGGAAAAAAGATATGGCCATTTTTAAGTGTGAAACTTGAATTGATCAAGGATATTTCGTTTTTCTTGAGTCTAGCTTTGAATAAAGGGGTCAGAACAAAAAAGACAAAAGTTGTAGCCAATGAAAGGTCATGGGGCCCAGATATGGCCAATTTAGCCCATTTTTACCGTCTTTTTAAATGTTTTTTTTTTCGAATAGTTGGTTGACTCAAAAATAATATGTATGCCGAAAAATATAGTGGTTTTAATGTTGTTTTACCTCGATTTTGTTTTTTTACTCGCCAAAATCAACCATTACCGGAAAATCGTAAAAATAAATTGTAGGTTAGATGTTGAGTTCAGTGGTGAATTTGGGTGTTGTGTAAAAACCAGTCATTTCGTCCATACTACCCCAACAAAAACGGGTTAAAGGCTAGAAAAAAAAAAGAAATATAATGTTATACGGCCTTTTATACAAAAAAAACTTGATAAAATTGACTAGTTTTTGCGTCAAACAGGCATTTAACATTTCAGGTGCCTATTCTAGATCCCAAGCTATATAGTATGTGATACTCGAATAAGAGATTCATTAATTTATCATTTCCAAAAATTGCTGTAGTGGCTCATACATAGTTGACTTTTACAATAAAAACATAAAAATAATACAATATTAATTTGTCAACAGCTATCGAGGAGGAGTATGTAGGTCCAGCTCTAGAAGAT
Source organism: Apoda limacodes (assembly GCA_946406115.1). NCBI lineage: Eukaryota > Metazoa > Arthropoda > Insecta > Lepidoptera > Limacodidae > Apoda > Apoda limacodes. The sequence goes on from OX291542.1 coordinate 19,367,125, forward strand.
GGTAACGTGACGCTCAAATTTGTCACAGAACTTATGGAGTACTACAAACAACAAAAGAAACTGCACAAAAAATATGCATACAAAGTAAGTTATTATTATCAAATTTAATACCTTAAAACGAGCAATTCTTGTATAAATGTATATATATATATATATATATAATGTGAATCTCGTAAACGGCTCCGACGATTTTCATGAAATTTAGTATGCAGCAGGTTTCGGGGATGATAAATCGATCTAGGTAGGTTTAATTTTTAGAAAACGTCGTTTTATCCGTGTTTTCAAGCAGTGGTAAACTGAAAAGTGTGACTATTCCTGACATCTATTGGCGAGTAGTAATAAGCAATACTAAAGCTATTTGACAATAGGTGGCGTTATTGAGCAACGCTTAAGCTACTTGACAATAGATGGCGCTGTTTAAAAAACCCGAGCATGCTCGGTCCTACAGGTACTAATAGTAATCTATGCACAGCTAAAACGTTTTAGTCTAAAAATAAATATATAATTTCCAAGGCTTTTGAAAGCCTCATGATTTAGTGAGGCCAAATGAAATATTTCAAAATATGTTTGATCATTTTTACGTGTTTACGCGAAATTAGTCTATAGCACGGATGCGAAGCAGGAAGAATTTCGTTCAATGACCGGTCAGTATTTGTCTCTGTTGCACGCGTATAATTATTTGCCGTCGCGCTGACCGACCGCTGTCATCAGAAATTAATACTATTTTACCCACTGAAAACAGGCTAAAAGTAAAAGGTCAATGTACAAAATTCTTTGTGCTTCGCGTCCGTGCTGTAGTGATTCCGCTAGACACGACTAACTGATAAATACTGATGTTTCAGATACTTATTGATGTTAAAGCGTATCTACAAAAACAACCATCATTGATTGATATCAAAGTGCCTGATGATAAGAAATTCACAGTCTGTGGTGATATACACGGACAGTACTATGATCTTATGAATATATTCAAATTGAACGGACTCCCATCGGAAACTAATCCATATTTATTCAATGGAGACTTCGTAGATCGAGGATCGTTTAGCGTCGAATGTATATTTACATTATTTAGCTTTAAGCTTTTGTATCCGGAACACTTTTATATGTCAAGAGGTAAGTGAATTTTAATCCTACAGTTAGAACCACGCTACTAGGGGTTTCCAGATCATATGATGCGCATGTGCACTGAGTCACATATTTCAGACTTTTTTTAAGTGTAGTAAGTACTTAGAAATTCGCGATCGCTAGTTAGCCGATTCTGGGCCCCATATCGAATGAAAACCAATCGGTAAACGAGCTAACGCATGCGCGGTGAGGAACCGTAAGACAGATTACCTTAAAACCCCAAGATACGTGGTTCGAACTGTACTAAGATCTACCAGTAGTTTTTTTATATTTTTTGTATTGCGGAATCACACTAGTTACATACATATAAAAAAAACTAAATTTAAAATTTACATTTCTGCAGGTATATGCTCGCATCTTTTGTCAGGTGTTTAAAATCCTCAGCTGGTCCGTTGTATTTCGTGACGGGGCACTCGAATACCATGTGCTGTACCGTCTGCTCTGGGTGCCCGCATTCGCACGCTGCCGACTCGCTCCGCCCCAGTTGTGCCAGAGGTACGCACAGTTACCGAAGCCAGTTGTGAGGCGGTTAAGTCCGAACCGTGAATCCTTGAGGCCGTTTCCCTGAGTTCAACTCAAAAATGGTGTCTGCACTGTGCCGAGCTACCCATTCTCTCATTCACGCTTAGTTGTCCTGATGGGATGGGTTGTGGGTGTGAAAGATTCTGGCCGGTGGGTTTCGAGACTTGATTCGGGTGTTTTGAAGACTGCTCAGCTCCTTATGTATTGGTAGTGACGGATTACCAGAAATTTTTGTGACCTCTCGTCTAGGGCCATAGCGGACGTCTTTAAACAGGCAGCGCTGGCACCACATGAAGTTCCTGTTAGCTTTTGGACTATTTTATTCCTAGTCTTCAATTTCCAGCCAACTTGCTAAGGTGGTTTTTATACGTCAGACTCATTTCTAGGGTTATACCAAGATATTTTGGGCAGAAATTATGGCGCAAAAGTGTCCCTCTGAATTTCACTTTTTTAATTCTCTTTTCGCTAACCTGTTCGACAAATGGAAGCAACAAACCTCTGTCTTATTAGCATTTGGACGTAGGCGCCAGTGCTGGAAGTATTCATCCATGGCCTCTAGATCTTTTTCCAAAATGACTTCTATTGTTTCCATGGATTTGTTCTGCGCTACTAAGGCTAGGTCATCAGTATAGGCAAATTTACGTGAGGTCGTGACAGGTAAGTCGTGAATGTAGAGGTTGAAGAGCAGGGGAGCGATCACAGATCCCTGGGGTAGACCATTATTCAAAACCCTCGTTTTACTCGACTGTTGACCCAGATGGAATTGGAATGATCTGTTTGTGAGAGAATCTTCGATCACTCTGAATATTGTCCTTTTAAGAGTTTATAGAGCAGGCCTTGACGCCAGACGGTGTCATATGCAGCCGTGAGGTCTATAAAGACTTCAGAAGACTACAGTACTAATGTAATAAATTTTCAAAATCCTATACTTAGTTTGTTTCACGCCACAACTGAACCGATTTGGCTAAATTTAAAATAAAGATACCTTACTCATAACCTCAATTATCGGATAGGCTTTTATATCGGAAAATTCAAAGGTTTCGCAAGAATATCTGTAACCCGATTCCTACAGCATACTTCCTTACTATTAAGAAGTTACCGTACGAGCTCTACGTCGATAACGGAATTCAGTGCAGGTGGAGCCGCGGGCAAAAGCTAATATAAATTAAGTCAGGACGTAAATTACATAGACATAGGCAAATTGCATAATATAACGGAAGCATGTTTTATTTAATGAAATTATCCTTTAAATACTGACTGTTATTATTATTGTTTAAAAGCAGGCAATAATACTAAATATAAAGTATATGAAAACAGTAACACACGCAGACCGCAGATTTCTTACCATCTTATAATTTACGAAAACTAAGAATATAAAAATGTGCCGCTAGGCGGTCACCCATCCAATGACTGATCAAGCCCGATGGTGCGTAGTTTCGCATATCGTTTCTAATAAATAAATTTTGCTGAGTCGGTTAACCTAAGGAAGACCTTCGAAGACAGTAGATAATGCTTAAAGAAAACGATAATGATATGGCCATTTATAATATTTACTATAGAGCAAAATCAACGAAATAATGTTTCTTGTTGTTAATAAATTTTTACTTTTAAATTTATTTTTTGCCAAAAAATACGAAAAAAGAACTTTTTTTGTAGATTTAGCTTAAATTTTCGTGTATATTTTAATGTATCCTTTTTCTTACTTAACTACACAAATATTGCGTACTTATAATTTAAATTTGTACAAGAAAATCAGGTTTGAGTCAGCTCTTAATTTTTTCAGGTAATCATGAAACTATTGATATGAACCGAATGTATGGCTTTCGAGGAGAAGTAACATCAAAATATACATCACAAATGGCTGATTTGTTCACTGAAGTATATAACTGGCTTCCTCTGGCGCATTGTATCAATAACAGGGTAATAGTGATGCATGGTGGACTCTTCTCTAGGGACGATATTACGCTAGATGATATAAGGAAAGTTGATAGAAATAAGCAACCACCAGAGGATGGTGAGTGATTAACCTAAAATGTTTTTGCAAGTACAGTCAGCTACATGCTAAAGTATACCATTGGGATTTTGAGCCGTTTAAAGTTTTATTATCTTGTTATCCACGATTATACAACCATTGGTTAAATTACCCTGTGTTGGTAATTTTATTGGATTAATATTAAACAAATCTGCCAATGGAAATGTACAGTATTTTTTTAATCATAAATATTTAGCTGCGACATTGTATACTCTTAAGCATGGCTGTGTAAACAATGTACAAATATCACTCAGATCATATTTTAAGTTTTCTCCAAGTAAAAATTCAACACAACCAACAAACTAAGTAAAAAAGAACAACAAGTTACTTAGTTTAGGTAAGAATCTTAAAACCCTTTCTTGGTACACTTTCTTCAAATCAATTCCAATATCTGCGTGGTAACTCTCGTCACTTGATTTTAATTCTTGTGTACTAAATTAAATCCCGTTTCTCTTAAAATTTTGACTTATTAAAATTAAAACATTGTAGTGAAACCTTAATGTGCAACGAAAAAGAGTATAAATTCACTAATTCAACATAGGCCAATATTTTGGACTACCTACATTGTCAAATCCTTCACGCAATCATGAATTTAAGTGTAGCTTACTGTAGTCAGGTATAAGACTTCGAAAGAGTCGATCTGTCTGTCTTTCTGTCACTGTTATTATCTTTCATAATCTATCACAAGTGATTCTACCCACAAGAGATTTGGTAAAGTTTGAAATTTTCTCGACTACAATTACCCTTGAAAACCAACAATTATTTTTATGTGTGTGGATGCTACTTTCCAGGTATTATGTGCGAGCTATTGTGGTCGGACCCTCAGCCTATGATTGGCCGGGCGCCATCCAAACGCGGTGTGGGCTGCCAGTTTGGGCCGGACGTTACCAATACCTTCCTAAAATTAAATGGCCTGGACTACATCATAAGAAGTCACGAAGTCAAGAATGATGGATATGAGGTGGCCCACGATGGAAAATGTATTACCGTGTTTTCGGCACCTAATTATTGGTAAGTTTTTTTTTTCATGTTTATTTTTGATTGCACGTGAAGAAATGGATTAACACTAGCCTATATAGGTATGCATTTCTTGTAGATGTGTTTTTTGTCCCTTGACTGTGAACTTTTGTGTGATTACCATGCAATGGGTTAGTATTGTATGTACAGTGCCTCCTCGGCAACGGCCTAGCCTCAACATTTGGGCCATAGTCCATAAGCGGGCCCAGTACGGCTGTAGACTTTACATACGTCCTATTCATGACGTATGCAGGTTTCCTCACGATGTTTGCTTCATCGAAAAGACAGTGGTGTAAATAATCATTGGACTTGAGAAATTAAAAAAAAGATTCATTGGTACACGCTGGGCTCGAATCTCCGCCTCTAAGGACGCGAGGTGGAATCTCCGCCTCTAAGGACGCGAGGTGTAATCGAAACCCGCTAGGCCACTATCGACTTGTAAATGTCATAACAATGCAAGTTGAGAGTATGAATAGTGCACTTTTCAATAATTTATTTATTGATTATCGGAAAACCCACATTTTTGTGGATGGTCTACCTATTAGATGGTGCAAAGCTAAATTTACACTCCTATAATAACTTTAGACTAGATAATGATGAGGAGCTCGTTACCCAGTTACATTGGCGTATCATAAATGATATGTGAAGTTAAGCAACGTTGGGCGTGGTCAGTACCTAGATGGGTGACCACCTAGTCGCACATTTTGCTGAGCACTTACGTACGTATTCTCTAAGGAGAGGCCTTTGCCCTGCAGTGTAGGGACAAAAAAGGGCTGAGGCAATGGCATCTAGACATTTGCCTCGGAATTTGGGTTTTGTACTTTGTGGTGGTGCGATAGTATTATCTCTATTTTACTCTTATGATGGGTTTTATTAGTATCATTTTTTAAGTTTTACTTTTCAGCGATACAATGGGTAACCGAGGTGCTTTTATAACAATGAATGGCAAAGACCTAAAACCAAACTTCACAACATATGAAGCTGTGGTGAGTATATTTAATAAGCGTCAATACTGCCCATTACCATTGTAATAAATAAAAGAGATGTCATTCTCCTAAGTTTCAAGTTTGTTGTTGTTGTTGGTTATACAACTGCGCTTTAAATAAGCCATTTTTATTTTCATTAGATCATTTTCCTTGCAGCAGCGATTCCTCATGAATGCACAGCATACAAGACACAGGTTCACTTTACCTGGTGGTCTTGATTAGATAGACAAAAGCAGGGCATAAATTACAATTCAAATGTATGCTTTCATTACTAGGTAAAAGTTTCTGCGTGGAAGATAAAGTTAAATTTTTGTCCTGTTCGGGGATCGAACCAACGTCCTTGTGTTCGTAGGCAGTCACTACTACCAATTTTTAACAAAATAATCATTATTTATTTTCAATAAAAATATCAAATGTACCTTAAGGGAAAAAAATCTTAATAAGTTTTTTCAACAAATTATTTAAATGCAAATAACTCATTTAGTTAAACTTCAATTCTGAAAATTATATAATTAGATAGAAATCATATCGATTTTGTTACTTAGATATGTATGTATCATTAAAATTGTATGTATGACTTACTATCTATGATTGTAGATAGTAAGTTGGCAGTAAATTGAACTAATTTCTTGTTTTTGTTAGATATAATGTTACAAATATTGACACAGTTATATTTTTGCAGCCACATCCCAATGTAAAACCGATGGCGTATGCAAACTCTTTCCTAAGCCTTCTTTGCCAATGATCGGCCAATACTAAGCTGATCATACCCAAAACCTTGTGTTCAAGGAAGCAAATATTAAGTACACTTCCTAAAGTTATTACGAATGCAAATCAATAGATTATTATTTCTATGAATTTTGCCCATATCATTCTACTGGTATTCATTTAAATCATAGTATAAGCATTATGTTTATTTTATCATATAATATGTGACAAAAAATCATTTTCTCAAAAAGCAAAAACTAGATTATAAAAACATACCTGCCATATTGCCTGTATAAACTGCATATTTAAAATTAATTTAAAATTCAACACTGCCTTTTGCCGTTGTTTTTGTATTTGTATTTTCTATAGATTATTGGAGTTAATGATAAAATTTTACCTGAAATATTTTATAATAATTGGCTTAAAAGTTTATGTTAGATCATAAATTCGAAACCAAATGTAATATCATTTACTTATCACGAAAAACAGTTATATTCTTAAGTGCTGGTATATTATTATTATCAGGGGACGAAATAAGGTAGTGTGGCTTCCTACAAATATTATAAATGCAAAAGTTTGGATGATAGGATGTTTGGTTGTTTGTTACTCAATTACACTTCAACCACTGGATGGATCGGGATGAAACTTGGCACACATATAAGTTAGGTCCTGGAATAGGACATAGGCTATTATTCATCCCGGAAAATTTAAAAGTTGAACCATAGTTGCAGCTATAGCTTGCTATAACAAACTTCTTTAGTATAATCAAGGAGTTGACGTAAGAATCCCACGCCGATAACCAAATCTATGGCGGGCGGAACCGTGGGCAAAAGCTAGTAAACAATAATATGGATATTCCTCAAATCCCAGAATTTCAGTTTCCGAAAAATAATATTCTTTTATTTATCGTAGATATCGATACCACCCTTAAAAACATCACAATACTTAATAAAGGAAATAAAGATACTATTGGCCATAAATTACATGTATACAGAAAATTTATGGAATGTCCAGGTTCATATTAATATTTCGGTTGCATTTACATTAATCATAATCATACTACTTAATTCCGACCTCTGATTATTATTTTAGCTTACATTTTCTTTTACTGTATCATATTTTTAGTAGTACGTCATTCCTTATTGTATTATTTACTTTATATATATGCAAACAAAAAATGCATGCCTTCCCGTACAACTCATATATTTAAAAAAACATAAGCTAGTAATAAACCTACCCAGCCTATTAGTTATTTTAAATAAGATATGAATTAAAATCGTATTCAGTTTTTTTATGTTACCACTGAATACTTTTATATACAAATAATAAAATTTGAAGTAAATCTGGGCATACATAATTTAATATTTAAAATAAATTGTACATTTATAAGTGAGGTTTCAAATTATATTGTATTCACGATTTACTTACTATGTTATGAAGTAATGGGGTTACTACTATCTAAAGGGATAACTTGTCATCTGCCGAATTGAATTTAATAGAAATCAGTGATTATTCTGTCTATTTTTTAAATAAAGTACATATTTTAGTTATGTAACAAAAGGCTATCATGTGACTTAAGTTTTTCTTTCCATTATTTATCATTAATAAATGTATTATATGACTAATAAACAATTTTTGTAAATCTAATTTCCCTTATACATGTCTACAGATTTTTTTTATATTAAATTTAAAATTAAATTAAATTTAAATATTGTCTTTCAATATCTATACAAATACTTACTTTGTTAATTCCAAAACAAGTGGCTTTTACTAATAAATTTAAAGTAGTAGACTTTTCCTAATACTACCACTCAGTAGTAATACAATACTTTAGTGCCTCTGACTGTATTTTAGTAAATCTTAAGAAATGTATTCATAATTATCGTAGTTACATTTTGAAAATATTTTGAGTAATTGTATTATTATTTTTTCGTTTTAGAACAAATATGTTATTTTTCTTTGTATAAAAATTACATGTTATTTAAACATAAATATCAATTGAACAAACTCTAAACGGGTGAAGCATTTATTTTAAACCATCTTTTTTATTTTTGTCTTGACTATTTACTAAAAATACTCTATTGCATTATTGTGATTTTTGTCACGAAAATTCGAAACGTAAATATCTAAATTTGATATATATTTAATTATTTTATTAGTTGAAATGTAAAAATAAATTATGCAAAGTGGCATAGTTAGTTTAATTTTTTTAATTAAAGTAATTCACAAACCTACTTAAGAATTACGTAGGCCAATAGAATATTTATAGTTTTGAGGTCAATTTACATTATAGCCGAGTCAAAGCGAAGCGTCAATCAGAATTTTTTACATAGCATATTCATCCGTATTTGCAAGCAAAAAGGTAATGTACAAATTCCTATTGAGACAAAAACCATCGCGCGCGAGCGTCTAAAAGGGACCAGCGCCAACTGGCAGGCGCAAAGTCACGCGTACTCAAGCGAAAAAGCGAAAATTACATTTTAACTACGATCGTCCTCAAATAAATAAATTTACTTCAATAATAGTTTATGTTACCTACTTACACGTGTGTGGCATGAAACATATTTAGAAACAATTGTATGAACAAGATTTTTACGCGCGAGTGAGCATAAAAAGGTTTGAAAGTTATGACTAGCCTCAGTTACGCTCCCGCTGGCGGCTCGGGCTGAAATCTTGCCTCGTGTGTTGTGACCTACTTAGCTCACTTGTAACATAATCTGCTGTTATCTACTCCCATTTCAAAAATACTTAAATACAAAACTGTCAGACTGTGTCGAAATGATCTTCATTTCATAATAAAAATAACATTAAAAATCGGCCAAGTGTGAGTCGGATTCGCACACGAAGGGTTCCGTACCATTATCAATAAAAAATAAATGTTTTTATTTTTATATTTGAGTTGATTGAATAAAAGGTTGCGGTTTACAAGTTATGACGTATTAAAAAAATCGGCCAAGTGCAAGTCGGACTCGCGCACGAAGGGTTCCGTACTATTATATATATATCTACAAAAAAGGGCAAAAAAATCACGTATATTGTATGGAAGCCCCCTTCAATATTTTTTTTTTCTGTTTTTAAGTATATCTTGTTATAGCGGCAGCAGGAATACATCTTCTGTAATTTCAACTGTCTAACTATAACGGTTCATGAGATACAGCCTGGTGACAGACGGACAGCAAAGCCTTAGTAATAGGGTTCCTAATTACCTTCCAGGTACGGAACCCTAAAATTTCCGGTGGAAGTTTGCATGGTAATGTACATCATATATTTTTTTTAGTTTTATCTTTCTCATTTTTTAGTAGTTACAGGGGGGGGGAGGACACACATTTTACCAATTTGGAAGTGTCTCTCGCGCAAACTTTTCACTTTAGATAAAAATGATATTAAAAACCTCAATATCATTTTTAAAGACCTATCCATAGATACCCCACACGTATGGGTTTGATAAAAAAAAATTTAGTTTCAGTTCTAAGTATGGGGAACCCCCAAAATTTATTGTTTTTTTTTTTCTATTTTTGTGTAAAAATTTTAATGCAGTTCACAGAATACATCTAGTTACTAAGTTTCAACAGTATAGATCTTATAGTTTCGGAAAAAAATGGCTGTGACATACTGACGGACAGACAGACAGACAGACATGACAAATCCATAAGGGTTCCGGTTTTTTCCATTTGGCTAACTTCCGAGTGCGCTCTTGCGATAAAAGATGTTATTTTCAGTGCGTGGCAAAACAACGCGAAATTTTTTTTATTATTAAAAATGTCTATGTCAAGTATTAAATGATATGTACACCTCCAAATATAACAGAGAGAGCTATTACAGCAGGTAATAATCTGCTTCCCGTAAAGTCCAGTAAGAATGCAACCAATATCATTTATAAGCGGCGGCAGTCCAGCAATGTGCCAAAAACATTATTCCCATAGAATGTTTTAATAGTTTATTTTAAAAATTGTGCAAATATCCTTAAACCATCTACGTTATAGCCCCGATAAAATGTTACGAAGCATGTTTATAATTACATATCAAATTGACCAAAATATCCGTTTTTCTAAATAAACCTATTTTCCTAAATAAGTGTATTATTTTCTCAGTCGTAGATAAAATCTTGTATGCAACTGAACGAAATTAATATTTCAATACTTGCGCAATGCTTTTTAAAATGGCGGTCAAATTAAAATTAATTATTTTGTGACCGTTGAATAAAAAGCTATTCCGTTTTGCTATGACTGTGCTATAATTTAATTTGACGCTTGTGCAGAGCTTCAAAATTAAAACACAACACGTTACTGTCACAGCTTTACGATAGATTATTTTAGGTCATAATAGCAGTCTCGGGCAAAATTTAATCTCAGTTAATTGTGCTATAGCCACCGTCAACATAATGTGTAATGTAATGTGTAATATATACGCAATCAACAATTAATCAATTAAAAATTTGTGCGGTCACAATTAAAAATTATATTTATTGTTAATTGCCATTTAATTTTGCCCAACACTGCTATATAGCATATACACAATTTATAATCTGTCATTGTAATAAGGCGAATAACAACATTTTATGTTTGAAACAAGGTTTTAAATTTGAAAAATTTGAGCAAAATGAAAAGTCAAACTCCCTGATAGAACCTTCAATAATTAATTAATAAACATAGCGATTTTTGCTTCACTGTATTCCTCTCATTTTTTTCTGGCGATCGCTGACTTAATTCCTATTCCTCTATTAAGGAATTTTAGTGGTAAGCGGTTATGTTGTTTTAAGTCAGTGGTCACAGCACATAAATAAAATTCAATGCTCAAAAGGCATGACTTGTATTTAATATTTTAGGTAATAAATGCAATATTTAATTATGGAATAAGTACGTGGTCATTTGGAGCGATTTGGATGATTCAATACCAGTTTCATTGACAATGATTGAGTACGAGGTTTGGTGAAAATTATTTAATACGAGGTTCTTAGAGCATTGAGTTGCATATCAGAAATGTAGATAGGGTTTTGTGTTGATTTTAATTAAATAAAATTGTTAATTTTTTCACGCATTTTAATCTCTCATTCTCGTAGAAAACAAGAAAATGGCGCATGTTCGTATTTGTATGGCACTAAGAGGTGGTTTTGTTTTTTATTTTCTAACGCCAACCCGTGCAGGTTGATTCTTCATATCACCAAAGACCATCTCCATACTGAATACGACACAAGCCTTATTGCCTGCTGTCTACTTGAATGGTTATTGTACTGTATTTAAACAACAATTACTGTAAATGATTTATGATGTAGGTCCTATAAGTACCAACGGGACCCTTGGTGCTGGAGTTCAATTCACATTTGACTGTTTTTCTGAAATATTTACTAAGAAGCAGTGGCGCTATAACCATACACGCCGATTGACATCAGCCTACCTTTCAGAAACCACAATACTTCCAATACCATGCACTGACTGACTGTGACGATTGTCGACGATCCCAAACTCACTTGCCGTATCGAGCCCTTAAGTCTGAGGAGAGACTTTGTCTCCCTATGTGTGTTCTACCGCTTGTAAAATGGGATGTGTTCTGAGGAATTGTTCGAAATGATGCACGCGTCTACTTTCTACCATCGCACCGCTCGCTATCGGCAGGAATTCATTCTCACACTTTAGAACCGAAATGGTCGCATACATACGTGCCCCCCCTAGCCAAGCCTGCCCCCCCCCCCTAATCCAACAGCTGGCTACGCCTTCAAAAACATTACCTACTCTTGGAGTTGGGCTGCCCCGTTTTTTATAAGAGTCGATGGGTTTTGAGGGGATCGGTAGCCAAATAGCTAAAACGTAACCCTTACACAGTCTACGTCCGTTTCACACTCATAGCCTATGACTTCGTCCATTGTTTCTGATGAATGCTGTCCCTTACATAAGTCGCCTTCCAGTTTTGAAAAAATAGTAAAGGTATACTTAGAACTGAGTGATGTTTTTGCACCTCACCCCATTGTGTTTAGAAAGGTATTTTAAAAAATGCTTTAAAGGTTATGTAGTCCTTTGTTCTCTTATTTGTATCTATCTATATTTTGCGAGTTATTAGTTTCCAAAGCATGTCATGGAGACATGGTGAGGCACCTCCTTTATTTCTGTAACTTGTTTAGAAAATCACAATATATAGCTTTATAAATACACCTAAAGAAAATAGTTGTAAACACAACTTGTTCACAAAATAATATTTCTTATGCTACGGAACTCAAAGTTAATGGGTGCGTGTACAACTCTCTCTTGGCCACCATGACAATAAACCCTGAAGGGATAAGAAAAATAAATAAAATATCTAAATTCTACTAAAAAAACAAACAAAATTTTACTGCCATCATAAAGTGTGTCATCATATCAAAAAAACCTTATTTTTTAAAAAAAATCTATATACATAAAGGTAACAGGCCTATCACGTTGAGGGTATTAGCTGCGTGAGCACCTTCACCAAGGTCTTCTTGTCCATTTTGCACTTGGGATAGAGCTGGTGACAGTCCGCGTCCAGGGATCTGCCTGTAGAAATGGCCTCGTAGATTGACGTCCCGTCCAGCATGCGGCGGACGAGAGAATTACTAGAATTTGATAAAAAAAGTACAGTAATGAATAAGTACAGTACTTAAACACACTTTCACTATAGTTTCTTCCATATCGGCAGAAAATTCATCATCACCTCTTAGGACCTAAATGGTCACAGTACAGTCTCAGAGGATCTTCATCCCGCGAACGCCGGAACGCGCATTGTGGAATGAACTCCCTGCCGAGGTTTTCTCTAGTGACTATAGTGTGGGTTCCTTCGAGGTGAGAGTAATACATTTTAAAGGAGCGGCAACGCGCGAATAATGCCCCTGGCGTTGCAAGCGTTCATAGGTTACGGTGACCACTTAACGTCAGACGGGCTGTTTGTTTGTGTGTGACCTTAATTAATGGTATAAAAAATAGCGTTGTTTAGCAACTGCCGCTAGCAAACGCCAAAAGGATAATAACCTTAGCGTAGGCCTTTACAGTCTGTACAGAAAAGATGTTTTAGAAACGTATTGACTTGCATGAATGAGAGATACTATAATGTTCATCATACCGTGACTTAAAATTACAGTAGGTACAGCATGAACAAAACGGGACCTTATTGGGAACAGTCTCGAGCTATTCGAACTCTGGAATTCGAGAGCGAAATGCAAAGTACATTCAGGGGTATCGAGAGGTAAGTCAGACTTCCATATATTTTTGTCTGGAATTCCAGTATCCGAATAACTCGAGGCTGTTCCCAATAAGGTCTTTGTTTCTCTTTAGCTGGATAACGAAGTAAGAATAGCTATTTCTCTTACCTGGATAACGAAGTAAGCATGGCATCGAAATCTGTAGCATTGCCCGTGATAATATTTTCGTTGGCCAGTTGCACGTATGAGCATGCCAGGTGCTGAGTACACGCCGCTGAGTCAATATTGTATCTGCTTAAAGTATCATCCAACTTGGCCAGCATATTGGACATCTGGTCTAAGTCGCTGTCTACGCCTAATTAACAATGACATATAAAGATAGTAGATTTTTTTCATTCTAACAAGCCTGCACAATGAATTTGATCTCTGTAGTTACTATACGAAAGGCAACTAGTAAAATTATACAGACATCTAGCATCCTCAAAGCTTCAGGTTCAAAATGGTAACTGAATTTTTTATGATAAAAAAATAATAAAATAAATAATAAATATTCTTTTATTTAGACACAAGATCCATTGTGACATTGTGCGGCTACAATATCAGATACAAAAAATATATGTATATAAAATATACTTAAAAAAACCAAAAATTCTTAAATTATTATTATTATTATTAAAAGAAAAAAAAAGAGAAGAGAAATATTATTGATAAAAAAAATCATTAATTATTATCAATAAGAAATAATATCCCTCACCCGAATCCCTTTTATGTAACTACATTAGGTAACAAGCTTTTACCCGCGGTTTCGCTCGCGTTAGTGTTGATTTTGTCGACTAATTTTAGTTGTAGATCGATACATTATTAATCAACAATAATCGGACAACGCGACAAAAAAATTTCTTACAAAGTTTACCCCTCCCCTCGACCACCACTTAGGTTATTTATCGAGAAAAAGTAGCCTATAACCGTCTTCAGGGTCCGTGTCCCATCAATTCAGCGGTTTAAGCGTAAAAGCGTAAGAAACAAACTAACTTTCTCAATTATAAGTTAGGATAGGATGAAGGTATGTTTGTGACGAACTTAGTTACATGGGTTTTACAGGTTTGTCGCTCCAATGCACAAAAAGCTCTCCATAATAGACAACAGATACATATCGATGTGTGTTTAAAAGAACATGTGGTGCTATTTTTGTAGACAGGTAGGTATATCCACTTATAGCGGTGTGACTTCTGCTCGCCTGTCACTGCAAAGTATCCTTTTCCGTTACTTCAGGTATCCCTGTGCTAGAATTGGATCACCTCTTTGCTCCATTGCGACGCAAAGAAAAAGGAAGTTGCTTCTTCTCTGCCGCAAAAAAATATTTCCATGGGAACTTAAGTAAAAAAAGTATCCTATCCAGTTTTCCGTCTCTAACAGTCCCTGTGCCAAATTTCATCTCGGAAGCTCGGTTCCTCTTTGGTTACTTAGTCTTGTGCCTATAGGTGAATCCTAAGACATAAGACTAGTTTGGGTAAATCATTGTAACTTACTTCGAGCATAGCCTCCTCCAAACCCGTAAGACAAGGCGTGTATGATCTTGGGCAGTATAATGACAGCTCCGAAGCCCAAGATTGATCCAAGCAGTACTCCTCCTATATCTATTTTCACAGGTCCATAAAGACCTGGTGCTGAGCTGCCATATGGACCCTGAAATGGAGATGATGTATAGCTTTATTTTATAGATGACTCAACAAGGCCTCGTTAATATCTAAGTTATTATCACCTTTTTCAAAGGGCTTTTTCCAACATAAAATATGGAATATCATATTTCACATATACATACTGTATAATCCTATATCCACTTAGAATTATCTGGAATAATGTGGTAACCTTTCAAATAGTGAAATAATTTGTAAAATAGGTGCATTGGTTTCGAAGATTACCTTCAACATATAAACAAACTTACAAAATCCGTTCTCTCTTTATATATTCGTATAGATTTATTTAGGAATATTCGATATTTGTAAAGAATTTTTGGATTTATGCAATATAACTGACTTAATCCATAATAAACCTATAATACCTATTTAACTAACGTGAATTTTTAGTCAATTTTTAAACACGTTCTTTTCTCACCTGAGCTCCAGTACTGCCGTAAGCAGAAATCCCGAATCTTTGCGTCCTTTCAGGCTGGTTGTCGTGATCTTCTCTGCTGTTCTCTACCCTGGCTGAGGGTTCTGCTAGTTGGTCTTCCGTTCTATGAAAGCTGGCACTTGGCTGGAAACCTCTAAAATCAAAGCTGCTGAATATAAATAGAAGCGAAGTTATAATAACATTAGCTGCTTATTTTGATAGATCAGTCATACCACTATAAGAAGAATAAACTAAATAGGATCACAAGAAATTATATTTACTTTTTTAGTTATATTTGAGTCATATTATTTTTTAAACAAAGATACTCGTAATGTGGCTTTTATTGCACCGATTTTAGTAATTTAGGTGTCAATTGATTCGTATTGACAACCGTTATCAAAAGAAAAAATACCGTCCAAGAGATTAAATATGGCAACTAAATATATGGAAAATTTTGAAATTATCGAATTATTTTTTTCGTTCTTATGAAATAAACAACTAGGTAAATATCCTTAGATATGCACACATATGTTTTAATTTAAATAATGCCTGACAATATTGTCTACAAAAGAATATATCTATATATATCTTAGCCGGTTATCACAAGACGTCATATAAAGGATATAAATAAAAATCTTCTGTTACGTGAATTATTAAAATTAGTGCATTCGTTTTAATCGTATGATGCGTCACATCACGTGCAGTGACGGTTTCAAAACCTCGGGCTTCTTTTGAAATTCGTATAGGTCAAAAAATACTCGGTGGATTGTCAAATATTTTTTTTTGTTTTGTAAATAATTTTATCAGGCATTATTTTCATTAGAAACAAAAAAAAATATTCGAAAATTTACTGAATATTCCATCTTTAATCTCTGAAACGGAATTTTTTCTATTGATAACAGGTTTTTGTACAAAGCGATTGACACCCTAATTGCTGAAATCGATGCAGCCGTTCTGAGTCTACAAATTTTTAAATTTATGCGGCCGCCATTTGGAAAAATTCTGCCATCTGGAATTGAGATCATTCATATTGGTCCCTTTTGTCGCTGGGCAAAACAGCTTGCTTTCGGCAAAATTGAACAAAGTTAAAAACTTATCGCGCCATTTTTTCAAAATGGTGTTTTCGTAAATACTGTGTTCTTCAATACGACGGCAGTTTTTTTCTTTATACCACTAAAAGGGGAAACAAGCTTACGGTCTTGAGTATAGTGATAGTGTACGTATATTAACTTCCACGAGCGACGCTGCTCACGAAAAAAGAAATTTCCGCGCTTTTTCTTTACGAATATTCGTACTTGAGTTGAAAAATGTCATATGAAGCGTGAATTATGGCCGCTAAAGGCGAGGACGCAATGGAATCGAGTGTAACTTAGCTTACTTGTGTCCTTAATGCATCTGCTATTAACATTTGTATTTTCGTTTTTATGATTATAAGTACTGCAACATACTTTTCTAACCCGGTGTATGGTCGCTACTGTCGTGTAAGTTCACACTATTTCAATATGGCGACCGCAGTTTTGATTTTTGACCATCGGGTCAGAAAAATTATATGCACTGTACTTCATTACATCATCTAGTTTGATTTAAATTTCATATATATCCTGACTCTGGAGTATATTTGAGGATCCAGAAGCCATAATAAATCCTTCGCGGTTATATAGGTACGTACTGTACATCTATATGTACAGTATCACTGAAAACGATAATACGTACAAGTCGAACCAAGATTAACATAAGGTAACACGAATGCTTTTAAATGCTATATATTACAAAAGCCCCTTACCCATCATCTCTATAATCAGCACTAGCTCCCAACACCACCATCAGAAAACATAGAACTGAAACCTCTAATTTTGTCCACATCTTCGCCGCCTCTTCAAAAGAACTGCACACTTTCTGATGATGATTTCTGATATATACAGGACGTTCCATACCATGGGTCAAAACAATGCCATTTTGAACGTATGGGGAAACACTATTGTCATGTGGTTCTTGTAATGTTTATGTCGTAACAATACTGCGACAGTCGTTACGCTTGTTGGTTAAGATGTTATCGAAATAGGAATGAATTCTAAGATACATAACCGTGGTAAATTATGGTATCTATACTGATATTAAGTAAGCGGACCAACTTAATATACTTGAGCGTCTTCAAAACTTGCCTATGTATTTGGGATTCATATTTGGGTTACGAATATCTTTGAATTTTGTACAAAGCTCAAATGGCCCCAAATTCGTGTAAAATGTTTTTTTTTTCTTTATAATATGCTTTTGCCAGCGCCTCTGCTCGCCCTAAATTTGGTTATCGGTGTGGGATTCTTACGGCCACGCCTAGATTATAGGTACTAAAGCTAGCAGGGTAAGAATTTTATTGAATCGATTAATTTTTAGGGTTCCGTACCTCAAAAGGAAAAAAGGAACTCTTATAGAATCAGTTTGTTGTCCGTCTGCCCGACTGTCTGTCTGTCTGTCAAGAACCTTTTACTCAAGAACGCGGTAAGGTATCAAGTTGAAATTTATTTAATTATCTCTCAAGTCTCAATCCAAACGAGATTGGTACTCATAGTAAATACAAACATATTCGTTACTCTTTTTGTTTTGATTTGTCTACTTTAAAAGTGAATGTGTAAGCCTAATAAAATAGTAAGCAATTATGGGCCTTTAAAAAGAACTCGCCTATAGTACGGAAGTTGATAATGCATAATTATTTTATTGATTACAAGAAAATACATTATCATACAAAAAACAATATTTTTATCTTACGAATCATCCTTCTGCAACGAAAAATCTTATTCGGTATTCGGCAGAATAAGGTAAAAGCAGCCGAATAGGCTGAATACTGAATAGTAACCGAATATTCGTTGCAAGCCTACTATCTACATAAAATAAATTTGTACGGAACCCGCGGTGCGCAAGCTAGACTCGCACTTGGCCGGTTTTTAGTTTAAAATGTCCATTTTTGTAAATCAAGTTGTGAAAGTGCACTATTCCTGCACGTTACAACGAACCAATGAAGTTTTTTTTGTCGGGATCGACAGTTCCTGCGGGATTTTTATTGCAGAGTATTTTTTCTCACGTCGTAAGGTTTTTGGCACCAATATAAACACGGCTGTTGCAGGGACAGGGAAGAACAAAGAATACTCAATCGCGATCCAAAGTTCCCACGGGAACCTCACCGCGGTGTTCGACTAGTTTAATAAAATTAGTATTTATGCATTAATTTAAAACTAAAAACTTTATAATACTACTATGGTCGAGTGAATCTTTACAATTAATCTCCTTTATACTAGAGTAAACATGCGATATCTCTCTCTCTCCCTCTCTCTCTCTCTATTGCATGTATGTATATTTTTACTATAATGCCCAGAAGGGCAGGGTTGCCAGTGGCTGGACACACACGCACATCACAATGGCAGAGGACAGGTGGTGAGCCCATCGACGCAACTGTGCTTCTGACACAGTGTACTTGGACTAAGGTGGCTTCATACTTCGTAAATTTCAATTTTATTTTAAAAGGTAAAATAAAAGACCACGGACGGAATAATACTTTTGCATATTCGCTTTGAACGAACTATTTATTTTATATTTTTTATATGGGGGAATACTTTTGATAAATCGAAAATCACGTTGGTCCTAATTTAGGATCATTAAGATTATTACTCTACAACATATAACCACAGCTTAAAAAATAATTTCATTCAATCGGCCATCGAAGGCGTCTTGACGGAGTAATGGATAAGTGCGGTGCACGGCGAGACGGTGGACAAACGCACTCGTTTAGCCTATGTCGTCACATATGGTTGGTCGGGTGCTGCCACTAGCCATACGATTAGTCGTGGCGCCATGACTGCTGTCTCGAGGTTGTCAGATTAATCAGAGATGACAGACCATTAATGAAATATGTGTTTAGACTGTGGTATAACCCTGTTGATCCCATTCTTTTAAATGCTATCACACATGTTTGTATGCTCGAAGGGCTGGTCAAAGATGCTATGGCAAACAAACAATTAAAACGTCCCCTTTCTCAAGTACCTATGTCATAGTATTAGTAGTTTTAGGGTTCCGTAGTCAACAAGGAACTCTTATAGCTTTGCAATGTCCGTCCATCTGACTGTCTGTCTCTCCGTGGCTAATGGCTAAGTTAACGAGTAGTAGTCGACCAACATATAAAATGTACCTACTTGTGATGGTTAACTACGGAACCCTATGCTGTGCGTGGCCGGACTCGCACTTGGCTGGTTGTTTAGATAAAAAATAAACGTATTCCAGCGGGTGCTATTCGTTTTCACACATTTTATCCAATTTTATGAGTATGGTGTTTACTTTTCAAAAGCAAAAAGTACTGCAAAGTAACTTCGATTAGTAATTTTGGGTGCTAAACGAAGTAATTTAGTTATTTTAATTATATAGGCAAGATCGCGTTAATGCTGAGTTTATATGCAAATTGTGTAGGACAAAATATAATTCGTGGAGGACCTACCAGGTGCAAAAATGGTTAGGAGTTGTCAAAAAGCCTTTGAAACTGGTGGTTGAATCGTGGCTTACAAATCCAAAAAAGGTGCACCTAGCACTTGCAGAAAGGCAGGGCTCAAGTGCTCTATCGTGTGTTTCTTCCACGTAGAGTGAAATTGCAATAACGTCGACCCTATT
The DNA here is from genome assembly GCA_946406115.1 of Apoda limacodes. Classification (NCBI taxonomy): domain Eukaryota; kingdom Metazoa; phylum Arthropoda; class Insecta; order Lepidoptera; family Limacodidae; genus Apoda; species Apoda limacodes. Next base: position 19,387,424 of record OX291542.1, read on the forward strand.
CAAGATCCAGAAAAACGTTGTCCCTCCTCCCCCTTCCCCCCATTGGTTCAGACTAGGTGAGATCCAGCCCTCCCAGAAGAACGTGTAAATAGTATTTTATTATCAACATTTATGTTTACGTTTATTTGATTATTTAATGAAATGTCAAACTACATAGTTAGGTTTATCCGAGCGCCGTTTCGACTTTTTTGACATATAACCTTATTTAGGGTAAGATTAACCAAGCCGGAAGTGGAACATCACATTAGCAAGTACGTTAATATAGATTCCTAAATTCCTCCTTGAATCATCACACGCGTCTCTTACAATCAGTTGTGATGTGTCTGACAAGCATTGAGCCAAATCTATATAAGAATAGGTGTATAGGTCATTTTTTTTTTATTTTTAGTTCGTGTTTTTTTCTCTTCTTCCTTTCCGAATTCTAGTGGGTTAAAACCAACTAAATTTAAGCTAATTTAAATGCAACAATGAAATTACATACATACAATTAACAAACATACATACATAAAATTTTTTTTTTTACTAAAACGGGTTTACAGGAGAAGGTTATTTTTAGTAATAGACTTTTTTGAAAAAAACCTTTTTGTTATTTATTCATTTATACTTTATCATGATTTTTATCATTATATTAGCCACCAGACGTCGCCACCGTAATATGTCGTCAGTCCAGCTAGTGGGGGCCATCCCACACTGCTTTTTCTGGATTACGATCTTTACTCTAACTAAACCCTTGCCCTGTCATTCATCCTGCCTGATGTGCCTGAATGCAGCCTTAACTTACGAGTATTTATTAAGACGTACCAAAATTTATAACATACCACAGCTATTAACGATACAGTACTTGGGTACAAGCAATGCCAATGTTGATGTTCTAATCAGACTTCTTCAAATACTGAGACAACAGGTGTTAATATATTTAAAGATAGCATTTGTACAAAGAAAACTCTATTGTTAAAAAATTATAATATTATTTCTAAAATTTTAAAAGACTGCAATGTAGCAAAGTTATTCAGCGTGAAAATGCTACAAATTGGCTACAATCTCGCATAGAGTTACAACTATCTTGGAATAGTAAACAGTAAATCCTTCTCTTTTTGATGATTTTGTTGTTTCTGTTTATATTACTTCTTATTTCCGAAGGTATCGTTTATTTTAGTTTAGACAGCTGCGTTTAAAGTTATTAGTTATTCTGAGAAACGTATGAAAAGGGAGAATTCATAGCATGCTAGTCCTAGTTTTAAGTTTTCGGTAGACGGACATAAATACACTTGGCAAAGATTTCCTTAGATCTGCTTAGTGGATCCGATTGAAATTTAATAAAAGAGTTCTATGGCATATAGCTCAATCTCGAAAATCGTTAAAACATAAGTAATATGCGTTGGTTTTTGCAATTTTTTTGGCAAATAAATCTCAAAAGTTTTAGCTATTTTACCTTACTACTTCGGCAAAGTGTAATTACTTATTAATTTATTTCTTGTATTTCAAATTATCATTAAGATGTAATGTAGCTGCTCTACTCACGTACCCGTAGTTAAATACATATACACGCGATGTATATGTATCATATAACAGCAAAAGATCGAAATGTAAAAATACGAATCTCATTTCTAGGGCTGAATTACGAGTGGATAATAAATGTGTTGTTTTTTACTTCCTAACAATAAAGTTAGACCTATGATAAACGACTGTTGTCTGTACAAAGAAAATTATGACCGTGCTGTCTGCATATTCCTATGTCACTGGAGTATTACGTGTTTATGGCAGGTTCTAAACTGATAATATCTTTCGTGCATTGTATTCTGCGATCGCGGAAACATTTACCTTTTCCTTGGCTATTTCTGTGAATGCAGCATGAAAATAGCGTCATATGCTTTAGCACTTAGGCGACAGAATCACCTTGAAAAAACTTAAAATAAAATTAGAATTTGGTAAAAATGTGTGCTAAGCCTTTTTTCATAGTTTACATTGTGTTAATTATAGTAAAATTATCAAGTGCAACGAAGGATGAAAAAGGAAATTCGAGGAAATCCAGATTTTTGTCTTTTAACACATTGGAAAATGACATAACAGTAAGTTTAGTTACTTACATATAATTATTTTGCTTAGCGCAGTCTATGTATGTGGGTACTAACTAGGCGTTTTCAGAAGGTAC